>JASPKZ010001994.1:0-2925879 GCA_030220185.1 Diploptera punctata
ACATTTTTGAATTATGTAATTTTTGTGAAAAATTCCATGTTCCCTCTAGAATGTATTTTTGCATTTTTTCGCATTTTTGAACATTATGTTTTTTTGGAAATAGGCAAAGGTTTATCCTTGGAAAAAACAAACCCGATTACCATTTTTTTTATTTAAGGCTGATTTTTTGATATATATCGCTGACTAGCCCTCTAGATTGTATTTTGCTTTTCGATATTTCTGAAATTATGTTATTTTTGGGAAAACGCAAGAAAAATAACTCATTTCAAATTTGATTTTAACCTAATTTTTTGCTTATAAATCGCTGACTAGCTCTGTAGATGGTATTTTGCAGTTTCGATACTCTCAAAGGACTCCTTTTTTTAAAAAAACCAAGGTTATAAGCTTGGAAAAATAACTCGATTTCAAATTTTTTTTTAACCGGATATTTGCATTATAGATCGCTGACTACCTTCTAATTGATTTTTGAAGTTTTCGATATTCCGAATTATGTCATTTTTGTGGAAAAATTGAGGGGTAGCCTTGAAATATATTCTGGATTTCAATTTTTTTTTATATTTAACCGATTTTTTGCTTATAATTCGCTGACTACCCCTCTAGATTGTAGTTTCGAGTTTTCGATTTTCTGAAATATGTATTTTTAGAAAGATCCAAGGAAAAAAATGATTCGATTTTCAAATGTTTTATTTTAACCGGATTTTTTGCATTATAAATTCGCTGACCCGCCCTGTAGATTGTATTTTTGCATTTTTCGATATTTCTGATATTATGTCATTTTTGGGAAAAATCCAAGGTAGGAAAAAAATAACTCGATTTTTAAATTTTTTATTTTAACCGGATTTTTGCATTATAAATCGCTGACTCGACCTGTAGATTGTATTTTTGCAGTTTTCGATATTTCTGAAATTATGTCTTTTTCGGAAAATATCCAAGGTTATAGTATTTGAAAAAAAAAATAACTCGATTTTCAATTTTTTTATTTTAACCGGATTTTTTGCATTATAAATCGTTGACTCGGCCTGTAGATTGTATTTTTGCAGTTTTCGATATTTCTGAAATTATGTTTTTTTTGGGAAACAAAACCCAAGTTTATAGCCTAGGAAAAAAATAACTCGATTTTCAAATGTTTGATTTTAACCATTTTTCGTTGCATTATAAATCGCTGACTAGCCGTGTAGATTGTATTTTTGCAGTTTTCGATACTTCTCAAATTATGTCTTTTTGGGAAAAAATCCAAGGTTATAGCCTTGGAAAAAAATTTTTCGATTTTCAATTTTCTTATTTTAACCGGATTTTTTGCATTACAAATCGCTGACTAGCCCTCTAGATTGTATTTTTCTCTTTTTCGATATTTCTGATATTATGTCATTTTTGGGAAAAAATCCAATAACCTTAGAAAAAAATTACTCGGTTTTCAAATTATTGATTTTAACCGGATTTTTTAAATTAAATATCGCTGACTATCCCTCTAGATTGTATTTTTGCATTTGTCGATATTTCTGATAATATGACATTTTTGGGAAAAATATCCAAGGTTATATAGCCTTGGAAAAAAAAACTCGATTTACAAATTTTTTATTTTAACCGGATTTTTTGCATTATATATCGCTGACTAGCCCTCTAGATTGTATTTTCGCAGTTTTTGATATTTCTGAAATTATGTCATTTTTTTGGAAAAAAAATTCAAGGTTATAGCCTTGGAAATATATATCTGGATTTTCAATTTTTTTTTATTTTAACCGGATTTTTGCATTATAATTTAGTGACTAGCCTTCTAGATTGTATTTTCGAAGTTTTCGATATTTCTGAAATTATGTAAGTTTTAGGAAAAAAAGATTCGATTTTCAAATTTTTAATTTTAACCGGATTTTTTGCATTATAAATTCGCTGACCCGCCCTGTAGATTGTATTTTTGCATTTTTCGATATTTCTGATATTGTTATTTTTGGGAAAAATCCAAGGTTATAGCCTAGGAAAAAAATAACTCGATTTTCAAATATTTGATTGTAACCGGATATTTTGCATTATAAATCGCTGACTCGCCCTGTAGATTGTATTTTTGCAATTTTCGATATTTCTGAAATTATGTCATTTTTGGGAAAATATCCAAGGTTATAGCATTTAAAAAAAAAAACTCGATTTTCAAATGTTTTATTTTAACCGGATTTTTTGCATTATAAATCGTTGACACGGCCTGTAGATTGTATTTTTGCAGTTTTCGATATTTCTGAAATTATGTTTTTTGGAGAAACAAAACCCAAGTTAATAGCCTAGGAAAAAAATAACTCGATTTTCAAATGTTTGATTATAACCATTTTTTTTTTTGCATTATAAAAAGCTGACTAGCCCTGTAGATTGTATTTTTGCAGTTTTCGATACTTCTCGAATTATGTCTTTTTGGGAAAAAATCCAAGGTTATATAGCCTTGGAAAAAAATTATTCGATTTTTAATTTTTTTTTATTTTAACCGGATTTTGTGCATTACAAATCGCTGACTAGCCCTCTAGATTGTATTTTTGCTCGTTTTCGATATTTCTGATATTATGTCATTTGTGGGAAAAAATCCAATAACCTTAGAAAAAAATTACTCGGTTTTCAAATTATTGATTTTAACCGGATTTTTAGAATTATATATCGCTGACTAGCCCTCTAGATTGTATTTTTGCATTTGTCGATATTTCTGATATTATGTCATTTTTGGGAAAAATATCCAAGGTTATATAGCCTTGGAAAAAAATAACTCGATTTACAAATTTTTTATTTTAACCGGATTTTTTGCATTGTATATCGCTGACTAGCCCTCTAGATTGTATTTTTGCAGTTTTCGATATTTCTCAAATTATGTCATTTTTGGGAAAAAATCCAAGGTTAAAAAATAACTCGATTTTCAATTTTTTTATTTTAACCGGATTTTTTGCATTATAAATCGCTGACTAGCCCTCTAGATTGTATTTTTGTAGTTTTCGATATTTCTGAAATTGTCATTTTTGGGAAAAATCCTTGGGAAAAAAAACTCGATATTCAAATTTTTTATTTTAACCGGATCTTTTGCATTATAAATTGCTGACTAGCCCTCTAGATTGTATTTTCGCAGTTTTCGATATTTCTGAAATTATGTCATTTTTGGGGGAAAAATCCAAGGTTATATATAGCCTTGGAAGAAAATAACTCGACTTTCAAATTTTTTATTTTAACCAGATTTTTTTCATTATAAATAGCTGACTAGCCCTCTAGATTGTATTTTCGCAGTTTTCGATATTTCTGAAATTATGTCATTTTTGGGAAAACATCATGGATTAAAGAAGCTCGATTTTCAAAGTTTCATTTTTGAGAAAAATCCAAGACTATTGCCTCGCAAAAAAATTAGTTATTTTCGGGGAAAAATCCAATATTATAGCCTTGGAAAAAAAAACTCGATTTTCAATTTTTTTATTTAACCTGATTTTTTGCATTGTAAATCTCAGACACACCCTCTAGATTGTATTATTGCATTTTTCAAATTTTTTAAAAATTTTGTCATTTTTGGGAAAAAAATCCAAGACTATATATAGCCTTGGAAAAACTCATTTTCAAATTTTCGTAATACATCGATTTTGTTTTTTGCATTAAAAATCGCTGACAAGCCCTCTAAACTATATTTATGCAGTTTTCAATCTTTCTAAAATGTTGTCATTTTTGGGAATAAATCATGGAAAAACGAAACTCGATTTTCAAAGTTTCATTTTTGAGAAAAATCCAAGACTATTGCCTCGCAAAAAAATTTGTCGATTTTCATATTTTCGACTTACACCGGATTTATTGCATTATAAATCGCGGACACACCCTCTAGATTGTATTTTTTAAATTTTGAAAATTTCTAAAATTTCGTCATTTTGGGAAAAAATAAATTGATTTTCAAATTTTCGATTTAGACTGAATTTTTTGTATTATGATTCGCGGACACACCCTCTAGATCGTATTTTTATAGTTTTCAAAACTTTTCAAATTTTGCCATATTTGGGAAAAAAATCCAAGACAATAGCCTTGGAAAAAAAATAACTCGTTTTTCAAATTTTCGACTTAGACCGGATTTTTTTTATTATAAATCCCGGACAAGCCCTCTAGATTGTATTTTTGCAGTTTTCAAATTTTCTAGAACACTGTTATTTTTGGGGAAACATCCAAGACTATAGCTTTGGAAAAAATAACTTGATTTTCAAATTTTCGACTTACACCGTATTTTTTGCATTAAAAATGGCGGACACACATTCTGGATTGTATTTTTGGAGTTTCGAAAATTTCTAAAATTGTGTATTTTTTGGGAAAAAATCCAAGAAAGAAATAATTCGATTTTCAAATTTTCGTCTTAGACCGGATTTTTTTCACTATAAATCGCCGACGCGCCCTCTAGATTGTATTTTGGCTGTTTTCAGAATTTCTAAAATTTTGTCATTTTTGGGAAAAAAAAATCCAGAACTATAGCCTCGGAAAAAAATAACTCGATTTTCAAAGTTTCGAGTTAGACCAGATTTGTTCATTATAAATCGCGGACACTACCTCCAGACTGTATTTTCCGGTTTTCAAAATTTCTAAAATTTTGTCATTTTTGGGAAAGAACTCCAATACTATAGCCTTGGAAAAAAATAAGTCGATTTTCAAATTTGCGACTTAGGCCGGATTTTTTGCATTATAAATCGCGGAGGCACCCTCTAGATTGTATTTTTGCAGTTTTCAAAATTTCTAAAATTTTGTATAATTTTTGGAAAAAATCCAAGACTATAGCCTTGCAAAAATTTAGTCGATTTTCACATTTTCGACTTAGACCGGATTTTTTGCATTATGAATCGCGGACACGCCCTCTAGATTGTATTTTTGCAGTTTTCAAAACATCTAAAATGTTGTCATATTTGGGAAGAAACCCAAGACTATAACCTTGGAAAAAAAAACTCGATTTTCGAATTTTTTACTTAGACCTGATTTTTTGCATTATAAATCGCGGACACACACCCTGGATTGTATCTTTGGAGTTGTCGAAATTTGTAAAATTTTGTTATTTTTGGAAAAAAAAATTCAAGACTATATATAGCCTTGGAAAAAAACTCGTTTTTTTAAATTTTCGACTTATACCGGATTTGTTGCATTAAAAATCGCGGACACACCCTCTAGGTTGTATTTTTAGAGTTTTCAAATTTTCTAAAATTTTGTCATTTTTGGGAAAAAAATCCAACCTTGGAAAAAAAAACTCGATTTTCAAATTTTCGACTTAGACCGGATTTTTTGCATTATAAATCGCGGACACACCCTCATCACTTTTATGAAATTAGTTACGGTCCTCCACTCTCCCGCCATTCAAAAGAGATCCCTGATCTGGGACTTGGCGATCCAATTACTGTAAATTTTATGTTAAAATTTTAATTTTGTAATTTCATAAACATTTCTTGTATTTTATATTATTGAGCATTCTCCTAAGATTAATTAATAGCTGGTTTTCTCAACGTGGTGATTTATTGAAGTTTTCCAAATTCCTCACAATGCTCGATGGGCACCAGTTCCTACATTAACCAAAATTCCACAGGAAAATTTCCTCCTCATTGGAACTACTGAAACCAGGTTTCCTGTACTCTGAAAAAGGACAGGATGCCTTAGATTGCTCAAGAATGGTGCAAAATGTAAAGGATTGCACCAGTATCAAAAATACAAAAACAAATTTATTTTTCAATATAACAGTATAATTTCTGTATTATATTACTACATCAATATATTAATTACAATAAAATAATAGTAAGTCAAGGTTACAATCAGTGAGACAAACTATTTTATTTATTACATACAAAATACTTCAATATTGGAAGCAGTATGGTAAGTATTTTTAAGCTAATATGTATTATTTGGTATTTCCTTAAATGCTTAAAAGCTACATTAAACTGAATCATCGAGGAGTGAATAATTATTTCCCCTTTGTTTTGACGTTTCTTTCCGAGTTTATGCAGCCACAGATGGTGCTTATGAGCTTTAATTTTCATCTAGATTATTCTGTTAGAGATTATAATAATTAACATTTCTGTTCACCCCTATACAACAATAATTTCTCACAGCTGTGGATCAGGAAACTATAAACCAAAATAATGAATTTTATAAATGGATGGTTTAAAGTAACAATGGTGCAAATCATTTTCATCATCAGTCATAAATTCAATTCAAGCAAATATTTTAAATTTGGATTCAGGTGACACCTTTAAAATAATATAATTTCATTATGACATTTTCGTTGCTGAATTTATTACAGTTAAAATTGAGTTAGAATTTAACACCTGCCCTCATAATTGTAGATTTCTCGAAGACTAGTTTCGATACTTCTGTGTACCATCTTCAGCTGTATCCCCCTGGTGGCTGATCGATGAACTTACAAATTAAATCTTTTTCCTCAGGAATTTCAAATTCATGATTCTTCTTTTATTTTTCTGGGTGTGATTTTTTTTCTTCCAAACTGTGAGTTCCTTAGACTTTCTGTTTCAATAATTTGGCCTTTGTTATTATTCTGCTTTTTTCTGACCATGCATGAGCAGACTTATCTATTTCTCTATTTTTAACATTTCTAAGATGATTTTCAATCTTGCTTTCAAGTTCCTTTTTGTTTTTTCCTATTTATATTTTTTCACAATCTTTACAATCAATTTGATAAATTCCTGATTTTTTGCATTCATTAATCTTTTCATTTTTGTTGGTTTTAATAAATATATTCAGGCTATAATCATTTTTTGGTGTTAATTTAACGTTAAATTTGCAAACCACCAATTCAACAGTTAGATAGGGCTGAAGATGGTACACAGAAGTATCAAAACTAAGTCTACAAGAAATATACAATTATGAGGAGAAGTGTTAAATTCTAACTCGATTATTAATTAAAATAAACCTCATAGTTAAATTAATATTGAGAAGCTAAAGCTATTACTATGATAGAAATAAGTAAATCTATGAACACAATTAAATTATTGTAAATCAATGGTAAAGAGAAAAATTTTTGCCTGAACTGGGGATCGAACCCCGAACCTTTAGCTTTCCATGCTAATGCTCAGACCACTGAGCTAATCCAGGCTCCATTCCCATCCAAGCAGAAATCCTTCCTTTACCTTACTCTACTGGTCCCACATTCAATTGCAATGAATCATCATTCACAAATATACAATGAATGGCTTCTACCTGAAGAAGACATGAAGGGACTCCACACAGCTATAGCATTATTTATTAAATTAATATTGAGAAGCTAAAGCTATTACTATGATAGAAATAAGTAAATCTATGAACACAATTAAATTGTTGTAAATCAATGATAAAGAGAAAAATTTTTGCCTGAACCGGGAATCGAACCCCGAACCTTTAGCTTTCCGTGCTAATGCTCAGACCACTGAGCTAATCCAGGCTCCATTCCCATCCAAGCAGAAATCCTTCCTTTACCTTACTCTACTGGTCCCACATTCAATTGCAATGAATCATCATTCACAAATACACAATGAATGTATTAGCATGGAAAGCTAAAGGTTCGGGTTCGATTCCCGGTTCAGGCAAAAAATTTTCTCTTTACCATTGATTTACAACAATTTAATTGTGTTTATAGATTTACTTATTTCTATCATAGTAAGAGCTTTAGCTTCTCAATATTAATTTAATAAATAATGCTATAGCTGTGTGGAGTCCCTTCATGTCTTCTTCAGGTAGAAGCCATTCATTGTGTATTTATGAATGATGATTCATTGCAATTGAATGTGGGACCAGTAGAGTAAGGTAAAGGAAGGCTTTCTGCTTGGGAATGGAGCCTGGATTAGCTCAGTGGTCTGAGAATTAGCACGGAAAGTTAAAGATTCGGGGTTTGATTCCTGGTTCAGGCAAAACTTTTTCTCTTTACCATTGATTTAAAACCTCATAGTATCACTTTCTTAAAATATTAATGACAATTTATTATAGTATGTTAACTTCTGGAAGTGAAAGAAACGACTTACACTAATGTAACTTTAACTCACCCAATGAGATTGCCTTATTAATATGCAATATGGTCATGCTTACAGTTCTCACTGCTTTATTTTTTATTTTTTGTTGTTAGAAAATTAATAATTCACATGTATATCTTTTTATATCTTAGGATAGTCAGGACTTATATTTTTTTCCCCAACAATTTAAATACAGAGCCCTTAGTATTATACAAACCTAAGACCTGGCAACCAGCCGGCAGGCCAAGCAGTCAAAGCGCCCCCGTTTCCCTGTCAATGAGCTGGCAGGTGGATGGGTGGGTGGGTGGGCAAAGCAGGTTTCATTCACAATCTCTCTATCCCTATTTAGTGTTACTTGTATAACTGTAAGGTACACACATTTTTTCTGAAGATTTTTTTAACCAACTTGTGAATTTGTGTTCAGTTGTGACTCTGATGATTTCAGTTTAACATGGTGTATATCACTGAACAGATGGTATGTTTACTTTTAACAAATACAAAGAAGAAATCTTACAAAAGTTGTCGCCGTAAATTTTGGTAGTTCTCTACACAACTGTCCCAAAAAAGTCACGATTTCAAACCCTCCTAAATTAAAGGAACTTAAAGAAAATATTTGAACTATGAACTCCAGCATTTCAAAGCAGGAATTGAATAGCATGTTTCAAAATCTTCTTCACCATTTGAACGTTGTATTGAATAATCAATTGAGTTGGTGTTTACTTGATGAATTATACAATAAATATGAAAATCAAATAAAACTACGTTGTATTGAAGCTGAAGGAGATAATTTTGAAAATATGTTGTCATAAGGTAAGTAATAAACAGCACAAAAATTGACTTAGGCTTTCATGGCCGGAGTTACTATGATGATCTTGCAAAGTTTTCCGCGACATATGTATAAATAGAGCAGGTAGTCGACAAAATTGCCAGTCTCAAGACAACCCTTGAGGATGCCGGACACAGTCTCTGGCGAAACGTTGGGGAACTACACGCCTCAAGACCACGGCCAACAGCCCGGAAAACTTCTGCAAGATCATCATAGCACAAAAATTGATTTTATTCCATAACAGTCTCTAATCATTTTTGCAGCTACTTAGATTTATTTGGTGAAATTGTCATACGAGATTCGTGTGAAGAGCGGTTGCCAGGCGCTAGGGCTGCATCTTAAAATGAAGACCCTGTACTACGAGCCCTAATTATATAAAATGCTACCCCATTCCTATTCCCTCACCCTTTACTTTGGTAGTGGTATAAACCTGCTCCTTTCAAAACAATCTCACATATGCCTGACAGTGTATAGTCAATCTAATGAAAATGTGCATGTTTGTACAAAAACCAAAAGTATGAAAATAATCACCACAAAACAGACAAAATAGGGACAATATTACAGATATTCTCAGGAAGTGGTTTATGTTTCTGAAGAAGAAATACGACAAGAATAAAAGCAGACAGTGATAATATTTAAATTAATGTTGAGAAGTAAACATTATGAGGTTATATCATTATTAGTGTCAACCGCTGTGGTCTCGAGGTAGCGTGCTGCCTTGTCACGCAGCAGGCCCGGGTTCGATTCCTAGTCGGGACAGGCTCCTGGATGAGGTTTTTTTTCGGGATTTTTCCTCACCTGTAAGACAAATGGGGGCACGCCATAGCATAGCGGTTAAGGCACTGCACTACAAGCCAGAAGGTCAAGGGTTAAAGTCCTGGTGGGGTCAGGATTTTTAAACTGACCCAAACCTTCTGGCGGCACTATGGCCCAGGGGTCGACTCAGCCTCTAACGGAAATGAGTACCTGACGCTTGTTCTGGGGTAAAGGCGGCCGTCACGCAGGGCCGACAACCCGGCTGACATCAAGTGCCGATTGTCCAGAAAAAGTGGGAGCCTTAACCTCCTACTACCCGAAGAGCCTCCTGAGGCCTGTAGTGGGATTACTTTGATTTACTTTGTAAGACAAATGTCAGGAAGCTTAGGGCCCAACGGTACCCGAAAATCATCTGGCCATCATCATCATCCTTCACCAGTGTGGAAAGCAACGGGAAGCTACCACACCTATAATTCCCTAGTAAAGCTGTAAAGCATAGCATGCAAATGCTATGATTGCAATGAAAGACCTGCCCTCAGGCAGAATTACTATGGATGATGGATCATTAATAGTAAGTGGAGAACATATTTTTAACGACTCACTTCATACAATTTCAAATTTCTTTGATACCGACGTTTCAGAAGACGTCTCGTCCCTTTTCTGTCATGCCTTCCACTAATGAAATTCTCTGGTTGTTGATTTCTCTAGGGGCACGCCGTACCGTAGTGGTTAGGGCACTGCGCTGCAAGCCGGAAGGTCGAGGGTTCAAGTCCCGTTGGGGTCAGGATTTTTAAACTGACCCAAACCTTCTGACGGCACTATGGTCCTGGGGTCGACTCAGCCTCTAACGGAAATGAGTACCAGACGCTTGTTCTGGGGGTAAAGGCGGCCGTCACGCAGGACTGACAACCCGGCTGACATCAAGTGCCGATTGTCTAGAAAAAGTGGGAGCCTTAACCTCCTACTACCCCAAAGGCCTCCCGAGGCCTGTCATGGGGCTACTTTACTTTACTGTTGATTTCTCTATGGATGTTATATCTTGTGCTGGCATCTTTTAGAAATATTAAAAATGATGAAATTGAAAAATCAGCAATTGCTGCACATAGTTTGCTTGAACATCATAAAATTGGAAAAGAGGCAAAACTTCTGAAACAATTAGATAAACTGTTCGAACTGACAGTTTGGGAGAAGATATTCATTCAGAAGAGTAAATATTGATCTATGAACTTCGATATTCCAATGGATAAAAATTTAATTTCAAAATTTATAATCCCAACCATAGATGGCAGCTCAAGAGGTTGATGTCCATTGAGAAATCAACAACCAGAGAATTTCATCTGTGGAAGGCATGACTGAAGAGGGATGAGATGTCATCTGAAACCGTCGGTATCAAAGAAATTTGAAATTGTATGAGGTGAGTCGTTAAAAATGTGTTCTCCACTCACTATTAAAGATAGTGATAACTTCAAGGATAAGATTTAAAAGAATATTATTGGTACAATTTTTTGAAGCATGGCTACACTAAAAATAACTGGTGAATCTTTGAAACTTAAAAACAAGATAAAAAATTACGAGTCACAGTAAAATAACTTAGTACAATACTGATTTATGTTTTGTAATTTTATTCTTGTTGACAGCAGTGTCTAGTGGTTACGTTCCTTGCCTCTAGTCCCAAGGGTCGTGGGTTCAAACCCGGCCGAGGTCGATAGATCTTTAGGATGGATAAATCTAAGGAACAAGTCCTACAGGAGGGACTTTAAGCCATGGGTCCCGAGTCTGACGATTTTCATGCTCATAAAAGAACCACAAGCCTGAATAAAAAGGCTTCTGTGCAAAATTTAACCCACCTTCATCTATCCAAGTAATACCTTAGTTACTTACTAGATGTCTCATTAAGGTGATGTGCTAACCACAAGTCACTATAGGTAAATAAGCATAACTAAATTATGGTAAAATCAAATGTTTCTTACCTCTCCTCATACAAATCTTCTAAGTAGATCGCGATCGATACCATTATGGTCACATCTTCAGTACTATTTTGGTGACCATTATGGTCTTGAAATCGCAATCTACTTAGAAGATTTGTATCAGGAGAGGTAAGAAACACTTGATTTTACTATAAATTAAACCCCATAGTGATTAATTCCTTAAAAGTTAAATAACTAAATTAGCTTGGTTAAGAAACTCCATGGGGACTCACCCATGTCCCCATGCAGGATCTATGGGGTTCATACATAAATTTTATTCTTTATGTTTTATGAAAATAGAAATGAGATTTCTGAGATCCGTTGCAGGTGTATCTTTAAGAGATCAAAAGAGAAGTCAAGATATCAGAGATGAATTACAAGTACATAATATAAATGAGAGAATATATAGAAATGGATTAAAATGGTTTCAACATGTGCAAACAATGCCAAATAATCCTTTATCAAAACAGATGCTTCATTATAAACCTGGAGGCCGAAGGAATGTAGGAAGACCGAAACAACATTGGAAGCATATTGTGCAGCAGGGAGCAGAACAGGCCAATAGGTTACATACCTTGAAGATGATGATGATGTGTTTTATAGAACCGAGATAGAAAATTGAACTTCAATATAAATATAACACTTCATGGAATTAATACATGGAAAGATTTAAGCAGAATAGTGTATGAGGAGTATTTACAAAGCATAAAAGGTAAAGTGATCCCACAACAGGCCTCAGGAGGCCCTTGGGGTAGTAGGAGGTTAAGGCTCCCACTTTTTCTAGACAATCGGCACTGTATGTCAGCCGGGTTGTCAGCCCTGCGTGACGGCCGCCTTTACCCCAGAACAAGCGTCTGGTACTCATTTCCGTTAGAGGCTGAGTCGACCCCAGGGCCATAGTGCCGCCAGAGGGTTTGGGTCAGTTTAAAAATCCTGACCCCAAGGGGACTTGAACCCTCGACCCTCCGGCTTGTAGCTCAGTGCCTTAACCACTATGCTACGGCGTGCCCCTGCTACAAAAAAAAATTATAATAAATTTAAAAAAATAAAACAAGAATCCAAAAATAAGAGGAAATAAAAATAGACAGTGGTAAAATGTGAAGTAAATGAAATGGTATGACCATTTAAAAAAAATGTGCTTTGTAAGATTTCAGTATAGTTTTGGAAAGAAATATTTGATGAGAACTCACCTTTATAGGAGCTACCATAAAAAAGAGATATATTTTTAATTTAATTAATTGATAATACTGGATAAATGTTCTACTTTGATGATCTTGAAGAAGATTTCCGGGCTGTAGGCCGTGGTCTCGAGGATTGAAGTTCCCCAATGTTTCGCCAGAGACTGCGTCTGGCATCCTCAAGGGTTGTCTTGAGGATGCCAGATGCAGTCTCTGGCGAAACGTCGGGGAATTTCAAGCCTCGAGACCATGGCCTACAGCCTGGAAATCTTCAAGATCATCAAAGCAACTCCGGCCGTGAAAGCCTAAGTCGATGTTCTACTTTATTCCTATCTGTAATCAATTTGAAATATGTTTGCCTCATAATGTCATTTAATACTTATCCTTATTCTTTGTAGTAATTCATCAACATATACTGTGTACATAAAAGAATATAATAGTTCTAGTTAATAATATTATCACTCAGATGAGGCGTAGAAAGTTGGGTGTAGACTGGAAAGAAGATAGTTTTTGTTGTGTGAGTGAGTGGATAGCTATCTTTTGTTTTGTTTCTATGGCAACAATAATAACAAAGATGGCAACTCCTCAACAGAAAGTGTTTTGTGTTTTGCAGTTTGAGAGTTGTAAATCAGTTGTGACAGTTCAACGTGCGTTTTGTAAGCAGTTTAATCGTGATTCCCCCAATGCCAACAACTTCCATCGATGGCATAATCGGTTTGTAATGACCAGTTGTCTGTGTAAAGGCAAAAGTGTGGAATGACCAAGAATGTCTGAGGAGAATGCTGCTGCAACTTTTCAAGCGCAAAATCAGCATAATCAATAGGGATGTATATGTAAGCGTTTTCGTATGACCTTCCACACCGTCTTTACTGGATTGGTCGTCACGGTCCAGATGTTATGGCTTATCTCCAGTGGCCTCCTAGATCACCGGACCTCATCACATGCAATCTTTTCTTTTGGGGTTTTGTAAAAGACAGTCTACATGCCTACATTGCCTACTAACCTATCCGAGTTGAGAGGTAGGATTCGAGAAGCTGTCACTGCCATCAATCGAGACATGCTTATTAATGTATGGGAAGAATTGAATGCCTCAATGTCATAGGTGCCTAACCCACAATTAAAAAAATTATGCTTTACCCTGTAATTGCACTAGAAATAATTATCTCTGTCAGAGCCACATCTGCCTATAACATTATGGATGAGTTAAAATTAACACAGAAATGTTATATGCAGATGTGGCTCTGACAGAGATGATTATTTCTAGTGCAATTACAGGGAAATGCATAATTTTTTTAATTGTGGGTTAGACACCTACAGCACTGAGGCACTCAATTAGCCTACAGGTTGGATGTGCGTCATTTAACAAAAGGGGCTCACATTGAACACCTATGAACTTATAATGTAAACTGGAGATGTTACTCTTTCATTTAACATGAGTTCTGTTTTTGTCATAGTTAATTAAGTATAATTCAACACCTTTAAAATCACTATATTCTTGTATGTACTTACATTTCTAATTTTTCATCTTTTCTAATATTATTATAATCTTGTGGTTATAATATATCCTCAAATATAATATTCTCTTTGGAATCCTTTATTTTTCCATTTAATTAATGTGGCCCAACTACAGCAATCTGCAGACTTTAAATTTTGCCTACAATATGTGAGGTTTGACCTTTAGAAGGCTTGAGGGACATATTTGTCCATTAAATGTAAAGCCCTAAAGGACTTAGTGGACATATTTGTCCAATGATAACATTATTTCTTCGTAAAATTACAAAAATTCAGAAAATATTGTAAAGAAATTATTAGTGGCTCTAACCTATTGTGTTCCGATCAAGTATTCACAAAAAATTAAAAAAAAACATCAAGTGCCTTTTTCACCCCTAATTTTTACATATTTTTTCCCATGATAACATTATTTCTTTGTAAAATTATACAAATTCAGAAAATGTTGCAAGGAAGTTATTTGTGGCTCTAACCTATTGTGTTTTAGAACAAGTATTCATAAAAAATAAGAAAAAAATGTGGTGTCTTTTTCACCCCTAATTTTGTATTTAAATTATGAGTTAATATGGTAAATATCTTGTTAGTATTTATTTTTTAAAAATATCTGATAAGCTACTCACATTATTTTGATAATCCAGGATGCCATATACGTGAAGCCATTTTTTTATATGTTAAAAAACAAACCACAGTCTACAGTTACTAATTCAAGACTGAATCTTAGTGTTGTATGTTATGTTGCTAAGGTTTGGGTACCACAGAAAAAAAAAATGTGCTGATAACTCTGTCGTCAACAAGGCAGGGCATTTATTCATGTTTATGCTTTGAAAGCAGATATTTCATGGCACACTTGTTCCAACTACAACAACTAGGTCATCAAATCCCCCTTGCAAGAGTACAGTCACCTTCAAATCATAAACTGAACCCGTTATAAAGTCAAACCAAAAAATATAGACCTCACAAATAAATTTTAACTTTTAATAATAAGATTCTCTATTGTATGAAAAAATTAAACATTTCATTGAATAATACACTCCTTTATGAATGAAATAAAAGTTATTTTATACTTATATCTCTTATAGTTTATCGTAAAAAAATTTTTTTGTTAGTATGCGTGCTCTACCATCCATTTAATATCACGGACTGGGATTTAAATTCCGTCCTGCAGTTCATGCGGTATTTTTAAATACTCCGGAATATAAAGGTTAATGTGCCATAACTGAGCGGTTTAAGCATCATGCCTTGATGCAAAGTGAAGGAATTTGCACTGGTTCAAGTCACCATGGGAGAAGGAATTTTCTTAAGGAATTTCTCCTAGTTTGTAGAGAAAAATGTCCAAATATAAGAAGATACAGTAAAATTATTAATTCATGTTCGGTTCTATGTATCTGTCTAAATGTCTTTTCCTATTCAAATAAAACAAAGTTCAGAATGTATAAGTCTAACAGACAAACATTTGAAATATTTATAGAGACTTCATCTTACTAATAGTATACCTGATTATCAGATTTTGGGAAAAATAAAAGATGACACAGATATCACATTGATTAGAAAAGTAAGGGATTCATTTTGTTGTTAGGCCTATGCATACTTTGGTAAATAAATGTATTTGATCAAAATTTAAGTGGGAAATAACACTATGAAGTATTTTCAATTTGTAAATGAGTTGGAGAAAATGTTTTTATATCTCACCTCATAAAGTTGTATGTTTTCACAATACCGGTTTTAAAGATCATTCACCTTCATCTTCAGTCAAACTCCAACTTGTTTGAATTAAAAAATGTATGATTCTATCCTAACATTTCTATGGACCACCTAAAGATGGCGTAGGAGTCGACATCCAGGGCCAACAACTTAAAAATCAACAGTCTGGACAAGCTGATGATGGAACAGAAGTGTTTTGAAACATGTCCTAAAAGAGCTTGACTTTTATGAGGTAAGATGCAACAGACTCACTTTATTTATTGAGAAGAACCTCATAATGTAATTTTATAATTAATTGCTAAATTATACAACTTCGTTCTGAGACCATTAATTGCATGTCTAAAATTATATGTTTTCAGATACGTTTATGTGGTGTACTCCATTAACACAATGTGTAAGGAGATTAAAATAAAAAATTATTCAGGCAACTTGATACTACACAGCCTTCAATATGAGTCACAACCCCTGAGCACCTGACAACCAGTCGGCGGGCCAAATGGTCAAAGCACTCCTGTTTCCTGGTCATTGAACTGGCAGGCAAAGCAGGTTTCATTCACATTTTTTCTACCCCTATTTAGTGTTACTTGTGTAACTGTGAGGTACAGACGTGTTTTCCGAAGTTATTTAAATCAACTTGTGAATAAAATAAAATAAGTTAAAATATACCTTCTTGGGTAAGATCCACTCATGAAATATGTATTCTTTATGCCTGTAGGCCTTTCAGAACATCCATTCCATCTTCAGCATCAACCATCATACTAGATATTATAGCAAAGAAGGACCTGCTGAAGATGGAATGGCATAAAGAATACATATTTCATAAGTTGAGGACGACAGATCTTACCTAAGAAGGTATATTTTAACTTATTTTATTTATGACTCTCCACCTCAACAGTTTTACAATGAATTTTATTAGTATCAACTTGTGAATTGGTGTTCAGTTGTGAAGTTATGACTGTGGTGATTTCAGTTTAACATGGTGTGTATCACTGAACAGAGGGTATTTTTACTTTTGACAAATGCAAAGAAGAAATCTTACAAAAGTTGTCATTGTAAATATTGCCATCAATTCCCTAACACAACTGTCCCAAATAAAACCACAATCTCAAATGCTCGAACATTAAAGAAACTTAAAATATTCAAACTCTTAACTCCAGCATTTCAAGACAGGAATTGGATAGCATATTTCAAAATCTTCTTCGCTGGTTTGAACGTTGTATTGAAGCTCAAGAAGATATTTTTAAAAATCTTTTGTCATAAGGTAAGGAATAAACAGCACATACATAGATTTTATTCAATTGCAATCTCTAATCATTTTCACAGCTACTTGGATTTATTTGGTGAGATTTCCATACGGGATCTGAGCGATGAGCAGTTGTCAAATGCTAGGGTTGCATCTTAAAATGAAGACCCTATACATACTGGAGGTAACCATCAATTTTTCTGTAATTGGTCTTGTAATTAAATATTTTAATGTTACAATGAATTATTTGATAATAAAATGAATGAATTACTAATTTCTGTAAATCATAAACAACTTAGTAAGTGTGCAAATGAAATAGTGGAAATTAGAATATTATATTTACACTCATTTCTCAAATGTGCTAGCATTCAATCATTAAGTTTTTCAATTATACACTAGTGCTATGTTGCAAAACTCTGATAAACATAATTATGAATGGATATAACATAGCAATATGCTGTTATGTCAACTTTGAATTGACACATGAAAATTATGTGTCTGCAAAGTTTGTTATGATACACAATCATATTTTTAAATATTTTTATTTGGTTATCTTACAGTGGAAAAAATATCTTTATATTTCATAAATATGAAGAATGACTAAATGTGGCAACAGTATCTTTAACAATGCAGTAATATTTTGACCTTGTTTTGGTAGCTACTACTCCCAAATACTTCAGTATTAATATAAATCTTTAAACAATATGATAATTGTGTTGTACAAGATTATTCTTTAATTTACAAACAAGATTGTCATATTTTACTTAGAGTAGATTTTTAAGGTTTGTTGTACAGTTTCAATCTATCTTTTAGATATCTGATAAAACAAAAATAATTTATTTGGATTCTGTTAATATTCAAGAACTTTTTTTAAGGCCTGAGAGACCAAAATAATGATGGAAAATATGCATGAAATTTTGTAAGTTTATCTAATGCAATTTCCACCAGGATATATTTGTCTTTACATTGTCCAAATGAAGGAAGTGTCTTTGCTGAAGTACATACAGGATATTTTTTCATTAAAATCAAGACTTGACAATCTCTTTCCCAAAATAAAATAGTTGTTACAGGACCAGAATGGCAACCTGTTTGAATGGACGCAGGGCTATGCACTTTTAATTAAGCATATAATAACATACAATGAATGATACATGCCTCTCTCATTTTGCATATGTAAAAAAGCAGTCTACAATTGTTGCTAGTTCTGCAAACAAAAGATCTTCTATTAATATTTGTTTAATTTTAAACTCTACAGACATTGAACAAAACATGACATTTGACATACTTCACTTGCAGAAACTTTCATTTGTCTAGTAATGGTCTTTAGTTATGGCTGCTTTCAATGTATTGTCACTGTAGTTACAATTTTTAGATTTTTCAATGCTTCTATATTTCCTTTCAAATGTAGGTAGTTCAAATGAAATGTCTAGATAATTCTGCTACTAAATACAAGTTTAATAATATTTTTCTTTTATTTTACATTTACAAAAAAAAGTTTGTGATTTATATTATTAGAGATAAGAAAACATATTTTTAACATAACAGAAAAAAAAAGGACAATCTATAAGTTCTGTTTATGCTTTCTGCTTAATATCTCAATAGACAATAATGAGAGTAAATCCAAATAAACTGTACATAGTGCAAATCAAAAGCAAACTCCTGATTATGTGGTTTAATATGGAACTAAAAGAGTTCCGGATACGCAAAAAAATATGGACAATCAAAAATAGCAAGTGCAACACCCTGTTAAATTTGAAATAAAATCTTCATATGAAAAACTGCTGCTTAACCCATTTACATCAATTTATATTTATATTTAAGAATAGTCACTTTTCATGAAGATCAGTTTTTTTTGTTTGTTTACAATTTCCAAAATATTGTAGCTTTTTGGGTCCACAAGGATCATCAGCACCTGAATGTTACTCAAACACTGCACAATGAAGTCAATATGAATTAATTATATTTAAAAAATACATAATAATAATAATAATAATAATAATAATAATAATAAATGGAATTGAAACTAAAGCCAATAAAAGTAGATGCCAAAAAATGGAAACAGCATTTCGGCTTACTCACAACACTTATAATAAAAAATGCATATCTTTACATACAAAATTACGACACTGTAACACTGTAATTAAACCAGAGTGCCTCTATGGAGCAGAAACATCAATTTTGAACAGAAAAAAAGATATCGAAAATATAGTGAAAAAAGAATGCAAAATTATAAGAAAAGTTTTAGGTCCACAAGTCATAGGTGAAGCATTTAGACTCAGAAGTAAAAAGGAAATAAAAATATATACAGACATTCATAGTGATAGAAAACGAAGGTTAAAATTTTATGGCCATATTAAACGAATGAACTCAAATAGGCTTACAAAACAGATAATGGAATTCTACGAAAACAGAAGTAAAGCTCCAGTGGATACTATGAAGTGGATTGATGAAGTCAAAAAGGACTTAAAATTGGCATTAATTACTAAAAAAAAATCCCAAACAGATATATATTTAGAATTAAGGTGAATAAGTGGCTAGTTGACCAAGAGGACAAACCGAAAAAAAAAACTGGAACAACTTGGACAGATGATAGAAAACAAGCTCATAGCAAAAGAATGAAAGAAACTTGCGCTCAAAGGAAATGCCTCTAAGTACTTTGCATAGTCCTACATGGGCTCATCCGCAATCAAAAAAATAATAATAATAATAAAATTGTGCAAAATTCCTAAGTCATCAAGAAAAATAATTGAATTTTATAGAATGTAATACACACAGACTGAAGGACATGAGTAGGGAGTAACTACATTTCTATAGTTCCATAGTGCATGTTGGCAATCAGGGGTGTTGCCAAGGGGGTGCAGAAGGGTGTGCCAGCAGTCCTTATATTGAATTTACTCCTCATCCTGCACCCCTAAATTTAACAACAATTCTAATTTACAAAATTAACCTTACGATCATTCTGTTTCAGTTAACATACTTAATATATTGTGTTGTCACTGCTCAGTGCCGGGAACTTACTTGCAAAACAGATTGCCCCATAAATGTCTGATTAACCTAGCTGTTATAGCTATAGAAAAGGACATCTTCAAGAGGCTGGATGTAGAAGAAATCATAAATTTGACGATGTACATAGTAATTGATGCATAGAGTTGAGGTAAGCTTTGTTCTTATACTATTATATTTTACTTAGAATATATTTTTCCTATATCATAAATTAATTATAGGAAATAATATTATGAGGTTTTCAAGTTAATAACTAATAAATAATGAGTCGTATCTCACCTCATAATCTGTGATCTTCAAGCATGGTACAGAAATAATTAAAACATTTTGTCTGCTCATTCTTACCTCTTAAGAGCTGTTTTGTCGAACATATGTTTCAGAGCTTCTTAGCCCCATCGTCAGCGATTAAATTACAGTCTGTGATCGCTGACAATGGGGCTAAGAAGCTCTGAAAAATATGTTCAGCAAAAACAACTCTAAGGGCCGCATGCAAATACATTAGTCTCTGGTGAGTTGAGTTTTCCGTGAGCATGTGCAAAGTTCAAATTAGCGAGTCGCTGGCTGGTCATGCATGAAAGTAGTTTTTTTCGTAATATTGGCAAGAAATTACCCAGAATTCTCAGCGATAAAACCACTTCCGTTATTTTCGTCTGCTAGAGGAATGCATTTACGCTTGTGGCCCGCAAATAAAACCATATATGACGACATCTGCATTGTACGATATTACACCAATTCTCCTGTTCTTCCAGTTGAATTCTTTGGTAGACTCTATCAAATTCCTCTTCTTCGCGTATACCGAAAACATGATCGAAGTCTTCAAGGTCCGACATCTTGGATAAAGCAGCAAGGTTTCAAAGTACATCGGTTACCATCGGTTTGCTCACGATTCGTTCTCCGCAAAGTCACCTCACCAGGTAGCTTAGGAATTTTGACAATTATTATCGCAAGAACAGACTTTTGAGTATGCAAAAACGTCTTTGGATGCAACTTTCTCAGCAGAGAACGACTTTTACGGTCTAATGCGTTCATAGATACGACCCTAAGAGGTAAGAATGAGCAGACTAAATGTTTTAATTATTAAACAAACCTCTTAATGTTACTTCCTATTGTATTTTAAAATAAATGGTACAGCAATTTCAAGAAGCATCCCTCTCATCTTCATGACTGTTGAATTTCAATATACACCTTCATCTTCAAAGTTACCATCAACACCAAATGGCAATTTTGAACTGGAGGTGTAGACCAAAATTCAACAGTCGTAAAGAAGACTGAAGATGAGAAGGATGCCTCTTGAAACTGTGGTACCATGCTTGAAGATCACAGAGTAAGAGATGAGATACGACTCATTATTTATTAGGTATTATCAGGGAGCGGAATCTATTCCACAATGTCAAAGTCTTACTTGTAGGGTATATACCATACGAGAAAGCACGCGAGGGGGTGGGATGGGATGTATCACACAGCTGCATACCTACTGGACTATGAAGAGAGCTCTGTCATGTATAAAGACAGATGTGGTAAACAATGTTTCATTCAGAAAAGAAGTGAAGTTATTGTAGAGTATATCAGTAGTTGATATTGCGCGTATCTCATTTTTCGTGTAGTGAAATGCCACCCAAAACAAAAACAAATGTGCATGTCTTAAAACGTTTCATTACCTTGTAAGCAATACATAACCTAAGTATATTTTATTGTATTAAGTACCTTATATTGCTTACTAATGTTTATATTACAAAAGAATCGCCCGATAAGGTATGCAGACATGTGATACATCCCATCCCACCCCTTCTCAAACACTCCAGTACAGTCAATCCCAGTACAAGTAAGTCATCAGTATTGTGGAACAAATTCTGATCTCTAGTTATTATATTTTCGTTTTTTTATCCGCACCTCATATTTTTGAACATGTATCCCTTCTGCACCCTCAGTTCTAAGATTTTACCGAAGCCACTGATGTCAATGTAATTTTAAACTTTTCTGGGTGAGATGAACTGGATAACGTTTTGAACCAGTGAAGGACAATTTGTTTGTTGTACATTCTGGATAAGTGATTGAAGAAATGCTTTAGAGAGGAAAAATATAATTCCTGTTTACAGCATTACATTGATTTTATTACATATACATGATATTTCTTTTAGTTTCTTGTCTTTCCTTTCAACAAAAATAAATCCTTTATAAAACATTCTGCAAACCAGATATTATGTCCTTAAATAATGAGGAGTTTGCTATAGTTGGATCTCCATTTCCTAATTGCAACTTTTCTTATTAATCCACAGTGCCATCTATTTGGTGTTATATGCTCTCAGTGTTAACTATACTTCACAAATCCTCTGCATTTTATTGTTGGAAGCAGAACTTTTCCAAACAAGCAATAACAATGGGCATATAATCTTATGAACAGAGAACATATGTGGAAATCATAACATATTTTAATTCAGCAGGGAAATGCATATAGGTAGAGTATATTTAATTCTTTAAAAATTTTAATTATTTTTCAGTCAGTCTTAGTTGTTTACAAAGGGCATTCAATATGTAATGGTAACACTCTTATAACATCACAAAAAATTGATTTAGGTTATTTTTGATGTTACGAATTTCATTTATAGTCTCCTGCCAAGTCAACTATACATTGGCAAATTCTTGGAATATGTCACATTCCATCTGCAGCACCATTTCTGGATATCTCTCTCATCTGATTGATCTTGAGCTTTCTAGATATCAACTCTTGATTGAAACTGAATGCCTCATAGAGGTTATTTGATCTTTGGGAATATGTTATAGTCACAAGGGCTCTTGTCTGGTGTATTTGATGGATGTTTCGAGTTCTTCCCAATTCCAGCTTCTAAACAAATTCTATTAAACATCTTTTTAGGATGGTATTACTTACTAAAGGTGAGAAACAATTAATGTATTAACAAAATATTGCTATTTCGAGACTTTCAGTATTACAGATTTATACAACAAAGACTACTCAACAACATACTACAAGATTACAATGGTCACCATTAGGTATCGCTGATTTACAACAGTGTTGCCATTATTTATCGAATGCTCTAGTATCTGGTATACTTTAACAAACACTGAAAAAGACTTTTATGGTTTTAAAAAGTCTCAACAACTAAAGTTCTATATTAAATTATCTGAAGTTAACAGAAAACAAAATACAAATTCTCTCAACAGTTAATTCACATATTTATATCATATCTAACATGAAATAGGACCCTTGTGGTATGAATATCATTACTATGCTTAGGATTATATAGTTTTCACAGGGTGTTCAACTAATTACTATGCTTTCTTTGTTAATAAAAAAAGGTTGGTATGCACATAAAATTATTGTAGATTGGAAAGAAATATACCTCAGACAGACAATGTTTTAGGATAAATAACAATACATTCATATAATGAAGTTGGGAATTTTTATATTATGAGGTTTTCTTAATTAATAAAAATCAAATGAATCATAAATTCTTCTTACCTCATACATCTATGTTTTATAACACAGAACCGCGGTATCGGGAATGATCAATCCCATCCTCAGTTGTTGTTACGACTGTCGATTCTTCATTATGCCAGTCATTTTCTAAACTGCCATCTCGTGTCGATTTGAACTTTGTAATCAAATTTGGTTTGTCCAGAAACTCAAAAAAAAAATACGAGAACCATGAATTTTGAGTTTCCAGACGAACCAAATTTGATTACAAAGTTATTCAAATCAATGCCAGATAGCAGTTTAGAAAATGATCGGCATAATGAAGAATCGACAGTCATGACAACAGCTGAGGATGAGAATAATGTTTACCGATGCTGTGGTTCTGTGTTAAAAAACACAGATGTAGGAGGTAAGAAGAATTCATGATTCATTTGATTTTTATTAAATAATAATACACTTACATTCACTTGAATATTGTTCAGTATAATATACCACAAAATTAAAACTCCACCACAAATTAAATCAGCATAAAATATGGTCAAAAGACAGTGAAAAAGTGGTCATGCAAGAAAATAAATTTAACATCTGGAATAATATAAGTTAGAATCAAAATAAAGTAAAGCCAGGAACATCTACTTCTGCCTGAACATAAGATATGATTATATTTGAAGAGAAAATTTTCACCGAGACTGAGACTCGAACCCAGGACCTTTGGCTTTCCGGGCCAATGTTCTACCAACTGAGCTACTGGGGCAAGTTCCAATCTAAATGCAAATTTTTCTCTCATATACGTTGTAATTCCTGTGCACCAAATGCTATGAAACCTTTGCTTCTATCTTTGCAAATGACGGCTTCTTAGTTAAGAAGACATTTATTGGGAATTTAAACACTACTTTATAAAGCCAGTAGGGCTTCTATTAATGTTTTTGTCTTTGATTGTTCAGCTAACAATCGAAAAAAAAATATCCTAGAAGAAGAATATAGTATGCTCTACAATGAACTAAACTTTAAAATGAAGAAAGAATACTTTCAATATTATCAAAGGCTGGATCCAATCAATAGTGACATTAAAATGCAGTAGTGGGATAATAGTAATAGATCAGGATCTAAACTAGCCATAGCCAAAAAAAAATTGTCACTACTATTCTTTAGGGAAATTAGATACTGTTTGTAAACAAAACACACGTTAAGATTTAAATTAAAATGTTTTATACCTCACCTCATATCCAGTTTTCTAATTATACCAGTTTCAAAGCTTAGGCAACTTCATCTTCAGTAATTTCTTGTCGACTGATGTTGTGTTGATCAGGAGAACTGCTTCTTCCTCCCTCTGACATAACATCAATCAACAAAAACTTACTGAAGATGAAGTTGTCTAAGCTTTGAAACCAGTTTAATTAGAAGACTTGAAATGAGATGAGGTATAAAACATTTTAATTTAAATCTTAAATTAAACCTCATGCTGATTTTTCCTCTGAAATTTCAAGACACACATACCAACATTTTAGGAATTCTCACTATGAGGTATATTCATTAAAGTTGAATTTTTTATCACTCACCTCATATTGTTCTTCTTATTTGACTATAAACTAGCTTCGGAACATAGTTTCTGTTCCATCCTCAGTATCATCATGACCATTGTTCTGTCGTCTTGAAGAGCTGTCCTTTGCTCCTTCCATTGGCTGACTGAAAAACCTCGAAACCAGGTCATTCTCACCGGGAATTTCAAAGTTCATCAATTTCTTCTTTTCGCTCTTTTGAATGTAGATCTTTTCCCAAACAGTAACCAAAAGAACTTACTGTTTGGGAAAAGATCTACATTCAAAAGAGCGAAAAGAAGAAATTGATGAGCTTTGAAATTCCTGGTGAGAATGACCTGGTTTCGAGGTTTTTCAATCAGCCAATGGAAGGAGCAAAGGACAGCTCTTCAAGATGACAGAACAACGGCCGTGACGATACTGAGGATGGAACAGAAACTATGTTCCGAAACTAGTTTATAGTCAAATAAGAAGAACAATATGAGGTGAGTGATAAAAAATTCTACTTTAACACATACTAAGCTAGTTCGTTCAAGTAGTAGCATTTAAGATTCGTATTTGGGACATTCTGGATTCAAATCCGAGTGCCAATCAACTTGACTGAGATTTTCTCCTGGTTTTCTTCAGTTATAAAGGTGGTTAAGAATTTCATTACCAGCACTCTTTCATAGTTTCTGATACTAGATGTTAACCATTAAATTGGCAATGTCCTACAGGAAACATCAATTGGTTTAATTTATTTAATATTTTGAATAAAAGAGAAGACAACAAACAAGTAGAAATTATATTTAAATTAATATTGGGAAGTAAATATTATGAGGTTATATCATTAATAGTGAGTGGAGAACATATTTTTAACGAATCACCTCATATAATTTCAAATTTCTTTGATACCGGCAGTTTCAGACAATATCTTGTCCCTCATCAGTCATGGCTTCCATGGAAGAAATTTGAAATTATATGAGGTGAGTCATTAAAAATATGATCTCCACTCACTATTAAGTAGAAATTATTTTGATGTCTAATATTTTTAATTTAATATTTTTCCATTACAGGACATTATTATTTTAAAAAGAAAAATTAATGCTTGAACTGGGACTTGAACCATAGACCTCTCATTCTCCATATGAGTATGCTATCCATTACACTATTCAAGCTTGAATACAAATGTTAACATTCCTTTCTACATATACAATTTTCAAATCATCCAAAGTAAAAATTACTTAAATGTGTGTCAAATTAAACAATGTACCTAATAATAACAGTTAAGCAAGATTTTGTTTTCACCGCGGTATGATACATTTAAATGACTGACGAGAAATTAGTGTTTTGCTAATTTAAGGTTAAAATATCTATAAAAAATAAGAATAAAACACATGAGAGGTATTCTGATACTGCTTTTATCTAAACCATATTGATTACCTACTTTTAAGATCACTATTTTCTATAGAGCACATACAACAACTAGATGGCACTGCCCATGTATTACAGGATATAACACGAAGACAACATTGCTTACAACGATCTCTATCATCTGGTAGCATGACTTTAAATAGCACACTTATACAGATTTTTGGCGCTGTGGAAACTAGCACCATATTTAATTACGTACTTTAAACACCACTTAAATGCAATAAATAATTATAAAATGAAATATTAAAAATATTTAGCCCCGGAATTTAATTATCTTTAACTCATTTTACTTGTAAATATGGAAAAAATGTGGGACTATTTCCTATCATGATCACTCTGGTTACAACAGTTATTCTATGAACCAGTGATAACCACAGTAATATCCACATTAATAACCTGCAATAACCACACTAATAACTAGTGATAACCACATTAATAACCAGCGACAAACCCATGGCTGTCGGTAACACAGCATCTTCATCAATTATAACTGATTTATGTCCAAATTTAACCGCATAAAACACAAACAAATATACATATTTAACTGCGTAAAACAAAACAAAAAAAGTGTTTCATGGGATTCGCCTCAGTTAGAGTAATTGAATTAGGTTAGATTAGCTTTTAGGTTTGTTACATTTTAAATGTATTTAAATATGTAAAAAATTTACCTTTCTATGGGAATTCAAAATGGCCGACGGTGGCAACATAAAAACATATTTCCACTCATAAATTTCACATTACATTAACATACTTCGACGATGGTAATTTTCCGGGGATAAATGTTACAAATATCACTTAGTAATGGGATAAATTGCATTAAAAATGTCTTAAGTTGTGTAAGTAAATACTTGGTATGTACGACTCCACCAGATTTTCTTCCCAGTTTACTTTTCTTGATAGAGTTTTTCTCTCTGCAATGCTTGTTCTAATGATATAATAGTTATGGAAGCATTAAGCCATCCTGTATAAATGCCTAAAAATGATCTAATCACGTAAAATTCTATTTTTCAACAATGCTATCTGCAAGCTGTAGTCACTTGAATAGTGTGAGTTGATTATTTACAGATGCTTATAATTTTATTAATATATCTTATGATTACACATGCAGTTTGCATTGATATGTGATAGAGGCTGACTGACTACGCCTAATTGTTTCAACCAATAATAGACATTTTAATATAATAAATTTGGAAATTTTAACATTATGAGGTTTTCTTAATAAGAATAAAATTAATCATGAATTCTTCTTACCTCATATATCTATGTTTCTTTAAACACAGCACCGTGGTATCGGAAAACCATCGTTTCCATCCTCAGCTGTTTTCACGACTGTCAATTTTTTCCCTTGCCTGTAATTATCCAAACTGACATTTGGTGTACTTTTGAAGAAGTAATTATCCAAATTGCCATCTGGTGTACTTTTGAAGAACTTTGTAATCAAGCTTGGTTCGTCCAGAATTTCGAAGTTTATGATTCTAGTATGGTTTTTTTGAATGTATATCTTTTCCCAAACTGTTAATTCCAAAGGTTTAGATAGTTATTTCAAAAGTTTTGCTTCTTTTTCAATTCTATGATTCTCTAATAAACTATGTGTTGCTATAGCTGATTTTTCAATTTCACATTTTTTTATGTTTCTAAAGTGTTCTTTTTGCGAGTTTCTAAGTTCCTTTTTGATTTTCCTACATATACCTTATTGCAATCTTTGCAATTAATTTCATAAATTCAAGATTTTTTATTGTCTGGGGTGTTAACTTTTTTATTAATTAACAGAAATTGAAAAAATCAGCTAAAGCAGCACATAGTTTATTAGAGAATCATAGAATTGAAAAAGAAGCAAAACTTTTGAAACAACTATCTAAATCTTTGGAATTAACAGTTTGGGAAAAGATATACATTCAAAAAAACCATACTAGAATCATGAACTTCGAAATTCCGGACGAACCAAGCTTGATTACAAAGTTCTTCAAAAGTACACCAGATGGCAGTTTGGATAATTACTGGCAAGGGAAAAAATTGATAGTCGTGAAAACAGCTGAGGATGGAAATGATGGTTTTCCGATACTGCAGTGCTGTGTTTAAAGAAACATAGATATATGAGGTAAGAAGAATTCACAATTCATTTGATTCTTAATAATAGACATGTTTTCAATACTATAGCTCAATGCAACAAAGGAGAATTTCTTTTAAAAAAATCATAAATTCAACAAGGAGATGCCTCTTGAATTAAGATATTGCATATTCTTTTGAAGTAAGAGTTTAATTCAATAATTATACTAACTTAAATTATGGTTAACCATTTTTACATAATGCACTAATGACTTTGTGCAATGTAGTGAAATTTCACTTCTCGGCTATGTTCAGCATATGCTGCATCCAACATTTCAGATTGCTCAAATAATCATGCCATAACTGTGTACTGTTGCAAACATTTTATTACTCTGTATTAATATGTACATTTCAAAATCAGCGATCAAACTCCGAAAATGAAATATTTCATCCACCGTAAGTATTGTTCTGTTTCTTTTAAAATGGATTTATGTTATGAATAATGGTATGCATTACTTTCACCTATCTTTGTCTTTTGCCAAAAATGTGCCCCCCCCCAAACCTACAATATTTCATACTTTTATTTATAAATGTTTAAAATTTCTCAGTCTCGCTGGTTATTTCAATTCAGTCATGTGAGTGAGAGGTAAGTTCCCTGTAAATTACATAAGTCTGTACAATTAGTAAGTGTTAACATATTTACTTTCTTTTTTTTTTTTCAGACTGGTGGCAATGCCCATAATGTTGCTGTTTTGTCTGCGCTGGTGCTAAGGAAAGAGAATTCGGTTGGATGCCAACGTCCAGAGATCACTTTGTCTTGGTGTTGTGCCACGACTACGCTAGGCAATGGCATTGTCAGGTCACCTGTAACAAATGCTACCTCATTTTAATACAAAAAACTACAATACAAATAAAACATAAGAAAACACTCAGGTTCCATAAAAACAAACACAAATATATACTAAGCATATCATTGATTGTTAATATTATTCGTTTTTAAACACCTTAATGATGGACAATTTATATTTGAAAAGAAAAATATACGCCTAGACTGGGGTTTGAACCCAGGACCTTTGACTTTCTATGTCAATGCTCTTCCATCTGAGCTACATTGATTACCTGGCCAGGGTCAATGGATTTTTAGAATGGAAAAATCCAAGGGACAGGTGTTCTGGGAGAGACTTTAAGTCGTGGGTCCCGAGTCTGAAGATTTTTAGGATCGTAAAAGAATTGCAAGTTTGAATAAAAAGGGCTCTTTGCAAAATTTAACCGATCTTCATCCATCCAAGCAATACATGTTGCCTACTAGATGTCTCATTGAGGTGATGTGCTAACCACATGTCACTCGTCTGCATCAGTAAGTAAATAAGCATAACTATAATTATGATAAGTTAAGAAACTCCCGCTACGGAGCATCTGTATCCCCAAACGGACTGTATGGGGTACATTCAAAGATTTTCGAAGACATGCTTCATTCTCAGGAATTCTGTTTTAAATTATTTGTATATTTTATATATAGGGCTTTGGTTGTTGGGTGTGTTCTCATTTATCAAATTTTTATTTTCTGCTTTCTTGAAAATTTCATTTCAAAACAGAACAACAGACAAAAAACCAATATCCTGTAAGAAATTGAAATTATCAAGAAAGCAGAAAATAAAAATTTGATAAATGAGAACACAACCCAACAACCAAAGCCCTCTGTATAAAATATACAAATAATTTTAAACAGTACCATAAGAATTCCTAAGATGAAGCATATCTTCGAAAAGCTTTAATATTTTAATAGTGTAACAACATTTATAACAGAAATTATTATAGTTGAGGACGACTGTTTTATAAGGTACAAAAAAGTTTTTATAATTGAAATATATAATCACCGGGCCATGACTGTCTGGACGACCACCTTCATAGAATGGGGATTGTCCCTAGAACTGGGATTCTCCTTGTGTGGAGAAAATGTTCTCCTAAGCAAGGAACATTTGCTAAATTGCAGGTGACTTGACCCCGAGAAAAGGGACAGGAAAGACATTTCAGGACTTTATTGGGAAGCAAGAGGACTAATGGTGTAAACCAAGTTCAGCCATTTAAAAACAACAACATATAGAATCACAAATTAATAATTACAAAATTCAAGATATTGTACTGATACCGTGTCAGTAAAGACGTAATTTTTAAACAGAATTTTATTTGGAATGTAAAATACTCTTCAAATTAGAGATCATCAGATTCTATGATCTTGAGTCATTTTTTACCAAGGTTTATTATCCAGTCTCTGATTTTTGATGTGAAGAATTTGTTATGACCGAATTCCACAGCTTCAATATTTTTTTTTAATTTCATGCAAGATAAGGCATAGATCGAAACAGATGGTAATATAAAGGGGCTATGTTGGTTGTGGTAGTAGTTCAATTCCTCCCTATTCCTCAAATTTTATCATGGTTATTAAATTAATATTAAGAAGCTAAAGCTGTTACTATGATTGAAATAAGTATATTAAAGTACACAACTAAATTATTGTAATCAAATGGTAAAGAGAAAAATTTATGCCTGACCGGGAATCAAACCCCGAACCTTCAGCTTTCCGTGCTGATGCTCTTAACCATTGAGCTAATTCATGCTTCCTTCCCATCCAAGCATAAATCCTTCCTTTACCTTACTGTCTTGGTCCCACATTCAAATCCAATGAATCATCATTCACAAAAACACAATGAATGGCTTCTACATTAAGAAGACAGGAAGGGACTCCACATAGCTAAAGGATTATTTATTAAATTAATATTAAGAAGCTAAAGCTGTTACTATGATTGAAATAAGTATATTAAAGTACACAACTAAATTATTGTAATCAAATGATAAAGAGAAAAATTTATGCCTGAACCGGGAATAGAACCCCAAACCTTCAACTTTCCATGCTGATGCTCTTAAGCTGAAGGTTCGGGGTTCAATTCCCGGTTCAGGCATAAATTTTTCTCTTTACCATTTGATTACAATGATTTATCATGGTTGTTTGTGCAGTATGTGGTCTGGTTGGGTTTGAACCCATGTCCCTCAAAATTTCATGAACTCATTCCAGTTGTTGAGAATAAAGATCCACATCAACTGCACACCCAGTTGGAACAAACTCCCAGAGAATCACAGTTTCAAAATTAAATCACACACATATAACATTAAAACCAACATTACTTATAAGTAGAGTCTAGATTTTTATTTAATAAAAGATGATAGCAATACAGATAGTATATATTATTCAACTGTTTGTATGTGAAACCAAGATAAAAGACAGCCAGAGGTCTTACTTCTCATTATACTATTCAACTGTTTGTGTGTGGAACCAAAACAAAAGACAAGTCATAAGTAGAGTCTGGATGTTAGGCACTTAAAAAATTCAAAATAGGCAGGCAAAAAGGCACTAAAAATCATTTCATTTATATAGGCACTAAAAATTCAAGACAGGCTCATACAAAAAATGGACTACAACATAAATTTTTACAGCCTTCCTTAAAGAATGTAAACATATGCTGTCAATAGCACACAAAGATATCCGAGATAATTTTGGAACTTGTTTTGTCTTTTTACAAAGAACATACTTATGTTTTGCAGTGTGTACATGCTGCAAAACATGGCACTTCTTCGTGCAATTCACTGAAATTTTACACACTTTGCAAAACAATACTGAACCGTCACTTGAAGAATATTTCTGCACCAAATTATTTCACCAAATTGGTCAGTTTGTCTTTTACTGTTGTCCGTTCTTTACGCATTGCAAGACAACTATTCTAAAGATAAAAAAAATAAGCCATATCCTCTTGTCGCACCACTTTGTCTTTGAAGCACTTGCGTGTGAATGAGGACTACAGACTGAATTCAGTGATACCAACATCAAAAATAATATTGCCAGTCACTTAAAGGTTTCAGCACCTAATGTGAGACAGAGAAAGAAAGCTTGAGCCATCTATCCTCTTTGTCACTCAGCAATGTTGTATTGAAAAGAAGCAAAGCTGTACTATAGAACTTTCTCGAAGCCTTAGAGTCGGAGCATAATACAATGGGACATAGCTTACGGCTATTTCACTTAATGGGAGTGAATTGAGGAGAAAACCATCTACCTGCTAGGTTATTGGCTTATTACCACCCTTATCCTAAAATATCCAAACATAATTTATAAAAAGAATACTTAAAAATTTTTATCCAATAATATGTGTCATGACATGAAGTTTGTCCATTTCAATTGATTCATTGAAAAACTAAGTTAATTTCGAGAAAAATGGCAAATAGGCATTTAGAGGCATTGTAAGCTGAAATAGACATTTATAGGCAAAATGAACTTCATGGAAAACAACTCTAGGGTCATTGGTATGAACTTATATGAAGTCACTTTTACAATATCTATAATAAATATCTGTAGGCATTTTCCTTAACATCCAGTCTCTAGTCATAAGTATAACTTCTCATTATACTATGTTGCAATCTTACCTTTCATTACATAAAAATCTGGACTCTACTTATGAGACAACCTAATATATTATTTTCTCAGGATGAAACTGTTAATATTTAATAATCTGAAAGGAGCCAAAGGTCCTGGGTTTGAGTCCCAGTCTGAGTGTATAATTTTTCTCTTCAAATATAATTTATCCATCATTGAGATGTATGAAATGAATAATAAAAACATTAAGTTAAAATCAATTATAGGTCATGAGAAGGAAGAATGTTCTTAGTACACTATGTCTTGCATATTCACTCAAAAAGGAATTAATGCACAATGTAATTTTTGAATAGGTGAGCTTCAATACAGCAAATATATCTAGTGAACATACCCATGAGAGAGAAAATTATGAAAAAGAATACAATCAACGTGGCTACAAATAATGGATTTGAAGAAAAAAATTATATACAAGATAATAAACAAGTTCAAAAGACAAAAATTGATTAATCAAAATACACTTCTAAAAGAAAAAGAAGAAAACATAAAATTAAAGAAATTCACATATCATCTATTGAAGCACCACAAGATTCAAAAGATTTTTAAAAAATTTCAACATAAGATTGATACCGAAAAATGACTTCAGCATCATTAGATTGATTAGATCCAATAAGATCCCTCAGGGGTCCTCATCTAGGGGATATGTGGATGGCGACCACAAGGTGCCCAAGCTGAGCAAAACATTTCTTCCACTTACTTGTGTTTTGTACTCTTTTAACTTTACTATCTAACCTCTCTTGGTTAACTCTTGTTTTTTTCGACTCCGATGCTATTAGGGCATCCGAGGGCTAGGAAGTCTTTCCTTTCTTCCATTTCTTCTTTCCTTTATTTTCTTTTCTTCTCCAGAAAAGCCTGACCAGAGGCTATAAGATGGCAGCCCCATCACTGGTCTTGCCTTCCTTTGGCCAGCAACCAATCGAAGGGACTATTATTATGCTTTCAAGTCTTATATGAGAATTTCCCGGAAGGATCAAAACGCTGGAGGGAAAATTTTCTATAGGATCGTAACAGGCCTTGGCCTAATACTTGGAAGGAAGAAGAAGAAGAAGATCCAATAAGAATGAGAAATAGAAGAAGAAAACAAAACTGGGATTTATCAGATTAAATGTGGAGAATGTGAGAAAATTTACATACAAAAAACAAAGAGAAATTTGAAAACTAGAGTGAAAGAACATCTCTGGGATGTCAAGAAAGGGGAAGTGGATAAGTCTGCAGTGGCAGTCCATGCATGGTCAAAAAAACATCTTATCGAAAGAAAGGCTAAATTATTAAAACAAATAAAAAAAACACAAAGAACTGACTGTTGGGAAAAAATGTACATTCAAAAAAACAAAAAGAAATTAATGAACTTTGAAATTCCCACGGAAAATTACTTATTTCAAGGTTCTTCAGTCTACCAACAGAGAGAGCAAAAGACGACTCTTCAGAATGACAAAACAACGGTTGTGGAAGTACTGACGATGGTAACAAAGAAAACAAAGAAGGTGCCTAAACTAGTCTAATAAGAAGAAAAATATAAGGTGAGTGATAAAATTATACATAAATAAATAGACAACACTGCAAGTTATGAGCTATTTCATACCATCAAGTACTTTATCTTGGATCTAAGAAAGGCATAACAGACAATAAATTATTTTGGTGTTCATTGTTAGTCTTTTTGGTCCAAAATTACAAATTGCTTAAATCTTTTTCTGTGATTTTTTAATACTTTCACTTTCTGTCAAATACCTAATTTGCTGTAATTGTATTTCACTAATACACTACAAGGATTTATCTACACTGTCATAGGCATGAACCATAATGCCACTAAATATATGAGAATTAAGTGACTAAACCTCTTACTGATTGTCACAAAGTTATTAGCTGCCAGGGATTCACATCTGGTTCCTTGTCGCAGCATAGTGGACAATACTTAGTCACCTCTTAGCAGTAGTAATAGAAGACAGATTTCTAACAAGAATACTAGAATAGGTGCCACTTGGTAGAAGAAAAAAGAGGATAGTGAAAAATAAGTAGATTGATGGTGTTTTGAGTAGCATGAGAGAAAAAGAATTGGATGATGGAGATTAGAGAGATGTGGAGGAGAATGACAGTAAATTAGGCGCAGAAAGATATAAAACATTGTGAAACCTATATTTGAAGACAAAAATAAACACTCAGACTGGGGTTTGCACCCAAGCCAAGACCTTTGGCTTTCTATGCCAATGCTCTACCAATTGAGTTACCTGAACACACCAAACTAAATGCAAATTTTTCTCTTATATATTGTTAATTTCTCAGCACCAAATGCTACGAACTGTTGCTCAATCACGCAAATGGCAGCTTCTTTTTTAAGAAGACTTTTATTGGAAATTTAAACTTTACTTTATAAAACCAATTGGGCTTCTTTCAATGTTTTTATTATTAATTTAATACTTCTCACTGAAGGAGAAATTATATTTGAAGAGAAAAATATACAAAGCTCAGCATCATCAACAATCACGGATTAAGCCCATGTACCGGTCTCATAGATTCTCATTCAAAAAGTTGAATCCATCTCTTTTTTGGTCTACCAATATTCCTGTCTCCTCTTGGTTTGTAATTAAGTATAATTTTTGGAATCCGATCATCTTTCATTCTTTGAACATGTTCTTTCCAGTTTTTTGTAGATTATTTTATTTTACCTATATACAAAGCTTGATTATTAAATTAATACTTCTCACTGAAGGATAAAAAAAAGAAAGAAGCCCTACTGGCTTTATAAAGTAGGATTTAAATTCCCAATAAATGTCTTCTTAAACAAGAAGCCGTCATTTGTGTGATTGAGCAAATGCTCATAGCTTTCGGCGATCGGTAATTAACAATGTATAAGAGAAAAATTTGCATTTAGATTAGAGTTTCTCAGGCAGCTCAGTGGTAAAGCATTGGCCTAGAAAGTGAAAGGTCCTGGGTTCAAACCCCAGACTGAATGTATAATTCTTCTCTTGAAATATAAATAGAAAAATATATGCTCAGATTTGGGTTTGAAACCAGGACCTTTGGCTTTCTATGTCAATGCTCTACCAACTGAGCTACCTGAGCACTCCAATCTAAACACAAATTTTTCATATTTAAATTAATGTTGGGAAGTAAACATTATTAGAATAAATATTGATCAATGAACTTCAATATTCCTGTAGAAAAAAATTTTATTTTGAAATTTATAAACCCAACCAAAGATGGCAGCATTAGAGGTTTAGAGGTAACCATAGTGAAATCAACAATCAGAGAATTTCAACAGTTGGAGTCATGACTGAAGATGAATGAAAAAATTGTTTGAAACCAATGGTCTCAAAGAAATTTGAAATTGTATGAGGTGAGTTATTAAAAATATGTTCTCCATTCAACATTAACAAATTTTTCTCTTATACATTGTTAATTCCCCAGAGCCAGATGCTAAGAACCGTTTCTCAATCACACAAATTTAAGAAGACTTTTATTGGAAATTTATACATTAGTTTATAAAGCCATTAGAGCTTATTTTTATTTTACTTTATTATGAAACCTGCAAAATAAATTAATTAATTAACCAATGAGTAACTTTCTTTATAGACACAGTATATTTTTAAATACAAGAATATTAGTAGTAAAAGAAAGAAAAGAAAAAAAAGAAGCATAAAACAAATTTCGATTATCAGTAAAACTGATTGGTATACGATAAGAATGAGTTTCATATAATACATAAAACATCATACCTTGCAAATCTGTGAGCACAAGTTTGTTGTCATAACCTCCTGTAAGGAGATAATAGGCACTGGGAGAGAAACGGATGGAGCGTACATCAGAAGAATGAGGTTTGAAGCATTGCACGTTGCGTCCACCTCTGATATCAAAAAGCACACATGATGAATCTTCATGCCCTGACACAAGTAGTCTCCCTGATGGATCAACACAAACTGCTGCCACTGGAGAACCCTACAAAATTTAATTAAATTTTCAAATAAACAACAAAATGTTACATTTGGAATATCATACAACAAATAGTATTGGTGTGCTATTAAGTTACTCCATAGGTTGCCATATTATAATGTTCTGAAAAAACCTCACATTAATAAGTCATTGTTTTTTTTTAAGAGAACATTTTTTACTGAACCAGGAATTGAATCCAGACCCAAGGTTTTATGCACTAGTGCATTGACCATTGTGCTACTCAGGCTTCTTTGATGAAACACAAATTTCTCTTTCTTATACAGAGTGTTTCGAAACTATTCATTCAAACTAAAACAGCAGTTAGAAAACATCAAAAAAATATATTTTGATAAGGAACATATGGTCTCTGAAGTCAACTGGTAATATTAGGGGCGATATACACAGAAGATAGTTTAACACGCTAATTACAGCAGTAGCAGCACAGGAATTGCTCGAATGCACGACCACTGGCCTCTATGCATGCAGTACATCAACTCACCACTGATTGTTGTGTTCGTTCGAAGATTCCTGGCATGTCTGCATTGGTTCCAACAGTGACAGCAACCTTAGACTGCTGTGGTAGCTCAAATGGTAGCATGCCTACATTCTGGCTAGCAGGTCCAGGTTCGAATTTTAGTAGGATGTAAATTAAATTAAATCCAAAATTTTCAAATTTGGGTAGTGTGTACCTATGCTCGTATCATTCAGCACTTGGAAATTAACAATGTATAAGAGAAAAATTTGCATTGAGACCATAGTGCTCAGGTAGCTGAATGGTAGAGCATTGGCCTAGAAAGCCAAAGGTCATGAGTTCAAATCCCGGTCTGAGCATATAATTTTCTTCTTCAAAAATAACAATTTTTAAATGTTAGTTTGTATACCAGATGCCTAAACTGAATTCCAAATTCCTCGGTAATACATGTACTAATAATGATATAATAATAGCTTTATTTTACCTGGCAGAGTTAAGGCCTTAAGTCCTTGTCTACCACTCAACCAGGTTAAAAAAATACAAAAGATTCTTACATCTAATTACAATAAAAATAAATATTACATAGCATGTCTACAATATAATTATTATTTTAAAATATTCTGATTTAATATAGATTTAACAAATGAAATATAAAATGTACAAGATAAAAAAATATATAAAAAACTATTAATGACACAGAATAAATTTAACTCTTGAGAAAAATTAATTATTTGACAAAATATCAGAGGTATTATCTGGCTTCTAAGATTCATCGAAATATTATCTTCACACCTATGCCTAAGCTAATGGTCATTTCCCCTAGGGTTTTCCAATGAAAATTTTGAAAGCATTTCTACCATCACCCAATTGAGCCACATGACCTGCCCATTTCAATCTCCTAGATTTAATAACCCTGATAATAACAGAACAATGATGTGAATTATGGTGTTCATCACTGTAAAACAAATTCAATTCTCCAATTTCATCCTTTATGGGATTGAATGTTAATGTTACAATCTTATTTTGGAATACTTCCAACTTATTTTCTTCCTTTAATGTAACAGATACCCAGAGAGTATCACAGACAAGATTATTTTATAAATTAGTAGCGGACCTGGCAGATGTTGTTCTGCCCGAATGTTCATTTCTCTGTCATGGCCAGACGATAAAAATGTTATTTTTTTTAAATAAAACTCACTATTAAGACATAATTAGATATTATTAAATTAATAAGTTTGCAAGAAAACTCCTTACTGCCATCTGTTGTGGCTCAGGAATTGCATAATGACATCACATTGCTTTTGCTTGGAATATGTCAATAATGTAGATGATTACACGACTGACATAAAACATTCCTACAACCAAATCGCAGTGCCACCTACCAAGCCCAATTGTAAATCTAAACCATCCAGGAACCCATTCAAACAAACACAAAAAATTTCATCAAAATTGGTCGGGTCGTTTAGGCAGTTTTTAATTTCAGGTTTGAAGTAAACCTCCACTTCTAATTGTCGGATTTTGCTCATTTTTGCGTAATACCTGCATTGGTTTATTTTAAAATTATATACTGAGTTTTGTGGTGAAATATTAAAAAATGTGACTGCTAGAGCAATTTTTAAATTTTCACTTCAGGTGAAGTCCTACACCTAATGGTTTTAGAGGGTCCAATTGTGAATCTAACCCATCGAGGGACCCAATTAGACATGTACAAAACATTTTATCAAAATTGATCCAGTTGTTTAGGAGGAGTAGAGTGACAAACACACGTATTGGCTTTTGTTTAAGAATGTAAAGATTATCTTTATATATATATATATATATACATATTAAAAAGATAATCTTTACATTCTTAAACAAAAGCCAACACAAAAAAGAGACACTGACATTCTAGAATGTATAATAATACTTTGCCATTTGGTTTTTAGGAATTTCTTACCCGACTGCCAGGAGCTGTTGCAGGTGTGACCATATTGACACAACCACGAGTTCGCAGATCCCAGAAACGAACTGTTTTGTCTTGTGAACCACTCACGAACATTGCACCTCCCCAGTTGTACAGTGACAGAACATGTCCTGCAGAAAAAACAAAATATTATTATTGATATACTTAAATAGCAAAACATATAACTTACATCTCTCAGAGTAAAGTTTTCATTACATTAACAGATGCTTACATCACAGATAAATCAAGTTACTCACTGGTCTAAACTTAACAGAATTTATTGTTGTCTCCCAGTTGGATAGTGATGTTCTAAAGAAATGCTGTAGCTTGTCATATAGGGTATTTATTTAATTGAAATCTGAGGCATTAATATGTGTAAAATATACATGAATGAAACAAGAGGGCATCCTTTGTTGATATAAAATATGCAGTAATTTTATTCATAGTTAAATATGGGAAATAATATTATGAGGTTCTTAATTTGTAAATTAATGAGTCTTTTTACATCTTACCTCAAATGTCATGTTTTCTTTAAACATGAGAACTAGTTTTCAAGAGAAACACCTTTCTCATTTTCAACCGACATTATGGCTACTGGCTTTCCATTGGAATCTCCATCAATAATATTGTCATCTGATGTTGATTTGATGAACTTCGAGATGAGATCACGTTCATCAGGAATCTCGAAATTCATGGATCTAAATTTGTTCTTCTGAATATAATTATATCTTCTCCCAAATTGTCAATTCTAAAGGTTTTTCCAAATGTTTTAAAAATTGGGCCTCTTTTTCAATTTTATGATTCTCCAACAAACTATGTGCTGCAATATCTGATTTTTCAATTTTATCATTCAGACAATTATATAAAGTCTTACAGGTTTCAATCATATTGCATATAAACATGCAATTTTCAACAGTTTCATACATAGATTATTAAATGTTTCATTAAATGAAGATTTTAAGAAAGAATACAATCACGTTTTGAACATAGCCAGTTTAAATGGTAATGGAAAAGAAATAATCATACATAAATTAAAGAAATTCTGGCAACAAAAAAGATTAAAAGAATATACTACCTTGCAATCTGATTCAAAGAAAGGACAACAATTTAAGAAAATTACTTATCATCCTAAAATACATAACAAATTTTTAAAAAATTTCAAGAAATTCAACATTACATTAGCACCGATAAATAAATTTAGCCTTGGTAATCTTTTAATAACTAATAAGAAATTGAACACCCCAGATAGCAAAAAATCTGGAATTTATCAAATGAATTGTAAAGACTGTAATAAAGTATACATAGGAAAAACAAAAAGGAATTTGGACACTCGCACAAAGGAACATTTTAGAAATATTAAAAATGGTAAAATTGAAAAGTCAGATATTGCAGCACATAGTTTGTTGGAGAATCATAAAATTGAAAAAGAGGCCCAACTTTTATTACATTTGGAAAAATCTTTAGAATTGACAATTTGGGAGAGGATATATATTCAGAAGAACAAATTTAGATCCATGAATTTTGAGATTCCTGATAAACATGACCTCATCTCGAAGTTCATCAAATCAACACCAGATGGCAACGTTATTGATGGAGATTCCAATGAAAAGCCGGTAGTCATAATGTCGGTTGAAAATGAGAGAGATATTTCTCTTGAAAACTAGTTCCCGTGTTTAAAGAAAACATGAAATATAAGGTAAGATGTAAAAATTACTCATTAATTTACGACTTAGTAATTTTATTCTCAGGCTTCGAAAACCAATTTAAAAATAACAATACAAAATTCATAAAAAATACTATGTTTCTGATTCAATCTATTAACTATAAACTTTTACCAAAATCACCTTTTTGGTACGTAACAACTACGTCATCGTATCTTCCCTCTACAGTGATGTTATAGAACAGTGCCAAATTCCTGTCTTCATTGTCCTCTCTCCTACGTACCTCCCCTCCTTTCCTTCTGTGCTGCGTGTGACTGTGCAACTTCCCTTCGTTATCGAAAGCCTCAAATAAGCTGTGCAAGTTAGTATCAGGGTCATCATCATCTTGCCCTCAACTGGACTGGAGAGTGAGTGTATGTATGCTTGAATATTATTATTACTGTTATTTATTAAATTAATATTGAGAAGCTAAAGCTATTACTATCATAGAAATAAGTAAATTAATGAACACAATTAAATTATTGTAAATCAATGGTAAAGAGAAAAATTTTTGCCTGAACCGGGAATCGAACCCCGAACCTTTAGCTTTCCGTGCTAATGCTCTGCCACCGAGCTAATCCAGGCTTCACTCCCATCCAAGCAAGAATCCTTCCTTTACCTTACTCAACTGGCCCCACATTCAATTGCAATGAATCATCATTCACAAATACACAATGAATTGCTTCTACCTGAAGAAGACATGAAGGGACTCCACACAGCTATAGCATTATTTATTAAATTAATATTGAGAAGCTAAAGCTATTACTATCATAGAAATAAGTAAATTAATGAACACAATTAAATTATTGTAAATCAATGGTAAAGAGAAAAATTTTTGCCTGAACCGGGAATCGAACCCCGAACCTTTTTCTCTTTACCATTGATTTACAATAATTTAATTGTGTTCATTAATTTACTTATTTCTATGATAGTAATAGCTTTAGCTTCTCAATATTAATTTAATAAATAATACTATAGCTGTGTGGAGTCCCTTCATGTCTTCTTCGGGTAGAAGCCATTCATTGTGTATTTGTGAATGATGATTCATTGCAATTGAATGTGGGGCCAGTAGAGTAAGGTAAAGGAAGGATTCTTGCTTGGATGGGAGTGAAGCCTGGATTAGCTTGGTGGCAGAGCATTAGCACGGAAAGCTAAAGGTTCGGGGTTTGATTCCCGGTTCAGGCAAAAATTTTTCTCGTTACCATTGAATTACTGTTATTGTTTTTTCAAATTATTGATGACCGAGTTTGTTAATTTATATTATTTCATTCATATCTTTTCTTTCAAATTACATAACGGTCAAGAAGATGAATTATTTTTGTTAAATTATTTGTATTATCTGACACATGATTTTCATTAAAAGTTACTTTTTAGTTAATGTGTGTTTACTGATTGTGTAGCTAGTCATGTTTCATATTGATATATATTCTAAAGCTTTCTCAAGCCAAGTTAATTCCCTTTTTTCCTTCTAGCTTCCACGATTATAATACTGTTTAGCATTCAGTACTATATGTTAAGTAATTTACAAAGGAAAGGTGGATTAATCTTTGCCTTCTATGGGCCCGGCAAAGGAATGTTGAGGTAGTCACTCAAAACTTTCAAATTCAATGTTATAAAAAGGTAGGATCATGGCGCAAACTTACCTGAATGACCACTTAGAGCCTGGAAAGGTGTGCCAGTGGCACAATCTGTGACGTATATCTTGCAATCACCAGCACCACCACTAATTAGAAGACTTGACTTGTTAGTTGTATCTTCCAGAAAGCAGAGGTCTCTCACTGTCCCATCGTGCATCGTCAGTTCAATCTCCTGACCTAAACAAGTCATGTATAATTTTGTTAAATCATTATTAAAGTCATTAAAAAAGTCAATCTGTATTCTATAAAGTTATGACAAAATGCTAGAAAGCAATACAGGTATTTCAATACACTATCTTCAATATATAAAATAACTCCAGATTTTATCCAGATGATAAATCATAAAATAATATATCATATTTACTTAAATTACAATATTTAATTTTAAAAGACACATATTTTAAATAAAATTTAATTATAAAATCTATTACACATATCAATTTAAAATACCTGAAAGACATAAGAAAAGCTCAAATTTATGAGTCTCTAGGCAACTAGATGGGTCAGAAAATTGTTATGGGAAATTATAATTTTGACATTGTTGACAAATTTGTATATCTAGGAATTCTTGTAACTTATAAAAAATTATTTTAAGATTTTAAAAAAATTGAAGAATTGAAAATAAAGCATATTATGTTGTTCTTCCCATATTAAAGAGCAATATATAAGAATGCATAGTGGATTGTATGCACCAAGACCTGAAAAAATGCAAAATGAACAATTGGGTACAGCTTTCTATGGAGAGGAATGGCTTATTGAAGAAGAAGAGAGACACAATAAATCACATAGTTAATTGATCTAGTTGCCCAATCAGATTTCTAAAGGTCAAAACATTTTTGGTACATTTCGAGATTCTAGGATATAGTTATTTCTGATCACTAGAAAAAATAGATCATCCATGCCTGTAAGCTTGATGAGAATGTGTATGAGAATATATAAAAAACTCTACAATAATTTGGATATAATATTCAGGCAAAAATGTATTTCTTTTAACTTTGGCTGCAATTGAAAAACAAATACTGCAAATAAAAGGACAAACATGTCCTATAATTTATATTTCTTATTATTTTGCATTACTATTTATATTATTTTTTATCTTTAGTATTGTGAATATTTCCTTTTGGTTTATTTAAGAGGATTGAAGCAGGATTCTTATTTTATTTTAACACTTCTCGGGTGGGTGTGTAAGGAGAAATGTCTCTACTGTAGTAATATATCTTTTTGCACGATAGTGCATTTTGTTGTACTTACAGCAATGGACACCATTTTTCAAAGTTCAACTTCCTACATTTCAGGGTTGCCAACCTAAATAACTATACTGTAATATTACATATTACAAAATGTGTGTGGAAAGTAAAATCACTGCCCTCTATGTATACTACATACAATGTATATACAAAAAATATCCAAAAGGTAGTGTTAATATACATTATATGAAACAAATCACTGCATTTTAAGTGAACTGAACTTTATATGAAACAATATAAAACAATAAATACATACTTACCGCCATTTTATCACTGATTGGTGTCACGACCTCCTGTAGTTTCAACTAATAAATATTGCCCACACTGTTAACGTTAGTCAGTTGTTTATAATGAATGCAAATATTTCCAACAAAGATGTTATTATTATAGTATTATTTATTATTTTGAAAACACCATCATGCAAAAAATAATGTACAATGCACATTTGTGAAGTGTTTTACAGAATCTTGGAAATTAAAAACCTCACTATCGCTCGGTTTTTAAACATTTACTCACTTCTGTAAAAACCACTTCCTAACCTCGCATCGTAATACTATTACACATCAAGAATCCCAAAAATTAAGAGTTACCACAAAATACATAGTGAATTGTTCTTAAGATCACTGACAATGCAAGATATCCCTCTGTATTTCATTAACAATATTTCCATTTTTATGGTGCAGAAAAAAAGGCATTTTCTTGATTGATAACTTGTTTTTCACAATTTTAAATATATCACTGTTCACACACCCATCAAGATTTATTAAATAATTAAAATTGAGAAAAGTATCAACAACTGAATTTCATGAATGTCATATCTTCTCTGAAATTAATTTCTTCGTTTTAGATCTGGCATGAATCTATGTATTTCAATAATAAAATTAAATGTGAGGTATAAAAACATAAGAGAAATCATTTTAAGACACTCTACCTTCCAGGTTCGAAGTATCTGTGTTGAATCTCATGAGTTTGACAGTCTTGTCATTGCTGCCAGTAGCCATCAAATCCCCGATTGGTGTCCATGCCAAACAATAGATTGATCCCTTGTGATGTTTTGTGCGCTTGAATAGTACTGTTGGCTGGTAAGTTGCGTGGTCCTCCCTGCAAATATTTTCACCCTTTACATTATCTTTAAAACTACATAACTTTTCAATTTCTTACTTTAAATATATATATATATATATATATATATATATATATACACATAATGACACTGTACATCAACTATATGTAGACTTTAAAAAGGCATATGGTTCAATTAAGAGGGAAAAATTACTAGTATTCTTCTAGAGTTCAGAATTCCTAAAAAGTTAGACTTATATGTATGTATATTTAAATTAATATCGGGAATTAATTATATGTATGTGTCTAAATGGCACAAAGAGTAGGGTGCGTATAGGCAAACAGTTTTTTGATACTTTTGAAATTCACAATGGGTTAAAGCAAGGAGATGCACTATCTCCTCTACTATTCAATTTTGTATTAGAGCATGCCATTAAAGCTTTGGAGGATGAGGAAGGCTTACAACTCAATGCTATTAATAGGCTGTTGGTTTATGCTGATGATGTAGTATTATTGAGCGATAGCAAGGAGATTGTAAGGGCCAACACGCACACACTATTGAGTAACACTAAGAAACTGGGACTGGAAGTAAACATCAATAGAACTAAATATATAAGAATTAAATAAATCTTGATTATTTCTTACCTCATACTTCTATGTTCCTTTAAACACAGCACTGCAGTATCGGTGACACCTTGTCACCATCGTCAGCTGTTTTCATGATTGTCAATTTTTTCTTTTGTTGATAATTATGAAAATCATGAAAACAGCTGACCATAGTGACAAGGAGTCGCCAATACTGCAGTGCTATGTTTAAAGGAACATAGAAGTATGAGGTAAGAAATAATCACGATTTATTCAATTCTTATGAATTGAACCTCATAATATTAAAAATTCCCAAATTTAATATAAAAAAAACTAAATATATGTCCACACATAGAAATGCATTACATACTGGAAATGGATAACTAATGACAAATGAGGAAAATTTTGAAGAGGTGGCTGAATTCAAATATATAACTAACTCACTGGCACTATCGAACCTATAGGTTCATGGCCGCGCGGACATAAGATCTCCATACATCCGTATCCTGACCTAATGTTTTCCAATCATTCCCTGTATAATCTACTATCCTCAAATCATAGTTAATGTTATTCCCCCACCTCATTCTTGGTCTACCAATTGGGCGTTTTCCCTTGTGGTTTTCCTACAAGAAGCTTCCATGCACGTCGTTCATTCCCCATTCCGGCGTGCGCTGCTACGCATAAATAAATTAAATTTTAAGGATCAATTAAATTATATGATATACACTGCGACGAATCAAACACGGAGGTTGCTAGAGTCAATCTTAATTTTGGATTTCAGGCAACCTCTTAACGGTCGGCTTTCGTTGATTTTTTGATAAAAGCTACCTCGGTTAATTTAAATAAGATATACTGAGATTTCGTTGTGAAACATCGAAAATTGCGACCGCTAGAGGGATTCTTAAATTTTCGTTTTAGGTAAACTCCGACACTTAATGGTTTTAAAACAATACACAGCATAAAAACTCTCTCCATAAAAATACATATATGCGCCAACTTCCACGGTGATCAGTTAAAAGGTGTCGAAGTTCATTAATCTCAGATATACCAACACACAGATAAATTATTCTTAGCATTACATTCTGTCTTGACCAACAAGGAGGACATCCCGAGTTGACTGATCAGCTTATGAAGGATAGATGGTGTTATAATAGTATTTGCGGCCAAAATTCCCTAGCATTTGTCTTACAAATGAAGAAAGTACCCGAAAAAAGCTCACTCTGGAATGTCGTTTCCCGACAGGGGCTCGAACTCGGACCCGATACGTCAGAAACAACAAAGTTACCCCTAGGTCGCAGCGGTGAACTTGTCAACATATCTCGGAGGAAAAAATGAAGTTGGACCGGGTTTTAAGACACACACCTCAAGTTCAATGCAGTGTTTTTTTTTCTTTAAAATACCGTACGGTAATTACTGTGTATTAATAAAACACGCGAATTCTTATTTCATTATGTACGCGGACTTGGAGGCCAGAGAAATAATTCAATCCTGGTTCAATAGATATGTCTCAGAAGTCCTAAAGGAAATATTTGTGTGTCTGGGAATATTTTATTCCCATTCGTAATTTAAAACCTATAAGATAAAAAAAGTCCACCGCTGTGGTCTCGAGGTAGCGTGCTGCCTTGTAACGCAGCGGGCCCGGGTTCCATCCCCGGTCGGGGCAGTTTTTCTGGGTGAGGTTTTTATCGGGGTTTTTCCTCACCTGCAAGACAAATGTCAGGAAAACTTTAAGGCCCATACGGTCCCCGAAATCATATAGTCATCATCATCCTTATCATTGTCATCAACATCATCCTTCACCGGTGTGGAAAGCAATGGGAAGCTACCACACCAACAATTCCATAGTAAAGCTGCAAGCATAGCATGAAAATGCTATGATTGCAGTGAAGGACCTGCATTCGGGCAGAATTACTATGGATGGAAGATAAAAAAAATATAAAAAAACTTCTGCGTCTGGATTCAATACTATCGAATTCACCTGGTGCAACTGTTAGCATACCTGGCTATAAAACAACGATCCCGGATTCGAATCCCAGATATAGGCCATACGAAATTTCGCTTTGATTATAGGGTATGTTCAACAACATAAGATCAATTAGTAGCTATTACAATTGAAATGTGGTTAAACATTTAAATTAAACGTGAATTTCGTTCCTCTATCTGATTCCCTGCACTATTATTTACTAACCAAAGGTGTAGGTTCATTCTGGTCGGCATTAACTCTTTAAACTTATTCTGGAATGGAATTAATGCATTTATTAATTAACTTTACTTATTTATTTACTTAGATACAGTGGAAATTACGAAATAAAAATTATAGGTAATCATAGGAAAAGGCATAAGATAAGGAGAATGTTGGAAATCTGTCAAAGAATGCGATGCAATGAGCATAAGATGAACTGAAGACGGATAGATTTATTCAAAAGAACTTCTTATCGGACTGAAAGAGCAGAGGATGATCCAAAGGACAGACAATTCTAAAATAAATTTGGATGAATTACCTTCGTCCTTTTATAGAAATTAACGTATTATTTACATAGTGTTTAGTTCAGAGAAATACCTCTCCTCGCATAATATTAAATATATACTTTTTATTAAAATCTTATAAATAATTTTTTGAGGCTCATAGTGGCCAACCTGAGGAAGTTGACTCTGAAAAGAAAGCCATATATGAGCCAACAATTGACTATTACAAAGATAAATACCAACTAGATAGTATAACTGTCACAGGATTGATGATCGGGGCAAGAGGTACTATACCAGGATTCTTAGCTAAATTTTGGAATTCCTTAGATTTGGACAGGGTGTATCTTTCTAGAATTGCCATCGCTGCCATTAGAGGATCAATTTCAATTTTAAGAAACCATATTTACAAAATTGCTTTATAGTATGTATACTTCAATTAGGCCTACAAGTTGAATTTTTTAAAATATATTTACAAAATGTATTTCATCAATTACAAAAATTAATTGTCTGTATCACTTTGTCCTTGAGGCAATCCTCTAATGAGGAAAGTTTTATATAAAGTAAAGTGATCCCACAACAGGCCCGGAGGCCCTTGGGGTAGTAGGAGGTTAAGGCTCCCACTTTTTTTTAGACAATTGGCACTTTATGTCAGCCGGGTTGTCAGCCCTGCGTGACGGCCGCCTTTACCCCCAGAACAAGCGTCTGGTACTCATTTCCGTTTGAGGCTGAGTCGACCCCAGGGCCATAGTGCCGCCAGAGGGTTTCGGTCAGTTTAAAAATCCTGACCCCAACGGGACTTGAACCCTCGACCCTCCGGCTTGTAGCTCAGTGCCTTAACCACTACGCTACGGCGTGTTTTATATAATAAATTAGATAGTACCTTTTTTATCCGTGTTCCTGAATTAGAATCGATTATTATTTTTAAAAATATCGATAATTATTAAACAAATATATATATATATAAATTATACGCCCACATCAGTACCAATTAGCATGCCGAAGATGCGAACATGTTTTTGAAAGGCCTTCATGATTTAATAATTTAACGAGATTTTTTTTTCAATAAAAATCAATTCTATTGAGAAAGACGGATAAAAAATGATACTACATTATTTATAACATTTTAAAACATAATCTCAATTGTGGCAACAATGAAAATAAAAAAAATACTCATGTCTTATTTTTATGATTGTATGTAGTTCATTGAATGTGTGTCTCAGTGAGTGCATCATGCATTCAGAATAAGATAAACTTTCAAGTGTTGTTCGTATATAACATTACATTGCCCCGAGCGAAGATTCCAAAGAACCAGAACATTTCCATCGCTCTGGGCTATGATTCTAAAGAACCAAAACGTATTTATCGGAATACATATAACATTGACAAAGCCAACAAATACATCATAATATAAATTGAAACAATGACAACTCAGTAAATAAACGAAAATGAATTACAGTAGAAAATGTCACGAGTTTGGTGAAAATACTTGGAGAAGAAACCAGGACAGTTCAGCAGGTGCTGAGGGAATCTGCAAGACACAGAGAAAGTTACTCAATAATCAGAGCAGTTCTGCTACTTTCACACCGCGCACGATCCGCCTTGATGAGCAATCCGCATGCTCATAACCTTCAGATCCATCTATAATATAACAAAATTATGTAGGTATCTAGAAAAAGCGACATTCGATTGTTGAATTGACAGAATAAAGCGTTCACAGGGGCTTCAGAGCATTCAGTTATTTTGTTGCTTTCTTATTGAAATTTTAAAACAATCAACACAAGGGTATGTACGGTATATAGAGAAGAGCAGAAGGATCTTGATACAAAAATTATTAAATTAAGTTGTACTAAGAACAGCGGGAAAATAAATATTAGTTTAAGAAAACTAAAACGCGCTTTATTAGAAAACCGAACTAAAAAATGAAAAAATAATTTTAATTTCCAACACGCTTGGGATAAAATTAAAGTGGTCAACAAAAAAAAATCATCTCCTACACATCTAGAATAAAACTAGAGATATCTACAAAAACAAATAATTTTACCATCAAAAGCGTGTGGTACTCTATATCAATTAATATATTTGATAATAAACAGATATTGGTAAAAGTAAAGTCTCTAAGAAGAAAACGTAAAAACCATAAAAAGCACCCCATATATATATATATATACAGGGTGATTACAAATGATTGGAGCGATTTCATGATTTTATGGTAGCTGTAGTATTCGACATATTTTCACGAACTTTTACAGATACATAGAGCAACTTCCCAGGTTTTTTTTGAGATGTTACAGGTGCTCCATATGCTCCCCCTTGGTGATTCTGCAGATATCAAGTCTGTAATCAAGTTCGTCCCATACTCGACGTAACATGTCCCTATTAATTTGTTCAAAGGCATTGATTATGCGAGCTCGCAGTTCTGGTAAGTCTACTGGTAAAGGAGGCACAAACACTGAATCTTTCACATACCCCAAACAAAAAAATCGCACGGCGTCAAATCGGGGGAGCGTGGAGGCCATGACAACAATTTCTGATCATTCTCTCCACTGCGACCGATCCATCGGTTTGGCAATCTCATGTTTAAAAATTCACGAACATCGTGATGGAAGTGTGGTGGAGCACCATCCTGCTGGTAGATGAAGGTCTCACTGTCGGTCGTCAGCTGCGGCATGAGCCAATTTTCCAGCATGTCTAGGTACACGTGTCCTGTAACGTTCTGCTCGCAGAAGAAAAAAGGGCCATAAACTTTGAACTGAGAAACCGCACAGAACACACTAACTTTTGGGGAGTCGCGAATGTGCTGCACAATAACGCGGGGATTTTCTGTGCCCCAGATTCGCACATTGTGTTTGTTCACTTTGCCATTCACAAAGAATGTTGCTTCGTCACTGAAGACAAGTTTCTCACAAAAACCATCCTCATCCATAAACTGCTGCATTTGTGTACAAAATTCAAACCGACTCACTTTGTCAATGGGCGTAAGGGCTTGTAGAAATTGCAAGTGGTAAGGTTTATGCTTCAATCTTTTCCGCAAGATCTTCCAAACGGTCGGTTGTGGAATGTTCAGCTCTCTGCTCGCTTTTCGTGTTGATTTCTGTGGGCTACGTGTGAAACTCATCCGCACATTCTCAACCTTTTCTTCACTCACTGAAGGACGACCCGTTGATTTCCTTTTACAGAGGCATCCTGTAGCTTTAAATTGCGCATACCATCGCCGAATAGAGTTGGCACTCGGTGCATCTTTCTCGAACTTCGTTCTGAAGTGTCGTTGCACAGTTATCACAGATTGAGTTGAATGAAATTCAAGCACAGCATATGCTTTCTCCTCGCCTGTCGCCATCTTTGATAACTGCTGCGCTCTCTCGGTTTAAAGCTGAAACACGGCTGCGAGAGAAAACAAAAAAAAACCTTATGAGTTTTTATACATAACTTTAAAGTTCTGTGAAGATATGTCAAATAAGATCGCTACAATAAAATCATGAAATCGCTCCAATCATTTGTAATCACCGTGTATATATATATATATATATATATATATATATATATATATATATTAATAACATTACTACGCCTATAGAAAATAAAATCGTATTTTTTTGCAGCAACAATTCGTAATAATAGACAAAGATATACAAACCTAAGGTCTGAGAGTTTGGGGTAAGAACAGATTCGCAGCGTCTTGGAATTCGAGCCAACAGCATACAGCTTGCCCTGCGGGTGGAACTCTGCGCAGCGAACTGCCTGAACATCTTCCAAGGATGTAACTGCAACGAACCGAGGTCTTCCAGCTGCGTTACCAGTTCCATTCACTTCGGCATCTTGTCGCGGTACAGGCTGCAACAATAAAAAAACAAACAACATGTAAAAAAAAAGCTTAAAGGTAGGTACTAACTCTAACTCACTGGCACCCGTAGATTCATGGCCGTGCGGACATAAACTCTCCGTACATCCATATCCTGAGCTAATGTTTTCCAATCATCCCTGTATAATCTACGTCCCTCAAATCATGTTAATGTTATTCTCCCACCTCATTCTTGGTCTACCAATTGGACGTTTTCCCTCTGGTTTTCCTACAAGCTTCCACGCACGTCTTTCATTTTCCACTCCTGTCACATGTCCTGCCCATCGTAGTCTATGAGATTTAAGTGTTCTCATTATATCTGGCTTCCTATAAAGATCATGTAATTCACTGTTATTCAATCTTCTCCATTCACTTATCTGTTCATCTCTCTTTGTCCAAAAATGTTCCTAAGAACTTTATTCTCAAATGGTACAGATAAACTAAAAAAAAAAAATGCATAAAACAGTGTGATGGTTATTATAAAAACGGTTTATCTAAGACGGTTGGCCAGAATTTCAATACGGGAAGAGACTATGATATGATGAAGTCAGAAGGAAGAGAGGCAGATCAGTACGTACATGACAGGGAAAATAAAAAAAAAATCTAAGATCACACTTAATAACAAAGAAAACTAAGTTACTGATTTATAAAACTTATAAATATATAAAGCAGGACATGTTGCGCGTATGGGGAATGAAAGACGTGCATGGAAACTTCTTGTAGGAAAGCCAGAAGGAAAACTCCCAATTGGTAGACCAAGAATGAGGTGGGAGAACAACATTAACTATGATTTGAGGGAAGTGGATTATACAGGGAATGATTGGGAAGCATTAGCTCAGGATAGGGATGTATGGAGAGCTTATGTCCGCGCGGCCATGAACCTACGGGTTCGATAGTGCCAGTGAGTAAGTAAGAGTATAAATATATAAAATCTATAAAAATTACATACGCATCAGAAACTTGAACTCTCTTAAAGTCAAATGAAAAATCTCTGGCTACTTTAAAAATAAATATATTAAGAGCTATTTTTGGGGCTGTGAAAGAAGGTGATATTTGAAGAAAAAGGAGAAACTGTGAATTGTATGAATTATATAAGGAACCCGACTTAGTGAAATGGACTAGTGGTTATGCTCCTTGCCTCTGGTCCCGATGGTCGCGGGTTCAAACCCGGCCGGGGTCGATGGATTTTTTAAGGATGGAAAAATCCAAGGAGCAAGTCCTCCGGGAGGGACTTTAAGCCGTGGGTCTCGAATCTGAAGATTTTCAGGCTCGTAAAAGATCCTTAAGCCTGACTGAAAAGGCCTCTAAGCAAAACTTACCGAATTTTCCCGTCCTAGTACTACCTTGGTTTCTTAGATGTCAGTATGAGGCGTAACGCGGACCACTCAAATGACATCTATACGAAAACAAGTGTAACTAAATTAGTATGGTTCAAATTCTTCCCTGTAGGGGGAGAGCGCCTAAATCTCTGTTAAGGGAAACGTGCTTACAAGATATAAAAATTAATAGATTGGCCTGGGCTGACACATATGGACAATAATAAAACTTAAAATATCTATATGGCACAATCATTACAAACCAGAAAAGTTGGACGAATCAAATTAAGATGGAGGACGATGTCTTTGCAGATATTAGAATTAGTAAAATTAGAAAAGGGAAGAATTTAGCAGCAAACAGAGAAGTCTGGATGGACATTCCGAGGAAGGCTAGGACCCATAATGGGCTGTCATGCCATATATATATATATATATATATATATATAATGATGATGATGGTGGAAATCAAGAGGCTCAAGTAGAGAAGAAATCTGACAGATGAAGATTATCAATTAGCTGAAAAACCCTGTGCCACCACAGAAATAGTCCTTTATAAAATATACCATATTTACTACTTAATAATTTTATTAGGGAAATAAGCAAACCAGGATTGTCATCTAAACGTATTTACATAATTTATTGATAAAACTGGGCATCTTATTGGATGTTATACATACAATTGCATTTTATCAAGCAGCATCATGATGTAGATTATGTTTGCTTATTAGATGAGTTTGAGAAAATAACAGATTAAATAATTTTCAACACTTTCACCAAATAATACAAAAATGCATTCACTTAGATTTTCAGTCACGATCCGATTCAAGCAATCATGCAATTCCGAAATCACTTCCCTTTCGCATCCATTTTCTGATGATATAATCTAATAATTTTATATTTTAAACTACATTCCATTTCCACTTAATATTAACGAATCATTAAGGACCCATGGATGTCAAAAAGCCTAAAACGAACTATTTATTATATTTTCTATATGATTGCCCGTTTTTATCAAACACGATTTTAATCCGTAAATTAATGAGTCATTTTTTACATCATACCTCATATTTTATGTTTCCTTAAACAAAATATGAGGTAAGATGTAAAAAATGACTCATTAATTTACGAATTAAGAACCTCATAATGTTATTTCCCAAATTTAACTATGAACGGTTTTAATCGTTACATACAATAAATATTTTAGAGAGAGTTAATGAGTTTACTTATTTAGGATGTAAATTCTCTTTTGTTGAAAATTTGGATTTACCAGAGAAAATTGTGAAATTCAACAAATCAATGGGAATCATTAATAGAGTTTTAAAACCTTCATTAGTGCAAAAATCAACTCGTACTCGTCTTTATCAAATAATGGCTCGACCAGTCCTATGTTATGGGAGTGAAGCGTGGACTATAAGTACGAGAGACTAACAGCTTGTGCGATGAAATTTATGCGCCGAACAGCTGGCTACACCAACTGGGATCGAAAGAAAAATGTAGAAATCCTTCAAGAACTTAATGTGTCACCAATACTGGACTACATCTCCAGATATCAGCTAAACTGGAAGGAACATGACTCAAGAATGGCTAGACCCAGGATCGCCAAGGCAATTATGAACTACTGTCCAAATGGGAAACGGTCACTTGGTCGATCTATGAAAAGATGGCACGAAAACCGCTTTCTCAGGCCGTAACAGTTCTTCTAGGACTAATACCTGGCAGGATGATGATGATGATGATATACAATAAATGCTAATCTAAATTTTACATCATGCAGCTAAGCCCCAAACGATCCCGCTCTTAGATTGTTGATGCATAACTATCAAATAAGGAACATAACTTGCAATACCCAGTTTTGTTAATTTGGCGCTACAATACATTTTAAACGCATTTTTCTCGAAACTTAGATTATGGCACATAGCCGGTTGATGCATAACACCGTCCAATTGTAAATCTTGGAATTTCCTCGTTCGTTCCAAAAACCAATAGTCGGGCGCTTTCAGAAGTCAAAAATAAAATAAGAAAACTAATAATTAAATAACAGTGCGTTGATAAAATTATACGTGCGGAAATAGTTAATTCATACAGTAGCGTTTGATATTTTTGTATTTGAGAGGTTCTGGGTTCAAACCCTGGAGCCGGTATGTTTTTTTCTGGATTTCTTGAGTGGTCAAAGAATCGAGGAAAATGCTAACTTGCGATTTAATAACCAAGGCCCATTCCATTGTATCCACTATTTCATATTATTTAAAAATACAACACACTACTATGCTATGCACAATCTGTTGGATACAACCAGACACGGTATTATCTTAGATGTTACAGCGTTTATAAATAAGCATACATTTAAAAATGAGACATCATAATATAAAATATTAAAATAAAACTTGTACCTGAAATTATATTTTTGAGGACAGCTGATACATCAGTTTTATTATTTTAACTTTTTTTATAAATTAATTTCAAGGACGATTCAAAATTACTTTTAAAAGTATTGAATAATACATATATCATTACATTTTCTTATTTTACTTTTATTTTTCTACAATACTTCCTATGTAAATAATAATTTTGCGCGATAGTGCGTTCTGTCGTACCTAAGCAATGACGACCATGATTGAAAGTTCAACTACCTACATTTCGGGGTTGTCAATCTAAATAACTATACTGTAAAATTACATAATACCTACCTCGCGCGGGAAGTAAAACCACTGTCCTTTAAGTATGCTACGTACAATGTAGCCTATATACAAAAGTATATCCAAAAGGTAGTGTTAGTATACATTATATAAAACAGATCACTGCATTTTAAGTGCAATGTAAAACAATAAATTAGCACTTGCCGCGATTTTATGACTGATTGATGTCACGGCCTGCTGTAGTCTCAACTAATAAACATTGACCACACTGTTAACGTTAGTCAGTTGTTTATAATGAACGCAAATATTTCCGACAAAAATATTATTTTACTATTATTTATTATTTTGAAAACACCATTCCGCAAAAAAAAATGTACAACGCACGTTTGTGAAGTGTTTTACAAAATCTCGGAAATTAAAAACCTCGCTATCGCACGGTTTATAAACATTGCCTCGCTTCTGTAAAAACCACTTCCCAACCTCGCATCGTAATACACTATTAATCCATGTGGTAATCGCTACAAAAAAAACTTATTACAAGAATTGACGGTGCAGCAAGTTATAGGAAGAAAATATTTGATTTCCATTCTTCAATTCAAGGATAATTAAAGTGAAATATTTACAGCTTTATGAAATTCAGTATATTGTCAACAATGTCATATTCAAATTGTATTACACACATCTAAGCTTATGATAACTTACATGTCGTAAGTTTGCAATTATCGCACATACCAGGAACATATACTTCAAATTATAGATGAACATTATCATAAATAAGGGGCGGATTTCTATGACCTAACAAATGGAAAATATGCATGCATTTATGACCTAAAAAAAGGTTTAAATATGACCTAATAAAACAAAAATATGACCTTATAATTGAATGAATTGTTTTACCCATACTATATTGATTGTTCATTCATAGACATTTTCAATTGTATCACAAGAAAAGGGAAATCTTCTTCTATTGTCCAGTGCAAACGTTTGCTACCTGTTAACAGAAACCTTAGAAACAAGTGTACTGTGAAACTGACGATTTTTATACAGATACAATGTTGGTTATTTCCAATCGTCCGATGACTAGGCTATTAAAACACCCCAAAATATGACTTTATCATAGAAATAAGCAGAAGTATGACGAAAGATCTGAAAAAGTGAAAAATATGACTTTTAAGACCCAATAAAAACCACTTAATCTTAATAATAAGGCATATATAAATGTTTTTACTTACTTGAAGTTTAGAATATAGGCTTTGGTAAAAATATGACATGTCATAGGAATCCGCCCCTTAATCATAAGAAATGCCACTAGTGATTTCCAAATTATCGATAAATTCACGACTCACGAAGTGAGGAGGACTATTTAACGAATAAGATTAAGCTGTTTACTCACAAATCATTATTTAAATATAGTTATTTTAAAATATTTATATATTTCATGTAAACGGCGATGTTTGAAAACAAGTGAGAAACGATCGTTATGCTTCATTTGTCCATCACTGCAACCAGATCATATTATTTATTGTCAAAGGATCGCAATATTGTAAGAATGCACCCTAGTGGAGAAATTTATAACCAACATTATAGGTTATTAATTAATTTCTGATGTCCTATGATGTAAATATGCCAATTAAATTTTTCTGCAACGTAAATTCCTGGGAAATAATACGTTTAAGAAAGTGCAAACAGTTGTTTCTTTTCTCTTTCTTGTGGTATAATCAATTGCTAGAATTTTTTATTATATTCCTTTTATTATATTCCGCAAGTTCGGTTTTCTAATAAAGCGTGTTGTTTTAGTTTTTTTAACTATTATTTATTTTTTAGTTTGGTTTTCCAATAAAGCGTGTTGTTTTAGTTTTTTAAAACTATTATTTATTTTTTAATTTTTAGTTTGTCATAAACCGGAATCCTATGAAAATTTAATTGCTTAATACTCTTCTAAAAAAATCCTCCGGGCCGGATTTGCAGCGACCTATGGATTACTGAAATTATATACCACTACAGTACACCGCTCTACCAACTGAGCTCTTACAACGATTGACTAAAAAAGTCGATAAGTCCTCAACCTATTATACCGGTTATTATTTTTATTTTCTGATGATTCTGGCCAGGATTTTAGAAAAAAATTATTGTATTGTCATAGGTCCTTTACAAGTATATAAAGTTTCAAGTTGATCCAATGTTTTTAAGTGGTTGAAAATCGCGTTCAAAGATTCCGTTACATAGATACAGGTCCGTTACATAGATACAGGTCAAGCTAATATAAAGCGTGTAAGAAACGGATATTTTCTTACGTGTAGAGCTTGTTCTAAATATGCCTCAATAGCAAGGGAAAAAATAGAAAACACAAATAATATAGTATTGTAGCAATCTGAAGTCAAAAATAACGTTTAACAAATATAATAAATGCCCTAAGCCTGTTCACATAATCAGCACTTTTAAGTTTATGACACGAAGATATTTTGAAGGATAGACAGAAATATCCGGTAAAATAAGTGATAATGGCAAGGGAACTGTCAACAATGGCATGCCGAAATTTACCTTGAAATTTATCCCAGAGAAGCGTTGTGATGTATCAAGGCCGTGTCCAAAAAAATCATCTGCTGTTTTTAACTGCAAGACACTAAAATCCAGTGCCAAAGTTCTCATTTAAACTACAAAGAAGTAATACAACTCATTAATTAGTGAAATGGATAACCCTGACAATATGCCCGCATGCCGCGTCCCTTCACACTATATTCCGTTTTACTCACGCAAGGAGTCCATCTGCTTCGCAAGTGAGTTGCCATTACTGGATTATGGCTTCAATTTCTGTGCGTTGCAGTTAAAAACGGCAGATTTTTTTTTTACATGGCGTTGTTACATCACAACTTCTCTGGGAGAAATTTCAAGTTAGGTTTCAAAATGTAGGCCTACAATGGTTGACGGTTACCTTGCGAGAAAGGTAATTATGTCACAAAAAAGAAAGCAACTTCAAAAATTTAAATTAAAAAGGTTACTTACTGGCACTATCGAACCCGCAGGTTCATGGCCGCGCGGACATAACCTCTCCATACATCCCTATCCTGAGCTAATGCTTTCCAATCATTCCCTGTATAATCTATTTCCCTCAAATCATAGTTAATGTTATTCTCCCACCTCATTCTTGGTCTACCAACTGGGCGTTTTCCCTCTGGCTTTCCTACAAGAAGCTTCCATGTAAGCCTTTCAATTCCCCATACGTGCAACATGTCCTGCCCATCGCAGTCTACGAGACTTAACTGTTCTTATTAAATCTGGCTTCCTATAAATACCATGTAGTTCATTGTTAGGTAGTCTTCTCCATTCACTCTGTCTGTTCATCTCTCTGAGATCGGGAAAGGCTAGCAACGAAGCATTCCTAATTCGTAATAGAACTCGTTCCACGTGAGCTTGTCTTCTTTATCTTCTGTGGGGGGCATGTACATTCACAATTACAAAATCATGTTTGTGTTACACCCTTTAGAATTATGGATGGTATCCATATCGATAACAAACCTTCAATATCACGGATAGCGGATATGATCCTCCCCCCTGACTAAAAATCCGTTCCAAAGGCAGGTCTGTCGGCACCCCCGTAGTATAATGCAATCTTCCTGGTTCCGGACTATCTTCTCCTGGCCACCTAACTTCCTGTAAAGCGCTATATCCACGGGCGATTTATCTAATTCCTCTTCCGTGCCCGCGTTAATTAAAACCTCTAGGTGCCCCCGCTATTGTCTAAAGTCCTAACATTCCATGTTCCTAGGAACATGTCCCTGTGTTTGAGCATTTGGCTCGGAGAACCGAATGGGGGACTATTTGACCTCCGGAAAATTTTACCGCATTTCTTGACGGTTTTATTTTTACGATGAAAGATCGTCACTCTTTCGACCAACGTACTTTTTCGTCTGGCTTATCACCTTCGACCAGTCCGGCATGGGTAACCCTATCGGCAGCAATGCTACCGCCGGCAGAGCTCTCAGGATCATTTAAGCACGCAAGCCACTCCACCACGACAAGTTAAAGATACCATGGAGGGATTAAAAAGGTTATAATAATAATAATAATTATTATTATTATTGTTATTGTTATTATTAACTAACTAACTAACTCACTGGCACTATCGAACCCGTAGGATCATGGGCGTGCGGACATAAGCTCTCCATATATCCCTATCCTGAGCCAATGTTTTCCAATCTTCCCCTGTATAATCTAGTTCCCTGAAATCATAGTTAATGTTATTCTCCCACCTCATTCTTGGTCTACCATCTGGGCGTTTTCCCTCTGGTTTTCCTACAAGAAGCTTCCATGCACGTCTTTAATTCCCCATTCGTGCCACATGTCCAGCCCACAACGCAGTCTACGAGACTTAACTGTTCTCATTATATCTGGCTTCCTATAAAGACCATGTAATTCACTGTTATGCAGTCTTCTCCATCTCTCAGTCTGTTCATCTCTCTTTGGTCCAAAAATGTTCCTAAGAACTTTATTCTCAAACACTCATTATTATTCAATATTTGTAAATTTCTTCATCCTACAGCTAACTTAATAATTCCATCTTCACGATCGCAGATGCTATTCGGAATTATACAGAGTGTAACAAAACTCAATGGCAAAAAATCAGGAATTAATTCCTCATATTAAGAGAAGAAAAAACGTAGTACAACATGGGTCTGAAATTTATAATTACAGAGTTATTTGAACTTTTATGAATAATAGTAAACCACTGAAAACAGACGTAATACTCACTTTCTCAGCGCACTGTAGACCACCGAACACATGTTTCTTCCCATCACATTGTAAACCACTGAAAACAGACTCCTAACAAACCGATCAGATACGGCTAAGCAACATATACATGACGGGAAAACATTTTCAGGTGCTAACAAGTATTCAGTGGAAAACAATTTTATTCGTAACATGTTTCCTTATTTACAGCGTGATGGAAATAAATATGTTTTCAGTGGTTTACAGTGTGCTGAGAAGGTATTATGTCTGTTTTCAGTGGTTTACTAACATTCATAACAGATCGAATAATTCTGTAATTATAAATTTCCGGACACATTCTACTAGACTTTTTTTATTCTCTCAATATGAGGAATTTATTCCTGAAATTTTGTCGTTCAGTTTTGTTACACCCTGTATATTTAAAATGTCTGCCACTAATTCAGACAACAATAAACAATTGCAGTTGTTTTATCAACATTCCCTTGCTATCAAACAATTGAACTTTTCAAACCAAGATATAAATTCACACGAAATATAAGAATTAAACATAATTATCTGTAGTATAGGAGTGAACAACATTATAAATGCAACTTGGAAAGTAAGTACATTACTACTCTCGATTTATTTTGCTAGCCCTGGCTAAAGTTCGAGCTCAAACACGATCTCGACTAGTTTACTTCCCTTGATGCGTAGTATTATAAAAACAAGAGAAAAATACAAAAACAAACGGTCAGAAATCACTTATATTTGTGTCAAATTACATAATAAGGCAGGCCTAGAGAATGATGAATGGATGAATGGAGTGAAGAGAAGCATGAAAGAAGATGCTTTAGACAGGAATCTCTGGCGACAAATCACTTTGGGTTGAAGGAGAAACACTGTTTTGGGGAATATTCCTTCTTCTTCTTCTTCCTTTCCAGGATTAGGTCAATGCGACCTGTTCCGGTCTCAAGTCCATCGTTTCCTTCGCCGTCCCAAAGATCTTTTTCCATGTGGTTTGTAGGCGTTGATCTTTTGGGTAATCTTGTATTGTCCATTCTGTCTAAATGTCCTTTCCATTGGTATTTGTGCTCGGCTAGTTTATCGAGTATTGAAAATATCTCCAGTTCATTTCTTATTGATTCATTGTGTAATATATCCATGCGTGTATATCCTTTTACGGATCTTAAAAATTTCATTTCAGTGGCTTGAATGTGTGATATATCTTTTTTTGTAAGTACCCAAGATTCAGATCCATATAAAAGAACAGGAACAGCCATAATTTTATAAAACCTGAGCTGAGTTTCTCTTCGAGTCTTTCGGAGGGTTGAGGGTTCTTCTTATGGTGCCACACATCATTTGATATCGGTTTAATTTATTGTGTATATCACAATCGTAGTTGTATGTTATATCTGAACCAAAATAGTTAAAGTGTGCTATCTGTTCTATGCTCTTTAAAAAAAACATAATAATGCACAATAATAACTTAGTTTTATGTGATCTTATTTTCTTTGCGGTCCGGAACATTTAAATAACTGACAATAAATTATTTTTTCATTTGATTTTCATATTTATTATATAATTCAGTGACAGCTATTTCGGTACACTGTACCTTCTTCAGACATGTTAACAAATTATGAATTGTGTTCCAACTGATCTAAGCAACAATACAACAATATTTATTTAAATTTTTAAATTTAACAAAGGGGATTATAAGGGGATAAATATGGATTTTCATCAAGTAAACACCAACTCAATTGATTAATTATTGTTTCGCTAATTTAAGGATATGGTCTTTAATCTGTCTCACAATAAGGCTGTGATGGTTTAATTAGAATTTCCACTTACCATCAGTGAGTCTCAAACAGTAAAATTGACATTACTTCATAACTGATTAATTTATGGACTCATGTTTAATGGGAATAAATAAACATAATAATATCCAAGAAGAAATAAATAAAAGAATACAAATGCTAAGAAATGTTATTTTTCAATAAATAAAGTATTTAGACTCAAAATATCCGACACGTGAAACAAAAACCAGATTGTATAAAACGCTAATTAAACCAGTGTTAACTTACAGGACGCTGGGGTCCCGAGATCAAGTCTCGGTCACCCCATATGGGTTTCTCGGGGTTTTCTCCTGTTTTCCCCTGCCACAATTTCATTCCACAATTTCTCCATATTCATCTCAACCAGTTCGTTCATCTGCACCTGTGACGGCGCGTTAGGCATGGTCGGCGCCGGCACCCTTGTCGTTCACAGGCCTCTATATATATAGGGGCTTCAATCTCATCTCATCCCTCGACCCGACTCCTGAGTTGGACATGAGTTAAGGATACGGTAAAGGAGGCCCTTTTCTGGACAATTGGCAATTAATGTCAGCCGGGTTATCATCCTGCGTGACGGCCGCCTTTACCATCAGCGTCTGGTACTCATTTCCGTTAGAGGCCATAGTGCCGCCAGAAGTTTAAAAATCCTGACCCCACCGGGCCTCGAACCCTCGACCTTCCGGCTTGTAGCGCAGTGTTTTAACCACCACGCTACCGCGCAATATAAGGAAAAATGTATGTTTGTGTTGGAATACTTGAGTAGCTCAGTTGGTTAGAGCGCTAAACGTACAGAGTTTAGAGACTCGGGTTCAATTCCCGACTCAAACATTCATTTTGGAAAAACTGCACTTAAACTAGCGTGAAATATTTTCGAAGTCCTATAGAACAACAGTGCGCATGCGCCAGAGTTTATAGAGCCAGCTATAACCCACAATCGAACCATATATCGATTATCATCCTCGATTACTATCCGTCGCTATGAAATTTAAATGACCAATATTTGCATTAAATCCCCAAATCTATGTAAAAAATATATTAACAATATTAAAATTACCAAATGTTTATTAAAAATGGGTGTACGCTTACTTATCACTCCCTAACGCTGATCCAACCAGCGATAACCCAAAACAGCGATAGAAAAATCATAGACTAAGTAATATACTCTGTGGAGAAAATAGCAGTTAGCATTACAATATTGTCTAACAGTGCCATAATATTGTGATTTGCATATTTAAATACTTCAAAATTGCCTAATAATGCTATAAAAATTGTTTGAAAAAGTTTAAAATATTAAATAATGTTAGTAAATACAGAAGAAGAGCTATAGTTTACAACAATATAACTGAAAAATCAAGCGCTAGTAAAAGTGCAGTTGAGCCATTCATTTTTCTTTTCATATCATATATATATATATATATATATATATATATGAGACCCTTAGAAACCAAGAGATACGAGTGACAATTACTTCCCTTGTTGCGTACATAAGTATTATGTTTTGCTTTTTTTTTAATAAGTAATATCAGAACAGAAATGTTTGACAGTTGTATATATGATACACTGACTGAGTTACATGTAATATAATCCGGTCGAACAGGATATCAAGTAATCTGACATAAGATTAACGAACTTATTAATCACGAATGTCAGATGGTTTCATTTTAAATTGTCCTAGCGGCAAACATACTTGTTAATCTAGTGAAAGCACAAGATGCCACTATAATGAATACTCTATAAAGATTAGCACACTACAATATAATAAACAATGTAGCTCAAAGAAGAACAAGTTACTGTGGATTTTAAGTTCCATACAAATGTTATTATAACTTATACGTATATATTCCATAACATTTATGTTAATGTTACTAGGCCAATATATGAAGGGCTTAGGGCAATAACATGATGAGCCACATATTCTTTCTGAGATGTAAGGTTTTTGATGTATCAAAAAAATTATAAATACTAATTGTCCATCGCTGTGGTCTTGATGTAGCATGCTACCTTGACACGCAGCGGGCCCGGGTTCGGTCCCCGGTCGGGACACGTTTCCTGGGTGATGGTTCTTTCGGGGGTTTTCCTCACCTGTAAGACAAATGTCAGGAAACTTTAAGGCTCAAACGGTCCCCGAACATCACCTGGCCATCATTATTCATAAGTTTCATCATTATTCATTAAGTTTAGGATTAAGGCCTCTCTTGGCGCATCATTATCATCAACATCTATCATATATCATCGGAGCAGCATAACTCCGTCTTCCAGGCGCCCCAACCTCAGAAATGGGTTACAAAAACATCATGTCAGGAGAGTACACCATCTGTCTATCTATCTTCGGGTGTTTACAACTGCTGCCGTCTTTCCGTGCCAAACCTCCAAAGCCTACGATCATGGGCATCTTCAATGCTTAGCCCTCCTGCTTGCATTACTGTCTTCATGTTTTCCTTCCATGTTAACTTTGGTCTCCCTCTTTTCTTCTTTCTGATCGATGCCATTGATATAGTTGCTTCGGCCATCGCTCATCGTAGAGTATACCAGAATGCCTTCTCTATGAGTTCCAGCATTGTTCTTCTTTCGCCCACTCTGTTTAGCACATCTTTATTTCTTACTTTGTCTGTCCGTTTTATACGTTCCATTCGTCTCCATATCCAAATCTCAAAAGCTTCCAGTCGCTTTTCCTCTTCCGTCGTAATGTCCAAGTCTCTATACCATACAATGCTACACTCCACACAAAGCACTTCACTAGCCTCTTACATAATTATTTTGCCACAGGTCTGCAGACAATGTTTCTCTTCTTGTTAAAAGCTTCTTTTGCCATTACTATCCTTTGCTCTTTACTTCTTGACCGCAGTTCATGTTACTATTAATGGTACAACCCAAGTATTTGAAGCTATCCACTTGCTCAATGGCCTCATATTTAATCCCCATGTTTATCTTCCTTGGTTTCCTTCCTATAATCATGGCCTTCGTCTTATTTATATTTATCTTCATCCCATAATCCTCGCACTTGCCATTTAGCTCCATCAGCATGTTCCTCAGTGTCATTGCATCTTCTTCTAGCAAAGCCATATCATCAGCAAATCGTATACACTTTAATCTTCTTCCTCCCATGTTAATATTATTTAAAATAATACTGCATTAACGAGAATATATTGCCACTGTTGATTATTAATTAGTTGAATGAATAATGAGTCAAGGCGAAACAAATGTCAATAAAAGTAATGTTTAGACGTAACCTACCCATTTAAGTATATATGTGCTTATAGATCGATATAGCGATAATCATATTAAACAACAAATGCTATTAGGGACACCCAGTACTTATTTGGTATAAAAAATCGATGTTTTTTTTTTCGTTTTGCTTCAAAAAATCCAGGAAAGTCTATTCAATGAATGTGTAATATTATTTTGTCGATTTTAAACATTTAAACCCATAAAAATTGATTTTTAAAAATGGAAACTCTGTGTTCTGCTAATGTGCACATTTTTTGTTTAATTGCATTTTCCCGTAACTTGCATTTTTTTCAACTTTTGGTACACTTTCCTCTGAAATTATGAAAGATAGGGGAATAATTTTTGGCATGGATAAGTAGTTTAAATAGATCTATAATAAGATAAATTTATCTTTGTGCTTACTTACTTACTCACTGGCACTATCGAACCCGTAGGTTCATGACCGCGTGGACATAAGCTCTCCATACATCCCTATCCTGAGCTAATGCTTTCCAATCATTCCCTGTATAATCTACTTCCCTCATATCATACTTAATGTTCTCCCACCTCATTCTTGGTCTACCAACTGGGCGTTTTCCCTCTGGCTTTCCTACAAGAAGTTTCCATGCACGTCTTTCATTCCCCACACGCGCAACATGTCCTGCCCATCGCAGTCTACGAGACTTAACTGTTCTTATTATATCTGGCTTTCTATAAAGACCATGTAGTTCATTGTTATGTAGTCTTCTTCATTCACCTGTCTCTTCATCTCTCTTTGGTCCAAAAATCTTCCTAAGAACTTTATTCTCAAATACTCGTAATCTCCTTTCCTCCCTTAAAGTAAGAGTCCATGTTTCGCACCCATATAATATAACTGGTAGAATAATAGTTTTATATATTTTCAGCTTAACGTTTTTTGAAAGGAGTTGGGACATCAAAAGTCTCTGCAAAGCATAATAGCATGCATTCCCAGAATTGAGCCTATGTTTAATTTCTTTGTGCATCTCATTCCTATTTGTGATTATTGTTCCTAGGTATTTGAATTCAGCCACTTCCTCAAAATTTCCCTCATTTGTCATTAGCTGTCCATTTCCATTATATACTGAATTTCTACGTGTGACCATATCTTTGTGCTATTGACAGTATTTGAAATAAAATGTATGCAAATTTTTTTAACAAAAACATATATATTTTGGTCTTCGATTTTTTAAATAAATCACAATCCATATCTGAACAGAAGCAAACCTTATTATTGTCAAATGAACTATGGACAATAACATACTAAATTTTGAAAACAATTGGATAAGTAGTTTTTGAGAAAATTGTACCAAGACAATACTTTCAAGAAGTTGGATTTTTTATTTTCATTTTTTTTTCTGTATTTTAAATTACAGATGAAGAAATATGTCTAAAAAGTTAACCAGAGTGTCATTATGTCCAGGAAAACTTGTTTAATCAGTGACATAATTTTCATGTACATAACTTAAGAATAAGCTACAAAAATGATTTTTGTAAGTTGCATATTTTTGAAACTATTTTCCAGGTAGTGGATATGATATAGCTTGTGTTTCAATTTCTAAACCCATAATTTATAAATTACGGAATCAGAAACCTCATATTGTTCCCGTATTTAATCCTACATTTAAGAGTCAGCTTTTTCCTACATCTTAACAAAAAACAAAATACTTGTGATGAAATACGATTTTTCGTTCGAATATTTCTAATACATCTCATGAAAATATTGAAGCTATATCTTCCATCACTCAAAGAACTCCTTTTTGTAAAGCATTAAAATAATTTGAAGAATTATTGTTAAAACAAGAAAATATTATATCAAATATACTAAATCTTCCTACTGTTACAGAAATATATTTTCCAGATTATTTAGGAATAGTAATAGCTTTTGAATTTTTCTTCATAGCAGAACGTACAATATACAGAACAGCTATTGATCACATAAATATCTGCAAAACTTTTGAAAGGAACGAACCAAACTGCAAGGAAAATAGTACCGGGTGCCCATATGTCAATATAAATAGTGTTAAGACTTAACCTATCCATATAAGTATATATGTATCTAGCTGTGATTGAAGATCGATATAGCGATAATCATTAAATAAATTCTCTTAAATGTCAGTAGCTTGGTAATTGTAGCTAGTTGTTGCATCCTTGGCATTTGTTTAATAGGAAGTCAACTTGTTACAGAAATGAAGAGTGTTATGAAATAAGTGAAGGAGTGATTTAATGCTTGATAAAGTCATGTTCTTGTAATTAATCCGTAATGAAAAAAAAGCAGCTCAAAGTGAAAGTAGTTGTGAATGTCAAACAGAGTCCTCAGTAGCCTAAATATTAAGTAATCTTCACTTCATAATACAAATTTCATCAGAGAAAGGGTGGTTTTTTTATTCTTTAACAACATACTACTTTCACTTGAAAAGGTTAGACTGTGTAATAGCAATACAGTAATCTAATTACAGTAACTGTGAGATTTCCAAAGTAACTTAACTATGTATACTTTCACTCATCTATAACAGCATCTGTACACACTATCAAATGTATTCAATCCCTAAGGACTGACCAAGAAATGAGCAGTATAAAGCTTTGAGTAAATTTTGATTTTAGTATAAGTTTATAATATAATTTATTGTTAATAATGTGGATCAGAAACAGAAGATTTAATATTAAAAGATCAGAAGAGATGTATTAGAGCATCGTTTCCCAACCTGTGGTTCGAAAAATATTTCAAGGGGTTCGCCAAAACTTTACCGTGATCGTGGGTTTCGAGGTTAGGTCTATTATTGTTTTCTTCATTTCTGCAGCATAATAATAATAATAATAATAATAATAATAATAATAATAATAATTATGGATCAGAATGTTGGGACGATCACTAAAAGACAAGAAACAAATATTGGAAGTAGCTGAGATGCGATTTTTAAGAAATATATCAGGATATACTCTGCTGGATAAGAAAAGAAATGAAGATATAAGAAAGGAACTAAATATTTTCAAACTTACAGACCGAATAATTAAATATAGGAACGACTGGAAAGAACATATTGATAAAATGCCAGAAGGAATATTTCCAAAATTATTGCTAAATTATAAACCGCACGGAAGGAGAAATGTTGGTCGCCCACACAGAAGATGGTCTGAACAATTTTAACAATTCTAGCTTTCACGAAACCGGAACGAGCCAACAGGCTTAATCCCTGGATGATGATGATTATTATTAATTTAAATTTGAATTAACCCTATAATGCCCCTTGTTGCATATGTATAACATCGGGATTTCCACAATAAATTTTTACCGCGAATGCCTGATTTGCAGTTATGTAACAATGTTAGCAATGCATTTGATTTTGCTACAACTAGGCCTACACGTTGTGTAACTTCTAAGCCGTAACCAGAGTAACTTTAGGTTTTAACCGTTAAGGAATAAGTTACCGTAATTTAAGGTTATTAAAACTTTTGCATGGAATTAAATTTTATGTATGTCTACTGTATGTTTGTTCACCCAACTCAGATGTTTGTGGAAGGGATTTGGGAACCGCTGCATTAGAGGATGTGAAGAATTTGAATAGTTGGGAGTAAAAGTGGATAAAGGGGATAAACAAGAAAGTGATATTAAGAACAGAATAAATAAGGTAGAGCAATAACAGCAATAATAAATGGTGTCTTATGCAACAGACATATAACCAGAAAAAATAAGTTACAAATATATAATTCAATAGTAAGAAATACTTTAACATGGAGCTGAAGTTTGGAAATTCAACAAACACGTACGTCAATGGAAATGGATTTCTTGAGGAGAGCAACAAGATGTTCAAATTTAGATAAAAATAAGTAGTGGCATAAGTGAAAAAAATATTAGATATTCAATGGTAGATTATATAAGATACAAGCAATTAAAATGGTATAGGCATGTACGACAAATGCAACAAGAAAACCCAGAAAAACATTGGAATGGTGTCTACCTGGAAGAAGGAATGGAAGACCTCGAAACTCATGGATGGATAGACACGAGTTGAGAAGGAAAATAGAACTTTAGGTACAGAAAGATGTGCAAACATTTAAAATATGTATATAAATAATGTATCGTAAATAACCCTTAAAATAATAATAATATAACGAGTGTGTGTGTATATATATATATATATATATATATATATATATACACGTTATCTTGAAAGAATTCAGACGAGTTGTATTTAGTTTGACTATTTAACTAATGCCCCAAATGGGAGTCAATGACCAATAACATTTCAATGATTTTTTTATTTACAACCAATCACAGTCTTTTTTCACCTCGATTTTATCAGTTTAATTTTATCACTGTTAAATCAAGCTCCTCATTTTTAACATTCTAAATAGGTCATAGCATCATTTTTGCAGCGACTACATGTGGCTACCAGATTGTATATAGTGCACGAATGTCAGCAGTCAGCGCTTACGGGAGATAATATAAAAACATTTTGTAGCAATTGATTATACAACAAAAAAAACACTGTTTTCACTTTTTTAAACGTATTTCTTCCCAGGTTATAACGTTCCAGAAAAAATTCAATTAACATATTTTCATCATAGGACACAAGAAATTAATTAATATATAGTTTGATGTGTCTCATTATTTCTCCACTAGGGTGCATTCTTACAATATTGCGATCCTTTGGCAATAAATAATATGATCTGGTTGCAGTGATAAACAAGTGAAACATAATGTTTCTCATTTGTTTTCAAACATTTACGTTTACATTAAATATATAAATATTTTAAAATAAGAATATATAAACAGTGATTTATGAGTAAAGAGCTTAATTTTATTCGTTAAATAGTCCTAACAACTGTTATTCTTGATTTCCAAATTCTCTAGATAAATTCATTCCTCACTTCGTGAGTCGTGAATTTATCGATAATTTGGAAATCACTCGTGGCATTACTTATGACTAAGTAATTAACAAAACAATAAAAACATAATATATCCATAAAACGAATGCTATAATAAAGTAGTAATAAGGCTATGAACGTTCAAATCCGTCGTTTTAATGTCCGCTAACAATCGAATAGATGAAACTTAATACTAAAACTATTTTTTAAAATAAATATTTTGTAAAAAATTGGAGACCACGCCTTATTTTCTGTGGGAAGTTTCCATTCTCCCCTTTCATTCCCCATTCGTGTCATATGTCCTGCCCATCGCATCTACGAGACTTAACTATTCTCATTATATCTGCTTTCCCATAAATACCATGTAGAGTGTTACTAGTCTTCTCCATTCACTACCTGTCACTCTTTTGTTCAAAAATGTTCCTAACAAGTTTACTCTCAAATAGACTTACTATAGGCCTATAATAATAGTAACATTTTCTCCTCCTTTAAAGCAAAAGTTAATATTTCCCATCCATATAATAATTGGGAGAATAACAGTTTTGCATATTTTCAGTTTAACTTTTTTAAAGAGAAATTGGAATGATAAAAGCCCCTGTAACGCGCAATAGGATGTGTTTCCAGAATTCAGCACATGTTTAATTATCTTCTATAAACGTAGATATCTGAATTCAGCCACTTCTTCGATGAACAAACATTTTTATTTATGTTGATTGTTAAGTATTCAATTTAAAAAGTCATATGTAAAAATATATTATAGTAAATAAATAACACAAATTCAATAATGAATACAATACATTTTTTTGCGCGATAGTGCGTTTTTTTCGTACTTACCAGCAATGGCGACCATGATTGAAAGTTCAACTTCCTACACTTCGGGGTTTGCAACCTAAATAACTGTACTGTAATATTACATTTAAACCCACGTGCGGTAATAATACCACTGCACTCTATGTATACTACATGCAATGTATATACAAACAAATATCCAAAAGGTAGTGTTAATATACATTATAAGAAACAAATCACTGCATTTTAAATTAACTGAACTTTATTTTAAAACAATAAATACGTACTTGTGGCCACGTTATCAATAATTGTTCTCAAGGCCTCCTGTTATTTCAACTAATAAACATTGCCCACACTGTTAACGTTGGTCACTTGTTTACAATGAACGAAAATATTTCCAACAAAGATGTTATTTTACCATTATTTATTATTTTGGAAACACCATCGCGCAAAAAATAATGTACAACGCACGTTTGTAAAGTGTTTTACAGAATCTCGGAAATCAAAAACTCGATTCTGTAAACGCCACTTCCAAACCTCGCATCGCAATATATTATTGTTATATTAGATATAGACCTAAATAAAAAAATCAAAGGTATTCTTTTGACTGTGTTGTTAAATCTCAATGGTGTTCGTTAGAAGCCATTTGTTGGGATTCTAAGATCAATATAAGTAACAATTTATGTATTTAATTTTATTATCTACTGGATAAAATAATTTGTGATTAGTAAAGCGGACAAATTGTGAGATATTACGAAAATACAAAAAAAAGAAGAGTCCAGGAAGCTGCGTTGCGTAATAATACATTGAATGCCTCCATACATATACACGTGCACCTTTCACTACATGCTCGAGAAAGTGTACTTCAGGATGTGAAGTTCAACGATACACGCTTAATGCATGCGCCGAGAAAATTCCATAGACCCTCTATTTATTAAAATTATATTGCTTCTAAACAATCGAAATAAAATGTATTAGTTTATTCAATTTTTTCTTAAGGACAATAAGTTATTGTTATTATTATTAATTAAATAAAAATAAAACATACACTTATTTTCATGCGCAGAACAGCTGGTTACACACAGATGGGATCGGAAAAGGAACACCGATATCTTAAAAGAATTGACGACTACGCCAATTTTGGAATATATTAAACAGTACCAACTAATTGGAAACACCATCTTGAAAGAATGAGTTCAAATCGGATCCACAAAGCTGTTTATAATTATATACCAAGAGGACGAAGATCACTGGGCCGTCCTATGAAACGCTGGATGGAGTTTTTCTATAGGATCGTAACAGGCCTTGACCTAATACTTGGAAGGAAGAAGAAGAAGAAGAAGACACTTTTATTTGATTTTCATATTTATTAATTCAGTGAGCTGTTTCGGTACACTGTACCTTCTTCAGACATGTTAAATTATGAATTGTGTTATTATAGTGCATTATCAACTGATCTAAGCAACAATACACAATAATTTATTTAAATTTTAAATGTATTATTTATTAAATTGTTATTTATATTGATCTTAGAAATTCAAATCAAGTTGAGAATTTAACAATTTTATTACTACTTTTCAATTTATTTATTTCTACAGCCTCTAAAAGGTCCAACTTCTTCCCTTATCACAAACATGTAAAATTTCAAAATTTGGATCGAAACAATGATTAAATTGGAATAGGTGGTTAGCATATTTTGAATATTCTAATATAGAGCATATAACAGAAACTTAGAATATTCAAAATATGCTAACCACCTATTCCAATAATCATTGTTTCGATCCAAATTTTGAAATTTTACATGTTTGTGATAAGGGTAAGAAGTTGGACCTTTTGGAGGCTGTAGAATAAATAAATTGAAAAGTAGTAATAAACTGTTAAATTCTCAACTTGATTTAAATGAATCGCCTTTATTAAATTAAAAATTTAAATAAAGTATTGTTGTATTGTTGCTTAGATCACAGTTGATATGTACTATATAATAACACAATTCATAATTCAACATATCTGAGGAAGGTACAGTGTACCGAAACAGCTGTCACTGAATTATATCTTAATAAATATGAAAATCAAATAAAACTGTATGTTTTATTTTTATTTAATTAATAGATATGGATTTTCATCAAGTAAACACAAACTCAATTTATTCTTCTTCTTCTTATTATTATTATTATTATTATTATTATTATTATTATTTTATTATTATTATTATTATTATTATTATTATTATTATTATTATTATTATTATTATTATTATTATTATTATTATATTATTATTATTATTATTATTATTATTATTATTATTATTATTATTATTATTATTATTATTATATAGTTACAAAGACAGAATACCAAAGAAGATCCTCGATTGGAAAGGTAATGGAAGAAGTGGAAGAGGCAGACCTAGAGAACGTTGGATAGATGGAGTGAGGTGAAGTATGGAAGCTGGAGATTAGACAGGAACCTCTGGCGACAAATCACTTGGGGTTCAAGGAATATTCCTAATAAATAAAAACAGTTACAACTAATAAAAACGTCTATTTCTACATTTTAAAGGATACTCATTCAGATATACTTTGTGTTTCGTTTTTCAAATTAGAAAGGTATTGCCACATATGAAAAGCCTTCAAAACAATTATACAAACAATACTTGAATGAATTAGGTTTAGTGGTCTAAATAATGGAATGTATCTATTGGAATTAATGCTATACTATTTTTTTTTAAATAACTGTAGGTATTGTCTACAAATAAGTGAACTAACAAACAACGATAACAATTTATCTTTTAAAGTAAAAACTTGTCCATACTAACATTCTGCACACTACATTCAAATTGTATTATCCTGTAACTAATTACAAAATCTATATGTGAAGTATGTCACAAAATATTATAGGTGACGACATAATTATAATGGGAATTTGGTTTCATAGATATGTATTTTACACACTTTATATTAGCTTGACCTGTATCTATCTATGTAACGGAATTTTTCAACACGATTTTCACCCACTTAAAAGCATTGGATCGACTTGAAACGTTGTATACTTGTAAAGAACCAATGGCAATACAATAATTTCATTTTTTTCTAAGATCCTGGCCATGACCATCAGGACATCAAAAAATAAAAACCGGTATAATAGGTTGCGAACTTATCGACTTTTTAGTCAATAAATTTTCATGGGATTCCGGTTTATGACAATCAATTAAACTAAAAATTTAAAAAATAAATAATAGTTAGAAAACTAAAACAACGCGCTTTGTTAGATAACCAAACTAAAAAATAAAACTAAATAATAGTTTAAAAAAACTAAAACAACACGCTTTATTAGAAACCGAACTAAAAACTGAAAAATAATTTTAATTTCCAACATGCTTGGGATAAAATTAATGTGGTCAACAAAAAATCATCTCCAACACATCTAGAATAAAACTAGAGTTATCTACTGAAGCAGAATCTTTCACTCCGACTTCTAGATCAATAAATTAGAATAAATAAATTGATTAGGACGTACATTATATATCATGCTAAATGTATAGGAGGAAATAATAACCGCAGGTATATGAAACTTATATGTAATCGAACCGTGAGAACACGAGGATTTTGATTTTCATATAATTGAATTAAAATAAATTGAATCAAACTAAGTTGATACAATTAGGATTAAACGATCAGTTAGTAATTAAGGAAACCATTAACAAGTACATGGTACCGCTTTTGTTAAGCGACAGCCCTTGACGCGGCTACAAAAGAGTTAAAATTCAAGGAAACTTATTTTACTAGCGGATTACTGGACATTTCTTTATGGACCAGTAATCCAAGATCTTAAACTGAGCTTCGCTGACAGGTCATTAACAAAGCATGATTTATGGCTGGGGAACTACAGCGTCGAGTAAACAACGCATTATGACGAAATCGACAACCCGCGAGGACGCGAAACCTAGCAAACGGCGGGAAAAGGCCACTGACCCAAAGGAGTGTCCTACAGGGAACATGGTGGATCCTTATCCAATGGAAAGACGGCGATTCCTTCTTTGGGACTAAGGAATCGTTGTCAACCAATATAATAAAGTGTTGTATCGCGACAAGGTAATGATCTCATGACGACACGATGCCAGAGAGAGGGTAGCGAAGTGTACCTTATACCAACAATAATTATATTAAGTTAGTTATAGTTCGGCAGTTTTTAGTCCAGCATTCTGAGTTGTAGTTCAGCATTATGTTAAGTTTAGTTCTAGTTCTGCATTTCTAAGTTCAGCGTTCGGAGTCCTGAGTCCGGCGGAACTCACTGAGACGAGAGTCGGGACAGACTCACCGGCATGGCGATCAATTAACAAACTACAAACCTAACTTCACTTATAATTTGTTCATTCGAGACTCCAACTTGAGTTCTAAATGCGTTACTGCGGTCAATACCTTGTCCGACATCAAATGTGTCTGCAATCTCACATGTATAGTGTCCATCAATTAATAAAATATTTTTATTAAACTTCATCTCGCGTAGTCTTGCGCCGGCCAGCTCCTTGCTTATCCCTGAGAAAGAACCTCAACTCTACCGATACCAACCTGAGCAACCTAAGATCTCATACATGGAGATATCCTTTCGGTAATCCTGGCGCCCAACATCCATTATTACTAACTATTAAACCCGTTAATACCCCCTCGTAAATGGCGCCCAACGTGGGGCGCCATTTAAAGGGGTATTAGTAGGGTTCAATGGTTAGTAATGGATGTTGGCGCTAGGATTACCGAAAGGATATCTCCGTGTATGAGATCTTAGGTTGCTCAGATTGGTAATCGGTAGAGTTGAGGTTCTTTCTCAGGGATAAGCAAGGAGCTGGCCGGCGCAAGACTACGCGAGATGAAGTTTAATAAAAATATTTTATTAATTGATGGACACTATACATGTGATATTGCAGACACATTTGATGTCGGACAAGGTATTGACCGCAGTAACGCATTTAGAACTCAAGTTGGAGTCTCGACTGAACAATTATAAGTGAAGTTAGGTTTGTAGTTTGTTAATTGATCGCCATGCCGGTGCGTCTGTCCCGACTCCCGTCTTGGTGAGTTCCGCCGGACTCAAACGGAACTTAGAAATGCAGAACTAGAACTGCAGAACTAAAACGCTAAACTCAGAATGCTGATCTAGAACTGAAACTCAGAATGCTGGACTAAAACTGCCGAACTGCTGGACTAAAACTGCCGAACTATAACTAACTTAATATAATTATTGTTGGTATAAGGTACACTTCGCTACCCTCTCTCTGGCATCGTGTCGTCATGAGATCATTACCTTGTCGCGATACAACACTTAATTATATTGGTTGACAACGATTCCTTAGTACCAAAGGAGGAATCGCCGTCTTTCCATTGGATAAGGATCCACCATGTTCCCTGTAGGACACTCCTTTGGGTCAGTGGCCTTTTCCCGCCTGTTTGCTAGGCTTCGCGTCTTCGCGGGTTGTCGATTTCGTCATACTGGGTTGTTTACTCGACGCTGTAGTTCCACAGCCATAAATCATGCTTTGTTAATGACCTGTCAGCGAAGCTCAGTTTAAGCTCTTGGATTACTGGTCCACAAAGAAATGTCCAGTAATCCGCTAGTAAAATAAGTTTTCTTGAATTTTAACTCTTTTGTAGCCGCATCAAGGGCCTGTCGCTTAACAAAAGCGGTACCATGTACTTGTTAATGGTTTCCTTAATTATTAACTGATCGTTTATTCCTACTTGTATCAACTTAGTTTGATTCAATTTATTTTAATTCAATTATATGAAAATCAAAATCCTCGTGTTCTCACGGTTCGATCCCATATAAGTTTCATATACCTGCGGTTATTATTTCGTCCTATACATTTAGCATGATATATAATGTACGTCCTAATCAATTTATTTATTCTAATTTATTGATCTAGAAGTCGGAGTGAAAGATTCTGCTTCACTACAAATAATAATTTTGCCATCAAAAGCGTGGGGTACTTTTTATGGGTTTTACGTTTTCTTCTTACAGACTTTACTTTTACCAATATCTGTTTATTATCAAATATATTGATCTGACCCAAACCTTCTGGCGGCACTATGGCCCTGGGGTCGACTCAGCCTCTAACGTAAATGAGTACCAGACGCTTGTTCTGGGGGTAAAGGCGGCCGTCACGCAGGGCTGACAACCCGGCTGACATAAAGTGTCGATTGTCTAGAAAAAGTTAGAGCCTTAACCTCCTACTACCCCAAGGACCTCCGGGTCTGTTGTGGGATCACTTTACTTTTATATTAATTGATATAAAGCACCCCATGCTTTTGATGGTAAAAATATATTTTTTTGTGTCCACCACTGTGGTCTCGGGTAGCGTGCTGCTTTGTCACGCAGCGGGCCCGGGTTCGATCCCCGGTCGGACAGTTTTTCTGGGTGAGGTTTTATCGGGGTTTTTCCTCACCTGTAAGACATATGTCAGGAAAACTTTAAGGCTCAAACGGTCCCCGAAATCATCGCAATCATCATCATTCATATTCATCTTAGGTTAAGCTTAGGATTAGGGACTCTCCTGGCGCACCATTATCATCATCACCCATCATATCATCGGGGCAACGTAACCCCGCCTTCCAGGCGCGCCAACCTCAGAAGTGGGTTACGAGTACGCCATGCCAGGAGAGAAACCAGGAATGTCGAAAGACAAACCTGGGGCATTTGAAAAAAAATATATATACTTTTTTTGTAGATAACTCTAATTTTATTCTAGATGTGTTGGAGATGATTTTTTTTGTTGACCACTTCAATTTTATCCCAAGCGTGTTGGAAATAAAATTATTTTTCAGTTCGGTTTTCTAATAAAGCGTGTTGTTTTAGTTTTTTTTAAATTACTAATTATTTAAAATATAATGAATACCTCATACTATGATATACTTCATTTAAATGGTTTGGAGTCATTTCTGTAATTAATATTGATGTTTTATCCATAGTGTTTATAATCTCTGGGACTGTGTAGTTATATCATTACTATACATACCTTATCCTATATTTACTTCTAAACTTTAAATTTCACTTATTTAAAATAAATCAGATAGAACCCTATTGTTCCAACTTCGCGATATATTAATGATTAATCATGTAATTATCAATAAATTACTATTCATGTATGTAAGTTTATGTAAAGACAACAATCCTTTCTAGACAAGTTATGAGTGTTCTATCCTCCTATAAAATATCAGTCCCTTCTTTCGAATCACTCAGAATTGCCCGAAGATTATATTGTCACAAATTTGCGCAAGATTGCGATGCCACGTCATCGATGACACTCCACAGATATATATATATATATATATATATATATATATAATTATTCTGTACGTGTGTTTGTCACTAAACGACAAGATGATTTTGATGAAATGTTTGTGTGTGTCTGATTGGATCCCTCGATGGTTTAGATCCACAATAGGACCCTCTAAAACAATTAGGTGTAGAAGTTCACTGGATGTGAAAATTTAAAAATCGCTCTAGCGGTCACATTTTTAGATGTTTCACTACGAAACTCGGTATATCGTATTAAAATAAATCGAGGTAGGTATTGTCCAAAATTGAGCGAAATCCGACAATTAGAAGGGGAGGTTTACCTGAAACCCGAAATTAAAAACTGCCCAAATAACCGGATCTTTTTTGATTAAAAGTTTTGTATGTGGTTTAGATTTTCAATTGGACTCTGTAGGTGGCGTTGCTATCGGGTTACAGATTTTTTTATGTCAGATGTGTAGTCAACAGCATTAACGACATTCCGCACAACAATGTGAAAAAATGTGATGTCATCATTCACGCTTCTTTTGAACCACAACAGATTACAGTGAGGTGTTTTCTTGCAAACTTATTAATTAATGAATTTTATAGTAAAAAAGTAACATTTTTATCGACCTGCCACGACAACAGAATAGAAAGTTCGGGCAGGACAATGTCTGCCGGGTCCGCTAGCCGTGTTATATGAGACCACAATTAGCTATCCTATAATTATATTTTCATTTCCTATGTTTACTAGTTTTGTACCAAACATTATCGTTGAATTATTGTATTTACAGTGTGTTTAGTTCTTCTCAATTATTGTATACCAGTTCTGTTTATATTATTGATTTGTCGAATGTTCCTTGGATACGAGTCTCTAAGTCTACCGGATATGATAATAATACTTATGTTAATTGTAAAATCTATAATAAATAATAGTTATAGATTTTTTAAACTGAGAAAACGTAGATGTAAGATGAACAGCTACTTTATGTGGGATTTTAATGAAGTGGCCCACACTAATGCTCCACTTGCCTCTATTCTCATCGTCCCCACTAATTACTAGGCGAAAGTTGGCACAATTGTAGTACATTATTTTCCGTATCATATTCAAATTATATCCATTAAGCATCACTTCTACACACTATAATGACAGGTCTTTGGATCCAAATCTTCAGTATGCTAAAACAGCAAGATCTCTAGGCATACTCTTTTTTAAGTTCGACACACCCACTCACAGATATCAAAACCTACAGAAACGTACAAGGAAAACAGTGTAGTAAAACCGTACTATATTTATAAATCAAAACTTAAATTAATATAAAATTATAAATATTACTAGGTCAAACACTAGAATGTGATATAAATCACAGCTTACTTACTGATATCCAAAATATGCTTTTTGTTACTGTGTATGTAAATAATTTTTAATACGATAACAATTAAAATATAGGCTATACCTGCTGGTAGGTGCCGTGGTCATCTACTGTGTTAAAAATATTAAATTTAAAATGTTGAAAAATTTATGGCAGCGCCTGTCTCAACATATGCAAATGAGAATTGGATTCTTAACCGATCAGACAGAAGAAAAACAGGAACTGCAGAAATTAAGTTCTTACGTTCAGTAGCAGGTGTGACAATTTTGGACACAATAAGAAATGAAGATATTAGAAAAGACTTAAATATTTTTAATTTAACAAATAGAATTTACAACAGGAGAAACAACTGGTATGAACATGTTAAAAGAATGCCTACAGATAGAATCCCTCAGGCGTTATTAAAGTACAAACCAATAGGACATAGAAGTGCTGGACGTCCATTTATTAGATGGGAAGATTAATTAAATCCCACTTGATGTGAAAACAGGTCAAAATGCCTAATTTCATGTAGTAGAAGAAGAAGAAAATGTCTGGAGGTCTTTCGGAAGTTAACTTCCATCATCAGCAGGACCAGTGTCAGCTACTAGTAGTTGTTTACGACGTTGTATACTTGAAGTGTATCGTAGTTGCTACTAACGACACTTCAAGTCTACAATGCTGTTTACGACAACTAGTAGCAGACACTCATCCTGCTGATGATGGAAGTTAACTACCGAAAGGTCTCCAGATAACATTTTAAATTTAATATTTGAACACAGTTGAGGACGACGGTACCTGCCAACAGGTATATATTTTAATTTTTCTCTTATGACCAGGGAGCGGGGTTCTAGTACGTGCACAGTGAAGTTAAGAATGCACGGACTATAAGGAGGGAGGACGCACCTGTGACTGTGTAGTGTTCAGTATAAACAAAATGATGTTCGGTGGAAGGCATTATACCCTGCTTCAAAAACAATTACACCAGGATAAGGAATTATAGAAGGAAGCAAACAATCGTATGTTTAGATATTTGTAGTGTGCAATAAAACTACTTCATTTTGAATAAGGGTTTAATGTACAGAAATATTTTCTCATACATCATGATTATAGTTATTGCAATGTACAATAATATACTTCCGAAATGTATAGTTATTTACTACTCTGTATGCAGCCAATAAATGAAACAGTCGCTAAGAAACATTCTGTTGTAGAAGAACGAGTCCTGCGCAGTAAATACTCTGTGTGGCAGATAATGCGATGCGCCTGTTTACTTACTCAAACCCCGCTCCCTGCTGATGACTATTCATCTCAACGGAATTTGATGTGAATTTTATTAGTATTGATTTGTAATACATTTTAAAATGTACAGCTTTATCATAACAGTAGAAATAAGATAGATCAATGTCTCATAATTTATATTTGTAATTAGCCTTACATCAAAACTGCCCAATTTGATTTCGAAGGTCTGACCCAGCAAATATCAGCTAACCAGAGTCAGGATATTCTCACTCCTGCCATATTAGAATTTCTCTGAAAAAAAAACAGCATCGGGATACTGAATGTAATAATTATGTACTTAACAATCTACTAAGCTAAACATTGACGAAACCCGACGAAGCTGGCTCAGACGGTACCATCTGATAGCCGTATACATAAGGTCCCAAGTACAAACTCCGGATCAGTTCAACGTGAATTATTTTTAGCCAGTTGCAGGCAAATGCTGGGTTGTAATTTCACTATCAGGGAACTTCATTGTGATCATCATATAATAATGTCATTAACATTAGATCAATTAAATTCTGCAGGAAACAAATGACAAATACACGACAAAAATATACAACCAAGTAGATACAATATAATTCCTATAGTATGATCTTTATTTTTTGGACACCCCGGAAGTTTACATTTTAATTCTACCCGTATTTGGAATGATTTCTAGAATTAGACTATAATAGTTAAATTTAGCCCTAAAACTTTAGAGCGATATGACATTAGATGTTAGATAATGAAATAAAGAGTCCTTCGATCATTTTTATAAAACAAAATTTTCTATTTATATTCGCCAATAAGAGAGACTAACTTTTGGAAGTAAGAAAAATAAAAATATACTAAATAAACTTTAAGCAAATATATATATATATATATATATATATATATATATATATATATATATACTGTTTTATTCTCCCTCCTTTCACAGGAATTGAACCAGCTAAGAGACACATATGGCAAATTCCTATACTGGTAGTTTTTTTCGGCAGGAAAGAATACAGTTTGAAAAAAAAAACAGACAAATATGCAGTGTCAAACATTTCGGACCTGATTTGCAAAACACCAGAGAACATCACAAGACAAGAAGGACATACTCAAACCCAAGATAAAGATTTCAAATCTTCTACCCTGGTCGGTAATCGAATCTGGGTAGCCGAAATGGAAGTAGGGACTCAACCAAACACACCACTGGGATAGGCTTCCTGGAAATCCACAATTTGTCTGAATTAACTTTACGGTGAATGAAGAATTTTTTAATTATATACAACTTTCCTCATTAGAGGATTGCCTCAAGGACAAAGTGATGCAGACAATTTTTGGAATTGATGAAATATATTTTGTAAATACATTTTAAAAAATTCAAATCGTATGCATAATTGAGTATACATACTATAAAGTAGAAATTTTGTAAATATGGTTTCTTAAAATTTAAATTGATCATCTAATGGCGGCGATGGCAATTTTAGAAAGATACACCCTGTCCAAATCTAAGGAATTCAAAAATTTGGCTAAGAATCCTGGTATAGTACCTCTTGCCCCGATCATCAATCCTGTGACAGTTATACTATCTAATTGGTATTTATCTTTGTAATAGTCAATTGTTGGCTCATATATGGCTTTCTTTTCAGTCAACTTCCTCAGCTCAAAACGAATTGTGGGATCTAATATCATACCAATTTTAGAAGATCTAAATGCAATACTATCTATTCGTCTGTTACTCCCATTGGTGGCCACACCATGAACTTACTGTATACACATGGACGGATGATATTTCAAAACTCAATTTTCGGCAAATGATAATGGAACGTCTAAATTCATAGTCATGTTATTTCGATTCATAAAGTCCCTAGAAAGATTATAAAGTGATATATATACACAGGACATTCACCTTCCTGCACACTGAATCATCATGGTTACATATGAGTGACTTTTTATGACGCTTTAGGGGAAAATCATATTGTGCAGACAGAAACACATCAATTACTTTCTTTGTTCGAGATAATTCTGTGACTCGTTGCTTTTCAGTTTTGCCGAGACGGTGCGCTCTCCAATTCAAGCTAGTGGGGGGGGGTAAACTTTACGACTTGTGACGCGACGTTTTTAATTCCTTCATAAACTTCCTGTCAAATTCAATCTTAAGGTTTTCGGCGGATTTACTCACTGGCATTATCGAACCCGTAGGTTTCATGGCCGGGCGGACAGAGGCTCTCCATACATCCCGATGCCTGAGCTAAAGATTTCCAATCATTCCCTGTATAATCTACTTCCCCCCTTCAAATCATAGGTAATGTGATGCTCCCATCTGATTCTTGGTCTACTAACTTGCCGTTTGCCCTCTGGGGGCCCTACAAGAAGCTTCCATGCATCTTCATTCCTTCCCCATACGTGGCATACATGTCCTGCAATCGCAATTCCTACTAGACTTAAACGTTTCTTATTATATCTGGCTTCCGAGAAAGAACAGGTATGTTTCATTGGCGATGTCGTCTTCTCCATGCACGGGCGTGGACATCTCTCTTTGGTCCACAAATTTTCCTAAGTATTTTAATATTCTCAACTACTTGTAATCCCCTTTCATATCCTTAAAGTAAGAGTCCATGTTTCGCACCCAGATATTATAACTGGTAGAATAATAATTTTATATATGTTCATTTTAACGTTTTTTGAAAGGAGTTGGGACATCAAGAGTCCTCTGCAATGCATAATAGCATGCATTTCCAGAAATGAGCCTATGTTTAATTTCGGGGTGAATCTCATTTCTATGTTGTGTTTATGGGGCCGCGGTACTTTGGATTCAGCCACTTCCTCACAATTTCCCTCATTGGTCATTAGCTGTCCATTTCCATTATATAATAATTTTCGTACGTGTGACCATAGATTGAGGGGAGGGGGGATATTACTTCCAGTCCTAAGTCAGTAGTGGGTACTCAATAGCGTGTGCGTATTGTCCCTTTAGTATCTCCCTAGCTATCGCCAATACCAATAGGCTACATCATCGCACACAACAAACGAACAGCGTAGTAATAACCATTCATTGGAAAGCCTTCCTCATTCTTTAAAGATTTAATGGCATGCTCTAGTATTTTTTCAAATTATTTCTCACCATTGACAATGATTTTTTTACATTTTTTCTAACGAGGGAAGGGGGAAGAGGGTTCTCAACGATATTGAAACAGCAGGATAGACAGTGGCAGCCATATTGATTTTAACAAACATTTTTGTGTTCTAGTGCAGCCAACATAGAACCTGTACTAATTACCTTACACTATAATAAAAGCAGGGGTGCATTCTTTCACAGGTTAGAGTATTTAAAGTGGGTTAGGGGAGCTTTTAGGTTGGGGTTTCACATGTTTAGAGTACTTAAATTTGCGTTAGGGTAGCTTTTAAGTTCGTTGGCAACGCGAGTTCAAATATCGTGTATATGTTGACTGTGTCCTGTGATTCCATAGTGTAAACTGCTGTTTGTTGGCGCATGCGCATGGTGTATGATTGGAATTTAGAAAAAAATTCGCGTCAGTGTTGTAAAGTATTTCCAGTTTTTTTTTTTTTTAATTCATCTTCGGCGAGTAAAATATAACGGTGAACGGTGGAAAATATATTTTTTTACGTTATGGCACTTTAGTTTGAAGTGCCAAGATATCGACTACTTATTAAATTTTTATTCCATATTAACATCTATTTCCAAGTAATAGCCTATGATTAATTTCAGTACTTATTTAATTACACTGGTCAACATGATTTTTGTACCAATAGTTGTACTTAATACAGTTTTTTTATTCGTTGTTTCAAATATGTATTCGGAATTTCTCCATCACCCACAGTTTTTTTATTTCAATTTAAATTAATGAATTTAAATAATTATTTCTTTTAATAAACATTTTTTTCGTACATTGTCCTGAGCGATAAGCACGGGGAACACTTTCATCAAGACATTTCAGCTATGGAAAAGAGATATCCAGGCAAATGAATTCCTAATATGCTGGCCGATTATTGTTGGACCATCAAGAGGGATGCTCCACAGGCGAAATATAACAGAAAATCGTCATTCCTTACTTTCTAGATGAGTCCGAATGTTCGAATATTGTGTAGTTACGAATGTAGAAAATATTAAAGTGTTTGAAATTATAAATGCCTATCTTTCGGAAACCTTGTGTGATGGAAAAAAAACCTATATATTTGAATTCAGGAGAAAAATACTATCATAAACACATTTTTTTTTCTGAGACAAAAAAAAGTTTATTTTTTGTTGCTCAATGCTATCTTCTGTTATTACTTATCCTAAATGTGTATATTTCTCTACTTTCCCAAATGTATATTTATCGATCTTCTTCAAATACTTTATAGTTGTATTTTTAATATCTGGGAATTCTGTGTACTTTGCTTTGTTTTCATTTATCTTATGTCCAATTTCTCCACCTGGACTTAAATAAATTAAAACAAAACAAAGTCATAGAATTCCCAGATGTCAAAGATGCAACTATAAAATATTTTACAACTGCATCGTAGATTTACAACTCGTTTTAAAAGTACAGAAGAACTACAGATCCATACTGTACAATGTAGAAAGATTCCTATATTTTCGATAATAGAAAATCACGCGATGGAGCATAAAGGGTATGTTTGTGCAGGAATCTTTCTTATACTAACCGTTTTAGAGTCTTTAGTTTTTCTCTTCGTCTAGTACACGATTATAAAATATATGTTGTGTATATTATGTATACTGAGTGTGTGAGAAATGTAGATTTTTATGAATTTGTAGTTGTCATTTAGAGGTTTATGAAAGTCAAGGCATACTTGTAAGTGCACAAGGGAGTGTTTAAGGATTTAGGGAGAAAACAAAGGGAGTCTCCTTTCACAACATTTATATTGCATATTTTGTATTAAAAGAAGTTGGAGATTAAGATAAATTTTAAACCATTACTGAAAGGGTATTGTAACAGTATATCAACATTTCGAAATAAGAACACCTGCATGCTGCTTGGACAATTTATTATGTTGTTTCTCATTAAAGATTGCCATGTACACAGTACCATAACATGCATCATGCGATCAGCAGGATTGTGTTGCAATACATGTTACGTAAGAGTAGGTAGGTTACCATGGAAACGCAGCCAGTGGCAGTGAAAAACAAAAACAAAAAACAAAAACTCTGGTTTCGAAGTGTGCGATTTCAAACTCGGTAAATTTATTTTTAGCGCGTAAAATCAATGAGCGTATGTTCCTTCGGACGGGAAGTAAAGGAATGGGTAGTATATTTAGGACACCTATATGAATCTTTAAGTCTGAAATAAACGATTTCTGATCAAAATTTGTCGGCTCTATAACATCATCATCATCTTAAGGCACGACAACTTCAAAAGTGAAAGTTTTGGCCTTCTCAACAATCCTCCTCCATGTCAATCTGTCTCTTGCCATATTCAGAAATAGCCACTTTCATTTTCCTTAGATCGTTCATTGTGTCATCCTCCCATCTGATCTTCGGTCTTCCAACAGCTCTGCCTCCTATAGGTTTCCGTTTGTAGAGTTTTTTGACCAGTCTCTGATCATCCATTCTTATCAAATGTCCAAGCTAACCAATTCTGAGAGATCTTATATGGTTTACTATATTCTGATTTTTTTATTAAATTGTTTAGTTCGTTATTTGTTTGATTCTCCAACAGTTATCAGTTCCTCTATTTGGTCCAAGTATTATTCTTAAAAATTTTCTCTCAAAAACGGCCCTATAACACCCGGATTTTAATTCCAACTCTAGGATCTAGGTTGTTAAAGAGCGTAGTTAAATACATCACTTACAAATATGAAAATATATTATCTGTGCCCAACTATAAATATAATTTGAGTTAGATCAAAATAAAAACAGATTAGAAATATGTTTAAAATGCTAAAACTATAGACTACAGAAACCTACTTATACGGTAAGATATATAACAAGTGTATATTTGTGAGTAGGGCTAGGATTTTTATGGTATAGCATATTTTTTTGGTAGGAGTGGCATGTTTCTTAAATATATATAAATGCTTTTTATACAAAAACTAATCGAATTAGAGTAATTTTAATTCATATTTATGCATATTTCACCATTTATATGACAGAGCATATTTTAGCAATTTATTTGTCATATTTGTCATATTTTCGCTCTTTTAAGAAATAAAGATATTTTATCGTAAAATTTCTTACTTTCGTGTTCATTTGAGTTGTTAAATTTCTCAGAATTTCGTTTTTTTTTTCCCCCCAAAATCTATCTTCCTCTCCTATTTAGTTTCAATTCACAGTATGGACTTTTCCGTTACGTATATATATCTGAGCAAATATTTATGTAGGCTATTGTCTCGCGACAAGCAGGCTACAGATAATTTTAATAAAATATAGGCCTAAAGCATGCTACAATATCAAATTCCATACTTTAGATTGCTTTTCATTTGTATTACACTGTGAAGCAGATAATTGTCATAATCTGATTTACTACTTGATTTTACAGCTGAAATTATTACCGGTACATAATTATAATAATTATTATTATGCCATTTTTTTGTTGCAGTGCATATTTTTTGTAAATTGCGGGCCATAACTGCATTTTTTGCATATTTCGGTGGTTTTTAGGTCATAAAAATCCTAGCCTATTTATGAGATTGTGAAATGAGTGAAGGTTTGAATGGAGCACTAGCGAAAAGCGAGTGCGCTGATTTTCAAGAGTTTCATACACGAGTTGTATACAACATTTTAAGCAATTCTACTGTAATAATCATAACCCGTTTAAAAATAACGACAAATGGGTTTGTCTATCCCTACTGCCTGATTTAATATTAACGATATTATGAAATTCTGAATATTATGGCATGAGTCCAGGTTACAAAATTGCAATCCAAAATTTGTTTTGACGGCTCAGAGGGATAAAAAAAATTCCAAATATAATGAATCATGGGATATTTTGTTCACAACAGAATGATAATGGCGTTTAAATATAAACGATAGTAATCTCTACAATGGAAATAAATTACAAAAGAAATTTTACATCAAATACTGTAACAGCGTACGAGGAAGACTCGCCGAAGCCTATCTCCTGAAATTGCAAAAACAGGAAAATGTTGTCGCTTCCTACTTCAACTGGGTCACAATATTTGCCTTATTTTATTTAAATATACAATTTATAAAATACTCTAGTTCAGTAAGTTTTAATTATCCAATTTAGAAAACAACTTTTTATTGAATTCTCTCACGGAACTATAACATGTAATTTAAATAAATTCGTTCATCACTAACACAAAAAATGTTGTATTTCATTTCGACAGCCAAAATGTTATACAATATACTAAGAGTGGAAACGAACGAACTTTGTTAGCTTTCAGTAGCTGTTCAGAGATGTTCCCGGAGTGTTTCGAGATGCAAGATCTGCAATAATTTACAGAGTAAAGTTATGTTGACGAGTTATGAATAAGAAAACAGTAAATACCAACGAATATATATATATATATATATATATATGATATGAAAAGAAAAATGAATGCTTGAGTCGGGATTTGAACCCCAGTCTCTAAACTCTGAACGTTTAGCGCTCTAACGACCTGAACTACCCAAGTATTCCAATTCAAACATATATTTTTCTTATATATGTAATATTGTCAATTCACACAAGAGGTAGCGGAAATTCGTTCCGACTGACATCTAGTGGCTTAACATAACAGTTAATCATTTTTTTATTACGTACAGAGTTTAGAGACTCGGGTTCAAATCCCGACTCTGGCATTCATTTTTCTTTTCATATCATATTTGCCTTCATTGCCAAACGTCAAAAATATAGTTATAGACAGACACACACACATATATACACATATATATATATATATATATATATGTGTGTGTGTGTGTGTAATTATAGACGTGAGCAACGAGAAAAGAAGGAGGAAAATGCATAGATGATCGCAGCACTGTATCTTTAGCATATTTTCAAAACGTTGATCATCATGGTCAAGATTATCCATACAGCGACTTACCATGGACGAGCACTAGAAATTTTCAGGATTTTGTAGTGTTTATACATACATATGCAACTTTTAGTTTCGTAGAATTTTTTTAAAAGTACAAGATTAATTATAAGCAAATTCTAATGACAAGTAATTACTTTTCAAATTACTTTGATATGAATTTGTAAAGAGTTGATAGATAAAAATGAATAAACAAAATTGTGCATTTATTTTAAATTAATATACGTTAAAGCAACATACAGAAAAATAGAATAAATCGATGCAGACCAAAGCACAATACAGAAAAAATATAAATGTATACTGATGCAAAACCAGAATAAAATGAAGACTATACATAAAATTAGACAAAACTATAATGATAAAAAGAGTACTAAACACAAATGAACTCATGAAAGTACATTATGCCTATTGAATCAAATAATAGCACATAGAACTAATAACAGGTTAATGACCCAAAAATAATTGCTGTATATCTAACGTGCTTAATGTTGTATTGTTTTAAATCATCAAATTATTTCCTGTAAAAAAGAAAAAAGTGACTTTTTTCTTGAACTCCTGAATTATATTAAGTATTTAATATATTTATATATACTACATTTACTTCTGCAGAACATAACAAAATATTTACAAAGACAACACAATAAAGATTAAATTAAACAACAGATTTTTGTGAAGAAAGAATTATAAATCGTGGTGCGAGACAAGGCTGTCCCCTATCCCCAACACTCTTTGCGATCTATATCAACGAAGTAATATTTGTTGGAACAATAAATATAAATTTGGAATAAGAATATCAGAAAATACTAAATTAAACGCCTCTATTGTTTGCAGAGAGACCAAATAACAATTGCAAATTCAGAAGATAATCTGCAGAAAGGTCTGTATGAACTTATAAATTACAGAAGAATATGGATTGAAGACATCTCCAGAGAAAACAAAAATTATGGCATTTCAAGGTGTAGATCCTGTCGGAAGTAAAATTATACTTGGCAATAACATTTCGGAGCAGGTGAATAATTTTACATATCTAGGATGCAATATCTCATATGAAGAAGAAAAGGATGTGTAAATGCAAAAATATACATTTTTTAAAAGGATTTTAGGGTTAATAAATTCTATCTTCAAGCCACTGTTAGCCCAAAAACATTCAAGATTAAAAGTATGTAAAACACTGGCTATTCCAACCTGTTTGTATGGATAGCGAAGTATGGACATTGAAACAGAAAGATATACAGAGACTTAGAACTGCTAAAAATGAGATACCTTCGGAAGACTGCAGGATACACACTACTAGATCACAAAAAAATGAAGACATCTTAGAAGAATTACAAAGGGCCTTTAGAAAACAAAATTTCAGACTATAAGTCAAGGTGCATGCAACATGTTCATCGAATGAAAGATCACAGGATACCCAAACAAATGTTAAGATATCAACCTGCAGGAAGAAGAAGACCAGGACGTCCACTCAAGACTTTTGGGTGGTGTTTCTTTTGAGGCCGCGAAACAGGTCAACAAATGGCCTAAATTCGTGACTCTACTATGATGATAATGACGATTTAATATATTTCCAGAATTCTTCTTCGTTTTTTGATATGCATACGAAGTTATTATTATAATATTTATTGAAGTTTCTTATAATAATCCATGTTGTGAAAAACGGCTGAGGACCCCAACATACTGACCATATGTAACCCCTATATTGGCCGATGATTTTAAGTGACATATGTGGAATCAGACCACAAACCGGATGGTAGGTCAAGGCCTCCCAGGCCTGTTCAGCTATGCAATTAGGTTTCTTATAAAATATAAAATGCGATGTTGGACTCATGTAGGTCTAATTACGTTTTATCTAGCAATAATCGCGTCTCGAACAAATATCATTGACTACGATATTACCATTGTGCAAAATAACAATAACAAAATTCATTCTTTTAAAATACCGTACGATTACTTCAATAAAATATCGATTTCAATTATTTTTTCAACAGTAATCTAACACGAGGTTGTGTTTTTCTGAAAAAATCCCGAGCGACAAAGTCGTGAGTGATTTTGTCTAATGAGAAACTCAACCTCGCGTTGGATTTGGAGTGATTATTTAGAGAATAATACAACATCAGAAGCTAAAAATGATTATAATGTTTAATATTTACCAAATGTGAGGTTATGTATTCCGATCTTAATGCTGTGGTTTATCTACGACGCAACGCGCCAGCGCAAAAATTGCTCCCCATGTATTTAAATGGAAGTGGTTTATCTACAACGCAAATTGCTGGCGCAAAAAAATTTGCGCTGACATGTCGCGTCGTGTTTTGGAATCTCTTGAATCCAGGACGCAATTTGCCAGCGCAAACAAAGAATATCGGAACGGGCAATTGCCTAATCCCTGGAGTGATGATGAAACAAAGAATATAGAAGATATTACCCGTACTCTTTGGTGTAATTGCTTAAAAACAACCTAAGATTTTATAACAAAATGTCGGAAATGCAGTACGTTGTTTTATAACTTTCCAATTTAAACGACGGAAAGTTAGATAGTTTTGTGTGCAAATCATCGAGTTCTATATATGTTTTATACAATATGAGCATGAAGGAGGAGTAGAGGATGTACAGAAAAAAGTTATTGTGGCTTGAACTTAGTCAAGAGATAAAATAAAAGCTGTCAAAAAAAACTTTTTCTGTCTTTACTAATATTTCAAACTATTTTAATCGTTTTGCAACAACACTTGAAACTTTTTTAAATGAAGAATTTTAATATGTTTATCTATGTACACAAATTATGATTTTTCCTCAATTTATTTTCAAAGTTCTTTATTAGAATTGAAGTTGGCATACGTAAACGCTCATAAAATAAATAAAATCCACCAGATGGCAGGACATATGTGTGATTGACCAACATTTGCATTTAATTCCAAACCATATTTTAAGAAATAAATGTTCAATCACTTCATTTTGTTAGATTCCGATGGGTCAGTTTAGTGTACATAAGATTAATTTATAGTTTACTAAATAGTATGTATGTAATTTATTTTATTAGGTTATGCAGGGACAGGTTTGTATACAATATTTTTGTAAACCACATTTGGAAATTTATTATGAACGTTTGGTTTATTTGATTTTCCATATACGTGGTGCCATCTGGCGAGGAATTCCATAAACATATGCGCTGTAAGCGTATGCGCTCCATGCGAAACCAGCATCACGCCGAGCGAAACGCGAATTCGCGTCACGCTCGGGCGCGACACGCTGTATAATTAACCGTACACTTAGAATTGAAGTTGGCATACCTCAGAGTATTCTGTGGGCATACGTGAACGCTTATAAAATTAAATCCACCAGATGGCAGGACATATGTGTGATTGACCAACATTTGCATTTAATTCCAAACCATATTTAAGAAATAAATGTTCAATCACTTCATTTTGTTAGATTCCGATGGGTCAGTTAGTGTACATAAGATTAGTTTATAGTTTACTAAATGTATGTATTAATTTATTTCATTAGGATATGCAGGGACAGATTTTTATACATTTGGGAATCTTATTATGAACGTTGGTTATTTTGTTTTCCATATCGTGTGCCATCTGGCGAGAATTCCATAAACATATGCGCTGTAACGTATGCGCTCCATGCTGAACCAGCATCACGCCGAGCGAAACGCGAATTCGCGTCACGTCGGGCGCGACACGCTGTATAATAAACCGTAGCATAACTTCCGAGCGACTTCTAAGCCGGCTGTATAGTTATAAATAGCATATCTTTACTGTTAAATCTCTTTGGGCTTGGGAAAAATCAATAACAGCTGACTGTATGAGAAATAACTATTAACAATAACGCAGATTCATTATACAACATTTTATCATTTTTTTAGAGCAACAGAACTAACTTTTCTTTGTAATTTTTGAAGTTGTTTTTCTTTTGGCATTTATTGATGACCACATCATCATACATTGTTGAATCGATATCCTTGTCAAAGAAGTTAATTTTGCGGAGATAGATCTCTCCATTACGAACAGCAAGAGGCAATTTTATCAACAGGAAGATGCAAAAATTATCGGTCTATGAAATAAATATTCATTTTAAATTTCTTAATGTATCACTTATGAAATGATAATAGAGTTTCACATTATTTTATAAAACACTTTATATGGAATTGAAGCCTGAGAATTCCAACTTGTCATATTGTTCAGGAAGGTTCCCGGGTTCAACATCGACAATGATGAACACACCTTTAAGTCGTTACGGTGGTTGCAGAAATTGCATTGTACTGTTAGGTGCAAGTGTTTCAGTGCTAATTATTTCTGCAATATTTACGTTTTAACTATTCACAGGAAAGTATAACGAATCTCGTGCAATTGTTCGTGGGAGTTATACATGACTGTATAATAATACCTATTAGTAAGTATACAGTATACTTTTTGTTCTTATTACATCTAATTGTTTTCAAACTCTTGTGTTTGAACTTTGTATAATGATAACCTCCTCTACCATGTGGATTGCTGCCTAGTAGAGTCATTACCAGAACAAGAACAAGGTAAAACACTGCATATTTTATGGTTAATTAAAAATAATATATTTTCTTTGCCTAAAATATTGTTTTTTTTTTTCGTGGTAAAAATGATGAAATTATATAGACTAACCTGATTAACTTCAAGGTTTATGTAAGTTCCGAAATTTGATATCCAGAACTTAGAGTAAGAAATGAAGACTACAAAGGGATACATTTAATTAAGGAACCATGACCAGATATAATAAGAACAGTTAAGTCTCGTACATTGTGATAGGCGGATATGTGGCACGAAATTGGGGATTGAAGAGGGGCATGGAAACTTATTCTAGGAAAACCAGAGAGAAAACTCAGTTGGTAGACCAAGGATGAGGTGGGATAATAACATTAACCATGACTTGAGGGAAGAAGATTGTAGAGGGGATGATTGGGAAAACATTAGCTCAAGATCGGGATGTATGGGACAGGCTTATGTCCGTCCGGCCATGAACCTAAGGGGTCGATAGTGCTAGTGAGTTAGTTACTAGAAGATCTAGTGAATATGTAAAAAAAAAAGTACATTTCTTCATTACTTCTTACTTCACGCTAGGCTAACAATCTGTTTCAAAATAATGAGTATCATCATCTCTTGTTGGCCTCTCTCTTGCCATTCGGTATACCTTCTCTCATTATTCAGCGATATATTGATTTAGTTTAAATGTTACACTGATCTTTGACAACATTGTTTCTCCTATTATGTTTCACTTATACTCGTATATAATGCCTGTTTACTTTTGGATTCGTCAGCTCTAGATTCTGCTCGCATGTGAGGACAGGTTTTGTAACTTATTCAAGATATTCAGAACTTGCAATTTGATTTATAATACAAACTAACTGAACCATCACTTAATAATTCAGAATAAATGTCCATGTTGAATGTAACCTAATAAATAACCACTTATATAGTCATAAATTGGTATTTTATAAAACTAAATCTACAGTTAATCGCACAAGTATGAACAAGCTAAAATACTGCATATAAAGTCGTGTTAAATAACTATAATTAATAATACTGTCATACCCTACCATTATATTCTTGTTTCCCCTCCCATATAATAAAATGTCATTGAATTAAAATAGGTGCAAAATACTAAGAAATGTATATACAAATTAATAAATACTTTCGATTTGAAAAAAGAAATACTCAAATTCCACAAAAAAATTAATCATACAACTACTTTATTTTACATTTTCACGCATTATTTAAATTACAAAATCCTAAATTGTTAAAGTATGGAGTTATATTAACCTTTAGCCCAATCGAAAATTACATTGGTCAACATGATTTTTGTCTATGAGTACCAATAGTTGTACTCAATGCAGTTTTCATCGTGTTTTCAAATATGTATTCGGAATTTCTCCATCATCCACAGTTTTTTTATTTCAATTTAAATTAATGGATTTAAATAATTATTTTTAACGTATTTTCATCCATTTGTACATTGTAAAATAAAACCAAAGGAGCTAACTCAAATGGTTTTCAGCTATGGAAAAGAGATATCAAGCAAATGGAATCCTAATATGCTGGCCGATTATTGTTGGACCATCAAGAGGGATTCTCCACAGATGAAATATAGCAGAAAATAGTCATTTCTTACTTTCTAGGTGAGTCCGAATATTCGAATATTGTGTAGTTACGAATGTAGAAAATATTAAAATGTTTGAAATTATAAATGCCTGTCTCTCGGAAACCTTGCGTGATGGAGAAAAACCGATACCATATTTGAATTCAGGAGAAAAAAATACTATCAGAATCACATATTTTTCTTTCTGAGACAAAAAAAAGAAACAATTTTTTTTGTTGCTCAGTGTTATTGAGATCACGACATTGCAGTACACATAATTCGTACTAAAATCATAACATTTGGTTATTCAATAAATTTCACAGAGGAATTTCTATATTTTGTTCTTCGCTATCTCTCTGTAGACACTTCCAACGATTTCTAAATGTATAACAAAAATTATAATTTAATTTAATATAATTCAATAATCACGTAAATCCCCTCGGTAATCGTCCTTCAAGACCAACGTGTTTTTTTCATCATTACCTGATTTTATAGGTCTACGTAACACTTAACTTTTACACTTAATGTTCCAGCATTTTTATCAGTTATATTGAATATATTTCTAACATAACATTTTATTCTGCAATTACCCTCTTATCACCAAAGAAGCTAGCCGAAAGTGAAACATGCCGATGAAATGCATAGCTGGAAAGTATGAGTTCCTTCCTAAAATAGGAGAATTTTCACTATGCGGTAATATTTTTAAATGTAGGCGTTGAGCGTAGCGCCGGTATATACTTGATAAGAAACGGGCTGAGGCTCTTTGACGAAATGTCCCAGCATTCGCTAAGTAACCAAAGAAAATCACAGAAACCCCTGGCCGGAAGAGTTGTGGGAGCTTTGGTCATGTTCCAAATGCAGCATAATACTACTGGGTTATGCGCCGAGCAGCAAAATGTAGCCTCGGTTCAAGGCTTCAGCAGACAAAATGTTGGTTACGAAGACGAGACTATGATCGAGGTTGCCTTACTAAAAGGTTTCAGTCTTAAGTGTAAAGGTTCGGACATGCCAAAGATACCTCGCGTTCGCGGTTTCTATTTCGTTACTAAATGTCGATGTTCGCGGTTTCTAGATCGATGAAGGAGCGAGTATATCAAATCAGGCGCTCTCTGGGCAGCGATGCGTCACCACAAATAGAAAGGCGAGGACAGCGGGTTTGGGGAAAGAGGATAGTTGTGATCTTGCGTGTCCACCAATCAAGCTGCAAGCCACATTGATAATTGGATATCACCGCGAGATAAAAGCGAAATTGTTTTCACTTTGATATCGAGGTATCGTAGTACGGGATATTTCCACATTTGCTTGCACGTCTATACTATATTACTTATATTATATATCCACCGCTGTGGTTTCGAGATAGCGTGCTGCCTTGTCACGCAGCGGGTCTGGGTTCGATCCCCGGTCGGGGCAGTTTTTCTGGGTGAGGTTTTTATCGGGCGTTTTCCCTCACCTGTCAGGCAAATGCCAGCAAAACTTTAAGGCCCAAACGGTCCCAAAATCATATGGCCATCATCATCATCCATCACCGGTGTGGAAAGCAACGGGAAGCTACCACACCTACAATTCCCTAGTGAAGCTGCAAGCATAGCATGAAAATGCCATGATTCCAGTGAAGGATCTGCCTTCGGGCAGAATTACTATATATATATATATATATATATATATATATATATATACACACATTTACATTTTACCAGGAGGTAACATCGAGGAGGTGAACTAAACCGCAACCGAAAGCTATAGGAGTAAGGCATTTTCGGCATGTCCTTACCCTTATGTTAGTGAAGTGTTTAGCTATGAATTCCGAACCTCCATATGAACTTGAAATAGTGACTTTTTTTTTTACTCCTTTGGGTATAGTTGCCGAACTAGACAGTTAGAACTTTTACCATGCATATATTAATAGTAGTAGTAGTAGTAGTAGGACTTTATTAGACTAAAAGTAAGATACATACAAAGTTATTTACAGTAATGGGTCGCACGGGCAGTAAGTCGTATGTACAGTTTTGACAGTCCGTATCAATAAAATAACGTTTGATAATAATATAAAGTAAAAAAAAAAAACAATAATATTATAATTAGATAACAATACACTTACATTACACATTAATTAGGATATGTAGAATTATTAAGTATTAGCTAATACCCGGCGTGCGCTGCTATTCCTAAATAAATGTTAATGTGTTTTTACCCTAGCCGTGCGCTGTTATGTTTGCCTGGGAATCGCTTATCCCGATCTTGTTGGCATCAATGAAAGACAAAAATGGTTATTGTGAGTTATCCGTAGAATATAAACATTTGCTTTTGTAGAGTTTTTTTTTTTTTTTGAGACATTCAATTTTGTGTACATTAATTTGGTGTATTTGTTATGGTTTAGGCAGCGTAAGCCACATAAGTGTCAAAATATGGACTTTAAGTTCATGTTTTTCACTACAAAGGGTGATTTTTAGGGGTAAAGGGGTTGAGTATTACAACTTGTTATTAAGCCTATGTTCATCCCCGGAAACTCGGGAACATTTTTTCAAAAAGCCCCATTTCAATCGGATGAAAGGTATGCCAGAGCACGCTTGTCCGGGAATCTACTTATCCATATCTTCTTGGCATCAATAAAGACAAAAATGGTTATTGTGAGTTATCCATAAAAGATAAACATATGCTGCAAATTATAGCATGTTATGATGAAGTAAGTTTGCGGATTTCCTCGTATAAATCATTTAGTAAGTTATATAACTCAAAAATAGGACAAATAGTGAAGTACTTATTTCCATCATCAAAGAACACTGATGATGGCCCAAACTCACGCTAGATTTTAGCCTTCGTAAGGAGAGTTCTAGTAGTACATTTTATATTGGTTGCTCAGAATAATTTCAGGCCGGTCACACTGACATTTACAACATGTGAGATGTTGCATGCTGCACGAATGATTGGATACATGTCATTTAGTGCATACCCTAGCAATGTCCGTTCCATTTATCTCTTGCACTTAAAGAGGATTTACTAGATTACGTGTGAAACAAGGAACTTATGTCGAACAAGAACTTAAACTATCGTGTATGTACTATGATATTTATAACTGAGCGCTTAACAAAAAACTGTCTAGCCTATATGTTTCAATGAGATTAACATTATATCTTATATAAGAAGAAAAACAAGGCGGAGGGTCGAGGGTTCAAGTCCCGTTGGGGTCAGGATTTTTAAACTGACCCAAACCTTCTGGCGGCACTATGGCCCTGGGGTCGACTCAGCCTCTAACGGAAATGAGTACCAGATTAAAATATATATGTAGTCAATATGCCCATTTCACCAATTAATGTTTTAAAATGGTCAACAAGTTTCTACAGCCAAGCTGTCATTCTCAAGACCAGATACTTGTTCTGGGGTAAAGGCGGCAGTCACGCAGGGCTGACAACCCGGCTGACATAGAGTGCCGACTGTCTAGAAAAAGTGGGAGCCTTAACCTCCTTCTACCCCAAGGGCCTCCGGGCCTGTTGTGGGATCACTTTACTTTTACTATAAGAAGAAAAGGAAGTCGACAGTTTATACAAGTATTACATAGTATTTAACCGATTCAGTGGTGCCACGGTTAGCAGACATCCCACAAATCTAGGTTCAATTCCCAGCTATATCATAGACAGTATTGTATGTAGCTGTAGGATTTGGAAAGGGTTCGTTCGACTATTTGAGGACATCCTTGATATGAGAAATAGCAAAATCACGTTAAGTTCAACTAATATTGAGGATCTGCATTACGATAACCAGGTGACATCTGTTAACCCAGCGACAGCAACCACCAAAAACAATCTTGCCTCTTTGGAATTCTCCATCTGGATTGATACTTCATTATCGTTATTTATTAGTACTATCAATATATTATTATTATTATTATTATTATTATTATTATTATTATTATTATTATTATTATTATTATTATTATTATTATATACTAGCTGCTACGCCTAAATAAATTAAAATTAATGTGCTTTTATGTTTAGTTGAATAAGTAATAACAAAAATAATTGTAAATTTATATTTTTACATATCTCGATCTTCTTGACATAAATGAGCTGAAATACGAAAATAATGTGTTTTACGTTTAGTTAAATAAGTAAAATGAAAAATGTATATCGTAATTATTTTTAGATACCCAGTGCTGTTTACCCGGCGTTGTCGTGGGAATCTACTCATCCCGATCTTTTTGGCATAAATGAGCTGAAAGACAAAAATTCATGTACTTCTTATGATTAGTTGATTAAGTAAAATGAAAAATAATTATAAATGTATATAGTAAATAATTTAAGATTCCCCGTGCTGATTACCCGGTGTTGCCCGGGAATCTACTTATCTCGATCTTCTCGGCATAAATGAGCTAAAAAAGACAAAATTCGTTATTGTGAGTAATCCGTAAAAGAATACCCACCATGTGCTGCTATGTTTGCACATGAATCTACACACTTGTCTCGATCTTCTTGGCATCAATAAAAGACAAAAATAGTTATTGTGAGTTATCCGTAAGAGATAAACATATGCTGTCGCGGAATTTTTGTAGAGCTTTGTGAGATATTCAACCTGTGTACATTAATTTTGTGTATTTGTTGTGTTTTAGGCAGCATAAGCCATTTAACCGTCCAAATAGCTACTTTTTTTAGTTTTCCACTACAAAGGGCGATTTTGAAGGGTGTAGGAGTTGAGTATCACAACTCTCTTATAGCCTATGTTCATCCCGGGAATCTCCTGAACATTTTGCAAAAAGCTCTATCACAATCGGATCAACGGTACGGCCGCGCATAAAGTACAAACAAACAAACAAATATTCATTTTTATATATTAGATTTCGTAATTTCGTTGTACCTCTATATTAAGTACTACCTATGTGCAATTAATTTAATTACAGATATCATAATTCATACATTTTAAAATAAGTAGGCTATAATTTAACCCTGGTGAAGAGCATGAAATTTTATGGCCCTAAATACATGAAATAAATTATCATCATATTCTTCTTCTTCGTTCTACTGATTTATTCAGTTAGGATGAAACATGAATATTGCCTATTTAGTAAAATGGTTTATGTCTGGCCGACATCTCAGGTATCTTTACTGATAATAAGAAAATAAGTAAACTGTTCTCACTACAGACTTTAGTAGGAGGCCCTTTGGGGTAAATGTCAAATCTTCTACTTTTCTACACAAATAGCACTTGATATCAGCAGGGTTGTCAGCCCTGCCAGACGGCCGCCTTTACCCCAGAACAAGCATCTGGTGCTCATTTAAGATAGGGGCTGAATCTACCTCAAGAGCATGTGGTGGCGCCAGCAGGATTGCTTCAGTTTAAAAAGCCTGACAACACTGGAACTTTATCATCGACCTTCCGCCTTTTAGCGTATTGCCTTAAGCCAGCGGTTCCCAAATCTTTTTTCGATTCGCGAACCTCTTTCACAATGACCAGAGTTGGATGAACACTGACTTTTAAATATACATACAATAGATATGCATAAAAGTTAATTCCAAGCAAAAGGTTTAATAACCTTAAATTAACTTAACCCTTAACAGTTAAAATCTAAAGTAACTCTAGTTACGGCTTAAAAGTTACAACATGTAGGTTTAGTTGTAGTGAAAACAAATGCATTCCTAACGTTGTTACATAACTGTTAATCAGGCATTCGCGGTAAAAATTATTTTATTGTGGAAATGATGTGATAAATTCCCGATGTTACACATATGGCCTCGTGCCTTGTCACGCAGCAGGCTCGGGTTCGATTCCCGCTCGGGACAGGCTCCTGGGTGTTTTTTTCGGTCTTTTTCCTCACCAGTAAGACAAACGTCAGGAAGCTTAGGGCCCAACGGTCCTCAAAAAGCATCCGGTCATTATCATCGTCCTTCACCGACACCGGGGCGGAAAGCAACGGGAAGCTACCACACCTATAATTCCCTAGTAAAGCTGCAAAGCATAGGATGGAAATGCTATGATTGCAGTGAAAGACCTGCCTTCGGGCAGAATTACTATGGATGGATAATAATAATAATAATAATAATAATAATTATTATTATTATTATTATTATTACAATGCTGCAGAAATGAAGGAAACAATAATAAACATATCCTCGAAACGAAAGCCAGAGGGAAAACGCCCAGTTGGTAGACCAAGAATGAGGTGGGAGAATAACATTAACTATGATTTGAGGGAAGTAGATTATACAGGGAATGATTGGAAAGCAGTAGATCAGGATAGGAATGTATGGAGAGCCATGAACCTACGGGTTCGATAGTGCCAGTGAGTAAGTAAGTATCCCCGAAACCCACCATTACGGAAAAGTTTTGGCGAACCCCTTGAAATATTTGGTTCGCGAACCACAGGTTGGAAAACGATGTCTTAACCAAGTAGGCTACAGCGTGCCCCTCTTAATAATAGACCTTACATAAAATGGGCATTATAATGAAATTTTCCTCATGAAATTGCAATCCAGTATTTGACTTGACGACTGAGAATTGAAAATTTGACACCATGATGCATTCGAATAAGCTCGTGTTTTACAGTAAAAACGAGACTTTGACACGACGTTGCATTCGAATACGCGCGTTTTTTTTATACACGGCGCGATGTAGTTAATCGTCATTTGTGTTTTCGCGGGCCATATTACGAGCTTTATGAGTTGAAAAGGAATAGAAAAGTTGCTGTTTTCATTCACATTTGTGTGCATAATCAATCGTTAAAGTTTGTTAAATGGAATTATTGATGATTCAAAACGTTTCCCCAAAAAGTCAGAAATTGCAATTACCGTTTACAGATGACTTCATTCGCCGCTAACGTTATAGTGGAGTATTTTAAGTCGAGATTTGATATTTTGGGACAAATTATAAGCAATTTTCGTTGATTCCCAACGAAACTCAGTATCATCATCATCCATGCAAGTATTAGGCCATGTGGCATGTTACGGTCTCAAAAAGGAATTTTCCATCCAGCCCGTGTTTTTTTTTTTTTTTTGACGTCCCAGCGATATTTTCCCTTGGAGGCAGTAACGAAGCATGGCTTTTGGAATCGTTGAAGATGGGATTTCCAGTTGTTCTGGTAGTTTTGTATATGGTGGAGAATGGGTTCTACATCCAACTCTTCCATAATTTCCTCATTTCTTTTATGGTCCCACTTTGTATAGCCTGCTGTACGGCGCATATATCGCATCTCATTTGCTGTTATTCGGCTTTCATATCTTCTTCGGATTGTCCATGATTAAAATAAACCGAGGTAGATATTGTCCAAAATTCAGCGAAATCCGGCCATTAGAAGTGGGGGTTTAACCTGAAATCCGAAATTAAAAATTGATTCTGGCAACCACTATGTTTGGTTCGTCGCAATACATATAATACTATCCAAGTAATCAGTAATGTTCTTTCAATTTATTTAACAAAAAACTAAAAACGCATATTTCATTTATTTAGGCGTAGCAGCGTACACTGGGTATTGCCTAATAAAATTACAATAGTGTTGATATTCGTTTCTAACCATAAGTCGTATTCTAATATAACCGGAGGAGGCCTACCTCCCTTTCTAGGCTTCCTCCCAAACTGAATAGTTATCCAATCTATACTATTCCCTCAATTTTATAAAAGAAATGGTTGAAGATCGAGAAAAAATCTTCCCCCTTTGAATGTGGATTTGATCCTAAAAATTCTGCTCGATTACCACTTTCGCTTCGATTCTTTTCTCTGACGTCAAGACAATACTGGATTGGAATGTCATCATCGGCATCCATTCATCATAATCGTCATTTTATAGCAGGTATAACATTGAGAGTCCAGCGCCATAGCAGAATGGTTAAGGCAGGTGCCATGGCGCAGAGCTACGGGTCTTACGTTAATTCGAGACCCCAAGGGAGAAGAAATTTTCTCATGGACTTTCTGCCAGTATGATGCCGGTGCCCACTCAGCATAGTGAGGCAACTGGATAGCTATAATAAATAGCGGCTCCAGGTTGAGAAAACCAGCTATAACAGCTGCGGACAACATAATAACTATATGTAACCTTACACTGGTTGCATGATCGTCTACCTCTGTAATGCCAGCAGCCAGCTGGTAAACCAAGGGCCTTCTACAGTCTGCCCGTGGAATGTGCGGAGAAATTCCCCAGCTTTCCGATTAGACATCTTTCTCGTTTGAAAGTCAAGAGTGAAATGAGTAATGTCACGTGATCTATTCTCCTTCCTGCACTTCTTTCCGTGGCCTGTTTGGCCGTGCATTTTTCCCGCCTCCTGCGTAGACGGCTTATTTCACAATGCTTCTCTACAGATTCGACGGACAGACTATAAGCCTATCGTGCCGTAGAGTGAAATATAACATTAAGAAAAATAAATCAGTGGAATTATTTTTGTTGGCACAATTGTATCAAACACAATAGAAACATGCAGTCTACTGAATTCATGTAAAGATCCTAGTAGAAGCGATATGACCTTGGATCTGAAATTGTGTATAAATAAGAATTGAATGGAATGTAAGATTGGCGAATTGGTAAGTAACATTCTACCGTAAGCAGTCGCTCCAATAAACACGGTATGAATATCCACTTTTCATGCCTGAGGTTAGCAGATCTCTCCGAAACCATATAAAGTCATGTAAGGTATGATTTTAAATCGGTTTACAATTTAATTACGAGTTCAATTGGATACAGATACTTCGAACAGTAACCTATAAGAATGCAGAGAAGCCGGTTGGGGAAAATTAGTTATTATAAGGTAATATAGCTTAAGCAAGTTACAATAAAGATATACCCTGTACAAAGCTGCAAAATCTAACGGACTGGTCGAGGAAGATGACCTTGCGATACATTTATGTCATATTCTAGACCGCAAAAGTTGTTTTACAGCTTCCAAAATACATGTAAAGCGAAGCTTACCGATACCAGGGGCAAAAATCACAAGACCGTTAGTAGCTTCAAGATAAAACATATAATTTTGAGACATAGTCTGAACTTAAAAATACGTCAGGAATGTCTAAAAATCATCTAGAATATAATAAAAATCAACTGTTATGTTACGTCAGGCCGGCCCTGCCCATCAAGCACGAAATACTAGTCCAATTCAAATTAAATTGAATGTCTTTTAAGTGTTTTAATCATTCTGGAAGAGTAAAGACCACGAAATGTTATTTTCCAAGACAAGCTGTACAACTATGCAAAATAAAAGTTGTTTCACTCAATCCCGGTTTGTATTCTTAGCTGTAAAAGGCAAACTAATAATCAGGTTTTATATTTTCGTAATTAGGTTTTAAAAATTTACATTCGTCAAACTGGAGATAGGATTGTACAAAGACACGAATGAGTAAACACAGTCGTATATTTATTTGTATGATATGTTACAACCCACACGTAAGAATTAGACCTTTTGCCTGTTCCGTTTCAAAGTAATTGTTTACGCCATGTTTTCGAAGGTCGGTCTATATTCCTTTACTTTTGGATTATAGTGCAGAGCAGCTTCTGCTATCCTTGAGTTTGGCTTTGGTTGGAAGAGATCTGTGCAGTTTGATCAGTACTTTTAAATTATACGTATATATAAATATATGACAAAAAAACTAAAAGAAGATATGAAAAATGGGGACTTTATATAAATATAGAGAAAACTAAATATCTGTGTATAGGAGAAGAACTAAAACCTAGTATTGAATGCACTTATTTAAGAACAAAATTAGACCATTCAGGCGATAACACAGTGGAAATTAAAAATAGAATCGCACAAACAAAACAAGCAATAAATGCTTTAAACTCTGTTTGGTGGAGCAAGAATATTACAAAAAATACAAAATTACAAATATATCAAACCAAAGCAGTTTAACATAATTATGGTGCTGAAGTTTGGCAAATTCCTACCAGGAAAATGAAAAGAATTTTAAGTACAGAAATGGATGTTTTAAGAAGATCAGCTGGAAAATCTAGAATGGATAGAATAAGAAATAAAGAAATAATGAAAATTATGGGCGTACAAGAGGAGCTGGACATCATAGACATTATTTACTTCATACTTAATACAGGCTTTCCACTTTACAGCAGTTTGTCTTTGATTCCTGCTTTCCAGAGATTCCTATATTCCCATTGTCCATCTTCCATACCCCTCTTCATCATGGCATCATATATTCGCTCATACCATGCTCTCCTACTTCTCCCCCTCTTCCTTCTGCCTGGTACCATCCAATCCAACATCTGTTTAGGCCACTGGTGTTCCGACATCCGTTGTACATGTCCATACCATTGTACAGCTCTCTTTGTTATCCATTTCTTGTCTGATATATGTATTTCGAATATGTTGTAGCCTGGATATTCTCATACTTCTCCGTAATCCATCCATTTCTGTCGCCAAGATTCTTTTCTGCATCCTTTCATTTATTGTCCAGCTTTCTGATCCATATGTAAGTATACTTTCTATTATTGTCTGTATAATCTCTTTTTTTTTTTTTTTTTTTTTTTGCTTTTCTGGTCAAATTTCTATTCCATAAAATACCATTCAGGGATCTAATCGCCTTCCTTGCACAATTTACTCTGTTAATAATATATTTTTCACAAGTACCAGATGTATCTATTATAGATCCAAGATATTTAAATTCTTCAACACTCCGAGTATATATTCTGTTTTAATATAATTTATCTTCAGTCCGCCTGCCTCAAATGTATCTAATCATATATTCTATATCTTCTTTATCTTGTCCTATTATAATCTGGTCATCAGCGAATAATAAATTTTACAGTAAATGTAAATAACAATTAATGTTGATTTCCATTCCCCTACATGACTTACTCCATTTCATTAATACATCTTCTAAATATATCTTGAATAATGTTGGTGACATCCCGCATCCTGTCTTAATCCTTTTGTTATATCAAATTATGAGGATACTCTATTTTCAACCTTAATACTTGCTTTACAATCATACATTCTTTTTATAAAATGTATAGGAGATTTAGGTATTCCAAACTTCTCCATTTCCACCCAAAGCTTGTTGATGGGCACAGAGTTATATGCCTTTTCCAGGTCTATAAATGCCATGTAAACTTCTTTTCCTTTAGCCAACTTATTTTCTGTAATCTGCCTAATCACAAATATATTATCAAGGCACGATTTACCTGCTGCGAAACCTGTTTGTTCTTTTGATATTTTATTTTGAATTAGTTCCTCCATCTTGAACTATAATATTTCTCCGTTTCCTCACTATTACATAATCAATTATCGATCTTAGACCTTTAGTGCGTTGTTTCCACGTATATCTATGGATGTCCCGATGTTTAAACATCGAATTCATAATAATTACGTCATTCACTTTGCATTCTTCTTTTAAACGTTGTCCATTTTCCTTCTCAATATCTTCTCCATATGGACTAACTATGTCACCTGTCCCCTTTCCAACTCTGCTATTGAAATCTCCCATAATTATCAATTCCTTCTTTTGAGAAATCTTTTCTACCAATCCAGTAACTTTTTCCTTTATTTCTTGTGATGCATCGTTTGTTGGGGCATATGTACCTATTATTACTAATTGTTTCTCAATACATTGTTATTTCCATAACTATAAATCTTTCATATATTTCTTCTATTCGTTTTATTGAGGATTTCCATTTCTTCTTAAATAAAATCGATATTATAGAAAACAAAAGATTACAGTAGTAAGGCCATGTCAAAAGAATGCCAGAGCAAATATTGCCTACAATTGTTATGGAATGGATCCCAATGAAAAGGAGGAAGGGACGAAGACCGAAGAAAACTTTGATAGAAGGGGTACAAACAGCTATGAATATCAGAGGATTGGAGGAAGATCAATGGATGGACAGAGAGGAATGGGGTTTGGTTTCCGGAAAACGGCGGCAGCTGCCATGATACCGTATGATGATGATATATATATATATATATATATATATATATGTAGTTGATTATATATTTAATTTCCCTCTAATATCTATGTTCCTTTTGTAAACTAATAACATATAACTGATACAAACCAGATTTCCTTTTTATAAAATGTTTATATTTATTTTATTATTAGCTAATACCCGACGTGCGCTGCTACGCTTAAATAAATTAAATGTTTTAATGTTTAGTTGAATAAGTTAAAACAAAAATAATTATAAATTTATATCGTAATTATATTTAGATATCACGTGCTGATTTCACGACTTTACCGGGAATCTAGTTCTTCCGATCTTCTTGGCGTCAATGAGCTGAAAGACAAAAATGGATATTGTGAGTTAACGGAAAAAGATAGACATATGCTGGCGCGGACTTTTTTGTAGAATTTGTTTTTAGATATTCAATTGTATATATTAACTAGCTAATACCCTGGGTGCGTTGCTACCCCTAAATAAATGTTAATGTGTTTTTACCACCAGCCGTGCGCTGTTATACTTGTCCGGGAATCTACTTATCCCTATCTTCTCGTCATCAATGAAAGACAAAAATGGTTGTGAGTTATCCGTAGAAGATAAACATATGCTGTCGCGGACTTTTTTTGTAGAGTTTTGTGAGATATTAAATTATGTGTACATTAATTTGGTGTATTTGTTATGGTTTAGGCAGCGTTAGCCATTTAAGAGTCAGAATAGGGACTTTATTTCACGTTTTTCACTACAAAGGGTGACTTTTAGAGGTGAAGGGGTTGAATATCACAACTCTCTTATAGCTTATGTTCATCCCGGAAATCTCCCGAACATTTTGCAAAAAACCCTATCAAAATCGGATCAACGGTATGGGCGCGCATAGAATACGAACAAACAAACAAACAAACATTGATTTTTATATATTAGATTTGGTGAATTTGTTATGGTTTAGGCAGTATAAGCTATTTAGGCGTCAAAAAGATACTTTTTTGTGCACCGATGCCCCTTTTTTTATCTCCAGCTCTACATTACGTAAGTTAATATGTTATAAATGTTAATTGTATCTGACAATTTCTCTAAATGATGGTAAAAACTCCATTCAAATCGGTCAAGTGTTTTTTTTTTGAGTAGGCCCACATAAAGGGCAGACAAACAGACTCACACTCATTTTTATGTATAAGGATGATTACCTATGTCTATCGATTGTATTATATCCCCTCGACAATAAAAGTTACCTATCCTGCAAGTAGAATTTTTGGTTAATTGAAAACAATATCTGAATATTATTTGCTGCTGTGAACAGTTATTCTTAAAATTTAATGATATGGAATGTAGTGTCCCATTTTAAACACAATAAAAACACACAAATGATTTGTGGCATACCAAATTAGCAGTGATATAGCACATCGGCGTGCTAGATATTAGGGTTTCATCAGAATGTGTAATTGGAATGACTTGACAGATGTCATATCATAATAGAGTTAACAAAGTACTCATTTTAAAGTCACGATGAATAGAACGTACGACCTATTACACGTACGGTTTAATAATAAATACGTGAGACTATCAATGGAATAGAATCTAGATCACGTAACTATACATTCTACAACTTCAATTTAACAATTTTAGAAGTATGATATGCTTTAATACATACGGTAAACTAACACATCTCTAAAACTTCTGAAAATACTAGCATATACACCGACAAAATGATAGGGATGATAGGCCATGCAGAGAGGATCATTTTTTGTGAAGGAACATAGTCGCAAACAAGTCGTTTATGAGTTATGCGCAAATGAAGATGTTCACACGTAAGGGTTGGAATTGAATACAAACAATTGTACACGTATCATTTTATTGAAAAAGACACCTTTTTACAATAAGGGTTCAAACAATAAGTGTTTGGACGACGCCAAAAAGAATCCTGCCAAGATTGGTCGTGCTGGCCGATCGTTGCTGCGACGATATCAAACGTGCAATAAGGCACAGGGTCGACTGTTTGAACACTTATTGTAAAAACATGTATTTTTCAATAAAAACGATACGTGCACAATTGTTTGTATTCAACTCGGACCCTTACGGGTGAACAGCTTCATCTGCGCATAACTCATAAACGACGTGTTTGCGACTATATGTCCCTTCACAAAAATGATCCTCTTTGCATGGCCTATCATCCCTATCATTTGTCAGTGAGGTCCTGTTACACCCTGTATAAATTCTCCTGAAATTATTTCAATATTAAATACTGTATTCAGATATTTAATATGATTTTATAAATATTATTCCATGAGAGTAGTTAATAATGTTAATAATAATAATAATAATAATAATAATAATAATAATAATAATAATAATAATAATAATAATAAATCGTTATTTATTCAAGTCGACGTTTCAATCTCCTTGTGAGAGATCATTTTCAAGAAATTTGACATGGTTGTTTATAATACATAGTTACCATCACCAAGACTTTTTTTTTTCAATAAATGAATTTATTGATTGAGATAACAATTAGCTATTGTTGTTATTATTACTGTATTTAGGTTATAATTTTCTATCTATAACCACACATCCCAAGTGGGCAAGGGTACTCCCTTGTGGGAGTTATTTAACAAAGCTAATTCAGTAATTTAGTTATGCTTATTTCCCTACAGGTGTAAGCGAGTGATACATGATTAGCTTATCACCTTAAGAAGACACCTAATAGGCAACCAAGAAACTACTTGTATAGGAAAGACTGATTATTGTTTTTTGTCAGAGGCTCTAATTTAAGCTTGAGTTTTTTTTTATGAGCCAGAAAATCTTCAGACTCGAGACCCACGGCTTAATGTCCCTCCCGGAGGAGTTTCCCTTCGATTTCTCCATTCTAAAAAGTATTTCTGGTGATTCTAGTTGTGATAATTCCTCATTACCATTATCATAATCTGAAGAAGATGATTCAGCACATCCATCACCAGAAAGCGGTAGGAGTAAATGTTATGCATATGAAGGACTGTACTCATAATATCCTGTTATTTGCATTTTAAATATTTACATACATAAATATAGTGCATTATTTCTTAACTCTATTATTAGCATGGGTAATGGAGAACATCCATTAATATTATTGCTAATACGACCAAGGTTACATTCCATCCGTGTTCTTCTCCTGAGTTGCATACTATACATGGTACTGCAATGTTTCATTCTCCGGCAACTTTATATATTAATTGAGTCATAGCATGAAAATAATCTCCATGGCACAACAAACCTACTAAACAGAACTCCTGACTTATCAGCCGGATACTGGCGTAATTTCCATATGATTACGCCAATCACAGATGCTAATGATCATCCATCTACAATAGGGGTGACGTGTCGGATCCACCACTCTTATAGCTTGTTTCCTCTAGGTAAAGCCTCCACCAATTGTAGCTTTTACAAATTGCTCACTATGCTGGATGCGTATAGGTTTCGATAAATAAAGCGTGCTTCCACGGAGCTCACAGGCTGATTTTCTCCCCATATCCCCTAAAGTTAGCTCAAATAATAATTATGAAGTAAATTCCGTTACAGTTCCTCCTTTTTTAAAAACTTTATTTATTTATTTATTTATTTATTTATTTATTTTAATTTCTTTCTTTTTCGTTCTCTTTTTTCGTTACACTGTTATTCCTTTTGTGTGGACCTTTGTTACCCTTTTTATCTTAATCACACATACAAACACAACACAGTACACACACCCAGGACCCAAGGCGGCGATTTAAAATCCCCTACCCCGCCGGAAATCGAATCCGGGTCGCCGGAGTGGAAGGTAGGGACTCTATCGACTACGCCACGGCGACGGACATCCTTAAATATTAGCTAGCTACGGTATATTATGGTATCTTTCATTCTTTGAACATATTCTTTCCAGTTTTTTTTTTCTAGATTCTTGTATTTTATCAAAAAGTTTAAAAATATTTAGCTCATTTCTAATATATTACCATATATTATATGGTAATAGCATACCAAACATTATACTTAATTACAAACCTAAAGTAGACAGGAATGTTGGTAGACTGAAAAAGAGACGGATTGAACTTTTTGAATGAGAATCTATGAGACCGGAACAAGCCACATGGGCTTAATCCGTGATTGTTGATGATGACATTATGGTAATGACAAAATTATCGAATTTCCATAAAACAATGGGTTTTTAATCTCGCTTCGTTACAATAAGTACAAGAGGAAAGCACTCTGTCCGTAATGCTATTCCGTATACAAGCATATGTAAGACAAGGTAACTAAAATGGTGATTCCGATAGTATCTTAAGTTCAACAAATAAAATATTCGTGCGATGAAAAATCGCAGAAGTTTTTTCAGTAATTACATAAATCTCAAGCTTCCAACCAAATAATTAAAAACGTTAGGTGGAGGTAAAATTGTCCCAGTATTAACATTCATGAGACACGTATAGGAGATTAAGACTCGCACATTTCCAATCAATCGGCATGAGATGTCATCCGGATTGTCAGTCCGGCGTGACGTGGCATTTAGCCCCACAACAAATTCTAGTACTCATTTCTATTAGTGGGTGAGTCTATACAAGGGTCATAGTACCGAAAAATTAGGTATATCTCATTTTAAATTGACAAAATATGAAATTAGGTCGTCAGCAAAAATTCAATAAAATGGGTAAGCCTTTAAATCGCTAAAGTAACTATAATGTATATCATATAAAGGCAGGAGAAAATCAGCAATGATTTTTAGGGTATACAAATATTGCGAGGAATTTATATAAAATTCTACTTTAAATTTAAAAACTGGATTTATTTTCAACTCACATAGATGATAAACAGAATTTATCAAGGAATAAGAGGCAAAGAAAAGAGGTCCCGAAAAGAACCAAAAAAAATATGTAAACCAACATCATATAATCTGAACCATAATGATGACCATATGGAACTATAAGAATAGATGTGGTCCACATCAGGGCACGGGACACAGATGTTATTGTACAACAGTACACTATGCCATCGAGTCGTTCTAGGTCAACTCTCACAATATCTACGTTTGCTTAAGTTTCTTAGCAGTAAGTTACAAATTAACACAAACAGGATACAAGCGATGCATGTCTCAAATAAATGTCGACAATATAAACATTGGTACAGTGCTTATCTCAGTCCCTACATTTAAAAAACTGCAGGAAGCTTGTATTAAATAGCATATTTTAATATCAGCATCTCATAGGCGATCGATCACAATTGTTTCATGTGTTTAAACATATAATAATATATTAAGATGCGCGGTTGGGAAGTGGTTTTTACAGAATCGAAGAAAAATGTTTAAAAACCGAGCGACATCGAGTGTTGTATATTATTTTTTTGCGCAATGGTGTTTCCAAAATAATAAATAATAGTAAAATAATAACACCTTTGTTGAAAATATTTGTGTTCATTATAAACAATTGACTAACGTTAACAGTGTGGGCAATGTTTATTAGTTGAAACAACAGGAGACCTTGAGAATTATTTTGATAAAATGGCGGCAAGTACGTATTTATTGTTTTATATTGTTTCAAATAAAGTTCAGTTCTTTAAAATGCAGTGATTCCTTTCGTATAATGTATATTCTTTTGGATATTTTTTGTGTATACATTGTACGTAGTATTCATAGAGGGCAGTGGTTTTACTTCCCGCACGTGGGTGTAAATGTAATATTAGAATATAGTTATATAGGTTGGCAACCTCGAAATGTAGGAGGTCGAACTTTCAATCAGGTACGACAAAACGCACTATCGCGCAAAAAAACAAATAATTTATATCTATACATCAAATGATGAATTATTGCACATCAAATTGTATTGATTACATGCAATATAGCCTATAGTTATAATTTGCGAAATTGTAGCGAATGTCAACAAAGAGTCAACAAAAAAATAGAATTATCAACAGTTATGTAACAAGAGGTTGTGTTTTTCTGAAGAAATCACGAGCGACAAAGTCGCGAGTGATTTTGTCTAATGAAAAACTCAACCTCGCGTTGAATTTGGAGCGATTATTTAGCGAATAATACAACATCAGAAGCTAAAACTAATTATAATGTTTAATAATTACCAAATGCGAGGTTATGTATTCCGATCTTACTTCCAGGTGATTTGTAAGCCGGCTGTATTTACTGTTGAATCTCTTTGGGCTTGGGAAAAATCAATAACAGATGACTGTATGAGATAACTATTAACAATAATGCAGATTTATTATACAACATTTGATAATTTTTTAGAGTAACAGAACTAACCTTTTTTGGTAATTTATTAATTGTTTCATCATCATCATCATCATCATCATCATTGGCGTGATGGTACTTTTAGTTTGACTTTAGGCACCCCCATAACAACCATCCATTCTCTTCGGTCAATGGCCTTATATCTCCAATTTGTTATGCCAATCTTCCTGTATGCCTGTACGTCGTCCATCTACCGTAACCTAGGCCTTCCAACTTTTCTCCTTCCATCCAGCTTAGTGTTTGATATCATCCTGGGTAAATGTGTCTCGTTCATTCTGCAAATATAGCCCAACCATTCCATACGTCTAACTTTAATAGCTATAACTATATCGTTATCTTTATATAGGTCATATATTTCCTGGTTAGTTCTTATTCTCCAGGTACCCTTATCCTTAATTGGACCATATATCTTCCTTAAGATCTTTCTCTCCCAGGTGGCAAGTCTTGTAGCAGTTCTTTCTGAAATAGTCCAGGATTCACTAACATACACTACAATATATTTAATAATTGCTTTATATACTCTTACTTTAATTTTCTTAGATATATATCTAGATTATATAATTTTGTTCAGAGATCTTAAACATCGGTTACCTGCTGTTAGTTTTTCTTTTATTTCGATTAATATATAATAATTCCTGGATACCATGTGTCCTAGGTACTTGAAATTATGTACTTCTTCATATGTCGCTCCATTAAAAGTTCGGTTAGTTCCTCCAACATCAGAGTTTAAGTTAGTCAAATATTTAGTTTTTTTCAGTATTGGTTTCTAGTCCTGCTAGAGTTGCCTGGTTTTACATTTGAGTTAAAATGTAATTTAAAGTGTTTAAATCTTTTGACAAAAGAACAATATCATCAGCATATGCAAATTATTGTCCAGATCTGTTAAATATTGAGCAACCAAGATCTTCTTCTTCTTCTTCACTTCCTGGTTTAGGCAAGAGTTGCGTGTTCCGTCTTCACTAATAGATCTAAGACCATCTCTTCCGAGGACGTCCGACATCTCTTCTTCCTCTTGGAAAATAATGGAAGATTTTATTTGGTAATCTTCTTTCTTCCATTCTTTCTACATGTTCTTTCCACTGTATCTTGTTGTTAAATATATTTTCTTTTATGGAGTACATCTGCAGTTCTTCAGGGATATCCTCGTTTCTTATCTGGTCCATTCTAGTGCAGCCTTTTACTCTTCTTAAAAATTTCATCTCGGCTGCTTGGATTTTACTTTCTTGTTTGGTAGTGGTAATCCAAGATTCACTCCCATACAAAAGGACAGGGACAGCCATTGTTTTATAAAATTTCAATTTTGTTTGTTTATGGGCTTTATTACTCAATGTTCTATTTATTGTACCACAAATAGCTTGAAACTAATGTGTTTTGTGTTCAATATCTTTATCATACCCATAGCTGATGTCACATCCTAAATATTTAAAGTGGGATACTTGTTCAATAATTTCGTCTCTAATTACTATTTTTGCACGCAGAGTATTTCTTCCACAAAATGCCATTACTTTTGTTTTACTTATTGAAATTTTAAAATTATAATCGCTACATATTGCATTTAGTTTGTAAGCAGCCAATTGTAACAGATAGCCGCCAAGATTAATAGTAATATTCCTCATTACCTTTTCCAAGTCAATATTAAAAAGTATTGTTGATAGTGAGTCACCTTGTCTAATCCCAGAAAAAGTAGTAAAATGTTCAGTGATTTTTTTTGTATTCCAATTTATTAATTGTATCTGAAAGTGTCATTTTTGTAAGATTTCTAAGATTTTTTTGGGACACCAAATTCAGCCATAGCTTGGAAAATCTATCAAGACTAACAAAAGTTTGAAGTTTTCTTTTGGCATTTCTTACTGTACCATATCGATAGTACATTGTTGAATCGATATCCTTGTCACAGAAGTTAATTTGCGGAGATATCTCTCATTACGAACAAGAAGAGGCAATTTTACCAACAGGAAGAGGCAATTTTACCAACAGGAAGAGGCAATTTTACCAACAGGACGAGGCAATTTTACCAACAGGACGAGGCAATTTTACCAACAGGAAGAGGCAATTTTTACCAACAGGAAGAGGCAATTTTACCAACAAGAAGAGTCAATTTTACCAACAGGCAATATTATCAACAGGAAGAGGCAAAATTATCGGTCTATGAGATAAATAGTCATATTAAAAATTTGAAATACGTGAATTTATGTAGATGATTATAAGAATAAAATTTATTCAGAAATACATTTTTGTACACAGAATTCACAACCGAATGAGAAAGTACCCCTGCTCCTCAGGTGCAGTTCAGTTAAAGAATTTAATACATATATAAAATATACAATATAAAGTTACAATTAATGAGAGAAAAAAAATACAAATTTAGGAGCAAGTTTCAAAATAGAAAAACCACTCTGACACATTAAAAAAAGGAGAATAAAATAAACAAAAAAAAACTGAAAAGGAAATTAAATATATTAGGATATAATACAGGCTTAAACTAAAATAGGCTAGTATTTTTCACTTTAAAATACTTAAATAATTTGTTTTCTAAAATTTAAGAATTTGATCTATCCAGAAACTTAATAAATATGACTAAAACATTACCAAGTAACAGAACACAAGGACTGAATTGGTGTTCGCATACAATTAAATAACGGTAATACAAATTTTAGTACAACGTTACTTTGACTTTGCTAAGCTATCAGAGAATTTAAGTGCAATAAAATTACGATTTTTGTAATTAATTCACATTTTTATTGTGCTTGGTGCTCATATTGTCATAACTATATGAAGTCAATGAAATTCTATGCTAGGATCTTTATTTCTTTCATTCTTTATCTTAGTTTAATCTCTCCCTTTATAGGTGATTTTATATGTTCCACGTCACATGGACCTTAACAGAGACACGACTTGTCAGCGGAGTATTTTAAACTCTCGACCACACATCCACACACACACACACACACACACACACACACACTTTTGACCATTAGGAAATTCAAGACCTCCCTGGATGAGTGATAAGCTTAATGCCAGGGTCTCCTCTGAGACGACACAAACATTTAAGACAAAACATCATGGATTCACATATTCATACCAAACACGGCGAATGTGATGAAGAAGATTGTGATAGGCAGGTAGTGTTCTGGGACTAATTGGTCTTAAAGTTATCTAACATTTGTCTTACAGGCGAGGAAAAAGTCTGAAAAAAATCCAGGAAACTTATCCCGACCGGGGATAGAACTCGGGCCCGCTGCTTAAATGGCAACGACGTTATCCCGAGACTACAGTGTTAGAAATGCTATTAACTCCTCTAAAATGTGGGCTAAATTATATTTCTAGATTGTACTGAAATAATGTCTGTTTCATATTTAGATAATCAACTTGTTACAGGTATTTACGTATAAAATAATTACCTACGTTACTACCACAGGGTTGCATTCATTCAACAGTTCAGCGCGTGTCTCCGAATTCTTCAGCGGAGGCAAAACCTACCTATAGTCGGCCCAGTCATTTAGTTTGCAGGCGGCATCAAAGGCAACTGTTAACCTCTGGTTTAAAAAATACATTGTTACTGCAGGCAGAGCCGGGGAGTTGTTGTTAGAGGCTTCTAAGATGCCGCTCCAATCACCAAAAACTGAAAACAGTTCTCTACCAATAATGTCTTCGCATTTTTAAACGACGTTTTTATGTCTAGTCCACGTGGATATAATTATCTTAACAGCGTTGCAACTTTGTCTTCTGCAGCATCTTTAGTTGGTAAAATGCATTCTAGTGAATAAAACGTGGCAACGCCGCTTGATATACTAAATACTTATGCGTGCAAAATAGACCTACCTAACCACAAAGCAAAGCGCCTATAAATTAGCAGTAGTAATAGTAGGATTTTATTAAACCAAAAGAAAGATACAAGCCGTACATGCCGTTGACAGTCCGTATCAATTAAATAATGCTTATAAATAATATAAAGAAAGAACAATTACTTTATACATTAATTAGGTTATGTTTACATATCGACAGTAGGCAATGAAAATCACGTAACTCCATGAGTCATTAAAAAACGACATAACTCCAGTAGCCAGCACAGAAATATGTGATGCATAACCTGTTGAGAACACAGACTTCAAATTTATTAATAACTTGACTTGTATTATGTAGTAAAATATGTGGGAACTATTGCTCTACGAATTTTAATAATTATTTAAAATTCGTATTTGTTTTTCCTGTAAAATTTACCAAAATAGTGTTACGAAGTTTCCATTGCCCACAATCGATATATATTTATTCACGAATGAGTTGTTCTTATTTTCCGCGTTTTGTCCAGAAATTTACCCACGTTTTCCAATTTTCCGGGTTTACCATTAGCTCGTAGCATGCCAATCTTTCACGATTTGAATTTAGAAATAACTGATGCCTCTAATATTCTAATTCGCTACAATGACTGAACCGACTATACTAGGTTCACACCCTTACGCTGCATTCGCATAATCAAACGTCCCGTTACTCATCCAACCAGGGTTTTCTATCGTTTCCTCTGGTTGTACAGAGCAAATACTGTACCATTCGTGTCGAAAGGCCGCAACCTGATTCGTATCGAAGAAATACGGCGCTGGACTCCTCATATACCTTTAAAATTGTTAGCACATTGCGCAAGTTCCCTTTTCATTAGGTAAAAACTGTTAAACTATCAAGTTATGAATTTCAAATGCAGGAATAAATAACAGGAGGGATAGAGTTCGCGAGCCTAATGCAACAACAAAGGATCAACTAGATCAGACATGTCAATAAAAAGTGGTCAAGAATAACGGATAAAAATTTGAGGAATTCAAACGGTACTAGTTAATTGGGATTTTAAATAGGTCCATTACGTCAATTGTCAGTATAACATTGAAAAACATCTAATATATAAAAATGAATGTATGTTTGTTTGTACTTTATGCGCGGCCATACCGTTGATCCGATTGTGATGGGGCTTTTTGCAAAATGTTCAGAAGATTCCCGGGATGAACATAGGCTATAAGAGAGTTGTGATACTCAACTTCTACACCCTTAAAAATCGTCCTTTGTAGTGGAATACGTGAAAAAGTAGCTCTTTGGACGCTTAAATGGCTTACGCTGCCTAAACCATAACAAGTATACAAAATGAATGTACACAGAATTGAATATCTCAAAAAGCTCTACAAAAAAAAGTCCCCGACAGCACATGCTTATCTCTTACGGATAACTCACAATAACCATGTTTGTCTTTCATTTGATGCCAAGAAGATCGAAACTAGTACGTAGATAGCATAGTAGCACATGGCGGGTGTTTTTTTACGAATAACTCACAATAAGGAATTTTGTCTTAGCTCATTTATGCCAAGAAGATGGAGATAAGTAGATTCCCGGGCAACACCGAGTAATCAGCACGGGGAATCTTAAAATAATTATGATATACATGTATAATTATTTTTCATTTTACTTATTCAACTAATCATAAGAAGTACATTATTTTTTGTCTTTCAGCTCATTTATGCCAAGAAGATCGGGATGAGTAGATTCCGGACAACGCCGGGTAAACAGCACAGGGTATCTAAAAATAATTACGATATATAAATGTTTCCTGTTACTTATTTAACTAAACATAAAATATAAATTTCCGTATTTCAGCACATTTATGTCAAGAAGATCGGGATAAGTAGATTCCCGGGCAACGCCGGGTAATCAGCACGGGTATGTAAAAAACATAAATTTATAATTATTTTTCCTATTAATTATCCAACTAAACATAAAATCACATTAATTTTAATTTAATTAGGCGTAGCAGCGCACGCCGGGTATTAGCTAGTAATATATAAAAAGCTGTTGTCTTGCAAGGGGGGGAAAGAATAAAACAAGAGGAACAAAAAATAATGTGGTTTTATATGTTAGTAAAACGACATGTCATTTGCATTTATTTAGCAGAAATTGGGACAAACCGATGGAAATCATTAAACACGCACGGCACGGTATTAGATATAATCAAAAAAACAAGAAGAGACATAAGATGTTGGCGTTTTCTTTTATGTTTAGCCAATTAAGTGTAAACGAAAACATGTCCGTTTATTACAGTTATGTTTATTGGACAACTTTGAATGAACTTCCAAAAGCAAGGTTGTGCATCACGTTTTATAATACATTGCAGAAATAATTCTCGCCACTATAGGGTAGATCACTATTATAGATGTTTTATTTTCGGCCTATTCACTAATAATAATAATAATAATAATAATAATAATAATAATAATAATAATAATAATAATCATCCGGTATCATGGCAGCTGCCGCCGTCTTCCGGAAACCAAACGCCATTCCTCTCTGTCCATCCATTGATCTTCCTCCATTCCTCTGATATTCATAGCTGCTTGTACCCCTTCTATCCAAGTTTTCTTCGGTCATCCTCTCTTCCTCATTTCCATTGGGATCCATTCCATAACAATTTTTGGCAATCTTTGCTCTGGCATTCTTTTCGACATGATCATACCACCGCAATATTTTATTTTCTATAATGTAATGGCCTTAACTCTGCCAGAATAAATAAAGCATTATTATTATTATTATTATTATTATTATTATTATTATTATTAATATTATTATTGTCTATGATGTCCGGCTCCTCTTGTACACCCATAATTTTCCTTATTTCTTTATTTCGTATTCTATCCATTCTAGATTTTCCAGCTGATCTTCTTAAAACATCCATTTCTGTACTTAAAATTCTTTTCATTTCCCTGGTAGGAATTTGCCAGTCTTCAGCACCATATGTTAAAATGCTCTGAATTATGGTTTGATATATTTGTTATTTTCTATTTTTGTAATATTTTTTGCTCCACCAAACAGAGTTTAAAGCGTTTATTGCTTGTTTTGTTTGTAATAATAATAATAATAATAATAATAATAATAATAATAATAATAATAATTCAATAGACAGGTTATTACGAATTAAACCTATTATAAATAAGTAGTCTGGCAGGCAAATAATAATTTGAGATAGGGAGCCAATGGTCTCAGAACATAAATATTTCCGTTATCCTTTAATAAAGTTGTTCATAATCAAAATCACAGTTAAATAGAAGAATAGGAGGAATGAGATGGATAGCAGACCTCAATTTGAGATTGGATAAAACCTAATTATTAAGATCTAAATAACAGCATTTTTCAAAATTTAGTTTTTAAAGACTGGCGGCAATTTTAGAGATTCTGAAAGTTATTTTTTTAACGTTAATGAATATTTCTTAATGCTCTATTTTCAACAATCCCTCGTTAAAGTCCTAAGTATTATCATAAGTAATGCCACGAGTGATGTCCAAATTTGGAAATCAAGAGTGGCATTTGTTAGGACTATTTAACGAATATAATTAAGCCGATTACTCATAAATCATTATTTAAATATAATTATTTTAAAATATTTATATATTTAATGTAAATGGCGATGTTCGAAAACAAATGAGAAACGTGTTTCAGTTGTTTATCACTGCAACCAAATCATATCATTTATTGCCAAAGGATCGCAATTTTGTAAGAATGCATCCTGCTGAAGAAAAAATGAATCAAATCAAACTGTATATTAATTAATTTCTGATGTCCTTTGATGTAAATGTGTCAATTATATTTTTCTGGAACGTTATTATCTGGTAAAAAATACATTTAAGAAAGTGCAAACAATGGTTTCTTTTTTTTTTTTTTTTGGTGGTATAATCAATTGCTACAAATGTTTTTATGTTATCTCCCGCAATCACGATAAGGTTACATTCGTGCACTATATATACAATCTGCTAGCCACATACAGTCACTGCAAAATAATGCTATTATCTATTCAGAATGTTAAAAAGGAGGAGCTTGATTTTAAAGTTATAAAATTAAACTGATAAAACCGCGGTGAAAAACGACTGTGATTGGTTGTATATAAAACATCAGAGTTAAATAGTCATACTAACATTTCACACTCTCATTTACTGGATTATGTAAACAATGACAATAATTGATAATAATTCAGATATATTTTATCTGAAATGCTGAGTTCATCTGATCTGAAATAGCTTCTCTGTATCTTTTCTAAGAGTGTTCTTCATTCATATATGTACACACACACACATACCAGATTTAGCTCGGTGTGACTTTTTTCTACTCCTAAATTTAATTTTATAATTGTATGTCCTTATTATGTTCAAAACTACAATTTGCTCCCCATAGTATGTACATATTAATATACGAGAGTCATTTCATAAGTCATGGCAACTATTTTTTATCAGCCAATAAAGCAGCTGGAAACAAAATTCAGCATATATAAGTGAGAGTAACTGGAATGTCCTTCACAATGGTGAACCCACACCTTCAAAATAATCCTCCAATGCTTACACACATTTTTGCCAATGATGAGGAAGGCGCTGAATACCATTAGCTGTTTGTTATGTGTCTATGTGCACCATTCCTCGTTGAAACACTTTTAAGATATCCTCCCTCCTTGTGAACTGCTTCAAATGCAGCAGAATCTTCAATTAAAATTTTGAAGTGTGTTAGCTGTGGGTTATATGAATATTATTATTATTATTATTATTATTATTATTATTCGCATGTAATAGAAGTAAAACAATGGTTTCCATTTATGCATCTTTCAATGTCCCTTACCCATATCCTCTTGTATCTAGAACCCAGTTTTGTACCACCACTGTGAAGGACATTTCAGTGACTCTCATTTGCATATACTGAATTTTGTTTCTTGTAGCTTTATTGAGTGATAAAAAATAGTTGTCATGACTTATGAAATAATCCTTGTATATACAGGCCTATTCAGAAAAAGGAACAGACTTCAAACATTTATTTCTTCCAAACTACAAAAAATAGGGGGGCAAGGGTTGTATAGTAGTTTAATATTTTTAGGAAAAATTAATCAATGGTGACAATATAATAATTTAAAAACTTCTTTTTATTTTTTGTTATGCGGTTTATTGTGATTATAATTATATTATTTTATTAATTTAAGTAGCTTAAAAAGAGCTTAGTATTGAAGATACTATGGAATTCCAACGTTCCTGGAAAGAGGAAAGTTTGAAGTTCTCTAACCACGTGCGAAATTACTTGAATGGCACCATTCCAGGACGTTGGATTGGAAGAGGAGGAGCAGAAGATCAATTTCATCGCCGGTGGCCTCCCATGTCACCAGACCTAACTACGTGTGATCATCTGTGGGGTTATGTAAAAGACCGTGTTTTTATCCCCTATGCATGACACTCTTGAAAATCTGCAACATCGAATTGTTGAAACCATGAATTTGGTAACTAGAGACGAGCTGAATCGTGTGTGGCAAGAAATGAGCCATCGTTTTGATATTTGTCGTGTAAACACATTGTTCTCATATTTAATGCATAAAATAGTGAAATTTGAACTTTTCTCTTTCCAGGAACGTTGCAATTGTGTTTCTATTTTTTGTAGTTTGGAAGAAATAAATGTTTGAAGTCTGTTCCTTCTTTCTGAATAGCCCTGTATATATGACAGAGGAAAATATTATAACAAAGAGAGATATACAGATTGTGTACTCGACTAGAAAAGTTAACTTGATTAATTCTATGACATGGATGAATAAGTATACAGGTCAAATGAGAGAAAGTATTACAAATTGTTTGTACCAAATCAATAGGTATATTAATACTAACTGTAAGAAGAACAATAAAATGGCACATAAATTGTGCATAATGAAGATGATTATTATATCCTTGGGCTATAGCACTGCATTCGGCAGGAAGGATACGTTCACGTCCCGAGGCTCACATTACATTTTACACAAGAACTTTGAATAGAAAATTACACTGAACAACAAAAAATATTTTTTTTTTGTCTCAGAAAGAAAAATATGTGATTCTGATAGTACTTTTGTCCTGAATTCAAATATGATATCAGGTTTTCTCCATCACGCAAGGTTTCCGAGAGACAGGTATTTTTTTTTTTAATTTCAAACTCTCTAATATTTTCTACATTCGTAACTACACAATATTCGAACATTTGGACTCGCCTAGAAAGTAAGAAATTACGATTTTTCGCCTGTGGAGCATTCCTCTTGATGGTCCAACAATAATCGGCAAGCATGTTAGGATTCCATTTGCCTTCATATCTCTTTTCCATAGCTGAAAACCATTTGAGTTAGCTCATTTGGCTTTATTTTACAATGGACAAACGGACGAAAAAAGTTTATTAAAAAATCATTTAAATCCATTAATTGAATTTGAAATAAAAAACTGTGGGTGATGGAGAAATTCCGAATACATATTTGAAAACACGATAAAAAACAATTATTGGTACTCATGAGACAAAAACCATGTTGACCAGTGTTATAATTTACCCTCCGTCTAAATAGACGCGATATTGTTACAAATAACTACATGACATGAAATGTTTTAGATTTTGTATTTTATGAAATCTTTAAACTCAATCAAACCTTAACAATAAACACGAAGATATAGTTTAAATTAGCATATGGGTAAAAGGCTTACTTTACCAGGAGTTATTTTAATTGGCCTATTTAGTATAAAATAATTCTGTGGCATTACTTAGTCCGATTTTAGTGATTTATATTTTGTAGATTAATATGTCAAAAATACAACAATTTTCTACCTCTATCCTAAGGGTAAAGTTCTTAAGTGATAGCTAATTTCTCGGTCAGAAGTAATGCAAATCTCCGATTGTTATTATTAATAAGTTATTTGAATATTAATAACCTCTCGTAAAAAGTTTTTGTTTTCGGACTTTTGTATGTTTACCCTGTGGCCACAGAATTTATAATTTCTTTCTCAACAATCATTTAATATTGCGCAATAGCATATTACGATGCGAGGTTGGGAAGTGGTTTTTACAGAATTGAGGAAAAATTTTAAAAACACTTCACAAACATGCGTTTTACATTATTTTTTGCACGATGGTGTTTTCAAAATAATAAATAATAGTAAAATAATAACATATTTTGTATTCACGTAGACTTTCACGGCCGGAGTTGCTATGATGATCTTGAAGAAGATTTTCGGGCTGTAGGCCGTGGTCGTGAGGCTTGTAGTTCCCCGACGTTTCGCCAGAGACTGCGTCTGGCATCCTCAAGGACGCAGTCCCTGGCGAAACGTCGGGGAACTACAAGCCTCACGAACACTGAGACAACCCTTGAGGATGCCAGACGCAGTCTCTGGCGAAACGTCGGGAAACTACAAGCCTTACGACCACGGCCTACAGCCCGAAAATCTTCAAGATAATCATAATAACATATTTGTTGGAAATATTTGCGTTCATTATAAACAAATTGACTAACGTTAACAGCGTGGGCAATGTTTATTAATTAAAACTACACGAGGCCGTGAGACCAATTTTGTAATAAAATGGCGACAAGTACGTATTTATTGTTTTATATTGTTTCAAATAAAGTTCAGATCATTTAAAATGCAGTGATTTGTTTCGTATATTGTATATTAACACTACCTTTCGGATATTTTTGTGTGTGTATATATATATTGTATGTACTATACATAGAGGGCAGTAGTTTTACTTCCCAAACGTGGGTGTAAATGTGATATTAAAGTATAGGCTACTTATTTAGGTTGATATCCCGAATTGTAGGAAAAACACAGGACAAACTACAAAGAATGCTATATAAACTAAATGAAACATCAAAAAAATACAACATGGAAATGTGATCAGAAAAATCAAATACAATGGCCTTCAAGGGTGCTCATCCAGTTCGGACAAAGATAATATTAGAAAATAAACCAATAGAACAAGTGGTGAGATATAACTTCCTAGGTTGCGAAATATCATACACAGCGGAAACAGATATAAATAACAAACTAAATAAGTTTAATTATATAACAGGAACACTAAAAAGAACTTTGAAAAATAAAGCCAGGAAAGTCTCTATAATGAAATTATACAAAACAATGGCAGTGCCTTTTATTACTTATGGATCCGAAACATGGACAGTGACAACACAACAATCTGCCAGAATACAAGCTCCTGAAATGAGATTCCTCAGACCAATAGCAGGATATCAAAGAACAGACAAAAAACATAACAAAGAAATAAGACAACTAAAAGTGGAGGAACTAAACACAACAATAGTGAAATACAGAACAAACTAGAAAGAACACTTGGCAAGGATGACTGAGAATAGAATATCAAAAGCAGCATACAGCTATTCACCACGAGGAAGAAGAAGTATGGGAAGACCAAAGAAAAGATGAAAAGAGCAGCAATTTGGAGCCGGAACAGGCTAATAAATAAGCCTAAACCGTGAAGAAGAAGTAGGAAGTTGAACTTTTAATCATGGTCGCCATTGCTGTAAGTACGACAAAACGCACTATTGCGCAAAAAAAATATGTAGCTTTAATATAATATAACAAATCATCTTTCTCGGCACGGCATTTAATGCACCCATTTTTCATTTTTCAATTCCATTTCTGGAAACTTTACCATTACTAACTTCGAATCTCATTATCACAATTATTATTATTATTAGTATTATTATTATTACAGCATTATTGCTATTATTATTATCACAATTATTATATTATTATTATTATTAGTATTATTATTATTACAGCATTATTGCTATTATTATTATTATTATTATTATTATTATTATTATTATTATTATTATGATTATTATTGTTATATTTGCAGTAGTAGTAATAGTAGTAACTAAGCAGCAATAACATCATCAGTAGTATTAATAGTGATAGTGGGGATATCAATAAACGCTCTCAATGAATTGGGATTATGATGCAAATTAACCGATCTTAGTATTTAAAGAAGAGATTGTGATTTTTGAAAGCAATAGAACTCCATGCTAAGAAGGCCTAGAATTACGTGATCAACCAGTCGACTGTGGGCCTCAAATCCAGATGTGTCAATAATAGAAGTAAAGAAAGAGTTAACGTCATCAGCATTTCGGATCTCCTAGGCTAAATAACTGATATCCACAGCCCGGAGCCAGAAATTATCACAACTATACAAAATTCTCACCAAGATGGGCACACACTGCCCAAATTTCCACTAGTATGTCTTTTTTTTTTTGTGAAACCAGTAAGTGTCCCATAATTCTGACCAAGGCAGAATATCATAGACAGTTTGACTATGAAACGGGACTTCGAAAACATGTAACATATTAACATTGTACAATACTCAAATCTATTACAAACATACAAAATGATCATCTTAACCAAGTCAAAAATTAGCGCCATTCATTTTCAAATATTATCAAGTTAAAATTTTATTTTGTACGTAATTTGAATTTGTAAACTGAAAATATATAAAATTATTATTCTACCAGTTATATTATATGGATGCGAAATATAGACTCTTACTTTAAGAAAGGAAAGGAGATTACGGGTATTTGAGAATAAAGTGCTTAGGACAATTTTTGGACGAAATAGAGAAGAACAGACAGGTGAATGGAGAAGAATGAATAACAGTGAACTATATGGTCTTCATAGGAAGCCAGATATAATAAGAACAGTTAAATCTCGTAGACTGAGATGGGCAGGACATGTGGCACGAATGGGGAATGAAAGACGTGCATGGAAGCTTCTTGTAGGAAACCAGAGGGAAAATGCCCAGTTCGTAGACCCAGGATGAGATGGGAAAATAACACTAACTATGATTTGAGGGAAGTAGATTATATAGATGATTGGAAAACATTAGCTCAGGATAGGGATGTATGGAGAGCTTATGTCCGCGCGGCCACGAACCTACGGGTTCGATAGTGCCAGTGAGTTAGTTAATGTGTAATAAAAGTGAATTAAAGGGCGTAGTGTTCTTAAGAATTATAATAGTTGTTTCCAAGTGAATGAAACTAATTATTTTCATCTGTGTACTTTCTAGTATCTGAATATAGCCGTGAAGTAATAAGTACTGATTCATTATAGCTTGAACGCTTTCTGGAGACATTCTCCTTGCGCTCTAGTGAATCACAGTGAAATCTTTGAGACAGGTCGCAAGTAATAACATATACATTGCATATGTAGTGGGAAAATAGAAAGCAATTTTTCTCATCGTAAAAATCGTTATATGTTTATATGCATCATTTGATACTAATTCCCCGGGAAAAGTTATCATAAGTAATGCCACGAGTGATTTCCAAATTATCGATAAATTCACGACTCACGAAGTGAGGAGTGAATTTATCTAGAGAATTTTGAAATCACTCGTGGCATTTGTTAGGACTATTTAACGAATAAAATTAAGCTGTTTACTCACAAATCATTATTTAACTATAGTTATTTTAAAATATTTATATATTTAATGTAAACAGGAGTTTTTCCTCACCTGTAAGACAAATGTCAGGAAAACTTTAAGGCCCAAACGGTCCCCGAAATCATATGGCCATCGCAATCATCATCATTCATATTCATCTTAGGTTAAGCTTAGGATTAAGGACTCTCCTGGCGCACCATTATCATCATCACCCATCATATCATCGGGGCAACGTAACCCCGCCTTCCAGGCGCCCCAACCTCAGAAGTGGGTTACAAATACGCCATGCCAGGAGAGAAACCAGGAATGTCGAAAGACAAACCTGGGGCATTTGGAAAAATATATATATATATATATATATACTTTTTTTAGTTTTATTTATGTTTACTTCCAGTCAGGAGAATAAATTTAAATTCCTTATTGAACACATGAGACATAGCCGGGGTACCATAATATGTTTTCCCATTATTAAACCGGTTTTAGATAGATACAGTAGCTTGCCTATTGTTTTATTTTATGTCTGTTTTCCATTACTTTAAAAAATAAAACTTTTTTTTCACACTGACATTCAAAACAACAAGTTTTATGCTTCTAAAAATGTATTTCCTTGTTAACTTGATGAATGGGGACGAGTGTTTTTGTTTTTCAGTAAATATTCTAAAGTTTGTAGTGATTTTCGTTGCCTTGTGGAATGTTGCTGGCTGTAATGATCAAGTTGCCATCATCGTAAGTTATTGTAAATGACCGCTGCACCGTTCGTATCTTCAAAACTTAATTAATTGGATTGCAGACCCCAACAAACTCTTAGCAAATAACACAGTGAACCAGTTTGTAAAATTGTGACGTTTAACTTATTCAAATAAATGCAGATTTCAATACCGTTAAGTGTCACTAAACTAATGATTGTAGATAACGTTGGTCAGTATGCGACTGGAATTCCAAACACAAGTTACGTACATTCGTCTTTGTCATATTAAACTCGCTTTTTCCGGCAGCTTGGGGTGATTCATGTATGTATTTGACCTATCAATTCGCGAGGGTCATAACGTGGTATATCCCGAGAAAAACAGGTTCCGGTGAATCTCGGTCACCAGGCCGTCTTCCGACATGTCTATGTTACAGTTTATTAATTTTGTCCCTTAGTAAAGCTATCGGCTATTGCTACTTTCTCTCTTGTTGTTCTAAAAAATTCGGAAATATTGAACCTAAAGCTATTTCTCCACCCCGTATTTCAACTTTTCCTTAGCCTACGTATATTTGCCTTTCGGGAATTAAGTTCTCTAAGTCAATAGTAATCAAATCTTATAGCATGCATATAATTTTAATATGTCCACCGCTGTGGTCTCGGGGTAGCGTGCTGCCTTGTCACGCAGCGGGCCCAGGTTCGATCCCCGGTAGGGACAGTTTTTCTGGGTGAGGTTTTTATCGGGGTTTTTCCTCACTTGTAAGACAAATGTCAGGAAAACTTTAAGGCCCAAACGGTCCCCGAAATCATATGGCCAGCGCAATCATCATCATTCATATTCATCTTAGGTTAAGCTTAGGATTAGGGACTCTCCTGGCGCACCATTATCATCATCATCAAACATATCATCGGGGCAACGTAACCCTGCCTTCCAGGCGCCCCAACCTCAGAAGTGGGTTACAAGTACGCCATGCCAGGAGAGAAACCAGGAATGTCGAAAGACAAACCAGGGGCATTTGAAAAAATAAATAAATAATTTTAATTTTTTCATATTAATATTAGCCTATTACAAAAAAAAATGTTTCACAGCATTTAAAACATTTCTAAATATTATTTTCGTAACATTGCAATTCATCACTATTATTACTTTCTTTCTTAATTTTAATTTCAATTATTCTTGTTTCGTTGTTGTTGTTTTTGTTTCATTTCAATGTTGTAACTATGTTTATCTTCAATTTTCTTTTATATTCTTATTACAGGCTGAACAAGCATTTATTTAATAGGGCTCTATATCTTAGAGATTTAATAAATAAATAAATTATTACAATTTATGTATTTATTTACTCATAGTGTAAGTAGATACAAACATTTTAAATATGCCCGAATAAGCAGAAGCTCTTACTCGGGCAGAGACCAAATACCAACAGAAACATAATACACTTTAAAATACAAATAATATTGAGATATTACATTTGGTATACGTATTCATAAAAACTAAATGTATGTTCTGGATGGGAATTGAAAATAAAGTCCAAAATCAATAATAGGGTGATTTCGATCAATCGAACTAAACTGCAAATTCCAGTTTGTTTAAAAACTTACGTGAACTACATAGCTCAGGCGGCAGGATGACTTAACAAGTTCGATTCTGGACAGTGGAGGGATGCTCTTTAAGTTATTTGCATCCTAACTGGCTCTGGATTCTACTTAAAGTGAGAACCGGGAACATTTTGGAGATGAAGTCGACAGGAGCATAAGGATTCTTTTTTTTTTTTTTTTTTTTTTTTTTTTTTTTTTTTTTTTTTTTTTTTTTTCCAGAGAAGTACGAGATTATTTAACATCACAATATCATTATAAACATTATAAGCATGAGATGTCAGCCACCTTTACTCGAGAACATAGACGTACGTCTGGTACTCATTTCAATTAATTGCTGAGTTGACCCCAGGATCATGGTGCTGCCAGAAGGTTTAGTCCAGCTTAAAAACCCTTACTCCTCCAGGACTCGAACCCTCCACTTCCCAATACATTCATAACATAATATTATGGTATCTGCGTTTGTCACTCCATCTCTTTTAAGGCGTTAACGGACACTCCTTATAAGATATTCTACTGTGTTTACTGCGTATAAGTTTATCTTATTTACAATAGGCCTATTTCTCCATCTTACATTATCTTAGACGTTTAAAGAATTTTCTCCCAGTTTCGTTAAAACAAATCCTTGTGCAGAATCTTGTGTTACCACACTTCGATTATTGTGACATTATATATAATGATCTAAACTATGACTTGTCGCAGAGACTGCAGCGTGTTCATAATGCTTGCGTTCGATTCATTTTCAATATCCGCCGTTATGACCATATTTCCGAACACTTTAATAACCTCTCTTGGCTCCGTCTTACTGACAGACGTAAATTGCACTCTCTTTCACTACTTTTCAAGCTTCTGAATTCCTACATCCCTACTTACCTGGCGTCTAGATTTGAGAAGTTATCCTCTTACCACAATATTGACACTAGATCACAAGATAGCAGTCTGCTAACAATTCCTCTTCATAGCACTTCCTCCTATTCTACTTCCTTCACAGTAGCCTCTGCCCGCTCCTGGAATCTCCTTCCTCAAGATATCAGGGGTTGCCGCACACTTGGTACCTTTAAGTCACGCTTATACAGTTATCTGTTGTCTAATAATTAATTTTTCTCTATTTATTTAATTTTATACTATGTCATTAATCTTTTCCTGTTTTTTTTTTTATATATATTGTACATATATATTTAATATTCGTTAAATTTAGAGTAAATCAAAATACATTATAAATATTAATTGTATTGTATTCATAACTTGTAATCGTTTATATTTTTATATATATATATATATATATATATATATATATATATATATTGTAATTTAGATTTAAGACTATTTTTTGTTTGTATTTTTTTTTAAACCTGGTTGAGTGGTAGACAAGGCCTTAAGGCCTTAACTCTGCCAGGTAAAATAAAGCTATTATTATTATTATTATTATTATTATTATTATTAATATTTGTTCTCTTTCTTGTGCGTTTTATAGCGTCTCACACGTTCAAATCTAAAATTAAATTATTTACTTTTAGAAAATGGAATATACGGTTTCTGATGGATTATACTAATATATTAGGATAATGTTTATACATAAAAACAATAATTGTAAAGGTAAAGTGGGAGGCCCTTGGGGTAGTAGGAAGGCTCCAACTTTTCTGAACAATCGGCACTTGATGTCAGCCGGGTTGTCAGCCCTGCGTGACGGCCGTCTTTATCCCCAGAACAAACGCCTGGTGCTCATTTCAGTTAGAGGCTGAGTGTCACAGCCAGAAGGTTTGGGCCAGTTTAAAAATCCTGACCCCACCGGGACACGAACCCTCGACGTTCCGGCTTGTAGCGCAGTGCCTTAACCACTACGCTACGGGACCATTGTAGTGTTTGTAATCATGTTAGAACACAGGTGCCGATCGTCTTGAAGTTTTTCCTGTTTTTTTTCTCAGTCATCAAGGTATATTACGTGTTAGAATTTTATTACAAGGACCTAGATTAGATTAGTAGAGGTGACGGCACCTTATTTTAGGTTCACTGTATTAACCATCCTTATTTTATGTAAAGAATTAAATGAAATTAGTCTACGGTGAAATATAGTCCTGATTCAACACACGTAAAGCATTAACAAACATGATTCATACCGCCATATATTTGGGCTGGGCCCAAGCTCTCAAGGAGAGGCTAAAACTTCCTTCCTGCCTTACTCTGCCCTAAGTTGACACAAAGGATTGGATTCAAGAGGAAATACATGAGTGTGCCCCATTAAATCAATCACCACAGCCAAATATTTTAAACACTAGCGATTTCCCAAACCAGGCTACTTTTTTTTTACCTATTATGAATGAGGTGAAATCTAAAATGAAATGAATGAAGATGAAATGGCAAGATGGGAAAGGGGAAGAGGAGCGGAGAGTGTTGGTGGGAGGAAATTTGGGAAATGAGAAATCCCCGAGAAAAATCCCGATGTAACCAATACCCCTCCGGAACCACCAGGATTCAAACCTACATCACACACTAACAAATTTACAATATCGGTAAAATTAAGTCAGTAATCTACATAAAATACATGACAAACACTTCCATAGTAATCCAAAGCCTAGTGGATACAATCAAATATTCTAGACTCGACATGGCCTTAAATGTTCAAGCGTCTAATAATAACAATAATAAAGCAAATAATGTTAATATATGGAGCACTAGATATACAGTTTGTTCGTCTTAATCTACCTCCGGTGCGATATTAAGTGCACTTCTTGAATTCTGAATTCATCTAAACCACTTTCTTTTTCCAGTGCCCGCCCATGAATTTCGTTTGTCAATATGAAGCAGTCGGTTGAATCCATACCTTCCACTCAATGAGTCCCGGATTCGATATCCGGCGAGATAGGGGATTTTAAATATCTACTTGGGCCTGAATGTATCCTTCCTTTATGTTAAAATGAAAATAACGTAAAAATAAAATGTAAAACAGTGCAAAAAAGAGCCCCCAGTATTATTACCTTTGCTCCAAATCAAATAAAATAAAGTGCCATGTTGAATGTTGCAATCAAAGTATAATTAAGATTACTTAAGTATTATGATAGATGTTTCAAAATTCCATGTGTAACGGTATTCGGACGTACCTAACTACCGTATTACGAAACACACTACGTTGCTAGACACATATTTGCATGACCAAGTACACGCAACTGTTATCAAGAGACATGTTTTACAGATATGTTGCTAATAGGCAAAACACGCTTCGCCAAACTTTATACTCACTAAGGGCAACATTCTGACAACACACTAAATCGAGGTATTTACTATTAAAGAACGCAGGTCTAACTCATGTTAAAGAAATCTCCATAAATATTAACTGCAGAATGGGTACTAAAGAAGTTTGTAATAAACTCTGCGCCAAGGCTTCCTGCCTTAACCACTCGGCTACGGCGCGGGACAATATTTATATGACAAATGCCGAAAATAATTTTGCTGATACTACAGCAGACCGTGACGCCAATCAGTCATAAAATGGCGGCAAGTATAAATGTATTGTTTTATATTGTTTCAAATAAAGTTCAATTCGATCCATATTTGGTTCGTCTTCCGGGCTTATAGGCCGTGGTCTGGTTGTCTTCTTACTCACATTTCGTCTACTGCTGCGGTAGACCTCATCAGGAGATACTGCGTGCTCTCTGTGAACTCCTCAACAGTCGGCTGCAGACTGGAGGAGTTCACAGAGAGCACGCAGTATCTCCTGATGAGGTCTACCGCAGCAGTAGACGAAACGTCGAGTAAGAAGACAACCAGACCACGGCCTATAAGCCCGGAAGACGAACCAAATATGGATCAAAACGCCGGCCGTGAAAGCCTACAATTATATAAAAGTTCAATTCATTTGAAATGCGGTGATTTGTTTTATATAATGTATATGAACCCTTGTCCACCGCTGTGGTCTCGAGGTAGCGTGTTGCCTTGTCACGCAGCGGACCAGGGTTCGATCCCCGGTCAGGGTAGTTTTTCTACGTGAGGTTTTTCTCGGGGTTTTTCGTCACCTGTAAGACAAATGCCAGGGAAACTTTACGGCCCAAACGGTCCCCGAAATCATATGGCCACCATCATATCCTTATCATTATCATCTCATCATCATCATCATCATCATCATCCTTCACCGGTGTGGAAAGCAACGGGAACCAACCACACCTACATTTCCCTAGTAAAGCTGCAAAGCATAGTATGAAAATGCTATGATTGCAGTGAAATACCTGCCCTCGGGCAGAATTACTATGGATGGATGGATATTAACCCTGCTTTTTGGATTTATTTTTGTATATACATTGTACGTAGTATACATAAAGGGCAGTCGTTACTTCCCGCACGAGGTAGGTAATATGTAATATTATATTATAGTTATTTATAGGTTGACAACCCCGAAATTTTGGAAATTGAACTTTGAATCATGGTCGCCATTGCTGTAAGTACGATAGAACGCACTATCATATAAAAAAAGTAGGCCTATATGATTTATTCTCTCCAACATTGATTAAAATAATTTTAAAAATCGTATGTTATGTATAAAGAATTACATTTATAAATCTGAAACAGTGTTCATAACATTCTCTTAACGAGGTTAATGCTATTTTGCCTGAGGAGTGGGAGGTGATTATTGCACTTTATAAATATTCAGGTAGCGTCTACACTACTTCAGAGCTATTATTATTAATGACTTAATTTACTTCTCCAAGTATTTTTTTTACATTCTCTATCCTTTACCATTTAAGGTCCACTGATATTCTTCTTACTATTTATTGTATTTTAATTATAACATTACAATTCAATGTTCATAGAATTTATATCTACTTCTGTAATTGTGTCCACAATAATGTCCATAAAAATGGACAAGTCAAACTGGAAAAATTGTGAACAATTACAATAAATATCAAATAAACGACATCAATGTACTAAGCAACTTAGAGCCATAGATACCAAGAAGAAACATACAGAAAGGATATTCACATTTTAAAACGTATAATAGTAAATCAAACAATTCTACGTGTTTGTATTCACGTAGACTTTCACGGCCGGAGTTGCTATGATGATCTTGAAGAAGATTTTCGGGCTGTAGGCCGTGGGGCTTGTAGTTCCCCGACGTTTCGCGCCAGAGACTGCATCTGGCATCCTCAAGTGTTGTCGAAGCCTCACGACCACGGCCTACAGCCCGAAAATCTTCTTCAAGATCAATTCTACGTGTTGTTCATTTCATTAATCATAAACGCATTTTGTTTAAATATTAGGCTAAACTTTACATAAATTTTACATATTTTTTTAATTACTTCATAAATTTCTGTCAAATTTCATTCTTAGGGTTTCATTTTTCAATTATTTTCCACCAACTATAATGATTTTTACATGTTTTTCTAACGATTAATCGATTATATTTTCTCACGTATTGAACTACTTGAAGATGTGGCAGCCATATTGATTTAATGAATATTCTGTGTTGCAGTGCAGCCAACACAGAGTGTGAATTAATTAACTTACACTAAATAAAATCGGCGTGCATTATTTCACAGGTTAGAGTACTTAAATTGCGTTATGTCAGCTTTTAGGTTGGTCTTTCACAGGTTAGAGTACTTATATTGCGTTAGGATAGCTTTTAGGTTCATTGGCAACGCAAGTTGAAATATATATGTTTGCTGCATCCCGGATTCCACAGTATATACCGCTTCACGTCTGTTGGCGCATGCGCATGGTGTATGGTTGGAACTTAGAAAAATGTTGTCACATGTAAAGTATTTCCAAATACAGGATGTTGCCGAAATGAGTGCAGATTTTTCGTGTGGTGGTAGGGAACATCCATACAAGTATTTTAACACAGTGAACCTTGGGTCGGAAATGCATTGTTGTGGGATCTACAGAATAAAAATGCATTTAAAATTGTTGTACGACAAAATGTTGTTTCTTATGGCAATTGCAGTTAATGTTTGGGCGGGAATTCTAAACAATATATTGCTGGGTCCTTATCTGCTTCCCCCTCGCCTGACAGGAAAACATTACTTGACCTTTCTCCGAGAAGTGATGCCCCCAGAATTATTCGAAGACATTCATCTCAACTTACGCTGTATGGTGTGGTTACAACACGATGGTGCCCATCCCCACTTCACACGTGCCATTAGAGCTTTCTCCTTGACAGAAGATTTCCAGATCGATGGATTGGTCGAGGGGGACCCATTCCTTGGCCACTGAGGTCCTCAGACCTCACACCATTGGATGTATTTTTGTGGGGACACATGAAGTCTCTTATCTACGAGACTCCCATAAACACAGAAGCAGAGCTTGTAGCAAGGATCGTGGCAGCGGCTGCGGAAATCAGGGAGCATCCAGATATGCTTCTTAGAGTTCATCAGTCCCGAGGTGAAACGCGCGGAGATGTGCATCCAGGTATAATAATAATAATAATAATAATAATAATAATAATAATAATAATAATAATAATAATAATAATAATAATAATAATAATAATAATAATAATAATAGCTTTATTTTACCTGGCAGAGTTAAGGCCTTAAGGCCTTGTCTACCACTCAACCAGGTTTAAAAAAATACAAAAGAAAAGTCTTAAATCTAAATTACAATATATATATATATATATATATATATAAACGATTACAAGTTATGAATACAATACAATTAATATTTATAATGTATTTTGATTTACTCTAAATTTAACGAATTAAATATATAATGTGTACAAGATATATAAAAAACGAGGAAAAGATTAATGACGTATAAAATTAAATAAATAGAGAAAAATTAATCATTAGACAACAGGTAACTGTATAAGCGTGACTTAAGGTGCCAAGTGTGCGGCAACCCCTGATATCTTGAGGAAGGAGATTCCAAGAGTGGGCAGAGGCTACTGTGAAGGAAGTAGAATAGGAGGAAGTGCTATGAAGAGGAATTGTTAGCAGACTGCTATCTTGTGACCTAGTGTCAGTATTGTGGTAGGAGGGATAACTTCTCAAATCTGGTCGCAAATTCCAACAATACTTTAATGTAACATATAACACCTTCCATTTTTCTTATAGTTAATAAATAAACAACAATGTGTTTAAAATAAACAACAATGTGTTCAACAATTTTAAATGCTGTTTTATTCTGTAGACCCACGACAATGCATTTCCTGCCCAAGGTACATTCTGTTAAAATATTTTTTTCCTTACCACCACACGAAAAATCTGCACTCATTTCGGTAATACCCTGTATAATATAGAATGAAATTTTAATGAACATAAGAACTCTGGGCATTAGACAATTGTCCATATTATTGTGGGAATGAATAATCTCCGATAAGTAAAAGAAAGGAAAAAGAAAACTTTGGACGAAAATATTACGATAAAGAATCAATCGCATATTCGAGTACCAATTTATTATTTAACTTTGTCATAATTTATCCTCTTCCATGTACGTAATTTTCCATGCTCCACGCCATCCGCGTCTTACAGGAATGTGACCTATCGGGAGAGGATTTGAAACTGGATCACACAATTCCTTTTTTGACTTACACAAAGAGTTTAAGGGTCTCCCGGATGAGTGATGAGCTCAATTCATTATGAAGAGAAATCATGACAAGTTGTTACTAAATAACATACTGTTTAAATCTATCAGAAGACATCAAAGCTTCTTGTGTCATGCCCATAGCTATTTTAATGAAGCCTATCGGAATGAAAATAGCTTTTAATTTATGTTAGATTGTAAATTGCATCTCTGTTTATTATGAATTGCTGTGCAAATTGAAACGCACGCTTTTTCATTAACGGTGAATAAATTTCCGTTTATTACTTCCATATCTAATTGCTGCAGTGAAAGTGGAAGAGCTTTCCAACTATTCTTTCAAAGAGCTATAAAACACAAATGTATAATTAAGGTCAATACAAAAAGTAACTGATGTTTTTGTAAATTATGCATGTTGCTATGGGGTTACAAATATTTATTACAGCCTCTACTAGGTCTGTAGAACACAAGTATTCAGTTGGCAAGTTCTTATTTATACTCGACAGATTCTTCCTACTGAACACGCAAATCTTAGCTAATAGTAGTATCAAAATAACTGTTTCTCTTCTACAAATTACATACCGTACTGTTCTGTGTATGTTTAAATTTCTTCCGCACTGCCAATGTGCTACTATAAGTTTTTAACACGTTACATGCTGAATTAACTAGTTTAACTTTGGACCTTTAAACTAATTGAATTGTTTCAACCAAAACTGAATATCTAGATATGGTTAGGGGCATGGGAATTTCTATAAATTAGCGACGATCACGATATGCAAATATGTCCAATGTGCGGGAGCTTTGAAGACGAGATACTAGGAAAATGTAACGATTTAGAATATTGGAGGCATCAGTTATTACCGGAAATATTTCTAAATTCAAATCGTGGAAGATTGGCATGCTACGAGTTACTGGTAAACCCAGAAAATTGGATAAACCTGGGTAGATTTCTGGACAAAACGCGGAAAATAAGAACAACACTTATTCAGGAATAAATGAATATGTTAGCAAATTGCAATGCCATTAATTCTTAATAATTCTACATAACTAAGTTAATGTATAATGTAATTGTATTGATATCTAATTGTAATATTATTGTTTTCTTTTTTTTAACATCAACTTATTGTAACGGACTGTCAACAGCACGTACGGCTTACTGCCCGTGCGATCCATATTTGTAAATAACATTGTATGTATCTTACTTTTAGTTTAATAAAGTCCTTATGTACGCACGTATGTATGTATGTATAATAATTAGGCCTAGTTCTAATTCATTGGTATCATCAAGATGTTTACCGCTATTGTTGCAGGATGCTTTGCATTTAGGTAAAGATAAAGTGATCCCACTACAGACTCAGGAGGCCTTGGGGAAGTAGGAGGTCAAGGCTCCCACTTTTTCTGGACAATTGACACTTGATGTCAGCCGGGTTGTCAGTCCTGTGTCTTTACCCCAGAACAAGCGTCTGGTACTCATTTCCGTTAGAGGCTGAGTTGACCCCAGGGCCATAGTGTCGCCAGAAGGTTTGAGTCAGTTTAAAAGTCCTGATCCCACCGGGACTCCAACCCTCGACCTTCCGGCTTGTAGCGTAATGGCTTCACCACTACGCTACGGCGTGCTTTGCATTCATATTACTTTTTTTTAACTTCTGATAATAAAAATAAGACGAGCCTCATGGACTAGCGGTCAGCGTTTCTAGCTACAATTCATGATATTCAGAGTTCGATTCCCCGTCAGACCATAGGATTTTTCCTTAAAGGTAATTATTACTGTGGTTGATCATTGTCTAGAATTGAGGTTAAGTTTAGATTAAGAACTTCACTAGCGCTTCTTTATCATTTATCACTCATTATATCATCGGGGTAACATAGCTCCTCCTTCCAGATGCCCCAACCTAAGAAATGGATTACGATTCCGACACTGAAAGCCAGAAATTTCATAAAGACAACCTACTGGTATTGTACAATAAAAAATATAAGTAATTAAATAATTAAAACCTAATATAGGGCGATTGCAATTAATACTTGCCACGGAAAGAGATCTAACCCACAAAAATTCGAAAGTTGAGTTTTCAATAGATTAGTGATCTATCCGGAGAGTATCACGACATGATGCAATAAAATTATCCCTACTCTCTTCCAGGCCTGTTTTATTTATTTTAAAAGTTGGCTTTCAAGCGAATAGTGGTCTATCTGTAACAAAATGGCGAAAGCAGTTATTCAAGTCATTAATAGCAGTGCAGAAAAACAATTATTACACATGTGCAAATTCATTCCACCACAGTTCCGTGAATTCTAATCAGAATCTTTAAAAAAATGAGTGAAATTCAGAAAGACACAAGAGGTAGTAACGAAATACGGTAACATTAAATGGAAAATAATTACTGAAAACTTATTAAATCAAAAGTTTTTTTCTAATTGAATCAGTGTTTAATATGTATTTTCTATTTCTTGTTACTGCATTTTTTGTTAAATATGTATTGGATAATTTTTCACTCTATAGAGATAGACCACTTTTGCACTCAATTCTGTATTAAATCGTTAATATTTAGTTATTAGCATGTTATTTTGCATTCAGATTGGCTGTTTATGGTTCCAATAGGATGAGAGAATAAAATGTATGATATAATGAAGGTAATAGCGTCAAAATGAATATTATAAGTTTTTTTTTGTTTTCCCAACAATTTGTAGTTTGTGGATAGATCTCTTTTCGGTGCAACTATTCAATTATTGAATAAGTTATTTTGGCGGTTTGATTCTACCTTCGATATTGATCATCATCATCATCATCTGGTATCATGGCAGCTGCCGCCCGCGCCGTCTTCCGGAAAGCAAACGCTATTCCCCTCTGCCCATCCATTGATCTTCCTCCAATCCTCTGACATTCATAGCTGCTTGTACCCCTTCTATCCAAGTTTTCTTCAGTCTTCCCTCTTCCTCCTATCTATTGCGATCCATTCCATAACAATTTTAGGCAATCTTTTGACATGGCCATACCACTGTAATCTTTTCTTTTCTATATTGTCTATGATGTCCGGCTCCTCTTGCACACCCATAATTTCCCTTATTCTTTATTCGTATTCTATCCATCCATTCTAGATTTTCCAGCTGATCTTCTTAAAACATCTATTTCTGTACTTAAAATTATTTTCATTTCCCTGGCAGGAATTTGTCACACTTCAGCACCATATGTTAAAATGCTCTGAATTATGGTTTGATATATTTGTAATTTTCTATTTTTTTGTAATATCCCGATATTGATATTTAATATAAATATACAAAAAAAGTAGTAAAACGAATGTTATAAAGTATGCCTATAAATGGTGCAAGAAGAGGGAAACCTAGGTTTTAACGAACGAATACATTAAATTCAAGGTAATTACTATCTTCATTTCGAGATCGAGAAACTACGCTCAGATCCTCTGGATTAGGTGTATGTAAAAAAATTGTCTTAATTCAATGAAAACTTCAAAAAGATTGAAACAAACAGTACTATAAAGAAACTGTTCCAGAGTAAATACATACGCCTATATATACGGATGGTTCTTCTATCGACAATTGTTTCAGGAGCTGGTATCTATAGCGCACTCTGCAAGAAAATTTCAAATAAGTTCTGATGAAGGCCTATTTGCACGGGTGAACACAGATCTGCAACACATACATTATCATAAGTAATGCCACGAGTGATTTCCAATTATCGATAAATTCACGACTCACAAAGTGAGGACTGAATTTATCTAGAAAATTTGGAAATCAAGAGTGGCATTTGTTCGGACTATTAAGGAATAAAATTAAGCTGTTCACTCACAAATCATTATTTAAATATAGTTATTTTAAAATATTTATATATTTAATGTAAACGGCGATGTTTGAAAACAAATGAGGAACGTTATGTTTCACTTGTTTATCACTGCAACCAGATCATATTATTTATTGCCAAAGGATCGCGATTTTGTAAGAATGCACCCTAGTGGAGAGAAAATTAAACACATCAAACTGTATATTAATTAATTTCTGATGTCCTATTATGTAAATATGCCAATTATAATTTTCTGGAACGTTATTACAAACAGTGTTTTTTTTGTGGTATAGTCAATTGCTACAAATGTTTTTTTTATATTATATCCCGCAACCACGATAAGGTTACATTCGTGCACTATATGTACAATCTGGTAGCCACATGTGGTTATTGAAAAATAATGCTATGACCTATTCAGAAATTTAAAAAGGATGAGCTTGATTTTACAGTGATAAAATTAAACTAATAAAACCGAGGTGAAAAACGGCTGTGGTTGGTTGTAAATAAAAAATCATTGAAATGTGATTGGTCGTTGACTCGCATTTGGGGCATGAGTTAAATAGTCATACATAAAAGTGGTAGTAGTCGGTGACTAAAATCTGTAATCTAAATCTGACCTTGTAAGAATAGAAAGAGGAAAATATAAATCTAAACTTAATTAATAATGGACAAATTATATGATTTCAGTGGATCCCTTCTCAATGTGGGATCCCTGTTCTAATGAACTGGCTGACATCCCAGCAAAGAAGGCAGCACAAGTTAGACAAATTAATTTTCCAAAACTGTTATTTCACTCAATTATGCAAAGAAAAATCCAACAAGACGTTTAACAAAGTTTTGAACAGTTAATGAAATATAAAAAATGGTCCTCTCTACTAAAAAATGAACAAAAACTACGTAATCCTCCAAGAAAAGAAGCATTTGCAACTATCATAGGTTACCCGGCCACGGTTGTTTGGTAACTCATCACCATCGCTTTTCCATCTTATAGATCTCCGACGACGCGTGTGTTGTGCAGAATAGAATATTTAGTGATGTATTGGGGCACATTTTATAATGCAGTGTCATCAACGAAGGGAATTTCTGGATGGGGAATTATATTGGCATGTTAGAAGGCGAATTGAGATTCGCCAAGTGCCTAGAGCATTTAATTAATAAATGTGCACCATTTATTTATTTTACCAACCATTTATACATTGCAACTAGAAGAAACAACATCTGAATCTCTTAGTATACAGAAATCAACAGTTTATAGGGTCTATAAAGAAAGTATAGAAAAAATCCAAGCCTGGAAAAATGATGGCAGCATGTTTTTAGAATTTTACATAATGGCCGACTTAAATATTTCAGGTTATTATCATCGCATTTAAAATCTGGGAGTAAAATGGTCGGATTTTTTTTTTCAGAGATCTCTTTTTCAGACTTGAGGTTATTTTATGCGTCTCGACTCTAAGATACAAACCGACGACTTTAATCCCCTTCGAAAAAGTCGTAATCCGGATTTTTACGCCCTGAAATAATTCCATCGACTTTGTCGTTTTGAACCCGCGAATCTCAGAACCAGAGGCGAGCATGGTAACTAGTAGCCCACCAGAACCAACTGGATCAGTTATGGTATACTGTCTGAGGAATAACTTTAGACGGCTACCTGCTTCGTTTGTCTGGAGTTGGGGGTAGGATTTTCATTGTCTCTGGATGGAAGGTATTATACCAATGCCATCGACCCCGTAAAGCAACCCCTGTGCGAAAGAGAGGGTGAGTACCTGTTGCTGTTTCTTTCTAAACCCTGTCTCAGGTTATTCCTTTTAGACAATAGGTTGTGTAGTCCCGCGCCGTAGCCGAGCGGTTAAGGTAGGAAGCCTTGGCGCAGAGCTACGGGAATTGCGCTGGTTCGAGTCTCCATGGGGGAAGAAATTTTCTCATGGTATTTCGGCTAGTATGGGACCGGTGCCCACCCAGCATCGTGAGGCAAGTGAGCGGCTCCAGGTTGAGGAACCAGCTATAACGGCTGGGGGACTCGACATGCTAACCACATGTCACCCCTACACTGGCTGTTGATCACCTACCTCTGTGATTGACACATGTGGATGTGAAGGGCCAGCAGCCGGCTGGTAAAAGGGCAACCGCTGAAAAGTGGAAAGACCCTCAATCGGAATCGGTTGTGTTCCAAATGTCGATTTCTTTCAACTTAGTTGATGAAATCGTTTTTGAAAACCACAGTCAATGTTACAGATGAAATATTCGAGTAACATGGAAAATTCGTGTCTTAAAGTAAACAATTATATTCTGAAGTAAACTTCCTTTCTAGTCGAATATGTTACATAAGCCATAGATTAACCCGGTATTCTCTTTGTAACATAATCGAATAATAGAGCAAATTATTTATTTTAAACTGCGTACCCGGCAGACGTTGTCCTGCCCGAACGTTCAATTCTCATGTCATGGGCGGACGATAAAAATATGTTACTTTTTTACCATAAATTCAGAAATTATGACATAATTAGATATTATTAAATACGTTCGCAAGAAAGCCTCTTACAGCCTCCTATTGTGCCTCAAGAAGTATGAATGATGACGTCACATAGTCATGAACATTAGAATTGTACCCTCCTTTGCAGATAAGCTAAGAACCGTCATATAACAATTAAATTAGAGTGAAAAAAAAATACATAAATTGATGAGAGTGAGTCAAAACAGTTTTTTCTTTTTTCCGCAGCTAGATTTCATTTCTGACCCACATTCCATGAGAAAAATTTCTTCCCCCGTAGAGACTCGAACCAGCGTAAGTCCCGTAATTCTGCTCCAAGACTTTTTGCCTTAACCACTCGGCTACGGCGCGAGAATCTTGGTATCAATGAAAGACAAAAATGGTTATTGTGAGTTATCCGTAAGAGATAAGAGACTCTTGGTATCAATGAAAGACGAAAATGGTTATTGTGTGTTATCTGCAAGAGATAAATATATGCTGATGCTGTCGCGGACATTTTTGTAGAGCTTTTTGAGATATTCAATTCTGTGCATTTCTTATGGTTTAGGCAGCGTAAGCCATTTAAGCGTCCAAAGAGCTACTTTTTTCACGTTTTCCACTACAAAGGGCGATTTTTAAGGGTGTAGGAGTTGAGTATCACAACTCTCCTATAGCCTATGTTCATCCCGGGAATCTCCTGAACATTTTGCAAAAAAAAAACCCCATCACAATCGGATCAACGGTATGGCCGCGCATAAAGTACGAACAAACAAATATACAAACAAACAACAACAAACAAACATTAATTTTATATATAAAGATATGCTACTCTTACATGGTTCTATGGAATAAATGATTCATAGCGAGGACAAGTTCTGGTTTTAATATTAAAAATGAATTTTCTGTTAAAGACATCCTAGTAGGCTAATAGTAATTATTGTAGATGCATACAGCTCCAAGCATAACAAATTAATGGCCGAGGAACGAGTTAAGTAGAACCGTGCCCTTGTTTCTCCAAGCACAAATTATAATATGCAACAGAATGTAAATAACTAGCACGTTTTATCTAAAAATCAGAAAATAAGTGCATAGGTTATATTTCGATTATCATGTTTATAATTTATAATAAAGGTAAAATAAATAAACGAAGTGGGTGTAAAACATGTCCAAATGCGCTGATTTCAAAAGGATACATTCCGTGACTAAAAGTACTAAAATATCTTTAGAGATTTTGAGTCGCAAAAGTACGGTCTTCTAGAAGGAAAAATGTACAGTAGTTGACATACATTATTTTCAACACTTTTGAAATTCGTATTAAAGCATCCTTGAAGACATAGAGATTCTAAAAGAAGCAAGGAATAAACACTTACTCAACGAGAACATAACCGCAGACATAAATCCGTTATACAACCTAAATAACATCATCAGTTCCAGTTAAAACGCTGTAGATGAAACATTGTTTTCGAAAGGCCTCCATATTAGAATAACTTGAAGTTTAATAACTTAGTTGAGGACGACTGACTTACCAGGTAAAAAAATTATATAATTAACATCTTATCCATTATTTTGTATGACATTTGTCATAAAATCTAAAGATTAAAATTTATAAAACGATAATTTCGCATGCGGTACTCTTTTGGTGTAAAAATATATATTATAATAAGGGAAGAAAATAAGCTCAAATATAAAAAAAAGTATAGTAAGTTAAATATACGGTCCCCTAAGGGATGGGAATGGAGGCGGCTTCACAATGAGGAATTCCATAATTTATATCGCTATCTTAATATTATCAGGGTTAATTAAGTTGTCGTCCGCAACTAGGTTAATTAAAAAACATTAAGAAATGTTTTAAGAATGCATAACTAGAAAAAAATTGTACCTGAGCCTGCATCTGAACCCAAGACCTCTAACTTTACTAAATATGTTATGATGACCATTACCTACAGACAGTTTGCCCCGAAACAATCAATTCCACAAAAGTTCGTAATAGCTGATTTTCAGCGAAATCCCCTCATAATGTCTTCTCGTGGTAGAAGCACTCCCAGTAACTATTTCGGACATAAGTATACATTGCTTTGGCGACTAAGGGAATAAAGAGAGGAGAATATGTGCTTGCTCCGGGAGGTAGCCTAGTCTCTCTGGTTTAACTTTACGAGAAATTTGTACAATGAGACAACTGTGCTCACCTCTCTCACTCGCACCAGCGTTGCCGGTTTTTTTCACCAGATGTTAATAGAGGAAAGGGGGAAGATGAAACTGACAACAGTGTGGGTTCTTTCTTTTGTATATAGACTAAAGTGGTCAACGATCTACCCTTGTATATGCATCTCTCTCTCTCTGCCAAGTTAAGCCAGCTATACAATAAATAGCTCAAAGGTAGAGTGCTAGCGAGTAAAGGTGGAGATCTTAAGTTCAAATTCCGGCTCAGGCACGTATTTGTCTCTAATTATGTTAATCATTTCCTGTAGATGGCTTCTCTGGAAACAATTTCCATATTCATCCATCCATAGTAATTCTGCCCGAGGGCAGGTCTTTCACTGCAATCATAGCATTTTCATGCTATTCTTTGCAGCTTTACTAGGGAATTGTAAGTATGGTAGCTTCCCGTTGCTTTCCACAAATTCCCATATAAGTAATACATAAATCGAATTCATATAGGCTACTTAAGTAAATTCCATACGTTTATGATAACGCTTCTCCGCAACAAGTTTACAATATGAACATTTTCATATAGTGCAATAAAAGAAAACAAAATACATAATACAAATCACAACACGATGTAAAAATCATAATATGGTATGTGGGATATGTTATCTTAATATTTAATATCAACCGAGATTTAAAATGTAACACTGAAAGATGCAACGAAACAAATGGCTGCATCTAAAAAAAAACTAATATAAGCAATAAAAAACAGTTTCATTATAATTTTATCAACTCATTTTCCTAGGCCTATATACAAGCGAAATGGAGGTTTTACGAAAAGGGAATAAAATGAATGTGGGAAATACTAATTTATGTTAACTGAATCGTCTATTTCAAAAACCACCTAAGTGACACTTTTAACAAAATTGAGTTTTTGACGAGATGTTACTATTCGGAGATAAATACATTGTTTTTTTTTTTGCACAAACAATGCAAGAATGGGAGGCTATAAGAGATACTATTAAATTGTCAGCATCAGAAAGCATTGGTTGTTTAAAAAAGAGGCAAAACAAGAAATGGTTTGATGAGGAATGTGCCGACATTGTAAAGAAAAGAAAGCTAGCAAAAATGAAATGGTTACACGAGCCAAATGAGGTAAATTTAGAGCAATTGGGTAGTGTTAGACGGGAAACCACTAAGTTACTAAAGAGTAAAAAGAGGGAATATTTGAGAGAGAAGATTAATGATCTTGAAATGAATGCAAAAAATAGGAACATTAGAGAATTATATCAGGGAATTAGTATAGAGAAGAAAGGGTTTCAGGCTAGAACAAACATAATTCGAAATGAAAATGGGGATATGATTGCAGATTCTAGGAGTATATTAAATAGATGGAAAAGTTACTTTAATCAGCTATTAAATGTACATACAGAACAGGACATTGAGGAGGATAAGTTACAGACAGCAGAAATGCTAGTCGCAGAGCCAAGTGCATTAGAGGCTGAAATGGCGATTGAAAAATTGAAGATGTATAAAGCATCAGGTTCAGATGAGATCCCAGCAGAACTCATAAAATCAGGAGGAGAAAAATTGATAGACAAGATACGCTGGTTGCTTAGTATGATTTGGGAAAAGAAGCTCTTCCAGATGAATGGAAGGAATCAATTATCATACCAATTTATAAGAAAGGAGATAAAACTGATTGCAACAACTACAGGGGCATCTCATTACTTTCAACTTCGTACAAAATTCTTACAAATAAGAGATAGTAAGCAGACTTACTCCCTATATTGATGACATTCTAGGAGAACATCAATGTGCATTTAGAAGAAACAGGTCTACAACAGATCAGATTTTTAGTATAAGACAGATTTTAGAAAAGAAATGGGAATATAATGGTACTGTACATCAACTATATGTAGACTTCGAAAAAGCATATGATTCAATTAAGAGGGAGAAGTTATATAATATCCTGCTGGAGTTCGGAATTCCTAAAAAGTTAGACTTATACGAATGTGTCTAAATGGCTCAAAGAGTAGGGTGCGTGTAGGCAAACAGTTTTCAGACACTTTTGAAATCCAGAATGGGTTGTAAGCAAGGAGATGCACTATCTCCTCTACTATTTAATTTTGTACTAGAGCATGCCATTAAATCTTTAGAGAATGAGGAAGGCCTACAACTGAATGGCATTAATAAGCTGTTAGTTTATGCTAATGATATAGTACTATTAGCCGATAGCGAGAAGATACTAAAGGCCAACACGCGCACACTATTGAGTAACACTAAGAAATTAGGACTGGAAGTAAATGTCAGTAAAACTAAATATGTGGTCACACGTAGAAATTCAGTATATAGTGGAAATGGACAGCTGAGGGAAATTTTGAGGAAGTGGCTGAATTCAAATACCTAGGAACAATAATCACAAATAGGAATGAGACGCACAAAGAAATTAAACATAGGCTCAATTCTGGAAATGCATGCTATTATGCATTGCAGAGACTTTTGATGTCCCAACTCCTTTCAAAAAATGTTAAGCTGAAAATATATAAAACTATTATTCTACCAGTTATATTATATGGGTGCGAAACATGGACTCTTACTTTAAGGGAGGAAAGGAGATTACGGGTATTTGAGAATAAAGTTCTTAGGAAAATTTTTGGACCAAAGAGAGATGAACAGACAGGTGAATGGAGAAGACTACTTAACAATGAACTACATGGTCTTTATAGGAAGCCAGATATAATAAGAACAGTTAAGTCTCGTACACTGCGATGGGCAGGACATGTTGCACGTATGGGGAATGAAAGACGTGCATGGAAGCTTCTTGTTGGAAAGCCAGAGGGAAAACGCCCAGTTGGTAGACCAAGAATGAGGTGGGAGAACAACATTAACTATGATTTGAGGGAAGTAGATTATACAGGGAATGATTGGAAAGCATTAGCTCAGGATAGAGATGTATGGAGAGCTTATGTCCGCGCGGCCATGAACCTACGGGTTCGATAGTGCCAGTGAGTAAGTAAGTAAGTAAGTAAGTAAGTAAGTAAGTAAGTAAGTAAGTAAGTAAGTAAGTAAGTAAGTAAGTAAGTAAGTAAGTATGCAAGTTCCATATAAGCAATGCTGTCAGGCAGCTGTGTAAATAATGTTTATTTCAGAAAGAACCCAAGCGCCGTCGCGTCGTTTAGGTGCTTTTTGCGGTAAATTCGTTCCCCCGCTCATGGCGGTTGGTGGCCCTGTTTTGTGACTCTTGTTTTGTTTTTACTGAGTTTGTTGCTGTTGTGACAGTAAACACGGAGTTGTCGAGTGTGTGATTGTAGTCGAAATAATGATTTAGTGATTATTAAGTAGAGTTTAGTTCTTAAACCATGTCTGACAGTTCGGAGGATGAACCTAATCCTAAGCGTAAACGTGGAGTGAGACATGAAGAAAAATACAAGCGAAACGTTGTCCGGAAAGATAGAGTACAAGGACTGAGGTATGTGTCCCACAAAGGAAAAGAGTCCCCCAGAAAGCCTCGCCGAACAATGTAAACTGTATGTGTAACTTTAAATGTCATTTAAAACTTACTGACGAAACTATACACGATATCTGGAATAATTTGTATTCTTTGAAGAGTAAAAACACCCAAGACACATACTTACAAACTTTGGTTGAGGTTATACTAGTAAAACGTAGGCATAAAAAAAACGTAACGTAAAAGAACAAGCTGAAAATGGAGTTCAAGAAAACCCTGACATGCCTGTTGATGAATTGCCTAACAATAAAAAATCACACTCATAAATACGGCCGCGGTGGACTAGTGGTTATTGCTCCTTGCCTCTGGTCTCGAGTGTCGCGGGTTCAAACCCGCCCGGAGTCGATGGATTTTTTAGGATGGAAAAATCCAAGGAGCAAGTCCTCCGGGAGGGACATTAAGCCGTGGGTCCCGAGTCTGAAGATTTTCACGCTCGTAAAAAATCCTTAAGCCTGAATGAAAAGGCCTCTAAGCAAAATTTACCGAATTTTCCCGTCCTATCACTACCTTGGTTTCCTAGATGTCAGTATGAGGCGGAACGCTGACCACGGACCACTCAAAATTACATCTATACGAAAACAAGTGTAACTAAATTAGTATGGTTCAAATTCTTTCCTCTAGGGGGAGAACGCCTAAATCTCTGTAAAGGGAAACATGGGCTTACAAGATACAAGAAGATAAATACAACTTAAAACTCAATGGTGTCCTAACTCAAGATTGTAGAAATGTTTTCTTGCAAGTTTTTGCATTTTCAGAAACAGAATTAAGAGAATAAATAAATGATCTGTTCTTTATAAAAGCCCAGTGGACATGAGGGGAAGTCAAGAAGTGGGAACTGTGCCCCACATGAAATTTGTCTTCGCATTAATAAACATACTGAGAAGTTTGGTGTGAAAGTAACCCATTATGGGGATCACCCAAACAATACCTTGATGCACGACTTGATGTTGTAAAAATGCACAATATGTTCCTTCTAGATAACCCTGATCTAAAAGACAAAGTTAAATGTACTTTCTAACACAAATACTTCAAAGAGAACTTCTCATATTCTTTTGGTCGGCCACAAATCGACGTTTGCTCAACTTGTGAGAGATTATATATAAAATTGAAAGCAAAGCTTTCAGTCGAAACGCTAAGCAGAATGTAGCAGCTGAAATGGTTGTGCATAAGAGAAGATCCAAAAAATATTATTCAGTTATGAAAGTAGCGACTCAGAACAAAGACAATGATACTGTGGTTTTGGCATTTGACTTTATGCAAAACCTACATTTGCCTCATCTACCTGTACAGGAGGTGTTTTATGTGAGGCAGCTCTGGTTAAATGTTTTATTTCAATACATGACTTAAAAACAATCGTTCGAAACTATATGTGTACCATGAGGGAGAAGCGAACAAAGGTCCAGATGAAATCTGTTCTATGCTGCTACATTATTTTGACTGAAATTCCATCTAATGTCAATCACCTCATATTGTTTTGTGATGGATCACTCAGTTGTGCGTTTCTTATTGAATCTCTGCCACAGAGGTCGATTTGAGACGATTACGCATGGCTTTCCTGTCCGTGGGCACTCTTTTTCGCCTTGTGACAGGGATTTTGGGAGTATTAAACGGCTCTTGAGGAAGGTGGCAGAATTTATACTCCAGATGAGTATGCTGAGCTCATCTTAAAGGCAAGTGTGTCTGGACATTTTACCGTTTATCATCTTATCTCGGACGATGTTTTAAGGTTTAAACATTGGTGGCCTACATCATACAAGAAAATAACAAACTCTAATGAAACATCAGGCAGGAAGTACCAAGAAAGAGTAAGGAGCCATTCAAGGTTTCTAGTTACAAACAGTTTCTGTAGGGCCTACTCTAAAGATACTCCAGGACAAGTTGTGGCAAAGGCGTTTATTGGAGGATTTTCATCTACTTTCGCACTACTGAAAACTGACAGCCCACCTGAACTACCTTCCGAGAAGGCTTATCCTTTTGGAAAGGTAAGTTGATTATAATAATATTAATGAAGGGATATAAAAAATTATTGACCTAGTAAAAACAACATTTTGTTGCTTATAGTAACTTCATACACTTTTACTGGGTTCTGCACAATGCAATTTTTGGTTTTACGTTCCAATCAACAAAAAGAAAGTTGATGACTTGAAAAATTAATGGACTACACCGTTGGTTATGAAGACTTTTATGACAGCATCATTCAATGTATTTTGTGCTTCATTAATTGATGAATATTAAATTTTGATAGACAGAACGGTGTTACTTACTTAACCTTTCATCTTAAAACTTGCACACATTAATCAATTAGCTGTTTTTTTTAAATAATTGTTACAGAAATTAACAGGAAAAGTTGTTTATTTCAGAAACAACCTAATTGCAATGCTTTAAAAAGATTGTTTATAGCATTTAATTTTTTTAAATTATTTCATATTTACTACACTTTTCTAGCACATTAAAGTTTGATTAACAAATTTAGAAGGAGATCAGACTTCAACTTATACTGCCACGCAGTTCCCCCCCCCCCAGTTTGAAAAAGTTCACTTAGGTGGTTTCTGCAATTAGCGATTCAATTTAAGTATTGACTGAGTTTGATAATTCATAAAAGGACTTAGGAATTCAAATGACAACTAAATATATGAATACAGGTGGGAATGATGACATTAAAACTTATCTAAGAAAGTTGTAATAAATTGCCATCAGATCGTCTAAAATGAAATGTTTTCTTTTAATATCCAACGGGAAAAGACGATTTCGGATGACGAGGAAAATAGGACTCAGCAATTTAATCGTTTGCTGGTGATATTGCAAAATATTGTTTTTTTTTATTATCCTCTGAAGTCATTAGCATGGTGATCATAAAACTGGGCTTGAACGGATAGGACAATTTTGCTTAGAGGCCTCTTTCGAGCTTGAGGTTATTAAATTTACGACAGTTCCATTCCGAAGGAAGTCTTACTCGAGACTTTTACGACCTAAAAAATCCAATTTACTCCGGCAGGGTTTCAATTCGCGACCTTCGGATTCAGAAGCAATCATAAAAGTCGATTAACTATCAGGATAAACGAAACAAGCATTAGAAGGAGAAAAAGAAGGAAACAAAATCTACATAATCATACATTATCTCCGTCCATAGTAATTCTGCCCGAAGGCAGGTCCTTCACTGCAATCATGGCATTTTCATGCTATGCTTGCAACTTTACTAGGGAATTGTAAGTGTGGTAGCTTCCCGTTGCTTTCTACACCGGTGAAGGATGACGATGATGACGATGATGATGATGTTCGGGGACCGTTATACATAATCTAATATATAATAGCTTTAAACAACTAAAACAACACGCTTTATTACAAAAGCGAACTAAAAAAATGAAAAATAATTTTAATTTCCAACAAGCTTGGGATAAATTTAAAGTGGTCAACAAAAAAATCATCTCCAACACATATAGAATAAAACTAGAATTATCAACAAAAAGAAAATAATTTTACCATCAAAAGCGTGGGGTGCTTTTATGATTTTACATGTTCTTCTTAGAGACTTTACTTTTACCAATATCTGTTTATTATCAAATATTTAATTGATATAGAGCACCCCACGCTTTTGATGGTAAAATTATTTTCTTTTTGTTGATAATTCTAGTTTTATTCTATATGTGTTGGAGATGATTTTTTTTGTTGACCACTTTAAATTTATCCCAAGCGTGTTGGAAATTAAAATTATTTTTCATTTTTTTAGTTCGCTCTTCTAATAAAGCGTGTTGTTTTAGTTTTTTAAAACTATTATTTATTTTAATTTTTTAGTTTTAATATTTTACAGAATAAGATAAAAATGTAAATATCTTTAAATTCGATACTATTGTAGTATGAGCTAAAAGTATTACTCTTCTAAAAAAAAAAACTCTCCCCAGCCGGCTTGAACCAGCGACCTATGGATTACCGAAATTATATACCACTAGTTCACCGCTCTACCAACTGAGCTCTTACAACGATTGACTAAGAAGTCGACAAGTCCGCAACCTATTATACCAGATTTGCGTTCCTATGGCAATAAATAGTATGATCCGGTTGCAGTGATAAACAAAAGAAGCAGATGAAGCGTACCTACCGTTTCTCATTTGTTTTCAAACATCGCCGTTTACATTAAATATATAATATTTTAAAATAACTATAGTTAAATAATGATTTGTGAGTGAACGGCTTAATTGTATTCGTTAAATAGTCCTAACACTCACTTCGTGAGTCGTGAATTTATTGATAATTTGGAAATCATTCGTGGCATTACTTATGATAAACCGTGTGAAAGATATCACTTCAGTGTCTGTTTAAAGAGAACACAATCGTTGCTGGTATAAAGCAGAGACATAAACTAATGCACTTTTGTGCGCGCTTTTCCTATTATTATTATACCAGTTTTAATTTTTTTTATTTTCTGATGATTCTGGCCAGGATTTTAAAAACAAAATATTAAATTATTGTAGTGTCACGTGTCCTTTACAAGTATACAAAGTTTTCAAGTCGATCCAATGTTTCTAAGTGGGTGAAAATCGTGTTCAAAGATTCCGTTACATAAATACAAAAACACTTTTTTTTTATTTTCTGATGATTCTGGCCAGTATTTTAGAAAATAAATATGAAATTATTGTATTGTCACGGGTCCTTACAAGTATACAAAATTTCAAGTCGATCCAATTATTTTAAGTGGGTGAAAAATCGCGTTGTAAGATTCAGTTACATAGATAGATAGAAACAGGTCAAGCTAATAAAAAGCGTGTAAAAATTAATGTTTGTTCGTACTTCATGCGCGGCCATACCGTTGATCCGATTGTAATGGGTTTTTTTTGCAAAATGTTCAGGAGATTCCCGGGATAAACATTGACTATAAGAGAGTTGAGATACTCAACTCTACACCCTTAAAAACACCCTTTGTAGTGAAAACGTGAAAAGTCATTTTTTAACCTTAAATGGCTTACGCTGCCTAAACCACAACATATACACAAAATTAATGTACACGGAATTAAATACCTAAAAAAAACTGTACAAAATATCCGCGACAGCATATATTTATCTCTTACAGATAGCATACATTAGCCATTTTTGTCTTTCATTGATGCCAAGGAGATCGGTATAAGTAGATTCCCGCATGTGCTGCCATACCATTTATCCGAGTGTCATGCGGCTTTTTGCAAAATGTTCAGGATTTTCCCGGGAAGGTTATGCCTAAACCATTACAAATATACAAAATTAATGTACACAGAATTGAATATAAAAAAAAAGAAAAAAACTCTACAGAAAAGTCCGCTATAGCATATGTTTATCTTTTAAGGATAACTCACAATAACCATTTTTGTCTTTCATTGATGCCAACAAGATCGAGATAAGTAGATTCCCGGGCAAGCATAGCAGCGCACGGCGGGTATTATTTTATGAATAATTCAAAATAAATTTTGTCTTTCAGCTCATTTATGCCAAGTACATCGGGATGCATAGAACCGGGCAACGCCGGGTAATCAGCACGGGGTATGTAAAAACAATAACGATATAAATTTATATTTATTTTTCCTTTTACTTATTCAACTAAACGCAAAAAACACATAATTATTTAGGTGTAGCATAGCACGCCGGGTATTAGCTAGTTATTATATAAATCTAATTAATAAAAAACTGTATTATATACAACAAAACTATAATTTACTTAGCAGTACTAATATCCAAAATAAAACACAAATTAATTGAAATATAGTCATATTGAACCCCACGATATATATAGTGTATACATTTTTTTTCAATGTCAAGAAAATCATAATTTTTAGACTACCTGATCAATCTAGTTACTTCTTCCAATGTTATGTGAATATTAATTTAAAAATTCCAAAAATTAATTAATTCTTTGTAGCTAAATGAATAATTTCACAATAATAAAGCTAATACTTTAAGAAAACATACAGAGAATACTTGCAACAAATTACTAAAAGAGAAAATGAGGAAGAAATTCTTCCACTAACTTCGTGCATAACAATCCATGTTGTGAAGACACATACATTTAATTACTTCTGACAATAATCTGTTAAATGTATATATCAACTTTCACGACCTGAAAGTTACATTTGCTACTTTCAGTAGTTAAAAACATAAATTTACATTTCAGCATAATCATTTAAATAAATCTTTGTACATTTCATATACACTAGTTCTTGCAATCATTTCAACGAAACAATATGTCCACTGTAACGAAATGGGCTCATTTTCAAACATCAATGAGAAATCAGCTCGTAAAATAGCGACTACTTTTACATAGCTCCAGGCATCTTACATTTTATTAACTTGAAAAACGAGTATTGTAATATTCTCTATATCAAAATTTAAGAAGTGCACAAAACAAATTAAAATGCCGGAATTCCTCACTGGGCCAAATTTTATCTGAATCTAGTATCAATATTAACATATTCTGAAATTGCCATCGCTGCCATTAGAGAATCAATTTCAATTTTAAGAAACCATATTTACAAAATTTCTACTTTATAGTACGTATACTTCAATTACAATTTGAAAATTTTTAATGCATTTACAAAACGTGTTTCATAAATTTAAAAAATTAATTGGCTGTATCACTTTGTCCTTGAGGTAATCCTCTAATGAGGAAAGTTATAATAATAAACCTTTTACAGATAACTGTATATAAGTAACGAAGACCATTTAAAGTCATCTCACCTTAAAAAAATGTTCTGGGAAATAGTAGTTTTAATCGACCTTGCGACCATTATGACATAATTAGCTAATTAACCTTTTTAAAATCTAGACATAATATGGAAATACAAATTCTTCTTCTTAATCATAATTTGTAGGATTTTCTTCCTGTTTATTTCCAAAATCACTCCTCGGAGGAAGATGTATTTGATGTGCATTCACTGTCTATCCATCTCTTGGCTGGTCTTCCTCTTGTTCTTCTCCCGTCCATTGGTCTAACTTCTTTAGCTATTTTTGCAAGTCGGTTTTCTTCCATTCTTTCTATATTACCCTTCCAATATTTTCGTCTATCTATAATAAATTTGGTTACGTCTTGAATATGACATTTGTCCCTAATTTCTGTGTTGTGTATTTTATTAAATAATGTTTACCCCTGAATAGTTCTTAAGATTTTCATTTCACATGTGCTTATTATTTGTTTAGTTTTTGTTGTATCAGCCCTAGTTTTCTGCTCCATATACGATAACTGGTGGAACTATCGTTTTGTATATGCGGGTTTTGCTTTCTTGACATATGTTTGTTGCACCAAATTAAATCTTTCATATATCCTGATATTTGTGTTGCTTTATCGGCTTGTTTTTTACTTCTTGTATTAAATTTTTAGTGTTTGTTATTAATACACCTAAATAATTAAATTCTGATACTTGTTCTATAATTTTTATTTCCATTTCTAATTTGCATCTTACTGGTTCTTTTGATATTAAGCATTTTGTCTTATTCGTGTTAATTTCCATATTGTATTTTCTGGCATTTATATTAAATTGATGTAAAGGCCTTTGTAAATTATCTTCAGATTCTGAAAGGAGAACGACATCATCTGCGTAACATATCAAGTGAAATCTAGTGTTTCCCATTTTATAACCCAAACGTAGTGGTAAGTTTCAATACTTTTATCCATTATAATATTAAATAAGAGTGGACTTAAAAGAGTCACCTTGCCTGATGCCCTTTGTGAGCGTTATTTCTTCAGTTTGCTGGTCTTTTACTTTGATTACTGTTTTGCAGAATGCGTTAATTGATATTATTGCTCCAATCAGTTCATTGGGAATTTCATTCTCTCAAGATATGTACAACATCTTCAAGCTGTACTCCTGTACTCTATCAAAAGCTTTCTTCATATCTACGAAACATAAGAATACTGGTTTATTGAATTCTCATGATTTTTTCACAATTTGTCTAACTATGTAAATTGCATCTCATGTGGATTTATTTTTCCGAAACCCTTGTTGTTGTTCTTTAATATGGATTAATGCATTTAATTTATTGTTTAATACAAATTCGAACAAGCGAATTCATTTAAGCGCCTGATAACAATAGTAAATAACACAAATTCGATTGAAGAAGAAATAAAAAATGGAATAGCACTTGGTAACAAAGATGTTTATGCAAATTTACCATTATTTAAGAGTAAACTATTCTCTAAAAATTTAAACTATACTTTATTGTTATAAGACCAGTTGTTAACCTATTCTAGTGAAACTTCGGACACTTAAAGAAGCAGAAAAGCAAAAGCTTTTAGTCTTTGAAAGGAAAGCAATAAGAAGAATATTTGGAGGCATAAGGAATCACGACGGATCATGGATAATTTGAACAAATGAAGAAATAAATAGAATTCTCAAAAACGGAAATATAATTAACTTCATTAAAGCACGAACATTAAGCTGGATTGGACACATATATAGAATGGGTGATGAAAGGATGGTAAAAAAGCTCTACAAATGCAAGCCATTAACCATTAGGCTATATACATTCGACGATCCAAAAAAAGATGGGAAGATGATTATGTAAATTATATAAAATTGATGAAGATAAACATTATAAAAATAGAATATTAGAAGAAACTAACACATTTAACTATCTCAGATACCAAGTTACATACAAAGAGGAAAAAGATTTTAGTCAAAAAATTATAAAATTTAATAGAGTAACAGGAATTATAAATAATATTTCAAACCAACACAGTACAGCAACACACACGAACTAGAATTTATAAAACACTGGCCAGACCTATATTATGTTACGACAGTGAGTCCTGGACAATTCGCAGTGTAGATGAACAAAGACTAACTGCGGCAGAAATGAATTTATGAGACGTACTGCAGATTACTAAAGAACATACCAAAAAAGGAATTCTGAGATTCTCAGGGAATTACAAACAGAATCAGCCATGGAATATGTACAAAAATACAGAAATAACTGGAAATCTCACGTAAGAAGAATGAACAGAACAAGAATACCACGTCAAATCTTAAACTACCAGTCACCAGGCAACATATTTATGGGCAGACCCTTCAAACGTTGGATTGAGACTGTAACCGACCACTAGGTCTATCACACGAAAGGAAGAAGAAGAAGAAGAAGAAGAAAAATTGGAAATGTGTGCAGGATAGAAAATATGGAAAGAAATCGTTGAGAAGGCCAAAACATTCTGCATTGAAACTATAGGACTTTATTAAGAAGAATAAGAAGAAGAATAATATGGAAATTAATGTACACAGGCTTCATGTTCGGATGCAATAGTTAATACAACTAAAGAGAAAATTCTCTGCAAGTCTGATTTGAATCCAAGATTCTAACCAATTGTTCTACTTATCTCAATTATTTTCTTTAGTGTAAGCCTGGGTGCATTAATTTCAATATTAGGGGGGCCTATGATTGTAATTAGCTGATTTGACACAGATATGTCCCACTATAATGTTGTAATGGAAACAGAAGTTCACTAATAGGGGTAAACCGCGCAAAAAAATAATGTACAACGCACGTTTGTGAAGTGTTTTACACAATCTCGGAAATTAAAAACCTCGCTGTCTCTCGGTTTTTAAACGTTTGCTCGCTTCTGTAAAAGCCATTTCGCAAACTCGCATCGTAATATACTATTTTTTCCACTTGATTCGTGTTTCTAACTATTGTTACCGCATTTCTTCTACGATAAAATAGCCCATTGTTTTTATATACCGTATAAAATTAGTTAGTTCACTATTAATTTAGCCAATATGGGAAGAACAACGGATTTGTTTTACAGCATTACTTGATTATTTGTATTAACTTTTGATTCATAGTTATAGTAACATGTATGGAGAGCTTATGTCCGCGCGGCCATGAACCTACGGATTCGATAGTGCTAGTGAGTTAGTAACTAACTGGCACTATATATATATATATATATATATCGTCGCTTAAGAAACAATACCGCGTAACTAACAAATTACAAATTTTACACGAGAAACAAAAAACTGTTTATTTTTTTCCTTAGTACCTATAGATTGAAACCATTGTATCTATAAGTTTAGCGAGGTCATGGTACAAAATTTCATTCTAATCTATGTTTGAACTGAGCGCAATTCTTCAGTGATGCTAACAGTATAAAAATGTAAATTTCACCAAAAGTGTCAGTTACGCGGTATTGTTTCTAAAGAGACGATATATAATCTATATTTATACGAGTATAATAACTATTGTACTTGCGCAACATTTTAGATTTTTTAAGCCATTTTTCGAAATTGTTGTACATTTTTTCGAAATCGAACCCGTAGGTTCTTGGCCGTGCGGACATAAGCTCTCCATATATCCCTATCCTGAGCCAATGTTTTCCAATCATCCCATGTATAATCTACTTCCTCAAATGATAGTTAATGTTATTCTCCCACCTCATTCTTGGTCTACCAACTGGGCGTTTTCCCTCTGGTTTTCCTACAAGAAGCTTCCATGCACGTCTTTCATTCCCCATTCGTGCCACATGTCCTGCCCATCACAATCTACGAGACATAACTGTTATTATATCTGGCTTCCCATAAATACCATGTAATTCACTGCAGTTATTGTAACTCAAATTTAAATTTATTTATTATAGGTTTATAACATTTCGAGATTAGCCAACTAAAATTTTGAATTATGAATGAAATGCTACGAGTTTAAAATGCACTCATTAGATGTAACGGACAATCAAATAATGAGGAATAGTTCCACTAGTTGAATTGCAGACATGATTTCTTTCAGTAGCACAATCCTAATTTCATACATTTAGTTACAGTGAGTAATTATTTTTCTACGTAACAAATTGTCTTTTATGTAGAGAAGAGGAAAATAGAATGATAGACTGTAGACTTTTAATGCACAATCAAGCGAACTTACATATACCGTAAGAAATCAATTATATTCCATTACCATAATTACAAATGTGGATGAAAAAAGTATAAGATAAAAAGGATGAATAACCAGAAATAGGGAAGAACTGTAGGCCACGAGGTCTTTAGTTAAAGAGTGGAATAACAAAAAATGAATAACTTGAATAGCACATGTAGCAGACGATAAGCGAGTATTTGTGTCAAAAATGTGCGGAGTGTGGTGACGGGGCAACTACCACAGTGTCCAGTAATGTGACTGCCCGTTAGCTACCCGGAAATAATTCTACGTACAAGGTTACACTCTATGCATGTCTCAATCACCACATTATTCAACTCCAGAGAGTAGAGTTAAGAGTCATGTATTTACTAAATTAACACTACATCATACATTAAAAAAGTTACAATTAATTTCACAAATGTTGTACCGATTATTTTGACAATTTAACTAATGCCCAAAATGGGAGCCAATCACGTTTCAATTAGTTTTGTTTTACAACCAATCACAGTCGTGTTTCACCCCGATATTTATCAATTAAGTCTATCATATTAAAGTAAGCTCTTCCTTTTTAATATTCTGAACACGTCATAGCATTATTTTGCAGTGACTGACTCTCTAAGAAATACGCTAAATATAGCAATTTATATATTAAGATGTAAGAATCAAGGAATGCATGTAGCTCCCAGATTGTGTGTATATATATATATATATATATATATATATATATAGAGAGAGAGAGAGAGAGAGAGAGTGCACGTATGTAACCAGATACCGCTTGCGAGATATAGGCCTAATAAAAAAAATTGTAGCAATTGATTATACCACAATAAAAAGAAACCACTGTTTGCACTTTCTTAAACGTATTATTTCCCAGGTATTTACGTTCCAGAAAAATATAATTGACGTATTTATATAATCCATCTATCCATAGTAATTTTGCCCGAGGGCAGATCTTTCACTGCATTCATAGCATTTTCACGCTATGCTTTGCAGCTTTACTAGGGAATTGTAGGTGTGGTAGCTTCCCGTTGCTTTCCACACCGGTGAAGGATGATGATGATGATGATGATGATAAGGATGATGGTGATGATGATGGCCATATGATTTCGGGGACCGTTTGGGGCTTAAAGTTTTCCTGGCATTTGTCTTACAGGTGAGGAAAAACCCCGATAAAAACCTCACCCTGAAAAACTGTACCGAGCGGGGATCGAACCCGGGCCCACTGCATGACAAGGCAGCACGCTACCTCGAGACTACAGCGGCGGACTATTTACATCATAGGACATCATAAATTAATTAGTAGCCTATAATGTTGGTTATAAATTTGATGTGTTTAATTTTTTTTTTTCCACTAGGGTGCATTCTTACAATATTGCGATGCTATTTGGCAATATGTAATATGATCTGGTTGCAGTGATGAACAAATGAAACATAAACGTTTCTCATTTGTTTTCAAACATCGCCGTTTACATTAAATGTATAAATATTTTAAAATAACTATATTTAAATAATGATTTGTGAGTAAAAGGGTAACTTCATTCGTTAAATAGTCCTAACAAATGCCACTCTTGATTTCCAAATCCTCTAGATAAATTGGAAATCACTCGTCGCATTACTTATGACTATTTAACTCATAGACCGATAAACTTGTCTCTTCCGGTTGATAATTTTGCCTCTTCCGTTCGTAATGAGAGAGATCTCCGCAAATTAACTTCTTTGACAAGGATATCGATTCGACAATGTACGATCGACATTGTACAGCAAGAAATGCCCAAAAGAAAACAACTTAAAAAAAAAAAAAGAGGTTAATTCTGTTGCTCTAAAAAATTCATTAAATGTTGTATACTTACTTACTTACTCACTGGCACTATCGAACCCGTAGGTTCATGGCCGCACGGACATAAGCTCTCCATACATCCCTATCCTGAGCTAATGCTTTCCAATCATTCCCTGTATAATCTACTTCCCTCAAATCATAGTTAATGTTGTTCTCCCACCTCATTCTTGGTCTACCAACTGGGCGTTTTCCTTCTGGCTTTCCTACAAGAAGTTTCCATGCATGTCTTTCATTCCCCATACGCGCAACATGTCCTGCCATCGCAGTCTACGGGACTTAACTGTTCTTATTATATCTGGCTTCCTATAAAGACCATGTAGTTCATTGTTATGTAGTCTTCTCCATTCACCTGTCTGTTCATCTCTCTTGGTCCAAAATTTTCTAAGAACTTTATTCTCAAATACTCGTAATCTCCTTTCCTCCCTTAAATTAAGAGTCATGTTTTCGCACCCTATAATATAACTGGGATAACATAGTTTTTATATATTTTCAGCTTAACGTTTTTTGAAAGGAGTTGGGACATCAAAAGTCTCTGCAATGCATAAAGCATGCATTTCCAGAATTGAGCCTATGTTTAATTTCTTTGTGTATCTCATTCCTATTTGTGATTATTGTTCCTAGGTATTTGAATTCAGCCAATTCCTCAAAATTTCCCTCATTGTCATTAGCTGTCCATTTCCATTATATAATGTATTTCTACGTGAGACCATATATTTAGTTTTACTGATATTTACTTCCAGTCCTAATTTCTTAGTGTTAATAGTGTGTGCGTGTTGGCCTTTAGTATCTCCTCGCTATCGGCCAGTATGTTGTATAATGAATCTGTATTATTGTTAATACAATCTCATACAATCATCTGTTATTGATTCTTCCCAAGCCCAAAGAAATTTAACAGTAAAGATATGCTATTTATAACTATCCAGCCGGCTTACAAATCGCCCGGAAGTAAGATCGGAATACATTATCTCACATTTGGTAAATATTAAACATTATAATTATTTTTAGCTACTGATGTTGTATTATTTGTTAAATAATCACTCCAAATCCAACAGGAGGTTTTTCATTAGACAATGACAATTTTTTCTCAGAAAAACACAACCTCTTGTTAGATTACTATTGATACTCTGAATGTATTTAACTATTTAGGACTTTTAATTTATCATATATATATATATTATATATATATATATATATGTGTGTGTGGTGTGTTGTGTGTGTGTGTGTGTGTTTGTTTGTGTGTGTCGTGCGTGTGTGTGTGTGTTTCTTCGGTTGTCCATTATTGTCAAACCTAGGAGTGAATGAAAAAATGTCACCTGTGCCGCTTGCAATTTAGTATCAAATTGTCGCTGCTATATTCCGATCGTTATTTTGCTGTTACATTGCAAAATCTCGATTTGTTTGTGGATGACATTTGTTTACCAACATTTATTTTTATGACTCCATTATCGGATTTTATTTCTGTAACTTTATCTCTGTGTCATTTCTTATATCAGACATTAGGTGAACGAGGCAATTAAGAAACTTGTTCTATAATGTAACCATCTAATTATATTTAAATGGTTAAGTGTTTTCCATACACATCCATAGATTTTGTTTATTGGGAAGAAATGTTCAAATCGAACTGCTTGGCTACATTATTTAATTGATGTGCTTCCATTTGTAATTCATCCTCTGAGATAGCAAACAGCATTAAATCATCTGCATACAAAAGTGTTTGTATAGTTTCATTTCTAGAAACCTGCATTCCTTGTCAAAATATAATTGTATGAGTATTTATTATTTTGTTAATGTACACATTAAATAATACTGGTGACAGGCTACGGCCTTGTTTCACCCCTTTTCCCACTAATATCTTCCCACTGACTTTATCCTTTGAAGTTCTAATTTTTATTTCTTAATTAACATAAAGACTTTGGAATGCTCAAATTAACGCATTGGGTATTTCTCATCCTTCTAAAATTTGGCACAATTTATTGCGGTTTATATTATCGCAGGCTTTTTTCAAAGTCTATAAATAACACTTGTCAACATGTTTTTTTTTGTCTCATGAGTACCAATAGTTGTAATTAATGCTGTTTTTTATCGTGTTTTCAAATATGTATTCGGAATTTCTCCATCACCCACAGTTTTTTTTATTTCAATTTCAATTAATGGATTTAAATAATTATTTTTTTAATAAACGTTTTTTCGTCCATTTATTATCTTGGAGCAGTGAGCGATGAGCACGGGGAACACTTTCATCAGAAGATTTCAGCTATGGAAAAGAGATATCAAGGCAAATGGAATCCTAATATGCTGGCCGATTATTGCTGGACCATCAAGAGGGATGCTCCACAGGCGAAATATAGCAGAAAATCGTATTTTCACACTTTCTAGGTGAGTCCGAATGTTCGAATATTGTATAGTTACGAATGTAGAAAATATTGAAGAGTTTGTGTCTCTCATAAACCTTGCGCGATGGAGAAAAACTGATATTATATTTGAATTCAGGAGAAAAAATACTATCAGAATCACATATTTTTCTTTCTGAGACAAAACAAAAAGTTTCTTTTCTGTTGCTCAGTGTAACAGTAATCTTGGGAGGTTAAATTTAAATTATCTTCTTTTCTAAATAATCTGGTTTAATGTAAACATAGCGCCAACTGTGCTCCTCCCTATTCAAAATTTGCATTGTTCTTCGTGTTTTCAGCATATTTATCCAGTCTATTTTTTAAACATATTTCCGTATAATGAAGTTGCAGTGCATTTTCACACTTATTTTTGGAGCATTTTTATATGTATATTTACAACTACGCCTGACTGCCATTCTTGAGGAATTATTTTAGATTGTCATATGTAATTCCATCCATAGTAATTCTGCCCGAAGGCAGATCCTTCAATGCAATCACAGCATTTTAATGCTATGATTGCAGCTTTACTAGGGAATTGTAGGTGTGGTAGCTTCCCGTTGCTTTCCACGCCGGTGAAGGATGATGATGATGATGATGATGATGAAGATGATGGCCATATGATTTCGGGGACCGTTTGGGCCTTAAAGTTTTCCTGACATTTGTCTTGCAGGTGAGGAAAAACCCCGATAAAAACTCATCCAGAAAAACTGCCCCGACCGGGGATCGAACCCGGGCCCCTGCTCGAGACCACAGCGGTAATAAGGGTTCTACTAGAATCAGTATTCCATATTTAAACAACTCTTTATTTAAATTATCTGTACCCGAACTCTTTCGGTCTCTGGATTCTTCCAATACTTTATGAAGTTCTTCTATAGTCATTAAATTTGTGGGATCTGATATCGGTTCATTTAACATATTCTTACAAAAAAACAATAATTAACCAACTTATCTAAATATAAAAAATAAATTAATTTAATTAGATAATTTCTTAGATAGTGTTTCATAAATTATAAGCGTATATGAATAGTAATAATAAAGATTACAAAAAATGTTACAGAGCACAATCACACCACCCCAATAACATCTTTAAACACCCCCACCCCACAGTGGGTCAAATACGAAATCTAGATGGAAAAAAAGTATTTTATTCGCCCTCACCAACTCATCTTTCTTCATTCTAATATGATTGTCAGATGACTGTTTTTCACTTATCTGCAAAGGAGGATAGAATTCTAAAATTTATGAAGACAATATAAACATCGGAAGTTGCCAGTTGTGTTCCGAGCTGTGCAAAGTAAATATATTTTGTGTTGAAGTTCAGTGGGCTGGATGTTTTACCTCAATGTTTGTACGTTTCTTTGATATATTCAACGTGTTTCTATACAACCAGATATTGTGTGAAAAACAAGTGGAATTATACTTTCGAAACACTAAAAAAATTACGAAATCGTCTTATTTTAAATTGAGCTACGAAAAAAAAACAGTTCTGAACAGTAGTACAAATTTTAGTTAGAATATAAAGTGATTCACGGACTTTCATACCGCCACACGCAGAAAATTGTTTGATTTAGTATATGAAGAAAAATTTTCGATAGAGGCAATAAATGATCATTTTTTAAAAATAAATTAGAGTTAGGGGGATGTTCAGAGAGATGAACAGACAGGTGAATGGAGAAGACTACACAACAATGAACAACATGGTCTTTATAAGAAGCCAGATATAATAAGAACAGTTAAGTCTCGTAGACTGCGATGGGAGGACATGTTGCACGTATGGCAAATGAAAGACTTGCATGGAAGCTTCTTGTAGGAAAGCCAGAGGGAAAACGCCCAGTTGGTAGACCAAGAATGAGGTAGGAGAATAACATTAATTATGATTTGAGGGAAGTAGATTATACAGGGAATGATTGGAAAGCATTAGCTGAGGATAGGGATGTATGGAGAGCTTATGTCCGCGCTGCCATGAACCGACGGGTTCGATAGTGCCAGTGAGTAAGTAAGTAAGTAAGTAGGGGGATGTTCGGAGAATGTTTTAAAAATATTAATTTTTTTTTGAAAAGCGATTTTGTAAAACTTAGGAAGTTGTGCTCGAGAAAAAAAATAGATTTCTACATAAATATTCTGATTGGCTTGAAGTAAATGTAAACTTTTCCGTTATTAAGAATTTAGAACAATGGCAGTCGTTGGAAAATCCTATTCCATCTGCTTATGAAATTGGAAGATCCAAAATATATTTCGTACTAAGATTGTGAAAACAAAGAATGAACTCAGTAATATAATGTACGGTTAAAACTATAATATAGTACCTTGTAGGTCCGTCTCCTCAACTTAAGTTCTTTTAAAACTCTGTAGACCTTTCGGGACTAGTCCCATCATCAGCAGAATGCATTAGGTCCGTTCTTGTTGACCCTTGTTGAAGCACTGACTTGGTTGTGAGAATTTTGTACAGACCTAATGCATTCTGCTGATGATGGGACTAGTCCCGAAAGGCCTACAGAGTTTTAAAAGAAGTTAAGTTGAGGAGACGGACCTACAAGGTAACTATATATAGTTTTTAACCGTACATTATATTACTGTGAACTAATATCTCAACGGAAAATCACCATGAATTTTACTAGTAAAGAATGAACTACCGATCGAATTGCCTCAAGTGGTAGCGTTTGAGACTCATATTCGGGAGGTACCGTGGTTTAAACTCCGATGCCCAGCAAACTAAGTTCCCCCCCCTAAGGCAAATGATTAATTGGAATTTCATTACCAGGATTAATTTCATATAATCATTTTAAAACAGTAGAGAGTGATATCCTTAAAGGTTCAGCTAAATTCCATGGCGCGACAGGTCTAGAAGCCCCTTGGCCTAACATCCCTGGTTTTACAGAACTGGACCAGTATAAGGGCGACAAGTGGCCATCATGTGGGGTCCCCTAACCGTTATAGCTGGATCTCTCAACCTGTACCTACTACTTAATACAACTACCCAAATTCCACAAGATGCTGACTGGTCAAAATTCTACAGGATGCATAAAGCGCAAGTGATTGTAAATTTCCTTTAGATAAACAATGTTATTTTCACAACACAGTTAAGTTGCATTGGATATTAAACGGTCGAATCGCTTTAAAGGACTCGTCAATATTGGCAATTCTTCTGCAAATAACAATTTTTAGTGATATCCAATATAATAAAATTCAAATTCGATAATACGAATAGCTCAAATTAATATTTTATTTACATTACACGATTTAAGAATATAATAAAGTAGCAATTTTATTTGAAAATTGTGCAAATAACGAAAGAGACCTGCTTCGCAAGCTACCGCATCTAAAGGAATTAGCATAATGGACAAGGACTTCATAAAAAAATCTCAACTTTAAATAAAAAATAGTGAATCTCCTTTATGTGAAGAAAAATGTTTTTAAAACGTTCTAGGAAGACAGTATGAATACCGAGAAAAACTCTTAACATGACACAAAAATGTTTTGAGAGCCTCTAAGTTGTATACCATCCCAGTAACTTAAATGGTCATTACACAAGATTTCGCGGACTAGTCTCATTACAGCAAGTGCCTAATTGATTTCACGTACTACAATATATATTTTTGCTAATGAACTCATATTAGAAGACGTGTTAATATTATTTTACAAATTCAAATTGAGATGTACATTAGTCAGAAAATATTAACGCCCATAGAAAGTTTAGATCCCTGCATAAAACCTCAACCCTATATACAAGAACATTTTTTTTTGTTCAATGCCACCTGTTTATCATTCGATATTTCAGGTATTCCCTCCTGGCTTTGGCGTATTGTAACCCATTTCTGAGGCGCCTGGAAGGCGGGGTTACGCTGCCCCAATGATATGATGGGTGATGACAATGGGTAATAATGTGCCAGGAAAGGCCTCAAACCTAAACTTAATTTAATGAGGTGAATATGATATTGATGATAATGATGGCCAGATGATTTTCGGGAACCGTTTGGGTCTTAAAGTATCCTGATATTTGTCTTACAGGTGAGGAAAAACCCCGAATAAACCTCACCCAGGAAACTTGTCCCGAGCGGGGATCGAACCCGGGCCCGCTGTGTGACAAGGCAGCACGCTACCTCGAGACCACAGCGGTGGACGTACAAGAACGTTTATTCAGGGCAAACTGTATATTTCGTATAACATACTAATAACAGATTTCAGGTAAAACGAAATCATTGAAATGAAAGCGGTGAAGTCCACATAAAATCTAACATAACAAGTGAAAATTAAAGTATCCTCCCTTCTTCCCAAAGAGGTAGGTCTATATAACTAACTAACTCATTGACACGACCGAACCCGTAGGTTCATGACCGCGCGGACATAAGCTCTCCATACATTCCTATCCTAAGCTAATATTTTCAAATCGTCTCCTGTATAATCTACTTTCCTCAAATCATAGTTAATGTTATTCTCTCACCTCATTCTAGGTCTACCAACTGGCGTTTTCCCTCTGGTTTTCCTACAAGAAGCTTCCATACACCTCTTCCATTCCCCATTCGTGCCACATGCCCTGTTCATTGCAGTCAACGAAACTTAACTGTTCTTATTATATCTGACTTCCTATAAAGACCAAGCAGTTCACTGTTATGTAGCCTTCTCCATTCACCTGTCTGCTCATCTCTCTTTGGTCCAAAAATTTCCCTAAGAACTTTATTCTCAAATACTCGTAATCTCCTTTCCTCCTTTTAAATAGGAGTCCATGTTTCGCATCCATATAATATAGGCCTAATTGGTAGAACAATAGTTTTATTATGGACTATCAAAAATATTTCAAGTGCCTACACCACAAAGAATTGTAGAATATGAATAAACACATACGTAACAAGGAATTATTTATTTTTAAAAAAAATCTTACACCATGCAGAAGCGTTAGTTGTTACGTTAGTTACCATCTAATATATAAAAATTAATGTTTGTTTGTTTGTACTTTATGCGTGGCCATACCGTTGATCCGATTATGATGGGGCTTTTTGCAAAAAGTTCAGGAGATTCCCGGGATGAACATAGGCTATAAGAGAGTTGTGATATTCAACCTTTGTAGTGGAAAACGTGAAAAAAGTTGCTCTTTGGACGCTTAAATGGCTTACGCTGCCTAAACCATAACAAATACACAAAATTAATGTACACTGAATTAAATATCTCAAAAAGTTCTACAAAAAAAGTCCGCGACAGCATATGTTTATCTCTTACGGATAACTCACAATAACCATTTTTGTCTTTCATTGATGTCAAGAAGATCGAGACAAGTGCAAGCATAGCAGCACATGGCGGGTATTCTTTTACGGATAACTCACAATAACGAATTTTGTTTTTTAGCTCATTTATGCCAAGAAGATCGAGATAAGTAGATTCCCGGGCAACACCGGGTATTCAGCACGGGGAATCTTAAAATAATTACGATATAGGCCTACATTTATAATTATTTTTCATTTTACTTATTCAACTAATCATAATAAGTACGTTAATTTTCATTTATTTAGGCGTAGCAGCGCTCGCCGGGTATTTGCTAGTTATTTTGTATAATTAGTTTCTGAAGTTTATTAGAACAAAACAACTCAACAAATATATTTTGTAACTGCTCCTACAGGACCATATGCTACATTCAAAATTGCTTGTTGGAATAAAATTGAAAACTACACAGAGATTACTATTTTACTTTCACTCTGTAAAACACTGTCATTCTAAAGTTACGTCAGTTATTGATATAAAATCATACATTTTAAGTATAATTATTAGAGATAGAAACTATTTATTTTGTGTTAAAAAATTGAAAAACTATACAGACCTATAAATGTTTTGAAGAGAAAACTTAGTGCCCTAGTAACTGAAGGCTAATATAATAAAACAATAATAATAATAATAATAATATTATTATTATTATTATTATTAATAGAACAAGTATCACATTTCCAATATTTAGGATGTGATATAACTTATAGAGAAAATAAAGATATAGAAAATAAAGTAAATAAATTTCAGGCTATTTTTGGAACCATAAAAAGAACCTTAGGTCGGAAAACAAGGAAAGATACGAAACTTAAATTATATAAAACAATGGCTGTTCCTTTGTTGTTGTATGGAAGTGAAAATTGGATAATGAAATCAAGGGATAAAAGCAGGATACAGACTGCGGAAATGCTGTTTTTACGTAATGTAAAAGGATGCACAAGAGCGGGTAGAATGAGGAATGAAACTATACGAGAAGAATTAAATATATATAAAATTGAAGATAAAATCAGCGAAAATAATAAGAAATGGACAGAACACTTAATGAGAATGAACAACGAAAGAATACCAAAAAGAACCTTCCTGTATAATCCCAGAGGAACAAGAGATGTTGGCCGACCAGGTAGAAGATGGACTCCACTTTTAACTTCGCCGGAACAGGCTGCATAGCCTAAACCTTGTAGTAGAAGAAGATTATTATTATTATTATTATTATTATTATTATTATGCCGGAAGACCAGTGGCCTAAACAGGTGTTGGATTGGATGGTACCAGGCAGAAGGAGAAGGGGAAGAAGTAAAAGAGGGAATATATGATGCCATGATGAAGAGGGGTATGGAAGATGGACAATGGGAAGATAGGAATCTCTGGAAAGCAGGAATCAAAGGCAACTGCTGTAAAGTGGAAAGCCTGTGTTAAGTTAAGTAAAGTAAAGTATTAGTATTATTATTATTATTATTATTATTATTATTATTATTATTATTATTATTATTATTATATTTTGTTGCGATAGTTACGACAGTCACCGTATAATTCGCCAATCATATGAGAGGGTACTTCATTATCGTTACCAAAAAGAATAAATGTGATAAACAGGTAAAAATGAAAATTGTTCATTTTATGTCATGTAGTTTCATTAATGTGTAAAATGCTACTGATTTATACAAACTTGTTCTCCTTTATATTGTTTACGATGATGACATTGTTATGAAGATTGAGATCTCAGTGGTTAACTCTAATAATTAGCTCAGAAGAGAGAGATCCGCTGCAGCAGAAGTTAACCATTATCATAACCTTGTTTAAGCAAATTGCAAGAATAAGATTACACATCAAGATAACGAACCTGGGAACTTGGCTTTCTCCACGGAGAGTTCGTGTCCAGAAGATTTTCCATAGACCTCCTCTGCATTCGATGATTCTCCTTGTTGCCACAACTGCCTGCGACCTGCAGAGGCCTCGTGGAACTCCACGGTCCGTCGCGACCATTGTCCTCTTCCCAATCACTGTTTGCCTCCGATCTCACATCCTCCAGGGAACGGGATCTATTCCTCTGCATGCAGGGACAAGGTACGTGAGCTTGCGAAGTACGACGCTGACGAGGATCTAACAAGAGCATGTGCCGAGAAGGGTAATTTAGTGGTGGTGGCGGGGGTGGTAATGCATTACGATACATGGGTGCCATAAAGTAATAGTCTCTACCCTTGTTGGTGAAGTTGTAGTCCCGCCATTCAGCTGGAGGGTCCGGTGGACGGAAGCAGAACCGGGGGCGGTGTTGTAGAGGGTGCCGGTACAATGGAGGCCACGGTCTGCGCAGCATTGTTCCCTTATCCGGACCCTGTTGTTGGTTGTATATGTCCAGATCCATACGAACGATTACACTTTTCAACACATTCAATTCACTTGTTTCGCTTTACTTCTCATTATAATATTTACGAATAATCGTTTCAATTCTACTTTCATCACTTAAGATTCTTATATTTAATATATAATACAAGTTACTGTCTTTCTTAGTGTTCTTTATTTCTATTCTTTAGAAATATAAGTTCCACACCAGACATTCGTTTAAAATTGCAACATTCGCTTACAAAATAGCCTCAATCAATCGTTTAATAATACCTCTGAATATAATTGTGCATCTTTCCTCTGAAACTGAATTTATAAGTGCTGTATCAACTTAACACTAACTGAAACTCAGTCATAGAATATCAATAATATAAATTGTTGCATCATTTAGCACTGATACCGTGATATTGAACATCTAATTTTGAATAGTAACTATTTTGTAAAAGTCAACCCTCTATACGTGTCCGGCGTAATGTCAGGTCGAGGGATGAAATGAGATGAAGAACTGTATTGTAATTATTGAAAATTCTAGATTAAAGTGAATATGTATTTATATTATTATTTAATACAACCCGTTTGGAAACAGCATTGATATATCAATAATTTCATTTTAAAAACTTGTAAATTATGTATTCGTGGTGACCAACACAAAATACACACGCAACGATAAGTGCATATTAAACACAAAATTAAATTATAACGCATAAAATAAGAATGTTTACTGTGAAAGTTAAATGTAAATGATATTTGAGCACTGGGTCCACTGTGAGTGTATTGTGACAACACTCGGAAGGCACACGACACAGACTCGGAGAGAGCGCGCGAGGTACTGAATGCAAGAAGTGCAGCCACCAGCTGACCAACGCGGCGACCTACATCCGCTGTCATGGACCATCACCCACCAAACACCCTTCCTCCATTTGTTCACTCCGCATATTATAAATTTCACTATAATATTTAACTAGGTGTGACCCGTTGTAATTCATTTTCATACCGTAAAGAAACATGAAAATGCAGTTTTTCCATTTAATTTTTAAGATGCGTTAATGTAACTTTAATATTCCGTTTTTTTTTTTTTGTGCACACAGTACAATGAAATCTTGAAATCTCTGGCGATGTTAATTTATTATTAACATAATATTTAAAAATAATTTGTAAAATATGAAAATCGCGTTTTATTACATCGAAACAATTTCTCTTTAAAATCATATTTAAACTTTTGAAGGAACGCAGCCAACTTTATTTGTGAGAATGTATGAAATAGTATTTTTAGTACTGTTATTTATTCGTACCTTTATTATAACATACATTAAATGTGTCCACCGCTGTGGTCTCGAGGTAGCGTGCTGCCTTCTCACGCAGCGAGATCGGGATCGATTCCCGGTCTGAACAGGCTCCTGGGTGAGGTTTTTTTTCGGGCCTTTTCCTCACCTGTAAGACAAATGTCCGGAAGCTTATGGCCCAACGGTCCCCGAAAATCATTCGGCCAACATCTTCATCATCAACATCCTTCACTGGTGTGGAAAGCAACGGGAAGCTACCAGACCTATAATTCCCTAGACCTGCCCTCGAGCAGAATTACTATGGATAGTAATTACATTAAATGCTATTACCATATTTAAATTGTTGTGTGCAAATATCCATTAAAATGAATTATTCTAAAAAATATTTCACGTGATAATTCTGTAGCATTAGGGTAAAAGTGTCCACCACTGTGGTCTCGAGGTAGCGTGCTGCCTTGTCATGCAGCGGGCCCGGGTTCGATCCCCGGTCGAGGCAGTTTTTCTGGGCGAGGTTTTGTCGGGGTTTTTCCTCACCTGTAAGACAAGTGCCAGGAAAACTTAAAGGCCCAAACGGTCCCCAAAATCATATGGCCATCATCCTTCACCGGTGTGGAAAGCTACGGGAAGCTACAACACCTACAATTCCCTAGTAAAGCTGCAAAGCATAGCATGAAAATGCTATGACTTCAGTGAAAGACCTGCCCTCGGGCAGAATTACTATGGTTGGAGGGTAAAAGTACCTAAGTCCGATTTTAGTGATTTTTATTTTGTAGATTAATATGCTAGAAATGCTGCTTCCCAGCATCATTACTTATGGAGCAGAACTTTGGCCATTAACAACAAAAACAAGTATATTTTGGCAACGGAAATGGATTTTATAGGAAGGGCAGCAAGAATTTCAAAGAAGAGAAAAAATTAGGAACTCAGTTATAAGGGAGAAAATTAAGATTGAAGACACTATTTTAGAGTATATTAAAACCCAGCAATTAAGATGGTTTTGACATGTCCAGCGAATAGAAGAGGATCGACTACCAAAATCTGTTTTGGAATGGAAACCTGAGGGAAGACGAGGCAGAGGAAGACCAAAAATCTCCTGGAGTCAGGGAATATGTTTATACATGAAGGAGAAACATCTACAACCAGGAGATTAGATGGACCGACAAAATTGGCTATTAGGAATCGTACGATGTCAAAGACATTAATCAACCGCTGATCTACTATCTATACGGCTTCCCCCCCCCCTCCATCACAAGAGTTAAGTTCTGAAGTGATAGCTAATCGTAATTTATTTAGGTAGTTATATCACGATCAGAAGTAATGCAATAAGACAATAAGTTATTTGAATATTAATAAGCTCTCGTAAAGTTATGTTTTCAGACATAGGCATGTTTACCCTGTGGCCACAGAATTCTTCGCTGGATGGATAAAGCTCAGAGGAAGTATCAGTAAATAACAGTAAATATCAGTAAATATTTTATCAACAATGATTTTTTTAATTCCATATTTAGTTAATAAATAACAATAAATCGGGAGAAGGGAAACATACAAATTCTGCAACTAAAGGAAAATAATAAGACGATATTATAAAACGGTCTTAATTTAAAAAAGAAATAGGTTCTTGGTGAACTAGTGGTACCATCCTCGCCTCTGGCTTCAAAGTTCGCGGCTTAATCCTGGCCAGGTCGGATTTATACAGGCCGTAAAAATCAAAATCAATAAACCAATCATAGAAAAGCAATACCTTCCCCCAAACTCAACATAAATATCCTGCCTCCACATGAATGCACTTCTGCACTAGCACTAAACTCCCTCTCCTCGGACCTACTTACAAAAAATAATTTTAAAAAAAAATCATTCAAAATTTTAATTTTCTGACCGTGCACCGAGAGTGGCTTAACATCCAAATTGCCCATAAAACCTTGAAAACGACAAATATCCCTCTAAGTGCCAAAATTACAAACAACAAAGCTAAAAGAGATCAACCTCAAATCCTTCGACACCCACATTGATTCCTCCGATGGAAATGCTAGGTAACCTAATACGACGCCATCACATTAAAATAAAACAACACACCGATATTGAGCAAAGCACAAAGAGGACATAAAAATAAGACCCTACATTGTAGGGATGCCACGGTATCCCAAACTTGATCCTTCCTTCCTTAATTACTTCGGAAGGAAAATAAAACAATGGTTTCTGTGTTACAGATTTATATCACATAAAACAACCTGAACACTATTGAGTAACACTAAGAAATTAGGACTGGAAGTAAATATCAATAAAACTGAATATATGGTCATACGTAGAAATTCATTATATAATGGAAATGGACAGCTAATGACAAATGAGGGAAATTTTGCGGAAGTGGCTGAATTCAAATACCTAGGAACAATAGTCACAAATAGGAATGAGATGCACAAAGAATTAAACATAGACTCAATTCTAGAAATGCGTGCTATTACGCATTGTAGAGACTCTTGATGTCCCAACTCCTTTCAAAAAACGTTAAACTAAAAATATATAAAACTATTATTCTACCAGATATATTATATGGGTGCGAAACATGGACTCTTACTTTAAGGGAGGAAAGGAAATTACAAGTATTTGAGAATACTACATAACAATGAACTGCATGGTCTTTATAGGAAGCCAGATATAATAAGAACAGTTAAGTCTCGTAGATTGGGATGGGCAGGGACATGTTGGACGAATGGGGAATGAAAGACTTGCATGGAAGCTTCTTGTAGGAAAGCCAGAGGGAAAACGCCCAGTTGGTAGACCAAGAATGAGGTGGGGGAATAACATTAACTATGATTTGAGGGAAGTAGATTATATAGGGAATGATTGGAAAGCATTAGCTCAGGATAGGGATGTATGGAGAGCTTATGTCCGCGCGGCCATGAACCTACGGGTTCGATAGCGCTAGTGAGTAAGAGTAAGTAAGTAAGTAAAACAACCTGAAGTAAAAGGCCTCTGTGTAAAATTTGTCTGTAATTTCACGCCAAGCTTTAAATTTCAACGCTAACTGCCTGAGATGTTAAAAGATCGTTAAGTAGCTATGATTTTAAAATACTTTCAAGCATTTCAATGGTTTAATTTAAATAAAATTACCAATCTTGATATAACAACAGTTGAATAATGAACTTAAACCGAAACAGGAGTAGGAGCAGCCAATCCGCGGGCATGGGAAAGTAGCGTGCTGGCATTACAGGTCGATGTAGCTCAAGTGCATTTTATGCACATCTTCATCTGTGAAATTATTGTCACTGAAGTATGAAATACTATGTTGTTAAATTATATCAGAATGGTTAGATCTAATATTTTTTTAAATAAATAATTATTTTTTGCTAGAAAAAAGTGAATATAGTTTGCATTATTGTTACTTTCTCTTTAAACTGCATTCTTGTCTGTAAGATCGTAAAACCATTTTGTTTTGTTTTGACTTGGAATTCATGAGAAAATTGGAAGATATTTATTATACCTTCTCTCTCAAAAACGTATTTCACAATTCAGCGTGCAGCCTACCTAACTACTCACTGGCACTATCGAACCCGTAGGTTCATGCCCGTGAGGAGATAAGCTCTCCATACATCGCTATACTGAGCTAATGTTTTCAAATCATTCCCTGTATAATCTACTTCCTTCAAATGTTATTTTCCCACCTCATTCTTGGTCTACCAAATGAGCGTTTTTCCTCTGGTTTTCCTACAAGAAGCGTCCATGAACGTCTTTCATTCCCCATTCGTGCCACATGTCCTGCCCATCGCAGTCTACGAAACTTAACTGTTATTATATCTGGCTTCCTATAAAGACCATGGTGTTCACTGTTATGTAGTCTTCTCTATTCACCTGTCTGTTCATCTCTCTTTGGTCCAAACATTTTCCTAAGAACTTTATTCTGAAATACTCGTAATCTCCTTTCCTCCCTTAAAGTAAGAGTCCATGTTTCGCACCCATATAATATAACTGGTAAAATAATAGTTTTATATATTTTCAATTTAACTTTTTTTTAAGAGTTGGTACGATAAGAGTCTCTGCAATTCATAATAGCATGCATTTCCAGAATTAATACCTATGATTAATTTATTTGTTTTTTGCAATTTTTTTTATTTTCGTATTTAATAATTGGAATTATTATTGTATCCTTTCTTATCTAACGTCTGCAGTAAGGAAGGGATATATTATTAAAATAGCACGTTTCTATGTACGAAAATTCACGCTCAGCACGTATCGATAAATCACGAATTCAACCAGGTAATTATTATGTAAAATTTGATCAATGATAACTGCATGTACTGTTCGTATTTCGTTTCTGATTCTATCTATTTACGTATAATTTATGTCTTTCTTCAGTTACAGTGTCTGATTTATTGGCTAAACTTTATTCTATGCTCTAATAAAGTCATATTACAAATTTCGATATAATGATACCAACAAAAATAATTTCACTTTTCACTTAAAATATATTTTTATTTAACTGAATCCAAGATCTAGGCAATTTAATATCTTACATTTTGTTATCATTACCACCATTGTTAAACGATTTAGAAACGTGTAAACTTTTACGCATAAACGCCACTTTTACTTGTAAACGGTAGAATAGGCTATATTACTAATGGAGAAATAAGAAATTCGCAAGACACGAAACAATATTTTAAAGATTTAAGAGATATAATTTAGTTTGGATTTATATCTGGAAATGCAAGAAGGTAGTCTAAAAGAATTTGTGAATGGAACCCAAACAACATACGAAAGAATAGCAGAATTAAAGTAATATCGAAGGAAATCGTAAGAAAGTGTAGGGAAAATACACAAGATCGGATACTTTAGAAGTTTTTTCCCCCTAGTGCCACCAGGTTGTCTTTTATGACATTTCTGGTTTTCTCCCCTGGCATTGACGAAATTGTAATCAATTTCGTAGATTGGGGCACCTGGAAGGCGGAGTTACGTTACCCCAATGACATGATGGATGATAAATGATAATGAAGCGTCAGGAGAGTTCTTAACCTAAACCTAACCTAAATTCCAGACCATGGGCAACCACAGGAATATTCCCTTTAAGGAAAACTTCCTATGATATGACCGGGAAACGAACCCGGGACCTCATGAACTGTAGTTAGAAACGCTGACCACCCACCAGCCCATGAGGCTGGTCGACATTAAGAATGGGAAAACGGCAAATTGCATTTAAATTTTGTACAGGCCTATATAAGCCATAATTTAGATATCCCAATCAGCTTCTCTCAAAAATATTAAACTGAATATATATATAAAAATGTTATTCTCCCAGTTATATTATAGGCCTATTGAATCAAAACATGGACTGTTACCTTAATAAAGGAGAAAAGATTACAGTTAAGTCTTATAGATTGCGATGGGCAAGACATGTGACACGAAAGAAGAATGAAAGAGGGGCATAGAAACTCCGAGTAGGTAGGCCTAGAACGAGGTGGGAGAATAACACTCACCAAAGGGAAGTATATTATACAGGATATGATTGGAAAGTATTAGCTTAGGGTAGGGATGTATGGAGAGCTTATGTCCGCGCGGTCATGAACCTACGCATTCGTTAATGCCAGTGAGTTAGGTAACAGCCAATTTGTTCATTTTCATTTTACGTTTTTTAACATATTTTCTTTACTCCTACGTATTCTATATCCTAGAATCTAGATAGCAGCAATAATACAGAATAATTGTTAAGAGACAACTTGATCATTTTAATTTTGCGTTTTCTTTTTCTGATAACATTTATTTTGTTCCCATTCTATATCCTAGATAGTAACAATAATCAAATTCAGTTTGAAGAAAAGAAAAATAAAATGCCGTGCTTTTAGAAGACACCATTAACTTGAAACGGTCACGTTGGTCAAAATACACACAAAAATAGCTTAACGCTACTGAACATACTAATATTAACACTTTTGGGACCAAGGAAGACCAAAACATCGGTGGAAAGATCAAGACCATCTTCGCTAGGTTTACCGTACAGGCCACATGGCCTAAAACGAATTTGTTCATGATGATGATGAAACTTACGTAACACCGTAAGCAGGTCAGAACATGAAGTGCGTATTATTTACCTGAAACAAAGAAAATTTCAAATTAGATGTTTATAATAATAGAATAGAATAGATTTATTTAGCCTGGTGAAGTTAAGGCCATGTGGCCTTCTCTTCCACTCACCAGAACAAGCATATGTTACATATGAATACAAAAAAAAATACAATGATAGTCATACTAAACAGGACAAACATATGTTACACATGAATACAAAAAAATACAATAATAGTCATATTAAACAGGACAAACATATGTTACATATGAATACAAAAAAAAAGTTACAATAATAGTCATTGAACAATTAATTATCTGTCATATTGAATAATAATAAAATTAATGTCTAATAATAGAATGAAACTAAATACAATTAAAATTAAATTAATGATACAATGAATAAAAAAAGGAATAACAGCTCGAATCTACTATACAGAAAAAGAAAAGAAAAAAAATACAAAGAAAGTAATAAACTACAATCAATTAATCTACGCTTTTTATACAAGGCATTAGGTAAATATATTAACAAATCCTAAGTCTATTTTTACACGCTTTATATTAGCTTGACCTGTATCTATCTATCTATCTATCTATCTATCTATCTATCTATCTATCTATGTAACGGAATCTTTCAACGCGATTTTCACCCATTTAAAATCATCGGATCGACTTGAAACTTTGTATGCTTGTAGAGGACCCGTGACAATACAATAATTTCATATTTATTTTTTAAAATCCTGGCTATAATCATCAGAAAATCAAAAAAAGTGTTTTTGTATCAATGTAACGGAATCTTTCAACGTGATTTTCACCCACTTAGAAACATTGGATCGACTTGAAACTTTGTATACTTGTAGAGGACCCGTGACAATACAATAATTTCATATTTATTTTCTAAAATCCTGACCATAATCATCAAAAAATTTAAAAAAAGTGTTTTTGTATCAATGTAACGGAATCTTTCAACGCGATTTTCACCCACTTGGAAACATTGGATCGACTTGAAACTTTGTATACGTGTAGAGAACCCGTGACAATACAATAATTTCATATTTTGTTTCTAAATTCCGGCCAGAATCATCCGAAAATCAAAAAAATGAAAACTGGTATAATAGGTTGCTGACTTGTCGAGTTTTTAGTCAATCGTTGTAAGAGCTCAGTTGGTAGAGCAGTGAACTCTTAGTGGTATATAATTTCAGTAATCCATACGTCGCTGGTTCAAATCCGGCTGGGAGGGGTTTTTTTTTATAGAAGAGTATTACTTTTAGCTCATACTACAATAGTATCGAATTTAAAGATATTTACATTTTTATCTTATTCTGTAAAATATTAAAACTAAAAAATAAAAAATAAATAATAGTTTTAAAAAACTAAAAGAACACGCTTTATTAGAAAACTAAAAAATGAAAAATAATTTTAATTTCCAATACGCTTGGGATAAAATAAAGTGGTCAACAAAAAAATCATCTCCAACACATATAGAATAAAATTAGAGTTATCAACAAAAAGAAAATTTTACCATCAAAAGCGTGGGGTGCTTTTTATGATTTTTACATTTTCTTCTTAGAGAGCTTACTTTTACCAATATCTGTTTATTATCAAATATATTAATTGATATAGAGCACACCACGCTTTTAATGGTAAAATTATTTTCTTTTTGTTGATAACTCTAATTTTATTCTATATGTGTTGGAGATGATTTTTTTGTTGACCACTTTATTTTATCCCAAGCGTATTGGAAATTAAAAATTATTTTTCATTTTTTAGTTTTCTAATAAAGCGTGTTCTTTTAGTTTTTTAAAACTATTATTTATTATTAAATAATGCAAAAATGCATTATTAATTCTTAAAAAAGTAGTATTAGTGAGTTGTTTCTGTTAGTGATTTTATTTTCAATTTATTTCTGAAAGATGGTAAAGTTTGGCAGTCTCTGACATAGGGTGGAAGTGAATTCCATGTTCTAGCAAGAGAAACTGTAAAAGACTTCGAATAATAGGTAGTATGATGAGGAGGGATATAAAGGACACTATGCTCAAGGGATCGGGTATCTAAGTTATGTGTATCAGAGAGTTTAGTGAGGCGGTGTGATAAATAATAAGGTAATGATGTGTGTAATATATTATAGAGAAGGCATAGGGAATGGATGGTTCTCCGATCTTGAAGACGAAGCCATGACAATTGTTCCAGGGATGGTGTAACGTGATCAAATCTACGTATACCACAAATAAAACGTATGCAAGAATTATATTATCTTAACAGTAAATAACAAGACAGGATTTTGTCGCTAGTCATTATAAGTATGTATGTATACACTCCCCTTACGTCCCTCGTGGAGACAGGGTGTTCCCATAAAGCGAATTTCCTTACCAAGCAAATTTAGTTATGCCTACTTTCCTATAGATATCAGTGGCATCTGATCAGTACATCGCCTCAATGAGACATCTAATACGCAACTAAAATATTATTTGGAGGGGGGGCGCTTATATTATTCTCAGAGGCACTAATTTAGGCTCGAGTTTATTTTACGAGCCCGAAAACTTTCAGACTCGGGACCCACGGCTTAAATTTCCTCGCGGAGGACTTCTCCCTTGGATTTTTCCATACTAAAAATACATCGACCCCGACTGGATTTGAATCCGCGAGCCTCAGGACTGAGGCAAGGAATGTAATCATTAGCCCATCGACATCGATAGTCATTATAAAAGCAAAGTGTGTAATCCGCAGATGCGTTGATATACCTTAACCAATAAAAAACATACGAATATAAATTAAATTCAGAACTAAGCTACTTTCGCTATCTGTCAATACATGTCAATCATTTATCGTAGCATAAACAATTCCTTTATTTAAAATACAAAAATAAAATAAAAAACACAAACATTTTAGGTAATATTTTTCTAGTCCTACAAGTACTGAGAAATTCTTTTTATAACTGATTTCGTCTTTCAAAAAGACATCTTTGATGCTTTTGTTCCTCCTAAGAATATTTGATTGTCGAAAGTGGAACTCAAGAATAAAAAAGGTTTAACAGAAACAATAATAGCTCTGAAGAATGATTTACAGTATGCATGTAATATAGGATGAAAATAAATTACACAACACAGTTTTAACTGGTTACAAGGTTATTTTATTTAATGACCATTAATGTCTCAATTCAAATGTCAACATAAAAGGGCCCACAAATGTTGCTCTAAAGAATCTAATTTCAGACTTGAGGATTATTTGACGAGATTTATGAAGCCAGGCTCAAGATATTCATGAATTTAGCATCAATCTATTCCGGCTGTGATTGAATCTGTGAATCTCTGAACGAAGGGTGAACATGATGACCACACGACATTACAGACTGACATTACATAAGCAGTATAAGATAGTCTGCGTAGTAAAATGGGCGAGTGAGTTATAATTCAGTGATAATCCAGTGTCGGTAGTAGTGTAATTTGTATTAAATTGATTTAAGATATTATTTGCTCTGGGAAAACTTAAAAATAACTGGTTAACAGTATTTTCCAAATTTAGTGTCCATAACGGCCTATCTCAAGACTGAGGGGGAGGGATTCTCTGTGATATATCAGTAGATATTTTTACAGTAAATTATTGATTGAAAATTTCTTAGATATATCAACTGATATACCTGGTGTTATTAGGATGTATCAGGCATTGGCTCTTATCACAGAATTTCATCTTAAATTTTTACAGTAAAATTATTATTTTATTATTTATTTATTTATTTATTCTGGTGAAGTTAAGGCCATGTGGCCTTCTCTTTCGCTTACCAGTACGAACATATATTGCATCAGAATATAACAATCCCAATTAACCCTAATACTAAATACTAAATGAAGATTTGATAAATAAGATAATATATATTATATTACGATCTATAGTGCAACTAGTTAATGATAGTTAAGATTAAGACTAAAACTAATAATAAAATTCATTCAAGGAAGATATATTAAATTGTTGGTACACTGTCCCTGTCTAATGTATATAAAAAAAACGAAGAAAAATGAGATTTAGAAAATTAATATTACAGTTATACAATATTTAGACAAATGAAAATAATTAATTTTTAATATTAATATTATTTTCATCTCCTTGTATTCCCGTAACAGAGATTTAGGCGCTGTCCCCATACAGGGAAGAATTTGAACCATACTAATTTAGTTACACTTGTTTTCGTATAGATGTCATTTGAGTGGTCCGTGGTGAGCGTTCCGCCTCATATTGAGATCTAGAAAACCAAGGTAGTACTAGCACGGGAAAATTCGGTAAATTTTGCTTAGAGGCCTTTTCATTCAGGCTTAAGGATTTTTTACGAGCCTGAATCTTCAGACTCGGGACCCACGGCTTAAAGTCCCTTCCGGAGGACTTGCTCCTTGGATTTTTCCATCCTAAAAAATCAATCGACCCCGTTTGAACCCGCGACCCTCGGGACCAGAGGCAAGGAGCATAACCATTAGTCCACCGCGGCCGATAAATAATTAAATTTATTAATTGTTAAAAGAATACTATCAGTGAGGTATATAAGTTAGGTTGTTTTTGAAGGATGTTATAGTTTGACAGTCTCTGACATAGAGCGGAAGAGAATTTCATGTTTTGGAAGTGAGACTGTAAAAGATAATTAATTAATATATAGTGTGATGAGAAGGGATATAAAGGACAATGTGCTGATGGGAACGAGTGTCAAGATTATGTGTGTCGGATAGTCTGATGAAGCGGCATGATAAATATAATTAGGCGATGATGTGTGTAGTATTTTATAGAGAATGGACAGTCATACGATGTCTTAGATGAAGCCACGATAATTGTTCCAGGATCGGTGTAACATGGTCAAATTTGCGAATACCAGAAAAGAAGTAAAGTAAAGTGATTCCACTACAGGCCTCAGGAGGTCCTTGGGGTAGTAGGAGGTTAAGGCTCCCACTTTTTCTAGACAATCGGCACTTGATGTCAGCCGGGTTGTCAGCCCTGCGTGATGGTCGCCTTCACCCCCAGAACAAGCGCCTGGTACTCATTTCCGTTAGAGGCTGAGTCGACCCCAGGACCATAGTGCCGCCAGGTTTGAGTCAGTTTAAAAATCCTGTCCCCATTGGGACTCGAATCCTCGACCTTCCGGCTTGTAGCGCAGTGCCTTAACCACTATGCTACGAACACCAGAGTCTATTCAAAATTTCTTATATTAATTTACATAATATCTGGTACTATTTCAAGCCCCTGCATTGACTCTTATCACAGAATTTTAACCTAGCTACTAATATTAGATGAACTGTATTAGTACTGATGACCCAGCACCTAAAAGGAAGTTATCTCGACAAAAAAAATCATCATGATTAGTGTCAATGGAAAACTGAAGCAGACAAGATGTGGAAGTGTTTATCACACTCAAAACTACAATTTTTACTTTGCTGTTTAATATCTGTCCTATCTTTTTGCTGTTTTTCTCCTACATTTAGTCGAAACATAGGAGATACATACATACTCTGGAACGATGACCACAGAAATCTGTCTTTTGGTAAAATATTCCTACCCCTAAAAACAAATATTCTAAACTGAATTCTCGAAGATTGTGACTGTAGAACAGCAAAATATTTCTGCTACAATGTTATTTCACACAAATCTATATCTAAAGAAACATTCCATATTTAAAAAAAAAAGTAATTCAGTTATTGACCGGTATGAGTAATAAAAAATGCATACCTCTTAGACCTCATACTTTATATGAACAGAATAGTTTTAAAATGTGTTACATATATAATAAATGTAACTTGCATCGACTAAAATAAAATATGTGAACAAAACTTATGAAAAACAATTGTAATTTTTATTATTAAAAATTCTAGTAAAATATTTGCTATATATAACGCATATCGACCAACTAGGAGTATTAGCACTTGGTGATTTCAACATTATTAATGTAGTTTTGGATTTTAAATCTTCCCAATACATAATTAAGGCGCCTTAATAGAATGCTGGCGTTAACAAGAACGTGTTTATTATATTTAAGTCTAAATGGGACCAATGTTAGCAACTTTATAACAATCAAAGCCATTCATAAAATATAACACAGGACCTGCCGTCACTGAAATTCACAATGCCGGAAAGTTAGAAACAACTGTAATTATGAGTGAAAGTAAAATAAATCAATTGAAAGGAACAACATGTTGGAACCATGTGCACTACCAAGTAACATTTCAAAATATTTAAGTTATCTGATTCCCCGTTGCACGCCCAACAATGATTGTTCAGACTACAGTCATGTGTAAAAAAATATGTGGTATTATATACATATATAAAAACCTTAAAAACTAATAGCATTACAGGTTTATAACAGTTAAGGACATTTGGCTAGTTACTTTTTAATGCCAATAATGATACTTAAATTGTACTATTATTGTACAATGCCTCAAGACACACTTACAAAGTGACGTAATGTATCCTTAATGACGTTTAAAATTACCCTTAAGTGTGTAAAAGAATGCATTCTAGTTGCATAAACTCATCTGAGTGTACAATGTCATCAACAATAAGCCTATGGGATACTCCTAAATGGTACTACTACGATCACATGACTAACTTCACATTAGCATAATGTACTGTTCACTAAATTACAAATAATAGCAACAAGTAATTACAAATAATAATAACACTGAGCAACAAAAAATAAACTTTTTTTTTGTCTCAGAGAGAAAAATATGTGATTCTTACAGTAACTTTTCTGCTGAATTCAAATATGATATCGGGGTTTCTCCATCACGCAAGGTTTCCGAGAGATAGGCATTTATAATTTCAAACACTTAAATATTTTCTCATTCGTAACTACACAATATTCCAACATTCGGACTCACCTAGAAAGTAAGAAATGGCTATTTTCTGCTATTATTTCGCCTGTGGAGCCTCCCTCTTGATGGTCCAACAATAATCGGCCAGCATATTAGCATTCCATTTGCCTTGATATCTCTTTTTCGTAGCTGAAATCTCCTGATGAAAATGTTCCCCATGCTCATCGCTCACTGCGCCAAGATTTTTCCAGAAAGAAATCTAGGTTTATTAAAAAAATAATTATTTAAATCCATTAATTGAAATTGAAATAAAAAAAACTGTGGGTGATGGAGGAATTCGGACACGATAAAAAACTGCATTAAGTACAACTATTGGTACTCATGAGACAAAAATCATGTTGACCAGTGTAATAGATCTGCAGATCTCAATGGTTTTCCATGTGGCATTTATCATAAGTATAGGCCTACACCTAGCAATGGTCTTTCAGAGAGATTCAGCCCTTCTGAAGCTGTCCACAATCTACAATTTTAAATGTTGTTTATAAACAGGAAATATGAGGTCCTACATAGCAAACAATGACCCAGTAAAGCCGCGTATAATGTACGATAAAGATTGTTGAGTCGAATATTATGTACGAAAAAGATCGATATCTTTGAAGAGAGAGTTATCTGAAAATTGCCAAATTTCGATTGAATCCATCATCAAGAATTCAACCGTGTAACCAGCAGTAAAGTTAGCACCATGACAGGTGACTGTGAGTTGAGAAAATTGGACTATCGAGACCGCGCAGCAGCACACAACTCAAATCTTCCCCTTGTGAATGTTAAGCGTCGCATCGTCTATAATGGTATCAAGAGCGCCGTAAGCTGATATTAGACCATTGTAAATCTGTGAATTTTAGAAATCATCAGGATACAAATTATTACAGTACAACAGAATGACTTGCAATGGAACAATAGGCTATATGTCAGCCTATATTGTACCAAAAGTAAAAAATTAGAGACGTAATTACAGTGTGAATCTATTTCATTTGGCATGGCTTGTTCCCCTAGTAAAATTAAATGACAATCTAAACCCAAAGGTTTTAAAGATATTTTGAATGTTTTTATACTACTGCCAATCGTTGAGGACCAGTTTGGTGATGACCATTGTATGTACCCGCATGATATTATTTCATATCAGGTCTTTAGGCAGGTGGTTGGAATATAACAACATATGGAAAACTGTCGGCCCGAGTCCCGACCTCAATCTAACTGAAAACCTATAGCATGAATTAGAACTTAGACATCTCGCCAGATTCCAACAACCCCGCCATTACCTTCTTATATCCTGTAAAAAAAATTATGTATTTTTTCACAGACATTCATGTTCATGTTAGTTAAGTTAAGGTTATCATAAGGCAAAAAGTGGATCCACTCGAAGTATGCAAGTATGTGTCAAAGGAAAGGCTAACTATGGGATGTTGGAGAATGTCTCTACAGTGCATGCATATACGTATGCTACAGGTTACAGCAAAGGATGTATGATTTACGGCAGGTATATATCAAACTACCAGATCTCGTAACTCATGAGTCCTACACATGATAGTTTTTTAACCGTTGTTGACCCGTAAATACTGCCTAATCCTTAACTGATCCAACTAAAGTATTTTTCACATCTAGAAAATAGCATTACTTTTATGGAGCAATTCCTGCTAATAAACGTGTCCTTTTATGTGAATTGGTTTATTACTTAAGTCATTTTAAATAAATAATTTAACTAATTTCACTTATAACTTTTCAAAGTAGATGAACAAAGACTAACTGCGGCAGAAATAAAATTTATGAGAAAGTACTGCGGGTTACTCAAGAACAGACTATAAAAGGAATTCTGAGATTCTCAAATAATTACAAACAGAATCAGTCATGGGATATGTGCAAAAATACAGAAGCAACTGGAAATCCACGTAAGAAGAATGAGCAGAACAAGAATACCACGTCAAATCTTAAATTACCAGCCACCAGGCAAGAGATCTTTGGACAGACCCTTCAAACGTTGGATTCAGATCGTAACAGACCACTAGGTCTATCACATGAAAGGAAGAAGAACTTTTCAAAGAAAGTAGATGGTCGATTTATTAAAAAAATAACATTAAGGAAACGTAATTGTTTAATAAAGTTATGGTGTGAACCTAATTATCTGAACAGCGGCTAGCGGAGAAGCCCTTCCATCGAAAATTGTTTTGTAACTTACAAATTTCGTATTGAATACCAAGGTCACATATGCAGTGAACTTCAAAAGAAAACAGCAGTATAAATTTATAAAATAATGATGTACTGTAAAATATTTGGACGCTTATTTCGTTACTTGGCGCCATTAGCCTCAATCTTCAGTTATGTGAAATCTTTTCACCTACGTAATTTCACATGAGTACGAGTCTTAAGGTCACTAACTGTGGGAACAAAGGTCAATTCCAGGGGACAAGTTTCCAGATGATTAGTTCTGACGTTGACAGCTTCAAAACAGGTATTTTTATATGCACAGCTATCAAGCATATAAAATAAACACTTTTTTTTTCTTTCCTGGTTCACGTATTCCTGTCTTTCAATGGAAATTAATAAATATTATGGCTTAACAGTGTATCATAAGTAATGCCAGGAGTGATTTCCAAATTATCGATAAATTCACGAGTCATGAAGTGACGAGGACTATTTAGCGAATAAAATTAAGCTGTTTACACAAAAGTCATTATTTAAATATAGTATCGGTATTTTAAAATATTTATATATTTAATGTAAACGGCGATGTTTGAAAAGAAATCAGAAATCTGAGGTTATGTATATTCACTGCAACTTGATCGTATTATTTATTGTCCAATATGATCGCAATATTGTAAGAATGCACACTAGTGGATAAATAATGAAACACATCAAACAGTATATTATAATCAAAATTATAGGTTAATTTATTTTAAAATCAAGGAATCTGTTCATTATTTGCTATATTCAATGTATTTGTTGAAGAAAAATAATGCTCTGAGCCGTTCAGAATAGTAAAAAGTAGAAGCTTTCTTTATAACAAAAGCTAAAGCTGATAAAGATAAATCGATAAAGAGCGAGATGAAACACGACTGTCATTGGTTGTAAAACAAAATTCATTGAAACGTGATTGGTCATTGAGTACCATTTGAGGTATGAGTTAAATAGTCACTGATTAAATTAACTTACCTCCGAGTTTAGTTCTCAAAATGGTCCTCCCTGAGACATACGTAGTACCGTTCGGGGGCTCAATAGTAACTGTAATGTAACAAGTGTTACATTTTTAAACGTTTCTATTGAAAAGAATCTCTAACTATTTTGAATACTTCAACTGCCAAAGACCCGGTAACTTCAGCGTTTAAATATTTCAAGATCACTACTATTATTAAACAGATTTTACAGTGCAATATGCATCTTCCTGTGATCAATATTACCGTATTTTACGGACTATAAGGCGCGCTTTTTCCTTCGAAAAATTGCCTCCAAATGCAGGTACGTCTTATACTCGAAATTAGTATAAAAATGTCTAGTGTTGATTTAAAATTCCAGCCAGTCTTAAAAATGGCCATATATTTGATGCCGCGGGAATTATCTCTATTTGGCAACATTGAATTCAACTGGCAGCAGCAGTGCACTGATGCGACGAACATGAGTTGCTGGGATTCACAAACTTGCTAACACTGTCTTCCGTCCGCCCCCGCCATCACAACCCAGAACATTGTCTAGCCTATGATCCGTCATTGCAGTCTACGATTGCCACTGAACTTCAACAAATGCATGATGGATGAAACCCAACATGAATTCACGCCGAAGGGAGCTTTTAAAACGGCATACAATCAAACAAGTGTATCAGTGGATAAAACAGTCGTGGTCTAGAGTGAGAGAATACATTATTGTTAAATCTTTCAAGAAGTGAGGCGTAAGTAACGCTCTCGATGGCAGTGAAGACCATCTTATACATGAAGAGGACAACGATGACAACGAAGAAGAAGAAGAAAAAATAAAGTTCTGATGATGATTTTCAGGAATTTTAAAGATCAGAACGGTTTTATAAACTAAGATTTTTTTAATTCTGGCTTTGCAATCAAATACGTAATAAAATTGGTAAAAATGTTATTTAAAAATTGCTTAAAAATTAAGGTGCGTCTTATAGTCCGTAAAATAAGGTATTTTTTATTTTCTTTTTTTCCACTTTTTTCTATCCATCCGATCTCGATCTTGTACTCATTTTTCTTTGACGGTATCAGAACACTATTTCCTAAGTCGTTCCTCTTTTCTCTCCATTCAAAAGTCAATTAAAAATAATTTCATGTGGCTTTAATTTAATGGGCTCAAATCATTATACTTGTTTATAAATAAAAAAAAGTATATAGTATAGATTTGTTTTCACTTTCTTTTTGTTTAGTCATTTCATTACTGATGTTTTTCTAATGTGGAAGACTTGCCGATCTCCTTAAAATATCAATTTCTGTTCACAGTAGTTTACTCTTATTGCTTGTATGTAAATGTCAGAACGCTGCTGTCTACGGTATTGTTCTTCTTCTTAAATACTGAATTATATATGTAAATATTTGTTTTTTTTTATCTATTTCAGATTAACTTTAGTTGATTTTGACAAACGGATATACTTTTGTTATGTACTTTACAAAATGTATTGTGTTTTTTTTAATGCTGAAATTGAAATTAATAGGCATATTTAATATACGGTATGTCGACAAAAAAAATAGACCCTAAGTTCTTGTTGGATACATGTGCATTTTACACACAGTAATTCCATATACCTCAATTACATAAATATAAGAAGAGATGGTTGTATTCAACTATCAGAAAATAGTTGGTTTATATGCTGTTTAGTATCAATCCTGATCTAAAATTGAAATCATTAATATGTGGGTTGACATTAATGTATATCCATCCATAGTAATTCTGCCCGAAGGCAGGTCCTTCACTGCAATCATAGCATTTTCATGCTATGCTTGCAGCTTTACTAGGGAATTGTAGGTGTGGTAGCTTCCCGTTGCTTTCCACACCGGTGAAGGATGATGATGAAGGATGACGATGATGGCCATATGATTTCGGGGACCGTTTGGGCCTTAAAGTTTTCCTGACATTTGTCTTAGAGGTGAGGAAAAACCCCGATAGAAACCTCACCCAGAAAAACTGTCCCGACCGGGGATCGAACCCGGGCTAGCTGCCTGACAAGGCAGCACGCTACCTCGAGACCACAGCGGTAGACATTTTATACGTTGTTTCTTTATCTTTTGTGTATTTAACCCAAACAAAACAGACTTTTTCCAAATAAGCATTGATATTGTATTATTATTATTATTATAGTCTATAAGTTCATAATAATTTATAATTATTTATTTTTAATTCATGTTAAATTATTACGATTGGTTGGAGAAACCCCTCAATGATGGTGAAAATTCTCAAAATGAATGAATGAATGAGTTATTATCATTATCATTATTACCATTATCATCATCATCATCATCATCATCATCATCATCATTATTATTATTATTAGTAGTAGTAGTAGTAGTAGTAGTAGTAGTATTATTATTATTATTATATAACATTCCTTGAACTTTTAATACTTATGATTTAAAAGATGAGTTTACTTTTTATTTTTATCTATATAACACGCGATTATTTTCGTTTTATTGTTCATAGCTTTAAATTACATTATTTTGAAATTAATTGTTATTTTTATATCAATGCAACATTACAAAACAGCGCTAAACTGCTTTAAATGAACCAAATATGAATGGGAACTGTACTTATCTCACGACAGTTAAGACGTCATATTAGGTACTTAACTCAGAGGGATGTCAGCTGCGAGTCCTGTTATATTTGTGTGATTGTTAAACAAAGATTATGTGGAATTAAACTTGCCCGTAAGAAAAAATTGAGGAAACTTGTAGGTAAGATAGAAGTTTTTATATTAATGTAGGTTATCTCTGTAGGAGGAAACTGAATGGGAAGAAATGAGGTAAGCAGTACATAATTTTAAGTAAAATGGAGAATACTGTGTTATTCCACAATTTGAAGTATTTTTCCATGCTTTATGCAATTTATGCAAGAAATAAGACTTAGAACTGTATTCTCAGAGATATCCGTACCGAATTAATTACTGCCGTAATTACATGACCATTATTAAGGTCAGACAAACAAACTCAAGATAGTCTCGTAAGTTCATCGCAAGTGCAGAAAACACAACAAAAAACCTCAAAACGAAATTAAAATCTTCCTTCAATATTTTAACTTATTTTCTAATTTTCAGATACCCCATAGCGCGACAGCCTAGAAGGCCCATGGCCTACAAGTCTCATACCTATATGTGTTAATCATAAAGATAGGCGATCATTCTGCCAGTGTAGGGGCCAGAATGTCGAATCCCCCAGCCGTTTTATAGCTGGTTTTATCAACCTGGAGCCGCTACTTATTGTAGTTACCCAAATTCCTCACGATGGTGTGTGAGCATTGGTCCCATATTGGCCGAAATTTCGCCCATGGAGACTCGAATCAGCGCTAATCCCGTAGTTCTGTGCCAAAGCTTTTTGTCAAATTCTCAGATATAGGTAGATAATAGATGGAGAGAAAGAAACATAAAATGAGAGCAGGGAGAGAGGGAAGGGGAGGGAGGGAGAGAGATAGGGAGAGAGAGAGAGAGAGAGAGAGAAATGAGAGGGGGAGAGGGGGAGAGAGGGGGAGAGAGAGACCAAGTTCTAATTCATTTCATTTAAAAAATGGAAGAAAGCTATAAACGATACTTCAGAATATTATGCATATTTTTAGGTAACACACATACTTAGTATAATCCAAAGGAAGCAAAGGCTTATGTTGGGGTAGGGAATAGGAACACAGTTAAGTAGAGGCCTATTATTAATATGTAGGTATCTCGCATACAGTGCTGCGGGATTGCAGTTCTGGTTACAAACACACGCACTGCCTATATCAGAACATTTTTAATAAAAGCTGTATAACTTTGTATTATTTGAACAATAATTTAACTTCCGACCAACCTCATGGGTTAGTGGTCAGCATTTCTGACTGCAGTTCATGAGATCCAGGGTTCGATTCCAGCTCAGACCATAGGAATTTTTCCTTAAAGGAAACTGTGGTTGCCCATAGTCTGGAAATTAGGTTAAGTTTAGGTTAAGAACTCTTCTGGCGCTTCATTAGCATTTATCACCCATCATATCACCAGGATTTCGTAACTCTGCCTTCCAGGTGCCCCAACCTAAAAAATGGATTACAATTCCGCCAATGCCAGGAAAAAAAAAAGAACAGAAATGTCATAAAAGGCAATCTAGTATCATCGCACAAAAATTAACAACTATACTCTAACTTCCTTGGGTTCCTTTAATATGCGAAGAAAACTGGATTATTTCCACACACGTTAGAAGAATATTGTTTTTATTTTGAATTAATATTAAAACTATTATCAAATATGTTTTATATTCCATATATTAATACTAATACTACATGTAACGCCGTTATTTTCGAATCCAGATCATTAGAATCTAAATTCAAAACTGGGATTCAAAGCTGACAAATTTTGCCGAGACGAATCATGTTATTTTACGTATCGTAACACCAGGACACGGGATTTAAGATTAAATTCTCCACGAAGGAAAATAAATTGCAATATAATGTCACTGTGCATCAACTATATGTAGACTTCAAAACGTTAAACGATAAAAAGTTAGAGTTATTCGAACGTGTCTAAATGACACAAAGCAAACAGCGTATAAGCAAACAGTTCTCACATACTTCTAAAATTCACAAGGGGTTAAAGAAAGGAGATGTACTATCTCCTCTACTATTCAATTATTTATAGAACATGTCATCAGATCTTTAGAAGACTATTTAACTCATGCCACAAATGCTAGTCAATGTCCAATCACATTTCAATTAATGTTGTTTTACAACCAATGACAGTCGTGTTTCATCTCGCTCTTTATCGATTTCTCTTTATCAGCTCCTGCTTTTGTGATAAAGAAAGTTCTCCTCCTTTTTAATGTTCTGAACAGGTCAAAGCATTATTTTTCTCCAACAAATACATTGAATATAGCAAATAATAAAAAGATTCCTTGATTTTACTGAGTTGTTTACTAAAAAAATAAATGAATAACCCGTAATGTTGATTATGATATATAGTTTGATGTGTTTCATTATTTCTCCAATTGGGTGCACTCTTACAATATTGCGATCTTATTTGGCAATAAATAATATGATCAAGCAGCAGTGAATGAACATAACCTCACATTTCTGATTTGTTTTCAAACGTCGTTTACATAAAATATATAAATATTTTAAAATAACTAGGGCCTATAGTTAAACAATGATTTGTGAGTAAACAGCTTAATTTTATTCGTTAAATAGTCCTAACAAATGCCACTCTTAATTTCCAAATTCTCTAGATAAATTGGAAATCGCTCGTGGCATTACTTATGATAAAGAAGGCCTACAATTCAATAGTGTTAATAAGATGTTAGTTTATGCTGATGAGTAGTATTATTAGGCAATTGCGTGGAGATACCACGCACACTCTATTGAGTAGCCTATAACATTAAGAAATTGGGGATGCAATTCAACATCAATAAAACTAGGTATATGTTCCCACACAGAAATACATTACATAATGGAAATGAACAGTTAATGACAAATGAGGTAAATTTTGAAGTGGCTGAAGCTTCGTAGAAACAATAATTATAACAGGAATGACGTACACAAAGAAATTAAACATAGGTTCATTGTTTGATGCATTACAAGGACTCTCGTCGTCCCAACTTGTCTAAAAAACATTAAATTGAAAATATATAAAAGTGATAATCTGGGTTGCATTATATGGATGCGAAACGTGGACTCTTAATTTAAGGGAGGAGAAAAGAATACGAGTATTTGAGAATAGAGTTAAGATTTTTTTTGGACCAAGAGAGATGAACAGATGGGCAAATAGAGAAGACTAACAGTAAGATACATGATATTTACGGGAAACCAGTCGTAAATAAAACAGTTAAGCCTCATAGACTGCGATGGGCAGTGCGTGTGGCATGAATTAGGGGTGAAAGGGAGGCACGGAAACTCCTTGTAGCATAACAAAATGAAAGTGCCAGAAGGTAGGCCAAGAAAATGATGGGAGAATAACATTAACTGTGATTTGAAGGAAGTAGATTATTCAGGATATGAATAGGTAACAGTAGCTCAGGATATGGCTGTATGAAGAGCTTACGTCCACGCGGCCACGAATCTGTGGTTTGATACTGCTGGTGAGTTAGTTACATGTATTTCATATACTTTTCAATGTTTTTTTTTTATTTTCTTTAACTTGGATAATATACAATTCTAAATCTGAACTTTGTAGATTTTGTGCTTATTGAGTTGAAGAAAAGGTATTTTCCCCTTTAATCTTCCAGAATAACAAAAATATTATTAATAACGCACGATTGATAAACCGCTAACATCTAGTGTCACTTGTCTAGAATGGTGGAGGCTTAACCTCGAGACACTTCTAAGACCTTATTGGAAACATTTTTACATTATTATTATTAATATTATTATTAATATTATTATTGCTATTATTATTGTTATCATTACTATTATCATCATTATTATCAATATTATTATTGCTATTATTATTGTTATCATTACTATTATCATCATTATTGTTATCATTACTATTATCATCATTATTATTATCATTATTATTATCATTATTATTATCATTATTATTATTATCATTATTATTATCATCATCATAATTATCATTATTATCATCATCATTATTATCATCATCATTATTATTATCATTATTATCATCATTATTGCCATCATCATTATTATCATCATTTTTATCATTATTATTATTATATTGCGGTTTGTCGCTGTTTTGAAAATACGTATTTAGTTGGTAAATTAGCAAAACGTTTTAAATTGTCATTACTTTCTACATATGTAGAGGAATTACTCTGCAAATATTGAATCGAGTACAGCAAAGTGATAAGCCACATGACATGGATTACACGGTTTATTAACTTTATAACGTATCACTTACTGTTATTTATGTGCCATGATATATAGTACAAATGTACAATTTCTCTAACTGTCCAACATGCCTCATATTGTTGGAGAAATTTGTCACTGTGGGAAAATGAATTTTATCTCATACTATGTTTCTTACTTCAATACTACCGTATACGGTCTTACAAAATGACCGTAAAAAGGAACATTACGTACCAAATAACTTACGGTAAAATTCACAAAATGTATGCATTTTCAATATCATAAGATTAAATCATGGTGAAATTAGCAATTTTATGAGTAAAGAAGCAAGGGCAACTATAGAAATTATATAAACATAAATAATAGATTCACATAACCAGTTTTCCTTACATTAATAAGGTTTTATAAGGCTATGGATAAAAATAAACGATTTCACTTGCAAAAAAGTTATTCATGCAGGAACTGCGTAAACTAAGAAATGTAAAAACCAACTCAGCAAGTCTAATTTATGGTCCGATTTACTGGTTTACAGAGTGTATTTTTTTTTTTTGTTGGTTAAATAGTATGAAAGGATACTTACATTGCGAGAAAAGCAAACATTGCGGCTGCTAAAGAGATTTGAAATTCTACTTGAATCAATACTCCCCTTGTAATGGTAGATTTGATCAATGATTTTTTGGAGAATACCTTCCCCACGTTATTTCAATAGCATAGGCACATACTGAGTTTCGTTACGAAAATTGTTGAACCAAAGAGAGATGAACAGGCTAATGGAGAAAACTACATAACACTGAGCTACATTATCATTATGGGAAACTAGATATAATAAGAACAATTAAGTTCGTAGAATGTTATGGCCAGAACATGTGGCAAGAATGAGAAATTAAAGAGGGGAATGGAAATTTGTAGGAAACCCAGAGGGAAATCTCCCAGTAGGGAGGCCAAGAACGAAGTGAGAGAATAATATTAACCATGGTTTGAGGGATGTAGGTTATACAAGGGATAATTGGAAAACATTAGTACACGATAGAGATGTATGGAGAACTTATGTCTGCGCGGCCATGAACCTACGGGTTCGATAGTGCCAATGAGTTAGTATACAAGTTATAAGTTATATATAAATAAATATATCAATTCATAGTAATTCTACCCGAGAGCAGGTCTTTCACTAAAATCAGCGCATTTCCTTGCTATGCTTTGCAGCTTTACTAAGGAATTATAGGGAGGTCGCTTCCCGTTGCTTTCCACACCGGTGAAGGATGGTGATGATAAAGATAAGGACGAAGATGGCCGGATGATTTTCGAGGACCGTTGGACCCTAAACTTCCTGACATTTGTCTTACAGGTGAGGAAAAACCCCAAAAAAAACTCACCTAGGAGCCTGTCCCGACCGGGAATCGAACCAGGGCCCGCTGCGTGACAAGGCAGCACGCTACTTCGAGGTCACAGCGGTGGACACACAAATATAAATTCTTATAAATGATTCTAGCGTTTGATGCAAGCACGATCGGTAATTGGATGGAAAATGACAATTAAATAATTATATTCCTAAAAATAAAAAAAATAAAATGGATAAATTACGTTTATTAAATGTTGAGTGATTCCGGGTTATGTGGCCGTGGTCCATAGTTGGTGTTGATACCAGACGTTTCGCCCTCAACTGCGGAGGGCATCTTCAGTGGCGAGTGCTTCTATGCGTGTTTCCTGGTCGGAAGATCTACTTAGAATGAGCGCTGTGGACGTAGAGGACGTTGTATTAGTGGGGGGTGCAGGGTGAGGGGCTCTTGCTGATTGGCTAATAGTTGTCTCCTTGTTGTCACTGGTGTTAATGCATTTATTTTCTAGTGTATGAAACCAGGCCTTAGACAGTTTGATACCTTCTTCTTTTCTGTTACACAAGCATAAGGGAAATATTAACAGAAAAGAAGAAGGTATCAAACTGTCTAAGGCCTGGTTTCATACACTAGAAAATAAATGCATTAACACCAGTGACAACAAGGAGACAACTATTAGCCAATCAGCAAGAGCCACGCCCACTCACCCTGCACCCCCCACTAATACAACGTCCTCTACGTCCACAGCGCTCATTCTAAGTAGATCTTCCGACTAGGAAACACGCATAGAAGCACTCGCCACTGAAGATGCCCTCCGCAGTTGAGGGCGAAACGTCTGGTATCAACACCAACTATGGACCACGGCCACATAACCCGGAATCACTCAACATTACGATTACCGGCCGTGAAAGCCTGCATTCAACTACGTTTATTAAAATTTGATCAATTTCGTAGGAAATTTATAAAATCAACGCTTTGTCAATATCAGGTGATTATGAAAGCATGAGACTTCGTATAGACTATATAATTATATACACACACATACCCACACACTTTTGGTATAAAAGCGATATATTATGATACGTGTTGGATGCGAAACGTGGACTCTTACTTTAAGGGAGGAAAGGAGATTACAAGTATTTGAGAATAAAGTACTTAGGAAATTTTTGGGCCAAAGAGAGTTTAAGAGACAGGTGAATGGAGAAGACTACTTAACAATGAACTACATGGTCTTTATAGGAAACCAGATATAATAAGAACAGTTAAGTCTCGTAGACATCGATGGGCAGGACATGTTGCACGTATGGGGAATGAAAGACTTGCATGGAAGCTTCTTGTAGGAAAGCCAGAGGGAAAACGCCCAGTTGGTAGACCAAGAATGAGGTGGGAGAATAACATTAACTATGATTTGAGGGAAGTAGATTATACAGGGAATGATTGGAAAGCATTGGTTCAAGATAGGGATGTATGGAGAGCTTATGTCCGCGCGGTCATGAACCTACGGGTTCGATAGTGCCAGTGAGTAAGTAAGTAAGTTGGTTGTAGAAGAGAAAAAAAAGAACATTGAGACTTAGTGGAAGCTACTTGCACCATGGTTCAGAGAATGAATGGGCAATATTTTTTCAAACATGCTCTCAATTTCCCAGTAATGTGTCGAGTCTAGTTTTTAGTCTGCAGGATGCCCTACTGTCATGTGAAAGTAACTATCTACATACCATACGTCATTTATTTATGTTTAATCGACTTTTGCGTCACTCGAGAAATTTCAGAGCTTCAAAAGCACTTTCTGATTTTATCAGTCTCTAATCCAAACTTGCCATTAATATAATTCGTAATATAGGCCTACATGTCTACACAATACACAGTGGTAAGTGATATGCACCAAGTTATTCGAAGATATCATCATCATCATCCGGTAACATGGCAGCTGCCGCCATCTTCCGGAAACCAAAACCATTCCTCTCTGTCCATGCATTGATCTTCCTCCAATCCTCTGATATTCATAGCCGCTTGTACCCCTTCTACCCAAGTTTCTTCGGTCTTCCTCCTTTCCATTGGGATCCATTCCATAACAATTTTAGGCAATCTTTGCTCTGGCATTCTTTTCTATAATATCTATGAAAAACGTAATCAAAATAATATCAACTATAAATAACTGAAAAAAAATAAATCACGTCTGAAGGACAACCCGAAGACTAATAAAAATTTATTATTTTTAGTATCTGACTCTTTAATTAGCATTTATGTATTTTTTTTATTAAACTGAAGAAAATCATACACAAAGGTATTATTCAAAATACTGTATTAATAACAGAATTTTACAGCGCTGTACAGGATTAAAAATCTTGTAGATACAAAAACCCTATTGTGCAATTGAAGTTCGTATTTTAACGTTAGATTTTTGTTACTTAACCAACTCAAGGGAATAGTAAAAACCATAAAATTCGCTCCGGTGGTTTACAAATATCGAAATTACCTAAAAACGGCTACTGTTGTTACGGTAAACTTCTATTTTATTTTATGAACTATATAAAATTAAAGTTTAAAAATAAAATATAAGAGAATAATTTTATAATTCATAGATAAGGAGTTAAATAGAACACAATTCATTCCGAACAATGTCTCGCGAGCTTGGTAAGTAGGTAGTTTTTTATTTAATGAAATCATTAAAGTCGCAACTCAAAAGTAGACTTAAAAGGGCCGATTTTTTGTTTTGTTTTTCAGGTCTGAAGTTGTTTTATGTGCCGTAAATCTAAGACATGTAACTCACGGTTTTACTTTCCTTCCTAAGGTAACCGTCAAGTTAAAATTAATAAAAATAATAATTTATTATTATTACTGTAATATATTTTGTATTTACCATATTGGCTGTACATTGCGTAGGCTTAATGTGTTATTAATTTAGGCATAATTCATAATAATCGTTAGTAGGACCTATATGTATAACTTAATCTTGAACTGGAACAGAATATCTTATGGTTAACTCCATCAGGCAAAATAAATATTAATACACTATTATTATCAGTATTTTTACGCTCTGAAAAAATAATTTGGCTCAATACGGATTTAAACCCGCCAACCAAAGGCGAGCATAGTAATCACTAGTCCACTGGTATCGATCTTTGCACTCGGAACTATTTTTTTTTTTTTTTCGTATATCGATTAAGTCAAATTTTAACCCCTTAATAGAACAACAATCCGTCTAAGTGGGAAAGAGTTCGCTTCTTCCGGCAACCAGGGTTCAATTTCCTGGTCCTGGCTTATTGCTAACCACAAATCCAGGCAGATATATCACAGTACCTGACTAATTACCTGTCACTGTGCACTGTTCAAATTTGTGTTTCAGAGTTCCTGTTCCCTGCAGAAAGGGATCCGCCAAAGGCACAGTACTTGCTTTCAACACTTAAGTGGAGTTAAAGTCCTACAAAAGGGAGGAGGGTAATATATATATATCACATACATGAACGAATATTGTATCAATGTTGCTTTTGTGTTTATTTTCCAAGATACCCACAGGCTGCTTTGAAATAAATATCACCGACAATATTAGCCTATAACTAAGTAACTCCGCTTCATAAAATTGTCAATTTCCCCCCCCAAATACCCCAGGTTTGTCTTTCGACATTCCTGGTTTCTCTCCTGGCATGGCGTACTTGTAACCCACTTCTGAGGTTGGGGCGCCTGAAAGGCGGGGTTACGTTGCCCCGATGATATGATGGGTGATGATGACGATAATGGTGCGCCATTAGAGTCCCTAATCCTAAACTTAACCTAAGATGAATAGAATAATGATGATTGCGATGGTCATATGATTTCGGGGACCGTTTGGGCCTTCAAGTTATTCTGACATCTGTCTTACGAGTGAGGAAAAACCCCGATAAAAACCTCCCCCAGAAAAACTGTCCCGACCGAGTATCGAACCCGGGCCCGCTGCGTGACAAGGCAGCACGCTACCCCGAGACCACAGCGGTGGACAATTGTCAAAATGTTTATTACAATTTTGTAACCAATAATGTAATATTAATTTTCATCCAGGATTCACAATACGTAACCCAAATTCTAGATTAAATTATTATTACATTAATCATCATCCAGAGATTAAGCCTGTTGGCTCGTTCCGGTTTCATGAAAGCTAGAATTGTCAAATTTGTTCAGACCATCTTCTATGTGGGCGTCCAAATATTTCCCCTTCCGTGCGGTTTATAATTTAGCAATAATTTTGGAAATATTCCTTCTGGCATTCTATCAATATGTTCTTTCCAGTCGTTCCTATATTTAATTATTCGGTCTGTAAGTTTGAAAATATTTAGTTCCTTTCTTATATCTTCATTTTTTTTCTTATCTAGCAGTTTTGTTACATTAATAACAAATGTTATTTATCAAGAAATTAACAGTTTCGAAATGCTGAATTAGAGCCTAATGAAGTGGACACAATTCTAGGACATCTTGTCGGTCGAAGATGGAATAGTACTGAGAAATCTGCTACGTATATACTGCTCAATGAAGTGAGAAACAGAGCTATGCTCATCTGGGTCACTTTTGTATAAACTGAACTGAAACGTTTAAATTGTGCTACATCCCTCAATTTACTATACAATGCATTATGTACCAATGTACCAAAAACAAACTGTACTGAACAAATAATACACCAACATGGGGTCTTCACAATGTATTGAATTTAACTTACTGAACTACATACTTCTTCTCACTTAAGAATTTAGAACCAGCATGAAACACTAGCAGCACTAGTAGTTGTAGTAGTAATAATAGCAATAATAGTACGTAGTAGTAACAATAAGAATAGTAGTGTAAAATTACACTGGTCAACGTCATTTTTGTCTAATGAGTACCAATAGTTGAACTTAATGCAGTTTTTTACCGTGTTTTCAAATATGTATTCGGAATTTCTCCATCACCCACAGTTTTTTTTTTATTTCAATTTCAATTGATGGATTTAAATAATTATTTTGTGCTTAACAAATATTACAGAGATTACGTCAAAATCAAAACGTACAGTTGTGAACCCTGACTTGCAATCTGCAATGAGACCAGTTCCACACTGCGAAGGATTGTCCATACCAAAGCCTCCAGAACATGTGACATTAGATGAAGAGAGCTCAGATTCTGATGGAGGTAAGGAAGAAGAAGAAACAGATTTTTGTGATAGAAATTTGAACAAAGCTGTTCGTCTGAGCCTCATTTATTGACTCAAGAAGATCTTAACGATCTCATACGAGATTTAAAGTTATCCAAAAACCAGTCTGAAATGCTTGGTTCCCGGCTAAAAGGGTGGAATCTTCTTCAAACCTTGCGTAATGGAGAAAACCCGATAACATATTTGAATTCAGGAGAAAAAATACTATCAGAATCACATATTTTTATTTCTGAGACAAAAAAAAAGTTTCTTCAGTGATATTAGTAACATTATTAGTGGTAATAGTAATAAAAGTAGTAGCAGTAGTAGTAGTAGTAGAAAAAAGTAGTAATATTTTATTTAACGACGGTACTTTACTGTTTATGACATCGCAATTTGTAGCTCGGGTGAAAGTCTTATTTCAGATCTGAGGTTCTTTTTAAACCTATTTACATATTATAACATTAAGCAGTGAATTGTGATAAATCAATTACTTTTTATGAAAGAAATGCAACGACAGAAATAAAATAATTTTCCCGGAATTTCCATTTGAGATTATATGTAATTATAATGAAATATCATGAGTTTTTTCCCGCATAAATAGCCCACTATTAAACTTGGATAAATTGTTATTACACGAATAAATTTAAAGTGTTACTTGGACAAATTGAGTTTTAATTTTCACGCCAAATTTGAAATGGTCTACATTAGACTACTTATTTTAAACTACAGCGCACAATGAGCCGATAATCACATATTGAATGACTGCCCAAATTAATAAAAGAGGAAGCGTGTCCACCGCTATGGTCTCGAGGTAGCGTGCTGCCTTGTCACGCAACAGGCCCGGGTACGATCCCCGGTCGGTACAGTTTCTTGAGTGAGGTTTTTATCGGGGTTTTTCCTAGCTTGTAAGACAAATGTTAGGAAACTTTAAGGCCCAAACGGTCGCCGAACATCATATGGCCATCGCAATCATCATCATTCATATTCATCTTAGACTAAGCTTAGGATTAAGGACTCCCTGGCGCACCAATATCATCATCATCCATCATATCATCGTGGCAACGTAACCCCGCCTTCCAGGCGCCCCACCTCAGAAGTGGGTTACAATTACACCAATGCCAGGAGAGAACCCCAGAAATGTCCAAAAGGACAACCTTACTTACTTACTCACTAGCACTATCAAACCCGTAGGTTCATGGCCGCGCGGACATAAGCTCTCCATACATCCCTATCCTGAGCCAATGCTTTCCAACCATTCCCTGTATAATCTACTTCCCTCAAATCATAGTTAATGTTGTTCTTCCACCTCATTCTTGGTCTATCAACTGGGCGTTTTCCTTCTGGCCTTCCTACAAGAAGTTTCCATGCACGTCTTTCATTCCCCATACGCGCAACATGTCCTGCCCATCGCAGTCTACGAGACTTAACTGTTCTTATTATATCTTGCTTCCTATAAAGACCATGTAGTTCATTGTTAAGTAGTCTTCTCCATTCACCTGTCTCTTCATCTCTCTTTGGTCCAAAAATTTTCCTAAGAACTTTATTCTCAAATACTCGTAATCTCCTTTCCTCTCTTAAAGTAAGAGTCCATGTTTCGCACCCATATAATATAACTGGTAGAATAATAGTTTTATATATTTTCAGTTTAACGTTTTTTTTTAAATGAGTTGGGACATCAAAAGTCTCTGCAATGCATAATAGCATGCATTTCCAGAATTGAGCATATGTTTAATTTCTTTGTGCGTCTCATTCCTATTTGTGATTATTGTTCCTAGGTATTTGAATTCAGCCACTTCCTCAAAATTTCCCTCATTTGTCATTAGCTGTCCATTTTCATTATATACTGAATTTCTACGTGTGACCATATATTTAGTTTTACTGATATTTACTTCCAGTCCTAATTCCTTAGTGTTACTCAATAGCGTGTGCGTTTTGGCCTTTAGTATCTCCTCGCTATCGGCCAGTAGTACAACCTCGGGCATAAAAAAAAATGAATATATAAGGAATCGTCTTTGCATACTTATGAGAAAACGTTTCTAGATATAATGGACTCATAATTTGTATAAAGAGAATTTAAGTGTACTTATTCAGAGGCTCATAAACTATTTAACATTCAGATATTTATTTGGCGTCTCCCGTTGTGCGGTAGTGTTTATGGTTTAATGTGGACGAACGTTAGGTATTGAAAGCCCACTGTCTCTAATGTTGCTTATGAATAACATTATAACTTGATACTTGCGTAAACAGAACAGTCTTTTTCGTTGCTTACTCAATTCCTACACCTTCTAGCCATATTCCAATCGAGCAGAGCAGGACTGTGTACTGAAAGAGCTGTGTGTTAAAACTTGTTAACCCTTTCTTTACAGAATTTTGAAATTAAAGTGAAAAAATACTGGGTACATTTTTCTATTTATAATACGGTGTGCAGTTGTGATATATTTCATTTTTCAACTTTCGAATTTACAATTTAACACATTTTTTCCCCGATGAAACCGGTAACAATTTGTTAAAAAGTCGCTGATAACAAAATAACTTCAATTAAACTATGTTTCTTCACTGGGAAAGAAAGGGATAAAAGGTTATCTTCCAAACACACGTTAAAATTAAATATCTGAAGCCTAGGCCTAAAATGTCTGCTTGATTAATTCTGATAAGGGGATGAAATTTTGTTTTAAATTCTGCATTACTTATCAAACGCTGGAACTAAAATTATTGTACAGCTTAATTTATGTTGACAAAGGAAAGTGAACATGTCTCTATTGTATTCATACGTATTTCATATATATCTCGTCCATCGTTGTGGTGTCAAGATAGCGTGCTGCCTTATCACGCAGCGGGCCCGGGTTCGATTCCCGGTCGGGACAGGTTCCTGGGTGAGGTTTTTTCTGGGTTTTTCCTCACCTGTAAGACAAATGTCAGGAAGCTTAGTGCCCAACGGTCCCTGAAAATTATCCGGCCATCATCATCATCCTTAGCATTATCACCATCATCCTTCACCGGAGTGGAAAGCAACTTGAAGCTACCACACCTATAATTCCCTAGTAAAGCTGCAAAGCATAGCATGAAAATGCTATGATTGCAATGAAAGACCTGCCCTCGGGCAGCATTACTATGGATGGATATATATATATATATATATATATATATATATATATTAGGCCATAGGTTCATGATCCCGCGGACGTAAGCTCTCCATACATCCCTATCCTGAGCTAATGTTTTCCAATCATCTCCTGTACAATCTACTTCCCTCAAATCACGACTAACGTTATTTCCCCACCTCATTTTTTGGCCTACCTATTGAATGCTTTCCTTCTAGTTTTCCTAAAAGGAGTTTCCATTCTCTTCTTTCATTTGCCCATTCGTGGCATGTGTCCTGCCTACCGCAGTCTAAGATATTTAATTGTTATTATATCTAGTTTCGTATAAAGAACATATAACTCACCTGTATGTCATTATATATATGGTATGATAAGAAAAATAAATGCCTGGACGGGATTCGAACCCGGATCTCTGAGTCTGTACCTCAGCGTGATATCCATTACACTACCAGGCGAATCCAATTCAAACACTTATTTTTCTTATATATGTATTATACTCTCCATTATTACTAGATGTCGCGAGAACACTGTCTTCACTGCCATCTAGTAGCTGACTATATCAAGTAAGCAAATTAAAGAGAATATTTATTTTACTTTATAGCAGTGACGCTTTATCGATGTTATAATTAAATCTTTAACATTGAGCAATGCAAGCTTAATATGGTAGATAAGAAAAATAAATGCCTGGACGGGATTCGAACCCGGATCTCTGAGTCTGTACCTCAGCGTGATATCCATTACACTACCAGGCGAATCCAATTCAAACACTTATTTTTCTTATATATGTATTATACTCTCCATTATTACTAGATGTCGCGAGAACACTGTCTTCACTGCCATCTAGTAGCTGACTATATCAAGTAAGCAATTAAAGAGAATATTTATTTTACTTTATAGCAGTGACGCTTTATCGATGTTATAATTAAATCTTTAACATTGAGCAATGCAAGCTTAATATGGTATGATAAGAAAAATAAATGCCTGGACGGGATTCGAACCCGGATCTCTGAGTCTGAACCTCAGCGTGATATCCATTACACTATATATATATATATATATATATATAATATGGAGTAATGTCTTATACTTCAATTACATAAATGTATTTTTGAATATAACCATTCAAGTCTGGGAGAAAAAAAAACGAGCTTTAAATAACATACGAGCATTACTAAGTACTCTTCAGAAGGACGTAAGTGGCGAGATCATAAACTTGTGGAAGGCACCTCAACGCAGAATACTGCTTTGCATTCTATGATCGTAACGACGATATTTTTGTTGAAATAATTAATTGCACACGTCAAAGTAGTATCACAGCTGGAGAAAGGATATTATTGTTAACAATGAACACCGTTGCACAGCGCCACATGTGAGGTAGATACTATGTATAACGGCCCATACAACTGTCATTTCATATCCGAAATGAAGACACACATTAAATTACACCTATCATCCCACTGTTTTTATTCAGTTTACAGTTAAAGCAATAAACACTCATGACAGCACAAGAAAAGCATTTGCCAAAACACAGCTCGCAATGAAGTTTTTATCTATAATGTTTTGATTTACTCTTTGTTGCATAAAAAAGGATGAATTTAATGTTCCACGAACAGATCATACAATACAACAATGTTCTCCGAGAGAGAAAAAAGTAGAATGGCATGTGGTCGTAATACTGTTATACACCCACACTTAAATAATTATTTTAATGTTTCACAGTTTTTTTTTTTAAGTTAAGGATGCTGATCGCCTCTGACCTTATACAAGTAGTTCAACCATAAATAAGAACAATAAAAACTGTCCACTCACTATGCATTATATATTCGTTTATATTTAGTCATTTTCTATACATTAATTACAATTGCTGAAAAATAAACTTCTTTATCGCTACGTTGAATATTGCAATTATAGGAGAATTATGGCACTTAATAAATGATTTAATTCCGTACATCCTGGGGCAGAGAAGTAAACATATTTTAAATAAGAAAATTAGCATTAATGATATTACAGTCGATATAGTTTTCATAGAAATATATAATATATAAAAATGAATGTTTGTTTGTACTTTATTCGCGGCCATACCGTTGATCTGATTGTGATGGGGCTTTTTGCAAAGTGTTCAGGAGATTCCCGGGATGAACATAGGCTATATGAGAGTTGTGGTACTCAATCACTACACTCTTAAAAATCGCCCTTTGTAGTGGAAAACGTGAAAAAAAGGAGTTCTTTGATCGCTTAAATGGCTTACGCTGCCTAAACCATAACAAATATACAAAATTAATATACACAGAACTGAATATGTCAAAAAGCTCTACAAAAAAGTCCCCGACAGCATATGCTTATCTCTTACGGAGAACTCACAACAACCATTTTTGTCTTTCATTGATGCCAAGAAGATCCAAACAAGTACGTAGATTCTTGTGCAAGCATAGCAGCACATGGCGGGCATTCTTTTACGGACAACTCACAATAACGAATGTTGTCTTTTAGCTCATTTATGCCAAGAAGATCGAGATCAGTAGATTCCTGGGCAACACCGGGTAATCAGCACATGGAATCTTAAAATAATTACGATATGTATTTATAATTATTTTTCATTTGACTTATTCAACTAAACATAAGAAGTACATTGATTTTTGTCTTTCAGCTCATTTATGCCAAGAAGATCGGGATGAGTAGATTTCCGGACAACGCCGGGTCAACAGCACGGGGTATCTAAAAATAATTACGATATAAATTTTCCTTTTACTTATTTAACTAAACATAAAACACATTAATTTTCGTATTTCAGCTCATTTATGTCAAGAAGATCGGGAAAAGTAGATTCCCGGGCAACGCTGGGTAATCAGCACGAGGTATCTAAAAATTTAAATGTATCATTATTTTTGCTTTTACTTATTCAACTGAACATAAAAGGATATTAATTTTCATTAATTAGGTGTAGCAGCGCACGCCGGGTATTAGCTAGTAGGGTTATATATTTTAAAATATAGATCATTAGTATGGCCTAGATTGAAAAATACGAATTACCCAGAATTCCAATAAATTGTCAAAAACAGCAATTTTCCATATCTTATACCAAAATAATCGCATGAGTGCACATTTATGAATGGTATAAACGTATTAGAACTAATCTACGTATTATATTATCGTGTACTAGCACTTCCCTTCAAAACGTGAGGAAATATTTAACCATTCTACAGAGTAAGTTGTTCCGTAATATCATATAACTTTTTGTAAATTTCATACGCCTCTTTAAAACGTGCAAAACATATAACATATAAAAGTTATTTAATACACAAGTGATCTTCTTGGTGATAAAATATTAAAATATATATGCAGTCAATATACCCATTTCACCAATTAATGTTTTAAAATGGTCAACAAGTTTCTACAGCCAAGCTGTCATTCTCAAGACCAGATATTGACTGATATCTGGTCTTGAGAATGACAGCTTGGCTGTAGAAACTTGTTGACCATTTTAAAACATTAATTGGTGAAATGGGTATATTGACTGCATATATATTTTAATTTTTTTATAAAAGTTATGATATTACCAGTTATTAACGACTCACTATATGATGGTTGTCCGCTTATATACGTAAAAGTGGGTGCCGCGCGACAATGCCTGACAATGATTAACATGCGGAATTATTATATGGAGGTTTTGGACCAAAGAGAGATGAACAGACAGGTGAATGGAGAAGACTACATAACAATGAACTACATGGTCTGTATAGGAAGCCAGATATAATAAGAGCAGTTAAGTATCGTAGACTGCGATGGGCAGGACATGTTGCGCGTATGGGGAATGAAAGACGTGCATGGAAGCTTCTTGTAGGAAAGCCAGAGGGAAAACGCCTAGTTGGTAGACCAAGAATGAGGTGGGAGAACAACATTAACTATGATTTGAGGGAAGTAGATTATACAGGGAATGATTGGAAAGCATTAGCTCAGGATAGGGATTTATGGAGAGCTGATGTCCGCGCGGCCATGAACCTACGGGTTCGATAGTGCCAGTGAGTAAGTAAGTAAGGTAGTCGGCATCTTTGTTCACTTATACTTAATTATATATAACAGCTGCGGGGAAACAAAGCGAGCCGCTGGACAACCATCATAGTGAGGCGGTAACACATCAAATTTGAATCACTTGCTACCTCACTCACACTGACACTATCGAACGTGAGGTTCGTGGATGCGAACATAAACACTATATATATATCTGTCTTGAGTTAATATTTTCCTTTCATTCCCTGTATAATTCACTAATCTCAAAAAGCATGGTTAATAGTATTCTCCCGTCCCATTCTGACCTACATACAGGGCGTTTTTTCTCTAGTTTTCCAACAAGATCTGTAATCCTCTTTCATTCCGTGCCATATGCCGCGCACATCTCAGCCTGCAGGATTTTCGATAAATGTCATGGGGATAATTGTTAAGTACTTTACTCCATTCACGTCTTTCTGTAGCTGTCTCTTTGGTCACAAAATCCTACTCACTCTACACTCAAATACACTTAATAATTTATCCGTTCTTAAAATATGGGACTATGTTTCGCACTCGTACAAGGTAAACGGGAAAATCGCCTTTTCTGAGCGAGAAAAAGAAGTGTACTCTAAGACCTACCACATACAGTATGATACACATGAGCTGGAAAAGGTAAGTAAGAAATGAAAATTTTAATGTTTAGTTAGAGATCGAAAACCGCCATCTAGGTAATATATTCACCATCGCACTAACGGACTACGCAGAACAACGCCGGGAGTACAAACGCCTACTAAAAGAAAAGAAGACACCTAGAACAAATCCTAATCGCCGAAACAGAAATTAAGCCATATAATATATTAAGGACTTCCAAGAAACGTCACCCAACTCCTCTCGTGAATCTGGAGCAATGGGAAACCCACTTCAGAAACCGACTAGGAGAGAAGGGCGAAACAGCAGTTGATCCAGCGCCGCACATGCATAATACAAGAACAGAACTCGACGACCCAATCACTCCTGATGATGTAGCCCGCTTCATAAGCAATACTAAAAACAACAAGGCTGCTGGTCCGGATGGGATATTCGCGGAACACCTGAAAACCTTGTCTCAAGATCTGGCAGTACCGCTAGCCCTCCTATACAACGAATGCCTCACGAACAGCACAATCCCACAGCAATGGAGAAAGACAATAATAGTGGTACTCCACAAAGGCAAAGGCAGGAAAGACGACCCAAACAGTTACAGGGGAATCGCTTTGGAGAACACAATGTTCAAACTATTCTCCAAAATCATACTAGAGCGCATCGAGCTAAGATTACGAGCAAACATCCCCACGAATCAATTCGGATTCACTCCAGGCAGATCGACTTTACATGCAGTACAAGAAATCCTAGTTGAGATAGAAAATAGCATGGCACAACCAAACACCCCCCTGTATGCAATATTCATAGATTATTCAAAAGCATTGACAGCATTAACAGAAAGTTACTTTGCCACAAGCTGGAGAATGCACTGGGCAGGTCAAGTCGCGAACTGGAGACAATAAAATCGATTCTCAGCACCAACTATGTAGCAATCTACGATGGCATATCAATGTCAAAAGAAATTGCTCAAACACGAGGAGTCCTACAAGGAGACCCACTGAGCCCAGTCCTCTTTAACATTATGACGGCCGATATTGGACAAGCTATAAACGCAAGAAATACAAAGCTATTAATGTATGCCGATGACATGGCCATCCTTTCCAAGAGTCCTGAAGATCTGCAGGAGGCCATGAAGAATATCAGAAAATGGGCGTCAGAAAATTCAATGGAAATAAATAGCTCCAAAACAAAAGCAATGAAGTTCAGAACAGGAGGCAGATTATCAAAAAATGACCACTTTATGTGCGGCGACTCAGCCCTAGAAATAGTCCCCAACTTTAAGTACCTGGGAGTGACGCTGCAGACCACTGGAACCACGTTCACCATGCATATACAAGACAGGACCACAGCGGCAATAAATTCGATGTTCGACATCCCCAAGCTTGAGAGACTGTCCCTGCCAACGGCGATGGCACTGTTCCTACTCAAGGTAGCACCAGCGGCCACATACGGTATTCAGATAATTTGGATTCACCTAACAGCGAAAAACCTCAAGAAATTGGAGAATGTCAAAGCCAGATATCTCAAGAGGGCCTTGTCACTCTCAAAGTACACAAGAAACAGCTACGCCTACAGAATAGCACATGAATCCTACTTCATTGAGGACATCAAGCTTCGCTTCAATCTACCAGAAACCCAGGCATATAAAGACGCCATCAAAGAGAGACAAAACAAAGCCAATGCAATACCGATGGAAATAATGGACACAGAAACTATGAAAACCGATGTGTGGAAAGGACCGAACTTCCAACTTCGCCACCTATACACACGCTTCGCCGCGCATGGTTTCCACTGGAAAATATGTCAGAATCCGTCATACCACGACCCGAAGGAGGACTGCAGATGCAAGCTTTGCGACGAGCCATGCTCCAGGTACCACCTAATGAAATGCAAAAGCAGAACTCAGCCTCTCACCAAAATTACAAAAGACTGGTGAAAACTCTAAATGTACACATTGTGTTTAATAAAATCAATTAATATTCATCAGCAAGAAAAGCGATCAATTAAAAAAAAAGCTAAAGTTTATAACTCAATCCCCTGTATCGATTCTACGTTTTAGTTCTTAATGTTTTATGTTTTTATACATGCTATAGGACATTTAGCTCGGAAGTAACTGGAAAAGTGTGATAAAAGCATAAAACAGAGAGAGGGAGAGAGAGAGAGAGAGAGAAACAGATTTTTTTTTAATATATCACTTTCCTTGATGTTAACCAATATGTTCTTAAACTCGTGAATCAATAATAATAATAATAATAATAATAATAATAATAATAATAATAATAGTATTACTATTATCATTATATTATTATTATTATTATTATCTTCATCATCATTATTGTTATTATTTTGTTATTATTATTATTTTGTTATTATTGTTACTTTGTTATTACTGTCAATATTGTTATTATTATTATTATTATTATTATTATTATATTATTATTATTGTTATTATTATATTAGTCTATTATATTATAGCAATAAAAATATTTAGTTCGCGTCATCTTTAAATGTAGGAAACTGAAGATAGTTCATTCAAAAATACTTCCAAATGTGACTTAAGTCTGAAAAAGTTCCACATACTGTACGAACCAAAATACTAAACAAAAGTTGACTCTAAAGAATATTTGTATGTATGTTAGTTTTTTTTACCAAAAAAGGTATAATCACTACACTTGGAATGTGGAATAAATTGAACAGGAAATTCGTGTTTGACAGAAGCCACGCACCTGGCAATAAAAAACAATACGCATGAGCTTGTATTTGTGGCACGCTTCCTCCAACCTTGGTGCCAGTAGACAGCCGGAAACTCTGTGGCAGATCCACAAGGATATCATGACTACTGTCTGTGAAATAAGACAAATTCTTCGTCATGCAGAGGTCAAACATCATTCTAGAGGCCAAACGCCATTCCAAACTATGCGTTAACATTCCAGACATTCGCATAAAGTTAACATTTCCAATTTTTTTTATTTTCTTCCTATGAACCACACATACATTTCTATATGTCTTATTCTTCTTTATGATCATTAAATTTATCTCTTTACCAATGCAGTTAGATTTCCTTTTATGAGAAATTAATTTTATTTTACTTGCATGTTTTGTCCCACACACTGGCTGAGCGGACCAAGGAACCTTGCACTGGCTCAAAACTACAGGTCATACGCTGGTTCGAGTTCCCATAGAAGAAAAAATCAAAGTATTTCGGCCAGTGTTATAGGACCGGTGTCTACACAGCATCGTGAGGAATTTGGATATCTACGTCAAATAGTGGCGCCAGATTGATAAAAGCAGCAATAGTGGCTTGGGCCCATCTTGCGATCACATTAATTTGATGACCATTTTCCTTTATCTATGCAGATACGGAAGTGAGGCCAGCAGCCAGCTGAGACTTCTAGACACATCGCGCCATGGAGTTTAGTTTTTAGTTAAGGTACGTGTTTTATTTTTGTTTGCCTTTATTATTATTATTATTATTATTATTATTATTATTATTATTATTATTATTATTATTATTGTTGTTGTTGTTGTTATTACTATTATTAGTATCATCATCATCATTATCATCATTAAAAATATATACATATATGCCATGAAAAGAAAAACTCCTAAACCGAGATTTGAACCCAGAACCTCTAACTTGGTACGTTAGTGCGCTACCAGTTACACCATCCAGGCATCCTAGCACAATTTTTTTTTCCCTTCATATATACATATATTTAGGTAGCGGGGTCAAGGTGAAGGTAGAGGTAGCACCTCTCTTAGGGGTAGACCCTACACTGGTCCTCACCAACTCAGGGTTAGGTGGAGGAGATATGCAAGACCTGTACATCTGATGGAGCTGCAACCAAGACCGTCCACGTCCGTACGTGGTGAATAACCACACCCTGCAAGAGCTCGCCCTGCATTAACTGAATACGGCGGGTCTCGACATGACTGTCGATAAAAAGCCCCAATACACTTTACCCCAAGTGTGAGTATTGGTAAGTGTGTAGGAGAAGGTATATTCCAAAAATAAACCCGGGAAGAGGACTATCGTCAGCCGAAGAGAAGGCAACCTTCTAAGCGAAACGGACCCCAACAGAAAACATCCGGTCCTCCAGGTAAAACGGTATTTCTCAAAAATCTCACACGATCGGGCAAAGACCTAATCCGGAAGGATGATGATGATGATTTGGGTAGTCTACAACAATCGTTAATTATGTCGCTGAGCAAGAAAATTATCATAAGTAATGCCACGAGTGATTTCCAAATTATCGATAAATTCACGACTCACGAAGTGAGGAGTGAATTTATCTAGAGAATTTGGAAATCAAGAGTGGCATTTGTTAGGACTATTTAACGAATAAAATTAAGCTGTTTACTCACAAATCATTATTTAACTGTAGTTATTTTAAAATATTTATATATCTAATGTAAACGGCGATATTTGAAAACAAATGAGAAACGATAGGTACGCTTCATCTGCTTCTTTTGTTTATCACTGCAACTAGATCATACTATTTCAGAATATTAAAAAGGAGGAGCTTTCTTTAATATGGTAATTATAACACTGATAAATATTTCGTGAAACACGACTCTGATTGGTTGTAAAACAGAAATCATTGAAACGTGATTGGTCATTGACTCCCATTTGGGGCATGAGTTAAATAGTCATGCCACGAGTGATTTCCAATTTATCTAGAGAATTTGGAAATAAAGAGTGGCATTTGTTAGGACTCTTAACGAATAAAATTAAGCTGTTTACTCACAAATCATTATTTAAATATAGTTATTTTAAAATATTGATTTATTTAATGTAAACGGCGATGTTTGAAAACAAATCAGAAGCGATGTTTGAAAACAAATAGAACGATGTTTGAAAACAAATGAGAAACGATTGTTACGCTTGTTCATCACTGCAACCAGATCAATTATTTATTACCAGAGAATCGCAATATTGTAAGAATGCACCCTAGTGGAGAAATTTATAACCAACATTATAGGTATTAATTAATTTCTGATATCCTGTGATATAAATATGTCAATTACATTTTTCGCAAAGTTATTTCTTGGGAAATAATTCGTTTAAGAAAGTGCAAACAGTGGTTTCTTTTTTTTTTATAGTATAATAAAATTGCTACAAATGTTTTTATATTATCTCCTGCAAGCACTATCAGCTGATATTCGTGCACTATATATACAATCTGGTAGCCGTGTTTCTTAGAGAGTCAGTCACTGTAAAATAATGCTATGACCTAATCAGAATGTTAAAAAGGAAGGGCTTTCTTTAATATGATAAACCTGTTTGATAAATTCGAGGTGAAACACGACTGTGATTGGTTGTAATTAATAAATCATTGAAACGTGATTGGTCATTGACTACCATTTGGGGAATGAGTTAAAATAGCCCTTCAAATGTTGCATGCGGGTTTACATATGTCATATTTAAAGTGATATGGAATGATCAAGAAGGAAACTGTCAAACATAGGTTCACATACAACTCTCTCCCATGCACTTCCCTGAGAAACTTGAATAAATATATTAAATGTCTTTGTTTAAAGTCTGCATCTCACTGTACACTTGCATCATGTAAAAATGTTCTAAGTTTAACTTATCGCTAATTCATCATGATGCTTTCATTCCACGCTAAATGTCCATCACATTCAAAATGTTCATTAACACAACTACTGCTAATGATTCAAGATATTTTTCATTGTCGTTTTCTACTTGTCCACATCTTAATTAGCTTTCTTCATGACATTAATAATAGTATATGCTTATTAATGTTTCCTACGTTTCCTTTTAGCTTCATTGAACGAAGGTCATATTAACTAGAAGAGGGGAAATGAGGTCATAGAACTTTGTTATCTTCCAGAAATCGATCTCGCAATTAATTTAATTTTTTAAATAAAAAATATAATGTAAAGTAAAGAACTGTAAAAGGAGAAGAGTTTAAATGCTAGCCAAGTTGTATAGTCTGATAGTAGGGCCCCTCGACGAATCTTGAGTGCTATACATGAAAGGAATGAAACGTCTACATGGAGTCCAAATATATCCTCCAAAATATTCAACCTCCTAACTAACTCACTGGCACTATCCAACCCGTAGGTTCATGGCCGCGCGGACATAAGCTCTCCATACATCCCCATCCTGAGCTAATGCTTTCCAATCATTCCCTGTATAATCTACTTCCCTCAAATCATAGTTAATGTTATTCTCCCACCTCATTCTTGGTCTACCAACTGGGCGTTTTCCCTCTGGCTTTCCTACAAGAAGCTTCCATGCAAGTCTTTCATTCCCCATACGTGCAACATGTCCTGCCCATCGCAGTCTACGAGACTTAACTGTTCTTATTATATCTGGCTTCCTATAAAGACCATGTAGTTCATTGTTATGTAGTCTTCTCCATTCACCTGTCTCTTCATCTCTCTTTTGTCCAAAAATTTTCCTCCGATTGATTGAGGGTCTTTCCACTTTTCAGCGGTTGCCCTTTTACCAGCCGGCTGCTGGCCCTTCACATCCACATGTGTCAATCACAGAGGTAGATGATCAACAGCCAGTGTAGGGGTGACATGTGGTTAGCATGTCGAGTCCCCCAGCCGTTATATCTGGTTCCTCAACCTGGAGCCGCTACTTATTGTAGCTACCCAATTGCCTCACGATGCTGGGTGGGCACCGGTCCCATACTGGCCGAAATATCATGAGAAAATTTCTTCCCCCATAGAGACTCGAACCAGCGCAAGTCCCGTAGCTCTGCGCCAAGGCGTCCTACCTTAACAGTTCGGCTACGGCTACTTTATTCTCAAATACTTGTAATCTCCTTTCCTCCCTTAAAGTAAGAGTCCATGTTCCGCACCCATATAATATAACTGGTGGAATAATAGTTTTATATATTTTCAGTTTAACGTTTTTTGAAAGGAGTTGGAACATCAAGAGTCTCTGCAATGCATAATAGCGCGCATTTACAGAATTGAGCCTATGTTTAATTTCTTTGTGCATCTCATTCCTATTAGTGATTATTGTTTCTAGGTATTTGAATTCAGCCACTTCCTCAAAATTTCCCTCATTTGTCATTAGCTGTCCATTTCCATTGTATACTGAATTTCTACATGTGACCATATATTTAGTTTTATTGATATTTATTTCCAGCCCTAATTTCTTAGTGTTACTCAATAGTGCGTGCGTGTTGTCCTTTAGTATCTCCTCGCTATCGGCCAATAATACTACATCATCAGCATAAACTAACAGCTTATTAATACCATTGAGTTGTAAACCTTCCTCATTCTCTAAAGATTTAATGGCATGCTCTAGTAATATTCAACCTCCATCAAATAATTTTAATTACCGGTAATTATATCCTAAAAATCTTTATTAACTTCACTTATTTTGTCCTCCCCTTTTATAGCGTTTCAAGTGTCCCAAGCTTCTTATGGCTTTAGGAACACGGCCAGTCTGGAGAGGACTTCAATTCTGAATGGTATAGGCCTAATACTTTTCTTTTGTGCGATAGTGCAATTTGTCGTACTTACAGCAATGATGGCCATTATTGAAAGTTCAACTTCCTACATTTCGAGGTTGCCAACTTAATAACTATATTGTAATAAAATAACAATACCATAATATTACATAATAAAAAACCACGTGTGGGAAATAAATCCACTGCCCTCCATGTATACTACGTACAATGTATATACAAAAAAATCCAAAAAGTAGTGTTAATATACATTATACGAAACAAATCACTGCATTTTAAATGAACTCAACTTTATTTGAAACAATATAAAACAATAAATATGTACTTGTCGCCATTTTATCGCTGATTGGTGTCACAGCCTGCTGTAGTTTCAACTAATAAACATTGCTCACACTGTTAACGTTAGTCAGTTGTTTATAACGAACGCAAATATTTTCAAGAAATATGATATTATTTTACTATTATTTATTATTTTGAAAACACCATCGCGCAAAGAAATAATGTGCAACGCACGTTTGTGAAGTGTTTTACAGAATCTTGGAATTAAAATCCTCGCTATCGCTTGGTTTTTAAACATTTGCTCGCTTCTGTAAAAACCACTTCCCAACCTTGCATCGTAATATAATATTACCACAAAAGGGCATGGTAGGTGTCCAAAAGTTAAAAACTTTTTTGTTCCCCTTTAAACTGTTGGTTAAACACTTTACTTGTATTTATTTATTCATTTTTCTGGCTAGGGAACATAATGTACTCGTATGAGTTCTGGAAACTTAAGAAGAGATTAATACGGTCTGTTTGCTTCTATTTCAGCAACATACCCTTGCAATATATATATATATATATATATATATATATATATATATATATATATATATATCTGTGTGTGTGTGTGTGTGTGTATAAGTGGTGGCAGAACAACCCGCTGCCCCTCATGATAGAAAATAATATAGGCTATATAATGACAAAATACATGTTTGTGCTAGAACGCCTGAGTGGCGAAGTTGGAATCGTGCTAACATATAGAGTTTTCTTTTCATTTTTATTTTCACGTCATGTGTATGTATGTATGTATATATATATGAAGGAACACGCCGTAGTGCAGTCGATAAGACAATACGCTACTAGCCGAGGGATCGAGTCCTGGTGGGGTCAGAATTTTAAACTGGCCTAAACCCTCTGGTGGCACCATGGTTCTCCGGAGTCAACCAAACCTCTAACTGAAGTAAGTACCAGTATAGCAGGCCGTCACGCAGGTTAAACTACCCGGCTGAGACATCTCGTACCAATTGTCAAAAAAAAAAAGGCGTAAGCATTAACTTCCTACTACACTAAGAAGCTCTTAAACCATGCAGTGTGATTACTTTACCGCTTACATAATACAAAGAAATAGCGGATGTATCATATCAAATCAATATTTAACAGATATACAGTACTCAATTAAACGATTAAGGCTTATTTCCTAGAATATACAATACCGCTGCTTAATTAAGACAAAACTACTGCAACCATTAAGAAGCTAAATAAATGCACCAGTATGACCAAAATTAATTTAAAATATTACATATTTATTCATCAAACTTTTAATTAAGTTAACATACAATTATCACTGTCTTCTACAGTGAGCAATATTCACCGTACTCAGTATGCGACCTTCTCACTCACTGTGATAACATAGGTAGAGATTGCTGGAAGGCGGTCTTGAAACAAATGTCGTGCAGTCTAATACTAATTCCGAGCTAAGTTTAAGTTGCACTGTAAACAAAGCAGATGTATGACTGCTTTGAATAACGGTTTACCTTTGAGCGTGTAATAAAATGTAATTCGCTCCCTAACACTTGGAATAAAAATAATAAAACCATATATCTACATCAGTTAGGAAAAACCAGGTAAGTCTTCAAAGTAATTTTTTACAGGGGAGCAAAAACTAGTTCAATGACTTACATAAAAGAGTGCATACATCGAAAATTCAATGCTTAATAACACCGTCACTATTCGCTTGACGACTTACCCGTTTTTACCGAACGTGCATCGGACCAAAAGCTATCGGGAGAAGTTAATAACTCATTTTCGACCAAAAGGTTGACTTACCCGGTTTTTTCTAACTGATGTAGATATTATCTACATGTCTACTTAAATTATATATATTAAAATATTATGTAATTATACCTTAAGAGATTAATAAGTATTTCATTGTTTCATTCTTACGCATGCGCAATGCAGAATACGTTGGAATTTCAATTGTTTCAAACTGACCGCTTTAGTAAAATTTCTAAAACATCGAAAAGTCTTTGAAAAGCGGAGAGAAACAAATTATTTTGAATGTTTTCGAACAGTTTAGTGAAAAATATTTCACATGAGCCATTCAGGATGTGCTGAATTTTCAGATGCGTCAGCTTCAAAATTTGCCTCATTTGTCATTGTCTATAGCCTACATTTACATTATATAATGCATCTCCACCTGTGGCAACACATTTGGTTTTATTCATTTTTACTGTCAGTCCCAATTTCATTGTGATACCGTTACTCAAGAGAATGTGGTGTTTGTTCTTAGTATATCCTCGCTATCAGCTAATAATACTACATCATCAACATATACCAACATCTTATTAATACCATTGAATTGTACGCCTTCATCCTCTAAAATTCTCATGATATAAGTTACTCTAGGTAGGACAAAACAGAATGGTATTATCGCCTCACTATGATGGCTGTCCAACGGCTCGCTTTGTTTCCCCATAGCTGTTATATATAATTAAATACAAAGATGCCGACTACCGCCATTATAACTCTTCTGCATGTGGTTTATATCATTGTCATGCCATGTCGCGCGGCCACTCGCTTTATATTAACGGACAACAATCATAGTGAGGAGATAACAGATGTGATGGTGCATCCCCTTGCTTTAACGTATTGTATATTCAATAAGGACTCTGAAATTAACTGTTTAGCTCAGTAGGTGTTTTTTTTATATTTATTTCTTAATATAGCTGCTTAGCATTTATTTAGGATATGTCCTACCACCTGTAAAGAGTGTTTGTAATTAGAATACCTGTCAAGGGCCTAAAATGTGAATATAATAATGCTAAATATGCTAATCTTGACAGCGATGATTATTTTCAAACTAATCATAAGGATATTGGAACCCTATATTTCATCTTCGGGGCTTGAGGATTCCCGTCAACTTACTCCGTCTTTTAGACAGATTTCAATCTGTAATCAGTACATATATTTTGTGTGTGTGTGCATATGGCCATTTTTTGAAGTTGGCGACTAGTCCGTCGGATAGGGACGTAATATCTGGAGGATCCCCTCATGTTTTTTTTTAATAGGAACGGTACCTAGTTTCGCCTTCTCCGTTATCATCATCATCACTCATTCAATACACTTATACAAAGTACACACAAATATGTAAACATATACTCATTTATTTTTACCCAATGTAATAATAATGATCCAAGTACAGTGGTCTCTCGAAGTGATAAGTAAATTGAAAATATATCACGTAACGCCATCTATTCATCTAGCGCGGATCCGAAATACAAAAAGTCCAGTGGATGGTAGTGAAAAAAAAAAACACACACACACACACACACACATACACAGTTAGAGAGTTGATTTATAATCACTTGTATCTCGAAACTTGAATATGAATAAAACAACTCAGGATACTCAACTGAAATTTTATAAAGTCATGACCGTTCCTACTATTATCTATGGCAGTGAAAATTGGACTTTGACTCATACAGACAGGAGAAAAATAGAGGCAGCGGAGATGGGATTTTTAAGGCCAACGGCAGACTACACTTTTATGGATCAGAAAAGAAGTTCTGAGATAAGATATCAATTAAATATTTTTAAATTGACGGATAAAATTGACAAACAAAGACAAAATTGGTACGAACATCTACTAAGAATGCCAGATGATAGACCACTAAAATGATTTTAAACTACAGACCCACAGGATATGTCAAGGAAGACCATTTACTAGATGGAAAGACCAAATCTCTTGAAGTCGGAACGGGCCAGAGGGCCTAAGCCTTGATGTTGATGAACTTGAATATGTATATCTATATTTAATCAAACTATTAGTAGGCCTAATTGTTTCATCTAAGTCTCGGACAAAGATAATATTAGAAAATCAACCAATAGAACAAGTGGTAAGATATAACTTCCTAGGTTGCGAAATATCATACACAACCGAAACAGATATACTAAATAACAAACTAAATAAGTTTAATTATATAACAGGAACACTAAAAAGAGCTTTGAAAAATAAAGCCAGGAAAGACTCTATAATGAAATTATACAAGAAAATGGCAGTTCCTATCATTCCCAACAATCTGCCAGAATACAAGCTGCTGAAATGAAATTCCTCAGACCAATAGCAGGATATCAAAGAATAGACAAACACAACACAGAAATAAGACAACTAAAAGTACAGAAATTAAACACAACAAAAGTGAAATACAGAACAATCTGGAAAGAACACTTAGCAAGGATGACTGAGAATAGAATACCAAAAGCAGCATACAACTATTCACCACGAGGAAGAAGAAGCATGGGAATACCTAGGAAAAGATGGAAACAGCAATTTGGAACCGGAACAAGCTAGTAAATAAGCCTAAACTTGACGAAGAAGATCTAAGTCTGAATTTTCTATTAAATTCGCCTTGGTAAAACAAAAGTAACAAAGTTTCTCCAATGTGCATATTACTACACTATTGTTCATGAAAGAGAAACATGAAATTTTGTTCAAGGACGTGGTTTTAAGGTAAAAGCATTTGACACGGATTTAGCAGCAAATGAAGCGTAACAACCACAAGTTAGCATTAGAAACCATCTACGCCCTTAAAAATAGTTTCAAACCGCAAATTTCTCTTCTGCTATATGGGCGAGTTCTGGTTTAATTTTATTTCTTTGTGTGTAATCGGAAGCTGCGAAATTAAGGAATTTAATGATTTATTATTTTTCTTCTCATCATTAATTGAAATAATTGTTAACGGGGACAATATCAAATCGAAGAAAAATAATTGGCAATGCGTAATATTTCGTATATTCCTTCCCAAAGATGTTTCACCGCATTATAAAAAAATAATACATGTATCGACAATTCCAACGAATCATGACGGACTAATTTACTGATAAATATTAAGGTAAGTGCGCCAAATAAGGCCATGAAAAGGCCTGATTGCCAGTTATATGATGGTACTCAACTAAATTGTTTGAAACTCTACAAGTTTACTTTTAATTCTGGAGGATAAGGGAAATATGAAAAGTATTATGAGCAAAACAAATAATGTGTTACTATTTTTAAATAGTACAAATAGTTATCATCAGGTGCTTCACATACGGCCATCTTTAATTGCTTCGATTAATTTTGCAGGTTAGAAGTGGGCCTAACTAGTTCATAACGAAACTTTAAATTGAATGAAAATGTATTTTATTAAAGCCAACCAAATAAATTTTAAAATGAAGTATAGATTAATGTGGACTTCAAAAGGCATACGATTCAATTTAGAGGGAGGAGTTCGGAATTCCTAAAAAGTTAGAAAGACTTATTCGAATGTATCTAAATGGCACAAAGAGTAGGGTGCGTGTAGGCAAACAGTTTTCGGACACTTTTGAAATTCACAATGAGTTAAAGCAAGGAGATCACTAACTAACTAACTAACTAACTGGCACTACCGAAACCGCAGGTTCATGGTCGCGCGGACATAAGCTCTCCATACAACCCTATCCTGAGCTGATCTTTTCCAATCATCCCCTGTATAATCCACTTCCTTCAAATCATAGTTAATATTATTCTCCCACCTCATTCTTGATCTACCAACTGGGCGTTTTCCTTCTGGTTTTCCTACAAGAAGCTTCCATGCATGTCTTTCATTTCCCATTCTTCCCACATGCCTTGCTCATCGCAGTCTACGAGACATAACTGTTCTTATTACATCTGGCTTCCTATAAAGACCATGTAATTCACTGTTAAGTAGTCTTTTCCATTCATCTGTCTGAAGGAGATCACTATCTCCTCCATTATTCAATTGTGTACTAGAGCATGCAATAAGATCTTTACAGGATATCCTCAATAATAAAAGCTGTCAGTTTATCCTGATAGTGTAGTATTATTAGGCGATAGCGAAGAGATAATGAGCTAGAATCAATTTAGACGAAAATATGAAAGAGATTTCTGTGTTCAATGAATAAATCATGTAATAGTGAATGAGTGAATGTGCCATCAACCAGTTCAGTCGATCTTAGGTCTTTAGAACTGGAGAGTCATTCGATTTTATAATTATGAAGTCAAACATTAATTCCTGATTTTAAGTAACGCAATTTTATGTAATTTACATACAGCCTAGTTATGAAATTACTGTTAACTTTACAATAGTATATTACGATGCGAGGTTGGGAAGTGTTTTTTACATAATTGAGGAAAATGTTTAAAAACCGAGCGATAGCGAGGTTTTTAATTTGCGAGATTCTATAAAACACTTTACAAACGTGCGTTGTACATTATTTTATCCGCGATGGTGTTTTCAAAATAATAAATAATAGTAAAATAATAAATCTTTGTTGGAAATATTTGCGTTAATTATAAACAATTGACTAACTTTAACTGTGTGGCCAATGTTTATTAGTTAAAACAACAAGAGGCCGTGAGACCAATTTAGTGATAACCCGCGGCAAGTACTTATTTATTGTTGTATATTGTTTCAAATAAAGTTTAGTTCTGTAATCACGTAGACTTTCACGGCCGGAGTTGCTATGATGATCTTGATGAAGATTTTCGGGCTGTAGGCCTCAAGGATGCCAGGCGCAGTCTCTGGCGAAACGTCGGGGAACTACAAGCCTCACGACCACGGCCTACAGCCCGAAAATCTTCATCAAGATCATCAAAGTTGAGTTCATTTAAAATGCAGTGATCTGTTTCGTATAATGTATATAACACTACCTTTTGGATATTTTTTTGTACATTCATTGTATGTAGTATACATAGAGGGCTGTGGTTTTACTTCCCACACGCGTGTTTGTAATAGGCTATGTAATATCACAGTATAGTTATTTAGGTTTACAACCCCGAAATGTAGGAAGTTGAACTTTCAATCATAATAATAATAATAATAATAATAATAAATGATAATAATAAATAATAATAATAATAATAGTAATAATAATAATAGCTTTATTTTACCTGGCAGAGTTAAGGCCTTAAGGTCTTGTCTGCCACTCAACCAGGATTTAAAAACTACAAAAAACATACTCTTACATCTAAATTACAGAAAACATAAACGATTACATGTTACAAATACAATACAATTATTATTCATATTGTATCTTCATTTACCCTATAGATTTAACGAATTAAATATAATATGTACAAGATATATAAAAAAACGAGAAAAAAATATTAATGACATTATTAATCATGGTCGTCATTGCAGTAAGTACGACAAAACGCACTATCGGGCAACACATTTAATTAGGTGATTGTAAGTTATACTTAAAAAAGTTGTAATCGCAGATAAATGCAATTGTTGTCTATCAGAGTTCAAACACACTTTTAATTTAGAGTCATGTAAATTCTGAATAAAAGGTTGTGAGCATGTAGAACAGATTTTGCATAATGATAATAAGGGTGAGAAGGCTATGATCCAAAACGAGAGTTTCTACCAGAGATTATGCCTTACATCATTAGGAGAATGTACTTGCATTATGTAACTCCAATGTAATTGCCTATGTAAGTTTCAATGCTCTCGATCTGTTTACAAATTTATACGCACTTTGTTATTTTTATAATAATAATAATAATAATAATAATAATAATAATAATAATAATAATAATAATAATAATAATAATATTTTTCTTCACTTCCTGGTTTAGGCATTAGTTGCCTGTTCCGAATAATAATAATAATAATAATAATAATAATAATAATAATAATAATAATAATAATAACAATAATAATAATAGTCTTCTCTTGTAAGCCCATGTTTCCCTTAACAGATATTTAGGCGCGCTCCCCCTACAGGGAAGAATTTGAACCATACTAATTTAGTTACACTTGTTTTCGTATAGATGTCATTTGAGTGGTCCGTGGTCAGCGTTCCGCCTCATACTGACATCTAGGAAACTAAGGAAGTACTAGGACGGGAAAATTCGGTAAATTTTGCTTAAGAGGCCTTTCATTCAGGCTTAAGGATCTTTTACGAGCTTGAAAATCTTCAGACTCAGGACCCACGGCTTGAAGTCCCTCCCGGAGGAGTTGCTCCTTTGATTTTTCCATCCTAAAAAAAGTGCATCGACCCCGACCGGGTTTGAACCCGCGACTCTCGGGACCAGAGGCAAGGAACGTAACCACTAGTCCACCGCGGCCGATATAATAATACGTACTAATAAATAATTATCTATCTATCTATCTATGGGTTTTTACAAGTGCTGCCGTCTTCCCATGCCAAGCCTCCAGAGCCTACAATCTTGAGCATCTTCAATAATTAAACCTCTTGCTTGAATTCCTATCCTCATGCTTTCCTTCCATGTCAACTTTCCTTTTTCTCTTCCTTCCAGTTGCCATTGATATAGTTGTTTCGGCCATCTCTTGTCTTCCATTCTTAATATATGCCCTAACCATTTTAATTAATAACAATAATAACAACAATAACAATAATAGTAATAATAGTAATAGTAATAATAGTAATAATAATAATAATAATAATAATAATAATAATAATAATAATAATAATAATAATAATAATAATAATAATAATAATAATAATAATAATAATAATAATAATAATAATAATATAGAAGAAAAACATTTGAAATGGGCACCTCATAAGAATGGAAGAAGACAGAATACCAAAGAAGATCCTTGATTGGAAATCTAATGGAAGAACTGGTAGAGGCATACGCAGAGAACGTTGGATAGATGGAGTGAGGAGAAGTTTGGAAGCTAGGTTTGAAGGAAGAAGATGCTTCAGACAGAAACCTCTGGCGACAAATCACTTTGGGTCAAGGAGAACCACTGTAGTGTGCAATATTTCTATTAAAATAATAATAATTTAAATTGAACTGGCAGAGTTAAGACCATAGTGCCTTATCTTCCACTCAACAAATAAAGTAAGATACACAAAATGAATTTATGCAATGTGCATGAATATGGAAGTTATGTTAAATAGCTACTATTAACAAAGCAGTGATTTAAAATAAGCACACTTTTATTATTACTTCGGAATTTCTAGACTGTAATAGAGCATATATCTTGTACATATTAGGCCTATACATTTTAATTCTTTAAAGCTATAGAGTAAATCAAAATACATTATAAATATTAATTGTATTGTATTTATAACATGTAATCGTTTATGTTTATTGTAATTTAGACGTAAGACTATTTTTTATATTTTTTTAAAACCTGGTTGAGTGGCAGACAAGGCCTTAAGGCCTTAACTCTGCCAGGTAAAATAAAGCTATTATTATTTATAACATGTAATGAAGCCTTATAGTAAAAGAAAGAATTGACCAAGGATAGAGTGAAAAAAAAAATCACTTAAATTTTAATCTCTCTCTCTCTCTCTCTCTCTCTCTCTCTCTCTCTCTCTCTCTCTCTCTCTCTCTCTCTCTCTCTCTCTCTCTCTCTCTCTCTCTGTCTCTCTTCCTCTGTCTCTTTCTCTCTCTGTCTCTCTCCATCTCTATCTGTCTCTCTCCCTCTGTCTCTTTCTCTCTCTCTGTCTGTCTCTCTCTCTTCTCTCTTTCTCTCTCTTTTACCTCACTTTACCTTAGTTTAAGCTCCACTAATGTAGGTTACTTTTATATGCCCACGCTCCTTGGTCTTTCAGTGGTACGACTTGTCGGGAGAGAATTTTGAAACTCTAGATCACACCCTTTTTTTATCAATAAAGCCATGGCGGTCTCCCCGGATGAGTGATCAGCTCAATGCCAGGGCCACCTCTGAGATATCCCGAACATTTATGTATAAATACCTCATTCACTCACATATCCATACTAAACAAGATGAATATGACAAGGATGATTATGATGATTAGATGATATTCGGGGATTGAAGTTTCCTGACATTTGTCTTGCAGGTGAAGAAACACCCCGAAGAAAAAAACCTTCACCGAGGAAACTTTTTCCGACCCGCTGCTTACGAGATAGCGCCGTAAACCCAGAAATCGCAGCTCTGGTCGAAATTCTAATGTATTTAACAATATTCATAATTACACAACTGCCTTAAATACCGATAAAGCATTTTAAACAAAAGCACTAAATTCTCTAACCTATACTTCTGGCTCAAATCAACATTGTATCCACCACAAAATCAGTGTATTGAGATAGAAAACTTAAACCTCCATGATATATTAAACGTTTAATAAATATTTCAGAACTCGAAATGTATATCTTTCTGAGATGAATACGTGCTCAATCTGACGTCAAACTCTCGTGTCTCAGGTAGAGCAAGCTTGAAAAATGTGTTCCTTCTTCTTTCTTAGCACTACGGTCCTTCCTGTTTGCCATTGGCTTGCTTTAAGACATATGCCTATCGTTGTCTACCCAATGCCTACTTCTCTACCATTTAACTTTCATTAATCTCAAGTATTCCTTCACATCATCCATCCATCTTAATCTCGGTCTTCCTCTTTTTCTTTTTCCCTCGGGTTTCTCATTCAAAATATTTTTGGCTATCCTTGTGTTTTCCATTCTCAAAACATGACGTAACAATTCCAATCTAGGCACTTTTACAGTAGCTACTATATACAATTAATTAAACAGTCTATATAATCCGTGGTTCATTTTATTTATCTAAAGTCCATTTTTGCATGTTGGTACATAGGTGTTTCTTAAAAGCTTCCGCTTCCAATTCCGGAGAAGTCCTATTTTACTGGTCAAAGGCCATGATTCAGATCCATACAATATGATAGTCCTTATTACCGTGTTATAAAGTTGAATTTTATGGCGCTATGAAATATATTTTATCCTTAATGTATGTTGAAATGCACAATAGCAATTATTTGCAGCATTTATTCTTTATTTTATTTCTATTTATATCTCATTTAGATTGTTCACTTGTGTACCCAAGTATTGAAAACAATTAAGTTTATATTTTTATCCGTTTATAATAACTTGTTAATTTTGTCTTAAAATATTTTAAACAAATTTTGTTTTCTCTGTATTAATTTGTAGGCTAATTTGACTAGTTTTTTTACACTATCTTAATATATAAAAATTTCTCGTGTCACGTTGTTTGTCCGCGATGGAATCCTAAACTACTGAACCGATTTTAATAAAATTTTGCACACTGTGTGCAGTTTGATCCAACTTGAGACTTAGGGTAGTTATAACTAAATTTATAGCCGCATTATTTTTTTTATTGCAAATTATTTGTTTATTATTTAACAAAGAGTTATCTGTGAGTTCCATACGATTCTAACAGATGGCGGTGTAAGGAAATTTGGTAAGGTAATTGGTTTATTATTTAACAAAGAGAGATCCAGATGGCTGTGCTTTTAGTTGCAACCGCGAATTTCAATTGAATTACAAATATTGATTATTTCATAATTTAAGTGTGTGCAGTGTTTATTTTACTTTCAATATTTAATTTCGTGTATAAGTATTAGTTTTAAGTAATCTGGCTGAAAGACAGCAACTTAATTTAAATTTTTAACGTATACCTTAGCCACAGCAAAGCGTGGCCGGGACTTCTAGTTACTAATAAATATCTCGCGATAATTGAGTGGTCATTATCAACTGTTACAGTGCTTCCTTATCTCTAAATTCAGTTTGGAAATCTCTGCTTCTACATCGATGTGACACGCCAATTCTGTGAATGATTCACATATGTAAAATGCAGAAATATATTTTATTTTCATTCGTATTTATGAACGTTTTCCATATCACATTTGGGATCTTTACGTTTATCCAGTAGATTGCGTGTTTCCATTGTTATGGTATTAGTACGTTTTCTGAAAGCTTCACTGATTTGATATTTTAATGCTGCTACAAAATTATTTTAATGAAATGGGCCCTAAAGTGAAAGTCTGGTTGGTCGCCACCCTGGGTTTGCAATCCGACATTTTACGAATACGACTCTCAAACAGCTACCGCCTGAGCCAAATATCTAGATAATTTGTGTTTTTCAATTGTGGGTTTGTTCTGTCCTTTGCAGAAAGTGGCAGATTTATAAATTCTGTGATTGTATTTTTTTTGTTACATTGAACAAGCATAATTTTGTTTTCAAATCGTTACTTCAGTGCATCTGGGTTTGAGCCCAAGATCTTACAAATACGAGTCATTATCATCAACAATCACGGATTAAGCCCATGTGGTTTGTTCCGGTCTCATAGATTCTCATTCAAAAAGTTGAATCCATCTCTTTTTCGGTCTACCAACATTACTGTCTCCTTTTGGTTTGTAATTAAGTAATAATGTTTGGTGTGCGTTCATCTTTCATTCTTTGAACATGTTCTTTTTAGTTTTTTTAGATGCTTTTATTTTATCTGAAGATTAAAATAAATGTTTAGCTCATTTCTCATGTCTTCACTTTGAACATGTTCTTTTTTAGTTTTTTTTCTAGATTATTTTATTTTATCTGAAAATTTAAAAATATTTCTAATATCTTCACTTCTTTTATCTAGAAGTATGCAGGCAGCTACACTTCTCAGAAATCTCATTTCAGCTGCTTCTATGATATTCTCTTCTCTTTTAGTTAAAACCCAAAATTCACTACCATATAACAGTAAAGGGACTGCCACTGCTTTATAAAATTTTAGTTTTGTTTCTTTCTTATATTTTTAAATAGCTATACGAGCCACAAATAAGAGCCTCAAACTTTTAATACTGCCCGAGCCAACCCACTCGGTAGAAGATGATTTACATTTGTGGGTTTATTATTTTGCAGAAAGTGGTACAACATATTTTATTCGTTCCATTGAGCAAACATATATTTACTTTAAAATCGTCATTTCAATAGGTCTAAAAGTTAGTTTTGATTTCACTGAGCTTCTGCCACAGCGAAACAATTTCCCATCTATTAAAGTATAATAATAATAATAATTATTATTATTATTATAACAACTTGTTAAAAAGATAAAAAGTCCATCAAAGCACATAATAAAAATTAAGTATTTTAGTATGTCTGCCCTGAATACTTAACATGTTGTTTCTCATTTCTGTGGTAATTCTCGAACTTGTTTAATACATGTCAACCCACACGCACATGCGTTGAGTTGCTAAGAAGAAACTGAATTAACGATCCATGTTACATATAAAATGTAGAATAAATTGACTGATTCATAAGAGAAAGTATAAATAACAGAAGAAGAAGCATAAACATAACTTTCCAGAGCACAATGTCAGGTGATGCGTGCACAAATATTTCACTTTGTCCTGCATTTATCTAATGTCCTCAACAACTTAATATGTATTCAATATTGATAAAGAATAGCTCACAGCTAGAAATTAATACACCCTCCCATCTATGACAGCCAGACCCCAAAATGCTATCTCACACCTTTTCATTTTTACAAAAATGCAGAAATAGTATATTACAATGTGAGGTTGGGGAAGTGATTTTTCCAAAACTGAGGATATAATTAAAAACCGAGCGATAGCGAGGTTTTTAACTTCCGAGATTCTCTAAAACACTTCACAAACGTGCGTTGTACATTCTTTTTTGCGCGATGGTGTTTTCAAAATAATAAATGATAGTAAAATAATAACATCTTTGTTGGAAATATTTGCGTTCCTTATAAAAAAAAACTCACTAACGTTAACAGTGTGGGCAATGTATATTAGTTCAGGACTACATCAGGCCGCTGACACCAATCAGTCATAAAAACCCTCGCACACTAGCTGAAATTCCCTAAGAAAATTTCTTCCTCCATAAGGACTCGAACCAGCGTAAGTCCGGTAGCTCTGTAGCAAAGCACCACTTAAAACACTCTGTTACGGCGCGGGACTGTAGGGACCATTATGTTTTTTTTTTTTGTATTACTAAAATATAATTTTAAAATATCTACAGATAAAGTAAAGTGATCCCACTACATACCTCAGGAGGACCTTGGGGTAGTAGGGGGAGGTTAAGGCTCCCACTTTTTCTGGACAATCGGCACTTGATGTCAGCCGGGTTCTCAGCCCTGCGTGACGGCCGCCTTTACCCCAGAACAAGCATCTTGTACTCATTTCCGTTAGAGGCTGAGTCGACCCAGGGCCATAGTGCCGTCAGAAGGTTTGGATCAGTTTAAAAATCCTGATCCCACCGGGACTTCAACCCTCGACCTTCCGGCTCGTAGCGCAGTGTCTTAATCACTACGCTACGACGTGCCCCCAATATCTACAGATAATTGGAGATAATTGGCTCTGAATAGGGATGTACGGTAGGTTTCGCTAGTGATAGTGAGATAGTTAACAGGGACTCAAAAAGAGGAAATCCTGAAGTTTGGCGACAGGGCTTGGCGACGGGCTCGACCCTTACACCGCTCAGCTGCGGCGCGTGACGTATACAACAACATATTCCACCGAAAGACCAATCCTGACATAAACAAGAGAGTCGCACTTAATAAGCTTTAGATTCGAAACTCCAGATAGCCAAAAATTAATATTTTATATTATTTTTCTCAGTAAAAAGACGAACACCGGACAGTTTTTTAGTGCTTACGACGTAACGCTTCGGGTTCCGAAGATTTATGATTTAATCCTGACCAAGCCGATGGATTTTTTTTCTTGCAGAAATTTCATCTTCTTGGTTTGTTTAAGCTCCCTTGGATATGTAGATCAGTTATGTGGAAAAATCTCTAAGTAGGCTAATAAACCAAATATAATAAGAATAAGTAGAACATATGGTACGAATGAGAAATGAAAGAGGGGAATGGAAGCTTCTCGTAGGAAAACCAGAGGGAAAGCGCTCAGTTATTAGAACTAAAATGGAGTAGGACAATAATTAAAGTAAAGTGATCCCACAACAGACCCGGAGGCCCTTAGGGTAATAGGAGGTTAAGGCTCCCACTTTTACTAGATAATCGGCACTTTATGTCAGCCGGGTTGTCAGCCCTGCGTGACGGCCGCCTTTACCCCCCAGAAGAAGCGTCTGGTACTCATTTCCGTTAGAGGCTGAGTCGACCCCAGGGTCATAGTGCCGCCAGTGGGTTTGGGTCAGTTTAAAAATCCTGACACCAACGGGACTTGAACCCTCGACCCTCCGGCTTGTAGCTCAGTGCCTTAACCACTACGCTACGGCGTGCCATTAACACGATTTGAATGAGATGGATTATGCAGTGGGCGATTGAAAGACATTAGATCTGGACAGGGATATATATATATATATATCCATCCATAGTAAATCTGCACGAGGGCAGGTCTTTCACTGCAATCATAGCATTTTCATGCTATGCTTTGCAGCTTTACTAGGGAATTACAGGTGTGGTAGCTTCCCGTGGTTTTCCACCCCGGTGAAGGGTGATGCTAATGGTAAAGATGGTGATGATGGCCGGATGACTTTCGGGGACCGTTAGATCCTAAGCTTCCTGACATTTGTCTTACAGGTGAGAAAAAAAACCCGAAAAAACCTCACCCAGGAGCCTGTCCCGACCGGGAATCGAATCCGGGTCCGTTGGGTGACAAAGCAGCACGCTACCTCGAAAACAGCGGAGGAGAGCTTAGGCCTATGTCCGCGCGGCCATGAACCTACGGGTTCGATAGTGCCAGTGAGCAAGTTGTAAGAGTTCACCCCTAGCAATACGAATAGCCTCTAACAGAACTAGAAAACATTAAACTCAAAAATAATTATCGGCAATTTTTACGATCTTCTCCTCACATTTGATTTCAGTAGTTATCTTAAAAGTCATTAAGGAAATAGTTGTAGATTGGGAATACAGGAAGTCCTTAATTAATCCTTATATAGAACGATGAGCCAAAACATATGCGAGAATTAAGGTACGATAATTAAATAAAGATCCAGATTGAAGATGTCTTGTATCAACGACATTGTTCTATTTGGAGGAAGTAGTGAAGAGAATTCGTAATAGGAGGAAGAATAAACATTTCGTGAGAATGCTTCGATAGGATAAGATAAGGTGACAATACTAAAGCAGCAAAAAGACAGGTGTGATGAATATGGAACAAAGTTTATTGCAAAGAAGACAAAACTAAGGTAAATGGAAAGGAACAAATAAGAAAAACGCGCAACTTGAAGATGAGATTTAATAAGTATAGAATATTAAATGGCTGTAATGAACTGTTAGTAGCAACATTGCATATAAATAAAGCAGAAGATATCAATGGTCAAAGAAGCTTTCAACAGGAAAATAAACATTTTTTTATGAAAACCATCTCAATTACTATTGAAAAGTAATATATTTTCATGTATATCATCCTGATTTCTATCATTGCTCCCTACCTTTACATGAATCCGTCAATTTCTAGAAATAAAAACAAATTCGTTATAAATGCTATACATATGTGTTATTTAATAAAAGGAATGAGAATAGAAACCCTTTAAATATGTGAAAATTAAATAAATTCCTTAAAATGGCGAACTATAAAGTACATTGGATGCACCCTGTTTCAAATATTAACGAATTGAAGATATGCAAATATGTTTTGAAATATTTCTCGCTGTTATATATATGCACTAGAATGTATTAAATATTTTATAATTAATATAATTTAGTATATCATTCCTAATTCATATTACATGCATATAACCATTCTAATTAATAATTACAGATTATTATATTATTGTTATGATTCTCGTGACAAATAAGGAAATTAGAAACATTATGGAAGCAGAAGAAAGCATAATTGAAAGAATTGAGAAGGAATTAAATTGGTTAGGCATATTTTAAGAACGGAAGATGAGCGATGGCCCAAACTACTATATCAATGGTAACCGAGCAGAAAGAAGAAAAGCAAAGTTAACATGGAAGGAAAGCATGAAGATATAATGGAAGCAAGAGGGCTAAAAGCATTGAAGATGCCCATGATCGTAGGCTTTGGAGGTTTGCATGGGAAGACGATAGCAGCTGTAAAAAAAACTCGAAGATAGATAACATTATCGGTGACGCCTTGAATACATTATTTTTGTCCTTTTCATTAATGGGTTATTGTCAATATTGCAAATAAAGTTTAGAATAATACTGTAGTAGACAAGAAAGTTCTACATTCTCCGCCAAGTAGCAGCACTGTGCAGTCAAAAACAAACACTATTTAGTTCCAAGTTCTCCGCCAGGTAGCAATACAATGAAATCAACTCGTGAAGTTTTTCATGATGGCGCGACAGTGCTTCTTTCTACAAAAGTTTTAGTTAAGAACGTGTAGAGTTGGGGAAAACTATTTTTTATACTTACTCACTGGCACTATCGAACCCGTAGGTTCATGGCCGCGCGGACATAAGCTCTCCATACATCCTTATCCTGAGCCAATGCTTTCCAATCATTTCCTGTATAATCTACTTCCCTCAAATCATAGTTAATGTCATTCTGCCACCTCATTCTTAGTCTACCAACTGGGCGTTTTCCCTCTGGCTTTCCTACAAGAAGCTTCCATGCAGTCTTTCACTCCCCATACGTGCACATATCCTGCCCATCGCAGTCTACGAGACTTAACTGTTCTTATTATATTTGGCTTCCTATAAAGACCATGTAGTTCAATGTTATGAAGTCTTCTCCATTCACCTGTCTGTTCATCTCTTTTTGGTCCAAAAATTTTCCTAAGTACTTTATTCTCAAATATTTGTAATCTCCTTTCCTCCCTTAAAGTAAGAGTCCATGTTTCGCACCCATATAATATAAGTGGTAGAATAATAGCTTTATATATTTTCAGTTTAACGTTTTTTGAAAGGAGTTGGGACATCAAGAGTCTCTGCAATGCATAATACATTATATAAATAAAAGCCATATTCACTTTAATTTGCATTATATTACAACAAACGTTAAAATGTAATACATAAATTCCTGTCAAAGCATATTTTCATTCAATGGGCAGAACAGTAAAAAAATAATTTTAAGTCACCCGGTTCAATAACGGGAAATTAGCAAATGGTGTACGTGTGGTATTCTTTAAAGATTAAAAAAATATATAATATGCACATACAAAGAAAAAAAAAATGTTAAAGTATATACTTCAAAAAATAATCCAGTCGTACTGGTACTCCTATATTTAAACATTTCCTAGTTACAAGTTAGCTAATTCAAATTTTATAATTAGTACAAAAGCAAAATAATGTATCTGTGGGCCGCATAACTTCACGTAATGCTGACCAGAAACGTCATAGAAAATTGTGTTAACCAAATAAAATATAAAGGCAATTCATTCATTCATAGTGTTCTGCTCAAGAGCAGGTCTTTCACTGCAAACTCAGCATTCTCCACTCTTTCCTTAACTCAGCTTTCCTTTTTTTTTTTTTTGTATCTGCATACAAACATTTATTTTAATATTGTCTATCATCTGATGTATTTTTCTGCCTCTAACTTTCTTTCCGTTGACCATTCCTTCTAGAGCATCCTTCAGCAGGCAGTTTCTTCTTAGCCAATGGCCAATCCAATTTCTTTTCCTCTTCTTTATGAGTTCCAGCATTGTTCTTTCACCCACTCTGTCTAGCACATCTTTATTTCTTACTTTGTCTGTCCATTTTATACGTTCCATTCTTCTCCATATCCACATCTCAAAAGCTTCCAGTCGCTTTTCCTCATTCCGTCGTAATGTCCAAGTCTCTGCACCATACAATGCTACGCTCCACACAAAGCACTTCACTAGCCTCTTCCTTAATTCTTTTGCCAATTGTCCGCAGAAAATGCTTCTCTTCTTGTTGAAAGCTTCTTTTTCCATTGCTATCCTCTGCTTTACTTCTTGACCGCAGTTCATGTTACTACTGATAGTACAACCCAAGTATTTGAAGCTCTCCACTTGCTCAATGGCCTCATCTTTAATCTTCATGTTTATCTTCCTTGGTTTCTTTCCTATAATCATGGCCTTCGTCTTATTTATATTTATCTTCATCCCATAATCCTCGCACTTATCATTCAGCTCCATCAGCATGTTCCTCAATGTCATTACATCTTCTGCTAGCAAAGCCATATCATCAGCAAATCTTATGCACTTTATTCTTCTTCCTCCCATGTTTACGCCTCCCGTATTGCTGAAGCAGTTCTTCATTAGGTCTTCCAGGTAGATGTTGAAAAGGGTATGTGATAGAGGACAACCTTGCCTTACCCCCCTTCCAATTTATCTTTCCTCTGACATTTCTTCTCCTATCTTCACTTTTATTCGCTGTTTCATATGAAGATTACTTATGAGCCTCCTCTCCTTCCAGTTCTTCAAGGTCTTCAGGAGTTTATTCCAATTTACTCTGTCAAAGGCCTTTTCCAGGTCAACAAATACTGCATAAACGTATTTATCTATTTCTATATATCTTTCTCCTATTGTTCGTATCAATCCAATTGCATCTCTTGTATCCTTTCCCTTCCTGAAGCCAAACTGTTCTTCTTCCAATTCGCTTTCCATCGTAGAACGTAAACGTCGATTCAGTATTCGCAGGAGAATCTTTGCAGAGTGTGATATCAAGCTGATAGTCCTGAACTCTTTGCATTGTTTTTCTTCGGTAATGGTATTAACACCGTCTCAGTCAATTTTTCGGGCCATTCACCTTCTTCATACTAATTCTTGTTGCATAAACGCAGAATTTCCTTATTTCCTTCACCCAAGCATTTAACTAATTCAATGGGGATTCCATCTACCCCTATTGTTTTCCCATTTTTCATTTCCTTAATTGCTAGTTCAACTTCTTCCTTCAGAATTGAAAATCCTTTTTCATCTTCTGATACGTCTTCTTCATTTTCTATATCCAAGTTTCCCGGACGATTTCTTGTCTCATATAGCTCTTCTACATATTTTTCCCATGTATTCATAATTCCCTGTTTGTTATTTCATCATTATTTTCGTCCTCAATCAGCCACGTAGTTTTCCTGCTCTTCTTTCCATAGTCCAAGCTTTTAACTTCCTGGTACATTAAATCATATTTTCCTTTCCTCTCTAGATTCTCTAGTTCTTCACATTTCTGCTTCATCCATTCTTCCCTTGCCTTGTCAGTTTCTCTTCTAAGTTCGTTGTTTAGTTTCCTGTAGTTTCTTTTGGCTTCTTCTGTATTGCTATTTTTCCATTTTCTTCTTTCTTCCATCTTCTCTAACATTTTTTCTGTGACCCAAGGTTTCTTAATATTCTTGCTCTCTTTGTACCCTATTGTTTCCTCTGCAGCTATCTGTATACAGGTTTTCAAATGACTCCAGTGTTCCTTGGTATTGCCATATGAGATTTCCATGGTGGAGATAAAGGCAATAAATGTTTTAATAGTGTAAACAAACATGCGTATATTACCCAAATCGCGCAAATTATGTTATTCCAAAGTGTTACGTAAATAAAATTTACTTTAAAAATTAATATGTGAAAATATAGTAAAACCTATTTGGTTTCTTGTTACAAATCATCATCTTTCTCCTTTCAAGGATTAAACCTTATTGGTTCGTTCCGGCTCCAAGTATCATATTCCGTACCTGCTGTGTCCATCTCTTTCATGGCCTCCCCGATCTCTTTTTCCTCCTCTCGGTTGACAGTTCAGATATACAAATATATGTTCTAAATGACAAAATTCGATACTTTACTAAAGACATAATAACAATTACAAAGATAGTCCATAATATAACCTGATAGTAATAATAATAAAAGGATAAAAACAAATGATTGGCCAAAAACTAACTTGTTTTTTATTATTTTGAGAATTTTCCTCATCATTGAGGGTTTTCTCCAACCAATCTTAGTAATTAACATGAACTAAAAAAATAAATAAATATAAATTACTACGGACTTATAGACTATCAGTTTGCAACAAACATTCACAATTTTCCCTTAATTAAAGTTCTCTATCGTTCTCTGTCCTCTGTGTCTTCATCTGTTACACCAAATTTCCACATTGAATTTTGAATGTTGTTCTTCCAGGTTGTTCTTGGTCTTCCTTTTCTGTTCCTTCTTTCAATTTTCCATGCATAGACGGCCTTTGGTACTCTTCCATCCTGCATTCTTCTTATGTGCAGAAACTAACTACATATTTTAATATATTATAGCGTACCTTAGTCCCGCGCCGTAGCTGAGTTGTTAAGGCAGGAAGCCTTGGCGCAGAACTACGAGACTTGCGCTGGTTCGAGTCTCCATGGGACCGATACCCAGCATCGTGAGGCTTTTCGGAAGCTACAATAAGTAGCGGTTCAAGGTTGAGAAAACCAGCTATAACGACTGGGGGACTCGTCATGCTGATCACATGTTATCACTATACTGGCTAGATGATCATCTACCTCTGTGATTGACACATGTGGATGTGAGGCCAGCAGCCGGATGGTAGGCTAAGGGCCTTCTAGGCCTGTCGCGCTATGGAATTTAAATAGGGTATCTTAATATTCAGATTTTTTCAATCAATAAAAAAGTCATCCTTCACGGATTAGGTATTTGCATGTTCCGATCTCACATCTGTTCAGCCCAGCATTTTCTTGGTCTTCCTACCGATTTTCGTCCTCCAGGATTAGGAAAAAAAAGTATTTCAATTTATTCAACAAAAAAAAAAAAATCCTTCCCAACAGGAAAAACAGAGCATAATAAATTACCAAACACTTTGCCTAGTTAAACGGAATGCAGCGACAAAGTACCCAATTCAACCGGTTTTCAACAGTATTAGATCTTAGCATGAGAATTACTGCAAATCTACTCATCCAGGGATAAAAAGACCGTAGAAAGTAGAAATATCGCTGTTAAAAAAACTTATAATCGAGGAGAAAGTTGTATTGAATAAGTCATTTATACATTTGATGTTTCTGTAGTGTATGTAAATATATAACCTACAAAATCAATGCACCTAGATATATTTTAAATTTTAAACCATGCATAAAAGACATGTTCATCATAAAATATAATAATTATAAATATATAATTTTAAAATATGTTTAGTGCATTCCTTAGATTTAAAAGTGCACAACAATATGTAATTGAAATAAGAGGTTCCTCTCGCTTCTGATAGAGACTGGTAAGTTCCGTTTATAAAAATAATATAAACAATAAAAAGAAAATAGCTTTTCTATGTTACACAACTCACAAATAAAAACGTCGCAGAAATGGTGGAGCACCATAAGTCAGTAATTGGAAAAATAACTTAATGGATTCAGAAAAGCAGGAACTACCCACTGTATCCCGTCTAGTCGACAAGAAGAAATGAACCGATCAGATAATTCTAAAATTTGAATGAAACTAATTAATGCGACCTATACTGGGATGCGAAATACATAATGGGTACATTAGTGAAAATCTCCAACTTTAATTACAACTCTTTTTATGTAATAAATAATCACTATTTTTGTGTAATAAAAAAGACCTATTTTTATGTGATTTGTATGAACTTATTACGAATTTAATAATTATTTTGGTAATCTTTTTACATCTATAATTATTGTTTTATTATTATTATTGGTCTGCACTTTCAGAAGAATAAGATTTTTTACTTTTTATTTATTTTTTGAGAGAAGTTTAATTCCTACTTTATTTTTAATTTTAGGATGGGGGTATCAACCTGAACGATTACAGGCGGGAGTTTATCTTTTATTTTATACTTTATTTTGTCTACACATCGCAGAAACATATATTATTACTGTTTGCAAATCATATAAATAGTATATTACGGTCCGAATTTGGGGAATCGAGGAAAATGTTTAAAAACCGAGCGATAGCGATTTATTTGCGATATGGTGTTTTCAAAATAATAAATAATAGTAAAATAATAACATCTTTGTTGGAAGAATTTGCGTTCATTATAGACAATTGACTAACGTTAACAGTGTGGGCATGACCATGTTGGCAGGAGACCATGAGACCAATTAGTGATAAAATAACAGGAGTCCGTGAGACCAATTAGTTATAAAATGGTGGCAAATACGTTTTTTTTTTTTTTGCTTCAAATAAAGTTCAGTTCATTTAAAATTGAAGTGATTTGTTTCGTATAATGTATATTAACGCTACCTTTTGGATATTTTTTGTATATACATTGTATGTAATATAAATACAGGGCAGCGGTTTTACTTCCCACACGTGTGTTAGTAATATGTAATATTACAGTAGAGTTTTTTTATTACAGTATAGTTATTTAGGTTGGCAACCCCGAAATGTAAAAAGTTCAACTTTCAATCATGGTCGCCATTGCTGTAAGTACGACAAAACGCACTACCGCGCAAAAAATATGTTAAAACCTACCCACTTTGAAGTTTTTTTTTTTTGTTTTACGTGGACGTTTTACACATACTATATATAATTACCGTTGTTAAGGTACCATTTCAAAGTGCTTTAATTTTGTCGGCTGAATGAGAGTTATCCCTTCCCGATAGTTTATTATTTCATTACCCTTATTATGCGGCTTGACATAGGATAGATCACGTCCGGCTATAATTGAAAGAAAAAATGGTTGTTGGTGTATTGTGAGAAAATAAATGTAGTATGGTTATTCCTCTATATTTCAATCTACTAATGAAGATAAAATATAAATATTGTTTACCTAATAAATTTAGTAGAATTGACTTCCATTCAAAAAGTCTGTATTCCTTATCATGAAATGGTTATTTTAGATTGACAACCTAATGTTACACAATTAACTAATTCTTCCTCATTCCGAAGAGGAGGAATTGCAATAAAGATTAAAATGTTAGTAGGTGCAATTGTCCATGCAACCAACAATTCAGCGATTAGTTCTGATTGTGAAAGTTTATGAGCGGTATTACTAATAGTTATTCTGAAGGTGTTAAAAACTATTATTCTACCAGTTTATATTACATGGATGCGAAACATGGATTCTTACTTTAAGGAAGGAAAGGAGATTACGAGTATTTGAGAATAAAGTTGTTAGGACAACTTTGGACCATAGAGAGACGAACAGACAGGCGAATGGAGAAGACTACAAAACAGTGAACTACATGGTCTTTATAGAAGCCAGAACAGTTAAGTCTCGTCGACTGCGATGGGCAGGACATGTGGCACGAATGGGGAATGAAGGAGGTGCATGGAGGTTTCTTGTAGGAAAACCAGAGGGGAAACGCCCAGTTGGTAGATCAAGAATGAGGTGGGAGAATACCGTTAATAATGATTTGAGGGAAGTAGATTATACAGGGGATGATTGGAAAACATTAGCTCAGGATAGGGGTGTATGGAGAGGTTATATGTCCGCGTGGCCATGAACCTACGGGTTCGATAGTGCCAGTGACTTAGTTATTCTGAAGGTGTTAAATTGATCCCAATCGTCGTCGCCCATGTAGAAATTCTCCTAGTAGTTTCTGCTGTGTGTGTGGGGGGGGGATTGTCTTTGAAATTACAATATCGATCAATTAGACAATGCAAAAAATGAGTATTATTTGCACTTTTGCAAGAATGTGGGTGAACATGACAACAGCTGGGCACCAGAAGTGAATTGTATTTTCAAATGAAGTTAAGAAGTGTTTGCGAGGAAAAAGTACAACATTTATTTTATTGTTCCAATGATTTGGTGATAGTCAACCAGCCATCTGTTATAAAAACAGGATTTTCAACGAAAGCTTAAGATAAAATTGTGTCTCCGATCAAACAAAAGATCTGTACCACGCTCTCCTGAATTCCTTGTCACTAATCCTCAACCCAATGAGGAAGCTTGTGTCACTCCGGAGGAACAATAGATATCAGAAACCTTAAACTACTCTTTAATTTCCACTGATCTCACTTATATTCCCGATCATCATAAAAAACATATCTGGTAGGACTTAATGTGTCCAAATGTCACAAGTAGTAGTGTGCGGTAGCCAGTTTTCAGATACTTACAAAATTTAATAAAAGAAGCAGAGAAACAAGCTGAAAAAGCAGTACAAATATCAGGATATATGAAAGATTTAATTTGGCGCAACAAACATATGTCAATAGAAAGCAAAATCCGCATATATAAAACGATAGTTCGAACAGTTATCGTATATGGAGTAGAAACTAGGGCTGATATAACAAAAACTAAACAAATAATTAAGCACATGTGAAATGAAGATCTTAAGAACTATTCAGGGGAAAACATTATTTGATAAGATACGCAACACACAAATTAGGGACAAATGTCTAATTCAAGACATAACCAAATTTATTATAGATAGACGAAAACATTGGAAAGGTCATATAGAAAGAATGGAAGACAACCGACTTGCAAAAAGAGCTAAAGGAGATAGACCAATGGACGGGAGAAGAGCAAGAGGAAGACCAGCCAAGAGATGGATAGACAGAGAATGCACATCCAATACGTCGTCCTACGAGGAGTGATTTTCGAAATAAACAGGTTGAAAATCCTACAAATCATGATGAAGAAGAAGAAGACAACATTCACAATAAGTTGAAGCAAAGAGATGCAGTATGTTCTCTTTTATTACATGTTGTACTAGTGCATTCAGTAAAATCTTTGGAGAATAAATAAGGCGTAAAATTCAATTTTATTACTCAGCTGTCGGTATAATCTGACGATGTAACAATATTAGGTGATAATACCAAAGCTAACACGCACACACATTCTAAAAATAATACTAAGAAGTTAGGGCTGGAAGTAAACATTAAAACTAAATATATAGTCACGTGTTAGAACTACATTATTAGATGGGAACTGACACTTAACAACAAAGGAGAGAAATTTTGAAGCAGTTCCAGAATTCACATACCTAATAAAAAAATAAGTTACAAACAGAATTAGATGCAAAAGGAAACTAAACATAGACTCAACTCTGGAAACGCATTTTATTATATACTAGCGTAATCGGCAGACGTTGTCCTGCCCGAACGTTCAATTCTCATGTCATAGGCGGACGATAAAAATGTTACTTTTTAACCATAAAATTCAGCAATTAGGACATAATTAGATATTAAATAAGTTCGCAAGAAAACCTCTTACAGCCTTCTGTTGTGGCTCAAGAAGTGTGAATGATGACGTCACAGTTATGTCGGAACATAACGATAATGCAGATGACTACGCATCTGACATAAAAAAAATCCTATAACCCGATCGCCGCGCCACCTACCAAGTCCAATTGTGAATCTAAACCATCCAGGGACCCACTCAAAAAATAAGTCCAATCGATATACAGGAGTTTTTTATTTCGGATTTCAAGTAAACCTCCACTTCTAAATTGTATCCTCCTTTGCAAATAAGTTAAGAGCCGTCATATAACAATTATATTAGAGTGAAAAAAAAAAGATAAATTGATGAGAGTGAGTCAAAACAGTTTTTTTTTTCAGCTAAATTTCATTTCTGACCCACTGTGCACCGGTCCCATACTGGCCGAAATTCCATGAGAAAAAATTTCCCCCCGTAAGGACTCGAACCAGCGTAAGTCCCGTAGTTCTGCGCCAAAGCTTCTTGCCTTAACCACTCGACTACGGCGCGAGACTCTTGGTGTCAATGAAAGACAAAAATGGTTATTGTGAGTTATCCGTAAGAGATAAGGGACTCTTGGTATCAATGAAAGACAAAAATGTTTTTTGTGAGTTATCCGTAAGAGATATGCTGTCGCGGACTTTTTTGTAGAGCTTTTTGAGATATTCAATTCTGTGTACATTAATTTTGTGTATTTCTTATGGTTTAGGCAGCATAAGCCATTTAAGCGTCCAAAGAGCTACTTTTTTCACGTTTCCCACTACAAAGAGTGATTTTTAAGGGTGTAGGAGTTGAGTATCACAATTCTCTTATAGCCTATGTTCATCCCGGGAATCTCCTGAACATTTTGTAAAAAAACCCATCACAATCGGATCAACGATATGGCCGCACATAAAGTACGAACAAACAAACATACAAACAACAAACATTAATTTTTGTATATAAGATTAGAGGGATTTTGCCTTCCAACTTCTATAAAAAATGTATAGTATAGTAAAAATGTAATTAAAAAAAGTGATTCTTCCATATACACTAATAAACTTGGTCGAAACATGATTTCTTCCTTTAAGATTTTATTTGAGAATGAAATATCAATGATGTATACTACAACTATTCGAGTATACATCATCGTAAACAACAACAACGAGTAGCAGAAGCTCAACCTGCCGAGGATGAAAGTTAACTTCCGAAAGCGCTCCAGTTAATTTTATATGCACCATTTTAACAAAGTTGAGGACGACGGGAATCAAGTACCAGAGGCGAGTGTTAAACCATTAGTCTTCTGTGACCGATACATATAATCTGATTTTCATATTATTGTTTTTGGTTGGTATGGTTTTCCCTTAGTTGATATAATACTATTCTGCATAAAAATGACGACAAATTCTGTTCATATTTCATGGATGTCAGTGGCTCTGACCAATGCATTATGAATTATTTGTTAGATTTAATGTTTACAACTGTTTTGTGAAACAGAAAGTCGTGTCTCTACAACAAATGACAGTAAATTTATGACCAGCGTTGAATTTTATTGTGCTTTTATACTAACAACGAAATTAAAAGCTATATAAAAGAGAAACATAACACCATTGTACATACATTTGTTTCTAAATTGAACTTATCTGTAATTTTAATTGATATTCCACTGGAAAATGCCTATTGTACTATATAATGGCTTAAAACAAGGATTTAAACTTTCAGATTAACAAATGTTTGACTGTATATCTGTTATGTGATTACAGTAGTCGTAAAATAAACTAATAAATGTTTAAATAAAACCAACATGCAGATACAGCATAACATAGCCCTACCTTAAAACAGGCCAAACTCGATACAGATGGACAATTTCAACATACCTGCAAGAGAGAATAAATGTAAATGTACAACAATAAATTGAGATATATATACACATACATCCATAGTAATTCTGCCCGAAGGCAGGTCCTTCACTGCAATTATAGCATTTTCATGCTATGCTTGCAGCTTTACTAGGGAATTGTAGGTGTGGTAGCTTCCCGTTACTTTCCACACCGGTGAAGGATGATGATGATGATGATAAGGATGATGATGGCCACAGGATTTCGGGGACCGTTTGGGTCTTAAAGTTTTCCTGACATTTGTCTTACAGGTGAGGAAAAAACACCGATAAAAACCTCATCCAGAAAAACTGCCCCGACCGGGATCCAACCCGGGCCCGCTGAGTGACAAGGCAGCACGCTACCTCGAGACCACAGCGGTGGATATATATATATATTATTATTATTATTATTATTATTATTATTATTATTATAGATACAGGCAAATTAAATAGTATAGTAGCTGCAGAAATGAAGTTAATAAGACTTTTAGCGGGTTATACGCTTTATGACCACATGCGAAATGAAGATATTCGCGAAGCTCCCAACACACCAACAATAACTAAAAACATCCAAATATACCAAAATAATTGGCATGAACACCTCATTAGAATGCCAAACAATAGATTACTCATACACACCCACAGGACGAAGAGATCCAGGAAGACCTAAGAAGCGACGGAGGGATCAATTATAATTATTATCCTGAAGCGGAACAGGCCAATGGCCTAATCCATGATTGTAATTGATGATGATGATTATTATTATTTATAGACCAGAAGTCTTGACTACATCAAATACAGCTTAAGAGAAAAAAATGCATCTGACTTAAGATCTGAATATAGTTCTCTACTTTATCTGCCCATTTCTATTAAGCGAAGTGAATTCTTAGACCTAGCTCAAATTCCTCTCCTAATCGGAGTGAACATGGTCATAAATGTATCTCGCAGTTCAACAGCAGGGCTGAAATTCTGTTGTTCAAACACCGGCCCAAATGCAAAATTTTCTCTTAAGATATATGTTGAAATTTATTACTTATGCAGCACTGCATAAGTAACATTATTTATAAATTTCAAGCAGTAGCCCATTTAAAAGATGGTCTCGTAGTCGGTCACTTTACTATATAAGTTTGTTTAAATATAAATATATAAAATAAAAAAAACAGAACCAAATAGAGAAATTTTACTATGGCCCTATGCTCCAGCTAGAAGAGAACGGAAATAATAATGATGATAATGAAAATCAAAAACAAATATTATATATATTTTCGTTTTCTGACACAGTAAATGTGTCTACCTATTTAATAAGACAGCGCGAAAACTATGCTTTGTTTAGATGTGTTCCCTTTCTTTAAACATGATCAGTTTGCTGTCCACAAAAAGTTAATTTGAATCATCATTCACCATTGAAATATCTAGAGCTTATTCTGTAACAGTAGGGGAAATGAATTTTAAATAAATAAAACGTTTTTACTCAAGTTATATATGTCTAATTTGTTATTTATATTAACTTACCAATTGTATTTTAAAACAATTAGAGGCAATGCAATATTCAATACAAATAATTGTCATTAAACACTTAATGATGGAGAAAAATAAAATACTTTCAAAACAGGTACTTCTCCGTCCAAATTAAGATTCCAAATCCAAGTGTGTTATTAACTTGATTGTTCATGATGATTTATGAGTAATCAAATTATTTTCCTTCGTGAAATAGGATCGAGGACTGATGCGCCATCACATTCGTTACGATCAATAAATAGAAATTAGCAATTTGTGGGTATGAATGGGAATCAAGGGCACACGCGTAACATCAAGTAGGCCTATATGGTGGTCTCCGCCCTAATTTACACATAAGGCAACTTGTAATCCCACATTTAACTTCAATATTTTGACATATTGCTCTTCCCGTACCATATGGAAAAATTTGTGGTTTAAGTATTTTCCCCAATTCAATGCGAACTTTGAATACACAGATATATCATATAATCACACATAAGTAAAGTGATCCCACAACAGACCCGGAGGCCCTTGGGGTAGTAGGAGGTTAAGGCTCCCACTTTTTCTAGACAATCGGCACTTTATGTCATCCGGGTTGTCAGCCTTGCGTGACGGCCGCCTTTACCCCCAGAACAAGCATCTGGTACTCATTTCCGTTAGAGGCTGAGTCGACCCCAGGGCCATAGTGCCGCCAGAGGGTTTGGGTCAGTTTAAAAATCCTGACACCAACGGGACTTGAACCCTCGACCCTCCGGCTTGTAGCTCAGTGCCTTAACCACTACGCTACGGCGTGCCCCCACATACAAAGGAAATTAAAAATAAAATTACTTATTCTTCGTCTTCACTTCACGGGCTAGGTAAATTGCCTGTTCCGCCTCAGAGTTGTTCTGTCCATCTTTTCACTGGCCTTCCTACATTCCTTGAACCCCTTGGCTTGTAGTTAAATGCTGCTTTTGGTAACCTTATTACATCCATTCTTTCTACATGTCTAAACCATTTATCTCTATATTCTTAGATTGTATCATTCAATGGATATGTATTTAAATCTTCATTCCTTATCCGATCCAATTTTGTGCAGCCTTTTGCCCTTCTCAGGAAATTCATGTCTACGCTTTGTATTTTGCTTTGTAATTTTTTTGTCATTATCCAAGTTTCACTCCCATAAAATAATGCAGGAACTGCCAATGTTTTATGTATAGTTCCGCAAATCATTTGAATTTTCGATATTTTCATATTTATGTATATTTCAGTCTTTGCGTTTATAGTAACAACCCAAATAATTAAAAATTGTTGCTTGTTCTAGACCTTGTCGTGGTGGAGGGGCTCAGTACCTAATGACCCAGACGACTAGACAGGGAAGTCTGGTTTTTAACTAGCTTGCTATCTAGTAAGAGGAGAAGGGAAGCGAACTAGATCCAACGCGGGATACCTCGACGGCTTCAGAAGCAGAAGAAGAATATTGGTAAAACAGCGGTAAAGAAGACGGAAGAAGAAGCATGCAAGACAAGGGGTAGATGGGACTCCAAAGCTTTGGTTAGCAACCCGTCTAGGAGAAGGAAACTTCCAAATAAATCCCCGATCCACTAAGGAATGTGGTTGTCTGTCTGGGCTGGTAACCCGACCACGTAATTTCCAAACTCATCTCTCTCACAGTGTTCAGCCGGACGGATTTAATGGACGACATAATAAAATTACTTATTTAGTAAATTCTAAGAAGTTTATCTTTGTAGGCTCCACCTAAAACCTGAAACACACTTGTATATGTTCATAGTTATCTTTCAATTCTGGGAAACGATTATGTATTATACATTCTATGTGATTTAATATGACACAGTAATAAATGTCTCGAGGTAGCGTGTTGCTTTGTCACGCAGCGGGCCCAGGTTAGATCCCCAGTCGGGACTAAATTCCTAGATGAGATTCTTTTTCGGTTTTTTTTTCTCACCTGTAAGACAAATGTCAGAAAGCTTTAAGGCCCAAACGGTCACCGAATATCATAAGGTAAACATAATCATCATTCATATTCGCCTTAGATTAACTTTAGAAATAAAGAATATCCTAGCGCACGACTATCATCATCATCATCACCACCCATCATATCGTCGAGATAGCGTAACCCCGTCTTCCTGACGCCCCAACCTCAGTGGGTTACAATTACGCGAATGCCAAGAGAGAAAACCAGAAATGTAGAAATGACAACCTGGGACAGTGAATTAAAAAAAAAATAAATGTTCGTTTACAGTTATTTAAAAATTAATTCCAATGTATCCCTTTTAATTATAAAAAAATTAATAAATGTTCGTTTACAGTCATTTAAAAATTAATTCCATTGCGTCCCTTTTAATTATAAATGGATTTAGAATTGTATACTACAATATTAGATTTCACTTTAAAATCAAATACGTACATATGGACACCTTAAAGATATGACTATTTATTTAACTCATGCCCCAAATGGGAGTCATTGAACAATCACGTTTCAATGAATTTTGTTTTACAACCAATCACAGTCGTGTTTCACCTCGATATTTATCAACTTCTGTTTATCAAATTAAAGAAAGCTCCTCAATTTTAATACTAAACAGGTCATAGCATTATTTTGCAGTGACTGACTCTCGAACAGATACGTTGAATATAGTAAATAATGAAGATTCCTTCGAACTACACATTTCATAGTAGTGTGTTCAACAATTGTGTTTTAAATAATGCTTTTAAGGAGTTGTTTCCTAAAAAAAATAATTAATAGCCTATAATGTTCGATATAATATATAGTTTGACGTGTTTCATTTTTTCTCCACTAGGATGCATTCTTACAATATTGCGATCCTATTTGGCAATAAATAATGATCTAGTTGCAGTGGATGAACAAAAGAAGCATAACCAAACATTTCTCATTTGCATTCAATCATCGCCGCTTACATTAAATATATAAATATTTCAAAATTACTATATTTAAATAATGATTTGTGAGTAAACAGCTTAATTTTATTCGTTGAATAGTCCTAACAAATGCCACTCTTGATTTCCAAATCTTCTAGATAAATAGGAAATCACTCGTGGCATTATTAATGACTATTTAACTCATGCCCCAAATGGGTGTCAATGACCAATGGCATTGCAATGATTTTTTATTACAACCATTCACAGTCGTGTTTCGCCTCGAATTTATCGATCGAAGTTAATCATATTAAAGAAAGCTCGTGGTTTTTAATATTTTAAATAGGTCATAGCATTATTTTGCAGTGACTGACTCTCTAAGAAATACGGCTACCAGATTGTATATATAGTGCATGAACCTCAGCAGATAGAGCATGCGGGAGATAATATAAAAACATTTGTAGCAATTGATTATACCACCAAAAAAAAAGAAACCACTGTTTGCACTTTCTCAAACGAATTATTTTCCAAGAAATAGCGTTGCAGAAATATATAATTGACATATTTACATCATAGAACTTCAGAAATTCATTAATACATATAATGTTGTTATAAATGTATCCAATAGAGAGCATTCTTACAATATTGCGATTCTTTCGCAACAAATAATATGATCTGGTTGCAGTTATGAACAAAAGAAGCAAATGAAGCGTACCATTCGTTTCTCGTTTGTTTTCAAACATCGCGTTTACATTAAATAAATAAATATTTAAAAATAACTATAGTTAAATAATGATTTGTGAGTAAACAGCTTAAGTTTATTCGTTAAATGGTCCTAACAAATTCCACTCTTTGATTTCCAAATTCTCTAGATAAATTCGAAATCACTCGTAGCATTCCTTATGATAAATAGATGTCATTTTCATCAGCAGTTATATTGTAAACATTATACTACATTGTATAAATAACAGAAGTTCAATTCAAACCGCTATGTTAAATTTGGTTCCAGATGACCCTCATAAAACGATAAGAAAAGTACATGTTGATTCCTGAATTCATTTGAGTATATTTTTCGTCGTGTTTGTTTCTGAAAAACATTACTTATACCACTGTAACTTATAACTGTACGTAAATATGTAGGCCCCTATTATGCGAAAGTAAAAACGTGTATGTGATCATACTACTTTACATTTTCAGATTTTTAAAAGTTATTCTAGTCTGAAATTATTCTTCTTTCCTGTGCCTTCAGAGTTGAAATCCTACTTATGTAAACGACTAGAGCTATTTGAATAATCTACTTAAACTTTCAACGACATCAATGGAGAGACCAGAAAGGGACCTATTTTATTTCAATATTTCTCACAATGCAAAAGTGACATCTCTTGAGAAAACTCTAGGATGTACAGTACAGTTGTTGTAAGCCCATGTTTTCTCTTTACAGAGATTTAGGCACTCTCCCCGTACAGGGAAGAATTTGAACCATACTAATTTAGTTACACTTGTTTTCGTATAGATGTCATTTTTGAGTGGTCCGTGGTCAGCGTTCCGCCTCATACTGACATCTAGGAAACCAAGGTAGTACTAGGGCGGGAAAATTCGGTAAATTTTGCTTAGAGGCCTTTTCATTCAGGCTTAAGGATTTTTTACGAGCCTGAAAATCTTCAGACTCGGGACCCACGGCTTTTAAGTCCCTCCCGGAGGACTTGCTCCTTGGATTTTTCCGTCCTAAAAAATCCATCAAACCCGGCCGGGTTTGAACCCGCGACCCTCGAGACCAGAGGCAAGGATCATAACCACTAGTCCACCGCGGCCGACTGTACAGTACAGTACAGTATCTAAATCGATGGAACAAGGATCAAATTCCCTTATGTCTATAATATTGATTTACTGTGCTGTTTAAAAACTATCTGTGAAATTAACAGATATTTATGTAACCATCGTTCAATTATAGCAGAATTTTAATATTATAATAAATATGAAAGTTAAAGTTAATAATTTTGTATTTTAAAATTCTTTTAACATTTAAATATAACTTAAATAAAAATCATCTAAATAATTCATTGTTGGTTATTGTTGAATAAAAATGTCTCAGTAACAATTAAAGAAATTGTATTACATAACAGTCTTTGTAAAGAATGCTTTTAAAAATTGTTTTAAGTCATTGTTGTCAAAATTACAAATCCTTCTGTTATAACTGTAGTAAGAACACCTGCTTAACTTCATATTCTTAAATGAAAGTAAACTAAACTTTGATTGGATGTTAAAACAATTAACTTCCGTATTTAACAAATCAATTTAAATCTTATATTTAAAAAAAAACTATTAACCAATAGAATTTAAATATAACATCATGTGATGTAATAATGGTCCTTAAAATTATAAAAGAATTACACTAGTCATTCTGTATACAACTTTCCACAAAGATAGAAGGAAGAAAAGTTCTCAAGATAAAATGTAATATTTAATACAAGAATAATTGATTCCAGAAAAAAAAAAGAATTCATTTTAATTGAAAATGAAGAATAATACCACTTACATTTACTCAATCTGCTGGGAACCTACAAAGTGAATAAATTTGTAATTATTTCTACAAGAAACATTATTTATGATTTTGAAGTGTTTTCCTATCCAGTGTACCAACTTCCGACCTTGAGAAGAGAATCCGGCTCTACCGAAAATTAAACCCAACCTGAACCAGTAATTCTTTTTGGGACACCAATCCTCCTTCAAAATGTTACTACAACATCGGGCATGAAGAGAATTACTACATCAAAATGTCACCACAACGTGGGACAAAGCAATTACTTCTTCACAATTTATTGCAGGGTCTCCTGCAAATACCCAAATGTTGACTTACAGAAAATTCCGGATGTGGTCACTAGTAGAAATGTTATGAGAAAGGTCAATGGTAATCGCAAACCCACATATATGTGAAAGTTCACTGTACGTAAAGAAAGTGCCTCGCAAATGATTCTCTCAAATAAACCTACACTTAGAGCTATAAATTCCAATAATTTCGTTGTTTACCCAATATTAAAAAACATATGGTAATCTAGGATAGACTTACTACGCCTGATATTTTCTCCAAGGGGAAATAAATGGAATATTTAGAAACATTCTTTGGATTTAAGGTATATAGCGACACACTGAGAAGAAAAATAATTTATAAATAGCAAACACAAATTTCATGTAGTACTTTACAATGAAACTAGAAGTGAAGTAATAAACAGAAGATACAATAATCACAGAAACAATTAGGTTAAAAAAACATGGACGTTAGGAGAGATAAACTTTTTTTTTCCACAAAAAATTGCAAGTACAGTCCTAGGGAAGACAAATTGGGGAGACCGCCTACAAGATAACAGATGTATAAGGAAGAGCAGAGACGGGAATCCAATATTACAAAATCAAAAATGGACAGAGCACTAATGGAAGGTGCTTCGTACCTATAGGCCGATGACTCATACCGGTACCTAGTGAATGTTTTTTTGAGAATGAATCGTAAGAAAGTTACAGTTCTGGTGGTGATGTTAGTTCTTAATTCATAAATCATAAATTAAGCTACAATTCTCAGAACACGTCGTATTAGGGGTCTCAGTTACGTTGCGAGCAGAGAGATGAATGACGTAACCGATCCTCGAGTTCTGGCAGAACCAGTAACAACAACACACCCCTAATTACCAGGTCTATGTTGTTATTGGATCTGCGAGTGCTCGGGGATGAATTACGCAGTCACCCTTTCCACACAATGTAACTGAGACCCGGAAAAACGAATCAGTTCTAAGAATTGTGGCTATATTTATAAATCAAATACTACAAAATATTTTTTTTAATTAATCACGGAACTTTATATGTGTCATTCAATATAGATATATTTGAATAGTTCCGAGCAATAGCCATAATGGATCCAACTAAGACACACACACACATATATATACACACACACATATATATACACACACACATACACAGCCTATATGCATGCTATAATAGGGTGTCCCAAGATTTCCACGCCATAAAAGAGTTTTTTTTTTGCAAAATCAAATACGAATACCCTCTATTTTTATCTGTTTGGCCTTAATAACTCAAATAACAAATATTATTACGATTGCATCACAACAACCCGTATCGAATACATGTCAAACATAGGACATGAAAATGTGTACTAGGTTAGACTCAGAATCAACCCAGAAAGTTACTGTGTGTTTGAAAAAAGGGAAATGGGTTCCCATTTTAACAGTATTTTCTTGAGAGAAATCCTTACACAAAACTGAAGATTGCAACACAGCAGGTACAGAGTTGTAAGTTGTAACCATACAAACCACCCCCTCTTAAAGAAAAAACAGTTACCACTTGTCACTTAGCTCTTGCGGATCTGTACTATCTTGTGTGAAAGTGTCGACTCTCATATTTACTATAAAACTAGTTTGTATGCCGTAAAAGAAAAACTATGTTTTTTGTTTAATGTACAATACATAGATCTGGAAAAAGTACTGCTAAACTTGCCGCTCCACCCCTCCTTTAACAAACGAATGCCATTATTATGAGTTTGGTAACATCTACCCTCTGTAGGTAGGGAGACACTGGCATAGCCCATAAGGTATATAGTAACTTCCTGGGTTGAATTAAAGTGTAGTATAAAAGTTTATTTAGTAAATAAAACATCAATATGCTCAAAACGTGTAACTATTTACTATTATACAATTTAAAAAAAAACATTGTTCAAATTTCGTTCGCCTTTGTTAGCAAGTACTGACATGTTTCGAAGCAAGTCGGCACGGGTTGCCGTGGGCCTACGTACACTAAACTGTACTTACAATTGTTTAACGTTATACAAATAAATTAAGTGGGTATGTGTTAAAAATAGAAGATTTCGATATTAACCTTAATATATATATATATAATTATTAATTACACAATAAAGCGATCCCATTATATGAATTCGGAGCTCCTTGGGATAGTAGAACTTACGCTCCCACCTTCGTAGACATTTGTCAGCCTTGCGTGACCCCCATCTTTATTCCACAACAAGCATCTCGTAATAATTTTAGTTAGAAGTTGAATCGAACCCAGGGCCATGATTCCGCTAGAAGACTTAAACGAGTTTAAAAATACGGTAGTAAAAAATATATCATCTTTTTCTTTAGAAACTTGACATTTTAGAACAAATTTTGAACCTATATTAAATATTAATGGCGCCGTTCAGCAAGAATTTGAAGAAAGGATACAATTACAAATTAATTAATTAAAGAATAAATGAATGTGATAAGTAGGGAAAGGATTTTAAAGGTGCCAATTTTTGGTCGGAAAAATGGGGACGAAAATTTCCTGAAAATGTATAACAAAAAGGTTTTAGAAAAATGTGCTACTTAAACGATTGAATTAAGTGGTTAAAACCCTTTAAACCATTTACCATGAGCCAACTCAGTTTATATAACAAGCATGTCATTTTGCAACAAATGTTTCTTCTTTATAGAGTCCAAAAGAGGCAATTCATAGTTTTTTTTTTAGTTTATTTCAACATTTACTTCGTAGATGGAACATCGTAGAATAATGCCATCAGTTTCGATAAATTGCGTTTCGAATTCTTCTGAAAGTGCATACAACTTATCCTTCTTAACATTTGCCATGTTATTGTTGTGAAAACCCAGTTGTAATACTAATGAAAATACGTTGTGGTTCAGACTAGTAAAACACAGCCAACAAGAAGTCGGTAGATAGAAAACTTATATTATTGCACGCCGTAGCGTAGTGGTTAAGGCACTGAGCTACAAGCCGGAGGGTCAAGGGTTCAAGTCCCGTTGGGGTCAGGATTTTTAAACTGACCCAAACCCTCTGGCGGCACTATGGCCCTGGGGTCGACTCAGCCTCTAACGGAAATGAGTACCAGACGCTTGTTCTGGGGGTAAAGGCGGCCGTCACGCAGGGCTGACCACCCGGCTGACATAAAGTGCCGATTGTCTAGAAAAAGTGGGAGCCTTAACCTCCTACTACCCCAAGGGCCTCCTGAGGCCTGTTGTGGGATCACTTTACTTCACTTACTAACTGAACTTATTTTAAACTGTTACATCAACACTGTTTTAATTTAAATTTGACTTCACAGTTGCAGATTGGCCATTGTTGCTGGGATATAAATTACTGGTGCTTTACATTAATTATATTTTAATATTTGTTATTTACTATTGTTGACTTCACACTATAGATTGGCCATTGTCTCTGGGGTATAAATTACATAAATTATATTTTAATATGTATTTAATATTGTTGACTTCTGACTGAGATTTTAAAAAGCTGTTCAAGAAGAAGAAAAAAACGTTTATGTCCTATCATTTAAAAATGCACAGAATAGTCGAGGAAAAGGTACTGAAGCATAAAAAAGAGGGAAAATGTGCGAAATGTAGTAATCTCACGAAAATGTGCAACAAATTTTGTTCATTACGCTTCATTTCACCCCCGAAATACATGTATTAAACTACTGGTATGAAAAAAGCTACATTTTTGGAATGGTGCCGCACCTCAAAATCCTTTCCCAAGTTATAACACTGGTTTATGAAATAAAAATTAACCAGATAAAATGATTATTCATGACTAGCGAATGGACGAAAGTGAAATACTGAAGATTTCAAAAAACGTTAACTGAAAATATATAAAACTATTATTCTACCAGTTATATTATATGGATGCGAAACATGGACTCTTACTTTAAGGGAGGAAAGGAGTTTACAAGTATTTGAGAATAAAGTACTTAGGAAAATTTTTGGACCAAAGAGAGATGAACAAACAGGTGAATGGAGAAGACTTGCATAACAATGAACTACATGGTCTTTATAGGAAGCCAGATATAATAAGAACAGTTAAGTCTCGTAGACTGCGATGGCAGGACATGTTGCACGTATGGGGAATGAAAGACTTGCATGGAAGCTTCTTGTAGGAAAGCCAGAGGGAAAACGCCCAGTTGGTAGACCAAGAATGAGGTGGGAGAATAACATTAACTATGATTTGAGGGAAGCAGATTATACAGGGAATGATTGGAAAACATTAGCTCAGGATAGGGTTCGATAGTGCCAGTGAGTGAGTGAGTGAGTAAGTAAGTAAGTAAGTAAGAAGAAAATAATGAACTCGTTTTCAAAAGGAAGAAGGAAAAGAGGCGCAGACCTACTGAAAAAAAAATCCACTGGTTCATATAGGAGAAAGAATTAGAAGAGGAATAATGGGAAGACGCATTGAGATTGACGATCGGTTGATAAAGCAGGAAGATGTAATAACTAACTCTTCGTTTGTATGTGCTCGCTTATCCCCACATGAGGCAAGGGTACTCCCTTGCAGAAGTTACTTAACTAAGCTAATTTAGTTATGCTTATTTCCCTATAAATATCAGCAAGTGACAAGTGGTTCGCCCATCGCCTCAAAGAGATACCTAGTAGATAATTAAAGTTATTAATTAGATGGGAAAGGGCGATTAAATTTTGTTCAGAAACTCTAATTTAAGCTCAAAGTTCTTTTAAGAGCATTAAAATTTTCAGACTCGGGACCCACAGCTTAATGCCCGTTCCGGTGGACTTGTTCATTCGATATTTCCTTCGTAAAAATACATTGACCTACGTCGAATTTGAACCCGGGATCCTCAGAAGCAGAGCCAAGGAACTTACCCCTAAGCCACCGAGGAGGCTTAATAAAACTGTACAAACTATAAACAAAATAAAGTGAACACGTTTGATATACGTGGAGAATAACAGGAGAAACGCCTCCATAACAGCTGTTCATATAGACGAAATACAAATGATAAACCACGTCCTAGACATTTGGTTTCTATGTAACACTTTCACATCACTTCAATTCGACAGCCATTGACAACTGTAATGTTCTTCATAACTAGTTGAAGCAATGTTTAAGAAAGTGCGATTTCAAGTTATAAAAGACTGATTTTTTATTCAAAACGTTGTAATAAAGATTTTCCATAAAAAATGGTATTAATAACTTTTCATATAAATTGTGGCTAAGTCCTCCATAGGGACTTCAAACAGTGGGTTCCGAGTGTGAAGATTTTCATGCTGGTAAAAGAATATTACGATGCAAGGTTGGGAAGTGGTTTTTACAGAATCGACGAAAGTTTTTAATTTCCGAAATTCTGTGAAACACTTCACAAACGTGCGTTGTACATTATATTTTGCGCGATGCTCTTTTAAAATAATAAATAATAGTAAAATAATAGCATCTTTGTTGAAAATATTTGCGTTCATTATAAACAACTCATTAACATTAACACTTTGGGCAATGTTTATTAGTTGAAACTACAGGAGGCCGTGATACTAATCAGTTATAAAATGGCTGAAAGTACGTATTTATTGTTTTATATTGTTCCAAATAAAGTTAAGTTCATTTAAAATGCAGTGATTCGTTTCGTATAATATATATTAACACTACCTTTTGGATATTTTTGTATATACATTATACACAGTAGCATATATATATATATATATATATATATAGAAGGCAGTGGTTTTACTTCCTACACGTGGTTTGTAATATTACAGTATAGTTATTTAGGATGGCAACCCCAAACTGTAGGAAGTTGAACTTTCAATCATGGTCGTCATTGCTGTAAGTACGACAAAACGCACTATCGCGCAAGAAAGACTATGAATTATTTTTTTTATTCGAAACGTTGTAATAAAGCTTTTCCATGAAAATGGTATTGATAATTTTTCATATAACTTCTGGCTAAGTCCTCCGGAAGAGACTTTAAGCAGTGGGTCCCGAGTCTGAAGATTTTCAGGCTGGTAAAAGATCCTTAAGCTTGAATAAAAAAAACACTAAGCAAAATTTGCCGACCTCAACGTCCTAATAGTATCTTAGTTGTCTGTTAGATGTCTCATTTTGTCGGTGTGTTGACCGCATGCCATTCATGACATCTATGAACAAATAAGGTAACTAAAAATTAACTTGGTCTATTAATTCCTTATAAAGGAGAAACTATGGCTCAACAATAGGCTACGCCATTATATAAATATATATATAGATATATATGTAGAACTTTGGCCATTAACAACAAAAACAAATAAGTATATTTTGGCAACGAAAATGGATTTTATACGAAGGGCCGCAAGAATTTCAAGAAGAGAAAAAATTAGAAACTCAGTTATAAGGGAGAAAATGAAGATTGAAGACACTAGATTATATTAAAACTCAGCAATTAAGATGGTACGGACATGTCCAGCGAATGGAAGAGGATCGACTACCAAAATCTGTTTTGGAATGGAAACCTGAGGGAAGACGAAGCAGAGGAAGACCTAATACCTCCTGGAGTCAGGGAATATGTTTATATATGAAGGAGAAATATCTACAACCAGGAGATTGGATGGACCGACAAAATTGGCTATTAGGAATCGGACGATGTCAAAGACATTAATCAACCGATGATCTATATATATAGATGGATAGATAGATAAATATGTTAGATGCCGGTACATAATTTCCTATTTCATTAACCAGATTTGTTCTAAAATGATTCTAAAATTGTCTCAAAAATGTTTACTCGCCCTGCACAAGCCTATATCGTATTCGGAATTAACTGCTTCTTACATGCATACATATCACAAAAGACAACTCACCATTAATCAAACATTAAGTACAGTACTATTTCCATAGGGATATTCATGCAAATATCTTTCACAATGGATGATTCACTCCAGGGACGACAGATCTATTCAATGAGGAAACGGATAATGACGAAATCAACAGCTGTTAAATATTTTACTGAATAAGTCATTGCTTTCCACGTCACGCATTCCGCGTTAGATGCGGGTATAGTCATTTAAGGACAGATTCTTTTATACCACACATCAATTAACAGACCACACAATGAATTCAATTAACGGGAAACATTTTTAGAGACGTGCCTATTTATTTTCAGATACTAATCTAATGTTCCATTAAATAACACTATACGACTTAATTAACAAAACAATCACTATTATATGAAATGGGAATGAAGTATCATTTACGAGACATCCCTCATGCACACGAGATTTAAGGGGCCCGAATGCTGAATTTCAAATTAATTTTAGTTTTCATCTGATTATTTTGAAATTTTTATCACATTCATTATGTGCTTATAGAAGCGTTTCTGTGAAGTTTGGTGTTTATAAGTAGAATAGTTTCAGAATTATGATTTTTTAAATCTATTTTTTTTAAATATTTCCTAAAAATGCTCCTTACGATGCATTTTTAAATATTCTCTGTTGAAATTTGAGATTCAGAGTCTTTAAGATTCCACTAAACACATTTGCTATGCAAAAAATGTTCATAAAGGGAGGATACTGCTTATTTTTCATTTTTTGAAAAAAAATCACATTTTTTTTTCCGCAACTCAGTTTAAAAGAACACATGTTTCATAGACTAGTAACTGCATAGCAAATTTGAATTAGCATTTATTGGGGAGTCTAACCACAAAATTTCACTTTGATAGCAAAAAAATTGCATCGTAAGGAGGATTTTAAGTTTTGGAAAATATCAAAAAAATGGAAACCGAAAAAAACGCATTTTAAATTTTAAGTAGTAATGCTAATCATACGTGCAAAGGTATTTAAACTCTTACGTCACGGGGTCAATTTTGCTCCTACAATAAAAATGTGTACATGGAAATGATCCTGAAGAATCAGTCATTAAAAAGCAGATAAACAAAAATGCATTTTTCCATTTTTTCAACATTTTCACCATTCGGTCCCCTTAATGGAAATACTTTACAATATATAACGCAAAAAAAAATGTACTAAGTTACAATCATACAACATGCACATGGGCCAACAAATGCGAAGCGGTTTACACTATGGAATCGCGGGATGCAGCCAACTTATACACAACCTAACCTAACGCAATTTAAGCACTCCAACCTGTGAAAGAATGAAACGTCCAAAAATAAATACTAAGTTCTGAAATTCTTAAGTATATGTGTACAGATAACTAGTTATAATTAGTACATACTCTATATTTCCTGTACTGGAACACGTCTTTGTTGTAGCATAGGATATTCGTTAAAATCAATATGGTTGCCACGTCTTCATGTAGTTAAATACCATACAAAAAAGATATTAAAATAATCGTTAGAAAAAGTGTAAAAATAATTGTAAATGGTGGGAAATAATTTGAAAACTGAAACCCTAAGAATAAAATTTGACAGGAGTTTACGAAGGACTTAAAAAAGTCGCGTCACAGGTGGTAAAGATTAGTAGATTTAATTATAAGAAGATAAAGGTAGCCAACCCTGTTCAAAGGCCATTAAGGAGTGTGGGATAATCTAATCTTAGATAGAAAAAGAAGGTCCCTCTGCGCTTTCATAGACACTATTCCTGGAAATTTCTTGGTATTCATACATAGAAGGGTGATTGAATCAAGACCAGTCTGAATACGAAATAGTAAAGAAACATATATTTCACCTCTACGCTCTCCGGAATTAAACTCGGGCCATCCAACCCACAGTCAGGCTACTTTTCGCTTCAACTTATTATCCCATTAGATAAATGTCAAAAATATCGATCGGAAGTTAATAGATTTCTGTTTGAAACTCCGGAATATATATATATATATATATATATATTTTTTTTTTTCAAATGCCCCAGGTTTGTCTTTCGACATTCCTGGTTTCTCTCCTGGCATGGCGTATTTGTAATCCACTTCTGAGGTTGGGGCGCCTGGAAGGCGGGGTTACGTTGCCCCGTGATATGATGGGTGATGATGATGATAATGGTGCGCCAAGAGAGTCCCTAATCCTAAGCTTAACCTAAGGTGAATATGAATGATGATGATTGCGATGGCCATATGATTTCGGGGACCGTTTGGGCCTTAAAAGTTTTCCTGACATTTGTCTTACAGGTGAGGAAAAACCCAGATAAAAACCTTACCCAGAAAAACTGTCCCGACCGGAGATCGAACCCGGGCCCGCTGCGTGACAAGGCAACACGCTACCCCGAGACCACAGCGGTGGACTGGAACTCCGGAATATAATTTCATCTATTTAAAAAATATATATGTATTTTTTTGTAAGATCTTAATACTACTTATAATGATTTGTTTGTTTGGCAATAACAAAGCACTGCTTAAAAATGTACACAACTAGCTTATTTTTCTAACTTTTTCTGCGATGCAAAGAGGGATGCAGTTAATTTATTAATTGTGGATATTGTATTTTGTATGTTATACCACAATGGCTCACCCGCATGCTTTTTTTTATTGAATATAAATCATCATCATCATCATCATCCGGGGATTAAGCCTGTTCGCTCGTTCTGGTTTCATGAAAGCTAGAATTGTTAAAATTGTTCAGGCCATCTTCCGTGTGGGCGTCCAACATTTCTCCTTCCGTGCGGTTTATAATTTAGCAATAATTTTGGAAATCTTCCTTCTGGCATTCTATCAATATGATATAAATAAATAAGTTAATTATGAAGTATGTAATTGTTCATCAGAGCTTCTATAATAAATATTCTAAGTTTATTCCCTTCACTCAGTTTTACGCTATTTATATATTATTTTAACAAATAGGTGTTGTAGAAGTGATTATTTAAAATCTCATATATATGGCCTATAATTATTCTGTACGTGTGTTTGCCACTCTACTCCTCCAAAACGACAGACCGATTTTGATTAAATTTTCTGTGAATCTCTAATTGGGTCCCTTGATGGTTTAGAACACCACTGGGTGTAGGATTTCACCAGAAGTGAAAATTTAAAAATCGCTCTAGCGATCACATTTTTCGACGTTTCACAACAAAACTCAATACATCAAAATAAACAGAGGTAGGTATTATCAAAAAATGAGCGAAATCAGACAATTAGAAGTAGAGATTTACTTAAAACCCGTAATTAAGAACTGCCTAAACGACTGGACTAATTTTGATGAAATGTTTTGTGCGTTTGAGTGGGTCTCTGGATGATTTAGATTCACAATTGACCCAGTAGTTGGCGCTGCGATCCCGTTATATGATTTTTAATGTCAGATGTGTAATCATCTGCATTACCGACATATTCCGCGTGACAACAATGTGACGTCACAACGCACGCTTCTTGAGCCACAACATTTTGCAGTGAGGATTTTATTGCGAACTTATTAATTTGTGGATTTTATGGTAAAAAAATAAGTTATTTTTTATCGTCCGGCCATGACACGAGAATTGAAAGTTCAGGCAGGACAACGTCTGCCGGGCCAATTAGGTTCTTATATATTTCTGTATACATTACATTGGTTATGACATAATTGCAAACTTTTAATAGGATCTAGCATCTTAAAAACTGTTTATATAATATAATAATAATAATAATAATAATAATAATAATAATAATAATAATAATAATAATAATAATAATAATAATAATAATAATAATAATTGGATATCAATTAATTATGCGAAAAAAAGATAATATCTGTAATTATTGAAAGCTGCATAAAAGGAATGAAGGAAAGAATTACGTAAGTAGTGTTATATAAAATAATTTTTAAACTTATAGTATTTTCACATAACATCGTGATCTGTAATGTCTGAGTGAAGCAAAAAGTTTTCCACACTTAAGAAACGCATGTAATGGAACATAATAAGAACGGGTAAATATGGCGTGCATCTATACAATAATTAAGTTATTAATTAATATAACATGGAATTCAGGTCTATTAAGTAAAATACGGTGGTTTCAATCAGAGGTCATGACCTTAGTTTCTACTTAAGTCATGCAATGTGCCACTTTCTAGTTTCAGAAACAGTTAAAATACGTCACATATCGCTTCCACATGTACTTTTAACACACAAATTCGTTTTAAAGGATATCCGTTTCATTCTGTGGTCAAGATCCGACCAAATTGCCGTTCACAGATAACATATGTTTGACGCTGATTCAATTTCCCAACCTTTAGATATTTAAAATGACAAAACAGCGTATATACTGTACTACACTATTTCATTACCTCTAGGGGGGGTCAAGATTCAGATTTTGATTCTCGGGTTTCAAACACACCCTCTACTTAATCCCTTGTCTCCATTGTTCATATGTCACAGTTATTCAACATTTTTAATATTCATTGTTATTACAATTGCAATTATGTATTAAAATATTTAAATAATATAGTATCATGACAATCATACGCACAGAGAGTAACAACAAGAATAGCATCTTATAAAACATGTAAAGCAAGGAATATTAACATTCTAAACGAGAACAAGCCCACAGACCTAAACCCATTATAAATTATACGCCGATATCAATACCAATTAGCATGCCGAAGATGAAACATGCTTTTGAATGACCTTCATGATAATCCATCCATAGCAATTCGGCCCGAAGGCAGGTCCTTCACTGCAATCATAGCATTTTCATGTTATGCTTGCAGCTTTACTAGGGAATTGTAGGTGTGGTAGCTTCCCGTTGCTTTCCACACCGGTAAAGGATGATGGTGATGATAATGATAAGGATGATGATGGCCATATGATTTCGGGGACCGTTTGGGCCTTAAGTTATCCTGACATTTGTCTTACAGGTGAGGAAAAACCCCGATAAAAACCTCACCAAGAAAAACTGCCCCGACCGGGGATCGAACCCGAGCCCGCTGCGTGACAAGGCAGCACGCTACCTCGAGACCACAGCGGTGGACTCTTGATAATAATTTAACGAATTTTTTTTAATAAGAATCAAATATATTTTAAGACGTTTAAAAAAGGTACTATATTATTAATAAAAATATTTTTTTGCCCGATAGTGCGTTTTTTCGTACTTACCAGCAATGGCGACCATTATTGAAAGTTCAACTTCCTACATTTCGGGGTTGCCAACCTAAATAACTATACTGTAATATTACATTTACACCCACGCGCGGGAAGTAAAACCACTGCCCTCTATGTATACTACATATAATGAATATACAAAAAATACCCAAAGGATATTGTTAATATACATTATATGAAACAAATTACTGCATTTTAAATGAACTGAACTTTATTTGAAACAATATAAAACAATAAATACGTACTTGCAGCCATGTTATCAATAATTGTTCTCATGGCCTCCTGTTGAACTAATAAACATTGCCCACACTGTTAACGTTAGTCTATTGTTTATAATGAACGAAAATATTTCCAACAAATATATTATTTTACTATTATTTATTATTTTGAAAACACCATAGCGAAAAAAAAAAATGTACGACGCACGTTTGTGAAGTGTTTTACAGAATCTCAGAAATTAAAAACCTGGCTGTCGCTCGATTTTTAAAAATGTATCCTCGATTCTGTAAAAACCACTTCCCAACCTTGCATCGTAATGTACTATTAACATTTATCATTACGGACAGGCTTCTATGTCTAGTTTGAAAATGATATAATACACTATATTCTATATCAAACCCTCCGTAACATCTATATTCATCTAATCTCGGGTGTCGTGCCAATACTAAAACGGGTGGAAGTTACTCCAAGGATTATTAAGGTAAGTCAGAACACCTATGTTTGGTTCCAATGAATTTAATTTATCACCTCCTATATAAACATGTCAGCTCTATCTTAATTTAATCTCGAGTGTCGCGTCAACTGCAAGAAACAATTTAGACGATGGGTGAAACAGTTACTCCCTGCTTGTTACGGTGGGTCAGGCGAAACCCTAAATCCTCTAATAGCTTATCATGAGTATCACGGAAAAATATTTCACGAGCAAATGGAGGGATTATGACTTTACAAAGCTCATCATCTCTTTATACCATAGTGCATAGAATCATTTACAGTCCAATTCAAAATATATTTAAAACTAATCGTATTTATAGGATACATCATTCAGATGATGATCATCATCATCATTCAATAGCACTTATGTACCTTTGAAAACGTGAAGTTACGTCTTTGTACATGTGTGTATCCGCGCGTGCATGCGTGTTTGTGTGTTCCTATTTTTGTTTTATTTTATTTTTCAATCCCGACTGAAATTACCCAAGTTCATGCAGTCAATTATTGTTCTTTTGAATATAATTCTTGTTCCTTTTTATCATAGTTAATGTTTCTCCCACTTCATTCTTGGCCTACCAACTGGGCGTTTTCCCTCTGGTTTTCCTACAAGAAGCTTCCATGCACGTCTTTAATTTTCCATTCGTGCCATATGTCCTGCTCATCGCAGTCTACGAGACTTAACTGTTCTCATTATATCTGGGTTCCTTAAAGACCATGTAGTTAACTGTTATGTAGTGTTCTCCATTCACCTGTTTGTTCATCTCTCTTTGGTCCAAAAATTTTCCGAAGAACTTCATTCTCAAATACTCGTAATCTCCTTTCCTCCCTTAAAGTAAGAGTCCATGTTTTGGATCCATATAATATAACTGGTAGAATAATAGTTTTATTTATTTCAGTTTAAAGTTTTCTGAAAGGAGTTGGCACGTCAAGAGTCCCTGTAATGCATATTAGCACGCATTTCAAGAATTGAGCCTATGTTTAATATTTTGTGCATCTTATTCATATTTGTGATTATTGTTCTTAGGTATTTGAATTCAGTAATTTCCTCATAATTTCCCTCATTATCATTAACTGTCCATTTGTATTATATAATGTATTTCTATGTGTAACCATATATTTAGTTTTATTGATATTTATTTCCAATCCCAATTTCTTAGTGTTACTCAATAGTGTATGCGTGTTGGCCTTTAGTATCTCTTAGCTATCGCTCAATAGTACTAAATCAAAATCATCAGCATAAACTAACAGCTTATTAATACCATTGAGTTATAGGCCTTCTTCATCCTCTAAAGATTTGATGGTATGCTCCAGTACAAAATTAAATAGTAGAGGAGAGAGTGCATCTCCTTGCTTCAACCTATTGTTCAGCACATATTTAACTTGAATTGTCTTAAGAGATATATATTGATTTTTTTTGTATTTTTCTCTTTCCTGCAACGTCTATCAAATATAATATTTTCGGAATGATAAAGTCTATTATATCGAGTAAAATCTTAAAATAAATACATGTTCAAATGTATATAAAGCCGTTAAAAACTATCCATAATGATGATGCTGTAAGTTCGCGATTACATCAATGCTATTTATTAGCTTCAGTTAATGCTAAGGTCATAGGTCACTATAGCATCATCAAGAGGTCCCTGGTGACCTGTCTGCCCCAAGTACATAAAAGATTAAGAAGTATAATGCAATGTTTGCAATAATCGGGCCAAGGCAATACCGTCTGAAGTAGATAATATTTTAATGGCACTACAAAACAAATCAGCAGGTATTGTTCAGCAGAAATCTGGCTGAGAGCCACATATCCTACGTAACAAGATACTCAGTAATACAATACACACTAGAAACATATTCACTCATACAATAGCTACTGGGTCTTAGTCTAGCATGTCTACATGTTTATATCTGTCAGTAATTCCTGCAGAGTCATCATCATCATCTGCATTCATGGATTAGGTCTGTTGACCCGTTCCGACTTCAGCCCATCTCTTTCTAGGTCTGCCCACATCTCGGGTGCCTTTAGGTTTGTATTTTGTTATTTGTTTTGGATATCTATTTTCATTCATTCTGTCTACGCGTTGCTTCCATTTTTGTCTATATATCAATCCGGCTTTTCTTCTGCTGAAGTTTATGAGTAAGTTATTTTTTTACTAGTACAGGTTACCAGCCTCTAGCCAAACCCCTCTTCCTGGAAGGCAGGGAACTGCAATTTCGGAGTGTTCTTCTCCTAGAGAAGTTGCCTTCACTACGGCTTTGGGGACTTCTCTTCTCCCCACGTAACACTGTGGACGGGGTCCTACCCAGGTACTACCCACTGGGCAAGTGGGACCTGGAGCTCACAAAAGGGCAGGGGCGCCTACTCCCAGGAGTGGACTGACTACCTCTTCCAAGGGTTCCACTCTGTTACCCTGCAGAGTACATAGGCTACTTTATTTCTCATACCGCATGTCTGAAGTTGGTGTTGATAATGGGATTTGAACTAGGTATTTTGAGCCCGAACCAGTAGTCGAGGAGGATGTTTCGGGAACCGTGAGGCTATCATGATTTGAAGTAGCAATACCAACTTTTCACGTGGTCAGAACTACACAATTAGACCTATTACTATTATAGTTAAGAGAACATGCGCATATGATTATTAACGTGTATAAATATGGCAGTTTTAAAGTAATATTCTAAATGATTTATCTTATCTTAATATATAAAAATTTCGTGTCACGTTGTTTGTCCGCGATGGAATCCTAAACTACTGAACCGATTTTAATAAAATTTTGCACACTGTGTGCAGTTTGATCCAACTTGCGACTTAGGGTAGTTTATAACTAAATTTATAGTCGCATTATTTTTTATTGAAAATTATTTGTTTATTATTTAACAAAGAGTTATGATTATCTGTGAGTTCCATACGATTCTAACAGATGGCGGTGTAAGATAATTTGGTAAGGTAATTGGTTTATTATTTAACAAAGAGATATCCAGATGGATGTGCTTTTTGTTGCAACCGCGAATTTCAATTGAACTAAAAATATTGATTATATCAAAATTTAAGTGAGTTCAGTGTTTATTTTATTTTCGATATTATTAATTTCGTGTGTAAGATTCATTCAAAATTTGTTAAATTAAAAAATTTAAATAAATTATTGTTGTATTGTTGTTTAGATCAGTTGGAACACAATTCATAATTTAACATGTCTGAAGAAGGTACAGTGTACCGAAACAGCTGTCACTGAATTATATCTTAATAAATATGAAAATCAAATAAAACTAAGTTTTATTTTTATTTAATTAACAGATATGGATTTTCATCAAGTACACACCAACTCAATTCATTACCCAATATTATTTACTTATTAATTTCAATGAGGAGTTAAGAGATTTAGGTCTACCTTCAACTCAATTAAAATTTTAAATATTACTCACAAACCTCATTTTAAATACCAACAAGTCTGTGAGTTGACGTTTGTAACGTGCTAGTGTAAGATATGTATACATTTAACCTTCACGTTTTGCGTCGTACTTCACACTAAATCCCCTGCTCTATTTACGGGTATAATAAAAAAAACTTAAAAATTAAGATAAATTAAATGGAAATTATATATGGCACAAGAAAAATAAATACTCGGACGGGACTTGAACCCGGACCTCTTAATTTATATCCCTAGTGCGCTACCGATTACGCTACCGAACAAGTCTAGTACAAACATTCATTTTTCTTATATATATTCTCATTGTTAGTAGATGTAGTGGGAACTCGGTCTCCACTGCCACCTGGTAGCTCCTATCACAAGTAAGCAAATTAAAGAGAATATTTTTACTTTATAGCAGTGACGCTTTATTGATGTTATAATTAAATTTTTGACGTTGAGCAATGCAAGCTTAATATGACATAAGAAAAATAAATGCTCGGACGGGACTTGAACCCGGACCTCTGGATTTATATCCCAGTGCGCTACCGATTACGCGACCGAGTAAGTCTAGTACAAACATTCATTTTTTTCTATATATATATATATATATATATATATATATATATATATATATATATATAACTGGCTCTATCGAACCCGTAGGTTCATGGCCGCGCGGACATAAGTTCTCCATACATTTCCATCCTGAGCAAATGTTTTCCAATCATTCCTGTATAATCTACTTCACTCAAATCGTGGATGTTATTCTCACACCTCATCCTTGGTCTACCAACTGAGCGTTTTCCCTCTGGTTTTCCTACAAGAAGCTTCATGTACCTCTTTTACCTCACATACGTGCCACAAGTCCTGCCCATCGCAGTCTACGAGAGTGTATATATATATATATATATATATATATATATATATATATATATATATATATACACAGTAATTCTGCCCAAAGGCAGGTCCTTCACTGCAAGCATAGAATTTTTACTATGCTTGCAGCTTTACTAGGAAATTGTAGGTGTGGTAGGATGATGATGATGATGATAATAAGGATGATGATGGCCATATGATTTCGGGGACCGTTTGGGCCTTAAAGTTTTGCTGACATTTGTCTTACAGGTGAGGAAAAACCTCATCCAGAAAAACTGCCCCGACCGGGGATCGAACCCGGGCCCGCTGCGTGACAAAGGCAACACGCTACCCCGACATCACAGTGGTGGACATTATATATATGCGTGTGTGTTTATTTTAAAAGTCTCGTCCCCTAGCTAAACAATCTAAGACAGCGATTCCCAACCTTTTCCGACTCGTAAACCCTTTCCCCAACGAACTGATTTGGGTGAAGCACTGACTTCTAAATATACATACAGTAGTCATACTTAAAATTTAATTCCAAGCAAAAAGTTTAATAACCTTACATCAACTTAACTATTAACGGTTAAAACCTAAAGTTACTCTAGATACGGCTTAAAAGTGACACAACGTGTAGGCCTAGTTGTAGCGAAATCAAATGCATTCCTAACGTTGTTACATAGGCCCTAACTGTAAATCAGGCATTCGCGGTAAATATTAATTTATTGTGGAAATAATATGATAAATTCCCAATGTTACACATATGTAACAAGGGGTATTATAGTGTTAATTTATTTTTAAAGTAATAATAATAATAATAATAATAATATATTATTACAACGCTGCAAAAATCAAGGATATAATAATAGACATAACCTCGAAACCCGCCATTACGGAAAAGTTTTGGCGAACTCGCTAGGGATTCGCAAAACACAAGTTGGGAAACGATGCCCTATCTGAACAGTCTAAGAGATCATATCTTGGCGTAGAGCTAAGGGACCCGAGGAAAATTTTCTCACGTAATTTCACCCAGTACATGACCAGTGCTCACCAGTATCGTGGTGAATTCAGTATCAGTAATCTAAAGTGATGTGTATTAGTTATAACACCAGTGGACCCAATAAATAGGCTTACTGATATATAATCATCATTAGATGTTTTGTCATCAGTTTTGTTGTTTAAAAAGAAGGTACAAGGATTGATAGAATAAGAGTTTCTACATAACAAGAGTAGTCTACGTTTAATAAAGAGGATAAAATAAGCCAGTTTACGATGCACTATGCAAGAACATGGTAGTACACATAACTTCGATAATATAGGTAGAAATATTTAAAATATCTAAGTGTATAACAAGTGAAACCCAATGACATTGAGTATGAGACAGGGATAATAAAGTGTTACAAATTACTGTTATACACAGAATATGTAAGGATTTGGTATTCATGTAAGCATCTGCCATAAAACCTCACTTACTCTCCGTGCTCTGAAATACAAATTCATGAAAACATCTACACCTTACTCTTCTAGCAGTTACTCAATCTAATATATAAAAATGAATGTTTGTTTGTTTGTTGGTTTGTTTGTTCGTATTTTATGCGCTGCCATCCGATTGTGATGGGGCTTTTTGCAAAATGTTCAGGAGATTCCCGGGATGAACATAGACTATAAGATAGTTGTGATACTCAACTCCTACACCCTTAAAAGTCACTCTTTGTAGTGAAAAAGTCGGGAAAAAATGTTTTGACGCTTAAATGACTTACGTTGCCTAAACCATAACAAATACACAAAATTAATGTACACAGAATTGAATCTCAAATGCCTCTACAAAAAAAGTCCGCGATAGCATATGTTTATCTTTTATGGATAATTCACAATAACCATTTCTGTCTTTCATTGATACCAAGGAGATCGGAATAAGTAGATTTCCGGGCAAGCAGAGCAGCAACAAGGATAACTCAAAGTAACGAATTTTGTTTTTCAGCTCATGTATGTCAAATACATCGGGAAACGTAGATTCCCGGGCAATGCCGGGTAATCAGCACGGGGTACCTAAAAATAATGATATAAATTTATAATTATTTTTCCTCTTACTTATTCAACTAAACGTAAAAAACACATTATCATTTATTTAGGTGTAGCAGCGCACGCCGGGTATTAGCTAGTACAAAATAAAATGTTGAAATAAAATATGTAACCGAGATATCTCAGTCGCCCTCAACTAAGAAGAAATCTTAGTAACAGCTGAGAATGAAAACATGTTCCGAAAGGCCTATAAAGCGTTTTACTATAATTTGATTTAGTTGAGGAGGACTGAGATCTCTAACTAACTCACTGGCACTATCGAACCCGTCGGTTCATGGCCGCGCGGACATAAGTTCTACCAATCCTGACTAACGTTTCCCAATCATACTCTGTATAATCTACTTCTCTCAAATCATGCTTTAATGTTATTCACCCAACTCGGCGTTTTCCCTCTGATTTTCCTACAAGAAGCTTTCATGACCCTCTTTCATTCCTCGTTCGTGCCTCATGTCCTACCAATCGCAGTCTACGAGACTTAAATGTCCTTATTATATCTGGTTTTCTACGAAGATCGTGTAGCTCAGTTTGTAGTCTTCTCCATTTTTCTGTCTGTTCATCTCTCACTATCAAACATTTTTCCTAACAACTTTATTCTCAAATACTCAATCTTTTCTCTTCTCTTAAAGAGTGCATGTTTTGCATCCATATATTAACTAGGCCAATAAGAGTTTTATAGGAGTGATATCTTCAAATAACATATTTTATTATTTCAATCTATTACATTTTAACGGTTGTTAACAATGACCATAAAAGTAGGCCTATAGCAATACAAAATCAAGATATAAATTTTTAATTACCGTAAACTATGAAAATAGTATTGAAATTATATTTTTTTCTAATAAATGTCGATAATGATTCAGGCACATTACTAGTTGAAGTGGTGCTGAAGTATTTTCCATTAAAATCATACGAGTGGGCTAAAAGATCCTCTAGGAACAACAAATCATGATCATTTCGTCTACTGAAGATGATTAATACATATAGCTATAGTTTAACATAATCGGGACTACCATTGTATTATTTTTCTTCTTTATCCTCAAAAGAATCAGGATTATCATTAATGGAACATCTACAAAAGGGATTACAACTATAGAAGCTTTATGGATGCCATTTACTAGGCCTACTGTACTAAAAAAAGAAACAATTACACACATGAGAGAGAAAGAGAAAGAAAGAGAGAGAGAAAGAGAAAGAAAGAGAGAGAGAAAGAGAAAGAGAGAAGAGAGAAAGAGAGAGAGAAAGAGTAGAGAGAAAGAGGAAGGAGAAAGAGAGAGTAAAGACATATAAAATAGATCTTCTCTTTCCCTCTCTCTCTGCTCTCCATCTCTCTCTCTCCCTCTCTCTCGCCCCTCTCCTCTCTCTCTCTCCTACCGCTCTCTCTCTCTCCCCCTCTCTCTCCTCTCTCTCTCTCCCCTCTCTCTCTCCCTCCCTCTCTCTCTCTTCCTCTCTCTCTCTCTCTCTCACTCTCATCTCCACCCTCTCTCTCTCCTCTCCTCTCTCCCTCTCTCTCTCCCTCCCATCTCTCTCTCCCTCCCTCTCTCCCTCCCTTTCTCTCCCTTCTCTCCCCCTCCTCTCCCCTCTTCCCTCTCCTCTCTACCCCCTTCCCTCTCTCCCTCTCTCTCTCTCCCTCCCATCTCTCTCTCTCCCTCTCTCTCTCTCCCCTCTCCTCTCCCCGCGCTCTCATCTCCCTCTCTCTCTTCTCCCCTCGCGCTCTCCCTCTCCCCCCTCTCTCTCTCCCCTCTCCTCCCTCTCTCTCTCTCCCTCTCTCTTTCTCCCTCTCTCTCTCTCCCCTCACTACTCCTCTTTCGCCCGCTCTCTCTTCCTCCCCCTCTCTCCCTCCCTCTCTCTCTCCCCGCCTCTCTCCCCCCTCTCTCTCTCCCCCTCTCTCTCCTCTCCCACCTCTCTCTCTCTCCTCCCCTCTCTCTTCCTCCCGTCTCTCTCTCCCTCCTATCTCTCCTTCTCCCTCTCTCCTCCCCCTCTCTCTCGCTCGCCCCTCTCGCATCTCCCTCTCTCTCTCTCCCCTCCACTCTCTCCCTCTCTCTCTCTCCCCTCTACCTCTCTCTCTCTCCCTCTCTCTCGCTCTCCCTCTCACTCTCTCTCTCTCCCTCTCTCTCCTCCCTCTCCCTCTCTCTCTCCCCTCTCTCTCTACTCCCTCTCTCTCCGCCCTCTCTCTCTCCCCCTGCTCTCTCCCTCCCCCTCGCTCACCGATCTCTCTCCCCTCTCCCCCTCCCTCTCTCCTACTCCCTCTCCCTCTCTCCCTCTCTCTCTCCACTTCTCCTCTCTCTCCCTCTATCTCCCTCTCTCTCCCCTCTCTATCTCCCTCTCTCTCTCTCCCTCTCTCCCTCCTCTCTCTCCCTCTCTTCTCCCTCCTCTCTCTCTCCCTCTCTCTCCCCCCTCTCTTTCTCCCTCTCTCTCCCTCTCCCTTTCTCTCTCTCACTCTCTCTCTCATCTCTCCTCTTTCTCCCTCTCTCTCTCTCTCTCTCTTCTCTCTCGAGCTCTCTTCTCTCTATCTAGTACTCGAGTCTATATACCTCAGCTCTCCCGACTAGAGATACTAGAGAGAGCCCTATTTATCTATTTGCACCTCAATTAATCTTGGTTTGAAATGATAGAATCTCTATGACTATAAAATATTATGACTATAAAATATTATGACTATAAAATAATGATTATTATCCCTTCACGTGATAGATCTGTTATAGTCTCACTCCATCGATGTCCTGAAAATGATAACGTATCATTCGATGTGGCATTTTTAAAACGACATTATATGCAAACTACGTGTCCACTTATATTTTGTAAGAATTAGGTAAGTGATTGAAGATTCTGCATCTTAATGGATCTTGCCTGCGTCCCATTCCCAAATGCATTCCTTTCTAAAAAGCACGACTCATGAATGATGCCAAAATTCATTGGGAAGAACCTCGGAATACATAGGCTAATAAAAAAAACTGATTGTTCAGCAAGAAATTACCCATACACATCAGTCACATGATTAATAATCCACATATTGTTGTTCTATAATTGTTTGTCTAAAATTGACTCAAATGTTAACCATTTCAAATAGAAACTTTCTATCTAATCCAATTTAGTCTGCAGTCGTTCATAAAAACTCAATTTCATTGGCAGCGATTTAGTGCTACATTTACTTACGTATGAACCAAACTTCGCTATCATATCAGACACAAAGGTCTTACCATCATATCTCTTCTAATAATATCTTCTTCTTCTTCTTCCGAATGCAGTATTGGGTGATGATGCCCGTTCTGCGACTACAAAACCTGATCTTTCCATCGGTTGAAGGGTCTTCTAAGGTCTCTTTTGCCTTTAGGGTTGAGGTGGTAAATCATCTTTGGTAAACGGAATCTGACATTCTACGTGTTGGAACCATTTAATCTGATAATTTTGTATATGTTCAACCATTTCCCTACTATTCCACTGCATCCTTATCTCATCACTTTTCATTCTATCCCTTAATGCTACTCCAGTTAGTGATCGGAGGAATCTCATTTGTGAACTATTAATGCGGGATTTATCTTTTGCTCGAAGTGTCCAGCATTCACTTCCGTATAGTAGAGCAGGTTTGGCTATGGCATTATGAAATCTCAATTGGATTTCTTTCCTCATTTGTTTTCCAAAATTTCTCCTAATTATACCATTTAATCTGTTATATTTTTCTAAAAATATCAATCCATTTAAATCCATGTCGACCTATCTTTCCTTTCCCACGTGGAATCTATTCCAAAGCTCTTCTGGGTAATACTGCCTCTGGCATTCTACGTATATGACCATACCATTCTAGTTGTCTGTATCTCACAAAATCCAACATTTAATTTTTGGCTTTAATTTGTTGTCTGATGATTGTGTTTCTGATTTTTCCAATTTAGGATGACTAGATGAGCGTCTAAACTAATCCATTTCAGTAGACATAAATTTTAAACTCAAATTTGTATACAAATACCAAGTTTCTGCACTGTATGTTAGCGTGCTTCGAATTATGGATTTATAAATTTGGAATCAATTCTTATGTTATCCTACAAAGTTCGTTTAATACTATTATTGAATTCTATAAGTTACGTTATTTTCTCGGGAACACTTTGTTGTTCCCCAGGTAATTACATTCTTCTTATCCTTTGATACATCCTATTCCATCTTCCAAAACTAAATATTTCTTTTCATCACCACAAGACAAAGAAAATAATCTATTCAAATTTTATTTTAATGTAATCTAATTACATTGCTTATAATTATTAATGTTATGCCCATGCTTATGTCTGCGCCATCATAAACCTCGACAGTGCCAGAGAGTTAGTTATGTTGGCCTTTTTTTTTGTAGAGGATAACGCCTTACGGCTCAACTCTGCAGTTTAAGTAAATCAATATATTAGTACAATAATATACGATATTATTTATTTATTTGTTTTATAACAAACTAGCTAATACCTGGCGTGCGCTGCTATACCTAAATAAATTATGTGTTTTGCATTTAGTTTAATAAGTAAAAGGAAAAATATATATAAATTTATATCGTTATTCCTTTTAGATACCCCGCACTGATTATCCGGCGTTGCCTGGGAATCTACGCATCCCGATGTAATTGGTATAAATGAGATGAATGACAAAATTCGTTATTGAGTTATCCATAAAAGAATACCCGCCGTGCGCTGATATGCTTGCCCGGGAATCTATTTATCCCGATCTCCTTGGCATCAATGAAAGACAAAATTACTATTGTGTATTATTTGTAAAAGATAAACATATGCTACCGCGGACTTTTTGTAGAGTTCTTTTTTTTTTAGATATTCAATTTTGTGAACATTAATTTTGTGTACATTAATTTTGTGTATTTGTTATGGTTTAGGCAGCGTATGCCATTTAAGGGTAAAAAAGAGAACTTTTCCCTATAAAGGGTGTAGGAGTTGAGTATCTCAACTCTCTTATAGCCTATGTTTATCCCGGGAATCTCCTAACATTTTGCAAAAAACAATCGGATCAACTGTATGGCCGCGCATAAAGCATGAACAAACAACAAACAAACATCATTTTTATATACCTATTAGATTTGAGAGATATGTTTTAATAGTTCTCTTCATTTTTAATTATATTTCAGCCAATAACATACTTTTAAAAATACACTAGCTACTTTCAGAAATGTATTCTTTGGCGATTATCGTATTAGGTTAACGGGAATTACCTAATAACAAGTATCAACATAATGGAAATTGTCAAAGAAGATAACTATATTCACATAATGTTATTTGAAAGTACTGGTATCATTTGAAAACAGAACAAAGAAGGCAGAACGAGTTGCAAGTTGGAAACATTCCCATAAAACGTATCGCGGGGAAATTAAAGGCCAGAACAATGCGGGTCAATATCAACAACACCATTTTGAAAGTTCTGGATAATTGCCCAGTTTCATTAAAAAATAATATGTAATTGGACGGTTTGCCACAACTTTTATTTTTACACCATATTATGGTGTAATACAAATAACACCTAGAGCATATGACATCAGGAACATAAGCTAATACAATGAATATGCTTTCATATTCGTATGAGCTAATATATGTAAATATATGTAGCCCTTAGAAGTGTGCTAGTATTATAACGTTTTCAATATATTTATTCTTGAAAATGTACACAATATAAGTATATTACTTTAATTTGAGTTAATATTATAATTCAAATAATAAGCATTGCTGAGTTGTTTGTTTTTCTGCATCTACAGTGTGTTTCAGAATTAAATCCAAGAAATGGATCTGTTTATGGAAGTGTTATTGAGAAGTAATTTGATATATAAAAGGCAGGGTTCCAAACAAAAAAATTAAAGTATCAGTTGTTAAGTTTTAATTTGATACACGTACAATTAATATGTTGTATGAGGCGGAACGCTGACCACGTACCACTCAAAATGACATCTATACGAAAACAAGTGTAACTAAATTAGTATGGTTCAAATTCTTCCCTGTAGGGGGAGAGCGCCTAAATCTCTGGAAAAGGAAAACATAGGCTTACATACAAAATACATTTAATATGTTTTGATTGTTTGATATAATATTAAAATTAAAGAAGAGCGTATGGAATGGTATAGGATGGCAGATAGGCCTACATTAATCAGGGATTGGTCGAAGCCAAATATTAAAATTTTACTTTAAGTGTTTTCCAAATTAGTACATGATATCTAACATTTCCTACAAAAAGAGTAATTTTACTCATTTTGTAGTAGTATATCACGATGCGAGGTTGGGAAGTGGTTTTTACAGAATCGAGGGAAAATGATTAAAAACCGAGCAATAGCGAGATTTTAATTCCCGAGATACTGTAAAACACTTCACAAACGTGCATTGTACAGTATTTTTTGAGCGATGGTGTTTTCAAAATAATAAATATTAAAATTACGTATAACATATTTGTTGTAAATACTTGCTTCATTATAAACAATTGACTAACGTTAACAGTGTGGGCAACGTTTATTAGTTGAAAGAACAGGAGGCCTTGAGAACAATTATTGATAACATGGCCGCAAGTACATATTTATTGTTTTATATTGTTTCAAGGAGAAAACAAGACGAGAACTGGGACGAATTCTACTCCACATAGGCGATGGCAAACAACAATTGGATGTCGGCGAACTACGAGTTGCGACACCTGGTGACCAGGATGGCGGTACACGGTTTCCACCACAGAATATGCACCAAGAAGACATATCACGTACCAGAAGACACATGTGTGCGAGATGTGCAAGGAAAGATGTGACCGATACCACATCACAGTGTGTAAAAACAGAAAGAAATCTATAAGTGAATATGCACGGGACAAATAAAACAAAACAATACACGATGTGTGAACATTCTCATTATTATTAAATAAAGTTCAGTTAATTTAAAATGCAATGATATGTTTCGTATAATGTATATTAACACTACCTTTTGGATATTTTTTGTATATACATTGTACGTAGTATACATAGAGGGCAGTGGTTTTACTTCCCGCACGTGGGTGTAAATGTAATATTACAGTATACTCATTTAGGTTGGCAACCCCGAAATGTAGGAGTTGAACTTTCAATCATAGTCGCCATTGCTGTAAGTACGACAAAACACAATATCGCGCAAAAAGTTTTTATTTTAATACGGCGGGATTAATTTTTAATAGTTACGAACCACGAGATTCGAGTAACTATTCACGAATTATTCGAGTTTCTCGGACTTAATGAACTCATAGAGTTTCGCTTCTTGCGCGATTTATTCGGGTTTCGCGAGTCTCCACGCTCTAATCCCTTGTTAAGATAGGATAGCTTATGTTCATTTCGCTTCAGTTAGCTCAGATAAGGATGGATTAGGTAACTTTATATTATGTCAGTTTGGTTGAGGTTTGTGGGCAGCGGGTTGAGGTTAAGTTCGGTCATTTTACTCATGTCAGAAACTAAATTATGATATACGTAAGATGACACTATTGAGATTTGTTATTAAATTTCTACTCCTATATCATTCCTATGGAAGACAAACATTCTTAGGGTGGCTTCTTGTGGATCCTGTGTCTTAAATTTAAAGCATGTAAAATAATCACAAGCCTCAAATAAGATGCCTCTAAACAAAATATGCCGACCTTTTCACATCAAGATCTTAAGTTCGTTTCAGATTTAAATGATAATTGCATTTTCCCAGAAACCTAATATAAGTTACCGTAAATTATATTGTCTATTTTCAGAAATTCAAAACAAACAAAAGATAACGGTACTTGAATTCACATTAAAGGTGTAGGTAAAAACAGATTCCTCTACTATTCATAAATGTTAACAGAAGATTACCGTGCTAAAGGATGTACAAAATATTGCAAAATATATAACAGCAGAGTTAAACGAGTGTACCTCGTCTTCTGAGTTCAAGGCCATTCTGCCATCGAGTCTAACTCGTCTTTTGAGGCAAATGGGTTAATGAAGTGAGTTTTAAGATTAGGTTTTAAATATCTTAACACACTACTATTGTTACTACTGCTATACATCAGGTTAGTTTGGGTTGTAATATGCAACATTATTAAACTATTGATATTTTATTTTAATTTTCACTCATATATCCTTCCGAACCAAGTTAAAAATTCTGAGGGTGACTTTCTGTTGATCGGTAGTTTATATTTACAGCGTGTAAAATAAGAATCCTCTATACAAAATTTGCGGGTCCTTTCGAGTCCAGATTTAAATTGCGATATTAATGAAGTGAACTCTTGAAGTTTGACTTTAAATATCCTCAAATACTTCTACTGCTACAACTACTGGAGATCAGGATAGCGTCGATTGGTACGTTTAGTTTATGGCAGTTTGGGTTGAGGTTAGATTTGATTTAGTTATTTTAGGTTAAGTAGGAAACTAAATTATAATATCCGTAACATTATGAAATTATTAAGATTTGTTTCTAAATTGTTACATCCTTCCGAAGGAAGATAAAACAGAGTACAACTTTGTAAGGACGCTGTGTCTTATATTTACAATAAGTAAAATAACCGCAAGTCTTAAATAAGAAGTCAATGAACAAACTTTTAAATATCTTGGATATTATCTCTCTATCTGGGATGAAAAGGATATCCCTGAAAAAAAATTACTAGTTATAATAAAAGTTTGGGAATTATTAATCAAGTTATGAAACCATTCATTGTACAAAAAAAACACAAGATTACGTTTATATAACACTTTGGCTAGACCAGTGTTGACCTATGGTGAAGCATGGACACTAAAAAGACAACATGAAAGCAGAATAACGGCTTGTGAAATGAGATTCATGCGCTGAACAGTGGGTTACACCAGGTGGGATCGGAAAAGGAATACCGATATCTTAAAAGAATTGAAGACTACGCCCAATTTTGGAATATATTAAACAGTACCAACTAAATTGCAAACACCATCTAGAAAGAACGAGTTCAAATAGGATCCCCAAAGCTGTTTATAATTATATACCAAGAGGATGAAGATCACTGGGCCGTCCTATGAAACGCTGGAGGGAAAATTTTCTATAGGATCGTAACAGGCCTTGGCCTAATACTTGGAAGGAAGAAGAAGAAGATGAACAAAATTTACGGACCAATGACACCCTGTTTGAATTCCTAAATTAAATGTGACCTAAGTGAGTTGTTAAAGACTAACATTAATTAAACAATACTGCTATTAGTACTACCACTACTATGTAGTTTGAATCATTATTATGTTTTATATATATAAAGCAAAGTATCTTTTAAACATAAATGTATATCAATCATTACAAATACGTTTTGTTTTAATCGAAATGGTACTGAAAATGGCAAAAATTATTTTTTAAAAATCCATCGAGATGACATTATGCCTTAAATTAATTTTATTTTAAATTATTTTGCGACTTCGATTTTATACCAGCACATCATTATCAACAATACAAAAGAGGTAATACATTAGTGAAATCATAATATCAGAGTTCTATTGTTTTGATAAAAATTGATGACTATGACTCGATTTGGAAAAATCATACCAATATTCTTCGTGGGTGGAATAAATAACACTGTTCCAATCTGGCACGCAGGTATCCAGTTTGGCAATCGATGAAGTAGAATAATGTTGCGTATCTGTACCAAAATGTTCGATTTTACTGTGTCACTAGTAAGGCTAGGATTTGTATGTAGTTATATATTCTTTCCCTTTGCTTATACATGGGTAAAATTGATAAATGCCCATGAATTAGAAACTTATTAATCATATAAGGGATGTGGACTTTCACCGGTGCTTTTCATTATATGCATGAATAAATTAGTAAATGAATGGAGGAAACACAACGAGGATATATACCCATCAACAGGAACCTCAAACTCGATGCTATTCTTTTTGCAGACGATTTAGCTCTTCTGGCACTTTCCGAAAATGATTTGCAACGATCAATTTATAATTTACTACTAAAAATAGCTGCCAAATTTAATATGGAAATATCAATTAACAAAACTAAAATTATGGCATTTCATGGGAAGGACCCCATACAAAGTAAAATCTGTCTCCAGAATAAAATTTTAGAGAGATCTAATCAATTTAAATATCTTGGATATTATCTCTCTATCTGGGATGAAAAGGATATCCCTGAAAAAGTTACTAGTTATAATAAAAGTTTAGGAATTATTAATAAAGTTATGAAACCATCCCTTGTACAAAAAACACCAGATTACGTTTATATAACACTTTGGCTAGACCAGTGTTGACCTATGGTAGTGAAGCATGGACACTAAAAAGACAACATGAAAGCAGAATAACGGCTTGTGAAATGAGATTCATGCGCAGAACAGCAGGTTACACCAGATCGGAAAAGGAACACCGATATCTTAAAAGAATTGAAGACTACGCCAATTTTGGAATATATTAAACAGTACCAACTAAATTGGAAACACCATCTTGAAAGAATGAGTTCAAATCGGATCCCCAAAGCTGTTTATAATTATATACCAAGAGGACGAAGATCACTGGGCCGTCCTATGAAACGCTGGAGGGAAAATTTTCTATAGGATCGTAACAGGCCTTGGCCTAATACTTGGAAGGAAGAAGAAGAAGATTAATCATATAAGAAAATTTAACATTACATATGTTTACATATTTGATCATAATTACGTTTTTTACTTATTTTAAAGATTATTATGCAAATTTACACATTATGCCTCTTAATTAAAAACATATTTTCATAATCAGAAAATAATAATTTAAAACAATATTGTTTACATTAAAAACTCAGATACCTGATTGTACACTGAGACTGTTTTTCCAACCTATACAAAAGCTGCTGAGAAACGGTCAAAGAAGAATTCCATTTACTAATCATGATGAACATAGACACAGGAAGGCACTGAATACTTAAGTATAGGGTTCCACAAATCAAGTTTTCTTTTAAAACCTGAACATTATACTCTGTTTATGAATGAAATAGTTGAAATATGTAGAGGGCACACCGTGGAATAATTGGTTAAGGCAATATCCTACAGCTGGAAAATCGATAGTCCTATGGGTCAGTATTTTTAAACTGTTTAATCTTCTTGTGGCATCATGACCCTGGGGTCGACTCAGCCTATAAAAATTAATACCATACTATGTTGTGGGGTAAAGAAGGCTATCACACAAGGCTCAAATCTCTTGCCGATTGTCTAGAAAGATGGGAGCCTTAACCTCCCAATATCCCTAAGACCTAAAGTGGGATCATTGTATAGTAGAAATATGACAACACCCTTCTTACCACGTTCTCAAGAAATTTAACTGTCCCATATCTTAAAGTTAACACTTAATATAAATTTAAATAAAATTACATTTTAATGTGTTTAATATTACATATTTTAAGAAACTTTTATGTAATCTTACATATTTTAAGAAACTTTTATGTAATCTTACATATTTTAAGAAACTTTTATGTAATCTTACATATTTTAAGAAACTTTTATGTAATCTTACATATTTTATATAATATTATTACATAAATATGTACATATTTTGCATGTTAATATTACATACAAATCCTAATCTCAGTCATTAGTTACTAAAATATTACAAATAACCGGTAAAAAATAGTGACCTTTAAGTTAAACATTTATACGAGAATCACCAAGTATACCAAAATCACAACCATATATTGTGATAATATAGAATAATGTATTTTATCAGTTAAATCTACAATATTAAATATTTAGGATATAAGAGATAAGAGCTGACGATTTGTAAATACCGTGATTCCTGGCGTGACATAATCTTCCCTTATAACTGGATGAAGAATGCAGGGCAGAATATCGCCTGGTAGAAGTTTCCTGTCACTGGAGCGGTTCATGTCACATCACAAGGTGCCTGGGGCCACTGTGAAGACGACACTTACACTACACACAGTGATGGTCACGACACTTTCTTCCTCAGCATCGGACAGCCTGGTACCTTGGCCGGCGTTCCTCGTGTTTACTATGGGAAAGTGAAGCACCCCCAACTTTCTACTGTATACTTCCGTATAAGTTGTTTCGTAAGAACACTCGTGGTCAGCAACAGATGTATTATTCCAGTGTTGCCAACAGCTAATGTCATTTTCCACCACACAATTCATAAAACCGACAATCTAAGTTTTTACATGGCAAATATATGAGAAATATAATGTCAAATTCCTAATGAACTTGAGGACCCCAAATTATTTACTGATCACATGGAACTTTAAAATAATGATTTTTGACTACAGATATTGCAATTAACAACTGTATTTGATGCATGCTGTATAATACAAATTTTATATATATATATATATATATATATATATATATATATTATAAATATATTTTTGACATTTGGCAATGAAGGCAAATATGATATGAAAAGAAAAAAGAAATATTGAGAATACTACATGTATAAGAAAATTGTATGTTTGTCTTGGAATTCTTGGGTAGCTCAGTTGGTTAGAGCGCTAAAGGTACACACTTTAGAGACGAGTTCAAATCCCGACTCAAGCTTTCTTTTTTCTTTTCATATAATTCATATATATATATATATATATATCATCGTCATCCTTCAGCGGTGTGGAAAGCAACGGGAAGCTACCACACCTATAATTCCCTAGTAAAGCTGCAAGATTATCATGAAAATGCTACGATTGCAGTGAAGGACCTGCCTTCGGGCAGAATTACTATGGATGGAGGATAAATACATCGTATTAAGAGAAAATAGTGCAATGGTCAATAACACGTATCACAATCCCAAATCAAATATACGATACACATACAGGGATCATCCATCCATCCATAGTAATTCTGCCCGAGGGCAGGTCTTTCACTACAATCATAGCATATTCATGCTATGCGTTGCAGCTTTACTAAAGAATTGTAGGTGTGGTAGCTTCCCGTTGCTTTCCACACCAGTGATGATAATGATAAGGATGATGATGATGGGCGGATGATTTTCGGGGACCGTTGGGCCCTAAGCTTCCTGACATTTGTCTTATAGGTGAGGTAACATCCCGAAAAAACCTCACCCAGGAGACTGTCCCGATCGGGAATCGAACCCGGGTCCGCTCCGTGACAAAGCAGCACGCTACCTCGAGACCACAGCGGTGGACTGGGTCATTAATGTTGATTGACAAATGTGATAACTTAATAGAATAGGCTTATAGGAAAATACGAAATTGGTAAAACTGTATTTTAGGATGGATAAGATAGTTACAATTAGTAGCGGTTCCAAGTTAAAAAAAACAGCTATAAGGGCTGGGTTACATACATGCTGAACACATATCACCCTATTCTGGCTATATTCTCCTTCACAACTGTGATTACCAAGTGGATGTGAGGCCACCAGCCAGATGGTATACCAATACCGTCCTACGCCTGCCGCGTCATGTACTTTAGTTAAGAGTGAGTTGAAAGACCAAGTGGTATAAGCGAAAGTGGCAACTAATTTCCTATGCATACATATAATAACAATTATTGTTAACTGTATAGCATGTAAATTGTTTTGCAAGCACGGAACACATGGATTGTCTCACAAATAATTCACACCTAGCAAAATATTTGCTAGCCTACATGAATTCCAAGTACAAAACATATGATTTCCATTGAATCCAAACTTGGGAACTAATATTGTTTACAAGTAACTCGTGCAATATATATTACTTACTTAATACAGCCTTTCCACTTTACAGCACTTTGTCCTTGATTCCTGCTTTCCAGAGATTCTCATCTTCTAATTGTCCTCCTTCCATACCCCTCTTCATCATGGCATCATATATTCCCTCATACCATGCTCTTCTACTTCTCCCCTTCTTCCTTCTGCCTGGTACCATCCAATCTAACACATGTTTAAGCCACTGGTCTTCCGACATCCATTGCACATGCCCATACCACTGTAAAGCTCTCTTTCTTATCCTTTCGATAACAGATTCTTGTGCATCCATTTCTTGTCTGGTATATGTATTTCGAATATGTTGTAGCCTGGATATTCTCATACTTCTCCGTAATCCATCCATTTCTCTCACCAAGATTCTTTTCTGCATCCTTTCATTTATTGTCCAGCTATCTGATCCATATGTAAGTATACTTTCCATTATTGTCGGTATAAACTCTTTTTTTGTTTTTTTGCTTTTCTGGTCAAATTTCCATTCCATAACAGACCATTCAGGGATCTAATCGCCTTCCTTCACAATTTACTCTGTTAATAATATATTTTTCACAAGTACCAGATTTATCTATTATAGATCCAATATATTTAAATTCTTCAACACGTTTAATTATATTTATTTATTTATTTATTTGTAGTCTTCTGAATATCTTAATATATAAAAATTTCGAGTCACGTTGTTTGTCCGCGATGGAATCCTAAACTACTGAACCGATTTTAATAAAATTTTGCACACTGTGTGCAGTTTGATCCAACATGAGACTTAGGGTAGTTCATAACTAAATTTATAGTCGCATTATTGTTTTATTGCAAATTATTTGTTTATTATTTAACAAAGAGTTATAATTATCTGTGAGTTCCATACGATTCTAACATATGGCGGTTTAAGGTAATTTGGTAAGGTAATTGGTTTATTATTTAACAAAGAGAGATTCAGATGGCTGTGCTTTTTGTTGCAACCGCGAATTTCAATTGAATAACAAATATTGATTATTTCATAATTTAAGTGTGCTCAGTGTTTATGTGTGTGTATATATATAATTCTTCTGTATGTGTGTATGTCACTGAACTCCTACTAAATGACTGGACCGATTTTGATTAATTTTTCTGTGCGGGTTTGAATGGGTCCCTGGATAGTTTAGATTCACAATTGGACCATCTAAAATCATTAGGTGTAGGAGTTCACCTGAAGTGAAAATTTAAAAATCGCTCTAGCGGTCACAATTTTCGATGTTTCACAACGATACTCAGTACATCCTATTAGAATAAAACAAGGTAGGTATTATCAAAAAATGAGCGTAATCCGACAATTAAAAGTGGAGGTTTACCTCAAATCCAAAATTTAAAACTGACTAGCAACCGCCATGTTTGGTTCGTCTCAGCGTATTCCATAAAATTTAAACCTTTAATATTCCGTTTATTTAGGCACAGCAACGCATGCCGGGTATTAGCTAATATATATATATATAATTAAGGATTTGAATTAAACCATGCCATATCAAGTTTTAGTAGACAATAACAACTAAACTAAAACTTAGTATGGTATGGTTTAATTCAAATCCTTAATTTGTTCAGTCAAAATATATAAAACTATTATTCTACCAGTTATATTACATGGACTCTTACTTTAAGGGAGGAAAGGAGATTACGGATATCTGAGAATAAAGTTCTTAGGAAAATTTTTGGACCAAAGCGAGACGAACAGACAGGTGAATGGAGAAGACTTCTTAACAGTGAACTACATGGTCTTTATAGGAAGCCACATATAATAAGAACAGTTAAGTCTCGTAGACTGCAATGGACAGGACATGTGGCACGAATGGGGAATGAAATACGTACATGGAAGCGTCTTGTAGGAAAACCAGAATGAAAACGCCCAGTTGGTAGACCTAGAATGAGGTGGGAGAATAACATTAACTATGGTTTGAGGGAAGTAGACTATACAGGGAATGATTGGAAAGCATTAGCTCAGGATAGGGATGTATCGAGAGCTTATGTCCGGGCGGCCATGAACCTACGGGTTCGATAGTGCCAGTGAGTTAGTTAATTCGTTCAGTCATTTTCTAATAAATTATAAAACCTCAAAAATGTGTATATCAAAAATAAAAGCATAAATAAATGATTAAAAAGAAATGTTAAGATTTTGTCATCGATCGTCATACATCACGTAAGGAAAACCCAAAGCATCTTCAAACACAGAGAATGTAAAAAAATGTGTTCTAAAATGTAATTCATAATTGTATTTTAATTCTACGCCTAGGTGACTATTCCAATTAACAAATATTTCATATTGTACTTATGTTGCAGAGATACTAGGTAACCATTTAATACCGAATTCCGAAGGAATGAAGCTATTGGAAGTTGTTTTCGTGAAAATATTTTTGAAAAATGTTTACAGATCTTTTCACGATCCTATCCAGTAGACACCGAAAATGACAATGACCAAAATTTATAGATAGATCGGTTGATTAATGTCTTTGGCATTGTCGTATTCCTAATAGCCAATTTAGTCGGTCCATCCAATCTCCTGGTTGTAGATGTTTCTTCTTCATATATAAACATATTCCCTGACTCCAGGAGGTTTTAGGTATTCCTCTGCTTCGTCTTCACTCAGGTTTCCATTCCAAAACAGATTTTGGTAGTCGATCCTCTTCCATTCGCGGGACATGTCCGTACCATCTTAATTGCTGAGTTTTAATATAATCTAAAATAGTGTTTTCAGTCTTCATTTTCTCCCTTATAACTGAGTTCCTAATTTTTTTCTCTTCTTGAAATTCTTGCGGCCCTTCGTATAAAATCCATTTCCATTGCCAAAAGGTAATTATTTGTTTTTGTTGTTAATGGCCAAAGTTCTGCTCCATAAGTAATGATGCTTTTAACAATTGTATGATATATATTCATTTTATTTTTATTACTTAGGCAATATTTTTCATCATCATCATAGTACATTCACGAATTTAGGCCATTTGTTGACCTGTTTCGGCCTCAAGAGAAACACCATCCAGAAGTCTTTTGAGTGGACGTCCTGGTCTTCTTCTTCCTGCGGGTTGATATCTTAACATTAGTTTGGGTATTCTGTGATCTTCCATTCGATGAACATGTTGTATCCATCTTGACTTATAATCAGAAATTTTGTTTTCTAAAGATTCCATGTGTAATTCTTCTAAGATGTCTTCATTTTTTTTGTGATCTAGTAGTGTGTATCCTGCAGTCCTCCGAAGATATCTCATTTCAGCAGATCTAAGTCTCTGTATATCCTTCTGTTTCAACGTCCATACTTCGCTACCATACAAAAGAGTTGGAAGAGCCAGTGTTTTATACACTTTCAGTCTTGAATGCTTTTGGACTAACTGTGGCTTGAAGATAGAATTTATTAACCCTAAAATTCTTAAAAATTTAGATATTTTTGCATTTACATCCTTTTCTTCTTCATATGAGATATTGCATCCTAGATATGTAAAATTATTCACCTGCTCCAAAATTTTATTGTCCAGTACAATTTTACTTCTGACAGGATCTACACCTTGAAATGCCATAATTTTTGTTTTTTCTGTAGATATCTTTAATCCATATTCTTCTGTAATTTTGTTAAGTTCATACAGACCTTTCTGTAGATTATCTTCGGAATTTGCTATTATTATTTGGTCATCTGCAAACAATAGGGTGTTTAATTTTCTATTTTCTGATATTCTTATTCCAAATTTATATGTTTGTGTTCCAGCAACATATTACTTCATTGATATAAATTGCAAAGAGTGTTGGGGATAGGGGGCAGCCTTGTCTCACACCACGATTTATAATTCCTTCTTCAGAAAATCTGTTATTTAATTTAATCTTTATGGTGTTGTCTTTGTAAATATTTTGTATGTTCTGCCGAAGTAATTTGGTATATTTCTGTCTTCCAATATATTTAAGAGTTTTGATCTCTTGATGTGTCGAATGCTTTTTCAAAATCTATGAAAGCAAAATGTGTTTCTAAGTTGAATTCTCTTCTTTTTTCAAGCAATAGTTTAACAGAAAATGCTGAATCAATACAAGATCGTCCTTTCCTAAATCCATTTTGACATTCCATAAGGAATTTTTCACTGAAACTTTTCAATTTTCCATTTAAAATGTCTGCATAAATTTTGTAGCATGTGTTTAACAAACTGATTCCCCTATAGTTGTCCATTTTTCTCTTGTCTCCTTTCTTGAACAGGGGTATAACAATGCTTGTCTTCCATTCTTGTGGTATATCTGCATTTTTGAATACATTATTAAAGAAGGACAACAGTCTTTCATGGAACTGTTTGCCTGCATATTTGTACAATTCTGAATTCAAGCCATCTGTGCCAGTTGCCTTCCCATTTTTTAATTTCTTTAAACTATTGTTCAATTCTTCCAATGATATTATGGAATCTGTCTCATTATTATTTCGCAAAATTGTATCTTCATAGCTATTGTCAGTCCAAAGACTTTTATAATAATTGAAAAAATCTTCTTTTGTTACTCCGCAATTAATTTTGGTAGATTCTTTAATATCTTTATTCAAATGTTTTAATATTTTGAAAGCATTAGGTTGGAGCTTATGCAAATCTGATTCTAAATGTGTAACAAAATTTAACCATGTTTTCCTATGTCTCTTTCTTATTTCCCTCTTAACAATAGCTCTACAGCGTTTGAATTCTATTTCATTTTCTACTTTCTTTTGTGTTCAAATATGTTTTATAAGCTGCATTTTTTTCTTCAATCAATTGTTTTATTTGATCATCCCAGATTTTTAGAGTTCTATTTCTTCTTTGTTGTATATTTACTTTTCCTAAAGTTTCATTAGCTGCATTTTGAATTATCATTTTAATGTTTTTCCATTCTTCTTCGACATCATTACTTTCTGGAGTTGTAGCCATATATTGCTGAATTCTTCTCGAATATAACCATTTAATGCTGTCATCATAAAATAATTTTTACCTTGTACTTTTGTTCTATGCTCTGTTGTTTTTTTTCTTCTTTTTTAACCATCTTGGTGGAAACCTTATTCTTGCTTCTACTAGGTAGTGATCTGAACCAATATCATATCCTCTGTAGGCTCTGACATCGAGAAACAATTTAAAAATCTTATTATTTGCAATGAAATAATCAATGATTGATTTTGAGTCCTGACGATGCCAGGTATACTTATGTATGTTTCTATGATTGTAAAAGGTATTCGTTATTTTCAGTTCATTGTAGATAGCAAAATCTGTTAATCTTGTCCCATTCCTATTGCTGGTTGGTTCGCCAATGTTCCAATATTATTGTTGACTTGAGCATTGCCCACTCTGGCATTTAAATCTCCTATTATGAGAATGTAATCATTTCTATTAATTTTGCTATAAATTTCTTGTAATATTTTATAAAATTCTTCATTGTCTTCTTCACGGCCTTCCTCTGGTGCATATACACCAAGAACTGTCAAATTACCTCTATTAATTTTCAGTCGAAGCTCTAATATTCTTTCATTCCAGTAAGTGTAGTGTTGAATTTATTTCTTATGGTTTTATTAATCCAAATCATTACTCCAGCTTGTCCATGGGTTTTCCTGTCGACACCGCTATATATTTGTACATAATTTGTGTTTCTTTCGTTCCTTTGAGTTTCTTCTTAGTTTCTGTAGTTACTGCAATATCAATGTTTCTATTTTAAATATACTGTCTAGTTCCCCTTCTTTTTCATGGATGCTTCGGACATTCCAGGTTGCATATCTTACAATATCATTGTGCCGTTTTCTTTTAACCATATTTCTTTGCTGTGGGTCGTCATATTTCAATTCCTTCGCTTTGCTTTTTTCGTGTTGAGACTTGAAAGTAGTTTTGAAGTTCCTTAGGACAGGTTACTGGCCCGACGCTAAGTAGTCCAGTGGTAGGGCTGCTACCTTTTAGTCTCTGGACAGACATTAGGATACCGCATTTACTCAGTACCTGATGGAACGGTTATACCGCCGTGACTCGGTCCTCAGAGCCTCGTTTGTGAAAACGGGTTGTACCACGAGAAGGTGAGGATGAGAATTGGGTAGGAGAGGTTATACACACGTCACTACCCCTTACAACCCGCAATATTTTTATCCCACAATATTCCATTGAGGCAAGCAATTGCAAATTTTGCTTTATTATTTCTATTTCTTATTTCCTCTTCATAACTCCCATTTTTATTTATTTTAATTCCTAAATATGTGATCTCGCTACAAGATTTTATTGTTTCTCCAGTCTCCAAAATTTAATTTTGTTCTGGTTCACCAATTGATAACTTTTTTTTTGTTTTATGTTTAAATTTAAACCCCATTTTTCATATTCTTCTATTACTTTTCTAGTCATATATTCCAAATCTTCATAATCTTGTGCAATTAACAATTGATCAACTGCAAAATGTAAGATGTATAAAGTTTTTTTGTTTGAAATAGGAATTCCCATGCTTGAACATTTTCTCCTCCAATTCTTTAATATTTCACGTACATATATTTTACACAGAGTCGGTGATGGACAACAATCTTAACGAAGACCTTTATTTATCGTAAAACCATGTGACAATTTACTGCCAATTTTAATTTTTGACATACCAAAATTTATATATATATAACCAGGCATATATTTTTATTTTTCTTATCATAATATATATAATATATATATATATATATATATATGAGATACCTTCGAAGGACTGCAGGATACACACAACTAGATCACAAAAAAAAATTAAGACATATTAGAATAATTACACATGGAACCTTTTAGAAAACAAAATTTCTGATTATAAGTCAAGATGGATGCAACATGTTCATCGATTGGAAGATCACAGGATACCCAAACAAATGTTAAGATATCAACCTGCAGGAAGAAGACCATGACGTTCACTCAAAAAAACTATTGGATGGTGTTTTTCTAGAGGCCGAAACAGGACAACAAACGGCCTAAATTCGTGAATGTGCTATTATGATGATTAAATTATTGAAGTTATAGTGTATATACATATATATTCAGCCGCGGTGGACTTGGGGTTATGCTCCTTGCCTCTGGTCTCGAGGGTCGCGGGTTCAAACCCGGCCGAGGTCGATGGATTTTTAGGACGGAAAAATCCAAGGAGCAAGTCCTCTGGGAGGGACTTTAAGCCGTGGGTCCCGAGTTTTTCAGGCTCGTAAAAGATCCTTAAGCCCGAATAAAAAGGCCTCTAAGCAAAATTTGCCGAATTTTCTCGTCCTAGTACTACGCGTATGTTGCTTTCCTAGAAGTCAGTATGAGGCGGAACGCCTGACTATGGACAATTCTAATGACATCTATACGAAAACAAGTGTAACTAAATTAGTATGATTCAATTTCTTCCCTGTAGGGGGAGAGCGCCCAAATCTCATTGAGGGAAACAAGGACTCATAAGAAGATTTATATAGATATAATGCCTATCATTATATATTGCTTAATCAAACATGCGGTCGTAATTTTGATGTTTCACAACAAAACTCAATATATGGTAGAATAAACCGAGGAATGTATTCTCCAAAAACTCACCAAAATCCGACCATTAGCAATTGGGGTTTACCTGTAACCTAAATTATAAATTGACTCTAGCAACCCTATGTTTGTTTCATCACAATGTACATCATATAATTTAATTAACCCATAAATTGGTAATGTATCCTATTAAGTACATTACTTTAAATCATTTACTATTTTTATTATAGCAAAGGAAAAGAAAATCAATATATATATATATATATATATATATATATATATATATATATATATATATATATATTTTTTAATTAGTATGAAATTATACAATAATAAACAATACGTAAGTTATAACTTATGGTTATACATTAATTATTTTCACTGCAGTCCGACCTTTTAAATAAGTTGGCATCAAAAAATGAGTTTTTCCAATTTAACAAAATAAATAAATATTCCGTAAACCAGTAAAAAGAGAAGACAAATAAATTTGATTTGTCGAGGAATTAGCATAATTAACTTAGTTCCTGCGTGGCGGATGTTTTTAAAAGTAACTTAGTTTTAAGAATAATTAAACTGGTCAACATGATTTTTGTCTCATGAGTACTAATAGTTGTACTTAATGCAGTTTTTTTATCGTATTTTCAAATATGTATTCGGAATTTCTCCATCACCCACAGTTTTATTTAAATTTCAATTAATGGATTTAAATAATAATTTTTTTAATAAACATTGTTTCGTCCATTTATTATCTTGGCGCAGTGAGTGATGAGCACGGGAAACACTTTCTTCAGGAGATTTCAGCTATGGAAAAGAGATATCAAGGCAAATGGAATCCTAATATGCTAGCCAATTATTGTTGGACCATCAAGAGGGATGCTCCACAAGCGAAATATAGCAGAAGATGGTCATTTCTTACTTTCTAGGCGAGTCCGAATGTTCGAATATTGTGTAGTTACGAATGTAGAAAATATTAAAGTGTTTGAAATTATAAATTCCTGTCTCTCGGAAACCTTGCGTGATGGAGAAAAACCGATATCATATTTTAATTCAGGAGAAAAAATACTATCAGAATCACATATTTTTCTTTCTGTGACAAAAAAAAGTTTATTTTTTGTTGCTCTGTGTTATTGTATATTTCATCTAATCTACTTGAGCGGTAGACAAGAGCTTTAAAGCCTTATGTCTGCCAGGTAAAATAATATAATAATAATAATAATAATAATAAATAATAATAATAATAATATAGATAATATATATAATATAATTAACATAATAATAATAATAATACGTAGTTATTCTATGTCATAAAATAATAACAATAATAATAATAATAATTCATGCAAACAATAATAATAATAATAATAATAATAATAACATAAGCACGCCGTAACGTAATTGAAAAGGCAATACACTACAAGCCGAAAGGTCGAGGGTTCGAGTCCCGGTGGCGTCAGGATTTTTTAAACTGACCCAAACTTTCTGGCGGCACCATGGACCTGGGATAGACTCAGTTTCTAAGGAAAATAAGTACTATACGCGTGTTCCGGGGGTAAAGGGGGGGGGCGTCACGAAGAGCTGACAACCCGTCTGATATAAAGTACCGATTGTCTAAAAAAAAGTGGGAGCCTTAACCTCCTACTTTTTACATTATTATTATTATTATTATTATTATTATTATTATTATTATTATTATCATCATGGTCATTATTATATTCATCATTATTATTATTATTATTATCATTATCATCATTGTCATTATTATTATTATTATTATCATCGTCATTATTATATTCATCATTATTATTATCATTATTATTATCACCATCACTGTCATTATCATTATTATTATTATTATTATTATTATTATTAATGAAAGCAACGGGAAGCTACCACAACTACAATTCCCTAGTAAAGCTGCAAGCATAGCATGAAAATGCTATGATTGCAGTGAAGGACATGCCTTCGGGCAGAATTACTATGGATGGATTCCTATTTGCATCTGCATACAAACTATTTACTCATCATGCCATGTTTGCAGCTTTAGTAGAAATGTATGGGTGTGGTAGCTTCCCGTTTCTTTCCACGCCCCAATCCCTCTTTTGCATCTTAAAATCTTAAAAGATCTTAAGAAGGTCACGGGGGAGCCCCGACTACAAGGTGAGGAGAATGCATTTCGCTTAGTTACGACCCTCCGGAATTCACCGAAATTCAACCCAGAGGTTAAAGATTAGTTCCATCAGGGTTTTTGACCAGGTTAGAGATCCGGAAATCCCAATTAAACTCTGCAGTATCTCGTTAATAAAAAATTATTATTATTATTATTATTATTATTATTATTATTATTATCTAGTCATATTTTTAACAGAATCGCTGTAAATGGAATGGTGTAAACATGTGAATCGATTGTGGTAAATTCGAGACTTGTAGGTTCAAATGACGTTTGGACAACCGTAAATTCCTATACCATGTGGTATGTTATAATTAGAGTAGTAGCTTGAGAATTTCGTGATCCACATTTCAAAGCAGTTGGTCCGTGATTCGGGATATCATTACTTCTTCACAGTTTGGACAATGTAACTTCCACGAAGAAGCAGTGTAATATTAAAATATCAAGAGGAAGCAGCGACGTATATTAAAAATTCTGTTGCTAGAAAAAATTAACTACACCTAAAGCAAAAAATATTAATCAAACCTAGGCCTTCAAGAACCGTATGCGCCTATAAGTAACAGAAATTATTTATTTCATCAGCTGTATCTAATTGTCTTCATACAACAATCCTGATAAACATACGCGAGAATAGACTATAATGGCACACAAAAAATATTTATTGGCGTTTTCATTAGTCATTTAATTCAGTCACTTTTTTTTAAATACTTTCTCTCATTATACAAATTTATTTTAGGCAATTGGTGGAAAGTTTTTCCTCTTCTCTTCAGTCCTTTTGGTAACTATTCCTGCCTACATTCACGTGGTATATAACTGTATCATGAAAGTTAATTGTGGTTTTAAATAAAAACATATTAAATTATTATTGATTTCGTACATCTCAATGATGGATAAATCATATTTGAAGAGAAAAATTATACGCTCAGACCGGGACTAGAACCCGGGACCCTTGGTTCTCTAGACCAAGTGCTCTACCAACTGAGCTACCTGAGCAAGTACCGATCTAAACGCAAATCTTTCTATATATACATTGTAATTCCCGTCCACCAAATGCTATGAAGCCATGCTTCTATCTTGCAAATAGCGGCTCCTTTATTAAGAAGACATATTTGGGAATTATACATTACAGCCAGTACGGCTATTGTATTTATCTATTCCTCAAATTCTAGCGGAAGAAATCCACCACATTTGTCAAATTTGATTTAGGGAAGGATAAATTTCCGCTTCATGACTTATGTATTATTTCCATAAAAAATAAACTGCGGAGATATATAAATATATATTACTTCTACCCAGGACTTTCACTGCACTTTTCATGCTATGCTTTGCAGTTTTACTAGGGAATTATAGTTGTGGTAGCTTCCTTTTGCTTTCCACACCGGTGATGGATGATGATAATGATAAGGGTGATGGTGATGGCCGGATGATTTTCGGGGACCGTTGGGCCCTAAGCTTCCTGACATTTGTCTTACAGGTGAGAAAATACCCCGAAAAAACCTCACCCAGAAGCCTGTCCCGACCGGGAATCGAACCGCTGCTTGACAAGGCACAACGCTACCTCGAGACCACAGCGGTGGAATATATATATATATATATATATATATATATATATATGGTATGATAAGAAAAATAAATGCCTGGACGGGATTCGAACCCGGATCTCTGAGTCTGTACCTCAGTGTGATATCCATTACACTACCAGGCGAATCCAATTCAAACACTTATTTTTCTTATATATGTATTATACTCTCCATTATTACTAGATGTCGCGAGAACACTGTCTTCACTGCCATCTAGTAGCTGACTATATCAAGTAAGCAAATTAAAGAGAATATTTATTTTACTTTATAGCAGTGACGCTTTATCGATGTTATAATTAAATCTTTAACATTGAGCAATGCAAGCTTAATATGGTATGATAAGAAAAATAAATGCCTGGACGGGATTCGAACCCGGATCTCTGAGTCTGTACCTCAGTGTGATATCCATTACACTACCAATTCAAACACTTATTTTTCTTATATATGTATTATACTCTCCATTATTACTAGATGTCGCGAGAATATATATATATATATATATATATATATATATATATATATATGTATCCCCATCTTCTTGTTACAAATTAAGTTAGTTTCACCAAACACTAATCACGCTCAATTTTTACATTTTATTTTCCGTCCTTCTCACCACACCCCTCCATGCAAATGAATGTTCAACTTGGCCTTAAACGTCAACGGGAATGTCATTATTCATTTCACTGACTCCGTAAACTATGAACTTGACACAATATCAGTTTTTTTTAAGATTATGTTAACGTCACTACCTCTTATCCCGCTAGGGATACTACGAATCAAAATCGCATTTAAATGTCATCGGGACTGTGACAAATGAGCTTACTGACTCCCGAAAATGATAGATTTACACTAATATCGATCAACGTTTACATTTCATCTTTCACCTTTTCACTCTCCCCAGGTGTGCTAGGCACAAAACTTGGGCCTACGTGACATATGCAATTTCATCAATGAGTTTGACGACTCCGAAAGCTATGGATTACATACTAATCTCGGTCACTATTGTCATTTCATTTTTCGCCACTTCTCACCCCTTAGAGGTGCTAGGGGATGAAGTGGGTTACATGCAATAGATACTACCACCAAATAGCTTAGCTGCCATAAAAATCATTGATTCGATATTAATCTCAGCCACTTTTGATATTTTTAACCCCTTCTTATTCCCACAGGGTCCTAGAGTCTAACTTGGGCTTAAATACCACCTGGATTCTCGCCAATAACTTAGCAACCCCAAAAACTATGGATTCGGTACTAATTATCCTTTGTAATTTTATATTTCACCCTTCATCCTTCTTGGGATTTCTAGGGGTTCATTTTGGGTTTAATGAAAATTACTATGATTTAAATAAAAAATGTATATTTGGTCTATTCATCTATTAATTTTCTATAACAAAATTCCAGTTTATGTTTATTTCCAAGTAAATAACATTGGATTTCTTGATTAATTAACCTTCTCATAAATTTCAATTTCCTTTTTGTCTGACTGACAGAGTGCATGAACACTAAGTCATAGCAACGTGCAGCATGTTCATGAATGCCTGCAAAGTGGATTAGGAGTTGTACTTAGGAACAAATTTCCTGTAAATCGCGTAACTCAAAATTCAAGGGAAGGATCCCATAATTATCAAAACTATTTCAAAGTCGTAGTACGATTTTGAAGACCATGACAACTTAATTTTAAGTTTTTGATATACATTTTACAAAACTGCACGCGCGCAAATTTCCTAAGTTTATAACTTATGTATAGCTTCAAAACTACAGGCTCAGATCACAGAAAAAAGTGAAGATAAATCAATCATATAAGTAGTCTAAACAAAGACAGGAAACTATAATACTGCGCAGAATATCAATTTCCTATTAAGCGCGGCCGTTTAGAAGGTCATAAAAAATAGTACTTATTTGAAACCTATTAAAGGATTTTCTAAATACGGGAGAGAGAAAATAAACAACTCTTCCTGTTTGTTACCATGCCAAACACTTTTAAATTATACACTTTGCTTGAAGGAAATTGGATTTATAGCGCTTTTATACAGAAAGTGGTAAACATAATTACAAATCCTTCAAAAGTCACTAGTTAAACACTTTGTGTGTGTGTGTGTGTGTGTGTGTGTGTATATACATATATATGATCGGTGAAAATCAGTATGTATGTGTGTGTATATATATATATATATATATATCTCCAACCATAGTAATTCTGCCCGAAGGCAGGTCCTTCACTGCAATCATAGCATTTTCATGCTATGCTTGCAGCTTTGCTAGGGAATTGTAAATGTGGTAGCTTCCCGTTGCTTTCCACACCGGCGAAGGATGGTAATGATAAGGAGGATGATGATGATGGCCATATGATTTCGGGGACCGTTGGGCCTTAAAGTTTTCCTGACATTTGTCTTACAAGTGAGGAAAAACCCCGATTAAAACCTCACCCAGAAAAACTGTCCCGATCGGGGATCGAACCCGGGCCCGCTACATGACAAGGCAGCACGCTACCTCGAGACCACAGCGATGGATATATATGTATTTATTTATTTATAATTTTCATGAGAACAGCTGAATTCTTTCGGAAATCGCTCAATTTTAATACAGGGAAAATATATGATATGCAGAAGAGAAATCAAGATATCAGAAATGAATCACGAATATATAATATAAACGAGAGTATACACAGAGATAAATGTAACTGGTTTGAACATGTACAAAGAATGCCAAATGATCGTTTATCAAAACAGCTGCTTCATTATAAACCTCTAGGCCGAAGAAATGTAGAAGACCAAAACGACGTTGGAAGGACGACCTGCACCTGCAGCATATAGTGTACCGGGTAGCGGAACGAGCCAACAGGCCCATACCTTGAAGACGATGCTTATTATGCATTATTATTACTATTACTACTAGATTATTATTATTATTATTATTATTATTATTATTATTATTATTATTCAGTTATATTATATGGGTGCGAAACATGGGCTCTTACTTTAAGGGAGGAAAGGATATTACGAGTATTTGAGAATAAAGTTCTTAGGAAAATTTTTGGACCAAAGAGAGATGAACAGACAGGTGAATGGAATAAACTACATGGTCTTTATAGGAAGCCAGATATAATAAGAACAGTTAAGTCTCGTAGACTGCGATGGGCAGGACATGTTGCGCGAATGGGGAATGAAAGATGTGCATGGAAACTTCTTGTAGGAAAGCCAGAAGGAAAACACCCAGTTGGTAGACCAAGAATGAGGTGGGAGAACAACATTAACTATGATTTGAGGGAAGTAGATTATACAGGGAATGATTGGAAAGCATTAGCTAAGGATAGGGATGTATGGAGAGCTTATGTCCGTGCGGCCATGAACCTACGGGTTCGATAGTGCCAGTGAGTAAGTATTATTATATTACTACTACTACCACATTATTATTACTAATACTACATTATTATTACTATTATTATTACTAATGCTACTACTACTGTTATTATTATTATTATTATTATTATTATTATTATTATTATTATTATTATTACACCACTCATTAGAAATAGCCTATGGCAGTTATTTCAACTTTGCTGATTATATTGGAGTTTGAAAGTTACTGATTTCGATAAAGTGCACATTTGTATGTTAACAAATAAGCTAAGAATTTTTATTTAACGACGCTCTTTAACGGCTCAGGTAATTCGTGTCTCAATTCAAATATGAACGTGATAGGACCGACTGATTTTGTTCAGAGTCCAATTTTTCAAGCTTGAGGTTCTTTATATTCCGTAAATCTGCGGCCCCGATGGAGTAGTAGTTAACTGCCTCTCATCCCGAATTTCGCGGGTTCAAAACCAAGCCAGGATCGATGGATTTTTAGGATGGAAAACACCACGGGACAAGTTCTGCGGGAGAGACTTTAAGGCGCGAGTCGAATGGATAGAGAAGATACTTCTACGCTTAAAAAGGTGCATTAAGGTGATTCGAATGACTGTAGACCTAATCGAAGAACGTTCAGAGGACTGTATCTGATTCCATGCTGAAGTTTGTCTTTAATCCCAGTTATATTTGTTTCGAAAAATTATTTATAAAACCAATAAAACGTATTTCCTGCCTCTTGCATATTCAGAATTAATGCATTTTTAAGAATCTAATCAGTCGTGCCTCCTTTTGCATGCAATCTAGATGATAAAACTAGGTGAAAGTTGTCGAAACCTGTCATCTCTCTCTGCAAAGAATCAATTTACAGAAGCAATTTAAATATTTAGTTTAAACATGAAATAAGCAATTACTGTTACTTTCTAAATACATACACTGTCATTATCAAATTCACGTTATACTGTAGTAAATATCTAATACATTTTAGAATTCCCGTGCAAGACACGCTCTAAAATCGATAATTTTACTTGGTTACATGTTAGAACACACCTACAGCAAAACACGCGATTCAATATGTCCGTCGCCGTGGCGTAGTCGGTAGAGTCCCTACCTTCCATTCCGGCGATCCAGGTTCGATTCCCGGCGGGGTAGGGGAATTTAAATCTCCACCTTGGGTCTGGGTGTGTGTTCTGCCCTTGTGTCTATATGTGAGAATGAAATAAAAGTTAAAAACAAAAAGGTAAAAACAATAAGGTAAAACAAAAAGGAAGAACAGTGTAAACGAAAAGGAGACAAAAAAAAAGTCCCTCAGTGAACATTTGAAATCTCAAGTTCAATTTCGATGCTGACGGAGCTCATATGGGTTCTTTTCCGTGCTTTTGACCAGTTTTCAAAACAAATTCTGAGCTTAAATTTAATTATAAATTCTCTTATTCTTTATATCATACTATTTTAAACAATAGTTTTATTCCCGCCGTAGTCGAGCAATTTAAGGCATCATGCCTTTGCGTACAGCTATGGGGCATGCGTTGATTCGATTCCCGCGGAGGGAATCTAGAAATTTCGGTCAGTATGGGAGCTGGTATCGGGAAGAATTTGGGTAGCTACAAATAACGGTTCCAGGTTGAAAACAAAAAACTATAACGGCTGGAGACTCGACATGCTAATCACATGCCACTCCTATAATGACTAGATGATCGTCCATCTCTGTAATTGATATAAGTAGATGTGATATCAACAGCCGGATGATAAGCCAAGTGTCTTCTAGGCCTATTGCGCCAAGGAGAGTTACTAGTTTATACCCGAAGATCCCAGAATAGATATGACCATAGCTGTTTAAGCGCCTTAAAAATACATTTGAAGTAAAAATGCATTGTTTTATTTAAAATTTGTTCTGCACTTCGTACAATAATGGAAGTATTGGAATTTATGTATTTAATAAACCCAGAGAATCCTATAATATAACACTGAGCAACATAAAAAAAAATATTTTTGTCTCAGAAAGAAAAATACGATTCTTATAGTATTTTTTCTCCTGAATTCAAATATGATATCGGTTTTTCTCCATCACGCAAGGTTTCCGAGAGACAGGTATTTATAATTTCAAACACTTTAATATTTTCTACATTCGTAACTACACAATATTCGAACATTTGGATTCACCTAGAAAGAAAGAAATGACGATTTTCTGTTATATTTCGCCTGTGGAGCATCCATCTTGATGGTCCAATAATAATCGGCCACCATATTAGGATTTCATTTGCCTTGATATCTCTTTTCCATAGCTGAAACCATTTGAGTTACCTTATTTGGTAATATTTTACAATGGACAAATGGACGAAAAAACGTTTATTAAAAAATAATTATTTAAATCCATTAATTGAAATTCAAATAAAAAAACTGTGGGTGATGGAGAAATTCCGAATACATATTTGAAAACACGATAAAAAAACTGCATTGAGTACAATTATTGGTACTCATGAGACAAAAATCATGTTGACCAGTGTAACATTTTGTTCTGAACATCATTCAGAATATTCTACATAATTGTATACTGCATATGTAGTTTCATCACGTTTAAATTCGCAGACTACATGTATTCACTTAGTTTAAAGAAGTTTACTTCTCTTGACTTTTTCGCAATGTATTAATTAAAAGACTAAATCTATTACAATCCGCTAAACATAAATCAGGATACCAGTATTTTAAAATTGACTATTTAACTTATGCCCCAAATGGGAGTCAATGACCAATCACATTTCAATGAATTTTAATTTACAACCAATCACAGTCGTTTTTCACCTCGATTTTATCAATTTAATTTTTTCACTTTAAAACCAATCCCCTCCTTTTTAACATTCTGAATAGGTCAGACCATTATTTTGCAGTGACTGACTCTCTAAGAAATACGTTGAATATAACAATTTATATATTAAGATATAAGAATTCTAAAATGCATGTGGCTACCAAATTGTATATGTAGTGCACGAATGTAACCAGATAGTGCTTGCGGGATATAATATAAAAACATTTGTAGCAATAGATTATACCACAAAAAAAGTAACCACTGTTTACACTTTCTTAATACGTCGTATTATTTCCCAGGAATTTACGTTCCAGAAAAATATAATTTTCATCATAGGACATCAGAAATTAATTAATAAGCAATAATGTTAGTTATAAACAGTTTGATGTGTTTCATTTTTTCTCCGCTAGGGTGCATTCTTACAATAGTGCGATCTTTGGCAATATTATGATCTGGTTGCAGTGATGACCAAATGAAGCATAACAAACGTTTCTCATTTGTTTCCGAACATCGCCGTTTACATTAGATATATAAATATTTTAAAATAAGTATATTTAAATAATGATTTGTGAGTAAACAGCTTAATTGTATTCGTTAAATAGTCCTAACAAATGCTACTTCTGATTTCCAAATTCTCTAGATAATTAGATATAACTCGTGGCATTACTTATGAAAAAACATTTTTTTATTAACTACATAGTTTTAACACCATTTCACATAGGTGTAACTGTAGTACACTACATGGGGCGAATCCGAACTCTAAAGACAAACTTTAACAAATTGTTCAGGGGTATTTTCTCGAGTGTTTTGATATAAGAAGTCTATAGCCTCCGATGGTTATTTACCGAGTATTTGCATTATTTTAGATTACTCAACCACATTTGTATATGTTTACTCAGAATATGACTGTTTCCAAAGTACACTGTTTACAGGAATTGTTCAAAATATTTACCGTCATATTCATGACAAACTTTACACTTCATGGACTGTCGCATATGCTCTAGAATCCCAGGAGACTGGGCGCATCGTCAGCGGCTGCTACAATTCTATCAACTATATCCATACACATTTCAATGTCACGTATGTCATCCTCGTCACTGAGATCCAAGAAGAAAAAGCCCATGGACGTCGGAAGTGGATTCAAGCTGGTCATAGAACAGGACCACCACGACCAAATAAGTATTTGCCCAAATTATTCAACAAGGTATTTACTAACATTCACTGCAAAATGTTAGTAATCCTTTGTTTTTCTTTTCTTTTCTTGTTTTTATCTGTTCACACTTTTTTCAATCTTGTTTTTTTTACTTTTTTAGCCATTTTACCTTATTCACAATATAAACACACGGACAGGACACACACATAGTCCCAAGGTGGAGATTTAAAATCACTTACACCGCCGGGAATCGAACCCGGGCCGCCGGAGTGGAAGGTAGGAACTCTACTGACTACGCCACAGCGACGGACATGTTGAAATCACACACGCCTGTGAATTATCAATAGCAAGAAGGGCTTCACACAAAACCAAAATATTGTAGTTACTCGAACAATGAGCCAACCACCGGAGATCATGGGTCTCTTGTATCAAAACATTCAGGAAATATCCCTAAACAACAAGTGAAAGTTTGTCGCTAGAATTCGGATTCACCCTATAATTTTCAATGGTACTAAATGCATTATATAGATTAATAAAAAGTTTTATTTGCATATAAACACTCAACAGAATAAATTAATCCACATAAAACGTTAATTTTGTCATACTCATTCAATATCTCTGAGAGGAAGGCAACGTTACACAATGTAACCAAACTACATTATACAGAAATAGTTGCAATATACCGTGTATATATATATATATATATATATATATATATATATATATATATATATATGTTATAATTAAATGTTTAACATTGAGCAATGCAAGCTTAATGTGGTATGATAAGAAAAATAAATGCCTTTATTTTTCTTATCATACCATATATATATATATATAATAAAATAAAAAAGGTACACTGCATTTGTCGGCAATTAATTCAATATGTAGATAATTTTTCATAAGTGATGTCATGAGTGATTTCCAAATTATCGATAAATTCACGACTCACAAATTGAGGAGTGAATTTATAGGCCTATAGGGAATTAGGAAATCAAGAGTGGCATTTGTTAGGACTATTTAACGAATACAATTGAGCTGTTTATTTACAAATCATTATTTATATATATATATATATATATATATATATATAGTTATTTTAAAATATTTATATATTTAATGTAAACGGCAATGTTTGAAAACAAATGAGAAACTATTGGTACGCTTAATTTGCTTCTTTTCTTCATCACTGCAACCAGATTATATTATTTATTGCCAGAGGAACGCAATATTGTAAGAATGCACTCTAGTTGAGAACAAATGAAACACATCAAACTGTATTAATTAATTTTTGATGTCTTATGATGTAAATATGACAATTATATATTTCTGGAATGTTATTATCTGGTGAAAAAATACATTTAAGAAAGTGTAAAAAGTGTTTTTTTTTGTGGTATAATCAATTGCTACAAATGTTTTTATATTAACTCTCGCATGCGCTATGTGTTGACATTCATGCACTATATATATATATATATATATATATATATACAATCTGGTAGCCGTATTTCTTAGAGAGTCACTCACTGTAAAACAATGCTATGACCTATTCAGAATTTTAAAAGGGTGGTGCTTTCTTTATTATGATAAACTTTAGTTGGTAAATTCTAGGCGAAACACGACTGTGATTGGTTATAAATAAGAATCATTGAAATGTGATTGGTCATTGACTCCCATTTGGGGCATGAGTTAATAAGTCAACGTAACTATAAAATCAAGTAATATGAACAGTTTTCAATGTGGCTCATTAGTTATCCAAAGCTAGGTCAATTGAATGTCACTGTTCCTTGAAGCGGTCTAGAGTTATTTTCAAAAGAGACTTTCTTCTTGCTCTGAATTAAATTGAAATATTGAATTGTTACTACCTTCATTTTAAAGTCATGCAAGTTCTAGACAATGCATAGGATATAAACTGAAAGTTGGTGGCAGAGTCTAAAAATTGAATAACAAGAATTTTACGATGGATTTTAAACAAATATGACAAATCGGATCTAAAGATTTGTATTGCTCCTTCGAATTGATAAAGTAACGTGTGTTAATACAAAAATGACCTATTGCCATATTCATATGAGAGAAGAAGAAAACTAAAATGTTCTGTGTTTGTTAACTAGACTATTGCGGTTAAACTATATATATATATATATATATTAATTTCTCTTAAGCTTACTGATTCTAGTAAAAATCGAACCAAGTTTGACGAAAAATAAAATGTGTATTGATATCTCAGTTTCAATGACCACCAATTCAATTGATGCGTCATACCTGTCATAAAAATGCAGATTGCTTGCCCTAGATGTATTAAATATAACGAGGTGAATTAATAGGAATTATAACGTAAGCACTTAGCGGTGAAACCTAAGTATCATGTAAATAAAATTTGTGGGTAGACACAGTCGCCAATTTTATTACTCTTCATGCATAATAACTTATACAACCTACCGTCATACATATACATGTGTGACCTGATCTTCAATCAAAGAGACTTACTACAAACATCACATCTAATATTTAATGACATCCCAAGTGGTCTTCTGTATTTGAAAACTCGCATTATGAAATATCAGGAATTATGACAGGAAAACATTTTCAAATATAAGGCATTCTGGGAAAAATATTGACTGTAATACGAGGTGTGAAAATATGCCATACATCATCGCCATAATGAGAATTTAAGCCATGCACAAATTGTATATAATTTTATCCCATATGAAACATACAAAACACGCATATAGCAGAGTCTTATTAAATAGGTACCACTTTTATCATAAGTAACGCCACGAGTGATTTCCAAATTATTGATAAATTCACGACTCACGAAATGAGGAGTGAATTTATCTAGACAAATTGGAAATCAAGAGTGGCATTTGTTAGGACTATTTAACGAATAAAATTAAGCTGTTTACTCACAGATCATTATTTAAATATAGCTATTTTAAAATATTTACATATTTAATGTAAATGGCGATGTTTGAAAACAAATGAGAAACGTGTGTTATGTTTCACTCGTTCATCACTGCAACCAGATCATTATTTTATTGCCAAAGGATCGCAATATTGTATGAATGCACTCTAGTGGAGCAAAAATTAAACATCAAACTGTATATTAATTCGTTTCTGATGTCTTATGATGTAAATATGTTAATTATATTTTTCTGGGACGTAAATTCCTGGGAAATAATACGATTAAGAAAGTGCAAACAATGTTTTTTTGTGGTATAATCAATTGCTACAAATGTTTTATACTGTATCCCACAAGCACTATCTGGTTACATTCGTGCACTATATATACAATCTGGTAGCCACATGCATTCTAAAATTCTTACATCTTAATATATAAATTGCTATATTCAACTATTTCTCAGAGAGTCAGTCAATGCAAAATAATGCTATGACCTATTCAGAATTTTAAAAAGGAGGAGCTTGATTTTAAAGAAATAACATTAAATTGATAAAATCGAGGTGGTTGTAAATAAAAATGCATTGAAATGTGATTGGTCATTGACTCCCACTCGGGACATGAGTTAAATAGTCAACTAAATTACATCGTAATCAAATGATTTGGCGTTTACTTGACAAAAATACATTTTTTTAATTAAATAAAAATAAAAGTGTTAAAGTTTTATACGATTTTCATATTTATTTCAATACAAAGTACTGAAACAGCTGTAACGAATTTGTATTCAAATAAATAGTGAAAATCATACAAAACTAACATTTTTGTAATTATTTAATTAAAATTATAAATTATATCGATCTATGGTTAATAAGATATTGTTCTATAGGACCTACAACTAACATTCTCATAATGAGAGTTTACTAAAACTACATGTACTAACATTTTTTTTCCCTCAAGAGACATCATTATTTATATTAATATACCGTAATTACTTTACATAATGAATAATGATTTTACCTACATGGTTTCTTTCTTGTTTATTATTTTACTCCCCCATGTACTGTGAAAATTGCATGCTGCAAGAGAAAAAAAAATCTGCTTTCCTAATAAATAACGCACAATCTCATAATACATTCATCCTAATCAAATGAATATGACTAAATCCTATGAAACTTAAATTAAAACAACTTAGCGATAATAAAAATAATAACTGGTTAGTAGTCGGGTCAACAAAGGTCAGAAAAACCTCCAGAAATAATGAACAATAGAAAATACAAATAATATAAAAAAACTAGGAAAATTAAATGGCAATTTCAGGCACTAATGTATCCAATATCACTAATGTTGCTGGTACTATGCCTTTAAAGACAATGCCACCGCCACCACCATACTATTACAGTAGCAGCCTTACTTACTCACTGGCACTACCGAACCCGTAGGTTCATGGCCGCCCGGACATAAGCTCTCCATATATCGCTATCCTGAGATAATGCTTTCAAATCATTCCCTGTATAATCTACTTCCCTCAAATCATAGTTAATGTTATTCACTCACCTCATTCTTGGTCTACCAACTGGGCGTTTTCCCTCTGGTTTTCCTACAGTAAGCTTCCATGCACGTCTTTCATTCCTCATTCGTGCCACATGTCCTGCGCATAGCAGTCTACGAGACTTAACTATTCTCATTATATTTGGCTTCCTACAAGGACCATGTAGTTCATTGTTATGTAATCTTCTCCATTCACCTGTCTGTTCATCTCTCTTTGGTCCAAAAATTCCGTAAGTACTTTATTCTCAAATACTCCTAATCTCCTCTCCTCCCTTAAAGTAAGAGTCCATGTTTCACATCTATATAATATAACTGGTAGAATAATAGTTTTATATATTTTCAGTTTAACATTTTTTTTTAATGAGTTGGGACATCAAAATTCTCTGTACTGCATAATAGTACGCATTTCCAGAATTGAGCCTATGTTTAATGTCCTTGTGCATCTCTTTCCTATTTGTGGTTATTGTTCCTAGGTATTTGAATTCAGCCACTTCCTCAAAATTTCCCTCATTTGTCATTAGCTGTTCATTTCCATTATATAACGTATTTCTACGTGTGACCATATATTTAGTTTTATTTATATTTACTTCTAGTCCTAACTTATTCCAGATGCTACATCATTAAAATAAATAACATTCTAAATAATAAACCATGCTTTATATTTTGATTCTAATTCAATAAAATATTATTGAAAGTAATTACTGTAGGTACAGAAATAATTGAAAAATTTAATCGATATCCATACTATTCACTAGTCTTAATAATGCTGAATAATAAATTAGAAAAGTGTTTCCGAGCATCTCGCTACATTAATTTCGTAAGCTTAATAATAAAATATGTTATGTATAACCTTGCTTAAAAGTTTTAAAATATAAAATTAGTACCTTATCTTCAGTTGTCCTGAATTATTAGCAGTATATTGTTTATAAAAGACCTTTCGAAAATATGTTTCATCTTCTGTTTGTAGTCTGACCAAACAAACAACAAACAAACTACCAAACTACAAATAGAAGATGAAACATATTTTCAAAAGGTCTCTTATAAACATTATACTGCTAACAACACTGGTCAATATTATTTTTGTCTCATGAGTACCAATAGTTGTACTTAATGCAGTGTTTTATCGTGTTTTCAAATATGTATTCGGAATTTCTCCAATTAATTGGTATAATAATTATTTTTTTAATAAACCTAGATTTCTTCCCGGAAAATCTTGGCGCAGTGAGTGATCAGCAGGGGGAACACTTTCATCAGGAGATTTCAGCTAAGGAAATGAGATATGAAGGCAAATGTAATCCTAATATGCTGGCTGATTATTGTTGGATCATCAAGAGGGATGCTCCACAGGCGAAATATGGCAGAAAATCGTCATTTTTTACTTTCTAGGTGAGTCCGAATGTTCGAATATTGTGTAGTTAGTAATGTAGAAAATATTACAGTATTTGAAATTATTATAAATGCCTGTCTCTCGAAAACCTTGCATGGTGAAGAAAAACCGATATCATATTTGAATTCAGGAAACAAAAACACTATCAGAATCATACATTTTTCTTTCTGAGACAAAGGTACTGATTATATGTTTTTAAAGTTTTATATAGTGAACTCAAAGGAGATTACAAATGTATTTTAAAAATCTTGATAATCTTACACATATATGTGTTACTATGCAGTTACCATGAAAATAGGAGAAAACTATAAAAAAAAACACATTGATATATATAGCCACAGAACCACATAACTTTGGAAAATAAAACATAACGACATTGGCAATACTAGAAAAAAAAACACGACAGTGAAAATTTTCACAGTATATAATTATAATCTATAATTTTATTCAAATTAGTGAAATTGAAGTTTTAATATGTCCGCGAACTTGTTTATATTATCGATGTAACATGACGAATCAAATCGAAAGTTTACATACGAGTTATAAGTCAGTGCCCTTTGTCGAGTGTTTTGATGAATTATACAAATTACACGGTTCGCACAAACGAGTTTTCAATTCCAGGCGATGTAGTGAAAGTTATCTCAACCTCCAAATTCAGCTCTTAAAAACGGCAGACACTGCTATCAATTAAGAAAAATACAAGTGAAAAAAATATACTTTGACCGCAAACAAAAAAATAAGTTTGATTTGCACTTTCTTTACACCAACGATACGAGTATAATTTCGCTCAATTCACAATCATTATCAGGCTTCATTAAAAAAATCTGTGTACCGTTAATGTAACAAAACACGCCTGTTAAACGATTTTTGGGCGATGTGACTAATTTCTTATACTTACCAATATTGTTGTTACTGGAAGTAAGTCAACGTTCCCACATCTAACCTGGTTGCTATGCAAACAAAAGAAATCGCAATGCTGATATGGACTCAAAAAGCACGCGTTCGGCAAGTAAAATGAAACATTTCTTGAATGTTTTGTACACCAACTCGTACCTTCCTTTAGAATTTTCCAGAATTAATGTAGAACATCCCACTCTCCAGGCTTCTTCAATTTCTCTATCATCTGTCATGACTCCTTCCATAATAAAATTATCAAACATATTCTAATCACATTACTGCATATAAAAATGTCTCCACAGCCAACAATCCTTGCTTATAATAAAACAAATGAAAACCTACATAGCAACGATCACCAAATGTTTCTTTCTCATAGAAGTCATTTACATCCAACCAATATTTTAATTAATTTATTACTATAAAGTAAAGTGATCCCACAACAGGCCTCAGGAGGCCCTTGGGGTAGTGGGAGGTTAAGGTTCCCACTTTTTCTAGACAATCGGCACTTTATGTCAGCCGGGATGTCAGCCCTGCGTGACGGCCGCCTTTACCCCAGAACAAGCGTCTGGTACTCATTTCCGTTAGAGGCTGAGTCAACCCCAGGGCCATAGTGCTGCCAGAGGGTTTGGGTCAGTTTAAAAATACTGACCCCAACGGGACTTGACCCTCGACCCTCCGGCTTGTAGCTCAGTGCCTTAACCACTACGCTACGGCGTGCCCCTAGTAAAGTTATCCCACAACAGGCCCGGAGGCCCTTGGGGTAGTAGGAGGTTAAGACTCCCACTTTTTCTGGACAATCGGCACTTGATGTCAGCCGGGTTGTCAACCCTGCGTGACGGCCGCCTTTACCCCAGAACAAGCGTCTGGTACTCATTTCCGTTAGAGGCTGAGTCGACCCCAGGGCCATAGTGCCGCCAGAGGGTTTTGGTCAGTTTAAAAATCCTGACCCCACCGGGACTCGAACCTTCCGGCTTGAAGCGCAGTGCCTTAACCACTACGCTACGGCGATTTACTAAATAAAAATTAGTCACATCGACCAAAAAATAGTATGCAATACACATGAGGTAAGCACGTAACAGATCTCGAAAATTGAAAAAAACTTTTTCTCGACCAGTAACAAGTGCTTCCCTCCCTTGTATCGCAATATACTATTCCAAACGTAGGCCTATTATTAAAACTTAATAGTGCATAACTGTGGAGCACGCCGTAGCGTAGTAGTTAAGCTACAAGCCGGAAGGTCGACGGTTCGAGTCCCGTGTGGTCAGGATTTTAAACTAACCCAAACCTTCTGACGGCACTATGGACCTGGGGTCAACTCAGCCTCTAACGGAAACGAGTATCAGACTCTTGATCTGGGGGTAAATGCAGCCGTCATGAAGGGTTGACAACCCGGCCGACATTAAATGCCGATTGTCCAGAAAAAGTGGGAGCCTTAACCTTCTACTGTCCCAAGGGCCTCATAAGGCCTGTAGTGGGATCACTTTACTTTTTTAGTGTATAATAGTTATGGAAGGAATAACAGAAGAAATAAACAAGACATACTTTTTAATATACGTTTAGACGATGTAATTAGTACATGGCAAACTCTCTTAGATAAACATTTTATGATAAACAGAATGAAAATGAACGGTCTTTTATATGCAGACGACCAGATCGTTGTAGCTTCCTTAAAAAATCAACTACAAAAATCAGTTTATAAATTACGGAAAACTAATAAAATATTATAATTTGAAGATATCAACAGAGAAAACGAAGTCCATGGCATTTACTGGAACTCAGCGTAAAAGAATACAAATTGTAATCGGAGCAAACATTATTGAACAAGTAACTAGTTTTAATTATCTGGGATGCATGATGTCGTACCTACAAAATTTGGATATGCAGAATAAATTAGGGAAATTTCAACAGATATTTGAGAAATATGGCCACAAGGAAAACTCAATTGAAATTTTATAGAACAGTAGCCGTTCCAACGTTAACATACGGGTCTGAGACTTGGCCTTTAACGATCTCTGATAAACGCAAAATTGAGACAATAGAAATTAGATTCCTAAGATCAGTTGCAGGTGTATGTTTAAAAGATCAAAAGAGAAGTCAAGACTACAGAAATGAATTACAAGTATATAATATAAACGAGAAAATACAAAGAAATAAATGTAATTGGTTTCAATATGTACAAAAAATGCCAAATAATCATTTATCAAAACACATACTTTATTATACACCTAAAGGTCGAAGAAATGTAGGAAGACAACCGTCGTTGGAAGGATGACCTGTAGGTGCAAAATAAAATGTTTCCTTAAGTTTGTCTCAGAACCGTATTTTATTACAAATTAACAGTCCATTCAAACTTCATTTTCATTTAATTTTAGGATTCTTTTCAGGATGAAGCGAAACCCGGTTAACAGAGTCCGGATTAACTAGGTTTTAACGTACAATACAGCAACAGACCAAGTTAATTTGAAAACTCTTAGAAGTAAGATATTGATTATCAATTCATAAATCAGAACTAATTTAAGGATCTATGCTTTTTCGTTGTTTTTTTTTTTCAATATATAAAAACAAATAGTGGAGAAGGGGAACTTTTCAGTATATCTATGTGTATTCTAATATCACATGTATTCATTGAGTATATGTATATTCTAATATCACATGTACGAAGAATTTACAAAAGTAGGCCTATATTAAACTATTAAAAATCAAAAATCTCATTTAACTAGGAGTAGAGTAGGCCTAGTGATTGGGCTTTTATTAATAATGATTAACAAAAAATGAAAATAAAAATTCCTCAAAAAACTTCTTTCTTGTCCTATAATTTAACATTTTGTACACCAAAGGTACAATGTAGACTACACAAATAGTGCGTGCGCGTCTGTGTGTGTGTGTAGGCCTATAAATAATAATAATTAATATATAAAAATTTCGTGTCACGTTGTTTGTCCGCGATGGAATCCTAAACTACTGAACCGGTTTTAATAAAATTTTGCACACTGTGTGCAGTTTGATCCAACTTGAGACTTAGGGTATAACTAAATTTATAGTCACATTATTTTGTATTGCAAATTATTTGTTTATTATTTAACAAAGAGTTATAATTATCTGTGAGTTCCATACGATTCTAACAGATGGCGGTGTAAGGTAATTTGGTAAGGTAATTGGTTTATTGATCCCTATTAGGTTCGTCTTCCGGGCATATAGGCCGTGGTCCAGTCGTTCTTCTACTCGACGTTTATCTGGATCCCGGCACTGCACAATACGACAACGAAGCCTATGACTTCTGCTAGCGACAGCCTGGACAAAACAGCACGCAACACGGACCGCGCAGAAAACCGCCTCTCCACCAGGGGCGTGCCTATAAATAGGGAGGGAGTTTCCAACGACCAGCCAGTCTGCAGCCGACTGTTGAGGAGTTCACAGAGAGCACGCAGTATCTCCTGAAGATGTCTACCGCAGCAGTAGACGAAACGTCGAGTAGAAGAACGACTGGACCACGGCCTATATGCCCGGAAGACGAACCTAATAGGGATTAAGACGCCGGCCGTGAAAGCCTACAGTTATACATAATTGGTTTATTATTTAACAAAGAGAGATCCAGATGGCTGTGCGTTTTGTTGCAACCACGAATTTCAATTTAATTACAAATATTGATTATTTCATAATTTAAGTGTGTTCAGTGTTTATTTTCCGTGTGTAAGTATTAGTTTTAAGTAATCTGGCCGAAAGACAGCAACTTAATTTAAATTCTTAACGTATACCTTAGCCACAGCAACGCGTGGCCGGGACTTCGAGTAAATAATAAAATATTGAAATATTATTGTACTAGAAGCAAAGAGCAAATCACTTACAATTACTTTAAGCAGGGTAATAGACTAATCATGATTTGTCCTCGTCTGTCAGTCAACAAGAAACAAGAAAAGGCAAACAAAAAATCGAGTTTCTTACTTTAATTTCCTCTAGCGCTGAGAATTTACATTCCATAGTAATTCGCGTGACAAAGAATGTCTTTCTAAATCTGACACTTTTTTTAATTTTGTTTATGATGAAAGTGGGTTAAAGAATTATAGTATACGATGGAAACTGAACATTCTGTGTCTACTTCAACTGTTTCACACGACAAGCGAGCGTACGGTTCCGTTTTAAATTTAAAATCAAACTCAAAATTAGAACACATGTATATTTACAAAAATAAAAATCAAACTCAAAAGTAGAACACATATATACTTACAAAAATAAAAAAATCAAATTCAAAAGTAGAACACATATATACTTACAAAAATAAAAAAATAAAAATCAAACTCAAAAGTAGAACACATGCACACTTACAAAAATAAAAAAATTAAAATCAAACTCAAACGTACAACACATGTACACTTACAAAAATAAAAGATTTTAAATCAAACTCAAACGTACAACACATGTATACTTACAAAAATAAAATATTTTAAATCAAACTCAAACGTACAACACATGCACATTACAAAAATAAAAGATTTAAAATCAAACTCAAACGTAGAACACATGTATACTTACAAAAATAAAAACAATAATAAAATCAAACTCAAGCGTAGAACACATGTATACTTACAAAAATAAAAACAATAATAAAATCAAACTCAAGCGTAGAACACATATATACTTACAAAATAAAAAATAAAAATCAAACTCAAAAGTAGAACACATGCACACTTACAAAATAAAAAAATTAAAATCAAACTCAAACGTACAACACATGTACACTTACAAAAATAAAAGATTTTAAATCAAACTCAAACGTACAACACATGTATACTTACAAAAATAAAATATTTTAAATCAAACTCAAACGTACAACACATGCACATTACAAAAATAAAAGATTTAAAATCAAACTCAAACGTAGAACACATGTATACTTACAAAAATAAAAACAATAATAAAATCAAACTCAAGCGTAGAACACATGTATACTTACAAAAATAAAAACAATAATAAAATCAAACTCAAGCGTAGAACACATATACACGTACAAAAATAAAAAAATAAAAATCAAACTCAAAAGTAGAACACATGCACACTTACAAAAATAAAAAAATTAAAATCAAACTCAAACGTACAACACATGTACACTTACAAAAATAAAAGATTTTAAATCAAACTCAAACGTACAACACATGTATACTTACAAAAATAAAATATTTTAAATCAAACTCAAACGTACAACACATGCACATTACAAAAATAAAAGATTTAAAATCAAACTCAAACGTAGAACACATGTATACTTACAAAAATAAAAACAATAACAAAATCAAACTCAAGCGTAGAACACATGTATACTTACAAAAATAAAACTGTATTGAGCTTCATCAATTTTAATGATTTTCAATACAACATTTTTAAACTCATTTATATAAAACTAAGATGAATAAAATATAAGATATTCTCCAAGAAAAGCAATACATGATATTGTTTCATGGGTTAACTGTTTTTTATTATATAAAACTTTCCTCGTTAGAGGATTGCCACAAGGACAAAGTGATACAGACAATTCGTTTTCAAAATTGATGAATACATTTTGTAAATACATTAAATTCTTCTTCGTCTTCTTCTTCTTCACTTCACGGGCTAGGCAAAATGCCTGTTCCGCCTCACAGTTGTTCTGTCCATCTTTTAACTGGCCTTCCTACATTCCTTAACCCTTTTGGTTTGTAGTTTGCTGCTTTTGGTAATCTTGTTACATTCATTCTTTCTACATGTCTAAACCATTTTTCTCTATATTTGTATTTTATTTTATCATTCAATGGATATATATTTAGTTCTGTTCTTATATCTTCATTCTTTATCCGATACATTCTTGTGCAGCCTTTTGTTCTTCTAAGGAAGTTCATTTCGACGTTTTGTGTTCTACTTTCTAATTTTTTGGCCATTATCAAGTTTCACTCCCATAAAGTAACGCAGGAACTGCCAATGTTTTATAAAACTTCAATCTACTCTCTTCTTGTTTTGTTCTTTAATATTCTATGTATAGTTCCACACATCATTTGGAATCTTGAGAGTTTCATATTTATGCCTCTTTCAGTTTTTGTATTTATAGTAAAATTACAACCCAAATAATTTTTAAAAATTTCAATTGTAATTAAAGTACATTCTATAAAGTAGACATTTTGTAAAGACGGTTTCTTATAATTAAAATTGATCATATAATGGCAGGGATGGCAATTTTAGAAAGATACATTCTGTCCAAATCTAAGAAATTCCAAAATTTAGCTAACATCCCTGGAAGGAATTCTCTGTACGAGGAATCAAAATACAGCTTTATTCATGAACTAGAGGCTTTTAGTATCTCACAACTGAATTAATTTATTCTTATATAAAAATAAAAAAAGGAACATTAAAAGCAGTTTTTAAAAAAGCATGGAAAACCGGAAGTCTAACAACTATAATCATTGTCTATTTAGCCAAATTGTAATATATTAACCTATAATCAACTGCACAATTTACAATCTTCCTTACTATAATTTAGTATTAACTGATTTAATGTATGAAATTAAACATATATTTATCATATTTTAAACTCTTGGGCATGTTTTCTTTAATTTACATTTTTTAAGTTCCAATTTGTAAACGGTTATGATTTCAGGTTAGCACAGCTACCCTGTACGCAGCGGGCCCGGGTTCGATGCCGGTCCGGACACGTTTCCTGGGTGATTGTTTTTTACGGGATTTTTCCTTGCCTGTTAGAAAAAGTCAGGAAATCTTAAGGCTCAAACGGTTCCCGAACATCATCTGGCCATTATCATATTAGCCATGTTTAGTATGAAACTGTGTGTGAATCGTGTGTTTTGTCGTAATGTTGTGCCGTCTCGGAGAAGGACCTGACAATGAGCTGATCACTCATTCGGGGAGGCCCTTTATGTCGTCGTGTGGTCAAAAAATCATGTGTTTGATCCACGGTTTAAAATATCTCTGCCGACAGGTCGTGTCACTGTAAGGCAAGGGTGGCGTGTGGCATGTGAAAGTACCTAATGCGAGGGGTTAAATTGAATGGAATGGAATGGAAAAGTTTGAATTTTATTAATAGATGTTTATTATAACCACGGAAAGTGCTTTGGTTGGCATTGTAGTGCTCTATAGAGAGCACAAGTTAACTGGAACCTGTGTGCATGCGATGTGACGGCGCAAGACAGCAACGCGGCCTAGTACGCAGCTGCGGTGCATACGAGAGTGAGCAGAATACAGAAGAAATGGTCCTGTATGTAGTATACCTCATTTTCCAACCAACTAAGGTACTTTCCCTGATTATAACCACATTAAAATTATATTACAACAGATTTAACTTGCAAGTTTTACAATCAAGCAGTTATAATAATACAGCTACTATTATAAATAGTGTTGAACGTAACAGTTCAATGAAAAGATCAAGCCAACAGAATTAAAGCTTTTGAAATAGCAGAAATAAAATTATGGTCTACAGCGAGGTCTGGGATCTCTAGAATGAACATTTTAAACGCCTGACAAATGCAAAAGTAAAACTCTTAATAACTGATACCTACGGTATCATAGATCATAAACGACTTTTTTTTTTCCAAGGCGCGACAGGCCAAGAAGGTCCTTGGCCTACCAGCCGGCTGCTGTCCTCACATTCACATATGTTAATCACAAAGGTAGATGATCATTCAGCTAGTCTAGCGGTGACACGTGGTCAGGATGTCGGGTTCCCCAGCCGATAAAATAAACTAGATAACCTTAATTCCAATCCATTTACAAATCACCGTCTAAACGTAGAATTAGTTTTTACATGTGAACATACTGGATTGTTCTTGATTTCCCGATCAAATCCTCAGATATGTAACTCGAGAAAAAATATACTTGGGTTAGCAGCTTAAGAGATGTAAGGACACCATAATGTCACTAGGCCTACTACTTTCTTTAGTTGATGATGGTAATATTACCTAACAGGGCATTACTTCTAGGTAGATCATTACAGGACAATAAAACCTATTACTTGAATTTTATGATATATAAAATTAAAACTTTTTATTTCTCCTTCTATTCCTTAATTTAGCCTTTCCCATCCCTCACTTTCCGATAGCTTCTAGGGACACGACAAAATTAAGAACTTGAATATTCTAAGTTAAATTCTATCTTCAGGACATGAGGCAAGAATAGGGAATGAAAGAGGGACATTAAAACTTGCTATAGGAACTGTATAGGGAAACTGTAGAATCGGTAGGGTAAGAATGAAGAAAGAGAGTAACATAATCCATAATTCGAAATGGGTGAATTATACAGGGTATGATTGGAAAATATTTGCTCAGGATAGGGATATATGTAAAGGTTATACTATTGTGGCCATAAACCTCTAGGTTCGATAGTGTCACAGAGTTAAGTTAGTTTTAAAAATATTATTCGTCAAGAATAAAGCTCTAATTTAATCACCGATATAAAAAATCTCATTTTCGTTACGCATTATATTAAAGTATCGTATATGCTTTGCAAAAAAACTATTAGGTCTTAGAAATTCTTCAGAGAATAACTAACAATAAGCAATTTTTAAATAAAATAATATTGCACAAGATTACAACCTAGAAATTTCTCCAACAAAAATTAAAGTAATGGGCCAATGTGGCAAAGAAATTGAAAGAACAAAAATAGTACGAAATAACAAAACGCTAGAACAAGTAAAAAATTTCAATTAACTAGGTGTATCTTTTGGCTGTAATAGAGAAACAAAACAAATAAAATAAAATATTTCAATATTTGTGTGGCACCCTTAAAAGAACACTGGGAAAGAAAGTAAGAAAACAAACGCATTTAACTTTTATAAAGAATTGGCTGTGCGTGCAATATTGTATATCAGAAATATGGACTCTGAATAAACAGTCAATTAAAATAGAAGCCGCAGAAATGAAATATTTACGATTTGTGGCAGGATATACTTTCATCCATACATAGTAATTCTGCCCGAGGGCAGGTCTTTCACTGCAATCACAGTATTTTCATGCTATGCTTTGCAGCTTTACTAGGGAATTGTAGGTGTGGTAGCTTCCCGTTGCTTTCCACACCGATGAAGGATGATGATAATGATAAGGATGATGATGGCCATATGTTTTCGGGGACTGTTTGGGCCTTAAAGTTTTCCTGACATTTGTTTTGCAGGTGAAGAAAATCCCCGATAAAAACCTCGCCCAGAAAAACTGCAACAACCGGGGATCGAACCCGGGCCCGCTGCGTAACAAGGCAGCACGCTACCTCGAGACCACAGCGGTGGACGGATATACTTTAATGGATAAAAAACGAAGTTAATATATCCGTAAAGAACTACAAGTATTCAGTTTGACAAATAAAATATGAGTATAGGAGAAAATGGTATGAATATGTCTGCAGAATGGATACCAACAGATTGCCTAGGAAAAGTCTGAATATCAACCAAGACGCGGAAAAAGAGATCGGGGACGCCCACGAAAGAGATGGACACAGCAGCTATGATAGTTTGAGCCGAAATGAACAAAAAAGGTTTAATCTTTGCAAGAAGAAGAAGAATACAAGAAATTAGTAGAAGTTTGATAATATCTTTGAAATTATAGTAGCATCAAGTGGGTGAATAAGGACAAATAAACAATAAGGCCACTCTAGAAAAAAAGTCGTGGGTAATTAAATAACAAAAGAATAAAACATATTAAGAAAATGCCACCGACATAAAAGGAAAAAAAAATTGTCATTGTGTTTATACTCGTTAAATAAATCCGGGAAATAGAAGATGTGTCTGGGAAGTATTAGAGTCACGCATGAGAACTAGGTACGAAATAATTCCAATATACAATTGTAGAAATCGCAAATGTCATTAACGCAGATAAGGAAATTTTCATGACGGATATGAAGTTCAAATAAAATTTAAACGTAAATTGGACGATGTTACGCATCAACCGGCTAAGCGACTTTTTTTTTTAAATTGAGATTTTGATGTAGTGTGAGCACAATTTTAGTGCCAAACCTTTAAATATAGCATTATTATTAAAGAAAAAGTAAACGCCATCAGTCCTCAGAGATTCTATGTTTTGCAACAAATGGCTATGAAACCAAACCTTCATAAGTGCTAATCTAAATGTTGCATCATGCAGCTAAGTTTCGATTGAGGGACTTTCCACTTTTCAGCGGTTTCCCTTTTACCAGCCGGCTGCTGGCCCTTCACATCCACATGTGTCAATCACAGAGGTAGATGATCAACAGCCAGTGTAGGAGTGACATGTGGTTAGCATGTCGAGCCCCCAGCCGTTATAGCTGGTTCCTCAACCTGGAGCCGCTACTTATTGTAGCTACCCAATTGCCTCACGATGCTGGGTGGGCACCGGTCCCATACTGGCCGAAATACCATGAGAAAATTTCTTCCCCCATGGAGACTCGAACCAGCGCAAGTCCCGTAGCTCTGCGCCAAGGCTTTCTACCTTAACCGCTCGGCTACGGCGCGGGACATGCAGCTAAGTGCCAAATTAAAATGTACAGTCAATATGCCAAATTCACCAATTCATGTTTTAAAATGGTTAACACGTTTCCACAGCCAAGCTGTCATTCTCAAGATCAGACACTGTACTGAGTCAGTATCTGGTCTTGAGAAGGACAGCTTGGCTGTGGAAACGTGTTGACCATTTTAAAACATAAATTGGTGAATTGGGCATATTGACTGTATATTTTAATATTTCATCACCAAGAAGATCACTTGTGTATTAAATAAGTGCCAAAAATTCCCATTCTTAGATTATTGATATATAACTGTCAAATAAGAAAAAATAACTTGAAATATCCAGTACTGCTGACGCTACAATAAATAGTGAAGATTGACTTAAACTTTAAACGTATTTTTCTCGAACTTAATGACGCATAGCCGGTTGATGCATAACGCCGTCCAATTAAATATATTTCTTTGTGTGTCTATATTTCTTTGGTCCTACAGACTGTGATTTTCTGGTATCGTTATATGCAGGCTTATGGAATGGAGACTGTAGGTTTGATCCTCTATAATAAGCAAGAACAAGTTACAGGTTTTTTATCGACCACAAAAAAAGTACATTATCGCGGAGATGTCTCCAGCTGGTGTTCGTGATCACACTGCCAACTAGTATGGATTGTAAGACATTATCTTTGGAGACAATACTCCGCCTTCTTTCTGTGAAATCTTGAAAAAAAAAACATTCCTTTGCTATTATTCGGGGATATTAATCTTCATCGATTATATTTGTTTATTTAATCAACAACTGAGATGTACTTTATTACATAGCGGTTATATTTTTTAATGATGACTTCTGACCATACTATTTGGAGATAAATCAAAATCTTTCCGTTCCCTTTCGGTGCAAAAACGAGTTTACTTTATGTATACATAATGATAATAAAAAGTTTCTTGGGTTTTCCGCGTCATAGATTCAAGATTGGCTGATGGCCACTAGTTCCAACGTTTTCGACATGATACCATATGCCGTTGTCAAGGGCTAACAATGGCATGAGGTAATGTCGAAAAGTTGGAAACAATGGCCATCGGCCAGCCTTGAGTTTGTGACGCGGAAAATCAAGAAACATTTCATTATCATATAGGTCTACTAAAATCCGTGAACATCTGCAATACAAAACACACACACGCAAATATATATATATATGTTATAATTAAATCTTTAACATTGAGCAATGCAAGCTTAATATGGTATGATAAGAAAAATAAATGCCTGGACGGGATTCGAACCCGGATCTCTGAGTCTGTACCTCAGCGTGATATCCATTACACTACCAGGCGAATCCAATTCAAACACTTATATTTCTTATATATGTACTATACTCTCCATTATTACTAGATGTCGCGAGAACACTGTCTTCACTGCCATCTAGTAGCTGACTATATCAAGTAAGCAAATTAAAGAGAATATTTATTTTACTTTATAGCAGTGACACTTTATCGATGTTATAATTAAATCTTTAACATTGATCAATGCAAGCTTAATATGGTATGATAAGAAGAATAAATGCCTGGACGGGATTCGAACCCGGATCTCTGAGTCTGTACCTCAGCGTGATATCCATTACACTACCAGGCGAATCCAATTCAAACACTTATTTTTCTTATATATGTATTATACTCTCCATTATTACTAGATGTCGCGAGAACACTGTCTTCACTGCCATCTAGTAGCTGACTATATCAAGTAAGCAAATTAAAGAGAATATTTATTTTACTTTATAGCAGTGACGCTTTATCGATGTTATAATTAAATCTTTAACATTGAGCAATGCAAGCTTAATATGGTATGATAAGAAAAATAAATGCCTGGACGGGATTCGAACCCGGATCTCTGAGTCTGTATTAATTTGCTTACTTGATATAGTCAGCTACTAGATGGCAGTGAAGACAGTGTTCTCGCGACATCTAGTAATAATGGAGAGTATAATACATATATAAGAAAAATAAGTGTTTGAATTGGATTCGCCTGGTAGTGTAATGGATATCACGCTGAGGTACAGACTCAGAGATCCGGGTTCGAATCCCGTCCAGGCATTTATTTTTCTTATCATACCATATTAAGCTTGCATTGCTCAATGTTAAAGATTTAATTATAACATCGATAAAGCGTCACTGCTATAAAGTAAAATAAATATTCTCTTTAATTTGCTTACTTGGTATAGTCAGCTACTAGATGGCAGTGAAGACAGTGTTCTCGCGACATCTAGTAATAATGGAGAGTATAATACATATATAAGAAAAATAAGTGTTTGAATTGGATTCGCCTGGTAGTGTAATGGATATCACGCTGAGGTACAGACTCAGAGATCCGGGTTCGAATCCCGTCCAGGCATTTATTTTTCTTATCATACCATATTAAGCTTGCATTGCTCAATGTTAAAAGATTTAATTATAACATCGATAAAGCGTCACTGCTATAAAGTAAAATAAATATTCTCTTTAATTTGCTTACTTGATATAGTCAGCTACTAGATGGCAGTGAAGACAGTGTTCTCGCGACATCTAGTAATAATGGAGAGTATAATACATATATAAGAAAAATAAGTGTTTGAATTGGATTCGCCTGGTAGTGTAATGGATATCACGCTGAGGTACAGACTCAGAGATCCGGGTTCGAATCCCGTCCAGGCATTTATTTTCTTATCATACCATATTAAGCTTGCATTGCTCAATGTTAAAGATTTAATTATAACATCGATAAAGCGTCACTGCTATAAAGTAAAATAAATATTCTCTTTAATTTGCTTACTTGATATAGTCAGCTACTAGATGGCAGTGAAGACAGTGTTCTCGCGACATCTAGTAATAATGGAGAGTATAATACATATATAAGAAAAATAAGTGTTTGAATTGGATTCGCCTGGTAGTGTAATGGATATCACGCTGAGGTACAGACTCAGAGATCCGGGTTCGAATCCCGTCCAGGCATTTATTTTTCTTATCATACCATATATATATATATATATATATATACATATGCCAGAGCAAAGTTTGCCAAAAATGGTTATGGAATGGGTCCCAATGGAAAGGAGGAAGAGAGGAATACCGAAGAAAAATTGGATAGAAGGGGTACAAGCAGCTATGAATATCAGAGGAATGGAGGAAGATCCATGGATTGACAGAGGGGAATGGCGTTTGGTTTCCGGAAGACGGCGGCAGCTGCCATGATACCGGATGATGATATATATATGTGTTAACCTATAGATTTTCGCGGATATAAGCATGATTAAGAAAGTTTTCTTGGTATTTCCGCGTCATGGATTCAAGGTCGGCTACTGACCACTGGCCACTGATTCCGACGTTTCGGCATGATCCCACATGCATTATCAATAATTATGAATTAATATGATAATGGCATGTGGGATCATGCCGAAACGTAGGGATCAGTTGCCAGAGGCTGACCTTGAATCCATGACGCGGAAAACTTCCTTAATTACACACACAATGTATATATATATATATATATATATATATATATATATATATATATATATATATATAATACCAATTTATTTTCAAATCGTTACTTTTACAAAAAATGTATTCCATACATCTAATTTTGTTCTCAGAGCTATTGGAAATAGTGAATAAATAAAATGCATATTAATTTAATTGTTTTTATTAATACCAGTTACGGCCTACAATATTTTTGAATGCAGGTTTGCAACAAAGTCCCGTAACTCCAAAATGAAGTTTCCGAGCTAGAGCTGTTTTCATGAAATACCCTCGTGACATCTTAAAATGTTAGGATTCAATTATAAACATTCTGAAAACTTCTTGCAGATCAGCCTTTGGCATTCTACATAGGTCAATATAAAGGCATGTTTTAAATATAATATTCAATTAATGGTGCTTGTTACATTGTTCGCTAATACGATCAATGATATGCTTATTATACAATGAAACTGAAATTATACATATTCATGCTACCCATGTTTTCACAAGAGAAAATCCACCAAATAAATTAGAATGTACACTTGTCTACATATTATATTTTTATTTTATTCTTATGCACAATTTTTGTCAGATAATTTTATATTGTTTTCATATTTCGTTCAGATGTCTCTTATTTTAGACTTTAGATTCTAATATGTACTATAAATCTACGACACCATACCTATTAGTTACTTCCCTCCCGAAGGAAGCCATACTCAGGACTTTTAGCTACGAAAAAAATAATCTATTTCCGGCGGCTTTGAGGCCACGAAACTCGAATTCAGAAGCAATATTAGAGTCAGAAAAAAAAAAGAATCGGATCAGACAACCAAATATATGAAAGGAAGGTATGCACATGTTTGTAGTTGTACTATAAATTAACACTCGCACAACGGATGAGAGAATTTACGATTATTTTTCCAAGCTGAAAGTAATCTGGTGTTCTAGTGTGGGGATATGGTATCAAAGTAACACGGCGTTAACATGGATGTTTAATATCAAGCCATGTTTACATACCAGTACATGTAAACTTGGTAACAGGAAGCATGATATATTCCAGTCCTGAAGTTCTCCAGTATTCAGTATGTCACACTACCTTGTTCTTTACTTAACAGTTTCTCAGCTAGGCTAGTGTTTCATTCACTTAACTTCAATTAATTAATAAAAACATGTTAACATTATCTGATGGCAGCTAGTTTGTTCTGCTCTACATCCACTCAGTGACCGGTCGGATCATTAATTGAATTAGAAATTTATATTAGGCATCACATTTACAAGTTATCCAACTGCTATAAGCATGTTTTAGAGAATAATAGTTTAATATTGCCATGCTAGCAACTTATTTACTTCCGTGTTCAAACTATTTAAATTTACTTTTCGCCATATAATTAGTCCAATCACTTTAATTTCCTTAAAGATTACTAACACGTAACAAAAAACAGTTGGCGGCTAAATCTGTATTAGCCTAAAACACAAAAATATATTTGATAGTTACTATAGTGAATTCAACTTTTAACGTATTTCTTACCTTATAATATTATATTCAATCTTAGTTTTTGCAAATGATCCAGGTTGTCTTTCGACATTCCTGGTGTTCTCTCCTGACATGGTGTACTTTTAACCCACTTCTGAGGTTGGGGCACCTGGAAGGCGGGGTTACGTTGCCCCGATGATATGATGGGTGATGACAGTGGTGCGCCAGGAGATTCCCTAATCCTAAGCTTAATCTAAGATGAATATAAATGATGATTGCGATGGCCATATGATTTCGGGGACCGTTTGGGCCTTAAAGTTTTCCTGGCATTTGTCTTACAGGTGAGGAAAACCCACGATAAAAACCTCACCCAGAAAAACTATTCCGACCGGGGATCGAACCCGGACCCGCTGCGTGACAAGGCAGCACGCTACCTCGAGACCACGGCGGTGGACATAATTAAATTATTAGTGTTTTGTTTTACATTGAACCTTGAAGAAATCGCTTAAAATCCGGGTAATCAACACGGGGTATCTAAACATAATTACGATACGGCTTTATTTATAGTGATTGCCTGAATATTAAATTTCGGAGGATGAAATTTTATTTACTATTTGGATTGTATGAAAGGTAATTTGGAAATCAAATTAATTAGTTTATTGGTTGCTTTAGCTGCAGTAACGAAGAGAGCAAATTTACAATTATTTTTCCTTTTACTTATTCAACTAAACATAAAAACACAATTTTCGTCTTTCAGCTCATTTATGCCAGTAAGATCGGGATAAATAGATTCCCGGGAAATGCCGAGTAATCAGCACGGGGTATCTAAAAATAATTACGATATACATTTATAATTATTTTTCTTTTTACTTACTCAACTAAACATAAAAATACACATAATTTATTTAGGCGTAGCAACGAACGCCGGGTATTAGCTAGTTTTGTATAAAATAGTTGAATAGTCAGTACATCGGTTTATATTGTTAAAAGAGTAAAATAAAATCTATATCGAAAAATATATTTAGAAATTTGTGGAGGAATAAAATTGCCTTCAGTTGAAGAAAATCTACTGCAATATAGAAAGTCTATAAATAAGAAAATAGTATTATTATTATTATTATTAAATTATAATTATTATTATTATTTTGGAAGACCCAGTAAAACATGGATAGACCAATTCTAACATGAGATCGGAACAGACATGCTGATGATGATGATGATTTTTTATAAGATTAGCGATTTAAAGTTTGGCTTTGGATAAATACAGAGTTTAAGTACAAAAAAAGTATTTGACCCTTTTCTTTATGAATCTTTATTTCATAAAGTAATTAAATGCAAAATCAAATTTATAAATCGCTAATCTTTCAAACAAACATAATAATAATAATAAATTATTATTATTTCTTATTTAAGGACTTTCTAGATTGCAGTAGACTTTATTCAACTGAAGGCAATTTTATTCCTCCACAAATTTCTACCTTGAGCATCTTCCCTTATATTTTTCCTGCTCATACTTATCTCGACTCTGTTCATACATCCATTGCTATCGTAGTTTTCCGCTTCTTTTGTTTTCGGCATTACATTCTAAGATAGCATTCAGAAATCTTCCTTTCTCCATCACTTTGATATGTCCAAATTACCTCAATTCACTTTCAATATTCACCAAAATATTCTTACATCTCATAATCGAATTAATTTGTTTTCAAAATTCTATCTTCTTGATTTCTTTGCAGCTTCTAGTCAAAAAGTAGTCTGAAGTCAATAACCTTTATAAAGCTGTACAAAGTTGAGAATTTAGCGCCATATAGCATACGTAACACTTTCAGTCACAAAGATTTATACATTCATTTTTTTGTTCAATTATAAATATTGTTACCCCATAGGATGAAGTTCAACATATTCCAATTATTATATATATTTTATTTACCTTCGCGTATTTTTTTCACGATTTCGGCGGAACTTCCTCTTTCGGCTTCTATAAAATGGATCTAAGATATGTGAATTCATAATAAAAATTATTACAATAAATATTGATAAAGATGGCTTGGGAAAAGCATTACGAATTAGAAGTGATCAGATATGATTGATTTCACCTCTACATTTTTCAACTGTTTTCTTTCCGAAGTTTCAGCCAGTGATTGTGAATACAGATTTCACAAAATGGAGAAAGTAAGCCTACTTCTCTAGGTCCACAATTTCTTACTTCAAACTTAAATTTTAATACCGTAACAAATTATTTTTAATTACATAGTCATATTGTCACACATTTACGAATAAAAATATGACAGTTTCTTTACTGTAAGAAGTTGAGATTCGCTGCAGCCTATACGCGCGCGTTTAGAAATCTTCGAAGTTGTGGTACCAGACGTCTACAGGATCAATATATATTTGAAGGGCTTAGGGCATTAGCAAAAGCCACATTCTGTTAACAAATGTAATTTATTACAATGACAGCAAATGTTTTGAAATATCCATACACCTATTCACCAAGAGGAAGAAGTAGTTTGGGAAGATCAAAGAAAATAAAAAGACCAGGAATTTGGAGCTGGAACAGGCTAGCAAAAAGTCTAACCGCTATGAAGAAGAAGAAATATAAGTAATGCCACGAGTGATTTCCAATTTATCTAGAGAATTTGGAAATCAAGAGTGGTATTTGTTAGCACTATTTAACGAACAAAAAATTAAGCTGCTTACTCACAAATCATCATTTAACTATAGTTATTTTTAAATATTTATATATTTAATGTAAACGGCGATGTTTGAAAACAAATGAGAAACGATTGGTACACTTCATTTGCTTCTTTTGTTTATCACTGCAACCAGATCATATTATTTATTGCCAAAGGATCGCAATATTGTAAGAATGCACCCTAGTGGAGAAATTTATAACCAACATTATAGGTGATAATTATTTTCTGATGTCCTATTGTAAATATGCCAATTACATTTTTCTGGAACGTCATTTCCTGGAAAATAATTCGTTTAAGAAAGTGCAAAAAGGGTTTTTTTTGTGGTATAATCAATTGTTACAAATGTTTTTATATTATCTCTCGCATGCGCTTTATGTTGACATTCATGCAGTATATATACAATCTGGTAGCCGTATTTCTTGGGGAGTCAATCACTGCAAAATTAATGCTATGACCTATTCAGAATGTTAAAAGCGGGTTCTTTCTTTATTATGATAAACTTTAGTTGGTAAATTCTAGGCGAAACACGACTGTGATTGGTTGTAAATAAAAAATCATTCAAATGTGATTGGTCATTGACTCCCATTTGGGGCATGAGTTAAATAGTCCATAAAATCATTTGTACGTGCGTCAGTGATGACTTAAAACATATAGACAACAATATTGTCCAATTAGTATTCATAACTTTTTGAAACTTTTTTTCGCGGTTTTTCCTCACCTGTAAGACAAATGTCAGGAAACTTAGGTCCCAAAGGTCCCCGAAAATCATCCGGCTATCATTATCATCTTTACCGGTGTGGAAAGCAACAGAAAGCTACATTTGTAGTGAAAGACATGCCCTTGGGCAGAATTACTATGGATTGATGGGTATCTAAGAAATAACAATATGGAGTTTATCATGTTATTGCCCTAAGCCCTTAATTTGATTTTTGTTTAATTTTTCAAATGGACGTACTCACTTCTTATTCTTTTAGGATTTTTACTATTCTATACATGGAGTAAAATGTTGAATCAACATATGAAGGTATGTTTCAAGCTGTATAAGCACATGGTATAACATTCAATATATGCCTGAAGTTACAGTATTTTGAAAAGATGCTGACGACAGATTTTACATTAAAATAGTAAATCTTGTCTCTCGCGTTTGGAATTAGTTCCCCCCAACTACGTATTTGATAATTATACATTCGTTCTACATTGACTATATGGTAAATAAATTTATGAGAAACATGGAACTTAATAAAGAAACTCATTTCTTTAAATCCAAACAACAAAACAATGTAAAACCGGAAATCAACAAATGTATTAATATGGTTTTAGAATAATTAAGCCTTCCTCACATGTAGTATGCGTGATGCTGTCCTTGAATGGATGACATAAAAGCAATCTGACCTGATTCTCCTTCAGCTCCTTTTGGGGAAGATTACACACATGTAGGTGGTGATGTAGTAGAAGGTTAGCGGCTATTTTCAATTCCATTTAAAGAGTATAACAACAAGAACAAATACTACTTGTTAGAAAAGAAAAATTTAATGTCGCGTGGTAATAAATACTTTCACATTTCAGAAATAATTTACTGAAAAAAAAACTGCAAACTATTATTATTATTATTATTACCGGCCGCGGTGGACTAGTGGTTATGCTCCTTGCCTCTGGTCCCGAGGATCGCGGGTTCAAACCCGGCAGGGGTCGATGATATTTTTAGGGCGGAAAAATCCAAGGACGAAGTCCTCCGGGAGGAACTTTAAGCCGTGGGTCCCGAGTTTGAAGATTTTCAGGCTCGTAAAAGATCCTTTAGCCTGAATGAAAAGGCCTCTAAGCAAAATTTACCGAATTTTCAAGTCCTAGTGCTACCTTGGTTTCCTAGATGTCAGTATGAGGCCGAACGCTGACCACGAACCACTCAAATGACGTCTATACGAAAACAAGTGTAACTAAATTAGAATGGTAAAAAGACTTCCCTGTAGGGGGAGAGCGCCTAAATCTCTTAAGGGAAAACATGGGCTTACAAGAACATTATTATTATTATTATTATTATTATTATTATTATTATTATTATTATATTATTGAATCTTCAAATATTTTGAAACCCTATTTCGCCACAAAGGCATGTTAGGGTTGTAGCTTACTATAGCAATATTATACTATACATTGTAAGGCTCAGTTTCACCAACAGAGGTAACTGTATTACGTCAGTTTTCCCCATATATAGTACATAGCTTAAACTGGCGTAATACAGTTACCTCTGTTGGTGAAACCGACCCTAAAACACAAATATTAACTTCTGGTTTTGAATGAGTGTTATGAATTACATAAATCGTCTATAAGTGTCTTAGAACACACTACATATTGTTATGAATGTGTGTTGACTGCAAACTAATACAACGCATTAAATTTTTATCACAAATTTTCGCGACTTACACAATTGAAATATTTGTCTACTTATTCGTGAGCTTTATATCAGGTAGTTCAGAAATAAAAATGAAGAGACGGAACCTTAATTTTCCATATTACTCATTCCTATATAAAGCATACATAGTTCAAAATAATATCCATCCATAGTAATTCTGACAGAGGGCAGATCTTTCACAGCAACCATAGCATTTTCATGCTATGCTATGCAGCTTTACTAGGGAATTAAAGATGTGGTAGCTTCCCATTGATTTCCACACCGGTGCAGGATGATGATGATTATTATTGTAAGGATAATGATTATGATGATGGCCAGATGATCTACGGGGACAGTTGGGCCCTAAGCTTCATGTCTTACAGGTGAGGAAAAACCCCGAAAAAAAAAAACCTCACCAAAGAGCCCGTCCCGACCGGGATCAAGCCCGGGGCCGCTGCGTGACAAGGCAGCATGCTACCTCGAGACCACAGAGATGGACTATAAATAATATCAATCCATAGTAATTCTACCCGAGGGCAGGTCTTTCACTGCAATCATAGCATTTTCATGCTATGCTTTGCAGCTTTACTAGGGAATTATAGGTGTGGTAGCTTCCCGTTGCTTTCCACACCGGTGAAGGATGATGATAATGATAAGGATGATGATGGCCGGATGATTTTCGGAGACCATTGGCCCTAAGCGTCCTGACATTTGTCTCATAGGTGATGAAAAACCCCGAAAAAAAACCTCACCAAGAAGCCCGTCCCGACCGGGTATCGAACCCGGGCCCGCTGCGTGACAAGGCAGCACGCTACCTCGAGTCCACAGTGGTGGACTGTAAATAATATCCATCCATAGTAATTCTACCCGAGGGCAGATCTTTCACTGCAACCATAGCATTTTATGTTATGCATTGCAGCTTTACTAGGGAATTATAGGTGTGGTAGTTTCCCGTTGTTTTCCACACCGGTGAAGGATGATGATAATGATAAGGATGATGATGGCCGGTTGATCTTTGGGGACAATTGGGCCCTAAGCTTTCTGACATTTGTCTTGCAGGTGATGAAAAACTCCGAAAAAAAAACTCATCCAAGAGCCTCTCCCGACTAGATATCGAACCCGGACCCGCTGCGTGACAAGGCAGCACGCTACCTCGAGACCACAGCAGTGGACTATAAATAATATCCATCCATAATAATTCTACCCGAGGGCAGATCTTTCACTGCAATCGTAGCATTTCCATGCTAGGCTTTGCAGCTTTACTAAGGAATTATAGTAAAGCTTCCCGTTGCTTTCCACACCGGAGATGGATGATGATGATAAGGATGATGATAGCCGGATGATTTTCGGGGATCATGGGCAGTAAGCTTCCTGACATTTGTCTTGCAAGTGAGGAAAAACCCCGAAAAATCCTCACCCAAAGTCTGTCCCGACCGGGAATCGAACCCGGGCCCGCTGCGTGACAAGGCAGCACGCTACCTCGAGACCACAGCAGTGGACTATAAATAATATAATATACTAAAAAAGTAGAAGAATGTGCTGTTTTAAATCTGGATAGTAGAATGAGTTGAAATTAAAATAAACTAATTAACTCACCGTCACGCGCTAACATAAGCTCTCCATACATCCCTATCATCAGCTAGTGTTTCATAATCATTCCCCATATAATTCACCTCCCTCAAATCATGGTTAACGTTTTCTCCACATCATTCTTAGCTTACCTACTACGCGCTTTACCTCTGGTTTTCCAAAGGTAAGTTGCTATCCGTATTTCATTCCTCATTATTGTAAAATGTCCTATTCATTGCAGTCTTAATTGTTATTACATCGGGGTTCATATAAATATGATATAGCCCACTATTATGTTGTATTTTCCATTCACCTGTGTTTCCTGTGGTACAAATATTTGAAATAAACAGGTTCAATTTTGCTACTTAATAAGGTTGTACCTACTATAAGTCAGCGTATCTACTTTATAACAATATTTCATTCACATTCAATAAAATGTTGATTTAATTAAATAACGCTGTTTATAAAATAAAATAAGTTAAAATATACCTTCTTAGGTAAAATCCGTCGTCCTCAACTTATGAAATATGTAATCTTTATGCCTGTAGGCCTTTCAGAACATCCGTTCCATCTTTAGCAGGCCACTCTTCGCTACAACATCCAGTATGATGGTTGATGCTATCACGACAAAGCCACATTAGGACCAGCAGCATCAACCATTATACTAGATGTTGTAGCGAAGATTGACCTGCTGAAGATGTAACGGATGTTCTGAAAGGCCTACAGGCATAAAGATTACATATATCATAAGTTGAGGACGGCGGATTTTACCTAAGAAGGTATTTTTAACCTATTTTATTTTATGACTCTCCACCTCAACGGTTTTAACAATGAATTGTATTAGTATTAAAGCTGTTTATGTAAAATTAATAATAATATTCATTATAGTAATACAACGATACGCTTTCTGATGTTAGTATTATTATTATTATTATTATTATTATTATCATTATCATCATCATTATCATCAACATTCGACATTTTGACAGAGCGTTTTAATGCACATAAAGACAATAAATTCCCATCGCTATGTGTATGGGTAACGTTGCTTCTTACGCAATGGATCTGGGTTCGATCCTCGATAGGAACAAGTTCCCTGAGTGAGGGTTCTCGGATTTTTCCCTCATCTCTAATACAAATGTCATGAAATTTCAAGACCTAGATAATTCCCGAACATAATCTGATCATCATAATCAACATAAAATATAGGCCTACGCGTTATTTAAAAACACATTACAAATATACAACAGAAACAATTATTGATGGTTACACCGAAAGATTCCATCTAAATGCGATATAATCTTGATTTTTGAAGTGTCTATAAATAATATGAAATAAAAAATGGCAAACACAACAATAATATGATTATTAACAACAAAACATGTACTTATAGAAAATAAACATATGGCGAAATGTTTTGCGTGCAATTTAGCCAGAGAGGAACTTCAATATTACAATACAGACAGCTGTAATAAGAAAGACCTGTCATATTATGAAACGTTGAAAATAACGACATGAATTTATAAAGTCCTAACACTCAATCTAGAATATGATTGATATGCAGAATGACTTTCTAAAAATACAGGAGAGGTCACAATTTACCGAGTTCATTCAAGAAACTTTTTTTTAGTCGATTTGATGGTTTATACATTCTTATTGAAGAAGGAAAGTAGATTTTGAAAGTTAGTCATATATTTCCCAATAAAATCGGGCCCAGAGATTGCTACGAACATACTGACTTCGGAAAAACTTTCAATAATGCATAAATATAACAAGAACTCTAGTTTTATGTGCCCCTCGTCACACATGCAGCAGCCGGAAACTCTCGTGGGAACGTAGGGAGTAGTACGTTTATTTACACGTGCCTCTCCTCTACCTTCCTCCCAACTACTAAATATTCCATCAGACAAATTTATCTTCTCGTTTCTCTGATCTTTCAAACAGAAACAGACACAAAATAAGTTTAAATGCATTATAAATTTATACCATTAAGATTTCATTACACTGTTATTTATAATGTTGCCGCTTTATAAATAAAACAATCAAATGTTCTATATGCAGTGAATTCCACTCGACGTGCGGCCGATAGCGGGAAAAATGACTGCAAGCATTGGGTTAACTCGCACTACCCACGCTAGTGGCCGCAAGTCGAATGAACCTCACTGTACAATTATGCTAGTCCTAAACAAAAGAACCTATATATCTAAAATAATATATTTCTCAAAAGATAATTGGGGAAACTAGTGCTCTGAGGGCTGAGCATAAATTAGCCATTTTGAATTGCAATAGAATAACTGTCATGAAGAGGAAATATTTTTTACATATTTAAACATATTTAAACACATTTAAAATGTAACGAACCTGAAAGCTAACCTAATCTAATTCAATTACCGTTACTTAGGTGAATCTCATGGAACGCCCTTTTATTTTATTTTACGCGTTTAAATATGTACATTTGTTTGTGTTTTATGAGGTTAAATTCGGACATAAATCTTTGTTGTCGGCAGAGAAGCACCGTTATCAGCAGAGCTTTGCTGTAGAAACCAGTTGTAATCGACAAGGATGCTGTGGCAGTGGGTTTTATCGCTGGATAAGTGTGGATATTGTTGGTTATTTGTGTGGTTATCGCTTGTTATGACGTCAACAGTCAACTGTTTCCCGATCGGATAATCAAAGTAGCCATGATAGGCCCGCACAACACCCCAACAGCCATTTGTTTGCTATACAACCAGATAAGATCCAAATTTAAATTGGTCAACTGTTCTCTGTAGAAATAACTTATTTTTTTTAACATTATTTCCAAACAGATGTACTGTTTTTTTTTTAATGTCTTAATACAGTGCGATCAGTGTGGCATTGGACAGCAGACGCGGGGACGCGGGATTTCACTGGCACTGCTGGCGCATTCGCGGCAGGGAACGGACAGCATAGGATCGCTGTGTCCAATGATATACTGATCGCACTGTATGTTGCACATGCTCTGATTATATTTGCATTTTAGTAGTCGCCATATGACCTAGCAGCCTAGCGATCTAAATTAAATTACATGAAAATATATCTGCACTGTTTATGTTTAGAAAAGCTATGGTTATATCGTCCCAACTTCACTAAAAAAAAAACATTAAACTGAAAATATATAAAACTGTCATTCTCCCCGTTATATTATAAGCACGCGAAACAAAGACTCTTACTTTAAAAGATTAGGAGAAAAGATTAGAATTATTTGAGAATAAAGATCTTAGGAAAATGTGTGGACCAAAGATAGATGAACGGACAGGCGAACGGAGAAGACTACAAAACATTGAGCTGCATTACATTTATATAAAATCAGATATAATAAAAAAAGTTATGTCTCGCAGACTGTGATAGGCAGGACATGTGGCACGAATGGAGAATGAAAGAGGGGAGTGGAAACTGCATGTAAGAAAACCAGAGGGAGAGCTCCTAGAAGGTAGGCAATAATAAGATGGGAGAATAACAACAAAGAATTGAGGGAAGTAAGATTATATAGTGGGTATGACTGAAAACATTAGCTCAAGATTGGGATATATGGAGAGCTCATGTCTCCACGGCCATGAACACACTGGTTCGATAGTGCCAGCGAGTTATAGTTAACTATAGTAGCTTTTAACTGGTGAAGGTTATATCGCAACTTTAAGCCATTTAAATACGTTCTTCAGGTTGATATCACAACATTCACTACTTGGAACATGATATTCAAGGTTATAGATTACTGTACATTTAGTTGTGCTCTGGATTTTAGAATCGTTACATCCACCGGCGTAAACCGGATTCGAAGCCATGACATTGATTCCATTGGATAGCACTAATGAATCACCCAAACCGTAAAATCGCTATGTTACAAGGCGAGAGTTATATCTACATGTTTTTCTAGTTTTTCATATTAAATGGATAAGAGACTATAATGTTTACAATCCCTCAGAAATGTTACAGATCAATCATTAGACCCACTATACATGCCTTAACTATAGTTCTACTTACCCTTGATATTTCAGTTTATTGTTGTAAATTATAGCTCTTCTTCTGTATTTAGTAATATTCTTTTTAATAATTTAGTTTTTTTTTCCAAAAAATGTTAATAATATTATTTGACAATGTTTAAGTATTTATTTAAATACGCAAATTACAATATTATGACACAATTAGACAATATTATGATGCTGACTGCTAATTTCTCCAAAGAGTATATTACTTAGTATATGATTTTTCTCTCTTCTTCCCGCGCGATAACCTACTAACAACCCGCTGGTTTGGTGTATCACTGGTTGGAACGACGTTAGAGAATTATAAGTAAGTGTACACCCATTTTTAATAAACGTTTGGTATGATAAAATCAAATGTTTCCTACCTCTCTCATCAAATCTTCTAAGTAGATCTCTATTTCGAGACTATAACGGTCTCATATTCATATGGTCTCGAAATCGCGATCTACGATCTACGATCGTACTTAGAAGATTTGTATGAGGAGAGGTATGAAACATTTGACTTTATCATAAATTAAACCTCATAGTGATTAATTCCTATAAAAGTTAAAAAAAAGTTTGGTAATTTGGATTTTATTAATTTCTTTAAAATAGATTTCGGGATTCATTGCAAAGATTTGTCATTCAAATTTCACAGCGACGTGCTGCCATCTAGTGTCAGCTGCATAAACTTTAGTACGATATCGATAATAATCAATATGTGACGAGCAGCGATAACACACTAGGCAAGGATGATAATCGATATGTGGTTCGATGGTGGGTTATCGCTGGTTCTATAAACTCTGGCGCATAGGCACTGTTGTTCTATAGCTGTTCTAAGTTAAACTGCAGTTTCTTTCTGTTAAAATTGTAAGTTTAAAGCAGACAAATTACTAGATACCATTACCCTAAAATATCGTGTGTGTGTATATATATATATATATATATATATATATAAAGTTTCTCTTTTGGTAAGAGCTTGTAGGGTAAGGTGTTAAGTCCAAAATAAGCAAAAAATGTTATCAATGAATCTATAAGCGAACTTTTATAACTTTGACACACGCTTTGAAACAATATTTTAACAAATATTTAATTTATTTACTATTACATACCAAGTCGACCTAGGAAATGACTTGGCAGTAACACTTAAAACTGGTAGTTTCATACATAGTTCCACACATAACACGTAACATGTCGATCGTTTTAAATCGTTCTATACGTCTGAAATAATATATTTTCCCTTCAAATTTATGTAATCTCCACATATACACGTAATAATTTATGACTTTATATACAGAAACGACATACATACTTCATTATTATTATTATTATTATTATTATTATTATTATTATTATTATTATTATTATAGTACCGGCCGCGGTGGACTAGTGGTTATGCTCCTTGCCTCTGGTCCCGAGGGTCGCGGGTTCAAACCCGGCGGGGTTCGATGGATTTTTAGGACGGAAAAATCCAAGGAGCAAGTCCTCCCGGGAGGAACTTTAAGCCGTGGGTCCCGAGTCTGAAGATTTTCAGGCTCGTAAAAAATCCTTAAGCCTGAATCAAAAGGCCTCTAAGCAAAATTTACCGAATTTTCCCGTCCTAGTACTACCTTGGTTTCCTAGATGTCAGTATGAGGCGGAACGCTGACCACGGAGCACTCAAAATGACATCTATACGAAAACAAGTGTAACTAAATTAGTATGGTTCAAATTCTTCCGTGTAGGGGGAGAGCGCCTAAATCCCTGTAAAGGGAAACATGGGCTTACAAGATACAAGAAGATTATAATTATCGTAATAATACTAGGTTAATATATCCTCGATACCAGGGCGCCCAAACTATGGCCCGCGAGCCGGATATGGCCCCTATCCTTTTCTATCCGGCCCCAGAGACCTCAGTAGCATTTTAATACATACGATTTGCTAAGGTGAGTCCAATAATATTAGTATATCAGTAATGGAATAAGAACTTGTGAAATATGCTATAACGACATAACAAGAGCATCAACACACGCGTGAAATAATAATGATGATGATGATAATGATAATAATAATAATTCATTCATTTTAGAAAGTTTCACAATATTTCCCACATTCCTGCGCCCAATTAATATACTGTCTTTCTTTTCCATATCTCTTTCATTCCACTCTTCATCATCCAATGCTTTTCTCCCTCACGTTCTTCAAAACACCATCAATCCACGTTATTTTTGGCTGTCCTCTTCTTATTCTTCTACCAAGTGGCACCCATTCTACTATTCTTCTTGGGGATCTGTCTTCCGTCATTCTTTTTACGTGATCATACCAATTTAATGGTTTGCTTTTCATGAAATTCACAATTGAAGTTTGAACTTTCATATTTTGATTAACTACTCTGTTTCTTATTTTATCTCTTCTAGAAATAATAATAACAATAATAATAATAATAATAATAATAATAATAATAATAATAATTCACAACAGCTATAATTCGGCCTATGGCCCGGGAAACCTTAATGTTATTCTATTTGGTCCGCCATACAAATGGGCTCAACTGCACTTCTACTAGCGCTTGACTTTTCAGTTATATTGTTGTAAACTATAGCTCTTCTTCTGTATTTACTAACATTATTTAATATTTTAAACTTTTTCAAACAATTTTATAACATTATTAGACAATTTTGAAGCATTTATTTAAATATGCAAATCACAATATTAAGACACTGTTAGATAATATTGTGATCATAACTGCTATTTTCTCCACAGAGTACATTACTTAGTCTAGGATTTTTCTATCGCTGTTTTGGGTTATCGCTGGTTGGATCAGCGTTAGGGAGTGATAAGGATAAGTAAGTGTACACCCATTTTTAATAAACGTTTGGTAATTTTAATGCTATTAATATTTTTTAACATAGATTTGGGGATTTATTGCAAATATTGGTCATTTAAATTTCAAAGCGACGGATAGTAATCGAGGATGATAATCGATATGTGGTTCGATTGTGGTTTATCGCTGGCTCTATAAACTATGGCGCATACGCACTGTTGTCCTATAGGACTTCGAAAATATTTCACGCTAGTTTAAGTGCAGTTTTTCCCAGCTCTGCTCTATACTATATACATTTTAAGTGTAACAGGGTTGGTTTCAGGTTATTTCTTATATATACACTTTGGCTAGAATAAATATATAACTGTAACAGAAAAATTGTGGGAAAAATAATTTAACGTACCGGTAAAACTTCATTCTCATACACTCGCATGCAGGCAAAAACAAGTGAACTCAAATTTCCCTACAGATATTCATTAAACCAGTTATCTAATATGATACAAGCTACTTATTAAATTAATTGCATTGTCAAATGTAAAACTTAATATATACAGATTAAAAAATGGAAAGGTTCCAATGGTAGGCCTATATGTATATACATGTGCATACATACATACACACACAGTAAAACTTGTTTAATCCGGAACATGAATAATACGGAAATCTGTCCAATGTGAACAAATGTATTGGTCCCGGCGAAATAACGGCAAATTTAGGTTATTTATTTTGCATAAAACGGAATCTGTCGAACACGGAAACTGGAGGATATTTCTACACCATTCATTAAAAATATTTATAGAGCGGAAAGTCAAAAAATAGATTAGTTTCCATTTCATTGAATTCCTGTTATTCCCAAAAAAAAAAAAAACATTAAGGAATGATTCCTGCCGCTAGGTGAAGTATAGATTCTAACTGTACCTGAAATTTTATTTCGACCTCATTGCACACCTGTTATGCGAATTATAGATACCTGCCTTAGAAATAACCATTGCATTGTAAAATCTTAAATTATTTTTTAAGTTCTAAGTCCGATCTTTCACAGGTTTCTGAATGTATGAAATAAAGATGGCTTTGAAAAACGTACGTGTCATTGTCATTAAACGGAAAGTGAATGTGATTGAAGATAAATTTCCAAATTTCCGGACCGATGCTCCAAAGTCAAACTCTAGCTGTTGCTAAATATCTAGGGAATAACTATTCCAAGGAATCTTCAGGTTGGCTGGGCAGTTTTGAAAGACGACACAATGTTGTGTGGAATGAAATTTGCGGGGAATGAAAAGATGTGGACGAAAGTGTAGTTGGCGAGCGGAGACCTAAACTGCATACTTTAATTTCAGGATACGCACCTAAGCGACATTTTTAATGCCGGCGAAACAGGGCTGTTTTTTCCCGCGTTACAGCGGAAGTCGCTCATACATACTATACTTCACTTAAAGGCAGGGGAACTACAATTAATCCAAGGTAGATACAAAGACATATACTCTACTCTATAATCTAAGATTTTTAATAAGTATAAGTTTTTTATAATGCGGAATTTTGTCTAATGTGGAAAAAATTGGTCTCATGCGATTCCGCTTTGACCAAGTTTTACTATATATATAGTAAAACTTAAGAATATATATTGTCTTAAGTTTTATAGTAACATTAAATACGTTAAACATTATTAAAATAAAAAGTGACCTATATTTTATAACATCATGCGAATTAAAATTGAGGATGATTTATAATTGGACATTATTCTCACAATATTTAGCAAAGTGTTATTAATGATTTTAAAAAATGTAGAATCTACAAGCAATTGTATAATTCATGAAGTTACCTTATTTTATGTTTCACTCTTTTTTGTTTCAATTTCCCCAGATGTCCACGTCGTCTTCATTATGACACAGATCAATTTCTTGTTTTTTTGTAATATCCATAATATTTTTAATTAAGATGGTATGAAGTCGGAATTTTAATGCAAGCAGTATCCAACTCTAATAACAATGGCTTGCTTACGAAAACTAATACATAGCTGGTTTCTCTTAACTCATTCCTATCTAGCTGTACATACTGTTGTATGCTGACCTGAACAACCCGCTATAGGGTTGTTGCAGTGACTTTAGGGGTGAGGTGAGTGTGTTCACAAATAAATATTATATATTTTGAAAGCTTACTTATCGTTCTTCAAGGTTAAAATTTCTGGATTAATATATATAATTTAGTTTGGCATTGCAATACACCATCATAGTCATCCTTAAGTTATCAAAAGTGAAGGTTCGGCGGTTGTCAGCTAATATTGTTTTATACTTCGAGAAACTTCTCTCTACTTCCATAGATATCCATCCATAGTAATAATGCCCAAAGGTAGATCCTTCACTGCAATCATAGCATTTTCATGCTATGCTTGCAGCTTTACTAGGGAATTGTAGGTGTGGTAGCTTCCCGTTGCTTTCCACACCGGTTAAGGATGATGGCCATATGATTTCGGGGACCGTTTGGGCCTTAAAGTTTTCCTGACATTTGTCTTACAGGTGAGGAAAAACCCCGATAAAAACCTCACCCAGAAAAACTGCTCCGACCGGGGATCGAACCCGGGCACGCTGCGTGACAAGGCAGCACGATACCTCGAGACCACAGCGGTGAACTCCACAGATATAATGGGTGCAAATTATATATATACACATATAATCACTAGCTGTTAAATCTTCTTCAAAAATAACCAACCTGAATTATTTACTCGATAATAATCATACACAAAGACTACTCTCGTGAGACAAACGGAAATATTACAAATCGAAGGATTCCCGCATTGAAGGGGAAGTCCTGAATCAATCGACGTGGAGGCAAAGGACAGTGGTTTCACGTGATATTGAAGTAACGCACTGTGGTTTCTCACTGACTTGCCTGAGCACAAAAAATAAGATAGCAAAAAATACATAAAAATAAATAATAGTTTTAAAAAACTAAAACAACACGCTTTATTAGAAAACCGAACTAAAAAAATAAAAAATAATTTTAATTTCCAACACGCTTGGGATAAATAATTTTACCATCAAAGGCGTGGGGTGCTCTTTATCAATTAATATATTTGATAATAAACAGATACTGGTAAAAGTAAAGTCTCTAAGAAGAAAATGTAAAAATCATAAAGAGCACCCCACACTTTTGATGGTAAAATTATTTATCCCAAGCGTGTTGGAAATTAAAATTATTTTTCATTTTTTTTAGTTCGGTTTTCTAATAAAGCGTGTTGTTTTAGTTTTTTAAAACTATTATTTATTTTTTATTTTTTAGTTTCAATATTTTACACAATAAGATAAAAATGTAAGTATCTTTAAATTCCATACTATTTTAGTATGAGCTGAAAGTAATACTCTTCTAAAAAAACCCATCCCATCCGGATTTGAACCAGCGACCTATGGATTACTGAAAGTATATACCACTAAGAGTTCACCGCTCTACCAACTGAGCTCTTACAACGATTGACTAAAAAGTCGACAAGTCCGCAACCTATTATACCAGTTTTCATTTTTTTGATTTTCTGATGATTCTGGCCAGGATTTTTTTAACAAAATATGAAATTATTGTATTGTCACGGGTCCTTTACAAGAATACAAAGTTTCAAATCGATCCAATGTTTCTAAGTGGGTGAAAATCGGGTTCAAAGATTCCGTTACATAGATACAAAGACACTTTTTTTTTGATTGTCTGATGATTCTGGCCAGGATTTTAGAACCAAATATCAAATTATTGTATTGCCACGGGTCCTTTACAAGTATACGAAGTTTCAAGTCGATCCAACGTTTCTAAGTGGGTGAAAATCGTGTTCAAAAATTCCGTTACATAGATAGAAAGACACTTTTTTATATTTTCTGATGATTCTGGCCAGGATTTTAGAAAATAAATATGAAATTATTGTATTGTCATGGGTACTTTATACATATACAAAGTTGCAAGTCGATCCAGTGTTTCTAAGTGGGTGAAAATCGTGTTAAAAAATTCCGTTACATAGATACAAAGACACTTTTTTTTAATTTTCTGATGATTCTGGCCACGATTTTAGAAACAAACCATTTCCAAGGTTCCTATAAGATTTTAATTCTAAAGCAGAAACCCAAAATCGCTGTATTTTGTGATTAAATTTAAATGAAACAAAATATTACTTATGTACAATATATATTGTTCCTAGACGATTTTAATCCTAAGGTAGGAATCCAAAACCGCTATTACTGTAAGCTAATATATCTAATATATAACTTGGGTGAATAAATTTGAATAAAATGAAATATTACTAATGTCACAATTCATCTGCATAGTTCCAAATAGGTTTTATCCTAAAGCGGAAACCAAAATCGGTACAACTGTAAACTAATAACTTATATCGTGAAAAATTCGAATAAAACAAAATAATAATTACATTACAATTTATCCATAGTTCCTATAATATTTTAATCATAATACAGGGACTCAAAACCGCTATTATTGAACACCAAAATTATAATTTTAATAAAACGTATGTGTAGGGCGAAGCAACGTGGTGATTCTCAATTAGGAAACCAACACTTGCTACAAATAAATACGGAGACTTGCTACTCCCACATTACATGCGTGCTAAGTGAAACCAAGCGGACTACATTCCAGGGGCCTGGAGGCGTTACAGTTCCCTTCACTTTCCATCCCCAGGGTGTGCTATTAACTCTTCCACAACTTTCTGGACACTAACCCCTAGTCTCGACTGTAAACAACATCTCAACACAGTTTAAAAGCTGATTTTCAAACATCACAATGTACGTTAAATGAAACCAAATTAAAAGCAGGATTACTGTACAAAATACAAATCTCCATTCACTATAAAACTGGGCATCATTTACCTAGCTAATTTGTTTGACGGTAGAGTGCGAGATCCGCATTTTTGAGATCCCGGGATGGGTAATTTGGGTGGAGGTTCTTCATACTTTCCCTCAGAGGTCAAGGTAAATTATGGATGGAATTTTTATTATCATAAACCGTCGATAGTTTCATAATGAATCATCACCTTGTAATAAAAAATTTAATAAACATATATAAAACAATTCGTGCAGAAACATTGGTAGTAAAATAACAATTTGAGTTTAAAACTTATGTCTACTGAAATGACAATTGACATATTCTAAATTGAAGGAAAAAAAACAGAAATACAATCATCAAACAACAAATGAAAGTCCAAAATTCAATATTACATTGATACGGACAGGTAGAATGGTATGGTCATATACGTAGAATGCCACAGACAAAATTACCCAGAAAAGGTTCGGAATGGATTCCACCTGGAAAAGGGAAGAGAGATCGACCCAGATTTAAATGGATGAATGATATAAGAAGAGGTATGAGGCAGATAGGTCTGGCAGAATTGGAATGGGAACATAGAGAAGAATGGAGAAACAAGATAAAACTTTAAAATGCTATGGGACAGGAAAATGTTTTATTACATTGTAAACCTGTTTACAAATAGAACTAATAAATTTCATCGTAAAATTCTGTTAAGGTATTAGTCAGAGTATACAAAACAACTACGAATAACAATAGACGTAGACCTATGCACCCGAAGATCATAAAAGTAAATAATATTCATTAAGGGAAATTGTGAATGTTTGTTACAAACTGTTAGTCTATAAGTCGTATTCATTTATGTATTTTTTAAAACTCGTGTTAAATATTAAGATTAGTTGGAGCAAACCCACAATGATGAGGAAAATTCTCAAAATGAATGATAAATTAATAATCAATTGAGTTGGTGTTTACTTGATGAAAATCCATATTTATTAATTAAATAAAAATAAAACATAGTTTTATTTGATTTTCATATTTATTATATAATTCAGTGACAGCTGTTTCGGTACACTGTACCTTCTTCAGACATGTTAACAAATTATAAACTGTGTTCCAACTGATCTAAGCAACAATACAACAATATTTATTTAAATTTTTTAATTTAACAAAGGGGATTCATTCAAATCAAGTTGAGAATTTAACAGTTTTTTTGCTACTTTTAAATTTATTAATTTCTACAGCCTCCAAAGAAGTTAGATCTTTTGGAGGCTGTAGAAATTAATAAATTTAAAAGTAGTAAAAAACTGTTAAATTCTCAACTTGATTTGAATAAATCCCCTTTGTTAAATTAAAAAATTTAAATAAATATTGTTGTATTGTTGCTTAGATCAGTTGGAACACAATTCACAATTTGTTAACATGTCTGAAGAAGGTACAGTGTACCGACACAGCTGTCACTGAATTATATAATAAATATGAAAATCAAATAAAACTACGTTTTATTTTTATTTAATTGAGAAATTAATATGTTTTAAGTGTTGTGCCCATGGGCAGGTCTTTCACTGCAATCACAGCATTTCCATGCTACGCTTTGTAGTTTTACTAGGGAGTTATAGGTGTGGTAGCTTGCTGTTGCTTTCCACAACGCTGAAATTATAAAGATGATGATGATTGCCGGATGATTTTGGGAATCGTTGGATCCTAGGCTTCCTGATATTAGTCTTACCGATGAGGAAAAAAACCGAAAAAATCTCACCCAATTATTATTATTATTATTATTATTATTATTATTATTATTATTATTATTATACCCCATACCCCGTTCCTAGAATAAAAAATAAGGTAGGAATCAAACTTCTCTCAAAAAAAGTTAAAAAATATGATTCTTCTAAAGATACAAACTAATAATAATAATAATAATAATAATAATAATAAAACATTATCATTATTATTATTATTATTATTATTATATTTCCAATTTTAACATAAGCCGAGTCTATCACCAATTTTATTTAATACTTATGTAGAATTCATATTAATGAAATGGAAACAAAGCTGCAAAGGCATGGGTATCCCAATAGGCAACAGATTTCTGCTGACATTATAATTTGCTGATGATTAACTGGTTTTAGCGCAAGACAAATTTGATATGGAATGATCACAAGGTTGAAAAACATATGAATTGTGGGGTCTCACAGTAAATTTACAAAAAGCAGAATACTTGGCAATAAATAGCAATGAAAGAGATAATTTAATATTGGAGGAAGGAATCCAAATAAAGTAAGTGAAACAAACTAAATATTTGGGAATAATTATTGGATAACACTGAAGGTATAGGCAAAGAGAACACAAAACATAGAATTGAATTGAGATGCAAAATAATATCATCGTTAAATTCCATATTGTGGGATAATACACAAAAAATATATTGGTAAAACATTGGTGGAATCTGTTGCAATGTATGAAGTGATATAAGGACAATCAATAAGTACTACAAGAATAGACTAATAGAATATGCAGAAGTGCCAGAAAGTCAAAATTAGAACATATCAAATAAGAACATTAGAAACATAATGGAAGCAGAAGAAAGCATAATTTAAGAATTGAGGAGAAGGAATTAAAGTGTTTAAAACATGTTTTAAGAATGGAAGATGAACGATGGCCGAAGCATTATATCAATGGTAACCGACCAGAAAGAAAAGAGGAAGACCAAAGCTAACATGGAAGGAAAACATGAAGACAGTAATGCAAGCAAGAGGGCTAAACATTGAAGATGCCCAAGATCGTAGGCTTTGGAGGTTTGGCACGGTAAGACGGCAACAGCTGTAAAAACCCGAAGATAGATTATTATTATTATGCATTATTATTATTATACATTATTATTATTATTATTAGGCCTATTATTATACATTATTATTATTATTATACATTATTATTATACATTATTATTATTATTATTATTATACATTATTATTATTATTATTATTATTATTATACATTATTATTATTATTATACATTATTATTATTATACATTATTATTATTATTATACATTATTATTATTATTATTATTATTATTATTATTATTATTATTATTATTATTATTATTATACATTATGGATCAGAAGCCTGGATACATAAAAAACAAGATCTAAGTAGGATAACGGCGGCAGAAATGAAATTTTTGAGATCTGTTAAAGGGTGCACTAAGGAAGACAGAATCAAGAACACCTAAATAAGACAGGAACTTGAAATATTTGCAATAACTGAGAAAAGAGATACATATAGACAAAAATGGAAGTAACACATAGACAAGAACGAATGAAGAGAGCTATCCAAAACAAATCACAAAATACAAACCTAAAGGCACCCGAGATGTGGGCAGACCTAGAAAAAGATGGGCTGAAGTCGGAACGGGTCAACAGACCTAATCCATGAATGCAGATGATGATGATGATTATACATTATTATTATTATTAGTAGTAGTAGTAGTTATACAGAATTGTATATTTAATTATACATTATTATTATTATGATTATACATTACTTATGAATTATACCTTATTATTATGATAACAATTATTATTATTATACATTATTATTATACATTATTATTATTATTATTATTATTATTATTATACATTATATTATTATTATTATTATTATTATACATTATATTATTATTATTATTATTATTATTATACATTATATTATTATTATTATTATTATTATTATTATTATTATTATTATTATTATACATTATTATTATGCCTTATTATTATTGTTAGAAATGGCATAATCCTTAATAAAATTATTTCAATAAATATTGTACGTAGATTGGAATGGCGTGGAAGCTTATCCAAGGGAAAGGAAACATTTAAAAATCACAACTTGTTATTAAGTATCATACCAAAGAAGATTGATGGATTTCTTGCACATGTAAACTTTGAAATAATAAAGAAATGACGATGCACAATTCGTAGGAAAAGAGTTTGACTGAATGAGAACGGAACGTATTGCAATATTCAAGTTTTCACGATTGTCAATAATAGTGATTATCACCTATAACCAGTAGTTTACTGCCATGTTCACACATTTTATTTATCTTGTATATATTGATTATATGCAATATTAAGAAAAAGCTATAACGAAAGTAGGCTAGCCAAAGATTATATTCGTAAATCGCGTTCTAGTTCACGTACAAAAAATCTCTAAACATTCACGATATTCACGAACTGGGTAGAGAAATTAAACACCTCACGATCTGGCACCATCAGTAGTACTTTCGTCATCAACATGAGAAATTATTATGTTCTATCAGATGAAATATGAATAACACAAACGCTTTACTGTAAAATACGTTTCTTAGCAAACTGTTTGAAAATAAAATTGTCACTACATGGTCTTTATAGGAAACCTATTATAATAACTGTTAAGTCTCGTAGACTTCGATGGTCAGGACATGTGGCACGAATGGGAAATGAAAGACGTGCATGGAAGCTTCTTGTAGGTAAACCAGAGGGAAAACGCCCAGTTGGTAGACCAAGAATGAGGTGGGAGAATAACATTAACTATGATTTGAGGGAAATAGATTATACAGGGAATGACTGGAAAGCATTAGCACAGGATTGAGATGTATAGAGAGTTTATGTCCGCGCGGCCATTAACCTACAGGTTCGATAGTGCCGGTGAGTAAGTAACTATCATCAAACAATTCATGAAATAGGCCAATGTTGACCTGTTTCGGTCTCAACTAGACAGGGTCTAAAAGTTGTTTTTGTGGACGTCCAAGTAGATAACTCGTAGGCGATTCCGAAGAACTGTATTGGGGATCCTAGTTGGTGGCATTCGGGATACATGTTGCAGCCACTGCTTTTTTCCTAGAGGTTGCATGTGGACTTCCATTAAAATATGCTCATTCCTCTGATGGTCAAGTAGAGTATATCCAGCAGTTAGGCGCATGATTCTCTTTTCTGCAGCTCTTAATATGGTTATGTCTTTCTTTTTTAGAACCCAGATTTCACTTCCATAGAGGAAAGTCGGAGGACGACAGTTTTATATAATTTGAGTTTTGAATGTTTTTGTATAAGATGTGGTTTTAAAAGAGTATTTATTAAGCTTAATATTTGTAAAAATGTTGAGTTATATTCAGTAAAACTTGCTCAAAGCGGAATCGCATGGGACCAATTTTTTTCCACATTAAACAAAATTCCGTATTATAAAAAATCTAAAACTTATTAATAATCTTAGATTATAGAGTACCGTGTATGTCTTTATACGTACCTTGGTTTAATTGTAGTTCCGCTGCTTTTGAAAAGTGAAGTATAGTATGTATGAGCGACTTCGACGGTAACGCGCGAAAAAACAGTCTCGTTTCGTCAGCGTTAGAAAAGTCTCTTAGGCGCGTATCCTGAAATTAAAGTATGCAGTTTCGGTTTCCGCTCACTAACTACACTTTCGTCCACATGCTTTGATTCCCCGCAAATTTCATTCCACACTACATTGTGTCGTCTTTTAAAACTGACCAGCCAACCTGAAGATGCCTTGAAATCGTTATTCCCTAGGGATTTAGCAACAGCTAGAGCTTGACTTTGGAACATCGGTCCGGAAATTTGCATATGTAACTTCAATCGCTTTCATTTTTTCGTTTAATGACAATGATACATACGTTTTAGCCATCTTTATTCCGTAAATTCAGAACGCTACCTGTGAAAGATCGGTCTCAGAACTTAAACTAATTTAAGATTTTACAGTGAAATGGTTATTTGTAAGACAGGTAGGCCTATTTCGTATAATGGGTGTGCAATGAGACCGAAATAAAATTTCAGGTACAGGTAAAATCTTTACTCACCCGGCTGCAGGAATCATTCCTTTTTTTTTTTCTCTCCTAACAAGAATTCAATGAAGTGGAAACTAATTTATTTCTCTGTCTTTCCACTTTATACATTTTTTCATGAATTTGTGTAGAAATATCCTTCCGTTTCCGCGTTGGACGTTGGGCAGATTCCGTCTTATGCAAAATAAATACACTTAAAATTACTATTATTTTGCCGGGACCAATAAATTTGTTCACATTGGACAGATTTCCGCATTATTCTCGTTCCGGATTAAACAAGTTCTACTGTATTAAGATCGGTCTCTCCTTTATAGGAGATGTGACATCCTAGGTAGGAAAAATTATTAACCTGCTCTAATAATGTTTTAATTCAAGCAATCAAATTTACGCGTTTAAAAATATAAAACTTATGAGTAACTTTTTAGCAAGTCAACAGTAACCCCATTTCAGAGGTAAGAATGCTTAAGTAAGGCTAAAAAAATTACAAATCAACTAAAAATTGGAGAAATGTTAATGAAACATCGTCTTAAATGGCATCTTAAATTGCTATTTGTATTTAACGTCCTAAACTATTTGCCAAAATGGGTAAACAGCTGTTATCTTTCCATTAAGAAAGCCACATACCAGAATGTATAGGATATCCCTATACGTCCCACGTAGGGACATGGATGCTTCCTAGCGGGATTTTAGCCAAGCTAATTTAATTTAATTAGTGACATGTGGTTAGCATATCGCCTCAATGAAACATATAGCAGGCAACCAATATATTATTTAGTTGGATGAATATCGGTTACATTTTGTACAGAGGCATTTTTATCCAGACCTGTGGTTCTTTTACAGGCCTCAAAATTTTCAGACTCGGGACCCATGGCATAAAGTCCCTCCCGGAGGACTTGTTCCTTGGATTTTCACATTTTAGAATAGTAAACGAAAATTTCTAAAATACCTTGACCGATATCAAACCAGAGAATATTTAAAAAAAAGGCCAGTACTCGTAAAACCAGCAAATATGATACTGGGAGAATACTAGGTGTGGAAGAATGAAAGAAGAAATATGATTGATTAGGAAAAATTATCTCTCTTCCTTAGTTTAATATTTATCTTTGTTGGAACGTTTGCATGCACCTAATCTCATGGGCCTTATAGCGACACGACCTTTCGGGAAAGTATTTTAAACTCTAGAACAGAATACATTTTTAAACCACACAAGGACATGAAGGACTTCCTCAGATAAGTGATTGGATCAATGCCGGAGCCATATCCGAGACAACACGAACATTCAAGAGAAGCAACATTATTCACTTATTCTAAACTGACTCATATGCTTATGGAACAATTCCGAATTAATCAAGGTCTTCCACTGTCTCCCATCTAAACCAACCGAATCCAGCTCAAATCTCCGATATCCAGTGCTCTAATATACATCCTAATTTTATTCTGCCACCTAAACCTAGGTCTTTATAATGGTTTTTCCCCCAAGAGCTTTCCAATTATTTAGAATAATTTCTTTGTCACTCATTCAAACTACAATATTTGGCCATCTCAATCAACTAGATTTAATAACCTTGACAATGTTAGATCGACGTAATTTATGAAGTTCTCCATTGTGAAGCTTTCTCCATTATCCATTCTAATCGCTTATAGGATTGAATATTCGTCTTCAGATCCTATTTCCGAATAGACCTTAGCTTGGTCCGAGAAACATTTATTTGAATCAAAAGCCAGCCTAATTAAACAAATAGATAAACAAAGGGAAGTCACGGTTTGGGAAAAAATCCGCATTCAGAAAAACAAAGGAAAACTATGAACTTCGAAATTTCCGCGAATCCTGATCTGATCCAGAGGTTCATTGGTCCGCCAACAGAGGGAAGAAGAAGTGTTTATTTCGATCGACATAAAATCAGTCGCCAATATTGTATTGAAGATGAGACCGTTATGGTCTCGAAATCGCGATCTACTTAGAAGATTTATATGAGAAGAGGTAGGAAACATTTGATTTTATCATAGACCTTACTTCTTTTCTTCCTTAGTGTGAGACACCATATCCATACCCACAAAACACTATTGGAAAGTTTATCTATTTGCAAACTTTAATCTTTAGAATCTTCGACAAAACTCGAGAAGCCAGGATACATTGAACCGAGTAATAACTGGAAATTAATACTTCAAGTTTAATTTATTTGTGTCAATGATTTTGATCCCTGAATGTTTTCACTTTTTCAAAATAATTATTGCCTGCACTTATCCTTGTCATAATGGTCTACATTTTGATCATGGCGCGTTTGCATGTCCGGAGCTATTTTAGTCAACTGATTTGGCGTTTACTTGAAAATCCACGATATTTATCTATTAAAGGAAACTGTTAAAAACTTATATGATTTTCAGATTTATTTTAATACACATTCGTTACAGCTGTTTCGACACACTGTACCTTCTTCAGACGAATGGCCATTTTTGCCTCAATTTTTATTGAAATTTGTCTTATAGGTAAAGAAAAACCTTCATCTAGGAAATCTGCTCTCGCCGTGGATCGAACACAGGCTCGCTGCGTCCGAAGCAACGACATTGCCTCCAAGACCATAACAGTGGACGAGAGATATGTCTAAAAACATAAATTTTGAATTAATAATAATAATTATAATAATAAATATTGTGATAATATAGTGCATGTAGGCAGTTCTCAACATCGTTGAAATAATCACATACTCAATTACAAATCTTGATTTTAGAATTACATAATTGTATATTACCACCTGATTTTTGTCTGTAGAATCTGCTTTTGTTACCGGGAATTCAACACGTAACTGTGATTCACAGAAAGTAGATAATTATAATATCAATAAAGCCGACCGAAGTTTTCATTGGCAAGACAAGTAAACCGAACGAGACAAAGTGGAGGGAAGCCAGACAGGAACTTCTATCGGAATAGTTTGAATGCCAACTTAACAATTACTGAGAAGTTGGAAGATGCGATTTACAAAATGTGGGCGTGTCTGGACCAGTCAGATTGCAGATTACGAGCGACAACAAAACCTCAACTGTCAGAACACAAACACAGTCCTCATTTTAACAACTTGTCTGCTGTGAGCACAATGAGGAGAGAATGACTTTCAAGTCTTATCCAGAACAACTTACTCAAGTACTATTCAAATATCATGCAAACATGTGAGTGTACATATATACGCACGCGCACGCACACACACACACACACACACACAGTGCAAGAGGAATGGAATCATGAAAAAACTCTGATATTAGACTTACAAAGGAGGTAGTATTAAACAAAACAAGACAAAATGAATATAATTCATGGGTTCTAAAATTATATATTTAGTGCTACTGTTTATTGTTTACCATTAGAGCCCATATTGTACGAAGAAAAAAGGTATTACTCGCCCAAGTTAAGTCTTCACGGTTAGAGGGTAAGGGTCGGGTTTCACCAACTGAGGTGACTGTATTTCGCCAGTTTAAGCTATGCATTATACACGGGGAAAACTGGCGTAATACAGTTACCTCTGTTGGTGAAATTGGTCCTAAGTGTGTTAACGCTAGTGTCGCCAAACTACTACTCTATGGAAGGGAGAATCCCTAACACATTTGAAATATCATTACATAGTTGTCAAATCAATTACTTAATTGAAATGAGATACCGTCGGAGGACTGCAGGATACACACTACTAGATCACAAACAAAATGAAGACAACTTAGAAGAATGACACATGGAACCTTTAGAAAACAAAATTGTTGATAATAAGTTAAGATGGATGTAACATATTCATTGAGGAAGGTCACAGGACACCCAAGCAAATGTTAAGATATCAACTTGCAGGAAGAAGACCAGGACTTCCACTCAAAAGACTTTTGGATGGTGTTTCTCTTCAGGCCGAAACAGATCAACAAATGGCCTAAATTCGTGAATGTACTATGATGATGATTATTATTATTTAGTCGACGATTCCCGAATGTGTTGGGTAATTTAAAATCGCAATGTTTGTCATTACTCTATTACCAGCCTCACAACACAACACAGCGGAAGGTAATTGGCAACATGCAATGAGGCAGGCAAAGGAGGGACAGTTCATTCCCCAGTGGTAACACGATTGCCGGATTATTTATTTGGTCAAAAACTACTGTATGTGACGGATCATTTAAAAAGCACAGTATTTGCCAGCGCTCCCCTCCCAGTCAAATAACAGAACTCAGGAGACTAAATAGTAGCAACACAGTAAGAGAAGGAAGAGAATCGACAGCACAGTCCTAGCATATTTTCTGCGAGCAGATTTAACTTGCACGAGTAATATACTGTTAGATCCTTGGTCTACACACTTCATGGTAAATGTTCCATACGATCTCCAATCACCTTCCGCCCTACGTCTGAGAGAATCGGACAATTGTTTGGAACACCCCTGACTGTTGTTGGATTGTGAACACGTGATTTCGTAGTGATACGGATATTTAATACATAATCGTCTTTAAGTGTCCCCAAAGTCAATCTAAAAGATTGATGTCAGAATAAATAACAAACCTAGGTACTGGTCCTCATCCTAGATATTTTATTAAATTGTTTGCATAACTCTCATATAAAGAAAACATAGGTTCATAGGAATTTTTATGTACCACATCTGCAGTCTTAATAATATGACATATTTTCCAGTAAGGCAATAAATTCTCAGTGCTGATGTTTCTACTATTAATTAACATGTTCGCCTGTAGTCCATTGGTTCAAACAAGGTGTGGGCCGAAGAATTTTTAAGAGGGTGAATGGATGAAAATCCAGTTTATAGCTCCCTTCGCAATGGAAGCAAAACCATTGGTCCCGTGTCTTAAATGTATGGAGAGAGAAAAAAACTAAAGTAAGAGCCCTCTAAGATAAATGTGTTGATCTTTCACAATCATATTTGAATTAGACGCTAACGCCCAGAATTGTTAACCCTTAAATTGGCAATTCATCCTATAGGAAACATCATCATCAACAACAAGGATTAAGCCCAATGGCCTGTTCCGATCTCATTATAGGTCGAATTGGTCCTTCCATCTCTTCAATGGTCTTCCCAAAATTCTTCTCCCTTTTGGTTTATAATTATACATTCTTCTTGGTGTGCGTTGTTCATTCATTCGTAATACGTGCTGAAGATAAGCATTTTGATAATATTTTATTCTTTCACAGAGATTAAATATATTAAGTTCTGTTCTTATATCTTCGTTTTTCTTCTTATCGGTCCTTTAGTATCCTGCTATTGCTCTCAACATCTTCATTTCAGCAGCCTCTATTTGTTTACTATCTGCCATTGTTAATGTCCAGGTTTCACATCCATAGATAAGAGATGGAAATGTCAACACTTTGTAAAACTTCAAAATAGTTTCTTTTCTAGTCTTATTCAATAGGAAACATCAATTCGTTTGATTTATTTAATATTTTTAATAAGACAGAAGAAAACGAACCAGTAGAAATTACTTATGGAATTACGCAATATACCTAATAACAGTTATACATGATTTCGCTTTCACTGCGGTCTGCCACATTTAAATAACTGACACGAAAAATTAGTCTTGCCAATTTAAGGGTTAAAGATCGTTGTTAAATTCCCCTAGTTAAATTCTAAGATATGTAAATGGTTCAAAAAGAACATAAGAATAAATTACAATTTATTTTAGAATCCAAGTTTATAGGAAGTTTTTTTTTTCTCCCTTCTCTCTTGTTCTGTTGGATATTACCTCCCTCTGTAGAAAAAGAGAGACGATATGACGAAACATGGCAAAGCCTTTCAAAATAATATTTAATAAAAATAAATGCATGATTAAGGAAATAAATAAGGAAGAAAAAATAATGCACACGTTAAACGCGAACTGGTCACCTGTATTACTTTACACAACTCACACAGTGTTCAGCATGCGTGACTTCTGTTGCCGGATTAAAAAAAAATTCTAATAATAAAAATAATTACTGAACGCAACATACTTATATAATCTATAATCTGCTACATTTAGATCACTGCACATATCTATGCATTTCTTTTTATTATTATTATTATTATTATTATTATTATTATTATTATTATCATCATCATCATCATCTATATAGGTTACATCTAAATAAATTTCCTTGAAGTCGTTTAGAAAGTCTGAATTTGCTATTTCAGTATTAACATATTTTAATATTAATGATATTATCAACGTCATATAAATAAGTGTTTCTTTTTAATTCAATATTTGCATACTGCAATATATTGTATACTATTTTCAGAATCATGAAAATCCTCGGGTACAGGTAGCCATCAATCAGACAAGCGTGCGACGCTCATTATGGGCCGACAACAGAACAGAAATCGAACACTCCTAAATCAACTGTTGCTAATTTTCTGCCTATGAGAACTTACATGAAGACTCGGTTTGTTAAGAGACAGCGAAATAGTAAAAATAGCAATAGTTCGAAATATAGTATCTGTCAAAATAGGCGTGGCGTGAGATAGGGTTTTCAAGACTTTGGATGAAGATTATTGACATTTATTTTCTCTTCTATATTTCCACTTTTTTGTTTATACTTTTATTCATTTTTTACAAACACACACACACACACACTAGACCCCGATAGAAGAAAATAAATTCACAGCAGAAAAATCCTCATATGCAATGCCATCGGGAACTAGGAACGCTATCATGAGATCAGGAGTATTTTGCAAGTATAAACACCTGCATTGTATCAGCAATAAATTCAGCACAAAAGGTCCAAAATTAAATATCACTACAGAATATCATGTTATTTATTAAGGATAATCTTAAAATAAGATCTATACATGTCCACACGTTTATGTATTTGCAGGAAATTGTGTCCAAACGTTTACGTGTTTGCAGGAAACTGTACTTCTTAAATGTTATAGCAGTAAATGAGAGCATGAATACAGGCTATACACTGAGGAGGGTCCGGATTACTTTATGTTTTCAAATATTTGTAATAAAGTTTAATTAATTATTCTTCCGTTGACTTGCAAAGAGCATTAAAAATAATTTTTATGGATACTAAAACATTATACCAAAATTAAAACGGAACTGATATTAGACAACCCCTTTCAAACCTCAAATATTAATAGCAGTAGAAAAATACACACACAAATTAATGTATGCTTCTATATTTTTTAGAAAGCTAGAGTTATTTTTCTGGTGAGCAAACCTGACATAGGTTACATGACTTGGTACCTGATATTTGTTTTACATCATTTGTAAATTTAAATTAAACTGTATTGGGAGACAGGTCTTGAAGCGCCTTGTCATACCAGTCGGCTGCTAGTCACGCATCCACATGTGTCAATCATAGAAATGAGAGATATTCACCTAGTTTAGGAGTAACATTTAGTTCGCATGTCAGAACTCACCGCCGCGCCGTTATAACTGGTTTTCTCAACTTGGAACGGCTACTTGTAACAGGTACCCAAATAATAATGGTGGTGATGATGAGGTGAGCACTGGTTCCAAACACTAGCAGAAATTGCAGGATATTTTACTTTTCCTCATAGGGAATCGAACCGGTGAGTGTCCCGTAGCTATGGGTATTGAACTGGTTGCATGCGATAAATTTCCTGTTATATAATAAATTATTGTCTGTATACTTACATATGGATCAGAAAGCTGCTCAATAAATGAAAGGATGCAGAAAAGAATCTTGGCGACAGAAATGGATGGATTACGGAGAAATATGAGAATATCCAGGCTACAACATATTCGAAATACATAGTGGAAAGCAACGGGAAGCTACCACACTTACAATTCCCTAGTAAAGCTGCAAGCATAGCATGAAAATGCTATGATTGCAGTGAAGGACCTGCCTTTGGGCAGAATTACTAATGATGATATATCAGACAAGAAATGGATGCACAAGAAACTGTTATCCATAGGATAACAAAGAGAGTTCTACAGTGGTATGGACATGTACAACGGATGTCGGAAGACCAGTGGCCTAAACAGGTGTTGGATTGGATGGTACCATGCAGAAGGAAAAGGGGGAGAAGTAGAAGAGCATGGTATGAGGGAATATATGATGTCATGATGAAGAGGGGTATGGAAGATGGTCAATGGGAAGATAGGAATCTCTGGAAAGCACGAATCAAGGGCAAACTGCTGTAAAGTGGAAAACCTGTGTTAAGAAGAAAATATACAATAAATTAATAAGCAATATTTAACGGTATCAACAGATCATATGACGCGAAAACAAATTAGAATCTTACAAGCGAACACGAATAATAATAATAATAATAATAATAATAATAATAATAATAATAATAATAATAATAATAATAACAATAATAATAATTCAATAACTTTGTATTTACCTAGAAATAGCTTATTGTCCTAAATAAAATAACTTTAAAAGTATTTTGAATGCATTTAAATAAGTAGAAAATAATTGTAGGCATATGGAATCTGCGTCGGCGTCCGTGGACCTTGCCTCTGGTTCCGAGGGCCGCGGCTTCAAATCCGGCCGAGGTCGAAGGATTTCTTTTTAGGACGGAAAATCCAAGGAGCAAGTACTCCGGGAGGGGCTTTAAGTCGTGGGTCCCGTGTCTGAAGATTTTCAGGCTCGTAAAAGATCCTTAAGCCAGAATAAAGAGGCCTCTAAGCAAAATTTACTAACATAATCGTCCTAGTATACCTTAGTTTCCTGTTAGATTCCTCATTAGGTCGGTGTGTTGACCACATGCCATTCATGGCATCTATGAGCAAATAAGATAACTGAAAATTAGCTTGATCTATTAACTCCTTCACAAAAGAGAGTTCATTGTACATAAATACAGGGAATCTGCAGGTAAATGCCCTATTAGCTAAGGTCTTCTGTTCGTCCCTATCCTCAGGCATCTGAATCTAGTTCTGCACGCGAACATAATCCACCCTTCCTAATGACATTTTCGTCAAAGGCTTTCCAGTTACATTATATTACCATCTCAATCTCATTTTCTTCCCTTATATCCATAAAATAATTTGTAAGTGCGCCAATGATGAATTAAAACAGACAGACACACAATGTATTAACAATAAAACTGCCCAATTAGTATTTACAATTTTTTGAAACATTAAAATCCTTATATCTCAGAAAGAACAATATGTGGCTTATCATGATATTCCCTAAGCCCTTCAATTGTATTTTGTTCTACTGTTTCATCTTAATTGACTTCATAATGTTACAAAATTATAACCCTTATATAACAAAAGGTAAAAAAGGATTGTTTATGTATTGAATAAATAAAAAAAAGTATGCCTACTGAATCTTGGGGAATGAAAGACATGCATGGAAGCTTCTTGTAGGAAAACCAGAGGGAAAACGCCCTGATGATAAACCAATAATGAGATGGGAGAATAACATTAACTATGATTTGAGGGAAGTAGATTATACAGTGGATAATTGGTAACATTAACGCAGGATAGGGATGTATGGAGAGCTTATGTCCGCGCTGCCATGAACCTACGAGTTCGATAGTGCCAGTGAGTTAGTTAGTTAGGCCTACTGAATCTTACTGCATTTTATAGTACTTCAGCCGAGGACAACCACGAGATTTGCTTAAAAACGCTTATAGCAGTACTAATGCTTAAAATTAATACGGTAACATTTTTATTACATTTGTCACAGAATACTGAAATGTATAGCTTATAGCAACAATGAATAACTGATCAATCGATCGAGTTATTAAAAAGCTTGCAAATATAGCTTGCGGCAATCACCTGCACTGCATTACATGCAGAAATGTAATGATACTAGCAGACATAAATGATATCGGTTTTCTCCTGGACAACTTTCTCATAAAATCTGGCGTGTCCAGCCTACAACTTGTCTTCCCGCGGGCTTTGAAGGCCATACAGAAACAAGCACCAAAAGCAGTTCTGTGATCAGGACAAATCGCATTCCAACATCTTAACGCACAAAATTATAAACTATTTTTTTTTAAATTACCTACTTCAAACTGGCAACACAATTCAACATAATTAAAAGCTATTCTCAATATATGCATATTTTAATGTAATCCATATTATTTATATATACTTTAACATATAATGTCACATCAAGCCTAGAATGATTAGTTACCTATTAAATTAAAATGTTGAATATATATATATATATATTTGGTTTGAAGAAAATACCATAAAAAGAAAAAAGTACTACGACAGAAAATAGACCTAAATGGAATATTAAACTTATATTTTTTTTATAGAAATAGTTTCCAAATACCATAAAAATACGACACAAAATAAACCTAAATGGAATATTAAACTAATGTTTCTTTATAGAAATAGATTCAACTATTTTATTTTCATTAGTTTAACCTCTCCCTTTGTAGGTACCTTTACTGCATCACGCCACCCGGATCACTATTGGGAGACAATTTTAATTTTTAATCGCATGGATATTTTTTTGGCCACAAGGATTTAGAGGGCCTCCCCGGATGAACAATGCCAGGGTCACCTACGAGACAAGAAAAAACATACCATTCACTAGTAGGCCTATATTCATAGTAAATAAAGGCAAATATATGGGTGAATATTTTGGCTGATGGTGTTCGGAAACTATTTGTGTTTTAAAGTTTCCTGATATTTCGCATAAATGTAAGGAAAAACCCTTAAAATACACATCCAGGAAAACTGTCCTGACCGGGGATCGAATCCGGCCCCGCTGCGTCTGTGGAAAATACGTTACAACTACATCACAGGTGGATCAGAGATAATATAGTCAGCTGCAAGAAACGTAAATTATATGTAATGTTAGAGAAAGTGTTTTATGCATTATTCTATAGAATGAAAGTGCAAGTGTGTGTGTATATATTAGGGCCTAATTAATAAAAATATTAAGTATAAAAAACCATTCGTTAAATTATTTAATCCTTTGAATGCCTTAAGTTTTCTTTCAGATTTCACATTTTATGTTTTGAACTGTATTCTACGTATATCTATATATTATATAATATACTAGCTAATACCCGGCGTGCGCTGCTACTCATAAATACATTTACCAACAGCCATGCACTGTTCGGGAATCTGCTTATCCCGATATTCTTGGCATCAATGAAAGACAAAAATGGTTATTGTGAGTTATCCGTTGAATATAAACTATGCTGTCGCGGACTTTTTTGTAGAGTTTTTTGAGATGTTCAATTTTGTGTACATTAATTTGGTGCATTTGTTATGGTTTAGGCAGCGTAAGCCATTTAAGCGTCAAAATAGGAACTTTATTTCACGTTTTTCACTACAAAGGGTGATTTTTAGGGGTCAAGAGGTTGAGTATTTCATCTCCCTTATAGACTATGTTCATCCCCGGAATCTCCTGAACATTTTTCAAAAACCCCCATCTCAATCGGATGAATAGTATGGCAGAGCAAGCTTGTCCGGGAATCGACTTATTCCGATCTTCTTGGCATCGATGAAAAACAAAAATGGTTATTGTGAGTTATCCGTACGAGATAAACATATGCTGTCGCGGACTTTTTTGAAGAGTTTTTTTGAGATATTCAATTCTATGTACATTAATTTGGAGTATTTGTAATGGTTTAGGCAGCGTAAGCCTTTCAAGCGTCAAAATAGGAACTTCAATCACGTTTTTACTTCAAAGGGTGATTTTTGGGGGTAAGGGGTTGAATATCACAACTCTCTTATAGCCTATGTTCATCCCGGGAATCTTCTGAACATTTTGCAAAAAATCCATCAAAATCGGATCAAAGGTATGGCCGCGCATAAAATACAAACAAACGAACGAACAAACGAACGAACAAACAAACAAACCAACAAACATACAACATTGATTTTTATATATAAGATATAACACTCTTGTAATTTTTCTGAACGTGTGTTTGTCACTGAACTCTTGCTAAACGACGGCCGATTTTGATTACATTTTTTGTGTGTGTCTGATTGGGTCCCACGATGGTTTAGATTCACAATTCGACCCTCTAAAACCATTAGGTGTATGAGTTCACCTGAAGTGAAAATTTAAAAATCGCTCTAGCGGTCACATTTTTCGATGTTTCACATCGAAACTCAGCATATCCTATTAAAATAAACCGAGGTAGGTATTGCCCAAAAATGGGCTAAATCCGACAATTAGAAGTGGAGGTTTACCTTAAGTCCTAAATTAAAAGCTGACTAGCAACCGCCATATTTGGTTTGTCTCAGCGTATACCTTACAATATTTAATTAACCTTTAATATATAATTTATTCAGGCTTAGCAGCGCACGCCGGATATTAGCTAGTTTATTATAAATTGTATTAACATAAAAAAACTTACCACATGTTGGTACTATTAGTGAATAGATTTATTCTACGTAAATGAAATAGAAATGTGATAATATAACCGGATATGACCAGTCAGTACATACTGCAAAAGTAAAATAGCGATCTTGCAAAACATTTTTCTAGAAAACAATAAACTAAGTCTTGAGTCATTACAAACCTCCTGACATTCTCCGCGTATTGCCAGCTGCTATTAAATGTGGTCAAGGCATACTACGCTAGAAATTACCTCGTGAACATCAAAACAAATACAGTATTAACGTCAGTCTTTATTAAAATGCTCAAATTACAAAAACAATTCACATCATAAATTAAAGGGAAAATTACTATTAACATTGCAGTATTCTATAAGAATTAAAAAAATCATTTCCATAACTTCGAATTATCGAGCCAGTTTTTTTCTTCAATTCGAAATTATTTACTGAACATAAACAATTTGGAATATATTATTGTGTCGTGGTGAAATATTAGACAGTAAGAAAGATATTTAATTTTATGGGAAATAATTTTCTTATCTATGGATGTGAAACCTGGACATTAACAAAGGCAGATAGTAAACAAATAGAGGCTGTAGAAATGAAGATGTTGAGAGCAATAGCAGGATACCATAGTTCCGACGAAAAGAAAAACGAAGATATAAGGACAGAACTTTATACTTAATCTCTGCGAAAGAATAAAATATTATCAAAATGCTTACCTTCAGCACGTATTACGAATGAATGAACAGTGCATACCAATAAGAATGTATAATGATAAACCAAAAGGGAGAAGATTGTTGGGAAGAACATTGAAGAGATGGAAGGACCAATTCGACCTATAATGAGATCGGAACAGGCCATTGGGCTTAATCTTTGTTGATGATGGGAAATAATTTTAATTTAAAACTTTTCTTTAATATTGTTATTATTCATCAAATTTTAAGTTTAGTTTGAAGTAAATGGGGATGAGCTTACATATAAGTTATTTATAATATTTTATAAGATGGAATTTTAAGATGGAAAAATCCAAGGGACAAGATCTCCGGGAGGGATTAAAGCCATGGGTCCCGAGTCTGAAGATGTCGATACTCCTAAAAGAACCACGAGCCTGTATAAAGAGGCATCTACGCAAAATTTACCGACTGTTATCCATACAAGTAATACCTTAGTTGCCCTCTAGATGTCTCACTGAGGCGATATGCCGACATGCACTCGCTGAGATATATGGATTAATTAGCTTGGTTAAAATACTCCCAGTGGGGAAGCACTCAAATCCCCAAATAGGAAAGTACGGGGTTTATAAATGAATTTATTATTCCTATTCTTCTTGTATTTAGATTATATTAAAACTCAGCAATTAAGATGGTACGGACATGTCCAGCGAATGGAAGAGGATCGACTACCAAAATCTATTTTGGAATGGAAACCTGAGGGAAGACGAGGCAGAGGAAGACCTAAAACCTCCTGGAGTCAGGGAATATGTTTATACATGAAGGAGAAACATCTACAACCAGGAGATTTGGACAGACCGACAAAATTGGCTATTAGGAATCGGACGATGTCAAAGACTAAATCAACCGATGATCTATCTATCTATTCTTCTTGTATTTGAGATATCCCAGTAAAATCAAACATAATATATAATAATAATAATAATAATAATATTATTATTATTATTATTATTATTATTATTATTATTTTATGAATTTTCAAAACGAAATGCATTTCTTCATAGAAAGTAGTCCATTAAAGATTTTAGCCTATGGCAGCATAATTTATTTTTTTCAATGCTGACTGTAAGTCTAAGTTAGGGCTTAGACATATTGTAAATTAAATAAATTTGTCTGGGTTGCCAAGAAGCAATTTTAGATATGGAATGGATTTAAACCCTAGTTGCTAACTGAATGAAGCCTAACATCCAACAAATCGTAAAGGCTATCTACTTGCTGATAACTTCTCAATGTTTTACATTTAAAAATCCGAAAACAATAAATGGGAATCCACCCCATATCAACATAATACAGAGCGACATGATCTTTATGGGAAAACCAGATATAATAATAACAGTAAAGCCTCGTAATCTGTGATGGACAGGGCATGTGGCACGAACGAGGAATGAAAGAGGGGGAATGGAAACTCCTTACAAATCTGTGATGGACAGGGCATGTGGCACGAACGAGGAGTGAAAGAGGGGAATGCAAACTCCTTGCAGGAAAACCAGGGAAAGCTCCTGGTAGGTAGGCCAAGAATGAAGTGGGATAATAACATTAACCATGATTTGAGGGAATGTAAGTTATACAGGGGACGATTAGAAAACTTTAGCTCAGGAAAGGAATGTAAGGAGAGCTTATATCAGCGCGGCCATGAACCTACAGGTTCGTTAGTGCCAGTGAGTTAGTTATCCATTCCGTACCATTGTATACCCATATTTCATATTAAGCTTTATATATATATATATATATATATATTATATATATATATATGTTTGTTCGTACTTTATGAGAGGCCATACCGTTGATCCGATGTCCAGGAGATTCCCGGGATGAACATAGGCTATAAGAGAGTTGTGATACTCAACTCCTACACTCTTAAAAATCGCCCTAGGTAGTGGAAAACGTGAAAAAAGTAGCTCTTTGGAAGCTTAAATGGCTTAAGCTGCCTAAAAGATAACAAATACACAAAATTAATGTACACAGAATTGAATACTTCAGAAAGCGATACAAAAATGTCCCCGACAGCATATGTTTATCTCTTACGGAAAACTCACGTTAACCATTTTTGTATGTCATTGATGCCAAGAAGATCGTACGTAGATTTCTGTGCATGCATAGCAGCACATGGCGGATATTCTTTTACGGATAACTCACAATAACGTATTTTGTCTTATAACTCATTTATGCCAAGAAGATCGAGATAAGTAGATATCAGGACAACACCGGGTAATCAGCATGTTGAATCTTAAAATAATTACAATATACATTTATAATTTTTCATTTTACATATTCAACTAATAATAAGAAGTACATTGATTTTCGTCTTTGAGTTCATTTATGCCAAGAAGATCGGGATGAGTAGATTCCCGGACAATGCCGGGTAAACAACACGGAGTAAGTAAAGTAAGTAAAGTAGTCCCACTACAGGCCTCAGGAGGCCCTTGGGGTAGCAGGAGGTTAAGGCTCCCACTTTTTCTAGACAATCGGCACTTGATGTCAGCCGGGTTGTCAGCCCTGCGTGACGGCCGCCTTTACCCCAGAACAAGCGTCTGGTACTCATTTCCGTTGGAGGCTGAGTCGACCCCAGGGCCATAGTGCCGCAAGAAAGTTTTGGTCAGTTTAAAAATCCTGACCCCATCGGGACTTGAACCGTCGACCTTCCGGCTTGTAGCTCAGCGCCTTAACCACTACGCAACGGCGTGCCATCTAAAAATAATTACGATATAAATGTTGCCTTCCATTCATTTAACTAAACATAAAACACATTAATTTTCGTATTTCAGCTCATTTATGTCAAGAAGATCGGGATAAGTAGATTTCCGGGCAACGCCGGGTAATCAGCACGGGGTATCTAAAAAATATAAATGTATAATTATTTTTCCCTTTACTTATTCAACTAAACATAAAAGCACATTAATTTGCATTTATTTAGGCATAGCAGCGCACGCTGGGTATTAGCTAGTATATATATATATATATATATATATATATATATATATATATATATATATAACAAATTTAAACAAGTGATATAATTGCATAGAGCTCAAATGCTTCTCTATAAAAAGTTTACAATAAAATATCCCCTGAGATCTCAGTCGTATTTAACAAAGTAAAATCTCAGTTAAAATTCTGAATGCCTTTCGGAAAAATGTTCCATTAGCAGCAGCTTAAAAACAAAAAGTTTCTTTCCAACTGTTGATGATGGAACATGATGTTAGAGGCCTTCAAAGATAATTTTAATTGAAATTTTCCCTCGTTGAGGACGACTGAAATATCAGGTAGCCTATATATTATATAGCCTATATATTTATGTAGTAACCTCAAATGTGGTTCATAATTAATTTTAATTAATTTTAAAAGTATTGACTTCTCTATAAAAAGATAAAATTCTTCCGTTTAATTCATTTGTACTCTGTTGGCCTATACAGATACATACATATATTTTGATTCCACTTGAAATGGAATCTTTGCTATTTGCACTCTCCATACGGCAGTTTCGTTTACTAAATTTTACTTTGCCAAGTAATAGTAAAAAAGAAAACCGTATTTCTAATTGAAAATTTCTGTCAAGGAAATGACACTAAATGACGTAAATATTTGCCTTCATAGTGCATTCTATGTGCTGAGATTTGCAAGACGAGGAATTACGAAAAACAAGCATAAAAGATCGCCTAACATGGGAGTCGTGCGTCATCGCTTTCTTCCCTCACTTGTCACTACTATGTTTGTACTTATCTCTCACACCAGATTTCACTGTGTTACTAGTTATACATGTTTCTTTATTCAAATATCTATTACTATAAGTTTCTAGTAATCTTAGCTAACCCATATCCAAAGGCTGTAATTAACATTTTCGTTCCAATTAACTAGTTTTAATTATCGTTAGGAGGCGATCAACTATGTTTCAGCAGTAACTAAACACTTTCTCGGCTATCGCTATGTACGCAATACCTTTTCGGGATTCTTGATCATATCTTAACAGTGTTGTCTTCTCGACGTTTCATCACCTACTGTGGGTGACATCTTCAGAAGATTTTGCTTGTGTAAATTTTCGTAGTAACTGCTAACTAGTTCTTAACTTGTGTGATTTTATCGTAACTATGTATCTTAGCAAATAATTTCTAATTGGTTAATATTAAATGTACAGCAGCTCGCCGTTTGTTTTTGTCATGGTATACGTCATGACTTGCTATATTTAATAAGATGTTAAATATAAAATTGGTACCTGATAAGTCAGTCGTCCTCAACTAAATTATTAAACTTCAAGTTATTCCAATATGGAGGCTTTTCAAAAACAATGTTTCATCTAATGCATTTTAACTGGAACTCATGGTGTTGTATAGGTTGTATAACGGATTTATGTCTGCCGGTATGTTCTCGTTGAGTAGGTATTTATTCTTTGCTTCTCTTAGAATCTCTGTCATTTCAACACACGATATTCGGAACATTAAAAAAAAATATTAATAATGAAGAATAATCAAGTTTTGCCAAACACATACTAGAAACAGATCATCGATTTGAAAAAATCGACAACTCTATGTCAATACTATACAGAGAGTATAATAACAACAGGATTAGCTTCCTTGAAGACATAGAGATTCTAAAAGAAGCAAAGAATAAAGACCTACTCAACGAGAACATACCCGGAGACATAAATCCGTTTACAACCTATACAACACCATCAGTTCCTGTTACAATGCAGAAGATGAAACATTGTTTTCGAAAGGCCTCCATATTGGAATAACTTGAAGTTTAATAATTTAGTTGAGGACGACTGACTTATCAGGTACCAATTTTATATTTAACATCTTATTACATAACCTCAACGGTGCTTTAATATGAATTTCAAAAGTGTTGATTACTATATTTGTCATAAGGTTTTAATTGACACTTTTTGGGGCAGGATACGATGTTTTATTAATTCTCAAACCTTCTACTTTTCTGTTCAATCGAGTATAATAATGTATGGTATTACATAAAACCTGAGTGCCATTAAATAATATCATGTGATTAATATTATTATGAAAATGTTCAGTTACAGCAGATTTCTCTGATTGACCATGTTGACAGTGTCTTACGTGTTCTTAGAAATGGGCGAGCTGCACTATGTTTAACTCAGTCAATTAGAAATTATTTACTAAGAATCATAGTTACGATAAAATCACACAAGTTAACAACTAATTAGCAGTTTACTACGAAAATTTACACAAGCAATATCTCCTGAAGATGTCACCCACAGAAGATGGTGAAACGCAGACAAGACAACACTGCAAGACACGGCCAAGAATCCCGAAAAGGTATTTTAAAATACATAACGATAACCGTGAAAGTCTTAATTCATCATCAGCAGCATCATCATCATCATTATCTGCATTCATGGATTAGGTCTGTTGACCCGTTCCGACTTCAGCCCATCTCTTTCTAGGTCTGCCCACATCTCGGGTGCCTTTAGGTTTGTATTTTGTTATTTGTTTTGGATATCTATCTTCATTCATTCTGTCTATGTGTTGCTTCCATTTTTGTCTATATGTATCTATTTTATCAGTTATTGCAAATATTTCAAGTTCATGTCTTATTTCTGTGTTCTTGATTCTATCTTCCTTAGTGCACCCTTTTACAGATCTCAAAAATTTCATTTCTGCCGCCGTTATCCTACTTAGATCTTGTTTTTTATGTATCCAGGCATCTGAACCATAGAACAGTACCGGTACCGCCAACGTTTTGTAAAATTTCAATTGGGTCTCTCTTGTTGTTTTGTTATTTAGTGATCGTTTTATCGTACCACATATTCCCTGGAATTTTGCTATTTTATTATTTATATCATTATCATAATTAAATTAAATGTCACATCCTAGATAACTGAGATGGTTCACCTGTTCTATGATTTTGTTGAAAGTCTTAATTAATATAGTATATAAAGACAGAAGGGAGTGCATAATTCACCCTAAGCTTTATAAACCTGTCATCGTGCAATAGCCTAAAATGCCATCGCACCTACCTACGGTAATGGTATTACAGTTGTGCAGGAATATTTGATGCTCACGAATATATAATGAGGGGGGAAGCGAACCACCTTAACTTCTTTCCCTTTCATCTTGTGTCATATGGAAATCCTCTCTACAAAAACACGCACGAATGTAAATGTGTACATCATGCTTAGTCATGAAATGCAAAATCAAAATAGATTATTTTGAATTGTTATAAAAATCAATATCAGCTGGTTATTTCGTATTCGTCACAGTTACATGGAAATATTTGAATGCATCACTAAGTTACAGAGCTCTTCTTTTTACAAGCATTCTATTAGCTTGACCTGTATCTGTCTATGTAACGGACCTGTATCTATGTAACGGAATCTTTGAACACGATTTTCACCCACTTAAAAACATTGGATCGACTTGAAACTTTGTATACTTGTAAAGAACCCATGACAATACAATAATTTCATTATTTTTTTCTAAAATCCTGGCCAGAATTATCAGAAAATCAAAAAAAAATAAAAACCGGTATAATAGCTTGCGGACTTATCGACATTTTAGTCAATCGTTGTAAGAGCTCAGTTGGTAGAGCGATGGACTGTAGTGGTATATAATTTCAGTAATCCATAGGTCGCTGGTTCAAATCCGGCCCGGAGGATTGTTTTAGAAGAGTATTAGCAATTAAATTTTCATGGGATTCCGCTTTATGACAATCAATTAAACTAAAAATAAAAAAAATAATAGTTTTAAAAAACTAAAACAACACGCTTTAATGGAAAACCAAACTAAAAAATAAATAATAGTTTAAAAAACTAAAACAACACGCTTTATTAGAAAACCGAACTAAAAAATGAAAAATAATTTTAATTTCCAACACGCTTGGGATAAAATTAAAGTGGTCAACAAAAAAACCATCTCCAACACATCTAGAATAAAACTTAGAGTTATCTACAAAAAAAAATAATTTTACTATCAAAAGCGTGGAGTGCTTTTTATGGTTTTTACTTTTTCTTCTTAGAGACTTTACTTTTACCAATATCTGTTTATTATCAAATATATTAATTGATATAGAGCACCCTACGCTTTTGATGGTATTTTTTTTTGTAGATACTCTAGTTTTATTCTTGATGTGTTGGAGATGATTTTTTTCTTGACCACTTTAATTTTATCCCAAGTGTGTTGGAAATTAAAATTATTTTTCATTTTTTAGTTCGGTTTTCTAATAAAGCGTGTTGTTTTAGTTTTTTTAAAAGTATTATTCATTTTATTTCATTACATTATAACAGCGATGGGGAAATGAGTGGAACGGACGTAATCTACTCACTCTACTCACTCCACATCTACCATAGCAAGGTCATACATTTTTTTTTTTTTTCCCGAGTTCGACTGTTTATAGGACGAGAGCAAATCTGTGCACCGGCGTATTCCAGCAGCATCGCAATGTAACAGTTGTGATGTAACTCTTAACCGCATAGTAAATAGGGTGCAGATAATTGTCATAAGTAATGCCACGATTGATTTCCAAATTATCGATAAATTCGGAAATCAAGAGTGGTATTTGTTAGGATTATTTAACAAATAAAATTAAGCTGTTTACTCACAAATCATTATTTAACTATAGTTATTTTAAAATATTTATATATTTACCCCTCTTACTAATAATCCATATATAACTTTTATACAAGGTTTATACACATCTCAGTTGAAAATTCTTACTAATAAACACTGTATTAGCTGTTCAGTGTAGAAGAGGTGTACAACTTTACATGGGAATCGTTATACATGCCTCCACCCTTGTTTAAGGATTCTATAACTAGACAAAATGTCCGACATCAAGATCAACTGACTGTTTTCTTATGATTTTGATGAAAGTTTCCTTAAATTTAACCCAAAATGCAACACTTTAATGACTGTTTGATGGATGCACAGGGCATAAATAATATTAATAAAGCTCTGGGTAGGAAAATAAAGGCATCATAAAATGCCTTTCGTTACACTCATTCTCGATTAGGCCTAAAAATATTTTAAAATTGAACATTGAATCACAAAAGGATATGTTCTACAATAATTGCTGTAGACAAGATTTAACCTGAATGTAGTTTAAATGCTTCATAATATTATTTTAAGAAAACTTTCTTGCATCTATAATACATAACACACACACCGATATAAAAATGTATTTTAGTATAGAGGTACTATTATTGCAAAAATTTACATGTTAACTTGGTAGTCCTGTGGTTAGAGCTTCTGACTGCCATGCGTGAGGTCGTAGGTTCGATTCCCGGTCGAACTATAGTGATTTTTTTTTTTCGCTTGAAATGATATTTTGTTGTCGGTAACATTTCCTACTATTTTGACGTTTTCTAACGCATCTTAAAATACTGCATATAATTCATAAGTAATGGGCAAAGCTTTTATTAGTTTCCAAGAATTGGTCGAAATTCTTTGACGTTAGATGGCAGCACATCATCTGTGAAACCAATTCTACGTTTTATTTGACAAAGCGTGTAGTGAAATATATATAAATTAAAACACACTTATTTTTTTCGTACCTCCTCATTAGGGAATCTCTATTAATTCTTATCCATATTCATTTCTTACACAATAATCACTAGTTGATGTTGTTTTATTTCTGTTACAAACTGCGAGTAATATTGTTCTGACGTCACTATGATGACGAATATGTGACGTATTGTGTATAACTGTTGTTTTGTTATATAGCTCCGGCACAACGTTTATTAGTAAGGAAATTATACGTGATCTACATAAGGCTTATATATTGTATAACTAAACAACTGATGAAAGCTTGTATTAGAGATTTTTATTAGTAAGACCGTTAATGTAAACGGCGATGTTTGAGAACAAATGAGAAACGATAGGTACGCTTCATCTCTTTCTTTTGTTTATCACTGCAACCAGATCATACTATTTATTGCCAAAGGAACGAAATATTGTAAGAATGCTCTCTAGTAGAGAAAAAATGAAACATCAAACTGTATATTAATTCATTTCTGATGTCGTATGATGTAAATATGACAATTATATTTTTCTGGATTATTACCTGGGAAAAAATACATTTAAGAAAGTGCAAACAGTGGTTTCTTTTTTTTTGGTGGTATAATAAATTGCTACAAATGTTTTTATATTAACTCCTGCAAGCGCTATGTGTTGACATCTATGCACTATATATACAATCTGGTAGCCGTATTTCTTTACAGGCTCAGTCACTGCAAAATAATGGTCAGACCTGTTCAGAATATTAAAAAGGATCAGCTTTCTTTAATATGGTAAATTTAACACTGATAAATATTTCGTGAAACACGACTCTGATTGGTTGTAAAACAGAAACCATTGAAACGTGATTGGTCATTGACTCCCATTTGGGGCATGAGTTAAATAGTCAATAGAAAGAAACAAGCGTTTATATTTAGTAATTAACATGTATTTACATAAATACAACGATAATAATAATGTGTTACTTCAATCGGTAAGCAGATTGAATGAGTAATGAACAAAGTAAATAAGATGCAAATACTTATCTTGCAACAGTGGGAGGGGAGGGGAATACACTGTGGTACTTTTCCCCACCTTTGCAATATAACCATGGTAACACACGCAATTTAACAGATTACAAGCAGCAGATATAAAGTTTCTAAGAACCATAGCAGCTACGCAAAATATGACGTGAAAAAAAATATTATACGATAGAGCGGAACGTTTGCATCCAGTCTAAGCAGCACTGTTGATGCGTCACACTGATGTAGATACTAACCATGTATAGTCAGGAACAAATAGAAAATGAAGCACTTACATTGCTCATCATTACTAGTATTCCCGCATACAAAAATTAATTGGATAGTTGCCTCGAAAAGAGATCTAACCCATAAAATTCGAAAGTTGAGTTTTCAGTGAATTAGTGAAATAGGCCTATCTGGAGAGTATCACGGCATGGTGCACATAAAACTATCCCTGCTCTCTTCCAGATCTGAATTATTTATTTTTAATAGTTGACATTCAAGTTAATAGTGATCTATATGTAACAAAATGGCTTATGAAATTAGTCAAGTTGTAGGAGTTTATGAGTTAGATCTGTTGTAAGGGTAACTATCCAATTGAAACTCACAGCCACTGACGGGAAGCGAGTGTACGCGGGATGATATGGCATTTGTTCGTAAATCATGCACAAACGAAGCAGGTCAATGTTCGGCTGTGTCGGATAGTACAAGGATTTTGAAACAACGTCACAGAATTTAATAACATTGCACGTCAATAGAGAGACAATTGGAAAGGACATAAAAATTTCCAAAAGATGGATTTATGAATATGATAGAAAACAAAACTTGGGTAGGAGATGGTCTCATACTTTGGAACTGCAATGGGTTACAGTTCAAAACCTGGCATTGTTAGTAATTGTGGATGTCATGATTACAATGTGATGATAATAATAATAATAATAATAATAATAATAATAATAATAATAATAATAATAATAATAATATTAATAATTGGAATTGAAACTAAAGCCAATAAAAGTAGATGCCAAAAAATGGAAACAGCATTTCGGCTTACTCACAACACTTATAATAAAAAATGCATATCTTTACATACAAAATTACGACACTATAACACTGTAATTAAACTAGAGTGCCTCTATGGAGCACAAACATTAATTTTGAACAGAAAAAAATATATCGAAAATATAGTGAAAAAAATAATGCAAAATTATAAGAAAAGTTTGAAGTCCACAAGTCATAGGTGAAGCATTTAGACTAAGAAGTAAAAAGGAAATAAAAATATACACAGACATTCGTAGTGATATTAGAAAACGAAGGTTAAAATTGTATGGCCATATTAAACGAATGAACTCAAATAGGCTTACAAATCAGATATAATGGAATTCTACGAAAACAGAAGTAAAGCTCCAGTGGATACTATGAAGTGGATTTATGAAGTCAAAAAGGACTTAAAATTGGCATTAATTACTTTAAAAAATAACCCCAAACAGATATATATTTAGAATTAAGGTGAATAAGTGGCAAGTTGACCAAGAGGACAAACCGAAGAAAAAAACTGGAACAACTTGGACAGATGATAAGATAGAAAACAAGCTCATAGCAAAAGAATGAAAGAATTTGGGCTCAAAGGAAACGCCTCTAAGTACTTTGCGTAGTCCTACATGGGCTCATCCGCAATAAAAATAATAATAAAATAATAATTATTATTATAATAATAACAATAATAATAATTCCGGCGCTGTGCTCTCTGGGTAGCATCGCTGCCTCGCACGCAGCGGGCCCAGGTTCGATTCCAGATTGGTACAAGTTCCCCAGGGTGATGTTTTCTTTCGAGGTTTTTCCTCGCCTGTAAGGTAAATGACAGGAAACTTTAAGGCCCATCATTATCATCATATTCACCATGTTTAATATGAATGGTGTGTGTTTCGTCGTACGGTGTCGGGGAGGAGTCCTTGTGACATTCAGCAGATCACTCATTTAGGGAGGTTCTCCGTCATTATGTGGTAAAACATGTATGTGTGAGGTCCATTGTTTAAAATCCCTTTCCCGACGGTCATACTAGTATAAGGCCTGGCTGGTGTGTGACATCTAAATGTACGTATAAGGTAACAGGTTAAACGAAGTTAATAAAATGGAATAATAATAATACATCAAATAATTATAAGTCCACCGCTGTGGTCTCGAGGTAGCGTGCTGACTTGTCAGGCAGCGGGCCCGGGTTCGATTCCCGGTCGGAACAGGCTCCTGGGTGAGCTTTCTATCGGGGGTTTTTCCTCACCTTTAAGACAAATGTCAGGAAGCTTAGGGACCAACGGTCCCCGAAAATCATCCGGCCATCATCTTCATCCTTATCATTATCATCATCATCCTTCACCGGTGTGGAAAGCTACCACACCTATAATTCCCTAATAAAGCTGCAAAACATAGCATGAAAATGCTATGATTGCAGGCAAAGATCTGCCCTCGGACAGAATTACTATGGATGTAAATAATTATAGTGACAAGAACATCTTGTAGCAACTGAGCCTAAATCTAAAATGGTCAAGAATAATAATAATAATAATAATAATAATAATAATAATAATAATAATAACAATAATAATGATTAATAATAATAATAATGACAATAATTATAATAATAATAAAATAATAGGCCCTAATAATAATAATAGCCTTCTTCGTGAAGATTCTTTGTGTTAAACGCAGCTACGTATCTCTAATAATTAAGCTCTTTTATTAGAGTTCCAGACTCGCCCCGAGGGCATTTTCCCGAGCTCACTTAATATTATTATTATTATTATTATTATTATTATTATTATTATTATTATTATTATTACGTCATTGTTTCGTATCAGCGATCCGAATTCGAGTTGTTAGGCCACAAATGATCCCCGAACCTCATCTAACCTTCATAATTATCATATCATATTCACCTTATTTAGTAAGAATCAATTACTGAATGGTGCCCTGGCATTGACCAGATTACTCATCTGGAGAGGTCCTCAATTTCTTGTGTGGTCAGAAAGTATGTGATCCAAAATTTCAAAACTTCTTCCGACAGATCATGTTCCTGTAAAAGTGCCTAAAATGGAGAGGTAAAACTAAGGTAAAGACAGAGATTGTCATCATCACACCAATGTGATTATGATTATCGGTCACTATTTGAAATTAATTGGACAACAGTCACTGTCGAACTATATTTACACTCATTTTTCAAAATTAAACTTACAGATTGTGAGATTTAAGCGCAGTAGATATTAAACTAACTCTAGGAATATGGAACCACGTAATATATGTATCCACTTCGCGAATTAAAATAGCGAGTTTAATGATTATAATGTAATGCGCAACAACTTTAAAATTGTGGTAATAAAAGATTCCGGGCTATGTGGCCGTGGTCTATAACTGGCGTTTCTTCCAGACGTTTCTCCCTCAACTGCGGAGGGCATCTTCAGTGGCGACTGCGCAGTCGAGTCTACGACAGGGAAACAACAGCTGGAAGCGCTCGCCACTGAAGATGCCCTCCGCAGTTGAGGGAGAAACGTCTGGAAGAAACGCCAGTTATAGACCACGGCCACATAGCCCGGAATCTTTTATTACCATGATTACCGGCCGTGAAAGCCTGCATTCCACAACTTTAAAATTACCAAAGATACAGCGTGTTCCAGAATGTATGTGAACAAATTTCCAAGAGAGGTAAAAAAGTCCCAGATAAATAATGAGAGATAGGAAACTTGAGGTCAATCCATTAAATTAACAACAGTATCAAATATGTTTATGTCCTTGATACTTGCGGAAAAGTGGAATAGACTTGTCAGTTGGTAGAATGAGCGAATACAACTTGCTTAAAACTAATTTTATTGGAAGAATATAATCCATGTATTAATTTTGATTATACTGTACACATAGAAACGGAAAAGCTTTTAAGGGATTAATATTAAATTGTTATAAAATATGCGAAGGGATGTAATTCTTGATAGTATTTAAATATATACCCAGGGTGGACCGCTCGAATGGACCTAATTTCAATTGCTTGTTACTGGCAAACGGTTGAAGATAGAAACTTAAAACAACGTTCATAGTACAGAAAAACTCACCAAGTTTCGAATCCTGTCGGTAGATGGCACAAAGATACGTTTCTCGTTCTTAGATTTAATTGTTTGTGAAAATGGCGACTCCGCAGATGAAAGCGCAAGCTGGACCTAATTTCAATTGCTTGTTACTGGCAAACGGTTGAAGATAGAAACTTAAAACAACGTTCATAGTACAGAAAAACTCACCAAGTTTCGAATCCTGTCGGTAGATGGCACAAAGATACGTTTCTCGTTCTTAGATTTAATTGTTTGTGAAAATGGCGACTCCGCAGATGAAAGCGCAAGCTGTTTTGTGGTATGCGGAGTTTAAATCAATCATTAGAGTTCAAAGGGAGTTCCGGCGTGTGTTTAACCGTGATGCTCCAACTGCTAGAAGCATAAAGAAGTGGCGTGATACATTATTAGCTACAGGATCTGTGTTGAAGAAGCATGGTGGTGGTCGCAGAGCATCCGATGAAATGGTAGCAAATGTTCAAGCCGCATTTGAGCGAAGCCCCCGGAAGTCATTAAGAAGAGCTTCGCGGGAACTTCAAATACCAAAATCGACATTACAACGGATTGTCCACAAACGCCTCAAACTGCACGCATATAAAGTGCAGTTAGTGCAACGTCTGGAGCCGAATGACATGCCGAAACGAGTGGAATTCGCCAATACGATGCTGGACCGTCTCGGCGCTGATCCTGACTTCATGACCAAGATTTTCTTCTCGGACGAAGCCACTTTCCATTTGTCAGGCAAGGTAAACCGGCATAATGTGCGGATCTGGGGATCGGAGAATCCTCACGCTATTCAAGAGCATGTTCGTGATAGTCCGAAGATGAATGTTTGGTGCAGTTTGTCACATAATAAGGTCATTGGACCGTTTTTCTTCGCCGAGAAAACTGTTCGTGGTACCACATATCTTGACATGCTGGAGCAGTTCTTCTTTCCACAAATTGAACAACTGCAGCCTAACATCGTTTTCCAGCAAGATGGTGCTCCTCCCCACTGGTCCAATGAAGTTCGTACGACTTTGGACAACATTTTCCCTGGCCGTTGGATTGGTAGGGGAGGACCAATCGCGTGGCCCCCGAGATCTCCCGATTTAACACCACTGGATTTCTTTCTCTGGGGCTATGTCAAAGATAAAGTTTACACCACCCCAGTCAAAGACCTTCGTGATCTTCGTGAGCGCATCATAGAGGCTATTGAGAACATTCCAGAAGACATACTCCAACGTACTTGGCAAGAAATTGTTCATCGCTTTGATATCGTCACAGTGACTGCTGGGGCTCATATAGAGATGTGGTGATCTGGATATCAAAACTTGGTGAGTTTTTCTGTAATATGAACGTTGTTTTAAGTTTCTATCTTCAACCGTTTGCCAGTAACAAGCAATTGAAATTAGGTCCATTCGAGCGGTCCACCCTGTATATAATAACAAATTAATAAAAACTTCACAATTTAGGATATGTTTTTATATATCGAACACGTATATTTTCCTCTTTTTTTATGTCACCAGATTCTCTTTGGACATTTCTGACATTCTCCCCTGGCATTCTGAGTTTGGGCGCCTACTCATCATATACTCTTGTATGATGAGTAGTGAAGGATTTTAAGGTGCAAAAAATTATAAATGATAACGAAGCAGCAGGAAATTCCTTAAATCTAAGCTTAACCTTCATTCCTCACCATGGGCAACAACGTGGACAATTCCCTTTAAGGAAAAATTCCGGTGATATGAGCAGGAAACGTACCTGAAACCTCATGAATGTAGTTTAAAATTCTAATCACAAGATCATGAGGATCCTCGCTTTCTCAATATTTTCGGTGCATTACGGTAAACATAAATATTATGTATTCCTTTAATATAGTGTATAAACTTATAAAATATATAGTGGATCCAAACTTACACTGTACCGTTTGTAGTCGTGGGATTGTTAGTTTCGGAAATGATCTGAATTCAGCTACTAGTTTGTAAAATAAAAGTTAAAACTTAAACTTCATGGCTAATTCAAACAACTTGGAGAATACAAGCATAAGTTGATACGGACCTCTGAATTTAGTCCAAGTTCCATGTCTGCAAACTTAATTACTATTCCACAGTGCTTGTTTATCTAATTCAAGTATCTTCCAAGAGACAGTTCAACAAACAAATTGAAACAACATGCTACACAGGAAGTCTTTACAACATGGATACTGGAAATTCCACTGACGACAAATATACGATTTTTAGAATACAGCGAGTTGGCTCAGGCGATAGAGTTTGAGACTCGCATTAGGGAGGTCCTGGACTCAAACACCGGTGGCGACCAACCATAGGTTTTCCTTCTTTTTCCTCGCTCATTAATGAAAATTCTGGATTACCAGGACCTCATTTCATAGCATCATTAAAATTAAATCAGTTTTATTCAGAAAATAAATGACAAACTCAACTAGATAAACTTAACAATTCTAGACGCGAAATTATCATAGATGTCAGAGCATTAATAAATAATAATGAAGTAAAAAATGTATAAAGAAATTGTGAATAATTTTAGAAATGCACAAGTACAAAAAATTTGAATAATTAGGCTATATTTCGAATGTAGGCTTGCTTAAATAAATATATTTGTATTATTACCTTATCAAACAATATAAATCAATAGCTCGTAATAATATATTTAATTATTTTTCTCGTAAATAATATTAATAATTAATCCAAAAGTACCAACAGTGCACAAATACTCAAAAAAAAAAAAAACTTCATTTGGAATTTTTGTTTCGAATGTTGTGTATTTACCATGTCTACATTTCGCTATCGGCCCAAATATGCGCTTGTGAGCGTGAGTAATAATAATCGTACATACAGGCTTTTTTATTATACTAAATCATATCCATACTCTTAATTTTCATTTAATTTTAAACAATACTAAATATTCAAATTAGCGTACCTTAATCACAATATTATTATTATTATTATTATTATTATTATTATTATTATTAGTCCCACCGCTGTGGTCTCGAGGTAGCGTGCTGCCTTGTCACGCAGCGGGCCCGGGTTCGATTCCCGGTCGGGACATGCTCCTGGGTGAGGTTTTTTCGGGGTTTCTCCTCACCTGTAAGACAAATGTCAGGAAGCTTAGGGCCCAACAGTCCCCGAAAATAATCCGGCCATCATCATCATCATCATCCTTATCATTATCATCATCCTTCACCGGTGTGGAAAGCAACGGGAAGCTACCACACCTATAATTACCTAGTAAAGCTGTAAAGCATAGCATGAAAATGCTATGATTACAGTGAAAAACCTGCCCACGGGCAGAATTACTATGGATGGATTATTATTATTAACCCTCCAAAGCCTGTCCCAAGCCAGGTTAGAAAAGGGTGAGGGGAGGAGTAACAACCTCGTTAAAAAACAGGGTTCATTACACCCGGCTGATAGTACCCTGTGAGGGCACCTTATCTAGGGTACAGATACTGGTGCCTTGCAGATCGTCATTGGTTTGATAAAGGCTACAGAAAGAAAACCTTGACCAAAAATCACCTGGTCCTCCAGGTTGGGAGTCGATGCATCAGGCCTGCTCACTGTTCGTCACAAAAAATAACAGTGCTAAAAGCTTAAATAAAATAGTATTATTATTACTATTTAAGAACAGTTAAGTCTCGTAGACTGTGATGGGGCACGAATGGGGAATGAAAAAGGGGCTTTGATGTTTCTTGCAGGAAAACCAGAGGTAAAACGCCCAGTTGGTAGATAAAGAATGTGAGGTGGGAGAAAACATCAAACATGATTTGATGGAAGTATATTATACAGGGAATGAATAGAATATTAACTCAGGATAGGGATGTATGGAGAACTTATATCTGCGCGGCCAAGAACCTAAGGATTCAACAGAACCAGTCATTTAATTATTATTTTTATTATTATTATTATTATTATTATTATTATTATTATTATTATTATTATTATTATTATATTATTACTATCATCTTGAATTTTTATATAACAACATAAATTCAGCTACGTCAATTAACATGAAGCGTTTGCATGCACAGTTTACAGTAATTTTGCACAAAAATGAATGAATCATATTTTATACTCGCTAGGATGACGTGCATATGGCAAATAACAGCTGATAATCTGGCGACCATCTATGACGTAATACCACCGTAACCGACATCAATTTGTAATGCAGAATAAGTAGACCATGAATAATACTATAACATAATAATAATAATAATAATAATAATTATTATTATTATTATTATTATTATACATAATATTTTACACTCATAGAACTCCTGGCGCGACAGGCCTACAAGGCCCTTAGCCTACCGGCCGGCTGCTGGCCTCACATCCACATGTGTCAGATCAGATGATAATCAGCCAGTGTAGGGGTGACATGCGGTCAGCATGTCGAGTCCCCCAGCCGTTATAGCTGGTTTTCTCAACCTGGAGCCGCTACTTATTGTAGCTACCCAAATGCATCACGATGCTGGGTGGGCACCTGTCCCATACTGGCCGAAATACCATGAGAAAATTTCTTGCCCCATGGAGACTCGAATCAGCAGAAGTCCCGTAGCTCTGCGCCAAGACTTCCTGCCTTAACCACTCGGCTACGGCGTGGGACTAACCTTACAATTAAGATCTACAATTTTTTACAGGAAACTGGGACAAATAATTATGATTTCAATATAATAAATGAAGCTAAATTACTCTAGTAAATCTATTTTTTAGGTACAAGTAAAGTTATAATGATTTTATATTATTTTGATTTTCTGATTAATATCACTCATGCAATAATAATAATAATAATAATAATAATAATAATAATAATAATAATAATAATAATAATAATAATAATAATAATATTATTATTATTCGTCCCACTTCTCCCAAAAAAAACAAACTGAAAACATATACAACTTATTCTCCCAGTTATATTATATGGATACGAAAAATCTACTCTTACTTCAATGCAGGAGAAAATATACCAGTATTCGAGAATATTAGATTTTCTTTTGGACCAGAGAGAGATGAACAGACAGGCGAATGGAAAAGACTGCATAATACAGAGCTACAGATCTTTATGGATAACCAGATGTAACAAGAACTTAAGTCTCGTACACTGCAATTGGCAGGACATGTGGCACGAAAGTGAAATGAAAGAAGGGCGAGGAAACTACTTGTAGATAAACCAGAAGGAAAGCGCCCAGTAGGTACGCCAACAATGGAGTAGGAAATAACAGCAATAGCCTTGATTTGAGGGAAGTAAATTATACAGGGGATTATTGCAAGACATCAGGATAGGAATGTATGGAGAGTTTATGTCCGCATGGCCTTTAACCTATGGCTTTGATAGTGCCAGAGTTAGTTCGTTATTATTATTATTATTATTATTATTATTATTATTATTATTTATATAAACATTTCCAATGTTTAAACACCTTTCTCTATTTCAAGTTTTATTATTTTTCTTTTCTGTATCCATTCATTCCAGATTATAGTATATTATTTTATTATTATTATTATTTATTATTATTATTATTATATTATTATTATTATTATTATTATTATTATTATTATTATTATTATTATATTATTATTATATATTATTATTATTATTATTATTATTATTATATATTATTATTATTATTATTATTATTTATTATTATTATTGACAGCTATGATATTACTTATAAGATACCTCCATTTTTGGTTTTATGTTTATTCTCCTGAAGGAATAAAAAAAACATTGACGCAAATGTGATTTTTACGAATCGTTGTAGGCCTACTACGGCTACTATATGGAAGAATTCAACTTGTGGCTAAAAGTGCCTATTTTATCCATTGGTACCCCAGTTTTTGGGCCTTAATTTGTAATTTAAAATCCTTTATTCCAGACCGGCGTTGCCATAACTCCGAAAAAACCGGAGGTTTTCGGTATTTAATCAGAAAATCAAAATAACATAAAATCATTATAAGTTTACTTTGTATCTAATAAATAGATTACTAGAGTAATTTAGCTTTATTTATTATATTGAAATCATAATTATTTGATCCAGTTTTCTGCCAACGATAGTGATACTAGATTTGTTTTTAAATATATTTTGAAATAGTATTTTAGAACTTATTTTACAGTTTAAGATCTCGTTAAGTACCTAAATTATCATACTAAATGCACTAATAATTTCAGTGAACTTTTCAAACAACTCGTAACTACACACAAAAATAAACACGAAAAACACATGGAATACTCTCATTCAATTTAAGCGCATGTGACCTGCTTAGATTGTCATATTATTATAAAATACTATTGATAAAAAAACATGTAGGCCTAATTCAAACCACGTTGAGAAATTAGAGCTCGAAGTTCATAGGCATTATCACTCTTGCATGACTCTAAAATTACACATAAAATTTAAACTTATATAGTTCATTATGTTCAATAAATTTTAGTATGAACTCTTTCGTACCTTTTCCTCCCATATAGGGTCATCCCATCCTCCAGAACTGCTCGATGATCCGCGCCGACTCGGATCCCAGGAATTTCGACGCACACCGTCCAACGAATCCGTGGAAAATCTTCGCCTAGATCCATATGAATCTCTTCTTCCAGAACTTGTAGAGCAAACTGAATCCTTACGCGACGATCCAACAGAACTCATAGAATCCCTTCTGGTTGTACCTGGGATTCCAACGGAATCTTTCCTTAAGGATCCAGTTGATCCCATCGAATCTCTTCTAAGAGGGACACTCAAGGAATCCTTGCGAAGCGATCCCATCGAAGACCCCAACGAATCCTTTCTCAATGTGGACGGAAAAGCTGAAGGATGCTCCAGGTAATCCTTCCGAGGAGGACAAATAGGTAATCCAATGGAATCCCTTCCTCGAATATGAGAAGACACTGTGACATTTAAAGCAGGCATTGATTCACGCCGAGGTCCGACAGATTCCCGACGATTGTGAAGGATATTCCCGAGGGAACCTCTTCTTGAGCCGTAGCCGTTGATTTTACTAGTGCCATTGCCGTGAACATCACATGATTTGGAGGTAGTGCGCGATTCGACATGCACCTGCTGGACAGGAGGCTGAGAGTCCAGGTTCACGTCCCGAAAAAGCGCCTCTAAGCGCTTGACCGCGGCTGCCGACATGGTAGTGCTGCTGCCAGCGACACTAGCATAACACTGGCAGCTGGAAGGAAACCTCGCGCCGCTCACGATTCCCCCACAACTTTCATTCCGACCTCCATCCGCCTTATTAGGGCATCACTACACTTTGCCGCGATTTTTTTTACTGACACCTACAATGTCAACACACAATAACTAAGCTAATCTAAACAACTGGTAAACAAAATACTACATGTTTGATGGTCACATTCATTTTAGAGTAATTATTTCTTAAGATTTAAATTAATATTATTTATACTGTACATCATATCCAGTCAGTCATATCCACAAGACTGGATACGAGGTGAGGTGTAAAGAATTTTAATTTAATCTTAAATTAAATCTCGTAGTGATTTTTTCTATAAAAGTTTAATTATTTCTTCTTAAGAATCGGTCAGTGATCCCACTACAGGCCTCAGGAGGCCCTTGCGGTAGTAGGAGGTTAAGGCCTCCACTTTTTCAACATACAAAATGAAGTGTTTTTTTTCCCCCTGAAGGAGGAAGAGGTATTGGCATTATTGATACTACTAAATTGATCACCTGAATATATATATATATATATATATATATATGTGTGTGTGTGTGTGTTTTCATTGACATTTATAAACAACATATTGTTTCGGAAACTAAATAATTCCAAATATTTTCTGAGACTACTGCATTTCTTGAAAATGAGAAATCTCAAATCCCATCAATTCTATACCTGATATATAAGTACGTGCTACCTAAAAAATGATTTGTCTGTATATGTAGCACTTCTTGTTCACAGAAGTGAAATATAAATATTTTTATAATTTTACGCAAACTTGTTTAAAATGTGTAAAATTGTAGGCTTTCACGGCAGGTGTCTTGATTCCTGTTGGGTTTGTCTTTCGGGCTAAATGGCCATGGTCTGGTTTTCTTAAAACTCAATGTTTCCACTACTGCTGCGGTAGACATCCTCAGGAGATTATACGTGCTGTATGAATTCCTAACTCTTCAACTGTTGGCTGCAGACTTAAATAGTTATATGTATTAAATTATTCTTGTTTAGAATAACAAGATTATTATATTGTTTGTTTAATTACTGATGAGTTAAGGCATTTAGTATTTCTCTTTTACTCAGCAGATTTAATAAATGATATATTTCATCTTGGAACTACAGTGGGCGAGATTTAAGTATGTGACTAACATTTCTAGAACTGTCACTTGCCTACAATGTTCAAAAGATTTGATACAAGGAAGATGTCAATATTCAGACATAAGTCCCTTGGAACTAAGAAAAAATAATAATTTTTCAGCAGCCAAATATGTGTAAGCTGTCAATCGCATATTTAATTCTCATCTACTAAGTAGATCTACAAAGTTATAAAAGTTATATAATAATACAATGATTCAAATTTACATACATGTGAGTCTAAACTAATTACTTAGTGAGTAAAATTTAATGTGTGTGTGTGTGTGTGTGTATACCTACTTAATACAGGCTTTCCACTTTACAGCAGTTTGCCCTTGATTCCTGCTTTCCAGAGATTTCTATCTTCCCATTGACCATCTTCCATACCCCTCTTCATCATGGCATCATATATTCCCTCATACCATGCTCTTCTACTTCTCCCCCTCTTCATTCTGCCCGGTACCATCCAATCCAATACCTGTTTAGGCCACTGGTCTTCCGACATCCGTTATACATGTCCATACCACTGTAGAGTTCTCTTTGTTATCCTTATCGATAACAGTTTCTTGTTGCATCCATTTCTTGTCTGATATATGTATTTCGAATATGTTGTAGCCTGGATATTCTCATACTTCTCTGTAATCCATCCATTTTTGTCGCCAAGATTCTATCCTGCATCCTTTCATTTATTGTCCAGCTTTCTGATCCATATGTAAGTATACTTTCTATTATTGTCTGTATAATCTCTTTTTTTTTTGTTTTTCTGGTCAAATTTCTATTCCATAAAAGACTATTCAGGGATCTAATCGCCTTCCTTGCACAATTTACTCTGTTAATAATATATTTTCCACCAGTATCAGATTTATCTATTATAGATTCAAGATATTTAAATTCTTCAACACATTTAATTATCATATTATTTATTTTGTACGTCTTCTGAATTTCCTCCTATTACCATACATTCTGTTTTAATATAATTTATCTTCAGTCCACCTACCTCAAATGCATCGACCAACTTTCTGATCATATATTCTATATCTTCTTTATCTTGTCCTATTATAATCTGGTCATCAGCGAATAATAAATTGTGCAGTAAATGGCCATTAATGTTGATTCCCATTCCCCTACATAACTTATTCCATTTTCATTAATATATCTTCTAAATATATCTTGAACAATGTTGGTGACATCCCGCATCCTTGTCTTAATCCTTTTGTTATATCAAATTCTGAGGATACTCTATTTCCAACCTTAATACTTGCTTTACAGTCATATATTATTTTTATAAAATGTATAAGATTATATATATATATATATATATATATAATCACATAACACATCACAATACAATTGGTCTGTATAGCAAAACAGTTTTTTTAGTAATTTTAAAATAGATTTTAACGCCTCCAGGTTGTCTTTATGACATTTCTGGTTTGTCCCCTGGCATTGCCAATCTACAGTTTATGGCTCACTTAAGTTGGGGCTCCTGAAAGGGCGGAGTAACGTTACCCTGATTATATATGTGATGAATAATAAAGCGCCAGAATAGTGCTTGAACATAAACTTTACCTATATCCAGATCATGAGAGGCCCCAGGAATAATTCCTTTTAAGAAAAAAATGCTGTGGTGTATCCGGGAATCGAACTCGGGTCCCCCTGACCATTAACCCATGACGCTAGTCGTAATTTTAAAATTTGATGGTTTATCTAGCAAAATAACAATGTTTCAAATTAATATAGAATCACGAAAAAATATTCTTTATGAATTTTCTTTCATTGTGCATTTGCTAGAGAATGCCATTAAATTAAACTATTCCATCCATAGCAATTCTGCCCGAAGGCAGGTCTTTCACTGCAATCATAGCATTTTCATGCTATGTTTTGCAGCTTTACTAGGTAATTGTAGGTGTGGTAGCTTCCCGTTACTTTCCACACCCGTGAAGGATGGTGATGGTAATGATAAGGATGATGATGATGATGATGGCCATATGATTTCGGGGACCGTTTGGGCCTTAAAGTTATCCTGACATTTGTCTTACAGGTGAGGAAAAACCCCGATAAAAACCTCACCCAGAAAAACTACCTTGACCGGGGATCGAAACCACAGCGGTGGACACAAACTATTAAAGTTGCAATACTACACTTATTAAGCTATAAAAATACGGTAGGATTAAACATTCTTACTCTATTGTAGATATATTAAAACTAATTAAAAATGCATATCCGTACACAAAAAATAGCAATTATCCCGTGTGTGTACGTGCGCGATTGAAAAGTAGGATTATCATAAGTAATGCCACGAGTGATTTCCAAATTATCGATAAATTCACGACTCACGAAGTGAGGAGTGAATTTATCTAGAGAATTTGGAAATCAAGAGTGGCATTTGTTAGGACTATTTAACGAATAAAATTAAGCTGTTTACTCACAAATCATTATTTAACTGTAGTTATTTCAAAATATTTATATATTTAATGCAAACGGCGATGTTTGAAAACAAATGAGAAACGATAGGTACGCTTCTACTGCTTCTTTTGTTTATCACTGCAACCAGATCATACTATTTATTGCCAAAGGAACGCAATATTGTAAGAATGCTCTCTAGTGGAGAAAAAATGAAACATCAATCTGTATATTAATTCATTTCTGATGTCGTATGATGTAAATATTACAATTATATTTTTCTGGATTATTACCTGGGAAAAAATACATTAAGAAAGTCAAACAGTGGTTTCTTTTTTGGTGGTATAATAAATTGCTACAAATGTTGACATGTATGCACTATATATACAATCTGGTAGCCGTATTTCTTATAGGCTCAGTCACTGCAAAATAACGGTCAGACCTGTTCAGAATATTAAAAAGGAGGAGCTTTGTTTAATATATGGTAATTATAACACTGATAAATATTTCGTGAAACACGACTCTGATTGGTTGTAAAACAGAAATCATTGAAACGTGATTGGTCATTGACTCCCATTTGGGGCATGAGTTAAATAGTCACACTAACTCTTTCTTTCTTACGTAATTTGGTAAGAATACATGAACCCACCTTTATATCAGCGTTCCTCGTGGACCTTCATGACCGTTTGCTAATCGCGTACCTTTGTGTATGTGTGTCTGTTTTCCCCATCAGACCACGGGATTTTTTTTTTCATAGCCGTTTGTTAATCGCATACCTTTGTGTTTGTGTGTGTGTGTATTCCCCATCAGGCCACAATACTTTTTTTTTCCTTAAAATGAATTATTTCTGTGGTTGTCCATGGCCTGGAATTTTTCTTAAATTTAGGTTTAATGACTCTCCTGTTACTTCATTATCATTTATCATGTCATCTACGTAACGTAACTCCGTCTTCTACGCGTTCCAATCTCAGAAATGGATTGAAATTTCGCCAGAGCTAGGAGAAAAGCCAAAAAAAATTGAATGAAGACCTGGTGGCATTGGATAAAAAAACATTTTCTAAGACTATTTAACTGATGCCCCAAATGGGACCAAATGACCAATCACATTTCAAATATTTTTTAATTACAACCAATCACAGTCGTGTTTCACCTCGAATGTATCAAACAAGTTTATCAAATTAAAGAGAGCTCCTCCTTTTTAACATTCTGAATAGGCCATAGAATTATTTTGCAGTGACGAACACTCCAAGAAATATGGCTACCAGATTGTATATATAGTGAATGGATGTCAGCTGAAAGTGCTTGTGGAAGATAATATAAAAACATTTGTAGTACAAAAAAAAAACTGTTTGCACTTTCTTAAACGAATTATTTTCCAGGAAATGACGTTGCAGAAAAATATAATTGACATATTTACATCATAGGACACCAGAAATTAATTAATACCTACAAGTAGTAGTAGTATTCAAATGTTCTGAAGCTCTTGATTTGTCATCATTCGCTTGTTAATACCTGTAATGTTGGTTAGAAATTTCTCCACTAGGGTGCATTCTTAAACAGAGTGTGGACTGGAAGTAACCAACCACAAAGGCACAGAATCATAGATTTAGCAACACACGGATATCATCACAAAATGTGCAAAAATACAAAATTCCACCAACCGAGTGATTCGTGTGAATGCAAGATATGCGACCAAAAGTGTGAGCGATACCATTACAAACAATGCAGAATATGGACAGGATCACTGAACGAACTCATAAAAGACAAATCATAAACTTATGACTTAATGCTCTTTCGAGTGCCTCTTACCAACTTATTATTATTATTCTTACAATATTGCGATCCTTTGACAATAAATAATATATGGTTGCAGTGATGAACAAAAGAAGCAAATGAAGCGTACCAATCGTTTCTCATTTGTTTTCAAACGTCACCGTTTACACTAAATAAATAAATATTTTAAATAACTATATTTAAATAATGATTTGTGAGTAAACAGCTTAATTTTATTCGTTAAATAGTCCTAACAAATGCCACTCTTGATTTCCAAATGCTCTAGATAAATTCACTCCTCACTTCGTGAGTCGTGAATTTATCGATAATTTGAAATCACTCGTGGTATTACTTATGAGAATTGTATTCATATAACAAATTTCAAGTTAATGTAAAAGTATCCAGATGTAAGTTAAATTTACTATAATAATATGAAAGATATATTCCTTTATTGAATGAACTGATGCACGTCATCCGGAGTATGATAAGTCAAACCATAGTTCAGGGTTACTGACAGGAATGACCGATGGACAGAATTCTACGAGTTTTTATAAGAAGTGAGGAGGAATTCCTGGGCTTGCACAGAGGTCATTAAACGTCACGAATGAACAGATCTGGCATCAGTTACAACATAACAGAGTCAGTTATGCAAGATTCAGCCTCTTGTCTCAGCGATCACCTGATATTATCTTCCCCTGACTCCACATTCATCTCAGAACGTCTACTGCACTTACATTTAGGTCACTATTACAGTGGAACTAAAGTCACCTAAACAATTTCACATTTTTATACAATACTTAATTTTAATTATTTCAGTCCATCGCTGTGATCTCACGCAGCGGGCCAGGGTTCGATCCCCGGTCGGGACATGTTTCCTGGGTGATGAAACTTTTAAGGCCCAAACGGTCCCCGAACATCATCTGGTCTTCGTTATCATAATTAACATAATCATTAAGTTTAAGATTAAGGCCTCTCCTGGTGCATCAATGCCATGGTATTGTATTTTAGCTTACTTAAAAATTGGTCACCGTCTTATGAAATGTCTGATTTTACGTGTGTAACCTATGCATGTACATCCAGATTGCAATGTGGTCCACTGAACTTCCTATAGAAGAGTACCAGAAACTTCCGTGGATTTTACATATTACCGTTCACATAAAATAACAGTATTTAAAGCATGTTAAGGTAAACTGGCTATAGGAGACCTTGGATTAGTAGGAGTTTAAAGCTCCGACTTTTTCTAGTCGGCTCTTAACGGCAACCGGGTTGTCAGCCCTACGTGACGGCCTCCTTCACACCAAAACAAGCACCCGATACTCATTTCAGTTAGAGGCTGAGTTGACCCCAGTACTATGATGCCCAGTAAAGCTGCAAAACATAGCACGCAAATGCTATGATTGCAGTGAAAGATCTGCCCTTGGGCAGAATTACCATGGATGGACGGATGGACGGATATATACTGTTACTAATACCTCAAGATAATTTTACCATGAAATTTATTAGTGTCGACCACTTAGGTCTACAAGTAATGTGAATGTTGTTTATATCATGCAATTATCACATTTATATTACAAAGGACTTAATTACAACTGGGTTTCTATTAAGTGGTAAGCACAAAAATGTATTGTTTTTTATTAGGAATATTACACAATAGTGTTTCTCCTTCAACCCAAAGTGATTTTTCGCAAGAGGTTCCTGTCTAAACCATCTTCTTCCTCAAATCTCAAGCTTCCATACTTCTCCTCACGCCATATGCCCAACGTTCTTAGGTCTGCCTCTTCTACTACTTCCATTACCTTTCCAATCAAATATCTTCTTTGGTATTCCATCTTTTTCTATTCTTATGAGGTGTACATACCATTTCAAACGTTTTTCTTCAAATGTTTTTTTTTCAACTTGCATAATTTCGCTTATTGTGCTGTTTCTCACTTTATCCCTTCTTGAAATTCTTATCGATCGCTTCCAAAAATCTATTTCCACTGCTAACAGCTTGTTGGCTTGTTTTCTACATACTGTCCATGTTTGGGTCCCATATAATAAAATTGTATTTTAACGGAACTTGAAGTATAGTATTCTGTATATATTTGTATTCCAAAGCACCGAGTTCAACATACCAATCGTTCTTCATCCAACTGCTATTCTTATTTCAATTCCTGTAGTTGAATTCTCATTTTTTTCTAAAATAGAACCTAAATGTTTAAAATTTTTAACATTGCGTATTTTCCTGAATTACATATTATTATTATTATTATTATTATTATTATTATTATTATTATTAAGTCCGTTGTCATTTATATTTATTTATTTTAGTTCATGTTAATTACTAAGATTGATTAGAGAAAACCCTCAATGATGAGGAAAATTCTCAAAATTAAAAAATATTATTATTATTAGTATTATTATTATTATTATTATTAAGGTGATCCCACTACAGGCCTCAGGAGGCCCTTGGGGTAGTAGGAGGTTAAGGCTCCCACTTTTTCTTGACAATCGGCACTTGATGTCAGCCCTGCGTGACGGCCGCCTTTACCTCAGAACAAGCGTCTGGTACTCATTTCAGTTAGAGGCTGAGTCGACCCCAGGGACATAGTGCCGCCAGAAGGTTTGGGTCAGTTTAAAAATCCTGACCCCACCGGGACTCGAACCCTCGACCTTCCGGCTTGTAGCGCAGTGCCTTAACCACTACGCTACGGCGTGCCCCCTTAGTATTATTATTATTATTATTATTATTATTATTATAGTTTGTTTCATACTGAAGCTGTATAATACAGTATTGTGATGGAGTAATAAAAGAAATACTGTATTTTAAAAATCGAAGTCGACGCAATAGAGGTGGCATAGCAGTTTATACAAACTTGAAATGTTAGTGCTAACTTTAAAACTTATAGCTTGGTAATCGAGTTTTTGTACCGTATATATACGTTAGTAATGTACTTACGCACGGACAAAAAACATTTCTCAGCAGATGTATAATCATGTTGTACCTAGGATATCAGTGGCAATGACCTAAGATGGAATATAATTGACGTGCAACAATGTCAAGTTTAATTCGTTTTGACGTATTCATCCAAACGTGTTGTTTATTTAGATGCTAATGATATTCTCATTACGCCCAATTTGAAATGTGAATAACCAATTTTAATTGACTACGTTTGTCATGACATAACAAAATAACATTGAGATACAAAGGTCGAGTTGTCACGTGTCTGCTTTCTTGTATACAAGGTCAATGTATGGGCGAGAATGACCGTGAAAATAAAGACAAAAATCTGTTCATAAGAATTTTTTTGATAACTGTACTCAACTACTATCACAAAAAGACTTATATTAAAACAAGAAATTCTAACTAGTTTTTATAAACTTCGCTCAATTCAGTGACTTTTATCTTTCATTTTAATGAAATGCTACAAAAAAAGAGGGGGGGGGGTTCAAGTACTACAATAAATGCCAAATTACAAAAGGTCGATGATAAATAGGCTACAATCTTCTTCCCAAAAGAGATTAATCTAACTAACTCACCGGCACTTTCGAACCCGTAGGTTCATGGCCGCGCGGACATAAGCTCTCCATACATCCATATCCTGAGCCAATGTTTCCAATCATCCCCTGTATAATCTACTTCCCTCAAATCATATTCTCACACATCATTCTTGGTCTACCAACTGGGCGTTTTCCCTCTTGTTTTTCCTACAAGAATCTTCCATGCACGTCTTTCATTCACCATTCGTGCCACATGTCCTACTCATCACAGACTTAACTGTTCGTATTATATCTGGCTTCCTATAAAGACAATGTAGTTCACTGTTATGCCGTCTTCTCCATTCACCTGTCTGTTCATCTCCCTTTGGTCCAAAAATTTTCCTAAGAATTTTATTCTCAAATACTCGTAATATCCTTTCCTCCCTTAAAGTCCATGTTTAGCATCCATATAATATAACTGGTAGAATAATCGTTTTATATATTTTCAGTTTAACGTTTTTTGAAAGGAGTTGGGAAGTCAAGAGTCTCTGTAATGTATAATATCACGAATTTACAGAATTGAGCCTATGTTTAATTTCTTTGTGCATCTCATTTCTGTATGTGATTATTGTTCCTTATTTGAATTCAGTCACTTCCTAAAAATTTCTCTCATTTGTCATTAGCTGTCCATTTCCATTATATAATGTATTTCTATTGTGATCATATATTTAGTTTTATGGATATTTACTTCCAATCGCAATTTCTTAGCGTTACTCAGTAAAAATAGATTAATTTACTTATTTAAATGTAGTACATTACTGAATTAAGTAAAACTCAGAAAAAATTTTCATCACAAATTATTTAAAAAAAATAATATTTGGTGTGAAATAAAAGCACTGTACTTACTTTTTTTTTAAGTCGGTTTTTCCATCAAGTATTATAGGGACTGTCAATAATTATCTCATAATTACCATTACGTTACTCTGTTGTTTTAAGGAGATGTAACTTAGTTTATATCCCGTTCAAAATGCCCCTGACACATTTTAGATAAGCGTAGAGTTTTGGGGAAGCAGAAAGCCATTAATTATTGTCCCTGTAATGTCTTTATGACATATTCTTTTCTTGCACTATGGGTGCATTCAATGAGATATGATGGACAGTGACTATTGTGTTGCACTTTTTACATATTTGTGAAAAGCAATGAAGGAAGAAGGAGTATATATTTCAATTACCATTCCAATTGAATCGTTAATAATACCGATTTTAACGAAATACAAAAAATCCTTAGATTAGCCAAAATAACTACTACTACTACTACTACTACTACTCTACTAATAATAATAATAATAATAATAATGCTTTATTTTAGCTGGCAAAGTTAAGGCCATAAGACCTTCCTTCCACTCAACTAGCGAATAGTAAAATTATACAAAAATTACATACTTATTACAATTTTAAAATATTAAAATATAGACTGCATTGGAAAACATTAGCTCAGGATAGGGATGTATGGAGAGCTTATGTCCGAGCGGCCGTGAACCTACGGGTTCGATAGAGCCAATGAGTTAGTTAGTTGTTAAAATATAGACTGAACAAAAGACAATGGTGATGTGATCTAGTACTAGCTAATACTAACAAAAGCATGGAATATAATAAAATTAAAATAATAAAAAATAAAATTAAGTAAAGCTTCCTAGATGAATATTTACAAAATTCTGAATATAGTTGTTATGCAGTTAATGTTTTCAATGTGTCTAACTAAAGATACCAGTTAATTTGTATTTAAATAATTATAGTGATTGACAGTCCCTGACATGACTGGGAAGTGAGTTCCATGCTCTAGTCATAGATATTGTGTAAGATTCAAAGTATAGACATGTCCTGTGCTGTGAAATCAAATGTAAAGAAGAATAAACTTGTAATCTTGTTCCTAAATTCTGATGAGCCAATAAATTTTCAAAAAGCGTTGATAAATAACTTTGTAAATATGTGTGCAGAATTTGGAATAGTAACGCATGTGAATGTAAAGTTCTTCTGTCATTTAGACGTAGCCATGATAAGACCTGAAATGAAGGAAACACGTGGCCATAACGACGGAAATTGAATACAAATCGAATGCACGCATTATGTCATATAGATCAGCTGTCAGATTAGTCGATGTCGCAGTAATAGAAGTAATCGAAGAGTCTGTACAAGTATTTGTTTTAATTTCGTGGGAAAGAAGATTTTAAACATATTTAGGGAGTAAAAACTGCTGCTTTCTTGTGCATAATTACAAGTTTTTTTATGTATTATATACATATATAATTCCCCTTTAAGTTTAATTAATTCATTTATGTACTTTATAATATCCGTGATTATTTTAGTAAACAAAACAAGTAGCTGAACATGATACAGTGTGTGTGTGTATGTGTGTGTGTGTGTGTGTGTGTGTGTCTATATATATATATATATATATATATATATATATATATATATATATATACTGCGTCCCATTCAAACCTCCCATTTTAATTAATCATAACTCTCAAAGTATGCGAAATTATGAAATGAGGTTGGTATTAAAAGAAAGAGAAACTCAAAGAATTTTTGTTTTCATTGTTGCAGTTAATTCATCTGTCGCATGTTGGACAATAATGGCATAAAACCACTTTCGCCAGACATCACTCCACTGGACTTCTTCCTCTGGGGGTATGTAAAAGACCATGTGTTTGGGACTCCAGCACAAGATCTTCATGATTTACGAACCCGTATGCTTGACACAATTGCAACAGTACCAATGGACATGTTGGACAGAACGTGGTACGAAATCGAATACAGACTTGATATTGTTCGTGCTACTAATGGTGCACATACAGAGGTGTTTTATTGTGTGGTAATATGGGCACGCTGTAGTGTAGTGGTTAAGGCACTGCGCTACAAGCCGGAAGGTCGAGGGTTCAAGTCCCGATGGGGTCAGGATTTTTAAACCGACCCAAACCTTTTGGCGGCACTATGGCCCTGGGGTCGACTTAGTCTCTAACGGAAATGAGTACCAGACTCTTGTTCTGGGGGTAAAGGCGGCCGTCACGCAGGGCTGACAACCTGGCTGACATCAAGTGCCAATTGTCCAGAAAAAGTGGAGCCTTAACCTCCTACTACCCCAAGGGCCTCTTGAGGCCTGTAGTGGGACTACTTTACATTTACTAATGTGTGGCATAAAAATTATTTGAGTTTCTGTTCGTTTAATACCGGCCTCATTTCATAATTCCGCATACTTTGTTAGTTATGATTGATTAAAATGTGGGAGGTTTGAATGGGATACCCTGTATATATTATTATTACTTACACTTATATATTTTAACCATGCAAACATACAATGAAGCTCCAGTGAATATAGAAAATACTTATTTTTAATTAAAAAATCCAATACACTGTAGATTATTACATAGACTGATGGACAAAGTTTTCGGATAATTGAGTTTATTTTAAATCAGCTCTAGCTAGTAATTTATAAAAGATAGTTCAGCAGTTGTATTAACAGAAATTGTATTATCTAGTTTTCTGTAACATACGTAAAAATAAATAAATAAATAAATAAATTCATAATTCAATAATAACTATCAACTTTGCTGTTAAGTAAAGGGCAAAAGCATTCTAATATTATACAAAAATAAAAAACTCTGTATCTACGGGTAAAATGATGTTGTCCGCCCTTTCCTATTAATAACTTATTTCAATCGAGCAGGCATAACATGGACTAATTACTCTGTAACATGTGGTTTAATGTTATGCCATTACACTAGAAGTGTGTATTTGATCTGGGTCTTGTTGGTTATGCGACTTTCAGGATTTGCCTCTCCATTTGATCCCATAAATGTTCTATAGGATAATATAAAACCGGTGTTTGAAGGGAATCTGCTGGACTTTATCGGCGGTATGTCTGGGTCATTGTCTTGTCGGTAACATTAATCTCCAGCTAAACCTAGTTTTTCACCACTTTGCTGGATATTATTTTCCAATTTTCTGTATTCATACTTGAATATTTTATCTGTCATGAAAACAACACGCCCATCAGAATGAAATATATAAAATTTAATCACGTCTGAGAAGATGACTTTAATCCAGAATTCCAAATTCTTTCCCACATTTCCATTTGCAAACTAGAGCATGTTTTCTATGATTTGAGGGAAGTAGATTATACAGGGGATGATTCTAAAACATTAGTTCAGGATAGGAATGTGTGGAGAGCTTATATCCGCGCGGCCATGAACCTAGGGGTTCGACAGTGCCACTGAATTAGTTAAAATAATAATAATAATAATAATAATAATAATAATAATAATAATAATAAATAATAATAATAATCAGAAAAATGGAGCAACATTTTAAAAAAATAAACTATACATATTATTCGAGAAAAATATAGAAGTCCTACTGATGTGAACGTATTACACCGCTTTATATTAGCTTGACCTGTATCTATGTAACGGAATCTTTCAACACGATTTTCACCCACTTAAAAACATTGGATCGACTTGAAATTTTGCATACTTGTAAAGGACCAATGACAATACAATAATTTCATAATTTTTTTCTAAGATCCTGACCAGGATCATCAGGACATCAAAAAAATAAAGACCGGTATAATAGGTTGCGGACGTATCGACTTTTTAGTCTATCGTTATGGTAGCTCAGTTGGTAGAGTGGTGGGCTGTACTGGTATATCATTTCAGTAATCCATAGGTCGGTGGTTCAAATCCGGCCCGGAGGATTTTTTTAGAAGAGTATTACTTTTAGCTCATACTACAATAGTACCGAATTTAAAGATATTTACATTTTTAGAAAACCAAACCAAAAACTAAAAAATAAATAATAGTTTAAAAAACTAAAACAACACGCTTTATTAGAATACCGAACTAAAAAACGAAAAATAATTTTTAATTTCCAACACGCTTAGAATAAAATTAAAATGGTCAACAAAAAAATCATATCCAACACATCTAGAATAAAACTAGAATTAGCTACAAAAAATTACCATAAAAAACGCGTGCTGCTCTATATCAATTAATAAATTTGATAAACAGATATTGGTAAAAGTAAAGTATCTAAGAAAAAAAACGTAAAAACCATAAAAAGCACACCACGCTTTTTTTTTAGATAACTCTAGTTTTATTCTAGATGTGTTGGAGATGATATTTTTGTTGACCACTTTAATTGTATCCCAAGCGTATTGGAAATTAAAATTATTTTCATTTTTTAATCCGGTTTTCTAATAAAGCGTGTTGTTTTAGTTTTTATAGACAACATTTATTTTAATATGATAAGGCCTAATGTAAGTTTAAGCAATATGTTTAATAAAGCACAAGACTAATCTTAATGAGTAGTCCCTATAGTAAGACTAAATATGAAATTATTCAATTCCATTTATTGTCTCCATTCCTCTAGAAGTTATATGTAAAAATTATTTTAAAATCCTTATTAAAATCAACAAAAATAAAATAGTGATTTTCATTTTTACACGCTTTATATTAGCTTAACCTGTATCTATCTATCTATGTAACGAAATCTTTCAACGTGATTTTCACCCACTTAGAAACATTGGATCGACTTGAATCTTTGTACACTTGTAGAGGACCCGTGACAATACAAAATTTCATATTTATTTTCTAAAATCCTGGCCATAATCATCAGAAAATCAAAAAAAGTGTTTTTGTATCAATGTAAGGGAATCTTTCAACGCGATTTTCACCCACTTAGAAACATTGCATCGACTTGAAACTTTGTATACTTGTAGAGGACCCGTGACAATACAATAATTTCATATTTTGTTTCTAAAATCCTGGCCAGAATCATCCCAAAATCAAAAAAATTAAAACTGGTATAATAGGTTGCGGACTTGTCGAGTTTTTAGTCAATCGTTGTAAGAGGTCAGTTGGTAGAGCAGTGAACTCTTAGTGGTATATAATTTAAGTAATCCATACGTCGCTGGTTCAAATCCAGCTGGGAGGGTTTTTTTTATAGAAGAGTATTACTTTTAGCTCATACTACAATAGTATCGAATTAAAAGATATTTACATTTTTATCTTATTCTGTAAAATATTAAAACTAAAAAATAAAAAATAAATAATAGTTTTAAAAAACTAAAAGAACACGCTTTATTAGAAAACTAAACAATGAAAAATAATTTTAATTTCCAATACGCTTAAACATAGGCTCAATTCTGGAAATGCTTGCTATTATGCATTGCAGAGACTTTTGATGTCCCAACTCCTTTCAAAAAACGTTAAGCTGAAAATATTAAAACTATTATTCTACCAGTTATATTATATGGGTGCGAAACATGGACTCTTACTTTAAGGGAGGAAAGGAGATTACGAGTATTTGAGAATAAAGTTCTTAGGAAAATTTTGGACCAAAGAGAGATGAACAGACAGGTGAATGGAGAAGACTACATAACAATGAACTACATGGTCTTTATAGGAAGCCAGATATAATAAGAACAGTTAAGTCTCGTAGACTGGGATGGGCAGGACATGTTGCACGTATGGGGAATGAAAGACGTGCATGGAAGCTTCTTGTAGGAAAGCCAGAGGGAAAGCGCCCCGTTGGTAGGCCAAGAATGAGGTGGGAGAACAACATTAACTATGATTTGAGGGAAGTAGATTATACAGGGAATGATTGGAAAGCATTAGCTCAGGATAGGGATGTATGGAGAGCTTATGTCCGCGCGGCCATGAACCTTCGGGTTCGATAGTGCCAGTGAGTAAGTAAGTAAGTAATACGCTTGGGATAAAATAAAGTGGTCAACAAAAAAATCATCTCCAGCACATATAGAATAAAATTAGAGTTATCAACAAAAAGAAAATAATTTTACCATCAAAAGCGTGGGGTGCTTTTTATGATTTTTAAATTTTCTTCTTAGAGAGCTTACTTTTACCAATATCTGTTTATTATCAAATATACTAATTGATATAGAGCACCCCACGCTTTTGACGGTAAAATTATTTTCTTTTTGTTGATAACTCTAGTTTTATTCTATATGTGTTGGAGATGATTTTTTTGTTGACCACTTTATTTTATCCCAAGCGTATTGGAAATTAAAATTATTTTTCATGTTTTAGTTTTCTAATAAAGCGTGTTCTTTTAGTTTTTTAAAACTATTATTTATTTAATTCGGTTTTATAATAAAGCGTATTGTTTTAGTTTTTTTAAACAATATTTATTTTAATATGATAAGGCCTAATGTAAGTTTAAGCAATATGTTTAATTAAGCACAAGACTAATCTTTATGAGTAGTCCCTATAGTAAGACCAAATATGAAGTTATTCAATTCCATTTATTGCCTCCATTCCTCTAGAAGTTATACGTAAAAAAATATTTTAAAATCCCTATTAAAATCAACAAAAATAAAATAGTGTACTTATCAAAAGATTTACATTATTTTACTCAAAATATAATAATAATAATAATAATAATAATAATAATAATAATAATAATAAATAATAGCTTTATTTTACCTGGCAGAGTTAAGGCCTTAAGGCCTTGTTCTACCACTCAACCAGGTTTAAAAAAAAACACAAACAAAAAAAAAGTCTTAAATCTAAATTACAATATATATATATATATATATATATATATATATATATAAACGATTACAAGTTATGAATACAATACAATTAATATTTATAATGTATTTTGATTTACTCTAAATTTAACGAATTAAATATATAATATGTACAATATATAAAAAAACGAGGAAAAGATTAATGGCATAGTATACAATTATATAAATAGAGAAAAATTAATTATTAGACAACAGGTAACTGTATAAGCGTGACTTAAAGGATCCAAGTGTGCGGCAACCCCTGATATCTTGAGGAAGGAGATTCCAGGAGCGGGCAGAGGCTACTGTGAAGGAAGTAGAATAGGAGGAAGTGCTATGAAGAGGAATTGTTAGCAGACTGCTATCTTGTGATCTAGTGTCAATATTGTGGTAAGAGGATAACTTCTCAAATCTGGACGCCAGGTAAGTAGGGATGTAGGAATTCAGAAGCTTGAAAAGTAGTGAAAGGGAGTGCAATTTACGTCTGTCAGTAAGACGGAGCCAAGAGAGGTTATTAAAGTGTTCGGAAATATGGTCATAACGGCGGATATTGAAAATGAATCGAACGCAAGCATTATGAACACGCTGCAGTCTCTGCGACAAGTCATAGTTTAGATCATTATATATAATGTCACAATAATCGAAGTGTGGTAACACAAGATTCTGCACAAGGATTTGTTTTACGAAACTGGGAGAAAATTCTTTAAACGTCTAAGATAATGTAAGATGCAGAAAGTCTTTTTACATATGTGTTTCACTTGTGTTTGCCAGGTTAAATTTGCCCGATTATTCTAAACCAACTACAAAAGCTGATTTTAAAATCATAGAAAGCAATTGAGAATATTATCTCTCCCAATGACAACAAAAATATTACAGATATTTCATTATACTTTGAAGAATGTCCAATCCATACGTAATATATAGAATGCTGAAGACATTCTAATTTGACTAAATGAGCCACACGTAACTTCTAGCTACTAACTAGTTTCCATTCTGAATAATTATGCTTTAAATCACATGCCATTGAGAAATGAAAGTACAAGCAATAAGTAATCACACGGCAGCAGTCTTGCATGTCCTCTGAAATAATTTACATTTTGTGTCAACCTACCGTATGACTGGGCGGCTCATTAATTTTCATGATCTATAACTTAATTAGTTTCCAATCTGTAAACATTTTAACTTCTCACTTCTCACAATGTGATCATTCCATTTCCTTTTCATGCAACGCCGATACATTTTACTCATCTATTACTAGGATGTCCACCGCTGTGGTCTCGAGGTAGCGTGCTGCCTTGTCACGCAGCGGGCCCGGGTTCGATCCCCGGTCGGAACAGTTTTTCTGGATGAGGTTTCTATCGGGGTTTTTCCTCACCTGTAAGACAAATGTCCGGAAAACTTTAAGGCCCAAACGGTCCCCCAAAATCATATGGCCATCATAATCCTTAACATTATCATCATCATCAACCTCCACCGGTGTGGAAAGCAACGGGAAGCTACCACACCTACAATTCCCTAGTAAAGCTGCAAAGCATAGCATGAAAATGCTATGAATGCAGTGAAAGACCTGTCCTCGGTCAGAATTACTATGGATTACTAGGATTGAACAAATTTATTAGGGAGTTGACTGAATTATTCTAGAAATTCTAGAATTGAATAGTTGTCCCGAAAAGAGATCTAACCCACAAAAATTTGAAAGCTGATTTTCAATGGATTAGTAACCTATCCAGAGAGTATCACGGCATGGTGCGTGTAAAATTATTCATACTCTCTTCCAGACCTGCTTTATTTATTTTTAAAAGTTGGTTTTCAAGCAAAATGGCGGAAGCATTCAGCCAAGTCATTAGTAGCAGTGGAGAAAAACAATTATTGCACATGTGCAAATTCATTCCACCTCAGTTCCGTGAATTCTATCAGAATCTTAGAACAATTGAGTGTAAATAAGAAAAACACAAAGAATGTAAGGAAATAACATTAAAACTGATTAAGTTAGAAATGTTTCTAACTGAATCAGAGTTCAATATTTATGTTCTATTTGTTATTGTAGTATTTTTAGTTAAATATGTGATAGATCTTTTTTTCACTCTATAGAGATACATCACTTTTGTATTCAATTCTGTAATAAATTGTTAATATTTACTTATTAGCATCTTACTTTCCATTCAATTGACTCTATATGATTCCAATAGGATGAGAGATTAAAATGCATATGATATAATAAGGGTAACAGCCTCAAAATGTTTTTTTTTCCCTAACAATTTGAAGTTTGTGGGTTAGATCTCTTTTCGGGGCAACTATTCAATTATAAAATGAAAATAATATTTCAGTAATATATTTTGAAACAACTACAAATAATAAGATTGATTTGGTGTTTACTAGATGAAAATTCATAATTTAATTAAGGCAACAATTATGATATTTTGATTTATCACTTTAATTGAATAAATTTATATTTAGACTCATATGAATAAATGCATAAAAAATAAGATAAGAGCAATTAAAGCTAACTTCGAAAATGTGTTAACTCTCATAAAACTGTCAACTCATTATTCTTATCGCTTACTGAGCGATAGTGGTTATTCTTGATTTCTTGCATTTATTTCTAAAGAAGTATGCAATTTAAACTTTCACATTTGATATTATCGGGATTGTAGAGTTAATGGAAGAACTCGGTCGCACAAATGTTAATAATAATTCTTTTTTTTTTAATTCAAGATACCCACATCCAACCCCCTGCTCTTATGTATTTTATTTATTTTGGAGTGCGCCTAAATAAATGATAGCCTACTGTGTTTAGTTGAATAAGAAAAAAGAAAAATAATTACTAAATTTATATCTTAATTATTTTTAGATACCCCGTGTTGATTAACTGGCATTGCCCAAGAATCCACTTATCACTAGATGAAATACGAAAATTGTGTTTTTGTGTTTAGTTGAATAAGTAAGAGAAAAAATAATTATAAATTTGCTCCCTTCGTTATTGCAACTAAAACAACCAACAAACTAATTAATTATATTTCCAAACTACCTTCTTTCAATCAATCCAAATAGTAAATAAAATTTCATCTTCCAAAATGTAATATTCAAGCAATCCACTAATAGTAAAGCCATAACTAACTCACTCACTGGCACTATCGAACTCTTAGGTTCATGGACAAGCGGACATAACCTCTCCATACATTCCTATCCTGAGCTAATGTTTTCCAATCATTCTCTGTATAATCTACTTCCCTCAAATCATAATTTTATTCTCCCACTCATTTTTGGTCTACCAACTGGGCGTTTTCCCTCTCGTTTTCCTACAAGAAGCTTCCATGCACCTCTTTCATTCCCCATTCGTGCCACAATAAGTAAAGCTATATCGTAATTATTTTTTAGATATCCCGTGCTAATTACCCGGCGTTGCCAGGGAATCTACGTATCGTGATCTACTTGGCATAAATGGGTTGAAAGCCAAATTTCGTTATTATGAGTTATCTGTAAAAGAATACGCGCTGTGCGCTACTATGCTTGCCCGGGAATCTACTTATCCCGATCTTCTTGCATCAATGAAAGACAAAAAAAGATTACTGTGAGTTATGCGTAAAAGATAAACATATGCTGTCCAGGACTTTTTTGTAGCTTTTTTGAAATATTCAATTCTGCGTACATTAATTTGGCGTATTTGTTATGGTTTAGGCAGTGAAAGCCATTTAAGCGTAAAAAAGGGTATTTTTTCACTACAAAGGGTGATTTTTAAGGGTGCAGTAGTTGAGTATCACAACTCTCTTATAGCCTAGGTTCATCCCGGGAATCTCCTGAACATTTTGCAAAAGCCCCATCACAATCGGATGAACAGTATGGCAGCGCATAAATTACGAACAAACAAACCAACATTCACGTTTATATATTAGATTTGATACGTGCATTCCTTGGTTATTGTTGTCGTTCGACATAATGGATTACAACACAAGGCAATAATAATTAATCGCTACTTTTCTTCAGTAATCCTGGTAGAGTACTGGGATTTATTAAGCAAATTATTTTTTTAAACTTAATAATTACTCTCACAGAGTTCATCTTAGTTCTCAATGCTGATTTGAAAGATCTTTTCCCCCTTATTTCACATTTTTTTTGGCATTTATTTACATTTTTATAATACGAATACAAGGACAGCAGACATGTACTGACCCAAGACGCAAGTTTAAAATTCCCCATCCACCCGAGAATCGAACCCGGGACGCCGGAGTAGAAGATACGGACCTCCACGCTATGGCGACACACATGAATTGTATCATTCCGGTCCCATTTCAGTTGCTAAACTATAAGATTTTAGTTCTTGTAATCTAAAATATGTAAGTCTATTATAATAAGAATCTAGACGAATGAGCCAGCGAGAAATAGACCATAAGGACAATATAATCAAAATCCAAGTTCTCTAGATAACAGTTATCGTAAGTAAATCATTTAAACATAAATCATAGTGATTAATAATAATAATAATAATAATAATAATAACATTTCTCAAAACAGCTGCTTCATTATAGGTCTCTAGGCGAAGAAATGTAGGAAGACCAAAACGTCGTTGGAAAGACGACCTGCACCTGCAGAATATAGTGCACCGGGGTGCGAAACGGGCCAACAGGCCCGTACCTCGAAGATGATGATGATAATAATAATAATAATAATAATAATAATAATAATAATTATAATAACAATAATTATAATAATAATAATAATAATAAGTTTACCATATTGAAATAATACCAATATAAGATCATGTCTTCCACTTTATATTCCAATCCGAACCAAAGCAATATATAAAATGCTGCAGTTATATAGGCCGATGTAACGATTGAATATATATCCGATTGAGGGTCTTTCCACTTTTCAGCGGTTGCCCTTTTACCAGCCGGCTGCTGGCCCTTCACATCCACATGTGTCAATCACAGAGGTAGATGATCAACAGCCAGTGTAGGGGTGACATGTGGTTAGCATGTCGCGTCCCCCAGCCGTTATAGCTGGTTCCTCAACTTGGAGCCGCTACTTATTGTAGCTACCCAATTGCCTCACGATGCTGGGTGGGCACCGGTCCCATACTGGCCGAAATACCATGAGAAAATTTCTTCCCCCATGGAGACTCGAACCAGCGCAAGTCCCGTAGCTCTGCGCCAAGGCTTCCTACCTTAACCGCTCGGCTACGGCGCGGGAATATATATGCATACATATTTTAATCGTCCATCGCTGTGGTCTCGAGGTAGCGTGCTGCCTTGTCACGCAGCGGGCCCGGGTTCGATCCCCGGTCGGGGCAGTTTTTTCTGGGTGAGGTTTTTTATTGGGTTTTTCCTCACCTGTAAGACAAATGTCAGGAAAACTTTAGGGCCCAAACGATCCCCGAAATCATATGGCCATCATCCTTACCATTATCATTATCATCATCATCCTTCACCGGTGTGGAAAGCAACGGGAAGCTACCACACTCACACAATTCCCTAGTAAAGCTGCAAGCAAAGCATGAAAATGCAATGATTGCAGTGAAGGACCTGCCTTCGGGTAGAATTACTATGGATGGATATTTTAATCCTCATGCATTATGTAGATGTTCAGTATATTTCCTTGTTTGATCATGTCGATAAAATAAATCAAAGTAATCTATATGTCACAGGGCCTAATCAAAAATGAGGAAAATATATTTCTTCTGCAGGAGATGTTTATAATGAACACAAATATTTCTAACAAATATATTATTTACGTCCACCGCTGTGGTCTCGAGGTAGCGTGCTGCCTTGTTCCGCAGCGGGCCCGGGTTCGATTCCCCGGTCGGGGCAGTTTTTCTGGGTGAGGTTTTTATCGGGGTTTTTCCTCACCTGTAAGACAAATGTCAGGAAACCTTTCAGGCCCAAACGGTCCCAGAAATCATATCGCCATCATCATCATCCTTCACCGGTGTGGAAAGCAACGGGAAGCTACCACACCTACAATTCCATATTAAAGCTGCAAAGCATAGCATGAAAATGCTATGATTACACTGAAAGACCTGCCTTCGGGCAGAATTACTATGGATGGATGGATATTATTTACTACTACTTATTATTTTGAAAACACCATCTTGCAAAAAATAATATGCAACACACGTTTGTGAAGTGTTTAATAGAATCTCTGAAATTAAAAAAACCGAGCGATTAATTATTCCCTCACTTCTGTAAAAAAAACCCACTTCCCACCCCCGCATTGTAATATACTATTTTTACACCTGGAACGTAGATAGATAAATTTATTAGGGATTTTACAGTTTTGTGGGAAATCTCTCCAAACCCCTACATCACCTATGTTAATAGAATTACATGTGTAGCGTGATGTGGAACACACCTACAATCACGCGTTCATTCACACGGCGACATGAATTTCAAATTATTTACCGGTAATAGACACAACCATGACCGCTTACGCTTTGTTCCCACAAATACGCCCAACATAATCCGTAATATGGCAAGCACACAGATCTCACTTGGGATAAGATGCAATACATAGGCTATATCACATTAACTTCAATATATATCTTTCAGCGATTGCTTTATTGAAAGACACTATTATTATATTTTTAATGCCACCGCGTTGTCATTTCGACATTCCGGTATTCTCTCCTAGCATAGCGTTTTTGTAACTCACTTAAGAGGTTGGGGCGCCTGAAAGGCGGAGTAACGCTGCCCCGATGATATGATAGGTGATGATTATGGTAATGATGCTCCAGGAGATGCCTTAATCCTAAATTTAATGAATATGTTAACGATGATAATGATGGACAGATAATGATGGCCAGTTTCCTGACATTTGATCTTGCAGGTGAGGAAAAACCCCGAAAAAACCATCACCCAGGACACTTGTCCCAACCGGAAATCGAACCCGGGCCCGCTGCGTGACATGGCAGCCACGCTACCCCGAGACCACAGCGGTGGACTCATTACTATTATTATTACTATATAATATTATTAATATAATTATTGTTATTATTATTACTGAATGGAGAAAACTACATAATAGTAAGTTACATGGTATATTATAAGAAGCCAGATATAATAAGAACAGTTAAGTCTCGTAGACTACGATGGACAGGACATCTGGCACGAATTCGGAATGAACCACGTGCATGGAAGCTTCTTGTAAGACAACCAGAGGGAAAACGTCCAGTTGGTAGACGAAGAATGAGATGGGAAAATAACATTATCCACGATTTGAGAGAAGTAGATTATGTAGGGGATGATTGCAAAACATTAGCTCAGGATAGGGATATTTGGAGAGCTTATATCCGCGCGGCCATGAACCTACGGGTTCGATAAAGCCTGTGAGTTATTAAGTTAGTTAATTATTAAGGCCTATTTTATTTAGCAGGTTTCACATCATCTACCTGCGCCTAATTAATCTACTGTCATTCTCCCTCCATCGTCCAACCATGTTTCCTCGGGGTTCAGTATTCCCGATTGATAGTACCCTGTGAGTGCTCCAGACTAGGGAAACATACTGCTGCCTTGCAGTTAGGCGTTGGTTCGTCAAGGGCTAAAGGAAGAGAACCTTGATTAAAAATACCCTGTTCCTCCAGGTAGGGGTTGTCCAGCTCCCCCCCTTAAAGATAAAACTTTTAAAGAAATTTAAGGCCAACCGGAACCTTTATAAATATTATAATAATTACACATATATTATACGAACATTATTATACTCCCGCAACAAAACAACAATAATATCTATTTTCTAATAGAAATATATAATATTGTTAATTAAATAATTTTCAAATATTCAGCAATTATTACAGTATAAACATCTAATCTTGTACAACTTAAAAAAAATAAAACCCCCAACTCAGGTCTGTTCGTTTGAAAAAAATTGCAATGCTAAAAGACCCAGAAATGAAATTCCGGACAGTAATAAGCGGCGAAAGAAGCGAAGGACTATTCTTCTAGGAACGTGGAATGTAAAAGGGATATTATTATGTTTATTATTATTATTATTATTATTATTATTATTATTATTATTATTATTATTATTATTATTATTATTATATCTAGGGATGAGGGCTGACAAATTTTGCTCAAACCTTCTTCAGGACTGAGATTATTCTACACCCCGCAAATCTTCAACACGGAACCCACGGTTTATTTCCCTTCCGAAGGAACCCAAATTCACGATTTTCTACGCTCTGAAAAAATAGGCCACGGCCGAATTCGAACCCTAAAACCTTGAAAACAGAAACGAGCATGTAACCAGTAGCCCACAATGTCCGACATTCAGAGAAGGTACAGTAATGTTCCATGATATAGCCCATGAGAAAAAACAATAGTACATTACGATGCAAGGTTGGGAAGTGGTATTCATAGAACTGAGGAAAATGTTTAAAAACCGAGCGACAGCGAGTTTTTTAATTTCCGAGATTCTGTAAAACACTTCACAAACGTGCGTTGTGCATTATTTTTTACAAGATGGTGTTTTCAAAATAATAAAAAGTAGTGAAATAATAATATTTTTGTTGAAAATATGTGCGTTCATTATAAACAATTGTGTAATGTTATCAGCGTGGGCAATGTTTATTAGTTGAAAGTACAGGAGGCAGTGAGACCATTATTAATAAAAATGGCCGCAAGTTGTACATATTTATTCTTTTATAGCCTATTATTTCAAATAAAGTTCAGTTCATTTCAAATGCAGTGATTTGTTTTGTATAATGTATATTACCCCCCTACCTATTGGATATTTTTTGTATATACATTGTAAGTAATATACATAGAGGGCAGTTGTTTTACTTCCCGCACGTGGGTGTAAATGTAATATTACAGTATAGTTATTTAGGTTGGCAACCCCGAAATGTAGGAAGTTGTACTTTTAATCATAGTCGTCATTGCTATAAGTATGACTAAACGTACTATCCCGCAAAAATATTATTTACAAATGATTAGGGCCAAATCGTGTTTATAATCTCAGTTATATCGAATAAGCTGAGTATTTTATTTCTACCTTCGTATGTCATGTGTTTTCTACCAGTTATAACGGCTAGGGTACCCGACATGCTGATAAACACCCCTAAACTGGCTGGGTGATTGTCTACTCCTGCAAATGGCACATATTTATGTAGCGTCAACAGCTAATGCGAGGGCCAAGGGCCTTCTAGGTCTGTCACTGTGTGTTCTATAGATTTGCTGCGGTGGACTAGTGATTATGCCCCTTGCCTCTGGTCCCGAGGGTCGCGGGTTCGGCCGGGGTCGATGGATTTTTTTAGGATGGAAAAATCCAAGGAGCAAGTCCTCCGGGAGGGACTTTAAGCCGTGGGTCCCGGGTCTGAAGATTTTCAGGCTCGTAAAAGATCCTTAAGCCTGAATGAAAGGCCTCTAAGCAAAATTTACCGAATTTTCCCGTCCTAGTACTACATTGGTTTTCAGTATGAGTCGCAACGCTCACCACGGACCACTCAAGTGACATCTACACGAAAATAAGTGTAACTAAATTAGTATGGTTCAAATTGTTCTCTGTAGGGGGAGAGCACCTAAATATCTGTTAAGGGAAATGTGGGCTTACAACGACAACTAAAATTTGTATGATATTAAATAATGATCATGAGAGAGTAAACCTGAAGATTGTCTTGAAATCCCGATGAAACGAAAAGGTCTGTCAGCCTCGTGATTTAAACTTGGTGTCTCCCGAGTCATGGCTTTATTCTAAATAATAACACTGGTCGACGTGATTTTTGTCTCATGAGTACCGATAGTTGTACTTAATGCAGTTTTTTTATCGTGTTTTCAAATATGTATTCAGAATTTCTCCATCACCCACAGTTTTTTTTATTTCAATTTCAATTAATGGATTTAAATAATTAGTTTTTAATAAACGTTTTTTCGTCCATTTGTCCATTCTAAAATAAAACCAAATGAGGAACTCAGGAGATTTCAGCTGTGGAAGAGATATCAAGGCAAATGGAATCTTAAATGCTGGCCGATTATTGTTGGGCCATCAAGAGGGATGCTCACCGGCGAAAAATAGCAGATAATCGTCATTTATTACTTTCTAGGAGAGTCCGAATGTTCGAATATTGTGTAGTTACAAATGTAGAAAATATTAAAGTGTTTGGAATTATAAAAACATTTCTCTCGGAAACCTTGCGTGATGGAGAAAACCCGATATCATGTTTGAATTCAGGAGAAAAAAATACTATCAGAATCACATATTTTTCTTTCTGAGACAAAAAAAAGTTTTTTTTTTGTTGCTCAGTGTAATTAAATGCGAGAAAATATAAAATGATCTTGAGAGTGTTATTATACCTCAATTTGCTATTTAATGACAATTCTACGAAAATTAATTACTTCTTGACTTTGATTATAAGGCTAAGATTAGCATTAAAAGTTACATATTTGCCTATAACGATTCACCATTCATGTATTTTGAACTCCATGTGATTTATACATTTAACATAAGTTTGTATTACATTGTATTTAATTAAGCACAGTATTCAAATATATATTCTTTTGCTATTGTATTAAGATCATTTTGTAATTTGATCCTTCTGCAAAGTAATAAAATAAGTTAAAATATACCTTCTTAGGTCAAAGCCGTCGTCCTCAACTTAAAAAATATGTATGCTTTTTTGTCTGAAGGCCTTTCAGAATCTCCATTCCATCTTCAGCAGGTCTTTCTTCGCTACATTACTTGATTTTCTCGGTGCTGGTCCTAATGTAGTGTTGTCGTGACTAAAGCTTCTTCATGACGATATCGTAAAGTGGGTTGTTTAGTCTGGGAGTGCTTTCATTTATTAACAATTAGTTGTCTATTTCCTTGACTATTTAACTCATGCCCCAAATGGGAGTCAATGACCAATCACGTTTCAATGATTTCTGTTTTACAACCAATCAGAGTCGTGTTTCACGAAATATTTATCAGTGTTAGGATTATCATATATTAAACAAAGCTCCTCCTTTTTAATATTCTGAACAGGTCTGACCGTTATTTTGCAGTGACTGAGCCTATAACAAATACGGCTACCAGATTGTATATAATAGTGCTTACATGTCAACATTTGTAGCAATTGATTATACCACCAAAAAAAGAAACCACTGTTTGCACTTTCTTAAATGTATTTTTTCCCAGGTAATAATCGAGAAAAATATAATTGTCATATTTACATCATACGACATCAAAAATGAATTAATATACAGATTGATGTGTTTCATTTTTTCTCCACTAGAGAGCATTCTTACAATATTGCGTTCCTTTGGCAATAAATAGTATGATCTGGTTGCAGTGATAAACAAAAGAAGCAGTAGAAGCGTACCTATCGTTTCTCATTTGTTTTCAAACATCGCCGTTTACATTAAATATATAAATATTTTAAAATAACTATAGTTAAATAATGATTTGTGAGTAAACAGCTTAATTTTATTCGTTAAATAGTCCTAACAAATGCCACTCTTGATTTCCAAATTCTCTAGATAAATTCACTCCTCACTTCGTGAGTCGTGAATTTATCGATAATTTGGAAATCACTCGTGGCATTACTTATGATAATTTCCACGTCTTCCAATATGTTCATTTTTGTTGGGTTTCCCTCTTTTGTGTACTATTGTAAGGGTGTCTTCCATTGAGTTAATTTTATGACCGGCGTTTATTATGTGCTTTAATTAGGCTTTCCATATGCGTATATGAAATCGTTACGATGTTCTTTAAACCTTATGTTGAAGCTTCTTTTCGTTCTACCTATATAGAACTTGTCACAGTCTTTGCATGTTAATTTATATACTCCCTTGCTATTAAATGTATTACGTTTTTCTATTTTGTTACTACATTATTTAATGTATTATTAGTTTTGTAGGCTATGTAATAGGATACTCTGACATTGGTAGCTGAGTAAATATACCATGTGATAGCTGATCCAACGTGACTGTGGATTTAATGCACTAAGGAGACCGAGATTATTCGCCCGAGCGAAAACATCTCTTACAAGTTAGATAAGCCGTATCCCATGATCAAGCACGTATAACAGTAGACAAGAAGAGGATAGACTACCTGACTAACATATTTTATCAGGATTTATCTGAGATACACGTATAACCTATATATGATATACTCATAAAGAAAAATTCAAGAGTAGTATCAGTCTTGTGCAATATGTTAAAGCTTGAATTTACAAGTTTATTTTAATTACTCAAACTTCGATAGATTTTTTTCTAAACATTAACGACAATTGGTGTTGTGATATTTCCTACGATTGTGTAAAAAGTTATTATGAAATTTCGAAAATAGTGTTATCCAGATTTTCCATGATATCTAATACAGTTTTAAATCAATCTAGTTCAAATTGCGCTACTATTTTACAATTTATAATTGAGTCCAAACATATTCAAGACTAAAAGTGTATAAAACACTGACTCTTACTTTTTTTGTATGATAGCGAAGTATGGACATTGAAACAGAAGGATATACAGAGACTTAGATCTGCTGAAATGAGATACCTTCGGAGGACCGCAGGATACACACTACTAATTCACAAAAAAAATGAAGACATCTTAGACACATGGAACCTTTAGAAAACAACATTTCTGATAAGTCAAGATGGATACAACATGTTCATCGAATGGAAGATGATAGGATACTCTAGCAAATGTTAAGCTATCAACCTGCAGGAAGAAGACCAGGACATCCACTCAAAGGACTTTTGGATGGTGTTTCTCTTGAGGCCGAAACAGGTCAACAAATGGCCAAAATTTGTGAATGTACTATGATGATGATGATGGTGGTGTTGGTTATTTGTGTATTTAGCTTGGTAGAATTAACGTTCCTTTATGCTGTTCTTTCACTCCCCATTCAGACATGTGGCACCAATAAGAAATTTAACAATGGCATGGAAATTTCTTGTAGGAAAATCAGACGGAATGAGGTGGGAGATTAACAATGTGGAAGGTGAATTATATGGGATGATTGTAAAATATTAGATCAGGATATGGGTGTATGCAGAAGTTATGTCCGCACAACAACGAACATTCGGATTCGATAGGATCAGTTAAACTAGTCAGAATTAACTTCATGCAGTGTCTTCTCTTATATTCAATCAGGGTAAATACAGGGTCTACATTATACTCGTACTTTCTAACCGCGCGTGATCTGTTTTACTTTCCGCTACAAAGCCCATTCGACGCGCGCGGTTTCCTACTTTAAATCTCACCTTATAGGTAATATTTACTTATCACACGCTACCCGGGCTTACAGTGACACACACACACACACACACACACACATATATATATATATATATATATATATATATACCACTCAAGTGCATCGAGGTCGTCCCTGAATGAGTGATCAGTTCAATGCCAGGGCCTCCTCCGAGAGAACACAACATTAAGACGAAACACACCATTCAAACACATACTAAACATGGCGAATCAATAACGATAATTATGATGGCTGAATTCAAATACCTAGGAACAATAATCACAAACAGGAATGAGATACACAAATAAATTAAGCATAGGCTCAATTCTGGAAATGCTTGCTGTTATGCATTACAAAGACTCTTGACTTCCCAACTACGAGTAATTTCAAAAAAACATTAAACTGAAAATATATAAAACTATTGTTCTACCAGTTATGTTATATGGATGCGAAACATGGACTCTTACTTTAAGGGAAGAAAGGAGATTACAAGTATTTGAGAATATAGTTCTTAGGAAAAATTTTGGACCAAAGAAAGATGAATATACAGGTGAATGGAGAAAATTACATAACAGTGAAATACATGGTCTTTATAGGAAGCCAGATATAATGAGAACAGTTAAGTCTCGTAGATTGCGATGGGCAGGACATGTGGCACGGATGGCGAATGAAAGACGTGCATGGAAGCTTCTTGTGGGAAAACCAGAGGGAAAACGCCCGGTTGGTAGATCAAGAATGTGGTGGGAGAATAACATTAACTAAGATTTGAGGAAAGTAGATTATACAGGGGGATGACTGGAAAACATTGGCTCAGGATAGGGATATATGGAGAGCTTATGTCCGCGCGGCCATGAACCGACGGGTTAGATAGTGCCACTGAGTTAGTTAGTTAGTTATGATGGCCAGATGATATTCGGGGACCGTTTAGGCATTAAGGTTTCCTGACTTGTATTCAGGTGAGAAAAATAACGAAAAAACATCACCCAGGAAATTTGTCCCGACCGGGGATCAAAACCCGTGCCCGCTGCGTATGAGCAACGACGCTATCTTAAGACCACAGCCAGTAACAGTAGTCAGAAAAAAATATATACTATCAAAAATAAAAAAAATGTAGTAATCTAATGGTTATATACCAGTATATAGGCTATACAATTGTTTGAATTAAAATATTAGACATTCAGAATCAGAATTCCAGTTTACCTAGCTTACTTACATTGTCATAAATCAGGTTCTTTAATTAACCAATTGTGAAGGTTATAAGATCAGAGAAAAATATTTGTTTTCATATTATATCGTAATTACTAAGTGCAAAATGAATAATTAACTACTTGAAAACATCTGGTTAAATTTCCGCACACACTTCCTACACGAGAGAGGCAGATATGGTTATGGCAGGTTAGGGAAGGGTGTAACTCAGGCCCACACATTACCCTGACCATATACACAACACACGAACCTTGGGAAAATAACAACTTAGTGCGTATTACTTTATCTGCTGTTAACATAACATAAAACACAATCTAAACGAAATTATAGACTTGGTACAGAAGGTAGACTTGGAGATTCGTATTCGGAAGTTCCGCTTTTAAATCAACCTGATTCGATGTTTCATGGCTTTCCTCAGTTGTCAATAATTCAGTGTTCCAATTTTATTAGCTTAAACCTATTTTATAACATCACTAGCTGACTGCTCGAATATTTATATATCCCAAATTTCTTCCCACCAATCAGGTTAGTGACCCCCGAAAACCATGCACTTCGATGTAATTATTATCTTTCAATTTGCAAATTTTGCTTTTTACTACCCCCTCTCATCTCCCAAGCTGAACTTGGATTAAACGGGATTCTCTAATTTCAACTAAACTTTATACACAAGCGTCCGATAGTTATGCTGGTATAAATATAGCTACATACTTTATACATGTTAACCATTAAACCAATGGAGTACAGGAAACAAGAGTGTGCAATAATAGTAATCAGGCTAGAAACACTAAATATTCAAAATGCGATACAATGCTACACAATAAAAGTCTATAAACTATAGGTATATATATATATATATATATATATATATATATATATATATATCCATCCATAGTAATTCTGCCCGAGGGCAGGTCTTTCACTGCGATCATAGCATTTTCATGCTATGCTTGCACTTTTACTAGGGAATTGTAGGTGTGGTAGCTTCCCGTTGCTTTCTGATGATGGCCATATGATTTCGGGGACCGTTTGGCCCTTAAAGGTTTACTGACATTTGTCTTACAGGCGAGGAAAGACCTCCATAAAAATCTCATCCAAAAAAAAACTGCCACGACCGGGAATCGAACCCGGGCCCACTGCGTGACAAGGCAGCACACTACCTAGAGACCACAGCGGTGGACTATTTATACGATATATATATATATATATATATATATATATATATATATATGTGTGTGTGTGTGTGTGTGTGTGTGTGTGTTATATTGTAGATTTTCGCGGATATAAGTATGATTAAGAAAGTTTTCTTGTGTTTTCCGCGTCATGGATCCAAAGTACGGTCTCCACCGATTCCGACGTTTCGACATGATCCCACATGCCATTATCCAGTACACAATCATTCCTTGATAACGACATGTGGGATCATACCGAAACGTCGGAATCAAAGGCCAGAGGCCGACCTTGAATCCATGAAGCAGAAAACCCAAGGAAATTTTCTCAATCACACACACACACATACATATATATATATATATATATATATATATATATATTTATTTATCAGAACAATATTTTTACCCACAACACATGTCTATACTTGTATCATACTTCCTCTATGTCATTCATTTTTTAAATTAACACAGGTCTGGTTAATAATATTTAAGGAAATTATGTAGAAATTCATCTGTTATAAATGGTCAACTAGTCTGCTAGTTGATTCAGATACATTTCCTTACAATCCAAAACATTTTAAAAAATATTGATAAAACATATGGAATGGAAAACTTTAAAATAGATAACAGTTTTAGTACAATATATAATAAAAATTCCTTTTTGAAAAAATGTGATATATAATAATCATAAATTCTAAAATAAGTAAATGTAAAATTCTAATATCACAAAATTTATTATCACTCTCTATCCATTGTGGATTTCAAAACTTGATTTAAATCAAAAATAAATTAGCATGCTCCAGAAAATAAATCCGTCTGGACTATTTTAAGAAAAATGATGAATTAAATAGATTTGTTTTGAAAATTAAAAAAAAACAATGAACCAAACATTTACATATAAATTGACAGAACGAAATGCTTTTGCCATGTAAAAGAATAAACAATTAAAGTTAACCGTATGTATGTTAAGTTAAAAATAAATTTAACAAATCTGTAAAAGAGCACAAACGGTGGACAGAATAAGTAGCTTACACTACACTGGAACCTGAGAATTGAGTTCCTTGAAACCCAATTTATGATTGGTTATTCTATCCCTAATTTTCCTTCAGCCACATACTATTCGAAAGTAGAACAATAATGGGCGTGTATTAACAGTGGTCAATACATTTTTTCTTCTAGGAAAGGAAACATTCTAACCCTATTGTATAAACAACCGATTAAATACCATTTTCTTATATCAAAACCATCGACAGATAAATTTGTTTGACTATTTGACTCATGTCCCAAATGGTAGTCAATGACTAATCATGTTTCAATGAATTTTGTTTTATAGCCAATGACAGTTGTTTCACCTCGCTCTTTATCGAATTGTCTTTACCACCTTCTGCTTTTGTGATAAACAAAGCTCCTCCTTTTCAATATTCTGAACAGGTTAGACCATTATTTTGCAGTGACTGATCCTCCAACAAATATATTGAATATAGCAAATAATGAACTGATTCCTTACAACTAAACATTTGATAATCGCGTGTTCAATAATTGTGTCCATAAATAATGATTTTTCAACTTTCCATAATTTTATACTTTAATAATGATTTTACTGAGATTTTTTACTAATAAATTAATTAATAACCTATAATGTTGGTATAATATACAGTTCGATGTGTGTATTTTTTTCTCCACTCTACATTCTTACAATATTGCGATCCTATTTTGCAATAAATAATACGATCAAGTTGCTGTGAGTAAACAAATTAAATCTAACCATATATTTTTTATTTGCTTTCAAACATCGCCGTTTACATTAAATATATAAATATTTTAAAATAACTATATTTAAATAATGATTTTTTAGTAAACAGCTTAATTTTATTCATTAAATAATCCCAACAAATGCCACTCTTGATTTCCAAATCCTCTAGATAAATTCATCGTGACTCGTGAATTCATCGATAATTTGGAAATCACTCGTGACATTACTTATGATAAACGTGAAGCTAATCTAAGAAATAAGAGTAGGCCTTTTAATTTTTTAACCGTGTTAAACGAGCAATTGATTAAATTGTATTTACTTACAACTGAAGCGTCCACAGAGTTATTGTTCAATTAATGGTTATTTTATACAAGCAATTGTCTTAAGTTTCTTCTTCTCCTTCTTCCTTCCAAGTTTTAGGCCAAGGCCTGTTACGATCCTATAAAAAAATTTTCCCTCCAGTGTACCTCGGGAAATTCTCGTATAAAACTTGAAAGCATAATAATAGTCCCTTCGATTGGTTGCTGGCCAAAGGAAGGCAAGACCAGTGATGGGGCTGCCATCTTATAGCCTCTGGTCAGGCTTTTTCTGGAGAAGAAAATAAAATAAAGGAAAGAAGAAATGGAAGAAAGGAAAGACTCCCTAGCCTTCGGATGCCTAATAGCGTCGGGTCGAAAAAAACAAGAGTTAACCAAGAGAGATTAGATAGTAAAGTTAAAAGAGTGCAAAACACAAGTAAGTGGAAGAAATGTTTTGCACAGCTTGGGCACCTTGTGGTCGCCATCCACATATCCCCTAGATGAGGACCCCTGAGTGTACTAAATATATGCAAGATTTACACTATCACTATTCAGCTAGATAAAAATAGTTAACGCTGTTAGTACTATCCTGTGAGAGGCTCAATCCATCAGCAATGCGAGTGTTTGACGACACAGTATGTACGCAAGTCAGAATGTCGTAACTAAAAAAATTCCAGTGTAAAAGTAATTTATCAACTTATATTTTGCAATGTGAGGATGTAGTAAAGTAACTAGAAGTGAGAGGCTTGGTAAATGCGCCATTGAATCTCTAGGTTCCGAAATCCATAGAGCTAATTGAGAGTTAAGACATATTATGTAGTGTGGAACATGAGATCGATAGGTGAGAGATAAAAAAGGGTATTTGTCATTGAGCCTCTTTAAAAAATGTCAAGTAACATTGTAAATCATCTATTCAGCGATTATAAAAACGGATAATTATTAGAAACTAGTTTAATAATATTTAATTTTAGGAAGTTATATTTTGAGGTTATTTTAATTATATTATTTTTGGTCTGGACATCTTACCTCAATATTAACGTTGATTTGTTCTTGGACATGTTTCAAAACAATTCTGTTTTATCCCAGACTGGGAAAGCTGACGATAAAACAGAATTGTTTTGAAACATATCCAAGAACAAATCAACATTAATATTGAGGTTAGATTTCCAGACCAAAAATAATATAATTAGTTTAATAATGTTTCATTATTCCATATCTCATTCGCATATATACAATAAATAAGATAGAAATAATTAGTCTCGAAAGAATAAAAATTATAATCTGAATTTATAATAGTGATTATCCCTAAGAAAAATCCAACTCAACCAACATGTAAATGACTTGAACATAAAGGGAGAGCTGATATCAAGCATTATCAGCATTATCAGCATTTGGCTCAGGAATTTAATTCAAGTCACTGATGTGTTATGCCTAAATATTCCCTCGACATAGTTAGTCTTCTTCTTATTCTTTATTTGTAGGATTTTCAACCTGTTTATTTTGCAAATCAGTCCTCGGAGGAAGGTATAGTATGTTTCTAAAATATATTCCGGATCAGTAGACTTTCATTGTATTTATAAAGTTTTATTTTAAGGGGATAGAATTTGAATAGGAATTCTTCAAATCGAAAACATTTAATGGCTACGCTGTTGAGATTACAATTTATTTCACATTGTTTAGTTTATTTTAATTACGAATTAAAATGTAATGTACACATAATATGAAAAGGTGACTGTACTTGGCTTAAAATCTGTTGTTTCTTAAACTAAATAAAACACTGTATTTCCTTGGAGTAGTGCATTTATATAAAATTTTAATTAGAGATATTTCTTATACTGAGTGAATTTTCACGACTAAGGGCCAATTTCGCCAACAGAGGTAACTGTATTACGCCTGTTTTCCTCATATATAATACATAGCTTAAACTGGCGTAATACAGTTACCTCTGTTGGTGAAACCGACCCTAAGGCTAGGATTTGTATGTAATTACATATTCTTTCCCTTTGCTTGATAATGGGTAAAATTTATAAATGTCCACGAATTAGAAACTTACTTATCATATACCGGTATATAAAAATGTATCATTACATATTTTAAAGACTTTTTATGTACATTTACACATTATGCCTTATGATTTTAAAAAAAGTATTTTCATAAGCTGAAAATAATTTAAAACAATATTATTGACTATTTAACTCATGCCCCAAATGGGACTCAATGGCCAATCACGTTTCAATGATTTCTGTTTTACAAACAATCAGAGTCGTGTTTCACGAAATATTTATCAGTGTTATAATTACCATATTAAAGAAGGCTCCTCCTTTTTAATATTCTGAACAGGTCTGACCATTATTTTACAGTGACTGAGCCTGTGAGAAATACGGCTACCAGATTGTATGCCTATACATAGTGAATGAATGTCAACACATGCCGCATGCGGGAGTTAATATAAAAACATTTGTAGCAATTGATTATACCACCAAAAAAAAAAAAAAAAAAAAAAAAAAGAAATCACTGTTTGCACTTTCTTAAATGTATTTTTTCCCAGGTAACAATCCAGAAAAATATAATTGTCATATTTACATCATACGACATCAGAAATGAATTAATATACAGTTTGATGTGTTTCATTTTTTCTCCACTAGAGAGCATTCTTACAATATTGCGTTCCTTTGGCAATACATAGTATGATCTGATTGCAGTGATAAACAAAAGAAGCAGATGAAGCGTACCTATCGTTTCGCATTTGTTTTCAAACATCGCCGTTTACATTAAATATATAACTATTTTAAAATAACTATATGTAAATAATGATTTCTGAGTAAACAGCTTATTTTATTCGTTAAATAGTCCTAACAAATGCCACTCTTAATTTCCAAATTCTCTAGATAAATTCACTTCGTGAGTCGTGAATTTATCGATAATTTGGAAATCACTCGTGGCATTACTTATGATAATATTTGTTTACATTAAAAAATTCAGATACCTGATTGTACACTGAAATTGTTTTTTCCAACCTGTACAAAAGCTGCTGAGAAACAATCAAGGAAGAATCCCATAGGCTATGCTAAAACGGGAGGACTTGATTACAGGGTTCCACATTGCAAGATCTATCTTAAAACCTGAACAATCTACTGTTTATGAATGAAATAGTAGAATTATATGGGGGGCACACCGTGGTATAGTTGGTTAAGGCAATATCCTACATGCTGGAAAATCGAGGGTTGAGGCCTGATGGGGACAGGATTTTCAAACTTCCGGCGGCATCATGGCCCTAGGGTTGACTCGGCCTATAACAGAAGCAATACCATACTACGATATGGGAGTAAAGACGGCTATCACACAAGACTGAAATTTCTTGCCGATTGTCTAGAAAGATGGAGCCTCGACCTCCCAATATCCCTAAGACCTGTAGTGGAATAATTTTATAATAGAAACATGACTACACCCTTCTTACCACGTTGTCAGGTATTTAAGTGTCCCATTCTTTCAAATTTGATCTATCTTAAAGTTAATGTTTAATATAAATTTATATATAATAAAATTTTAATGTGTTTAATATTACATATTTCAAGGAATTTTTATGTAATCTTACATATTTTACATAATGTTATTACATAAATATGTATATACTTTGCATATTAATATCACATAATAATCCTAACCTTATTCACGACTGTAATTAGGAATTTATCCAAAGTGATATGTTCACATGGGATTATACGTAATGCCCTCAGTTAGCCTCTTAGGCGGCTGAGTAGTAAAGGGTTTAGAGATGACCACGCTGTACTAGCATAAAAATTATTATATATCATTATGTAAAACCCCTTCCCCGTGCTTTGTTAAACACAAAGATTATTATTTCAATTGAGGATAAAGTCTTTAACCCCTCAGGGGTCCCCATCTAAGGGGATATGTGGATGGCGACCACAAGGTGCCCAAGCTGAGCAAAACATTGCTTCCACTTACTTGTGTTTTGCTCCTTACTTTTATCTTTAACCAATCTGGTATTTCTTCCTTTCTTCCACTTACTTATACCAGACTCTTAACTTTACTATCTAGCCTCTCTTGGTTAACTCTTGTTTTTTTCGACCCCGACGCTATTAAGACATCCGAGGGCTAGGGAGTTTTCCTTTCTTCCATTTCTTCTTTCCTTTATTTTCTTTTCATCTCCAGAAAAGTCTGATCAGAGGCTATAAGATGGCAGCCCCATCAATGGTCTTGCCTTCCTTTGGCTAGCAACCAATCGAAGGGACTATTATTATGCTTTCAAATCTTATATGAGAATTTACCGGAAGGATCAAAACGCTGGAGGGGAAATTTTCTATAAGATCGTTAACAGGCCTTGGCCTAATACTTCGAAGGAAGAAGAAGAAGAAGATAAAGTCTTTAAATAAAACTATATATTAACTGCTGCTGTGTATAGATTACCATACACTAGTAGTAGTGACATCTTTTGAAACGTGTGTTAAACTTTCTCATGTATGAAGCAAGTCGTAGGATGTAAGATGTTGCACAGCCAATAGCAGCATCTGTCGGTGTCATTGAAAACTACTTGAGAATGTGAATGCTGAACATTTCAAACTGATCATAACCATCAGAATATATTATTATATTACGTTTATCGAATATTCATTTCTAATACAGAGGCACAATCACAAGTGCCAACTTTTGGGAAACAGAGATAAGACTTTTCTCCTCCCTTAACATTGAGAAGATGAAGCGATGCCTACCACTTCCGCCATAACATTGGAAAAACACGTTCAGAGTATGGCAGGGTTTACTACCCACCCAACCACCCAAAAAACACGCGGGGTTTTTTTTAAAGCCCACTTAAAAAAATCCACTTTTGAACTTACTTTATTTTTAACACTGATTGTAACAAATAATTATTAGTCAAGATACTAAAAAGATAAATAAATAGTCCAACCAAAGAATAAAGATAAATTACACAAAGTTAATTCCCTAACCCCAAATGGTACGAGCGGTTGCTTCGATTTTTGCAAATGGCGGCTTCTTTATTAAGAAGCCTAGGTAACTCAGATGGAAGAGCATTGACATAGAGAGTCAAAGGTCCTGGGTTCAAATCCCGGTCTAGGCGCATATTTTTCTTTTCAAATATAATTTGTCCATCATTAAGATGTTTAAAAACGAATAATATTAACAAAGATAAATTATTCTTTCAACCAGTATATTTAATTCACAATATACAACTGTTATTAAAAGTAGTAGTAAATACTTAAATTTTTAAATCAGAATCACACTCTTCAACATCATATTGTTTTAAATTGTCCTCATTATTAAGATATCTGTGCACTTTTACTAATTTTTAACTTTTTCAGAACCCAACCTGTTACGCATTTTCAACCATTTTTTTTTTAATAAGGAATATTCCACAATACAGTCTTTCTCCTTCAACCCAAAGTGATTTGTCGCCATAGGTTCCTGTCTAGAGCATCTTCTTCCCTCAGATCTCTAGCTTCTATACTTCTATTCACTCCATCCATCCATCCAACGTTCTCTAGGTCTGCCTCTTACACTTCTTCCATTACATTTCCAATTAAGGATCTTCTTTGGTATTCTCTCTTCTTCCATTCTTATGAGGTGTCCATACCATTTCAAACGTTTTTCTTCTATTTTTTCTAATATATATTTTTTTTCAACTTGCACATTCTCCCTTATTGTGCTGTCTCTGACATTATCCAAAGGTTGAAAACACTCTTTCTATTGATGTTGAATGAGCTGGGCAAGTAGTCAGTCCATTCAAAAGTTGCAGAAGGCTTTAATGTTCTCATTTGTAGAACGTTTCTCCAAAATATTCCACCACTGGGTAGAACTAAAGCTGTTTATTACAACATCCGCAAACATTGATGGTGGATATATTTGTTTATCTTTAATCATTTTAAAGGCTAAAAATGTTACTGGAAACTGGTTTAAACAGATTTTTCCTTTCATTTTTCACAAGAGCATGTATGTAATTATTTTAATATGAAAAAAATAAAGTAACATTTAAATTTAAATATATAGTACAAAATTATTATTTTATTCTAAATATGGATCTAATTTAATATAATGTAGAATAGCTTTTAAATTATTAGCGGGGGTGGGATTAAACCCAAAACCCGGTTCTTTTTTTTAAACCCTGGAGTATGGTAAAATTAAAACATCTAGGATTTCAGAATTTATATGAATATGTTGTTCCAAACGAGTTAATACCGGATTCACATTAACATCATTCGATCCTGATGGACTAGTATATAAAACATAGAATTGAATTGAGTAGCAAAATAATATCATCGTTAAATTCCATATGGTGGGAAAAGCATATTTGGAAAGACACAACAAATATATTGGTAAAACATTGGTGGGATCTGTTGCAATGTATGGAAGTGAGGTATGAACAATCAATAAGTACAAGAATAGACGAATAGCTCTAGAAATGGATTATTTACGCATAAGTGCCAGAAAGTCAAAATTAGAACATGTCACAAATAAGGAAATTAGAAATATAATGGAAGCAAAAGAAAGCATAATTAAATGAATTGAGGAGAAGGAACTAAAGTGGTTAGGACATGTTTTAAGAATGGAAGATGAACGATGGCCAAAGCAACTATATGAATGGCATCCGACCAGAAGGAGGAAGAGGGGGAGACCGAAGTTAACATGGAAGGAAAACATGAAGACATTAATGCAAGCAAGAGGGCTAAGCATTGAAAATGCCCAAGATCGTAGGCTTTGGAGGTTTGACACGGGAAGACGGCAGCAGCTGTAAAAAAAACCTCGAAGATAGTTAGATAGATGGACTAGTAGTTAATGCGTTCGCTTCTGTTTACGATGTTCGCTGGTTCAAAAAAGGGCGGAGGTTGATACATAGTTTAATTCGAAAGGAAATTAAAATCATTGCTCCTATGTTTAGATATAAAATAAATAAAATATTCTCAATTCGTGTCCAACTCAGGATCGACTCGAGGTATGAGATGAGATGAAGTCCCTAATTTATAGAGGTCTGTGAACGACAAGGGTGCCGGTCGACTACTCCTGACGCACCGTTACAGGGGCAGATGAACAAAATGAATGAGATAAGCATGGAGAAATGGTGGAATGAAAATTGAGGCAGAGGAAAACGGAAGAAACCCCCAGAAAAACCTGTCCAAGCTCCGTTTCGTCCATTACGAAACCCACATGGAGTGACCGAGACTCCACCTAGGGATCCCAGCGGTGAGAGGTGAGCGTCTAACCGCTTGCGCCACCGAGCCGCGTATATCTAGATTTACGGAAAGTAAAAATAAATTACAGTCTAAAATAAGAGACCTCGAAGCAAAATTTGTCTTTTCTTGTTAAAGATATTCTTAGTTGTTAAATAAGGGTATTAAATAAAATACTGTAATTATAACCTAATTATAATTATTGTCATTAAGACGAAGCAAAAAAAATAGGCTGGAAGAAATTGAGAGGTCTAGAGAGAGGGAGCTATACCATTTTGAGAAGAAATGGAAATAAATTGGGTTTTATTATATTACGAAATTACTTGTACAATATGGGGTAACTTTTTTTGTTATTTAACTTACTGTTATGTAAACTACGCAAAACGAAAAATATAAATTTTAATATCACTGATTATTTTCATTTCTTCTCAAAGTGACATAGCTCCCTCTCTCACTAGACCCATCAATTGTAAAATGATTGTCCCGAAAAAGAACAACACGCACTCTGTTTATTGTAATAATTAAGGTTAGAATTTTTAGGTTCGCACCTTTTTTGTATGACGAATTAGAACTATCTGAAACCAATGAGTAATATATTGCCAGAAATTAAGAATGGGGGAAATTTTCTATCATTTTTTCTCCCCTTATTTAATATATTAAACCTTGTTTGCCTCTTTTTGCCCTATTCTGACCATAATCCCCTTTCTGATTGTTTTGTGTAACTTTTTAAAATATTTTAGATAGCAAATTGTGCCATATAATTTATTTTAATTTGTCCAATATATTATATTATTATTAATGAATAATAATTTAACTGAACAAAATTTAAATACAGCACATATGTAACAATGTTTTTATTTAACTGAATCAGTAGCAGTGATTTACACATTCCAATTGATAATTGGATTTTATTCAGATTGAAAATTATAAATACTGTAAATGAGAACAAAAATTTAAGCGATTGCTTTTCTCAGTACATTTCCATTTGTGAATTTAGATGGCTTTATTTATAACAAGTAAGCCTACATAGATCGTCATGCAGAAGGTAGGTAGTTCAAGCAAGATTGCACAGTTACATGATACACTATTTATGATTTAGGAATCGCGTTGGATGATTAACAAAAGCGAGACCGTACTTATAACACATTTCTACTGGAAGCATCGTCGTTTATACTTGATAAAAATACATATTCTTTATTTTCTTACTTCAGCTTAACCTCTCCATTTGTAGATACTTTTGTATGCCCTATACCACCCGAGCTTTACAGGGACACATCCTGTCAGGAGAGTATTGATCAAAAACATACTTTTTTTACCTCAAGGACATGGAGTAATTAGCTAAATCCCATGCCATCTCTGAGACAACACGAACATTTAAGACAAATATTGCACAATTCACTCAAACATTTATTCCAAACAAAGTGAATATGACAGGAAGATTATGATGGCATATGAAGTTCGAGGACTATTTGGGTCTTAAACCTTAACCAGTAATCTTGTCCGAACTGCGGATTGAATACGGACCGCCCGCGCCCCTCTGCATCTGAGGAAACCACGTTACCATTACACCACATAAGTGGAATAAATAACTCATTTGTTTTAAAAATAATTCTAGCATTTGATTTGTGTTCACTTTCAATTTTCAATTAAAAAAAAAGGTACGTATCAACCAAAACTATCTTATTTTTTCTTTTGTTTTTTAATTACTTCATGGGACTGATTGATATATTTATCAACTGGATGTTATGTTTAGGTAAGTAGGTACAAACCTATGTCGAATTCGTCAAAAACATTTTGGCAGGTAGCTATATAACATGAAAAAATATGATTCAAGAATATTTTCTTAACGTTATTGGTGTATATTGTATGTGTTTTTATATAAAACATGGTTTTTGAATACATTTCTGACTCATCCTTAGAGAAATAGGTATTCATTTATCATAATTTGCCCATAGTGCAGTAAAAGTACTTTTTTCTTTTGTAAAATGAAAATATGGTGATTATTAGGGAAAGATTTTGAGGTGCAGCGCCTTTCCAAAAAATATAGCTGTTTTCATACCATTAGTTCAATATATGTATTTGGGGGGGGATGAAATTAAGCGAAATGAACACAATTTGTTGCACCTATTTGCACCTTTTAGTGAGATTACTACATTTCGTCACTTTTCCCCCTCCTTTTTTATGCTTCAGCATCTTTTCCTCCACTCTTCACTGAGTTTTTAAAATAGAGGACAGAAAAATGTAATTTTTTTTCTTCTTCAACAGCTTTTTAAAATATCAATCAGAAGTCAACAATCTTAAATAAATATTAAAATATAATTTATGTAATTTATACCCCAGAAACACTGGCCAATCTGCAGTGTGAAGTCAACAATAGTAAATAACAAATATTAAAATATAATTTATGTAAACCACCAGTAATTTATATCCCAGCAACAATGGCCATCTGCAGCTGTGAAGTCAAATTTAAATTTCAACAGTGTAGATGTAACAATTTAAAATAAGTTCGGTTAGTACTGGCAATAATTTAACAGTTTTCTATCTCACCGACTTGTTGTGTTGGCTGTGTTTTTACTAGTCAGAACCACAACGTATTTTATTAGTATTACAACGGGGTTTTCACAACAATAACATGGCAAATGTTAAGAATAAGTTGTATGCACTTTTAGAAGAATTCAAAACGCAATTTATCGAAACTGATGGCATCATTCTTCGATGTTCCATCTGCGAAGTAAATATTGCAGTAAAATTATGAACTATGAATTACCTCTTATGGACTCTATAAAGAAGAAAAATTTTATGCAAAGTGATATGCATATAATACAAAATGAGTTCATGTAACTGGTTTAAACCTTAATTCAATTGTTTCAGCAGCACCCTTTTGTATGTATTATCGGAACCTTTTTCCCTTCCCCCTTTATACCAAAATTTGCACTTCGAAATCCTTCCCCTAGTGATATTTGTTATGAGGATTAAATAAAGTACCTAAATTTTACATTTCTTTTATTAATCCGGTATCCGGTCGGAGAGTAAATTTAGGCCGGATACTGGATATCCTTTTCATCCCTAAGACTACAGGCCCTATAAAACTGTTGTAGGGTACAATCAACGTTAACTGTTGACTCGTGGCAACTTTTTATTTTAAAATATTTGGACAAATTTTACCTTCAGATTTTCATGAAGTCGGCGTCCACAAACACAATTCTGTGAAAAGAAAGGAAGTCGTAATGTGAGTATAAAGAAGTTGAATATTCGAAATAAAGTATCGTATTGCAATGCTATGCCCTAATTTAATTATCTGACCTGAATTTTATAAACAAACCAAGCGCAGTTAGCTCAGTACATATTACTACTATTTAAGACCATATTCGGAAAATTTCGGACTCCACAATCCGGGACCGGTCAAAATGACAGAGCTCTCATGATATTCCACTTGACTAATTCTTCTCGTGGTTTTCTTCAGTCATCAAGTCAAACGATGAGTTGAATTTTCACTAATTATTCCATCATAAATAATTTCAATGACATGAAAATTTTGTGAAGGTGTAATAAACTCACATTTACAATAATATTCATAATGATCTACTGGTAGGATAAGAGATCCTGGAAACGTCTCAAGTAAATATTACAATCAGGAAAAATAAATAGCTACTGCGTTATTCGTCTACGCACTCTCATTCTAGGGAATAAAAAACTCTGCCTACCTTAACAGCATCGTAGTGACCATCCTGAAGGGTTGGTGCATCTCCAACATTTTCTCCATGGTAAGAAGTGGGAGCCTGTGAATTCCTGAAACAAAACAGAATAAACCAATGTACAATGAATAATCCGATAAACTCGAAAACTATAAATCAAAATAACATTCCACCAACTATGTAGAGTTCCCTCTGCCAAACTTTAGTTCATACAGTATAATATTATAAGACCCGTATTCTCCATCTTAAGTAGGATATATGTTTCGTGGTCTCGGGGTAACGTCGTTGCATCGTATGGATTCACTGATTGGTCGGGATAACTTTCCTGGGTGAGATTACGAAATTTTAAGGTCCCATCATCATCTGGCCATCACATTTACCCGAATCATATTCGTCTTGTCTCGGAGGTGGTCCTGGCATTGAGCTGACATCTCATCCGATGAGACCTTCCATATCCTTGTGTGGTCAAAAAGGTAAGTATGTGATCCAGAGTTTCAAATTCTCTCCCAACAAATCGTATCCATTTAAGGCCTGAGTAACTTGGGACACGTAAAAGTGCCTACAAAGAGAGAGGTTAAATTAAGGTAAAGAGAGAGATGTTATTTTCCCGAATAAAAAACCAATGGTGTATGTACAGATTTCTTGAAAATTATGCCATCTGGAAGAGCTTTAGCTGTGTCTAAAATGGCTATTTTACCCATTAGTTGGCTTGATACTTTGTGTTTTGAGCCTATTTATTTTTAATTAAAATTTCATAATTCGTCCCAGTTCAATGTTTCAGGATATCCGGAAAATTGTGGATATCTTTGGAACTCCTTAGCTTCCCAGAAAAACATGAAATTAAGCCGTAATCTCCGACTGATTTTAATTTGTAAAATTATTTTTGAGACTTCTGAAACCAGAACAAGTAGCATTGACCTAATCCTGGAAACGAAGAAGAGGAAGAAGAATATTATTTTTAAAGAAAACTCAGTCTCTGACACATCTGAAACTTGGTACAAATAATTGATAATGATAAAGATTTTTTAAAATAATGCTTTTAAAAATTGTCTTAATACATTGCTGTCAGAATTCTAAATATTTCTACTAAACTTTAAAAATAAAAGCTGAATAACTTTATACTCTCATAAAGGAAAGTAAACTAAATTGTGATTGGAATTATAAATCCTTATCTCTCTTATATGACCAATCGGATTTAACCTTATATTTAATAGAATTAAATTTTAAAAAATAAATTCACGCGACGTAATAATGTACTTAATATTTTAACATGTTGCATTTATTCATTCTATATCAATGTTTTGAACTGATTTGAAGCAAGAAGTAGCTCTGCAGATAACATTTTATAATCTCTCCGATTCTGGAAATCATAAGAGTTTCATTTTATATTTAAATAAAAATAATCAACGTTGTGAATAAGAATAATTGATTTTAAATATATATGGTAAAGAATAATTGCCAACAGAATTAACTTGATCTTCTTGGAAATCTATACAACAAATAAATCTGAATTACTTCTTCAACGAATATTTTTTTTTTGTGATACGTCTCCTGTGTACCAATTTCCGACCCCTGAGAAGAGAATCTACCAATACCGCAATTTACCTGAATAAAACAGATCTTAACCTAAACCTAACCAGAAATCCTTTCGAGCACATAAATCCTTTATCAGCTTTTAGCAGTATATAATGATAAATTCAACTGGATGGAATGATAACTGACAACTACGAAGTTATTTTAGATGACCACGCCCAATCAATTTTATATCTTCAAGGATGGATGTCAACACTCACACAGCTGGAATTGCTCACAATTGAATGATGAGCACAATAACGAAAGTGCACAACTTCCTCCAACAAATCTCAAATAATTGCACCAGTTTCTTTTTGAGGAATTCATACAGCCGCATTGACTACCATCTAGGATTTGTTTAAACTACATTCTCAATGCCAAAGGCTGACATACTCCATATTGGGGGGGGGGAAGTTATCAGATTATTTTCCCTACTCCTGTAATATTGAAGAGTTCATATAAATACTCAATGAAATTATTGATTTGAATATGAAAAACATTTCAAAACATAAACTTACGTAATACTTATTTCCATAATAGTATAGGGTCTCGTAGACTGCGATGGCAGGACATGTGGCATGAATGGGGAATGGAAATTTCTGGTAGGAAATCCAGAAAGAAAAAGCCCGGTTCTCGTAGATTGCGATGGCAGGATATGTGACCTGAATGGGAAATGGAAACTTCTGGTAGGAAAACAAGAAAGAAAGAGCCCAGTATATAGGCCAAGAATGAGGTGGAAGAATATCATTAACCATGATTTGAGAGAGGTAAATTATACAGGGGGTGATTCGAAAACGAAGATATCAACAGAGAAAACAAAATCCATTGCATTTATTGAAATTAAGCATAAAAGGACACAAACTGTAATTGGAGCAACAATTGAACAAGTAGCTTGTTTTAATTATCTGTGATGCACGATATCGTACCTACAAAATTTGGATATGGAGAGAAATTAGGGTAATTTCAACAGATATGTGGTTCAATAAGAAGATATTTTGAGAAATAAGACCACAAGGGAAACTCAAACTGAAATTTTACAAAACAATAGCCGTTCCACGTTAACATGTGGGTCTAAGACTTGGCTTTTAACGATCTCTGATAAACATAAAATTGAGACAACAGAGATGAGATTTCTGAGATCCGTTGCAGGTGTGTCTTTAAGAGATCAAAAGAGAAGTCAAGATATCAGAGATGAATTACAAATATATAATATAAACGAGAGAATATACAGAAATAAATTTAAATGTTTGAACATGTACAAAAAATGCCAAAAAAAGTATCAAAACAGATACTTCGTTATAGACCTGAAGGCTGAAGAAATGTAGGAAGACCGAAACGATGTTGAAAGGACTACCTGTATCATACTGTGCAGAGGGGAGTGAAAAACATTAGCTCAGGATAGGGATATATGGAAAGCTTATGTGCGCGCGACCATGAATCATGCCAGTAAGTAAGTTGGTTAGTTTATGGGGTCACATTACTAGATATTTTTGTATCTGACCGAATTAAGAACCCTGATGGAACTGATGTTTAGTGGGTTTGGGGGAAGACCGGATGGTTGCCACCAGACGTGATATTCTGTGATCATGAAGATAGAGAGCGTGGTACTTGTAAAGTAGCGGGAATTTGACACTTTCCAATATTGTTATTTTAACACAGTTCTAATAATGGATCACATTATAATTTATTATAATGATATTGTGAAAAGAAAAATTAATGCACGCTCGTACGGAATACGAGCGGTCCACGGTTCGATTCCTGGTTCAGACTTTATTTTTTTATTTCCACAATATAATTATAATAAGTAACGGGAAACTACCACATTTAGACATAAAGGCCGCTTAGTAAAACTTATGGAAATCCTGAGTCTGAAGTGAAGAATCTCCTAAGGCCTCAAAATAATTACATATATACATAAACACTCATAAAATAATGCAAGCAATCTCAATAAAAGCTAATGATTTAAAATGCATAATCTAATGTAAAAAAGTGTAGTTAGTATTAAGGACACTATACAGTTAGTCATTAATGTAAAACATGAAATAGCGACAAAAATGATTTCACGCTGTCACCAGTGAAGCTAAAAAACTGCTTAGCTTACATATGCTTACTATGAAATTAAAATGAAAATACAGTAAAAGCTCCTTATTCCCGGGTTAAAAAATTGCGACACTGTACCTTCCTTGGATGGAATGATTATTCAATTATATTATTAACCGAAAGCTCCTATTTGCCTCTGTCGCGACAAATAACATGAGAAATTATCCCAAACCCAGGAAGAATTAAAATATAAACTTCATTATCCTAGAATGTCCACCGCTGTGGTCTCGAGGTAGCGTGCTGCCTTGTCACGCAGCGGGCCCGGGTTCGATTCCGGGTCGTGGCAGGCTCCTGAGTGAGTTTTTTTTCGGGGTTTTTCCTCACCTGTAAGACAAATGTCAGGAAGCTTAGGGTACAACTGTCCCCGAAAATCATCCAGCCATCATTATCATCATTCACCGGTGTGGAAATAAACGGGAAGCTACCACACCTATAATTCCCTAGTAAAGCTGCAAAGCATAACATGAAAATGCTATGATTGTAGTGAAAGACCTGCCCTCGGGCAGAACACTATGGAATGGAATCCTGGATTGTGAAGCTTATATCAATTTGTTATTTAAGATTTGTTTTTTTAAGATTACTTAGAATTATATTGGTTTTTTGAGTGTTTATTTTATTATAAATGACATCTATTCCTACTGTGAATATATGATGGGCTCAAACAACAAAACCTAATAAACCAATAGCTAGTATAGCAAAAATCATACCTAAGTTACCGAAAGCCTCCTTGGATCCAGTGGTATATCCAGTCGGTATATTAGAAGGATTAGTATCCTGTATTAACCATGAACATTTTTTTTTACTTTTTTTTGCTGCAGGCAGATGCCAAAGCGGCTTTTACAATAGTGATTCAAACCAAACGGACAAATAAACAAACCTTACTATCACTAACCCTAAATTTCAATATTAAAAGCTGCTGTTGTATTTCAGGTGCCGATATGTACTTTGATAAATGCCTCCATCGCCACTATCGGTATAGTATTATTTCAACTTGTCATTCGTTGCAATAATTTTGATTGAATAACACGTGACTCTTATCCTTTGTTCCCAGTTTATAATGAGTAAAACGAAAGAAAAATTAGTATAGAAGAGAAAACAATTAGTGTTGCCGCTTAAAGAAAAATAGAAACGCTTGAACGTTTACGCGCTGGCGAATCGTTTGCATCTATATCACGCTGTTTTAATGTTAATGAATCAACTGTACGATTCATTAACACAAAATAAGGAATTCTATCGCTTGACAATAATAATATTTAGTAGAAATTGTTTAAAATCTCCCAATAAATTGATTTTATTTTGATAATTTTTATTTTATTTTTGGAACTTTGGAAGGTATCCCATACAAATTACCTTTCCATATTCGCGGCAAATTTGCGGAACATGCATCCATCCATAGTAATTCTGCCCGAAGGCAAGTCCTTCACTGCAATCAAAGCATTTTCATGCTAAAAGCTTGCAGCTTTAGTAGGGAATTGTAGATGTGGTAGCTTCCCGTTGCTTTCCACACCGGTGAAGGATGATGATGATGGTGATAATGATAAGGATGATGATGGTGATTATGGCCATATGATTTCGGGGACCGTTTGGGCCTTAAAGTTTTCCTGACATTTGTCTTACAGGTGAAGAAAAAACCCGATAAAAATCTCACCCAGAAAAACTGCCCCGACCGGGGATCGAACCCGGGCCCGCTGCGTGACAAGGCAGCACGCTACTTCGAGACCACAGCGGTGGACTTGCGGAACATATCCCCCGTGAATAAGGAGTTTTTACTGTATTCACTATTATTTAGGAATCAAGGCTAGGCAATTCCACATGTAACGCCACTAGGACATGCATCAGACCTAAGATATAATGAGAGGGAAAAATACGTATTTTTCGAAATCTTCAAAACACGAAGATAACGATAAAACAGTTTATTAATATTGCGAATATATTTGAATTAGATAATTATGAAGCTCCATAAACATAACGATATGAGCTGGTAATGACAGAAGTGTTTTATATTCTTACTCAGGTGGTTCAGACTTCAAAAATTAGTTAAACTGACTGAATTTTTCGTGTTTTTCCTCAGCCAAGGCAAACACCGGATTGAAATTACATTGCCACGATTCATTCTACAATTAATCTTGTCTTGTAAGCCCATGTTTTCCCTTAACAGAGATTTAGGCGCTCTCCCCCTACAGGGAAGAATTTGAACCATACTAATTTAGTTACACTTGTTTTCGTATAGATGTCATTTGAGTGGTCCGCCTCATACTGACATCGGAAACCAAGGTAATACTAGGACGGGAAAATTCGCTAAAGTTTGCTTAGAGGCCTTTTCATTCTGGCTTAAGGATCTTTTACGAGCCTGAAAATCTTCAGACTCGGGACCCATGGCTTAAAGTCTCTCCCGGAGGACTTGCTCCCTGGATTTTTCCATCCTAAAAAAAACCATCGACCCCGGCCGGGTTTGAACCCGCGGACCTCGGGACCAGAGGCAAGGAGCATAACCACAATTAATAATCGTTATTTAATCTATTTAAATCTTAATTCTTGTTTCCTTCAACGTTGTTTTTAGTTTAAATACATGGTTTATTATTCCTGTTATTAAATTGTAAATTCATTTCACTTATTCCTTATATCAAATTGTAAGAGAACTATTGATTTTACCACTAATAATCGTTCCTTTACAATTTATTAAATTTGAAATCAGCTTAATTTACACAAGATACAATAATATAGGCACCAGTGTGCACATATTTATTCACATACACCCAGAGTTCTAACAGGTAACTTAGAGCTGTATACCCAAATGTGCATACAAGCGATATGACCAAGATGTAAGTTTATCATAAGTAATGTCACGAGTGAATTTATCTAGAGGATTTGGAAATCAACAGTGGCATTTGTTAGGACTATTTAACGAATAAAAGTAAGCTGTTTACTGAAAAAGCGTTATTTAAATATAGTTACCGGTATTTTATAATAGCCTATTTATATATTTAAGTAAATGGCAATGTTTGAAAAAAAATCAGAAATTTGTGGTTATGTATCGTTTGTTCATCCATTGCAACTTGATCATATTAGGCCTATTTATTGTCAAATAGGATCGCAATATTGTAAGAATGCACCCAAGTGGAGAAAAAAATGAAAGGCATCAAATTGTATATTATAACCAACATTATAGGATCTTCATTTATTTTTTAGAAAACAACTCAGTAAAATCATTATTTAAAACACAATTATCAAATGTGTAGTTCCAAGGAATCTGTTCATTATTTGATATATTCAATGTATTTGTTGGAGGGTCAGTCACTGCAAAATAATGCTCTGGCCTGTTCAGAATATTAAAAAGAAGGAGCTTTCTTTATCACAAAAGCAGGAGCTGGTAAAGAGAATTCGATAAAGAGCGCACGACTGACATTGGTTGTAAAACAAAATTCATTGAAACGTGATTTGTCATTGACTTCCATTTGGGGCAGGCGTTAAATAATCAAAGTTTATATTTTAAAACAAGTAGGGGTCATAATATGAATGATTGAAAAAACTCTCACCTGATTGAATCTGCTGTGCCGTTCATTGTTGATTGTAATGAAGTCGCCTGGCCACTATTAACAGCCACACGATTAGCGGCACCTTGCGCAGGAGGATTGGTGCGGACTATTACTGTGCCGCCAGCACCTGCTGCTGTAGGAGGAGGCAACTTTCCCGCAGGTTTCAAACTATAACAAACAAATAACAATACTTAGCCATAAAAGTATAATAAAGTAGCACTATAAATCTGAGGTATTACAGTGTATTACTTACATAAACTGAAAGATTAATATTTTATTCTGGAATTGAATAGTTGCCCCGAAAAGGGATGTAACCCACAAAAATTCGAAAGTTAAGTTTTCAGTGGAATACTGATCTATCCGGAAAGTATCACGGCATGGTGCATGTAAAAGTTATCCATACTCTCTTCCAGACCTGTTTTATTTATTTTTAAAAGTTGGCTTTCAAGCGAATAGTGATCTATATGTAACAAAATGGCGGAAGCAGTTAGTCCAGTCATTAATAACAGTGCAGAAAAACAATTATTGCACATGTACAACTCATTCCACCACAGTTCCGTAAATTCGAATCAGAATCTTAGATAAATTGAGTGAAAATAAAAAAGACACAAAGAATGTAACGAAATAACATTTAATGTAAAATGAATACTGCAAATTAGATATATTCCAACTTAAACTCTGATTAATTTAGAATCTTTTCTAACTGAATCTGTGTTCCATATGTATTTTCTATTTCTTATTATAGCATTTTTAGTTAAATATGTGTTAATTATTTTTCCACTCTATACAAATTGTTGGGGGGGGGGAACGTATTATGTTCATTTTGAGGCTATTGCCTTTTTTATTATATCATATACATTTTATTCTCTCATCCTATTGGAATCATATAGAGCCAATTTGAATGAAAAATAACATGCGAATAACTAAATATTAACAATTTAATACAGAATTGAGTGCAAAAGTCATCTATCTGTATAAAGTGTAAAGTGATCCCACAACAGGCCCGGAGGCCCTTGGGGTAGTAGGAGGTTAAGGCTCCCACTTTTTCTAGACAATCGGCACTTTTATGTCAGCCGGGTTGTCAGCCCTGCGTGACGGCCGCCTTTACCCCCAGAACAAGCGTCTGGTACTCATTTCCGTTAGAGGCTGAGTCGACCCCAGGGCCATAGTGCCGCCAGAGGGTTTGGGTCAGTTTAAAAATCCTGACCTCAACGGGACTTGAACCCTCGACCCTCCGGCTTGTAGCTCAGTGCCTTAACCACTACGCTACGGCGTATTAAAATGTATATGATATAATAAAAAAGGCAATAGCCTCAAAATGAACATAATACGTTTTTTTTTTCCCAACAATTTGTAGTGTGTGGGTTATATCCCTTTTCGGTGCAACTATTCAATTACAATCGGCAACTTGGATTGACTTTGTATGATATTGCAAAACAGTAGCTATTTACCTATAATTTTGCTTTTATTTCAGATCAGTGCACAAATAACGAAATGTACATACCATTATTGGAGCACGCCGTAGCGTGGTTAGTTAAGGCAATATGCTACAAACCGGAAGGTCAAGGGTTCGATACAATTCTCGATTCTTTCACTCCATTTCATCCCCTTATGCAGATGGGTTTTGAACTTGGACTTAAATGGCATCCGAAGTGTCACTACCAATTTCAATAACCACGAAAACTATGGATTCATCACTATGCCCAAGCCGCCATGTCCCCGGCTTTGAAGTTTAGGTTATACGAGGGGTAAAGGGAGAATTCGCCCTCTACTGCCAATAAGGAAATGGTTGTAGTGAGAGTAGATGTCTGCCACAACCAATCAATTCTCTTGATGCAGTTATAGCGCGCTAGTAGGTTTGAAATTGCAGAGATGTTGTCAGCTGTACGTCTGCTAACCGCATACATAAAGCGGCCCCTCCCACTGAATATCCACGTCAACAACATTGTCGTGAATACGTCAAGGCCGGAGAATCAGTGGCTGCAGTATAATATCGGTCCTCTATGACTATATCAGCTTGCTGAAGATCCTGAATATCAAACTTGAGCTCAAACATCGGGACTATGACAAATCAGCCAAATGACCCCAAAAATTGTGGAATAGAGGCTTATAACGACAATTAAAGGTTTTTTCACCCCTTCTTGCCCCCTCATTCTCCCTTATGGTGCTAAAGATATAAATTGGGTTTGAATGATAAACTGTCATCAATGAGCACTGCGATCATTTTCAAGGAATTCAATTATATCCACTTAATTTAATATATTGAATTACAGTAAATACAGTAATTTTATTAAGGTGAAAATTATGGATTTAGGTGTCCTAGGGGTTAAAGTAGATATTACGTGTCACCTACACCGTCAACAAACAAATTAGGGACCCCGAAAACTATGCATTCGACACTAATCTCGGTCACTGTTTTCTATTTTTCTCCCCTTCTCATCTCCCCTCTTAGAAGTGCTAGGGATCAAGCGTGGATTTAAATGTCATCGGGATTGTGACCAATAAGCATTAGCGACCCCAAAAAAATATAGATTCGACTCTAATCTTAGATACTTTTTTTTTCTTAAATTTCATTTCACCCTTTAGCATCCCTTCCTCTTATGGGTGCTACGGGTTAAATGTGAGCATAAATGTCCTTATGCTGGCCCAGATCAAATAAGCGAACCCCAAAAACCATGGTTCCAACAACAATTTATATCATTGTTGACATTTTATTTTTCACTCATTTTCATATCCTTAGGTATGCTGGGTTCAAATTTTGGGCTTAAATGGTATCGGGACAGCCATCAATCATCTTGGCGACACCAAAAATTATAAATTCGACAGTAATTTCGGCCACATTTGATATTTCAGTTTTCACCCCCTCTCACCCTACTGCAGATGGTGTCTGAAAGTCAACTTACACGGTTTGGGGACTGTAACTATTCATCTCAGTGACCCCGAAAACCACGGATGCTTACCAGACCTTCATCATTATTTATACATTTAACCCTCTCTTACCATGCTAATGATCCTGGGGTCAAACTTGGTTTTAAACGTCATCCGGACTATGCTAATGATCCTATATATAACATGTTCACTAAATAATATGGCATATATACAAAAACTAAATCCTAGGGATAAAACTTAGTCTTAAATGTCATCCGAACAATCACCAATGAGCTTAGGGACCTACCAATCACAATAACTTTATGCATATTTTTTACCCCCTTCTCACCACCCTAGGGATGTTGGGTTCAAATTTGGGGTTATGTGTTATCTGCATTGTCACCAATGAACATAGAGACCTCGAAAACTATGGCTTTGAGACGAAACTCGTTCAAGGTTGTAATTTTATTTTCATCCATTCCAATCTCCCCTTAGGGATGCTAAAGGATCAAACTTGGACTTAAGTATCATTGAAATTGTGACCAATTAGCATAATGATCCCGAAAACTATGGATTGGGCTCTAATCATGGCCATAAATAAACATATAAGTATAAATATATAGAAGATGCAACAGTTATAATAGAAATATTAATTATAGGTTGGCTCTATAACTATGAAACACTTGGAGTAATATCACCCAAACTTCGTAGACACAATATGGCTTACAAATTAGAAATACTGCGAGGAGTAAGAAACACTATAAATACTAATGAAGTTCAAGGTAAAATTCCCTTGAGGTTCTAGTCAGAGAATATACAATTTTATATAATTGTACCCTGTTTTGCAGTCTCCTCAGCTGTTAAAATTATTATTAAAACGTTGTAGACATTGTAGGGCTTTCGGGACCAATCCCACCATCAGCAGGTTGTTTACTACTGTCCAGCTATCATCCATATACTGACTGACTTGTGATGATCGTGTATATATAATAGGTGACAAATGAGAATGTAGCACCAGGAGGGTCCTTAAATCTAAACTTAACCTAAATCCAGACCATATGCGACCATAGAAATAATTTCCTTTTAAGAAAAAAGCCCTGTGGTCTGACTGGGAATCGAACTCGGGACCCCACGAACCGTAGTCAGAATCTCTGACCACTAGTCAATAATGCTGGTCAAATATTTAAATTTAATAATGGAAGTTTTACTACCAACCCACTATGTTACATCTCCCCAAAATATTAAAATGGGATTTAAATCGGGATGGCAAGGTGAAAGTCTCAAACTTGCACCATTATTTTCGGCTAATATTGTGTCAGTTATGTAGGTTTTGTGTGTTGGTTTATTAATGAATCATATAAATGTGTTTTAGTGATTTTTCTCGATGAGTATATTTTGTTTAATTAACCCGGCTTGCATTTATTTTTCAAGGAATTTGATGTTGGAGCTTTATTTATTTGTATGAAACATTGTCAACAACTAAGCCAAAATTTAATTTTTCTTCCTCTTTCACGCAATCCTAAAAAAATATAAATATAATAATTGAAAATAATTATATGAAGATAAATGTTCTTCATTTATTAATATTCTTATATCCAATTAGTGACGCGAACATAAAAAATTATCATAAGTAATACCACGAGTGATTTCCAAATTATCGACAAGTGGAGAAATTATCTAGAGAATTTGGAAATCAAGAGTGGCATTAGTTAGGACTATTTAACGAATAAAATTAAGCTGTTTACTCAGAAATCATTATTTAAGTATAGTTATTTTAAAAATAGTTATATATTTAATGTAAACGGCGATGTTTGAAAACAAATGAGAAACGATCATTTCCTTCCTTTGTTCATCAATGCAACCAGATCATAATATTATTTATTGCCAAAGGATCACAATATTGTAAGAATGCACCCTAGTGGAGAAATTTACAACCAACGATTTAGGTATTAATTAATTTGATGTCCTATGATGTAAATATGTCAATTCTATTTTTCTGCAAAGTAATTTCCTAGAAAATAATTCGTTTAAAGTGCAAACAGTGTTTTTTTCTTGTGGTATAATCAATTGTTACAAATGTTTTTATATTATCTATCGCATGCGCTTTCTGCTGACATGCATGCACTATATATATATATATATATATATATATATATATATATCTTCGGGTTTTTACAGCTGCTGTCGTCTTCCCGTGCCAAACCTCCAAAGCCTACGGTCTTGGGCATCTTCGATGCTTAGCCCTCTAGCTTGCATTACTGTCTTCATGTTTTCCTTTCATGTTAACCTTGGTCTCCCTCTTTTCTTCTTTCTGTTCGGATGCCATTCATATAGTTGCTTCGGCCATCGCTCATCTTCCATTCTTAAGACATGTCCTAACCACTTTAATTCCTTCTCCTCAATTCTTTCAATTATGCTTTCTTCTGCTTCCATTATGTTTCTAATTTCCTTATTTGTGACAAGTTCTAATCTAGACTTTCTGGCACTTCTCCGTAAATAATCCATTTCTAGAGCTATTAGTCTATTCTTGTAGTACTTATTGATTGTCCATACCTCACTTCCATACATTGCAACAGATTCCACCAATGTTTTACCAATATATTTTTTTGTGTCTTTCCAAATATGCTTATCCCACCATATGGAATTTAACGATGATATTATTTTGCTACTCAATTCAATTCTATGTTTTATGTTCTCTTTGCCTATACCTTCAATGTTATCCATAATTAGTCCCAAATATTTAGTTTGTTTCACTTGCTTTATTTGGATTCGTTCTTCCAATATTAAATTTTCTCTTTCGTTGCTATTTATTGCCAGATATTCTGTTTTTTTGTAAATTTACTGTGCGACCCCATGATTCATATGTGTTTTTCAACCTTTTTATCACGAATTCCATATCAAATTTGTCTTGCGCTAAAACCAGTTGATCATCGGCAAATTGTAGTGTCAGCAAAAATCTGTTACCTATTGGGATCCCCATACCTTTGCAGCTTTATTTCCATTTCATTAATATGGATTCTACATAAATATTAAATAAAATTGGTGAAAGACTGCACCCTTGTTTCAATCCCTTTGTGGTTTTTATAGGATTAGACATTATATTTCCAATTTTAACATAAGCGGAGTTATCTTTATAGATTTGTTTAATAATATCTATTAGGTTTCTATCAATATTGCATTTCTCCAATACTTCCCATAATTTGTTCCTCGGAATTGAGTCATAAGCTTTCTCTAAATCTATCATTGTCAAATGGGTTTCTTCTCCAACTGCAGTCCGTTTTTCAATTAACTGTTGTATTGCAAATATATTGTCAACACATGACCTTCCTGGTCTGAATCCATTTTGATCTTCTCCTAATTACAAGATATTAAAATTAAGAACTATTGTTTATAATGTAAGAGAAATACGTCTCTTCTCACTAAAATTTAAAACTAACTGTACTCAGACATAGTACAAGTGAGATTGTTTTGTTAGCACGTGTCTGGCAGGGAATTTACAATACTCAGCAATCTAGATAGGCTTTCGCACTGGATTGACTGTCAAGGACATTCTTCTAAATCCCTTGCGTGGCCTATAGATAAGGATTTTTGTGTATTGGGTGGGTGTTCCTTTAAAATCAAATTGTTATCAACTTCCTTTAAAATCTCTTCAGTCATCCAGTATGTTTACCTTAGCTGGGTTACATTCCCTGTGTAATATTATGAGGGTGTCGTCTACATTCCACATATGATGTCCTTCCTTTATTGTATGATTGAAGTAATTTGATATACCTTCGCATATTTAAAGCCGTTTTGGGTATGCTAAGGGTCAATGGAAGCCCATTATTCTCATATATATATATATATATAGAGAGAGAGAGAGAGAGGGAGAGAGTTTTATATATATATATATATATATATATATTATATATATATAGGATTTTATGTAGTCTTGTTTACAACTCATGCCAAGAATTTTCTATCGGTTGAAATCTGGAATCTGTGGGCATGTTTCTATGACTTCCTGAAAGTTAAACAACTCAATTATATTTTCTTAAGCTTTATGCTTGGAGTCGTTGCCTTAGTAAATATGACACTATCTCTAACACCCAAGTTCTTAGTATTCTGTATATTGTCTTTCATAATGTTTAGATTATTTTCCTTATCAATGAAGGTGATTCCACCTACACCTATTAGTTAAATGCACACATGCCATCACATTTCTACTATCATGTTTAACTGCAGGCTTCAAATTCTTACTTTTAAATTCCAATAAATATTAGAAGTTAGTTTCGGTGACCGTACTCTCGGATTCTTTGTAACATTCGTAGTACGAACAGTTATGTCTCGTAGACTGCGTTGAGCAAGGGCATGTGGAGGGAAGTAGATTAGACAGGGGATGATTGGAAAAATTAGCTCAGGAGAGGGATGTATAGAGAGCTTACCGCCGGGTGGTCATGAACTTATGGATTCGATGGTGCCAGTGATTTGTTTGGTTAGTTGGTATGTGGCTCCTTAGGAACCAACATTGCAGCAGTGAATCGCAATGCATTTATTTATCACACTTCCATCTTAATATGTACCAGGTATCCCGGTGCCCACTAAGCATGTGTGGAATTTGGGTAGCTACAATAAGTAGCGACTCCAGGTTGAGAAGATCACCTATAATGGCTGGGAGACCCGACATGCTGATCAAATGTCACCCCTATACTGGCTTATGAGAGTCTCCTCTGTGATTAACACATTTGGACGTGAAGGCAGCAGCCGGCTGGTGGGCCAAGGGTCTTCTAGGCCTACCGTGCTTGGAGTTTTTATTTGGTTGATATTTACGGTACTATATCTAAATCAGGACATAGAATTTTAACAAATTTCCGTCAAATAAGCATGAAGTTAAATTAGTAGTTTATTTCTTCCGGTAGTTATAAAGCAATTAAAAGAGTCAACATTGTCGTGTTAATTACTGTGGCTTCAAGGTCCGTGGTGATGGGATGACGTTATTGTTTCCTGAGTACTATTATGCCTCTTCAGTTAAGTACTGTTACATCAGTTCTGATATATGCTGAATCACCATCACAGTGTGGATACTATTCTTTGCAACCATACTTATCAAGTAACAGAAAAATTGCGTCCTCTCTTATACGGTAATTTTGTTTTTACATTTAATGTCCCAGGTTATCATTTCGACATGTATTGTGTTTTCTTTTGGTATTGGCGTAATTATAACCCATTTCTGAGGGGAGGCGCGTGAAAGGCGGGATTACGCTGCTTCAATGATACAATGGGTGATGATGGTAATAGTGCGCCAGGAGAGGTCCGTTTTGCTGATGAACGATCTCTCACTTTTCTAATTCAAATGTTAAAATAAGTTTCATTGTGAAAAAACAATATGGCGGTCGATAGAAAGATTTTCTAAATTTTGGCTTCCAGGCAAACCTCCATTTCGAATGGTCAGATTGTGCTGATTTTTTAGATCACCTCTTTCGTTTTATTTCAATCCCATATACAGAGTTTCGTTCCGAAAAATAAAAAATTGCAGCCACTAGAACGATTTTTAAATTCTCGCTTCTGGTTGATCACCAATCCTAATGCCCTGATTTTACTGCTAAATGAACTCGCCCTTACTTTTCTTAATTAATTGCTACAGGCTATACTGAGTTTAGTTACGAAGAAAATTGCACGTTGAGACAAATATATATATATATATATATATATTAATTCAAAAATTTCAAAAAAATGTTCATGGGTATAATCTCAGTAGCGGCATTAATTTATAATTCGCTAAAAGCACAGGGCAAGTACTCAATCCTTTGTCGGAGCTCTGCTAAATCGAGGAGCACAGGGTGGACGAGCACGTGATCTTTAACATAACCCCATAAGAAAAAAATCACACGTAGTTAGGTCAGGTGACCATGGAGGTCACAAAACGCCTTTTCTGCACAGTGAACGCAAAGTTTCATGAACTGATATGACTGCCCTCTAGTGGTAAAATTTACAATTACACTTTGTCAACAAGTACGTATGAAAACTTGGAAATATAATCTTTCCTCTGATACAAGTGTTTCCGCCATGTCTGTTATGGTTACTGTTCTAGAGACCCACGAGACCCTAGCGGGACTTTTGACTTGCCCTATTTATTAACAAGTATCCCGTAAAATGAATGCAGATTTAAGAATACCCGATTGCAATTTTTAATGTTTGTGTATTTTATCTACTGTTTTTTATTAATTGTTCTTACGCCACATAAATGACAAATAATTTCTAACAATCGTAATTTAATGTCTGAAAGTACGTAACATTAAAACATAAAACTTATTTTTCTACACACATACCATGAAGGCTTATCCTGAAAAATAAAAGTGGCACTTCATATTTATATTAATAAGTCGGCATACTGTAATGTTTGATGCTTAAAACAATTCTGTTCAGTAATATATAGATTTCAGTGGAAAGAAAGTGTCCGAAGAATGGATCCCATAAAAGACTCAGGTAAATTATTGTATTATCGCCTCATTCTGATGGTTGACGGGACATTGTATGAGAAGGTACTTACCAAGGTCCTTATACTAAATTCGTCACAAAAGGGCTATGCGAGGAATAATTCTCTGTATTACTTCAGAAGTTTTTTTTTCATCTCATTTTTAGAGCCTTTTCCCGTAGTAGATTATCCCCACTATCGATTACATAAAAGCGAGTGCCGCGCGACGATGCTTAACAATGATTAACATGCGGAACCATAGTGGTGGTAGTCGGCATCTTTGTATTTAATTACATATAACAACTGCGAGGAAACAAAGCGAGCCGCTGGACAACCAGCATAGCAAGGCGATAATATATGCATAGGCCTACGAAGTAGGAAGAAATTTACGAAGATCTAGAAAATGCTGGTATGAGACACGTGGAGCAAGTGATTATGTTTGAAGCAGGTAAGTATGTATATATATATATATATATATATATATATTACATGAAACTCAAAGGCTTATTATGACGCTATAAAATTATGAGAATACTACATCGTACTCTTAAATTTTCTTGGAAGCTCCCCGATGGTTTCTATAGAATTCTCATAACTTGAGGGCAAGTTAATGTTTGCTATGTAGGGAGTTGCCTCTTTGAAATAAAGTCATAAAGCACGACTTGCAAAATAATTTTATAATAAAGGAGCCTTGGGCCACTCTATAGTTTTATAGTTTTTGTAACGACTTGCCTATTTTATGATTAGTCACACAACGGTACAGACATTCAGCTGTCATGTACCTTCATTTGTTCTCAAACAAAGGCTTAGCGGTATTAAATACTTCTGAATTTTAATAAACTTCTATGATGTATTAATTTCTTCATTAAAACAGCACGCACATCCATGTGTACATTTGACTAACTTATAAACAAATGTACGAAAATAACCTGTTCTGAATATGGACTATAATTTTTACTCCCTCAACTGCGGAGGGCATCTTCAATGGCGAATGCTTCTAGGTGATGTTACCTTGTAGACTCACAGCCGAGTCTACTATAAGGTAACATCACCTAGAAACACTCGCCACTGAAGATGCCCTCCGCAGTTAAGGGAGAAACACCTGGAAGAAATACCAGCTATAGACCACGGCCACATAGCCCGAAATCTTTTTAAATTATGATTACCGGCCGTGAAAGCCTGCATTTTACAAGTACAAGACTTCTCTTGAATACAACCAAACATTCTCTCAACTTTAGTTTTGATAATCTCAATCGGATTTTGCTACTTTCCAACTGAAGTAGTTACAGTATTCAGTTGTCTTCATGAGACTGAGTAAATCCTACCAGACTCTACTCTCAAATATTATATGATATAGGTATAAACATAACTGAAAGTGCGGTGATACTAGTCAGTCGCGTTAACCGTCACACCATATAGAAATGCAAACTTTTATTGAAAACATGTTTTCTACTTAATTACGGATATATATATATATATATAGGCCTATATAATTTCTGCATTATAAAATTCATGACAAATGAGAAAATTTCAACGAAGAATTAAACGACAGAAAAATAAAGCAATGAAATGATTTTCAATCCAGTAGCCTATGTAGGCGTTACCAACATTGTAAGGGCTTGTATAAAGTTTTAATCATAGCTAAATTTTAGATTGCGTTAGGAAATGAAATATCATCATCATCATCATCATAGTACATTCACGAATTTAGGCCATTTGTTGACCTGTTTCGGCCTCAAGAGAAACACCATCCAGAAGTCTTTTGAGTGGACGTCCTGGTCTTCTTCTTCCTGCAGGTTGATATCATAACATTTGTTTGGGTATTCTGTGATCTTCCATTCGATGAACATGTTGCATCCATCTTGACTTATAATCAGAAATTTTGTTTTCTAAAGATTCCATGTGTAATTCTTCTAAGATGTCTTCATTTTTTTTGTGATCTAGTAGTGTGTATCCTGCAGTCCTCCGAAGATATCTCATTTCAGCAGATCTAAGTCTCTGTATATCCTTCTGTTTCAACGTCCATACTTCGCTACCATACAAAAGAGTTGGAAGAGCCAGTGTTTTATACACTTTCAGTCTTGAATGACTGAAATGAAACAAATGAGTATAAATAAATGAATTCCAATAACTATGAGAACGATTAAACATTTTATGTTTGGACCCATATACCTTAATTAGGTATCGTTCCACGGGCTAATGACAGGTCAATCCCAAGATTGTTGAGGGAGGAAATACTTCATCACGTATTCAGAACAACTTCGAGGCTGAATCAGCCTCCTAAAAACGAGTCTACAAAGGTTTCCTCGGGGGCAAATAATCCAAAACATTGAGCCAGTCTTTGTGCCTCTCCATGCCGCCGACTTAAAATATACCGACATATCCCCCTTAAAACTTGACAGCATAAGAGGATACTTTTATCTATTAAACTTGTATTAACGTAGAAGTTCTAAAAACGTTTATATTAAATTCGAGGCTAAATTTATTAATCTATTGTAACTATTAGAAATGCTGAATATAGAGTTTAAGGATATAAGGAGAATGAAAGTAATGGGAGTTGCAGTTTCTGAGACCAAATATTATTTACAAACTAAAATGTATTTGGAAAGAATGAATTCACAAATTTAAATGGACATTTGTGCGCGCTTCTTCCTAATATCAGATTAATACAAATACTTGACCCTTAAATTGGAAATGTATCCTAAGAGATACACTGCTTTAATTTATTTATATTTAACATTGTTTATAAATTAATAGAAAAACAAATGAGTATAAATTACTTAAATTTATGTCAAATTACACAATAATGTACGATAATAACTTACGAATTTATATGATTATGTTTCCATTGCGGTTCGAAACATTTAAATAGCTGGCACGAGAAATAATTGTGTCCCTAATTTAAGGGTTAATAGCTTTACATAAAATAAACTCGTTAATATATCCAACAAATACCCTATATTAAATTATAAATCAAAACATGGAATGAACACGAGCATCATCTTCTAAACCAGGGATAAGGAACTCGTAAACGGACGTCATCCCCATTCCACATGTAGGCTCTCTCTCGGCACGCAAAATACAGTATAATACTGGCGAGAATCTTTCTTGAGGCGCATAGTTGAATATTTTTTTTCACATTAGTATATTAACGACAGACTTAATAGTAGATAAAGAAAATCGCAATAAGGAGAATAAGGTATAATCATATAAACTGGATCAGAGTACAATTACGAAAACAGTTGCCCACAAGTATAATTATGTCTAACTAAACATTATAACAATAATCCCTCCAAAATCTATGAAGTGCTGTACCATCACTCCCTATGCATATTATTTTTTATTTAGGAATATTCCATAATACAGTGTTTCTCCTTCAACCCAAAGTGATTTGTCGCCAGAGGTTCCTGTCTAAAGCAACTTCTTCCCTCAAATCTCTAGCTTCCATACTTTTCTTTACTCCATCCATCCATCGTTCTCTAGGCCTGCCTCTTCCACTTCAGCTTTCCAATTAAGGATCTTCTTTGGTATTCTCTCTTCTTCCATTCTTATGAGATGTTCATATCCTTTCAAACGTTTTTCATCTATTTTTTCTAGTATGTTTTTTTTAGCTTGCATAATAATAGTAATAATAATAATAATAATAATAATAATAATAATAATAATAATAATAATAATAATAGTAATAAACTTATATATAATTTGAAACTTACATACAGAATAATTAAATATAGGAACGCCTAGAAAGAAAATGTAGATAGAATGTCAGAAGAAAGATTTCCAAAATGATTGCTAAATTATAAACCACACGGAAGGAGAAAAATTGGACGCCCACACAGAAGATGGTTTGAACAACTTTAACAATTCTAGCTTCCATGAAACCGGAACGAGCCAACAGGCTTAATCCCTGGATGAATAATAATAATAATAATATAATAATAATAATAATAATAATAATAATAATAATAATAATAATACGTAATATACTACTAATTAAGTTAAAATAAAGTAATCCCACTACAGGCCTCAGGAAGCCCTTGCGGTAGTAGGAGGTCAAGGCTCCCAGTTTTTCTGGGCAATCGGCACTTGATGTCAGCCGGGTTGTCCGCCCTGCGTGACAGCCGTCTTTACCTCAGAACAAGTGACAGATACTCATTTCCGTTAGAGGCTGAGTCGACCGCAGGGCCATAGTGCCGCCAGAAGGTTTGGGTCAGTTTAAAAAGCCTGATCCCACCGGGACTTGAACCCTCGACCTTCCGGCTTGTAGCGCAGTGCTTAACCACTACGCCACGGCGTGCCCGCATATAATTAATTACATTTCTTTCACATCACGCAAAGCATATTAACATATTATTGCTAACCAACCAATAGATTTCTAATCAGATCTAAAAGCTTATCTTTTCCATGTTAATTGCCATTAAGATGTGAAGAATTGAAATGTCGTGTGATGATACAAAGCCTCACGTAGAAGAATTTAATGTTTAGAACACAATAAATACTCAGCTTTATTACATTCTGAATGCGTAAATAATCACTTTCCTCTTCCTCAAGAACTACATATCTAGCTGTTGCATTATCCATGATGGAACTCGCTGGCTACTCTCTTTCTGTCGTCATTCATCTTCTAACACATTTTCGGGTATGTGGGATTGACACAGAAGTAAAAAAAAATCTGATGACTATAAAAAACGGGTCATTAAATACTACATTAATTATTATCCAACAAATGTCAGAAACCTTCGAGGTTCAAATAACCCCTAACACCATCTGACCATCCATACCACATTCTTCTTGTTTAGTGTGAACGAATTGTATGTTTTGTCTTCAATCTTTGTGTTGTCTCTGAGGTGAACCGGAATTGAGCTGATCACTCATTTCAGGATGCAGCCAAAAATTGTGTACCATCCAGAGTTTAAATATCCTCTCCGACGGGTAGTGTTCCTGTAAGAAACGGGTGTGCGGGATATTTAAAAGCACTTACAAAGGGAGAGTTTGAACTATGATAAAGCGCCTAAAATGGTATTAATATTCGTTTTAAAGAAAAATTACAAGTATAGTCTTTATTTAAGTTATATTTTCTAAGTTTAATAATTTGCGTTGATTAAATACTTTAGATCTTATAATACGAAGAAAAAAAAAATAGGCCTGTAAACGTAATAAGTATAAAAAATGTTATATCGGTAAATTTTAAAAATAACGGCTTGATCCCATGCTGTAAACATAAATGGAATGATGGAAAACGCTATTTTTTATAACAAACTAACAAATAATATTTGTTAAAAAAAGAGAAAAGCAAATTATGTGTGTTTTGTTACAGTAACTACCATAAATGTTTAATTTCAATTACTTTATAGTCTTGAAGTCCACCGCTGTGGTCTCGAAGTAGCGTGCTGCCTTGTCACGCAGCGGGCTCGGGTTCGATTCCCGTTGGGACAGGCTCCTGGGCGAGGTTTTTCCTCACCTGTAAGGCAAATGTCAGGAAGCTTAGGACCCAAAGGTCCCCGAAAATCATCCGACCATCATCCTTCAACGGTGTGGAAAGCAACTGGAAGCTACCACGCCTAATAGTCCCCTAGTAGAGCTGCAAAGCATAGCATGAAAATGCTATGATTGCACTGAAAGACTTGCCCTCGGGCAGAATTACTATGGATGGATGGAAATATATATATATATATATATATATATATATATACACCGACCTTAGCCCTCTTTTAACTTTATGAGAAAATATCTTCCTAGATGGGAGTATATATATATATATGGATGAAAGTGTAGCACCAGTGCGAGAGACAGATGGAGAGAGAAATCTACATACATGCACACACACATACATAATTTTAATGTTTACACGTTTACACATCTTTCTGTGCCTAAAGTTTACCTAAATGTGTGTGTGTGTATATATATATATATATATATATATATATATATATATATATATGGAATGATTAGAAAAATAAATGCCTGGACGGGATTCGAACCCGGATATATATATATATATATATATATATATGTGTGTGTGTGTGTGTGTGAATAATGGAGAATATAATGTATATATATATATATATAAGAAAAATAAGTGTTTGAATTGGAATTGCCTAGTGGTGTAATGGATAACACGCTGGGGTACCAACCCAGATATCCGGGTTCGAATCCCGTTCGGGCATTTATTTTTCTTATGTCATATATATATATATATATATATATATATATATACACACACACACACACATACATATACCCATATCTTTCTATAATTTACTTGAATTGATTCAATAATTTATTAAACATTATTTGAACACTAAAAGATCAAAATCCTTTTGTTTATAATGGAAAATATTTGAATCTCGAGTACGGAACTTAGATAGGGCATAGGCATATGTACACAATATGCTTGAAATAAGATTTGTAAATGGCAGTGATCTTAATTTGAGGTTAGGTCAAATATTTGTAGGATTTTAACAACTCGCAATGTTAGAAGCGGGAGAAAATTACGTACTTGAGTTAGAAGGTGGTTTAAAATCTGAAAGAAATCAATTGCAAATCGGAGAGAATACAATACCAATCGAAAGTGATGATATATCGTACAATGAATTTTTTACGAAATACTTATGTAAAAATTTACCATGCATTTTGCAGATTAAAGCAACAAAAAATATATATATATATATATATATATATATTCGGGATTTTCAATTATAAAAATTAAATTAGATAAACATATAATTTTTTAAAAAAATCACTTTATCTTTCTTTTCTGATAAAAAAAAACGAAAGCACCTACAGACGCTGAAAACTTAAACCAAGCAAATACTATTTCACTTTATCTTTTTCTGATTAAAAAAGCATCTATACAAACTGAAACTAAGCAAATGCTTTTACCGTGAAGTTGGTGCCGGCAAAGTTTTCCATCCTGTTTCTAGCTTGTTATTTTGAAACTGCGATATTTTAGGAAATCTGGAAGTAGTGTGATGGTGATAGTGATGATGGCGATACATTTCGCTCATATCGTATACTGAAGGTATCACTAACACTTATTACATCGCACACCAATACGTCAGTCGTACGCACTGTCACCGCGATGACTGAGGTGCGAGAGGATGTACACTGGAAACATTAACACCGGCGTTGCCACATGTGTACCGCTAGGTACGTCTTATCTTCTAGATGTTACATCTTATAAAACACATCAACCACATTCCGTTATTGTGTCATGTATAGAAAAAGGGTGATAGGTCACCATGCACAATGAATACTCTTCCAGCGTACAAGAAAAAAAATATAGTCGCCTGCAGAAATGTCAGACTGCATGAAGGAAAACAATTGAAAGTTCAAGTTGATTCAGTCAGTTCGAATATAACCTACGAAGAAGTACTCTAACATCACTAGCAATTATTTAAAACAGGAGACAAGCATGGCCTAAATACTTTCATCATTCAGCAAGCAGTTTAGAAAAAAATTCAACCAGGAAATTAATTGATGCGGGCATTGTGAAACAATGTATAGTTCAATAAATTAAAAATACTTTTAATATAATTATTTAATTATTTTGTTCTATAACGGAAAACTGTTGAAGTCCTGATGTTCAATGATAGATCACACAATTACATATTACATAGTAGCTAATGCCCGCCGTGCGCTGCTGAGCCTAAATAAATTAAATGTCTTTTAATGGTTAGTTGAATAAGTAAAAAAAATTATGAATACATATCGTAATTATGTTTAGATATCCCGTGTTGATTACCCGGCGTTACTCGGGAATCTACTTATCCCGATCTTATTGGCATCAATAAGCTGAAAGACAAAAATGATTATTGTTAGTTATCCGTAAAAGATAGGCACATGCTGTCGTGGACTTTTTAGTGGTTTTTTTTTAGATATTCAATTCTGTGTACATTAATTTGTATTAGTTATGGTTTAGCAGCGTAAGCCATTTAAGCGTCCAAAAAGTTAGTTTTTTAATGCACCGAAGCTATTTTTTTAAAGCTCTGGCGTTATAGTAGGGGCCTACGTATGACATATTATATAGACCTACGTAAATTGTCCCAGAAAACTTCTCTAAATGATGGTGAAAAATCCCATTAAAATCGGTCAAGTAATGTTTGACTCCATAAAAGTCAGACAGACAGACTCGCAGAATCTTATGTTTATAGGCCTATATGGAGTTTGTAATGGAAAACATGTTAAAGTCATGATGTCTACTGAAAGTAGAAAATAAGTTTATATTAAGTTTTATTGGCTTTTTGCTGCCGAATTTCATAAAGAGGTTTTAAGCCCATTATGCAAATATATTTATAGTTATAAGTAACATGTTTAAAACCGAATATAGTTCTAACTAACTCACTGGCATTATTGAACCCGTAGGTTCATGGCCCTTATCCTGAGCTAATGTTTACCAATCAACTCCTTTATAATGTACTTCCTTTTAAAATCTCCACCTCATTAATGTTATTCTCAAACCTGAGCTCCTTTTCTACAGGAAGTTGCATATACCCCTCTTTCATTCCCCATTCATGCCACACGTCCTGCCCATCACAGTCTACGAGACTTAACTGTTCTTATTATATCTGGCTTCCTGTAAAGATCAATTATCTCACTGTTATTTAGTCTTCTCTATTCGCCTGTGTGTTCTCTCTTTGATCAAAATTACAGTTAAGAACAGAAGTGGGTTACAATAACGCCGATGCCAGGAGAGAATACCAAAATTGTCGGTGTAATGCCATCCTGTGGTAATGAATATAGGAAAAAAATCTCAAATACTTCTAATATTTTCTCTTCCCTTAAAGTAAGAGTCCATGTTTCGCATTCATATGATATAACCGGGAGAATGAAATGTTTATATATGTTCAGTTTAACATTTTTTTTGAAAGAAGTTCGGAAGACAAGAGTCCCTATAATGTAGCCTATAGGCTAATACTAGAATGCATTTCCAGAACTGAGTCTATGTTTAATTTCTTTGTACACTTCATTCATGTTTCTAATTTTTCTTCCTAATTATTGGTATTTGAATTCAGATAGTTCTTCAAAATTTCCCTCATTTTTCATTAACAGTCCATTTCAAGACTAGGGCACGTAATGATCGTGAGATATTTGAAGTCATTTTCAACAAGTACAGTAGTAGTAGTAGTAGTAGTAGTAGTAGTAGTAGTAGTAGTAGTAGTAGTAGTAGTAGTAGTAGTAGTAGTAGTAGTAGTAGTAGTGGTAGTAGTAGTAGTAGTAGTGGTAGTAGTAGTAGTAGTAGTAGTGGTAGTAGTAGTAGTAGTAGTAGTAGTAGTAGTAGTAGTAGTAGTAGTAGAAGTAATAGTAGTTTATTATCATTTAATAATGTATTTCAAAATGTAAACATATGACCTTATGAATATGTACTGAACGAATGTTCATGTTAATTATAATCGATGGAGTTGATCAAACTTGTCGGTTACCTTGGTGTTCTGGAAATAAATTCCGGATCTTCTACTCCGGCGATACAGAATCGATCTCATTGATCTGGAGGATTTTAAGTAAATTTCTTATGTCTTAGTATATGTCCGAAAGTAAAATAATAAAAAATAAATAAATAAATAATAATAATAATAATAATAATAATAATAATAATAATAATCTTCTTCTGACTGATTCTGTTTGTAATTCTTTGAGAATCTCAGAATTCCTTTTATGGTCTGTTCTTGAGTAACCTGCAGTACGTCTCATAAATTTCATTTCTGCATAATAATAATAATAATAATAATAATAATAATAATAATAATAATAATAATAATAATAATAATAATAAAAACATACTGGGAAAGATGGAAAAAAAAATTATATTAAAAATATATTAATAAAATCATTATAATTAGTTAATTTAAACACGTGTTCGGAGTACAAAACAAAGTGTGATCATAGTCATAAATAAGAAAATGAACTCAAAACAAACGGATGATTATTTTATTAACTAGGATGTATTGGAAGAGAAGCTGGTACCGAGATTCAAACATATTGAGAGGTTGATGTAATACCAGTAATAGACGCTAATTTTGAAAATGCAAATTCGTAATGTTTACTCCCGTATAAGTGTTTACGTACACAACTCTTCGTAACACAGTGTGTAAGGAAATTTCCTTTTCACACATTAGTCGTCATGACAAGAATTTAATGACGCGTCATGACGTATGAAAACACGGTTTATGTCATTAATATATACAGGACACGAAGTTTAACTTACAAGTTAAAACTACTTTGTATTAAACATACACCCTGTATCCTGCAACATTTCAGATGCAATAATCACATAAGCAATTATTTATATAATTCAATATTATTTTGAGAATTTGTAATTATATTATATTATATTCTTACTTTCACTTCGAACTACAATTTGTTTCAATTTCTAACTGATGTGGAATTTAAATTAATAAAGATACAGGCGTTAGTAAATTCAAACAAAAACCTACCACTAAAGTTCAATTTTTTTAATGTCCTAGGTTGTCCTTTTGGACAATTCTGGTCTTCTCTCCTGGCATTGGCGTAATTGTAACCCACTTCTGAGGTTGGGGCGCCTGGAAGGCGGGGTTACGTTGCCCCGAAGATATGATGGGTGATGATGATGATAGTGGTGCGTCAGGAGAGTCCTTAATCCTGAGCTTAATCTAAGATGAATATGAATGATGATGATTGCGATGGACATATGATGTTCGGGGACCGTTTGGGCCTTAAAAGTTTCATGACACTTGTGAGGCAAAACACCGATAAAAACCGCTCGACCAGATTCGAACCCGGGCCCAATGCGTGGCAAGGTAGCACGCTACATCCAGACCACAGTGGTGGACAGTTCAAAATTTAATAAGATTAAAAGACTGATATTATTATTATATTAATTTTCTAGTCATATATTCTAAATCTTGAGCAATTAACAATTGATCCTCTGCAAAATATAAGCTGTATAAAGTTTTGTTGTTTGAAATAGGAATTCCCATGCTTGAACATTTTCTCCTTCAATTCTTTAATATTTCATGTACATATATTTTAAACAGAGTCGGTGAAAGACAAAAACCTTGACGAAGACCTTCATTTATCGTAAAACCATGTGACAATTTACAGCCAATTTTAATTTTAGATATGCAATTGTCATATAAATTTTGTATAGCTTTAATTATTATAGTCTTAATTCCCATACGTCTTACAGCAATCCATAGTTTCTCTATAGGGGAAGAGGATCGACTACCAAAATCTGTTTTGGAATGGAAACCTGAGGGAAGACGAGGCAGAGGAAGACCAAAACCTCCTGGAATCAGGGAATATGTTTATACATGAAGCAGAAACATCTTCAACCAGGAGATTGGATGGACCGACAAAATTGGCTTATTAGGAATCGGACGATATCAAAGGCATTAATTAACCGATGATCTATCTATCTATTAATAATATTATTATTAATGTTGTTATTATTATTAATATTATTATTATTATTATTATAAGATAGGTCGTATAATTGGATTATGTTTCATGTACAAATAAAACAATTTCAATAACTTTTTCAGCATGAACTTAATCTCTGTAATGAACCAAAATAATTAAATCTCTCGAAATGGATCTACTGGAACTTGTCATCAAAACGAATGTATAAAATCAATAAAATGAAATGGAATATACTTGATACCAGAATTCAATATTATTATAGTACTGTCTTTTAATAATATTGAATATTTTATACACAAAATAATCAATATATAACTTTTAGCTTATAATAAAATTGTAATATATATTAGACCTACATGATTAAGGCATGGTGTCATAGTTCAGAGCAACGGAACTTGTGCTGATTCGATTCCCAACTGAGGAAGAAATTTTTTCATGGAATTTTCGGCTAATATGAGACCGGTGTCCACCCAGCATCGTGACGAATTTCGATAGCTACAATAAGTAGCGGTTCCAAGATGAGAAACCAGTTATAACTGCCGGGGACCCGACCTGCTGATCACATATCACCCCTATACTGATTGAATGATCGTTCACTTCTGTGAATAACATAGGTAGATGTGAAGCCAGCAGCTGGCTGGTTGCCACAGATCTTCTAGGCCTCTCGTGCTATGGAGGATTATTCATAAGTAATGCCACGAGTGATTTCCAAATTACAGAGAATTTGGAAATAAATAGTAGCATTTGTTGACTATTTAATGAATAAAATTACGCTGTTTACTTAGAAATCATTATTTAACTATAGTTATTTTAAAATATTTATATATTTAATGTAAACGGCGATGTTTTGAAAACAAATGAGAAACGATTGGTACGCTTCATTTGCTTATTTTGTTCATCACCATATTATTTATTGCCGAAGTATCGCAATATTGTAAGAATGCACCCTAGTGGGGAAATTTATAACCAACATTATAGGTATTAATTAATTTCTGATGTCCTATTAAGTAAAGATGTCAATTATATTTTTGCGCAACGTCATTTCCTGGAAAATAATTCGTTTAAGAAAGTGCAAACACTGTTTTTTTTTGTGGTACTAACAATTGCTACAAATGTTTTTATATTAATTCCCACATGCGCTATCTGCTGACATTCATGCACTATATATACAATCTGGTAGCCATATTTCTTAGAATCAGCCACTGCAAAATAATGCTACGACCTATTCAGAATGTTAAAAAAGGGCGTGCTTTCTTTAATATGATAAACTTGGTTGCTAAATTCGAGGCGAAATACGACTGTGATTGGTTGTAAATAAAAAATCATTGAAATGTGCTTGGTCATTGACTCCCATTTGAGGCATTAGTTAAATAGTCATAGAAACCAAGGACATACGTCATTTACACTTTTTCTTATACTCAAATTATACTAGAAATCCCGGATTACAAATCAGTTTAAAATTAGAAAAAAAAGTTTATGTTTCTCTAAAAAAATGAGCATCCATATTTAATATTATTAACATTATTTATAAAAAAATAAATCTTCTAATGAATATAATTTCAACTGGTCCTCAAATTGACATTTGTTAAGAAATTTAAGCAATGTATCGCAGATAAGAAATGTTGCCTTTCAGAATATTTGTGCCCATTAAAAAAAAACCTATTGTTTTCATTTTTAAACCATGCATTTATAAAGATAAGTAATGAATTCATATTAAAAAAATAATATTCTTATAATGAAATAAACTGGGTGTGTGTAAACAAGAAAGAGTGTGTATAAAAAAATACTAATTGAATTAAAATCGTGTTTCAAAAAATGTTGAAAATAATTATGTAAACTAATGAGTATATAGCTTTCTGATCAAGGGAAAAAAAATCCTGGCACATTAACAGCGCCGGTTCAATGTACTTTTACTCAGTAATTAATAAATACGATTAAATACAGAATGTATGCACTGAATGCTGTTCACTTATTTTTGGTTATATAGTTTATTCCCTCCATTTTGGAAAAATATAATTTTAACTTCAAGTTCTCGATTTTAGTAAAGTAAATCAATGTATGGATGTTTACTTACGAATGCGGATTTGTAAAGAAGATTGTTGCAGCACTTAGTAAAGTCAACAAGAAAATGAAATGCAATAAACAGTTGCCTCAGATTTCGAATAACACGGCATCGTAAGATCCGCTCCATCTGCCGTTACCCCAGGCTAGGCACAACAGACGGCAACTGCAGACATTGTCCAGTCCAAGCTGGACAATCGTAAAAAACACGCTATAAAATGTAAATACCAATTTAGCTTCCACGTGATATAAATACAGTAAAGTATCACTAAAGTAAAGTAAAGTGATCCCACAACAGGCCTCAGGAGGCCCTTGGAGTAGTAGGAGGTTAAGGTTCCCACTTTTTCTAGACAATCGGCACTTTATGTCAGCCGGGTTGTCAGCCCTGCGTGACGGCCGCCTTTACCCCAGAACAAGCGTCTGGTACTCATTTCTGTTAGAGGCTGGGTCGATCCCAGGGCCATAGTGCCGCCAGAAGGTTTTTTTTTGGTCAGTTTAAAAATCCTGACCCCCAACGGGACTTGAACCCTCGACCTTCCGGCTTGTAGCACAGTGCCATAACCACCACGATACGGCGTGCCCGGTAAAGTATCACTATGTTTACTACTTTCGAACACAACTAATTTAAACAACTGTTAGCTTAGGAAGAAGAGTGGAGGCGGAACAGCGGAAATTCAATAATATAAGTTGTCTGATTACATAATAAATAATAGTTTTAAAAAACTAAAATAACACGTTTTATTAGAGAACCGAACTAAACAATGAAAAATAATTTTAATTTCCAACACGCTTGGGATAAAATTAAAATAGTTAACAAAAAATCATCTCCAATACATCTAGAATAAAACGAAAGTTATCTACAAAAAAAAAATTACCATCAAAAGCGTGGGGTGCTCTATATCAATTAATATATTTGATAATAAATAGATATTGGTAAAAGTAAAGTCTCTAAGAACAAAACGTAAAAACCATAAAAAGCACCCCACGCTTTTGACGGTAATTTTTTTTTGTAGATAACTCTAGTTTTATTCTAGATGTGTTGGAGATGATTTTTTTGTTGACCATTTTAATTTTATCCCAAGCGCGTTGGAAATTAAAATTATTTTTCATTTTTTAGTTCGGTTTTCTAACAAAGCGTGTTGATTTAGTTTCTTTAAACTACAGTAAAACTTGTTCAAAGTTTTTATTCCGCATTAGATAACATTCCGCATTATAATAATTATTAACCAATCTTATATTATAGAGTACCGTATATGTATTTTTACGTCATCATCATCTGCCTTTCAAGTATTAGGCCCAGTGGCCCGTTACGGTTTCCCGCCATAATTTTTATGTACCTTGGATTAATTGTAGTTTCGTTGCCATTGAAAAGTAAAGTATAGTATGTATGAGCTACTTCGACGGCAACGCGCAAAAAAAAAAATAAATAAATAAAAACCCCGTCCCTTTCGTCAGCGTTAAAAATGTATCTTAGGCCAGTATCCTGAAATTGAAGTTTCGGTTTCCATTCACTGACTATACTTACTTCCACATCATTTGATTTCCCGCAAATTTCATTCCACGCTACATTGTGTCGTATTTTAAAAATGTACAGCCTACCTGAAGATGCCTTGAAATCGTTATTCTGTAGTAACAGATTCTGGAGTATTGGTCCGGAAAAAAAATATACAAAAATTACACGGCTCTAAAAAAAAAATGATTGCCCTAGATATATCTGCAAATTTCTATGTTTTCAGGTGCACACTTATAAAAGGCATTTCACTGAAGTATAATATGGGTTTACGACATTTTTCTTTCTATTTACGTCGCTGTATACTAATTTTTCAAAAAACAATTGACATTATAAATATATGTTATTTTTTCATATTTTCCGATTTTGGTAGTGTAAAATGAAAAAAAAAACCAGAGCAGATCTTCTAAAATCATTGATAGTTTCATGAATTGTGAGCATAAATATATCCAAAATTAATCTTATATCGAGGGCAACAAAACCACAGTTGACCAGTGTTATTCTTCATATACGAGTAAATTACAATAAACTTATTAAGTGATTTATCTACAATATTATTATTTCATTCATCATTATGAACAAATTCGTTTTAGGCCGTGTGGCCTGTACGGTAAACCTAGCGAAGATGGTCTTGATCTTTCCACCGATGTTTTGGTCTTCCTTGGTCCCTATGTCCAGTTGGGGTATATTGGAATGCCAATTTTGGAAGTCTATTTCTTGCCATTCTTCTCAAATGATTTTTCCATTCTTGTTGGTATCTTTGTATATCTTCATTTAAACTTGTTACTCCAAGTTTTCCTCTGATAGTAGTGTTCCTTTGGTGATACAGTCTATTAACTCCTAACAATGATCGTAAGAAGCGCATTTGGCTTACTTGAAGTTTATGAGAGTTTCTTTTATTTAAAATCCAAATTTCACTTCCATATTTTAGGGCAGCTTTTGATGTGATGTTATGTAATCTTAGTTTTGTCTCTGTCCTCATCTGTTTACCAAAATGTCTTCGTATTACCCCATTCATTTTATTATATTTTTGTAATTTTGAATTAATGTCACTCTTATACTCTGCAAATACTATTTATAATATATTCTGATTTAATCTAGATTTAACGAATTAAATAAAATACGTACAAGATAGAAAAATGAGAAAAATAAATTATTAATAACACAAATAAATTTAGTTCTGAAGAAAAATTAATTATTTAACAACAAGTACTTGTATAAGCGTGACTTAAAAAGTGTCAAGTGTGCGACAACCCCTGATATCTCGAGGAAGGGAATTCCAGGAGCGGGCAGAGGCTACTTTGAAATAAGTAGAATAAGCGAATGTGCTATTAAGTAGGATTGTTAGCAGACTTATCTTGTGAACCAGTGTCAATATTGTGGTAAGAAGATCAATCCATATAATAAATAAAATTTCATCTTCCAAAATTTACCATTCAAGCAATAGCCATAAGTAAAGCTATCACCAATACGATTAGATAACGCGGTTAATATTCCAGCATTATACGACTTCACATTCTGATAATAAATTACTAGATGACTTCTAAGATCTCGTAGCCAGGTAACTATCCTGAGCTAACGTTTTCCATTCATCGCCTGTACAATCTACTTCCCTCAAATTAAGGTTAATGTTATTCTCCCACCTCATACAGATTAATTACATTCCATTAACTTGCTTTAACCTCTCAGCTTATGTAATATTACATGTCACACACCACAGGACCTTACAGTGTCACGATCTGTCGGGAGAGGGATTTTTAATTATGGTTCACACTCATACAATTTTGGTCACATAAGGACATGTAAGGCCTCCCGGAGTTAGTGAAATAGAGATTAATAAAAATAATAAATAACTTTATTCATATATTTTATAAAAGTGATATTGAAATATCTAGTGGCTGTGTTTCTTGACTCAGGTTTCGAGAGTCGGAGGTTCAAACCCGGCGAGGGTGAATGGATTTTTTAGGATGGAAAAATCCAAGGAATAAGTCTTCCGGGAAGGACTTTAAGTAGTGGATCCCAAGTGTGAAGATTTTCAGACTCGTAAAGGACCTTAAGTCTGAAAAAGGTACCTCTAAGCAACATTTACGACCTTCATCATCCAAGTAATACCTTGGTTGCCTAATAAATGTGTCATTACGTCGGTATAGCCTACTGTCCACATGCCATTCATCACATCTATGGGGAATATGCGTACTATATTAACTTTGTCTAGAAATCCCTAACAAAGAAGAGGCTATGGCTAGATTCAAAGGGTCATAAATGTAATAAGTAAAATAAAAATGTGATTAAATTTATTCATTATTGCAACTACGTTAATAAATTAAAATTATTTTGGTGGTAGTATTAAAACATTTAATACTCTGTTATAACATATCAAATCATTAATTCACTATTCAATACTCGAGATAAACAGTTTAGGTTAGTTAGGTTAAGTTAGTTGGTCACTTAAGGTCAGGTGAGATCAGGTTAGGCTTAGGTTAGGTTAGGTTTATGTTTGATTACTTATGGTTAGGTTTGGTTAGGTTACGTTCCTTTAGGTTAGGTTTTGTTTGAATACCTTTGGTTAGGTTAGTTCAAGTTAGGTTAAGTTACGTTAGGTTAAGTTTCTTTAGGTTAGGTAGATTACTTATGTTTTTAGTTAGGTTACTTTTGTGTGTTACTTAGGTTACATCATTGCGGTTAATTAATTTAGGTTAGTTAGGTCGCTTGAGTCAGGTGAGGTCGCTTGAAGTCACTTTATGTCAGATGTCGTGACGTTAGGTCAGTCAGACCATAGACAATTATTACAATAATTTAAGGGTACTCCCAAGCACAATAGTTATAAATTAAAATTATTTTGGTAATAAGACTATCTTTTAATACATCAAATAATTACATTCGCTATTCAATGCTGGAAGATAAACAGTTGAAAAGTGTATACAGTAATGATAAAAAAATAAATCATGTACACAGTGCTGACAAGTGCTGGTGCTCTGGTGCAGTCCAGTTACACAAATAATACATATACAACATATATATTATGAAGTTTTAATTAAAGGGAGAGGAAAAAGAAAATATATAAATTTAGGAGCCAGTTTCAAGACATAAAATAAATTCTGGCTCATAAAAAAATTTAAAAAATCTTGTAAGCCCTTGTTTCCCTCAATCAGATTTAGGCGCTGTCTCCCTACAGCAGCGATGTAAAACAGGAGCTCCCTGAGACGTTCTGATATGCGCCAGGAGCGCTCCTCAAGCCAACAAGCTGTTAGCAATACAAATGGATTTTTGGAAGGGATCGACAAGAATTTCAAGAAAGGATAAAGTCAGAAACACCACAATAAGTACAATTATGCAAGTTGAAAAAAAAAAACACATTAGAAAAAATAGAAGAAAACGTTTGAAATGGCATGGACACCTCATAAAAATGGAAGAAAATACAATACCAAAGAAGATCCTTGATTGGAAAGCTAATGGAAGAAGTGAAGAGGCAGACCTAGAGATTGTTGGAGAGATGGAGTGAGGAGAAGGAGAAGTATGGAAGGTAGAGATTTGAGGGAAGAAGATGCTTTAGACAGTAACTTCTGGCGAAAAATCACTTTGGGTTGAAGGAGAAACACTGTATTCTGGAATATTCGTAATAAAAATTATTATTATTATTATTATTATTATTATTATTATTATTATTATTATTATTATTATTTTAGGTGTCTAGTGAACAGGATCGTTGAAGATCAGTAAAAACATTTTTTTTTGTATTTTCACGAGAACCACCTTCGGAATTCGGTAAAAGAACGCGGTAGCTGAAGTTGCTATTACAGTTTCCATACAACATGGTGAATTAAAATGGCTAACTTGTAGTAAACATAAATATGTGTATCATAACCAGAAAAGTCATTACATATCCCGGTGGCATTGTAATTCTCATTGCAATAAACACATTAACATATAATAATACAGCAGTAACCATGGAAACTATCTTCATATATTTAATGAAGTAGCTGTAGTAAAAGTTCGGAAAAAATATTTGAACAAATTGGACACAAATTGTGAGTTATCATTAAAATACACTTTATTCCATTTTAAGTGCAAAATATTAAATATATTAATGTGAATGTTTGTTAATATTTCATAGTTTTGGCGGCTCCGTGGCGCAAGCAGTTTGACATTCGCCTGTCATCTTTGTGGTCTCGAGATCGAGTCTCAATCACTCCTTGAGGGTCGTTGCGGACAAAACGGAGCTTGAGCAGGTTTTTCTCCACCTACAAATTGAATTCTACCATTTCTCCATATTGTCGGCCGAGGTGAAGAAGTGAGTATGTTCCTTGCCTCTGTTCCCGCGGGTTCAAACCGGGCCGGGGTCGATGGATTTTTTTACTAATAAAAAACCGCTGTGGTTTCGAGGTAGCGTGCTGCCTTGTCACGCAGCGGGCCCGGGTTCGATCCTCGGTCGGGGCAGTTTTTCTGGGTGAGGTTTTTATCGGGGTTTTTCCTCACCTGTAAGACAAATGTCAGGAAAACTTTAAGGCCCAAACGGTCCCCGAAATCATATGGCCATCATCATCATCATCCTTCACCGGTGTGGAAAGCAACGGGAAGCTACCACACCTACAATTCCCTAGTAAAACTTCAAGCATAGCATGAAAATGCTATGATTGCAGTGAAGGACCTGCCTTCGGGCAGAATTACTATGGATGGATATATACTTCCATCAGTTGTTTAGTTATACAATATATAAATCTTATATATATCATGTGTAATTTCCTTATAATAAACTTTGTATACGAGTTGCTTTACAATACAATCCTTATATACAATACGTCATACATTCGTCATCATTGTGACGTCAGAGCATATTACGCGCAGTTTGTAACAGAAAGAAAACATCAACAGTGTGAGAAAGTGTGCCCCGAATTATTACAACATGTCCTTAAAGAGGATATGTTTTCTCCTTCCAGATAATTCATTCCTCGGGAACACCTGCAAAGATTTTTCTTACAATATTTCTAATTAGCTACCTTTGGACTTAACTGACTGCAGTGGATGTATCTTCAATGGAATTATTTTCGAATATTCTTAGATAACACCCCTACGGCATTGTCAAGTTTATTCCCAATCCTTACATCGGTTTTCCCATGTCATTGGCATTGAGTCATCTAGAGACTTCCAGCTCTATGCCGCAGGTCTTATCTCAATCTAATGAGGGTTTAATGCTTACACATTCCAAGGATCACATCTCGGGAGGTAGAAAGATTTTCTATTATTTCTTAAGATTTCAACATGTCATGCCCATGTATCCTGAATTGATCCAGGCTGTGCAGTGTAGCATGGATGTAGGACTTTACATGTGAATTTATTTATGTATATTCTCCCTTATCTAACATATATATTATGGCGGACTCTATGATCTACTGATTATAGATTCCGCCATATTCTCTTGTTATTGTTGAACGTTTTGTTAAATTTGACGCAAAATGCAACACTTCAAATAAATAATAATAATAATAATAATAATAATAATAATAATAATACACCTGCTAGGAAAATAAAACATTATAAAAAGCCTTTTATTACATTCATTCTCGATAACAAATATTTCAAAATGGAACATAGATTCACAAAATAATGTGTTACATAATAGTTTCTGTGAGCCAATATTTAACCTAAATGTAGTTTATATGTTTCATAATATTATTTTAACAAAACTTCTTTACATATTTTATATATGATATACATACTGATATAAAAATATTTTTACTTATAAATGTGATATTATTGTAACAAATTGTTCATCACACTGGTAGTCTCGTGGTCAGAACTTCTGACTACGGATCATATGGTCCCAGGTTCGAATCCCGGTAGTGCTTTTTTTTTTCGTAAAGGATTAATCTGTTGTCGCCTTGGTCTGGAATTTAGGTATAAAGACTCTTCTGGTGATTTTTATTATTATTTTATATTTTGTTCTTTCATAGCCCAATAAGTTAACTAAATACTTTTTGATATTATTTTAGTTTTAGAGTTTCGTTTTTGCTAACATTTCCTACTATTCTGAACGTTTTCTAACGCTTCTTAAAGAAATGCATATAATTCATAAGTAATGGGGGGGATATATATTTCCCAATAATTTTTCGAAGTTCTTGTCGTTAAATGATACCAGATTATCTACGAATACTGTTATACGATATTTTTGACGAAGCCCAAAGTAAAATGTAAATAAATTAACACGTACCTCTGCAATTAGGGAATCTCTGTTTATTCTTGTCCATACTCATTTGTGACACGATTCATCACTAGCTGATAATGTTTTCTTTCTCTTACAAACTGCTCGTAAAATGCTCTGATGTCATAATGATGTGTATGTGACGTATTGTGTATGATTGTATTGTTATATAGCTCCTTGTTGTGATAGGGGTTAACTTGATAAATCACGGGTTTAACCGGATTAATATTACATCGTTTATTTAAATAATTGACATATTAAATCTTAAATCAACCTGTGGCTTCTACTGAACACATAAATTGTAGCAACTCTTTTGGAAAGATTTAGAAAAATGTTTATATAAACAGCGAAAGTTTTTCCAGAAATAATGTTTATCTTGCGACATGAGTGAGGAAATTTTCAAAACAACGCAAGGCACTAGGCTAGAAGAAACTATAAAAAAATTGAACCAGAGAGGGCTAGACACAGTGAGGTCTCGGGGTGCGTCCCGGCGACATGTCAGCCGTCCTGTGGGGCAGTTACTTAAGTAGAGTTTTCTTTTACATTCAGGAATGTTCAAATCAGACATTCGTTTAAATTTATAGAAAAACTTAAGCTCTAAAAATTAGTACTAGAAAAATGATAGTCTTAATCTACGGATAAAGTCTGAATTTTTATATCTCTTTTTTGAACATAATTATTAACTAAGGTTGCATCTAAAATAAATATTAATATTGACAGAGATTATCTTATACTTTTGATATGTTGACATGTTCTCATATAAATTCGTATTTCGTCTTCCTAATATTTTACTCCTAGTTTTATTAAACTGTCTGTAAACCGTGTTATTGACTTACTCTTATGTGGAGTATAAGTAACCTGAATTCTTTCTGGAAGTCCTGACTTCATCTCATAAATTCCTATATATGTATGTATGTATGCATGTATGTACTCCTCGGCCCACTACCTATCCAAAGATATTATCAAGATACCGATTTATTTAGAACGCCCCTCGGAGAGCCCTATAAACCATAAAACTCCTGTACAACGTTTATTAGTAACGATATTATACACGATCTATATAAGGTTTATACATTGTATAACCAAACTGAATTAAAAAAAAAGTCTTGAGCAGGTAGGTGTGTCAAGATGAACCTCATAAGAGGACAGTTGACTGGTATATAATATAAACCGGCAACTATACCCCGATGATATGATGGGGTAATGATGATGATGATGACAGTGGTGCGCCAGGAGAGTCCCTAATCCTAAGCTTAATCCAAGATGAATATGAATGATGTCGATTGCGATGGCCATATGATTTCGAGGACTTTGGCCTTAAAGCTTTCCTGACATTTGTCTTACAGGTGAGCAAAACCCCCGATAAAAATCTCACCCAGAAAAAACTGTCCCTACCGGGGATCGAAGATGGGTCCGCTGCGTGACAAGGCAGCACGCTATCTCGAGACCACAGCGGTGGACTTTTTGTATAGTAGGTATAAAGTACGACATTTTAAATAAGAATAGTTGAAACTCATAGACTGCTATGAGCAGAACTGTGGCACGAATGTGAAATGAAAGAGGAGCATGGAAATGTCTTCTGGGAAAACCACAGGAAGAGCGTCCATAAGAAGGTCAATAATGGGGTGGGAGAATAATATTAACCATGATTTTCTGAAGGTGAATTATAGCAAGGAATTGTCAGAAATGTCAGGATAAGGATATATGGAGAGCTTATGTCTGCTTGATCATAAACCTCCAGGTTCGAAAGTGCCAGTAAGTTAATAAATTAGTTATGAAGTACTGAATCATAAATTAAGAATTTAATTATTTATTTGCTATAAGTGCCACAGTTTTAAAGAGGTGCTAAGTATATTCTACAGTTAAGATAGAGGTAAAGTGATCCCACCACAGGCCTTCTGAGGAAATTGAGGTACTATAGGATGTTAAGGTTCCCACTTTCCTAGACAATGTGCAAGAGATGTCAGCCGGGTTGCAAGTACTGCGTGACCTCCAGAGCATGATTGGTACTCATTTCCGTTAGAGGGTGAATATATCCCCAGGGCTATAATGTCGCCAGAATGTTTAAGCCAGTTTAAAAATTCCGACCCCTTCGAGACTTGAACCAGTGACATTCTAGCTTGTAGGTAACCAACTACCCTAGACGTCCCCTATATTCTACAGCTACAAATATGACACCAATAAAACGTCATCTTCGTAGTAACACAAATATTTTGAGTTACAACATTAAAAGTCAGGGTACGATTACAACATTATTTGAATATTGGGCGGCATTAATTCGAGTCCATATTGCACCACCTGATTGAAATTTGCGTTATTATGTTACTATCATTCAAGAAATTGATATTTTTAATTAAACAAATTGTACAAAATAAGTCACACATTATTTATTTTCATGTAGGACTACCCGCTGGGGTCCCGAGATCGATTCTCGGCCACTCCATGTGGGTTTCGTGGTAGCAGGTTTTTCTCGGGGTTTTCTCCCGTTTTCCCCTGCCACAATATCATTCCACGATTTCTCCATACTCATCTCATCCATTTCATTTCGTTTATCTACCCCTGTGACGGTACGTCAGGCGTGGTCGGCCGGCACCCTTGTCATTCACAGAATTCTATATATAGGGGTTCATCTCATCATTCGACCCGACCCTGAGTTGGACACGAGTTGAAGATATTTTTCACTATAGAATTATTTGCACTAAAGTGCAGAGGTTTGTACTTGCTTGCAGTGGGTGGAGTTCTGTTACAGGATATGACGCAATACTTCTTCAAGTTCTGTCGTAATGGTTACAAGCCATATTTGAAACCGAGTCAAGTTGAGAATGATAATTTTACATCACATTTATTAGTGATGTTCATAATAATACTGCAATTATTAAATCCTTGTGTTTCATAATACTGTATAAACTTTCCGTGAGAATTAATATTTTTTATGCTCTGATACATTTTAAAAGTTCTTTCTCCCCCCCCTCTTCTCCGATCACATCGATTTCTTAAAATAAACCTCGACACAGAACATCTCATAATTCGAAATCATACTACCTGCACTTCCCGCAAGTGCATGAAAGCTTCTTGTATGAAAACCAGAGGGAAAACGCCCAGTTCGCCGTTGGTAGACCAAGAATGAGGTGAGAGAATAACATTAACTATGATTTGAGGTAAGTAGTTTATACAGGGGATGATTGGAAAACATTGGCTCAGGATAGGAATATATGGAGAGCTTATTACGCGCGGCCATGAACTACGGGTTTGATAATGGCAGTGAGTAAGTTAGTTAGTTATTATTACTGATATTATTATAGCCTGAGAGTTACTTTATCGGAAACGTAAACATTTTGTTATAGTTCCATTATATATTGTAATAGCCTAGATGATACGGCGGACAGTGAGTCGATAACATATTCTCATTTTGAGTTAGAGGAAATAAATCACATTCTGTTAGCGGTATATTATATGGAGCACTGCATCATATTTTGATAATTTTTTCGTCAAGTTATTGAGCGCTAACAAAGAAGAAAGGATATTCGTACAGCAGCCTAACGCGGAAAGGTGTGGTCTCTATAACCTGTAGCAATAAGAAAAACAAAGGAGCGTTCTCTTAACGGCACCCGTAACATTGTGAACCTTTTCTACAAACTCAATAAACTTCCAGAGTCGTAAAGACGTTACCTAGACGTCATACTCTAAAGAACACGAATTCTCACCGCTTATTAGAATATTCACTTTTTTTTTGCAAAAACTGAAAAGGTTAAATGCTGATTGATGACAATTATTTCAAAAATCTCCCGGCGGGACAGGCCTAGACGGCCCTTAGCCTACCATCCGACTGCTGGCCTCACATCCACATGTGTCAATCACAGAGGTTGATGATCATCCAGCCAGTGTAGAGGTGACATGTGGTCAGCATGTCGAGTCCCCCAGCCGTTATAGCTGGTTTTCTCAACCTGGAGTCGCTGCTTATTGTAGCTACTCAAATGCCTCACGATGCTGGGTGGGTACCGGTCCCATACTGGCCGAAATACCATGATAACATTTCTTCCTCCATGGAGACTCGAACCAGCGCAAGTCCCGTAGCTCTGCGCCAAGGCGTCCTGCCTTAACCACTCAGTTACAAAATTATTTCAAAAAGAGCAAATTTTCTATTTTATAAATAATTATCTGTGTCAAAAAAATTATGTTTCTCAGTATTTTAGAAAATTTGGTCGATAGAAATGCATGCAAATCTGAAATATATGGGAAAGTATATCCAACTATCTAAATAAAAATAAAACATGCAATATAATTTCTTTTAACTTTTCTTCTCGGTACTTCGATACGTGTACCTTATAAATGTCACTCTCTTTTGTAACTCTTAATTTTATTTCCATATCTTGTAATTTGTGTTTTTAATTGTATTAGGTAGAAACAGGTATATGGCCTAATTCCATGACGTAAAAGAAGAAGAAGAAGAAGAATTGCATTAGTTTAGTAATACGAAATTATCAGTAAAATTTCAGCATGTTGTATAAGTGCATATATTTGAACAGCTTGGTTTAAAAGGAAACTTTTGAAGTCTTGGCTGTTTTTTTTTTTTTGATTTGATAATAGTAAGTAAATTTAAGGTTGCCCACTAAACCAATGACAAACGGAAAAACAATTTATGGCAATCAAATATATGTCATCGAAAGAACACTTGCCCTTTGGGAACAGATCAAAAGCTACCGGTGAGAATATACAAGTGACCTCAAGAATTGATCATTATCATTTATCTTTTTTTTTGCCTGAATATTATATGAAAAAGCTTTTTTTTATTTTGAGTTTTAAAATTTAATTTACTTGCAAATAAATTTGAAATTTGAGTTTTATTGACATTCATTGCTTTATCATAATTTTAAAACTATTTAATGTTGAAAGGGGAGTTCAAATTTATATTTGCCAAAGTAAACAATTTAAATATTGTTTGGCACTCGTTAACATATTCATTTTTATAGTCAAATACATTAGAGACATATTAGACCCTAATTTGAATCCTGTTTATAGCTACCGGTATATTTTTATCCTGTATTTTTTTTAAATTGTCAGAAGCCCTCTTTTAAAATCAATCGGTTCATTATATTGTATCCGATACATTTGATTTTCTTCAAAATGCGACCAGGATATCAAAATGTTAAGAAACATTGTTTCATAGTTTTTATCTAATTCAAAACACTAAATACTTAGTCTTGGTGGATATTTACACAACATTAATGATATTAGACTAAAATTATGATTAAACAATTAATCTTATTAATGTACACTCGCAGACAATGAAAGTAATTGAATCTGACATCACCGTAAATTATGAAGACAAGAAAGAAGAAGGGTCGTTTCTATTGGCGTACGTAATGCAATGTGCCTACATCTAGTCTATATTATTTAGTTCACAAATTATTAAAGAATGAATGAAGTAACACAAAAATGGCATACGTCCAATGCAATTAAAAGACAGCGAATGCTTTATTTATAAACTTACGTTTATACAACATTAGTCGGTATCTTCCAGTGTTTTCTCAAAAAGCTCAATGTAAATACAGGTTTGCAACTAGATCGAATAGTATGCCAATTCAAAGGCTACCAGAAAGCATAACATATGTAAATCGCAATGTTTGTCGATGTCCAAATCATAGGTTTGTTACATTTTCAATAACCTTTTTGGCGCGATAGTGCGTTTTGTGTCGTACTTACACCAGCAATTGGCGACCATGATTGGAAGTTCAACTTCCTAATATTCCGGTGTTGCCAACCTAAATAACTAGACTGTAATATTCCCACGTACGGGAAGTAACCAACACTGCCCTTTATGTCTCCTAACGAACAATGTATAGGCCTATACAGAAAATATCCAAAATGTAGTTTTTTAAAAATCATACAATTCTACGAACCCAATCACATACTTGCATTTTACAAATGAACTGAACTTTCTTTGAAAACAATATAAAACAATAAATACGCAGCTACTTGCGGCCATGTTATCAGTAATTGTTCTCAAGGCCTCCTGTTGTTTCAACTAATAAACATTGGTCACACTATTAACGCCAGTCAGTTGTTTATAACGAACGCAAATATTTCCAACAAAGATGTTATTATTTTACTATTATTTATTATTCTGAAAACAGCATCGCGCAAAAAAAAAATGTGCAACGCACGTTTGTGAAGTGTTTTACATTTTCCTTGATTCTGTAAATACGACTTCCCAACCTCGTATTGTAAATACGATGGTCATAAACCACTTGCATGAATTTTTTACTTGCCAAGAATATAATTATGAACAGGCCTATATTCATTTCAAAGACAAAGTAAAACACGGCTCACCATAAACGCTGAGCTGTATTGGGAAGCAGCATGCAAGAAAATAGCTATCCGTCAAATCCTTGTTGCTGTTGGATTAAAAATAAAAAAACTTATGTAATTGTAGTGTGTCGTCCTGTCAGAAGCTGTGTATGGAACAAAGATTAATTGCGAAATTAAATGTAATGATTTTAAATTAAAAATAAACTGTTTTCTTTTTAAGGCAGCCATCAACAGAGTTCCATAAGCAGTTTTACAATGATCGAGAGATGAAGTCCTATCCTGAATATAAAATAACGTCCTAATTATTTTTTTTGTTTCTCATATACTTAGAGTGTTATTTTAAGTAAGTTTGTTTTTTATTTTACGACTCTGTTTTAACAACTAAGGTAATTTGCGTATTAAATAAAATCTGAGGGTCAAATGGCAGACAAATTTTGGTCAAATGTCTCTAATTTCAGACTTGCGTTTAGTATACGATACGAGCTTGTAGCGCAGTGCCTTAACCACTACGCTACAGCGTGGATCTACTTATGAATGAAAATAGCGTGAATTTACTCCAACCTATTGTAAATCATGTGTAACAAAAAGGGATATTACCTGGTTGTGAATAAATCATGGTGTCATCTATGGCCGCATATTTTGCATGAAAATAATGAACAAAACTGGAAATAAGATGGAATATGACTTGAAATTACTACTGAAACTTATTTTGAAAAGATTCCTTGATATGACATGAAAGGTATTATTTTAAAATAAATTTCCATTATTATTACTTTAGGCCTACATTATCAAAATATCAAAATCATTTGATTTTGTTTCAAATATAATATTGCAACAGTTATGCTTTTTGGATTTTGATCCATTGAAGTTAGGCCTAGCACTCAGCCACTGTTTCTAAATTGTCTTCATTGCTATAGATACGTATCTTAATTGTATTTAGATTCCCCGAACAAATCAATAGATACCTTACAGCAGAAGCTAATGTGTCAATGTGCAAGATGCATCGATCCATAATAAGCAGAAACTATTGAAATCGAACAGAAAATCGACCTGATTCCACAAACTGATGATTTATAGAATACAAGTTAGAAGATGATAAGGGATAAATTCACCCTATAATAACGGGTGGAGTCCCTCTTTATCATCAATTAATGTCCATTCACTTGTATAAATTATCAAACCACATCATCAGCATCCCTCCAATAACGATAGGCTTATCGCCAATACAAATTATGTTGCCATGTGCGATCATGTACTCCTAAAGACATTTTTATTTCGCTAGTAATTCAACATCATTACTAAAATAAATAGAATGGTAAAGAAAAGAATACAATAGTAACATGAAAACATCTGCATTATAGGAAATAAAAATTTAGGCCCAGCACGGGAAGAAGCGAGTTACAACCATATGGTCATAGGAAAAGCAAAACAGGCCCACCGATCCCTTCTTACGTATAATAAGCACATTTCTATTATTAAATTTAATGCCAATCTGATATCCATGCTTTTAGGCCCAAAATAAATAGGCTACATCTAGTGAAATGACAATAATAAGACCATACACAGAGCAGAAGTAATAGGCTATAAGTGCGCTGATTTTTAAGTTTTAATTCATTGTGGTAAATAATATATAATATAAACGAGAGAATACACACAAATAAACGTAATTGGTTTGAACATATACAAAGAATGCCAAATAATCGTTTATCAAAACAGCTGCTTCATTATAGGCCTCTAGGCCGAAGAAATGTAGGAAGACCAAAACGTCGTTGGAAGGACGACCTGCGCCTGCGGCATGTAATGCGCCGGGGAGCGGAACGGGCCAACAGGCCCATACCTTGAAGATGGTGATAATGATGATGATGATGTGGTAAATATAATCAAAATATATATTTTGGATCTAAAATATGCAGTTTTCTCCGGAAAAGAAAATGCATACAGAAATTCATACTTATCAACGATTATCACATAAATAATTTGAATTTGGTTGTAAATCATATTATCCACTTAGAAAAAAAAATTCAAATCAGTGACATTAATCGTAAAGTGGGTTATATTCTTTGCCTATAGTTCCGAGGAACGCGGATTCAAAACACAGCGGGATAATGTACAAAGGAAAAGTCCTACAGGAGGGACTTTAAGCCCTGACAATTTTCAGGATCGTAAAAGAACCTTAAGCCAGAATAAAAAGGGCTCTAAGCAAAATTTAACGGATTTTCCTGCCTCCAAATAATACCTTAGTTTCCTACTAGATGTCACCTCAAGATGATGTACTAACCATAGGCCTATGCCATTTGCTGATAATATAGGGAAATAAGTGGAACTAAATTAGCCTGGTTAAGAAACTTCCCACCAGGGGAGCACTCATGTCCCGAGCTGGACGAACGTAGATCAATCAAGCAAATAAATCGTAAAACTATCTATCCTTGTATGTTTATGCGTGTGCGTATGTATGCGTGTACGTAATGTTTATTTTTTACTATTTAACTCATAGACTGATGGTTGTGCCTCTTCCTCATCGTAATGAGAGATATCTCCGCACATTAACTTCTTTGATAAATATATCGATTGAACAATGTACGACCGATATGGTACAGCAAGAAATGTCAAAATAAAACAACTTCAAAAAAAAGTTATGTTGCTCTAAAATTATATTAAATGTCGTACAATTAATCTGCATTATTGTTAATAGTTATTTCTCATACAATCATATGTTATTGATTTTTCCCAAGCCCAAAGAGATTTAACAGTAAAGATATGCTATTTGTAACCATCCAGCCGGCTTACAAATCGCCCGAAAGTAAGATGGGAATACATAATCTCACTTTTTATAAATATTAAACATTATAGGCTAATTATTTTTAGCTTCTGATGTATTATTCGCTAAATAGTCACTCCAAATCCAACGGGAAATTTAGTTTTTTTTTCTTGCAGGCCCATCTTTCCTTAACAGAGATTTAGGCGCCCCCCCCCTACAGGGAATAATTTGAATCATACTAATTTAGTTATACTTGTTGTCGTATAGATGTCATGTTGAGTGGTCCGTGGTCAGCGTTTCGCCTCATACTAATATCTAGGAAACCAAGGTAGTACTAGGACCAGAAAATTCGGTAAATTTTGCTTAGAGGCCTTTTCATTCTGGCTTAAGGATTTTTTACGAAGCCTGAAAATCTTCAGACTCGGGACCCAACAACGGCCCCCCCTTTTTTCTTAAAGTCCCTCCCGGAGGACTTGCTCCTTGGAGATTTTCCATCCTAAAAAATCCATCGACTCCGGCCGTGGTTTGAACCCGCGACCCTCGGGGACTCAGAGGCAAGGAGCATAACCCATAGTCCACCGGGGCCGATATTTTTAGTTTTTTCATTAGACAAAAATCACAACCTCTTGTTAGATTACTGATGATAATATGTGCCCATATTCAGATGTGGATGTGAACATATTTTGCTTACATTATTTGAATTTCAAAACTGTATCTTTAAAGATATCATGTTTTTTTTTTATAAAGATATAGGCCCCATAACGGCAAATGATTTGATGTTCAAAAATCTCCTCAAACTGATTCCTTTTATGACCGAAGAATATAAATATTTTTGTTTAGTTGGTGTTCGAGATCTGGTATTTCCCTTGTTTATATCGATTTCCCACTTAAGAATAATAGTCTGGGCTTTGTCACATGGGGAGGACCACGACTTTGATAATAAGTCTGTGTTTAATATGAGTGCACATGAATTGGATGTTATCGTGTATCACTGGCCTCTATGAAAGGCGACTCCATTAGTCAGGAGCGGGAGTATTCTGTCACTTTTTAAGTTGCGATGAAGCACTTGATACGTGCAGTTAGTATGTTGTGGAGAAAATCAATTGAGGAAACGAAAGTTACCCGCGTAAAATTCTATCTGTAATAATTGCGTGTAGTTTAATTCACAATTTCGTAATTATATTTCTATTCAGACGTCTTCAAATAAGTTGAGGTATAACTATAATTTTAAAGGTGTACCAGGATGTCCAAGTTTCTTTATTTTAACATTTCTCTGTTTGGTTCATTAAATAAAGTTCATGAAGTCCATCATAACCCCATATCTAGAAAGGCCCCGGGATCCTATATTGGGAGAATAGAAAGGAGATATATATTTATTTATTTGTATACTTTACAGGCTCTTACAAAATATAATCTAATATAAATTGTTCGTTGATATACCGGTATATATAATCGGACAATAACTTAGCAGTACCAGTATATAATATCGAGAAAACGCAATATTATGATAGGTTAGTTGACCACCGCTACGGTCTCCATGTAGCGTGCTGCCTTGTCACGCAGCGGGCTCGAGTTCGATATCCGGTCGGGAAAAGCTTCTTGGGTGAGATGTTAAAACGTGTTTTTCCTCACCTGTAAGACAAATGTCAGGAAGCTTAGGGCCCCAACGGTCCCCGAACATCATCCGGCTATCATCATCATCCTTCACCGGTGTGGAAAGCAATGGGAAGCTACTCACACCTATAATTCGACCCTAGTTAAGCTGCAAATCATAGCACGCAAATGCTATGTTGGCAGTGAAATGGCCTGCTCTCGGGCAGAATTACAAGGGATTTTATGTCTATAATTATACCCGCATAGTACGTTCCTCGGTGAACATGGGTGCCTCTCCTATCGGGAGGTTCTTGGTCACGTTCATTTATTTCCGCTTATTTCCGCTTATTCCCTAGAGATCTCATACAAAAATGTAATAACATAACAAAAAGTTAGTGTTAAAATAACTTGGATATGTCAAAGTTAAACATAACGAAAACGAATAGTAATGTCTTTTGCTATATATCAAACAATGAAACATGTTTTAAATGGATCATAATAATATAATAATAATAATAATAATATAAAATAAATAATAATAATAATAATAATAATAATAATATTTTAAAAATGTTATGGCCATATCAAACGAATGAACTTAAATAGGCTGACAAAACAGATAATGGAATTCGACGAAAACAGAAGTAAAGCTCCAGTGGATACTATGAAGTGGAATTGATCAAGCCCAAAAGGACTTAAAACTGGCAACGAATTAATTACTAAAATAGATAATCCCAAACAGAGAATTATATTTAGGATTAAGGTGAATAAGTGGCAAGTTGCCAAGGAGGACAACCCGAAGAAAAAAATGGCACAACTTGGACCTATGATAGAAAACAAGCTCATAGCAAAAGAATGAAAGAAATTTGGGCTCAAAGGAAACGCTTCTAAGTACTTTTTGCGTAGTCCTACAATGGGCTCATCCGCACTTAAAAAATATATATACTAATAATGATTTAGCAGTGGGCAATTGCTCAAGCTTAGCTTAAAATATTGTAGACGTAAAGGGAATGGTGTTAAATATTAATGTCTATAATTTTATAATGTTTATTTTATTGTGGTGCTTAAAAATAGAATATAGGTTTTAAAATTACAATATTTTCATACATTTAGTTACATTTGAGATTTATTATTTCTTACTACTACTCTTTGCGCAGTTGCCCCAGTTCCTACAAGGCCTTTTATATATGTACCAAAATAGTGTACTTCATCACATCATTTTACAACAAAATACTGCTAATATTTTCAAAATCGCATTGGTATAAAAATACTTGTACAATTTGCACTAAAGCCTTTGATCGCACTTAAAAAAATATCTGCAACTAATGCACTTTGTACATGTCCGGCAAGTCATACAATCCAGGGCTTTAATAATAGCGAATATTTCGGTAGTAAAAGCACATATAAAATTCTTATATTAGCAGGCCGAGAGAAAAATGGTTGTTACATATAAATGCATAACCAATCCCCCGGGCGGTTTTGGAAACCCTCTGTGTTAGAAAATAATGTACACTACTGCTTGTTTTAAGAACCCATGAAATAAATGAGCGATAAATATTCATGGCCTTATCCTATCCAAGCAACGCGTGTGCAGTTTCGAATCCCAAGTTCAGCTATACATATATGCACGGTACACCATTGAACAGGATTCACGAAACAAAAGCTGTCGGTATCTAAAACCGGGTAGATGTAGCATTGCACATCAATAATAGTGCGTGTCAAAAAAAAAAATCTAGTTAATATAATCCAAAATAAATAATAACCGATTTAATTACGACGAGACAATTTAATAAAATGTATATAAGTATTTGGAGAAGAAAAATTGCGTATAATTTCTATAGTGTTCTGCCCTATGGCAGATCGTTCTCTGCAATCATCGCATTTTCATGCTATGCTCTGGCAGTTTTTACTAGGTAAAATATAGGTGGTAGCTTCCCGTTGCTTTCCACGTTGTCCACAATTACTATGGTCGGCTATCTTCTTCTTCTTCGGCTTCCCCCCACTTATAGGTTTGCCGCCTTCAGTTTCCATTGCATCTCTATCATTCCAATCTCCCTCTTTCCAAATTCCTATCCTCCATTATGGTTTCGGACGTAGGTTTTTCCTTTCCATCTTGGTCTGCCACGTTTATTTCTTCCAAGGGGTGAACATTTGGTGTAAATTGGTTTGGGCATCTTTCATTTTCCATCCTTTGTACATGGCCATACCATTTTCAGCGTTTGATTTTCCTCTTAACAGCAGATGTGGGGACAGTCATGTGTCTCTCCCAAGGAATTCATTTTCTTATTTTATCCTGTTCTTGTTTTTTTGGAGGCTTCTTCGAAAATAAGCAAATTCAACTGTTTTCTGGTTTAGTCTTTTGTACTTCCGTCAAAGACCAAGTTGCACTTCACATAAGGACAAAATATTCTGGTATTATCCTTCTTAATAATTTTCATTTTAGTTTCCTTTGTAATGTTTTTGTTACAAATTATTCCATGTAATGTCTTAGTTTTGACATTTTTTGGGGCCATTGCAATTTTAGTCTGGCAAAGCTCTCTCACAGGTAGCTACCTAAACTTGTAATTATTGACCGCAAGATATTTAAAAAATTCATTTTTTTTTATTTTCCCTGTTTCGAGCATGAGGGTCATTCCATATCCTTTCCCAAACACATATAGTCTGTTTTCTGTAAAATTTATTATTCAGTCGCCTTTTTTATATATAAGGCGATCTAAGATATTAAACCTATTTGACATCTTTCGCTTTTGCGTATTTTATAAGTGAATATAATCTACACGTTTCAAGATAATCGCACGGTATGGCCGCAAAATAAAACTTATTATTCAATATACAGAGGTGGTTCTTTCGCATTTCCCTTTCCTCATATAAGGCTAAGGATCAGCATATAATGCTTTAATGGAGAGTCGTATACTTTCTTTATACATAGATTTAATCATCAATCGAATAGATGGTCTACCAGACGAATAAACGATGCACAAGTAATCTAGCTTGAAAACGAATCAAGGAACGATAGTGTCGTAACATAATCAATCAATGAGCTCCCCATGGACTGTAGTTGTGAGGCATGGTTTTCCACCATGGTAGAATTTGAAGAGCGTTCCCACATTTTCCTCGAGTAAGATTAAATTCCCAACTTAATTTTCTTTTCAATATACGATTCAGAAATCGAGACTGTCTGTGGATGGAAGTCCTAATCTCTCCAAAGTATGATGATAGGCCCTGAACTCCTTGCGACGCGAAATTTGATATACTTTTTTCCATCTGTACAAAACGTAAAATCATGTATGAGTACTCGATCCAAAAAGGACATTAAGAGAATTTTTGTACAATGAGACATGTTAGTGGACATATAGGCTACAACAAAGTACCATTTTATCTACGAACAAAAATGAATTTGTTCCAGTAGGGATCCATACAAGCAATAGAATTTATGTTCTTATGGAAAAAAGAGTTGGCCCTTACTACAGAGCCCCGTATAACACCGTTTGCTTCAGTAATGGGATTGAAATATCTAAATTCACCATCGCACTCTGAAAGTCCGGTAATTTCGTGAAATTTTGAACATAAAAAGTGATGTTCTCACCAGTTCTAGGTATGAAGTGTTGTGAAGAATGCCAGATCGTCAATATGTATAAGTTTCAAGTCGAAATATTCCAGAATAATTAGCTAATTCTTTTCCCTCCTTAAAGACACTATTAAAGCCAATCATTTAATTAGGAGGGAGCAGGGACTGTCACGCAACCTCGAACCTGTTTGGTTTGAAGCAATAACAGTATACCAAATTTGTTTTGGTGTAATACTCGACGTCATTTCGACATTTACAAGAAAACGTGAATGTTTAGTCAAATTACTCCAATCAGAGGTAAGCTAACGTAAAAAATATATCTAAATTCATTACTATTGTTCAACACACCATAAAACTTTTGTATAAATTTCCCTAAATGTGAGAGTGTTTTGTATGCAGTTATAAATGTAGCGCAATTTCATTCGTTCACAATTTCTGAGAATTTCAGAATTTGTAAACATCCTCCAATCAGAATTAAAGATACTGCTTATTTCAAGAAATAAGGTAGTTGAGGGAGCCGTGGCCAGTGTTGAATATATAACATACGACACACTCTAAACATTTACGGAGGAAAAGGGAAAACCCATGGCTGAATCCCAGAAATGTATACTTCGCCTTTTTATTAACGCACTAAACCTCATTTTAATGAAGTTACATAATTTAGGCATTGGAGGTAAAATTATATTAATCGCTAACACGAGTTCGATTAAGCGAACGCCTTCCGAACAAAATTGCGACTCTGAAAATCAAATTAAAGAGCGGGGAAAGTTTGCAACATTTTTTTAACCTTACAAAAGTGTATTGATGAAAATAATAACAAAAAAAGTACGTAAAAACCGTTATCATAGATCAAAAAATGAATTTTAACGATATATTAACAAATGTAAGTAACAATGGCGTAAGTTTCAATCCCTTCTCCCCCCCTTTTCCGTTAATATATATCAGGACTTTCCGAGGGTCTGGCCAACGGAGTGAAACTGAATATTCAATGTTCAAACAACATAAGTCATACTTTAGCAATGGCCCCTTACTATAATTCTGTTGGATCTACTTTCCAGCGAAAAATATCCAGGCATTCATAGAAGCAGGTCGTTTCGATAGCATATACATATGCAAACAAATATTTTTCAGAATGAAACATCTGAAGGGTGCAACGAGAATGCAGTTATCTGAAATCTTTGCTTCAAGTTGATAAAACAACCAAACCACATGTTGATGCCTTGTTCGTGACAAGCAGTGCCAGGTCCCGCATCGACAGGTAATATTTTATCATTATTATTATTATTATTATTATTATTATTATTATTAATACAGGCTTAATAAATATAACAATTTTAATCGTTCTTTGCCTTTCACACAAGTCACATTACACATAAATTACGTACATCCCTTTCTATACACAAGTATTGTACACATCTACGTAAAGTGGTCTCAGAAATGGTGTGCACATTGGAAATATACCACATTAACGCCATCTATCCGCTTAGCGCGGAACCCGAATCACATGTGCAGTGGGTGGCTTTGAAAAACACCTTGCAATTCTAATTAAACTATATTAATATTAAGCTTAAATATGTATTATATTGTGCACCGTTGTGGTCTCGAGGTAGCGCGCTGCCTTGTCACGCAGGGGCTCGGATTTAATTCCCGGTCGGGACATGCTTCTTAGGTTAGTTTCTTTCCCCCCCGCCCTGCGGTCTTTCCTTACCTGTAAGACAAATGTCAGAAAGTTTTAAAGCCCAAAAGGTCCCCGGACACCATCTGGTCATCATCATCATCATCCTTCACCGGTGTCGAAAGCAACGGGAAGCTACCACACCTATAATTCCCTAGTAAAGCTGCAAAGAAAGACATAAAAATGCTATGATAGGAGTGAAAGACCTGTTCTAGGGCAGAACACTATAGAATAGAAGAAAATATATATTGTACAATTAAGAAATATGCATATTCAGTATACATTTGAAATAACAAATCACATCGGCTCGTGGATTAATCCGTCTTAATGGAAGTGGCCCTTTGTTAGAAAAAGGTTGCATATGCCTGAAGCAGATATTGTGAGTTGTGAAGAAGATATTTCCTCCCCATGAGTCAGCCTGTGCTCTCAAGCAGAGAGATGATTCACGACCACGTCAGAAAAGCAGCGAGATGTCTGATGGGCATTATTAACTGCATCCACTTCACATTATTAAAGCACACAAAATATTAGGTGGAAACACAGTATATGAAAATAAAAACAGCTAAAACTTTCAAGGTTTTTTGGAGGTCATACGTTTAAAGTCAAACAATTGTACTTCTACAATCAATAAAATAGGTCTATATATTCATAATATACTGTTTTAAATATATTTACATTTAATTAGATAGAAATGGAACAAATATTTACGTTACCAGATACATTCACACAAACGATGTTCAAATGGGAGCCAGAGAGGCGAAAATTATGGACCTTCCAGCAAAACTGTAATTTAAAGTACATTTTTTTTTAATATTACGAGAATTACTGGTATTAATTATAACTGTAATATTATATATAGAGGAACTTCGGGTAATTTGGACCCCTGTTTTGAATTTGTTGTTTTTCTTGTTTTAATTAAGGGATTTGAATTGTCTTTAATTGCAATGATTATCATTAGTGTTGTAACTATGAAACAGTATTGTTATTTTATTCAAATATGGAAACATCTTCATAATTTATAAACTTTTTTTACATTACAACAAATGTCCACTTTAACCTCCATATTCGGTTAAAGTGAACCCCAGAGTCCACCTTAGCTTTTAGTCTACTTTTAAGTTTATTTACTCTATTGATTTATACAGACAGGCACAGATTAATCTGAAAATATATGACTGATCGTAATCAATAAAGCGTTGATATTTATTTTATGTTTTGAAAAATTATTTTTGATGAAAAATTATTGTTGATTACAACATTCACACGTCATTTAACTGCAGAAAGCGACGGTCTTTGGGTTAAGTAAAATTACAAGCATATTAAATTAAATTAATTAAGTGAATGGTTTTTACAGATAGCATCCTCATTGATAAAACATACGTATTCGTGTAAAGTGGACCCAGCTCCTCGTGGAGGTTCCACATTAACCGAATTCCTTTGTTATGTTTAATTATCTTATACAGCCACCATGTCACATAATATCAAACCAAACCCGTCAGTGTATTAAAACAGCATCTACATAATACATTTAGGAGTGTTTTCATCATTTGTAATATTGAATAACAGAAATTAAGAATTGATTCTTAGCTTGAAAAACTTTTACAATGGTCATTTTCATAAATATCAGAAATAAATCCGTCTTCGCATAAAGAATAGAAAGAAACTGGCCTTGAAGCCGACAAAGTTGATGAGGGGAAGAAGTAAAATATTTTCTGTTCGAGGGCAGCTCCGATTAAAGAAGATATTAACAGGGACCACTCAAACAAAAGGGCCCACATTACCCGAACTTTATATATATATATATATATATATATATATATATATATATATATATATATAAAGTTCGGGTAATATATATTAAAATCATCATTACTTATGGAGGAGGACTATGGCCATTATCAACAAAAACAAATATATTTAGGCAACGGAAATGGATTTTATACGAAGGGCAGCAAGAATTTCAAAAAGAGAAAAAGTAAAAATGTAGACTATAGTCCAAGATTAAAAATCGATGAAGGCAATGTGCTGGTATAGCGGTTCGTTTCATCAAAAGGCGTGGGTGAAATGGCTTTAACTGATTGTAAAATTAAACAGGAGGATTATAAAAATTTCTGAAAAAAAGAACATCAAACTAAATTCTATAAATTGTCATTTGTATTACAAGAAAAAAGTTATATTTTCGTTGGTCCAATATTAAATTGTATGTGATATCAGTGGAGTTTCATTTCTAAAAAAATTGTAATTATTTAAGAGTAAATTTATAATTATTGATGAGAAAAGTTTAGTTTTCAAAAAATAATTTGTATTATTTAAATAGAAATAATATTTTGACTTACAATACACGAAGATGAAATACATTTTTCCCCAATACTAAATTGATTCAATATATTAAAAATATACTTAATTACTGCATATTCCGGTTGGTAGCAGGACTATGCAATATCTATAAGTTCTTTAATGAGTCTGCAGGTACTTTATTATTTTCTGGTTTACTCAAATGCATTGTTTTTATTTCCCAATAACATTAAGTATGCCATGTGCATATACGAGTACAATATACCTCTTCATGTTATTAATCACTGCACTATCATTTATCTAAGTACGTAAGTACTGTACAGTACAATTACACATTATTTTATTTACGAAACCTATTGCACTCTACAGTAATCGCATTATTATTACAACCTTTCAAACAATTGTCTGTACAATACGTATATAGATAGTTTTGTAACCCGTACACTGCGCCGACATTCCATTACCGTATTCTGTAAATTAATGAATAAACAATTAAATCAGAAGTAAAACTACGCATGTAACTAATTTACAGTACATACTTAATAAAGAACAAAAAAAAATTGTACACGTACTGTAGGGAGTAGCGTAGTGGTTAAGGCACTGAGCTACAAGCCGGAGGGTCGAGGGTTCAAGTCCCGTTGGGGTCAGGATTTTTAAACTGACCAAAACCCTCTGGCGGCATTATGGTCCTGGGGTCGACTCAGCCTCTAACGGAAATGAGTACCAGACGCTTGTTCTGGGGTAAAGGCGGCCGTCACGCAGGGCTGACAACCCGGCTGACATAAAGTGCCGATTGTCTAGAAAAAGTGGGAGCCTTAACCTCCTACTACCCCAAGGGCCTCCGGGCCTGTTGTGGGATCACTTTACTTTACTTTACTGTAGGGAGTTTCGAACGTGATGCATAAATCTTTCGTCCTTATTTCAATTAATTTTCTTTCTTTTGTTTCATTTATTTTGCTTTGTTTTATTTTCAGTATTTACCGCACTACTTATTTACACGAAATTGTTTTCCATTGCGCTAAACACAACGAAATAGAACGGATTTAGTTTCTCAAATAGTTGTATACTTGTAAACCAAATAGCTGACCTCTGACCATGCACAGTGGCTTCGTTCTGAGACTTGAAAATTACCTGCGCGCCATCAATGATTTCAAAGGCTGTACAATGACAGCTAAAAATGTATTGTATGATCAGAAAAAAAAATATCCTTCTTTCAAAAGCCAAGACACAGATAGATGTGAAAGCGGAAATATTCCCGACTGATCGTCTAGAGCTGGGCATTTAAACAAGAAAGAACACCCAATAGAGATTGGATTCGGTTACCTAGTAATCTACCAATCAATTTTAATTTGTATGTGTTTAAAGTATTTTTAAGAACAGTATGCTGTAAAGCATTAATCTGTGGATTATGGTCGATTTATTAAAAAGAGTTTTAAATTAATATTCAGCACCAAAATTATATTTATTTTGTGTTCCATATCAAAAACTGTTAAGTCCATTCTACTTGTATAATTGTATTTATTTAACTGCTGCCACCTGTCAGCACATTAAAATCACAATAAACAACAGTTTGACCAAAACTGAGAACAATAAAAATATCTAATTAATGATAATCAAAATTAAAACTAATAAAAACACGACAAAGGGACAACAACCCCTAAATACTATATGTATAAATAAATACACGAAAAATGGATTATATATATATATATATATATATATATATATATATATATATATATATATAATAAGACATCAGCTACTATTTTTATTTTTTTTTTTTGTAAGCCCATGTTTTCCTTTTACAGAGATTTAGGCGCTCTCCCCCTTCAGGGAAGAATTTGAACCATACTAATTTAGTTAAACTTGTTTTCATATAGATGCCATTTTGAGTGGTACGTGGTCAGCGTTCCGCCTCATACTGACATCTAGAAAACCAAGGTAGTACTAGGACGGGAAAATTCGGTAAATTTTGCTTAGAGGCCATTTCATTTAGACTTAAGGATTTTTTACGAGCCTGAAAATCTTCAGATATTACTTACAATTTTAAATTTAGATATTCACCCATGCTTAATGATATGTAAGACAATAAAATGTTCTTTACAGCAAGCTTAAGTTGTCTGCCCGTAATAAGTATAATATTGGAAGGGATATGATTATATAGATTACTACCTCTATGTGATATGCTGTTAATACTTCTGGTAAGCCTGTGACTATTTTTATAAAATAAAATAAATTATTGAATGCTGTTAGTGTAGTGTTTTGGTTAGTTAATAAAAATTGAGTTTGTTTTTCAAAGATGTTATGTCTCTGACAAAGAGTGAAATCCTGAATGTAGAAATCCACAAACAACAACAACAAAAAAACATTAATTTAACAGTTACGTAAATATTTTATTCTCTCCTGAAAATTTCACTTACAAGGTCATGAAACACCCTCTCATATCAACACGTGTGACGTAACAGTCTGTTATTATTAACTGATGACGTAACAAAATATGACTTCATCTTTATTTTCTCTGTTCTGTGGTAACTAGGATACCGAAATGGCGACCTGCTCGGAGATAAAAGAATTCTCGTTTCGATGCAAACCCCCGATAGTAGTAAGCAGAAAACATGAAGGATTCATAATAAAACCATACAAATGTAATTTGACAGAAGAACTACATACTGGAACACATGCGAGCGGAACGGGCGGTAAGCATTTTTTTACGTAGTTAGACAAGGGTTATAGTGGCGGCTAATATTATATTATTATTATTATTATTATTATTATTATTATTATTTATTAAATCTACTTCATATCTGTTCTAAATATATTTGGCGGAAAATATAAAATAACGTGAGTTAAGTTGGCCAGACCCTCAAACAACCAACTGCTCGATATTTACATTACATGAAAGGCAATGGCATTCCAAGGGAAAAATCAAATCAGATCGAAAATAGTAATAGGAAACAAAATCATAGAACAGGTGAACCATCTCAATTATCTAGGATATGACATTTTATTTAATTATGATGATGATATAAATAATAAAATAGCAAAATTCCAGGGAATATGTGGTACGATAAAACGATCACTAAATAACAAAACAACAAGAGAGACCCAATTTAAATTTTATAAAATGTTGGCAGTACCGGTACTGCTCTATGGTTCAGAAGCCTGGATACATAAAAAAACAAGATCTAAGTAGGATAACGGCGGCAGAAATAAAATTTTTGAGATCTGTTAAAGGGTGCACTAAGGAAGACAGAATCAAGAACACAGAAATAAGACAGGAACTTGAAATATTTGCAATAACTGATAAAATAGAAACATATAGACAAAAATGGAAGCAACACATAGACAGAATGAATGAAGATAGACATCCAAAACAAATAACAAAATACAAACCTAAAGGCACCCGAGATGTGGGCAGACCTAGAAAGAGATGGGCTGAAGTCGGAACGGGTCAACAGACCTAATCCATGAATGCATATGATGATGATGATGAATATACGTAAAACTGTGATTAATTCAGCCACGTGCATATATCACACCACCCACGCTCCATTGTTTACAAAGCAGCAGGGCTGAAGAAAATAATAATAATAATAATAATAATAATTAATTATTATTATTATTATTATTATTATTATTATCATTATCATTATAACTCACTGGAATAATCCGGAAGATGAAGGATGCGCGGATACAAACCATTCCCTTTGTAATTCATCATAAAATTATAATTTGATGATTAATGTTATTCCGTCACAAAGTGGCTTACCTTGTTTCCAGCTATACAGAGATTCATCTACATGTATGAGGCACTTCTTTCACTTGATGCGTGTCCTTCTTTTCTCAAGTTTTTTTTTTTTTCTAATTCTGTTGGCGAAACACATTTGCACTTGTTGCATGCACAAATGAATCCTTTTCAAACAGTTGTTGCAAGTACTGAGATGGAAGACATATCAGTTAATGAGGTAAGACTATAGCTAGAAAATCTGTTACAAATTTTAGAAGAAATATCCTTTTGTTACATCTTTAGTTAAAGAACTAATGCCTGGCCTTAAACCTCTCAACAATCTATTTTTTTAAAAGAAAGCCTCTCTTTTCCATCAAACTGTTATTAACTACGTGATAAAATGGAATATTGTAATATTGAACTTTCTGACTGAAGACTGTACCCTCATGGGAAAGTGATAAAAAACATTCATGTGGTTGCATGATAACATTACGTGTAAATTAAATGAGAGTATACTTTTTAACCAGGTATTGAAATTAAAGTGTTTTTGGGGGGAGTCCAAGGATACAAGTTTTAAGAATTTGCTAACTCATAAGAAATGGGTTACCTTCATTCATAATTGTATTTCTAGCGAGCAGTATTGAGAGTTGTGGAATATCATTTCTCCATTCCTGGACATAATGCAAGTGTTTTCCCTCATGACTGCTCAAAGAAAGATATAGGTTAAAGCAATGCTCCAAATACATTATAATATGAAACATGTAAGTTGCTCTGAATTCTATAAACTGATTAACAACCGGACCAAGTTCCTTTCAACTGTTCAAAGTTCTGAAAATTATGTTTGGTATAAAAATATTTACATTATGATGCCGAAACTAATGTACTCAACACATTTTATACAAATTATAATTTTTGCTAATAAACGATTCCTTAATTTAAATGGAAAACATGTTTCTATAATTCAGAGATCCTTACTCCTCAAACTTCCATTTCCTTAGATACATTATGCGAAATATTCGTTTGTCCTGGTTTTCGATTCTGAGATTATCGCAACCATATTCTGTCACATCATTCTTCTATATGCTGTCCTTATAGGAATAATAATAATAATAATAATAATAATAATAATAATAATAATAAATTTATATACAGATTTTCAAATTTTACACAACTTTCTGTGCCTACAGTTTTACGTTCCTTCTCCACTCGTCCCTATCCAACCTCTCCATGCTCACTTGTTCTCATTCCAGTTCTTAATTATTGTATCCATGAATTTCGAGGTCTTGCTTTCTTTCTTCTTCCAGGTGGACAACATTCATGTATTTTTTCTTGGTAACCTTTCTCCTTACATTCGTCGTACATGCCCATATCAAATGAATTGTTTATACCGCTGTGCTTTCGACGTAGCGTGTGCCTTACCAAGCAGCGAGCCCGGATTCGAGTCCCGGTCGGGACCAGCTTCCCGGGTGAGGTTTTTTTTCGGGGATTTTTGTCACCAGTAAGACATATCTGGTAAATTTGAGGCCCAAAACGTCCCCGAACTTCATGTAGCCGTCATCATCATCATCATCATTATCATGCCTATGTGTGGAAAGCAACGGGAACCTACCAAACCTTAATTTCCTATTAAGCTGCCAGGAATAGCATGAAAATGTTATGATAGCAGTGAAAGACCTGCCCTGTAAATAAAAAATTATTATATAGTCTACATAATAATAATAATAATAATAATAATAATAATAATAATAATAATAATCATAATACTTTATTCGTATTCAGATTTTCAATATTTAAAAATCTTTCTGTAACTAAAGTTTTATTTTCCTTCTCCACTCGTCTCTGTCCATCCAATCCATGTCCTCCAGTCCTCTTGTTCTCGCTCCAATTCTTATTTCTTGCATCCACGACTTTCGAGGTTTTCCTTTCCTTCTTCTTCCTGATGGACACAATTCCGAGTTTTAATGGGTAACCTTTCTTCGTGCATTCGTCGTACATGCCCATACCAATTTAATTGCTTCTGTCTTGTATCTTATATAATATAATATAATATATAATAACGGTGATGATGATAATAATAATTAGGGCTCGGACATCAAGTTAGATAAAGTGCACTCTTACTATACATAATATTGCTTGATGAGAGAGTGGTAGGGAGTGTAGTAGCACCAGTCTGACTAGTATGGCATTTGTGCTGTACTGTTCACAGGAGGTATAGGCGGGTAATGAAATAAACAGCTAATTGTGGATTACAAGTTTATTTTGTTTTTTTTTAACTTTTTTTTAATTAAACGCTACAGTACAACAAAAAGTTAAACAAATTTATAATTTACGTACATTAATTCTCCTTGTGCAACTATAAATACAATGCTGCATACAGTATTACAAAAAATAACAATTTCATTATTTCTGCACAATTATTTTCTTCGTACAGTTTTAAATAAAGAGGTAACACAAAAAAGTATATAAACTGTACATAATATTTTTAAGACCCTGTTAGTCAAACTTGTTTCGCTTCTATAGAGCTGTTACAATGAACAACAATTTATTTCCGTAAAGCTTCAAAAGAAAAACTTCTTCGGTGACTGTTCAACCAAAGTTTATATTTAGAAAAACTCATTTCTACTTCACATTAGGTAACTGGTGCAAAACGAAAGTAGGATATATCACAGGTATCTAACATGGAGACAGTTCTTGTTGTCCATTAGAAAATCCTTTATATTGCAAATATCCAGGGTCTTCAGCAATACAATTTGCAATTTGTGTTTTGCAATTTCAGATGCCAAAACTACCTCCTGTTTCATCAAAATGTCGCGATAAATTTTCTACCAGTTTTATGGAATCAATCAATGCTATATGTGAAGTTTCCAGGTTTTTATCATTAAAGGCATATCTTTGTAGACGTTGTTGATTACATGCAAATTTTGATACAGTTGTCCTGACATTAGAGAGTTCACAATTTTAATCGCCGAACTTTCTTCAGCATCAAATTTATTAACTACTTTAACAATCACTTGATAATGCTGTAAGTAGTATGCAGTGGTCTGCAACCAAGTCCTCCACAGAGGTAAAACAGGTTGAGGTGGCAAAAGGATGTGTGGTGCAATTTCTTCAAATTTCTGTTTCCTAGAAGGGGCCTTTAAAAATATTTTCTTCATGTTTGATCAATGGTCCACATCAGAGAAATGCACCCTAGTTCCTTCGGCTACACGGTGAAGTCAATAGGACAAGCAAGTTAGATGTATATTTTTCGGATATCGTTCTTTAATTCTGGAAGCTGCTTTCAACATATAAGGAACTGCGTCTGTTAAAAATAGACAAACATTGTCTCTTTTTATTCCATTGGGCCATAGAAGAGACATAGCATTTTCAAAAAGATTGTCGACTTCAAAATGGTTGACTTCATTTAAGACCTCGGTAGTTAAAAATTTATTCCCGGGTTTTTCAGGTGATAATATCCCCACTATCACATTTCCTATAGACCTTCCGGACGCACCCTGGGTTTCATCGATTGACGCCCATATTTTATGATCTGCCACAGTATTTCTAATATATTTCAGAACGTCTTCATAACAAGGAGATAAATAATACCTGCGTAAAGTTGTTTCACATGGAATTTTTCTTCCTGTATATTTCTCAAAAAAATTTTATAAGCTGGATTTTGCACTTTATTGAAAGGAATATTCGCGGAAAATATCGTTTTGCATAAATCCTTGTAAAATTCTCGCTGATTACAATGTCTGAAACTCCTTATGCAGACGACTGTATTTCATCGTCAAGCTTATGTTTTACATTCCCAATGTGTGTTTTAGATTTTCAATGACTCTTGATAAAAATTCTTCTCTCCCCCTTCAACTCTACACTTCCAATTTACAAAATATTTTATCTTCTTTTAGGCAAAAATGCTCACGGCCGTACTCACGTACAAGTGATTTCATCTTGTGTGTGTTTGTTTTCGGCATGTTGTAATCATTCATCAGATCGTGGTGATCGGTATTATGATTTGACTGCATACTATACTTGTAGCAGCACAGCAAAGACGCCAATGACTCTGGCACTGTGCAGGCACAGAACTAAACTACCTGTGTAGTCAACTGTTTGAAAGCGACACGGCAATGAAAAGGCAATGAGGTCCGAGCTCTAATGACAATAATGATAATAATGATAATGATAACAATAACAATAATAACATTAACAACAATAATAACAAGAACAATAATAACAATACTTCAATTAGGCCTACAAATTGAATTTTTTAAAAATGTATTTACAAAATGTATTTCATGCAATTGGCAAAATTAATTGGGGTCTGTATCACTTTGTTGGTCACTTTGTCCTTGATGAATCCTCTAATGAGGAAATTTTATATAATAAAAAACAATAATAACAACAAAAACAATAATTATCATTCATTATTATTATTATATTGTATTGGTTATGCAAATCGCTGCTGCTTTTTCGTACTGGGGGTCGGATTACCGCCCTGGGCTGATAGATGGCGTTGATTTTGTCCTATTTTAAATTTACGCAACACTTCTGCAGTCCACTTCTAGATTACCGGGTGGGGAGGGGGGGTGTTTTTGTGTTACATAAACATGTTTACATAACATTGTTTGAAAATAAAGCGATATTATGTGAGGCATTATCTCAAAAATAGTTTATAACAGCCATTTGGTATGATTATAATTATGAAAAATAGAACATTTTAGCAATTGTGTAAATATAATTATTAGGGGAAGTTCTCTTTCAAAATGTCTAAGTTATTGAGATATCACATAATTTATAGAGTATGGCACCCCTTAAACCCGTTTGACATACTGAACTAAACTTATTTAAGTAGCCTTTCCGCTTTCGGTCAAATATAAAACATATTTACTATTTTCTTTCAATTTTTTTTCATTCTGAATATTTTATGTTACATGTTTCTGGCGAAACGTCGGCGAACTTCAAGCATCGAGACCACGGCCTACAGTCCGGAAATCATCTTCAAGATCATCATAATTAATCAGTATGTTTTTTTGAAAAATGGCGTCAGTCTCTGACATAGAGTGAAAATAGAGATGATTAACTACCAGGCATTAAATATAAATATTTTCTTCTCTCCTGAAAATAGACGTAACTTAATTAACATAATCACGTCTAATAATTAAAATAACTTTTGGCATTCAGTTAATTTGTATCTCTTATTCTCTTTCACATCCTTGTCCGTCTTCACTAATAGATCTAAGACATTCTCTTCCAAGGACGTCGATATATCATTTCTTCCTCTCGGAAAATAATGTAAGATTATCTTTGGTAATCTACTCTCTTCCATTCTTTCTACGTGTTCTTTCCACTGTCCCTTGTTATATATATATATATATATATATATATATATATGGTATAAGAAAAATAAATGCCTGGACGGGATTCGAACCCGGATATCTAAGTCTGTACCTCAGCGTGATATCCATTACACTACCAGGCGAATCCAATTCAATACATATATATATATATATATATATATATATATATATATATATATATTGTTTTATATAGAGTACGTAGATGTTCAGTTCTTCACGAATTACAAACATTTCTTATCTGCTAACATTCTTATCTGGTCACACCCTTTTACTCTTCTTAAAAAGTTATCTCAGCTGCTTGGGTTTTACTTTCTTGTTTGGTAAATGTTTATCTCTCTTCTCCTTTCATTATTAATTCATGAGGTAACTGGTGACGTGATTATCTTTATGTTCTTTCAACCGTTTGTTCGGCCGTAACCAAGAAACAATAAAACTTTACATGGCCTAAAAATGGCAACATTTGCCTATGCAAAGGATAACGTTTCTAATTGTAGGAAGACAACTGTAAGTTTGTTTTACGTAGTTAGAACAGTATTTAGATATGCGCCATGGCTAGTGGCGGCTAATATTATTACTTTATATATATATTTTTTTTTTAAATTTCGATCCAACACCCCGGTTGTTATACTTTTGAGTTATGTTTTACATGGAAGGATTACCCACCCCTCGTAAAACCTCACATCTGGAGGTCCAGAGTATAATTTTGGACTGCCCGTAACCGAGCAGTTAAATGCATCATGCAGTAGTGTTGCGCTGGTTCAAAGTCCCCAGGAGACTGTCTCGCCATGCACTTTATAGTTTTATATAATATTCACACATTACTATAGATTGTAACTTATGGGAACAGCCTACGCTACATCGGCCAGTTGTAACTTATGGGAACAGCCTACGCTACATGCATCGGCAAATTGCGTTCAATACATAATCCGAGTTTCCTCATTTTCAAATATGTCTTTTTTTAAAATAAATCGCATGTATCCAGTTTAGTTGCCAGAAAACAAACATTGGCGGCTAGTAGAGTTCAAGTTGGGTATCCTGTTGTACCCATAATTCATAGCTATGTTCCACCCATACACATTGTTGTTTTGACTCTATTGGGTTATCTCTATCTCCCACATTTCCCGCTTACCGGAGTCTACAAAACTTAACTCCTCATATTATATCTAGTTTTCTATCAAGATCATGGAGCTCACAGTTAGATAGTTTCCTCCATTCACCTTCCACATGTATCTGGTCAATATGCACTTTATTGTCTAATACCCACATTTTCTTATGTCTTAAAGTAAGATAACTGTTTCCATTTAATATATAACTTGTAGAATCGCCATTTTATATATTATTAACTTAACATTTTGAGAGATTTTGAGACAACTCTCCGTCATCTATAACACAGCCTATATCTTGCGTTTCTATATTTGATAATATGCATAATGAATATCTGCTTTTTACTGTTGCAAGTTATTTGAATTCTGACACTTCATCACAATGTTCATAATTTGCTGTTATATTTTACATAGATAGGAAGAAGAAATTACACAATTACTATAATAACTGTGAAAATGTACTAATCAGTTATAACTTTTATCTTTCTAGGAAACTAACTTTGAAAATAAAATTGATGCAGTGAAGAAAAACAAGGTGGTGAGAATGAAAACAATAGTACATGGAAGTCATTCAAATAATCCCAGCGCTATGAGTGTAAAATAAATTATATGAGGAAGCAAAACTGTAGAGGAACTGTTGGTAAGAATATTGTTGCCTGGATGGATGCAAAATGCAAAATTGATTATTTCGTTACGCAATACACGAGTTGATTCCATGAACTTTATGGTGAAAACGGGTCATTTTATGTAAATTTAAATATATAAAAATTAATATATTCAGTAATATGTAGAACCATTGCTCATGAAAACACAACTTCAAACAAAAACACATAGGCCTACAGGTTTTTATATATTTATTTGAAAATTTCCTAAATAAAGAACAGACATATTACATGGTAATTAATTCTGTTTGCAGCTACCAATAGTACACCACTTTCATCCTTGCTTTGTCATATCATAATGCTTAAAAATGAGAGGTTTTCTAGAAATACAATATTCCATTCCATAGTAATTCAGTCCGGGGGCAGGTCTTTCACTGCAATCATAGCATTTTGATGCTATGCTTTGCAGCTTTACTAGAGGATTTTAGGTGTGGTAGCTTCTCGTTGCTTTCCACACCGGTGAAGGATGGTGGTAACAATGATAAGGATGATAATGATGCCCGGATGATTTTCGGGGACCATTGGGCCCTAAGCTTCCTGACATTTGTCTTACCAGTGGGGAAAACCCCGAAAAAACCTCACCCAGGAAGCTTGTCCCGACCGGGATTCGAACCCTGGGCCCGCTCTGTGACAAGGCGCATCACGCTACCTCGAGACCACAGAGGTGGAATGGAAATGGATGGAAAGAGATAAAAATAAAAAAGGAAAATCACTCCACATAAGCAGATATTGTTTGGCGTAAAACTGAATGAAGTTTTAGTTGAAGTATAAGACAATTCTTGGCTCACAAGAATTCCACATTTTGTACAAAGAGTCTTGTGGATCAGAGTAGTACTTTCTATAATAGTTTAAGTTCTCTGGACCTCCGAGTGTTGTGCTGACATGAGGCCTTTCTTGTTTTCAGGATATTGAAGTGAAACTGCAGGTCGAGATCAAGAAACAAGAATGGATCGATGAAATGCTTACCAGGGACGGGTAGACTAACAGTGGTCTATACCTGTTTCGGCAGGTGTAGATCCGGTCCGTGGGAGTAGAACCGGTTGCAAACCCCAGGTCCTTAGGGGGGTATAAGTATAGGGACACAAAAAATTTACCTGTCTGCCTAGGGGTATAGCTGGGCAAACCGTTAGTATGTAGAGTACCATTGTTATTATAATAATAATTAGGGCTCGGAAGTTGAGGATTTTCTTTTTAATTTTATGTCTAAAAACGATGTCCAACATAATATATATAGATAGGAGTATATACATTTTTGATCATTGTAGATAATAAGAAAAGATGGATTTTCTCATTCCTTTTTGTCGACTTTCGACTTTTTTGCTTATTTGTCCTTTTTTTAGCATTTTATAGGTCTCAAATTATTTTCTTTTTTACCTTATTTTAACTGTATTTGCACCATATGTATAATTAAAGAATCCGCCTTAGTTAATCTCATTTTAAAAACAATGTTAGTATTAATTTCCAAAGATTTAATTTTAGTTCCACGAGAACCCATGGAACACTCATCAAAATATCCCGTTATTTTATCCAGTCTCCTCACCACACGAGATTTTTCTAAGAAGTTGCCACTTTGTGAAAACTGAGGTAAGTTTTAATTTCTCTTATATCGAAGTTCAATGTTTATAATTCTAGTGTAGGTACGGCAAATATGTTTGCAGTTATACAAATTCAAATTTAAATTTCTTTCTGCAGGATATCCATTGCGGGTTCGTTGAATTAATTCTATGCGGGCAAAATCGTTCATTCTAAATTCATGTTGAATTAAAAACATAAAGTACGGCATGCGCTTCTACACCTAGATGAATTAAATGTGTTTTATGTTTATTTAAATAACTAAAAATAAAAATAATTATAAATTTATATCGTAATTTTCAATCTAGCAGTTATTTGACCGGATTAGAAATAAAATTTGCCGGTTTAGGGCAATTCGATCGTTTTATTGATGGATTATTCGGTTTAAGGGTAATTTTATCGTTTTAGAGGTAACGAATTTTTTATTATTATTATAATTTCAATGTCATGGAAGGCAGTATTATTATAATATGTAATAATATTTCAGGTTGTGGTGCTCATTTGAGGCGTACGAAGGAGGATCTGCGGTTCGATGCAACATCCAGGTACTATTTCACTCAATAACTTTACGTATAAATCATCCTGCAGACTCTTTTGGACGAATCCCTGTGAAACGTTTGTTAATACAAGGATGGGGATGTACGTTAACTACAATTCCATCCAATTTTACGCTAAACAATATGTACTTATGTGGGTGATGATTTTTGTTTACATTTCTAAATTGCATTTCTATAAAACTTCTCATATTGAACTATTTACACCAAACAACATCTACATATGTTGGGTGATGTTTTATTTTTATTTAAATCTCTATATCACATTCCCAGAAAACCTCCATTTTGAAGTATCACAATTACAACTGATTTGTCATGTATTAAGTTATTTAACAACGTGAAGATGAATGTGGTGACTACATTTATATGAAGAACCTACGAATTATATTCAATGTAAATTGATGTCTAGTGACAATATAAAATGACTGGTGTAAGCAGAAATTAGTTCCTATAAAATATATATATATATATTTTTTTTCCTTCAAGGTATTCTCAATTGAATATAAAAGAACTGTATGTCATTTTGTTTCAAGTTGTTGAGCAATGGTTAAATGCATATATAATCTGCACTGTAAGTGTAACTTTTGCTTAAATATTAAGTTTATATTCAGTTGACATAATATTTTGGGAATGTTATTTTTCAAAGTTAATGTTATAATGTGGTTCCCTGTTTTCCGTATTTCTAATTCGTAATACCTTTCTATGGAATATCTTTGAAAGGATTAATTTTTATTCTTTGCTTTACAGAAGATAATTATTTTGTTAAAAATGTACATGGAAGGTAAATTTATCCAACGACACTACGAAGTTGGCTGAAATTTGGTGTGTTAACAAGACAGCAAATGAACTCCTGATATTGTGATCAGAACACCAAATTATGCTGTTTGCTTTGTAGACTAAATTGATCCGAGTGATTCTCGAGGGGAATAAATATAGGTATCGTTGAGTGTTACTGCAGCACTTCTAATTGTATTACTGTTATTAACTTAAATATTCTTAGAGACTATTTAACTCATGCCACAAATGCTAGTCAATGACCAATCACGTTTCAATGAATGTTGTTTTATAACCAATGACAGTCGTGTTTCACCTCGCTCTTTATCAGCTCCTGCATTTGTGATAAAGAAAGCTCCTTTTTAATGTTCTGAACAGGTCAAAGCATTATTTTTCTCTAATTTTCTTATCCTTCATTGTAATGAATGAATCCTAATATCTATGAATACAGAAAAACTTAATCAAATCCTCTGCCTGGTAACAGGAGCTGTTAAAACAACACCAGTCACTGCCATGCAAGCCTTAACAAAAAACTCAAGGATAGCATTTGAAGTTGGGAAAGCAACAACCATACAGTATGAAAAATGTTTAAGGTTACCTCATAATAATCGGATTCAAAGAAAATCAGAAGTATGTTTTAAATCTCAGAAAAGCTTCTTAAGCATAGCACAAGAAATCGAACAGAAAATACAACCTCCGCATTCAAAAGGATATATACAGATAAGAAATAACCGTTTAGAGTATTTGGAAATTGAATGTAATCTTCATTTAACACATGACATCAATAAATCGGAAATTCTCCATTAATCTTACAACAAATGGACCAGCCTCATGGGCTAGTGGTCAATGTTTCTGACTACAGTTAATGAGGTCCCGGGTTCGATTCCAGGTCAAACCTTTTTCCTTAAAGGGAATATTTCTTGTGGTTGCCCATGGACCGAAATTTGGGTTAAGAACTCTCCTGGTACTTCATTAGCATGTATTGCCCGTCATATATCGGGGTATCGTAACTCCGCCTTCAGGTGCCCCAACTTAAGAAATAGATTACAATTCTTCCGATGCCAGGGACGAAATCAAGAAATGCTATAAAAGACAACCTGGCGACATTAGAAAAAAATTTAAAATAATACATTGAAGAAACCCTGATGCTAAATGGATGCAGATTTTTACAAATGGTTCCTGGGCACCAAATGATAGTGAAACTAGTGCTGGTGCAGTACGTCCACTTTTCTCCTTTTATCGTACATTAAATACAAATTTAACAAACTTTGATACCGAAGTTCTAGCAATTTTCTTAAGATTACAAAATATTTTATATCCCATCTAAGAGTTTACGAAGGTTGTAAATATATTCCGATTGAAGGTCTTTCCACTTTTCAGGGGTTGCCCTTTTACCAGCCGGCTGCTGGCCCTTCACATCCACATGTGTCAATCACAGAGGTAGATGATCAACAGCCAGTGTAGGGGTGACATGTGGTTAGCATGTCGAGTCCCCCAGCCGTTATAGCTGGTTCCTCAACCTGTAAATATATGCGATTCCAAAACGGTCATTCTAGTTATAACACGGGATACAACACCCAACAGAATTAACACTATCGAATATCATAAAATAATAAAACCGTTATAATATTTACATAAAAAGTTTGTACTTAAATGAATTCCAGTCCATTGTGGAGTGGCAGACAATGAAGCAGCTGATTTTCTAGCCAAGAAAGATAGCAAAGTTGTCTCCAACCCAACTTCTATTTCAGTTTTCTTTCACTCTATCAAAATAATCAAATAAATATAAAAATAAACTTATAGAAGAATACACCACCAAAACATCCAGAAAGGAATAGGAAAATTTACAAACATAAACATTATAAAGAAAATCCGCAGTGGCAATAATAACTGGACACGACTGTCTAAATATAAACACCTACACAGATTTAGCATATTCATCTAAAAGATCTTTTGCAATTTAAATGAAGATCCATCTATAGTACTTCTGCCCGAGGGCACGTCTTTCACTGCAATCATAGCATTTTCATGCTAAGCTTTGCAGTTTTACTAGGGAATTATAGGTGTGGTAGCTTCCCGTTGCTTCCCACACCGGCGAAGGATGATGATAATGATAAGGATGATGATGATGATGATGGACAGATGATTTTCGGGGACCGTTAGGCCCCAAACGTCCTGACATTCGTCAGACCCTGTCCCGACCGGGAATCGAACCCGGGCCCGCTGCGTGACAAGGCAGCACGCTACCTCGAGACCACAGCAGTGGACTAAATGAAGATATGGAACGAAACTATCTCCTCCATTGTCCAGCTTTTGTAGATGAGACCAGCCTTCCTGCTAAATATTGGACTTCAAGAGAGGGAAATATTTCATTGTCAAGTGCTCGATATTATATACCAATCAACCAACATTGTATTCAGTCTTATTTCCCTAAATACCATGTTCCCTAAGAACAATGTTTGTATCTATGGCAATTCCATATACAATTCAGTGATATGACGGATAAAAGAAGCACCTCAGTTCCACCAATAGATGGAGTAGACAGAGTAATACCCTATATAAGTTTGTTTACATAAACAACTAAAAGTTAATTTAAATTGGTATAGGCAGGATCGATGAAGATATGTATAAATTAGAATAAATATATACATTTTCATTAGAACAACCTTAACAGCTTCATTCCTTGAGAATTTGTTAAAATTACCAAACTAAAGTGGTCTGGCACTACAAAATATGAATGAAGTTAGAAAAGTGATCATGATCTCTGCAATGCAGGGTTTTAGTTGGACGAATGTGGGGACACAGCATCTTCCCAAATGTTTGGGAGTTGAATTTTTTTTTTATCTATTCCCTTATAATTTACTAAAAAAGATTACCAGATCCATCTATCTATATCCATCTATATACAGTGGCATAACAACCCAATGTTGGGCCTTAGCATCTCCTTTGTTAGGAGTTACTAGGCGAAGTTAATTTAGTTATTCTTAACTCCTCTAAAACCATCCTCTAAAATTGGTATGATCTTCGATCCCACAATTCGTTTTGAGACTCAAAGTGGCCAACCTGAGGAAGTTGACTCTGAAAAGAAAGCCATATATGAGCCAACAATTGACAATTACAAAGATAAATACCAACTAAAAAAAAAGGTAAAGGTATCCCACTAGAGGCCTCAGGAGGCCCTTGGGGTAGTAGGAGGTTAGGGTTCCCACTTTTCCGGACAATCGGCAGTGGATGTCAGCCGGGTTGTCAGCCCTGCGTGACGGCCGTCTTTACCCCAGAACAAGCGTCTGGTACTCATTTCCATTAGATGCTGAGTCGACCCCAGGGCCATGGTGCCGCCAGAAGGTTTGGATCAGTTTAAAAATCCTGACCCCACCGGGACTCGAACCCTCGACCTTCCGGCTTGAAGCGCAGTGCCTTAACCACTACGCTACGGCGTGCCCCATAAATACCAACTAGATAGTATAACTGTCACAGGATTGATGATCGGGGCAAGGATTCTTAGCCAAATTTTGGAATTCCTTAGATTTGGACAGGGTGTATCTTTCTAGAATGGCCATCGCTGCCATTAGAGGATCAATTTCAATTTTAAGAAACCATATTTACAAAATTACTTTATAGTATGTATACTTCAATTGGGCCTACAAGTTGAATTTTTTAAAATATACTTACAAAATGTATTTCATCAATTACAAAAATTAATTGTCTGTATCACTTTGTCCTTGAGGCAATCCTCTAATGAGGAAAGTTTTATATAATAATAATTGAGTTAGAATTTAACACCTCGCCTCATAATTGTAGATTTCTCAAAGGCATGTTCCAAATAATTCAGCATATCACCTTCAGTTGCATAGAACTGTTGAATTGGTGGTTGGTGATCCTGTAGGTTGCTTTCTACTCACTCTGGTGGCTGACCGATGGACTTTAGAATTAAATATATCCCCGGGAATTCCATAATTCATAATTGGGTGGATTTTATATAAAAAGAACATAGTGCAATTTTTAACATTTTTTTAGATATACATATGTGAAATCTTATAACATAAAGAATGTTTTATTTAAGTAGAACCGTATGATATCTAAACTGTGCTGGCATCTGTGAATGCTTGAACCAACTATATACTATGTATAATGTTCATCATCTGCGCACCCGGCTTTCCTCATTTCATATTGTTCTCATACAGTTTCCAAATCTCTTAGCAAATGAAACAATATTAACTCTCCATAAATAATTTAAAAGACTAATTGCTTATAAAAGTATTACACAGCTCTACAAAAAAAATGTTGCCCTGGATATCTCAGCGAATTTCTAGTTTTCAAGTGCACAGTTTATGAATATATTCATGCAAGTGCTAAATGTGCTCTAGTTTTTATGGTTTTTGCGTATCTTATATTTTAAACAGTAAACGGCCTGTTACTAATAAAATTTATGTTTCAGTCATGATTTGATTTCTGCGCATTTTTTTCGCGTATAGACCTACAAATATCACGTGATTCCCACTCTCACACCCCTCACTCCTTACATTGGCCATGATCTCAGTTACTTGACAAAGTTAAAGTACTCACGACGTGCATCTGGATATGATAAAACAATTCGTCAAAGCGTTGGACAAGGAAGGAAAATGTTTCAAATAAATTTGTAGAAAATTCCCTAAGCTCAGTATGAAAAGTTAAAAGGCGGAATATTTTATGGTTCTCAAATTCGGCAATTGATGAAAAATGCAAATTTATCAAAGTTATGACTGTTTCGGAAAGTGTATTGTATTGGTAGTAGAAAATTTTCTAAGTAACTATAAAGCACCAAATTATAAAGAAATTGTGCAAAACATGTTGATAAGCTTCAAGATTCTGGGAGCAAATATGAGTATAAAGTTACACTTTCTCCACAGTCACCTGGATAGATTTCCGGATAATTTAGGAAATTATAGCGACGAACAGGGAGTGCGCTTTCACTAGAATCTAAAAGTAATGGAGGAAAGGTGTCAGGGTAGATGGGACCGTCACATGATGGTAGATTACTGCTGGTCTTTAAAAAGAGATTGTCCCCTAAAAAATTATAGAAGAAAATCTTATAAAAGGCGTTTCACTGAAGTATAACGTGGGTTTTCGATATTTTTCTTTTTATTTACGTCAGTGCATACTAATTTTTCAAAAAACAATTGACATTATAAGTATTATTTTTATAAATGTTACATATATATATTTTTTTTCATATTTTCCTATTTTTGTAGTGTAAAATGAAAATAAAGATTTAAAAAAACCAGAGCAAATCTTCCAAAATCATTGATAGTTTCATGAATTGTGAGCATAAATATATCCCAAATTAATCTTATATCAAGGGCGGTGTTATTCCTTCCATAGTGATTCTGCCCGAAGGTAGGCCTTCACTGCAATCATAGCATCCTCATGCTACGCTTGCAGCTTTACTAGGAAATTGTGTAGGTGTGGTAGCTTCCCGTTGCTTTCCACACCGGTGAAGGATGATTGTGGTGATGATGGTAATGATAAGGATGATGATGATGATGGCCATATGATTTCGGGGACCGTTTGGGCCTTAAAGTTTTCCTGACATTTGTCTTACAGGTGAGGAAAAACGCAGATAAAAACCTCACTCAGAAAAACTGCCCCGACCGGCCCGCTGCGTGACAAGGCAGCACCCTACCTCGAGACCACAGCGGTGAACAAACAGTGTTATTAAAGGAACATATTTTTACTTAATTATTTTTAATAACTTATTATAGTTATTCCATTATGTTTTTACTTTGCATTCATAATTGGTTCCTACATATATCTGTATGCCCGCGCGAATTTTGTACGTAATATAACTGGCAACTACTAATAAAATTCGTATCAAATTCCGTTGAGGTGGATAGTCATAAGATAAAAAATTAAAATATATACCTTTCGTCAGGTGCTGTCGTCCTCAACTGCGTTAAAATATTATATTTAAAATGTTATCTGGAGGCATTTGGAAAGTTAACTTTCATCATCAGCAGGATGAGTGTCTGCTACTAGTTGTTGTTTATGACGTTGCAGACTTATGTCGTAAGTAGTAACTGACTTGTTTTTTTGAAGATCTTGTATAATGGGTTGTTCGACTGGAGCGTATTCTCATTGAGTGATAAGGTGTTTATTTCTTTTAAAATTTCAAGGTCTTAAGATAACATTTTAAATGTAATATTTTAACACAATTGAGGGCGACGGCACCTACCAACAGATACATACTTTATTTGTTTATCTTATAACTGGCACTATATCCTACAGCATTTCAAAATACCTACCGATAGTTCAACAAGTTATGTATTTGGCTGACCCTGGGAAGTGTCAGTATTGTCACCGCTCAAGTACCTGCACCTAACGGAACACGGAAAAACTATCACCTCTAATATCAAGTGTAAGGTGAATGAGATTTTACCGTAATTTATATTCACATAACAAGTATGTTACATGATTAGGATCTACAAATCATACGCATATCTTTAATTCTTCCAAAATAACAATGTACATAAAAATAAACCAGCCAAATTTCCGTTGGAAAAAATCACTTCAGTCAATTTACATATTAGCTTCCGTGTGCAGGCTGTTAAAAACTAAGTGTTTGAGCTAAAAATGTTATATTATGATGTATATGTATTTTCTTGTTCAAACAGTAGTTTATCTACGTTCAGAGTATTTCAGTATATGTTGTATATTTAATGAAATGTCTTTATTGCGGAAACGATATGTTTAGAGAATCAGTGATGTGGACTTTGGAGAAGGAAAAAAAAAATCAACAAATATTGTTGTTATATTGTGTAATCATCATTAAAGGATATTTTACGTTTTGTTTAACCTGTATTTTATGTCCTGATAGTGTCTTTGGTGTTTTATTAGAATATAAGGTTTTGTTGCCTTAGTAACTATAAACTAAAGCGTTAGTGATTGTTATAGCAGAAGATAAATGATTTTTTGGTCAATGTGACTCATTTCTTATACTTACTAATATTGTTGTTACTGGAAGTAAGTCAACGTTCCCACATCTAACCTGGTTGCTATGCAAACAAAAGAAATCGCAATGCTAATATGGACTCAAAAAGCACACGTGCGGTAAGTAAAATAATACTAGCAATATTTATTTTGATATATTGAATGTGATAGTACAATTATTACAATTATTGAATGCTATTGGACGAATACTGTCCATTTTCTTCAAGTTCAATGTTGCCATATTTCTTTCTCCGGTAATAGACGGCCCTACTTCAATCTCGCTTCCACAGTGTAAAATCTTATCTGCTGTATTAATCTTATTTTGAACAGAATTTTCTACATAACCTTCTGCCACTTGTGAAGATTTCCACCCACCGTGTCGTTTTAGAGACAAAATATCGGCACCTGTATCTGCATACAAAGTACCAGATGTTCTCCTGAACGCATGGCCCGTGAAAGAACTAGCATTTTCCTGTTTTAGATAATGTGCAATTATTGAAGGAACTCCATCCATAGTATTAATTCCTACAGGCTGACCAACGCAATTCCCATTGCGAAATGTCAACAAAAAAAATCGTCTGCACCTACACTCTTTTGGCCTCAAAGCAACATATTTCCTTACAATTCCTAAAAAATCAATTTCTGCATTAACCTTTCAGTAACTGTAAAACATCTACTAATGTTCGTCTTGCTATTTGCGATATTAATAATTATAACTCGCCTCTGTCCTCGACATCGTCAATCATCATTTTAACTAATTCTTCTCTCCGACAGGCCCTAGCAATTCCAAAAATCATTACTACCTGCATCATTAAGAACATGACCAATACGATTAGATAGCGCAGTTAGCATCCCAGCATTATAAGATTTTACATTTTGATAATAAATTACATCAGGAGCTTCATTTAAAAACATATTAATTTCTTCCCTGCTAAAAACACTAGACTTTTTCGGTCGATAACCAACATTCTTCTTTTTCAAGAAATCGATTAATTTACAAAATGAGGAAATGTCAATACCATCATTTAATTTTATATTAGCTTTGAGCATTGAGTACTCTGACCATAAACTTCCTGCAGACTTTAATTTCTCATTCCTCAGAACAAAACATGCCAAAATTCTTCTCGTTAATCTGCACGACTTTTTCATTTAACCATTTCTTGAATGTTTTGTACACTAACTCGTACCTTTCTTTAGATTTTTCCGGAATTAATGCAGAACATCCCACTCTCCAGGCTTCTTCAATTCCTCTATCATCTACCATGACTCCTTCCATAATAAAATTATCAAACAGATTCTAATCACGGTACTACAAATAAAAATGTCTCCACAGCCAACAATCCTTGCTTATAATAAAACAAATGAAAAGCTACATAGCAACGATCACCAAATGTTTCTTTCTCATAGAAGTAATTTACATCCAACCAATATTTTAATTCATTTATTACTATATTTAATAAAAATTGGTCACATCGACCAAAAAATAGTATGCAATAGACATGAGGTAAGCACGTAACAGATCTCGAAAATTGAAAAAAAAAAAAAAAAAAAACTTTTATCAATCAGTAACAAGTGCTTACCTCACTTGTATCGCAATATACTATAATATACAGAATTACAATAAATATGTTATGTTAGTAAATGTGTCTAAGTTTATTTATTTATTTTTAATATATATACATATATATTTACAAACAAAATTTTACATTATTTCTTAAACTTTACTGTAGTGTCACTTTTTATCGTATATCATGCAATTTGATAAATCAGAAATTATTTATACGTGTATTCATTACCACTGTAGTTTTTAAAACAATTGTATTAAGTGAATCTTTAAGTAAGTACAATTTAATATTAGTTGGAGATTTAAATACAATATATAAATACATTCTAAATATCTAAGTTAACAAATTGAGTGGAATGTTAGACTTTATGGCCTTAAATCTGCCACCAGTTTAAATAAATAGGTATATATAGAGCCATTAATCAGTGGCGATTATATGTAATCGCTAGTAACACATTATCAACTAAAACGCAATCACCAAACAAACATTTAAAAGTTGACGCTAAGCTATCATTATCAAGACTGAATATATATAAATATATACACACACATTAACATCTTTAACAGCCTTTAATTTTAAGTGTGTATTTGTTGTGTATATTTTAACGATATTATGAAATGGTGAATATGATGAAATGAATCCTGGTAATGAAATTCCAACCCAGTATTTGAGAAAAACGCCTCAGTCAGGTTGATCGTCACCAGGATTAATCCTCTTTTTCTTTAACTAAGAAAAAAGAGGCACTGACCAGAATAGGGGTCTTGTCATTGTCCATATTTTTCTCTGTTTTTTATTAAATTACTAAACTATATCAAAATCGCAACCTAAAAAATAAATCAGGGAGTTATCACCTACACTTTTCTATATTTATATTGATGATGTAATTAACAAATAGAAGAATCAAGTACCTCTGGGAATACCAATTAGTATAAATAAGATAAACATATTACTATATGCAGATGATATCGCAATAATACAGAATAATGAAAAGAACTTGCAGCGTTTAATTTATAAGTTCAAATTGGCAGCGAATATAACTTGAAAATATCCACAAAAAAAGACAAAAGCAATGGCCCATTCAAGAAAATGCCATGTACGCTCCAAAATAATAATAGAAAACAAGTATCTAATTTTTATTATCTTGGATGCAATATAAGTTATGATAGAGACAGAGACTTAGAAACCAAATTGAACAAATTTCAGTCAGTATGTGGGACAATAAATAGAACTCTCCACAATACAACTTGAAAAGACACAAAATTAAAATTTTATAAGATAATGACTCTGCCTGTATTAACGTTCGATAGTGAGTCTTGGATATTATAGGAAACAGATAGAAGATAGATTCAATCGGTTGAAATGAGGTTCCTCCGTAGGGTAAAAGACTGCACGAAATTGGATCTGATAAATAAAAAATGTAAGATACGAATTGAACATATACAACTTAATTAGAACATATAAGATCCACCTAGATCTTATAAATACGAAAGAATCCCAGCACTAGCGTGTAACTATCAATTTTAAGGAAGAAGAGATGTGGGATGTCCGAGGAAGAGCTTGTTTTAACAGTGTGGAGACGGAACAGGCAAGATTACCTACTTCTTGCAAGGAAGAAGAAGAAGAAGATGATGATGACTAAACTTTCAAGAACCTCATGCAATTTAAAATTGCTAACTAGACTAAGATTGCTCGTGTCAATAACGTGACCACTGTTAGAAATATGTTGAGCAAACCCAGATTTGTCAATGCTGTTTAATCGGAAATGAGCAACCTGCTCCTTGAACGAAGTTAAAATATTGTTTTGCCCAATACATATCTTATCACTACAGTTCTGACATCCGATTTCATAAATGCCGGATTATTTTAATCAACTTTATCTTTAGAATTATAAAGAACGCTGTCTAGAGTAGTAAAAATCAATTTAAGATCTAATCTTTTGAATATCCTGCTCAAACCTGTTGTCAAGGAGGGAACATAATGGATTGTGACGAAAGTGACTATATTAATGGAAGATCGTAGAATCATTGATCAACTCTTTAATTCTGATCTTACGGATTAATTTAACAACAATATTTTCATTGAAACCGTTACATTTGGCTATACATATAAAATTTTGTAGCTCTCTACAATATCCAGCTTCATTTAAAGGTAAGTTAAGAGATCTGTGCACTAAGAAGTTAAAACTCGCCGCCTTCTGTTGGGGAGAATAAGAATATGCAGTGATATAACGACATGTGTTAATTTACCGAATTTTCCCATCCTAGTACTATCTTCGTTTCCTAGATATCACTACGAGGTGGAATGCTGACCCCGGACCACTCAATGACATCTATTAGAAAACGAGTCTAACTAATTAGTATGGTTGAATTTCTCTCCTGTAGCGGGAGAGCGCCTAAGTCTCGTTGAGAGAGACAAGGGTTTAAAAGAGTATAATAATTACACTAGTCAACAAGGATTTTGCCACAACCTTGAAATTATATGCAAGTTTTATGTGCCATTTACGAATGTGAAAATTAACATGTTCCATCACCCTCAAATTTTTAGGAAATCACTAAAATATATCTAAAAATATGAAAAAAATGAAAGAATTGAAGTTAGTATACATAAATTATTATAATTACTATTAATTATTAACGAATTGTGAAGCTTTATTACCTTCCTTAAATCCTTAAAGCCAGTATACACAACAATTTGTCATTCTTACATGCATGAAGATCGGTAGGGATGTGCAGTACTTTTCGAGGAAGGGAGTAGTGAAATTTATTACTTTATTGCTGTAAGTGCTCGGCCGACAGGAAATGGCTGAATATGGGGTGAGATGGGGTTTGAACATGAAAAAAGTTCAAAATTTTAGCTTTTGAGTTCGGCTATGTCTCCGAAAAGTGTTTTAAGTGATTTTTGCTTCCTGCAGTTGTAACTTTCACTACAATGAAAAAATTATGCCGTGCTTGTGTTAATTCGCCAAATAAGTTCTGTTACGTTCTGTTTACTATTAAAAATCAATGTCGATCTTTAACAGAAACATTAAAAGAGGCGTATTACAGGGAATATTCATTGACCACCAAATTCGAAGACATGTACATGATGATACCTTAGAGAGAAAGTTAAATGATACAGAGCTAGCAGCCTGGAAGCCTTATGTGAGATAGTGAATGGGTTTCTGGAAAATAATAAAGCAGAAAATGATCGACAGTTGGTTCAAGAACTTCTGGAGAGTTACCAAAAACTTGGATGCAGACTCTCTCTGAAAATTAATTTTCTCCATTCGCACCTGGAATCAGTCCCTGAGAATTTGGTTTCTGTCAGTGACGAGCAAGGGGAGGGATTTCACCAGGACATTCAGAAATGGAGCAGATATATCAAGGTAGATGGGATCCTCACATGATGGGCGACTATTGCTGGTTTTTAGTTAGGGAGACTGACACACACTACAAGAGGAGGAATTGACTGTAACTCTTGTTTTCTTTATTTTATTTTAAACGTACCTGTCACATTTATAATCCGTATTACCTGCATGTTTCAGTTAATAAGTGGTATTATAAAGGATTTTTCACTATTTCAAATTGTTTAGTTTATAGCAAATATTACATCATTTTATTACATTTCTCTGAGGATGAAAGTCAATTTGTCAATAGTAGCATCAATTTATTCCTTTTATAATACCTCATATGTAAACTTAAGGCATTTTATAACGTAATTCCATAATTAAAATAATTATAGTTGAGAAATTTTTACAATTATGTTTGAATTAAACTAGATTTTCTGTCATTATTGCTAGAATCGAACTCAGTTCCGTCACAGGAAAACTTTACGTGTTACGAACTTTTTACTGCCATTTTCGTGTTCGGAGGTCTGATTTATATAAAATGACGTGTTCTTGTCCGTGTGGCAAATAAAAAGTTGACTAGTGCTATTTGTTATAAGAATTGTATTGCCTTTTGGTTAGGCAACTTCTTCGACTCATTAGTGAAGCGGGCAAGGCAAATAGCAATACTGATACTTCAGGCGAATATTATGGAAACAGAGTAAACAAGCGAATCCTGAAGCATGAAGAATATATAGTCCGATTTTGCTAGTTTACGGTATGTAACTAGTCAAATAAATTGTATCGATTGCAAGAAAACAAACAGGCGGCAGTTACAGATATTTTTAAAATCCGGGTTTCATGTAAAATCTTACTTCTAATTGTCAGATTTTGCCGTTTTTTTAGAATACTGTCCATTTTCATTACATAATATATTTCTATGTGTGTGATCATATATTTAGTTTTACTTCCAGTACCACTTAGCTTCCTGAATTATTATCACCTATATACTGAGTTTGGTTCCGAAAAAATTGCTGCATATATATATATATATATATATATATATATATATATATATATATATATATATATATGTGTGTGTGTGTGTGTGTGTGTGTGTGTGTGTGTATCATAGTACATTCACGAATTTAGGTCATTTGTTTCCTGTTTTGGCCTCAAGAGTAAAACCATCCAAAGTCTTTTGAGTGGACGTCCTGGTCTTCTTCTTTCTGCAGGTTGATATCTTAACATTTGTTTGGCTATCCTGTGATCTTCCATTCGATGAACATGTTGTATCCATCTTAACTTATATATATATATATATATATAAATAAATATATCTGCCCGAGGGCAGGTCTTTCACTGCAATCATAACATTTCCATGCTATGCTTTGCAGCTTTACTAGGGAATTATAGGTGGGGTAGTTTCACGTTGCTTTCATATATATATATATATATATATATAATTATGTGATGATCAGTTTCTGTGTCTCTAAGTAGGTTCGATAAAGATGCGTAAAAACTTTCAAAAACATGTTGATGAGAACAATCTCAATAGCTTCATTATTTTCTAATTCGCTAAAATTAAGTTCGTACATTTTTTCAAGCAAATTTATTTGTGTGTGTGTGTGTTTTTTTGTGTGTCTGTGAGCGCGCACAAGTGTCTCAAATTACAAAAATAAATGTAAAATAATATAACGAGACCGAATTAAGAATATCCATATCTAAATAATCCAATTCACAAGCAAAAATTTTGGGGGGGAAAAAAAATCGGGAATTCTATATAAAATCATTATAGTGATTTAAGGAAAATAGTACTATACAAATATCTGTAATGACTATTACAAAATTTATTTACAAGATTTTCACATTCAACAAACACGTTTCAACATTTTACATTAAAAAAGAAAATCGAGAAATTTGCCTAAAATGAGCAAAATATGAGCAACAGGACGCCTTAATGTGAGCTTGCGTGTGTGTGTATATATATAAGGTCCACCGCTATGGTCTCGAGGTAGCGTGCTGCCTTGTCACGCAGCGGGCCCGGTTTCGATCCCCGGTTGGGGCAGTTTTTCTGGGTGAGGTTTTTATAGGGGTTTTCCTCACCTGTAAGACAAATGTCAGGAAAACTTTAAGGCCCAAACGGTGCCCGAAATCATATGGCCATCATCATCATCCTTCACCGGTGTGGAAAACAACTGGAAGCTACCACACTTACAAACATTTATTTTTCTTATACATATTCTCTATTATTACCAGATGTAGCGGGAACTCGGTCTCCACTGCTACCTACTAGCTACTATAACAAGTAAGCAAATTAAAGAGAATATTTTTACTTTATAGCAGTGACGCTTTTTCGATGTTATAATTAAACTTTTTTGACATTGAGCAATGCAAGCTTAATATGACAAGATAAGAAAAATAAATGTCCGGACGGGATTTTAACCCGGACCTCTGAGTTAATATCTCAGTGCGCTACCACTTACGCCACCAGGCGAATATATATATATATATATATATATATATATATATATATACACATACATTGTATGAACAGAATTTCCAATGGCTCATATTACACGTCAAAGGTAAAAGTACATTATACCGGTTTGTCAAAATTATACGGAACTTACTTACTTACTCACTGGCACTATCGAACCCGTAGGTTCATGGCCGCGCGGACATAAGCTCTCCATACATCCCTATCCCGAGCCAACGCCTTCCAATCATTTCCTGTATAATCCACCTGCCTCAAATCATAGTTAATGTTGTTCTCCCACCTCATTCTTGGTCTACCAGCTGGGCGTTTTCCTTCTGGCTTTCCTACAAGAAGTTTCCATGCACGTCTTTCATTCCCCATACGCGCAACATGTCCTGCCCATCGCAGTCTACGGGACTTAACTGTTCTTATTATATCTGGCTTCCTATAAAGACCATGTAGTTCATTGTTATGTAGTCTTCTCCATTCACCTGTCTGTTCATCTCTCTTTGGTCCAAAAATTTTCCTAAGAACTTTATTCTCAAATACTCGTAATCTCCTTTCCTCCCTTAAAGTAAGAGTCCATGTTTCGCACCCATATAATATAACTGGTAGAATAATAACGGATGCTTTAATTCGCTGATAGTTAACTATTAGAGTTTTATATTTTAGAGCTTAGATATTTAATTTTATCACAGGTCCTACTTCCTTCATAATTTATTGTAATTCATTTTCTAATATTCTCGACCATAATTTTTTGTTACCTTCGTACACAGGATAGTAAGATTCTTCATTATTAGACTATTAGAAGGCATTGACTATTTTATTATTAATATTAAATCATGAGTTTTTCTCTTGGAGAGGGGAGTTCTGATATGTTAAACATATAGCTCATTATAATAAAAAGTTTACTTTTTTCCTCCCCATATTTGCTTCAATATTATGTATAATTTCCTTGTCAATAACACTTATTTTAGAGGTAATATTTTATAACTTTTTTCAGATTATTTTATAACATATTCATTTAAAATTAGGAGTACTTTTTTATTCGTTACCTTTTTACTTCATCACTTTATAATTTAACCATAAAACATGCAGTATTATTTTTCCAATAAAGTAATCAACCAGACTTCCGTGTCTGTACGCTTCTCAACGCGGGTTCAAACTCGATTTCCGGCCATGCCAACTTCTTTTACTGCATTTTAACCTGTCAGTCAAGAAATCATAAATTTTATCTTGGTTTCATTCGACGTCTTTCTGAATAGTTTCCAAACGATAATAGTCTGCGATCTTAGATTATTGTACGGTTGTTGATAAAACATGTAGTATTATATTCTGAAAATATATTAAATTATCTTCATATTCATCAACCATTTCCGGGTCTCCACACTTCTCATCCATCATGTCCGAATTCGATTTCTGGTCATCTCAATTTTGTTTATTACATTTTAGTCCGTCTGTAAAGAAATGTAAACATTTGCTCTTGGTAACATTAGACTGTCTTTTTTAAGAGTTGCCAAACGAAAATAGTATAAGATCTTGGATGTAATACAGGTAGCTGATATGGGCCTACTTTTTCAATGGTCATTTATCTTTCGTTTTCCTATTACTTCGAGCTTAAAATTAAGTATATATAAATTACACTCAAATTTAGGAAGTTCTACTCACTTATAGGATCAATACTAGTAAAATTCGTATCAAATTCCGTTGAGGTGAAGTCATACGATGAAGGTTAAAAATTAAATTGTACCTGTTGGCAGGTGCCGCCGTCCTCAACTTCGTTAAAAATATTGTATATAAAATTAACTGGAGCGCTTTCGGAAGTTATCTTCCATCTTCTACAGGCTGAGTTTCCGCTACTTGCTGTTGTGTATGGTGATGTTTACTCCAACTGTTTGTAGCAGCAACTGACTTGTTTTTGACGATATCGTATAATGGGTTTCACTGGGGTGCGTTCTCATTGAGAAGTGAGGTGTTGTTTCTTTTATAATTTCGAGGTCCTCAAATATATTTATCCTAGCTGGAATGTTTTCTCGGTGGATTATCGTGAGAGTGTTTTCAATTGTGTTCATTCGATGACCTGCGTTAATGAGATGTTTAGCATAGCTTGATTTATCACCCGCGTGTATGAAATCTTTATAGGATATTTTGCATTATTAACAAAATACTCATGATTGCCATCATTACAACCATCTTACTTACTGGCACTATCGAACCCGTAGGTTCATGGCCGCGCGGACAATAGCTCTCCATACATCCCTATCCTGAGCTAATTCTTTCCAATCATTCCCTGTATAATCTACTTCCCTCAAATCATAGTTAATGTTATTCTCCCATCTCATTCTTGGGCTACCAACTGGGCGTTTTCCCTCTGGCTTTCCTACGAGAAGCTTCCATGCACATCTTTCATTCCCCATACGTGCAACATGTCCTGCCCATCGCAGTCTACGAGACTTAACTGTTATTTTATCTGGCTTCCTATACCTAGAGACCGTGTAGTTCACTGTTTTGTAGCCTTCTCCATTCACCTGTCTGTTCATCTCTCTTTGGTTCAAAACTTTCCTAAGTACTTTATTCTCAAATACTCGTAATCTCCTTTTCTCCCTTAAAGTAAGAGTCCATGTTCGCACCCATATAATATAACTGGTAGAATAATAGTTTTATATATTTTCAGTTTAACTTTTTTGAAAGGAGATGAGATATCAAAAGTCTCTGCATTGCATAATAGCATGCATTTCCAGAATTGAGCATATGTTTAATTTCCTTGTGCATCTCATTCCTATTTGTGATTATTGTTCCTAGGCATTTGAATTCAGCCATTTCCTCAAAATTTCCCTCATTTGTCATTAGCTGTCCAGTTCCATTATATAATGTATTTCTACGTGTGACCATATATTTAATTTTATTGATATTTACTTCCAGTCCTAATTTCTTAGTGTTATTCAATAGTGTGTGCGTGTTGTCCTGTAGTATCTCCTTACAACCGTCTTAGTATCTTTAATATGTATCCACATATCATTTTCATCTTTCATATTACTCGTATACATTTTGTCATTTTCTCTTTCTTTGTTTAGACTTAAATGTGCGCCATCTTATTTCATCATCAGGTTGTTGATTCGAGTATACACAGAAGAGATCTCTTGACAATAACTTATCTTCCATACAAAGAGAATGTGTTGTGAATACACATTAAAGTAAGAGCTGTATATTACAGATGAATCCAGAGACTGCGATTGTTCACTAATCATTGTTTACGCTATTTAAAAACATTAACACGGTATGTACAAAATTAAAGCATAATAAAATTAAACAATTGAGTTGGTGTTTACTTAATGAAAATCCACATTTATCAATTAAATAAAAATAAAACTTAGTTTTATTTGATTTTCATATTTATTTAAGATATAATTCAGTGACAGCTGTTTCGGTACACTGTACCTTCTTCAAGTTGAAAATTGAATGAATCCCCTTTGTTAAATTAAAAAATTTAAATAAATATTGTATTGTTGCTTAGATCAGTTGATATGTACTATAATAACACTTAACATATCGGAAGAAGGTACAGTGTACCGAAACAGCTGTCACTGAATTATATCTTATATATAAAAATTAATGTTTGTTTGTTTGTTTGTTCGTACTTTATGCGCGGCCATACCGTTGATCCGATTGTGATGGGGTTTTTTTGCAAAATGTTCGGGAGATTCCCGGGATGAACATAGGCTATAAGAGAGTTGTGATACTCAACTCCTACACCCTTAAAATCGCCCTTTGTAGTGGAAAACGTGAAAAATTAGCTCTTTGGACGCTTAAATGGCTTACGCTGCCTAAACCGTAAGAAATACACAAAATTAATGTACACAGAATTGAATATCTCAAAAAGTTCTACAAAAAAGTCCGCGACAGCATATGTTTATCTCTTACGGATAACTCACAAAAAACATTTTTGTCTTTCATTGATACCAATAGTTCCTTACCTCTTACGGATAACACACAATAACCATTTTTGTCTTTCATTGATACCAAGAGTCTCGCGCCGTAGCCGAGTGGTTAAGGCAAGAAGTCTAGGCGCAGAACTACGGGACTTACGCTGGTTCGAGTCTCTACGGGGAAAGACATTTTTCTCATGGAATGTCGGCCAGTATGGGACCGGTGCACAGTGGGTCAGAAATGAAATCTAGCTGAAAAAAAAAACCGTTTGGCTAACTCTCGTCAATTTATCTTTTTTTTTTCACTCTAATATAATTGTTATATGACGGTTCTTAACTTATCTGCAAAGGAGGGTACAATTCTAATGTCCATGAGTGTGACGTCATCATTCACACTTCTTGAGCCACAACAGAAGGCTGTAAGAGGTTTTCTTGCGAACTTATTTAATAATATCTAATTATGTCCTAATTGCAGAATTTTATGGTAAAAAAGTAACATTTTTATCGTCCGCCCATGACATGAGAATTGAACGTTCGGGCAGGACAACGTCTGCCGGGTACGCTAGTCTTAAATAAATATGAAAATCAAATAAAACTAAGTTTAATTTTTATTTAATTAATGAGGCATAATTGTTCCTTTTGACAACAAGCACTTACCTGAAGAGCAATATGTTCACAAGAAGCAAACAAAAGTAACTGCAGTAAAGAATACTGGCCACATTATCTGCAGCATGTCTCGGTACAACGCTCCATCCGTTAAAATAACTCTCAATTTGTTTGTTATTTCTGTTGCTGCAAATAATTACTTCAATAATTTCCTTGTTAGTGTAACTGCCCATATGTAATATAATATATTCTACGTAAGTTCAATAAAGTATTAAGGAAATCGCTACCGAAAGACTCAAAGAGAAACTCAGCTCAAGTTTTATAAAATTATGGCTGTTCCTGTTCTTTTATATGGATCTGAATCTTGGGTACTTACAAAAAAAGATACCTCACACATTCAAGTCACTGAAATTAAATTTTTAAGATCCGTAAAAGGGTGTACACGCATGGATAGATTACACAATGAATCAATAAGAAATGAACTGGAGATATTTTCAATAGTCAATAAACTAGAAGAGCACAAATACCAATGGAAAGAACATTTAAACAGAATGGACAATACAAGATACCCATTAAGATCAACACCTACAAACCACATGGAAAAATATATTTGGGACGGCGAAGGAAACGATGGACTTCAGACCGGAACAGGTCGCATTGACTAATCCTGGAAAGGAAGAAGAAGAAGAAATCGCTGTCATTCAATAAGTATGATTAGGCTTCCGACGAACGTTGAAATCTTCAATTTTAGTCCTTTAGTGGAATGTTACATAAATGTAGAGCTATGTAAATTGTTAGGAACCTTCAACAATCTTCATATGTACTCTATTCCTTATTTTCTTAATCCTATGCATGCAATTATTTTTTCTTGCAATAATATACTTATTTTCAGCTAAAATATCTTTCATGCATATAATTAAAATATGGCCTTTTCTTCTGTTCTTGAAACAGGCAATGAAATTATGTAAGTGAATATTCAGCAACTAATGAAAAATATGTCACTCCATAAATTTAACCTCACTTCGTGACTCGTGAATTTATCGATAATTTGGAAATCGCTCATGGCATTACTTAAGGAAATGTTAAATTATTATTTATGTTCGAATTCTATATATTATCAACTTAAAACCGTCAGCAATGGAACGGTTTTATTATGTCAGCACTTAATTTCATTAATTATTACTTCAAAAATCCAAATCGTGTGCCAATTATTCTTTATTTTGTTTTTTTTTTTTCTGGTACGAAATGGTTCTTCTGCATTCGAACTTGCACAGGACTGGGTAGATAAGTTCACTAACAGACGACTCCTTCAATAAAGACTATTCTATATTTCAAACCAGTTGATAGAGAGCCTCCCTTCACTCACTCCACTAGCAGGTACAGGCAGCTAGTAAATGGGAAGGTACTACTCTCTGTTACAAATACACCAGTCTTCTAAATTATGTTATGAAAATAAAATTATATTGGATTATATACTGAACAATTCGAAAATTTATAGTAGTAATATAATATGTAAGTTATTTTTAAAACTTATACCTATATATATATATATATATATACATTTTTATGTCTACTTGTTTAACATCTCCTTTGTATGCATATTTAAATTCCAGCTTCTCTTATGTCTAAATTGTGTTCAAAAATACACCGAAACACACACACATATATATATATATATATATATATATATATATATATATATATATATATATATATATATGTGTGTGTGTGTGTGTGGTGTGTGTTGTCCACCGCTGTGGTCTCGAGGTAGCGTCCTGCCTTGCATCGCAGCGGGCCCGGGTTCTATCCCCGGTCGGGACAGTTTTTCTGGGTGAGGTTTTTATCGGGGTTTTTCCTCACCTGTAAGACAAATGTCAGGAAAACTTTAAGGCCCAAACGGTCCCTGAAATCATATGGCCATCATCATCCTTAACCGGTGTGGAAAGCAACGGGAAGCTACCACACCTACAATTCCCTAGTAAAGCTGCAAAGCATAGCATGGAAATGCTATGATTGCAGTGAAAGACCTGCCATCGGGCAGAATTACTATGGATGGATGGATGGATGGATGTATATATATAGTCCATCGCTGTGGTCTCGAGGTAACGTGCTGCCTTGTCACGCAGCGGGCCCGGGTTCGATCCCCGGTCGGGGCAGTTTTTCTGGGTGAGGTTTTTATCGGGGTTTTTCCTCACCTGTAAGCAAATGTCAGGAAAACTTTAAGGCCCAAACGGTCCCCGAAATCATATGGCCATCATCTTTATCATCATCATCCTTCACCGGTGTGGAAAGCAACGGGAAGCTACCACACCTACACAATTCCCTAGTAAAGCTGCAAGCATAGCATGAAAATGCTATGATTGCAGTGAAGGACCTGCCTTCGGGCAGAATTACTATGGATGGATAAATATACTCAAATGTTTAACTGTGTTTTCCTTATATCTATCACACAATAACCAAGCACTAAGTATTACTAAAAAAATAATTATCTAAATATTTTTTAAAAAATGTATGAAAACAATCTATTAAACGCTAACTAAACACTTAATTCTACTAAATAAATTATGCATTAACTGAATGTTCAAGACAATTCTAAAATCCACCACACTGCTAGAACTAAGAACAGTCTACTGAGAAAGACATTTTTTTTGTGCTGTCAATACAATGTCAGTACTGAACTACACTATTAACAATAGATGGCCCTCCGCCAGTCTGCCACCCCGCAAATTATCATACTAAAACTGTGTGTTTTGTATTATATTAGTTATATAAATTTTAATATAAATTCAAAGTATGACAAAATAAGTCAGGAATTAAAACTATAATCACATTTTTTACAAAAATCCTCTGTAAAAAGGATAAATTATAATATTTTATTTTCTGGTTTTCACAGCTTTGGGGGAGTTGGTTTATAACTGATAACAGCCACATTCCTAGCTTTGGCCTAATTATTGTATCCACCCCTACAGTAGTGGGGGTAGTAAAATGACGTTCCTTCTATCAACTCCGTTGACATAGATAATGGTATGAAATGCGAATATTGTTTAGAAGACAATTAGGATACATTTAAAATCCTGTTCGTCCGATAGATGGCGCAGTATATAGCAAGCACATAACAGTGTCTTGTGACTCTAATACCAGAGGGCTCTGAATTCTACTTATGTGCTTTCCTCTACTAAAGCACATGTTAAGTAGAATCTTCATTGCTAGGTTGCGATTTTTTAAATCTGCATGTTTTTTATCCTCAAACTCGAGATTACATGCACACATATCATTAACTCATTTCTCGTGGACTGGAAACTGTAATGTAGATATTTTAAATATGTTACCGTATTTATACCACTCTAATACAGAAAATACCTTTTTAGCAATTACATGTTTTAATGGTTTGTTGGGAGCTGGGCTAAAGCATCAACCTCCAACCTGCAGGACCAGGTAATTTTTGTTCGAGGTGTTCCTCCTCTAGCCTTAAAAAAAGCTTGGGGCACAGGAAGATGTTTTATTACATTATAAACCTGCTTATAAATAGATAATACAGAAAATATTAGCAGTATTTGAGAATAAAGTGCTTAAGAAACATTTTCAATCAAAGAAAGATGAGCACATAGACGAATGGAGGAAAATATATAATAGTGAGCTGCGACATATCATTATAGGAAACCTGATATAATAAGAATAGTTAAGCCTCACAAAGTGCGATGTGCAGGACATGCGCCAAGAATGAGGAATAAAAAAGGAGCATAAAAAACCTTGTTGTAGGAATGCTAAACAGAAATTGCCCAATAGAGAGGCAAGTCATTGTCCAGACTTCCATTACAGATATTAAAGTAAATAGAATAAAATGGAGAGGACATACGCATAGGATTACAAAAGATGTAACACAACCTGTCGATATATATATATATATATATATATTAACTCTAGATCATACATATACATTCTTGATCACACAAGGGAAAGGAGGGGCTCCCCGAATGAGAGATCAGCTCAATGCTGTGGTCAATTCTAAGGCGCCCGGACATTCATTTAAGACATGACACGCCATTCATACACATATTAATACTAAACAAGGCCAATGTTATAGGAATACTATGCGGTTCAATTGTGTTCGGAGAGTATTTTGGACTTAAAATTTTCCCGAAATTTGTCTTATAGGCAGGAGGAAAACAAATAAACCTCAACCAGGAAACTTGTCCTTACCAGGGATAGAACCCGACCTCTCTGCGTGGGAGATAATTATGTTACCCCGAGATTACAGCGATGGACAATTAAATTTAATCAAAAGTTGTAAATATTTGTCTATCTACAATGGCGTAGTCCAATGTTGAACTTTGCCTCTCCTTTGTTAGGAATTACTAGATCAAGTTAATATGGTTACGCATATTTGCCAACAGATGCGGTCAACCTACCGATCCAATGAGACATCTAGATAGATAGATTTATTTAGCCTGGTAGAGTTAAGGCCACGTGGCCTTCTCCTCCACTCACCAGGACAAACATATGTTACATTTAAATACAAAACATCCAATAACAGTACGTACTAATCAATTAATTATCTGGACAAACTGAACAATAATGAAAATAATATCTAATAATACAATAAAATTAAACTAAAGGAATAATGTAAACTCAAAGAAATAACAGCTCGAATCTACTGCATATAAAAAGAAAAGAATAAATATATACAAAGAAAGTAATAAACTCTACTGAATATTAATCTATCGCATATATATATATATATATATATATATATATATATATGTGTGTGTGTGTGTGTGCGTGTGTGTGTGTGTGTGTGTGTGTGTGTGTGTGTGTGTGTATATATGACAGGTATATATATTTTTATTAATAACGAAAAAAAAAATATTAATTGTTTAAAAAGTAATATTAGCAGGTAACTAAGGTATTACTAGGATGGTGAGTAGGTAAATTTTCCTTAGAGGCATTTTTATTCAGGCTTAAGGATCTTTTACGAGCCTGAAAATATTCAGACTCCGGATCCACGGCTTAAAAGTCTCTCCCGGAGGACTTGCTACTTGGTTTTTTCATCCTAAAAAATCCATCGACCACAACCTGGTTTGAACCCGCGACCCTCGAGACCAGATGCAAGGATCATAACAATTAGTCCATCGCGGCCGAGCAGGATCATTAAATGGAAGAAAAAATATAAATATATTCTTCAGTTTATTACTCTAAGATTTAGTTTTCTTCTTAGTATATTGAGAAGAAATAAAATATAATAATTCAAAAGGAGCAAAAACACTATTTCAACACACTCATTTTTTTAAAATAAACATATTTCCAATGCACCATATATTAAAATGTGAGGAACCAATACATTTATTCGATATTTTCAAAGCATTTCACAATGCATGAACCTGATTAGTATGAAATGATCGTATCTCTACAAGAAACAGGTAATCTATGGCAATTGTTAATATTCGCATGAGAATTCATCAAATACACATCCAATTCTAATAATCAATTAATGAAGCTCTCCTACTTATCCAATATGAGATAGTTGGAATGAATTACAACTTTCAAACAAACACTACAACAGAATTGTACAAGAAACAGATGGAGCGACGACATTAGAATTCTTCTTCTTCTTTTTCTTCCTTCCAAGTATTAGGACAAGGCCTGTTACGATCCTATAGAAAATTTTCCCTCCAGCGTTTCACAGGACGGCCCAAAGATCTTCGTCCTCTTGGTATATAATTACGACAGCTTTGGGGATCCGATTTGAACTCATTCTTTCAAGATGGTGTTTCCAATTTAGTTGGTACTGTTTAATATATTCAAAAATTGGCGTAGTCTTCAATTCTTTTAAGATATCGGTGTTCCTTTTTCCGATCCCATTTGGCGTAACCCGCTGTTCTGCGCATGAATCTCATTTCACAAGCCGTTATTCTGCTTTCATGTTGTCTTTTAGTGTCCATGCTTCACTACCATAGGTCAACATTGGTCTAGCCAAAGTGTTATATAAAGGTAATCTGGTGTTTTTTTTTTGTACAAGGGATGGTTTCATAACTTGATTAATAATTCCCAAACTTTTATTATAACTAGTAATGTTTTCAGGGATATCCTTTTCATCCCAGATAGAGAGACGATATCCAAGATATTTAAATTGATTAGATCTCTCTAAAATTTTATTCTGGAGACAGATTTTACTTTGTATGGGATTCTGGACATTAGAATTGTACATCGAAACTTATCATTCGCTCTTACAAACCAAAAAGGAGAAAGACATTTGGACGTCTTCGAAAACTTTGGACAATTTATACCACCTCGGAATGGGCCACGACATCTACCAATGAAGTAAATGATGATAATGATTAATCGGACTTTCCCCGCTTAGAATGCCTTCAGCATCGTAAAATTTCAACTCACTATTCTCATGTCCTGTAAAATTACACGATTCAAATTTACCTGGTACTTAAAATTTGTATTACATTTAATTGCCAAGAAACATAAATCCCAAGAGATTCGTTCCAGTCACGGTCGCAAATCTTTAAGTCAGACGCACTAAGTTCCTTCTCCGTAAATTATGAAAAATATTTGCTTTGCTTTGTGCGTGACTTGAATAACGACCCGTTCCAAGAATTTCTGAATCAAGTGCTTTAATGCTACAGGTGTATGACTACATTTCACTGACTTATTTATAAATCTCTACTTGTAACTAACCAATTCACTGGCGCTATTAAACCCTGAGATTCATGGCAACGCGGACATAAGCTCTCCATACATCCCTATTCTGAGCTAATGACTTCCAATAAATCCTTGTATAATTCACTTCCCTTAAATCATGGTTAATGCTTTTCTCCTACCTCATTCATGGTCTATGTATTGAGCGATTTCCCTGTGGTTTTCCTACAAGAAATTTCCGTGATCCTGTTCATTCCTATTTGTGTCACATGTCCTCCCGAAAGCAGTCTACGACACTTGACTGCTTTTATTGCATATTATTTTCCACTAAGAATATTTAGCTCATTGTTATGTAGTTTTCTCTGTTCGTCTCTCTTTGTTACAAAACCTTTACTAAGCCCTTTATTCCCAAATACTCGTAATATTTACTCCTCTCTTGAATTAAAAAATCATTGTTTTGGACCACCATATAGGCCTAAGATAGAAGAATAACTTTTAGATATTCTTAGTTTAACACTTTTTTAGAGAATTGCTTCCGATATATAAGACGTTCCCATACATACAAAACGCACCTAATTTATTTAATACAATTTTCAAAAAAAAATCTAAATTTGCAGTTCATAAAAGAACAGCATAACACACAACCTTTAACACTTAAATTGGCAAAACACTAATATCTCGTAACCAACTTCCTGGTTGAGGTGTGTTTTTCGATTTTTTTTTCTCTCCTGGAAGACAAATGTCAGGAAGCTTTGAGGCCCAAACGGTCCCCAAACATCATCTGGCCATTATCATCTCCGGGATGGAAAGCAACGGGAATGTACCACACCTATAATTCCCTAGTAAAGCTGTAACGCATAGCATGAAAATGCTATGATTGCAGTGAAAGACCTGCCCTAAGGCAGAACATTGTAAAAAACGTTAAAAATTCACTATATATACAAAAATAAATAACTACTAGTCTGCTGTGAAGTTACGCTGATGACAGTTTTCTCACATTCACTGATTTATTATTTTCAGTAACTACTACATACAACTAGCTTAACTTACTGGCACTATCGAGTCGCGTGGACATACGAGTATGTTCCTAATCGTCAGTATCTTGAGCAAATGTTTTCCATTCATTCCCTGCATAATTCCTTATTTCTATGTTGTGTAGCCTATGTCCATTATGTGCTATTAATTAAGTTGTAAATAATTCATAATTGTTAATACTTGTATAACCTAACCCTGGTGAAGTGGAAGAGAAGACCTTACGGTCTTAACTCCATCAAGGTAAGCAAAACAGTTCAGTAAAACCTGTCTATGACATGACGGTTCCTTAAATTTATTTCCGTCTTTGCAGTTTTCCTTCTTATAAAAGGTTCCCAAATTACAAGCTTGAATTTTCACACGCAGAGTAAGGATTTTACATGCACGCTGTAAAGACATATAATATTGAACTGAAATACAGACAAAATAGTGTATATAACACAGCACAGTTTGCACGGCAATACAAAGCTGTATTGCACAAAAATGAGAAGGAACTCAACTACAAGAGGACTGAAGAGTTTCCCAACTCCCTCGCAAGTTACGTAAGCAGGCAAGGAAAAGCGAGGGATTCCCCGCTGTCACACACAAGCAAGGGTATACCCGCAATATAATGGCAACACAAGACGTTAAACCGATATAATCCAGTAGCGTCATATGCAGAATTTTCACGTATGGTCATTAATACTGTAATTAGAACGTGCTTAAGAATAATTTACCGTCTTACTGAGGTAAAAATTAACTATTGGTACTTTAAAAACCATTCCGTTTCCACCTTATGAAAGTTTCCAGTTTATACAGGATATATAAAATCGTACCGTTCTAGATATTTCTTTCCGTCTCTACAGGTTTCCTTCTTATAAAGATTCCGGCTACGACAGGTGTCACTGTATTATTATTAGATAGATCATCGGTTGATTAATGTCTTTGACATCGTCCGATACCTAATAGCCAATTTTGTCGGTCCATCCAATCTCCTGGTTGTAGATGTTTCTCCTTCCTGTATAAATATATACCCTAACTCCTGGAGGTTTTAGGTCTTCCTCTCCCTCGTCCTTCCTCAGGTATCCATTCCAAAACATGCTATGTGGGAGGAGAGCCTGGAACTTAAAATACTGAGTCCACTTTACTCAAATACCGTAATAGGCACCATTAGCTCGCCGTCTGCCTTGATAGGCCTATTGCCTGACCCAGTCCTTGCGCTTTGTGAACAAAATTCGTTCGTTCGTAACTTCACATGTCGGTACTATTTCCCCACACTCTGATTATAACTATAATATTTTCTGGGAGAACCCAGACGAATATTGCTTCGAAATACATTTTCGGATGCCCGAAAAATTTCTCAAATAATCAATTAATCGAATTGCAATTCGAACTGTAACACGATTAAAAAGTTACTACCAAACAAAAATATACTCTAAGCCCATGCCAGTATCTCAATTAGGTCTACTGCTTAAAGTTTGCCATAACTTTGCCATTAATAATAGTCGTCGATTAAAATATCAAAATATCCCTGATCTTGAAATGAATAAGAGTTATAGGAGCTATTAGCGAATTCCATATATATATATATATATATATATATATATATATATACATACATCCATATTAATTCTGCCCGAGGGCAGGTCTTTCACTGCAATCATAGCATTTTCATGCTATGCTTTGCAGCTTTTCTAGGGAATTGTAGGTGTGGTAGCTTCCCGTTGCTTACTACACCGGTGAATGATGATGATGATAATGATAAGGATGATGATGATGATGGTGATATGATTTCGGGGACCGTTTGGGCCTTAAAGTTTTCCAGACATTTGTCTTACAGGTGAGGAAAAACCCCCATGAAAACCTCACCCAGAAAAACTGTCCCGGCCGGGATCGAACCCGGGCTGGCTGCGTGACGAGGCAGCACGCTACCTCGAGACCACAGCGGTAGACTATATATATATATATACCTGTCGATATGCATTAATTTAGAGGCTTATATTTCATACTTAATTATTTCCTTCATTTAGGCCTATCATATATTATATATTATACTGCTATTTATTTATTTATTTATTAAATGTCCAGGATTTGGAGCCCTATTTTACAAATGTATGTTACGGCTGTAGTTAAAATGTAAAAGAAACTTAAAGATAAACATAATTACAAAACTGAAATGAAACAAATACAAAAAATGAACAAAAAAAAAGAACTAATACAATTAAAACTTATAAAGTAAGTAGTAATAAAGATGAATTACAATGTAATGAAAATATCATTTACAAATGTTTTAAATGCTGTGTAACAAAATTTCCTTTTAAAATACCAATTATTGAATTACGCAATACTTGATTGCATTCAATTAAATGAACATTCAGAATGTATCGCTAAAATGCATGAGATGGACAGTCTAAAATAAGGTGTTGGACGGTCTTTTCATCATTACCACAGGAACAGATATATCCATTTTGGAGATGGAATAGGAACATTTTAGATAACATTTAACCTATTGTTTTATATTATATTATATTATATTATATTATATTATATTATATTATATTATATTATATTATATTATATTATATTATATTTTTAGTTTACATTGAATCTGAAATTGTGTAGAAAACGAGCGAAATTGGTTCTTTTAAAGAAGCAACGTCAGATTTCATGTATAAAATTAATATATTAGCTGAATTCTGAAACACACTGTAGATGAGGTATAAACCACCTGATCCAATAAGATCTATGGCACAGAATAAAGAGAAAAGATAGCGGTACCGAAGTGCGGAATAATTGGTAATGAATGATATTTAAAGGCGGACGGCCTCAAGTGAAGGTCAGGAAACCGCCTCATGGCCACTCCATATACTGACCTGCACATCGCTATTTGCAATTTTATTCTCCATTCACTTTGCATATCCTGCAACCTACGATAAAGCAACAACTGAGACATGAGGCTCGTCACATAGTTAATTCAAAATTATTTTTACTGGATGCATTTACAGAAAATATTAAAATACAAATACTCATTCGAGATCAAAACATTTTGAACATGTTAGGGAATCTACATAATTAATAAAAAATTTAAACTAGAAGAAAATATTTAAAAAAAGTTAATGAATATTCAAAGAGTAGAAACGTAGTGGCTATTTAACTCGTGCCCCAAATGGGAGTCAATCACCAATCACATTTCAATCAATTTTGTTTTACAACCAATGACAGTCGTCTTTCACCTCGATATTTATCGAATTCTGCTTGCCAGAATAAAGAAAGCTTCTTTCAATATTCTGAACACGTCAGAACATTATTTTGCAGTGACTGACTCTCCTACAAATACGTTGAATAGCAAATAATGAACAGATTCCTTCGAACTACACATTTGATAATTGTGTTTTAAACAATTATTTTACTGAGTTGTTTTCTAAAAAAATTAATAACCTATAATGTTGGTTATAATATACAGTTTAATGTGTTTTCTCCACTAGGGTGCATTCCTACAATATATGTTCCTATTCGGCAAAAAATAATATGATCGAGTTGCAGTGGATGAACAAATGAAACATAACCAAACTTTCTCATTTGTTTTCAAACATCGCCGTTAACATAAAATATACAAGCATTTTAAAATAACTATATTTAAATAATGATTTGTGAGTAAACAGCTTAATTTTATTCGTTAAACAGTCCTAACAAATGCCACTCTTGATTTGTAAATTCACTCCTCCCGAAACAATTTGGAAATCACTCGTGGCATTACTTATGATAAAGACATAAACAGGAACAAAAATTGTAACTTAAAATATCCCATAAAATTATAAATTTACAGCATTCAAAAAATCAAAGTATTGTCCATTAATATTTGAGCTGGTGGTTCAATATTCGGAAAATAAAACATGAAACATATACGGATTAGAAACGTTTTAAGAAGTGCTGTATGAAAATATTCTGAGTAACGTCGGAAAATTTCGAAAACGTGGAAAAAGATTGCAAGCTTGAAAAATTTTAGATCAGATATAATTCAAAGGAATTCAATAACGTTCACTTGAATTCAAGAAGACTTCAGTAACATTTTGTAGCTAAATTTTAAAGAGTGTAATGGAAATAATCAGTCCTTAAAATTCCAGAAAAATAATCAGTCCAAAAATCCCAGTATTTCTACGAGTCCGAAGAAAAATAAATTTGGAGACTTTCTAAATGCCCGTGAACTACTTTGCGAGTTTTACGAGTTGTCAATGACATGCTTATTATGATTTTTATGACGAATTTAAGACAATCTTATTCTATTCTAGCTAATACCCGGCGTGCGCTGCTACGACTAAATAAATTATGTGTTTTTTACGTTTAGTTGAATAAGTATAAGGAATAATAATTATAAATTTATATCATTATTATTTTTAGATACCGCGTGCTGATTACCAGACATTGCCCGGGAATCCACGTATCCCGATATATTTGGCAATAATGAGCTGAAAGAAAATTCGTTATTTCGAGTTATCCATGGACTGCTCTGCTTGCCCGGGAATCTACTTACCCCGATCTTCTTGACATCAATGAAAAACAAAAATGGTTATTTTGAGTTACTCATAAAATATAAACATATGCTGTCGCGGGCTTTTTGTAGAGTTTTTAAGATATTCAATTCTGTGTACATTAATTTGGTGTATTTGTTATGGTTTAGGCAGCGTAAGCCATTTAAGCGTACAACAAAGCACTTTTATTATATTTTTTACTACAAAGGGCGACTTTTAAGGATGAAGGGCTAGAGCATTAAAATTCTCTTGTAGCCTATGACCTTCCCGGGAAAATCCTGAACATTTTGCAAAAAGCCTCATCACAACCGGATGAACAGTACGGCAGTGCACGCTTGTCCGGCAATATACTTATCTCGATCTTCTTGGCATCAATGAAAGACAAAAATGGATGTTGTGAGTTATCCTTAAAAGATAGCATATGCTGCCGCGGACTTTTTTGTAGAGTTTATTGAGATATTCAATTCTGTGTAAATTAATGTAGTGTATTTGTTATAGTTTAGGCAGCGTAAGCCATTTAAGCGTCAAAAAAATGTTTTTCACGTTTTCACTACAAAGGGCGATTTTTAAGGGTGTAGGAGTTGAGTATCACAACTCTCTTATAGCCTATATTCATCCCGGGAATCTCTTGAGCATTTTGCAAAAAGCCCCATCACAATCGGATCAACAGTATGACCGCGCATAGAATACGAACAAACAAACCAACAAACAAACATTCATTTTTATATATTAGATTAATCTTAGATAAACGTTCAGGCGTTATGAAGCGAAGTTATTTTTGTTAATGACGTTTATTCAAAAAGTTGTATATCTAGTATTTTGATTCATATTTATCGTTTACTTGGAACAGACAAAAAAATATATATTATTTTAACTAGACTGATGATTTCAGCCAATAGCTTAAATCAAAGCTTGTAGACCAGAGACAACCAAACTATGGCCCGTAGGCCGAATATAGCCCTTCATAAATTTTAAACGGCCCCTATAGGCCTGTAGCATTCTAATAAATAAAAAATATGCTAAGTGTAGGCTATAATATTAGTCTATCAGTAATGGAACAAGAACTTGTGTAATATACACCGTGCTCCATTCAAACCTCCCACATTTTAATTAATTATAACTCTCAAAGTATGAGGAATAATGAAATGAGGTTGGTATTAAAAGAAAGAGAAATTCAAAGATTTTTTTTCATTGTTGCAGTTACTTCATCTGTCGCAATAATGACATAAAACAAAATGGTGACTCCTCAGCAATAAGCACAAGCTGTTTTTTTGGGATGCAGAGACGAAGTCAATAATTACAGTGCAAAGAAATTACCGGAGAGAATATGGAGGAAATGCACCTGATGGGAAGACAATATTAAGGCATTGCTTGAGAAGTTTCTGGCGACTGGAAGCGTTAAAAAGTGCTCGTACATGTGTTTCAGAAGAAAAGATTGAATAAATTAGAGCAGGATTTCAGAGAAGTCCACAAAAATCAATTCGCCAAGCTTCCTGGCAGTTCAATGGACATGTTGGACAGAACATGGCACGAAATCGAATACAGACTTAATATTGTTCGTGCTACTAATGGTGCACATATAGAGATGTTTTAGTGCGTGGCAATGACAATTCTTTGAGTTTCTGTTTCGTTTAATACCGGCCTCATTTCAAAATTCCGCATACTTTGTTAGTTATGGTTAATTAAAATGTGGGAGGTTTGAATGGGACACCCTGTATTATAACGACATAACAAGAAAAATAGTAAATAAACACATGCTAATAATAATAATAATAATAATAATAATAATAATAATAATATATATTTTTAATGCCGCCACGTTGTCATTTCGTCAATCTGGTATTCCCTCCTTGCATGTGGCGTTATTGTAACCCACTTCTGAGGTTGGGGCGCCTGGAAGGCGGAGATATGCTGTCCGATGATATATAGGCTATGATAGGCGATGATGATGGTAATGATGCACCAGGAGAGGCCTTAATCCTAAATTTAATGTATATGATAATGATGACCAGATGATGTTCGTGAACCGTTTGGGCCTTAAAGTTTCCTGACATTTGTCTTACAGGTGAGGAAAACCCCCAAAAAAATCACCCAGGAAACTTGTCCCGACCGGGGATCGAACCAGGGCCCGCTGCGTGACAAGACAGTACGCCACCTTGAGACCACAGCGGTGGACTGCTAATAATAATAATAATAATAATTAATAATAATAATAATAATAATAATAATAATAATAATAATAATAATAATAATAATAATAATAATAATAATAATAATAATAATAATAATAATAATAATAATAATAATAATCCACAATAATAATAATAATAATCCACAATAATAATAATAATAATAGTAATAATAATAATAACAATAATAATACACTACAGTTATAATGTTTCATGTTTCTTCCATTTGGCCCGCGTTACAAATGAGTTTGGGCAACTCTTTTATAGACATATTACTTACTGGATAACTGGAGTTTGTATCCGAGAACGAGCACTGAAGAATTGTTCCGTTACTCGGTATTCCCATTTACAAATAAAAATATTATTTCAGCAAGTAATTATTCCGAAACAATGACCAAAAATAAACCTGGAGCCAAGAATCTAGGGTACATTCGGACCGATATCGTTTAAATTAAAGCTTATAGACCTATTATTTATTGGATAACTCGAGTTTGTATCCGGACACGAGCACTTAGGAATTGTATCGTTATTCGGTATTCCCATTTGCAAATGAAACTATAATTTCAGTAAGTAATTCTGAAAGAATTGCTATTGAATAAACCTGGCGCCACTTATGCAGATGATTACAGCAAGATTACAGCAAGAATCAGACAAGCGTTATGTGAAACCTTCACAAAATTGAAAGAGGAATCTCAAAAAATTTGGTCTCATAATAAATCAAGAGAAAACAAAATATTTAAAATGTAGTAATCACAATAGGAAATCTGAAAATCTACAAATTGATGATATACAAATTAACACAGTAGAATCGTTTAAATACTTAGGTACCAAAGTAAATGGACATAATGCATTAGAAGAGGAAATTAAAGAAAGATTGTAAATGGAAATAAAGCTTATTTTGCAAATAGAACCTTATTTAAAAGCAAATTAACATAAAAAACTGCAAAAATAAGGTTATACAAAATACTCATTAGACCAGTAGTTACATATGCTTCTGAAACTTGGGTCCTAAAAGAAACAGTAAAACAGAAATTACTAATTTATGAAAGAAAATTTTAAGCAGAATATTTGGACCAAACAGAGGAACTGTTGGAGAATCAAAAACAAATAATGAACTAAAATTAATCAAAAATCAGATCATAGTAAACCATATAAGATCTCTCAGAATTAGTTGGCTTGGACATTTGATAAAAATGGATGATCAGAGACTGGTCAAAAACTCTACAAATGGAAACCTATAGGATGCAGAACTGTAGGAAGACCGAAGATCAGATGGGAGGATGACACAATGAACGATCTAAGGAAAATAAAAGCGACTAATTTGAATATGGCAAGATACAGATCGGCATGGAGGAGGATTGTTGAGAAGGCCAAAACTTTCACTTTTGAAGTTGTCGTGCCTTAAGATGATGAATAAACCTGGCGCCTAGGAGTCTAGGGTACATTTGGTTATATCGCCAAAGTGACGGGATTTACCTGACAATACTGTCTTGCTCTTTCGGATCGAAAGTTAATATGACACCCTTGTATCTTACAGATTTAATAGGCCTAGCTCTACATAACTTGTATATTCAACCTGTGTAACAATCATTGATAAAACCTGACGATCATGATATTAAATGAGAATTATTTCACAGTACAAAATACATGGATTTTCAAAGGGATGTTATATTTCGGTGTAGCGTGGGCCGACAATCACTCTCTTACAACCCACAATCCGAATGTCTGCATACCAGATGCTGTTCTTTGTATCATTGCCACGCCCGTATAGTCTTTGTTTGGCAAGTTCAATAAACTAGCACATAAAAATTATAAGATTAATCAAGAAAATACATTTTCTGAGAAAAGACGGAAATCCTGAAGCAAATCCTTAATTAATCTTATGAACATCATCCGTTTTGCATGAGAAATCTTTTTTTAAAGAAAGTGGGGAGTAATATGAAGGGGGGAAAGTGGAATGCTGTGAATGAAACCTATACTATCTACTTCAGTCATTCCCCTCAATTACGTGTACTTCAGGAGGCATATTCATTTCCTAGTAAACTTTTAATTAATCAACAATGATAGCCGCCGACAATTATACAAAAGAAACTCGAAACTGATAAGTATATCACTGTATAAATTGTCTTTGTAGATGTAGTTCAGTTGTTAACGTCAGGTTACAAATAACTCTGAATTGCTTTATTTCTATGGCTGATTGCCAAAAATAAGGAGATTACTGAATATCACATTCAACTGGTGAGAGAAGGAAGCAATATAAGTTTAAACGAGCCTAGACGTTGCATACTAACAATTTCGTTTATATCACATATAAGTGATGTATTATTCTTACTAACATTTTCAAATTAAGTGATTTAACATTTCTGTGCAATGCTTAATATGAACTAGTTGATCAAAATACGCCTTTTGTTTTTATTTCAACAGTATAATGACTTCTGTTTTCTCTAAGCATCTGTTGCTATCCGATTGAGGGTCTTTCCACTTTTCAGCGGTTGCCCTTTTACCAGCCGGCTGCTGGCCCTTCACATCCACATGTATCAATCACAGAGGTAGATGATCAACAGCCAGTGTAGGGGTGACATGTGGTTAGCATGTCGAGTCCCCCAGCCGTTATAGCTGATTCCTCAACCTGGAGCCGCTACTTATTGTAGCTACCCAATTGCCTCACGATGCTGGGTGGGCACCGGTCCCATACTGGCCGAAATACCATGAGAAAATTTCTTCCCCATGGAGACTCGAACCAGCGCAAGTCCCGTAGCTCTGCGCCAAGGCTTTCTACCTTAACCGCTCGGCTACGGCGCGGGACATCTGTTGCTATAACTCCCTTAAATTTAATGTTGGTAAAAAGATAATCCTGAAAAAAATATAATTTTAAATTAAGAATAAATTGCATTTTCAAATAAATGTTGTGCACAGTATTGACGCCCAAATGAGCAAGTGCTCGTGCTCGGGTGCAGTTCAGTCATAGAAGAAACAGAAATACAAATATACATTGTAAGGTTAGCAGCCAGTTTCATGTTTACATAATTTATGACACATACAAATAAAAAACAGTAATGCAAGGGGAATAAAGTAGGTTAATTCCAGACTGGAGAAGGATTAAAGACATTATGAAATAATACAAAACAAATTTAGGAGAATGTTTCAGAATGTAAAACGAATATGGCACACGACGAATAATGCAAGCAGAATTATATAATATATTAAGTGGTATACTGCCATGTGGTTGTAGTCTCCATTCTTTAATAATTGAGTTCATGTATATTTGAAGAGCATTGGTGAAAGACCACATCCTTGTCTATCTCCTTGATTAATTGGTCTGCATTCAGAGATTTTATTTTCAATCTTAACTTGGATGTAATTATCATAAGTAATGCCACGAAGTGCTTTCACTTTATCTAGAGAATTGAGAAATCAAGAATGGGCCATTTGTTATGACTTATTTTTTTTTTAACGAATTAAATTAAGCTATGTACTAAAAAATAATAATATGAATATAGTTACGGGTTTTTTGTTTATTAAAATATTTATTTAGTATGTGTAAACGGCGACGATGTTTAAACAAACTAGAAATGGGAGGTTATGTACATTCACTGGAAATCGATCATATTATTTAATGCCAAATAGGATCGCCCAATATTGTATAAAGAAGGCCACTCTAGTGGTAAGAATACTGAAAAAAATCAAACTATTATAATCAACATTATAGGTTAATCATTTATATTTATGAATAATAAAAAATAAGTTAAAATTTCACTGAATCTATTCATTATTTGACTATCTTCAATGTTATTTATTGTTGGAGGGGAAAATTAATGTACTAACCTGTTCAGAATATAAAAAAGGAAGGGAGCTTTCTTTATCCCAAAAGCAGGAAACTGATTAAAGATAAATTGATAAAGAGCGAGGTGGGGTGATGATTTGAAACACGACTTGTCATTGGTTGTTAATTGTTTGTTAAACAGAATTCATTGAAACTTAATTGGTTCATTGTGACTAACATTTGCGACATGGTTTTAATAGTCCTTTATAAAGATCATAGGCCTATATAGCTTTTATCAGTTGGTCTGGGATTCCATCATATTTGAGGACTTCTAATAATTTGTTTCTATTTACTTTGTCAAATGCCTTCTTCAAGTCAATAAACGTCATGTGTGTTTCAATATTAAAGTCCCTCTGTTTTTCTATTAGAATTTTAATAGTGAAATATCCATCTGTACAGGATCTTCCTTTTCGAAATCCAATTTGCTAGTGGCAGTGAAGACCGAGTTCTCGTGACATCTAGTAATAATGGAGAATATATATATATATATATATATATAAGATAAGTGTTTGAATTGGATTTTCCTGGTGTTGTAATCGATATCACGCTGGGGTACCCACCCAGAGGTCCGGGTTCAAATCCCGTTCAGGCATTTATTTTTCTTGTCATGTCATATTAAGCATGCATTGCTCAAAGTAAAAAAAAAATTATAACATCAATAAAGCGTCACTGCTATAAAGTAAAAATATACTCTTTGTTTACTTGTTATAGTCAGCTACTAGGTGGCAGTGAAGACCCAGTTCTCGCGACATCTAGGAATAATGGAGAAATATAAGGAAGATCCATCCATCCATCCATCCATAGTAATTCTGCCCGAGGGCAGGTCTTTCACTGCAGTCATAGCATTTTCATGCTATACTTTGCAGCTTTACTAGGGAATTATAGTTGTGGTAGCTTCCCGTTGCTTTCCACACCGGTGAAGGATGATGATGATGATGATGATATGTTAATGATAAGGATGATGATGATCATGTGATTTCGGGGACCGTTTGGGATAAGGAAGATAAGTGTTTGAATTGGATTTGCCTGTTGGTGAAATGGATAGAACGCTGGGATACAAACCCAGAGGTCAGGGTTCATATCCCGTTCAGGCATTTATTTTTCTTATCATGTCATATTAAGCTTGCAATGCTCAATGTCAAAAAAATTTAATTATAGCATCGATAAAAGTCACTGCTATAAAGTAAAAATATTCTCTATAATCTGCTTACTTGTTATAGTCAGCTACTAAGTGGCAGTGAAGACCGACATCTAGTAATAATGGAGAATATTATATATATATATATATATATATATATATATCCATCCATCCATCCACAATAATTCTGCCCGAGGGCAGGTCTTTCACTGCAATCATAGTATTTCATGCTATGCTTTGCAGCTTTACTAGGGAATTGTAGGTGTGGTGAGATTCGTTGCTTTCCACACAGGTGAAGGATGATAACTGTTGATGATGAAAGGATGATGATGACGATGGCCTTATGATTTCGGGGACCGTTTAGGCCTTAAAGTTTCCCTGATATTTGTGTTACGGGTGAGGAAAAACCCCGATAAAAACCCCATCCAGAAAAACTGTCACGACCGGGGATCGAACCAGGGCCCGCTGCGTGACAAGGCAGCACGCTACCTCGAGACCACAGCGGTGGACATACACACACACACACATATGTATATATATATATGGTATAAGAAAAATAAATGCCTGGACGGGATTCGAACCCGGATCCCGTCCATGCATTTATTTTTCTTATCATATCATATTAAGCTTGCATTGCTCAATGTTAAACATTTAATTAATTATATATATACACACACACACAAGACATATAAATGTTTGAATTTGGATGGTGGTGGTAATGGATAGCACGCTGGGGTACCATCCCAGAGGTCCGGGTTGAAATCCCGTTCAGGCATTTATTTTTCTTATCATATCATAAATCATCTAATATATATTAGATTGAAACCAAGCAGAAGAAAGTAATTAAAAATATTAGGTTAAAATAGTATAACCAAAATAGGCACTCCGTATTTATTATTTTAAATATTTAAATAATTACATGATTCAATCGATTTATTATTTATTAATTATTTAAAAAGTAATTGATTTAAATAATTAATTTCATTACTTTCGTAAATCTATATGTGTTTACCTTTGCTTAGCTCTGGATTGGATCTAATTAATTTATTATATAATTTGGATCCTAGATATCTACTATGTTTAGTTGTGTAAAATTCCGGAACTTCAAGCAAGAAAAGTAGTACTTTAACTGGTGCTGTAAAAACTTCGATTGTTCTCTTTAAGTTGAAGCGTAGATTATTCCCTCGCATTATAGGTTCTTTTACATACCCCAACGAAGCCCGGGGCTTACAGTGTCACAACCTGTCAGGAGAGGGATATTAAACTTTCGATCATATATATATATAATGGATATCACGCTGAGGTACAGACTCAGAGATCCGGGTTCGAATCCCGTCCAGGCATTTATTTTTCTTATCATACCATATTAAGCTTGCATTGCTCAATGTTAAACATTTAATTATAACATCGATAAAGCGTCACTGCTATAAAGTAAAATAAATATTCTCTTTAATTGCTTACTTGATATAGTCAGCTACTAGATGGCAGTGAAGACAGTGTTCTCGCGACATCTAGTAATAATGGAGAGTATAATACATATATAAGAAAAATAAGTGTTTGAATTGGATTCGCCTGGTAGTGTAATGGATATCACGCTGAGGTACAGACTCAGAGATCCGGGTTCGAATCCCGTCCAGGCATTTATTTTTCTTATCATACCATATATATATATATATATATATATATATATATATATATATATATATATATATACACTCTTTTGACCATACAAGGACATGGAAGCTCATCGTGAATATGTGATCAGCTCAATATATGGCCTCCAGAACATTAAGACGAAACATATTCACACACATACATTCATTATAAACAAGTTAATGTGATGATGATTATGATAACCAGATGATGTTCTGATGATTATGATAACCAGATGATGTTCTGATGATTATGAGACCAGATGATGTTCGGGGGACATATTTGGGCCTTCATGATTCCTGACATTTGTCTTACATGTGAGGAATAAGCCCAAAAAAACATCACCCAGGAAAATTGTCCCAACCGGAATCGAAACAGGATATGCTACATACGAGACACCGATGCTACTCCGAGACTACAGTGGTGAACAATTTTAAAATTTAAGTTTTTAATAATATTTTTTATCGCTGTTGAAGTTAAAATTATTGAAATTGGACAACTCTTCTGGGACATCCTCTAAAACATACGAGTGTACTCGTAATAAGTTAATAAATTTATATCCAATCGAGACTAGAAAAGCAAAAAGTAATATACGTTCATGGACGTCATGAAAGGGAGGAGTAAACTTTAAATATTAGTTTGTGCCTTTTAATCTAATATATAAAAATGAATGTTTGTTTGTTTGTTTATTCGTAATTTATGCGCGACCACACCGTTGATCCGATTGTGGTGGGGCTTTTTTGCAAAATGTTCAGGAGGTTCCCAGAATGAACATAGGCTATAAGAGAGTTGTGATACTCAACTCCTACACCCTTAAAAATCGCCCTTTTTGGTGGAAAACGTTAAAAAAATAGCTCCTTGGACGCTTAAATGGCTTACGCTGCCTAAACCATAACAAATACACAAAATTAATGTACACAGAATTGAATATCTCAAAAAGCTCTACAAAAAAGTCCGCGACAGCACATGTTTATCTCTTATGGATAAACTCCTTTTTGTCTTTCATTGATGCCAAGAAGATCGAGACAAGTAGGTAGATTCCTGAGCAAGCATAGCAGCAGCACATGGCGAGTATTCTTTTACGGATAACTCACAATAACGAATTTTGTATTTTAGCTCATTTATGCCAAGAATACGTGATATGTAGATTCTCACACAACACCGGGTAATCAGCACGGGGAATCTTAAAATAATTACGATATACATCTATAATTATTTTACATTTAACTTATTCAACTAATCATAAGAAGTGCATTAATTTTTGTCTTTCAGTTCATTCATGCCAAGAAGATTGGGATGAGTAGATTCCCGGACAACACCGAGTAAACAGCCCGGGGTATCTAAAAATAATTACGATATAATTTATTCAGTTTACTTATTTAACTAAACATAAAACACATTGATTTTCGTCTTTCAGCTCATTTATGTCAAGAAGATCGGGATGAGTAGATTACCGGATAACGCCGGGTAAACGGCAAGGGGTATCTAAAAATATAAATTTATAATTATGTTTCCTTCCACTTAATCAACTAAACATAAAAGCACATTAATTTTCGTATTACAGCTGATTTATGTCAAGAACATCGGGATAAGTAGATTTCCGGGCAATGCCGGGTAATCATCACGGGGTATCTAAAAAATATAATCAATTGAGTTGGTGTTTACTTGATGAAAATCCATATGCATTAATTAAATAAAAATAAAACTTAGTTTTTTTTGATTTTCATATTTTATTAAGATATAATTCAGTGACAGCTGTTTCGGTACACTGTACCTTCTTCAGACATGTTAACAAATTATGAATTTTGTTATAGTACATATCAACTGATCTAAGCAACAATACAACAATAATTTATTTAATTTTTTTTTAATTTAACAAAGGCGATTCATTCAAATCAAGTTGAGAATTTAACAGTTTATTACTGATTTAAAACTAATAAGACTATACAAAATATAATAAAAACAAATAAAACCAAAATAAAAAATAAAAATTATCAGGTGTATATAAATTGAAGTGTGGCACATGTGACAATGTCTATATAGGACAAACTGGTAGACCTTTTACCTCTCGGATAAAGGAACAGATGAGAGCATATAAAAGAAATTTAGAATATTCAAAATATGTTAACCACCTATTCCAATTTGATCATTGTTTCGATCTAAATTTTGAAATTTTACATGTTTGTGATAAGGGTAAGAAGTTGGACTTTTGGAGGCTTGTAGAAATAAATACATTGAAAAGTAGTAATAAACTGTTTAAATTCTCAACTTGATTTGAATGAATGGACTTTGTTGAATTAAAAAAAAAATTATTGTTGTATTGTTGCTTAGATCAGTTGATATGTACTTCATAATTTAACATGTCTGAAGAAGGTACAGTGTACCGAAACAGCTGTCACTGAATTATATCTTAATAAAAATGAAAATCAAATAAAACTAAGTTTTATCATCATAGTACATTCACGAATTTAGTCCATTTGTTGACCTGTTTCGGCCTCAAGAGAAACGCCATCCAAAAGTCTTATGCGTGGACGTCCAGGTCTTCTTCTTCTTCCTGCAGGTTGATATCTTAACATTTGTTTGGGTGTCCTGTGATCTTCCATTCGATGAACATGTTGCACCCATCTTGACTTATAATCAGAAATTTTGTTTTCTAAAGGTTCCATGTGTAATTCTTCTAAGATGTCTTCATTTTTTTGTGATCTAGTAGTGTGTATCCTGCAGTCCTCCGAAGGTATCTCATTTCAGCAGATCTAAGTCTCTGTACATCCTGTTTCAACGTCCATACTTCGCTACCATACAAAAGAGTTGGAAGAGCCAGTGTTTTATACACTTTTAGTTTTTAATGTTTTTTGGACTAACTACTAAGTTTTATTTTTATTTAATTAATAAGGTACATAAATTTACAATTAATATTTCCTGTTACTTATTCAACTAAACATAAACGCACATTAATTTTAATTTATTTAGGCTTAGCAGCGCACGCCGGGTATTAGCTTAGTATCTCATAAAAATGATCAACTAATGATATTTAACATTCAGTTCCATGAAAACTGATATGGGTTTAGCTAACGGTGATTATTTAAAATAGATTCGTATTCTTCAAATTGATGATAGCAGGATACGAAACATTGTGCTTCAAGTGCTTGGACACAGTTTTTAAAAAGGAGTTTACGAAACACAAATCACATCATCAGTAACGTAACTAATTACATTACATGGTACAAAGTTTGCGTTTTCTTATAAAATGTTGAAACTGACTTCACAGCTGTTTTCCAGATGTGGTGGTGCGTGTACAGCAGCTTTCTTTAAAACCGAAACTAAATTACTTTTTGCCATTTCATATACGAGTACAGCTTGTAAAATTAGACTCCATATTATCTTTTTTTGTACTGTTTTTATTCAGCATCTTAATAAAGAAAATGAAGGTAACTGTTGCACGAATGGGGAATGAAAGGGGAGCATGGAAATTCCATGCTGGAAAACCAGATGGAAAGCGTCTATTAGGCAGACCAAGAATGAGGTGAGAGAATAATATTAACAATGATATGAGGGAAGTAGATTATACAGGGGATGATTGGAAAACATCTCAGGATAGGGATGTATGGAGAGCGTATGTCCGCACGGCCATGAATCTACGGTTTCGATAGTGCCAGTGAGCTAGTTAGTTACCCTTCTTGTAGAAGTGCGGAATCTTTCACTCAAGTAATTGAGGAGTTATAAAATTAAGAATTACAAGTATGAAAATCAAACAATACCACATTAAAGGTTTGCCTTCGTATTATAATAACGGCGTGCCACCTCTCAATCTAAGGATCGTAGCTTCGATCCAGCGGAATTTTTCGTCCGAGAAAAATTTTAGGGTCACTTTCCACCGGATCATAAAAAGTCTCGATTCCGTATCTCATAAGTTACTTCTTCTTCTTCTTCCTTTCCAGGATTAGGTCAATGCGACCTGTTCCGGTCTCAAGTCCATCGTTTCTTTGGCCGTCCCAAGATCTTTTACCATGTGGTTTATAGGCGTTGATCTTTTTGGGTAATCTTGTATTGTCCATTCTGCATAAATGTTCTTTCCATTGGTATTTGTGCTCGTCTAGTTTATTGAGTATTGAAAATATATCCAGTTCATTTCTTATTGATTCATTGTGTAATCTATCCATGCGTGTACAACCTTTTACGGATCTTAAAAATTTCATTTCAGTGGCTTGAATGTGTGAGATATATTTTTTGGTAAGTAATATAAGTTACAGCAAGTTTAAAAAATAGTAGGCCTACATGAAACAGTATCACTGGAAAAATTGTAAATTCATCTGACATCTCGTTATTCTTCGAGTCAAGCTAAGCTCACGAAACAAACTTAAGTAATTCCTAACTGCTAATTTCAGTTTTTAATAAATAACATAATTACCAAAATATCAAAAAATTAAACTATTTATTATATTTCCCTTTTCTCTGAATCTCTGAAATGCATTTTTTATAATGGTTAGTAAAATTCTGCATTTTCTAGAAAAGCAAATTAAAAATAATTATCAGTGATTCTAACGAAGTATTTTTAATGTGTTAAATTATTTTAAAAAAATGTATTAGTAGCTAACTTATCTATGATATTTGACAACTCAGGTCGTGTCGCGATAAAAAAAAATCGCCATTAATTGTCCGACAATTTTTCTCAGAGACAATATAGCCTATTTCAATCTCGAGATTCTTCAAGTACCGACATTTAGGTTCAGGGGATGCATACCATATTTTCCTTTCCGAAGAAAATTATTCTTGCTGATGTAATTCAACGACCTCTGCCTTGTCTGAACACATGCATTTTGGATCGAGAGGCTAGCATGGAAAACAATATTTCAAAATAATATTTTTTTTTATTCAGCATTGTTTCTGTTATTTACACGGGTATCCTCAACCAAAGTATACCATTTTTTTCTTCCACACTTGTGTGTGTGCTTCTGTCATATTTCTCTTCTTCCCTTTATCCACGTTGGCTTTGGTATACCACGTTTCCCTTTTTCAGGAGGTATCCATTTTAATACTTCTTTGTTTGTTTTTTGTGTCCTTTCTTCTCATTATATGCCCATACCATCTTAGTTGGATTTGTACAATATTCTCTTCTACATTCATAATTTCTCTTATTGTATTATATTTATTTTGTCTAATTTTGATATTCTTGCCGGTCTTCTTAAAAAGTCCATTTCTGTGCCTAATCATTTATTTCTGTGTTTTTCTTCAACGTCCATGTGTCCGCACCATACAATAAACATCTCATCACAATTGTGTTATATGTTAATAATTTAGTCCTCTTGATTATATTCCTCCTCCATAAAATAGAATTAAGTATGCCAATACATTTTTTGCCTCTATTATTATTTTTCCGTGTCTAATCCAGATGGTCCATCATTTGAATTACTGATCCCAAATACTTAAAATATTCCATTGTTTTAATCATTGTTCCATTTATTTCTAATTCCTCGGAAATATATGTGCTCATATATTGTTTTATCATAATTAATTGTTAAATCCCATCTTGCGTATTCTTCCTCTACTTTCCTACCCGTATAGTTTGCATCTTCACATCCTGAAGTGACTACCACTTGATCATCTACGAATAATAAGTTGTGTACGTATTTGTTCTCAATAATAACAATAATAATAATAATAATAATAATAATAATAATAATAATAATAATAATAATAATAATAATCTTGTATTTTGTAAGCCCATGTTTCCCTTAACAGAGATTTAGACGCTCTCCCCCTACAGAGAAGAATTTAAACCATGCTAATTTAGTTACACTTGTTTTCTTATATATGTCATTTTGAGTAGTCCGTGGTCAGCGTTCCGCCTCGTACTGACATCTAGGAAACCAAGGTAGTACTAGGACCGGGAAATTCGGTAACTTTTGCTTAGACTCCTTTTCATTCAGGCTTAAGGAGTTCTTACGAGCCTGAAAATCTTCAGACTCGGGACCCACGGCTTAAAATCCCTCCCAGAGGACTTGCTCCTTGGATTTTTCCATCCTAAAAAATTCCATCTTGCGGGTTTGAACCCGCGACTCTCGGGACCAGAGGAAAGGAGCATAACCACTAGTCCACCGCGGCCGATAATAATAATAATTATTATTATAATAATAAAGGGGCTGTTTGCATAATTCTGTATCATTTATAGATAATTTTAAAATTTGAAAAAAAAAAAAAAAAAAAAAAAAAAAAAAAGTAAGTTTGAATACAACATTATGGATGATTACACAAGTAAACTTTTAACTTGTGTTTTATTAATGAGGGAAAGCTGTGCCCGCATGTGAATGAACTACTCGTACAAATGAAAAAGATAGAAATCAGTTTCCGGATTAATTACGTGTCAGAGTAATCTCTCGTCTGTCCTAATGATCATTACCGGGATTATTTATTTTCAATACGTGGCGCGCTAGAGAGAAACGAGTTTTTGCGAAACTACTGACCCCTATCATAATAAATTGTTATAATAGCAAGGTTTATAGCACATGTCATGTTCATGACTATGTTAATCAATTTAAATATGCGCACGCGATGCTAATATATTACACGACCCACCCTGAACACCAACAATGATTTGATATTCGGGATACAACCGTAAAAGCAGACAATTTCCAAGTTTATTATGTCAAAATACTAAAAAAGAATGCACTGGTTTGTTGGATATTTAATTCTGTTGCAATGGGCCTACTGCAGCACAAATCACATAAAGTCATCTTTCTAAATGCCTCTTGACGTATTTATATATAGAGTGGTTGCAGATAAACAAAGCAAGGGAATCTAGGATCTCAGACAAAATATGAGTTAAGCTATCAAATGTTAAATTTATTTATTCATATTCAATATTAAAATGAAATAAGAGTAAGGAATAATATATGCTTATACTGTCCACCGCTGTGGTCTCGAGGTAGCGTGCTACCTTGTCACGCAGCGAGCCTGGGTTCGATCCTCGGTCGGGGCAGTTTTTCTGGGTGAGGTTTTTATCGGGGTTTTTCCTCACCTGTAAGACAAATGTCAGGAAAACTTTAAGGCCCAAACGGTCCCCGAAATCATACGGCCATCATTATCCTTCACCGGTGTGGAAAGCAACGGAAAGCTACCACACGTACAATTCCCTAGTAAAGCATGAAGGTGCTATGATTGCGGTGAAAGACCTGCCCTCGGGCAGAATTACTATGGATGGATGTTTATACTTTCATGAAAGTAGAAATATAAATATCCTCAACTAGTGTCCAACTCAGGGTCGGGTCGAGGGATGAGATGAGCCCCCTATGTAGAGGTCTGTGAATGACAAGAATGCCGGCCGACCATGCCTGACGCACTATCACAGGGGCAGATAAACGAAATGAAAAAATAATTAATGAGATGAGTATGGAGAAATGATGGAATGAAATTGTGGAAGGGTAACAAGGGAGAAATCGCCGAGAAAAACCTGCCCAAGCTCCGTATCGTCCATCACGAAATCCACATGGAGTGGCCGAGATTCGATCTCAGGACCCCAGCGGTGAGAGGAAAGCGCCTAACTGCTTGTGCCACGGAGTAGCCTATGAAAGAAGAAAATGGAAAGCAAAGCGATTTAAAGTAGCACAATAGAATTTCTACAAGAACATTTATTAATTACATTTCAAGAATAATTTTAATATGAAAAAAAGGTTGTAATAAGACTACATAGCCCACTAACCTTAAAATGCATAGTGGAAAAAAAAGGTGAACAAAACATTTACTTAGAAAATCATATCTCTCATAACACAGAGCAACAAAAAATAAACTTTTTTTTTTATCTCAGAAAGAAAAATATGTGATTCTGATAGAATTTTTTCCCCTGAATTCAAATATGATATCGGTTTTTCTCCATCACGCAAGGTTTGAAGACGATTCCATCCTTTTAGTCGGGAACCAAGCATTTCAGACTGGTTTTTGGATAACTTTAAATCTCGTATGAGACCGTTAAGATCTTCTTGGGTCAATAAATGAGGCTCAGATGAACAGCTTTCTTCAAAAGTTGTATCACCAAAATCTGTTTCTTCTTCTTTCTTACTTTCAAAAGAATCTGAGCTCTCTTCATCTAATGTCACATGTTCTGGAGGTTTTGGTATGGGCAATTCTTCGCAGTGTGGAACTGGTCTCAGTGCAGATTGCAAGTCAGGGTTCACCACTGTATGTTTTAATTTTGTCGTAATCCCTTTAACGTTTGTTAAGCAGAAAATAATTATTTAAATCCATTAATTGAAATTCAAATAAAAAAACTGTGGGCGATCGAGAAATTCCGAATACATATTTGAAAACACGATAAAAAAAACTGCATTAAGTATAATTATTGGTACTCATGAGACAAAAATCATGTTGACCAGTGTAATTACAACAAACTTCACAGCAATAAATTAGTCGGCATTTCTGACATGGATAAACCAATTGTGTAATTTGTAAATATAAAGTGTTTTCGTGATGTTGATACCAACTTTCAGGGAAGATTGAGGAGAACAAACGCATGAATTTGATATAAGGAACCCTGGTCCGGAAACATCTCCTTCACGGGCTTATTACATACGCTTGTTTTCATAAGTTGTAGGCGATCAGTAATGAGGATGGATCACCGGACCGACATATAGGAGTGTCATGAGCGGTTCCGAATGAACACACCACGAAGGCAATGCAGATAGCGTTGTAAACTTTAGTAGAAGCTTAACGAAGATTGCCTGATGTATATCTGATGTGCTCCGCCCGGTACCCAGATACAAGTCATTAGAGTGCAGTCTATGTTTAAATGTTGAAGTGACGTATACGGTTGCAGAATTTGCAGACTTCGTGTTTGTATGGACAAGCTAATGGAAACAGTAGGGAAGCATAAAGGCTGTATCGGGACAAGTAGCCTATCCATGCAGGAGACATCAGTCACGTATAGTCGTTCAGTCAACAGGCGCTTTGCTTTGTGATTAGATAGGTTTATTTTGCACGCATAAGTATTTAGCATACGAAGCGGCGTTGTCACGTTTTATTCACTGTATTTTTTTACCAACTAAAGATACTTCAAAAGACAACAATTTGAACGTTAAGATAATTATATCCACGTGGAGCAGACATTTAAAAATGCGAAGACATTATTGGAAGATAACTGTTTTCAGTTTTTGAGGATTGGAGCGGCGTCTTAGAAGCCTCTAAGGACAACTCGCTGGCTCTACCTCGCAGTAACAATGTATTTTTTACTCCCTTACTTAATACAGGCTTTCCACTTTACAGCAGTTTGCCCTTGATTCCTGCTTTCCAGAGATTCCTATCTTCCCATACCCCTCTTCATCATGGCATCATATATTCCCTCATACCATGTTCTTCTACTTCTCCCCATCCTCCTTCTGCCTGGTACCATTCAATCTAACACATATATAGGCCACTGGTCTTCTGACATCCGTTGTACATATCCATACCACTGTAAAGCTCTCTTTGTTATCCCTTCGATAAGTTTCTTGAGCATCCATTTCTTGTGTAATATATGTATTTCGAATATGTTGTAGCCTGGATATTCTCATACTTCCCCGTAATCCATCCATTTCTGTCGCCAAGATTCTTTTCTGCATCCTTTCATTTATTTTCTAGCTTTCTGATCCATATGTAAGTATACTTTCTATTATTGTCTGTATAATCTCTTTTTTTGTTTTTCTGGTCGAATTTCTATTCCATAAAAGAGGGATCTAATCGCCTTCCTTGCACAATTTACTCTGGTAACAATATATTTTTCACAAGAACCAGATTTATCTATTATAGATCCAAGATATTTAAATTCTTCAACAGGTTTAATTATCATATTATTTATTTGTACGTCTTCTGAATTTCCTCCGCTTACCATATTTTCTGTTTTGATATAATTTATCTTCAGTCTACCTACCTCAAATGCATCTACCAACTTTCTAATCATATATTCTATATCTTCTTTATCTTCTCCTATTATAATGTGGCCATCAGCGAATAATACATTATGCAGTAAACGGTCATTAATGTTGATTCCCATTTCCCTATATGACTTATTCCATTTCATTAATACATCTTCTAAGTATATCTTGAACAATGTTGGTGACATCCCGCATTCTTGTCTTAATCCTTTTGTTATATAAAATTCTGAGGATACTCTATTTCCAACCTTAATACTTTACAATCATACATTCTTTTTATAAAATGTATAAGAGATTTAGGTATTCCAAACTTCTCCATTGCCACGCATATTTTTTAAACCAGAGTAAAACAGTTGCCTCTGATGCCGCCTGTAAACTAAATGAGTGAGCCGACTATACCATGTTCCCTACTAGATGTTTTCAGCGGTTAGGGGAAATTGGACAAGTCAAACTACAGTATCTCGACCGAGGAGGAAAGTGAACTGTACGGACCCCAACGTGGATGAAACAGTGCTTGATCGTGTGGCTGAGAAGTCTTCAATAAGTATGCGATCAGTTGCACATGAAATGGGTGTCGCTCACAGGAGTAGTATCACGGCTTGTGTAAGTAGTACAATGAAGTAAAACAATTGCTACAGAGTTCTTCGTTTATAACCTAACGGGCACACGACGTTTTGCCTGTGCGCGGTTGATGTGCCACAGTCGGCTTTGCTCCTACATAAACTCCGCGCGTAAAGCGTGTATAAAAAATCTTACCTTATAGAAGATGCTGGAAATGTCGTCCACCCTAAACAGGCATTATATCGGGAAAACACATTCTGATTCACTTGATTAAGTTGGGCCACTGCAATGTTTCCGATTTCATTACTAATATTTTGTTTTAGTTCTTCCAATGTATGAGGATTTGTCTTATGAATTTTGTCTTTCAGTTTACCCCACAAGTAAAAATCACACACTGTTAGATCAGGGGAGCGAGAGGGCCATATACCAGTACTGTTCACTCTATCTTGAAAATTTCCCCTAATTTTATTAATGGACTCCTCTGCTGTAGGAGCAATAGCAGGATCTTGTAAAAACCACCCATATGATTTATCTTCTTCTGTCAGTTCACAAAAAAATTGGGTCAAAATGTAATTTCGGTACCTCTCTTCTATAAGGTAAGATTTTTATACATGCTTTACGCGCGGTTTTTATGTAGGAGCAAAGCCACCTGTGGCACACCCAACCGCGTACAGGCAACATTTCGTGTGCCCGTTAGGTTATAAATGAAAAACCCAGTAGTATGGTTTCATAATTTCACATTCATAGGTATCCCAACAAACATTCGCCCATAACTTGCGAAGGAGATTTTTTCGAACAAGGTTCTTTATATAAAATTCATACATTTGTCCTCCTTAATCTTCCCTGAAGTTTGATCCTTCCGGGAAATTCTCGTATAAGACTTGAAAGCATAATAATAGTCCCTTCGATTGGTTGCTGGCCAAAGGAAGGCAAGACCAGTGATGGGGCTGCCATCTTATAGCCTCTGGTCAGGCTTTTCTGGAGAAGAAAAGAAAATAAAGGAAAGAAGAAATGGAAGAAAGGAAAGACTCCCTAGCCCTCGGATGCCCTAATAGCGGCGGGGTCGAAAAAAACAAGAGTTAACCAAGAGAGGTTAGATAGTAAAGTTAAAAGAGTGCAAAACACAAGTAAGTGGAAGAAATGTTTTGCTCAGCTTGGGCACCTTGTGGTCGCCATCCACATATCCCCTAGATGAGGACCCCTGAGGGGTCTCTAATAACACTGCTTTGGAACAAATTTCTATAGATGAACTAACTGATGTTGTTAAATCATTAAAAAGTAACAAAGCTCCCGGAGAAGACCACATTAATCAAGAATTATTTAAATTTTCAACTAAAAAATTTTTAGACAGATTTCTTATTCTCCTTAATATGATATGGGAAGGACAAGAACCACCACAAAGCTGGAACAAATCCATTGTAATACCAATCTTCAAAAAAGTAAGTCGCCAAATCAAAGATAACTATCGTGGAATTAGCTTGTTGAACTCTGGATATAAAATTTATGCTAATATTGTTAAGAATAAATTGAGGAAAATTTATGAAAATATAATTGGAGAAGAGCAGAATGGATTCAGAAAGGGTAGATCTTGTACAGATGGATTCTTTACTCTAAAACTACTATTAGAAAAGCACAAGGAATTCAATATAGAAACTCATATCGCCTTCGTTGACTTCATAAAGGCGTTGACAAATAGACAAAGTCGACAGAAATCTATTACTACAAATGATTAGCTGAGGATAAACGTTCCACAACAATATATTACTAATATCTTCAACATCTATAAAGATAATGAAATCTCTGTTAAACAAGATGGCAACTTATCTTATTGCGGAAAACGATCAACACGGAGTTTAGTTAGAGTTAGGACAGGGAATGTGGACGTTCAACGGTGCTTTTCTATTATATACATGAATAAATTAATAAATGAATGGAGGAAAACACAACGAGGATATATACCCATCAATAGGAACCTCAAACTCGATGCTATTCTTTTTGCAGACGATTTAGCTCTCCTGGCACTTTCCGAAAATGATTTGCAACGATCAATTTATAATTTACAAAAAATAGGTGCCAAATTTAATATGGAAATATCAATTAACAAAACTAAAATTATGGCATTTCATGGGAAGGACCCCATACAAAGTAAAATCTGTCTCCAGAATAAAATTTTAGAGAGATCTAATCAATTTAAATATCTTGGATATTATCTCTCTATCTGGGATGAAAAGGATATCCCTGAAAAAGTTACTAGTTATAATAAAAGTTTAGGAATTATTAATCAAGTTATGAAACCATCCCTTGTACAAAAAAACACCAGATTACGCTTTTATAATCACTTTGGCTAGACCAGTATTGACCTATGGTAGTGAAGCATGGACACTAAAAAAACAACATGAAAGCAGAATAACGGCTTGTGAAATGAGATTCATGCGCAGAACAGCGGGTTACACCAGATGGGATCGAAAAAGGAACACCGATATCTTAAAAGAATTGAAGACTACACCAATTTTGGAATATATTAAACAGTACCAACTAAATTGGAAACACCATCTTGAAAGAATGAGTTCAAATCGGATCCCCAAAGCTGTTTATTAATTATATACCAAGAGGACGAAGATCACTGGGCCGTCCTATGAAACGCTGGAGGGAAAATTTTCTATAGGATCGTAACAGGCCTTGGCCTAATACTTGGAAGGAAGAAGAAGAAGAAGAATCTTCCCTGAAAGTTTATATCATTAATGAAACACTTGTATTGTCTATTGGTATCTCTGTCTCTAATGGGAAAGGGAAGTTAACGATAAATATTTGAATTATTAACAGACATCAACGAAATAAATACGTGCAAAAATGTTATCAACAGACGTGAACAAATTAATCTTGTAGCTCGCTTTGCACATTTGGATTACATATCTAGGAAACAGCACTTGTAACTCGAAGAAGAAATTAATAAACAATATTTAAGTAATGAAAGTCCAAATAATAAATAAATTTAAACAAGGTATAAATTATTGCACTCGATCTAATTTACGCCATAAGCACGTCTTTCTACCCATGTACAGAACATGCGCATGCCTGCACATAAGTATTTATGTTGCATCGTATCAATTCAAATTATAATCCAAGCTACTTTTGGTTTATTCCCATGGAAGTTAATCTTCATAAAGTCTTGAGTTGGCATGACTAGGGTGCGGTTACTGTGGTTTGACCCATGATGAATGTATAATGGTGTCAGCTCTTAGCATTATCTTAACTTTTTTTTTTTGCATAATACAGGAGAATGGCTTTTTTTTTATTTCATTACATTTTAAAATAGGAGGTATGAACATTCATCTTCATCCTCAAATGATTTAACTCCCTTTTAAATTCTGTGGATGTGTGCAAGATAAGTGACTTTAAAAAAAAGCAGTATTACCATGAAAGAACCTGACGTGTTTTTCTATTAACTCACAATACATTTAGAAGTCTAGGTGGTTTACAATACGCTAACAGACGGACTTTCTATAATGTCTGGATGATGGACATAAAATTTGTGTCTGAGCTTGCAAGAACTATCTTCATTTCAATGTTGTTAATTTGTAAATATCCTTCTGCATGCACCCGCACAATTAATTAATTATTCAAAATGAAGTACGCATAACGAAGAAGAAAAATCTTATAATATGACATGTGTAGAATTTCTGTTTATGGCAAGAGCATTGTTTGAGGTTTCCGGTAATGCCGATTTCTAGTGTAGATTTTTTTTGTTATAGATAAATGTAAGTAGTTTATACTATTATTAACTTCTATTTCCTCGGTGAAGGCGATTTTTTCATGCATGTTATTTGAAAAACAAATCACCTTCACCGAGGAAATAGAAGTTAATAATGGTATAAACTACTTAGATTTATCTATAACAAAAAATCTACACAACAATAAACTAGAAATCGGCATCTACCGGAAACCTACACACAATGCTCTTGCCATAAACAAAAATTCTACACACCCATTCCAACAAAAAATAAGTACATTTAATAGCTTAATCAACAGAATGTTAAAACATACATTAAGCAAATGCAATTATATTCAAGAACTCAACTACATTACATATATGGCAAAAACCAACGGCTATAATAAACAAATTGTAAATAAACTCGTAAATAAACAAAAAAGAAAGAACAATATATCTAACATAACTAAACTTGAAAGAGAATTTGATAACAACAAGTAAACATGGATAACACACATACAGGAAAAGAAACATCAAAATTAGCCAATTCGCTAAACAAAGCCGATAAACACTAAAAATAGCATACAGAACTAATAACAAATTAAATAACATAATAAGCAATAACATTGAAGAAAATAACATTTTCAACAGCAAAGGAGTATATAAATTGACATGTAAAGATTGCAACAAATTTTATGTAGGAAGAACAAACAGAAGTTTTAACGTCAGATTTAAAGAACATTTTCGAGATTTTATTCACGCAGAAGGAAAATCAAGCTATGCAAAACATGTTATCCATGAAAGACATCGCATGTTAGATATTGAAAACACCCTGGCAGTAATGCACAGAGAAAATAATCCAGTGAAGATAAACGTATTCGAGGAGATGGAAATTTTGAAGGCAATTAACAAGGATCATCTAATAAATGAAAACGAACCCAGTACGTGTAACTCCCTCTACTAGATCTTCAGTGAAACACCAGTTTTGAATCCTGCTGATGAAGATGGGACTAGTCCCGAAAGCGCTAAGATAAATAACTAATAAAGTTGAGGAGACGGATCTTTCAGATAAATATGTCATAAGTAGAGCGCGGAATTTTATGAAATTTCATGTTTTAAACTATTTGTCCGAGAGCGCTGGGACTAAGTATCTGTACGTTTCATGATGTGTAGAATCAAATAAGAACAACAAAAAACTTCATATTTCATAATATTTTAGCAAAATGTTCATATTTTAGTGAAAATTTCATACTCCTTCATATTTTTCAACTTTCAAATTCCCGTATTTTTTTCAATAAGTTCTAGGAATTCATTAAAACATTTCATGAAATAAATGTATTTATGTAATTTTTGACAGTGTAAAGTGGTAGACAAGTGAAAATTCTCAGTATCCCTTCTGAACAATATAGATAGATTTTATAAAAGCAAATAATTAGATGAAGAGTCACACACAGAGTGACGTGTTAGATGGAGGTTTTTGTCCTAAACTTGATCCCCAGACAAGATCATGAGCCTAGATTAATAAGTAGAATAACAATGTTGTAATATTCTTTAGTCAGGTATAACAACTGTCAACTCGTTATTGCTACCTGAGAGCAGCCCTTTCTTTGTGAACAGATTACAGCATTCAAATATAGGAGAGACTGTTGGTAAACTTGAAGCAAGTAAAGTAACTTTCTCCCACAATAGGACTCAAGAGGCCCTTGGGGTAGTAGGAGGATAAGGCTACCACTTTTTCTGGACAATCGGCACTTGTCAGCCCTGCGTGACGGCCACCTTTACCCTCCAGAACAAGCATCTGGTACTCATTTCCGTTTAAGTACTTTGTGAAATTAGTAAAGTTCATGTAGGTAAGGGCATCAAACTATCGGATATAGCATGATACAAGTATGCTGCCATAACATTGTGTGATGTTGAGCATAATTTTTCTTCGTGTAAAATAATTCTGACTGACAGGCCTTATAGTTTACTATCAGAAAATATAGAAAACAACTTCTGTGTATTACAAACAGAATGGACAATTGGATTGTTCAAAACACAATTAGACCAAGATTATGGAACACAATGTTAGACCCATTTCATTAAAAAAAACGTTTAATTTATTCTTAACTACATTTCACCAAGTTTGAGGTTCAACATTAAATGTAACTTTAATTGCAAAGAGAGCTCTGAAACAATCCCTAGAATCAATTATGGACTAATAACTTTTAACATCTTGTTTCTCCAAATATGACATATGGAATGGTTTACTTGTATTTTAAATCGTCTAATTTAATGTTATTGTTACACTTGCATCTCCAGGAAATTAATATTTTTTTGCAAAGTAAAAATAGCAATAATTCAAACTATATCTGTTCTAAACTTTGTTAGTGCTAGATTTCATGGAAACCTGTTTGTTTTGATTACAATGTTTTGTTTCTTATATATATATTTAGATTTCATAATTAAATATCATTCAATACATTCATTAATTGTATTATATATAACCTCTCAGTTTTTATTTATGAAGGTAAAGTGATTCCACTACAGTCTTGGGGGGGGGGACCTTTGGGGTAGTGGTATGTTGAAGCTTCCAACTTTCTAGACAATAGACACTAGATGTCTGCCGGGTTGTCAGATCTGCCTGACGGCCGCATTTGTGCCCTCAACATGCATCTAGTACTCACTTCCATCTGAGACCCCAGGTCCACAATGCCACCAGAAGGTCTGGTCCAGCTAAAAATCTTGACAATATCGAGACTCGAACCCACGACTTTTCTGTTTGCACCACGTTTCCTTATACAACTGCACTATGGCATGATTCATTAAAATTGTTTCAGATCATAAATATCATATTTTATATTGGGTCAGAATTATTGAAAAAGCTAATTAAAATTGAAATACAGTGAATATCTTGATTTCTTGATCTATAAATAAGTTCTGTTTGTCTCATTTATGTGTTGGTATGTACACTTATAAGTTATAGTGGGCCTATGTATATAAATATATGTAAAAAGTATAGAAAATAGTAGCTTCATAATATTTTTGCGTCATAATTTTCATATTTTTCATATTTTGTCTTCACGATTTCATATTTTCGTATAATTTTCTTCATATAATTCCTCGCTCTAGTCATAAGTTTATACTTTAATATAAAACTAGATTAAATATTACCTTTTAGGTAAATATGCCATAATTTTATACTTTAATATAAAACTAGATTAAATATTACCTTTTAGGTAAATATGCCATAATTTTATACTTTAATATAAAACTAGATTAAATATTACCTATTAGGTTAATATGCCATAATTTTATACTTTAATATAAAACTAGATTAAATATTACCTTTTAGGTTAATATGCCATAATTTTATACTTTAATATAAAACTAGATTAAATATTACCTATTAGGTTAATATGCCATAATTTTATACTTTAATATAAAACTAGATTATAATTTTATACTTTAATATAAAACTAGATTAAATATTACCTATTAGGTTAATATGCCATAATTTTATACTTTAATATAAAACTAGATTAAATATTACCTATTAGGTTAATATGCCATAATTTTATACTTTAATATAAAACTAGATTAAATATTACCTTTTAGGTAAATATGCCATAATTTTATTACCTATTAGGTTAATATGCCATAATTTTATACTTTAATATAAAACTAGATTAAATATTACCTTTTAGGTAAATATGCCATAATTTTATACTTTAATATAAAACTAGATTAAATATTACCTTTTAGGTTAATATGCCATAATTTTATACTTAATATAAAACTTGACTAAATATTATCTTTTAGGTAAATATGCCATAATTGTATACTCTAATATAAAACTAGATTAAATATTACTGAAAATACGACATTAAGTCGGAATAGGATAGGATTGAAAATTATTTTCCATTAGTTAAAATTGCTATTCTTACTGTCGCTAAACATTTATTTCACCGTTGACAAACTTTGTAACGGTTACCACATTATCGAAATCTTGAAACGACTGGCGAGAGCAAGTTTTATGAAAGTAATGACACAGACAATTAAACCCAGTAGTCATTACATCTACTGCTACTATAATAGAGAGGAAGAGAGAGATGAAAAACGGAAAGAGTGAGATCCATACTTTCTATGAAATATGTTTGCTGAATGAATTTAATGATAATTAACTTGTCAATATTAATTTGCGTCTGACATCGTACTTCATTAATTTACTAGAGAGGGGGGGGGGTTATATGGCTTTTAATACGTCAAACAGTGTTTATATCACAAGTAAAATACAAAAAGATGTAATGGATTGGAGGAAGGGAGAAAGGAATTTTTGTTTAATTTCAATGTTAGTATAACAATATTTTGGGCAGAAAATGGCCTATGAAAGTATTCTTAATGGAGAATTAAAAATATATCCGGATGGAATGTATTTTCAAATGAGCAATAGTAATAATATAATAATAATAATAATAATAATAATAATAATAATAATAAGTATGAAAATCTTTGTTTAACTATTTAGGCAATCATAATTACTATAACTGTATGCGAAACTACACAAAGAAATTAAACATAGCCTATCTGTCCGCACTAACTTATTATCATATTTTATCATCACATTTTTGGTTAGCTATTAACTAACTCACTGGTACTATCGAACCCGGAGGTTGATAGTTGCGCAGACAAAACCTCTCCATACATCCCTACCCTGAGCCAATCATTCCCTCTATATTTAACCTCCACAAATCGCGATCACCCAATTCTTGGACTATCTACTGGGCGCTTTCCTTCCGGTTTTTCTACAAGAAGTTTCAGCCCTTCATTCATTTGCCCATTCGTTCCACATGTCCTGCCCATCGCAGTCTTCTTGTTACAACTAGTTTTCCATAAAGATAATATAACCCACTGTTATTTTTTTAACCTATTTGTTCTTATCTTTGGTTCATAAATCTTGGCAAGAACTTTATATCAAACACTCATCTTATCGTCTCCTTTAATTTAAGAGAGCATGTTTACCAGATTATGTTTATATAACACTTTGGCTAGACTAGTGTTGACCTATGGTATATAAGCATGGACACTAAAAAGACAACATGAAAGCAGAATAACGGCTTGTGAAATGAGATTCATGCGCAGAACAGCGGGTTTCACCAGATGGGATCGGAAAAGGAACACCGATATCTTAAAAGAATTGAAGACTACGCTAGTTTTGGAATATATTAAACAGTACCAACTAAATTGGGAACACCATCTAGAAAGAATGAGTTCAAATCGGATTCCCAAAGCTGTTTATAATTATATACCAAGAGGACGAAGATCTCTGGGCCGTCCTATGAAACGCTGGAGGGAAAATTTTCAATAGTATCGTAACAGGCCTTGGCCTAATACTTGGAAGGAAGAAGAAAAAGATGTTTCCAATGTATGCAACTGAAAGAATGACTGTTTTATATATTTTTAGTTTAACATATTTTGAGAGAAGTTGGGACGACAAGAGTTCATGTAATATATAATAAGCATTCGTGCCCAGAGTTGAGCCTATGTTTAATTTCTTTCCGCACTTGATTCATCTTAGTGAATAGTGTTCCCAGTTTCAATTATGTTGGTAATTAGTGTTCCTAGGCATTTGAAATCAGCCACTTCTTCAAAATGTCCCCCCTTTGTATAAACTTTGCTGTTTGATTAGTATTTTAATTTTAACAACGCTCTTTAACAGGTCATCAGCACTGAATCTGGGAGGCAGATGGCTAGGAAATTTTGCTCAGAGACTTATTATTTAATGCTTGAGGTTCTTGGATAGAAGGGATACAAGCAGCTATGAATATATCAGAGGATTGGAGGAAGATCAATGGATGGACAGAGAGGAATGGCGTTTGGTTTCCGGCAGCTGTCATGATACCGGATGATGATGTTCTTACACGCGACATAGATATAAGAAATTGGAACCATATTTTTTACTTCATTTCCAAAGGAAGCCAGGCTCTCGATTTTTACGCTATTAAGTAAATTGATCCAGGGCAATTAACCGAGAACCTTGGAACAAAAGGTGAGCTCTAGTCTGCCAGGACCGATTTCATTTTTATTATTTAATTTTAAAATTTAATTTAAAATTTTGGATAAATGCAATTAACGGTTTTCATTTTAAACTATAATTTGAAGTTTTGGTTAAATGCAGTTAATGGTTTCACTTTGTTATGCTATCAGAACAATGTAATATTTTTTTTAAAAATAAGTTCGAGTTATAGAAGGATGGAAAGAAAATTGTTTCGAAAATGATAAGCATTACTAAAATAATGGCAATGGCCTCTACATCGCAATTGGAATCGCCAAGCGCAATTTAATGTAATGCATCAATCTATGCTATAATGTTTATTTGCAAGCTTCAGAAAGTATATAAATTACAACACTTCCTAGTTTTACGCACATGCATATTCTTAGAATAATAAGTGTAAGGTTATTGACTATATACGTTGAACTTTGCTCCAGTGCCATTAGTTCAACTAAAAACCAGAATTATTCATCACTGTCTTCACAGATGTGAATGTTTTCTAGAGTAAAATCTAGAGGGAAAACATACATACGTTATATGTACAATATTCTTGTTATATGTCCTCACTATTAAGGGTAACGTAAAGTGATCCCATATTAGGCCCTAGGTAGCCTTTGAGATAGTAGGACGTTAAGGCTCCCATTTTTCTAGACAATGGAAAATTGATGAAAGTCAGGTTGTCAGCCCTTCCTGAAGGCCGCCTTTATCTCCAGAACAAGAATCCGGGGCTAAACTTTACAACTTTGGCGCGACTTTTTAAATTATTTCATAAACTGCTGTCGAATTTGTATTCTTGGGATTTAATTTTTCAAATTATTTCCCACCATTTACAATAGTTTTTGCATTTTTCTAACGATTATTTCAATAGTATATTTTTCAATGATATTTAATTGAATATGTAGCATGAAGACGTGGCAGCATTGATTTTAACAAAAGTCCTAAGACGTGTTCCAGTGCAGCCAACATGTGCAAATTAACTGCACACCTATACTTCAGAATTTCAGAACTTACTATGTATTTTTGGACGTTGCATTCTTCCACAGGTTAGAGTGCTTAAATTGCGTTAGGTTAGCTTTTAGATTGGTATTTCATAGGTAGAGTATTTAAATTACGTTAGGTAAGCTTTTAGGTTCGTTAAACAACGTGTATATGTTGGCTGCATCCCGCGATTCCATAGTGAAACCGCTTCGCGTTTGTTGGCCTATGCGCATGGTATATGATTGGAACTTAGAAAAATGTTTCGCGTCATATGTTGTAAAGTATTTTCTAATTTGGTACTCATTTTCGTTAGAGGCTGAGTCGACCCCAGGACATGGTGCCGCCGAAATTCCCCACCGGTACACTTTCCAGCTTGATCCGTATAGCAGCCATTAAAAATCCGGTGTTTTGTTAATTACAAGTATTTTGATCAGCGGTTATTTAAAATAGCTTTAACTGTAATCGTAACACACTCACTTTTTAGCAATAGCAATGTGATCTATAGGAATCTATGGTGAAATTTAATTTAAGAATCTTAAAATACTTTGACCAGTGCACGTATCTTCGAGTTCATTGACAAACGCTTTTCACCTGATAGACGAAATCAGTATTCAGTAAGAAACTAAAAACATTTGGTAAATTTGATAAATATTGTAAATTAATTTAAACAAAGATATTTATCTCGTTATAGAGATGTCGCACCCAAGAAATTTGAGATAGGTAAACCATTTCATGAGTATCTTGTAGGATTATGGATTATATAAAAACTTTATAACCTTATTAGGATCTCTGATCAAAATACACGAGTTATCAACTGTTAACGTTGTCTATATTTGATACTTCGAATCCTGATTAGGGAACGAATAAAGCATATCAAACGATATTGAAATAAAATTGAATATATTTTGGTCCCGCGCCGTAGCCGAGCGGTTAAGGTAGGAAGCCTTGGCGCAGAGCTACGGGACTTGCGCTGGTTCGAGTCTCCATGGGGGAAGAAATTTTCTCATGGTATTTCGGCCAGTATGGGACCGGTGCCCACCCAGCATCGTGAGGCAATTGGGTAGCTACAATAAGTAGCGGCTCCAGGTTGAGGAACCAGCTATAACGGCAGGGGGACTCGACATGCTAACCACATGTCACCCCTACACTGGCTGTTGATCATCTACCTCTGTGATTGACACATGTGGATGTGAAGGGCCAGCAGCCGGTTGGTAAAAGGGCAACCGCTGAAAAGTGGAAAGATCCTCAATCGGAAATATATTTTGACATTTTGTGGTACAATACAGCAAACATTAAAATACAATGTAAGACGAGAAAAACTGCTAAACTGCATTGCCACTATATATTAGCTATATGGATGTGAAAGTTGGACACTTATCTCTGATCAATTAAGGCAAATCGAAGTTTCAGAAATGGAATTTCTTCGCTTTTTAACTGGAAATACGTTATTTGATCGCAAAATAAGTACTGATATCAGAAAGGAATTGAACATAAAATCAATCACAACATAAATAGAAAAATATAGAATAAATTGGAGGGACTATGTTCTACGAATGCCAAACACCTAGATGTCAACAATTGTTTTCTATTATATCCAAGAGGGATATAGGTCGACCTTTAAAGAGATGGCGTGAGCAATTTTGAATCGGAACAGACGAACAGGTCTAATCCTTGAAGACGATGATAAATAAACCAAATAATTTAGTTCTTATAGAATCTTTTCAAATTATTATTTACCACATTTTCTCCTATTCTTTATAAAGCAAATTCTGAAAATGATTAATTACACATAATTCTTAATTATTGGGCTACGACTAATCTCTAATTAAATTCCGAAGCCATCCCACAACATTTCATACCCATAATTCATTATAATACTGTACAATTTTAGCGACTGATAAATATTATTCGTCTCAGACTCTGGATTCCTTAGGTAAAATTCCTTGTGTCCAACCTTCTATAACAGATACATTACTATAGTTGGACCAACGGATCTGTGCCTCCGTAAGAAATGCGAACTAAACACTAATTCCGTTTCTCCCTCGGTAAATTATTTCCCTACCTGCATTCTTGCCTGTCTCTAATCTCTCTCTTTCTCCTCTCCCATTACTCACAGTTTTGAGCTTTCTTGCGGGATATTATTTGCACCCACAGTCCAGCGTTGTCAACTCAGTATCAGTATGTTATGTTATATAGTATGTAAATTGTAAATTATTATCATTAGCTTAATTCATAAGCATAAATTAGAATTCCTGTATAGTATCAGTATGTTATATAATATGTAAATAAAATCGTAGCATGTAATAACTTCGCCATAGCCGGTCCCTAGCCCGGATGAGAAAGAAGGAGGGCACATGATTGTGTATTCATACCTAAAATTTTATAATTTTGTTAGGACTTCAAGATTACGTTCCAAATCTAACCAAGTAAGACAATGAGATGAAGGAGAAATATTTATGACGAAACATTTATCTTTAAAAGCAACATATGTAAATTCCCTTCACGTAATTTCCATTTAACCAACAAATATCCACTATTATAATGATATCCATTAATCGTAGAAATCAATCAGTGTCATTAGACCTACTTAAATTAAATATGAAGACGTAATAATTAACCTTACATTATTCAAGAGCCTGACACCGGGGGAAGTTTGGCAACGTCCCTACTCGGTCAGTTAAGGTACGTACACATATGCGCGCCGCGAACACGAACGGCGCGCGCGCGGCGCGTGTTATGTTCGTCGAAATGATTAATTTCAACGAACCTCCTGCGATCCATAGGAAACCCACAAACCTTCAGTAGACATTTTGCAGAGCAGGTGTAACCAACCATGTCTATTCCCTTTCCGTTCTCCCGCTTGTCCTGCATTCTTTCCCAAAAATATACTTTTTTTTAAAATGCCGCGGGACGCGGGACAAATTGTTAAAAATCGGGACGTCTGGTCACGCTTATTACTTATTACATCTTATAACTTTATTTATACTTTTTCAAATATTATAGCATTAAAGGAATTTAAAAAAATATATGATTTGTATATATATATGTTTAAAATTATTAAGAATCTATCTCACCATAACATGGCCTTAATTTTTAATAAAGATGTACATGATTATTATACTAGAGGTTGTACTTTATTGCACAAAGATACTAGTTTCTAAAAAAAAAAGGTATAAAAGGGATTCGTTATGCATTAATCAACCATTAAAATAACTACTTACCTATTGAATATCAACATTTCACGAATGTTAAACATTTTTCTAATTGTATTAAAACATATTTTTTCTCATTGCTTTCTTAGTTAATTTTGTTAATTTTATTATTATTAATATTATCCTGTTTAAATATTGTATTTATATGTGTATACATATATTGTGTATCTATAGTAGTTTGTATTACTTAAACTTATGCCTGAATTTGTTTTCTTGTTTTTATTGTTAATTGTTTTATGGCCATTATTTTTTGTATATTGCCCCTTAACATGAGCAGTCTTGCTCTTTGGAGTCTTTGAAGAGATAAATAAATAATTAGCAATAAATGTGTTTATATATTGTATTGTTTTGTGATACTTCATACATAATATTATGAAATGAACGTCTTAAATAAATAATGTTTTCTAAATAATTCTAATTTATTTATACAATTACAGTACACACGAAAAAAAAAAACACATATCATTGAAAAAAAAACAGGCATCTCCTTTCAATGATTTTTTAAAATGATCCTTATGTTGTGGATCCCACAATAATTGCTTGCTTCTATAAATATCAACAAGTTTTAACATGTTTTCCTCTGACCACTCCATACTCAAATAATAGGTGCGCACCGAAAACGACGAACCTCTCAGGTGCCCGTCCAAATCTAAACAGCGAACCATCAAAGTGTTTGTGGAAAAAACCGACAATGAGTGGATCGTGGTGAGAGACGCGCGCGCGCCGTTCGCGCGCACCTTAAAACCCCGTCCAAATCTGACGAACATGGTGCGCGCGCGCGGCGCGCAAGTGTGTACGTACCTTAACAGTGGCTTCTATTTGACGTAGTGGGAGGGGAGCGCGGTGGAATGGTGTGAGAACTGACGTGTAATTTTCGAAGAACGATGCCAGCGCTACAGGGGCGCAGATCCGTTGGTCCGACTATAACAGGGTTTTAAGAAACCCAGTCCATATCGGTTATTTTGTTTTTTTTTATCCTAAAACACCCGTTTTTTTAAAAAGAGGGTTCAATGCCACAGACCCCAAATGCTAGACCAGCGTGTAGCAGCTGAATTCCAGCGAATTCCCAGATTGACGTTTGTAAAAAATTATCCTAAATATGTAGAAATACATCATGAGAAACATTCCGAAATTACAGAATATATTAGCCGAATTTTGGAAAATGTACTTATTTACAAAAATGTTTTGCATATGCAGAAACAACTAATATTTATTGGAAAAATAGTTGATCGTATGCAAGCTGAAAAAACAAATATTTCTGATTCTCTGGAACTTTGGATAGATTTAATAGAATGTTTAACTTTTATAGAAATTAATCACTATGCGGTTTAATTTATGATAAAATCAAATGTTTCCTACCTCTCCTCATATAAATCTTGTAAGATATATATGAGGAGAGGTAGGAAGCATTTGATTTTATCATTAGTATACTCGTATTGTGCTGATCTTCAAACGCATAAGACAGTATTCAACGTAGGATGAATGAAGATGTTTTGCCAATACATTATCTTGCAAATATGATGAATCCTAAATATGGAGAAAACCGCATATCTTCTGATCAAGAAAATCAGGCTGAGTCTTGACAAGCAAACACCCTGAATGGTTTGTACCATTTTTGGCCTTTAAAGTTAGAAATAAACAAATATATGCATCATCAATGTTTGCAGATGATGTAATAAACAGCTTTAGTTTTGCTCCGTGGTGGAATATTTTGGAGAAACGTTTTACAAATGAGAACATTAAAGCTTTCTGTAACTTTCTGAATGGACTGACTAGTTGCCCAGCTCATTCAGCATCAATAGAAGGAGTGTTTTCAACCTTTGGATTAATATGGTCGAAAATTCATAATAGGTTGGGTTGTGTACTACTTTTAATAACAGTTGTTTATTGTGAATTAAATATATTAGTTGAAAGAATAATTTATCTTTATTATTTGGTTGGACTATTTCTCTTTTTAGTATTTTGACTAATAATTATTTTTTATAATTAATGTTAAAAATAGAGTAAGTTCAGAAGTGTTTTTTTTTTTGGATAGTTGGGTGGGTTTTTTTAAGTGGACTTTTAAAAAACCGCTCGTGTTTTTTGGGTGGGAGGGTTTTTAGTAAACCCTTATTACTACGGATTAACTAATTTACGCCCTGTACATAACGGATTTTGGATTGTACACAATGATAGTGAATGCTAGCATATAAAGTATTAAACAGAAGGTGCAAGAATAAACGAATGTTCAATGGCGTATTTTAATTTCAAAACAGAATAGAAATTACAACTGAAAAGTAATTATATGTTTGACTGATATGCGGTAAAAAATGAATTCTAAAACAGAGTTTACTGATCTGCCTTGTCAAGTACAATATTAAATTCGACAGTTACAAATAGATATTTTACACGGCGATTGTAAATGCTTCATTTAAACGTCTGTCCCTATATTAATACCGGAACTGGGTTAACATTAATTGGATACAGCAGTAACTGCTTTACTCACAGCGCTATAAATAACACTTGTTTATTGCAAGTTTGTGCGGTTACCGCAAACTTGCGAGAATATTCTTCAATTTTCTGTATTAAATCTAAATTTGTCATAAGTAATGCCACGAGTGATTTACAATTAATCTGGAGGATTTGGAAATCAAGAGTGGCATTTGTTAGCACTATTTAACGAATAAAATTAACCTGTTTACTAACAAATCATTATTTAAATATAGTTATTTTAAAATATTTATATATTTAATGTAAACGGCGATGTTTGAAAACAAATGAGAAACGTATGTTATGCATCTTTTGTTCATCCACTGCAACCAGATCATATTATTTATTGCCAAATAGGATCGCAATATTGTAAGAATGCATCCTAGTGGAGAAAAAAATTAAACACATCAAACAGTATTTTATAACCAATTTTATAGGTTAATTATTTTTTTAGTAAACAACTCTGTAAAATCATTATTTGAAAACACAATTATTGAACACACAATTATCAAATGTGTAGTTCGAAGGAATCTGTTCATTATTTGCTATATTCAAAGTATTTGTTCGAGAGTCAGTCACTGCAAAATAATGCTCTGACCTGGTCAGAATATTAAAAGCAGGAGCTTTCTTTAATATGATAAACATAAGTAGAAAAATATCAAGGTGAAACACGACAGTAATCCTTAAATTGGCGAAACACTAATTTCTCTGCAATTATTTAAACATTCAATGTAGACAACGTTAACGACTGATAATTCGGGTATTTTGGTCAGAGATCCTAATAATGTTATGAAGTTTTTATATAATCAATAATCCTACAAGATACTCAAGAAATGGTTTACCTATCTCAAATTTGAAGTTATTATTGTATTTTATTATGTAACAAGATGTTAATTATATAATTATTACCTGGTAAGTCACCTCAACGGTGCTTTAAATATGAATTTCAAAAAGTGTTGATTTATTATGTAATCTAATATATAAAAATGAATGTTTGTTTGTTTGTTTGTACTTTATGCGCGGCCATGCCGTTGATCCGATTGTGATGGGGCTTTTTGCAAAATGTTCAGGAGATCCCCGGGATGAACATAGGCTAACTCCAACACCCTTAAAAATCGCCCTTTATAGTTGAAAACGTGAAGAAAGTAGCTTTTTGGACGCTTAAATGGCTTACGACGCCTAAACCCATCACAAATACACAACATTAATGTACACAGAATTGAATATCTCGAAAAGCTCTACAAAAAGTCCGCTACAGCATATGTTTATCTCTTACGGATAACTCACAACCATTTTTGTCTTTCATTGATGCTATGGAGATCGAGAGAAGTACGTACATTCCTGTGCAAGCACAGAAGCACATGACGGGTATTCTTTTACGGATAACTCACAATAACGAATTTTGTCTTTTAGCTCATTTATGCCAAGAAGATCGAGATAAGTAGATTCCCGGGTAACACCGGATAATCAGTACGGGGAATCTTAAAATAATTACGATATACATTTATAATTATTTTTCATTTCACTTAATCAACTAATCATAAGAAGTACTTTAATTTTTGTCTTTCAGCTCATTTATGCCAAGAAGATCGGGATGAGTGGATTCCCGGGCAACGCCGGTTAAACAGCACGGAGTATCTAAAAATAATTACCATATAAATGTTTCCTTTCACTTATTTAACTAAACATAAAACACACTAATTTTCGTATTTCAGCTCATTTATGTCAAGAAGATCGGGATAAGTAGATTCCCGGGTAACGTCGGGTAATCGCACGGGGTATCTAAAAAATATGAATTTATAATTATTTTTCCATTTACTTATTTAACTAAACATAAAATCACATTAATTTTCATTTATTTAGGCGTAGCAGCGCACGCCGGGTATTAGCTAGTTTAACATAAATACAAGTTATTAAAATAATTGAATATGTGTAATAAATTTAAATAATTTCCACTCATTTGTTCATCTATGTTTTACACATCAATATTAAATGAAAGAAATCAATGGATCTTATAGGTAAGGCTGAAAAAAAGCATGGGTTAAAGGCTAGGCTGCATCGTACTTACAACGCTGTGTTTACAAACTGCACGTTGACACGCTCTACTCGGGACAGATATCTAGTACAGTCCGCTTTGTGTAAGAATGTACTCATCTTTGCACAATTTTTGTTTCGGCATTCTGATGCAACCACACATCACGTAAACAGGTCTATTACCGAGGAAAGTCGAACATACACACTCTCCGCTCCGAGCAGGCAGTGGAGACGCTCGACAAAGACACGCATTTTGTAAACAATGTGTATAGAAATTAGTTACTACCCTGATACAGATACTTTTTTTTCAGCTGTACTTATAGGATACATTGCCAATTTGAGGGCTAATGAAAATAATAAACTACAAAACTCAAAAATGTTGTAAATATACAATATTTTAAATTAACGCTACTAAATATTTCAGAAATTGTATTTCATGAGAATGCATGTTTAATATTCAGTTATTGTTATTAATATATTTTTCTTTCCATACTTTTCACTTCAATAGTAAACAAATTTGTACGCAAAGTGTCACTGACTGGAGAAGAGTTCTGGTGCAGAGGGACTGCATGCGACAATGTGTAACATGCACGTTATTTGCATTTTGCAGGTAATTATCATGGACTGCAGCTAATTATGGAGTAATTGAATTAGGCCCTTGTATTGGTTTTATCTTTTAAAGCTAATAATAAAACTACATATCCCTGAAAGCAATACTTCATTTTGGTAATAATTTTAAAATAGATTGTATCACTGCCATAGCCAAAAATACAAAAGTTTAAATAATTTCAGACAAATATTACACAAGACAGTGTTTTTATCCCACAACTAACTTCGTTTATTTTATTCGGTTTCAGTCACAGTTGTAACCAAAAATTAGTGTGTGTGTGTGTGTGTGTGTGTGTGTGTGTGTGTGTGTGTGTGTGTGCATATATAGGCTATATGTATATATATATATACATACAAAATAACATTAAAAAAAAATTAACGCCTGAACCGGATTTGAACCCGGGACCTCTAACTCTATACGCTAGCGCGATACAGCAGATTCATGGCCGCGCGGACATAAGCTCTCCATACATCCCTATCCTAAACTAATGTTTTCCAATCATTGTAAAATGTATTTTCCTCCAAGCATGGCTAATGTTATTCTCCCATCTCATTCTTGGTCTTACAACAAACCGCTTTCCCTCTTGTTTTCCGAAAAGGAGTTTCCAAGCCCCTCATTCCTTTCCCTCTGGTTTTCCAACAAGGAGTTTCAATGCCCGCTCTTTCATTCCCCATTCGTGCCACATGTACTACCCATCGCAGTTGACGAGAAGTGGGCCTGCTATTATATCTGGTTTCCCATGAAGAACATGTATATCACTACAATGTTGTCTTCTCCATTCACCTGTCTGATCATCTCTCTTTGGTCCATAATGTTTCCTAAGAACTTTATTCTCAAATACTCGTAATCTTTTCTTGTCCCTTAAAGGGAAATTCCATATTTCGCATCCATATAATATAACTGGAATAATAACAGTTTCATATATTTTCAACTTCATGTGTATTTTTATTATTGATATAAATGTTGGAATAATTATAGTTATAATAAAGATATAAAAACATCAATGATAATAAAACCTCATTTTTATATGACTGACTAGCTAATACCCGGCGTGCGCTGCTACGCCTAACTAAATGAATATTAATGTGCTTTTATGTTTAGTTGAATAAGTAGAAAGAAAAATAATTTTAAGTAAACATTATTATAAATTTACATTTTTTACCTCACTTTTATATGATTAACTAGCTAATACCCGGCGTGCGCTGCTACGCCTAAATAAATGAATATCAATGTGATTTTATGTTTAGTTGAATAAGTAGAAGGAAAAATAATTATAAGTAAAAATTATTATAAATTTACATTTTTTACCTCACTTTTATATGATTAACTAGCTAATACCCGGCGTGCGCTGCTACGCCTAAATAAATGAATATTAATGTGCTTTTATGTTTAGTTGAATAAGTAGAAAGAAAAATAATTATAAGTAAAAATTATTATAAATTTATATTTTTTAGATACCCCGTGCTGATTACCAGGCGTTGCCTGGGAATCTACTTATCCCGATCCTCTTGACATAAATGACCTGAAACACGAAAATTAATGTGTTTTATGTTTAGTTAAATAATTGGGAGGATAAATGTATATCGTAATTATTTTTAGATACCCCGTGCTGTTTATCCGGCGTTGTCCGGGAATATACCGATCCCGATCTTCTTGGCATAAATGAGCTGGAATACGAAAATTAATGTACTTCGAATCATTAACTGAATAAGTAAAATGAAAAATAATTATGAATGTATATCGTAATTATTTTAAGATTCCCCGTGATGATTACCCGATGTTGCCCGGGAATCAACTTATCTCGATCTTCTTGGCATAAATGAGCTAAAAGACAAAATTCGTTATTGTGAGTCATCCGCGAAAGAATACCCGTACGTACTTGTCTCGATCTTCTTGGCATCAATGAACGGCAAAAATTGTTATTGTGAGTTATCCTAAGATATAAACATATGCTGTCGCGGACTTTTTTGTAGAGGTTTTTGAGATATTCAATTCTGTGTACATTAATTTTGTGTATTTGTTATGGGTTAGGCAGCGTACGCCATTTAAGCGTCCAAAGAGGTACTTTTTTTTCACGTTTTCCACTATAATGGGCGATTTTTAATGCTGTACTCGTATGAGATGAGTATCACAACTCTCTTATAGTCTATATGTTCATCCCGGGAATCTCCTGAACATTTTGCAAAAAGCCCCATCACAATCGGATCAACGGTATGGCCGCGCATAAAGTACGTACGAACAAACAAACCAACAAACAAACATTCATTTTTATATATTAGAAGATTATTCCTGCAGTTGTCCTCAATATCTTCAAGATATGAATTTGAATTTTCTGATGTAAACCCAGAAATACTCTAGTTCTATGTTTAGCAGGTTAAAATGTTTTATAACCTCCTGTTTGAACGTTAATTAACGTTTTAAGATTAGATTATCATTTCATGTAATAGCAACTTAAGATGTCTAACGTCTGTTTCAGAAAACGGATGGAACTTAATACTGCAGCATCCCATCTTCAGGAATTATTTATATGTACCTAGGAGCTGCGGCGTGCATCTTGGTTGCCCAATCGATATAATACTGTAAAGGCGTCATATTTTGCTTAGTTTCATTTCCCTCGAGTTTGAAGTTCTAAATTGGGCTAATTTTCTTTATGAGACGTCATCTCATGTATGTAAGTGAGCTACATCTTTATAACCGTTCTATGTGGCAAATTGTAATTCAAAGAACTGTACGTGAGTCGAGAAACCTAATCAAAAATTAAATTCCACGTACTTCAATTTTGCAACAAGAAAACAAGACTAAATATAAATTACTTCATCCCCTACCTTCATAAAATAAGGTCTGCAGTTCACAGAAACGGATTTGTTTCGTTTTCTTCTCGTATTTCGATTCAAACAACTCTACTTCTCATAAGTAATGCCACGAGTGATTTCCAAATTATCGATAAATTCACGACTCACGAAGTGAGGAGTGAATTTATCTAGAGAATTTGGAAATCAAGAGTGGCATTTGTTAGGACTATTTAACGAATAAAATTAAGCTGTTTATTCACAAATCATTGTTTAACTATAGTTATTTTAAAATATTTATGTATTTAATGTAAACGGCGATGTTTGAAAACAAAGGAGAAACGATTGGAACGCTTCATCTGCTTATTTTGTTTATCACTGCAACCAGATCATACTATTTATTGCCAAAGGAACGCAATATTGTAAGAATGCTCTCTAGTGGAGAAAAAATTAAACACATCAAACTGTATATTAATTCATTTCTGATGTATGATGTAAATATGACAATTATATTTTTCTGGATTATTACCTGGGAAAAAATACATTTAAGAAAGTGCTTCTTTATTATTTTATTTAAAATTAAGTTTTATTTCATTTTTATTTATCTGAGTTCGTGGGACTTTACCTCGCTATCGGTATGATAGGTTAAACAGTGGTTTCTTTTTTTGGTGGTATAATCAATTGCTACAAATGTTTTATATTAACTCCTGCAAGCGCTACGTGTTGACATCCATGCACTATATATACATATCTGGTAGCCGTATTTCTTATAGAGTCAGTCACTGCAAAATAATGGCCAGACCTGTTCAGGATATTAAAAAGGAGGAGCTTTCTTTAATATGGTAAATTTAATATTGATAAATATTTGGTGAAACACGACTGTGATTGGTTGTAAAACAGAAATCATTGAAACGTGATTGGTCATTGACTCCCATTTGGGGCATGAGTTAAATAGTCGGTATAACTTATCATTAAATTATTATAACAATGCTTCACGTGGATATGAAACATAATCTAATATATAAAAATGAATGTTTATTTGTTTGTTCGCACTTTATGCGCGGCCATACCGTTGATCCGATTGTGATGGGGCTTTTTGTAAAATGTTCAGGAGATTCCCGGGATGAACATAGGCTATAAGTGAGTTGTGATACTCAACTCCTACACCCTTAAAAATAACCCTTTGTAGTGGAAAACGTGAAAAAGGTAGCTTTTTGAACGCTTGAATGGCTTATGCTGCCTAAACCATAACAAATACACAAAATTAATGTACACAGAATTGAATATCTCAAAAAGATCTACAAAAAGTCCGCGACAGCATATGTTTATATCTTACGGATAACTTGCAATAACCATTTTTGTCTTTCATTGATGCCAAGATGATCGAGACAAGTTCGTAGATTCCTGTGCAAGCATAGCAGCACATGGCGGGTATTCTTTTACGGATAACTCACAATAATGAATGTTGTCTTTTAGTTCATTTATGCCAAGAATATAGAGATAAGTAGATTCACGGGCAACACCGGGTAATCAGCACGGGGAATCTTAAAATAATTACGATATACATTTATAATTTTTTTTTCATTTTACTTATTCAATTAATCATAAGAAGTACATTAATTTTTGTCTTTCAGCTAATTTATGCCAAGAAGAGCGGGATGAATAGATTCCCGGTAAAGCCGGGTAATCATCATGGAGTATCAAAAAAATATAAATTTATAATTATTTTTCCTTTTACTTATTCAACTAAACATAAAAGCATATTAATTTTTATTTATTTAGGCGTAGCAGCGCACGCCGGGTATTACCTAGTATTATAATATAAAATATTTTTTTTCTTGCTTTATAATATTTCATATTATAAAACTAGAAAAAATCTTTTATGTCCAGTTTCAATCCAAAGATTTTTCATTTCACTAAATAATAAACAGTTAAAATAATAAAACATGTACTTGAGATTTCCTCAACCCATTCAGCTGCTTATGTTGAAACAAAATGTTCCGAAAGGACTAAGGGTCGTATGTTAGAACATTACTCTCTACTCAAATTAGGCTACTTCCAATCACTAGTGAGCTGATTCACCGTGAGAAACGGGCAGGAGTTCAACGAATTAAAGGCCGACTTAGCGGTCATGCATGAGAGTCGACGTGTTCGTAATATTGACAACGAATTACCCAGAATTCTCAGCGATAAAAACCACTTCCGTTATTTTCGTCTGCTATAGAGGAATGCATTTATGCTTGCATCCCGCAAATAATACCGTATACAAACACGTCTGCGACACGCAATATTACGCCGATTCTCCTGTTCTTCCAGTTGAATTCTTTGGTAGACTCTATCAAATTCCTCTTCTCCGTGTATACCGAAAACATGATCGAAGTCTTCAAGGTCCGACATCTTGGATAAATGTTGGATAAAGCAGCAAAGTACATCGATTACCATACGGTTCCCGTCGGTTCCCTTCGGGATTTTAATTTGAGTTGCTCATTTAAGCTACCTCCGCAGGTAGCTTACAAATTTAACCAATTATTATCGCATGAACAGATTTCTGAGTAAGCAAAATCGTATTAGCATACAACTTGCTCAGCAGAGAAGGCATTTTACTGTCTAATGCGTCCAAACATGCGACCCTAAATGTTTTAACGGAGTTTTGTTTTGTTGAGGACGAATGAGATCTCAGGTACATGTTTTATTAATTTAATTGTTTATACACTAACCTCTCGGAGGCCAGAGCGGCTGAAAGGGAGAGCAGCCACGAGAGTCTCGTCTACCGGTAACAAGAGCTCGAGAATGAGAAGTGCCGGGATTCTCGCAGTGTGTACGTGATACGTAAGATATGCTTACTATATGTACGAAGCCGTACACTTCTCAATAGCCAAATGAATTCCTTCTTTTACGAACGAACGTTTATTGTCCTTATTATTGTCCACCGCTGTGGTCTCGAGGTAGCGTGCTGCCTTGTCACGCAGCGGGCCCGGGTTCAATCCCCGGTCGGGGCAGTTTTTCTGGGTGAGGTTTTTATCGGGGCTTTTCCTCACCTGTAAGACAAATGTCAGGGAAACTTTTAAGGCCCAAACGGTCCCCGAAATCATATGGCCATCATCATCTCATCTCATCACCATCATCCTTCACCGGTGTGGAAAGCAACGGGAAGCTACCACACCTACAATTCCCTGGTAAAGCTGCAAGCATAGCATGAAAATGCTATGATTGTAGTGAAGGACCTGCCTTCGGGCAGAATTACTATGGATGGATTATATTATTATTATTATTATTATTATTATTATTATTATTATTATTATTATTATTATTATGACTATTATTAGTATTATTATTGGCATATAAATCAATAAAGCATTTGAAGGTCATTCCATATGAAACCGGCAAATAAAAAATATAAAAACTGAACTCATCTTCAAATGTTTACAATTTTTTATCCATCCGTAGTAATTCTGCCCGAAGGCAGCTTTACTAGGGAATTGTGTAGGTGTGGTAGCTTCCCGTTGCTTTCCACACCGGTGAAGGGTGATGATGATAATGATAATGGTAAGGATGGTAAGGATGATGGCCATATGATTTCGGGGACCGTCTGGGCCTTAAAGCTTTCCTGACATTTGTCTTACAGGTGAGGAAAAACCCCGATAAAATCCTCACCCAGAAAAACTGCCCCGACCGGGGACGACCGGGCCCGCTACCTCGAGACCACAGCGGTGGACATATATATATATACTTTTATGCACTAGCTTTTGAAAATCAATACGGTGTTTTAGAATTTACATCAACTTATTTTCATGCGAAATTGTTAAGACAATTAGGCCTATAAACTATGATATTTCCTCTCATGTATCACTATATAAAAATATCATACAATAGTTGGTCAGTATGGTATAACCTGTTTATTTACCGGTATATAAAATATTCAATCATACAATAACTGAATTTACGCCCTTTATAAAAATGTAAATAGAGTGAGCGTAGTTTTTTTACTGCATTCACATTTCATAACACTTATAGATCAATTACAGGGCAACAGGCCTACAAAAATCATTGTTGGCAAACCTTAATAGATAAGAGGCTTAATTACTGTCATTAGTTCCTTACTTCTTTTTAAGTTTAAAGCATAATTCATAAAATAATCAGATTTCTAAAAAAAAAACTACAAAAAATTACTAAAGAAAAATATTTAGTGATCAAAATATAAAATACTTGCCCGTTCAAAAGCTAAATACAAAAAATTATGACCCGAATTTTGAAGACCCAAAAATGTTTAAAAATCGCCCAAAAAATCTTAAATATATTTAACCCGTTTAAATATTACAATTTGCTTTGTCTACGTCATCTCTATTATAAGATAAAAATTACAGTGTACCTGTTGGCAGGTGCAGTCGTCCGCAACCTTATTAAAATGGTGTATTTGATATTTGGAGGCCTTTCGGAAGTTAACTTCCATCATCAGTGGGATAAGTATTCGCTACTAGTTATAAAATAAGTTAAAATATACCTTCTTAAGTAAAATCCGTCGTCCTCAACTTATAAAATATGCAATCTTTATGCCTGTAGGCCTTTCAGAACATCCGTTCAATCTTCAGCAGGTCACTCTTCGCTACAACATCCAGCATGATGGTTGATGCTGCTGGTCCTAACATGGCTCTGTCGTGACTAAAGCTTCTTCCTGACGATATCGTATAGTGGGTTGTTTAGTCTGGGAGTGCTTTCATTTATTAAAAGCTTGTTGTCTATTTCCTTGATAATTTCCAGGTCTTCCAATAGGTAGACAATAAGCCTTTAATAAATGAAAGCACTCCCAGACTAAACAACCCACTATACGATATCGTCAGGAAGAAGCTTTAGTCACGACAGAGCCACATTAGGACCAGCACCGTCAACCATCATACTGGATGTTGTAGCGAAGAGTCATCTGCTGAAGATGGAACGGATGTTCTGAAAGGCCTACAGGCATAAAGATTACATATTTTATAAGTTGAGGACGATGGATTTGACCTAAGAAGATATATTTTAACTTATTTGATTTTATGACTCTTCACCTCAACGGTTTTAACAATGAATTTTATTAGTATTGACGCTACTAGTTGATGTATCGGAGATGTAGACGCTGTTGGTCTTGATCCGTCGAAAGAAGGAATTTTATTGATCTCTAATAGTTAAGAATGGTGCGATAAAAATATATTACATTTATTTATAATTTATACAAGGAAAATAATTGGATATCAAAAACTGCCCTTGCATCTACAATGCAAGCTACTTATGTTAATACATAACCATTCCACCACTTTTTAAAGAATGCAGTTTTTTTCAGGAATACTCGTAACGATTACATAAATTTGCTAGCCAGCTTGATAAGTGAATGAAACTTCGAATATTGAATTCTAGGACTTATTTATAGCACCAATAACATGTCAATATATTCTATGAAAAATGATAAAAATGAGTCAACATATTCAATGTAAAATAATAAAAATGACTAAATAATGAGGCAAAAATCATGAGAATAACAAAATAATTAAGTAAAATTAACAAAAATGACCTTGGAATAAAAAAAATAGTAAAAATGGTTAATAAATATCTTCTTCTTCTTGTTCTTCGTCACTTCCTGGTTTAGGCATTGATTGCCTGTTCCGTCTTCATTAATAGATCTAAGGCCATATTTTCCGAGGACGTCCGATATATCTTTCTCCTCTCGGAAAATAATGTAAGATTTTCTTTGGTAATCTACTCTCTTCCAATATTTCTACGTGTTCTTTCACTGTTTCTTGTTATTAAATATAGGCCTATTTCCTTTTATGGAATAGATCTGCAGTTCTTCGCGAATATTATCGTTTCTTATCTGGTCCATTCTAGTACACCCTTTTACTCTTCTTAAAAACTTAATCTCGGCCGCCTGGATTTTACTTTCTTGTTTGGTAGTGATAATCCAAGATTCGCTCCCATATAACAGGACAGGGACTGCCATTGTTTTATAAAATTTTAATTTTGTTTATTTATGGGCTTTATTATGCAGTGTTATATTTATTGTGCCACAAATAGCTTGCAACTGTTCAGTTTTAGGCTTAATAAGTATGCGTGTCATAATTCCGAACGCTATAACGGATTCATGTGCAATCTAGGATGTCTCAATTAAAAGATGGCGTGTCATCGAAATTTTGAAAATGGTAATAATTATAAGATAACATTGATTTATTTATTATCCTTCTTTTAAAACTTGTATTGGGCCTATTTGTCTTAAGGGGATATTTTTAGAAGTCTTAAATAATTATTTGAAATGTAATGCTAAGAATAGTAATAAGGAATTATAGAAGATGCTGATCGCGTATTTGAGACATGAGGTGAAGGCAGACTTGTGCAGAATTGCCTCCAGCAAAATGTGTAAAGAGTACAGTACACTACAAACACAGTATCTGGTCTCTAATTATTTCCGTAAGTTCTTCACCTTGACCTATTCATTCATACTCATTCATGACCTCTACAACATGACTCCACTTATATTGCGAGGAGAAAATTCCTGCCTTGTAATCATGCATTATTATTTTTAACAGTCGACTATTCCATACACCAATTTCATATTCCTTTATAACATTACCACATCGATGTCGACGATAATGATAATTTGCGTTAGGCAAATAGCATATATCTTCACGATTCTGAGAAAATTCTGCTGTTACATATTTTCACTGACTGCCGAATCAGTGATACAAAATGTAATCCGAATAATTTTGATCCCCTTAATTCCGACATAAGAGCCATTTATAATATAGATGGCCTTCTACCATCGCTGTGGTCTCTAGGTAGCGCGCTATTCTGTCACGCAGCGGGCCCCAGTTCGATTTCCGGTCGGGACAGGATTCCTGGGTGAGGTTTTTTTTCGGGGTTTTGCCTCACCTGTAAGACAAATGTCAGGGAGCTTAGGGCCCAACGGTCTCCGAAAGTCATCCGGCCATCATAAGCATCATCATTCCCCTGTGTAAAAAGCAACGGTAAGATACCACACCTATAATTCTCTAGTAAAGCTGCAAAGCATAGCAAGAAAATTAGGCTATATGATTGCAGTGAAACACCTGCCCTTGGGCAGAACACTATAGATAGATCTACCAAATTAAAATGCTGAACTCATAATTAGCGAAAACAGAACTACTAGACCTTATAACAAGTGATCAGTAATACTAGGCTGATACTTATGTAGATTCACCTAACCTAAATACGTACTGATATGCATATATGAATGTTATTTATGTAGGCCTATTCAGTATGCATGTGTGTAAGTACTATGTACGTGTGCATGCAATCCTTGTTAGGAACTGGCTCCTTGCCACACAAATCCACACACACACACACACACACACACACACACATATATATATATATATTTAGTAGAAATCTTCATAGAGTATTTATCTATTATGGTTTCGAATTTCTACAATGTATATAATATTCTCTTCAAACATTTTCTTAACTGTTGTGTTAGCCACTACATGTCAGTCGGAACGAATTTCCGCTACCTATTGTGTGAATTGAGAATACTACATATATAAGAAAAATGTAAGTTTGAATTGGAATACTTGGGTAGCTCAGGTCGTTAAGAGCGCTAAACGTACAGAGTTTAGAGACTCGGGTTCAAATCCCGACTCAAGCATTAATTTTCTTTTCATATATATATATATATATATATATATATATATATATATATATTCGGTAGAAAATTCCATACAGTATTTATCTACTATGAGTTTCGAATTACATTATATATATATATATATATATATATATATATATATATGACCAGCCTCATGGGCTAGTGGTCACCGTTCATAAGGTCCCGAGTTCGATTCCCGGTCAAATCATAGGGTTTTTTTAAAGGGAATCCTATGGTTTCCCATGGTCTGGAATTTAGGTTAAGTTTAGGTAAAGAACTCTTTTGGCACTTCATTATCATTTATCACCAATCATATCATCGGGGTAGCATAACTCTGCCATCTAGGCGCCCCAAATTCAGAAGTGGGTTAGAATTAAGCCAATGCCAAGAGAGAACGCCAGAAATGTCGAAATGACAATCTGGGGTATTGAATAAAGAAAAATGCTACATACGAGCTTGTATATACATGTAAGTTTATATATAAGTATGTACCCATGCATGCAATACATCATATAGCTATTCTATATATTAACGAGAGTCAGGTTAGATATCTCAAATAGTAGCATGTCTGCTTCCTGACTAACTGGTCCAGGATTGATACCCGGCGGACGTAGAATTTTTAATATGTGGGTAGACGATTAAAGTTTTGTCAAGAGACCATCCTAGACAAAATCCTGCAAGGGTGATGAATAATGTTTATTCTATTTTTTTTTGTGGCTAGTAAATTTTGGATCAATTTGCTTTAGGTGGTATACTAATGAACTTGAAAGTGAAGTTATGTTAATTTGATGACCTACAAGTGTAAGGTTTCATAATGATGTAGGAGAAAAGCGGTTTATCATCATCCATATGTCTACTGTTCATTCAACACATGTTGGTTACATAGGGCTACATGAAAGCAATAACTCAATAATCAATAATAATTCAATATTTATAGACTATGAAAAAGCTTTTGATATGATAAATAGAACCAAATTATGAGATATAATGAGAAGGTATTCCACAACATTTGATTATGGCTATACAAAGTTTATATGTAAATAATAAAATTGTAATAGACATGGGTTTAAATCAAAACAACAAAAAATGGTAATAATAAATCGTGGTGTCAGACAAGAGTGTCCTTCATCACTTTCGCTTTTTAATTTATGTATAGATGAAGTTATGTTAAAGTGGCAGATTAATTTAAATAAACATTTTAAAATAAATAATAAACTGTTGGATACAATATTATTTGCCGATGATCAAGTAGTGATTTCCAGTTCAGAAGATGATCTACGAAGAGCTATTTTTAATTTGGAAAAAATAAGAGTCAATTACAATTTAAAAATTTCAAAGAACAAAACTAAAATTTTAGCATTTAAAGGACATGATACCATAAGAACAAAAATAGTAATTGATAATAAAATCTTAGAGTAAGTGAACAGTTTTAAATATCTAGGTTTCAATTTATCATATGTTAAAATTGAAGATATAAATGACAAAATAAATAAATTTAATCTAATGTGTGGCACTATTAAAAGAACCCTTAAAACACAAGAAAATAAATAAAAATGAAATTTTATAAAGTAATGATCAGAATGTTAGACGATCACTAAAAGACAAGAACAACGATTGGAAGCAGCTGAGATGAGATTTTTAAGAAATATAGAACGATATACTCTCCTGGATAAGAAAAGAAATGAATATATAAGAAAGGAACTAAATATTTTCAAACTTGCAGACCGAATAATTAAATATAGGAACGCCTGTAAAGAACATATTGATAGAATGCCAGAAAAAATATTTCCAAAATTATTGCTAAATTATAAACCGCACGGAAGGACAAATGTTGGACGCCCTCACAGAAGATGGTCTGAACAATTTTAACAATTCTAGCTTCCATGAAACCGGGACGAGCCAATAGGCTTGAACCATGGATGATCATAATGAATTCCATATATTTTATTTACTTCAATTGTATTTATAGACGTTTAAACATATGTTAGCATCACGTCTACGAGCTCAGGGTGTACACCGGTAGCATGTACCTACATATCTACTGCTATATGTACTGACATGTCTCCTACAAATGTAACTAAATTTATTATGAAATTATGATTAATCCCCTAATTGATCATGGTAGCAGCCGAACCAATTTTATTAAATAGAGGTGCAAGACAAGGGTGTAGTTTATCACCTACTTTTTTTTAATTTGTATATTAATGACATCATCCAAAATTGGAAAAATAATGTTAATGTAGGTATAAGAATGGACCGTTTTAAAATATTAAATGTTTTAATGTATGCTGACCATGTGCTTATTATTCAAGAAATGAAAATAATTTGCAGTACTCTTTACATCAATTGAATCAGTTATGCCAATAATACAATTTAAAATATCAAAGGAAAAAACGAAAATAATGGCATTTTGGGGAAGTGAACATATAAGATCAAAAATCAAAATAGACAACAAATCTCTGGAACAAGTAACAAATTTTAATTATTTGGGTTGTAATTTTATTATAAACACAAAAACTGAAAGAGATGTAAATGTGAAACTGTCAAAATTTCAAATGATATGTGGAACTATACATAGAACATTAAAGAACAAAACAAGAAATGATACTAGATTGAAGTTTTATAAAACATTGGCAAGTTCCCGCATTACTTTATGGGAGTGAAGCTTGGGTAATGACCAAAAAATTACAAAGTAGAATACAAAGCGTAGAAATGAACTTCCTTAGAAGAACAAGAGACTGTACAAGATTGGATCGCATAAAGAATGAAGATATAAGAACATAGTTAAATATGTATCCATTGAATGATAAAATCAAAGAATATAGAGGAAAGTGGTTCAGACATGTAGAAAGAATGAACGTAACAAGATTACCAAAAGCAGCATTTAACTATAAGCCAAGAGGTTCAAGAAATGTAGGAAGGCCAGTGAAAAGATGGACAGAACAACTGTGAGGCGGAACAGGCATTTTGCCTAGCCCGTGAAGTGAAGAAGAAGCAGCCGTAATCCCGTCTTCCAGGCGCCCCAACCTCAGAAATGAGTTACAATTACGCCAATACCAGGAGAGAACATCAGAACATGTCGAAATGACAACCTAAGACATTGGATAAAAATATATCTAAAAATATTGTTAAATAGAAATGAAAATAATGAGATAAAGATAAATGTTCTTCCTTTATTAATGTTCTTTTATCCAAAAATGTTTTACTCGTAAATCCTTTATTAAGAACTTTCCAACTCAACATTTACCTTGACGACTGAGGAAAACTACGATTAAATCAAGGTAGGTTGGTTGGAGCAGATACCTGCATTTCCGAATACGAGCATCTAACACAACCATCTGACAACTCATTCGGTAGTTATACGTACTGCATTTTCTTGAAACTGTTTCTTTTTTAATATCCGCATGCGTGACGTGGTACAGTTCTTAGTTCCACTTCAGTGGTCAGGTGGAATAGGAGATTTTAAATATCTTACCTGTTTTCTGAGTGTGTGCCTAGACAATATGAAACTAATCTTAATCCACCCTATCCAATTAAATTTCTAATTATATTTGGACTAATTTGCTCCTTGTTTTGTAATCTTCCGCGCTGACTTTAGCATGGCCCATGCCACAAAATTAATAGTGGTGAAATGTTCTATTTTCTGCATACAGTTCATTGACTTTTAAGTCTCATAGCCAATAAGAATTCTAAAAAAGATAGGGGAATAACATACTGAAGAAACAACAAATGTCTTCATCTGTTCAGAAAAAATATCTAAATCATTCCTCGGTTAATTTTATTCTCAATCATAAGAAAGGAAAGCCCAGCGACAGAACTAACACTTGGACTTCAATAGTATATTGCGATACAAGTGAGGTAAGCACTTGTTACTGATCGAGAAAAATATTCAGAAAAAAAAAGAGGCACTTGCGCCGAGTTTTTTTAATTTTCGAGATCTGTTACGTGCTTACCTCATGTGTATTGCATACTATTTTTTGGTCGATGTGACTAATTTTTATTAAATATAGTAATACATGAATTAAACTATTAGTTGGATGTAGATGACTTCTATGAGAAAGAAACATTTTTGGTGATCGTTGCTATGTAGCTTATCATTTGTTTTATTATAAGCAAGGATTGTTGGCTGTGGAGACATTTTTATATATAGTACCGTGATTAGAATCTGTTTGATAATTTTATTATAGAAGGAGTCATGGTAGATGATAGAGGAATTGAAGAAGCCTGGAGAGTGGGATGTTCTGCATTAATTCCGGAAAAGTCTAAAGAAAGGTACGAGTTAGTGTACAAACCATTCAAGAAATGTTTTATTTTACTTACCGAACGTGTGCTTTTTGAGTCCATATCAACATTGCGATTTCTTTCGTTTGCATAGCAACCAGGTTAGATGTGGGAACGTTGACTTACTTCCAGTAACAACAATATTGGTAAGTATAAAAAATTAGTCACATCGACCAAAAAATATTAATATCAACCTCCGTCAAACTACTTTAATGAATCATAGCCTAATTTTAAAGAGAAAGAAAGAAACCCAGAGATTTTATAACCCTGTACCTACTGTCAAAACAGCTGCTTTACTAATCCTAAGTTTGCATTTAAACTTTGGATATGTGAATTTAAACATTCTATGAAGTGCGATAGCCTAAAGTTGTTATGAAAATGTAAGACATACAACGGTTATGGGAGTTTATTCAATTTCCAGGTATTTCAATGTATTGAGAGGAAACATAGGGCATATCCACATCGATCCATTTTAAAACATGGAGAGGGAAATGCGCGCAAATCACAATCTCTGTCAAAACCAAACCGTGCCAGGTTATTCATTACACAAAAATGTCGATATGAAAAACCAATCCTATCGAATCCTTATCAAATCCAATAAACTATACAAAGTGTAACATAAAACTATACTGAATATCAACATTTTAAATAAATATTCATCCCGTCAAAAAGTTGCATATTTGTTAGCCTACAAAAAATGCTTCATTTCATATTATTAACATATTTATATACAGTTTTTGTTTCGTGAATTTTACACTTCTTCATAAGTAATAATTTGTCCCTTTAACAATAAGATGATCAAGTGTACCAAAACATTATTCTTAGGTACAATGTGTGTAAAAATGAGTTCGATGGTTGCCACATCGAACAGCTATTATTGTGGATAAGTACTAAGTAACCCCGCCTTCCAGGCGCCCCAACCTCAGAAGTGGGTTACAAGTACGCCATGCCAGGAGAGAAAACAGGAATGTCGAAAGACAAACCTGGGGCATTTGAATATATATATATATATATATATAAGATTAAGATATTTGATCTGTGTATTCTTACTTGTTTGTTTTTTGTTGAACATATATTTCAAAGCTTGTGAGCACCATCTTCGGTGATTATTGAAAAATCAAGTCTGTAACGGCTGAAGATGGGGCTCACAAGCCTTGAAACATATGTTCGACAAAAACAACCATAGGAGGTATGAATACACAGACCAAATATCTTAATTAGTAACTACAATGTTCAGCGCAGCAAAGACGTTTGGTTAGTTTGCATATAAACAATTATTATTAGAGTGACAAAGTGAAGTTTATTTACTTTTCCCTTGACATTGGACATCGTCACGAAATCAGTGAATATTGGATTGTGTAAATCTAATCAATTGAGTCATAAATCATTAAATTACTATCTATTTGTCCCCGGCAGACACGGAAGATTTAAAACCCTAATACGAGCATGAAAACGGTACGTTTTCGGCCAAACGTTTCAAGCCCTAAAAGTATGTAATGGGAATTTCCAAACATCCTCTATAGGTATTTCTGGAGCACTTCCAACTATTTCTAACGGAGGTTAGGCAGCCAGAACCGCGCATACAGTTGCGGTGGTGGAGATGATAGTGAAGAACATGCGGAAGGAACACATGCAGAGGAATAACTGTATTGAGCAGAGACTTTCGATCTGTTGCATGAACAAGCGTTTTCCCTCTGATATGTAGAATGAGAACTCCAGCAAGTATTTATCGCTAGGGCCCAATATCAAGCTGACCGTTCTGTACAAGTCAAGTATTTTACCATTTCCTCGTTTATCGATAAAAACGTGCATAAACAGCAAATCTCTTGGATTTTAGTCCATAAACATTTTACGCAACTAAAGAAAAAAAAGTAAACTATTCGACTGTCTAAGCGCAGCGGTTACCAAACCTTTAAGTTGTGGAGCCCTTTTTAATGACTATTTAACTCATGCCCCAAATGGGAGTCAATGACCAATCACGTTTCAATGATTTCTGTATTACAACCAATCAGAGACGTGTTTCACGAAATAATTATCAACGTTAGGATTATCATATATTAGCAAAGCTCCTCCTTTTTAATATTCTGAACAGGTCTGACCGTTATTTTGCAGTGACTGAGCCTATAACAAATACGGCTACCAGATTGTATATAATAGTGCTTACATGTCAACATTTGTAGCAATTGATTATACCACCAAAAAAAGAAACCACTGTTTGCACTTTCTTAAATGTATACGACATCAAAAATGAATTAATATACAGATTGATGTGTTTCATTTTTTCTCCACTAGAGAGCATTCTTACAATATTGCGTTCCTTTGGCAATAAATAGTATGATCTGGTTGCAGTGATAAACAAAAGAAGCAGTAGAAGCGTAGGCTACCTATCGTTTCTCATTAGTTTTCAAACATCACCGTTTACTTTAAATATAAAAATATTTTTAAATAACTGTAGTTAAATAATGATTTGTGAGTAAACAGCTTTATTTTATTCGTTAAATAGTCCTAACAAATGCCACTCTTGATTTCCAAATTCTCTAGATAAATTCACTCCTCACTTCGTGAGTCGTGAATTTATCGATAATTTGGAAATCACTCGTGGCATTACTTATGAAAAGTTCATTACGGAGCACTAATTTTCATCTAGGACATATATGACCACACTATTTGAGGAAAGAATGTAAACATGCACCATATGCTAAGTGAAGCACAGTTTGGGAAGTGCTGATTTAAAGCGGTCCCTAGACGATCAATATTAACAATATATTGCACCATAATAATTGATATTGTGCAATAATACTGACCGTCTGTAGATCATATTGAAAGATTGTGCAATATATTATATCAATTAAAAAGAGTTTTATTTTTATTGTACAATCTGGTAAATATTTCTTCGTCTGTAGGTGATATAGCGCAAAACCGGTGCAATTCTGTCTCCTCAGTCGTGCAGTGAACATCGAATTTTATCAAAGCTGGCTACAATTACATTTACGCCTATGGATTATAGAGATACAGCACTTGTGAATTTTAAATCTTTAATAAAAGTTCTTCCGGTAGCAACATAACTTAATGTTATTGATAAACGCTAATAGCATCTTTTTTTTTTATTTCAGGTATGCATATAACCACTCTCAAGAGTTCATCAAATACTATACCGTTGGTCATAGAAAGTATCGACTTTGGTTCACTTAACACATTTCCATGAATGTACTCATTTCTTTTATTGAACCATTCCTTCATCCACCTGCGCTTCTTTTTCACCTCATTTTAAAAGCTATATATAACCAATAATGCAATGGCCATACAACTTGCTTCATTTTTTATTCCACATGTTATATGCAGAAGTGACAACAGTGAACTAACTTATTGGGCAATAATATTGCATCTTGTGGACCGGCCCAGCAATATTATCATCAATATATTCACGATAATATTGATCGACTGAGGGGCCACTTAAGGAAGTTAAAAAAAATCTTAGCAATGATATAATTTTCAAACTCTCAACAAATACACAAGCCCCTTTGGTACTCTTAATTACTTAAATTTCAGATCACCAAACTATTGCTGGGTTAAATTGGACAGGGAATGAAGACACATGGACAAAATCTCATTGGATACAATTACATAAATTTCGCGTGTCGTAAAACCATTTTCATCAAATTATGCACATTGAGAGAATTTCACAGATATCACATCATTATACCGTTATTTCCGATTCAGTTCTTATCAAACCCGCCTCACCGCAATTTTCGTATATATAGCGTGCAGATATCTTTCACTTCACTTTATATGATTTTTGTATCGTATTGTAAGCCATGTTTTCCCTTTACAGAGATTTAGGCGCTCTCCCCCTACAGTGAAGAATTTGAACCATACTAATTTAGTTACACTTGTTTTAGTATAGATGTCATTTTTGAGTGGCCCGTGGTCAGCGTTCCGCCTCATACTGACATCTAGGAAACCAAGGTAGTACTAGGACGGGAAAATTCGGTAAATTATGCTTAGGGGCCTTTTCATTCAGGCTTAAGGATTTTTTACGAGCCTGAAAAACTTCAGACTCGGGACCCACGGCTTAAAGTCCCTCCCGGAGGACTCGCTCCTTGGATTTTTCCGTCCTAAAAGAATCCATCGACCCTCGGGACCAGAGGCAAGGACCATAACCACTAGTCCACCACGGCCGATAACTATATAAATAAAACTTATAGTTAGAATAACTTATTAATCTTCCCTTTCGACTTATATTTTCACTCTTTGTTCAAATAAAGGGCAAAAATGCATACTTCAATTCATTAGAAAACGATCGTGATCTAAATACGAAGTATCCAGAGGCTGATATTTGCATTCAGACACGTTACGAATACTACGGTTCACCGCTGTGGTCTCGAGGTGGTGTGCTGCCTTGTCACACAGCGGGTCCGGGTTCGATCCCCGGTCGGAGCAGTTTTTCTGGGTGAGGTTTTATCGGAGTTTTTCCTCACCTGTAAGACAAATATCAGGAAAACGTTAAGGCCCAAATGGTCCCCGAAATCATATGGCCATCATCACCCTTATCATTATTATTATTATTATTATTATTATTATTATCATCATCATCTTCTTCATCCTTCACCGGTGTGGATAGCAACGGGAAGCTACCACACCTACAATTCCCTAGTAAAGCTGCAAGCATAGCATGAAAATGCTATGATTGCAGTGGAGGACCTGCCTTCGGGCAGAATTACTATGGATGGATAGATGAATACTAGAATTAAGATTGTATGTTACAAAAAATAACACATTTAAAATTTTTACAAAAATATGATACACAGCTCGTATAAAAGCACAAATAAATCAATTTATATGTAACTTTTAAGTATCGGTATTAAAAGTTTTATATAAGCTTTACTACACTAAGGGACAAAAGTATTCAAACGGCAAAAATATATACTAATGTTTTGATATATGGTATCTTTGTTGAAAAATTAACTTAATTTTAAGCAGTTATTGTATATGATACTTAGTAGCCTAATTTGAATTACACGTAACAGACAAAAAACACAACACAGAAATAAGACAACTAAAAGTAGAGGAATTAAACACAAAAATAGTGAAATACAGAACAAACTGGAAAGGACACTTGGCAAGGATGACTGAGAATAGAATACCAAAAGCACCATACAGCTATTCACCACGAGGAAGAAGTCTGGGAAGACCAAAGAAAAGATGGAAACAGCAGCAATTTGGAGCCGGAACAGGCTAGTAAATAAGCCTAAACCGCGACGAAGAAGAAGAAGAGTTACACGTTTCATTTCCACTCTTCATTAAGTGTTTGCATTAACCAGGTTATGCTAGTCAGCCTCTTTTTTCTTTAGGTTATTCAAGATATTTTCTGTGTGTTCAACACAGTATTTACTCCATGAGAAATACTAGTTATTTACGTTTCAAGAATTTAAATGAGCTCTTACGGATGAGTTGAGATATTTACGGCAGAAGCGTAGCTAAGGTCGGAATCTTGAAATTAATGTCTGAAACATTTTCAATCATTATAATGTACATATTTTTATTTCTTATTACGTCAAAATGTATACTTATTAATAAATAAATATTAAGATACAGACCTTCTGGGGATATCTATTAAACAACTGCTATAAAAGACGCCCTTAAATATCCTTACAATGGAATTCCTTATATAACGTTGAAGTTATTAGGACAATTTCAAGATAAAATACAGGGCTATTCAGAAAGAAGGAGCATACTCAAGTATTCATTTCTTGAAAACTATAAAAAATATAAACAATTCTAACGTTCCTGGAAAGAGACAAGTTCAAATTTCACAATGGCTCATTTCTTGCCACACACGATTCAGCTGGTATCTAGTTATCGAATTCACAGCTTCAACAATTCGATGTCGCAAATTTTCAAAAGTACCAGGAATAGGGGGGATAAAAACACGGTCTTTTTTGTACTCCCACATAAAAATCACACGGGGTTAGGTAGACCTGGGAGGCCACCGACGATGAAGTTGATTTTGTGCTCCTCCTCTTCCAATCCAACGTCCTATTGTCTCGTCATTTTAATACAAACAATCAACATTACAAGCAACAGCGCCAATGCGGCCGTGATCGGAACTTCAGACATTTCTCTTTCCAGGAACGTAGGAATTGTGTTTCTATTTTTTTTAAATTTGGAAGAAATAAATGTTTGAAGTCTGTTCCTTCTTTCTGAAAAGTCCTGTAATAATAAAAGTAACATGCTTACAATATATAAAGCTGAGATTCGCAGCATGTTATTGTATGGTCTATGAAGTCTAAATATCCTCTCTGTGTCAAAAAAGGAAGTCAAAGTCATATAAACCATATATCTCAAAATTATTAACCAAGTTATGAAACCATCCCTTGTACAAAAAACACCAGATTACGTTTATATAACACTTTGGCTAGAACAGTGTTGACCTATGGTAGTGAAGCATGGACACTAAAAAGACAACATGAAAGCAGAATAACGCCTTGTGAAATGAGACTCATGTCCAGAACAGCGCACCAGATGGGATAGGAAAAGGAACGCCGATACCTTAAAAGCATTAAAGATTACGCCAATTTTGGAATATATTAAACAGTACCAACTAAATTGGAAACACCATCTTGAAAGAATGAGTTCAAATCGGATCCCCAAAGCTGTTTATATACCAAGATGACGAAGAACTCTGGGCCGTCCTATGAAACGCTGGAGGGAAAATTTTCTATAGGATCGTAACAGGCCTTGGCCTAATACTTGGAAGGGAGAAGAAGAAGAAGAATAAACTCAAAATTATCATTCCGGCCCCACCATATATGAGGAGCTCAGAGCTTAACAACATGACATAAATGTCTTATATTATGCCTAAAATCGAACACAATGCCGCCTCCATGTTTCACTTTAATTGTACAATACATTTTCATAAGTAGGGCTATTTAACGAATAAAATTAAGCTGTTTACTCACAAATCATTATTTAAATATAGTTATTTTAAAATATTTATATATTTAATGTAAACGGCGATGTTTGAAAACAAATGAGAAACGATTGGTACGCTTAATTTGCTTATTTTGTTCATCACTGCAATCAGATCATATTATTTATTGCTAAAGGAACGCAAAATTGTTAGAATACACTCTAGTGGAGAAAAAAATGAAACACATCAAATTGTATATTAATTCATTTCTGATGTCCTGTGATGTAAATATGACAATTATATTTTTCTGGAATGTTATTACCTGGGAAAAATACATTTAAGAAAGTGCAAACAGTGGTTTTTTATTTATTTTTGGTTGTATAATCAATTGCTACAAATGTTTATATATTAACTCCCGCATACGATGTGTGTTGACATTCATGCACTATATATACAGTCTGGTTTCATTAAGTCATCTCTTGGAGAGTCAGTCACTGCAAAATAATGCTATAACCTATTCAGAATGTCAAAAATCTTTATTATGATAAACTTTAGTTGGTAAATTCTAGGCGAAACACGTCTGCGATTGGTTGTAAATCAAAAATCATTGTAACCTGATTAGTCATTGACTCCCATTTGGGACATGAGTTAAATAGTCAAAGTAAATCAAAATTCTAACATATCTACGAATTATTTCAACGATGTAGTACGCAGTAAAGGATTAGAGCCAACAGCGGCGCCGGCGTGCGCCTGCATAAAAAGATATTCACCTGATTCCAACCCTAATGATACCCAACACAATGAGATGTATGATGTGCCGTCAGACTGAAGCAGAGTGTCGGCTCGTAGCTGTCATCTCAGCAGTGCATTTTGCGATGTCCTTTTCCAGGGTTGTATCATCATCACCTCTCTCCAATTTACAACTTCACTAAGCAGACCACCAACGCCGTCAAATATAATCTAACGTTAAGTGACCAAATCCACCAACTACAGCCACGGCGTTATTAGCTGCCAAGGAATCGAAACTATTTACGAGTATATAATGCAACCCGCTGGATGATGCCACTCACCATCGCCTACTAGTAAATTTTGGAAATGGTTTCATTAAGATATTTTTAAATTTTATTTTTCAACCGGATTAATTATTTATTAATTATTTCCTTTATTTCATTACTCAATATATGGTGATTTTAAAAGAAAAATATTTTATCAAGAAACACAGATTTGCAATAAATTAAAAGTTCAAAATATAGTCGACAGATTCAGACGTACCAAAGCAATACAACATGTCAAAAGAATGGAACCATCTCGCTTTCCTAAATTAGCATTTCAGTATCAACCTAAAACATTTCGAGATAAAAGAAGACCAAAATTAAGATGGACTGACTAACCTAACCTCTGATACAATCACTTCAATATACGACTGTATACTGACCACCAGAAATGCTTCCAAGTGTTTACAAATATCCACAACAAAGATGTGTGTGTGTGTGTGTGTGTGTGTGTGTGGTGTGTGTGTGTGTGTGTGTGTGTGTGCGCGCGCGTGTGTGTATGAGTGAGTGAGACAAAACGTTTTTATTTTAGCTCTCCTTTCTTTTCATACTACATAAATAACTTTTTTTTTGTTTACTGTCAGGCTAGAAAGTGTCTGTCTGGAACTCGTTAAACTTTGACGAAATTAGAAAATTAAAGATGTCACGGAACTAGAATCTCAAATTTTAACTAAAATAGCTGAAAATTAGTTACAAATACTATATGAGAGAAGCATATTATGCGGGGTTTGAGCACAATAAACGGTTTTTTTAAGGTGTGTATTTTATGTGCTGGGCGAAAAAAAAAATCTTATTCAGCTGTTATTAAGCGGATATCGTAAAAAGCAGGTGTGTCGTATCGAGATTCCACTAAAAAAAATAATGTACCAAATATATACTTAAACTAAACATTATATCTAAGATATTTTATTTCTAAATACATCTAAATAAACCAGATAATTTAATTATTCTTCAAAGAATTTGCACGAACCTTAAACTTGCAAACAACAGAAGATAAGGTTCAAGGATGACAAACTGGATGCGACGGAACTGATCTAATTACTCACAGTGTTGTATCTTCTTTAAGCCAAGTGGCCTTATCCACTTTAGTATAATCAATATTGCCAAGTGGGACAATGTTAACTGCCATGCATGTTTTTATTTTACACAACTTGCGTTGTTCAAAAGTCAGTCACACAGAAACCGTGTAATCTATGCCAATTCCTCAATAATTCGAATTTATGGACCTATTTTGCTGGTTTACGGAATATGTTGTTGTCTAATGTGCTGCATCTAACACTGACGTCATTAGCAGTCTTGCTCTCCAATACTTTGAGGTCTTAGAATCTTCATGGACTGAGAATAGAATACCCAAAGCAGCATACAACTATTCACCACGAGGAAGAAGAAGTTTGGGAAGACCAAGGAAAAGATGGAAAGAGCAGTAATTTGGAGCCAGAACAGGCTAATAAATAAGCCTAAACCGTGAAGAAGAAGAAGAAGAATCTTCATGTTTGACAGTGATACAGTTGTTCAGATGACCTTCGTCCATTTCTTCATCAGGGTGACTGCATAAAATGCATTTCGGTGAAGGCAGAATATTTATTTTGTAAAGGTGTTTTGCCAGAAGTCGTGGTCCATTATCATCCTAAAAAGTGCTACTTATGTTTTTTCTTGGTAAGTTCGGTATACCAATATGTTTTATTAGGCATTCTCATTTTTTTGTTTCTGGCCACTGTTTGAAGTCTATTGCCAATCATAATTTTGGATTTTAACTTTATACGGCGTTTCAGTGAGGAGTAAGGTGTTGGTTTAGATCTAGGGATTTGTTCAATGCGAGATCCTTTTTTTTTTTTTTGGCGAGGAGATCGGCTGTTTCATTACCGACAATCCCACAGTTGCATGGTAGCCATTGGAGGACAACTTCTTTATCACAGTTTCGCAGGTCAGTAATAATGTCGTAGCATTCTTTGCAGTCAAAACTTTTTGGCCAGTAAATTGCCTGTATAGCTGCTTTGGAGTCATAAAGATACACTAATTTGGAAAAAATGGCTTTTAGTGTTAATAGTTTTGCGGAATATTTATTTTGTTCAATTGGAGAAATTATTTTCTGATGTCAGCTTATTTGACCGCAGTGAAAACAAATCATGCATAACCGTATAACGGGAAGAAAGCGGGATAGGCCTTGGCAAGGCAAAGACTATATATATATCAGGGTTGTGGATTTTCACCTTGGAGTAAGGCGAGGACCGAACTATGGACACTGAGTACAATCAGGAGGCTTACCAAGACAACACTGGTGTCAATTATATAATATTTATTAATCAACATGTAGCACAAGGCGATCCACTGTTACAGTTCCAATTCCAGAACATATGATTTATTTGGATATATTCCGGTATATTTTACTTCGGCACAGTACAAGTGCGAATAGCGATCGACACTGGATCAATTTTATTAATATCGTGGCGAATCTATCGCGTTTGGAAACACTGGTAATTACCGGTCTTCACTCGACCTAAAGTGTGATATAACACCAGCACACTGATGCTTTTAAAATTAACTTTTAAAACTTGCCGTACTTGGCCTAACACATTTAGTGCGTATAATAGGTCGCTTGCCTGCGACCGGCGAAATATACGAGTCCGCACTGCCGCGGGACTCAAACAATTATTCCTGCGCGGGAGTCTTATGTTAATTTTGCTCCTCACGGGAATCCTTCCCGGAGCAGACTACTTTCACGATATTCGGAATATATCCAACTCCATCTTACAAATACAATTTACAAAACCAATATTTTCACTGGCTGAACATATAATTAACATATATAAAAAAACGCCTTACTCGCAGAATAATATTTACTTATGGACTCTGATTGGGCATTATGGTTCCCACTATAGTTAAACCAGAATCTCGGGACAATCATTGGTCCATGTATTTCCAGGGTGTGTTTTTCACACGGCTGGTGGGAATTTGCTAATGACGCCGGAAATCGGTCATTATTTTACAGAAACATATGGACATAGTTTTTGGCTACTGTCGCCATCTCAACAGGCGGTCTACTGGTCTTCGACACCGAAGACTGACCGTCATTTATCTCTCTGGAAGGATGACTTCCAGAGCCGGACAAGGGACGTTACGTCTCCAGCTGCGACCGTATTATTAGAGACAGAATTAGTCCCGGTTGTAAAACAATTTAACTTACATGTGTCCATCTTCAAAGGAAACTTGAGATACAATGGACACAAATGTCTTCTTATATACTCAAGCGTAACAGATTGAGTGAAAGGTTCTCACGAAACCTTTTTTTTTTTTTTTTGGAAATGAAGTGTAACTACATATTTAATAATCATGTTTAATAATAAAATTAATTAGTGCAGTTATTTCTGCTACAACCGTAAGTCATTACCAATTTGTATATTGTTGTATGACGACACCAATTTAAATAATGCATACCAATTCATTTTTCCATTACTTTATTAAAAATATTAAATCTTATGCGATATATGGCTAACTTAAAGGTTAATTACATTGGATGATATATTGCGACGTACCATATATGGCGGTTGCTAGTCAAAATTACTTTCGGGTTTAATGTAAATGTTAACATGGAGGGAAAGCATGAGGATAGTAATGCAAGCAAGAGAGCTAAGTGTTGAAAATCTCCAAGATCGTAGACTTTGGAGGTTTGGCACGAAGACAGAGATAATGTAAATCGCCACTTTTAATAGATTTAGTGGATTTTTTTAGAATACCTTCCTAGGTTTATTTTTAATAGCACATACTGAGTTTGGTTGTGAAATATGAATGCGAACACTAGAGCGATGTTTAGATTTTCGTTTCAGGTGAATTCCTACACCTAATGGTCCGATTTTGCTGATTAATGAATTCGACCTTAACTTTTTTTAAATTTATTGCTACATGCCAAGTTGGACAAACAAACACACAGACACATATATATACATATACTGTGCACGGCCATTATCGGTATCTTCTACACAGGATCCCTGAACGTCTGTATTTTTCTTTTCATGTGAACAACGCCAATAGCATAATTCCTTCTGAATTAGCTAAACCGACTTTAGTAAACATTGGATAATACTTTATTTCGCACTTTTTACGGTTTGGGTCATTAGAGAACACATGAAGTATCATATTTGATCAAGGAATTGAATTGAATTTAAACTTTTCTCCCTTACTATCTAATATATAAAAATCTTTGTTTGTTCGTATTTTATGCTCGGCCATATTGTTAATCCGACTGTGATGGTTTTTTTTGCAAAATGTTCAGAAGATTCCCGGGATGAACATAGCCTATAAGAGAGTTGAGATATTCAAGTCCCGGCCACGCGTTGCTGTGGCTAAGGTATACGTTAAACATTTAAATTAAGTTGCTGTCTTTCAGCCAGATTACTTAAAACTAATAGTTACACACGAAATTAATAATATTGAAAATAAAATAAACACTGAACACACTTAAATTATGAAATAATCAATATTTGTAATTCAATTGAAATTCGTGGTTGCAACAAAAAGCACAGCCATCTGAATCTCTCTTTGTTAAATAATAAACCAATTACCTTACCAAATTACCTTACACTGCCATCTATTAGAATCGTATGGAACTCACAGATAATTACACCGCCATCTGTTAGAATCGTATGGAACTCACAGATAATTATAACTCTTTGTTAAATAATAAACAAAAAATTTGCAATAAAGAATAATGCGACTATAAATTTAGTTGGATCAAACTGTACACAGTGTGCAAAATTGTATTAAAATCGGTTCAGTAGTTTAAGACACGTAATTTATATATATATATAATATATATATATATATATATATATAAAGTAAAGTGATCCCACAACAGGCCCGGAGGCCCTTGGGGTAGTAGGAGGTTAAGGCTCCCACTTTTTCTAGACAATCGGCACTTGATGTCAGCCGGGTTGTCAGCCCTGCGTGACGGCCGCCTTTACCCCAGAACAAGCGTCTGGTACTCATTTCCGTTAGAGGCTGAGTCTACCCCAGGGCCATAGTGCCGCCAGAAGGTTTTGGTCAGTTTAAAAATCCTGACCCACCGGGACTTAACCCTCGACCCTCCGGCTTGTAGCTCAGTGTCATTAAATCTTATTTTAAGTAAATAAGAATATCCAATTATTTATTGTATTTGCTAGTCATGATACTGTTGTCTTGTACTTTTCCTGTCTACGAGCTTTCTCAATGTTACATTAGCTCCCCTTTCCCGTCTAGCTTTCATGGTTGAAAATAATACACTGAGTTTAATAACGAATCATAAATTACTACAGTGTGTCAAGGGATTCTTGTCAATAATCAATAGACTATATGTTAGTAAATCTAGATAGGTAAGATGAATCAATCTTTGCCTCTGATGGGCCCGGGCAAAGAATTATAAATAGCACTGACAGTTATGATCTGGACTTTACTATAAGTGTAACTAAACATATGAATACAAAATTTCTGTAAAGGCCGCGCAGTGTAACTAAAATTATTGAAAAGCTCGTGAAAAAAAAATAAAGTTTTAACAAGTCTTATAATGCGTACTTTTCTTAATGTGAAAAAAAAGTGACTCCCAGTATTTCAACACACTTGAAAATATATAAAAATGCTTTGCTTTGTTGTGGCAGGAAGAGAAAGTGATCGAAGTAGTGGAGAATACAATAGGCAGCGTTCACCGGAATCCAGGTATGTTAATAAACAATTGGTAAAGTCATAACACAATCTAATTAGAATTGTTAAACCACTGGCACTTCATGTATCATAGTTTTCCAAACGAAAGCCTTCTAAAAATACATTTAAAATTTTACAGCACCAGTAAATGTCTATAATGTAAAATAATTGCTAATGGAGGGCTGATGTAGAGGGTATTAAGCTGGGTTCCTATTCATTTGAAATGGAAAATGAAATTATTTAAACCAAGTAGATGAAAATATTAGTATATCTATAGTTATTTAATGTTCCTAAAACCCCATTTTTTTTTTAAACGTTTCGTAACTTTTCCAACATAATCCACTGCACGTTTCATGTACCCGTTCCGCACTAAGCGAATAGATGGCATTAGCCTGGTCCATTTTCAACTAATGCATCTCTTCGGCAGATTGCGTTACATAGATGGTGTGTGATTCCATTGCAAACGGAGAGCAATGTACGATGAGTATGCTTAAGTATACAAGTAAGAAACGTAAGAATGTTGCGTGAGAGATAATAATGGAAGAGGAGGAAGATGGTGAAACCCCTACACCGGTAAGTAGCCGTACTAAGCGGATCCGACGGACGGATCGCTATCAACAGTAGTATGTATGTACTATAGAGGTGTTTAGAATTTAATCTAGTCATCTTGTGCACAATCTAGCAATTAAAAAAAAGTGTGCAATACCATAACCCCTAGTATTGAGGTTGAAAATTTGGTAATAAAATATCCAACCCTCGCCGGATATCAATCCTGGATCTATCAGACAAGAGAAAAAACGCTACAATCTAAGTTAGTACTTTGGTATTTATTAAACACTTTCCTTTTGACGTGAACTATTGTTTTCCACAGTAATTTCCGGGCAGTAACAAAAGTTTAAAAGAGGCGTTAGATATAACAGTTCATTTAAAGCAACTAGAATTTTTAAACGCTTGTAATATTCTACCAAACTTAGCAGCTTTAGTTTTGTTGCAGTTCAGCGATGCGAGGAAATAAAAGAACAAAACGTAAAATGAAACATGCAGAGCTGTAAACCATTGACAAAACTTGCTCCCTAAAGCAAAAAAATGCCCATGGAAATATTAAAAGCAGCTTTGAAGCTGGCTAATCCAGTTATTTCCTGAATAGCTGAATGAAACTAGTACTTCTTTCTTGTACATTCGGATTTCATGTCATTAAAAGTACAAATCGTCGGATGTTCACTCTTCCCTTCAAAGTTGCAATTTCGCTGGATATCGCTGTATCAAACATGAACAAAAACTAATGTGTTTCAAAATTATTTTAAAATACGAAGAATTTCTTAATCTAAATTCAAATTTAAAACAATATTTTTAACTTCGATGTACATTAGAATTTTTGTCTATGCCATACTCATCTTTTGGGGCACGCCGTAACATAGTGGTTAAGGCACTGCGCTATAAGCCGGAAGATCGAGAGTTCGAGTCTCGGTAGGATCAGGATTTTTAAACTGACCCAAACCTTCTGGCGGCACTATGGCCCTGGGGTACTCAACCTCTAACGGAAATGAGTACCAGACGCTTGTTCTGGAGGTAAAGGCGGCCGTCACGCAAGGCTGACATCAAGAACCGATTGTGCAGAAAAAGTGGGAACCTTAACCTCCCACTACCCCAAAGGCCTCCTGAGGCCTGTAGTGGGTTTACCTTCTTTTTTTACATTTATAGTCATGTTTTAAATTTTCATTGAAGATGGATAAATAAAAAAACGATAGCAATTCAGATATAATAAGTACAGTTAAGGGAAATGACGTACATGGAAGCTTCTTGTAGGAAAATCAGAGGGAAAACGCCCAGTTGGTAGACCAAGAATGAGGTGGGAGAATAACATCAACTATGATTTAAGAGAAGTAGATTATGCAGGGAATGATTGGAAAACATCAGCTCAGGATAGGGATGTATGGAGAGCTTATGTCCGCGCGGCCATGAACCTACGGGTTCGATAGTGCCAGTGAGTTAGTTAGTTAGATGGTTAATAAAATAATAATAATAATAATAATAATAATAATAATAATAACGCTATACAGAGTGGTAGAAAAGTCCGTTTACAATGTGTGAGGGATGAAAGAGAAGGCCAAGATGAACAACGTGTTTAGTGCTAAAATTCAAGTAAATTGACAGTTTTGCCACCAGAGGCAGAAACAAGGTGAATCGATTAGGGGTTTGGGAATGAAGGTACCAATGGTTCCATTGGATTTCCTTTTCTCGGGAGAGATAAAGTCCTATATAAAATATCTTTAGATGTCGAAGAAGAATTTATTGTCTATGCTGCTGTTACTGGGTTGGTCTCACAAACCAAACGCTCTGGGTCTTATCATGTAGCTGGAACATACTTCAATCATTGAAATTTGGTCCTCGGCGTTTTATCCGTGAATATGTTCTTCCGGAATGTTTCAGTGGCGAATCGCAGAGATGACATTCACATAAGAGTATGATAATAAAATATAGTGGAACAAAAAATACAAGGACCAAGAGAGTTAGATCTAATGTCTCGACGAATTCAAATCCTAATGTCAACCAATCTGATGAAGGTTATTTCCTGATTTTGCTCAGTCGTCAAGATTGTGCTAAAATGTTATTACCTGGATTAATTTCATCATATTCAACAATTCACACTATAATTTTAAAAAGTAGGCGCAATGTGGGTTTAGCCTTAGATGTTAAAGAGTCTATAAATAAAAATGTAATTAATAATCCCAAGTGTAGAAGAATGTCCTAGCATCTTAAAAAAATATCAATCACTAGAATTAATTTACATGACCTCCAAGTCACAAAGTTTTGTAAAGTTATGTGGGCCGTGAAAACTTCGGTCATCGTAAAATTAAGTATTTTAAATTAAGTTCGTTTAATAATAATAATAATAATAATAATAATAATAATAATAATAGCTTTTTTTACTTGGCAGACTTAAGGCCTTAAAGCCTTGTCTGTCACTCAACCAGGTTTTAAAAATATACAAAAAACAAATAGTCCTACATCTAAATTACAATAAACATAAACGATTACCTGTTATAAATATAATACAATTAATATTTATAGTGTATTTTGATTTACTCTAGATTTAACGAATGAAATGTATAGGCCTAATATGTACAAGATATATAAAAAACGAGAAAAATCATTAATGACATAGTATAAATTTAAATAAATGGAGAAAAATTAATTATTAGACAAGTAACTGTATAAGCGTGACTTAAAACTGCAAAGTGTGCGGCAACCCCTGATATCTTGAGGAAGGAAATTCCAGGAGCGGACAGAGGCTACTGTGAAGGAAGTAGAATATGAGGAAGTGCTATGAAGATGAATTGTTAGCAGACTTATCTTGTGACCTAGTGTCAATATTGTGGTAAGAGGATAACTTCTCAAATCTTTAATAATAATAATAATAATAATAATAATAATAATAATAATAATAATAATAATAATAATAATAATAATAATAATAATTGTATTGTAAGCCTATTCCTTTTACAGAGATTTAGGCGCTCTCCCCCTACAGGGAAGAATTTGAACCATACTAATTTAGTTACACTTGTTTTCGAATAGATGTCAATTTGAGGGGTCCGTGGTCAGCGTTCCGCCTCACACTGACATCTAGGAAACCAAGGTAGTACTAGGACGGGAAAATTCGGTAAATTTTGCTTAGAGGCCCTTTCATTCAGGCTTAAGGATTTTTTACGAGCATGAAAATCTTCAGACTCGGAACCCAAGTCCCTCCCAGAGGACTTGCTCCTTGGATTTTTCCGTCCTAAAAAATCCATCGACCACGGCTGGGTTTAAACCCGCGACCCTCGGGACCAGAGGCAAGGAGCGTAACTACTAGTCCACCGCGGCCGACTAATAATAATAATAATAATACTAATAATAATTTTTAAGGGGAGTTCTGGTTGTAGGGTCTATATATGATGGTGGAAATTGTGAAAAATGTTTAATAAAAAGTTCATAAACATTCTGAAATAATGTTACATTGATCGATGTTAAGTTAACTGGAATCTAAGAACAACTTACTGCTCTTGTTTCACTTTTGAACTGGATACCTCTAATAATTTATTATTACTATAAACATAAATTGGATGTGCTCTTCATAACAAGTTAAGCACAAGACAACAACACACTTCTGTTTGAAACTGACCTACTACACATTCCTAAAATCAAGGTAAAAGGACAAGCTCCTGTGTGAAATCAAGAAACATCAGGCCGAGGAACAAAGTAAAGCGACTTGTCTAAACATCTGGAACTTGTTTGATTAACTACAACAGGTTTGCCCAAATACTGCAGACATGTTCCAAGAAACATGGACATCACTTCATAGTAATGTTTTTACTGATTGACAAACATTACTAAAATAAACAATATTTACACAAACAAGCATAATTTTATCCTATCAGATAGAATTTTAAATAAATACTGGCTTCATGGACTTATTTTCTTTGGGTTCTTGCAGTTTGGCTACTGATTCCTTAAGAATGGTTCTCTATTAAATGCCATCTTCAGCTATCATTTCATCTCCGAATTTCCAAATTCCATATCATTTTCCACACAGTCCAATCAACACAATCTAGGCAGGTCTTTTTCACTTCTCCCTTCAAACTCACCCATAAGGACACTCCTTACTCTTCTTTTGCCATCTATTCTCATTAACTTAATTGCCACTCAAGTCTACTAAGTTCAAAATAGATTACGATATAGAGTTTCTAATAACTAACTAACTCATTGGCACTATTGAACACGTAGGTTCATGGCCGCGCGGACATAAGCTCTCCACATATCCCTATCCGGGTCAATGTTTTCCAATCATCCCCTGTATAATCTACTTCCCTCAAATCATAGTTAATGTTATTCTCCCACCTCATTCTTGGTCAACTAACTGGGCGTTTTCCCTCTGTTTTCCTACAAGAAGCTTCCATGCACGTCTTTCATTCCCCATTCGTGCCACATATCCTGCCCATCGCAGTCCACGAGACTTAACTGTTCTCATTATATCTGGCTTCCTATAAAGACCATGTAATTCACTGTTATGCAGTCTTCTCCATTCACCTGTCTGTTCATCTCTCTTTGGTCCAAAAATTTTCTTAAGTACTTTATTCTCAAATACTCGTAACCTCCTTTCCACCCTTAAAGTAAGAGTCCACGTTTCGCATCCATATAATATAACTGGTAGAATAATAGTTTTATATATTTTTAGTTTAACGTTTTTTGAAAGGAGTTGGGAAGTCAAGAGTCTCTGTAATGCACAGTAACGCGCATTTCCAGAATTGAGCCTATGTTTAATTTCCTTGTGTATCTCATTCTAATAGAGTTCTCAATTTCCATTTTAGGTCTATAGCGAAATCTCCATAAACTTGTTTTTAATGTTAGAGATAAAATTGTATTTGCTCAATCATGCCGATTGCTTTATAACTAGATCTAGTGTTTTAGGTTTTGTCCCTATATGAACCAATGACGTAGGTTGTGACAGAACTGTATGGCACCGATTAATAAGAATAGGATATTAAATGAATTGGATTAATAATATAGTTACATATGTATACAGACTAAGGGTTAGGCTAGTTATATGAATATGAATAATATAAATTGGGAGAACATTAACAATAAAGATCCCATAGTATAAAACAGCTCTTTATGTAAGATACCATAAAATACATAAGTTTGATCCATCCGGGAAATTCTCGTATAAGACTTGAAAGCATAATAATAGTCCCTTCGATTGGTTGCTGGCCAAAGGATCCCCAAAACTGTTTATAAGTATATACCAAGAGGACGAATATCTCTGGGCCATTCTATGAAACGCTGGAGGGAAAATTTTCTATAGGATCGTAACAGGCCTTGGCCTAATACTTGGAAGGAAGGAAGGAAGGAAGGAAGGAAGGAAGGAAGAAAGGAAGAAGACCATAAAATACAAGTAAAACTAACTCTGTCGTCTTATTCTTCGCAAATCTCCTCAAACCGCCCTGAAGAGAGAGAGATTTTCATAGCTTATTTCCAAGAGATAGGGAAACCGACTGAACTAACGTTGATACTAGCGTTTTGTTGATCTTCTTCAATTCCTGGTTTAGGCATTGATTGCCTGTTCCGTCTTCACTAATAGATCTAAGACCTTCTCTTCCGAGGATGTCCGATACCTCTTTTTCCTCTTGGAAAATAGACCTTTTTTGGTAATCTACTCTCTTCCATTTCTTCTACATATTCTTTCCACTGTTTCTTGTTATTAGATACATTTTCTTTTATGAAGTATGTCTGTAGTTATTCACGAATATTATCGTTTCTTATCTGGTCCATTCTAGTACATAATTTTACTCTTCTTAAAATTTCATCTCGGCTGCTTGGATTTTGTTGATGTAATGTGATTAATGCTCTATAGCAATGGTGTCCAAAAATTATATTATAATGAGCCTGGGGGCCAGAAATACGTTTTCTAGTCAGGTGGAGGCCCGCAGATTGAAAATAAAAGATGTTCTTCTACCAAAATTGTAATCAGTAAGTACTCTTCAGGTACTTCTTATGAAAGAAAAATGTATAATTATTTTTCAAGTAACATAGCCTACACTACCTATTCAATGTGACTAATCGAAAACACAATCGGACTGAAGAGGGAAAGAGGAGGGGGAAGTAATTTCGTTAAACACGTTCTTATTCACAGGACATGAGCCATAAATAAACATTCTCTCGCTACTAGGGGTTGTTCGGTGGATTAACGTGTTTATCACAGAACAGAATCGATAACTCCAGAATTAATTTAATATGATTAATATAATGCTTAACAGTTTTTTTTTATTTTATCTTCTTTTAGAAAGCCCAAGAATGAAATAATAATAATAATAATAATAATAATAATAATAATAATAAAGTTCCAGTCATGAGGTTTTTTTCTTTCACTAAACCAGTATGCCTCTGACAAGCAATATTACACATATGAGAGATAGTGTACATTGCTAGATTACATATTGGGGGCAGGCCGTAGCGTAGTGGTTAAGGCACTATGCTGCAAGCCGGAAGGTCGAGGGTTCGAGTCCCGACGAGATCAGGATTTTTAAACTGACCCAAACCTTGTGGCGGCACTATGACCCTGGGGTCGACTCTGCCTCCAACGGTAATGAGTACCAGATACTTGTTCTGGGGATAAAGGCGGTCGTCACGCAGGGCTGACAAACCGGCTAACATCAAGTGCCGATAGTCCAGAAAAAGTGGGAGCCTTAACCTCCTACTACCCCCAAGGGCTTCCTGAGGCCTGTAGTGGGATCACTTTACTTTTTTTTTTACATTATATATTAATAAAAGGGGTCTGTCGCTTCAGTTGGTAATGGATAATGCTACAAAAAACTAAAATAAATGATCGGGATTCGAAACTTAACCAGCTGATTGAGAGTTACGTCGACATTGTTTTATATAGGTCAAATGCATGCCAACAGCTGAAATATGCCACGATGACAAAAGTTAAAAAGCTGCTTGGTCAATAGTCGGAGTACGCAGGTTCGTTCAACTTGCCCAATTAAAATGTTCCACCCTGGTGCTTCCTCCAACCAACTTCGCGCTTCCTATAATGTAATTACTGTAAACCTCTCTTTTCCCTCAGAAATATTTAAGTCATATTGCATTACACTATAACGACTCATTTATGGAGAATCTTAAGATTACGGATGGGACAGTTAAACGAAAGTGAATGTATTAGATTACCACAACGTCATAATAAGAACCACTAAAAGAAAATATGGGGGCACGCCGTAGCGTAGTGGTTAAGGCACTGTGCTACAAGCCGGAGGGTCGAGGGTTCGAGTCCCGTTGGGGTCAGGATTTTTAAACTGACCAAAAACCCTCTGGCGGCACTATGGCCCTGGGGTCGACTCAGCCTCTAACTGAAATGAGTACCGGACGCTTGTTCTGGGGGTAAAGGCGGCCGTCACGCAGGGCTGACAACCCGGCTGACATAAAGTGCCGATTGTCTAGAAAAAGTGGGAGCCTTAACTTCCTACTACCCCAAGGGTCTCCGGGCCTGTTGTGGGATCACTTTACTTTTTAAAAGAAAATATTCTACGGGTGAATCATAGTACGAGAAATGTAATTTATTCTGCAAAATATACATAACTAATTCACTGGCACTATAGAATCCGTACATTCATGGCCGCGCGGACATAAGCTATCCATACATCCCTATGTTGAGCTAAAGTTTTCCAATCATCCCCTGTGTAATCCACTATTTTAAAATGTGGTTGGCTCTCACTCTATGGTTGCGAAACATGGAAAGTTACGGAAGCAACAAATAAAAAGTTGCAGACCTTTGTAAACAGATCTCTGAGGCGTATATTAAATATAAGATGACCGGAAATAATATCAAAATGAAGAACTGTGGAGAAAAACCAACCAATCGCAAATGTGTCACCAAATAAAATAAAGAAAGTGGAATTGGATAGGCCATACATTGAGAAAACCTGAGGGAGCCATCCAGAAGACTGCACTAGATTGGAATCCGCAAGGAGTAAGAAAGAGAGGACGACCTAGGAAAACATGAAGTGATCAGTAGAGGAGGAAGCAAAAGAAAGAGGGAAAAGCCGGAAACAACTTAAATGCCTGGCTGGAAGCAGAGTACGCTGGAGGAATTTGACTGTTGTCATATGTCCCATTTACGATTTACAGGAAATAAATAAATAAATCTCACATTTTAATTCCAATTACTACGGTTTGTCATAATCAATATCGTTGCTATAGTTGCCAGTAAAGTTGAATAGTAATACCAAGAGAAAAAGTTTAAGAACCACTAGACTATACTACGAGGGCGGATCGAAAGTAACGCACAATAATTTTTTTCTGCCTTGGTATTGCAGCTAGAATGTTGAAATTTCACAGAGATATAGTTTGAAGTTTTCACTACAGATGGTATTTTTTTCTCAGGTGCACCTCTTGCGAGAGAAGCTTGAACTATGCAACAAAGATGGCGCGCATGCTACAGTCGTCCACCTGTGAGGAACAGAGAAGTGTTGTTCGATTTTTATGGGCCAAAAGGCATAAACCCAGTGAAATTCACAGGGACATGCGTGGTGTGTATGGGGATGATTGTATGGACCGTAGCAATGTCTCCAGGTGGTGCACATTCTTCCAAGAGGCCGGCCGACAACAGCAGCAATCCCGCAGAATGTCAGAGGCATTGAGGCGGCAATTCTGAACGACCGGCGTGTGCAACTGCGAGCCTTATCGCAGAAGTTCAACATTTCCTATGGTGCGGTGTACGATATTGTTCATGAAAATTTGAAATTCCGTAAAGTTAGTGCTCGCTGGGTGCCTAAGAACCTGACAGACGACCACAAGGGCCAGAGAATGATGGCAAGCTTGGACCACTTAACGCGGTACACCGCACAAGGACATGACTTTCTGGAAGGAATCGTCACAGGTGATGAGTCGTGGGCGTACCACTACACGCCCGAAACAAAGCAGGCATCAATGGAGTGGAAACATGCTGGTTCCCCAGTAAAGAAAAAATTCAAAGTGACTCAATCTGCCAGGAAAGTGCTTGTGACAGTGTTCTGGGATATGCATGGTGTTTTATTGGTGGACTTTGCTGAACACACGGGACCACTGTGAATGCTGCGGCCTACATTAAAACTTTGGTGAAGTTGCGTCGTGCCATTCGTGACAAACGTCACAACATTAACGTTAAACTTCTTCATGACAATGCTCGCCCCCATGTTGCTGTTGTCGTTCGTCAGAAAATCGCCGAATTTGGTTGGGAGGTGCTCCAGCATCCACCATACAGTCCGGATCTTGCACCATCGGACTTTCATCTGTTTGGTCCCATGAAGAAATTCCTGGCCGGCAAACGCTTTGAGACAGATGTGGAAGTGAAATCAGCAGTGCGCAGATGGCTACACTCCAACCAAACAGACTTCTACGAACAGGGCATATTGAAACTGGTAACACGATGGGAAAAATGTGTTGAGAAAGTTGGTGACTATGTCGAAAAGTAGGTAACAGATGTAAGTTCATTTGTGATTTTTTTCCTTTTTTTTTACTATTAAACTTTTTAAAAAAAAAGTATTGTGCGTTATTTTCCGATCCGCCCTCGTATATAGTCGGATACTATAAGACACAATGCGTTATTTCGAAATCAGTAAATTCATGCAGCAATTTGGAGCCGGAACAGGCTAGTAAATAAGCCTAAACCGTGAAGAATGAGAAGAAGTAAATTCATTTAGAAAACTTTTTTTTACGTCAACCTTATTTACATACACTTTAACGTTTAAGTTCGTTTCGCGTCTAGAGTTCTCGGTCGTATCCACTAGACAGTGTATATATAGCTATTGACTGTATGTATTCGAGGGTTCTTGTGAAAAATCACTGGTTCAGTTTTGAAAATTATATTATGAAATGAGTCCTGCAAAGAAATTCCAACCCTGCTCTAGCTTTGATGATTGAGGAAAATTAGAAAAATACATTAGTAAGACTGGTCTGCACCGGGATTTGAAATCTGGACCTCCCGAATGAGAGTCTCGAACGCAATCGCCAGAGACAACTCGTTCGATTTAAAAAAAAATTCTATTCACATTCGTGAATATGAACAAATTAGTAAGCAATTGACAATGAAAGAAAAAAGTTACCTAACCAATATATTTTTCTGAAATTCTGAAGAAAGAAATACTTCCTCCTTCAGCCTGAGTTAAAAGAAGAAATAAACTAGATATTATTCAAATATATAGTTACTTCAGCAAAATGGAAAGTAACGGAAAGTCTATAAAATACCCGTGTACGTATACTTAGAATTAATTTAGTATTTATACAGATGGTTGTGCGTGTCGAGATTGAGGTTAAGAGGCCGTCCATCAGGATACACACTAACCGACACCTTCGCTTTGAAAAACGTGCAAATTCCCCAAAGGCGAAGACGGCTTTTTTTTTATCAGTTCACTAATTATAACTTAAGAATTATCCAAAGCAAAACAATTTGCATCCCACATCGTATCAACATAATTCAAATAAACTTTCCCTCTGTGGAAATCTTGTAGAGTGAGAGAATTATTTTTTTTGTACTTCCATAAAATAATGTTTTACCAATAAATTATGTTTGAATTAAGTTTAAATTAATTGAAATATGTTTTGTGCAAATAATTAAAAAAATGTATTTAGCAAAAAAGGAAATCGGCTTTTCTACTTTATCTTGACAACTTTAAGCAATATTACATTTACCTGATTTCACACATACCCGTTTTAACATAATTAATTCACAAAAGCCTGACATTTACGAAAGAAAAAGTAATTTTAGAAAATACATGGATTACAATTCAGTGACTTTACACTAAGTGCCTCAAATAGTATGTCAAAACCAAACAAACTAGCCTACATATCCATAGATCCTACTACTATTTTGAAATACAATATACAAAAACAAAACTGAGAAGAAATATTATTGGAAGTTAAATTAGAAATCAAAACAATCGGAAAACAAATATGTACAGTGAATGTAATTAAATAATTTAAATTTAAACTAAAATAATTAATTATTTAATCATGAATTTGACAAAAAAAAGAAATAAACAACATAAAACGTATATATTCCAAACAATTAATAAATTGATCGATATAGTGATATATTGTATTTAGAATGAGTGATAAATCAATTTTGACTTGCGACTGACTGAATGAGCTATATTTTTATTTTTAAAAGGTAACTACAGAAGATAATAATAATGTAGAGTTTTATATAAAATATCTAAAACAGTAATTTTTGTTTAATACTGCATTCGAACTACCTTGACAAATTACATATTACAGTAAAAGCTCCTATTCGCGGGGGATATGTTCTGCAAATATGCCGAGAATACAAAAACCGCGAATATGGAATGGTAATTTGTATGGGTATATAGGGGATACGTTCCAAGGTTACAAAATAAAATAAAAAATATCAAAATAAAATCAATTAATGAGAGATTTTGAACAATTTATATTAATTATTACTGTCAGGTTTAGGCAAGTACTTAAAGAACTTAGTATTTTTTCCCTGTTTTGCCGCTTTTAAAAGGCCTTTCAATTAAGATTGATATTCAGCTGTGAATTCTGCGATAGAATTTCTTATTTTGTCTTCGGATTTCTTGATTCATCAACATTCAAACAGTGTGATATAGACGTAAACGACGCGCCAACGCATATAAACGGTCAAGCATTTTTTATTTTTACTTTAAGCGGCAACACTATTTTTTTTCTCTTCGGTACTAATTTTTCTTTCCCTTTACTCGACATTATAAACTGGGAACAAAGCACAAGAGACACGTGTTATTAAATCAAAATTAATGCAACGAGTGACAAGTTGAAACAATAATATAGGCCTACCAATCATGACGATGGAGTCATTTATCAAAGTACATATCGACACATGAAATACGTCAACAGCTTTTAACAATGAACTTAATGACAATAAGGTTTTGTTGTTTATTAGTCTATTTGGTTTGAATCACTATTTGTAAAAGCCGCCTTGGTAACTGCCTGCAGAAAAAAAATTCTGATGGTTAATAAAGGACACTAATCGTTCTAATATACCGACTGAATCCGCGAATAAAGAACATTTTAGCGGCGAATACACGAACTGTTAGCAATTTCTTAATCCGCAAAATAAGGGGTTTTTACTGTATTTACAAACATTAATAAAATGTATTTCTGTACTCACTTTGAATCTTGCAGTCTGTTATCCGTATGCTGAAGCTGCCTAATAAGCTCATCCCTTTCGCGTTCTTTCACTTGCAAAGTTTCCTGAAGTCGTTGTTTCTGACGTTGAAATTCCTTCAACAGATCTCCATCGTATCCCTGTTGCGTGTCAGCAGAAGCCACTGGACCAGTAAGTACAACTGTGGTCCCACTTGGAATTATCGGTTTATCAGTCAAAGAATCTCGCCGTGAAGACCTCGCTGTCGATGTACCAGTAGCCGGAGATTCTCTCCCTCTATGTTCTGGGGTTGATGCGGCTGAGGGAACTGCTCCACCTGTACCGCCCTTTTTATCAGGACTGCGAGAACGTCCTCTAACTCGAGGAGGGGGCTGAGGTTTAGAATTTGTTTCCAGTATTGCAGGTAACTGCTGAAAATCAGCATAACTGCTACTCAAGAATACATCTCCATCATTTTCGAACAGTCTATCAACCGATGTGTTCATAAGCTTGTTATTTTTGTAGCCAGTGAGATGAAAGCTAGCGAAAGATGATCGAGACATTGGACTACCTGTGTTAATATCTCCTGTGGATAATGCCATTAACATGGGACTATTATTTCGGTTATGGGCTGGACCTCCTCCATTTCCTTGGCCAGCGAGACCAAACGGAAGCCCATCGAGTGCTGGGAGTAAAGATCGAGACATTATATCCGCCGCAGAACGAGGTCTGGTAAAGGGCATTGCAGAATGAGGGAAAAGTTTCGGTTTAATAGGAGTCACTAACATATGTTCAGTCCATGAAGTTTCTAAAGAAGGTCTTTCCAGTCTTTCAATATCAACATTCAAAGTACGTTGTTCGAATGGTACTGAGAACGTTTCCGCGGGAATACTTTGTAACCAAGACAAGAGACTGAGGTCTGAGTCACTGTATCCTACCGAACCGTCCAGAAGACGCGAAAAAGTCATTTCTTGTTGTTGAGTTTCTTTGGAACCTGTAGCTTTTGCCTGACAATAATTCACACACGATTCATAAAGAATCCCTTTTATAATCAAGTGAATCAAACGGTCATTTCTGGCCGTCGTGTTTGTAGTACTTGATGCTTCTGAGGACTTCCTATCGCCCGGAAGGAACTTCTCGACTAGAGGGAACACTTCTCGGAAGCACTGAACTCTCGCATTACTAGGATTCCAGTCCTTGTATTGCAGATGATCAGATAGACGTGGAAGTGTGAGCAGTAAACAAAGATTAGAATAATCTTCTTTGGAAGGCGCTACCCGCTCCAGTTCATTGAGCACTTTTACTACATCTTCTACAGCACTATCTACGTTGTTTACTGGCCCGGCACTGACTAGGGCTTCAGATTTGATGCACAAGAGTTCCACATATTTGTGCCGGAGTATGGAGTAGCGGAACCTACGCATATCAAATGCCTGAAGTGCTTCAAGAGGTTGGATGAATTCAAGAACATCATCCCACTGGCCATCAAGGATTAATTGGCGAAGGAAGAGGACGTCATCTGAGTATGCGCCATTTATAACACCGGTCTCTCGCTCGAGACTCAGTTGAGAAATGTGAAGTTCCCGAGTGTGAAGAAACTCGAGAGTGAGGCGCACCACGTCCTCTTCTCGTAGCGTCAGGTGCGCCGACGGCATCACGTACCGGATACGCAATCTGAAAGTAAAAAAAAATAATAATAAAAATAAACACTAAAAACCATTATACATAATAAGAAGTTTAAATTATAAATAATATCATACTATTTTATATTAAAAATAGGTTTGCAAGAGATAATGAAGTGCATTCCATATAACCTCTCCTATCTAAATCCCAACCCCACCTGCTCGTGGTGCAACCTGCCTAAAACGAAGGGGGCTCTGGGGACCGAGTCACGGCGGTATAACCGTTCCATCAAGAAATTAATCATTAGGATAGTCTACGACTTCCTGTATATGTTGAATTTCTATTTGTATAAACTATTGTTTATTTCACCTACAACATTATCAAAATACCTTTAAAATTATAACAATTTATAGATTTTTATTACTCGATTCATTAGCCTTTAATCACTAAAATGCCGCGGAAATAGTTGTATCATATTCGAGCCTATCCAGAGGCCTAAGGTGGCAACCCCACCACTGAACTTGCTCACTTCAGGCCAGTTACCTGTTGTGAGGACTTATCTTTCTAAAAAGTCTCAAAGAAAATGTAAAAGGACTGTTCTAAATTAATTACCAGCCACCAGGCAAGAGATCTTTGGGCAGGCCCTTCAAACGTTGATTGAGGCCGTAACAGACCCCTAGGTCTATCACATGAAAGGAAGAAGAAATAGGTCGTTCTTGCTATAATATATTGATATAATACAGTATCGACTTGTTTTAAAAGCCACATTAGGATAATATATTTCGCTGAGTGAAAAATGGTCATTATTTTTAATCTGTATTCTACACACACAATGCATATTTATTTATTATTTACTTATTTATTTATTTCTGGAGGGATGTGAATACTTAAATTAGCGTGAATTAATCCAATTTACAAAATTGAATTTGTAGCACTTTCCACGGCCCTTAAAATCGATCAGAAGGCCAACTAATTCACGATATGTTAGTTAAGAGTACAAAATAACTTCTGATTACTATGTTATAAATGGTAGAATTTAACCACTTATACAAAAGCAGATCTTGGTAAACTCGTGATTTATATGGATCAATGCATTTTTTGTTTGATTTAAAAACAATATTGTTTTCATAATCATTAGACAAAATATTTATCCTTAAATACAAAATAAACCATAATGTAAAATAATCGTTAATTTAAAGTAATAAATTGCAAATATGACCGCTATTCCTGGAATGAGGAAGGCAAGCAAGAAATGAAAGTCCTCAATATGCTAGTTTCACATAGGTCAATTTATGTAACTACATATTTTTAGACTCTACTGGGAAACACCTTTACATAAACGAAAATATTAGTTTTTTTTCGCACTTACAAATAAATTAACTATTTTTTCAAATGTTTTATTTTCTACATTTAAAGAGACAACCAGAATAATGCTGCTTTACAATTTAGCTATTCGAAAGAGAGAGATTCCATCTGATTATACAATCTCATTTTACTTCATACTTCTTGGAGAGAAATTTGATTAGAATATAAATAATTTGAGCAGATCTACTCCAGCTTTTTCTTTCAAAATGTACTTGTTATTCGAATCTCTTTAAGTGATTTACTAAATTAGAATTAGCCCATTAACATCCTTGTTCGAGCAAGGGACTTTTGTTACAGGGTAGCTTATTGAAAGTGGTTCGGACCAGCCATTTCGGCGGCCTTTAGTGATTGCACTGACCAACAAAAAATAAACTTTTTTTTGTCTCAGAAAGAAAAATATGTAATTCTAATCGTATTTTTTTCTCCTGAATTCAAATATGATATCGGTTTTTCTCCATCATGCAAGGTTTGAAGAATATTCCATCATTTTAGTCGGGAACCAAGCATTTCAGATTGGTTTTTGGATAACTTTAAATCTCGTATGAGATCGTTAAGATCTTCTTGAGTCAATATATGAGGTTCAGATGAACAGCTTTGTTCAAAAGTTGTATCACCAAAATCTGTTTCTTATTCTTCCTTACTTCCATCAGAATCTGAGCTCTCTTCATCTGTCACATGTTCTGGAGGCTTTGGTATGGGCAATTCTTCGCAGTGTGGAACTGGCCTCATTGCAGATTGCAGATCAGGGTACACCACTGTATGTTTTGATTTCGATGTAATCCCTTTAATGTTTGTTAAGCAGAAATTAATTATTTAAATCCATTAATTGAAATTGAAATAAAAAAAACTGTGGGTGATGGAAAAATTCCAAATACATATTTGAAAACACGATAAAAAAACTGCATTAAGTATAACTATTGGTACACATGAGACAAAAATCATGTTCACCAGTGTTATAGGCTAATAAATCGCGTAATGAATAAACCTACAAATGATTACAAATATATAATTTTAAGGCCATTTTGATAATGTAACAGGTGAAATAAATAATAGTTTATATAAATAGAAATTGAACATATACAGGAAGCCGTAGACTACCCTAATGATTAATTTATATTGTATGGGCAGTATATTGTAGTTTCTTGACTCGGGGTCAATACACCCTTGTGACGTAGAAAAGGCACACTCCCAACCCTACGCACAGGATATTGATCATATGACCCAATTCTAGTTCTGAGCACAAGTTGACACGACAAATCGTATGCTACTCGTACCTTCCTGTGTAAGTAATGTTTCCTTTACTTCATTGTCCTAAATCAACATAAAAGTTGATATGTAGTTTACTTTCAGTATTAAAGAGAAACATTGATATGATTTGAATTACTATTGTAATCCTTACTTATTTTATAAAACTGTGGAAATATACTGCAGGGAATCAATATTTTCATTACTCTTGAATACATTATCATCCCATTATGATGAAGGGCCATATTTATCTGGCGCAAAGAGAAAATCAGTCCCACTAGATTATTGATTACCACGTTCGCTTCCGGTTCCAAGATTCGCAGATTCAAATCGGACCCGGGGTCGATGAATTTTTCAGTCGTAAAATCATTGATGAGTATGAGTTCCTTCCTAAAGGAACTAACCCGTGAGTCCCGTGTCGTAGATTTATGGCACGTGAAAAAATATCTAGTCTGAAAAAAAAAAAAAGAAGAGAGCACTGAACAAATTTGTTGGCCCCTTGACGCCCACATTTGAATTGTGAAGCTAAATGGCCGTGCTGTTAAATAAATAAATAAATAATATAAAATTCGTAATATTCAATAACTTCAAATAAAACTTACAATTTTATCAAAAAAATCTACTTCTTTAATAATGTGCGACATTTCGTTATAAATACATTATTCCACACGCTAATTGACAGTTAATTATTATTTACTGTTCGTATCCATATCGTATCCAGACTATGAACCTACCCGTTACATCAATAGTACCGGTATTAAAAATAAAATTCTTGTTTACGTTTGTAAATATTACATTTATTGCCTATTTATTTGAATGAAATTATACTTTGCAAGAAGAAGAAGAGAGAATGAACTCGAACAAATGCATGCCGTTCTTAATTATCGCACCAATCAGCTTTCTCCACGAGATAAAGGAAGCTAACAGTTACCGCTTCAGTTCCTTGCGAGAAAAATTACTTCCAAACATCCTTACTTATTGACCCGTAAATACAACATAGAATTAATTTGATTCACAAACTGCATCTCCTTTAAATAACTAAAAGGACAGCTAATTAATTTTCACTCCATTTTTTTTTCAGTTACCAATTAAAAAAGTGTATTACTTTCACAATAGCATGGCTATCCGAAATATTTCTTCAAGTACTATTTTTTCTAAGATTCTTAATCCAAATCTCTTCTTGGTCATGAATGTGAGCTTGCTGTCTGTCTTCAGAGAATGCGCTATGCTCTGATTCAAGTCAGTCTACAGTTTTAAGTGAGTGAATTATTTCATGGAAAATAGGCGGAGCTGTTGAATATTTTGACTTCTAACACTAGTTAAGACATCACAACACATCACTGTATTTATTTCTATCCGCTCGGAAGTCAATATAGGCCAATATTTATTGCCGGGAGTTTATCTAATTTTTGCCTTCATAACTGTTAAAGCACCATATTTTAGAGAGCTATAGTTCCCGAGACATTTTAGCCTACATGCATTTTTAATTTAAAATAGTATAGTACGATGCGAGGTTGGGATGTGGTTTTTTACAGAATAGAGAAAAATGTTTAAAAACCGAGCCATAGCGAGATTCTGTAAAACACTTCACAAACGTGCGTTGTACATTATTTTTTGCGCGATGGTATTTTCAAAGTAATAAATAATAGTAAAATAGTAACATATCTGTTGGAAATATTTGCTTTCATTATAAATAATTGATTAACGTTAACAGTGTGAGCAATGTTTATTAGTTGAAACAACAGGAGGCAGTCAGACCAATTTATAGTTATATAATGGCGGAAAGTGCGTATTTATTGTTTTATATTGTTTTAAATAAAGTTCAGTGCATTTAAAATGCAGTGATTTGTTTCGTATAATGTAGGGCCTATATTAACACTATCTTTTGGATATTTCTTGTATATACATTGTATGTAGTATACATAGAGGGCAGTGGTTTTACTTCCCACACGCGTGTTTGTAATATGTAATATTACAGCATAGTTATTTTTATTACAGTATGGTTATTTAGGTTGACAACCCCGAAATGTAGGAAGTTGAACTTTCAATCATATAGTCGTCATTGCTGTAGGTACGACAAATACGCACTATCGCGCAAAAAGATGTATTAAAATAAATGTAATGCATGTTATACAATATTTAAAATTTATAAAATATTAAGGTGTATTTGAAAATAGTAAGTCAGCATATTAGTACGGTTGAGTTTCAGTGTTAAAATGATATAAAGAGCGTAATACATCTGGCAATAGTGTGAACGTTTACGATTGACTGTAACGAATCAGCCAAGAAATAATCCATATTCGTTAAAATCAATATGGCTGCCACGTGTTCATGCTACGTATGTAGTAATATATCATTCAAAATTATATTGAAAAAAATCCGTAGAAAAAATGTAAGAAGTCGTTGTAGATGGGGGAAATAATTTTAAAAATGAAACCCTAAGAATAAAACTTGACAGGAGTTTATGAAGGAATTAAAAGAGTCGCGTAACAGGTTTTAAAGTATAGCCTAATCCATTCAATACAGCGCATATATCGTTTACTTATTGAGTCACATATCAAGCCCCATGCGTTACTGGAGGTCCGACCAATACATTTCAATAAAAATTAAATCTAAACATAAGCAATCATACGTGTGGATATATAATTTATATCATATACAGCGGTATACAGGAAATTTTACAAAAGAATTGGGAATATAATAATCGCTATTGGAAGAGATGTTCTTTATAAAATTGTGTTTTAATTTCATCATCATCATCATCATCATCTTCAAGGTATGGGCCTGTTGGCCCGTTCCGCTCCCCGGCGCACTACATGCCGCAGGCGCAGGTCGTCCTTCCAACGACGTTTTGGTCTTCCTACATTTCTTCGGCCTAGAGGCCTATAATGAAGCAGCTGCTTTGATAAACGATTATTTGGCATTCTTTGTATATGTTCAAACCAATTACGTTTATTTGTGTGTTGTGTTTTAATTTGGTATGCGAAATTGTGTTTTAATATGGTATGCCAATGGATGTGCAAAAAAGGTAAATATTTATTAAACAGCTTCTCCATCCAGAATGGATTGAAATAAGAAGATGCATTGTCACCATTGCTATTTAATTTCTCTCTTCGCCATTAATAAAATCGCAGAGAAAAATCAGTGTTTAGATATGAATTGCGTTCTCCAAAATATGACAGGATAACTATAGATCCATCCATAGTAATTCTGCCCGAAGGCAGGTCCTTCACTGCAATCATAGCACTTTCATGCTATGCTCGCAGCTTTACTAGGTAATTGTAGGTGTGGTAGCTTCCCGTTACTTTCCACACCGGTGAAGGATGATGATGATAACGGTAAGGATGATGATGAGAAGGAGGATGATGATGATGATGATGATGATGGCCATATGATTTCGGGGACCGTTTGGGCCTTAAAGTTTTCCTGACATTTGTCTTACAGGTGAGGAAAAATCCCGATAAAAACCTCACCCAGAAAAACTGCCCCGACCGGGGATCGAACCCGGGCCCGCTGCGTGACAAGGCAGCACGCTACCTCGAGACCACAGCGGTGGACAACTATAGATAATAGATCTTATAAAAAGTGAAAACAAACATATAACTAAGATCACTGTTAAAAGTAGTTACATGAAGAAATTAAATACCGACTTAAATGAATTCTTGTTACTCTTCAAGTTCAATGTATCCTGTCTTCCCAATTTTGTCTAAAAATGTAATATTACAGTTTATACAATTATAATAGTGTCTAGGCTACAGCACTCTATAGGTGTGAAGCATGGTTTCTTACAATAAGGAAAGAAAAAAAAACTAAAATCATTCGAAAGGTTAGGGTTAATATTAGGTCTCGTAAGATTTGAAGAACTCCATACCATTAATGATACAAGGTTCTAAGAACTGCAAATACATATGATTGAATGGTAGCAACAGCTGACTCTAGAATTAGAAGAGCAATTTGAGTAATTAAGAGCAGGGACAGAAGAGAGGCTTATAGTTTGTCCTAATATTATCAATGTTTATAATAAACCTTGAAAATTGAGATTTCCAGGTCACTTGCCTGGAATAGATATCAAATTATTTTTATTGGGAAACTCTTGAAGAAAAGAACATTAGGAAGGGGGAGTAATTGGTAGGTTGATAATATTTGGATGGATTCAGTTAAACATAAAGACGACATAGTGAATTTGGATCCGAATATAAGAATCCCATAAGCCACAAAATGGTCAGTTAATACATTATTTATATGTAGGCATATACTATTAACTTTAGTATTGTCTTTTTAATCACAGAGATTTACATAAACCTGTTCTAATCGAACTTATATAGGAAAAAATCACTATGAGGTTTAGTTTAAGATTAAATTAAAATACTTCATACCTCATCTTGATATCCAGTCTTCTAATTATACTGCATCCGCTTTACGTAGCTAAACCATTTCAGTTTTATATTTTTGATATAACGTATGTTATTATAATACTATGACATAAATCATGGATTATATAAAAAAATCTTTATAAAATTATAAATAATGATATATTATTATGGATGCATTGTTGATCCGTTACTCAAATTACCGCCTTTGAAATTCACGGACGGCGAGAATTAGCTGTCGCCTTAGAATGTAGAAGAGGAAACATGAGCCGGCGACTCATGAGAATCGATAAGACATATTGAGTACTTGTAGATCCGTCTCTGATTCTGTAAGAGTCCTCCTCTCGAGCCTTCCATTCGAGAAGTCTAGACTGGGATACCGGTACTGGATTGTTCCAATCATCGCATATGTGTGGAAGTCGCGAAGTTCTGGCCAGTCAGTCGTGTCTAAATTGTGGACCAGTAACAGTGACCTAAGTGCTGAGACAAGTAGACGTGTTCAGTGAAACCATCAGCGAATGTAAATAACAGATTATAGAATTTATAGTGATGAAGAGACTCCATTAGCAGAAAAATATAAATGTGTAAAGAGTGCAGTATTGTGAAATAAATAAAGAAAATTGAAAAATTTTGTGTAAACATCTGTAAAGTTAATTTCAAGAACTGTACTTATTTCTAAACATCGCCAACCGTGCGACAGCATGATGATTAAAGTAGGCATATTCCTATGAAAAAATAAAAATAAAATAGACACGATAAAAGGATCAAAATCCCATAAATAACATTTCTTATCCCACATAGCGCAAAAGTCATTATTTATTATATACAACTTTCCTCATTAGAGGATTGCCTCAAGGACAAAGTGAAACAAACAGTTTTCGAAATTGATGAAATATTTTTTTGTAAATACATTAAAACATTTCAAATTGTAACTGAAGTATACATATTGTAATTTAGAAATTTTGTAAATATGGTTTCTTAAAATTGAAACTGATCCTCAAATGATGGCAATTTTAGAAAGATACACTCTGTCCAAATCTAAGAAATTCCAAAATTTAGCTAAGAATCCTGGTATCCTTGTAAAGTTTTATTTTTAAGGGGGGTAGAATTTAATTTGGAATATATCTAATTTGCAATTATCCTCTTGCCCGGATCATCAATCCTGTGACAGTTATACTATCTAATTGGTATTTTATCCTTGTAATAGTCAATTGTTGGTTCATATATGGCTTTCTTTTCACAGTCAATTTCCTCAGGTTGACCACTATGAGTCTCAAAACGGATTATGGGATCTAATATCATACAAATTCAGAAGATGGTCTAAATGCAATAATATATATTCGTCTGCTACTTCCATTAGTGGCCACACCATGAACTTCCTCATAAACTGTGTATCCATAATCTCGCAAGGCTTCTGCCATCATGTTTCGAATAGTGTGGTGCCGAATGTTTCTCAGTGATTTTCCAAACGGACAAGCCCCAAGGACGTTTACTGGACAAAAGAGCATGTGGTAATAGAATGTCACGATTCAACAAACCACTATGCCTACCTTCACTGCCACAAATTAATGCAAACATTTTAATAGAGGACACATTACGAAGAGGATCTTTAGCACAGTAATAAAATTTTATTTCACAAAATGAGTAAAGTGCGCCATTGCTTTAACGTATAACTTAATTAAAATGTTTTTCCAGATAATTAAACTCACAGTAAAGTGTCATTTTGAAAAATGATAAACGCAGCATGTTATAAAATGATATTGCCTCCAGGTATAACCGTGCCATTTGTTTCCCAGGACTGGCAACCGGGTCGCAATGTGACCTTTGTGGTCATTCTAACACATCGTGACTTATGACCTCGCTGTCCTAACGGTTAGTGACATGTGCGTTTAGTCCCAACGAATTTAAATACGTGTTTCAAGAAATTATTTGTTTGTGTTTGCAAGTAACATAAGGTACGTACACCTGCGTGTCTATAAATTCAAGTATAGTATTAAAACTGAATAATAGGACAGCATATGTTTACAATTATACGTTCCGTTTATTTTAATGTATAATCCTCAATTTCAAATTTTCCTCTAGGTATAAGATTAATATCAGTTATCAAAAACAAACTTGGTTTTACTGGCACTACCAAATCCGAAGGTTCATGGTCACGCGGTCATAAGCTTCCTATACATCCGTATCCTGATTCAGATTTTCCAGTCATTCCCAGTATAATTTTATCTCCCTCAAATCACTGATAATGTTATTCTCCAACATAATTCCTGGTCTACCTTCTGGATGTTTTCCTTCTGATTTTCATACAAAACTCGATACCTCTTTTCCATTCCCCACCGACCTCAGACTTGGTGACTTGTTTTTATTAGATCAGCTATTCCATAAATATCACGTTGTTCACTATTATGTAGTTTCCTACATTCGCCTGTCTATTCATCTGTCTTTCATCCAAAGCTTTTCCTAAGTTCTTTATTTTCAAATATTCATATAATTTTGCTTCTGTCTAGAGACCATATTTCAGAGTCATATAGTACAATGGGAACAATCGAAGATTTATATATTTAGATTAACATTTTAGAGAAATCGGGATGACAAGAGTCCCAGTAATGCATTTAATATGCGTTATCACATTTGAGCCCATATTTAATTTATTTCTAAGCATAATCCCTGTTTGTATTTTTTTTATTATATCCAAAGATTAAACCCGTTTTTTACCTTACGGTATATAAGGGTTGTAATTATGTAACATTAACAATTATAACATTTGTTGTTAAGAATATGACAAAGAGGACTGGAATAATTTTTTTCATTAAAATTCAAATGTGTTACAAGTTTATAACGTTCAAATCACAACATTGGACAATTAAATAGAATATGTTTGACTGTTTGTAATTTAATATTGTTTCTAGGTAATTAAATTTGCGATACTCCTTCAAAATTTCCCTCATTTGTTAAGAGCCATTCCCATTCAATGATGTATTTCTACGCACTACTACAATATTTAGTTTTAATAATATTGAATGGATTACACAACCGAACTCTAAACCAATATCCAGTTTCCCATTTTTTTTAATGTTTCCATAACAACCATAAAAACTGAAAATCTACGGTAGTTAATTGCAAAAAACAAATGTCTGAATCATGACCATGGTTTCATGGCAATTTCTGTGAATGTTCAGTTATTTTTGTAGTTGTTATGGAAACAACAAAAAACATTAAAAACCGGGGTCAGTGGTTTACCTTTCCATTTCAAGCTCCTGTTTCATATTGTTGTTTAATATAATGTGTGTGTGTGTCTTTTAGTATTTCCTATCACCTAATAATGGAAGAACATCAGCATATAGCCTACAATTATCTAATTAACATACTGAGTTATACGGCCTCTTTATCATCCAGAAATGATTTCACAGTTCTAGCACAAGACTAAATAATATGGGAGATAGTGCATCTCCTTGCTTTTAACAAATTATGTATTTAAAATTCCTAAAAACATTCATCTATCCGCAACCTATTGCTTGAGGCTCCCACCTTTCTAGACAATCGCTGGTTTGTCAACCTTGCGTGATGGCCGCCTTTACCCCAGGAAAAAAACGAGCCGACAGTCAGGGTGCCAACAGAAGGTTTAGGTCAGTTTTAAAATCCCTGACCCCACAGGGATTCAAACCCCCGACCTTCCAACTTATAGCGTATTGACAACAACAATGATAATAATAATAATAATAATAATAATAATAATAATAATAAATTGATCCTACAACTTATATTTCAAAAAATATTAAAAACGTAATACCAAGTGAGATCACGATATAATAAAGAAAAAACGAAGAGTGTGCCACAACATTCACTGCTCTCCCTTTCCTGATTTTTTTTTTCTTTCGTTTACACTGTTGTTCCTTTTTGTTCTACCTTTGTTAACCTTTTTATCTTATTCACACATACAAACACAAGACAGGACACACACCCAGACCCAAGGTGGAGATTTAAAATCCCCTACCCCGCCGGGAATCGAACCCGGGTCGCCGGAGTGGAAGGTAGGGACTCTACCGACTACGCCACGGCGACGGACTAGATATACTGTTCAACTAACTCTCTCTTTTTTTTAATACTGGTTTTCCTTCTTGTTTTACTTTTTCTCTTTTACCTGTTTGTTAATTCTCACATAGACACAAGGACATGACCCAAGGTGGAGATTTAAAATCCCCTACCCCGCCGGGAATCGAACACGGGTCGCCGGAGTGGAAGGTAGGGACTCTACCGACTACGTCACGGCGACGGTCAAATTTAAGTGTTTTTTTTAATTTCTTTCTTTGTCGTTTTCTTTCGTTTACACTGTTCTTCCTTTTTTATTTAACTTTGTTAACCTTTTTTATATTATTCACACATACAAACACAAGACAGGACACACACCCAGACCCAAGGTGGAGATTTAAAATCCCCTACCCCGCCGGGAATCGAACCCGGGTCGCCGGAGTGGAAGGTAGGGACTCTACCGACTACGCCACGGCGACGGACTAGATATACTGTTCAACTAACTCTTTTTTTTAATACTGGTTTTCCTTCTTGTTTTACTTTTTCTCTTTTACCTGTTTGTTAATTCTCACATAGACACAAGGACATGACCCAAGATGGAGATTTAAAATCTCCTACCCCGCCGGGAATCGAACCCGGGTCGCCGGAGTGGAAGGTAGGGACTCTACCTACTACGCCACGGCGACGGACTAGATATACTGTTCAACTAACTCTTTTTTTTTTAATACTGGGTTTCCTTCTTGTTTTACTTTTTCTCTTTTACCTGTTTGTTAATTCTCACATAGACACAAGGACATGACTCAAGATGGAGATTTAAAATCCCCTACCCCGCCGGGAATCGAACCCGGGTCGCCGGAGTGGAAGGTAGGGACTCTACCGACTACGCCACGGCGACGGACTAGATATACTGTTCAACTAACTCTTTTTTTTTTTAATACTGGTTTTCCTTCTTGTTTTACTTTTTCTCTTTTACCTGTTTGTTAATTCTCACATAGACACAAGGACATGACTCAAGATGGAGATTTAAAATCCCCTACCCCGCCGGGAATCGAACCCGGGTCGCCGGAGTGGAAGGTAGGGACTCTACCGACTACGCCACGGCGACGGACTAGATATACTGTTCAACTAACTCTTTTTTTTTTAATACTGGTTTTCCTTCTTGTTTTACTTTTTCTCTTTTACCTGTTTGTTAATTCTCACATAGACACAAGGACATGACTCAAGATGGAGATTTAAAATCCCCTACCCCGCCGGGAATCGAACCCGGGTCGCCGGAGTGGAAGGTAGGGACTCTACTGACTACGCCACGGCGACGGTCAAATTTAAGTGTTTTTTTTAATTTCTTTCTTTGTCGTTTTCTTTCATTTACACTGTTCTTCCTTTTTTGTTTAACTTTGTTAACCTTTTTTATATTATTCACACATACAAACACAAGACAGGACACACACCCAGACCCAAGGTGGAGATTTAAAATCCCCTACCCCGCCGGGAATCGAACCCGGGTCGCCGGAGTGAAGTTACCGACTACGTCACGGCGACGGTCAAATTTAAGTGTTTTTTTTTAATTTCTTTCTTTGTCGTTTTCTTTCGTTTACACTGTTCTTCCTTTTTTGTTTAACTTTGTTAACTTTTTTTATCTTATTCACACATACAAACACAAGACAGGACACACACCCAGACCCAAGGTGGAGATTTAAAATCCCCTACCCCGCCGGGAATCGAACCCGGGTCGCCGGAGTGGAAGGTAGGGACTCTACCGACTACGCCACGGCGACGGTCAAATTTAAGTGTTTTTTTTAATTTCTTTCTTTGTCGTTTTCTTTCGTTTACACTGTTCTTCCTTTTTTGTTTAACTTTGTTAACCTTTTTTATCTTATTCACACATACAAACACAAGACAGGACACACACCCAGACCCAAGGTGGAGATTTAAAATCCCCTACCCCGCCGGGAATCGAACCCGGGTTGCCGGAGTGAAGTTAGGGACTCTACCGACTACATCACGGCGACGGACTAGATATACTGTTCAACTAACACTCTCTTTTTTTAATACTGGTTTTCCTTCTCGTTTTGCTTTTTCTCTTTTACCTGTTTGTTAATTCTCACATAGACACAAGGACATGACCCAAGATGGAGATTTAAACTCCCCTACCCCGCCGGGAATCGAACACGGGTCGCCGGAGTGGAAGGTAGGGACTCTAGCGACTAAGCCACGGCGACGGGCATCTTTTAAATTTATACTGGTTTTCCTTTTTGTTTTACCTTTTCTCCTTTTTTTTTGTTTTTGTTTTTTTTTTACCTGTTTGTTAACTTCCTTTAACTCTCACATAGACACAAGGACAGGGCACACATACCCAGACCCAAGGAGGAGATTTTTAAAATCCCTACCCCGCCAGGAATCGAACACGAGTCGTCGGAGTGGAAGGTAGGGACTCTACCGACTACGGCGACGGACAGATTCAATAGCACTGCGATACACTTGACAAAAAGTTATGGAATAAGAATAGGTACACAAGTTACAAATATTGTGTCATTTTTATTACAGTGTTTATAATGATCGTGTTCTATTCGTCCAGAAACACAACTAATATTTTCAGGACACGTAGTATTAAGATGCATATGATAGAAAAGAAATAAATCTAGTATTACGTCAGACATTCCTTACGTTAGCCATCTAGTCAGCTCTTAGCTGTACGGAGGAATTTTCTCAGGCGGTAGCATTTCTGACTCATTATGGATAATCCGAGCTCAAACCCCCGTTTTATTCTAGTTTTCCTGAATCAACAAGGCAAGATATTGATTTCGAATTTTATTAACAATACCAATTTCACATAATTAAATTAGAAAACGAATGGCAAACAAAATAGAAGGACACAAATTACTGACTACACCTAAAAATCTTTGACGGGATATGACCTAGATGTTGAAAGTTTATAAATTAAGTAAATAAAATAAGAAAACTAGCATTTGAGAATAAAGTTCATAAGAGCATTTTTTGGCAGAGAGATGAACAGACAGGCGAATGGAGAAGACTGCATAACCGTTAGCTGCATGATCTTTATAGAAAACCAGATACAATAAGAACAGTTAGTCTCGTAGACTTCGGTGGATAGGACATGTGACACGAATGGAAACGAAAGAGGGGCATGGAAGATTCTTGTAGGAAAACCAAAGGGAAAACGCCCAGTAGGTAGATCAAAAACGAGGTGGGTAATAAGATTAGCCATGATTTGAGGGAAGTAGATTACACATGGGATGATTGGAAAACATTCGCTCAGGTTAGGGATGTGTATAGAGCTTATCTCTGCGCGGACATAAACCTACGGGTTCGAGAGTACCAGTGAATGAGTTAGTATTGTTCATAAAGTAAATGTTCAGAATATGTCCAGCCAAGTAAATCGGCTAGGTTTGAGATATGAAATAACACTTGAATGCTGACTCAGCAGTGGCAAGAAATATCTTTTCAATATACAATGCAAGCAGTGGATGAATAGTAAAGACCCGTGACAGCATTGCAATTCAACAAATATTTGTATGGAAACTGATACATGTCTACACAAACATTACATAAAAAACTGACAGGAGATCCTTAGTAAGATATTGTAAAGCTTATAAAATATACAGTAATTACAATGACAGATAATAGCAGTTTAATTGTTAATCTTCCTTTATGTGAATGATAAAGTATTCTACTGTAATTTACAAATAGGCATCTGTAACCTGGAAGTAGCATTCTACATATTAATCCATTCCCAAAACTAATTAAAATTATCAATACGCTTTTAACAAATTAAATGCGCTAAACGTTGTAAGTTGTGAAATTTATCTCGTTAATTTTGTAAAGTTGAACTTACCTGTTGGTATTTCTTCACAACAAAATAAAATCTCTTTAATTAACATAGAATCAATTCGGAATTTAATAAATGTATAATAGGTAGTGACTTCACCGTAGCCGAGTGGTTTAAGGCATGATGGATTGGCGCGAGCTACGGAACTCAAGCTGGTTCGAGTCCTTGTGGGAGAATACAGGGTTACAGCCCTGTTCTTGGGCGGCTGAAATAACTACATTCTGTAATTGAGTGTATGTTTAATTTATTTATTATTATTATTATCATCATCATCATCAGTAATCTAACAAGAGGTTGTGATTTTATCTAATGAAAAACTCAACCTCGCGTTGGATTTGGAGCGACTATTTAGCGAATAATACACCAGAAGCTAAAAATAATTATAATGTTAATATTTACCAAATGTGAGATCATACATTGTTGAATCGTTATCCTTGTAAAATAAATTAATTTGCGGAGATACTCATTACGAACAGGAAGAGGCAAAATTATCAACAGGAAGAGGCAAAATTGTCGGTCTATGAGTTAAATAGTCATTTTATTATTATTTTAACAGTAGTACTGGAGGTATGAATACTGTAAGAATAGTGGTACGAAGAATAGCAACAGTTATATTGGATTATGTATAATTAGTCGTCTATTAGTACAGATTGTACAACAATCCTTTAAAAATACATTTTTGAATTCATTGAAATGTTATTCCACTTCTTTTTAACTTTTTGAACCGTAAGCTCAGTATGTAATACGAGACTACCATCAAGAAATACTATATCAAAAATGTTTCAATTTGCCTTCAATGTTCTTCTATTGAGTGAATGTGCTGACATTAAGATATTCGTAGTTTAGAGTGGATTATTTTATGTTGGAAGAGTTCATCATCATCACTTGGTGACAGCTATTGGTGCTGTCCAGTGTGCCTTTTCCTGGGACTTGTGTTTGTCCCTTGTCGGCGAATTCGCATGTGTATTCGGTATTGGGTTGAGCTGGTATACCCTAGCCTACACGGCGATTTTATGGGGATTTATTTTATTGTTTGGAGTAATGTGAGATCTATATGGATACTGTTGCCAAGACGAATAGATCTCGCTTGATTGGGGCATCGGAAACCGTGTCGCTGAAGAGCTCGGCTCGATTCAGGACCGGAATGAGCCACGCCACTCTGCGCTGATCTTTCTGACCTTAGTTGCTACATGCTAAGTACTATGGATTATTTATTTGGTGAAATATGTTTCTATGTGTAGTACGCCATTGTGAAAGGTGTCCTACAATAGCATGCTACGGATCACAGCCACATATAATGTGAGCTTGATCCTACGGTACAGTGACGGTGACTTGAAAAACGGATATAATATTACTATGCCTTGATGGGCTCTGGTTTTTGAAGAGTTAATCGCTCCGCAAAGTTGCGTAGTTGAGAATTCGCAACACCCTACAGTACATTTCATTCCTTGCTCTCAGAAAGCCGAAATGCAATTTTTTTCGGGGATATGTTCTAGTACTTCGGTGCAATAATTCCCGAGATGTTAAACAATGCGCTTCTTTTAAATTAAAAGCATAATATTGCAATAGGCATATGTTAAACAATGAGTGTATTTGAATTATAAAAAAATATCATAACATTTTATATGAAACTAGCGGACCCGGCAGACCCGAACGTTCAATTCTCGTATCATGGCCAGACGATAATAATATGTTACTTTTTTTTTACCCATAAAATTTACTAATTAAGACGTAATTAAATATTACTAAATAACTTCGCAAGAAAACTACTCACTGACATTTGCTGTGGCTCAAGGAGCGTGCATGATGGAGTCACATTGTTTTCGAGCTGAATATGTCGATAATACAGATAACTACACGTCTGACATTAAAAAATCCTATAATCCGAAAGCAGTGCCGCCTACAGAGTTCAATTGTGAATCTAAACCATCCACGGATCCACTCAAATACACACAAAAAAATCATCAAAATCGTTTAAGCAGTTTTTAATTTCCGGTTTCAAGTAAACATCCACTTCTAATTGTCGGATTTCGCTCATTATTGGATAATACCTACCACGGTTAATTTTAATACGATATACTATGAGTTCTGTTGTGAAACATGAAAAAATGTGACCGCTAGAGCGATTTTTAAATATTCACTTAGGTGAACTCCTACACCTAATAGTTTTAGGGGTCCAATTGTGAATCTAAATATCGAGGAAACCAATCACACACACACACAATTTCATCACAATCGATCCAGTTGTTTAGGAGGAGTTCAGTGACAAATACACGTAGGCATACAGAAGAATTTATTATAGGTTTTATATATATATATATATATATATATATATATATATATATATATAACTACCACACCTATAATTCCCTAGTAAAGCTGCAAAGCATAGCATGAAAATGCAGTGAAAGACCTACTGTCGGGCAGAATTACTATGGATGGATATATATATATATATATATATATATATATATATACTATTTTTTATTATCTTTATATATATAAAGATAATAAAAAAATAGGTCTGGCTGCATCTTAGTATGAACAAGTCTAAAAGTATACGCCTAGAGATAATAGGAAAGATTTGGTAATAGTGCATACTATTACGATTGGTAATCACGCATCTGCAATGAAATAATCCATTCACATGGAGATCCTCCATGATCTAGTCCAAATACATGTCATCCAGAAGGAATAGAGACGGCAAAGTTAAACTGAGAAATGAAGAGAGAAAGGAAGAACGGAAATTAAAAGTCTTTCACGCAGGAATTGCGTAAACGAAGTCGAATTTATGGTCCGATTTTGCTGTTTTACGGAATATTTCTTTTGTTAGCCCTTAAACTGGACAAAACTTATTTAAACGTGTCCGACTCCAGTAAAATTAGCCATATAAGTTATTACCTAGGCTTATTGCATGTTGTATAATGACACAAATTTAAATTATTTCTGATTCATTTTCAGTTATTTTATTAAAACTATTAAGCTAATATATTTTATAGGATACAATGCCAATGTAAGGTTAATTAAAATGCACGATACCATATACAAAGCAACAAAGCAAACATGGCGGCTACAACAGTGAATTTTTAATTTTGGGTTTCAGGTAAACCCTATTTCTAATAGTCGAATTCCGCCGATTTTTAGAGAAAGTATTCCTCGATTTATTCCAATAGCATATACAGAGTGTTTGAACCTATGGCCCGGGTTCCCGAAAGTAGTCCCCGCCCGGATAACCGAATGGGGGATTATTTGACATCCGGAAAATTTTACGTCATTGGAACCCATGTCCGCATTTCTTGACGGTTGTATTTTTACGGTGAAAGATCGTCACTCTTTCGACCAAGGTATTTTTTTCGACTGGCTTATCACCTTCGACCAGTCCGGGCGGCATAGGTAACCCTATCGGCAGCAATACTACCGCCAGCATAGCTCTCGGGATCATTTAAGCACGTAAGTCACTCCACCACGACAAGGTAAAGCTACCCAAGGAAGAAAGAAGATTACAACTATTTGAGAATAAAGTTCTTAGGAATTTTTTTGGACCAAAGAGAGATGAAAAGATAGCTGAATGGAGAAGACTACATAACAGTGAACTAATATGGTCTTTATAGGAAATCAGATATAATAACAGTTAAGTCTCGCACACTGCGAGGGCATAACATATGGTACGAATGGGGAATGAAAGATGTGCATGGAATATTCTTGTAGGAAAACCTGAGGGAAAACGCCCAGTTGATAGAGCAAGAATGAGGTGGAAGAATAACATTAACCATGATTTAAAGGAAGTAGATTATACAGAGTATGATTGGGAAAAACAGCTCTCATAGGGATGTATGGAGAGCTTATGTCCGCGCGGCTATGAATCTATGGATTCGATAATGCCAGTGACTTGGTTAGTTAGCATATACAGAGGGGGAAAAAATTGCGACCAGTAGATAGATTTTTAAATTTTCGTTTCACTCCTAATGGTCCAAACTCGACCCTAACGTTTTAATTGACTGTCATATGCCTATTTTGGTTTCTATAAAACAAAAATTACGGCCTCTAGAGCGTTGACAGATACATATTACGTATATTTTCTGTCACGGTCATTTTCGGTGTCTACTACACAGTATCGGTGAAAATTTACAAAAAAAATGCAAAAATATGTTCATGATAACATCCTCAATAGCTTCATTCCTATAGAACTCGCTAGAAGGGTGCATAAAATTAATGAAGGGAAGTAAAATAAAATGAAAGATCAATATTATTGTGTTAGAAATGGCTGCCTATTGAAATGGCCGTTGTAAAGTTCAAAGATGTATACAGGGGGAAGTCTTTTATAATTCATAAGTCTCTCTAATGTCATGTTGATCACGTCGAACACATTACATACATTCAAAGAAGGACATTCAAGAAATTCACACAAGAAGGATTCAATATCTGGAGACATGAGGATTCCGACGTAACTTTCCTTATCCAACATGATTGATAGCAATATTTTCGCTCAACACGAACATTCATCACCATTTCATTTTAACTTGAAATTGATTTCTTCCTGTTGTCTGCAATATTTCACATTCTACCAGTAACTTACTTTCTTTCCTACGAAATGATGCTGACATTTTCAACCATTACACGTTTTCAGATTTACATTTTTATTGACTTTTTATATAAAATTATGAGCATTTTGTTATGAGTATAAACGTGCTGATCTAGTAAAAATAAAAAGTTGAAGCAGCTACGATACTTTAATAATAATAATAATAATAATAATAATAATCCATCCATAGTAATTCTGCCCGAAGGCAGTTCCTTCACTGCAATCATAGCATTTTCATGCTATGCTTTGCAGCTTTACTAGGGAATTGTAGGTGTGATAGCTTCCCGTTGCGTTCTACACCGGTGAAGGATGATGATGATGATGATGATGGCCATATGATTTCGGGGACCATTTGGGCCTTAAAGTTTTTCTGACATTTGTCTTAAAGGTGACGAAAAACCCCGATAAAAACCTCACCCAGAAAAACTGTCCCGACCGGGAATCGAACCCGGGCCCGCTGCGTGACAAGGCAGCACGCTACTTCGAGACCACAGCGGTGGACTATAATAATAATAATAATAATAATAATAATAATAATAATAATAATAACAACTCACTGACATCATTGAACCCGTAGGCTCATGGCCGCACAGACATAAGCTATTCATTAGAGCCTTTGCATGGATTCCCTGAAGTAGTCTACTAATTAATATCGCCTCAGTACGATGGTTGTCCGTTTATATAAAAGCGGGTTCCGCGTGACAATGCGTAACACGCATAATTATTATAGTGGCGGTAGTCGGCATCTTTGTATTTAATTACATATAACAATCGGCCACAGTGGACTAGTGGTTATGCTCCTTGCCTCTGGTCCCGAGGTCGCGGGTTCAAACCCGGCCGGGGTCGATGGGTTTTTTTAGGATGGAAAAATCTAAGGAGCAAGTCCTCCGGGAGGGACTTTAAGCCGTGGGTCCCGAGTCTAAAGATTATCAGGCTCGTAAAAAATCCTTAAGCCTGAATGAAAAGGCCTCTAAGCAAAATTTATCGAATTTTCCCGCTCCTAGTATTACCTTGGTCTTCTAGATGTCAGTGTGAGGCGGAACGCTGACCACGGACCACTCAAAATGGCATAGGCCTATATACGAAAACAAGTGTAACTAAATTAGTTTAGTTCAAATTCTTCCCTGTAAGGGGAGAGCGCATAAATCTCTGTAAGGGAAAATATAACAGCTGCGGGGAAACAAAGCGAGCCGCTGGACAACCACCATTGTGAGACAATAATAAAAACGTTGCTTAAAATACACAATAATTAAAATTTATATGTAACATAAGTCTAAAGTCACTCATCTACATATTATTGAGCAAAAATTACAATTTTTTTTTCCAAAAAAAGTCCTTCACTTCTTGCTACAAATTAGGCATTATATTATTTTTTCCTTGATTTTTATGAAATGGTATTATCACCTCACTATGATGGTTGTCCGTTTATATAAAAGCGGGTGCCGCGAGACAATGCTTCATAATGATTAACATGCGAATTATTATAGTGGCGGTAGTCGGCATCTTAGTATTTAATTATTTATAACAAAGCGGGGAAACAAAGCGAGCCTTTGACAACCATCATAGTGAGGCGATAATTACATGGAATGCAGAAACAATCAAAAATAACTGTAACAATTAACTTAAAGATGTCCCCTAAACAAATAAGATTAATTTAAATAATACATATTCTGAATCACTTATGATTTATATTATTTGATTTTATACAACGTGTCTGAGAATTGATAGGGATAAATTTCAAATATTGTGATGAGATACATATAAACATTTTGGATAGAGAACTTATGACTCACAGGTTTAGAATTCCACGTAATGGTACTAATTCTGTTGAGTCAAAAGTTCAATTTTTTTCCTAAACAGCGCAGTTCACGAATTACAAAATCCTATTCATTGCGTATTACGTTACATTTTTTTTAATTGACGGCGGTAATTAATCAGTATAATTATTATACAGTATAATATTTTATTATAGCCCAGATATCTACAGAGAAAACGAAAATTATGGCATTTCAAGGTGTACATCCTGTCAGAAGTAAAATTGTACTTAAAAACAAAATTTTGGAGCAGGTGAATATACAAAAATATCTAAATTTTTAAGAATTTTAGGGTTAATAAATTATATCTTCAAGCCACAGTAAGTCCAAAAAAATTCAAGACTAAAAGTGCATAAAACACTGGCTCTTCCAACTCTTTTGTATGGTAGCGAAATACGGACGTTGAAACAGAAGGACATACAGAGACTTACATCTGCTGAAATGATATACCTTCGGAGGACTGCAGGATACACACTACTAGATCACAAAAAAAAAAAATGAAGACATCTTAGAACATGGAACCTTCAGAAAACAAAATTTCTGATTATAAGTCAAGATAGATGCAACATGTTCATCGAATGGAAAATCACAGGATACCCAAACAAATGTTAAGATATCAACCTGCAGGAAGAAGAAGACCAAGACGTCCACTCAAAAGACTTCTGGATGGTGTTTCTCTTGAGGTCGAAACAAGTCAACAAATGACCTAAATTCGTGAATGTACTATGATGGTGATGATTATTATTATAGCCCATCGTTGTTGTCTCGTATGCAGATGACTCGGGTTCGTACACCGGTCGACACAAGTTTCCTGGGAGATTTTTTTTTATTTTTCCTCACCTATAATACAAGTGTCAGGAAACTTTAAGCCTCAAACAGTCCCCGAACAACATCTGGCCATCATGATCATATTCGCCATGTTTAGTATAAATGTGTGTGTGTGTGTGTAAATGGTGTGTTTCGTCTTAATGTTGTGTTGTCTGGGAGGAACCCCGGACATTGAGCTGATCTCTCATTCAGGGAAGCCCTCTATGTCCTTGTGTGGTAAAAAAAAGTGTGAGTCATAGTTTAAAACCCCTTTCCCAACAGGTCGTGTCATTGTAAGGTCCAGGTGGTATGTAGCATGTAAGGGGGAAAAAAAAAGCCTATAAGGTGTGAACATAAATTGAGTTAACGGAATTATATACAGAGTGTAACAGGACCTCACCAACAAAATGATAGGGATGATAAACCTTGCAAAGAGGATCATTTTTTGTGAAGGAACATACAGTCGCAAACACGTCGTTTATGAGTTATGAGCAGATGAAGGTATTCACCCGTAAGGGTCGGAGTTCAATACAAACAATTGTACACATATTTTATTGAAAAATGGCAAGTTTTTATAATAAGTGTTGAAACATTAAATATTTTAACGACGTCAAAAAGAGTTCTGCCATGATCAGCCGTGCTGGCCCATATCAAGCATGCAATGAGGCACAGGGTCGTCTGTTTGAACACTTATTGTAAAAACATGTATTTTTTCAATAAAGTGGTATGTGTACAATTGTTTGTATTGAACTCCGACTCTTACGGGTGAACGCCTTCATCTGCTCATAACTCAAACGACGTGTTTGCGATTGTATGTTCCTTCACAAAAAAATGGTCCTCTCTGCATGGCCTATCATCCCCATCATTTTGTCGATGAGGTCTGTTACACCCTGTATATATATATATATATATATTTATTTATTTATTAGGGCGGGAATTAAGCATTGCAACAAATTATACAATATAGACTATTCTAATTTATCAGCAGCCTTTATATAACTAAAAATGTTTGTAGTGCAATGGGAAATTTGTTCCCACATAGCATATACAAGGGGGGAAAAAATGTTAAAGCAATAAAATGAAAATAATAAATTTGCTGTTTAAAACGTTAGTATAGAGGTAACCAAAATAATTTTCTCGACTTTTAAATGTTTAAAAATCTGTTCACATTCACTTCATAGGAAACGTGGATCGGATTGAGTGGTTATTAAAAATGGTAATTTGTCATTATTTGTGAAATGAACTAACACATTTACTTTCTGATAATGAATAAAATAAATAAATTCTTACAAATCGTTAAAAATAGTATAGTTACAGTTTCAAGAAAACTTTGTACAAATTAAAACTCCAGACGATTTCTTGGATTTTGCGCCTAGATACGGGAGATTTAAGAAAATACCCAAACTTCTTTGAATTTTAACTTCCAGAATATGAAGAATAAAACCTGGAAAAAGAACATTACACTCCTATATCTCTTAAGAAAATGCTATATTTCGCAACTATTTGTGAGAATTCTTAGATACGGTATCAGACATCATCCATCTTTTATAATTCTTTACACTTAAATATGTTACGTTAAAACTTATAACTAACTCACTGGCACTATCGAATCTGTAGGTTTCATGGCAGCGTGGACATAAGCTCTCCATACATCCCTATCCTGAGCCAATGTTTTTCAATCATTCCCTGTAGAATGTACTTCACTCACATCATAGTTAATGTTATTCTCCCACCTCATTCTTGGTCTACAAACTGGGCGTTTTCCCTCTGGTTTTTCTACAAGAAACTTCCATGCACATATTTCATTTCCCATTTGTGCCACATGTCCCATCGCAGTCTACGAGATTTAATTGTTCTTATTATATCTGGCTTCCTATAAAAACCATGTAGTTCACTGTCATGTAAGTCTTCTCCACTTACCCGTCTGTTCATCTCTCTTTGGTCCAAAAATCTTCCTAAGAACTTTAATCTCAAATACTCGTAATCTCCTTTCCTACCTTAAAGTAACAATCCATGCTTCGCACCCATATAACTGGTAGAATAATAGTTTTATATATTTTCAGTTTAACGTTTTTTTGAAAGGAGTTGGAGCATCAAGAGTCTCTGCAATGCATAATATCACGCATTTCCAGAATTGAGCCTATGTTTAATTTATTTTGTGCATCTCATTCCTGTCTGTGATTAATGTTCCTATGTTTTTGAATTCAGCCACTTCTTCTGTTATAACTTATAACTATAAATTACATTTATTCCAGTCCCGTTTAAGATTCCGAAAATCTAATTTATAGATTACGAAACAACTTATTGCTATTAATGTTTTATGTATGTTACCTTAATACTTTAGACGATGCTGTACCAATTAGCTCTTAAGACCCAATAACTTACTAAGTGGATCCTACCCTGATGGCTACTAATCTAATTCACAGAGGCGTGCATAAATCAGTGCGCACGCTCTTCAGCAATCCAAAGAAAACGGAACATGAAGGTACTTCTATACATTCTTAAAGTCATAAATTGAACACCTGACCATAATTAATATATTACTATTCAACGAACAGTTATAACTGTGTTCTCCATACACAATTTATTAGAGCTTTTATCTTCTTAAGTCCGCCGCTGTGGTCTCGAGGTAGCGTGCTGCCTTGTCACGCAGCGGGCCCGGGTTCGATTCCCGGTCGGGGCAGTTTTTCTGAATGAGGTTTTTATCGGGGTTTTTCCTCACCTGTAGACAAATGTCAGGAAAACTTTAAGGCCCAAACGGTCCCCGAAATCATATGGCCGTCATCATCATTATCACCCTTATCATTATCATCATCACCATCATCCTTCACCGGTGTGGAAAGCAACGGGAAGCTACCACACCTTCACAATTCCCTAGTAAAGCTGCAAGCATAGCATGAAAATCCTATGATTGCAGTGAAGGACCTGCCCTCGGGCAGAATTACTATGGATGGATGGATTATCTTCTTAATACAGTTCATCCAGTTTATGCATAATTAAACACAAGCATATACATACAGTCTTGAACTTTTATTTTATTTGCCATCGCTGCCATTAGAAGGTAAATTTCAATTTTAAGAAACCATCCTTTCAACAATTCTACTTTATAGAATATACTTACAATTTAAAATTTTTAATGTATTTACAAAATTTATTTTACCAATTTAGAAAAAATAATTGTATTTTGTCCTTGTGGCAATCCTCTAAGGAGGAAAGTTTTCTATAATAAAAAAAATTGTCCTGAAAAACAAATTTCATACCAATTGATATGAACCTAATATCAAATGATCCGTAAAATAAGCGAAATTGTTTAAACTTTTATTTGTTATTTAATTAATTTTTACAAATTGATGATATATTATCGTAAAGTTTGTTCAAAATAAACCAGAAAAGTTGCGAAGTATTAAATATGATGTAATATTACAAATCACACAATAATTAATAGCAAATTTGAATTCCCTACCCTGTACTGACAATGCCAATGAATCCTCACATTCTTCTCACCCCACCACTGCCTACCTGCTAAAAGAATGTTTTTCTCCTCGTTCAACTACTCTTAAAATCGCCCATATTAATGCTCAAAGCATTCTGCCTCACATTCATGAAATTCGACATTTATTTTCCGAGATTTCTCTGCATGCGATCTTAATATCTGAGTCCTGGCTTAAACCTTCCCTTCACTCCTCACTTGTTGATATTGACGGGTATACCCTCTGTCGCAATGATAGACTAGGGAAAAGAGGTGGGGGAGTTGCGATGTATATCAAATCGAACTTAGAGCCCAAAGTCATTCTTCACTCCTCCCCTGATTACAATGCACGACCAGAATTCCTCTTCATTGAAATTTCAGCTAGTTTACAGAGATGTCTCCTGTGTGTGGTGTACAAACCTCCGAAAGTAGAGTATCTTAGTGACATAGAAACACCCTTATTAAGTTTACTGCCGCATTATCAGCATGTTATAGTAATGGGCGACTTTAACTCTAACTTACTTTCTTCCTCATCTTCATCATCAGAACTACTGGCATTATTTCACGCATGCAATATGTATGTCTTGCCTTTACAACCAACTCATCACACATCGACGACTGATACATTAATAGACATCATAGCCACGACAAATTCACAGAAAATTATAAACTACGGACAAATATCTGCCCCCGGCATATCAGCCCATGACGTCATATATATCGAATACTCTCTCCAGTGTCCTAGGACTCGTCCTAAATTATTAACGTATCGAAATTTAAAAAATATTAACCAGCAAGCTCTAATTGCAGACGCTATCGACATGCCGTGGCATGATATTTGACCCTATTCACAATTGACGAAAAATTGTTTAAATTTAACAATATGATATTAGAACTTTACGACAACATGCCCCCTTGAAGACTAGACGAATTACTAAATCCCCAGCTCCCTGGATGTCCCACGAAATTCGACTACTGATGGCTGAGAGGGATGCTGCTTTTCGAAAATATAGACGGGACAAAAGTGACGCTAACTTAAGACAATATAAGACATTAAGAAACAAAACGAATCAAAACATTAGGAACGCTAAGTTGCGGTATGCTAATAGTCTCATTGATCCAAACACAAATGCAAGTGATATGTGGAAACGTATTAGATCAATGGGTCTACGGCAGCCGACAACCAAAGGAGAGAGCATTAACATATCACTGGACGATCTAAACCAACATTTCACATCATATGCCACACTTAACATAAACACTACGACCAAACAACAACTATAGATGAGCTCCTATCCACACCTACTCCTTCCCGAGAAAAATTCTTCTTTTCCTATATAATGCCAATCGACGTTAAACTATCCCTGGACCGCATTAGAACTAAAACACAAGGTATAGACAATATAAGTATCGACTTTTTAAAGAAAATACTCCATGTCATACTCCCAACTGTAACCCATATATTCAATGCCTCAATTATGACCTCAACTTACCCCGAACTCTGGAAAAAAGCTATAGTCAGACCAATCCCTAAAATTAAATTACCTGTAACACCAAACGACTTTAGACCAATCAGCATCCTCCCAGTCCTATCTAAGGCCTTGGAGCGCATTGTTCATGAACAATTAACTGATTACCTTAACACTCATAACATACTCGACCCATACCAATCAGGTTTTAGGACAGGCCATAGTACGGCAACCGCACTTCTTAAAGTTGCCGAAGATACGCGTGAAGCAATGGACAGTGGCCACATGACAATATTTACACTCTTGGACTTCAGCAAGCTTTCGACACTGTTGACACTGACATATTAATAGCAAAATTACGCGCTCTGAATCTTTCGGACAATGCTGTTAACTGGCTTGGATCCTATCTTCATGGTCGCCAGCAATGTGTATCCAATGCAGAACTTTCCTCATCCTGGCTATCACTGAAGGGTGGCGTCCAACAAGGTTCAGTGTTAGGACCACTTCTGTTCTCTATCTATGTTAACGATATATCCACTAGACTTACCTATTGTCGATATCACCTATACGCTGACGATTTGCAAATTTACATTCACTCCCATCCTGACGATGTACATGACACACTAGACAAATTAAATAGTGACCTAGACTCAATTTCCCATGGTCGAAGAAACATGGACTTAATCTAAATACTGACAAGACACAGTGCATAATTATAGGACATCGGCGAATCCAAAGCATTATAAATTACGAAAATATCCCTACCATTCTCCTAAATGACAAAAATATCCCCTACAGCTCAGTAGTAAAAAATCTGGGTATCTATATGGACCAACACCTAGACTGGAAAATCCAGGTGAATAATACTGCAAGAAAGTGTTCTCAATTCTTCACTCCCTAAATAGTTTTAAAAACTTCCTTCCTACAAAATTAAAACAAATACTTGTACAGACTCTTATAATGCCACACTTCGACTACTGCGACATATTACTGACTAATCTTACAACTGATCTATCTGACAGACTACAGCGTGCTCATAATGCGTGCATTCGATTTATATTCAATCTCCGTCGTTATGACCACGTGTCTCCTTCATTTCAGGCCTTATCATGGCTACGCCTAAATGACAGAAGAACTTTACATTCACATACCTTACTATTCCAAATTCTGCACACATATTTACCAACTTATTTAACAACACGTTTTCAACATTTATCGGCTTATCACAATTTAGGAACAAGATCACAAGACTCTTCTTTACTTTTGATACCACAACACAGGACCTGTCTGTACTCTGAATCTTACACAATATCTATGGCTAGAGCATGGAACTCACTTCCCAGTCATGTCAGGGACTGTCAATCGCTATCATTATTTAAATCCAAATTAACTGATATCTTAAGTTCGACACAATGAAAACATTAACTACATAACAACTATATAGAGCATTCTATTAATAATCATGTAGGAAGCTACTTACTTTATTTTATATCATTTTAATTTTATTATATTCTATGTTTTTGTTAGCATTAGCTAGTATTAGATCCATCATCATTGTATTTTGTTTAGTCTGTATTTTAATATCTTAAAATTGTAATATGTACGTAATTTTTGTATAATTTTACTATTCGCTGGTTGAGTGGAAGAGAAGGCCTTATGGCCTTAACTCTGCCAGCTAAAATAAATCATTATTATTATTATTATTACTGCAAAATCACTACGCTATATAGCCTACTATTTATTCTACAATCCTTAAAATTGTTTGATGTAACGTAATTATATAAAAATTATGTCTCTTTTCTGTAGTAGGAATATAAAATTCCCAAGATTAACTAAGAAATTTCTCCTAGACCGATTCAAATGTATGATGATTCCAGGACACAATTAGTAAATATTCTAGTCAAAAATACACAGTTTACATAAAGCTCAAAAGATCTAATTTAAATAAAATCCAAAATTGATATCTATATATTTAGATGAAAATGGCACAGTTATTAAAATATAGTGGCTAAGTTTACATATATATATATATATATCCACCGCTGTGGTCTCGAGGTAGCGTGCTGCCTTGTCACGCAGCGGGCCCGGGTTCGATCCCCGGTCGGGGCAGTTTTTTCTGGGTGAGGTTTTTATCGGGGTTTTTCCTCACCTGTAAAACAAATGTCAGGAAAACTTTAAGGCCCAAACGGTCCCCGAAATCATATGGCCATCATGATCATCATTAACATTATCATCATCATCCTTCACCGGTGAGGAAAGCAACGGGAAGCTACCACACCTACACAATTCCCTAGTAAAGCTGCAAGCATAGCATGAAAAATGCTATGATTGCAGTGAAGGACCTGCCTTCGGGCAGAATTACTATGGATGTATATATATATATATATATATATACGCTACAGCGTAGTGGTTAAGGCACTGCGCTACAAGCCGAAAGGTCGAGGGTTCGAGTCCCTGTGGGTCAGGATTTTTAAACTGATCCAAACTTTCTGGCGGCACTATGACCCTGGGGTAGACTCAGCCTCTAACGGAAATGAGTACCAGACGTTTATTTTGGGGTAAAGGCGGCCGTCACTTTAAACTTTACTTTATATATTATATAATATATTCGATATAAATGCATTTGCCAATTTATGTACGAAGACATATAATATGATAGTTCCTACCAAATAAAGCAGTATCTTCTTTATATTACTAGTTAATGCATATTAAATACTGAAGGGTAATATGCCTACATGATTGAAAATTAAAAATAATGGAAGAAAATAAATTCAAATGTGAAAACGTACACGGTGTACATCAAGTTTATTCGACCCCATCAGAAAATGTGAAATATGTTAAATAAAATTAATAATGTTGTGAAGATATTTTACTTAATAAAATTACAAAAAATAAAATAATTTTAATGTTTATAAATAAACATAATTCATGATGGAGTATTGTTAGAAAAGCAAAAGCATTCATCCACGGATGAAACCTTATTTCAACGACAGCAAAAACGTTTATGCTAATGTTTCCCTATACAATATATGTTTGCACAACAAACTCAAATTGATTATATTTATACCATGAAACACTGAAAACTGCATTTTTTTTTTAATTTTAACTTTGAAATTCTGTTACAAAATATCAATTTTATTATATTACGTCTATTACGAGCTTCGGGTGAAGTTTTAGTAGCTTTATGTCTTCTTTCACTGTAACAGGAATTATATTACATTTTCTTAAACGTGTACTTAGAAATCTTTTTCATGTACGGTATATAGGCCTTCATAGCTTTATTGATTCATTATAATGCTGAACAATTCCCATCTATCAGTAAAACCGTGAATGAAATATAATTTACAACGCCATTTGATGGTTCACAACAGTATTATTTCTAGACCATTCCTATAAGTATAAATGCTTCATAACTGTTAACATGTTTAATATAACCTTGGAGAAGTGGCAGAAAAAGCCATAACGGTCTTAACTCCGTCAGATGAAATGAACCATTATTACTAACATTCTAATATATCTAAATATTATTATTATTATTATTATTATTAAAATACTAGCTAATACCCGGAGTGCAATGCTACTCCTAAATAATTGTTAATGCGTTTTTACAACTAGCCTTGAGCTACTATGCTTGACCGGGAATCAGCTTATCCCGATCTTCTTGGCATCAATGAAAGACAAAAAAACGGTTATAGTGAGTTATCCGTAAAAGATAACCATATGCTGTCGCGGACTTTTTTGTAGTTTTTTTTTTTAGATATTCAACTCAGTGTACAATAATGTGGTGTATTTGTTATGGTTCAGGCAGCGTAAGCAATTTATGCGTCAAAATGGGGACCTTATTTTATGTTTTTCACTACAAAGAGTGATTTGTAGGGGTGAAGGGGTCGGTATTACAACTATCTTATAGCCTATGTTCATCCCGGGAATCTCCTGAACATTTTGCAAGAAAACCCATCACAATCGGATGAACGGAATGGTAGAGCACGCTTGCCTGGGAATCTACTTATCCCGATCTTCTTTGAATCAACAAAAGACAAAAATGGTTATTGTGAGGTATCCGTAAAAGATAAACATATGCTGTCGCGGACTTTTTTATAGAGCTTTCTGAGATATTGAATTCTGTGTACATTAATTTGGTGTATTTGTTATGGTTTAGGCAGCGTAAGCCATTTAAGCGTCAAAATAGGGGCTCTATTTCACGTTTTTCGCTACAAAGGGTGATTTTTAGGGGTGAATGGGTTGAGTATTACAACTCCCTTATAGCCTATGTTCATCCCGGGAATCTCCTGAACGTTTTGCAAAAACGAATCAAAATCTGATCAACGGTACGGCCGCGCATAGAATACGAACAAACATTGATTTTTATATATTACATTTTTACATTTAATGTTATTAATAATATTGTTTTTTCACTCTTATACTAATAATGGTCTAATTATCATTCTGTTTTCAGGGGAGTAAGTTGAATTTGCCAGAGGCCTTGTTATCCACTGACAACGGCATGTAAATAGCTCAACTTAGGCCTACTTACATAGGGAAGAAAAGTAATTGACTTAGTAATGTAAAAATGTTACCTACTGAAAATTGTATTGAGCAATACAACACAATTGTATTGTATAACACTTACTTCTCACTTTGATAATTCAAATTTATAGTGATTGAATAGTTGTTACAATTATTAAAATTAACCACAACATTTGATTGATTTTCATTAGTATTTTTATTTATTTCAATATGTTTCTCTACTTTATGTAACTTACTACATTTTTTTAAATTTAGTCCTTAAATATTCCATACACTTTTTCATATATATATTTCGACTTTGCTGGTAATAGAAAATGAACCGCAGCATTCGCCACTTCTTCTATATCACAATCATATCTGAAAATAATATGCAGTATGAAACTGTTATTTAAAAAGTCTGCACTAATTCAGACAACAAGAAACAATTGCAGTTGTTTTATCAACAATCCCTTGGTATCAAACAATTGAACTCCTCAAACCAAGATATAAATTCACACGAAAAGTAAAAATTAAACATAATCATTAGTACAGGAGTAAACGAAATTACATACGCAATTCGGGAAGTAAGTAGGCCTACATTACTAGTCTCGAACTTATTTGCTAGTCCTCGCTAAAGCTCGGGCCCAAACACGTCCTCGACTAGTAATGTACTATTTACATCCCTTGTTGCGTATGTAACTAATTATTGCCACTTTTATTGTCACGGTTATTATTATTATTATTATTATTATTATTATTATTATTATTATTATTATTATTATTATTATTATTATTATTATTGTAAATATTACCGCCTCTCACTGTGGAATAGGGATTTTATATTTTAACTCTTCGTTTGCCTTCTCATATACATAATTTTTCAATTCGATCATAAAATATTATTACATTTATTCTGTCACAAAATATAGTCAAAAAAACTCTTAACTGTTTCTTCTGAAAATTTCAGTGTCTTATCTGTTTTATATTACAATGAAAGGGTTGTATATTGCTATTCATCCACGTTAAGCACATCAATATAATGTATTTCTCATTATACAGTAAAACTTGATTAATCCGGAACGTGAATAATGCGGAAATCTGTCCAATGTGAACAAATGTATTGGTCCCGGCGAAATAATATTAATTTTGCGTGAATTTATTTTATATAAAAAATTGGAATCTGTTCAATGCGGAAACGTAAGGATATTTCTACACGATGCATTAAAAAAGTTTATAAAGCGGAAAGAAAAAATTAGTTTCCATTTCATTGAATTTCAGTTAGGCCTATGCCCAAAAAAAAGTTATGCTGCCGGATGAAGTATAGATTCTAAGCTGTACCTGAAAGTTTACTTCAGCCTCACTGCACACCCTTTATGCGAAATATAGATAACCATTGTACAGTAAAATCTTAAATTAGTTTAAGTTCTGAGAACGACCATTCACATGTGGCAGTCTGAATTTACGAAACAAAGATGGCTAAAGCGTAGTATTATTGTCATTAAACGAAAAGTGAAAGTGACTGAAGATAAATCCCCTAATTTCCGGACCGATGCTCCAAAGTCAAGCTCAAAGTTGCTAAATCCCTAGGGAATAACGATTTCAAGGCATCTTCAGGTTGGCTCGACAGTTTTAAAAGACAACACAATGTAGTGTGGAATGAAATTTGCGGTTAATCAAAGGATGTGGATGAAAGTGTAGTTAGTGAGTGGAAACCGAAACTGCATACTTTAATTTCAGGATACGCACCTAAGAGAATTTTTTTAACGCTGACGAAACGGGACTGCTTTTTTTTTTTCGCGCGTTACAGTCGAAGTCACTCATACATACTATACTTCACTTTTCAGGGCAGCGGAACTACAATTAATCCAAGGTACATAAAAAGACATATACGGTACTCTATAATCGAAGATTTTTAATAAATTTTATTTGTTATAATGCGGAATTTTGTCTAATGTGGAATCCAATATTGGTCCCATGCAATTCCGCTTTGAGCAAGTTTTACTGTAATACAATAATAATAATAATAATAATAATAATAATAATAATAATAATAATAATCAATTATCTAGTGCCTCCCTTTGTTTCTGTATCAGAATTGTAAGAACTAAGAATTCTCATCAGAGCTCTATAGTTCAGAATATTTGATCTTTAACACCGAAATTCCACTTTAATTCTGTGTTCTGTATGGATTCTAAATTTATGAAACTGATTCACACATTTTAACCGCGACATTTATAAAATAAATCTATATCTTAGTACAATTTTAGAATGCGCTCTGTAATATATACAATTTTTGTTTCATATTTTCGATTCAGCTTGAAATAGGCCTTACTTCAAGCACTTCTTCTGATATACATATGAAATAATAAATATAAATAAAGATACAATGACGCGTATGAATATTTTTGTAGCTAAATTAGAGACCAATAAATTATTTCTAAATATGCACACAAAGTTGTCATTAAGAGAAACTGTAAGTTTTCTTTTTGGCTTAATTATTATTAAGTCGCTCCACCGCTGTGGTCTCGAGGTAGCGTGCTGCCCGGGTTCGATCCCCGTTCGGGCCGTTTTTCTGGGTGAGGTTTTTCTCGGGATTTTTCCTCACCTGTAAGACAAATGTCAGGAAAACTTTAAGGTCCAAACGGTCCCCGAAATCATATGGGCATCATCATCCATATTATCATCATCTCATCATCACCATCATCTTTCACCGGTGTGAAAAGCAACGGGAAGCTACCACACCTACAATTCTCTAGTAAAGCTGCAAAGCATAGCATGAAAATGCTACGATTGCAGTGAAAGACCTGCTCTCGGGCAGAATTACTATGGATGAATTAGTAAGTCATGGAAACCAATAAATATTAAGACATTAATATCCATATTAATATTATTAACAATTCCTTTATACTTTAAATAACATCTCTCTAAAATAAATTTAAGAATATCTATATCTAAAACAAAAATATTAGCTCTGAAAGGAAAAGGTGCAATAAGAACACAAATAATGATAAACAATGTAATTATAGACCAAGTCCAGATTTTTAATTATTTGCGAAGTCATTTAGGCAATGACAGAAATTTAGATAAACACACTAAAATACAACGATTCAATTATCTACGTGGCACAATTAAACGCACTTTATTGAATAAGACTAGAAAAGAAACTATTTTGGTTTTAAAAAGTATTGGCAGTTCCATTTCTTATCTATGGTGTGAAACCTGGACATTAACAAAGGCAGACAGTAAACAAATAGAGGCTGCTGAAATGAAGATGTTGAGTGCAATAGCAGGATACCAAAGGATCGATAAAAAAAAGATATAAGAACAGAACTTAATATATTTAATCTCTGTGAAAGAATGAAATATTATCAAAATGCTTATCTTCAGCACGTATTACGAATGAATGAACAGCGCGTACCAAGAAGAATGTAGAATTATAAACCAAAAGGGAGGAGAATGTTGGGAAGACCATTGAAGAGATGGAAGGACCAATTCGATCTATAATGAGATCGGAACAGGCCACTGGGCTTAATCCTTGTTGTTGATGATGATGAATATTATTAAAATTGTATTTATAAGCAATGAGCAACTGCTCCAATATTTGTTCAAGCTAAGAGCTGACGAGATAACAGCATTTTAAGGCGATAGAATAATTAATTTATATAACTTCTTGTAGATAAAATTTATAAAACATAATTAATGGATATAATTTTTTAGTAAATAAATTGAATGGTTTTTAAGTAGAATTACTAACAAATAAAAGTAATTTGAAATAAAAGTAATTTGAAACAAAAATGTATCTTAAAATATTTGTGTATATACAGAGTGTCCCAAATTGATGTACACACTCTTTGAAACGTTATTTCTCAGCAAAGAAATGAGACAGAAATACAATTTTTGTTGTGTATGATCCACAAGGCACTGGAAAGCATAGCAACACGTTCATCGATCATCACGTCTTTATAAACAACAATGGCGGCGAAATTATTATTCGATGAACTTAAGTGGATACTGAAGTGTTATTGGAAAGTGGAGAATGTTGTTGAAGTGCAACGACGTTGGATGGTTAAATTTGGGACATCACCACCAACAAGGTAACAATAACAAGAATCCGAGACAAGTTTGAAGACGATGCAACAGTACTCTCGTTATCAGTCTAACGTCTCTTTCTTCCGCACCGACCTTTCAACACATCTTGCACCGTTCCATCGTCTTCAAACTTGTCACGGATTCTTGTTATTGTTACCCTTGTTGGTGGTGGTGTTCCAAATTCAACCATCCAACGACGTTGCACTTCAACAACATTCTCTACTTTCCAATAACACTTCAGTATCCACTTACGTTCATCGAATAATAATCTCGCCGCCATTGTTGTTTATAAAGACGTGTGGATCGATGAACGTGTTGCTATGCTTTTCCACTGCCTTGTGGATCATACACAACAAACATTGTATTTCTATCTCATTTCGTTGCTGAGAAATAACGTTTCAAAGAGTGTATACATCAATTTGGGACACTCTGTATATATATGTGTGTGTGTTTTACATTTAAATACAGATGTTAATTTTTTTTAATTGGCAAAGAAAATTATATTGTTTTTACATTCAGACCTCAACAAATATAATAAACATTCCAAATGAAAGGCAAACACATATTTTGCCGGTTATATTGTAAGGAACGGACGTACAAGAAGATTAATGTAAACAATACGGGACGCGAGAATACGGTAATGATTCACTAGAAAATTGCACACAACAGAAACTGACACACTTTATGTCACGAGAAATAACGATGTTTACATAGCGATTGTCCGGTATCAAACTCTATCATCTAGGAAAAGAAAAAACAATGTTAAAGTTTATAGCGATCATTAAGCGTGCTATAGCTCTCAACAGTCATATCCTACCTAAATATAGAGTTACCTTCACATCACCGATACTGCCTATAGACTACATACAGCAGCACAGAACTCAAATGCATAAAACCTGTGCATATACTAAAGTTTGATTGGGATTTCCGGATATCTGATCTGGTAAAAACCTCCATCGAGCTAATATTTAACCTCTGGGGTGAATTTCGGTGAAGTCCGGAGGGTCTAACTTAGCCAAATCCACTCTCCTCACCTCCAAGTCGGGGCCCATTGGGACCTTCTTAAGATATTAAGATTTTAAGATGCAAAAGAAAGGGTGGTGGTGTGGAAAGAAACGGGAAGCTACCACACCTAGGCCTATATATCTGTTGTAAAGCTGCAAAGATAGCATGACTAGTCTTTCCACGGTAAAAGACTCCGAACGTAATTTATCCCCTGATTGGATGTCCGGGAGGGGGGCATGCGGAAGAAGACATCATGCAGTCAGAACAACAGAAGAAAAGAATTAAGGAAAGAGTGGTAAATGCTGAGTTTGCAGTGAAATATCTACTCTTGGGCAGAACAGTATGTATGTATGTTAAAGTTCGTTACTCATGAGAAGAAAGGCGGGGGCTGAAGAAAGAAAGAAAGAAATTAATACTATGATACGAACAAGTGTATTTATATATATAACTACTGAAGAAAATATTCCCCCCACATATATACATATATATATATATATATATATTTATTTATATAACAAAAGAAAAATAAATGCTCGGACGGGACTTGAACCCGGACCTCTGGATTTATATACATATACCCTCTTTATTTTTTATCCTGTACTATTTGTTAAATATAGTTAGCACATATTTTATTTCATGTTGTCAGTAGTTGGTATGGTGTTATACAAAACAGGTAACATTCTAGCCATATGCCTTCCCGAGTAATCGTTGTAGTAACTAGGCCTACAACTACTTCTATAAAAAAGACGTATTCATACTGATCCTGGGGCCACTCATCCTCCCATAAATAAGTATTATATGTTTTCCAGTGCCTCGCTATGTTTCCCCGCAGCTGTTATTATAATTAAATACAAAGATGCCGACTACCGCCACTATAATAATTCCGCTTGTTAATAATTGTCAAGCATAGTCGCGGGGCACCCGTTTTTTATAAACGGTCAACCATCATAGTGAGGCCATAATACCGATAATTTCTTTGAAGAACCTTCTGCTCACGCTAACACTCCCCAGATTCCATGAAACGACAGGTCTAGAAGGTCCTTAGTATACCAGCCAGCAGCTGACCTAACATCCAAATGTGACATTTACAGAAGTGGACAATCATCCAGCCAGTATAAGGTGTGGTAAACATATCGAGTCCTCTATTCGTTAGAGCTGGTTTTATTACCCGGAAGCCGCTACTTATTGTGATTACCAAAGTTCCTTGCGATGCTGGATAGGCACATATCCCATACTGTAATAAATTCCACGATAAATGTTCTTTCCCCATGGGGAATCGCATTAGCGCAAGTCATGCCTTAGATTTCTCGGCTACGGGGTGGCGCGGGACTCCACAAGGTACTGGAACATATTGTGAATTCTCTCTCGCATTCACATTCCCCGCAAGACTTCATTTATATTAAAAGGGTCCACTTTACTAAGTCTGTGTGTGTGTATATATATATATATATATATATATATTATCACTAGGAAAAAAATAATAATCATAGTCCAATCGCGAATATAAGTCATTTGTTGGCCAGTTTCGGTCTCAATATAAATACCATTCAAAAGACTTTTGAGTGGACATCCTGGTCTTCTTCCTGCAGGCTGATAGCTTAATATCAAGCTTGGGTATCCTGTGATCTTCCATTCGAGGAACATGTTGTATCCATCTTGACTTATAATTAGACATTTTGTTTTCTAAAGGTTCCATGTGATGTCTTCATTTTTTTATGATCCAGTAGTGTGTATCCAGCAGTCATTCGAAGATATATCATTTAAGCATATATGTAAGTCTCTATATACAAAATAAAATATCCTCAACTCGTGTCCAACTCAGGGTCGGGACGAGGAATGAGATGAGATGAAGCCCTATATTTATAGAGGTCTTTGAACGACAAGGGTGCCGGCCGACAACTCCTAACGCACCGTCATAAGGGCGGAAGAATGAAATGAAACGAAATGGATGAGATGAGTATAGAGAAATGGTGGAATGAAATTTGTGGCACGGAATACGGAAGAACCCCCGAGAAAAACGTGCCCAAGCTCCGTTTCGTCCACCACGAAACCCACATGGAATTACCGAGACTCGATCTCAGGGCCCCAGCGGTGAGAGGCGAGCGTCTAACCGCTTTGCGCCACGGAGCCGCTCTCTCTATATACAATGATGATGATGATGATGATGATAATAATGATGATGATGATATAATAATAAATAATAATAATAATAATAATAATAATAATAATAATAATAATAATAATAATAATAATTGTTAACGCAGTTTCGCCATCATATACCATACACCACGTTTTTCCCTCGAGAAGAATTACTCCTACACACTAGAAAATGGGCACAGATATACGAGAGCCAAGAGAGGTATAACTCTCTATTACCAACATAAAACGTGACACCACCCTCGCACATATCAGCCACTCAAAATGTATACTGTAGGCCTATCTTATACATTATTAGTCCTATTAGTCACCATGATAAATTTGTTTCCGCTGCCTATGAAATTAGATCGTTCAGCACTCAATGCAGTAGGCCTACTGATATCAAATTAATATCGATACTTTAATGTGAAACTAAACAGTGTACAAATAAAGTCGCATGTTTTACATCAAATCTTATCAAATTTCGAATTTTCTAAAAATAGAAGAATTTATATTATCCACAAACATGTAGCTATGGATTAATTTGATATTTTAAGAAAATGAGATGATTAAATAGGCCTGCCGACTTCAGTTGGAATTCCATGTTACTATTCAATTCATTGTCCGTCTTCTCGGCTTTTGACAAAGAATCTAAAAATTAAAATTTAAGAAACTATGATCTTGATTATGGCACTTTAAATGAGTATCAAATATTGTCTCAGATTAGGAAAAAAGAACAAACTAATGTATACGAAAATAGGATTTTAAGACGAATATTCGTTCCCTTAAAGGATTAGAACGGAGATCAGAAGATTCACAATAAGAAACTTGACCTAATATTGCATCGTTAACTAACTCACCGGTACTATCGAACCCGAAAGTTCATTAACACGGACATAAGCTCTCCATACATCCCTATCCTAAGCCAACGTCATTCAATCTTCCTCTGTATAATTTACCCTCTTCAAATTATGGTTAATGTTATTTATCCACCTTATTCTTCCTTCAAATTATGATAAACGTTTTTCACCCACCCCATTCTTGCCCTAACTAAATGCACTTTTCCTTTGGTTTTCCTTCAAGGAATTTCTATGTAACTCCTCTTTTATTCCACATTCGTACCACATATCCTGCCCATTGTAGTCTATCTGAACTTAATCATTCTCATTGCATCTGGTTTACAATAAATACAGTAAAACTTGTTTAATCCGGAACGTGAATAATGCGGAAATCTGTCCAGTGTGAACCAATTTATTTGTCCCGGCGAAATATTAGTAATTTTACGTGTATTTATTTTGCATAAAACGGAATCTGTCCAACGCGGAAACGGAAGTATATTTCTACACAATTCATGAAAAAATGTTATAAAGCGGAAAGACAGAAATAAATTAGTATCCACTTCATTGAATTTCCGTTATGCCAAAAAAAAAATAAGGAATGATTCCTGCCGCCGGGTGAAGTAGAGATTCTACCTGTACTTGAAATTTTATTTCGGCCTCACTGCACACCCGTTATGCGAAATACAAATACCTGTTTACAAATAACAATTGTACTGTAATTTTTTTAATTAGTGTAAGTTCTGACACCGATCTTCACAGGTAGCGTTCTGAATTTACGGAATAAAGAGGCTAAAAGGTATGCATCATTGTCATTAAACCAAAAAGTTAAAGTGATTGAAGATAAATCTCCAAATTTCCGGACCGATGCTCTAAAGTCAAGCTCTACCTCAATCCCTAGGGAATAACGATTTCAAGGCATCTTCAGGTTGGCTGGACAGTTTTAAAAGACGACACAATGTAATGTGGAATGAAATTTGCGGGGAATCAAAGGATATGGACGAAAGTGTAGTTAGTGAGCAGAAACCGAAACTGCATACTTTAATTTCAGGATACGCGTAAGAGACATTTTTAACACTGACGAAACGGGACTGTTTTTTTCGCGCGTTACCGCCGAAGTCGCTCATACACACCATACTTCATTTTTCAAAGGCAGCGGAACCACAATTAATCCAAGATACATAAAAAGACATATACGGTACTCTGTAATCTAAGATTATTAATAAGTTCTAGTTTTTTATAATGCGGAATTTTGTCTAATGTGGAAAAAAGAATTGGTCCCATGCGATTCCGCTTTAAGCAAGTTTTACTGTATCATGCAACTCTTTATTAGGCAAGTTTCTCCATTCTCATATCTGTTTGAATCTCTTTGGTCCAAAAATGTTCCCAAGAACTTCATTCTACATCATATAGCTTATTTAAACTACACCTCGCGCGTTAATAGTTATAATTTTCACATATATTTTCCTCGGACTTGGTGGTATTAAGATAGTGCGTCTGCTTAGGGACTCGAGGATTGCAGGTTTGATCAATCCAAAGTCACTAGATTTTTTTTTCTCAGATGAGAAAAATGATAAGATGCGATTTTATTTAGAGGGGAAGTTTGAAGACTCTAATAATACATCCCAGAAATGCAAATAATTGTTAAAATACAAATTAAAAATCTTAATAAAAAAATATAAAGAAATAAAACCAACACATTCAAATATTTTAGTGAAAATATAAAGGAATGGCCCTTAACAAATGTTAAATCAATATCTTGCCCTAACTAAATGCGTTTTCCCTTTGGTTTTCCTTCAAGGAATTTCTATATAACTCCTCTTTTATTCCACATTCGTACCACATGTCCTGCCCACCGTAGTATATCTGAACTTAATCATTCTTATTACATCTGGTTTGTAATAAATATAATGTAACTCTTTATTGGGTAGTTTTCTCCATTCTCCTCTCTGTTCGACTCTCTTTGGTCCAAATTTTTTCCCAATAACTTTATTCTACATTATATAGCTTATTTAAACTAGAATTCGCGCGTTAATAGTTATAATTTTCACATATATTTTCCTCGGTATTGGTGATATTAAGATAGTGCGTCTGCTTAGGGACTCGAGGATTGCAGGTTTGATCAATTCAAAGTCACTGGAGGTTTTTTTTTTCAGGTGAGAAAAATGATAAGACGCGATTTTATTTAGAGCGGAAATTTGAAGACTCTAATAATACATCCCAGAAATGCAAACAATTGTTCAAATACAAATTCAAAATCTTAATAAAAGAATATAAAGAAATAAAACCAACACATTCAAATATTTTAGTGAAAATATAAAGGAATGGCCCTTAACAAATGTTAAATCAATATACTAATAGAAAAATATGAACAAACTAATTTTCTTCCTTTATTACCTAATATTTTATAACCATCTATGTTATTATTTATGAAGGTTTAGTATAATTAGATTTCATAAAATGTTGGCACACACTGATAAGAAAACCATTGTTGGAAACATTTCTCATAGAGCAGAAGTTAGCTAATCCTAATTTAAATCCGCTAATCAACAGACTCTTAGAATGTGAGTCAAAGTCTTTGTTTATTATTTCGAAATTTATTTCCGCAAATGTCCTTAAAAATAATAAATAATATAAATATAAAGGTAAAAAATTATTTCAACTTATCATAAACAGACCGAAACATAAATATATCTTTTTTTTTACCCTGCGGGAGGGGGAGATCCAATTATATACCAACACTTATTTTGATTTGTTTGACACCCGAAAGTTTACATTTTAATTCTACCGAGATTTGGAATGATTTCTAATAAACTGATCGACATTCTTTGAATTAGGTATACGGGGAAATCAATATCAAAATTTATATATCAATACAGATATATTTTTTGGAGTAGCACTAGTTCTTAATAACATGTCTTGAATAAATAATTTAATCGCTATTCTCGACTTCCATCATTCCAAATTTGAAGTGCAGCTACAATTAAGACAGTTTTCCACCGTTCACATTCGATATAATTCACTCTCACGCGCGTCTTTCTGCCCCGCATCTAGCAAAAACATACCGAAACATGATAATTAATTTAGATGAACATTAAGAAACAACACTATTACTGGAGCTTGAAACAGTTCAACTATAGGCAACACGAAAGCATTCAAAGTTACACATTTTTACGGTTGTCTTGCGATAAATTGTGTAAAATGTTTATGAAAGTTAGTGTGTATTTTGTTTTAAACTTACTAGTTTTTCCATTATTTTGAATGAAATCGTGTCAAAATGAAGGATGAATCTTATAATTTAGAGTTTGGTATGTTAAATGTATAAATTGCAACGAGTTTGAAAATTCGCTACTGATCTCTATGTTTTCAGACACATAAATACAATCAATAGGCCTATTACCTGAAGTTAAAATATGTCCAGTAGAGCGCATGAATTCATATACAATTTTTAATATTCAGTACGAGCTGAGATAAACTAAACTGAATTGTAACTAATTGTAATTGGTGTTTGTATTAGCCCACTTATTAGTTTTAAGGCAGTGACTTCGACAGTGCATGGCACATATCAACCTTTAAACTGACATAATATTAAATGCACTGATTTAATTTAATATTCTTAATAAGACAATATAAAAACGAAAGAGTAGAAATTGCAGAAAACAGTTATTTACCTTTCTCAATATATTTTCTAAGTCCTACAGAATATCAGAGCGCATGCGCATGAGTTTATAGACCTGTCGCTAAATGGCAGCACGTGCGGTATGACCAACCTTCGAAATAAATCCCCAAATGTTTACTATAAATGGATGAATACTAACTTCTCCCTTCCTAACCTTACAAAATTAATTAAATGCATATTATTTACTGAAGTGTACACAAACACTATACTGTGTCCGCTCTTAAGGTGATCCTCGTCAAAACAAAACCATGTGATCTGCTCGCTTTTCATTGGTTATGGACACCGACGTACATTGTAGAAGCAATAAGTACGCGAAAAAGTAGTTCCTTTCATTAAAATTAAAATATGTCCTCTGAATATACTTGTTATTCTTCGTGAATGAAAATAATAATATTCAAAACATACAAAATATTTTAAAATATACCTAATCAATAATTACAACTTAAAATAGTTTATTACATATGGGTAATGAATTTGAGTCATGCTTCAATCGAATCTCGTGAAACAAAATAGTTGAAACTATCGAGTGTTTTGTTGCTGCGGCGTCATCTCCCTGTCAAAAGTGACAGTAATTGTGGCGCGAATGGCGGAAGGATATTGCTTCTACAACGTACGTCGGTGTCCATAACCAATGAAAAGCGAGCAGGTCACATGGTTTTGTTTTGACGAAGATCACTTTTAAGAGCGGATAGGGTAACTCTAATCGAACAAAAATATGTGTAGTTGAGTTGTTGATGGTGGCAACATCGGAAGAGGAGGGAAAATAGCTAGTGAGTTTCACAATATTGTCTTAAAATATCGTAATGTTGCCGTATTTCTCGTAAATAAATGCATACCTAAAAATTGCAAACGAATGTTATAAGTATCGAAAAACTTTTAAATTATTATTAAATAATAGCAAGGGCAGAAGAAATACGTAGATTAATAGTAATTCAAGAATACACTACGGAAAATGAAGGAAAAGGTAATGTACTGTTAGCCGAAATTGCTTAAATTTATTAACAATTACACAATGCAACAATAACTTATAGTCATATATGATTTTGTTTTCACTGCGGTTTAACACATTTAAATAACTGACATGAGACATTAGTGTATCTCCTATTTAAGGGTTAACATCAGAAATGAGGACTATACAACCAAAAGTAAACATTTAAATATATCAAGGTAGTCCATAGAGCACGGAATACGACCTCGTTCCAAAACTATCTGTACGTGCGATTTGGAAAAGGAAGTAGGTACTTGTAATGCGAACAGGTGAATGACCAGGAGCCATCTTGAACTGGACATTGAAAATACGTACAGGAAACTGGTTTGCAGCAGGGAACCTTGCCTACAATATGTCCATTAGGCCACTTACTGTGCTTCAGATTAACAAGCTCTTTATACAGTCATCTCGACACATGCCGACAAGGTTAACATTTACTATAGCTCCGCGTCATAACATACACACCCACAGATTTAAGTTTAGCACACTCACATATGATCACTAAAAATATTTAATTACGGTCCACTATAAAAATTATTCTAACAACGCAAGACCTTCCAGATCAAGGTTGTACCCGCAGAGTAGAGTTTTGCATGAAAAAAAAATTAAATGTAAAAATGAACATTGGAGAAAAATGAGGGTTACGCACCTGTTTTGGGCAACTGTTCAATTATAGATACCGGTATTACTACAACAAATACATGGCAAAAAATCCAGTTTCACACATCAGTGACCCATTTTCAAAGAATTCTTTCTTAATCATTTAGTTTTTTAGACTATTTACCTCATGCTCCAAATGGGAGTCAATCACATTTCAATGAATTTTGTTTTACAACCAATCACAGTCGTATTTCACCTTGATATGTATCTACTTCTGTCCATCATATTAAAGAGAGCTCCTCCTTTTTAATATTCTGAACAGCTCACAGCATGATTTTGCAGTGACTGACTCTCCAACAAATACGTTGAATGTAGCAAATAATTAACTGATTCCTTCGAACTACACATTTGATAATTGTGTGTTCAATAATTGTTTTTTTAAATAATGATTTTACAGAGTTGTTTCCTAAAAAAACAAATAATAACCTAAAGTAGGTTATAATATATAGTTTGATGTGTTCCATTTTTTCTCCACTAGGGTGCATTCTTACAATTTTTCGATCCTATTTGGCAATAAATAATATGATCTAGTTCCTGTGGATGAACAAAAGAAGCATAACCAAACATTTCTCATTTGTTTTCAAACATCGCCGTTTACATTAAATATATACATATTTCAAAATAACTATATTTAAATAGTCCACCGCTGTGGTCTTCGAGGTAGCGTACTGCCTTGTCACGCAGCGGGCCCGGGTTAGATCCCCGGTCGGGGCAGTTTTTCTGGGTGAGGTTTTTATCGGGGTTTTTCCTCACCTTTAAGACAAACGACAGGAAAACTTTAAGGCCCAAACGGTACCCGAAATCATATGGCCATCATCAACATCCTTATTATCATTATCATAATCATCAGCACCATCCTTCACCGGTGTGGAAAGCAACGAGAAGCTATCACACCTACAATTACCTAGTAAAGCTGCAAGCATAGCATGAAAATGCTATGATTGCAATGAAAGACCTGCCTTCGGGCAGAATTACTATGGATGGATGGATATTTAAATAATGATTTGCGAGTTAACAGCTTAATTTTATTCATTAAATAGTCCTAATAAATGCCATTCTTGATTACCAAATCCTCCAGGTAAATTGGAAATCACTCGTGGCATTATTTATGATAAACAAAAACAATAGAGAAATAAAAAGTATTTAAATTCTAATATAATGAAAGGATATTTACAGTTATGCTTATGTACCTTTAACTTATACAAGGTATTGCCGGATTTACAAACCAATTCTACGTCTACTGATAAGATTCAATGCCAATACAATGGATACAAGTTTAGTACAATAAAAAATAAACCTGCAGATAACACATGCCGCCATAGATAAAACTAGGATCATAGTACCAGAATAATTATCTATCAATGGGTCAGTTTTTTTTTTTTTTTTTTTGCAATGGGAGTTGTGATTCGTTTATTATCAACTTCCAACCTCTAGAAAAAGTAGAACATAGTTCAAGTAATTATAAAACAATTGAAAAAAAAAAGTAATGTATGTCTCTGAACTAGAGTTCCCTAGTACAATAGAATGAATTTATATTTTAATGCCAGAACTGACCAATATATATATATATATATATATATATATATATATATATATATATATATAATAAATATTCTAAAACATTTCGAAGTAATTAATTTCGACAAAAAATATCACTTATGCCTGGAGAGGTGAACAGAAATTGTTACTACAGATGCTAATTTTTCATTAAGCACACTTACTGTATATTGTTCAATATAAAAAATCGAAAAAAAACTGCACTTAAACTAGCGTGAAATATTTTCAAAGTCCAATAGAACAACAGTGCGCATGCGCCAGAGTTTATAGAGCCAACGATAACCCATAATCGAACCGCATATCGAATATCATCCTCGATTAATATCCGTCGCTATGAAATTTAAATGACTAATATTTGCAATAAATCCCCAAATCTATGTCAGAAAAATATATTAATAATATTAAAATTACCAAACGTTTGTTAAAAATGGGTGTACACTTACTTATCACTCCCTAACGCTGATCCAACAAGCGATAACCCAAAACAGCGATAGAAAAATCATAGACTAAGTAATATACTCCGTGGAGAAAATAGCAGTTAGTATCACAATATTGTCTACCAGTGTCATAATATTGTGATTTGCATATTCAACTAAATACTTTAAAATTGTCTAATAATGTTATAAAAACTGTTTGAAAAAAGTTTTAAATATTAAATAATGTTAGTAAATACAGAAGAAGAGCTATAGTTTACAACAATATAAGTGAAAAATCAAGCGGTAGTAGAAGTGCAGTTCAGCCAAATCTACATGTTTAAAAAAATCGTTATTAGAACACCAATAGTTTTGCATTATGTTATGTTGAAACATAAAACTTATTTTGGATTATTATACGAATAAGTTTAAACCCGCTTTATTAAAATCACTTATACTTAAATTATTTGAATAAATAATATAGAATATTTTCATATTACTTTGTAACTGGTTTTAAGATCGTTAAGAATCACTGAATCGATAAAAAGTAGCACTTGTTTAAGAAGTTGTCTTAACCACTAATAAGAGACTAAAAATCATTATTACATGACAAATTGCTGTATACGTTTAGGTATTTTAATAATATTGTCTCAAATTATTCCAATTATATTCCATTGTAAAAACCAGAAATTTCAGGCAACATGAAACCTTGTAACGGGATGTCTTATCAAATAATTAACACTTACATGGAAGCATGAAGTTATATCATTGATCTGCCTTTATGAAGAAAATATAAAACGTGAACTATAAGCAAAATTCATTCGAAACCAAATTCGACACTTTAAAAAATATATAAGTATGCTAATTAATATAAGATTACTGTGCAAAATACCGAATAAGGGAGTGATAGTACAATTATAATTCTTTCCATACGAGTATGAATAAAAATTCTCACAAGTGAGCACAGAAAAGTAAAACTAAAAAGTGTAAATATAGAAAAATAATTTACCCCAATCTCTCTTCTCACTGTATTTTACAAAGAATTAGATCATAGTCAAAATTTACGTAATGTTCCTATAAGTTATCAGACGAATTTGTTCACTTTCACAAAATCAGAAATCACTACAATGTCGATGTTTGCATTTCTTGAAACTGTCAAGATATTTTGCAGCACATTCACTTACTATATACAAAAAATAATACACTAAAAACCCGCGAATCTGCAGAAAATTGTTATTAATCGTTTACTTATGAAATAGTGAACGAAAAAAAATCGATTATCTTCTCAATAACAGTTTCACTTCTACTGTGTTTTTTAAGATCCACATGTTTTATTTGAAAAACTGGTGGTAAAATAACGAGATTGTGCCGGTAGAGTGTAGCATACAAGAGAGAGACGTCGCTCGCGAATAGAAGCAGAAGAACGACTACTTGTTGCAATGGAGAAGCTGCTGAGAGAGAGCAAGAGATTGGCTGGTGGTGGTAACACGTCACGGGCATCGATCCAAACTCCTGCGCGCAAATTCTATCTTTCAACTTTTCGTTCTTCTGGCTTTAATCCAGTATACAATAACAAGTCGATCTGGACTTAACCTATTTGGATCACCTACAAGGTCACTTTTATTTTCCAATGTATTGTATATTTCCGATTTTGAGGAAGTAGGTTACACGTGCGAGGTGTTTTGACTAAATACGTCACATGTGAATTGTCGTAGCGAAAAGCATGACACACTGGAATTTGAAAGGGTAATAAAAAGGATTTGTAGTTGCAATACGGTTTTTTTGTTTTGCATTCTAGCAGATTATTATCTTCTTCTTCTTAAACTTAATTTGTAGGATTTTCATCCTGTTTATTTCCAAAATCACTCCTCGGAGGAAGACTTATTGGATGTGCATCACTGTCTATCCATCTCTTGGCTGGTCTTCCTCTTGTTCTTCTCCCGTCCATTGGTCTACCTTCTTTAGCTCTTTTTGCAAGCCGGTTTTCTTCCATTCTTTCTATATGATTATTATTAAGTTCCCTAAATCCAGTAAGTTATAATCAACAATGCTTATAAAATTAACATCCCTACAACTTTTTTCACTAGATTAAAATATATTGAAATTAATTAAGGTAGGCTCAATTCTGGGAGAATAACAGTTTTAGGGGCCTATATATTATCAGTTTGACTTTTTTTGAAACGAGTTAGGACGACAAGAGTCCCTTTAATGCATAATAGCATGCATTTTCAGAATTGAACCTTACTTACTTACTACGTAAGTAAGGCTCAAAGTAAGTACTTACTTAGTAAGTAAGTAAGTAAGTAAGTAAGTAAGTAAGTAAGTAAGGCTCAATTCTGAAAATGCATGCTATTATGCATTAAAGAGACTCTTGTCCTAACTCGTTTCAAAAAAAGTCAAACTTAAAATATATAAAACTGTTATTCTCCCAGTTATATTATATAATTGCGAAACATGGGCTATTTCTTTAAGGGAGGAAAGAAGATTACGAGTATTTGAGAATAAAGTTCTTAGGAACATTTTTGGGACAAAAAGAGATGAAGACAGGTGAATGGAGAAGACTTCATAATAGTAAACTACATGGTCTTTATAGGAAGTCAGATATAATGAGAACAGTTAAGTCTCGTAGACTGCGTTGGGCAGGCCATATGGCACGAATGGGGAATGGAAGAGGTGCATAGAAGCTTCTTGTAGGAAAACCAAAGGGAAAACGCCGAGTTGGTAGACCAAGAATGAGGTAGGAGAATAATATTATCCATGATTTGAGGGAAGTTGATTATACAGGGAATGATTGTAAAACATTAATTCAGGATAGGGATGCATGGAGAGCTTATGTCCGCGACCCTGAACCTACGGGTTCGATAGAGCCAATGAGTTAGTTATATCTTCATACTACGTATAAGACCACTATTTTCGGATAAAATAAATTATATGTTGATCTTGAAGAAGATTTTCGGGCTGTAGGCCCTTGAGGATGCGAGACGCAGTCTCTGGCGAAACGTCGGGGAACTTTTCAAGCCTGAAGACCACAGCCTACAGCCCGAAAATCTTCAAGATCATCATAGCAACTCCGGCCGTGAAAGTCTACGTCAATACAAAATAAGTTACATTCGTACGTTCATTATAAATCTGTATAAAAGAGTACTATATATTAGGAATCTACAACACTTTAGGGTGTCCTTTATGCTACTTACCAGGTTCGTCTAGAACACTTGTTTACATGAAACCAACTAAACAAGAAACCACAACAAAATTTTATATATATATATGGTATGATAAGAAAAATAAATGCCTGGACGGGATTCGAACCCGGATCTCTGAGTCTACCTCAGCGTGATATCCATTACACTACCAGGCGAATCCAATTCAAACACTTATTTTTCTTATATATGTATTATACTCTCCATTATTACTAGATGTCGCGAGATATATATATCGCTACTTTATTGGAAGACAACAAGCAAAATGTCATCATCGTCATCATCATCATCATCACTCCAGGGATTAGGCAATTGCCCGTTCCGACTTCATAATGCATCAGCCCAACGTCTTCTAGGTCTTCCAACATCACGTCTTCCCCTCTTGCTTGATAATTTCTTGCTAACAATGGATATCTCTCCTTACTCATTCTATCCATGCGATCAATCCATTTCTGTCTGTAATCCGTGACTTTATCATAAGTAATGCCACGAGTGATTTCCAAATTATCGATAAATTCACGACTCACGAAGTGAGGAGTGAATTTATCTAGAGAATTTGGAAATCAAGAGTGGCATTTGTTAGGACTATTTAACGAATAAAATAAAGCTGTTTACTCACAAATCATTATTTAACTACAGTTATTTAAAAATATTTTTATATTTAAAGTAAACGGTGATGTTTGATTGAAAACTAATGAGAAACGATAGGTAGCCTACGCTTCTACTGCTTCTTTTGTTTATCACTGCAACCAGATCATACTATTTATTGCCAAAGGAACGCAATATTGTAAGAATGCTCTCTAGTGGAGAAAAAATGAAACACATCAATCTGTATATTAATTCATTTTTGATGTCGTATACATTTAAGAAAGTGCAAACAGTGGTTTCTTTTTTGGTGGTATAATCAATTGCTACAAATGTTGACATGTAAGCACTATTATATACAATCTGGTAGCCGTATTTGTTATAGGCTCAGTCACTGCAAAATAACGGTCAGACCTGTTCAGAATATTAAAAAGGAGGAGCTTTGCTTAATATATGATAATCCTAACGTTGATAATTATTTCGTGAAACACGTCTCTGATTGGTTGTAATACAGAAATCATTGAAACGTGATTGGTCATTGACTCCCATTTGGGGCATGAGTTAAATAGTCCAATAAAGGCTGTACTTTCAATGCTTCTCTTATATCCTCATTTCTTATTCTATCAAGTCTTGTACATCCTTTTACTTGTCTTAGGAACCTCATCTCCGCCGTCTGTATTCTATCCTTCTTTTTTTTTTCACTGGAGCCCAAGTTTCACATCCATACAATATTGTGGGAACCGCCATAAAATGATGATGATGATAAAAGTAATGTCCCCCCTCCAGGAGCTATCACCTTGACGTGGTTCCAGTTGTACTACAAACAAACCTTCATTAGGTATTACTCCACTGACTCCATCTATTGAGGGAACCGTGGTGCTACTTTTACCCGCCATATGACTGAATTGTGTACGGAACTGTCAACGATAGAAACATAGTTCTTATGCAACATCATATTTTACAGGAAATAATAAGACTGAATTAAAGTAAGATTGTACCAATAATTAGGAATTTCCTTCATTTCATTAAAATTTATTAAATTCATTAAGGTATATCTTCATGCTGCGTATATGCCCACTATTTTCGGATAAAATAAGTTACCTTCGTAAGTGCATAATAAATCTGTTTAAAGGATCTTTTTATTAAATGAAAACAAAACAAATAAAGAAATGTCTGTCATGCGATGAGAAATATTGTGTTAAATTAAGATGAATAGTTATCATGTTTAGAGATGTTGCAAGTTCATTCTACATAATATTCTTGTTATTTGTATTGATTATGTATTAATGTTTCTATGGTGGTATTAATGATGCATCAAAATTAGATCTTGTTTTTGAAGTACCATCACAAGGTAAAGCGGTTTTAAGTCGGGGCTGTAAGTAGACCAACTACGCCTTCATTTTATTTTGTTACTACAATGCTCAAATTAGCTTGTCTTGCAAAGAAAACATTAAATAAATGCCCCTAAATGTGTTTTAGTTGCACCTTTTTTCAATGCTAGCACTTTTTTGCACCTTTTTATCAATGCAAGCACATTTTGCACTTTTTAAACCTTTTTTGCGTCTTAGCAGCATTGTATTCCCAAATTAATGTTTTTTTTTACATTTATTCAAATACGCTTTCAAGTGTTGGTAACGATGTGTGGTATCAGTCCACGTCATATTACTTCCACTTTAGTGCAGTCCCGTTAGGCTATTCCTTTTAAATTAGTTCACACCTTCCTGCACCACAGTTATGCGAAAACTATTGTTTGAGCAAGGGAGATTGTTGAGTGCATAAACAAATGTTTCAGTTCAAAATAATATTTCACTCGTGTGGTCTGCTATTTTCCTGAGTGACCAGTATACAGTATGCCAAAACTTTCTTCAAGTTTAATAAATAAAGATTTTTTTTTTAATGATACGGCAAAGACATTTGTGGCATGTGGTATTCCTCTTTCCAAACTTAACAATCCTATTTTGAAAGCATATTTGGAGAAATATACTGGGAAGTCTGTCCCAGATGAAAATCATACCTTCAACCTCTGTATGACGAAAAATTAAAACAGATCAGTCAAGTAGAAAGTGAAAACCAGTATATTTTACATTAGACGAAACCACTGATAGACAGTTGAGATATTGAACTTTTTTAGATATGTTCTAAACATTTGAGTTGTTGAATAATATCTGCTTTAACAGTTTTCTGGACTTGTGATTTCAATAACATAATGTTCTGGGACTTGTCTTACTCAGACTTTTTAATATATGACAACATGACTGAATTTTGTGTCGTGAGTTACTTGATGTAATTGGTATTGATACTCTTTAATGATAATTCACATCGGAAATTTGCACCTTTTTTGCACCTTTTTCTGTTAAATTAAAGCACCTTTTCACCAAAATTTTGCACCCAAAATTCCTAGCTCTACTCACAACGTACAGTTGAGAATTCAACGAACAGAGACTTCGATGTAGAACCATTTAAAACCCCTTGTGTATGCAACCCCGTACAAGATGTCAAGAGTCACTGTGGCCACATTGTGGAACATGTCTTCGCGTTTATGTAGGATATTTTGAATATTTTATGAGGCAATTTCATTCAGACATCACTTGAAGTAAAGTGAAATGTTGCCTCCAAGTGACCCAGCCGTAGGAAACAACTCGTAAAAAAACGGGCCTATGTTCACATCTTTTCTTTCTGCAGATTATTATTGAGAAATGTCTTGCAGTTTTGACATACATTCTTCTTACACCATAAAATATTTCTTTGGTATAATTAGGGAATACATTAGTTTATAAAATTGATAGTGGAGATATATATATCCTATTTGGGAGGTCCAGGGTCCAAACTGGTTCACATCAATATGACTGAGGTTTTTCCTGGTTTTTCTGAATCATTAAGGCAAAGGCTGGGTAGAACTATATTGTCGAAAACAATTTTATCCTACTTACAACTTTGATACTAGACCTATATACAATGTTAAAATAGTTATCTTCAGAAAAAGACACGAGAATCACAAACACATGGCTTATTGCCTACACCTAAAAATCCAAACATACGATTCTTTTTATGTCCTTTAGATGTTATACAGTCTACAGGTAAGAATTAAATAAAACTAAAGACAAGTGAAAAAATCACATTATTACTATTATCCTCATTATTATTATTATTTTTATTATTATTACTATTATTATTATTATTATTGTTAACTCTCTACTTTAAATAGTATGCAAATGCTACTATTATTTTTGTTTAATTCATATTTATATCCTTGCCTTTTATATTATCCCTCGTTTATAAAGAGAGGATAGATAAGCAATTTAATTGAAAGCACATAAAAGGTTTGTATGGACAAAACGTATTTATCAACTAGCAAATTCTCATCTATCCTAACATAAAATAAATAATGCTTTATTTAAGTTATAAAGATCTCTCTTAAATACATTTCACTAAATTTTCATTTGTCATGTCTATCTAGATATGGGCCCACAACGATTCTTATTAAAAATAATTTGTACAAGTTTTCCAATGAGATATAGGATTTATAAACAAGAAATCAGTCCATTTTCATAAAGTGCAATATTCAGGTTTGAACTTTTTTATTCCCCTGTAAAAATTCAATATTCCTAATTTCGAAACACTTTAAGAATGGTCAACATAACACTCGAGGTAAAATTACTGTAGTCTACAGTTTAATTGATGTAGGTTATAATCTAATTTCCCAAAACTAAAGAAATAAGTTTTTCAAATCAATTAGCTGCCAAGTAGATTGATTTCCCGTGGTAACTTACGAATTGACTTTTTATCGAACCGGCTCCTCCTACCTTGTTCAAATTGTCTTCTGTAAGAACTTGATCAATCTAGTTTTCTTTAGAATTGGTCCCGATGTAAGAACTTTTATCTGTAATTAGTAAAGTTCAGACTTATTAAGTATCTGAGCATTTGTACATTTTCAACGAAAAATGTATCTTCCTTTATTTGTTAACTGAATCGATTTGCAGTTCACCTATCTACCAAAATTATTTTAGAGACCCAAAATAATAATAATAATAATAATAATAATCTTCTGCTTCATGAAATTAGGCCTTTTGACCTGTTTTCACATCAAGTGGGATTTAGTAAATGGGCGTCCAATATTTCTATGTCCCATTGGTTTGTACTTTAGTAACAGCTGAGGGATTCTATCTGTAGGCATTCTCTTGACATGTTCATATCAGTTGTTTCTCATGCTGTCAATTCTATTTGTTAAATTAAAAATATTCAAGTCCTTCCCAATATCCTCACTTCTTTTCTTGACCAAAATTGTCACACCTGCTACTGAACGTAGGAACTTCATTTCTGCAGTTTCTATTTTCCTTCTGTCTGAACGGTTAAGATCCCAATTTTCACTTGCATATGTTAAGACAGGCACTGCCATAATTTTGTAAAATTTTAGTTGTGTGCTCCTCAAAGTTTTATTTTTCAGTGTCCGTCTTATAGTGCCACACATTCTGTAAAATCTATTTAATTTAATATTATTATTAATAATAATAACAATAATAATGATAATAATAATAAAAATTATTTATTTACTAATTTATCCACTCAACAGTGGTTTACCGTCACCCTCAAGAAATTAGCATTCTCCAGCTATAGCGGTCCTGAACATCCATATTTGTCAGTACCAGATCACTCATATTTCTTCTCACACCATCCATCCAACCTTCCTCACGTCCTTCCTTTATTTTTTCCCCCATCTATTTTTCACTCCAAGATCTTCTTAGAGATTCTATCATATGTCACCCACTTATTATTATTATTATTATTATTATTATTATTATTATTATTATTATTATTATTATTATTGTGTGGAATTAATACTAATAAAATACATACAAAATTCCGTTGAGGCAGTAGTCAAAGTAAAATGTTAAAATATATACCTTTTGGTAGATGCCATCGCCCTCAACTGTGTTAACAATTATTTAAAATTAGTAACTGTAGGCCTTTTGGAAGTTGACTTCCATCATCAGCAGAAGAAATACGTGCTTCCAACTGTTGTTGTGCGTTGCTTTAGATGTTGACGATCATAAGGCGTAGTCGGTAGCAACTAACGGGTGTTTTACAATTTAATATAATGGATTATCCGAGTGGGGTGTATTCTCATTTAATACCACGCACATCATCAACGCTGGCCACCGCATGGATACATAGAAAACACCCTTACGATAATTCATAAAGAAAATAATCCAGCCAAGATAAACATATTAGAAGACCTCGAAATCATAAAGGAAGCGAACACTTTGATATTAAATGAGAATAGACCCCACTCGGATAAACCATTATATGAAATTGCAAAACGCCTTAAGACCGTCAACATCTAAAGAGTCGCACAACAACAACTAGTAGCACGTATTTTTTCTGCTGATGATAGAAGTCGACTTCTGAAAGACATACAGTTACTAATTTTATATATATATATATATATATTTTGCGCGATAGTGCGTTTTGTCGTACGTACTTACAGCAATGGCGACCATGATCGAAGATTCAACTTCCTACATTTCGGGGTTGCCAACCTAAATAACTATACTGTAATAAAATAACTATACTGTAATATTACATATTACAAACTGCGTGTGGGAAGTAAAACCGCTGTCCTCTATGTATACTACGTATAATGTATATACAAAAAATATCCATAGGTAGTGTTAATATACATTATACAAAACAAATCACTGCATTTTAAATGAACTCAACTTTATTTGAAACAATATAACACAATAAATACGTACTTGCCGCTATTTTATCACTAATATGGTCTCACGGTCTCCTGCAGTTTCAACTAATAACCATTGCCCACACTGTTAACGTTAGTCAATTGTTTATAATGAACGCAAATATTTCCAACAAAGATATCATTCTACTATTATTTATTATTTTGAAAACACCATCGCGCAAAAAATAATGTACAACGCACGTTTGTGAAACGTTTTACAGAATCTCGGAAATTAAAAGCCAAAAGGTGTGTATTTTAACAATTTACTATGTGGAATTAGTTATTCAAGCGACTTCCTCCATATAGGCCTACACTGTGTCCCATTCAAACCTCCCACATTTTAATTAATCATAACTCTCAAAGTATGCGGAATTATGAAATGAGGTTGGTATTAAAAGAAAGAGAAACTCAAAGAATTTTTTTTTATTGTTGCAGTTAATTCATTTGTCGCATGTTGGACAATAATGACATAAAACAAAATGGCGACTCCTCAGCAACGAGCACAAACTGTTTTCTGGTATGCAGAGACGAAGTCGATAATTACAGTGCAAAGAAATTACCGGAGAGAATATGGAGGAAATGCACCTGATGGGAAGACCATTAAGGCATGGCTTGAGAAGTTTCTGGTGCCTGGAAGCATTAAAAAAGAATCAGGAGGTGCTCGTACACATGTTTCAGAAGAAAATAATTAAGAAATTAGAGCAGGATTATCAGAGAAGACCACAAAAATCAATTTGCCAAGCTTCCTGGCAGTTCAATGTGCCGAGATCAACTGTGCATCGAGTGCTTCATAAGCAGCTTCGTTTGTACAAGGTATAAGATGTTCAAATTCTTCAACAAGATGACAAGCCACGATGATAGGCATTCGCTATTGAAATGCTGGATCGTATTGCCAAGGACCCTCAATTTCTTGGAAACGTCTTATTTTCTGACGAGGCAACGTTCCATGTATCAGGATCAGTTAATCGGCACAATGGAAGGATATGGGGTATGCAAAATCCACACATCTACCATGAACACGTCCGGGGTAGCCCAAAAGTAAATGTTTGGTGCAGCCTGATGAAGAACAGGATTATAGGTCCTTTTTTCTTCCATGAGAAGTCAATAACTGGCCCGGTATACCAAGATATATTGGAACAGTTCTTGTACCCCCAAGTAGCTGATCTACAACCCCAAGTAATCTTTCAGCTAGATGGAGCCCCACCACACTGGAGCCTGGATGTTAGGAATTCACTCAAAGGATCCTTCCCAGATAGGTAGATTGGACGAGGCAGACCAATTTGCTGGCCACCACGTTCGCTAGACATCACTCCACTATATTTCTTCCTCTGGGGATAATGTAAAAGACCGTGTGTTTGCGACTTTAGCACAAGATCTTCATGATTTACAAACCCGTATCCTTCACACAATTGCAACAGTACCGATGGACATGTTGGACAGAACGTGGCACGAAATCGAATACAGACTTGATATTGTTCGAGCTACTAATGGTGCACATATAGATGTGTTTTAGTGTGTGGCAATGGAAATTCTTTGAGTTTCTGTTTCTTTTAATACCGGACTCATTTCATAATTCTCCACACTTTGTTAGTTATGATTAATTAAAATATGGGATGTTTGAATGGAAAACCCTGTATATTTGTTTTATTTGAAGCAGTGCTTATAAGAAAACACACACGATAATTTTAACCATAGACAGAAAAAAATGAACTTACAGCATCTCTAAACACTATGTTCACCTTAATATAACCCAATAATTCTCATCGCGTGTGTCGCATAGAATTACGTGACAAACATTCGTTAAGCCGAATAATTCTAGATACGACACTGATATTTGTCTCTTACTCTTTACAGTTTCGCAATTTAATAATCTTCCACTATTAACTGTTCTGGGCTTATTGGCTTACCGTGTGTGCCGCAAAGGTGATGGAATATTGTAATAAAAATGGTAATATATCTTCACGCGACTTTTTCACACTAGTAATAAATATTGTTCTTTGATATAATTTATGATTTTGCTTGATTATATAAAGTTTGGAATGGGCAAAGTTTAATGGGAACGGGCCAAAAGAAATATATAAGGCAACCCATCATAAGCATGCTACGAGTATTCATTTCAATGAAAAAGAAACACCTTTAGACTTTTTCATTATTTAATAAATATAGTATTAAGATTTATCAATATGTTTTACCTAATATATTATACATAAGCGATAGATGAATTCATTAGAGTTTATTACTTTCTTTGTATTTTTTTTTCTATTTTCATGTACAGTAGATTCGAGATGTTATTCCTTTGTGTATAGGCCTACATTCTTTCATTACTTTTAACTTTTTCTTTAATAATTGTATTATATTATTAGACATTATTTTCATTATTGTTCAGTTTGACCAGATAATTAATTAATCAATTGAGTTGGTGTTTACTTGATGAAAATCCATATTTATTAATTAAATAAAAATAAAACTTAGATTTATTTGATTTTCATATTTATTAAGATATAATTCAGTGACAGCTGTTTCGGCACACTGTACCTTCTTCAGGCATGTTAACAAATTATGAATAATGTTATATATTAATAAATATGAAAATCAAATAAAACTAAGTCTTATTTTTATTTAATTAATAGATAAATAACCGTTTAGTACGTAAATTTATTGTAATTTTTCGTATTTAAATGTAACATCTATTTGTCCTGGTGAGTGGAAAAGAAAGCCACATGGCATAAATATTTTTATCACATCATACTATAGATCACGAAAATTGTCAAAAAGGCACACAATATTACTAATCTGGCTTTTCTTTATTTAAAAAACGGTGATATGTCACGAATTGAACTGAAAATATCCGGGTAGGTTTTGATTTGTTTCGAGAGTCTAACATCGCTTAGTTCTCCTAAGAAGTTACGAAACTAGCAATAACCTTGGAAATTTTGTAGGGAAATGCACTTTTCACATACTTATGTGACGTACAATGGACAAATTAATTTTACGTCACTCATAATCGATAGTCCACGTTAAACCTTACTTAATTTTATGATTTGTATACCGCCGTATATTGAAGATCATTTTTAGGATTAATTTTCTTTAAAAAAAACAATAAATACCGGTAGTAGTTCATGTCTAGGTGCAGTTTATAGTTAAGTGGTGATTGATTACAATACAATTTTAATTAAACGGATTATTCAACTAAATGTTAATATGAAGGTGGATTTAATATTAATTTTATATAAAAATTGAAAGGACCCGTCACCTCGAAAAATGTTGTCGACTTAACCTGGAGCAAATCCACGAAATTCAAATCCAGAGGCGGGTACCACATTGCTACACTATCAAAGTGATTACCAGGAATTGTGTAGTGTGTATTTTTATCTAAACTCGCATGACAAATAGTAACTATGATAACTGATGCGCCAACCAAATAACGGTTTAATTCTTCATCAAACCATGAAGGCTTAACACTTTATTGCTCTGAGTTCTCCGCTATTTTACTTCTGTGTGCTTATGTTTCCTAAATCAACAGAAGATTGCTTTATGATAATGATTCATGTTTTAATCTCGTATATCATCATCATCATCATAGTACATTCACGAATTTAGGCCATTTGTTGACCTGTTTCGGCCTCAAGAGAAACACCATCCAGAAGTCTTTTGAGTGGACGTCCTGGTCTTCTTCTTCCTGCAGGTTGATATCTTAACATTAGTTTGGGTATTCTGTGATCTTCCATTCGATGAACATGTTGTATCCATCTTGACTTATAATCAGAAATTTTGTTTTCTAAAGATTCCATGTGTAATTCTTCTAAGATGTCTTCATTTTTTTTGTGATCTAGTAGTGTGTATCCTGCAGTCCTCCGAAGATATCTCATTTCAGCAGATCTAAGTCTCTGTATATCCTTCTGTTTCAACGTCCATACTTCGCTACCATACAAAAGAGTTGGAAGAGCCAGTGTTTTATACACTTTCAGTCTTGAATGCTTTTGGACTAACTGTGGCTTGAAGATAGAATTTATTAACCCTAAAATTCTTAAAAATTTAGATATTTTTGCATTTACATCCTTTTCTTCTTCATATGAGATATTGCATCCTAGATATGTAAAATTATTCACCTGCTCCAAAATTTTATTGTCCAGTACAATTTTACTTCTGACAGGATCTACACCTTGAAATGCCATAATTTTTGTTTTTTCTGTAGATATCTTTAATCCATATTCTTCTGTAATTTTGTTAAGTTCATACAGACCTTTCTGTAGATTATCTTCGGAATTTGCTATTATTATTTGGTCATCTGCAAACAGTAGGGTGTTTAATTTTCTATTTTCTGATATTCTTATTCCAAATTTATATGTTTTGTTCCAGCAACATATTACTTCATTGATATAAATTGCAAACAGTGTTGGGGATAGGGGGCAGCCTTGTCTCACACCACGATTTATAATTCCTTCTTCAGAAAATCTGTTATTTAATTTAATCTTTATGGTGTTGTCTTTGTAAATATTTTGTATGTTCTGCCGAAGTAAATTTGGTATATTTCTGTCTTCCAATATATTTAAGAGTTTTGATCTCTTGACTGTGTCGAATGCTTTTTCAAAATCTATGAAAGCAAAATGTGTTTCTAAGTTGAATTCTCTTCTTTTTTCAAGCAATAGTTTAACAGAAAATGCTGAATCAATACAAGATCGTCCTTTCCTAAATCCATTTTGACATTCCATAAGGAATGTTTCACTGAAACTTTTCAATTTTCCATTTAAAATGTCTGCATAAATTTTGTAGCATGTGTTTAACAAACTGATTCCCCTATAGTTGTCCATTTTTCTCTTGTCTCCTTTCTTGAACAGGGGTATAACAATGCTTGTCTTCCATTCTTGTGGTATATCTGCATTTTTGAATACATTATTAAAGAAGGACAACAGTCTTTCATGGAACTGTTTGCCTGCATATTTGTACAATTCAGAATTCAAGCCCATCTGTGCCAGTTGCCTTCCCATTTTTTAATTTCTTTAAACTATTGTTCAATTCTTCCAATGATATTATGGAATCTGTCTCATTATTATTTCGGAAAATTGTATCTTCATAGCTATTGTCAGTCCAAAGACTTTTATAATAATTGAAAAAATCTTCTTTTGTTACTCCGCAATTAATTTTGGTAGATTCTTTAATATCTTTATTCAAATGTTTTAATATTTTGAAGGCATTAGGTTGGAGCTTATGCAAATCTGATTCTAAATGTGTAACAAAATTTAACCATGTTTTCCTATGTCTCTTTCTTATTTCCCTCTTAACAATAGCTCTACAGCGTTTGAATTCTATTTCATTTTCTACTTTCTTTGTGTTCAAATATTTTTTATAAGCTGCATTTTTTTCTTCAATCAATTGTTTTATTTGATCATCCCAGATTTTTAGAGTTCTATTTCTTCTTTGTTGTATATTTACTTTTCCTAAAGTTTCATTAGCTGCATTTTGAATTATCATTTTAATGTTTTTCCATTCTTCTTCGACATCATTACTTTCTGGAGTTGTAGCCATATATTGCTGAATTCTTCTCGAATATAACCATTTAATGCTGTCATCATAAAATAATTTTACCTTGTACTTTTGTTCTATGCTCTGTTGTTGTTTCTTCTTTTTTTAACCATCTTGGTGGAAATCTTATTCTTGCTTCTACTAGGTAGTGATCTGAACCAATATCATATCCTCTGTAGGCTCTGACATCGAGAAACAATTTAAAAATCTTATTATTTGCAATGAAATAATCAATGATTGATTTTGAGTCCTGACGATGCCAGGTATATTTATGTATGTTTCTATGATTGTAAAAGGTATTCGTTATTTTCAGTTCATTGTAGATAGCAAAATCTGTTAATCTTGTCCCATTCCTATTGCTGGTTGGTTCGCCAAATGTTCCAATATTATTGTTGACTTGAGCATTGCCCACTCTGGCATTTAAATCTCCTATTATGAGAATGTAATCATTTCTATTAATTTTGCTATAAATTTCTTGTAATATTTTATAAAATTCTTCATTGTCTTCTTCACGGCCTTCCTCTGGTGCATATACACCAAGAACTGTCAAATTACCTCTATTTATTTTCAGTCGAAGCTCTAATATTCTTTCATTCCAGTAAGTGTAGTGTTGAATTTTATTTCTTATGGTTTTATTAATCCAAATCATTACTCCAGCTTGTCCATGGGTTTTCCTGTCGACACCGCTATATATTTGTACATAATTTTGTGTTTCTTTCGTTCCTTTAAGTTTCTTCTTAGTTTCTGTAGTTACTGCAATATCAATGTTTCTATTTTTAAATATACTGTCTAGTTCCTCTTCTTTTTCATGGATGCTTCGGACATTCCAGGTTGCATATCTTACAATATCATTGTGCCGTTTTCTTTTAACCATATTTCTTTGCTGTGGGTCGTCATATTTCAATTCCTTCTGGCTTTTTTCGTGTTGAGACTTGAAAGTAGTTTTGAAGTTCCTTAGGACAGGTTACTGGCCCGACGCTAAGTAGTCCAGTGGTAGGGCTGCTACCTTTTAGTCTCTGGACAGACATTAGGATACCGCATTTACTCAGTACCTGATGGAACGGTTATACCGCCGTGACTCGGTCCTCAGAGCCTCGTTTGTGAAAACAGGTTGTACCACGAGAAGGTGAGGATGAGAATTGGGTAGGAGAGGTTATACACACGTCACTACCCCTTACAACCCATCTCGTATAAATACATCTAAAATTAGAACGGAATATATAATTACGTAACCATTGTTTTAAAAATGAATGTTCCGTATTCTTGCATCTATGACTCAAAAAGCGGGAATTCATAGTACATCAAACAATCAAATTGGGGTCCTATAGCCTTTTTCGCATCCCGCATTTCCATCCCATGTCTCTTTGCCATTCCATTCAACTTCTCCAATTGCTCTGTCGAAAATAGCCATTCTAATTACATCTCTCCTTTATTTTGCAAGTTTTCCTCTTCTCCGTCTGTTTCCCTGGATTATAATTCAAACAATCGTATAAAGAAGGAAAATGGCAGCATATTTGAAAATATTGAAACTTAATCCTTATCTATAATGCATTAAGAGCTGCATTATTTTGCAGGGATAATACTGGAACTGCCTTGCATTCCTTGTTTTAGGTTTACTGTTTCGAAAAAAGTACAATCAATGAAGACATACGATTCCTCTCTGCCAGCTTCATTTAGGTAAATCTACAATTAAGTTTAACCTTTCCAGCTGTTATACAATGAATATTTTCGAATTACATGGACATGTGTATATGTGTCCGGAATATATATACAGGGTTCCCACAAATGATCTTTCGAGTTTCGAACACGTGTAACTTGCGTTTAAATGAACTTACAAACTTGAAACTAGTACTAATGGAAAGAGAAACTCAAAACGTTTTGATTATAGTATCACAGTTGGCAACAATGACATACAACATTGCGTATTGTTAAAAGTGAGAAAATGGCTGGTATAGAGGATAGGCGAGCGTTCTGTGTTCTCGATTATCATGTTCATCAATCTGTAATTATTGTTCAACGGCATTTTCGAACACGATTTGGTGAAGATCTACCTAGTGGTCCTTCAATTCGTAAGTGGTACTCTGATTTTACAAGAGGGTGCATCTGTAGGAGGAAATCTTCTGGACACCCGGCTGTAAGTGAGGCAACTATAAACCGGATTCGCGAATCTTTTACACGTAGTCCTAAAAAATTAACCATTGCAGCTAGTAGGGAGCTGCAGATCCCTAAATCCACCGTATGGAAAGTTCTGCGTAAACGTTTGAAATTTCATCCATACCGATTGCAGATGCTGCAGTTCTTAAAGGAAGAAGATAAAATGGTGCATCGTACTTTCTGCGAGAATATGCAGACTCTCATGGAAACTGATGGGTTTTTCGAATCCATAGTGTTTAGTGACGAGTGCATCTTCCATCTTTCAGGTAAAGTGAACAAACATAACGTTAGAGCCTGGGGGTCGGAAAACCCCAATATTTACGTGCAGCATGTCCGCGACTCTCCTAAAGTGAACGTATTCTGCGCTTTAAGCCTGCAGAAAGTGTACGGCCCGTTCTTTTTTGTAGAGAAAAAAATTGGAGGATGTGAGTTACCTGGATATGCTACAACAATGGCTCCTGCCTCAGCTGGAACATAAATGCCCAACGTGATCTTTCAACAGGACGGCGCACCCCCTCATTTTCATAATGAAGTCAGATTGGAGCTCAACATCAGACTACCGAACCGATGAATTGGCCGTGTTGGTAATGATGAAGAACTCTTCCTTGGCTTCAGCGTTCACCAGACCTCACACCCCTTGATTTCTTTTTTTGGAGTTATGTCAAAGATCTTATGTACAAGCCCTTCCACAGACCGTCCTTGATCTAAGAGGGCGCATCACCGAAGCCATCGAAACAGTTGACCATGATATGCTACAACATTCCTGCGCGGAAATGGACTACAGGCTTGATGTGTGTCGTGTTACCAACGGAGCTCATTTTGAACATCTGTAAAATACTGTAACCAAAACTTTTTGAGATTCCCTTTCCATTAGTACTAGTTTCATGTTTGTAAGTTTATTTAAACGTAAATTACACGTGTTCGAAACCCGAAAGAGCATTTGAGGGTATCCTGTATATGGGACATTCCATACGAAATAGGCAAAAAAATTGTGAAAATTGAACTCACATCTTTAAAAGTTTACCATTTTTTTACAGTGAAACTTTATGATATACTGAATATCTGAACCGAATTTCAAGTCTTTGCTTGGTGTAATTAAAGAGTAATAGAGCTGTCAATTTATCGTATTGTTTTAAATAGTCTCTTTTATAAAATACATTTCTCGAAGTATGTCTATTCCCTCAACTTGAAAAGATAGTCACATTATAGATGATTTTATGCTCTATCGCTTGAAAATTAGTATCTTAATATTTACGTTTTTCTGAAGGGCGTAAATGCAATTAATATGCAATTGACCTTCCACACCAAAATTTTTATAAAATCAAAAAATGCCACATTATTACCTGAACACCAGTCAATTTTTTGTAATTAGTATTAAAGTGGAGTCTTGAAAGGAAACTACCAAAAATAATTATTTTTCCTAAAATCTCCTATGTGTAGACTGCCCGCAATACCTTTCGCGTGAGTGGAGATCGCTCGCTCAATGACGGAGCTACTTGGTAATATTCCTTTGCGCACTTACAAATATTTTTATTGTTATCATCAATCATTAAATTATTTTTATTATCATTATTACAATTATTACATCATCATCGTGCACAAGTGGTTACTCTGCACGCCTCCGATTCCGAGGTTCGAGGGTTCAAACTCGATAGGAACCAATGGCATTTTAAAGGCGTAACAATTCTGAATGTAGCTTTCTCCACAAGGAAGGAAATCCGTCAGTCCCGTGTCGTAAATTTATGGTACGTAGGAGAACCTCGCGCTTGAAATAAATTGCTACATAATAAACGTCATTAAATTTAACAATCTTTATTGATATATTCAGTAGGCGGTTAATTTTGTGCTGATTTTGGCTAATGTATAGTTTAATTTAAATTACTAAGCACCTACGAATTCAAGCTCGTAGGCCTATTAGAAATATTTTCTAGAGAGTAGTTTTGTAATGTGTTGTAATATTTTGTACTTGTACCCTACACCAATGTCTGATGTTGAATATTGCAAGTAATGTTAAGCTATCGATAATAATTTATAACAATTTTCATGCTGTTACAAGTAATATTTAAGAGGTATAAATATACAGCCGGTGGAAAGATGAAGACCATCTTCGCTAGGTTTACCGTACAGGCCACATGGCCTAAAACGAATTTCTTCATGATGATGATGAAATATACAGCATTTTATTGGCTTGGTATCACTTGGTCTTGCATCCCCTACTCATGACATATGTAAGATGATATTAAAATGCACGATAATATTTGCTTTTATTATAAGCTAAATTATTATAGTATGTAATTTAATGTCTAAACTTCCCATTATTCTCCTTTTATAACACAAAATGTATATCTCTACGATTATTCTCTCATTCCAGAAACATTTAAGAAATTGTAAAATTATATATTAACACATAATACTGTTAATAACTATTGTATACTAATATGTGCATAATTACAATTATATTTAACTTCTAACTCACCATTCAGTCTTTGTAGATCTTGTTAATTTGACTGTGACACTTAAAATGACGAGATGCATTAAACAAACACACTGATGCAAATCAACTGTCTAGCATGTAATCTGAACTTGAGAATTGTTGATGTAAAACAGATGTTTAAGGAAGACTTGCTGACATTGCATTATTATCGTTTGGTAGGAAGTGGTACGAGTATTAAAACATTCGGTTTTATTTGGAAGTGATATCTTATAACAATACTATTTCGTCAACGTTATCAGGGTACAATACAATACACTGAATAAAAAGTTATTTTAAGACTGAAATTAGTAATTATAACATAATAAAAATTTATACCAGTTTATTCAATTAATAACGAAATAGTTATGAAATAGTTATTATATAATATTACATTTAAACTGTAATGAAAAATTTGTAACAAAATAAATAATTTGTTTTAAAAAAGGACAGAAGATTACGAGTATTTGAGAATAAAGTTCTTAGGAAAATTTTTGGATCAAAAAAGAGATGAACAGACAGGTGAATGGAGAAAACTACATAATAGTGAGCTACATGATCTGTATGGGAAGCCAGATATCATAAAAACAGTTAAGTCTCTTAGGCTGCGGTGGGCAGGAAATGTGGCACGTATGGGGAATGAAAGAGGTGCTTGGAAATTTCTGGTAGGAAAACCGGAGGGAAAACGCCCAGTTGGAAGACTAAGAATGAGGTGGGAGAATAACATTATACATGATTTGAGGGAAGTAGATTATACAGGGGATAATTGGAAAACGTTAGCTCGAGAAGGGATGCATGGAGAGCTTATGTCCGCGCTGCAATGAACCTACAGGTTCCACAGAGCCAGTGAGTGAGTTAGTTATAAATAATTTGTTTAATAATTCACAGTAAACTTAAGTAACAGAGCTCTTTACTTCTCACTTCAGCAATCAAATTTGATAAATCTACTGCGTAAGAATTAAAATATCGCCACTTTTATAAATTTACGGTACTGTTCCATTAAGTAGAACATATAATAAATCTATTCGATTTAATGGCAGTTGAAAAAGTCACTGATGAAGCTCTGTCAATGAAGTACGCGCGCGACCTTGGTCGTGTTTTTTTTACGAAAATAGAATAAAAAACATTTATATTGTCTGAACTATTCAACTCTCCAAAAAGGTAATTGCTGGAAATTAATCCTTATTACGTGAGTAGTATCCTGTATTTTTTCCGTTTTCATTTTTTGATTTGTACTGCAGTAAACCGCCATAAAACAGAAAATTGACACCGAAAATAAAAATATCCTAATTATAAAAATAACACCCTTAAACTACATGATATCACCTATATAAATATGTTGGAAACAAATTTTTGCTGTTTACTGTTTCAGAAATATTAGTTAGTAAACGTTTTAGTTTATTATATTTACGATAATTTTAGATCATCATAACTACGAACCTATAAATGATAAACATTAAATTTCTGTATTAATACGTTTATAAATGTACTCACGATATTTAGGGATACATCAAATTAAAAAAATAAATTGCAAGATTTTTTGCTGTCCGATTTGATATGGATTGTCCCATATACTACATTTCGACGAGTTTCACGAAATGGTCCGCAATGTTGGGGCTGCCTTTTAAATGTTCGCGGGCTGCTAGAGACTTCCGTAGCCCCGCGTCTTGCCTCATAAGGTATAAAAAAAATTCGTTCGTCTCGAATCATAAGTTGATGCTCCACAGCCAGCCTTCCAGATGTCACTATGCATCACTTTATCGAACGGTCGCTCTCTCGACTATTCAAATAGCTCGAGCTGGAGACCACAGTCAGTCAGCTGTAGATACTTGTAATTTGGGAAGCCGTCGATGAACTGTGGAAATGAAGTGCGTTGACTATGTGTAAAGAGAAACAAGAATGATATTGTGAAAATCAGGGTATTTTGGAAGAATAATTATATATGTGATTGAAAAGACAAAATAATTGTACTACAAATGAAGGAACATTAAAAAGTTAATGGAAACTAGTGTTTTAGACTAGTTACAGAAATAAGTTATAAAGTGTGAAACATCGCCCGGGCTATATATATATATATATATATATATATATATATATAAATTTCAAACTTATTGCTGAGTTATTTAAAATGCCTTTGTTTTCTTTTCTAGACTTTCGTGGCGTGTAGAAAGGCGTACTGAAAAATTTTGAAAACAAGAGTAAAATTACGGAATGGCAGTTGCATATCTGTAAATTGTTTATTCGAGTTATTTTTAGTTTACTAAAACGTAATGATACTTGTTAAATATTCTGGAGAAAACAAAATTAATGATCAAAGATTATTTAAAGGCTGCACTTGTTAAAAAATTACAAGATAAAAAATTATATAATATGTTTATTTTTAAAAAGAGAAGTAACAAAAATCTACAATTATAATAATGCGTTAAGGTTAGCCAAAATAATAACATTACAGAAATGTCTAAATTCTCGTAATAGTATATTACGATGCGAAGTTAGTAAGTGGTTTTTACAGAATCGAGGAAAATGTTTAAAAACCGAGCGATGGCGATGTTTTTAATTTCCGAGATTCTGTAAAACACTTCACAAACGTGCGTTGTACATTATTTTAGCGCGATGGTGTTTTCAAAATAAAAAATAATATTAAAATAATAACATCTTTGTTGGAAATATTTGCGTTCATTATAAACAATTGATTGATGTTAACAGTGTGGACAATGTTTATTTAGTTGAAACAACAGGAGGCCGTGAGATCAATTAGTGATAAAATAACAGGAGGCCATGAGACCATTTAGTGATAAAATTGCGGCAAGTACGTATTTATTGTTTTATATTGTTTCAAATAAAGTTCAGTTCATTTAAAATGCAGTGATTTGTTTCGTATAATGTATATTAACACTATATTTTGGATATTTTTTGTATATACATTGTATACATAGAGAGCAGGGATTTTGCTTCCCATACACTTATTTGTAATATATAATACGATACTAGCTAATACCCGACGTGCGCTGCTCCGCCTAAATAAATGAAAAGTAATGTGTTTTTATGTTTAGTTGAACAATTAAAAGGAAAAATAATTATAAATTTATATTTATTTAGATACTCCGTGCTGATTACCCGACATTGCCCGGGAATCTACTTATCACGATCTTCTTGACATAAATCAGCTGAAATACGAAAATTAATGTGTTTTATATTTAGTTAAATAGGCGTAAGTAAAAGAAAAAATATGTATGGTAATTATTTTTAGATACGTTTTACGTTTAGTAAAACAGGCCTAAGTAAAAGGAAAAATGTATATGGTAATTATTTTTAGATACCCTGCGCTGTTTACCCGGCGTTGTCCGGGAATCCACTCTCCCGATCTTCTTGGCATAAATGAGTTGAAAGACAATGTATTTCTTATGATTAGTTGAAAAAGTAAAATGAAAAATAATTATAAATTACATCATAATTATTTTAAGATTCCCCGTGTTGATTACCCTGTATTGCCCGGGAATCTACTTATCTCGATCTTCTTGGCATAAATGAGCTAAAAGACAAAATTCGTTATTGTGAGTTATCCGTAAAAGAATACCCGCCATGAGCTACTATACGTTTTCCACTACAAAGGGCGATGTTTAAGGGTGTAGAAGTTGAGTATCACAACTTTCTTATAGCCTATGTTCATCCCGGGAATCTCCTGAACATTTTGCAAAAGACCCACCACAATCGGATTAACGATATGACCGCGCATAAAGTACGAATAAACAAACAAACATTCATGTTTATACGCATTAGACTAGCTAATACCCGGCGTGCGCTGCTACACCTAAATAAATGATGTGTTTTTGCATTTAGTTGAATAAGTAAAAGGAAAAATAAATATAAATTTTTTTCGATATTATTTTTAGGTACCCCTTGCTGATTACCCGGGAATCTACGCATCCCGATGTACTTGACATAAATGAGCTGAAAGACAAAATTCATTATTTTGAGTTATCCACAAAAGAATATCCGCCGTGCGCTGCTATGCATGCCCGGGAATCTACTTATCCCGATTTTCTTGGCATCAATAAAAGACAAAAATGTATATTGCGAGTTATCCTTAAAAGATAAAACATATGCTGTCATGGACTTTTCTGTAGAGTTTTTTGATATATTCAATTCTGTGTACAATAATTTTGTGTATTTGTTATGGTTTAGGCAGCGCAAGCCATTTAAGGGTAAAAAAGGGACTTTTTCACGTTTTTTTACTACAAAGGGTGTTTTTAATAATAATGAGAATGTTCACACATTGTGTATTGTTTTGTTTCATTTGTCCCGTGCATATTCACTTATGGATTTCTTTCTGTTTTTTGCACACTGTGATGTGGTATCGGTCACATCTTTCCTTGCACATCTCGCATACACATGTGTCTTCTGGTACGTGATATGTCTTCTTGGTACAAATTCTGTGGTGGAAACCGTGTACCGCCATCCTGGTCACCAGGTGTCGCAGCTCGATGTTCGCCGACATCCAATTGTTGTTTGCCATCGCCTCTGTGGAATAGAATTCGTCCCAGATCTCGTCTTGTTTTCTCCTTCTGTTGTGTAGTACCTTTGCTGCTGCCTCTGTTGTGGGTAACAAGAATTTCAGCACCAGGTCTTCAAGCAGGAATGTTTCTCTAGCCATCACATATGACAGCCTGGATGGGGTATATTTTGATAACCCCATCACTCTCTTTAGGTATCTGGCTTTCAGATTTTCCAGGCTCTCCAGCTGTCTCTCCGTTAGCCGTTCCCATATTATTTCCAGTCCGTACGTTGCCGCCGGTAGTATCTTGGCCTCGAATAGTCTCATTACTGTTTCGAGTGATAGGGCTTGTATGTTCTTTATATCGTTTATGGCCCTCACTGCTTCTATCAGTCTCCTTTTTATGTGTATTGTGAATGATTTCCCATTTGTTTGGATCGTGATCCCTAGATATTTATATGTGTTGACTTTCCTCAGTGGTTTTCCTTTGTAGTAATTTCCGTGTTTGCCTCTAGTCTACCTCCTTTCCGGAATACGACGTATTCTGTCTTATCTTCATTTATAATGAGTTCGTTTTCTTCCGCCCACACTTGGAGTGCATCCATCGCTTTCTGTGGCTCTATCCTATTGCTTGAGGCGATCGCCATATCATCTGCATACATGTATACTGTTACCTGCTGTGTTTCTTTGTTTACTGCCTCTATGACATCATGTGTGAGTACATTAAAGAGTATCGGGCTGAGGGGATCGCCCTGTAGTACCCCGTTTGTTTGTGTTATCCAATTTGATCTGTATTTGTATTTGTACTCGGTTTTCTGCCAGTATATTGTTTATGATTGTAGTCATCCAGGGGTCTCCTATGATCCTTTCCAGTTTACTTGGTGTTTTTAAGGGTGTAGGAGTTGAGAATCTCAACTCTCTTATAGCCTATGTTCATCCCGGGAATCCCCTGAACATTTTGCAAAAAACCCATGACAATCGGATCAACGGTATGGCCGCGCAAAAAGTACGAAAAAAACAAACATACATACAAGCAAACAAACAAATATTCATTTTTATATATTACATTACAGTATAGTTATTTTATTACAGTATAATTATTTAGGTTGGCAACCTGAAATGTAGGAAGTTGAACTTCCAATCATGTTCGCCATTGCTGTAAGTACGACAAAACGCACTATGGCACAAAAAGTAAAATTAAACATTAACTTATATTTAATTCAGTATGAGTGTAATCAATCTTTCTGTTTTAATATAAGGTAATGTGCATAAGGCTTGTGTATCAAATATAATTTAAAACTGATTGTGAAATTTAGCACATTATCCACTCGTTATCCCGTAATTCACTTAAATCACACAACAATTAAAGCAAATAAATCAAAACTTAATGACGCTAAGATACTAGAACTTACATGTAACACGATCTCTATAATTAAAGGAAACAATCGGAAACGAAATTGAATCGATCTTTCAGTTTCCTTTATTGTTTCCTATTAAAACTAAACGTCCATCTGTACGCTTAAAAATCACTCGAAACACCTTGATTGTACCAAAGTAAATGATAATTAATCGGTCTTAAACTCGTACAGATAAATGACGATGCGATGTGAAGTGATATTATATCAGCTGCTTATCGGTCACTTGAAGCAATCGGAATTTTATCTATTAATTATATTTAAATCGAACGAATATTTTCAATAGCTAATTTATAAAATTGATTTCAAACAATAGCCCTACTCAAGTTTAAGAAGATATTAACAAATAAGAGTACATAAAATACAAATTATTATAAAGTTAATAAACTAGAGCACTCTACTATAGGAATAAATATAAAATATGCATATGTATATTTAATTATATGTCTTCATGGAGACATGGGTGTTTCTTGAATATGCTAATTTAGTTATGTTTATTTCCCAACAGATGCCAGTGAGTGGCATGTGTTCAGTACACCGCTCAATGACGCATCTGGTAGGCAACTAAAATATTACTTGGATAGACAAAGCCGGTTAAATTTCGCTCAGATGCACTAATTTAGATTTGAGGTTCTATTACCAGCCCGAAAATTATCTGAGTCGAGACCCATGACTTAAAGTCCCTTTAAAAGGGACTTGTTTTAATTTTTTGATCCCAAAAATCCATCAACCCGGCCAGTAGTATTGAACACGCGACCCTCGGGACTAGAAGCAAGGAACATAATCACCAGATCACCGAGGCCGACAACTGAAATCTCTCTTAAAACTCTATAGCCTATACGATGAAAGATATAGGCCTAATTTATTTTACAATCACGTAGATTATTCTGGAATCTCTTAATATAATTCAGATTCAATGCCTTTAATAGACATGTCGTCTACCTCATAATGTGAGTAGTTATTTTTTACATCCGCTGGCTTTTAATTAAATCCACATAGGCTATGTGGTCTGAGATGCGACTGTGAACTTCGAGTGCGTTAACAATTGTACTTATCCAAATTGGCGATATTTATTATTATTACTTACTTACTTACTTACTTACTCACTGGCACTATCGAACCCGTAGGTTCATGGCCGCACGGACATACGCTCTCCATACATCCCTATCCTGAGCTAATGCTTTCCAATCATTCCCTGTATAATCTACTTCCCTCAAATCATAGTTAATGTTATTTTCCCACCTCATTCCTGGTCTACCAACTGGGCGTTTTCCCTCTGGCTTTCCTACAAGAAGGTTCCATGCAAGTCTTTCATTCCCCATACGTGCAACATGCCCTGCCCATCGCAGTCTACGAGACTTAACTGTTCTTATTATATCTGGCTTCCTATAAAGACCATGTAGTTCATTGTTATGTAGTCTTCTCCATTCACCTGTCTGTTCATCTCTCTTTGGTCCAAAAATTTTCCTAAGTACTTTATTCTCAAATACTTTTAATCTCCTTTCCTCCCTTAAAGTAAGAGTCCATGTTTCGCATCTATATAATATAACTGGTAGAATAATAGTTTTATATATTTTCAGTTTAACGTTTTTTGAAAGGAGTTGGGACATCAAGAGTCTCTGCAATGTATAATAGCACGCATTTCCAGAATTGAGCCTTTGTTTAATTTCTTTGTGCATCTCATTCCTATTTGTGATTATTGTTCCTAGGTATTTGAATTCAGCCACTTCCTCAAAATTTCCCTCATTTTCATTAGCTGTCCAGTTCCATTATATAATTAATTTCTACGTGTGACCAAATATTTAGTTTTATTGATATTTACTTCCAATCCTAATTTCTTAGTGTTACTCAACAGTGTGTGCGTATTGTCCTTTAGTATCTCCTCGCTATCGGCCAACAATACTACATCATCAGCATAAACTAACAGCTTATTATTATTATTATTATTATTATTATTATTATTATTATTATTATCATTACCATCATTATCATTATTATTATTATTATCATCATCATTAGGTTAAGTCAGAGATGTGGATTATTTGCCCGATTAAAAGAAGGAACAAGTTTTGCGCTTTAAACTCATGATATTACTATACTAATAATAGTCATTACTATTAATATTACATTTTAAAGTAGCGGAGTATGACAAATTAGGAAACCCAATAAATAATTAATTAAAGTACTAACAATATCGCAGTTTTCATAATATAACATTGTAATTTTGATATTAATCATAGAATCTTTGATTTTTTACACGTAAATTTTTCCACAGTTTTTATTCACATTCTCTTTTATATTAACCACATACATAAAAGAGATGGCCTCGGCAAGTGAAGTGCTGCCAACTCCATCTGTGGAATCTTAATTTTCCAATATGGTTCTAAAAATATAGTTACAAAATAATTTTGAAAAAAAAAATCAATGTTTTTTTACAAAATTTTCTTATAGACAACATGGCCAGATTTATTCTGCTCTTTATTCATGTTCTCCCAGTGAATTACTAAATATAGATTAGATTAGATGTATTTAGCCTGGTGGAGTTAAGGCCATGTGGCCTTCTCTTCCACTCACCAGGACAAACATATATTACATCATAATATAACAATCTCAATTAACTCTAATATTAAATAAAAATTTGACCAAAAAGATAATATCTATTATATTACGATCTATAATGCGACCAGTTAATGTTAGTTAAAATTAAGACTAAAACTAATAATAAAATGTATACAAGCAAGACATATTAAATTGTCTCTGTCTAATGTATATAAAAAACAAAGAAAAATAATGAGATACAGAAAACTAATTTTACGATTATACTTACTTACTTACTCACTGGCACTATCGAACCCGTAGGTTCATGGCCGCGCGGACATAAGCTCTCCATACAACCCTATCCTGAGCTAATGCTTTCCAATCATTCCCTGTATAATCTACTTCCCTCAAATCATAGTTAATGTTGTTCTCCCACCTCATTCTTGGTCTACCAACTGGGCGTTTTCCCTCTGGCTTTCCTACAAGAAGCTTCCATGCACGTCTTTCATTCCCCATACGTGCAACATGTCCTGCCCATCGCAGTCTACGAGACTTAACTGTTCTTATTATATCTGGCTTCCTATAAAGACCATGTAGTTCATTGTTATGTAGTCTTCTCCATTCACCTGTCTGTTCATCTCTCTTTGGTCCAAAAATTTTCCTAAGAACTTTATTCTCAAATACTCGTAATCTCCTTTCCTCCCTTATAGTAAGAGTCCATGTTTCGCACCCATATAATATAACTGGTAGAATAATAGTTTTATATATTTTCAGCTTAACGTTTTTTGAAAGGAGTTGGGACATCAAAAGTCTCTGCAATGCATAATAGCATGCATTTCCAGAATTGAGCCTATGTTTAATTTCTTTGTGCATCTCATTCCTATTTGTGATTATTGTTCCTAGGTATTTGAATTCAGCCACTTCCTCAAAATTTCCCTCATTTGTCATTAGCTGTCCATTTCCATTATATACTGAATTTCTACGTGTGACCATATATTTAGTTTTACTGATATTTACTTCCAGTCCTAATTTCTTAGTGTTACTCAATAGTGTGTGCGTGTTGGCCTTTAGTATCTCCTCGCTATCGGCCACTAGTACTACATCATCAGCATAAACTAACAGCTTATTAATACCATTCAGTTGTAAGCCTTCCTCATTCTCTAAAGATTTAATGGCATGCTCTAGTACAAAATTAAATAGTAGAGGAGATAGTGCATCTCCTTGCTTCAACCCATTCTGGATTTCAAAAGTGTCTGAAAACTGTTTGCCTACACGCACCCTACTCTTTGAGCCATTTAGACACATTCGTATAAGTCTAACTAACTTTTTAGGAATTCCGAACTCCAGCAGGATACTATATAACTTCTCCCTCTTAATTGAATCATATGCTTTTTTGAAGTCTACATATAGTTGATGTACAGTACCATTATATTCCCATTTCTTTTCTAAAATCTGTCTTATACTAAAAATCTGATCTGTTGTAGACCTGTTTCTTCTAAATGCACATTGATGATCTCCTAGAATGTCATCAATATAGGGAGTAAGTCTGCTTACTAATATATTTGTTAGAATTTTGTACGAAGTTGAAAGTAATGAGATGCCCCTGTAGTTGTTGCAATCAGTTTTATCTCCTTTCTTATAAATTGGTACGATAATTGATTCCTTCCATTCATCTGGAAGAGCTTCTTTTTCCCAAATCATACTAAGCAACCAGCGTATCTTGTCCATCAATTTTTCTCCTCCTGATTTTATCAGTTCTGCTGGGATCTCATCTGAACCTGATGCTTTATACATCTTCAATTTTTCAATCGCCATTTCAACCTCTAATGCACTTGGCTCTGCGACTAGCATTTCTGCTGTCTGTAACTTATCCTCCTCAATGTCCTGTTCTGTATGTACATTTAATAGCTGATTAAAGTAACTTTTCCATCTATTTAATATACTCCTAGAATCTGCAATCATATCCCCATTTTCATTCCGAATTATGTTTGTTCTAGCCTGAAACCCTTTCTTCTCTATACTAATTCCCTGATATAATTCTCTAATGTTCCTATTTTTTGCATTCATTTCAAGATCATTAATCTTCTCTCTCAAATATTCCCTCTTTTTACTCTTTAGTAACTTGGTGGTTTCCCGTCTAACACTACCCAATTGCTCTAAATTTACCTCATTTGGCTCGTGTAACCATTTCATTTGTGCTAGCTTTCTTTTCTTTACAATGTCGGCACATTCCTCATCAAACCATTTCTTGTTTTGCCTCTTTTTTAAACAACCAATGCTTTCTGATGCTGACAATTTAATAGTATCTCTTATAGCCTCCCATTCTTTATTTATATCAGTTTCTTCTTCGTTTGCCACATTGTCATCTGAAGATTCCAGTACTTCAAATCTATTAGCAATTTTGATTTGGTATTCTTGCCGCATTTCATCATTTTTCAAGTTTTTTAATTCATATTTTACAGAATCATCTTTAGCGTTCGTTCCTCTCATAAGCGATAGCCGTTGTCTGATTTTCACTCTGACCAGATGATGATCCGAATTGCAGTCTGTCCCTCTAACTGATCTAACATCAATGATGCTACTGTGCCAGCGTTTATCCACTAATACATGATCTATCTGGTTCCGAGTTTCTCCATCTGGGGACGTCCAGGTGTATTTATGAATATCCTTATGCTGAAATGTTGTGCTCTTAACAATGAGATTCTTTGATGTGGCAAATGTGACTAATCTAACCCCGTTGTCGTTACTATCTTCATGAAGACTGAATTTGCCTATTGTTGGTTTGAATATATCTTCCCGCCCCACTTTTGCATTAAAATCTCCTAAGACAATTTTCATATGATATCGTGAAAGGCTATCAAATAAGCATTCTAATTCTTCATAGAACTCATCCTTGATCTTGTCATCTTTATCTTCTGTGGGGGCATGTACATTTACAATTATAAAATCATGTCGTTTACCCTTTAGAATTATGTATGATATCCTATCACTAACAAACTTAATATCTCGGATAGCGGATAGGATCCTCCTTCTGACTAAAAAACCCGTTCCAAATGCAGGTCTTTCTGCACCCCCATAGTATAATGCAAAGCTTCCTGATTCCTGACTACCTTCTCCTGGCCACCTAACTTCCTGTAAAGCGACTATATCCAAGGGCGATTTATCTAATTCCCGCGTTAATATCTCTAGTGCCCCGCTATTGTATAAAGTCCTAACATTCCATGTTCCTAGGAACATGTCCCTGTGTTTGAGCCTTTGGCATGGGTTCCCTGAAGTAGTCCCCGCCCGGAGAACCGAATGGGGGACTATTTGACCTCCGGAAAATTTTACCCCAGATGAACCCATGCCCGCATTTCTTGACGGTTGTATTTTTACGGTGAAAGATCGTCACTATTTCGCCCAAGGTACTTTTTTCGTCTGGCTTATCACCTTCGACCAGTCCGGCATGGGTAACCCTATCGGCAGCAATTCTACCACCGGCATAGCTCTCAGGATCATTTAAGCACGCAAGCCACTCCACCACGACAAGGTAAAGATACCATGGAGACAATATTTAAAACAAAACAAAAAAATTGTTAATCTTAATATTATTTTCATAAATACTTAAATTAATTAATTGTTAAAAGAATACTATCAGTGAGGTGTATAAGTTAGTTTGTTATTAAATAATTATTTAATTTGTTTTTGAAGGATGTTATAGTTTGACAGTCTCTGATATAGGGCGGAAGAGAATTCCATGTTTTGGTAAATGAGACCGTAAAAGATAATGAATAATATACAATGTGATGAGCAGGGATATAAAGGACAATGTGTTGATGGGATCAAGATTATGTGTGTCGGATAGTCTGATGAAGAGGCGTGATAAATAATTAGGCGATGATGTGTGAAGTATTTTATACAAATATAGTAACAGATGAAAGTTTATTATACAGAAATTCCCATTTTATGTATCAAATGAATGTTAAATTCAAATACCTATTTAAAAACCTCATTTCATTAAAATGACTAAAACTACCACCATATTAATTACATGGCAAGGATTTTCAATAAAGAGTTATCTCAATAGGCCTATGTGATGAAAATATTTGTAGAGAAGAAGCTAAAAATTACTAAGTAAAACTTATATAAACATGAATATATTAATTAGTTGGTTCATATGAACTAGGGGTTGTCTACTCGCCTCTACTTCCAAGGTTCGCGGGTTGAAACCCGTCTGCGTGTCCATGAATTCTTCAGCATGCAAAATTCCTAATTATGACTTACTTCGGAAGGGAAGCGAAGCCATGTGTTCTGAGATGCAGAACCTCAAGATCGTCGTTAAATAAAATACTACCTACGGATATGTGGAATAAAATCTGAAGCTGGTAATTTCTTTCTAGAAGTCGAGCTTTAGAGTTAAGACAAACAGGTGTATAGTAGAAAGCAGTAACCATATTTCCGGTGTCTGCGATACATTTCATGTGGCTACACACATCAACCGTGAAAGATAACATGGCCTTGTACTTATACGTGAATATAACACTTAAAAATAAAGTAAACCACAATAATGTACAAACGGATGATTCGGCAAGAAGTTCTGATTGCAAGAAGCAGAAGCTCAATAAAGCCCTAGTACACTAGGTAACGCATAATTTTAAAGATTTTACATAAAATATTAACAGTATTAATACAGTAAAACTTGTTTAATCCGGAACTTGAATAATACGGAAATATGTCCAATGTGAACAAATTAATTGGTCCCGGCGAAATAATAGTAATTTTACGTGTATTTATTTTGCATAAAACGGAATGTGTCCAACGAGCAAACGGAAGGATGATTCTACACAATTAATGAAAAAGTATATAAGGCGGAAATACAGAGAAATAAATTAGTTTCCACTTCATTGAATTCCCACTATGCCAAACATAAAAAAAATAAAAAAAGGAATGATTCCTGCCGCCGGGTGAAGTAGAGATTCTATCTGTACCTGAAATTGTATTTCGGCCTCACTGCACACCCGTTATGCGAAATATAGATACATGTCTTACAAATAACCATTACTTACTTACTCACTGGCACTATCGAACCTGTAGGTTCATGGCCGCGCGGTCATACGCTCTCCATACATCCCTATCCTGAGCTAATGATTTCCAATCATTCCCGGTATAATCTACTTCCCTCAAATCACAGTTAATGTTATTCTCTCACCTCATTCTTGGTCGGCCAACTGGGCGTTTTCCCTCTGGCTTTCCTACAAGAAGCTTCCATGCAAGTCTTTCATTCCCAATACGTGCAATATGTCCTGCCCATCGCAGTCTACGAGACTTAACTTTTCTTATTATATCTGGCTTCCTATAATGACCATGTAGTTCATTGTTATGTAGTCTTCTCCATTCACCTGTCTGTTCATCTCTCTTTGGTCCAAACATTTTCCTAAGTACTTTATTCTCAAATACTTGTAATCTCCTTTCCTCCCTTAAAGTAAGAGTCCATGTTTCGCATCCATATAATATAACTGGTAGAATAATAGTTTTATATATTTTCAGTTTAACGTTTTTTGAAAGGAGTTTGGATATCAAGAGTCTGCAATGCATAATAGCACGCATTTCCAGAATTGAGCCTATGTTTAATTTCTTTCTGTATCTCATTCCTGTTTGTGATTATTGTTCTTAGGTATTTGAATTCAGCCACTTCCTCAAAATTTCCCTCATTTGTCATTAGCTACCCATTTCCATTATATAATGAATTTATACGTGTGGCCATATGTTTAGTTTTATTGATATTTACTTCCAGTCCTAATTTCTTAGTGTTACTCAATAGTGTGAACCATTACACTATAAAATCTTAAATAAGTTCTGAGACCGATCTTTAGCAGGTAGCGTTCTGAATTTACGGAATAAAGATAGCTAAAACGTATGTATTATTGTCATTAAAAGAAAAGTGCAAGTGATTGAAGGTAAATCTCCAAATTTCTGGACCGATGTTCTAAAGTAAAGCTCTAGCTGCTGCTAAATCCCCAGGGAATAACGATTTCAAGGCATCTTTAGATTGGCTCGACAGTTTTAAAAGATGATACAATGCAGTGTAGAATGAAATTAGCGGGAAATGAAAGGATCTGGACGAAAGTGTAGTTAGTGAGCGGAAATCGAAACTGCATACTTTAATTTCAGGATACACGCCTAAGAAACATCTTTAACGCTGACAAAACGGGACTGTTTTTTTCGCGCGTTAACTGTCGAAGTCGCTCATACATACTATACATCACTTTTCAAAGGCAGCGGAACTATAATTAGTCCAAGGTGCGTAAAAAGACGTACACGGTACTCTATATTCTAAGATTATTATTAACAAGTTCTAGTTTTTATAATGCGGAATTTTGTCTAATGCGGAAAAAATTGGTCCCATCCGATTCCGCTTTGAGCAAGTTCTACTGTATTTATGTATTCTAAAGTACCTTTTCGGGATTCTTGGCGTGACTTGTAGTATTGTCTTCTTGACGTTTCATCACCCTCTGTGGGTGACATCTTCAGGAGATTTTGCTTGAGTAGATTTTCGTAGTAATTGTTAACTAGTTGTTAATTTGTTAACAAGTTAACATCTCCTGAAGATGTCACTCACAGTAGGTGATGAAACGTAGAGAAGACAACACTATAAGACACGGCCAAGAATCCCGAAAAGGTATTTTAAAATACATAACGATAGCCGTGAAAGTCTTAACCAATATAGTATTCATACTATTAACAATATTACTAACAATAATTAATATCATAGTAATGTCTTCAAGCATAGTTTACATATGCGAATCCGCACTAAATCTTTATTTTCCTAAGGAACAAGAGTACGCTAATATTTATTGTATCGATACATAAGGAACTTCATTTTCATGGGTTTGACAAAATAATGAGCTCCTATACCTTATCCACTCTTAGAGTGACCCTAACATAAACAAACGCCAATTGTATCCTTCCGCCATTCGCGCCACAATTACTGCCACATTGACAGGGACCACTTGTGAAGTATATAAGACATGTGATCGTTGAATGGGGTAGATTACAAGAAAGCTAGTGAGATTTTTCACTGAACTTGTGAATACATTTAAAATAACTGTTTTTTTACCACTAGTCAAAGGTTTGCCAGACTTGTGTTCTAAAAATTTAGATGGCGACACAGCAACAGAAGACTCAACACGTTCAGTCATTTTGTTGCATCAGAATTGACTGAAACATGACTCTAATGCATTATCCATATGTAATAAACTGTTTTAAGTTATTATTTATTAGGTATATTTTGGAATATTTTCTATGCTTTGATTATCATTATTTTTATTCACAAAGAATAACAAGTATATTCAGGGGACATATTTTTAATTTAATGAAGGAAACTACTTTTTCGCATACTTATTGCATCTGTATCGTACGTCGGTGACCATAACCAATGAAAAGCGAGCAGGTCACATGGTATTGTTTCGATGAGGATCGCTTTAAGAGCGGGTAGCCTTTAATATGGTGTAGTGCCGCCTTTGACGTTAATAATAACCTCTTTTTTTTCTGGGAATGGATACAAATCCTATATGATAAGCCTATGGTATTCTCTATACCTTCAAAAGAAAACGGCTTCAATTCCTTGAAATTCGTTGGAACTGGGTAAGAGGCTCGAACACTGGTTTACAATACAGACCACATTGATTTATTAATACAGTAAAACGTGTTCAATCCGGAACGTGAATAATGTGGAAATCTGTCCAATGTGAACAAATGTATTGGTCCTGACGAAATAATAGTAAATTTACGTGTAATTATTTTGCATAAAACGGAATCTGTCCAACGCGGGAACGCGGAAAGACAGAGAAATAAATTAGTTTCCACTTCATTGAATTCCCGTTAGGCAAAAACAAATAAGGAATTATTCCTGCCGCCGGGTGAAGTGGACATTCTATCTGTACCTTAAATTTTATTTCGGCCTCATGCACACTCGTTATGCGAAACACACATACCTGTCTTACAAATAACCCTTGCACTGTAAAATCTTAAATTAGTTTAAGTTCTGAGACCGATATTTCATAGGCAACGTTCTGTATTTACGAAATAAAGATGGCTAAAACGTGTGTATCATTGTCATTAAACGAAAAAGTGAAAGTGGTTGAAGATAGCCCTACATCTCCATATTTCCGGACCGATGCTCCAAAGTCAAGCTCTAGATGTTGCAAATCCGTAGGGAATAACGATCTCAAAGCATCATTAAGGTTGGCTGGTTCGTTTTAAAATACTACACAATGTAGTGTGGAATGAAATTTGCGGGAAATCAAAGGATGTGGACGAAAGTGTAGTTAGTGAGCGGAAACTGCATACTTTAATTTCAGGATAGGCGCAACGGGACTTTTTTTCGCGCGTTACCGTCGAAGTCGCTCATACATACTATACTTCACTTTTCAAAGGCAGCGGAACTACAATTGATGCAAGGTACTTACAAAGACATATACGGGACTCTATAATCTAAGATTATTAATAAGTTTTAGTTTTTTTATAATACGGAATTTTGTCTAATGTGGAAAAAAAAATGGTCCCATGCGTTTACGCTTTGAGCAAGTTTTACTGTATTTAAATCACCTGACAATGCTAACCAGGAATGAATGGTTTTGCCATTTACTCATCAAAACCAATCTTGTACTTTTATTTTAGTTATATGAATGGGGGAGAAGGGACATTTTCATCCTGGAAGATGGTATCCCCTGCTAGAAACAATGCCTGGCCATTATATGGATATAGTCAACTAAAATTCCTTCGTAGACCTTGGCAGTTTTCATACCTTTCAGTGTGAAAATTTGACCTAGTTAATGCAATGATATGACCGCTAACTCTAACTCCACCATGTTTTACTGTTGGAAGATAGTCAGTCTACACTTAATTCTCCTTACACCTTTGAAATCTTCATTTTTTGCACTGCCATGCGTTACAAGAGGTTTGGCAACTGCAATTCTGCATTTTTTATATGCAGTTCCATACGCGCAAGTTTGTCATTGATACTGCATTCGGTGGCTACCATGTTCGCCTCCAGTTCCAATGTAAGAGCGTAAAAATCCTGAGCATAGCTTCCTTCGGAAGTGTAGTACAGTCGTCGTCCCGTATTTCAAAATTACGTTACGTAAAATAACCTTAATTCTGTATTTAAAAAAAAGAGGTCTCTGGCCAAAATTTGTTGGTCCTTTCATCCCCGGATTTGAATTGCGACACTAATTGCATAAGTGCTAGCTCATATTCAGCGCATGGATCGTCACAGAATACCAAAACAAATTCTTCACTACATTCCTCGAGGCAGAAGATCTGTGGGTCGACCTTTTCAGAGATGGCGGGAGACCGTAACGGGCCACTGGGCCTAATACTTGAAAGGACGATGATGATGATGATGACTGCATAAGTTATTAAACAAAACATTAACTCACTAAGTATCTGTGATCTAAATTCATATTCAGCTCAGCACTCGTTGTCCTCTGAGAGCAAATAATCCTCCTGTCTGTCAGATCTGCCTTTCTGCCAATAGGCTATGTTTAGCAGGCGTAGTTTTCCTACGAACTTTGTAAGCCGTCATAATGATAGATACAGTAGCTCGAGGTACCCTTAACTTTTCAACGGATGCAACAACTAATCGGGCATTGCCATCGTAGTAATGGTACGTAGATCAACACAATTCGAAGACGTTCAAATCCTTATTGGTGGTTGAGATCTGTAGCAGAGGGAGCATTGTACAAGGAGAATACAAAAGACGCATTCAGTACACGACAGCACAGCCAGAAGAAGAAAAAATAAATGAATTAACCTAATAGGGATCTTCATATTATGTTGCCGAACTCCTGTAAGATACGGTGTAAAAAGTACGGTATAAAGCTTGTGTTATATTAAACCTAACTGATACGAAACAAAAATGTGGGGAACATTTTAACCATTAATCAATCAAAATTTATAATTGAAGAGTCAAAATGGTGATGACTCTTTATAAAATATTTCATAAAAATGTTGGGATAATCATCCATATATATATATATATATATATATATATATATATATTAATGCTCCATGTTTGTCCTTTTGGACATTTCTGGTGTTCTCTTCTGGCATTGGCGTAATTATAACCCACTTCTGAAGTTGGGGCGCCTGGAAGGCGGGGTTACGTTGCCCCGATGATATGATGGGTGATGATGACAGTGGTGCGCTATGAGAGTCCTTAATCCTAAGCTTAATCCAAGTTGAATATGAATAATGATGATTGCGATGCCATATGTTGTTCGGGGACCGTTTGGGCCTTAAAGTTTCCTGACATGTGTCTTACAGGTGAGGAAAAAACCTCGCCCAGGAAACTCTCCCGACCGGGAATCGAACCCGGGCCCGCTGCGTGACAAGGTAGCACGCTATCTCCAGACCACAGCAGAGGACTCATCCATCTAATATAGTGCCTAACTATTTGTAAACCAAAGACACATGGCATTCCGTTAATAGGTTCAAGGTTTCCTATTTCTGGCACAGTGCTAATGGTGAAATTAAAGGAATTTTGCCAAGGATGTGGTTTTATATCCGAGATATCTTTAACGTGCAACATCTTTCTGTGTAACAAGACAGCAGACTTACAACTTTCCTTCCGAAAAAAGTCTTCAATTTTTTTTTATCGTCCGAAATTATCTCGAGATTTCGAAGTCAGATAGCAAATTACAATGTTTAAGCATTCTTGTTATAACAAATGTAGTTTCCAAGATTAAGACAAAGAAGAGAAAGGGAAAAATATAAAAATAACCAACAACAAGATTTTTATCCATGTTTTAATTTTAGAAGTAGATATTAATAGATTAATAAATTGTAACAGCACTTTCGTCTAATGGCTTTTGTCCTGGTGCATTAGCGGTTACCATGATCCCCTCTGGATCCAAGGTCCGCGGGATTAAACCCGGCTGGATTAGATGGGGTTTTCAGAGCTAAAACATCTTGACAATGGGTTCCTTCGGAAAGAAAGTAAAGCCATGAGTCCCGAGTTGTACATAGATTCATGCCACTTAAAAGAATATGGAACTTGAAACAAGGCCTCTTATCAAAATGCATCGATCCTTTCCTGAACTGTTACGTTATTAATAACTTCAGTGTTAAAGAGTATATTTAAATAGAATAATAACAATATTTAATAACAATAATATTCTAATGGCTCTTTAAAACAATCTTTATCATAATAAAAATGGTGAGTATAAGAAATTTCAAAACTGCTTATAGTTTATCAAACTCTACTCTGTCCTAGGGTAGCACTGATCATGCTGTCAGTCGCAAACTCCCTAGCTGAAGAGGCGAATTGAAGCCGAAACAGAGCTCGAACAACAAAAAATTAACAAAATTACATTCTTACAAGTTTGTGTCATCTGTTGAATTCGAAAGGAAAAACCTTTGTCGAACACCATGCCCACGTAAAGCTCGAATTTTGAGCAAATTCTGCGTTCAGGGCGGTGACCGACTGGTTTCCAACGATTCTCAGCCTGATATACAAAATGGACCCAGTTATATACATGCAAACTAGATGTAATACACAGGGATTGATTCCCCAGTTTGCTAATCTCAATCGTTCACTCTATTGTTTTCGGACTTCTGGTCCTCATCAGCAAGGCGAAGAAAATACGCTTTTCCGGACTCTTTCTTTGTCTTTGACTTTTGTCTTTGCAAATTGCATATTCCGAATTTCAAAATTACTACTGTAAAAGAAAAATAAAAACTGGTCTGTAAAATGAAATTATGTAACATTTGATGACTTTATGCTATTCATTAGACAATCACTATAATTTTATAGAAGTTGGTGCTTTCAAGGAAATGCTACTCAATATTTTTACAGAATATTCGAAAATGACTGAAAAGAAGTAAAATGGGAGATGGGTCTTGAGACTATTGCAGAAATAATAACAATAAAAAAATTAAAAATCATTAACATATTTAACTTAACGGATTTTTTATTACAACCCGGTCTACCAGCAATTTAATTTATCTTGCTTGGATACATTTTATTATTAGTTTTAGTCATAATCTTAACTATCATTAACTGATTGTATTATATATCATAACGTAATGGATATGATCTTATTAGTCAAATTTCATTTAGTATTTAATATTAGAGTTAATTATGATTGTTATACTCTGACGTAATATGTTTTTCCTGGTGAGTGGAAGAGAAGACCAAATGGTCTTAACTACTCACTTACTCATTGGCACTATCGAACCCGTAGGTTCATGGCCGCGCGGACATAAGCTCTCCATACATCCTTATCCTGAGCTAATGCTTTCCAATCATTCCCTGTATAATCTACTTCCCTCAAATCATAGTTAATATTATTCTCCCATCTCATTCTTGGTCTACCAACTGGGCGTTTTCCCTCTGGCTTTCCTACAAGAAGCTTCGGTCTTAACTACACCAGGCTAAATAAATAAAATGAATAAATATATTTTCTATAGTGTTCTGCCCTATGGCAGGCCTTTCACTGCAATCATAGAATTTTTATGCAAAGCTTGGCAGCATTAATAGGAAATTATAGGTGGTGTAATAGCTTTCCGCTGATTTCCACTCTGGTGAAACATTATAATAATGGCCAGATGATGTTCTGGGACTATTTGCGCCTTAAAGCTACCTGACATTTGTCTTACAGGTGAGGAAAAAATCCGGAAAAAACATCACCCACGAAGCATGTCCCGACCGGGAATCGAACCCGGGCCCGCTGCGTAACAAGGTAGGGCGCTATCTCGAAACCACAGCTATGGATATATATAATGAGAACTGGAAAGGGCAATACAATTTTGTGGTTACAATTTGAGTTCAGTGATTGAAACTTACCTCGGATAGATTACTTCTTGATTTGCCACATCTATAAATGAAAGAGCGACCATTCCGTCTCGCTATCAACAGCACCAGTTTCTGTGTTGTGGTTTGTGAGTTCTTGTTGTATATAGATACAGTATGCAGCCTATAAACAATGTCCACACACATTTATCTCTTGCGTATTCTTCATCAGCTGCAGATTCGCTTGTATTTACTGATATTTACCAACAATCAGCAAGTCACACCTTACGCACTTATGTAAATAACACTTGTCCTTTTGAAGTGATTATATTAATTTCAGTTTGAATAGTGTACAAATGCCAACCACTTTTCAGTCACATTGCCAGGCAATATTTCTCACCTAATCGTACAAACAGGGTTTCTTATTCAGCATTATTTTCTGTTCTACATTCTCTAAAAATTAAAGAGCAATTCATTATCTTTCTTTATTTCGTTTTTAAATACAGACCTAAACATTTTAAAACATAAATTGGCATGTTTTAGGAACTCTATTTTTTAAATTAAGGAATTATCATTGGTTCATTGCAAGAGAAACCTTTGTGATATAACTCTGCCGGTTAAATATACTATTATCATTATTATTATTATTATTATTATTATTATTATTATTATTATTATCCATTGTAATACCAATCTTCAAAAAAGGAAGTCGCCAAATCAAAGATAACTATCGTGGAATTAGCTTGTTGAACTCTGGATATAAAATTTATGCTAATATAGTTAAGAATAAATTGAGGAAAATTTATGAAAATATAATTGGAGAAGAGCAGAATGGATTCAGAAAGGGTAGATCTTGTACAGATGGATTCTTTACTCTAAAACTACTATTAGAAAAGCACAAGGAATTCAATATAGAAACTCATATCGCCTTCATTGACTTCATAAAGGCTTTGACAAAGTAGACAGAAATATATTACTACAAATTTTAGCTGATGATAACGTTCCACAACAATAAATAATATGATCTTCAACATCTATAAAGATAATGAAATCTCTGTTAAACAAGATGGCAAAATTATCTTCTTGGGAAAAGATCAACACTGGAGTAAGACAGGGATGTGGACTTTCACCATCACCGGTGCTTTCCATTATATACATGAATAAATTAATAAATGAATGGGAGGAAAACACAACGAGGATATATATACCCATCAATAGGAACCTCAAACTCGATGCTATTCTTTTTGCAGACGATTTAGCTCTTCTGGCACTTTCCGAAAATGATTTGCAACGATCAATTTATAATTTACAAAAAATAGGTGCCAAATTTAATATGGAAATATCAATTAACAAAACTAAAATTATGGCATTTCATGGGAAGGACCCCATACAAAGTAAAATCTGTCTCCAGAATAAAATTTTAGAGAGATCTAATCAATTTAAATATCTTGGATATTATCTCTCTATCTGGGATGAAAAGGATATCCCTGAAAAAGTTACTAGTTATAATAAAAGTTTAGGAATTATTAATCAAGTTATGAAACCATCCCTTGTACAAAAAACACCAGATTACGTTTATATAACACTTTGGCTAGACCAGTGTTGACCTATGGTAGTGAAGCATGGACACTAAGAAAACAACATGAAAGCAGAATAACGGCTTGTGAAATGAGATTCATGCGCAGAACAGCGGGTTACACCAGATGGGATCGGAAAAGGAACACCGATATCTTAAAAGAATTGAAGACTACGCCAATTTTGGAATATATTAAACAGTACCAACTAAATTGGAAACACCATCTTGAAAGAATGAGTTCAAATCGGATCCCCAAAGCTGTTTATAATTATATACCAAGAGGACGAAGATCACTGGGCCGTCCTATGAAACGCTGGAGGGAAAATTTTCTATAGGATCGTAACAGGCCTTGGCCTAATACTTGGAAGGAAGAAGAAGATTATTATTATTATTATTGCCGTAGCCGATTGGTTAAGGCAAGATGCCTGGCGTAGAGTTGTGAGACTTGTATTGGTTCGAGTCTCCATGGGGAAGAAATTTTTTCACCGAATTTCGGCCAGTATGAGACCGGTGCCCACCCAGCATCGTGAGGCATTTCAGGAGCAACATTAAAGATCGGCTGCAAGTCGAGAAAAACAGCTATAACGGCTGGGGTATCCCTTACAATGGCTTAATGATCGTCTACCTCTGTGTTAACATATGTGGATGTGAGGCCAGCAGCCGAGTTGTAAGCCAAGGACCTTCTAGGGCAGTCACGCCAAGGAGAAAAAAATATTATTATTATTATTATTATTATCATCATCATCACCATTATTATCATTATTATCACCATCTTAAACCCGCCAAAGCCTGTCCCATGCCAGGTTAGAAAAGGGTGAGGGGGAGGAGTAACAATCTCGTTAAAAAAACAGGGTTCAATACGCCCGACTGATAGTACCCTGTGAGGGCCCCTTATCTAAGGTACAGATACTGCTGCCTTGCAGTTCGACATTGGTTTGACAAAGGCTAGAGGAAGAAAACCTTGACCAAAAATTACCTGGTCCTCCAGGTTGGGGGTTGATGCATCAGGCTAGCTCCCAGTTCGTCACAAAAACATAACAGTGCTAAAAAAGCCTAAATATTTAAAGCCGGATGAAAATAATTTGATATTAGAAGATGAAAAGGGGTATATTAGAGGATGTGAAGAATTTGGGTATCTGCGAGTAAAATTAGATAAAGAGGATAAACAAGAAAGTCATATTAAGAACAGAATAAATAAAGGTAGAGCAATAACAGCAATGATGAATGGAGTCTTATGGAACAGTCATATAACCAGGAAAAATAAGTTACAAATATATAATTCAATAGTAAGAAGTACTGTCACATATGGAGCTGAAGTTTGGAAATTCAACAAAAACTTAGAACAAAAACTTCTTATGTCGATGGAAACGGATTTTTTGAGGAAAGCAGCAAGATGTTCAAAATTAGACAAAATAAGAAATACTGTCATAAGAGAAAAAAATTAATATTGGTTATTCAATAGTAGATTATATACGGTATACGCAATTAAATTGGTATGGGCATGTATGACGAATGCAAGAAGAAAGATTACCCAGGAAAACATTGGAATGGTGTCCACATGGAAGAAGGAGGAGAGGAAGACCTCAAAACTCGTGGATGCATCAAATAAGAACTGGAATGAGAGCAAGAGGACTGGAGGACATGGATTGAATGGAGAGAGACGAGTGGAGAAGAAAAATAAAACTTTAGGCACAGAAAGATGTGTAAACATTAAAATTCTGTATACGAAAAAAATATTATCATCATGATTAGTATAGCCCCATCCGTATGAATATTAATGGAATTTATGCACAGGCTTAAATTCTATTTCAGCCTTATGGATAAAATAATTAACCATTTTATTGATTAAATACATTTTCAAATGTGAAGAATTTTCAGTCATATTATATATATATACTATATCCAGTAACTTACAAATAATTATCAGGATTTAAAGTGATCCCACAACAGGCCCGAAGGCCCTTGGGGTAGTAGAAGGTTAAGGCTCCCACTTTTTCTAGACAATCGGCACTTTATGTCAGCCGGGTTATCAGCCCTGCGTGACGGCCGCCTTTACCCCCAGAACAAGCGTCCGGTACTCATTTTCGTTAGAGGCTGAGTCGACCCCAGGGCCATAGTGCCGCCAGAGGGTTTGGGTCAGTTTAAAAATCCTGACCCCAACAGGATTTGAACCCTCGACCCTCCGGCTTGTAGCTCAGTGCCTTAACCACTACGCTACGGCGTGCCCCAATTATCAGGATTACACTGGATTAATATAAGCTTTCATTTTCCTATAGGGCCTATCCGTACCACGTTTCAATATTACTTCATAACATACTGGCTGATTGCCTGGCGTTATTCGAGAATTTATTTATCTTGATAGTATTTTATAGTGATCCCGAAAACTATGGATTTGTCACTATTTTCGGTCAATTTAGGTATTATATGTTTCACCCCTTCTCATCCACTTATCCAGACGGGGTTTGAATTTGGACTTAAAACGGTATCGCGAGTATCACTATTAAATTTCAGTGATCCCGAAAACTATGGATTCAACACTAATATCGGATCTTTATGACTATTTCTACATATCGCCCCATCTCTGGTTCTGCGCCGTAGCCGAGTGATTAAGGCAAGAAGCCTTGGTGCAAAGCCACGGGCCTTGCGCTGGTTGGAGTCTCCACGGGGGAAAATATTTTCTCATGGAATATCTGCCAGTATGGGACCGGTGCCCACACAGGATCGTGAGGAATTTGGGTAGTTACAATAAGTAGCGACTCCAGGTTGAGAAAACCAGCTATAACGACTGGGAGACTCTTTTGCTGACCACGTCACCCTTATACTGGTATGATGATTGTCTAACTTCTGTGATTAACACGTGTAGTTGAAGGCCGGCAGACGGTTGGTAGGCCAAGGGTAGGGGTAAAGTCGGCTCATTCATTTAGTTTACAGAATGCAACTGTTTCCCTCTGGTTTAAAAAAATACATTGTTACTGCCAGGTAGAGCCAGGGAGTTCTTGTTAGAGGCTTCTAAAAGGCCGTTACACTTAAAATAATGCAGTAACACGTTAGTTCTCAATATCGGTGTTTCCCATTGCTGACTGATAGTTATGTTTGTTTGCAATCAAAGAGTGAACATTATACATTATGTATGCTGAATTTCACTGTTATAACGTTACTCCAATCACTTGGAATATCCTTAGGGGTACATATTTAGTACAATCGGTATTATATAATTTTCAAATCCTATATTGAGTATAATGCCCTTAACTGCTATTTAATTTTGTAATTTTTCATTTTTTATTCCAAACCAATGACGGCTGGAATGAAATGTTACAGATGTACGCTAGATTAAAAATGAAACATAAAATGTAAATAATTAGTATTCACCGAGATACCTTGAATGATAAATATCATACTTACTTACTTACTGGCACTATCGAACCCGTAGGTTCATGGCCGCGTGGACATAAGCTCTCCATACATCCCTATCCTGAGCTAATGCCCTCCAATCATTCCCTGTATAATCTACTTCCCTCAAATCATAGTTAATGTAATTCTCCCACCTCATTCTAGGTCTATCAACTGGGCGTTTTCCCCTCTGGCTTTCCTACAAGAAGCTTCCATGCAAGTCTTTCATTCCCCATACGTGCAACATGTCCTGCCCATCGCAGTCTACGAGACTTAACTGTTCTTATTATATCTGGCTTCCTATAAAGACCATGTAGTTCATTGTTATGTAGTCTTCTCCATTCACCTGTCTGTTCATCTCTCTTTGGTCCAAAAATTTTCCTAAGAACTTTATTCTCAAATACTCGTAATCTCCTTTCCTCCTTTAAAATAAGAGTCCATGTTTCGCACCCATATTGTGTTTGAGCCTTTGGCATGGGTTCCCTGAAGTAGTCCCCGCCCGGAGAACCAAATGGGGGACTATTTGACCTCCGGAAAATTTTACCCCAGTTGAACCCATGTCCGCATTTCTTGACGGTTGTATTGTTATGGTGAAAGATCGTCACTCTTTCGGACCTCCGGAAAATTTTACCCCAGTTGAACCCATGTCCGCATTTCTTGACGGTTGTATTTTTATGGTTAAAGATCGTCACTCTTTCGACCAAGGCACTTTTTTCGTCTTGCTTATCACCTTCGACCAGTCCGGCAAGGGTAACCCATTATCATACATATAATATTATTTTGTCACTAAAAACAAAGAAAATATAGTTTTAGCTTCAGAATCAACATTTTATGTCCTGGAAACACTGGTCATTGTTTCACTCATGCGAAGAAATACGTGTCTACTCCAGCATGAAAGAGAAAGAAGGGCGACAGAAACAAAGAAAGATTACACTAGTCTGCATGATATCAGATGACTGGAAACTAATACGTGGTATTAGTTCACTTTTGTATGCTGATTCCAGAACTGTTCTTAGTTTTCTTCTATCACGTACAGTTTTTTTTTTTTTTTTCACAATGGACCTAATCTGTTTTCAAATATGTATTGGTGAGAGCGTAATATCTAACAGAAGGTAACGAGTATTGTTGGAGGGAAATTTGTCAATTCAGGCCTGTAAGCCTTTAGGTTGGCACAACTGCTGCTGAGGTTGTTATTGGGTGATCTTGGAAGTGTTGTTCATCTCAGACACTTGCATTATGAATGCTGTTCTCATTTTATCTCTCTAGTGTGACTGCAAGTATGACAATGTCTATACACAAGTGTGTGAACAATCCTAATGTTTTCTGCTATAGGCCTATTTGTGAAAATTATACAGTGCTTAAGCAAAGAACGGATATTACAGGCTTTGTGAAAAAAGCTTCCTATGCTTATTTTAAAGTGAAACTTGGTGACCAGGATAAGGCGTGGGCGCCAAAGAAAATTTGCCGCTATTGCGTTGAGAGGTTAAGATTGTGGACAAAAGGGAAGAAAACGTGCATGCCGTTTGCGTTTCCTAAGGTTTGGAGGGAGCCTAAGACCACTTTAATGACTGTTACTTCTGTTTGTTTAATGTTCAGGGGTGCAATTCAAAAAATTAAGAACCAAATTGTATATCCAAGCATTCCTTCAGCCATTGGGCCAGTTCCACATGGGGAAGAGCTACCTGTTCCTCTACCTCCAGCTGTTTTAGAGAACCTGACAGAAGATGATGTTGAAAGTGAACTTGATGCAATCACTGACGACGATACTGATTATATATATCAGCCTGAAGACGGCTTTACTCCACAACGGTTCTCTCAAAGTGACCTTAATGATCTAGTTCGTGATCTGAATTTGCCAAAGGGATCTGCAGAACTACTTGGCTCACGGCTTAAAAGTAAGAATCTTCTGGAACCAGGAACACATTACTCATGGTACAGACACAGAGAAAAAGAACTAGTTCCTTTATTCTCACAGAATGATTGCTTGGTTTACTGCAATATCATAAACAAGTTAATGCACTTCTATGGCAGTGAGGATGATCCTAGTCAGTGGAAACTTTTTATAGACTCATCTAAGAGGAGTCTCATAGTCTGCATAATGCAGTCAGTACTGCATAGTGGTAATGTCCATTCCTATTGCCCATTCAGTTCAGATGAAGGAGACATTCGAGAACATGAAGTTGCTATTAACAAGTAGTCAGTATGAGGAACACAGATGGTTAATCTGCGGTGGTTATAGGAATACTATTAGCGCAACAAGCTGGTTTCACAAAAATGTCATGCTTTCTATGTGAATGGGACAGTCGGGCAAAGCAAAAACATTGGAGTGTGAAAGTTTGGCCAGAGCGGAGAAATGTTGTGCCTGGAACTAAAAACATCCAACATTAACCACTTGTAGACCCTCAAAAAGTCCTGCTTCCACCACTACACATCAAATTGGGCTTGATAAAGCAGTTTGTAAGGGCTCTACCACAGGATCCTTGCTTCAAGTACCTTTGTAAGAAATTTCCGTCCATCACACAAGAAAAATTGAAAGCTGGAATTTTGTTGGTCCGCAAATTAAGAAACAGATGGAGGATGAAGATTTAAAAAAATGAATGAGAGAGAAAAAGAAGCATGGACCGCTTTCCAATCTGTTACTGAAAACATTCTAGGGAATGACAAAGATTCTAATTACAAGGTAATTATGAAAAATATGTTGGAAAATTTCAAAAATTTGAATTGTAACATGGATGCGAAAGTTCACTTTCTATATTCCCATATCGACTAATTTCCCGAAAATCTGGGACATTATAGTGAAGAGCCAGGTGAACGTTTTACAAGGATATTAAAGAGTTGGAGAGGAGGTACCAGGGAACATGGACTTAAGCTATGATGGTCGACTACTGTTGGATGTTGAAGAGGGAGACTAAAAATGGAGGAACTTCAAGGAAGTCAAAGATGTGAAGGTTCCAAAATTAATGGAACACCACCTGCTTTCTGTTTTGTTACAAGGTAGTCACAAAATTATTAGGACAGTTATCTACAGTATTTTTAACACGTGTTTTTAACAAAAATGTATCTTGTGTGAAATGAAGTTTGAATATATATGTGCTTATAGTAGTTAAAAATCGTGAAAATATAAATTCCTATTTTGTGTAAAAACCTGATGTGATAGACAAAAATAGAAATATTTTTTTGGAATCAGTATAAAAAATTGATTAAAAAACGCCTATTTTAAATAAATCATCTTAGAAAGCGTTTTTGTGTTATCGACCAAAAATGCGCAGATGTGTACACAAGGTTTTGCTCTTGGTTCTTCGTTTAAAGAGGCTTCTAAGCAAAATTTACCGATCTCGAACATCCCAGTAATACCTTAGTTGCCTGCTAGATGTCTCAATGAGTCGACATGTTGACCGCATGCCACTCATGACATATTTGGGCAAATAAGGTAACTAAAATGAACTTGGTCTATAAACTCCTGACAAAGTAGAGGCTATGGCTCAACAATGGCCTACGCCATTATTCGATCATCACTCTCTTCATCTTTAAACGTTATGTTTCATCCGCCCATCTCTTTTTCGTCCCGCCAAAATTTGGATCCACAAAACCAATTGGCAAATGGGTCTGGGAGTTCTTGATTATATCAACTGATGAATAACTGTTGGCACTTTAATTGTTCAGTAATATTTAATTTTTATTTATTTATGTCTTACATGTCCACTGCTGTGGTCTCGAGGTAGCGTGCTGCGTCGTCACGCAGCGGGCCCGGGTTCGATCCCCGGTCGGGACAGGCTCCTGGGTGAGGTTTTTTTCGGGGTTTTTCCTCATCTGTAAGACAAATGTCAGAAAGATTAGGGCCCAACGATCCCCAAAAATCATCCGGTATCACCATCATCCTTATCATTAACATCATCCTTCATCGGTGTGGAAAGCAACGAGAAGCTACCACAACTATAATTCCCTAATAAACCTGCAAAGCATAGCATGAAAATGCTATGATTGCAGCGAAAGACCTGTCCTAGGGCAGAATTACTATGGATGGATGGATGAATGGATGGATGTCTTAAATAACGGGTATACGTTGGTTACATGGTATTATATCTAGAAACAGCCACGGTTCACAAATTTAGAGATACTGAATAAAATTCCGTACACTCTAGGTGACAAACGATTTTCCGTTTCTGAGCTGAAGATAATGAGAAATGTTTTAATTGTAATTAAATATTTATTTTTGTACTCACATAAAAGTAAATAGGGTGCATTTCAGTGTACTGACATAGAATTCAAAATACAAACATTTGAAGTTGCACTTACAATATATTACGGAATAACTAATATATATATATATATATATATATATATATATATGGTGGCATGTTAAAGAACACTCGGGTAATAAATGCATAACAATGACAAATTCCTAGGTGCATAAAACTATCCCTTGCGTTGCGTTTAGCCTCATAGCAGAAGTATACGATATTAAATCAACCAAGCAAACAAACAAAAAATATAACAAATATTGTATAACAAATGAGTTCCTGGAATCTATAAAAACTCGTCTCCTTCTAAAGTTTTATATAAAAATATGTTATCAATAGACCGCTGGCTTAGATGAATGTTATTTTGCATCTATCAAATTTTACGTCATGACGATAAAATTGTTTTTATTTTTTCTATTCAAATAATTTAGATCCTGTAATGTTTTATTTTGTTTAGCCCTGATTTAGATGGATTTAAAGGGATGAAGGTGCGTGTCTGTAATGATGGAGCTTTACACGAAAATGGAAAGAACCGTACCATGGTGTGGAGGATGGTACGAACCTTCACTATATCAAACAGTGGGCACAAACTCTTGTCAGGCCTACGCCAGACATTTCACAAATTACTGCATAGCTCAAGTTTCAACTAAATGTCATTAATTATTCCGGAAATAAAAAATATATAACTAGTTTATAAGGAATTAAGTGGCATAACTTATATTGAATCAAATTGGATAAAAAGTTTATATACGGATCATTCAACTACACTTTACTAACATATTGGAATCGATAAATCGTAAAATAATTGTTAATACATATACATTTTACTACATTTCAACTTAAATTATTTTCGCTATTATAAAGTTTTCATTTTTGAAAGATGAATAAAAAATCAGCTGGCATCAGAATAATAGAGTGTGATATATTTCTATTCTAATTTGTCTTCTTCATCTTAATCATAATTTGTAGGATTTTCATCCTGTTTATTTCCAAAATCACTCCTCGGAGGAAGACGTATTGGACGTGCATTCACTGTCTATCCATCTCTTGGCTGGTCTTCCTCTTGTTATTCTCCCATTCATTGATCTAACTTCTTTAGCTCTTTTCGCAAGTCGGTTGTCTTCCATTCTTTCTATATGACTTTTCCAATATTTTCGTCTATCTATAATAAATGTGGTTATGTCTTGATATGACATTTGTCCCAAATTCTGTGTTGTGTATCTTATCAAATAATGTTTTCCCCTGAATAGTTCTCAAGACCTTAATTTCACATGTGCTTATTATTTGTTTAGTTTTTGTTGTATCAGCCCTAGTTTCTGCTCCATATACGATAACTGATCGTATATATAAAAATTCTAATTGGTATATTACATAATTTACTTGCACGTTCAAATTAATAAAATAAAATTAAATTAAAAATAAAATCCCGCGAATCTATAAAATTCTAAATGAAGTTCCTACTCAACAATATCTGACCCTCCTCCTAGTGAAAAAACACTACTACTCTTGAATCATTCATAATTAAATTAATGTGTAACAAGAAAAAAAATTGTTATGATTTTTTAACTGTAACTTATTTATATTTACTTTCAATTATTATAACGTAAATATGTGTGCAAAAATACTGAATCGGATCTGGCTTCTAAGAAAAATATATGGATTTTAATTATTGGAGACAGTAAAAATTATTATATATTTTAATGTATTCTATCTTAAAAAGATTGCTACATTTTCACAATACATTAGAATACGAACGTATACAGTCTATATTCAAATGCAGAAAAAATGGGGAATATGGATACGTATAAACTTATATACAATGAATCTGTCAGTATTTAGTATGTGTATATGGGAGGAACTGCGTGTAGGCAAACAGTTTTCGGACACTTTTGAAATCCAGAATTGGATGAAGCAAGGAGATGTACTATCTCCTCTACTATTTAATTTTGTACTAGAGCATGCCATCAAATCTTTAGAGGATGAGGAAGGCCTACAACTCAGTGGTATTAATAACCTGTTAGTTTATGCTGATGATGTAGTACTATTGGCCGATAGCAAGGAGATACTAAAGGACAACACGCACACACTATTGAGTAACACTAAGGAATTAGGACTGGAAGTAAATATCAATAAAACTAAATATATGGTCACACGTAGAAATGCATTATATAATGGAAATGGACAGCTAATGACAAATGAGGGAAATTTTGAGGAAGTGGCTGAATTCAAATACCTAGGAACAATAATCACAAGTAGGAATGAGATGCACAAAGAAATTAAACATAAACTCAATTCTGGAAATGCGTGCTATTATGCATTGCAGAGACTTTTAATGTCCCAACTCCTTTCAAAAACGTTAAGCTGAAAATATATAAAACTATTATTCTACCAGTTATATTATATGGGTGCGAAACATGGACTCTTACTTTAAGGGAGGAAATGAGATTACGAGTTTTTGAGAATAAAGTTCTTAGGAAAATGTTTGGACCAAAGAGAGATGAACAGACAGGTGAATGGAGAAGACGACATTGTTAAATGAACTACATGGTCTTTATAGGAAGCCAGATATAATAAGAACAGTTAAGTTTCGTAGACTGCGATTGGCAGGACATGTTCCGCGTATGGTGAATGAAAGACGTGCATGGAAGCTTCTTGTAGGAAAGCCAGAGGGGAAAACGCCCAGTTGGTAGACCAATAATGAGGTGGGAGAATAACATTAACTATGATTTGAGGGAAGTAGATTATACAGGGAATGATTGGAAAGCATTGGCTCAGGATAGGGATGTATGGAGAGCTTGTGTCCGCGCGGCCATGAACCTACAGGTTCGATAGTGCCAGTGAGTAAGTAAGTAATAAGTAAGTAAGTATATGGGAGGAAATCTTACAGGGAACTACCAAACAAATTTCTCAAATTGCTACCTAAACATTTGTTTTCAATATTAGTTTAAAAAAAAAAGAACTCCTGGCTTGACAGGCCTACCAGCTGGCTGCTTGCCTCACATCCACATGTGTTAATCACAGAGGTAGACGATCATTCAGCAATTACAGGGGTGATATGTGATCAGTAATCGGGTCCCCAGTCGTTGTAGCTGGTTTTCTAAACCTGGATCCGCTATTTATTGTTGCTATTCAAATTCCAAGCGATGGTGGGTGTGTTCCTATTCCATACTAGCCGAAATTCCAAGAGCTTCCCCCAAGGGAATTCGAACCAGAGCAAGTCTCATAGATATGCACCAAAGCATAATGGGTTAAAACCTTCGGCTATGGCGCGGGAAAATGTTTAAGTACATAAAGAAAATGTAAAAATAAATGAACAAAAACAATTTCAATAAAATGAACAATTGTCAAAGGGTAGAAAGATCTAACCTAAGTAATTAAAATAACCCCCCTTAAAAGAAAAGTCTTAAAAAGAAAGGAATATCTGATTTCAATAGCCAAAAGTGTGAAGTTCAAGTGCGTTTATCAATCAATTTGAAAAATCCGAAAAATTGTTAAATTTCAATAAAAGTCAGACAATAAAAACATTTTTATGAAAATGATAAATAATATTTGATCAAAATATTTAAACAAACTTTTTGCGAATGTTAAACTATGAGTTAATCGTTTTAGGGAATAATTATACAGTCAAAATCATACTGATACAACGTAAAAAATGAACAGATTAACTTATTTAAGAAATTCCCTAGAACTGCATATAATTATTTTCCAATGTTCTAAATGGAGAAAAATGTGAGCATTACAAAATCCATCTACATATTGATAATGAAATGTTTTTGTTTAAGAAAGTAATTTAATTTTGTAACTATAATAGATTTATAGTGATTATTTAACTCATGCCCCAAATGGGAGTCAATAACCAATGACGTTTCAATAAATTTTGTTTTACAACCAATGATAGTCGTGTTTTACCTCACTCTGTCGAATTCTGTTTACCAAAATAAAGAAAGCTCCTACTTTTAATATTCTGAACAGGTCAGAGCAATATTTTTCAGTAACTGACTCTCCAACAAATATGCTGAATATAGCAAATAATAAACAGATTCCTTCGAACTACACAATTGATAATTGTGTTTTTAAATAATGATTTTACTGAATTGCTTCCTAAAAATAATTAGTAACCTATAATATTGGTTATAATATACAGTTTGGTGTGTTTCATTTTGTCTCCGCTAGGGTGCATTTTTACAAGTTGCGATCTTAGTTGGTTATAGCTAATTGCGATCCTATTTGGCAATAAATAATATGATCAAGTTGCAGTGAATAAACATAACCACACACTTCTGATTTGTTTCGAACAACGCCGTTTCCATTAAATATATAAATATTTTAAAATACCGGTAACTATATTCAGATATTTAATTCTGAGTAAACAGCTTAATTTTATTCGTTAAATAGTCCTAACAAATGCCACTTTTGAATTTCAAATCCTCTAGATAAATTGAAAATCACTCGTGGCATTACTTACGATAATTATAATAAATTTCTTACCCTCACATTGTAATAATTGTTAAAGCTTGTCATAGAAATCACCATGCTGATTGTTACAAACTTCTTAAATGATTTATGAATAAAAATATTTATAATGTAATAAAAGTGAACTAACCAAATATAAAGACTCAAATTATTGCCGTAGAGAAAGGAAATAATTCCCACTATGAGATGATTTTAACCTTAAGAGTGAAAAGAACTGTAGTAATGTCCAAAGCACGTCAACATTTTTTAATCACTAACTAAACGTCATTGCTTCAGAATAATCATGAGCCCAAAAAAAAAATAAATACTTCTATAGACACTGCATCACTGAAATTAAACTCGTGCACTGAAATGTAATGTTGACACAGAGTGATTAAATAAATGGCATTCCGGAAGTTGGTTAGTTCGAGTTCAGCTAGAGTTGCCCCCGGCACATGAAAGCGTGTGATACCAACAGTCGCCCATAAGAGAAAGCGCAAGGATCTGCGACAGACACGCGTGGCCAAGTGACCGAGAGGAAGGAGCGGACCACCAAGCCATAAGAATCGCAACCCTGCAGTGGCGTTCATGTTTCAAGACCACTAAATAATTTCAAATAAGCCAACGCTATTTCCTATTAAAGAAGAATATATTTTTTATTTATTTCCTGTAATTCCTAAATGGAACATAGGACTGCAATAAAGTTCCTCCAACGTACTCTGCTTCCAGTCAGCCATTTCACTTGTTACAAGTTTTTCCCTTTTTCCTTTGCTTCCTCTTCTACTGATCGCTTCCAAGTTTTCCTAGGTCGTCCCCTCTTTCTTACTCCTTGCGGATTCCAATCTAATGCAGTCTAATCTAATTTAGATCCACTCTATTTACTGTGTGTGTATATATATATATAATTCTTCTGTATGTGTGTTTGTCACTCTACTTCTCCTAAACAACGGGACCTAATTTGATTATCCAAAAATGAGCGAAATCCGACAATTTGAAGTGGAGGTTTACCTGAAAATCCGAAATTAAAAACTGCCTAAACAGCACCCATTTTGAAGATTTTTTCTTAGTAGGCCCCTGGGTGGTTTAGATTCACAACTGGACCAGTTAAATGGCGCTGCGATCGAGTAATAGGATTTTTATGGCATGTGTAATCATCTGCATTGTCGACATATTCCGTTTCTTGAGCCACAACATATGACAATAAGGAGTTTTCTGGCGAACTTATGAATTAGTGAATTTCATGGTAAAAAAAGTAACTTATAGTTTTATCGTCCGGCTATGACACGAGAATTGAATGTACGAGAGGGACAACGTCTGCTGGGTCCGCTAGTGTGTATGTGTATACGGTATATATCTATCCATAGTAATTCTGCAATAATAGCATTTTCATGTTAAGCTTGCAGCTTTACTAGGGAATTGTAAGTGTGGTAGCTTTCCACACGGGTGAAGGATGATGATGATGATGATAAGGATGATAATGATGGCCATATGATTTCGGGGACCGTTTGGGCCTTAAAGTTTTCCTGACATTTGCCTTACAGGTGAGGAAAACCCCCGATAAAAACCTCACCCAGAAAAACTGCCCCGACCGGGGATCGAACCCGGACCCGCTGCGTGACAAAAGCACGCTGCCTCGAGACCACAGCGGTGGACTATTATATATATATATATATATATATATATAATGTCTGTACATATCCATCAGAACAGAAAAACCTGTAATTTATAAATACGTATTTATGATAGTTTTATAAAGTGATCCACAATTCTTCAATAAACTCGCAGATTTTTCCACTTTAAATTTATCCCAAGCGTGTTGGAAATTAAAATTATTTTTCATTTTTGAGTTCGGTTTTCTAATAAAGCGTGCTGTTTTAGTTTTTTAAAACTATTATTTATCATATTTATTTAAATGTATCAAAGTTCAATCCCAATGAAATAATTAATACTAAAGTATTCAGGTGATGTTACGAAATTCTGATCTGTTATTAAATAAATAATAGTTTTAAAAAACTAAAACAACACGCTGTATTATAAAACCGAACTAAAAAAATGAAAAATAATTTTAATTTCCAACACGCTTGGGATAAATAATTTTACCATCAAAAGCGTGGGGTGCTTTTTATGATTTTTACATTTTCTTCTTTGAGACTTTACTTTTACCAATATCTGTTTGTTATCAAATATATTAATTTATAAAGAGCTTTTTATGATTTTTACATTTTCTTCTTTGAGACTTTACTTTTACCAATATCTGTTTATTATCAAATATATTAATTTATAAAGAGCTTTTTATGATTTTTACATTTTCTTCTTTGAGACTTTACTTTTACCAATATCTGTTTATTATCAAATATATTAATTTATAAAGAGCACCCCACGCTTTTAATGGTAAAATTATTTATCCCAAGCGTGTTGGAAATTAAAATTATTTTTCATTTTTTTAGTTCGGTTTTATAATAAAGCGTGTTGTTTTAGTTTTTAAAAAATATTATTTATTCCCCTATAGATCGCTATGTCTTATATTTGACGACAGTATATAAAGTTTTATCAAAATTAAATGAATGACAATACGTACGGATACAAAACTTGGATTAATGAAACTAATGTTCACCTGCTTGGAAGCCTAAAAACTTAATATAATACCAAGAAAATCTCAACTTACTAACTTCTGTTCACAACAAAATTGATAATTATTGTTCTAATACTAGAAGGGGAATCAGTACAACCCTCAACTTTGCTAACTTGCACGTGTATAGGTATTCATCACTACTTCATTAACAGTTATAGTCCTACATTGAAAATCTCAAGTTGTGCAATTTGATAGCTTATTTTCTTCTTCTAGCAAAATTCCTTGTTTTTAGTAGGCCTATACTGTGTCTCAGTTGCTTTTCTATTTATACCAAGGAAAGCAGTCTCGATGGTCACGTGGATACTACACGCGGCTGACCAGACTAGGATCTCAGGTTCGAATCCTGGCAGTCCCGGAGGGATATTAGGTGGAGGGCCACACCGGATTTATCGGGTTTATCTCGGTGTTCTCCTGTTTTTCCAATTTGATCCAACCAACACTCTCCACTCCTCCTCCCACTCCCGTCATGTCATTTCGTCTTCATATATATCGTCTGTCAAAAGGATCTGTGCCCCCGTAAGATATGCGAACTAAAGCCTACTTCCTTTTCTGCCTCGGCAAATCATTTTCCTCCCTGCATTCCTATCTCTCTCTTGCACTTGAACTCCAGTGTTGTCAACTCAACTCCAATCTTGCATTATTAAATAATCAGGAATCATTACACTGGAGGAAGTTTGGCAACATCCCTACTCGATGGCTGTGTTTGACGTAGTGGGAGGGGAGTGCGGTAAAATGGTGTGAGTATAGACATGTACTTTTCTAAGAACAATGTCAGCGCAATAGGAGCACACATCTGTTGGTCCGAGTATACATACAATTCATATTACCTTTCACCTCATCTCATGTTAGCTAAAAAAGTAGTCTAGTTTAGCAAACCACAGGGGTTTTAAATATGTGGTTGTGGTGATGGAATGGGGCACACTCATATACTTCCTCATGACTCCGAGCCTGTGTCAACTTAGAAGGGTCAAAAGGATAGTTGTAGTACCCCATCCTCGACGGTCTGGGCCTAGTCTAAATAAATGACTGTACATGAGTGTGAATGCTTAATTTTTATCGAATCAGGCACACTACAACAGACTAAATATGGCCATAGAATACATTTTATTTCATCAATTCCATACAGTAAATATGGGTAATACAATGAACCAAAACTAAGGTTGTCGTGTTAGGGCCTTAAAACCCGCACCCATCTTTACTAATATACACTGCTTTTATAAAAAAAGTTCTAAGTCTATTGTGTCCACCGCTGTGATCTCGAGGTAGAGTGCTGCCTTGTCACGTAGAGGGCCCGGGTTGGATTCCCGGTCGGCACAGGCTCCTAGGTGAGGTTTTTTTCGGGGTTTTCCTCACCTGTGAGACAAATGTCAGGAAACTTAGGGCCCAACGGTCCCCGAAAATTGTCCAGCCATCGCCATCATCCCTATCATTATCATCCTTCGCCGGTGTGGAAAGCAACGGGAAGCTACCACACCTATAATTCTCTAATAAAGCTACAAAACATAGCATGAAAATGCTGTGATTGCGGTGAAAGACATGCCCTCGGGCAGAATTACTATGGATGAATGGAAGTATATTGCTAACTACCAGCCGTTATAGCTGATTTTCTCAACCTGGACCTGCTACTCATAATAGCTACCAAAATTCCTCACGATACTGGGTGGCACCGTTCTCATACCAACCGAAATTACATGAGAAAAATTCTTCCTCCATGGAATTCGATTCACCGCAAGTCCCATAGCTCTTTACCAACGCTCCATGCCTTAAACCATTCGGTTATGGCGCGGGACATAGGTATGTATCTTTTATATATATATATATATATATATATATATACGCCGTAGCGTAGTGGTTAAGACACTGCGCTACAAGCCGGAAGGTCGAGGGTTCGAGTCCCAGTGGGGGTCAGGATTTTTTAAAACTGCCTCAAACCTTCTGGCGGCACTATGGACCTGGTGTCGACTCAGCCTCTAACGAAAATGAGTACCGGATGCTTGCTCTGGGGTAAAGGCGGCCGTCACGCAGGGCTGACATCTAGTGCCGATTGTCTAGAAAAAGTGGGGGCCTTAACCTCCTACTACCCCAAGGGCCTCCTGAGGCCTGTAGTGGGATCACTTTACTTTATACATATATATATATCTTTGAGCTTCAGTATAAATGTTATACAGACATATGCACTTATGAGTTTCTAAATAACACCACAGAATAGATTTCAACGAAACGCCACTGGATCCTACTTGTGTGATGACCGTATACTACACGTCACACTAGATTTACACCGCAAAGTATTTAGAACTTAATGCGGTAAAGATTATACTGAACGTTCAGTTTCTCTTGATACTGCAATATAGTCTAAGAATATACGAGTAACAGCCTACCTATGTATGATATTGCCTTGCCAGTTATAAAAATTACTCATTATACTTTTATTGTAAATTTCAAACTCATCTAAAAATTTCGGTAATTCTCTTTAGTAAAAGTTATTTATTTAATTTCTATATATTGATGGTATCCACCGCTGTGGTCTCGAGGTAGCGTGCTGCCTTGTCACGCAGCGGGCCCGGGTTCGATCCCCGGTCGGGACAGGCTCCTGGGTGAGTTTTTTCGGGGTTTTTCCTCACCTGTAGGACAAATGTCAGGATGCTTAGGGCACAATGGTCCCCGAAAATCATCCGGCCATCATCATCATCCTTATCATTATCATCATCATCCTTCACCGGCGTGGAAAGCAACGGGAAGCTACCACACCTATAATCCCCTGGTAAAGCTGCAAAGCATAGCATGAAAATGCTATGATTGCAGTGAAAGACCTGCCCTCGGGTAGAATTATTATGCATGGATATATTGATGGGGAAGTTTCACGGATGAATTGAGGTACTCGTGTATTTATCGACGAAGCATAGCTGAGGCAGGAAATTCGAAACAAATATTCATAAAACTTTCAATCCTTGTATAAGTTTTATTTAATATTATGTCGAATTTAATTAGTTTTAATAAATAAATATTAGCAGAGAAGTATTCAGTAACGATACAATATATCGCACTTTGGGAAGAAGACAGCCACAAGTATAAACAGTTTAGTTCTGAGTTATTAACAATTAAAGTCTTGAAAAAGGTATAGTACATACACTATTTGATATGGACACAATTTAATCCTGTCTCCATTTTCTTGCACAGGACTTGTGGCCATAAAGAAATACATTTGTAACAATTTTTTTCTTACAGATAGTAATCTTAACTCAATTTATGACAGTTTCTTCCCAAGGTGCGATATATTGAACGTTTTAATAGTTATCAGAAATAATTAAGCTCGGGTAAAACTATGTAAAAGGGAGAGGTTAAACTAAGAATAAAAAGAGAAAAGTAATTAAATCTGGCATAATATACAATAAAATTAGTATGATGCAAGGAAATGTTTTACGAATTCGTTTCCAAAATCTGGCTTTAGTTACTCCTAGGCTGTACACAAATATTACCTTCCTGAAAAACATCGGTTTTAATTCTTACACATGACTATTAAACAAAAGGTGGAAAAATACCAGGTAAACTAAATGGATAAAACCTAACTTACCAATCACAAAAAGATCGATTCTCCTGCTGCCTACATTGATATTCCGTAAGAAACGCTCCTGCAACAGAAAAAAGTACAAAATTAGATAAAAATTATATCACATTACCTTTTCTCTTGAACACACCTGTGCCTAATACACGTGGAAATGAAAAATACACACGTACAATCGTAAGTTTTCATTCAACATGTACATACAATGGGGCACGCCATAGCTTAGTTGGTTAAGGTAATACGTAACAAACCAGAAGGTCGAGGATTCGAGTCCCGATCGGGTCAGAATTTTTAAACTCATCCAAACCTTCTGGTGGGAACATGACCCTGGAGTCTAATCAGCCTACGATGGAAATGAGTATCAGACAATTGTTCTGAGGTATAGGCGGCCATCATGCAGAGCTAACAACCCGGCTGACATAAAGTACGAATTGTTTAAAAAAAGTCGGAGCCTTAACCTCCTACTACTCCAAGGATCTCCTATGGCCTGCAGTGTGATTACTTTACATTTATGTACACATACGTATACTCGTACGTATATGTAGGGGCCTATGTACAACTATTGAAAAAAAAAATATGGCGCAACTCTTGAAGGTGGAAAGTTAAAGTTTTGAACAGTGATTCACACTAGTAAGTTATGTGTGCTGTCTCCTTTGAGGTCAAATACGGCGGTATAAGTCTATCTTCACGCAGTATTCGTATCGTTCACTTCAGTAGAGCAGTCGGTAAGATGCTCTCTTCCGACGACGCAGGCCCAGGTTCGATCCTAGTGAGGATTTTTTAATAACGTCAATGATTTCCATAATGCCTAGGCCTACACGTTACCGGGTTTCGTTATATAAATAAATTTTGAATATATAAGGAAATTAATTAATTAAAAAACAGCTTATATATATTATATATATATATTATATATATATATAGAAAATCAATAACGGATGTAACGTCTCATTACTTTGTTTACAGAACACAAGGCGTAACAAGATTGTTTATCGTATTTCCACTACTAATGCAAAACGCGTCTGATTAATTTAAATTAGGTCAATATATAACTACATTATTCAAGTAAGTCCTGAAGTATCGCATCGCCTCATACAGACCATTTCTAGCAGGGACGGTTATTGTCTACTGGACGGAGCTTCTGTTTCCCATGCATGAGGTCGCGTGTTCGATTCCGGTGTCATGCTTTCTCTATCTCTCTCTCTCTCTCTCTCTCTCTCTCTCTCTCTCTCTCTCTCTCTCTCTCTCTCTCTCTCTCTCTCTCTCTCTCTCTCTTCCTTACTTCAATTAATTATCTTTGTTTTGTTTTATTTGTTTTGTTTTATTTACAGTATTTACCTATTTACGCGAAATGATTACACGACACGCAACGAAATAGAACGGATTTTAGTTTCTCAAATAGTTGTATACTTGTGAAACAAATAGCTGACCTCAGATCATGCGCAATGGCTTCGAAAATGATCTGTGCACCATCATTTATTTCAAAGGCTACATACCGGTATAAATAAATACATACATACAACATGCATATATACTTGTTAAAGGCACATAATGTCCATAAACATAATCGAAAATTATAAGAGAAAAATACAACTTAAAGCAGCGTTATTACTTCATAAACGTACAAATGCCTGTCTTCTGAAGTACAAGAACAAAACCGTATATTATCTTTATGAATTTTTGCTAAGAGTGTTAAAGGTATACAAATCCGCTTCACTAATTCCATTGTTTTTTTTTGGCTATAAAGAAATATAAAAACTTATAAGTGTTAGGAGTATTATTAATAGGGCAAGGATTTTAATGCAGTAAAAGTTAAGGTTGTAATATTGTATAATTAGAAGTAAGACTTCTGATTGCCTTTTGTCTTGGTTTCACATACAAACAGTTGAATAATATAATGAGAAGTCAGATTTCTGTCTTTTCTCTTGGTATCATACACAAACTATTGAATAATATATATTATCTGTGTTGAAATCTTACCTTTTAGTGCATTAAAATCATTGCCTAGTTATTAACATTAATGTTACATACATAAAATGTTAACATCGACAGCCTTGTGCTAAATAAAAGGCAGATGCTTATGAAGAATTTAAAGTAGCCATCATAAAACCTTTACAAAGGACAACAAACATAGACCTTGCTATTCACTACTGTAAAAGACAATCAGAAGGTAGTATCTAGGAAAGAAGTTGAATAAAGTTCATTTACGCTCATGAATATTACAACACATGTCTTACACGCCTACACCATACAGACAGAATCAAAGCATCCCTCATCTGAAATGTGATGCAGAACAGATGTCAAGAAATTTATATCGTATGTTCAATTTTCGTAGTATATTTCCATTAAGATATAAATAACTGATTGAAATTGTAGACAAGGTTTAAGGAGATAGTATGTTCGAAGTCGTATAAGTTTATATGCTTACATTTAATATTTCACAAGAGAAATAAAACAAGTCGTGGGAAAAGAATCATATACATCCAATCTAGGATTTGAAGAGAGATCATGGCTTGCTTGGTTAGGTTGGGGGCATGGAAATTTCTAGAAATTACCGACGTTCACGATATCCGAATATGTCCAACGTGCGGGAGCTTTGAAGACGAAATACACATATTAGGAAAATGTAACAATTTAAATATTTGAGGAGTCAGTTGTTACCGGAAAGATTTCTAAATTCAAATCGTGAAAGATTGGCATGCTACAAGTTAATGATAAATCCAGAAAATTGGATAAAGTTGGGTAAGTTTCTGGACAAAATGCGGAAAAAAAAACAATCATTCGTGAATAAATAAATATGTATAAACAAAGTATAATATCATTAATACTTGAAAATTTTACGTAACCTAATTAATGCATAATGCAATTATATTGTTATCTATTGTTTTTTTCTGACTTTATATAAATACTAGACATTATTTTACTGATACGGACTGTCAACAGCACGTACGGCTTGCTGACCGTGCAATCCATATTTGTAATTAACATTGCATGTATCTTATTTTTAGTCCAATAAAGTCCTACTACTACTACTACTACTACTACTATTACTAGTAGTAGTAACGGTACAGAAATTGAGTGCTGCTAAATCTGAAAACTGATGTTTTGGAAGACCGGCTCCACACAGTTCTTGAATTTAGGTAGCCTGTAGTCCCTGTGGCTCTTATAACATTAGCTCTGTAACATCACTGTTATGTAATTTATATTAATTTTTGTGGCAGGGTAATGTTGGTTCATTTATTGCATTCTTATTGGAGTCGAATTTCTGCTGTTTGATACCTGACTCAAAACCTACGATTGAATCGAGTAGTAGTAGAAGTAGTAGTAGCAAAACCTACGATTGAATCTAGTAGTAGTAGTAGTAGTAATAGCACTATTTCACTCTTATTTATGAAGTTAACTGAAAACAGGCTTTCAAACCCAACAGTACCAATGAAATGATACTAGATTCTATCGTAGGTTTTGAGTCCGGTATCAAACAACAGGAGTTCGACTCCAATAAGAATGCAATAAATGAACCAACATTTCCCTACCACAAAAATTAATATAAATTACAGAACAGTGATGTTACAGGGCTAATGTTATAAGGGCCACAGGGACTACAGGCTACCTAAATTCAAGAGCTGTGTGGAGCTGGTCTTCCAAAACATCAGTTATCAGATTTAGCATCACTCAATTTCTGTACCGGTACTAATATTAAGAAATTACCGGTATTCATTAACATAGACGGATAATTTTATTGCGATTAATGATGCTATATTTTTATGTATTCTCACTTCATATTTTAATAACGTTTTATATTTCCTATAGCCTATCTTACGTTTATTTATTTCTTGTTTTCTGTTAAACTGTCTGTAATGAAAACCTTAAATTTTAAGGAAGCCAATTAATAAAATAACAAAAGCATCTAAGATCATATGGCGTTTAGGACCTTTAGGTGCATTCAGTAGACGGTGTGTTTCTATTGTTGTTTAGTAATATGTTTTGCGAAGTAGTTTACTAATTTCATTTTAAATAGACCTACAGTCTCCTATGCAACCGTGGTTATAATGAAATGGATCGTGTTAATGAAATTTCAACTCAGCATTTCCTCTGGCAACTGAGAAAATACAGTAAAACCTCAGGTTGTAATGCAACGGATTTCAAACCGTCCGTCGCTGTGGCGTGGTCGGTAGAGTCCCTACCTTCCACTCCGGCGACCCGGGTTCGATTCCCGGTTGGGTAGGGGATTTTTAATCTCCACCTTGGGTATGGATGTGTGTCTTGTCCTTGTGTCTATATGTGAGATTAACAGAAAGTTAACAAAAAAGTAAAACGAAAAGGTAAAAACCAGAAGGAAAACAGTGTAAACGAAATGAGGAGAAAAAAAAAACCTAGAATCCCCCGAATACGAGCCTCAACTCTAGCGCTTGAGCCAACTCGCTTAATTGTTTAATACTGTTTGATAAAATAAAGTATAATTTTCCGTCTGGAGTAAAATAGACCAAACATTTTCTCGGGGATTTTCCTCTCTCCTGGTATAAACACGATCCTCTGAATGTATTTAAAATATGGATTGAAACAAATTCGTTTAACCATCAAACGTCGATCCCGGACTCACCGCGTCTGTGGCAACAACATTACTGGTAGAATACAGCGATGGAGTTTTCCATTTATAATATAATTTAATTACTTGCTTATTTATATCATTTTCAGTATTTGTTGCTATGTCGCATCCTACAAAATTGAATACAGATACTCAGTTAATGTTTTCGTATGGGAAAATCTATGACACCGCTTTCCTCAGAAGAGAAGTTCAAAAGCCGTTGCATCGGTTTCATATCACAGAAAGATACAATATTCCACGTAGGATATGGAAAGCTTACACCAGAACTTTTAAGAAGCATTTTGTTCCGATGAGGTTACTGTTAACTACAGTAAAAGCTCCTTATTCGCGGGGGATACGTTCCGCAAATATGCCGCGAATATGTAATGGTAATTTGTATGGGTATATGTGGGAAATGTTCCAAGTTCCAGAATAAAATAAAAATTATCGAAGTAAATTTATTAATGAGAGATAAGCAAATAATTAAATTATATTATAAATGGAAAACTCCATCGCTGTATTCTAGCAGTAATGTTGTTGCCACAGACGCGGTGAGTCCGGGATCGACGTTTGATGGTTAAACGAATTTGTTTCAATCCATATTTTAAATTCATTCAGAGGATGGTGTTTATACCAGGAGAGAGGAAAATCCCCGAAAAAATGTTTGGTCTATTTTACTCCAGACGGAAAATTATATTTTATTTTATCAAACCGAAGTAAACAATTAAGCGAGTTGGCTCAAGCGCTAGAGTTGAGGCTCGTATTCGGGGGATTCTAGGGTTTTTTTTTTTCCCCTCTTTTCGTTTACACTGTTTTCCTTCTTGTTTTTACCTTTTCGTTAACTTTCTGTTAATCTCACATATAGACACAACGACAAGACACACACCCAGACCCAAGGTGGAGATTAAAAATCCCCTACCCAGCCGGGAATCGAACCCGGGTCGCTGGAGTGGAAGGTAGGTACTCTACCGACCACGCCACGGCGACGGACGGTTTGAAATCCGTTGCATTACAACCTGAGGTTTTCCTGTATTTTCTCAGTTGTCAGGGGAAATGCTGAGTTGAAATTTCATTAATACGATCAATTGCATTATAACCACGGTTGCATAGTAGACTGTAGGTCTATTTAAAATTAAATTAGTAAACTTCTTCACAAAATATATGACTAAACAACAATAGAAACACACCGTCTACTGAATGCACCTAAAGGTCCTAAACGCCATATGATCTTAGATGCTTTTGTTATTTTATTCATTGGCTTCGTTAAAATTTAAGGTTATCATTACAGACAGTTTAACTGAAAACAAGAAATAAATAAATGTAAGATAGGCTATAGGAAATATAAAAAGTAGGGGAAACGTTCCAAGATCAAGAATAAAATAAAAATTATCAAAGCAAAATTAATTAATGAGATATTTTGAACAATTTCCATTAATTATTATTGTCAGCTTAGGCAAGGGTTTAGAAAAAAAAAGTTTTTTTTTTTTCCTGTTTTGCCGCTTTTAAAAGGTATTTAAATTCAGATCGATATTCATCTGTGAATTCAGCGATATAATTCCTTATTTTGTCTTCGGGTTTCTTGATGGCTCGTACAGTTGATTCATTAACACTGAAACAGCTATAGACGCAAAGGACTCGCCAACGCGTAAACGGTCAAGCATTTCTGTTTTTACTTCAAGCGGGAACACTATCTTTCTCCGCTTCGAAACTAATTTTCTTTCCTTTTACTCGACATTATAAATTGGCAAGAAGAGACACGTGTTATTCAATCAAAATTATTGCAATGAATGACAAGTTGAAACAATAAAACATCGATCGTGGCGAGGACGGAATTTATAACGGACATAGCGACGCGTGAAATATGACGGCGGTGGCTTTTAACAATGAACTTTAGGCATAGTGACAATAAGGTTAGTTTTACTTTGATATTAATTTGTCCATTTGGTTCGAATCGCCCTTTTCATAAAAGTTGCCTTGGCAGTACCGTGCAATAAAAAAAGTTGTCGATGTGTTAATAAAGGGTACTAATCCTTTTAATATACCGACTGGATCCGCGAATAAAGAAAATTTTAGCCGCGAATAGAGAAATTGTGTCGCAATTTTTTAATCCGCGGATAATGAAAATGCGAATAAGGAAACCGCGAATACGGAGCTTTTACTATATTTAAAAAACAATAAAATTTTGTTCATGTTGTTGCAGTCGTCCTAAACTAAATATATTTGTATAAAATATTCAACTAGGCCTTTCAGAACTAGTTCCATTTACAAAGCTGTTCTTAGGGTACTCTAAAGGCCAACACACACAAACTACTGAGTAACACTAAGAAATTGAGACTGGAAGTAAATATCAATAAAACTAATTATATGGTCACACACAGAAATAATTACATAATGGAAATGGACAGTTAATGGAAAATGAGGGAAATTTTGAGGAAGGGGCTGAACTCAAATACCTAGGAACAAAAATCACAAACAGGAATGAGATGCACAAGAAAATTAAACATGGGCTCAATTCTGGAAATGCGTGCTATTATGTATTACAGAGACTCTTGGCTTCCCAACTCCTTTAAAAAAACGTTAAACTGGAAATATATAAAACTATTATTCTACCAGTTATATTATATGGATGCGAAACATGGACTCTTACTTTAAGGGAGGAAAGGATATTACGAGTAATTGAGAATAAAGATCTTAGGAAAATTTTTAGACCAAAGAGAGATGAACAGACAGGTGAATGGAGAAGATTGCATAACAGTGAATTACGTGGTCGTTACGGGAAGTCGATGTAGTGAGAACAGTTAAGTCTCGTAGACTGCGATGGGCAGGACATGTGGCACGAATGGGGAATGAAAGACGTGCATGGAAGCTTCTTGTAGGGAAACCAGAGGTAAAACGCCCAGTTGGTAGACCAAGAATGAGGTGGGAGAATAACTAACTATGATTTGAGGGAAGTAGATTATACAGGGGATGATTGGAAACATTGGCTCAGGACAGGGATGTATGGAGAGCTTATGTCCGCGCGGTCATGAACCTAAGGGTTCGATAGTGCCAGTAAGTTGGTTAGTTAGTTCTTTGGGTACTGGTTTTGTTTAACGAATATTTTGTATAGTGGTTGATCTGGTGGATCTGCATAGAGAAAACGATAATAGAAAAATAAACATCTTAGAAGAAACGCAGATCATGAAACAAACAAGAAACGAAAATCTGCTGAATGAGAACACGCCCTACCAGATCAATCCACTATACAAAATATTCGTTAAACAAAACCAGTACCCAAAGAACAGCTTTGAAAATGTAACCAATTCCGAAAGCTCTAGCTGAATATTTTATGCAAATATAATTTGTTGAGGACGGCTGCAACAAACAAGTCCAATTTTTTATTGTTTTTAAATAGTTATACCAAGTATTCAGTGAAGTGGAGCTCACCAGCAGTATTAAATGACGTTAAACTAAAATATAAGAGCTCATCGGCGATCTATAGGAAAACATTCAATTTATTAAGGGAATGTGAGACATACATATACAGGATGTTGCAAAAAACACCCACAACGGAGGTGAAGTGGTATATTGAGATATGTTGATCTTTTTTAATAAGGTACCAATGCCCAGAAATGATGCGCTTTCACACTATGAGTAGCAACTTCTCAAGAGTTCCATTAGTTGGATTTGGAGACTCAATACTTGACAATACTGTCACAGTCACATCAAATTTTCAAAGTATCCACCGCCCATCTCATTTCAGGGCGTACATCGGCCGTGTAGTGACTGATGCACAGGATCAAATATGCCTGGCCTCGTCTGAACTATTCCTGTAGCAGCGTGGATTCGGGCTATAAGATCCATACGTGACTTTAACGGAGACTGATAAAGACTTTCATGTCGCCCAACAAAAAGTAGTCGAGAGGGTTAAGATCAGGTGATCTCGGAGGCCATGGGACTGGTCCCATTCGACCTGGAAACGTGGTATTCAAATGTCTCCTCACATTGGCATCGAAGTGAACTGGAGCTCCGTCGCATTGCAGCCACATTCCGTTGCGAAGTCACTTATCATAGGTTCCGTACATATGAGGTGTTTTCAAGTAATGAGTCTTCATATCCTTCGAACTAGCATTCATCTTGAGACATAATTAACTAGTCATAGTGTGAAAACGCATAATTTCCGTACATGGTACCTTATTAAAAAATGATCATCATATCTCAATATGTTGTACTACCTGACCTCCGTTGTGGGTGATTTTTGCAACACCCTGTACATATATATACTGTATAGGCCTATAGTTGAAAATAACCATAAATGAGGAAATCTAGTCTACTGGAAAACATAATATCAAATAATGGAAAGGCTGTAAACATTAAACTGCAAACATGCTGCAACGTGAATGGCATATCCAAAAAGTCAAACACTCTGTCAAACATAATTATCTAAACAGAAACCAAATTACGTTAACATGACATTATTTCAAAACCTACACTCCTCTAAGGCAGAGAAACCTGGGGCATTAATAAAAAGGGATTACACAGAAAATATAACGGTGTACAAATGAGGTTCCTAAGATTACAATTAAGCTTTACAAGATTAGACCTCAAAGAAATTCAGATGTCAGAGAGAAAATAAAAGTAGACAATATGGTAAATGAAAAAAATAAACTCTACCGTACACAAAAATGATACTAATCCGCATCGCAAAATATTAAAATTTGGTTAATAGTTCAGTAATTACCATAATTAATTTGTAATTTGAACTTGTTTGTTGATTAGAATAGCTTTGAAGTTACATTAGCGCTTGCAACTTCACGGAAGCTATTAAAAGACGATCCATTAATCATAACAGTTTGGTGGTTCAATTAAGTCGAACAAAATCATGTGCCAATCTACAGTGAAACTGCTGAGCTATCTTACGAATTGTTAATTTTAAACTTATTAACAGCATATATGATAACACAGGGTGGAAAAAATAAACTGATATTAGGGTTATATTAATATAATTAAAAACTTAATTTAAAAATATAGCTAGGCAAAATAACTTATACATTCAGTAGGCCATTTCAATTTCTCATGAAAAAAAAAGAAAGATTAATTTAAAAATCGTTTTAGATACGCATGAATGAAGCATTTATTAATTTCATTTACACTATGTTTATTTAATTTATAGATAATATAATGAAACACACACACACATGCATATATATATATACGTATTCAGAGCGAATCCCATAGATCTGCGTTAAGACATGCTGCCTTAGACTACTAAACCATAGTGCGGAATTTGCCTTAAATACGAAGAATACATATAAGTATATTGGTTTCAAATACAATTTATTTGCAATGGAAGTAGACATAGGGCCTAAATCGTTTCGCCACTTTTATCTTTAAAAATGGAACCATCTTGATTGGACTGATGAATACCATACACGTCTCTAGTCATGGAGTCAATGGATTTTCAGAATGTAAAAATCACGAGCATAGCTTCATTCGGAAGGGAAGAAAAGCCGTGGATACCGTGTCATAGATTTATGGCACGTAAAATAACTTCTAAGTCTGAAAGAAGAGGTCTATAGAAAAATCTGTGACTCTTTCGCCCCCCCCCCAAAGATTTGAATTGCATCGGTAAGTATCTGAGCTGATAAATAGTAGTCTATCATTAAGGAAAATACTAACTGGGACAAAGTAGGAGATAAATAATCCCCATTCTTGCCTTACTAAGATTTTTCTTTAAATTTTTAATCAAATATATAAGATTAAATAGACAAAAATAACGTATTATACGTAATGATGATTAATCATAAGTAATGCCACGAGTGATTTCCAATTTATCTAGAGAATTTGGAAATCAAGAGTGGCATTTGTTAGGACTATTTAACGAATAAAATTAAGCTGTTTACTCACAAATCATTATTTAACTATAGATATTTTAAAATATTTATATATTTAATGTAAACGGCGATGTTTGAAAACAAATGAGAAACGATTGTTACGTTTCATCTGCTTATTTTGTTTATCACTGCAACCAGATCATACTATTTATTGCCAAAGGAACGCAATATTGTAAGAATGCTCTCTAGTGGAGAAAAAATGAAACACATCAAACTGTATATTAATTCATTTCTGATGTCGTATGATGTAAATATGACAATTATATTTTTCTGCATTATTACCTGGGAAAAAGTACATTTAAGAAAGTGCAAACAGTGGTTTCTTTTTTTGGTGGTATTATCAATTGCTACAAATGTTTTTATATTAACTCCTGCAAGCGCTATGTGTTGACATCCATGCACTATATATACAACCTGGTAGCCGTATTTCTCATAGGATTAGTCACTGCAAAATAATGGTCAGACCTGTTCAGAACATTAAAAAGGAGGAGCTTTCTTTAATATGGTAAATTTAATTTTGATAAATATTTGGTGAAACACGACTGTCATTGGTTGTAAAACTAAATCCATTGAAACGTGATTGGTCATTGACTCCCATTTGGGGCATGAGTTAAATAGTCAATATATATTTCTTATGAAACACCATATTATGTAAGTCAATGTTGATATTGAGAATTAGAGGAAAATCAAAGAACACTCGCTTATAGCAATCATTAGGATCAATTATTGATGATGAAAATATAACTCACCAGTGATGAAGAATATAATAAGGTACCTAACTTTGAAATTAGTCCCTATACCTACGATTACTAATTTAAAATAAAAACTGATAATGAAGTAAATCTGAGAACTAATTAAGCTAGAAAGCAATTTCAGTAGAAACTGTAACTAAAATTGCAGAACAATCAAAATAATTACCTTGAACCCTGTAAAGAAACCTCAATCTAAGAATCAACATAAAATGGCGGAACGTTTCACTAAAAGCAATATAGGCGCAAGTCTTCATAACACTATCTCTTTCTTCAATCTCGTAAAGATTATAATTACCATAATTGCTATGAATCGAGCTGATTACGTGAAGTTTTAAATTTCCCCCTTTTTAGTACTTTTACATCTCCCACGACACCCGGACCTTATAGGAACACGACCTGTCGGAAAAAAATGTAATTACACACATACTTTTATTGACCACACAAGAGCGGATGACTAATCAACTGAATGCCGTATCACCTCCGAGACAATACGAACATTTAAGACAAGGCATACCATGACTTTTACAAATCGACAATAAAAATGCACTTTGAATATTCAACTTTTATAAGATTCATGATGTGTTCCGTTGAGGTTTATTCAAAATTAATATAAAATTATAGAATATTCACCTGAAAGGTCCGTCTCCTCAACTTAATTATCATTTAACTGTAGCGCTTTCGGGACTTGTCCCATCATCGGCAGGATTCAAAACTGGTGTTTCACTGAAGATCTGGTAGAGGGGGTTGCATGTATTTGGTTCGTTTTCGTTTATCAGGCTGTCGTTGTGAGCTGCTTTCATGATTTCCATCTCTTCGAGTACGTTTATCTTCGCTGGATTATTTTCTCTGTAATCCAGCGAAGATAAACGTACTCGAAGAGATGGAAATCATGAAAGCAGCTCACAACGACAGCCTGATAAACGAAAACGAACCAAATACATGCAACCCCCTCTACCAGATCTTCAGTGAAACACCAGTTTTGAATCCTGCCGATGATGGGACAAGTCCCGAAAGCGCTACAGTTAAATGATAATTAAGTTGAGGAGACGGACCTTTCAGGTGAATATTCTATAATTTTATATTAACTTTGAATATTGTTTGAGTGTTGCTGTATTTTACTAATATATTAAAATGTTCTTGTAAAATTAATTTATTAGTGGCTACAACTTACAACATAATATTTTCAAAACTCTTAATACGAAATAAATGTGTGAATTTTACTTCCAGCAAACGGAATTACACACTAACTTTAATATTCGGACAAATTAAATACTGTTATCTCTGTGGTTTCGAGCTAGCGTGTTGCCTTGTCACGCACAGGCCCGGGTTCGATTTCCGGACGGGACAAGGTTCCTGGGTGAGGTTTTTTTCGGGGTTTTTCCTCCCCTGTAAGATAAATGTCAGGAAGCTCTGAAGCACAAAGGGTCACCGAACATGATCTGGCCACCATCATTATCATCATCCTCGGTGTGGAAAGCAACGGGAAGCTACCACGCCTATAATTCCCTAGTAAAGTTGCAAAGCATAGCATCAAAATGCTATGATTGCAGTGAAAGACTTGCCCTAGGGCAGAACATTATTGAATAGAAATAAAATGAGTATGCGTATTTTCGAAAATACGATTAATATTTTGTTGAAACCCCTTTACGTTCAATTACTTCTATGAAACGTTTAGCCCTCCTTGCCACAAATGTTCTTGTTCTGGAGAAATGTTGCCCCATGCTTTAAGTAACTCCCATTTCATTACATATTTAGATTTTAACTGCTCTGCTATTTACTTTACTTTGCAGTTCATCCCATACATTTTCAATCGGGTTTAAGTCTGGGCTTTGAGTTGGTGATTCATGCACTTTGACCCTTTGCAATCTAGCCATACGTTAACAATGTGTGTTTGTGTTTTGTAGATCTTGAAGGTTCTCCAGATACCCAATTTCCTCTAAACCATTACATTTCATCTTCTAAGTTTAACTTCAGGCTGGAGATTCTGAATTGAAAATTCTGTATTTGTTTGCCTTGCGCCATAATTTTGGCAACCGATGAGAATAGATTTAATTTAGATTAAATTGCGAACAACATGCCATTTCACCAATTTGCAGGCTTGTGAAGATGGAATTTAGAGAACTCCAATTTCTTATATTTACTCATCTTACTAGTAAAGGATTTTTTTTTACAATTGTACCCTTCTTTCCTCAGTACTCGGCGAATATTTTCAGAATGGGCACTATTTTATTTTTGTAACGTAAGTTCAGCAGCAAGTCTGACCATACAAATCGATTCACTTCTTCACAATTCAACTGGTACAGATTCGATTCAGTATTCTTTCTCAAATCTTTAAAAGATGTTAATTACTGGGTTTATGTTAAATTATTTTGAGCTTTCCCTATAGAAACGACTATGTTACGATGAAAATTTTCCAACTGCATTTGTTCAAAAGTCATATTTTTTCCTTTATTTTCAAATATTCTTATTATTGACGTCAACTATGCAATGAAACACACTACGCAGTAACATCTATCTTTACAGATAAGAAACAGATATTCACAATGACTCCACATAGAGGTGGTGAAAATTATAGTAAATATTATGGTCCCAATATTAAAGTGGACCTAAAAACAAATGTTTTATAATAGTAATTGCAATCAGTAAGCTACAAATAAATTTTGCTTCCAACTGATACTCTTAATTTCTTGATTATGGAAATATATAACTTTATTTATATATATATATATATATATATATAGCCTATATCGGCCCCGGTGGACTAGTGGTTATGCTCCATGCCTCTGGTCTCGAGGGTCGCGGGTTCAAACCCGGTTAGGGTCGATGGATTTTTTTAGGAATGAAAAATTCAAGGAGCAAGTCCTCCGGGAGGGACTTTAAGCCGTGGGTCCCGAGTCGGAAAATTTTCAGGCTCGTAAAAGATCCTCCTTAAGCCTGAATGAAAAGGCCTCTAAGCAAAATTTACCGAATTTTCCCGTCCTAGTACTACCTTGGTTTTCTAGATGTCAATATGAGGCGGAACGCTGACCACGGACCACTCAAATGACATCTATACGAAAACGAATGTAACTAAATGAGTATGGTTCAAATTCTTCCCTATAAGGGGAGAGCGCCTAAATCTCTGTTAAGGGAAACATGGGCTTACAAGATACAAGATATATATATATATATATATATATATATTGGATGTTTATTTTATAACTTCTCTGTAAAAAAATTGTTAAATATAGGCCTTAATATGCTTATAAATATGTAATGTCCGAATACTAATGCGATTTATTATAAATCAAATTATGTATAAGAAATACAAGTGAGAAACAAACTACATGTAATAAGGTACATATTCAGGTATTTTGTTTTGCAGCAAAAAAAATCATCTTCTTCTTCTTCGTCACGGTTTAGGCTTATTTACTAGCCTGTTCCGGCTCCAAAAATTGCAGCTGTTTCCATCTATTCTTTGGTCTTCCCAAACTACATCTTCCTTGTGGTGAATAGTTGTATGTTGCTTTTGGTATTCTATTCTCAGTCATCCTTGCCAAGTGTTCTTTCCAGTTTGTTCTGTATTTCACTATTGTTGTGTTTAATTCCCCCACTTTTAGTTGTTACATTTCTGTGTTGTTTGTCTGTTCTTTGATATCCTGCTATTGGTCTGAGGAATTTCATTTCAGCAGCTTATATTCTGGCAGAGTGTTGTGTTGTCACTGTCCATGTTTCGGGTCCATAAGTAATAATAGGAACTGCCATTGTCTTCTATAATTTCATTATAGAGTTTTTCTGGCTTTATACTTCAAAGTTATTTTTAGTGTTCCTATTATATAAATAAACTTATATAGTTTGTTATTTATATCTGTTTCCTCTGTGTATGATATTTCGCAACCTAGGGAGTTATATCTTACCACTTGTGGTATTGGTTTATTTTCTAATATTATCTTTGTCCGAACTGGATGACAAGAAAAAATGATACCGGTTTTAATATCAAAATCTAACGAGTTTGAGAAACCCAATTTACAGTTCAAGATTGACTTATGTAAACAAAGTTCTTGGTTTTTGCTAAACTACAGATTGACAGTCGCACATTTATTCAACCCAAACATGATTTCTGAACGAACTAGACAATGCATTTCATGTATTTATTTATAAATAAATAAATAAATGTTTATATATTTTTCACTATTTTACACTTACTTGTTTTGCAGTCCACCGCTGTGGTCTCGAGGTAGCGTTGCTGCCTTGTCACGCAGCGGGCCCGGCTTCGACTCCCGGTCGGGACAGGTTCCTGGGTGAGATTTTTTCGGGGTTTTTCCTCACCTGTAAGACAAATGTCGGGAAGCTTAGGGCCGAACGGTCCCCGAAAATCATCCGGCCATCATCGTCGACCTTATCATTATCATTATCATCCTTCACCGGTGTGGAAAACAACGGGAAGCTACCATACCTATAATTTCCTAGTGAAGTTGCAAAGCATAGCATGAAAATGCTATGATTGCAGTGATAGACCTACAGAATTACTATGGATAGAAGTTTTGCAATACACGTTCACAAGGTATTCCTCTGGGCGGGTGCCTGTAGCCACGAAGCAACGGATTTTTAAAAGCACAAATATAAACGCACATAAATTAGACAGTTGCATAGTGATGGCCTATCCAGAACTGTGGTTAACAGGATTCCAGGACCGTCGATGGTAGAACAGGTCATCCCATGACTCAAAATAGGGTTTTGAAATCAGCTATACAGTCAGAAATCGAACTCGGAATGGAAGGTATAAACATTACCGATCATATAATGACAATAAACAATAAACATTTCTAAACCGTTTAAGCCCGTATAAGTGACGATTTCTCAACCAAATATTGATAGGGCCTAAGTTTGTTATAGGGCATTTGGACTTACTTTACCGCTCAAGGTCATGTACTCATCTCCACAATTATTTAGAGAGTTGTTTCTTTCAGTAGCCGTTCCCTATCACGCGCTTTCTGTCGCTGTTACCGGTGCGAAACGCATTTCATTCTATAAATCATTACAGTAACCATATTAGCCCAGATCTGGTTTGACAGTTAAATGAAAGCCGGCATTGTTGTAAATGTGAGTATTGTGGCAAGTCATTCACACAGCCTCCTGTGTAAATCTAAATAAATCCCTATCGGCAATAATAATCAGATGAAATTATAACATCATTAAATGAAGCAGTTACTGGACTTAGGTCATATTTATATTCAAATTGATCAGGGAAGAGAGTGGAACCTGATTATGTAGGAGCAAAGGCCGTATAAAATGATCCAAAGAAGTCAGCATCAATGTAATCAAATTATTAGTTATTAAAGAGGACTGACAACTCAGGTAATGTAACCCTTTCTTTTGTGAAGACGGAAGTGGCTGACACATGATAATAACTTACTAATGACAATAATCCTTTGCTCGACAGATTGAGTAGAGATATCTTCTAAGCCTCCAGTTAACTGATTTAGCGTGATAACCATAACCCATTAGCTAATGTACAAGCGGGGGTTTTACCCTGACACAAATTACGTTAGCAAAAAAGTGTGGGAACATGGCAAGTTTCTAGCGTCGGAAGCCTAGGAAAAAACCCAAGCCTAAGAAGAAAAACCCAAGCCTAGCTAATGTTTGTGACCCGACTGTACGTGAAGCCAACACGGGGAAAAAAGGTCCAACCTCTGAAGGCGTAAATCGCCAATAATAAATTTGTAACACCCCCGGGATCAAAATAGGAGGGCGCATTAACCAATTATATGTTTCGTTATATGTGCCTAAGCACTGACCTTAGGTCCACTAGATCGAGGTAGTGGGAGTAACTAATTTACCTATAGGCGAGAGAGGCTTCTCCTCGTCACTCACTGCTCGTAGAAAACTACATCAAGTCACTTCTCTAAAACACTTCGTCAAGACAGTTAAATAAATTCACTTCGTATAGACGATCACTTGCAGTGTATAAAAGTTAAGAATAAACTACTTTTACCAGAACTTCTTTGCACATTAATTCTGCCCGACGAAGTCCTCGTGGAATCCCGAGATAAGAACCTCAACTCTACCGAATACCAACCTGAGCAACCTAAGTTCTCACACATGGAGAACTCCTTCAGTATTCCTAGTGTCACTAAATCCAATCTTTACCTCTTTGCCCAACAATAACCCCTCCCCATATTGGCTCCCTAACGTGCGGGCAGAATAGGTCGTAAAAGTAACACGAATAGAAACCAACGGCAGAACGACTAAGTCCCACGAACACGAGGCAACCAGGACAGAGAAGATGATGGCAACAAGCAGGCAACCCTGGATGCGGAACGAGAAGACAGCGACTGAAGGAAGGATGCAGTAAGTGACACAACAGCAGATTAAGCATTTTATTTACTTTTTACATATATCTGTGTGTATTTATGTTGTTAAGAAGTAAGAATAGAAAGAGGCAGGCAAATAAAGATAAAAAATGGATAGGAAACACGAAGAGATTAGGGACAAGGCTTGTGGGCAACTGATTGAAGGAGAGAACGAAATCGTAAGGATGGGAAGAGGATAACGAAGATGGCAGAGAGAACCTAGAAGCAGAGCACAGGGGAAAGTAGTGAAAGCAACGCAGGAGCAGAAGCTAGAGGGGAAGTAGAGGACAAGGGAAATCCCAGCACCGACACCATGAAATACATGGAAATGCTAATGTCGAGAATAGAGGAGATGGATAGAAGTAGGAAAATGGATTTAGAGGAGATGGATAGAAGTAGGAAAATGGATTTAGAGACGATGGATAGAAGTAGGAAAATGGATTTAGAGGCAATGCAGAGGAATATGAAACGGGAACTTGAAACTTGGAGAGGACAGATGGAGATAAGCAGGGAAAAGGATGTATTTACGTTGAAAGAAACATTAAGGGATGAGATGAGAAAAGATAGGGAGATGTTAGAAGCGAAAATAAATGAATCGCCAGCATGTGTAGAAATAAAGGTAAACATAACGAAAGAAAAACCTAAAGACTTAGAGAAAATAGAAAGCAGGACGGATAAGGATAAAACAATGTTACAAACTAATCTACGGGAGAAACAGGAGGAATTACAAGGGGAAATAAAACGAGTCGACAAGAATGTGCTCTGTAGTGTAGAGAACTCGGACAAAAGGGTAAATTATATGTGTCTATTTGTACAAAAGCCAGCCCACGAACAAGAAACACTAAAGCCCCAAGTAGCTCAGAAAATTGCAGAGCAGGATAAACGCTCTGAATTGATCGAAATGATAGTAGAGCCTAGATTTAATGAGTTAGGCACTAATATAGAACAGAAAGTGACTAACCAAATCAGCCAAACTAAATGATGAAATAAGTGTTCTCACAGAGAAAGATAATAGTGTATGTCAAAAGGATAGGACCCCCGAAAATGAATCATACGCGTCGGAGAGTGTTTCTTGGACGACGGCTAATCACAAAACATATGCACGTATAGAGATACTAGGGAACCCAGAGATCGCTAGTAATTCTGTGGCGCATATTAACATAGATGATAGAAGTAAGAATCATTTGAAAAATTTTGACAAAAGTCTAGTCATCATATGTGAATCTAAGGATAAGATTGAGGCTGTAAAGACCCGATAAATTACCATGCGTGTGTTCAGAGTTTGTTTGCGTGTGAGCGTAGTATCGCAAAACATGTATATAATAATAGTACAGGAGGCCTTTGCGAGTTAACAGACTGTGAAATTAGACACTAATAGTATTAAGGGTAGATAGACGGACAGTGAAAATGACACTCGAAAAAAAAAGGAGGGAGAGATTTTTACACGTAAGAATGACAACGGAATGGATATATTACGTATGTATGTATGTCTTGCATTGTACTATATTGTATTGTGTGCACAGGTAGACACTACCGTGATTTTGGGTACGAGATAAATGTCCATGTAAACGCTGAAATTATGCAGTACCCAGGTAAGGAAGTGGTTATATACCGACAGAATTTTGATATAACATACAAAAGGTACAAACATATAAGCTCTACATAATCCCCAAACGAAAAAAAAAATAAAAACAAGACCTGATAAATTATACTTAAATGCATGAACCAGTTTTCACGGGATTCGAACTCAATACTAGCTGAGATTAGGACATAAATGAAAAGTATTAGTGAAAAAAAAATAAAATGTTGTATGGTAAAATACCAAATATAATCAGTAATTAAAATAAATAACACTAATAAAGTGATTAAATAGGCCTAGATTAAAACGCTAATCGCGAGAGGAAAGGGCACAATGACTGCGAAAAAAAATAAAGTGAAATGTCGATTTAGATATTAATCATGATAATACCCCCATATTGATGGATATGATATAATTAATTGAATTAGTGTGAATACATAACACATGCATGTCCACTTTCAGCTAAGATTGAGGGCGATTAATAAATTGTTGATTTGAACTTATCGATAGAGAATGGATCTATATTTTTAAATGTTTTAACCCAATCGCTCGAGCAGAAAGCTGCAGTATCTACTTAATCCAGTAAATGTTAAAATGAGCCCAGATAGGCCATTGTCATTGTTTAATACATATAGGTAATTGAAGAAACTTGTACAACAATCTGAATACGAATAATATCATGATGATTATGATTCTTTTGTCTAAAATAACAATCAGACAGCGTAAACATAGGAGCTAATGAGACAGGGTGAAGCTCAATGCACCTTAATTGAAAGGCCGAGTGGCGGTGTGAACCTATAAAGCGTGAGGAATTTATTTGTTGATTATATTTACAGAATTTAATTTGTAGACGTGGGCCGAAGCGGCACGTCACTGTGTTTGTATAACACGTGCTATTTTGTTGAAAATATTTGAGGGCAAGGGATCCCGTATTATCTAATAATGAGATGAGATGAAGTCATGGTCGCTGGTGGAAAGCGAATGTGACAATTTGTGCGAATTTGTATTCGATGTTAATAATGAGATGAGATGAAGTCATGGTCGCTGGTGGAAGCGAATGTGACAATTTGTGCGAATTTGTATTCGATGTTAATAATGAGATGAGATGAAGTCATGGTCGCTGGTGGAAGCGAATGTGACAATTTGTGCGAATTTGTATTCGATGTTAATAATGAGATGAGATGAAGTCATGGTCGCTGGTGGAAGCGAATGTGACATACTATACGATTCTGTATTCGAAGGAAATGATTTTGCACGCTTAAGAAAATAACGTCGTTTGGCTGAGCAATGATATAGCCAGCTATGCTTTGGCAAAGTAAATGGGCCGAAATATGTTGAGAATAAAATATTAAGAATCATGAATATTTCATGGATTAATAATCATGATGAATTCGTATGTATGCAATACCTATGGGGGAAAATATGATATCAGGGTGTAATACTATCAATAATAATTGTTTATAACGATAGCACAGCTGCTTAAACGCGATATTTAGTATTTTGGTCGCAAAGATATAGATCCATGTAAATAAGTCTTATTGACTCAATTTAAATTAAATTTAGCAAGACTGAAGTATTATTCGACATATGGTTTGAAGTAGACAAAACTGGTTCATCGCAAATGAATTCCCAAGCTGTAGACGCACATTATAATGTAGGTAGATATTAAGGTGTAAATTAAATTGAAAATAAACAGTTACACATGAAGGAGCAATTTATGCTATACTGGTATTCAACTAAATAGTTTTGAATGGTAATTGTATAAGCATGAATGGTTTGAGTAGACCACCAAATATATATTAAGGGTGTATCTTTTTTTTTTCTTTATGAATATTTATGTATGTCTATATTGCAGAAAGTGAGTCTATTTAACCTCAAAGAACGATCCCAGGTAAAAGGGATACATATCAGTGTTTACAATCTGAACATAATTGACGTGCTGGCAACACTCTCAGGGTTAACGTGCTCTAACCAAAATATTATAGCCATTTTTTTTAAAGGCCACTATAGCTATGATACTAGCATTATATTATGCGAGAGGATTATAAACAAATGAAAAAATCCCTTGATTTTTCCATTTGAGTATAGGGCATTTGTGGCAATTCATTCATACAGCCTCCTGTGTAAATCTAAATAAATCCCTATCGGCAATAATAATCAGATGAAATTATAACATCATTAAATGAAGCAGTTACTGGACTTAGGTCATATTTATATTCAAATTGATCAGGGAAGAGAGTGGAACCTGATTATGTAGGAGCAAAGGCCGTATAAAATGATCCAAAGAAGTCAGCATCAATGTAATCAAATTATTAGTTATTAAAGAAGACTGACAACTCAGGTAATGTAACCCTTTCTTTTGTGAAGACGGAAGTGGCTGACACATGATAATAACTTACTAATGACAATAATCCTTTGCTCGACAGATTGAGTAGAGATATCTTCTAAGCCTCCAGTTAACTGATTTAGCGTGATAACCATAACCCATTAGCTAATGTACAAGCGGGGGTTTTACCCTGACACAAATTACGTTAGCAAAAAAGTGTGGGAACATGGCAAGTTTCTAGCGTCGGAAGCCTAGGAAAAAACCCAAGCCTAAGAAGAAAAACCCAAGCCTAGCTAATGTTTGTGACCCGACTGTACGTGAAGCCAGCACGGGGAAAAAAAGGTCCAACCTCTGAAGGCGTAAATCGCCAATAATAAATTTGTAACACCCCCGGGATCAAAATAGGAGGGCGCATTAACCAATTATATGTTTCGTTATATGTGCCTAAGCACTGACCTTAGGTCCACGTGATCGAGGTAGTGGGAGTAACTAATTTACCTATAGGCGAGAGAGGCTTCTCCTCGTCACTTACTTCTCGTGTATCAAATTAGAAAACATCAAGTCACTTCTCTAAAACACTACGTTCTAGAAAGTTGGATAAATTCACTTCATATATATACAATTACTTGCAGTGTATAAAAGTTAAGAATAAACTACTTTTACCAGAACTTCTTTGCACATTAATTCTGCCCGACGAAGTCCTCGTGGAATCCCGAGATAAGAACCTCAACTCTACCGAATACCAACCTGAGCAACCTAAGTTCTCACACATGGAGAACTCCTTCAGTATTCCTAGTGTCACTAAATCCAATCTTTACCTCTTTGCCCAACAATAACCCCTCTCCAGTATATATTTCTCCGTCTTTCAATGCATGACCTTGAGCGGGAAAGTAAAATCAAATGTCCTATTATAGCAGTTAATTAAAAAAGGAAAGGTCGAGTTCGCTAACCAGCAAAATTGGACCATTAGGAGTGGAGGTTTACCTGAAATGAAAATTTAAAAATCGATCTAGCGGTCGCAATTTTATACTTTCGCAACGAAACTTGTTATATGCTACTGAAATAAAACGAGAATGATATTAACCGAGAATTGGCAAAATTGGATTATTAGGAGTGGAAGTTTACCTAAAAGGCGTAATCTAAAAGGGTTCTAGCGGGCGCCACTTTTGTTTTTTTCGCAATTATACATACTATCTAATTCATTAATCCCAAACCAGCAAAAATCAGAGAGAAATCAGCTTGCTGAGGAATTAGTTTACTTTACACAGTCACTACGTGACGCACATTTATTATTATTATTATTATTATTATTATTATTATTATTATTATTATTATTATTATTAAATTCGGTTCTGTGGGGTAGAAACATTTTGAACAAAACTAAAAAAAATATTTATAGTTCACTAGCTAATAGCCGGCGTGCGCTGTTCGCCTAAATAAATCAAAATGAATGTGATTTTTTGTTTAGTTGAATACCTAAAGGGAAAAATAATTATAAATTTATATTTTTTTTAGATACCCCTTGCTGATTACCCGGCGTTGCCCGGGAATCTGCTTATCCCGATCTTCTTGACATAAATGAGCTGAAATACGAAAATATTGTGTTTTATGTTTAGTTAAATAAGTGAGAGGAAAAATTTATATCGTAATTATTTTTAGATACCCCGTGCTGTTTACCCGGCGTTGTCCGGGAATCTACTTATCCCGATCTTCTTGGCATAAATAAGCTGAATGACAAAAATTAATGTACTTCTTATGATTAGTTGAATAAGTAAAATGATAAATAATTATAAATGCATATCATAATTATTTTAAGATTCCCCGTGCTGATTACCCGATGTTGCCCCGGAATCTACTTATTTCGATCTTCTTGGCATAAATGAGCTAAAAGACAAAATTCGTTATTGTGAGTTATCCTTAAGAGAATACCCGCCATGTGGTGCTATGCTTCCACAAGAATCTACGTACTTGTCTCGATCTTCTTGGCATCAATGAAAGACAAAAATGGTTATCGTGAGTTATCCGTAAGATTTAAACATGTGCTGTCGCGGACTTTTTTTATAGAGCTTTTTTGAGATATTTGATTCTATGTACATTAATTTTGTGTATTTGTTATGGCTAGGCAGCGTAAGTCATTTAAGCGTCCAAGGAGCTACTTTTTTTCACGTTTTCCACTATAAAGGGCGATTTTAAGGGTGCAGGAGTTGAGTCTCACAATTCTCTTATAGCCTATGTTCATCCCGAGAATCTCCTGAACATTTTGCAAAAAGCCCCATCACAATCGGATCAACGGTATAGCCGCGCATAAAGTACAAACAAACATTCATTATTATAGGCTATATTAGATTGGTGGAGAGTATGCTATTACTCGTTATGGTGCAGAAATGTGAGCATTAAGCAGAGAGCAAGCACATAAACTATTGGTGACAGAGATGGACTACTGGAGGAGGACTCCTAGAAATTCAAGAAGAGACAAAATTAGAAATACTGAAATCAGAGAATTAATAGATGGTCGAAAAGATGTTCTACAAGTTATTGAAGAAAGAATAATGAAATGGTTTGGCCACGTAAAGAGGATTTGAAGCGGAGGGCAAGAGACAATAAGGGGACACTGAAAAAAATGCGGATTCAAGGAGTGCATAAGAGTATGATGTCGAGGGGATTAAGAGAGTGTGATGCAGATAATAGGAATTTATGGAGGATTAAAATTCACAATGGGTTGTAGGAAAACTACTGTATTGTAGACAAATTTCTAATAAAAAAAAGATAACATATTATTATTATTATTATTATTATTATTATTACTATTATTATTATCGTGGCATTCCCCCAAGCACATTCACAAGAGTGTATATTATAATCCCAGGTCTTAAATAACGTGTATATATTTCTTAATTACATATGTAGGCGATTGAACCACGAGCACGTCACCTACAGCCATTATTCAAGTTGTGAATGAAAAAAATTCTCATTCACTTCTCAAACACTGCGTTTTAAATAGACAGATTGAAAATTAATGGCATTTGAGTAATTAAAATGCCTCTAGCCATGTAATGCAACGGCAAACAACCACTGTATTAAAATTAAATACAAATATAAACTTGCACGAACTTTAATGTGCTGTGTAGCATAAAAAATACTTCCAGGGACACGATACAAAAAAAAAACTCCAAGCGCGACAGCCTACCATCCGGCTGCTGGCCTCACATCCAGTGTGTTGATCATAGAGGTAGACGATCATCTAGCCAGTGTAGGGATGACAATTGGTCAGAATGTCGGGTCCCCCAGCCGGTATAGCTAGTCTTCTCAATCTGGAATCGCTATTTATTGTAGCTACCCAAATGCATCGGGATGTTGGGTGGACGACTGGTACACTACCGGTACCGTAAAAAATGAAATTGCCTATTTTATCTACGTATCCACATTTCAATTCTACAAATTGAATATATATCTAATATATAAAAAATTAATGATTGTTTGTTGATTTGTTTGTTTGTTTGTTCATACTTTATGTGCGGCCATACCGTTGATCCGATTGTGATGTTTTTTTTTGCAAAATATTCAGGAGATTCCTAGGATGAACATAGGCTATAAGAGAGTTGTGATAATCAACCCCTACACCCTTAAAAATCTCCCTTTGTAGTGGAAAACGTAAAAAAAAGTAGCTCTTTGGACGCTTAAATGGCTTACGCTGCTTAAACATAACAAATACACAACATTAATGTACACAGAATTGAATATCTCAAAAAGCTCTACAAAAAAGTCCGCGACAGCATATGTTTACCTCTTACGGATAACTCACATAACCATTTTTGTCTTTCATTGATGCCAAGAAGATCGAGACAAGTACTGTGTAGGCATAGCAACACACGGCTGGTATATTTTTACAGATAACTCACAATAACGAATTTTGTCTTTTAGCTCATTTATGCCAAGAAGATCGAGATAAGTAGATTCCCAGACAACTCCGGGTAGTCAGCGCGGGGAATCTTAAAATAAATACGATATATATTTATAATTATTTTTCATTTTACTTATTCAACTAATCATAAGAAGTATATTAATTTTTGTTTTTCAGCTCATTTATGCCAAGAAGATCAGGATGAGTAGATTCCCGGACAACGCCGGGTATCTAAAAAAATATAAATTTATAATTATTTGTCCTTTTACATATTCAACTAAACATAAAAGCACATTAATTTTCATTTATTTAGGCGTAGCAGCGCACGCCGGGTATTAGCTAGTATGTATATATATATATATATATATATATATATATATATATGTTCTGGGTTCGAATCCCGTCCAGGCATTTATTTTCTTATATCATACCATATATATATATATATATATATGTGTGTGTGTGTGTGTGTGCGTGCGTATGTGTGTCATTTAAAACAATGTAGGTATATGAATCGCTCCGTATTAATAAATAAAATACACGGTAGTACGCATTATTTGATCAATGAGTCCGTCTTGTTATGAATTGACTTTGAATACGTTTGTAGCTGACTTTCCTACTGTGGACTAAGATAATTTAAATCTTACTTCCAGACATGGTAACACGGATCATATTAAGTAGAACATACATAAAAAATAATTTATTCTTTATACCATAGGGGATGAAGGTTGAAAAATAATAATTTTTGCAAATGTATATATCAAAACATTAAGAAAATTATTCTAATGAATAACAATGTCACCCTTGCACATCCAATTTTAACCTAGCTGAAAGTATATCACCAGTATTAATGTAGGGCTACTAACCTACTACTGATAAATTGTAGTTTTAGTAATGTTATATGATTTTAAATCCTACTGTAAGTTATACAGGGTGTCCCATTCAAACCTCCCACGTTTTAATTAATCATAACTAACAAAGTATGCGGAATTATGAAATGAGGCCGGTATTAAACGAAACAGAAAGTCAAAGAATTGTTATTGTCACACACTAAAACATCTCTATCCTGTTCTAATTTCTTCAATCTTTTCTTCTGAAACACGTGTACGAGCACCTCCTGATTATTTTTTAACGCTTCCAGTCGCCAGAAACTTCTCAGGCCATGCCTTAATGGTCTTTCCATCAGATGAATTTCCTCCATATTCTCTCCGGTAATTTATTTGCACTGTAATTATTGACTTCGTCTCTGCATACCAGAAAACAGTTTGTGCTCGTTCCTGAGGAGTCGCCATTTTGTTTTATGTCATTATTGTCCAACATGCGACAGATTAATTAACTGCAGCAATGAAAACAAAAATTCTTTGAGTTTCTCTTTATTTTAATACCAACCTAATTTCATAATTCCGCATACTTTGAGAGTTATGATTAATTAAAATGTGGGAGGTTTGAATGGGACACGGTGTATTTATTCAGTCCGCCGTGCGGGCTCTGGTAATAGCACGCCTGCTTCCTGACTAAAGGGCCCCAGTTCGATATCCGAGAGGATTAAACATTTCTATTGTTCAATTAATTATTTCGAAAAATGTTCAATTTCGGACCCAGGAGGAGTGGTGGTGTACAATTTTAATAACTAAATGTTTTACTATAATACTGCATTAAATTGTAAATCCCTCAGTAGAACATATGATAAGGATGTGGCACTGTTGATAGCGATTCGTCTGTCGGATGAGGACGTTAAGCATGGCGATCCTCTTGGTGCCAGAAGTAGGCTATATGCCGGCACCGGATTTCATCTTCTCCCTTTTCTTCACCACCACCATCCCTCACACAGCATACATTACACTACACATAAACATGCACTCTCTTACACTCTTCTCTGTATATAATACAAGAATAGGCCTACATCCTTTACGTAAACTGGTTTGCCGAAGTGGTTCGTAAATTGAAAATAGACCACATAAATGTCATTTATCTGCCCAACTCGGAACTCGAAGTACGTAAAATCCAATGGGTGGTAATAGAAGCACACACATAGCCTATGTGTATTCTTCCCTCTCTAGTAACGGTTGACAACTGGCGGATCGCGGAAGATACAGGTCCGGACCGCTGGAGGTCAAAAAACTGGTCGCCAAAAATGACCTCTTACTCAGCTCACAAAAATATATAAAATGAACTAAAATGTAAAAAATGAACTAAAATATAAAAAATTAACTAAAATATAAAAGAAAAATTCTAATTAGGTTAATACAAACAATATTTAAGTAGTTATATTCTTTCAACATTTCGAAACATGAAAACGATTCTATTACTCATTGTAGTTGCTAGGCTGTGCAGCGCAGGCCCACATAAATGTCATTTATCTGCCCAACTCGGAACTCGAAGTACGTAAAATCCAATGGGTGGTAATAGAAGCACACACATAGCCTATGTGTATTCTTCCCTCTCTAGTAACGGTTGACAACTGGCGGATCGCGGAAGATACAGGTCCGGACCGCTGGAGGTCAAAAAACTGGTCGCCAAAAATGACCTCTTACTCAGCTCACAAAAATATATAAAATGAACTAAAATGTAAAAAATGAACTAAAATATAAAAAATTAACTAAAATATAAAAGAAAAATTCTAATTAGGTTAATACAAACAATATTTAAGTAGTTATATTCTTTCAACATTTCGAAACATGAAAACGATTCTATTACTCATTGTAGTTGCTAGGCTGTGCAGCGCAGGAGAGTTCGCTGGAGAGCGGGGGCGGAAGGGAGAAGCTAACCGGCCGACACAGCATATTACGTTACGTAGATCCACATAAAATGCAATACAAGAATTTTATTTAATAAAATAAGAAATTTTATAAATCTATCTCTGACTTTGGCAACAACTGAAGCCTCTTTTAATCGGAGCAGTCATATTCATTTAAACTCATATTGGTGTTCGTAACTCGAACGAAAGCTTAACACCACTTTATGAAACTTATATTTCGGGCGGCGATCTCTGATATGAAAGCGCCTCCTTTGCGGTACGGCTCCTTTGGTGTGTGCCAACATACACTTTAATACGTACGCGGCTCCTTTGCGGTGCGTCGGCACAAATATCAAGATCAACGGCCGCCCACATTGAAGATACTCTTCGCATAAGTTGCTCCCCGCGTCAACCTAACTTTTAAAAAACTGGCTCAAGACCGCAAATCTAATTTCTCCCATTGATTTTCTAATACAAATACTGTATTTCATATAAATTTGTGAGTGAAAATGAAAACAAAAACGACTAAATTTTTCAAACGCATCCGAACCCCAACTAAAATTACATGCCGACCCCTGCTCTATAGTTTATTTAAATGCTATTCAAATTCTAATATTCCTAATTCCAAGGCGCGACAGGCCTGGAAGGCCCTTGGCCAACAAGGTGGCGGCTATTATATCTACATGTGTTAATCACACAAGTGGACCCACATGCAGTCAGTATAGGAGTGACATGTGGTCAGCTTGAAGGAACCCACAATCCTTATAGCTGCTTTGTTCAAATCTTCTCTCTCGCCTCATGATATTTTATAGCCTAGTTCATAACTTATTTTATCTAAAAACTTCTAAGTTCTATGCACATTTACGGGAATTTTATTTTATTTACTACCAAGTTTTAAATGATTTCCGCATTTCTGGATACATCGCTTTCAGTTCTTTTAATTTCTCTTTTTCTGTAATATTTAAATTCTTTCCGCATTTCTGGATATTGTAAATATAACGGAGGTATTATGAATATCAGTTATTTCTAAGAAAATATGAGTGTACATGAAACATTCCAGCAGCGTAAAACACTTTTACTTGCACTGTTTGCTATTTGAATGGACACAAGTGGTCACAATAAAACATTCAATGTCACAATGACAAGTGCAAAGTAAACACGTTATTCTTTACAAAAACTCGGATTCTCTTTCATCCGGTTATGTACACCAGATGCCCTATAATATTACGTGCAAGTTACTTCATGCATTCCATCGTTATATTTCACATCTATTTTTAAAAATGGAGTGCAAGTAAAATACTGTTGAAGACGGCACAAACCATGATCATATACTTGAGAATAATGTATGTAGATTCCTAAAACAATATAGGCCTACCAATTAGAGTAAACATAATGTCAATTAGAATAAACTGGAGAGACATGTCTTACGAATGCCAAGCACCAGGATGGCTTCTTCTTCTTCATCATGGTTTAGGCTTATTTATAAAGATTTATTAAACACACTGTGTACATTATTTTAGGCTTATTTACTAGCCTGTTCAGGCTCCAACTTGCTGCTCTTTCCATCTTTTTTTTGTTGTCTTCCCAAACTTCTTCTTCCTCGTGGTGAATAGCTGTATGCTGCTTTTGGTATTCTATTCTCAGTCATCCTTGCCAAGTGTTCTTTCCAGATTGTTCCGTATTTCACTATTGTTGTGTTTAATTCCTCTACTTTCAGTTGTTGTCTTATTTCTGTGTTGTTGTTTTTTCTGTTCTTCGATATCCTGCTATTGGTCTGAGGAACTATTTTATACTATAATTCGAGGGAGACAAGAACTATATGTCGACCTTTAAAGAGAAGGTGTGAGCAATTCTGAGTCAGAACAAGCCAACAGGTTTAATCCTTGATATCGATGACAATGATAATGTTGGAAAACAAATATATTACCATTACTAATACACTTCATTTAAGCTCATATTTTAAAGGTCATTTCATATCATTAATAATTATATATTATTCCACTGAAAAATTATTCTTTATTATTCTGTAATTTATTAATTGATGCAGCCATAACCGCCGGCAATCAAGAAGAGAAAGGAATTTGAGCTCTCTTTATTAGAGCAGCCAGAACAATAAACTAATTAAGCTTTTTTTTATTTCTCTTATTATTTAGTGAACATATTTATGTAGTCACAAAATAACAGAAAGTTAAACGGGGCACGCCGTAGCGTAGTGGTTAAGGCAGTGCGCTACAAGTCGGAGGTTCAAGTCCCGGTGGGGTCAGGATTTTTAAACTGACCAAAACCTTCTGGCGGGACTATGGCCCTGGGGTCGACTCAGCCTCTAACTGAAATGAGTACCAGCCGCTTGTTCTGGGTGTAAAGGCGGCCTTCACGCAGGGCTGACATCAAGTGCCGATTGTCTAGGAAAAGTGGGAGTCTTAACCTTCTACTACCCCAGGGGCCTCCCGAGGCCTGTAGTGGGACTACTTTACTTTTACTTTACTAAATTTTGTATAAGGAATATGAAGGGTTAAAGACTGGCGACAGACGAGCCACGGTTCTATTCAAATTAGTAGAAACCTAAAAACAGACTCCCTGCTTTTTGCAAATGATTTGGTATTAATAACTCCAACAGAAACAGATTTACAATATTATGTATTCAATTTTAATATAATTACAAAAAGTACAATATGGAAACCAATACAAAGAAAACTAAAGTGATGGCCTTTTGTGGGAAATACCCTATACCTAGCAAAATTGTTACGGACAATGAAATTTTAGAACGAATAAATTAATCTAATTATTTGGATTATAATTTAACATTTCAAGATGAAGTTGAAATATCAAAGAAAAACACAAATTTCACAAAAACAACGGGGATAATTAACAGTATAATGAAAACATCTTTAGTACAAAAGAATACAAGAGTACAGTTTTACAAGGTTCTTGCAAGACCAGTATTAAGATATGGTAGTGAAGCATGGACAATACGAAGAAGAGATGAAAGCCGAATAACAGCAAATGAGATGCGATTTATGCGCCCTAGAGCAGGTTATACTAAGTGGTACCATAAAAGAAATTAAATTACGGAACAGTTGGATTAAGAACCCATTCTCTACCATATACAAAACTACCAGAACTTGAAAGCCCATCTTCAACGAATAGCATCTCATAGAGAGAGAGAGAGAAGAGAGAGAGAGAAAGAGAGAGAAAGAGAAAGAGAGAGAAAGAGAAAGAGAGAGGAAGAGAAAGAGAGAGAGAAAGAGAGAGAAGAGAAAGAAAGAGAAAGAGAGAGAAAGAGAAAGAGAGAGAAAGAGAGAGAGAGAAAGAGAGAGAGAAAAAGAGAGAGAGAAAGAGAGAGAGAGAAAGAGAGAGAGAGAGAGAAGAGAAGAGAGAAAGAGAGAGAGAGAGAAAGAGAAAGAGAGAAAGAGAGAGAGAGAGAGAGAAAGAGAGAGAGAGAAAGAGAGAGAAAGAGAAAGAGAGAGAGAAAGAGAGAGAGAGAGAGAAAGAGAGAGAAAGAGAGAGAAAGAGAGAGAGAGAGAAAGAGAGAGAGAGAGAAAGAGAGAAAGAGAGAAAAAGAGAGAAAGAGAAAAAGAGAAAAAGAGAGAAAGAGAAAAAGAGAAAAAGAGAAAAAGAGAAAAAAGGAGAGACAGAGAGAGGAGGGATATGTGACACGAATGATCCTCGGACTGGACAAGTTTTTGTTGATGAGATTTTGGGTTTTCCTCATCTGTAAGAAAATGTCAGGAAATTTTAAGGCCCTTATGGTTCTGAATACCATCAGCCATCATAAGCAGCCGTTAGCATATTTTTTTTGTCTAATGCCACCAGGTTGTCTTTTATGACATTTCTAGCTTTCTCCCCACAGCATTGGCAGAATTGCAATCAATTTCTTTAGGCTGGGGCCCCTGTAAGGCGGAGTTATGTTACCCCGATGGTATGATGGGTGATAAATGATAATGAAGCGCCAGGAGAGTTCTTAACCTAAACTTAACCTAAATTCCAGACCATGGGAAACCACAGGAATAATTCCCTTTAAGGAAAAAATATATGGTTTGACCGGGAATCGAACCCGGGACCTCATGAACAGTAGTCAGAATGCTGACCACTAGCCCATGTGGCTGCTCTTATGTAGGAATATTGGCATATTACAAACTTCTACAATGAATAATTTGGTAATAGGTCGCGTTTTGAATTTATAATAGTGTGAATAGTGACATAGGCTATCTTCTTAAATTACGTGCTAATTTAAACCGTTATGTCAATGTTTAATTGTGAGTGTGAATGCTATTTCACATTTAACATTAAACATATTTGGTAACTCGAGATAGTGAATGAATTCTATCAGGTTGTTTGTGTACTTTTTAGCTTCTGTTTTGGTACTGTGGTCTGCTGTTCATATTTCATATTGATGATATGATTGCTGAAATTTTATTTGTATGTTAAATGCAGCCAATAGACGTCTAGTCCGGAATAATTAATTGTCCAATTACATTTATGTGTAATCCAATGGAATATTAAAATGTTAAAGTTGGCAGAGTTATTTTATAGGGATCTTAAGGTTTTTTTCTTGTAAATATGATAAAGTTTTCGCCTTAATTATTGAATTAAAGTTTAAGTAAGTGTACTGGAACCTGGGAATTTCTAAAGCTAGTCTATTTATGATTGATTGATTGGACACATCCCAATTGTGTGTTTGTAATCCAGATTAAAAAATTATCCTCGACAGAGTCTCCATGCCCTTCTTTCATTCCCATTCGTGCAACATATCCTCCTCCCCTCCCCTCTCTCTTTTACCTCACCATCCTGATTCTACAAGGACACAAGCCTGTCGGGGATAATTTTTAATCTGGTTTACAAGCGCACAATTTTTTACCACACAAGGGAATGGAGGACTTCCCCGGATTTAATCATCAGTTGAATGCAAGAGCCGTCCCAAGAAAACATGAACATTTAAGTCAAAACAATAATGGATATTTATAATGAATGATGGTGTTCGGAACCAAATGGGCCTTAAAATTTCCTGACATTTTCTTACAGACGAGGAAAACCCAAAATCTCACCCACAAAAACTTGTCCAGGCCGGAAATCAAATGCAGGCCCGCATTACCACCAAACCACAGCGGTGAACGAAATACTATATCAACAAATCATAAACGTCCAAAATCTGAAAAACCTTTGACGTACGCGAAAACATTCACGATACAAGTTCAATGAAGAGAGCGGTAAAAAGGCTGAAAAAATCAATATTCTATTGGTAATTATTTCCAATTAAGGAGATCGAGGTCAGACTACAAGGACCGTAGAACCATCGAAGAAGAAGAATATTTATTCCTAATCATTTATATTTGGGACATAACTATTTAAACAGGCCTACCAATGTGATAAAACGCCTAATGGTTTTATGAGGGGCTTTCTGTCTACAATTCTACAAACTGAATAATCAACGTCTATTTGATCAATGAAATGCATTTATATACGCCTATGGAATACAAATTGGGTACAATATGTAATACGAATAGATTTCCAAATTGAATTATTAAGAATTGTAAATAGTCTATAACTAACTAACTCACTGGCACTATCGAACCCGTAGGTTCGTGGCAGCGCGGACATTAGCTCTCCATACATCCCTATCCTCAGCCAATGTTTTCCAATCATCCCCTGTATAATCTACTTCCCTCAAATCATAGTTATTCTCCCACCTCATTCTTGGTCTACCAACTGGGCGTTTTCACTCTGGCTTTCCATGCACGTCTTTCATTCCCCATTCGTGCCACGTGTCCTGCCCATCCCAGTCCACAAGACTTAACTGTTCTCATTATATCTGGCTTCCTTAAAGACCATGTAATTTACTGTTATGCAGTCTTCTCCATCCACCTGTCTGTTCATCTCTCTTTGGTCCAAAAATTTTCCTAAGAACTTTATTCTCAAATACTCGTAATCTCCTTCCCTCCCTTAATGTAAGAGTCCATGTTTCACACCCATATAATATAACTGGTAGAATCATAGTTTTATATATTTACAGTTTAACGTTTTTTGAAAGGAGTTGGGAAGTCAAAAGTCTCTGTAATGCATAATAACACGCATTTCCAGAATTGAGCCCAAGTTTAATTTCCTTATGCATCTCATTCCTGTTTATGATTATTGTCCCTAGGTATTTGAATTCAGCACTTCCTCAAAATTTCGCTCATTTGTCATCACCATTATATAATGTATTTCTATGTGTGACCATATATTTAATTTTATTGATATTTGCTTCCAGTCCCAATTTCTTAGTGTTACTCAGTAGTGTGTGCATACTGGCCTTCAGTATCTCCTCGCTATCGCCCAATAGTACTACATCATCAGCATAAACTAACAGCTTATTAATACAATTTAGTTGTAGGCCTTCTTCAATAGTCTACTGTAACATAAATTATGGATTCCTCCAAACAGGCCAGTGAGATGCATTTCCGAAATCATCAGCATAAACTAACAGCTTATTAATACAATTTAGTTGTAGGCCTTCTTCAATAGTCTACTGTAACATAAATTATGGATTCCTCCAAACAGGCCAGTGAGATGCATTTCCGAAAATTTTATAATACGTAGTTAAAGTGTCACTGTTTCACCGTTACTTAGAGTTAAGCATAGCACCACGTTTGTAATGACACCATACTGACCCCAACAAGTAACACCGGACAACCGGTCATGTCCTTCTATGTCGTATGAAAAAATGTGGTTGTCACGCATTCCAAAAAAAAAAAATCATGATTCATTCCATCATATCACACCTTTAAACCACAATTCCTATAGTCATAATCAGTTAATATGTCTTTTTAATTCTCCTTTGCGGTTCTGAACTCCAAAACCTGTTGCACGTTCATACTCAGATTGAAACAGGCGGAAAGTTGCTGTTTTAGACTCAATAGTACAAAACAAAGAAACTTTCCGAAATCATCCAAATCGAAATCTATATTCTTCCTCGATCGTATCCATGATTTGGGAATTCACAGATATACTTGCTTAAGCCGCAACACTAGCCTCACCCTTTCGAAATCATGAAGGGAGACGTTTATTGTATCTAATAAAGGTTCAACCCACAAAAATAACAATACTGCGGTGTGTTTAAATCACAATTTAATAGTACAGGGTGGACCGCTCGAATGGACCTAATTTCAATTGCTTGTTACTGGCAAACGGTTGAAGATAGAAACTTAAAACAACGTTCATAGTACAGAAAAACTCACCAAGTTTCGAATCCTGTCGGTAGATGGCACAAAGATACGTTTCTCGTTCTTAGATTTAATTGTTTGTGAAAATGGCGACTCCGCAGATGAAAGCGCAAGCTGTTTTGTGGTATGCGGAGTTTAAATCAATCATTAGAGTTCAAAGGGAGTTCCGGCGTGTGTTTAACCGTGATGCTCCAACTGCTAGAAGCATAAAGAAGTGGCGTGATACATTATTAGCTACAGGATCTGTGTTGAAGATGCATGGTGGTGGTCGCAGAGCATCCGATGAAATGGTAGCAAATGTTCAAGCCGCATTTGAGCGAAGCCCCCGGAAGTCATTAAGAAGAGCTTCGCGGGAACTTCAAATACCAAAATCGACATTACAACGGATTGTCCACAAACGCCTCAAACTGCACGCATATAAAGTGCAGTTAGTGCAACGTCTGGAGCCGAATGACATGCCGAAACGAGTGGAATTCGCCAATACGATGCTGGACCGTCTCGGCGCTGATCCTGACTTCATGACCAAGATTTTCTTCTCGGACGAAGCCACTTTCCATTTGTCAGGCAAGGTAAAACCGGCATAATGTGCGGATCTGGGGATCGGAGAATCCTCACGCTATTCAAGAGCATGTTCGTGATAGTCCGAAGATGAATGTTTGGTGCAGTTTGTCACATAATAAGGTCATTGGACCGTTTTTCTTCGCCGAGAAAACTGTTCGTGGTACCACATATCTTGACATGATGGAGCAGTTCTTCTTTCCACAAATTGAACAACTGCAGCCTAACATCGTTTTCCAGCAAGATGGTGCTCCTCCCCACTGGTCCAATGAAGTTCGTACGACTTTGGACAACATTTTCCCTGGCCGTTGGATTGGTAGGGGAGGACCAATCGCGTGGCCCCCGAGATGTCCCGATTTAACACCACTGGATTTCTTTCTCTGGGGCTATGTCAAAGATAAAGTTTACACCACCCCAGTCAAAGACCTTCGTGATCTTTGTGAGCGCATCATAGAGGCTATTGAGAACATTCCAGAAGACATACTCCAACGTACTTGGCAAGAAATTGTTCATCGCTTTGATATCGTCACAGTGACTGCTGGGGCTCATATAGAGATGTGGTGATCTGGATATCAAAACTTGGTGAGTTTTTCTGTAATATGAACGTTGTTTTAAGTTTCTATCTTCAACCGTTTGCCAGTAACAAGCAATTGAAATTAGGTCCATTCGAGCGGTCCACCCTGTATACCTACCTACATTAGAGGCCTAATACAAATCCAGATTGTTACTGGTAGATTAAATGAGGATATTGCCTTTTTTTTTCCCCCTTCTCGGAATCCTAGAAGACCTACAAATAAATAATATGATAATTAAACGTGTTGAATTTAAATATCTTGGATCTATAATAGATACATCTAGTACTTGTGAAAAAGATATTATTAACAGAGTAAATTGTGCAAGGAAGGCGATTAGATCCCTGAATGGTCTTTTATGGAATAGAAATTTGACCAGAAAAACAAAAAAAGAGATTATAGCCTACAGACAATAATAGAAAGTATACTCACATATGGATCAGAAAACTGGACAATAAATTAAAGGATGCAGAAAAGAATCTTGGCGACAGAAATGGGTGGATTACGGAGAAGTATGATAATATCCAGGCTACAACATATTCGAAATACATATGTCAGACAAGAAATGGATGCACAAGAAACTGTTATCGAAAGGATAACAAAGATAACTTTACAGTGGTATGGACATGTACGACGGATGTCGGAAGACCCGTGGCCTAAACATGTGTTAGATTGGATGGTATCAGGCAGAAGGAAGAGGGGGAGAAGTAGAAGAACATGGTATGAGGAAATATTATAATGCCATGATGAAGAGGGACAATGGGAAGATAGGAATCTCTGGAAAGCAGGAATCAAGGGCGAACTGCTGTAAAGTGAAAAGCTTGTATTAAGTATTAAGTAAGGAAACCTAGAACCAAACCGACCGAGATCAGTAAAGTTTTCAAATGAGAAAAATTCAAAGACATGATTTGTGTGAAAAAATTAAAAATCAGACAGCCCAGTTTTACGGGAAAATGTATCTATCACGTTAGTGAAATGTATGAAAAATCAAATTCCTTGCAAAAACTTATAACATGGCACGCAGAAGGTAAACTCATTCCTGGCATTGCGATTAGTCTCATACAAGGAATATGTTAAACCCACCAGGCATAAGACCATATACAGAATGCAAAATGTATGACTGCACTGAACAATCATTCAAACCCGTCCATTAAGAAGAAATGTTATGTCATCTTAAGGCACGACAACTTCAAAAGTGAAAGTTTTGGCCTTCTCAACAATTCTCCTCCATGCCAATCTGTCTCTTGCCATATTCAAACCAGTCACTTTCATTTTCCTTAGATCGTTCATTGTGTCATCCTCCCATCTGATCTTCGGTCTTCCAACAGCTCTGCCTCCTATAGGTTTTCATTTGTAGAATCTTTTTACCAGTCTCTGATCATCCATTCTTATCAAATGTCCAAGCCAACCAATTCTGAGAGATCTTATATGGTTTACTGCATTCTGATTTTTGATTAATTTGTTTAGTTCGTTATTTGTTTTGATTCTCCAATAGTTATCAGTTCCTCTATTTGGTCCAAATATTATTCTTAAAATGTTTCTTTCAACAATTAGTAATTTCTGTTTTATTGTTTCTTTTAGGACCCAAGTCTCACAAGCATATATAACTACTGGTCTAATGAGTGTTTTTATATTCTTATTTTTGCAGTTTTTGATATTCATTTGCTTTTACATAAGGTTCTAATTTCAAACTAAGCTTTATTCCCATTATACACGTCTTTCTTTTTTTTAATTCCTCTCTCTAATGTCTTATGTCCATATTACCTTTGGAGAATAATTATGTTGAATGGATGTCTACGGTGTTAGATTGCATGTCATCATTTTGTAGATTTTCCGATTTTCTATTGTGATTACTACCTTTTAAAATGTTTTGTTTTCTCTTGATCTATTATTTGAACCAATTTTTTTATTTAGATTAGCTCTGTCAATTATGTTAAGGTTTCCCATAACGCTGTGTCTGATTCTTGCTGTAATCAGTCATGTCATCTGCATAAGCTATACACTGTTTCAAGTATTGTTTAAATAAGAAATTGTTATGTAGGACGAAGATTTTACTGCTGTCAAACGAAACCCAACCATTTCAAGCTAATCAGTAGTCGGCATGTCCACTGACTGTCAATGAGTCTACAAGACAATTTGCTCACTAATTGCACACCCTCGAGCATGCAAAAGCTGAAATGTATCTTTCTCACCAAAATCCGCAAGACTTTCTTAAGTAATTTTTATTGTCACTAATTAGTTTAAGCATTACTAAATCAAATTAAAACAAAGCGAGATAAATAAAATTGTTTACGTTCCGATTTTTTACTGTACTTCCTCGTTTTAAATGTTCTTCTCCGCTTTTCTCCTTTATAGGTTAGGATAGACAGGTTCTCTTTTTTTTTTTTCTCACCGAAACAATAATGCCATGTGCATCTAGCAAGAATCTTGCAATCAAATCAAATCTAACAGTACACTCAACTTAGTGAGTGCAGGTATGTTCCACGCACTGTGGTCAGGTTATTGCAAAATGAATACAATCGTTAGAAACAATAATAAGTTTATGATTAACAAGAGGGGCGAATGCTTAGTTTAAATGTCCTACTATAGACCGTATTTGTATTAAAAACTTTCTAAAAATTATTAAACTCAAAATAGTGATTTTTCTTGTAAAAAATATTGTTTTTTTTAAGTAAACCTATTTGTTTTCATCCTCATTTTAGAAAACGCACTATTTTATAAAGTAATTTATGGTACCAATTAGCATGCCGAAGATGAAACATGTTTTTGAACGGCCTTCATGATTTAATAATTTAACGAAGTTTTTTTTAATAAAATCAATTCTAATTGAGGAAGGCGGGTAAAAAATGTACTATATTATTATTAAAAAAATTTAATACATAACCTCAATTGTGATAACAATGAATATTAAAAATACCTATATATATATATATATATATATATATATATATATATATATATATAAGGGCATTAGAATCTTCTTGTTTAATCCTACAAATACTTTGATCTGGAGTGTTAAATCCTTTATTAGCAAATCAACCAATACTTAACAATAATAATAATAATAATAAAAAAAAGTAAACTGAACCCACTACAGGCCATAGGAGACCCTTGGGGTAGTAGGAGGTTAAGGCTCCCACTTTTTCTAGACAATCGGCATTTGATGTCAGCTGGGTTGTCAGCTCTGCATGACGGCCGCCTTTACCCCCAGAACAAGCTTCTAGTACTAATTTCCGTTAGAGGCTGAGTCGACCCCAGGACCATAGTGCCGCCAGAAGGTTTGGGTCAGTTTAAAAATCCTGACCCCACCGGGACTTGAACTCTCGACCTTCCGGTTTGTAGCGCACTGTCTTAACCATTACGCTATGGCGTGCCCCTAATAATAATAATAATAATAACAATAATAATAATAATAATAATAATAATAATAATAATTCATCGTGATTTAACCTCTCACCTTATATAGGAACTTTTACGTTTCATATGCTACCGTGACCTCACAAAAATAAATAAATAAATAATCACACTAACGTTCGCCTCTGTGGTCTCGAGGTAGCGTGCTGTCTTGTCATGCAGCGGGCCTGGGTTCGATCTCCGGTCGGGAGAAGTTTTCTGGGTGATTGTTTTTTTTCGGGGTTTTTCCTCACCTGTCAGACAAATATCCGGAAATGTTAAGGCCCAAACGGTCCCCGAATATCATAAGGCCATCATTAACATGCATTAAGTTTAGGATTAAGGCCTCTGCTAACGCATCATTACCATCAACATCATCACCTATCATATATCATTGGGGCAGCGTAACTCCGCCTTCCAGGCGCCCCAACCTCAGAAGTGGATTACAATAACGTCACGCCAGGAGAGAATACCAGAATGTGGAAATGACAAGGCAGTGGCATTGAATAAAAAAAAATATAATCACAATAGCTAAAGTAGGGTCTATGGCCCGCGCCTCTTTGTTTGTTTCAACCGTCAGACGATACAATAAATTTGCGAATCCCTGCTCTAGAGCCCTCTATTTTTTTTTTAAGTGTATCTACTTCTCTGGCTGTTGGCTGAAAATAAGTAGACTTTTTTCCTCTTTCATTCTCCACGTGGGACCTTCATAACCAACTGACAGAGTACCTACTTCTTTCTCCCGAACTAAATTTATTCTCTGCATTAATAGTATTTTTTTCCATTTTTCTATCTTGTATATTTTACATTTCATTCGTTAAAACAGAGTAAATAAAAATATATTGTAAATAATAATTGTATTATAGATATATCATGTAATAGTTTTATTTATTGTAATTTAGATGTAATAGTATTTATATATATATATATATATATATATTTTTTTTTTCTAATATGGTTGAGTGGTAGTCTGCCGGTCAAATAAAGCTATTACTATTAAAATACAGATATTATTTTTTTATTCAATGCCACTACGTTATCTGGTATTCTCTCCTGGCATGGCGTTACTGTAACCCACTTCTAAGGATGGGGCGCCTGGAAGGGGGAGTTACGCTGCCCGATGAAATATGATAATGAGGATGGCAGTGATGCGCCAGGAAAGGCCTTAATGAATATGTTAATGATGGTAAGTTAATGCTGACCAGATGATGTTCGGGAAACCCGTTTGGGCCTTAAAATTTCGTGACATTTGTCTTACAGGTGAGGAAAAATCCCGAAAAAAACCTCATCCGGGAAACTTGTCCCGACCGGGGATTGAACCCGGGCCCACAGCGTGATAAGGCATAACTCTACCACGAGACCACAGCGGTGGACTTATTATTATTATCATCATTATCATCATCATCATATTATTATTATTATTATTATTATTATTATTATTATTATTATTATTATTATTATTATTATTATTATTACTACTACTACACACTTTACAAGTTTTTGTTCTAATATGTGTAAATTGAAGGTTAATGACATATTACAAAGAAAAGCAAAACAAAGACAATTGGAAAAAATAAAGTAAACAAAGATCAAAATAAATGACAAAAAAGTACGCTTTAATCATTAAGTTGCCAAAGGCTAATCTTGTCTCACGATTATTTTTTAGTAATACAATTAAGTTACTGAAACTTCCATGAACCTAAAGTGTCGCTGAGTTAATTCTACGTGATTTGCATAGTGTAATGAAACTACTATGAAAAAATGAATTATAACTTTTAATGGAAGAGTTGGCAATGGTGCGTGATGTCGTTTCTTAATAATATACCTGTATTAGTGCAACTTAATTTTGTTCACTGCACATTATACTATAGGAGATAATGAGCATTATCATTTCACAGTGAAACACGCTAACACATTTTAAATTGCACATTCTTAAGCAGATGGATGTCCACTTCTTAAACCCATTGTCTTCACACCTACTTATTTTTATTTGCAATGTGTGATGACCAAATTATTACTTTACTTTACACTTCTACCATTATTATTATTCTATTATTATTATTATTATTATTATTATTATTATTATTATTATTATCAGAAGACCTACAAATAAATAATATGATAATTAAACGTGTTGAAGAATTTAAATATCTTCGATCTATAATAGATAAATCTGGTACTTGTGAAAAAGATATTATTAACAGAGTAAATTGTGCAAGGAAGGCGATTACATCCCTGAATGGTCTTTTATGGAATAGAAATTTGACCAGAAAAACAAAAAAAAAAAAAGGGATTATACAGACAATAAGAGAAAGTATACTTACATATGGATCAGAAAGCTGGACAATAAATGAAAGGATGCAGAAAAGAATCTTGGCGACAGAAATGGATGGATTACGGAGAAGTATGAGAATATCTAGGCTACAACATATTCGAAATACATATATCAGACAAGAAATGGATGCACAAGAAACTGTTATCGAAAGGATAACAAAGAGAGCTCTACAATGGTATGGACATGTACAACGGATGCCGGAAGACCAGTGGCCTAAACAGGTGTTGGATTGGATGGTACCAGGCAGAAGGAGAAGAAGTAGAAGAGCATGGTATGAGGGAATATATGATGCCATGATGAAGAGGGGTATGGAAGATGGACAATGGGAAGATAGGAATCTCTGGAAAGCAGGAATCAAAGGCAAACTGCTGTAAAGTCGAAAGCCTGTATTAAGTTTTAAGTATTATTATTATTATTATTATTATTATTATTATTATTATTATTATTGTTATTATTATTATCGTTATTCCCTAGCACTCTGACTTCAAATGACCCACTGCTCTCCATAAAATTTATGAATCAACCCACAAGACAAAAAATATATAAGTTATATATCCTCGACAGATTTCTGTAACACATAAATTGGCAAAACTCATTTTCACGGGTTAATTTATACATTTTTTTTCAGACTACGCTATGTTTCCATATTACAGAATAAAACAAAAAAAGTTTAGTTAGGTGGTACTGAACACACACACATAACATACCAATAAATTATACACGTTCCAAATGCACACACCCTCTGTCGGACACACTCGAGATAGGACTGCACGGCATGTGGAAAAGTTAGAGTAGAAGATATGATTAAGAGATAGGATAGCAATCTAAGATACCAAGGTTCTGGTTACTATGGACTAGCAATACGGAAGGTTGTTCACGATTCCTGGGGACAAGTTTGCATCACTAACCTGCTTATGAAAACCCGTGTCTCCACCAGCGGTTGTATTCGATTGGATGGCCTTGGACCCTAGCTATCGCTCTGCAACGCAGTTTCCTCTGCAGAAGTGCTTTACGAAGAACAGCGATGTCGATTTTGGACCTCTCCTCCTTGCAGGCTTTCCATAGACCTTCAATAGAGCGTGGTCTCCTACTTCCAAGCGCTCTTTTTAGGAGACCGCAGCATCGGGGGACTTGACAGGCATTTCACTGAAGGGCACTACATGTATTCCAGTTGTCTGCTCCACTGTCTCCATGAACCGGCGTGTAGCAGCAGAGGTGTGTCTTGAAGCTGTATCTTGATGGATCCTTCTCTACCATAGAGGGAAGGTATCTCAGAAGTATAAATTGGTGACAGGACATTCCTTTGGTAGTAGGCAGAGTTAATTTTAGCTTTTTTTTCCTACTCTGCGGATGATTACTTTGCCATTGTAGCAAAATCCTGCAATTATCATGAAGCCGCGTGAAAAACTTTCCCTGCAGTCGGTATACCACCTCTCATTTTTTTTTTTTTTTTTTTTTTTTTTTTCCCCCACCTTTTGGACGGTAAAAAATTGCTCGTGGCTTATTTGTATCATTAAGGTATACATATGCCTCATCTAAAGTCACTATAAACTTCCATTTATCACCCGCAAGATGGCGTTCATAGAGCTTTCTACTGTTGGTGCGCCTTTCTGCAATGTATCTCGGTAGGAGCTTGTGAACCCAGCTTTTATGTCGCTTTTCTAAGTTTAAATTTTTGTTTATTATGTTGTTTACGGTTGCTAGAGAGATGCCTAACTTCACTGCTATTGCTCATTGGGTGGCTGGATTGTTTCCTGTCACAAGGATTTTAACCTTTCTGACCACCTCAGGGGTGCGGCTTGTAGCAGGCTTTGGGTGTGCTTGTTCACCTTAGGAATCAATCCCATACGAGTTTTACCTTTTTTGTTAAGAACCGAGTAAACTCCTGAATATATTGAAATCACGCTTCTTGCACATTTCGTAATTAGCGTCGGAAAGGGCTGTTACGTATCCCTCCCAGAAAGGATCGATTTTCCTTGGCATACTAACGAGCAAACCAGATCCGAACACTGTGGCAGGTAGCACTCGACTGAATGAACATGTGCTGTTGTGGGCAGCATCTCTGCGTAAATAGTAGTGACGTCATCATCTTTCAAACTTGTCCCCAGGAATCGTGAACAACCTTCCGTACATTTCGGAATTCTTGGGAACTTTTTTTAAGCTCATGTTTTTTTTTTCAAGGCTGTTTGTTGTTTTTCCTGAAGTTCAAAGTTTATGTTCATTGATTTTGAAGTGTGATTCGCGTGTATGCTGTTCGTAATTTAGAAGAAAGAAATAAGGTATATAACTCTATATTGATTACTGATTTGGTATAACTTTTTATTTAAAATAAAATGTTTTTTTATACTAACGGAAACTGTAATGGGAGATGGTATGAGATACTTGAATGGTAGTGAAATGAGACTCATATTACTACTACCTCTTTACACAATTACATGACTGCAAAATAAAAGTTTATGTGTGGTGTGTGTGTGTGTGTGTGTGTGTGTGTGTGTGTGTGTGTGTGTGTGTGTGTGCGCGCGCTGTTTTAATTTACAATTGTTACTACCCTTAAACATTGTTAGCATTTATCAAAATGCATATAACCATTTGAAATAATATTAAAATTACTACGTATTAGGAAAGCCCCCAGTGGCGTAATGGCAGCTTATCTGACTACTGTCCCATTTGTCCCGACTTCGATTCCCGGATATGCCAGAGATTTGTCCCTTTTTGTATTGAGTATGGAACAAGGCTTTCGTGATCACAATTGAATTCTTACCTAAATTGAAGTGTGGCAAAATCTAATAAAAAACTGATACTAAGACTGAATGAAGTTCCTGTGCTGTCATCAGCGAGTCAGCGACCATAATTTAGACTTGGTTCTCAAGAGCTTTTGTAGAACGGATTTCTTTTTATGTAGGTTATTTAATAGCTAAATTTGGTAGATTTTTTTTTTTAATCTGGAGCACAAAACTGCACTGTTTGCAGTATAATAAATTCTTACATGTATTTGAAAAGGTGTATTCAATTCTACGAGGATATTTCAACTGGAAATTCAAGAATCAAAGAAGCACAAGCATTTTATAGAGTAAACTTGATATGCTAGTTATGCAAAATCATTATTTCCAGGGTTGATCACCTTAAAAAAAGACTGTAATAGCATTAAGCTACGAAGATGAATATGGCACGTTCTATTTGACGATTTTCGATTTAAAAAACATGTATTATGAATAAATTAAAGAACAGTATGGGACAGCTGTCTACCAAACATCATATTGAATTCGGGCAGATACAATAAGTAGAAGTAGGCCTACAAAATATATATATATATATATATATATATATATAGCTAGGGGGCACGCCGTAGCGTAGTGGTTAAGGCACTGAGCTACAAGCCGGAGGGTCGAGGGTTCAAGTCCCGTTGGGGTCAGGATTTTTAAACTGACCCAAACCCTCTGGCGGCACTATGGCCCTGGGGTCGACTCAGCCTCTAACGGAAATGAGTACCAGACGCTTTTTCTGGGGTAAAGGCGGCCGTCACGCAGGGCTGACAACCCGGCTGACATCAAGTGCCGATTGTCTAGAAAAAGTGGGAGCCTTAACCTCCTACTACCCCAAAGGCCTCCTGAGGCCTGTTGTGGGATCACTTTACTTTACCTTATATATACTAGCTGGCCCGGCGAACGTTGTATCGCCTTTAAATATTTTTAAGTTAATTTTTCCAATGTTTTAATAGTTATCTGCTATTCGGGGCGGAAACAAATCCAACAAATTAAAGTTCATAAAAATCGGTCCAGCCGTCCTTGAGTTATAAATAGTGTAACTAATCCGACTTTGTTTTATATAAATCCCGGCCACGCGTTGCTGTGGTTGTAGTAAACTAAGTGAGAAATCTAAATCAGAAAGTTTTTGTTTTACACAATTTTTTAGTTCTGGTACGTTAACTACACCCGGTATAAATATGGGTGGTGATTTATGTGGAAGTGATTTTGTTGATTGAGATGAATTTATGTTGTCTGCATTCTCAGTATCATCCATAAGTGTATCATAAGGATTATATACATTTATTGATGGAATATTTTGAGGAGGCTTACTGATTTCATTATACTTTCGTTTTTTTCTGTGAACTTGTTGGCAGTTTGGATTCTCATCATCATCAAGAAGTCTCTGTATAGTAATATAATCTTGTGATATATTAGAGTCATCTTGTTTTTCATTTAATTGAGGCATGGAGATTGTTTCTGTAATATTAGGCTATTATTATAACTAACAGACTTATTTACAGTTCTGTTATTCCGTTCCTTAGGACCTTCATATGTTTTTTAATTGACATTCTTCTTAAATGTAAGATTTATGTCACATAGGCATATACCAATTTGCGGAAATTCACTTGATATCTTATCATTCATGGTCTCTAGAACTGATTCGCCATATTGCCCCTTCTCGGTCCAGTTAAATTTAAATTAAGTTGCTGTCTTTCAGCCAGATGACTTAAAACTAATACTTACACACGAAATTAATATTATTATCAATATATTGAAAATAAAATAAACACTGAACACACTTAAATTATGAAATAATCAATATTTATAATTCAATTGAAATTCGCGGTTGAAACAAAAAGCACAGCCACCTGGTTAAATAATAAACCAATTACCTTACACCGTCATCTGTTAGAATCGTATGGAACTCACAGATAATTATAACTCTTTGTTAAATAATAAACATATCATTTGCAATAAAAAATAATGCGACTATAAATTTAGTTATAAACAACCGTAGGTCTCAAGTTGGATCAAACAGCACACAGTGTGCAAAATTTTATTAAAATCGGTTCAGTAGTTTAGGATTCCATCGCGGACAAACAACGTGACACGTAATTTTTATATATTAAGATATACAATAAGTAGAAGCCGAATATTAAAAAAAAAAAACTGGATTATCGTCCACTTGCCATTAACACATGTGGATGCGAGTCAGCAGCCAGCTGAAAGACCAAGGCCTTCTAGGACTGTCGCACTATAGAATTAGTTAGTGTCTTACACGTATCTAACTCTGACCATAGTTTTCTATATATCTTTTATTTTCTAAACCATCGTTTCCCAACCTGTATTTCAAGGGGTTCGCCAAAACTTTTTCGTAATGGAGGGTTTCGAGGTTAGGTCTATTATTGTTTCCTTCATTTCTGCAGCATTGTAATAATAATAATAATAATAATAATTATTATTATTATTATTATTATTATATATTTTTTAATTTAACTTACGCTATAATACCCCTTGTTGCATATGTGTAACATTGGGAATTTATCACATAATTTCCACAATAAATTAATATTTACCCCGAATGCCTGATTTTACAGTTACGTAACAACGTTAGGAATCCATTTGATTTCGCTACAACTAGGCCTACACGTTGTGTAACTTTAACTTTTAAGCCGTAACTAGAGTAACTTTAGATTTTAACCGTTAAGGGTCGGTTTCACCAACATAGGTAACTGTATTAAGCCAATTTAAGGAATGCTTTATAAAGAGGGAAACCGGCGCAATACAGTTACCTATGATGGTGCAACCTTTTGCTTGGAATTAAATTGTATGTATGTCTACTGTATGTATATTTAAAAGTCAGTGGTTCACCCAACTTAGATATTTGTGGAAGGTGTTCGCCAGTCGAAAAAGGTTGGGAACCGCTTCTCTAAACAATAAAGCTCCAATAAGGATGTAAAAAGACCAGATATGCGCGATAAATTAAAAGTCCAAAATGTAGTTGAAGAAATTGGTTACATGTTATACATGTAAAAATAAAACACGTGAAATTTGAATTGGCAATGAACGTTATAAGGTATATTGATTTCAATTATTATTGTAGAAAGAGGAAGCTGTATAAATTATTTGATTTCTCCCAAATTAACTCAACAGTATGTTTAAGCATTTGTTGTTTTCACTCACAACCAATACATTTAAATAATCTAGAATCAGAAATTAAGTATCGCCAATTCGAGAATTAAAATATTAAGGCGTTATAATTATAACTAGCTAATTAAGTTTATTAAAATAACTTTCACAAAATACTTGAAGGATGAACATATAGAAATCTATCAGACTATACAAAAATACCGACAAGTAATTTTACATTTACGTTTTGATGGTTAAAAAATCTATCACATAGATAACGAAATCTGTAGGCATATTGGCAGCGATAACAAAATACAAAATAGTATTTAATTTAATATAGACGTATTGCTGTAAACACCATTGGCCTTACAATGACAAAGCTTCAAAAAAGAAAAATAAAACACTTAAGGGGACAGGGTAGTCTGAGCGTATGGGTATTATACAACTATAAAGTAAATGTGCTCTATCTCAGTAAGTTGTAAACAGAATCACTTCTAACTTTTACACCGTGAACACAACATCTCGCTGATTATTATAGTTTTTAGTTTATGATTCTAGCCCTGAAACTTGATTAAAAAAAAAATTATACAGAAAAATTTCATTCAAAATTTGTATAAAACATAAGTGACTTCAGGTACCCTTTCCTAAGAAACTACTTACAGTAAAGAATCACAATTTTTTATGCACATTCAAAGTATAATTAGCTACTCGTATGACCAGAATCATTAGGATACCTGTAATAGTTAACAAGAAATACATTTTTTTTTAATTATGAAAATTATTGTGCTGAAAATTTTGTAATTTTTTCATATATTTTTTACTCTAAAATCTGTAGTTTTGAATGGAACTTCCTGAAAGTGGTAGCAAAACTTCATTATCACATGAAATAGGAGTGTGCAAAATTTCAGCTTTCTATCTCTACCATTTTCTGAGCAAGAGGTACATAAACATACAAAAATGTAAAGTTGAGAAAACGGATGTCAAAAAAGACAACTACATACTGACTGATATCAATATGTTCTTAAAACCCAATTTAAATGCTTAAACATGAACATAACACTTACTTACTTACTCACTGGCACTATCGAACCCGTAGGTTCATGGCCGCGCGGACATAAGCTCTCCATTGAGCCTTTGGCATGGGTTCCCTGAAGTAGTCCCCGCCCGGAGAACCGAATGGGGGACTATTTGACCTCCAGAAAATTTTACCCCAGATGAACCCATGTCCGCATTTCTTGACGGTTATATTTTTACGGTGAAAGATCGTCACTCTTTCGCCCAAGGTACTTTTTTCGTCTGGCTTATCACCTTCGACCAGTCTGGCATGGGTAACCCTATCGGCAGCAATGCTACCGCCGGCATAGATAATGTTGATATATATATATATTTAATATTTAAAGGAAGCAACACTATGAGGTTTATTTTAAATCATTTATCTAACTCATATTATTGATTATATATATCATCATCCTGCCAGGTATTAGTCCTAGAAGAACTGAGAAAGCTATAAATGTATATATATTCATAAACTAAAAACTCAAGAGAATTTTTTAATACCAAAATCTAAAAATGTAATTTTTTTGTCATCTCAGAGTACCCAGTCCCCTTAAATAAAATAATAGTTATAACACAAAGTTGGGGGTTTTCATCTACTTATCTTTTTTTTTTTAATAATTGTGGACTAAGGTTTTACTTTTCAAAGTAGGACAGACAGATAGGTGTTGAAAGGCCAATGTAAACCCGAGATTGTGGGGGAGGGGACTATTGGAGATGCCAATGCGGTGCATGTGTTTGGCCAGGCAATCATGGCCAGTGGCCATTCGGAATTTAGCTACTGCTTCTTTCCTTGGCCAGTCTGGGACAGATTTTATGGCTTCTTTCCATGTTGAAATTTAGTCTGGTACTTAATACTGTTGTGATGGCTATCCTGTATTGTTTGATGTATGACGGTTCTTCTTTGTTTACTTTGTTCCCCTGTGGATGGTTTTGTGTGCCTTTCTTTGTTATGCTATTTCCAACAACATTTTCAGCAACACCACAATGGGAGGGGATTTATTGGAGAATGATTTTCGTTTGACTCTCTTGCAATTTTTTAATTATATCTGTGCATTGCGGTTTATCAACGGTGGATGGTGGTATGTTGTAGTTAAACACAAGATATAATAATAATAATAATAATAATAATAATAATAATAATAATAATAATAATAATAATAATAATAATAATAATAATAATAATAATAATAATAATAATAATTTATTATATTCAATACATAAAAACACTTTTTTTTACCGTACGGTATATAAGAGTTATAATTCTGTAGCATTATGAAGTAAATTAACATAAAACAGTAGAACCAAATACAATTACATATAGAATACTATACCAGGACTATGCCAGCCAGGATTCTTAGCTAAATTTTGGAATTTCTTAGATTTGGACATAGTGTATCTTTCTAAAATTTCCAACGCTGTCATTAAAGGATCAAATTCAATTTCAAGAAACCATCTTTACAACATTTCTACTTTATAGTATGTATACTTAAATTACAATTTGAAATGTTTTAAATGTATTTACAAAATGTATTTCTTACAATTTGAAATGTTTTCATGTATTCACAAAATGTATTTCATCAATTTCGAAAATTGTCTGTATCACTTTGTCCTTGAGGCAATCCTCTAATGAGGAAAGTTGTATTTAATAAAAATATAACAAAGATGAACAAAGTAAAGTAAAGTAATCCCACTACAGGCCTCAGGAGGCCCTTGGGGTAGTAGGAGATTAAGGCTCCCACTTTACTGGACAATCGGCACTTGATGTCAGCCGGGTTGTCAGCCCTACGTGACGGCCGCCTTTACCCCCAGAACAAGTGTCTGGTACTCATTTCCGTTAGAGGCTGAGTCGACCCCAGGGTCATAGTGCCGCCAGAAGGTTTGGGTCAGTTTAAAAATCCTGACCCCACCGGGACTTGAACCCTCGACCTTCCGACTTGTAGCGCAGTGCCTTAAAAGATGAACAGAGAGAAATTAAATTATAGTTGTGAATAAACAATATTTACAAAAGAAATTAAGTAAATATAACATGTTTCGTTATTGAGAATATGATGAAAAGGACTGGAATAATATGTTTTCATTAAAATTCAAACATGATTATTTGTAACGTTAAACCACAAGCCCCGGACAATCAAATAAAATATGTTTGACTGTTTGAATTTCTTCTCCACATTTACAAGTTGCATTTGATGATGTTTATATAAATATGCCTGAAATCTTCCATGTTCTGTTAAAAATTGAGTTAATGTGAAACTGGGAACTATATTTGAGCATTTACGTCTGTCGTAGACTATTGGGGAAAATAATTCTCGAGTTGTCATACCCTTATTAGTATTTTGCCATAATATATCCCATTCAGCAAAAAAGGTACTCTGATTTTCCACTTTATATAAGAAAGAGGACATAAGTTATAGTTAATTGCATGTTAATTACATAAGTTTTTTTACCTGGTAAGTCAGTCGTCCTCAACTAAGTTATTAAACTTCTTCAAGTTGTTCTAAAATGGAGGCCTTTCGAAATCAATGTTTAATCTTCTGCGTTTTAACTCCATTTTAGAACTTGAAGTTTAATAACTTAGTTGAGGACGACTGACTTACCAGGTAAAAAACCTATGTAATTAACATCTTATTACATAACCTCAACGATGCTTTAACATGAATTTCAAAAGTGTTGATAGCTAATTGGTAAAATTTAAACTGTATAACGTAGAATGGCCTGAACTAACTAAACTTAGGTTACGCAGATGAGAGATAAAAATGCACAATGACTTGCTCAAATAAAGTACTACTCATTTGCTCGTTAGTTACTTAAGATTGAATCAGTTCTTCTGCACTATTAAATTTTGAACCAATTTAGGATTCATATGATAAAAGCATGCATAGCAAAGAGTCACTAGCTCTTTATGCTCCATACAGGTCATCACGAATAAACCATCTCACAATGACGATGAAGCAGTTTATAAAAACCACTAACCGTTACATGTAAGTCTTAATAAAATCTATTTCATAAATGTAATGACTCTAATTGCCTAACTGGCGGAAATAAAGCAGCAATCACATTTCTCATGTCATGCTTCAGAGGTAATATTTTCTCAATGCTTGAAAGAAATTTAAATTAAATTTTATTACAAGATGGCCGCGATTTCCAAAATTAAACACATGAAGTTAAAATATCTAACAGAGTTTAAAGCGATATTAACGTTTTAATCAGCCATTTGGGAGTGCGTTTAGCTTAACTTTGTTAATTGGATTTTAGATATGGATCAAATTTTAAAAACCAGCTATTTTTTTTATACTTTCATGCACTTGCAATGTTTAAAAATAAACAAAAGCATACTATTATAGTTCTTCTTCTTCTTCTACTACTACTACTACAAGGTTTAGGCTATGCAGCCTGTTCCGGCGAAGTTAAAAGTGGAGTCCATCTTCTACGTGGTCGGCCAACATCTCTTGTTCCTCTGGGATTATACAGGAAGGTTCTGTTTGGTATTCTTTCGTTGTTCATTCTCATTAAGTGTTCTGTCCATTTCTTATTATTTTCGCTGATTTTATCTTCAATTTTATATATATTTAATTCTTCTCGTATAGTTTCATTACTTATTCTATCCGCTCTTGTGCATCCTTTCACATTACGTAAAAACATACTATTATAGTTTAATATCTTATCCACGTCCACCGCTGTGGTCTAGATGTAGCGTGCTGCCTTGTCACGCAGCGGGCCCGAGTTCGATTTCCGGTCGGGACAGGCTCCTGGGTGAGGTTTTTTTCGGGGTTTTTCCTCACCTGTAAGACAAATGTCAGGAAGCTTAGGGCCCAACTGTCCCCGATAATCATCCGGCCATCATCATCATCATCCTTATCATTATCATCGTCATCCTTCACCGGTGTGGAAAACAACGGGAAGCTACCACACCTATAATTCCCTAGTAAATCTGCAAAGCATAGCATGAAAATGCTATGATTGCAGTGAAAGACCTGCCCTCGGGCAGAATTACTATGGATGAATGGATATTATCCATATACCTGTATATATCTATCTATAATTGTATAACTCATTGTTGAGCCATTGTTGCAAGGAGTTACTAGACAAATTCATTTTTATTTACCTTATTTGATTAGATGTCATGCGGTCGACACACCGACCCAATGAGACATCTAACAGGCAACTAAGGTATTACTAGGACGCTGACGACGGTATTTTTTGCTTAGAGGCCTCTTTATATAGGCTTAAGGATCTTTTACGAGCCTGAAAATCTTCAGACTCGGGACTCACGGCTTTAAGTCCCTCCCGGAGGATTTGCTCCTTGGATTTTTCCGTCCAAAAAAATCCATCGACACCGACCGGGTTTGAACCCGCGACCCACGGAACCAGAGGCAGGAGCATAATCACTAGTCCACCGCGGCCGACCATACCTATATTTGCTATACAAAAAAGCTGCTGAAGTTTGGGAAATTGTATAGCTCTTGATAACAAGTGTCACTATTATAGTTAATTACTACAAGTTTCATTCGCTAAATTCATCACTAACGGTAAATTATTTTATATTGTAAACAATGGATTTAACCGAACAGTTTTAAAAAATACTAATTATAAATACGAAATCAAGTAATGATGGAACAATTTCGATATTCCTCTTCAGGGACCAAAGGTAAATTAGGCTAATCTCCGGCTCTGTTTTTATAATACTAGAGCAATCAATAAGTGATGACAACACTGTTATATCACTTTTTTTTATTTCTTTCTTTGTCGTTTTCTTTCGTTTACACTGTTGTTCCTTTTTGTTTTACCTTTGTTAACCTTTGTATATTATTCACACATACAAACACAAGACAGGACACACACCCAGACCCAAGGTGGAGATTTAAAATCCCCTATCCCGCCGGGAATCGAACCCGGGTCGCCGGAGTGGAAAATAGGGACTCTACCGACTACGCCACGGCGACGGACTAGACGATTTTTTCCTTCTTTATATTGGTTTTCCTTATTGTTTTACCTTTATCTTTGTTTGTTTTACCTGTTTGTTAACTTTCTTTAATTCTCACATAGACACAAGGACAGGACACACACCCAGACCCAAGATGGAGATTTAAAATTCCCTACCCCGCCAGGAATCGAACCCGGGTCGCCGGAGTGGAAGGTAGGGACTCTACCGACTACGCCACGGCGACGGACAATCACAAAACATTATTTAAGTTACTTTTGACATTACAAACTGCCAAGTCAACTATATGTTGCCAAATCCATGGAAAACGGCGAACTTCATCTGCAGCACCATTTCTGGATACCTCCTTTAACTAATCGATCTAGAGCTTCTGGATATCAATTCTTGATTAAAATCGAATGCCTCGTAGAGGTTCCTTGATCTTTAAGAATAAGTTATAGTCACAAGGGATCATGTCTGGTGAACTTTAATGTTCGAACCCTTCTCAATTCCGCCTTCTAAACAAATTATACTGAACATCTTTCTAGGGCGGTATCACTTACTAAATACAAAGAACAGTGAATATATTCACAAAATATTAATGACTTTCAATATTACAGATTTATACGACAAAGACTGCTCAACAACATACAATGATCACCACCAGGATCGTTGATTTTCAACAGTGTTGCTAGTACTTATCGAATGCCCTAATATCTTAACTCTAATAGACCTCCTAATGCTAATAAAGAAAACCCTCTACTCGTGTCCAGCGTAATATCAGGTCAAGGCATGATATGAGATGAAGCTTCTATTTTGAAAGTATGTGATGCAGGCTAAGGGATACCAGCTGACCAGATCTGTAGCACTATCATAGGGGCAGATGCAATTAAATTAGACAAAATGGATGGAATGAATATGGAGAAGTGGTGGAATGAAGTTCTTGCAGGGAGAAAACCAATAAATCTCGAGAAAAACCTGCCCTTCCTCCAATTCGTCCACCACAAACGCCACATAAAGTAGTCGAGAAACGACCTCGGGGTCCAAAGGTGGAGAACGAGTCACTAACCACTTGTGCCACGGAGTCGCCCTTATAATGCTAATACAGCACATGATAAATCATAATATTCAATACTTTGGCAGAACTCGTATTTCTACGGTATATTTGTTTTCTTCATTACATTAATGAATATCAATGGAGAATTTTTAATTAAGGTAATCAGACGTAATGTGTCTTTCAACGACTATTTAACTCATGCCCCAAATAGGAGTCAATGACCAATCACGTTTCAATGAATTTTGTTTTATAACTAATCACGTGTTTTACCTCGATATTTATCAACTTCAGTTTATCATATTAAAGAAAGCTCCTCCTTTATAATATTCTGAACGGATCAGATCATTATTTTGCAGTGACCGAATCGCTTAAGAAATGCGTTGAATATAGCAATTTATATATGAAGATGTAAGAATCCTAGAATGCATGTGACTCCCAGCTACAGCTTGCGGGATATAATAGAAAAAAAAATCAGGAACCAAGAATGAAGAATAGAATCATCAGAAATGAGGTTTCTGAGGAGTGTAGCTGGCTATACAATAAGGATCAAAGCAAAGTGAGAATATACGAAGAGAACTGAATATATTCAAACTATTAGATAGGATTACACAGTACAGAGATGGACCACATCAATAGAATGGATAACCCGAAACTGATTCTTCAGTATAAACCACAAGGACGAAACGTTGGAAGATCCAGTAAAAGATGGATAGACCAATTCTAACATGAGATCGGAACAGACCAGAAGGCCTAATCCTTGATATTGATGATGATGAAAATTATAGCAGTTGATTATACCACAATAAAAAGAAACTACTGTTTGCACTTTCTTAAACGTATTATTTCCCAGGTATTTACGTTCCAGGAAAATATAATTAACATATTTACATCATGGGACATCAGAAATTAATTAATAAACCTATAATGTTGGTTATAATATACAGTTTGATATGTTTCATTTTTTCTCCACTAGGGTGCATTCTTACAATATTGGGATCCAATTTGGCAGTAAATAATATGATCTGGTTGCAGTGGATGAACAAATGAAACATAAAAAAGTTTCTCATTTGTTTTCAAACTTACTGTTTACATAAATATACTAATATTTTAAAATAACTATATGTAAATAATGATTTTGTGAGTAAACAGCTTAATTTTATTCGTTAAATAGTGCTAACAAAAGCTACTCTTGGTTTCCAAATTCTCTAGATAAATTGGAAATCACTCGTGGCATTACTTATGATAAAAAAGAATGTACAACCAGAACAAATCAATATGGGCCGTTAAAAATATTGTTTATATATAAATTGAAAGGAATGTTATACTGTATATAGGTTTTATTGAGATTTTATATTCCAAAGAGAGAACAATTTTCAAACGTGATAAAAAAATCAATGATATAGAAGTGAAATCTGTACCCTAGTGGCTGCCTGTAGTTTAATATAGCATGTGACATCTTCTAGAAAATCGTAGCACGTAACCCTCTGGATTCGAAGTTTGCGTGTTCGATAACGATCGACGGTGTTACTAATTTTAAAGTGAAAAAAAAAATTAGAAAGTAGATTTTGGATGTCAAGTTAAGCCGGGGGACACTCACGGCGCGAAAATATTCTTGTGGAATGAACAACATTCTCCAATAAAAATTTCCAACTGAGTTCATCGCCCGTAGCTAAACAATATCCCTGAAACATCTGTAATTATATCATTATTATCGAATAAGCGTAAAATAAAGTCACATACCGTAAATGAAAATGCAATCATAATTGTATTATTTTTCAGACAAATATAATTTATTGCATTCAATTATTTGCAGACAAATATCCATCCATAGTAATTCTGCCCGAAGACAGGTCCTTCACTGCAATCATAACATTTGCATGCTATACTTGCAGCTTTACTAGGGAATTGTTGGAAGGATAAGGATGATGATGATGATAAGAATGATGATGATGATGGCCATATGATTTCGGGGACCGTTTGGGCCTTAAAGTTTTCCTGACATTTGTCGTACAGGTAAGGAAAAACCCCGATAAAAACCTCACCCAGAAAAACTGCCCCGACCGGCGATCGAACCCGGGCCCGCTGCGTGAGAAGGCAGCACGCTACCTCGAGACCACAGCGGTTTTTCAGACAAATATAATTTATTGCATTCAATTATTTGCAGATAAATATAATCTATCTTAAATTCCAAAAGTAAAAAAATAAAAGTGATCCATCTGCAGGCCTTAAGAGGTCTTGGGGTAGTAAGAGGTTAAGATTCCTACGTTTCTAGACAATCCACCAATAAATTATAAATTTCCAAATTTTATTTTCAAAATTCAAAATTTCGCAAACAAACACCTTAACCTGAGGAGGGTAGTTTATAGTAGGGTTTGCGGTGTCGGGCCTCCGAGGCGGGGGGAAAGGGTGGTTCTCCATCATCTCCTCGGGCGTTGGCGGCGCCTGTGGCGGTCGCGGTCTTCCTCTTGGCAAAAAAACGGAGAACAGGCTTGTTAATGCTCAATGACTTGATCTTTGTCTCCTGATCTACGGCTGGTTATGACTAGCGGCTGGATAATCGATCTACCATCAACTCGAAAACAATATGTATGGGCTGTAGAGGGCATTTAAGTCCCAAAAGCAGCCGGAAGAGATAGCCACAGGCCCTGCTCGTTGATTCCCCTGGGTACCGAGCGTGCACCCGGGTCAAACTGAGTGTGCGGTCGGCGGGCCTGGGGACAATGGGTATGGATACATAAAGGATGGCTCTGCTCTTCCAACCCCATGACTAGTCTAGTCAATCGGCACGAGATGCTAGCCAGACTGTCACCTTTCGTGATGGTCGTCTTCACCCCAGAAGAAACGTCTTGTACTCATTTCCGTTAGAGGATGAGTCAACCCCACAGCCATGGCGCCTCCATAGAGTTTGAGCCAGTTTAAAAATTCTGACTCCATCCGGCCTCGAACCCCCGACCTTCTGGCTTGTAACGAATTGGCTTAACGAGCTACGTGTTTCGTATCTTAAATTAAAGTGACTTAAATTCCATAAATTTCGAGAAGATATGTGAAGTGTTTAGTTTCTGAAAAAAAAAATACTTACAGTAAACTTTTGAAATAGTTATTAACTCTCCTGCTCTCCAATATTTAGTATATTTATATGAAATATTTCAACATCACAATGAATCATTTTCGATTAGACACTACCTGAAGATCATACAATGGATAAAATTGTGAATAAAATAATGAAATTGCATTTAAATGTTTAACAGTCAATAATTCGAGTAATTTTCCTTTTGTTTATAGTCGATCCCGGTGAACATGTGATTATTATGTCCGGCTCTGGTTCTGAGGTTCGTGGGTTCAAATTTATCAGGGGTCGTTGCAATTTTTAGAGCGTAAAAAATCCTGAGTGCGTATTACTTCCATCGAATGGGAAGTAAAATCTGGGACCCATATCGTAAAATTACGGAGTATAAAAGAACTTTTAAGTCTGAAATAAGATACCTTTGAGCAAAAATTGTCGGTCCTTTACGCCCTGATTTGAATGAACGACTCCAATTACCTGACCTTTTAAAGAGCATGGGAGGCGTTAAATAATATACGTTTTTAGTTCATTTAAAGTTGTTTCACATTTTGATTTAATGTTTAGAGTGTTTAAAATAATCATTATAATAGACTTTTAGTAAGCATTTTCTCTACAGATAATTCGGAATGTGCTTATATCTAAAGAACAACTATCTATTTGTTTCTGAAACAAGTTAATACATTTGAAACAAACCATGAAGAAAATAAGAATGTTATCTGTTACAAGTTCGCAATATCTACAGAAAAAAATAACATACGTTCAATTCAGTGTAACAGTTTAAATAAAAAATGTATCCAGTAAGAATAACTAAAAACCGAGTAAATTTATATTTTGAGATTAGAGCCAATGTAATAAAATATGTTGTACATATATTAAAAAACTGAATATTATGGTGAAGAAAATATGTTTACAGTATGTTTGTAGGGTAATTAAACACGAAAAACAAATGTCTGAAAACTGTAAGGCTCAATGGTCCCTAAATACCATCTGACCATCACGACCATCCATATCCTATTCTGCTTCTTTAGTCAACGGTGTCTTGTCTTAAATGTTCTTCTTGATTCGAAAGTGACCCTAGCTTTAAACTGATTACTCATCCAGTATTATGTAATCAAGAGTTACAAATCCTCTCCCGAAAGTCCGTGTTGCTCAAAGCCTCGGGTTGCGTAGAGCATGTAAAACATATTTACATAGGGAAAAGTTAAATTAACGTAAAGAGAGAAATTATGTTGGTTTAAAAATCAAGTTATTTAACCATTATTTCCCCTCAATGTCTAAAATTATTATTTTTTAAGTGGATTGGTTTTAAACTTACGGTAATTCATAATGAAGTAAGTAAAAATTCTTTAATGGAGGACAAAAGATTACGAGTATGCCTAATTTGGGAATAAAATTCTTAGAAAAATGTTTGCACCAAAGAGAGATGAACAGACGAATGGAGAACACTACACAACAGTGAGCTATATGATCTTTATAGGAAACCAGATATAATAAGAACAATCAAATCTCGTATACTGCGATAGACAGGACATGTGACATGAATGGGGAATGAAAGAGGGGCATGGAAGCTTCTTGTAGGAAACCCAGGAGGAATACGTTCAGTTGTAAGCCAAGAACGAGGTGGGAGAATAGCATTAACTATGATTTGAGGAAAGTACAAAGGGAATGATTGGCAAACATTAGATCAGGATAGGGATGTGTGACCATGAACCTACGGGTTCGATGGTGCCACTGAGTTAATTAGTTAGTACATAAAAGTAGATTAATTAAATAAAAGGGAAATTTACGAGAGAAATGAAATGAATTGCTAATATTTTATTCAACAAATTTTGATAATTTATCCCAAATAAAACGGTAAGCGGTTAAAGAAATATATTGAATGTTTAAAAAAATGTAGACAATCCAACAGGTTGCAGAAACTAGACTATTAATTTTGTAGCTCACCTATAAATCATTATGACATTACAAATTCCAACTTAATGACATATGGAATTCCTCTGATAAAGACATTAACGTGAATTGTAGAGACATATAATAATAATAATAATAATAATAATAATAATAATAATAATAATAATAATAATAATAATAATAATAATAATAATAATAATAATGGTGAAAAGAGAAGTGAGGTTAAGGAACACATGACGGAATGAATTAATCTAGGAGAATTATTTCATTCCAAATTTCAAACTTTACATTAGCCTACATATGTATAAAAAGTTAAATTAAAGAAACCGCAAATTATTTCAGTACAGTTATTGCAGTCCCAATTCATTTAAGAGATAATAGTCTTCATTTAATTCACAGTTCGATATCTTGATTTAGTTTACAGACATGTTACAAATTATTTTGATCTTCATGAAAGATGTTTAGTTGCATAATCATCAGCTTCATTCCACACACTGTTCTCTTTTTGTTAATGTTGGAACAAATCTGTTAGATATGCAGCCGCCTTTCTAACATGCTATCACGTCCCGTTACTTCTGTCTACATTTTCATTATAAATATTTTTTATGAAACAGTCAATCCTCGTAAAATATTAGAAGCGGCACATTTTAGAAAGATGAGTTAAGAAAAGTAATAAAACTTCCGCTATACACCGACAAATTTATTACTATAAATTGTTTAATAAGTTTAGGACCTGTTTTTAAAGTAGGGCGTTTTATCCGAAAATGGGATGACCGTGAGTATTAGATCTGATGCCGTACGTCTGTTTAGTTCCATTGAGCATTTTTATAAATACAGAATTTGCATAGTCTACAATCTATGTGAAGGCCTAAATAAGTTATACCAAAACCAGTATGCCTACTTTCGTTTCCAGGTACTATCATAACTCCATCTAACATAACTCAACCGAAAATAACACTGGTCAACATGATTTTTGTCTCATGAGTACCAATAGTTGTACTTAATGCAATTTTTTATCGTGTTTTCAAATATGTATTCGGAATTTCTCCGTCACCGTCAATTAAATTAATGGATTTAAATAATTATTTTTAATAAACCTTTTTTCGTCCATTTGTCCATTGTAAAATAAAACCAAATGAGCCAACTCAGGAGATTTCAGCTATGGAAAAGAGATATCAAGGCAAATGGAATCCTAATATGCTGGCCGATTATTGGACCATCAAGAGGGATGCTCCACAGGCGAAATATAGCAGAAAATAGTCATTTCTTATTTTCTAGGTGAGTCCGAATGTTCGAATATTGTGTAGTTACAAATGTAGAAAATATTAAAGTGTTTGAAATAAAAAATGCCTGTCTCTCGGAAACCTTGCGCGATGGAGAAAAACCGATATCATATTTGAATTCAGGAGAAAAATACTATCAGAATAACATATTTTTCTTTCTGAGACAAAAAAAAAGTATATTTTTTTGTTGCTCAGAGTAATTAATAAACCGAAACTAGCCCAACCTAACCACATCCAAACTAATCAATACACTAACTACGAAGCCTCCTGGACTTTACTAAAACTAAGGAGCAGTAGTGCTGTTAAATCGCACCTTGGCAAGAAGAGGGCCACGAGTGTAAAAAAATGTCATAAATTGAGTTAAGACTACTATCTGTTAGAAAAAATGGTTACAAATCTATTTCTCTATGGCCACAAGTCATGTGCAAGAAAATGGAGACAGGATTAAATTGTGTCCACATCAAAAAACTGAATGTACTCTAGGCCTACGTTTTTTAAAACTTGTATTACGAATAACTCAGAACTAAACTTTTTACACTTGTGGCCGTCTTCTTCCCAAGGTGGGAAATATGACCTAAACTTACTAGCTGTCTACATAAATGTTATAGATCTATATATTATAGCTTAAAATCTTTCTACGAGCGTTTCACGATCATTGTGGAGCCACTTAAAGAGAAAATATCAAAACAAAAACAAACTTCATGGCGCGACAGGCCTAGAAGGTCATTGGCCTACAATCCGGCTGCTGACCTCACATCCACATGTGTTAATCACAGAGGTAGATGTGTAGGGGTCACATGTGATCGGCATATCGGATCTCTCAGCCATTATGGCTGGTTTTCTCAACCTAGAGCCGCTACCTATTGTAGCTACTCTAATTCATCACGACGATGGATGGATACCGGTGCCATTCTGGCCGAAATTCCGTGAGAAAATTTCTTCCGCCATGGAGACTCAAACCAGTTCAAGTCCTGTAGTTCTGCTCCAAGGCATCTTGCCTTAACCACTCGGCTACGGCCTGCGACAAAGATAAAATATTATTATTAAAAAATTGTTATTGACTATTTAACTCATGCCCCAAATGGGAGTCAATGACCAATCACATTTCAATGATTTTTTATTTACAACCAATCACAGTCGTGTTTCGCCTAAAATTTACCATCTAAAGTTTATCATAATACAGAAAGCACCTCCTTTTTAACATTCTGAATAGGTCATAGCATTATTTTGCAGTGACTGACTCTCTAAAAAATGCGGCTATCAGATTATATATATATAGTGCATGAATGTCAACACGTAGCGAATACGAGAGATAATATAAAAACATTTGTAACAATTGATTATACTAAAAAAAACAATCACTGTTTGCACTTTCTTAAACGAATTATTTTCCAGGAAATGACGCAGAAAAATATAATTGACATATTTACATCATAGGACATCAGAAATTAATTAATACCTATAACGTTGGTTATAAATTTCTCCACTACGGTGCATTCTTACAACATTGCGATCTTTGGCAATAAATAATATTATGATCTGGTTGCAGTGATCGAACAAAAGCAAATGAAGCGTACCAATCGTTTCTCATTTGTTTTCAAACATCGCCGTTTACATTAGATATATAAATATTTTAAAATGACTATAGTTAAATAATGATTTGTGAGTATACAGCTTAATGTTATTCGTTAAATAGTCCTAACAAATGCCACTCTTGATTTCCAAATTCTCTAGATAAATTGGAAATCACTTGTGGCTTTACTTGTGGTAAAGTTATAATTCAAAACCTGGATAATAAGGATCCACGTACTTCTCCATACTACCTCCCAGTATGCTATATCAAGTATATCTAACATCCGATCTAACTCTTTAGTCACTTAATACAATTGGAGAAAAATAAACACAAACTAAAAGAGAATCTATAACTTAAATCAACTAGCACTCATAAATTGTTGTTAGTTAAAGAACTTTGTTTCAAACCAACAATGTCATGTGTCATTTTAAAAGTGTTACACAGTTCATTTGCAAAATGTATTCTCGTTTACACCACACTATGAATATTTGAAGTACCGGTATGTATTTCATTATATAAAAAACAGTAAGCTTGATATTACCTTTGTGTTTTCTTTGTTATTTTTATTTTAAACAACCTGCACTACAATCGAAAGACAACTATACAGCGCCAGTTGTATAGCTGCAGAACGATATCAGCAGATGATGGGTATGAAAAGTAGAGAGCGGAATTTTAGGTTCTAAAAAATAAGATTGTAACAAAGTGTAGTGATAAAATTAATGGAATAAGTATTTATATCCAATTAACTGATTTTTAAAAAATATTATAACTTACAAAAAATACTTCTCAATACTTTGGTGGGATCTTACAATATTGCATTTATATATCACGCCTTACTTTCAAATTAAAAAGAAATAATGTAAATAGAACATTATTTATTTTTAATTTAAAAGTAAGATGTGTATTATAAATGTAATATTGCTAGACACCACACAAAAATTATTGAGAAACCTTTTTTGTAAGTTACATTATTAAAAAATTCGATTGGATATAAAGACTTATTACATTAATTGTATCACTATACGTCCACCGCTGTGGTCTCGAGGTAGTGTGCTGCCTTGTCACGCAGCGGGCCCGGGTTCGATCCCCGGTAGGGGCAGTTTTTCTGGGTGAGGTTTCTATCGTGGTTTTTCCTCACCTGTAAGACAAATGTCAGGAATACTTTAAAGCCCAAACGGTCCCCGAAATCATATGGCCATCATCATCCTTCACCGGTGTGGAAAGCAACGGGAAGCTACCACACCTACAATCCCCTAGTAAAGCTGCAAGCATAGTATGAAAATGCTATGATTGTAGTGAAGGACCTGCCCTCGGGCAGAATTACTATGGATGGATGGTATCACTATATTATGTTGCAATCTTAACTTTTAGAACCTAAAAATTCGCTCCCTAATGACAAGTAATTTCCCCGGGTTATAAACTAACCAATTTCTCATTGCGTATCACAGACAATATCTCCAAAACTGTAAGCGCCACAGGCCTTGAAGGCCTTAGCCCTACCATCCGGCTACTGGTCTCACGTCCACATGTGTTAATCACAGAGGTGATCGATCATAAGCCAGTGTAGGGGTGACATGTGGTCAGGATGTCGGGTCCTCCAGCCGTTATAGCTGGTCTTCTCAACCTGGAGTCGCTATTTATTATAGCTACCCAAATGCCTCACGATGCTGGGTGGGTACCGGTCCCATACTGGCCGAAATTCCACAAGAAGAATGTTTCCCCTATGGGGCCTCGAACCAGCTCTGCGCCAAGGCTTCTTGCCTTAACCATTCGGCTACGGCGCGCGACGCAGACAATATGAACATGTACTAATTTAAGAAATAATAATGTATCAAAATATATTAATAAAATATCCTAAAATGTATTTCTTTATTAGCAAAATACAAATATTGTAACATACAAAAAATTACGAAGACTAGGATTAACGTCTTCGAGTTTCACAGTCTTCTGGCTGTAATGTCAAATTCCTTAAATTCAACTCATTGAGTGTGATATCGAAGTCTAGTTAGATTAATATGTACAGAAATCGTTCAGTAAAACAAAATATGATCAAAGGATCGCATTAATGTACACAGTAATAAAAACCAATGCCTAATAAAAAGATGGTAAACATGTTTTATTATGGCTTTACATTTCGAACACTTCGTTAGCATACTAATGAAACTTAAATTTACGGTACTTTCTTTTCAGCTCAGTTCAATGTCAAATTCCACTTCCAATAAAGGACACACTTACATCCATTCTATATCTGGTTACACATCGTTTTAGCATTAACATTACAGCGATCAAAGCTCAACTTTTTTCCCCGCATATTTTCTCTCCTCTACCTAATGTAAGGCAGCATTGACCGACTAAATATTTTGACCTAGTTTCATCAGTGTGGAGATTACCCGAATATTTGCCGACACTTAAAATATGAGGTAACAGACTGGCCTAAAATCGCATCATACGATGTAAGAATAATAGATGTGAACTAAAATTAGCATCGTATGTATGAAAATAAACCAGTAGGTAAACTACGGAAGAAATAGTTTGTTGAGGTTAGAAAATATGGGAGAAGTATAATAATAATAATAATAATAATAATAATAATAATAATAATGTTTTTAATTAAAACATTATAGTAAAACCTTCAAAATAAAAAAAATATGAAATATTTTAAATAAAATATTTATTCTGGCAGAGTTAAGGCCATAAGGCCTTCTCTTCCACTCAACCAGCACAAATACAAATAAATATTTGACAAATATAGATATACACTATACTAATTATAAACAGTTAAAGATACATTAAATGTAGCAATGTAAATTGCATGTACAAACGACATTTTATACGATAACAACAATAATAATTACGATAATAATAATAATAATAATAATATAATGATAATAATATAATAATGATAATAATAATAATAATAATAAGAGGCATATTAGATAACAGGAATTTGGAAAGAGACAATTCAGACAGATATGAATGAAGGCAATGTGTGATAGAAGCCAAAGCCCGAGTTGGACTGTAGTGCTACAGAAAATAATTAAAAAAGGCCTATTAGAGCGTGGACTAATATATAGTAAGTGTGCAGGATTTTAAGATGAATTCCTCAGTAATAATAAATCATGTAGGGACACGCCGTAGCGTAGTGGTTAAGGCACTGAGCTACAAGCCGGAGGGTCGAGGGTTAAAGTCCCGTTGGAGTCAGGATTTTTAAACTGACCCAAACCCTCTGGCGGCACTATGGCCCTGGGGTCCACTCAGCCTCTAACGGAAATGAGTACCAGACGCTTGTTCTGCGGGTAAAGGCGGCCGTCACGCAGGGCTGACAACCCGGCTGACATCAAGTGCCGATTGTCTAAAAAAAGTGGGAGCCTTAACCTCCTACTACCCCAAGGGCCTCCCCGGGTCTGTTGTGGGATCACTTTACTTTTTTTTTATTATACATTTTACAAAATGTAAAAGGTAAAGTGATCCCACTACAGACCTTAGGGTGGCAGTGGAGTAATAAGAGATTAAGATTCCCACCTTCCTGCACAATCGGCACTGGATGACAGCCCTGCGTGCCTCCCGCCTTTACCACAGAACAAACGTGTGGTACTAATTTCCTTATATGGATCTGAATCTTGGGTACTTACAAAAAAAAAGATATATCACACATTCAAGCCACTGAAATTAAATTTTTAAGATCCGTAAAAGGATGTACACGCATGGATAGATTACACAATGAATCAATAAGAAATTAACTGGAGATATTTTCAATACTCGATAAACTAGACGAGTACAAATGCCAATGGAAAGAACATTTAGACAGAATGGACAATACAAGATTAGCCAAAAAGATCAACACCTACAAACCACATGGAAAAAGATCTTTGGGACGGCCAAGGAAACGATGGACTTGAGACCGGAACAGGTCGCATTGACCTAATCCTGGAAAGGAAGAAAAAGAAGACTAATTTCCTTTAGAGGCTGAATCGACCCGAAGCCCATTGTGCCAGAAGGTTTAGTCCAGTTTAAAAATTCTGACCCCACCGGGACTCGAACTCTTCCGGCTTGTAGTGCATTGCCTCTATCAATACTAATAAAATTCATTGTTAAAACCGATGAGGTGGATAGTCATAAAATAAAATGAAGTTAAAATGTACCTTCTTAGGTCAGAGCCGTCGTCCTCAACTTATAAAATATGTATGCCTTTTGTCTGAAGGCCTTTCAGAATTTCCATTCCATCTTCAGCAGGTCTTTCTTCGCTACATTACTTGATGTTCTCGGTGCTGGTCCTAACGTAGTGTTGTCGTTTTTTTAACTTATTTTATTTTATGCCTCTATCAACTACGCTAAGGCGTGGTCCGAATCACAAATAAACAACTTTTTAAAAAACATTTTGTACAGACTTTATTCTTGCATTAACTACAAAATGATAGTCTGATTTTTCACGCAGTGTATGGGAACATGAAATGAAAATAAAGTTTTTTTTTTTCAAGTATATTTCGATAAAATAAGTAATATTACAGCGAAATGGATTTTTCTCCTCTAGTACTTTACGGTAAAGTAATAACGCAAAATTACCAATTATCATTGAACAATTATAACAAATATTTATTTCATTTTGACTCTTTTAATTTAATTTTAATTCGTAAAAAAAGAATGAAGAAATTTTAGAACAATTAGAAGTAGAATCAATAGAATAAAAACTCAACAGATATAAATTAAACTGGCTCGACCATGTAAAAAGAATGGATAATTCAAGAATCCCAAAAATGATGATGCAATATCAACCCAAAGGGCATCGTCGACCAGAAAGATCTCTTAAAAGACTGCTATATGGGGCCGAAACAGATCTACAAAGGCCTAATTCGTGATGGATGATGATGAAATTTGTGGAAGCTAAAAATGCCAAAGGAAAGAGCTGTTTTATATCACCTTTGAACTGTATGAAAACCAAACCTATACTAGCCATCATTATAAAATAATGCACCAATAAACTTCCGCTACATCTTTCTTCGAAAAAATCGTAGGCCTACAATTGCGACCCAAGTTCTTTAAGATGTTTTGATTATATTTACCCCAAGCAATTCCTACTTAAAATCTACTCGTTTATAATACTTCTATTTTGCAAATGTTTCGTGTTAAAATGAAAAAATAACTGAAATACATGTATAAATCTTATATTTTAAATGTCTAATTCAAGTAGGCTATATTTTTCATTCTAATTACCAGTTGACTAAACGTGTCATTCACGGCATTTATGGGTACAGAACACATTTTACTCTGTCACACTTTTATATAATATTAATTACATCATAAGATAAACATGATTATCATTTCCTTTAAAAAATCAAACCTTCTCGCTGGTTTAAGAGGACTATTTAACTCATGCCCCAAATGGGAGTAAATGACCAATCACGTTTCAATGTATCTTGTTTTACAACCAATCACAGTCGTGTTTCACTCGATATTTATCAATTAAGTCAATCGTGTTAAAGAAAGCTCTTCCTTTTCAATATTCTGAACAGGTCATAGCATTATTTTGCAGTGACTGACTGAAATACGGCTACCAGATTGTATATATAGTGCACGAATGTAACCAGATTCTGCTTGTGGGATATAGGCTAATAGAAAAAAAAACATTTGTTCTAATTGATTATACCACAAAAAAGAGAAACCACTGTTTGCACTTTCTTAAACTATTATTTCCCAGGAATTCATGTTCCAGAAAAAAATAATTTACATCATAGGACATCAGAAATTAATTAATAACCTATAATGTTGGTTATAAACAGTTTGATGTGTTTCATTTTTTCTCCACTAGGGAGCATTCTTACAAATTTGCGATCCTTTGACAATAAATAATATGATCTGGTTGCAGTGATGAACAAATGAAGCATAACAAACATTTCTCATTTGTTTTCAAACATCGCCGTTTATATTAATATATAAATATTTTAAAATAACTATACTTAAATAATGATTTGTGAGTAAACAGCTTAATTTTATTCGTTAATTAGTCCTTACAAATGTCACTCTTGATTTCCAAATTCTCTAGATAAATTCACTCCTCACTTCCTGAGACGTGAATATATCGATAATTTGGAAATCACTCGTGGCATTGCTTATGAAAAATACACCCAATTCTGATATATATATATATATATTAATTTGAAATCACTATAGCTATCGATAGTAGGCCCTATAAACAAATATGAAAACCCCGCCCCGCTCTCTGAGTGAGAATGCCAAACAAATCTAAAATTATGCATGTTAGTTAAAATCAAAATACTTTAAACTTCTATAAAATAATGGAAATATAATTTTGTCAGATTAAAAAAAAATCATTTTTTTTATTTATTCGTATATAGAACATAATGTGGCGTGTCTGTCAAAGGTATGTTAAAACATTCCGAAAAATAAACGTAATTTTATTTAAACTGGTTCTGTACTGCTTAAATTGTAAGATAAAACTTGATATGAACTTTGTAAATTATAAAGTGACCGAGATTAAAAAAGAAACACGTTTTTCATTGAACCGGATGACGTGCTTTTTTTCAATTCTGCATTATGTACACTGTATAATACCAGACATATGTAGGCCTAATCAATTACTAACATACTGACCTTTAACAACATTTTAATTTAATCGTTTAATTTGTAACGATGTTATAAAAGTTTTTTTTAGTTCGAAAAGTTGTACAAGTAGGCTATGTTAGCACAGGAAAATTAAGTCTCTAGCTCCTAATACCTGACTAATCGGAACTGATTTTAAGTCCATCTTTCAGATGAAAAACATTTTATTTTTCTGCATATGATTCAGTCACTAATTTCTGTATAGGCCTATTATTTAGTGTATGCATTTAACAATGTCCCGTGCCGTAGCCGATCGGTTAAGGTAGAAAGCCTTGGCGCAGAGCTACGGGACTTGCGGTGGTTCGAGTCTCCATGGGGGAAGAAATTTTCTCATGGTATTTCGGCCAGTATGGGACCGGTGCCCACCCAGCATCGTGAGGCTATTGGGTAGCTACAATAAGTAGCGGCTCCAGGTTGAGGAACCAGCTATAACGGCTGGGGGACTCGACATGCTAACCACATGTCACCCCTACACTGGCTGTTGATCATCTACCTCTGTGATTGACACATGTGGATGTGAAGGGCCAGCAGCCGGCTGGTAAAAGGGCAACCGCTGAAAAGTGGAAAGACCCTCAATCGGAAATCGGAATTTAACAATGTTAGCATGAAAATTATTTAATTAATACAATTTTAATTGAGGGGCACGCCGTAGCGTAGTGGTTAAGGCACTGCACTACACGTCGGAAGGTCGAGTGTTCAAGTCCCGGTGGGGTCAGGATTTTTAAACTGACCAAAACCTTCTGGCGGCACTATGGCCCTGGGATCGACCCAGCCTCTAACGGAAATGAGTACCAGACGCTTGTTCTGGGGGTAAAGGCGGCTGTCACGCAGGGCTGACATCAATTGCCGATTGTCTAGAAAAAGTGGGAGCCTTAACCTCCTACTACCCCAAGGGCTTCCCGAGGCCTTAATTTTAATTGTCGACTGACTTTTACTAAATCTTTTTGTTTTGTAACTAACTTAATGGTATTATCGAACCCGGATGTTCATAGCCGCCGGACATAAGCTCTCTCTGAGCTAATGTATTCAAAATATCCCTTGTATAATGCACCCCCTCAAATCATGGTTAATTTTATTATCCCACCTCATTCTTGCCCGACATAAACTCTCCATAAGCTCTCTCAGAACTAATGTTTTCTAATCAACCGCTGTAAAACTTACCGCCCTTAAATCATAATTAATTTTATTCTCCCACCTCATTCTTGCCCGACATAAACTCTCCATAAGCTCTCTCTGACCTAATGTTTTCTAATCAACCGTTGTAAAATTTACTCCCCCCCCCTAAATCTTGGTTAATTTTATTCTCCCACCTCATTCTTGGCTTACCTACTAAGCAATTTTCCTGGTTTTCCTATAAGGGAGTTTCTATGTCCATCTTTCATTCCCCATCCATGCCACATGCCCTGCACATAGCAGTCTAAAAGACTTGATTGTTCTTACTAAACCTGATGTCCATAAGATCTTGTAGCTCGCACATTTTTTTTCTACTTACCTTAACACTAGTTTAATTCTCACAGTAACAAGAATGTGATAAAATTGCAAGGCACCGGAGCACAAGACACTCCACTCGCTGTGATAAACACAATATGCACTCACGTGAGAGGAAGGAAGACACGCAAGCATCCTCTTTCTCTATAAGGTTACCTCGCCTCAACATACCATTCACTTCTCTACATAAATAACTACTGTGTACTACTCACCATGTGCATGTCATTAACCGCTAGACACAAAGTTTTCTTGGAGCAACAAATTTTATCACCCACGTGTATTAAATCACAACTTAACTTACGTCGTTTTGAGTTGAGTACTCATATCAAAAGCTAATATCACAGGTAGTGATATTACAAGTGATAATATCACAGGTAGTGATATTACAGGTGGTGATATCACAGGTGGTGATATTAGCATTTGGTATTATGAGTACTCAACTCAAAACGACGTAAAAATACCTACGAACAATAATCACAAATAGGAATGAGTTGCACAAATAAATTAAACATAGGGTCAATTCTGAGAATTCGTGCAATTATGCATTATAGGGATTCTTGTCGTCACCAACTCCTTTCAAAAAACGTTCAACTAAAAACATATAAACTAATTTTTTTACCAGTTATATTATATGGGTGCGAAACCATGGACTCTTACTTTAAGGGAGGAAAGGAGATTATGAGTATTTGAGAATAAAGCTCTTAGGAAAATGTTTGGACCAAACAGAGATGGACAGGTGAATGGAGAAGACTACTTAACAGTGAACTACTTGGTCTTTATAGGAAGCCAGATATAGGCCTAATGAGAACAGTTAAGTCTCGTAGACTGCGATGGGCAGGACATGTGGCACAAATGGGGAATGAAATACGTGCATGGAAGCTTCTTGTAGGAAAACCAGAGGGAAAACGCCCAGTTGGCAGAACAAGGATGAGGTGGGAGAATAATATTAACCATGATTTCAGGGAAGTAGATTAAACAGGAAATGATTAGAAAACAATAGCTCAGAATAGATATGTGTGGAAAGCTTATGTCCGCGAGGCCATGGACCTACGAGTTCGATAGTACAAGTGAGTAAGTTTGTTAATATCATAGGTAGATTAAGGTTTTCCTAATTGAATAGTCGTGGTTCCCTGTTATTTTATGTAATTGACGCATATTTTGTGTTAATATGTATAAAATACACATGAATGCAATAATATATTATTCTAACGTAAATTTTAATCTCATCTTTTGAAAAAATAACTAAAAATAAATAATAGTTTTAAAAAAACTAAAACAACGCGCTTTATTAGAAAACCGAACTAAATAATGAAAAATAATTTTAATTTCCAACACGCTTGGGATAAAATTAAAGTGGTCAACAAAAAAATGGTATCCAACACATCTAGAATAAAACTAAAGTTATCTACAAAAAAATAATGTTACCATCAAAAGCGTGGGGTGCTCTTTATCAGTTAATATATTTGATAAAACAGATATTAGTAAAAGTAAAGTATCTAAGAAGAAAACGTAAAAACCAAAAAAAACATTCCACGCCTTTGATGGTAAAATTATTTTTTTTGTAGATAACTCTAGTATTATTCTAGATGTGTTGGAGATGATTTTTTTTTGTTGGCCACTTTAATTTTATCCCAAGCGTGTTTGAAATTAAAATTATTTTTCATTTTTTAGTTCGGTTTTCTAATAAAGCGTGTTGTTTTAGTTTTTTAAAACTATTATTATTTTTTATTTTTAGTTTAATTGATTGTCATAAACCGGAATCCTATGAAAATGTAATTACTTACGATATTTTTAGTGTCTACGCACGAATATAATTATATATATTTTTTAATTATTATTATCTAACATTATTATAATATTTTTGAATATTTTAATATAGATAAATAGTTACAGTTAATCGTATCCTTTTCATATTTTTTTGGATAAATTACATATGGTAAGTTTACAAAATTGTCATTAATATTTTACAGAATAACATAGAAATGTAAATATCTTTAAATTCGATACTATTGTAGTATGAGCTAAAAGTAATACTCTTCTAAAAAAATCCTCCGGGCCGGATTTGAACCAGCGAGCTATGGATTACTCAAATTATATACTACTACAGTCCACCGCTCTACCAACTGAGCTACCAGAGGATATAATATTAATTTCTTACAACGATGGACAAAAAAAGTCGATAAGTCCGTAACCTATTATACCGGTCTTTATTTTTTTGATGTCCTGATAAGTCTGGCCGGGATCTTAGAAGTAATTTATAAAATTATTGTATTGTCATTGGTTCTTTACAATTATACAAAGTTTCAAGTCGATCCAATGTTTTTAAGTGGGTGAAAATCGTGTTGAAAGATTCCGCTACATAGATAGACAGATACAGGTCAAGCTAATATAAAGAGTGTAATAATAATTACAGGGTGGAACAGAACTCAATAACGAACCACAAATTGTTAAAGGATGTTTGTTGCATGAGTGTTTGTAAGTAACCCCATGGTCTTCGAAATTAGCCTATTACCAGAGACCGGATGTACAGACATTAAAAATATAGAAAAAGATAGATATACAGGATTTTATATTTGTAAAACTTTAAAAAAGTAGCAAAAATATAGTTTATCTTTTTTTGTTTGTACGTTACTACAAGGCATTTCTTCAAATAATTTCATAATAAATATCATCAGTGAAATTTTCTCGCTGGCCGATAGGGCAACTCCTTCAATTATGACTTTAATTGTCACGGCAGTGAAAATTTTTGATGATCAGGTAGCGATCAACTTAAATTTTAACAAGCTGTTAATAAAAAAATAAATGCTCAAACTATTATTTACAATAGCTACGTTGGAAAAATAATTTCTAATCCCTTTGATCAGCACCGAATTAAAACAACACAGATATTTTTTAAAAAAAGTATGAAAGAAAAGAAAACGAGAATATTAAAAAAATAAACATTAAAGTACAAAAAAGTCTAAATTAAAACCTCCCCATAGTCTAAAATTTGACAGATCACGAAGCAATTGTTTATTCCAACACAGCAATCGTAAAGAATAAATAGGTTTCGCCTGATTTTATTTTATAAAGGGAATGCACTAACAATGAGTCCAAATTTTATTTGTTAATCGTGAAATTGACATTATCTAGCAGGCCAGAAAATGTCAATATTAATTTAACAATTTGAAGAAGCCATTTATAGTTATATTTAAATAACGATCAGCATTAAACGGACAAGTCTCGCATTTTTACGATTTTTCTTTGCAAATAAGGTGAACCGAAAGTGCCTTTTTGCGGTTCAGTTATCATCTTCGTGCTCCTTCCCGCTTATGAACATTTGTGAAGCCTGCCAATGTTTCCTGTGTTCCGTGTGGTTACCCCTTCCTTCTTTACCCTTTCCATTGCGCATCTTGGTAGCGCACATCCCTTCTCCTGGCGAACCTGATATATGCTCGGCAATCTCAGTGGACTTGAGCAGTCAGTCGATCGGCCTAACAAGTGGCGTTTGGGTTCTTTACGAGTGGATTCAGTGTTGGAATCCTACTCTGGTGTACCATGCAAAGGGCGAAGTTAGCATGGTAATGCAGAAGATAAGCATGTGGATTGTAAACCGAAGAATGGTTGGATTTAATTTAATCTAAGTCAGCATGGAAGAAGGATTTCCGATTCTGCTTAGAGACGTATGAGTGTGATTGTTGGAATGGTATGTCGTTATCTTATTATGTTTTGTTTATTATTGGGGTTTGATTGATTGTTCCAAGATATAGTTCTGTTATTTATATTACTTTATTTTTTTTTATAATAATCCACACTTATTTTGTATTAAAAACCAATATTTTATGTTACGCCCCTTGTTCTTATTTAAAGAATAGCCATTGTTCTCTATCCCATAACGAAATTAGTTCAGTCCATGCAAATTATAATCAGTGTTATATTCATATGCATGTTCAAGTGGAAAAAGAAAGATGAATGGTTAGCCGCCTTCTATGGGCCCGAGGCAGGCTGTTTTGTTGTAAATAACTTCGTTGAATGTTTGGAACCCTTTACTAAGTACAGCAGTATCATAACCCAGCGATCCCGGAAGGTAGCAGTAACGTATTCGTATTCGTACTCTTTCTCTCTCTCTACGTACAAAATGATTAAGCAGCACTTGGTTGGTTCTACCAAGTCGCTACAAAATGGTTTCTCAGAGCGTGGTTAAAGGTTTTTTTTGGGTTTAATTGCGCCCAAATGGTAACAAAGTGTTTACTTTGTATTTTTCATATTGAAAGATATGCTGTACTTATGTTGAAGTTATTAAGTACTGGTTTACGTGTTTGTTGTACATTACGTAAACATTGATTCATCTTTCTTCGTTCCAAAACAGAGACTGATTTATGCAAGTAATACTACGTTCGCTTATTGTTGTTTACATCTTGTGTCTATCATACTTTATAAACATGCCTAGCTGGGTGGATGTAATATCCAGAGATAAGCTCGTTTGTGAATTAGGCCTGCTAGGTATAGAAGTTGAAGGTGATGTAAACATATTACGTCAGCGGCTTAAAGATCATATGAATTCTCTCTCCCAGCCTGAACAAATATTAATAAAGCGTAAGTTCATTGTCGATAACGCAACTCAAGAGGATTTGAGTGATCGTAGACTTAGCTCTATCAAAGATTTATCTAGTGGAACTGTCTCCAACCTTTCTTCTTTTATGGAGCAGAATAATCAGCGGATTTTCCGAGAGTTGATTGGAAAGGTAGATCCCTGTGATGGTGAAGATAAGGAATCGCTAGTGGTCTTCCTCATCAAAATTAACTCGATTTTCGAATTGAAATTGGTTCCCGATGAGTATTTTGTAAACTCGATTTTGAGTTGCATCGGAGGAATTTTATTGAATATCTGGAGTGAAGTTGTTAAATTGAGATTCTCTTGGATGGAAAGTTTAGAACATGTGAAGTGTTCGTTGTTGCCTCCTAGATTGTTGGAAGACTTTTGGATTAAATTTGTGTCACGTCGATTCCAAATGCCTAAGGAATCTTTGTTGGAATTTATCGCCAATATGCAAGGAGCTGCACTTATGTTGAATCCTTTATTTTCTGAAGAAAAGTTAATGGATCTTATTCTGCAAAATATGTCCCCGGCTACTAGACAGCATTTGATTTTTGCTACAAGACCTCAGAATGTAGCCGAAATGTGTCTCTTAGCCAGGAAAGTGGCGGATTTTGAAATTGCTGAAAGACAGAGGGACTTTAGTGAAAGAAGTAAAACCGACAATTTAAGTAAATCTAATACTTCGACGAATCGTCCTTCTGGGTATTCAAAAAAGAATCTACAGTGTTGGAAATGTCAGCGGTATGGGCATTTGTCCAGAGAATGTCAATCTTAGTTTACGTAGTTTGTTTATATATGTATATATTTTCGTTTGGGATAGTAGAATGTATTACTGATGAACAACGCATCGGAAAACTTATGTTCAAATGGTCTGAACCCTATGTTGTAAAACGCTTGCTAACACCAGTAACTCTGGAGTTAGAAAACGTCAGTGGCCATGTCAAATTGTGTAACGCTACGAGTAATTCCAAGTTTGTTTTTTTTTTTTTTTTTTTGAATGAAAAAAGTGGAATGTCAAAGCTATACTTTGTATTACGACACATGTTAAATTAAGCATATCTATGGTTCTGCTTTCCTGTTTTCGCCTGTTCTTTGTTTCAGTTTGTATGCTTACCTTTCCTTAAACATTGGCAGTTCTACAGTCTATATGCCTGGAGTGTTCGGCAGTCGAGCGCTTGGAGGATCCGGCCGACCCCCGAGTGCCCAGCTGACCGACATAGTGGCTTTGGAACTATGGATTCCTGGAAAGCGGTGGAACGGGATTGCGATCCGGCAATCCGAGGATTATCGTCACCCGAGTCTTCACCTGGAACGCCGCAATGTTGTGCTATGGCGGCTGAATCAAATTGGAGTCTATTTTTCAGCGCTGGAATAGTCTACATGAAAGCAGGTGTGGTGATCGTGATATTGGGGACGATGGAAGATTTGCTTTGAAGTTACCGCTGGAATCCAATAGTGCTTATGTTCCCCTCCCAACGTGGGATTGCTTCTCTGGACTTTATTTGGAAGTCTATGGACTTTTTCTTTTTACCCGGAGGGTGTAGCGGGAGCTATTGAACCGAAAGTGCCTTTTTGCGGTTCAGTTATCATCTTCGTGCTCCTTCCCGCTTACGAACATTTGTGAAGCCTGCCAATGTTTCCTGTGTTCCGTGTGGTTACCCCTTCCTTCTTTACCCTTTCCATTGCGCATCTTGGTAGCGCACATCCCTTCTCCTGGCGAACCTGATATATGCTCGGCAATCTCAGTGGACTTGAACAGTCAGTCGATCGGCCTAACAAGTGGCGTTTGGGTTCTTTACGAGTGGATTCAGTGTTGGAATCCTACTCTGGTGTACCATGCAAAGGGCGAAGTTAGCATGGTAATGCAGAAGATAAGCATGTGGATTGTAAACCGAAGAATGGTTGGATTTAATTTAATCTAAGTCAGCATGGAAGAAGGATTTCCGATTCTGCTTAGAGACGTATGAGTGTGATTGTTGGAATGGTATGTCGTTATCTTATTATGTTTTGTTTATTATTGGGGTTTGATTGATTGTTCCAAGATATAGTTCTGTTATTTATATTACTTTATTTTTTTTATAATAATCCACACTTATTTTGTATTAAAAACCAATATTTTATGTTACGCCCCTTGTTCTTATTTAAAGAATAGCCATTGTTCTCTATCCCATAACGAAATTAGTTCAGTCCATGCAAATTATAATCAGTGTTATATTCATATGCATGTTCAAGTGGAAAAAGAAAGATGAATGGTTAGCCGCCTTCTATGGGCCCGAGGCAGGCTGTTTTGTTGTAAATAACTTCGTTGAATGTTTGGAACCCTTTACTAAGTACAGCAGTATCATAACCCAGCGATCCCGGAAGGTAGCAGTAACGTATTCGTATTCGTACTCTTTCTCTCTCTCTACGTACAAAATGATTAAGCAGCACTTGGTTGGTTCTACCAAGTCGCTACAAAGGTTTTCTTTAAAATACAAATGCCTGTTTTTTTCGCCTACTTTATTTACCTTTTTTTTTAATGTCATGGAGATTCTCTTGATAGTTGAAATAAAAAAAAGTTTTCTTTCGACAGACAAAGGAAAAGCACAATGATCACTTAACACTGTCTTTCATTCCAGTGGGATGTGGTTAATGAATGAATGAATCAATCAATCAATCATAAATAGACTAGCTTGAGAAATCCCCAAATTTCAGTGCACTTAAACTATAATTCAATAATTAAAGCAAAACGTTATCATATTTACAAGAGAAAAACCTTTAAGATCCTTAAAAAATAATTCTGCCAACTTTAATATTGCATTGGATTACAGATCAATGCAACTGGACAAATAATTATTCCGGACTAGACGTCTGCAGTTAACATAAAAATAAAAACTTCAGCAAATGTATCATCAATATGAAATATGAACAACAGATCACAATACCAAAACAGAACCTGATAGAATTCATTCACTAACTCGAGTTACCAGATATGTTTACTGTTAAAATGTGAAATAGCATTCACACTCACAATTAAACATTGACATAACAGTTTATAAATTAGCATGTAATTTAAGATGTGTCACTATTATCACTGAGTATTATAAATACAAAACGCGACCTATTACAGTACCAAATTATTCATTGTAGAAGTTTGTAACATCCCAAAATTTCTACTACCGAAATTCAAATGATTATGTCTATTTAATGTAGAAACTTGGAATATAGGGGAAGAAATATATTTCATTAATACTAATAAAATCCATATCAAATTCCATTGAGGTGAAGTCATAAGAAATAAATTTAAAAATTAAATATGTACCTGTTATCAGGTGCCGTCGTTCACGACTCTATTAAAATTATGTATTTAAAATATTTTTGGAGGCCTTTCGGAAGTTAACTTCCATCATCAGCAAAGACGAGTATGCGCTACTAGTTGATGTGACTAATGTGTTGTAGACGTTGATGATCTTGAAGCATCGCTAGTAACAACACAGATACTGTTTTTCCAAATTTATTTTTTATGATTATAATTCTTGGGAAAACTTCCAAGATTACCTCGGGGATTCTATCGATTAAAAAATATAAAAACAAATATAAGCTTATTTATGGAACGTTGAAGTTTTATTTTGCATGTTTCCCCAGATTCTAAAACAATCTAAAAATAAATACAATGAATAAGAGAAAATAACACAAAGAATGCAGGAAGTGGAGAAGAAAATGATAAAATGGATAGAATAAAAAGAGAGCATGCTCCATTCCAACAGACAAGTTTTTTAACTTTGATCTCTTTTAGAAACTCTATTAAACTTCTTTCTTCGCAATGCAAATCGTCCACTACTTCTGAATTAATTATCCCACTGTACGGTACGTGAACTTCAAATACAACATATGATATATCCTAATAGAAAAATATACTATATACTGAACACACGTGATATTACATGGTATCGAGATAAAAGTAGTATTTTTTTTATTCAATGCCACCATGTAGTCATTTAGACATTATGGTATTCTTTCCTGGCATGGCATTATTGTAACCCACTTCTGCGGTTGAGGCGCCTGGAAGGTGGAGTTATGGTAGGTGATGATGTGGTAATGATGCGCCAAGAGAGGCCTTAATCCTAAACTTAATTAATATGTTATGATGATAATGATGGCTAGATGATGTTCGGGGACAATTTTAAAGCATAAGTTACAGGGTATACTACGGTATTAATCGTTAAAAATATGTAAGTAAAGTAATTCCACTACAGGCCTCGGGAGGCCCATGGAGTAGTAAGAGGTTAAGGCTCCCACTTTTTTTAGACAATCGGCACTTGATGTCAGCCGGGGTTGTCAGCCCTGCGTGACGGCCGCCTTTACCCCAGAACAAGCGTCTGGTACTCATTTCTATTAGAGGCTGAGTCGACCCCAGGGCCATAGTACCTCCAGAAGGTTTTGGTCAGTTTAAAAATCCTGACCCCATCGGGACTTGAACCCTCGACCTTCCGACTTGTAGCGCAGTGCCTTAACCACTACGCTACGGCGTGCCCCCTAAAAATATGTACTAAATATGAAAATTATATTGTAGCGAATAACAATTTCAGAATCACGACAGTATTGAATAAAATAAATTACATTTTCACTAGAAATATACAATGTACAAAGTGGCTTCTTGATAACGTAAGGGATTCGGAGGTTTGGGATTCATGTTCTGGGTCAGCCATACTGATAAAGATTTTTCCCTTAGTCATTTAGGCGAATACCAGATTGCACATATCCTTTACGATTTGCTTTTCCCACTCAATTCACTTTCATACACTGCAACAAACAGAGAAGAATATAATCTATAGGAGCTGGATACAAATGAAGTGTTCAGATGCTGTAGGCTAATTCAACCTCTTCTTATTTTCAACCCTATGAAGGAGCCTCGCAGCTGTTAACTTTAATTGGCAAATTTGATCAATACTACTAATACAGCCTTAAAATAAATGTCATCTTTAAATAATTTATGTTAATATTGTATTCAGTATATAAATACATTTTTTATTCAATGCCATCAGTTTGTCATTTCGACATTTTTGGTATTCTCTCTTGGCATTGAGTATTGTAACCCACTTCTGAGGTTGGGGCGCCTGGTAGACGGATTTACGCTGTCCCAATGTTATGATGGGTGATGGTGGTAATGATACGCCAGGAGGGGCCTTAATCCTAAACTTAATTTAATGATAATGATGGCCAGATGATGTTCGGAGACCGTTTGATCCATAGAGTTTCCTGACATATCTTACAGGTGAGGAAAAGAAAAAACGAAAGAAACCTCACCCAGGAAACTTGTCCCGACCGGAGATCGAACCCTTGGCCTGCTGCGTGACAAGGCAGTATGCTACCTCGAGACCACAACAGTGAACTAGTATTAATTGGGTTATTAAAATTTAATAAAAAAAAACCTTGTAGCTTAACTGACATGCCTGTAATCCAACTTCAAATAAAATATTTTATTACTTAAAGACGACTTTTGCCTGCTCCAAATAGGAATTTTCTACTCAACACCTACAATTTTCAGTGTTTATCACATTTGTTTAATCTATCTAAGTTCTTATGAGGACATTTATAAGTAGCATCGCCCAGTACACCTACAATTTTCAGTGTTATCAGCATTTGTTTAATCTATCTAAGTTCTTATGAGGACATTTATAAGTAGCATCGCCCAGTACACCTACAATTTTCAGTGTTTATCAGCATTTGTTTAATCTATCTAAGTTCTTATGAGGACATTTATAAGTAGCATCGCCCAGTACACCTACAATTTTCAGTTTTGTTTAATCTATCTAAGTTCTTATGAGGACATTTATAAGTAGCATCGCCCAGTACACCTACAATTTTCAGTGTTTATCAGCATTTGTTTAATCTATCTAAGTTCTTATGAGGACATTTATAAGTAGCATCGCCCAGTACACCTACAATTTTCAGTGTTTATCAACATTTGTTTAATCTAAGTTCTTATGAGGACATTTATAAGTAGCATCGCCCAGTACACCTACAATTTTCAGTGTTTATCAACATTTGTTTAATCTATCTAAGTTCTTATGAGGACATTTATAAGTAGCATCGCCCAGTCAGTTCATTAAGTATTTCAGAAAATATGTAAGTAGGTCTAGTATCGAAAAGTGTCTTCCTCTTTTCCTACTCAGATTCACACTGATAAATAACTTTCACACACAGACTATATAACCGTAAATTCCATTTCTTCATGAAGTTTTCTATATTAAACAATGGCTTTATGGCATCCAGTTTCCTTCTCAGTAGAAGTGTCCTCTATTTTTAGAAGTGAGAAAGTTCTGACTTAGTCTACGATGGAATCAATGCTATTCTAAGTAAGAGGAAAGCATAGCTTAAATTCTTCATAATACTAACGGATTTCTGTCCATCAATCTCCTTTTTGAGCTACTTAGTTTTAAGATGTATTATTACAATTTTCTCGAGTAATTTTCAAAAACATTGCATATCACTGTAAGATTTATATGTTAGTATTATATACATTTATGTTGCATTCATATGGCGCGAATTCTCAATTTTGTTCTTTAAATAAGATCTGTATTGTAACCGGCAGAGAAGCTTATTTCCAATAAGTAATAGGCCTAATCTCTATTTCTCAATAAGTATTCTATGTTTTGTTTACAGTAGCATCGTCTAATTCTACTTCCGAGACTATTCGTAACGCAAGATAGGAACTATGTCCGCATATTCAAGGATCCCTCAATGTTCTATCCAACTGTAACAAGGGTGCGAACTTACACTTCCGAAAGACAGTTAGCTAATTTCTTTCTCCTAAAAATTTTAATCGACCTTAGCCGGAATCGAATAACCAAACTTGGACACAAATGCAAATTCTCTATCCTAAGCCTCCAACATTGATCATCATCATCATCACTCCAAGGATTAGGCAATTGCCCGTTCCGACTTCATATTGCATCAGCCCAACGTCTTCTAGGTCTTCCAACATCACGCCTTCCTCTTGCTTGATAATTTCTGGCTAACAATGGATATCTCTCCTTGCTCATTCCATCCATGTGATCAATCCATTTCTGTCTGTAATTCGTGACTTTATCCAATAAAGGCTGTACTTTCAATTCTTCTCTTATATCCTCATTTCTTATTCTATCAAGTCTTGTACATCCTTTTACTTGTCTTAGGAACCGCATCTCTGCCGTCTGTATTCTATCCTTCTGTCTTTTCACTGGAGCCCAAGTTTCACATCCATACAATATTGTGGGAACCGCCATAACATTATACATTTTTATTTGGGTCGGTTCCTTTTATGACAATCCGGCTGATTTCCATGAAGCTTCTCAGTAAGATAAATGTCTCCTGGAAGCGTTACGAGCGCTTCGCAGGACAAGGATGGTGGAAGGGCTGCTTCCTCTGAGCCTCCAAACATGCTCCTCTGGGTATCCACCCCCCAAGAGAGGGCTGCTTCTTCCGCTCTTCAAGCCCTACAAGTTTAGCTGTGCTATTCCTTGTCGCCCTGTTGACCGTTGAAGACTTGACTTGACGAAGATGTGGCCGCCCAATATGGATACAGACGCCATTCCTTCGTTGTGAGCTATACTTAGTTCCCCTCGCCTCTTACCCACCAGCAAGATTAACCTAAGTCAATCTTCCCCAGTAGAGTCGTCTGGTTCATCGGGTACTAAGCCCCCCCACCACGTCAAGGTGATAGCTCCTGGGGGGGGTCCAACATTGATAAATTCTTAATTTTTTTGTAAGCCCATGTTTTCCCTTTACAGAGATTTAGGCGCTCTCCCCCTACAGGGAAGAATTTGAACCATACTAATTTAGTTACACTTGTTTTCGTATAGATATCATTTGAGTGGTCCGTGGTCAGCGTTCCGCCTCATACTGATATCTAGGAAACCAATGTAGTACTAGGACGGGAAAATTGAGTAAATTTTACTTAGAGGCCTTTTCATTCAGGCTTAAGGACTTTTTACGAGCCTGAAAATCTTCAGACTCGGGACCCACGGCTTAAAAAAGTCCCTCCCGGAGGACTTGCTCCTTGGATTTTTCCGTCCTAAACAATCCATCGACCACGGCCGGGTTTGAACCCGCGACCCTCGGGACCAGAGGCAAGGAGCATAACCACTAGTCCACCGCGGTCATTCTTAATAAGAGAACTAAAATAACTAACTTTCAAGAAGAGAATACAACAACTGTAAAACGATATAACGTTCTGATTCTTTTGATCGTCTTCTGTGGTGAATGGCTGTGATCCAGAGATTATAATAATCGACGTTTCGTTTCCTGCTGCTATTGACATCCTCAAGAGACCGTGAGCTCTTCAGCTGACAGCTACAGACTGGTTGCCACTATTTATAGGCGGTAGTGTCGAGTAGTATCAGCTCTGAATTACAATCTCAAGAATCAAGACACAGGCAAAGCCTGCAAAGTTAAACACAATATTCTATCTAATTGAGTTGTGTTATGATTTTTTAATTTAAAATATTTTGAGCGAATTAAAATAACTTTAATTAAAGCTAGGAATATATTAGAGTAAAAATAATAATATATGCGTAGTCAAAATGGTAAAGATTACTGTTTATGTTTACAAATGAACATTTTCAATTATAAAAAAAGTGTGCTGATATAAATAAGCTTCTCCTTGCTATAAATGTTTATACGTAGGTATTTTTTTAAGTAGGCGTCCTGTCAATTGTCTAATAGTATTCATAAGATATATAAAATATGCCTCGGCATTCTGCACGGAAATAGGCAACAGAATTTTCAAGTGAGAAAAATTGGAAATAATTTCTTCAAACGCTCAGAGATGTCATTAAACATTAACTCAGTATTGAAGGATAGACAAAATATATAATTTATAAATAATAATAATCTACAACAAGGATTAAGCCCAATGGCCTGTTCCGATCTCATTATATATGTGTTGAATTGGACCTTCCATCTCTTCAATGGTCTTCCCAACAATCTTCTCCCTTTTGGTTTATAATTATATATTCTTCATGGTATGCGCTGTTCATTCATTCGTAGTACGTGCTGAAGGTAAGCATTTTGATGGTATTTTATTATTTCACAGAGATTAAATATATTAAGTTCTGTTCTTATATATTCGTTTTTCTTTTTATCGGCCATTTGGTATCCTACTATTGCTCTCAACATCTTCATTTCTGCAGCCTCTATTTGTTTACTATCTGCCTTTGTTAATGTCCAGGTTTCGCATCCATAGATGAGAGATGGAACTGCCAATACTTTGTAAAATTTTTAAATAGTTTCTTTTCTAGTTTTATTCAATAAAGTGCGTTTAAATGTGCCACATAGATAATTGAATCGTTATAATATAATAATAATAATAATAATAATAATAATAATAATAATAATAATATAATTTATCAATCCACCAGATCAAAAATGAGGGTGCATAAAGTTTGCACGACAGTTATATAAATTTAGGCTTCGAAATATGCCTACATCGTATTAACAAACATTAAAACTATCTGAAAACTGATGCGAACATCATTTGAAATAGGTATAATATGCATAAACTATAAGATAATTCCATGTTAATTCTACTAATTCCGCTATATTAAACCTAATGTAATAAAATAATATTAACTTTCTCCTCCTGAGAATTAACTTTCTTTCAATAACATTTTTTTGTGTTACTCTAAGAGTGAAAGAGGGAAACTTCATTACACGTCAACATACTCAAACTAGGTTCATGATCGGTGACATACATGTAATGGAAAATATAAAATTCTCAGCATTCACTTCCTTAGCACGAGATCCAAACAGCTATGTGGCGCTATTACTAACAACGGGTTTATTTTTCGGCCTAGAGAAATGGAGGTTTATTTTCCAATGTTGAAATAGTATATTGCGATACAAGTGAGGTAAACACTTGTTACTCATCGAGAAACAGTTTGAAAAAAAAAAAACGAGGCGCTTGCGCCGAATTTTTTTTTTTTTTCAATTTTCAAGATCTGTTACGTGCTTACCTCATATGTATTGCATACTATTTTTTTGGTCGATGTGACTAATTTTTATTAAATATAGTAATAAATGAATTAAAATATTGGATGGATGTAAATGACTTCTATGAGAAAGAAACATTTGGTGATCGTTGCTATGTAGCTTTTCAAAGTTTCATTATAAGCAAGGATTGTTGGCTGTGGTTACATTTTTATATGTAGTATCGTGATTAGAATCTGTTTGATAATATTATTATGGAAGGAGTCATGGTAGATGATAGAGAAATTGAAGAAGCCTGGAGAGTGGGATGTTCTGCATTAATTCCGGAAATGTCTAAAGAAAGGTACGAGTTAGTGTACAAAACATTCAAGAAATGCTTAAATGAAAAAGGCGTGCAGATTAACGAGAAGAATTTTGGCATATTTTGTTCTGAGGAATGAGAAATTAAAGTCTGCAAGAAGTTTATGGTTAGAGTACTCAATGCTCTACTATATCAAAATAAATATTGCTACTATTATTTTACTTACCGCACATGTGCTTTTGAGTCCATATCAGCATTGCGATTTCTTTTGTTTGCATAGCAACCAGGTTAGATGTGGGAATGTTGACTTACTTCAAGTAACAACAATATTAGTAAGTATAAGAAATGAGTCACGTCGACCAAAAAATATGTGAAATGACTAACAGAGAAGACCCAATACCTAAAAATTAAATTATATTTTTCAACGTATCTCTTCCAATGAAATTTTCCTGAAGAGACATCAGAGGATATGGTATTTTTTAACCAAATACAGATACTTAGATCTGCTGAAATGAGATACCTTCGGAGGACTGCAGGATACACACTACTACAACACAAAAAAAATGAAGACTTCTTAGAAGAATTACACATGGAACCTATAAAAAAAAACAAAGTTTCTGATTATAAGTCAAGACGGATGCAACATGTTAATCGAATGGAAGATCATAGGATACCGGTAACCAAACAAATGTTGAGATATCAACCTGCAGGAAGAAGGCCAGGACGTCCAATCAAAAGACTTTTGGATGGTGTTTCTCTTGAGGCCGACACAGGTCAATAAATGGCCTAAATCCATGATTGTACTATGATGATATTTTTTTAAGGTGCCATATATATCCGATAAGAGACCGAACGCGAAAATTTAAACTTCAATTATAAAGGTATTAGTCTCCTGCATGTTTTATTGCTCGAAATATTTTACTTTGAACAGAATCGAACTTAAAAATCTTCAATCCATAGGCGAACTACATCTACGTGACCCACAAAACAAACAACAATAGGCCCTATGTGATTGTGATATTTGTAGTAATGACATTATTGGTCTTATTACAGGTTTAATAACTTGATGGTTAGAATATAATAAATAACACTTCTTTAAATTAAACTTACATTTCATTAATATTATTTTTTCACTATCCTATTTTCTCTCCTTTGAATTCATTACTAATTGAAATCTGGAGATACCGATAGGCAACCCCTTTTTAAGCAAAACTTGACATTTCTGATATTTCTAAAGTATAATAGCATCATTTTTATTGAAGTGTCATGAGTTATTTGTATATGATACATTACAAATTATTGATAAATATATATTTATACCTACAGTAGTATTTAAAACTTATGTATTTAAGTATATTTTTTATGTTAGTAGTAAGACCAGTCACATGGTCTTGGAGTCAGAGTTTCTGATTACAATTCATGAAGTCCCTGGCTTTATTTCCAGTCAGACCTTAGGAATGTTTCCTTAACCCGTTCGCCTCAAAAGACGAGTTAGACTCGCCGGCAGTTAAATGGCCTTCGACTCAGAAGACGAGGTACACTCGCTTAACTCTGCTTTTATATATTTTACAAGATTTTGTACATCCTTTGGCAGGGTAATATTTTGTTAACATTTATGAATAGTAGAGGAATGTGTTTTTCCCTTCACCCTTATTGTGATCTCAAGTATACCGTTATCATTTATTTGTTTTGAATATTTCAAAATATACAATATAATTTACGGTAACTTAAAATCGGTTTCTGGGGAAATGCATGGAGCACTTAAACCTGAAACTAATGGGTAAAGGCAATTATTTCTTTGGCCGCCATTGATCTGTAAGTTAGGTTAAGTTTAGCTTTAAGAATTCCCCTGGTTCTTCGATACCATTTATCACCAATCATATCGCAGGGGTAACGTAACACAGCCTTCAAGACGCCCCAACCTCAGAAGTGGGCTACAACGCCAAAAATGTCGTAAGACAACAGGGTGGTTTTGGACAACAAACACATTTAATAAGAGTTTGAAAGTTAATTAGAGCCTATAAAATAACTTTTATAATATTTTAATTTGCTAGTTGAGTGCAAGATAAGGAAAGTTATATGTCCTTAACTCAGGCGGATTAAATAAAACTGTATTATTATTAATAATAATCATCACCATCATCATCACCAGCATCACCATCATCACCATCATCACCAGCATCACCATCATCACCAGCATCACCATCATCACCATCATTATTATTATTATTATTATTATTATTATTATTATTATTATTATTATTATGTATAAAGCATCAGGTTTAGATGGGATCCCAGCAGAATTGATAAAAATCAATGAGAAAATTGGTGAAAGAGATACGCCGGTTTGCATGATTTGGGAAAAAGAGACTCTTCCAAATAAATTGAAAAGATCAATTATTGTACCAAGCACCAATCTACAACAAAACAGAAAAAACCGATTGCAACTACAGGAACACTTCATTGCCTTCAACTTCGTACAAAATTATAATAAATGTATTTGTATTCAGTATTTGTATAGGAGAAGCAATGGAAAATATAAATTTCAACAATGGAGAACTAAAACCTAGTATTGGATGTACTTATTTAGGAACAAAATTAGACCATTCAGGCGATAACACAGTGAAAATTAAAAATAGAATCGCACAAACAAAACAAGCAATAAATGATTTAAACTCTGTTTGGTGGAGCAAAAATATTTCAAAAAATAGAAAATTACAAATATATCAAACCATAATTCTGAGCATTCTAACATACGGTGCTGAAGTCTGGCAAATTCCTACCAGGGAAACGAAAAGAATTTTAAGTATAGAAATGGATATTTTAAGAAGATCAGCTGGAAAATCTAGAATGGATAGAATACGTAATAAAGAAATAAGGGAAATTATGGGTGTACAAGAAGAGCCAGACATCATAGAAATTATAGAAAAGAAAATATTACAGTGGTATGGCCATGTCAAAAGAATGCCAGAGCAAAGATTGCCTAAAATTGTTATGGAATGGATCCCAATAGAAAGGAGGAAGACCGAAGAAAACTTGGATAGAAGGGGTACAAGCAGCTATGAATATCAGAGGAATGGAGGAAGATCAATAGATGGACAGAGAGGAATGGCGTTTGGTTTCCGGAAGACGGCGGCAGCTGCCATGATACCGGATGATGATGATGATTTGTATTCAGACTTACACCCTATAACACAGACCATATGATCGTAATACGTGATCATTGGTCATCAATGCAGATTTTGAAAAAATAGGTCGACAATAAATCAGATTTTTAATATTACGACAGATTCTATAAACAAAATAGAGATATGATAGCACTGCACAAGACTTCAAAAGAAGCCATACGATACAATTAATTGGTAGAAGTATCCTACTAGAATTCGGAATTTCTAAAAAGATGTATTGGAGTACGTCTAAATGGCACAGAGAGTAGGGTGCAGGAAGACAAATAGTTTTCTAATAGGCCTACTTTTTAAATGCACAATGGATTAAACCAAAGAGAAGCAATATCTCTTCTGCTGTTCAATTTTGTACTAGAGCATGCAACAAAATCCTTAGAAGGTACAGATGGCATACAACTTAATGATATTAATCAGCTATTGGTATTTTGTGATGATATAGTACACTATTTTTTAGGCGATAGCAAAGAAATACTAAAAGGCAACACATCTATTCTATTATATAACACTAAGAAACTAGAGCTCGAAGTAAATATCAAATAAACTAAATATAAAGGTCACACGTATAAATAGGCCTACATTATATCATGGAAATGGACACTTAACAAGAAATTAGGGAAATTTTGAAGAGGCGACTGAATTGAATTACCTAGAAACAATAATTACAAACAAGGAAAGATGTGCAAAAAGGAATTAAATATGAGCTCAACTCTAGAAATACAATTATACATTACAGGGACTCCTGTCATCACAAATTCTCTCAAGAAAACGTTAAACTAAAAATATATAAATGGTTATTCTTCCAGTTACTCTACATGGTGCAAAACATGTTAACTTAGGAGAGGATAAGAAAGATTACGAGTATTTGAAAATAAAGTTGTTAGGAAATGTTTGGACGAAAGAGAGAAAAACAGATGAATAGAGAAGACTACACAACAGTGAGATGAATGATCAGTATGGGAGACCAGATGTAATAATACTTTTAGACTGCATGGGCAGAATATGTGGGACAAATGGAGAATGAATGAGAGACATAACTTCTTGTAGGAAAATCAGAGGGAAAGCGATCCAGTAAGTAACCAAAGAATGATATGGAAAACAATATTAACCATGATTTGCGAATTATATACGGAATTATTGGAAAACAATCGCTTAGGATATGGATGTAGGGATAGCTTTTATGTCCTGGCAGTCATAAATATCCGGATTTGATGTCAGTTAGTTAATTAATGTTACATACATTATCATAAGTAAAGCCATGAGTGATTTCCAATTTATCTAGAGGATTTGGAAATCAAGTGTGGCATTTGTTAAGGCAATTTAACTAATCAAATTAAGCTGTTTACTCAAAAATCACTATTTAAATATAGTTACCGGTATTTTAACATATTTATATATTTAATGTAAACGCCGATGTTTGAAAACAAATTAGAAATGTGGTTATATTTATTCACTGCAACTTGATCATATTATTTATTGCCAAATAGGATCGCAATTAGCAATAATCCACTTGATCGCAATAATGTAAGAATACACCCAAGTGGAGAAAAAATTAAACACATCAAACTGTATAGGCTATTATAACCAACATTATAGGTTATTAATTACTTTCTTTTAGGAAACAACTCAGTAAAATCATTATTTAAAAACACACTATTATTGAACACACAATTATTAAATGTGTAGTTGGAAGGAATCTGTTCATTATGCACTACATTGATCGTATTTATTGGAGAGTCACTGCAAAATAATGCTCTAACCTGCTCAGAATATTTAAAAAGGAGGAGCTTTCTTTATTTTGGTAAACAGATTTCGATAAATAGCGAGGTGAAACGCGACTGTCATTGGTTGTAAAACAAAATTCATTGAAACGTGATTGGTCATTTACTCATATTTGGGGCATGAGTTAAATAGTCATAGCATTTCAATGATATGCATATCATAAATCGTGAACAAATTTCATTTTAGTATATTAATTCAAACATTATATTTTTGCATAAATTCTGAAACAGCTGCTTACTCATGGAATAAAAGCAAAACAAGGATGCGTGAAAATAAAAGCGATGCTGATCATACACTTATGTTAATTTTATACAAACTAATTAAAAATATAAATCATATAAATAATAACTTTAATCGTAGTTTAGAAGATTTTGTGGTACGTTTATATACCGAAATGGAAAATATTTTACTTATGTATTTTAACAAATAATGTCATCCTAACAAGCGGAAATCCTATGGAGAAAGAATATACTGGGTTTTAGAGTTTAAAAGTTAATTTTAGTGTTCATAGCTAATGTAGTCAGTTGTACTGGCGTTCTAATTCCCCTTGTAGTTCATAAAACGTCAGCCGTAAAAGCGGGACTTGTAATTTGTTTCATTTATCTCATCATTCGGAAATGACAGAGATTTTCAACGTATGTATTAAATTCCAAAGCGAAATGCTTCATATTTTCCCATTAAAAGCATACCTCTCATTGTTTTGACGTTAAAAAAATACATAAACCAGAATTATTTTACGGTGGAGAGCAAGTGTCTAACCACTCGTCCCATGGGGCCGTCTTTTTACTTATGCTTATGGTATGGATGCTAATTTTCTCCTAATGAATGATGATATATTTCATAAAGCACAGAATACCAAAGAAGACGTTAAGAATGCCAAATTCGGGTGATGGATTAGACTGCATGCAGTCCTGATCGTAATCCAATTATACAACTGTGGGATAAGCTGAAGAAACTTTTTCGCGATCGTCCTGCTTTGTTAGAGAACCTGAGAGAACTCGCAAATGCAGTCACTGAATGAAGAAAGAGAAAGAATTCCACAAATCTCTATCAAGAGACAGGTGCAAATCATCCCACGTAGGTGTAATGAAGATTCAAGCACAACGAGATAATGAGTATTGAAATAACCTTGAAAACTTAATTGATAAACACTGTAATATGTTTCCACTTTTTCTGTATCAATTAATATTTATTTTTTGCACGATAGTGCGTTCTGCCATACTTACAGGAATGACGACCATAATTAAAAGTTCAATTTCCTAAATTTCGGGGTAATCAACCAATAAATAACTAAATAACTATACTGTATTATTACAAATTACCTACCTAGGGCGGTACGTTTATATACCGAAATGGAAAATATTTTACTTATGTATTTTAACAAATAATGTCATCCTAACAAGCGGAAATCCTATGGAGAAAGAATATACTGGGTTTTAGAGTTTAAAAGTTAATTTTAGTGTTCATAGCTAATGTAGTCAGTTGTACTGGCGTTCTAATTCCCCTTGTAGTTCATAAAACGTCAGCCGTAAAAGCGGGACTTGTAATTTGTTTCATTTATCTCATCATTCGGAAATGACAGAGATTTTCAACGTATGTATTAAATTCCAAAGCGAAATGCTTCATATTTTCCCATTAAAAGCATACCTCTCATTGTTTTGACGTTAAAAAAATACATAAACCAGAATTATTTTACGGTATTCAAGGAAATGAGATGAATGTTTTAAGTAACTGGATTTACCCTCTTAGATAAACAGAAATATAGGTAAGCGAAACTATTTAAATACGGTATATATAATTTAAATGAAAAATCAAAGAAAACTGTATCAACTTATTTTATGAATGAAACAAGGTCGGTCCAAACATTTTATTTAACTATATAGCACGAGGACTTCGGAAAAATTTTGGACCAAAGACAGATAGACAGGCAAATGGAGAACACTATATAACTGTGAGCAACATGATATTTATAGGAAACCAGACATAATAAGAACAGTTAAGTCTAGTATACTATGATAGGCAGAACATGTGGTACGAATGGGGAATGAAAGAGGGGCATGGAATCTTTTTGTAGGAAAACCAGAGGAAAAACGCCCTGTTGGTAGACCAAGAATGGGCTGAAAGAATAACATTAACCATGATTTGAGGAATTAGAATGTACAGGGGATGATTGGAAAACATTAGCTCAAGATAGGGAAGTCCGCGCGGCCATGAACTCATGGGTTCGATATTGCCCCTTAGATATATACCAAGAGGATATCGATAAGTTGGAAGATGCTACTTTCGAAGATTTTTAACATTTATTCCCTTAGTGTAAGAGACCATGTTTCACCCCCAGAGGCAAAACTGTATTTTTATAAAATTAATCTAATAAACTTAGGCCTACATACAAACAAGGGTAGTCCTTATTTAGAGGGGTGGAATTAAAATGTCTAATTTTAACACACGTCTCTATTTTTTATCCAATTTGATATTGTATTTTTTTTTTTTAGAATTGTCCTCATCATTGAAGGTTTTCTCCAACCAATCTTAGTAATTAACATGAACTAAAAAAAATACATATAAATGACTACGGACTTATAGACTATCAGTTTGCAACAAGCATCACAATTGTCCCTAATTAAAGTTCTCCATCGTTCCCTGTCCTCTGTGTCATCTGTTACACCACATTTCCACATTGAATTTTGAATGTTGTTCTTCCAGGTTGTTCTTGGTCTTCCTTTTCTATTCCTTCATTGAATTTTTCATGCATAGACGGCCTTTAGTACTCTTCCATCCTGCATTTTTCTTACGTGTCCATAACACTTTAGCCTTCTGTGTTCAATCTCATCCATTATATTTCTTTCTGCATTCATCCATTTTCTAATTTCTGTATTTCACATTTTTTCCAGTCGAGATTTTCTGGCAGCTCTTCTCCAAAAATCCATTTCAACTGAAGTTATTCTGTTGACATGTTGTTGTATCAGTGTCCCAACTTCCGATCCATATAACATTATACTTTCTAGGATGGATTTATAAATTAGTTGTTTTGTAATTTAATTACAATAAATTAACATTAACCCGTGCCGCACTGGACCTAAATTTATAAATATTCAAAATCATTACTTACAGCAAGAATATTGTTCATTTATTCTACTATTGTCTTACACCAGATAAATAAATCAAGCCGTTTTAATGAAATGAATTGTTTTCATAAATCATTACCATTTTTATCGATATATTCTTTCCTATGTCGCATCTGTTCCGGCCTAAAGCTGCATGAGTTCATCTTAAATTTCAATAAAATAGACTTTAAATTACTTCTTACAACCAAAGGGGGGGGGAGAAATAGAGTGTGCGGGGTTAAATACGAAAAGTCGAAAATAAGGACCACCTTAATGGATAAGTCCCGGTGACTGTCTTGCTCCAGACATCATTATTGAACATGACACATTTGCAGACGGTTCGATTATTATGATATTACTATAGAGACTAAGAAAGAGTTTGTTCCACAGCGCATGAATGCTGATGTTTACTTCTACTATATCTTTAAACATATCGTGCCCTTTACTTTACTAAAGTAAACCGTCTACTCGTTCCCGGCATATTGCCAGGCCGAGGAATGAGATGAGATGAAACCTTATTATTGAAGGTCTGTGATATATAAGGATGCTAGCTGACTAGGCCAGAAGTATAATCACAGGAGCCAATGAAACGAAACGCATGACATGAGTATGAAGAAGTGGTGGAATGAAGTTTCTGGCAGGAGGAAATAGGAGAAACCCCCAAGAAAAACTTACCCTGGGTCCGATTCGTCAACTACTCACCTCACATGTTGTGACCGAGACGCGAACTCGGGTCCCAGAGGTGGAGAGCAAGTGTCTAACCACTCGTCCCATGGGGCCGTCTTTTTACTTATGCCTTATGGTATGGATGCTAATTTTCTCCTAATGAATGATGATATATTTCATAAAGCACAGAATACCAAAGAAGACGTTAAGAATGCCAAATTCGGGTGATGGATTAGACTGCATGCAGTCCTGATCGTAATCCAATTATACAACTGTGGGATAAGCTGAAGAAACTTTTTCGCGATCGTCCTGCTTTGTTAGAGAACCTGAGAGAACTCGCAAATGCAGTCACTGAATGAAGAAAGAGAAAGAATTCCACAAATCTCTATCAAGAGACAGGTGCAAATCATCCCACGTAGGTGTAATGAAGATTCAAGCACAACGAGATAATGAGTATTGAAATAACCTTGAAAACTTAATTGATAAACACTGTAATATGTTTCCACTTTTTCTGTATCAATTAATATTTATTTTTTGCACGATAGTGCGTTCTGCCATACTTACAGGAATGACGACCATAATTAAAAGTTCAATTTCCTAAATTTCGGGGTAATCAACCAATAAATAACTAAATAACTATACTGTATTATTACAAATTACCTACCTAGGGCGGGAAGTAAAATCACTGTCCTTTATGTATACTACGTACAATGTTTATACAAAACTATATCCAAAAGGTAGTATTAATATAGGCCCTCTACATTATACGAAACAAATCACTGCATTTTAAATTAACTGAACTTTATGTGAAACAATATAAAACAATAAATTCGTACTTGCCGCCATTTTATGCTGGTTGGGGTCACGTCTGCTATACTCTCAACTAAATTATTTTCGGCATTTAGCGTATATACGACTACATTGGCCAGACTGCTAACGTTAGTCAGTTGTTTATAATAAACGCAAATATTTCCAACAAATATATTATTTTACTGTTACTTATTATTTTGAAAACACCATCATGCAAAAAATAATGTACAACACACGTTTGTGAATGTTTTACTGAATCTCGGAAATTATTAATCATTTCCTCACTTCTGTAAAAACCACTTCCCAATTTCGCATTGTAATATATTGTAGCCTTACTATGATGGTTGTCCAGCGGCTCGCTTTGTTTCCCCGCAGCTGTTATATGTAATTAAATACAAATATGCCGATTAACGCCACTATAATAATTCCGCATGTTAATCATTGTCAAGCAATATCGCGCCTATTTTTTAAATACTATTAATTAATTAATTCATATTTTTAACCATCTGATATAAAAGTTTGATTGAATGCATATTCTGGTTTTAAACAATACTTAAGTCTATAAAAGTTGACTATCAAAAAGTGCATTGCTTAAATGTGTTAGTATTTTGATATAAAGAAGAATTTCTCTATTTTTTAATTACAAGTAAATACAACAATTTAACTCGAAAAATTGATAAATTTCATGGAATAACGAAATACCTCCAATAGATGCCAGGTTTAATAGCTCCAGAAAAGCAACGTTTAGTATAGATTTATCATTTCATTGAAGGTGCAATATTTCTTACTTCTGTAAAGAGCACTGCAGCATTCTGAATGTTGCTGGAGGTGTCAAAAGCAAACTCGCTTAGTGAATAAAGACTTCCGCAGCAGTTAGTTGAAAAGATTCCATGTGTCGGAAATGTCACTGTATGCAATAGAAAATCCTCCCCTTCGGAAACGTCTGAGATGTGTATTTTTAAAACCCAGTGATTCAGTAATTTTAAGTTCGGTTCCATTCTTTCTTTAGTGCCTTCAGCTATGGGGAGAATAAAACACTAACATGTAATACTATATGATCATATACATATACTGTAGGTTGAATTACGATATTTTCAGGAAAAATCAACCTAATTAACAAACATATACACACTTCGACCACAATACAGCATACGTGTGATTTTTTTAGAGAAATTTATAATTTAATTGTGGGGCTGTTTAATTTTATGATGAAGTTATGAAATATAATTGACTATTTAACTCATGCCCCAAATGGGAGTCAATGACCAATCACGTTACAATGATATTTTATTTACAACCAATCACAGTCGTGTTTCGCCTAGAATTTATCAACTAAAGTTTATCATAATAAAGAAAGCACCTCCTTTTTAACATTCTGAATAGGTCATAGTATTTTTTGCAGTGACTGACTCTCTGAGAAATATGGCTACCAGATTGTATATATAGTGCATGAATGTCAACACATAGCGCATGCGGAAGTTAATATAAAAACATTTGTAGCAATTGATTATACCACCAAAAAAAGAAACCACTGTTTGCAATTTCTGAAATGTATTTTTCCTAGGTAATAACATTCCAGAAAAATATAATTGTCATATTTACATCATAGGACATCAGAAATTAATTAATAAACAGTTTGATGTGTTTCATTTTTTCTCCACTAGAGTGCATTCTTACAATATTGCGTTCCTTTGGCAATAAATAATATGATCTGGTTGCAGTGATGAACAAAAGACGCAAATGAAGCGTACCAATCGTTTCTCATTTGTTTTCAAACATCGCCGTTTACATTAAATATATAAATATTTAAAAATAACTATATTTAAATAATAATTTGTGAGTAAACTGCTTAATTTTATTCGTTAAATAGTCCTAACAAATGCCGCTCTTGATTTCCAAATTCTCTAGATAAATTCACTCGACACTTCGTGACATCGCGAATTTATCGATAAATTGGAAATCACTCGTGGCATTACTTATGATAAACTAGGATTAGATACCTACTCTATTATTTCCGATTGAGGGTCTTTCCACTTTTCAGCGGTTGCCCTTTTCCCAGCCGGCTGCTGGCCCTTCACATCCACATGTGTCAATCACAGAGGTAGATGATCAACAGCCAGTGTAGGGGTGACATGTGGTTAGCATGTCGAGTCCCCCAGTCTCTATTATTTAGGAACTAAAAAATGTATTGGATGTATAGTATGTTACGTGTGTATGCTTGCGTGCATGTGCGTGTTTTATCAGATTTTAGCAAAATTCCTGAGCTTGTATTTTTAAAATGTATTTGTACTTTAGTCCACGACTGTGGTCTTGAGAAAATGTCATTGTCTCATACATAACGGGCTAGGGTTTGATCCCCGATCAGAATAAGTTTTCTGGATGAGGATTTTCGGGGTTTTTCCTCACTTTTTAATGTCGAGAAACTTTAAGGCTCCGCAGTCCCAAAATACTGTTTGGCCATGACAAACATCCTATCATAGCCACCTCGTTTTAGCATGAATGTATGAGTGAATCACGTGTCCCCGACATTGATCTGATCACTTTTCCGGGGAGGTCCTCTATGTCATCGTATAGTCAATTATATATAGGGCCCAACATATAGTGATAGAACGTACTAAATTGTTTTAATAATTATGCTAATTAACATATGCAGCAAAAGGTAGCTAATGTTCTTACGAAAATTTTTGGACAAAAGAGAGATGAACAGACAGGTGAATGGAGAAGACTATGTAACTGTGAACTACATGGTCTTTATAGGAAGCCAGATATAATAAGAACAGTTAAGTCTCGATGACTGCGATGGGCAGGCCATGTGGCACGAATGGGGAATGAAAGACGTGCATGGAAGCTTCTTTTAGGAAAACCAGAAGGAAAACGCCCAGTCGGTAGGCCAAGAATGAGGTGGGAGAATAGCATTAACTATGATTTGAGGGAAGTAGATTATACAGGGGATGATTGGAAAACATTAGCTCAGGATAGAAATTTATGGAGAGCTTATGTCTGCGGGGCCAAGAACCTACGGGTTCGATAGTGCCAGTGAATAAGTAAGTAAGCAAAATGTAATGTTCACAAGTATAAACAGTAGACGTGACTTTTATATTGTGTATGTACCACTATACAGAGTTTACCAAAACATCGATTATAACACTTGAAAATGGATTACCCATATAGAGAGAGAAAAAATGGATTGCAACTTGAGTCCAAAAATGTATAAATACAAATTATCAGACTTATAAATTGGAGTATTGTATGAAATGTTCAAATGACCACCTCCTGCATGAAAGGGTTGCTTGAAATTACGCCTCTAGCATCCCGTTGTTAGCTGATCTATACTGCAGCCTTGACGTTTTCACGACAGTGTTGCCGATATGGATATTTAGTGGGAGTGGCCGCTTTATGTATGCGGTTAGCAAACATACAGCTGACAACATTTCAGCAATTTCAAACCTTACTAGCGCGTTATAGCTGCGTCAAGAGCAGTGATTGGTTGTGGCAGACATCTACCCCCACTACAACAACCATTTCCTTATTGGCAGTAGAGGGCGAATTATCCCTTTACCCCTCGTATAACCTAAACTTCAGAGCCGGAGATATGATGGCTGGGTTATATATGTATGATGGAGTCTCGCAAATGTTGCCACCTTAAAAAAACGAACATTACAACATGGATCCAAACTTGTATAATTACAATCATCAGACATGTCAGATGGAGTGCTCTCTTCATTTATGTATGGAATGTTAAAATGGCCATTCTGCTTTTAAATATATTTCACTAGGATCCCGTCGTTAGTTTATCTTTATGTATGGTGTCCCGCAAACGTCGTTGTTCTGTCCGGAGGCACCTTAATTCTCATTAGCAGGCTTAGGAAGCGAGATGACCTAAGATCTTTAGACTGCGCCATGAACCGTCACGGTTTGACTAAACGTAACGTCGGTGTATTAAATCCATCCCCACTAACTATCCGTACAAATATATCACGTAAGCATTAGGAATTCTACCTTATAGGTAAAAAACACAGCAATGAGGTAGTTAATTTATTTCGTATAAATTGTTTTATAGTTATAGTATCGAAGCACTGGTGTATTTACATTCTACGTCCTTTCCCATAGTGCGCGTCAAAAACGAAACACTTTTAGATGCATTTTATCGTGGACGTTGGATTGATATAGTCGGCTCAGTCATTTAGTTTACAGGCGCTTTACTTTGTGGTTAGGTAGTTTTATTCTCCAACTCCAAGCGCGACAGGCCTAGAAGGCCTATTGCTTACCATCCGGCTGCTGGCATCACATCCACATGTGTTCATCACAGAGGTAGGCAATCATCTAGTCAGTGTAGGGATGATATGTGGTCAGCATGTCGGGTCCCCCAGCCGTTATAGCTGGTCTTCTCAACCTGGAGTCGCTACTTATTGTAGCTACCCAAATGCATCACGATGCTGGGTGGGCTCCGGTCCCATACTAGCCGAAATTCCATGAGAAAATTTCTTCCCCCATGGGAACTCGAACCAGCGCAAGTCCCGTAACTCTGTGCAAAGGCTTCTTGCCTTAACCACTCGGCTACGGCGCGGACTCATGTTTTATTCACTAGAATAAATTTTTACCAACTAAACATACTGCAAAAGACAAAAGTTGCAACGTTAAGATAATTACATCCACATGGAGTAGACATGGAAACATCATTTAAAAATGCGAAAACATTATTGGCAGAGGACTGTTTTCAGTTTTGGTGCTTGGAACATCGTCTTAGAAGCCTGTAACATCTCCCCGGCTCTATTTGGCAGTAACAATGTGTATTTTAAACTAGAGGGATACAGTTGCCTTTGATGCCACCTGTAAACTAAATGACCGGATGAATTGCTTGGCCATCGAGCTCTCCTGGTTTAAAAACGTGGATTTATACATTTTGAGAGTTCAAAAGTATTTGGTATAATACAGAGTGATTCAGAAATATGGCTACATGTTTGATCGCATTTTGTGACGAAAATATTATTATTAAAGGAAATATGATGTTATCATTGGAAAGGGAATCCTTCAAATTACAACATTATAACAAAACAAAACAAATCACTGTTCACGTGCAGCTTGGCGGGTTGATTTTTGTGGGCTAGCGTCGAACGCTTCCACAATTCTCTTCGTTGTTTCTGCATCCGTGCTAATGCGAGGCCTTCCAGGAGGTTTGATTTTGTGCACCCTTCCCGTTTCCAGCAGTCGTTTTCTCCACTTCCCCACAGTAGACGACTGCAATGCTACGTTAAACTCACGTCTTGCGGCCTCATGATCATTAGCATACATTATTGCCCATGCAGCAATTGTAATTTGCTGTTGCATATTCAACGCCATTTTGACTAATGACGTAAGTTCTACAATGTTTTTGTTTTATTCCATACTTGTAATATGAATAATTGCCTTTCCAACGGTAATTTCATATTTCCTGTAATGGTAATATTTTCATCACAGAACGCGATCAAACGTATAGCCATATTTATGATTCACCCCGTATACTTCTGCTAACTTTCTGTGTACGCGTTACAACTTCTCAGATAGTGTGCACAATACCAGACATTTTTATAGTATTCAACACTTAATGAGAGGAGTGGAGACCTGTATTCAATCAGGATCAGGTTCTCATCCAGCAATGTTTTGAATCCGGGTAGCTATGATAATATGCACTTCCAGCCTGAGAAAACTAGCTACAACGACTGTGGATTCGACATGCTGACTTATTCCGTCACTATACGGGATGATTATCCACGTCTGTGACTGACACATGTTGAACATAAAACCATCAGCTGGCAGTAGCTAAGAGGCTCTTAGGCCGACCCGCTCATGGAGTTCATCATCATCATCAAGGATTAGAGCGCTAGGTCTATGACGTCCATCGTTTACTGGGTCTTCCTTTTTTCCTTCTTAGTGGTTTGTAATGAATCTGTTTCAGAATTCTATTGTTATCAATTCTATTAATGTGGTCCATCATTCAACTCTGTATTGTGCAAATTCTATGTAATAGTTTGAACATATTTAGTTCTCTTTGTATATTTTCATTTCGTTTTCGATCTGTTATTGTACAGCCAGCCACACTCCTCAGAAACCTAATTTTTGGCGTTTCTGTTCTTCGTTCCTGGATTTTGGTTAAAACCCAGTGTTCCGATCCACATAACAATGTTGGAACCGCCATTGTTTTATAGAGTTTTAAAAGCGTCTCCTTTCTAGCATCATGGAGTTATGATTCAGATTATATCCAAATTTTAACTGAATCAAAAGAGTAAAGCAAATTTATTTTTTTCTTCTTCTCTTATTAGTACAAATAAGTGTTAAATAATTGAACTAACAAGGCTAATACTAGTAGTGTAAAAAATAAACTAAACTGAAAAGTATGTTGTCTTAAAGTGACAAGAGTATATTTTTGTTTAATTATGGGTTTGTTTTACTTTGTAAAAATAGTAAAAATACAACTGTGAAATATATATGTAAAAGAGAAAGGTATTTGTTTGAACATAGTTCACTTATTTATACCTCATCTCATTCAATCCAGTTTATTTTTTACTTTAAGTAGTCAAAAGAATATCCTTTTCTGAATTAACTAAAAAACTATGAAGACATTTTGGTAATGATCCAAGCTATCATCCCAGAGGCATCACCATTTTTTTTACACGCTTCATATTAGCTTGATCTGTATCTACCTATGTAACAGAATCTTTCAACATGATTTTCACCCACTTAAAAACATTGGATCGACTTGAAACTTTGTATACTTGTAAAGGACCAATGATAATACAATAATTTCATAATTTTTTTCTAAGATCTTGGCTAGGATCATGAGGACATCAAAGAAATAAAGACCGGTATAATAGGGAGCGGACGTATCGACTTTTTAGTCTATCGTTGTGGTAGCTCAGTTGGTAGACTGGTGGACAGTAGTGGTATACAATTGCAGTAATCCATAGATAGCTGATTCAAATCAGGCCCGGAGGATTTTTTTTAGAAGAGTTTTACTTTTAGCTCACACTACAATAGTATCGAATTTAAAGATATTTACATTTTTAGAAATGCAAACTAAAATATGAAAAATAAATAATAGTTTTTAAAAAAACTAAAACAACACGCTTTATTAGAAAACCGAACTAAAAAATGAAAAAAAAAATAATTTTCAACACGCTTGGGATAAAATTAAAGTGGTCAATAAAAAAATCATCTCCAAAACATCTAGAATAAAACTAGTTATCCACAAAAAAAATAATTTTGCCATCAAAAACTTGTGGTGCTCTATATCAATTAATATATTTGATAATAAACAGATGTTGGTAAAAGTAAAGTCCCTAAGATGAAAACGTAAAAACCATAAAAAGCACCCCACGCTTTTGATGGTAAAATTATATTTTTTTTTTTTGCAGTTAACTCTAGTTTTATTCTAGATGTGTTGGAGATTATTTTTTTGTTTACTACTTTAATTTTATCCCAAGCGTATTGGAAATTAAAATTATTTTTAATTTTTTAGTTTGGTATTCTAATAAAGTGTGTTGTTTTAGTTTTTTAAACTATTATTTATTCTGAAAGCTTCCAAATTCGAGATTCTTAGTCTTGTACAATTTTTTGAATTTATTAGACCTGGCTATATATTAAATATTAATTAGTAATAATGTGATGACAAAAATAATTACATTCTCACTGCATTAATCACAGTTAAAGCTACATATAAGTAAGAGGTCCTCTGATAAGTATTCCTAATTCAAGGGAAGAGATCTGTAGCCTTGCCTCCCCTCATCGATAACATATATCACCCTTCACATCCCTTTCCACAATCCATCCATAGTAATTCTGCCCGAGGGCAGGTCTTTCACTTCAATCACAGCATTTTCATGCTATGCTTTGCAGCTTTACTAGGGAATTATAGGTGTGGTAGCTTCCCGTTGCTTTCCACGCCGGTGAACGATGATGATAATGATAGGGATGATGAATGATGGCCAGATGATTTTCGGGGACCATTGGGCCGTAAGCTTCCTAACATTTGTCTTACAAGTGAGGAAAAACCCCGAAAGGAAACCTCACCCAGGAGCCTGTCCTGACCGGGAATCGAACACGGGCCCGCTTTATGACAGGGCAGCACACTACCTCGAGACCACAGGGGTGGACCTTTCCACAATAAGCATTCAATTAAATTTAAACTCTTCATAGTATGATAGGCAATTGTTAAATTATACATTTTCCTCAAACTTCATGGAATTTGGTTTGGGGATTAACTTCAGCTTTAAACAACCATGCAGAAATTAACATATAGAGCTAAAATTTATGGCATTTCAGGGTGTAGATCCTGTCAGAAGTAAAATTGTATTTGACAATAAAATTTTGGAGCAGGTGAATAATTTTACATATCTAAGATGCAATATCTCATATGAAGAAGAAAGAATGTAAATGCAAAAATATCAAAATTTTTAAGCCACAGTTAGTCCAAAAACATTCAAGACTAAAAGTGTATAAAACACTGCTCTTCCAACTCTTTTCGTATGGTAGCGAAGTATGGACATTGAAACAAAAGGATATACAGAGACTTAGATCTGCTGAAATGTGTTACCTTTGGAGGACTGCAGGATACACACTACTAGATCACAAAAAAAAAAAAATCTTAGAAGAATTACAGATGGAACCTTTAGAAAACAAAATTTCTGATTGTAAGTCAAGATAGATGCAATATGTTCATCGAATGGAAGAACACAGGATGCCCAAACAAATGTTGTTGTTGTTGTTGTTTTCAAATGCTGGGCCTTGGCACCGAAGCCATTAGCGTTCTTGCTCTCCAATATTTCTCTATTGTGGATCCAACAGGTAATACTTCACAGGTTTGTAGGTTGCCCAAACAAATGTTAAGCTATCAACCTGCAGGAAGAGGGAAACCAGGATGTCAAGTCAAAAGACTTTTGGATGGTGTTTCTCTTGAGGCCAAAACAGTTTAACAAATGGCCTAAATTCGTGAATGTAGTATGATGATGATGATCTAAAATTAAAACATAACAAAAGTAAAAGGACAATTTTCCTAGCCAAAATCTGTATTTCATTCACTTCCCACAGTTTTAAAACAAATAAAGAGAATCTCAAATGTGAAATAATAGGTTTCAAAGAAAAATTTTGTCAGCTCTTTTTACACCCAGTTTGACTCTCAACACTAATTACCCCAGGTGTTAAAAAAGAGTATCATTAAATAAAATCAATAAAATGATTTAAATAAATATATTGACCCAATAATAATCAATGACATTTAATATTTAATTTAGTAATTCTGTTATCATTCATGCATATAACATGTCTGGTCCAAGCCAATCTATTAATTTTAATATATTTCACCACATCAGATTCTTCTTCTTCCTTTCCAGGATTAGGTCAATGCGACCTGTTCCGATCTCAAGTACATTGTCCTATGAAATGCTGGAGGGAAAATTTTCTATAGGATCGTAACAGGCCTTGGCCTAATACTTGGAAGGAAGAAGGAAGTGGCACTATGAGGTCATATAAACATTAAAAGAATATTGAACTTTTATAGGAAAAAAATCACTATGAGATTTAATTTAAGATTAAATTAAAATGTTTTATACCTCACCTCATATCCATCCAGTCTTCTAAGTAGACCAGTTTTGAAGCCTGGGCAGCTTCATCATCAGTAATTTCTTGCTGACTGGTGGTATGTCGATCAGAAGAACTGCTTCTTCCTCTCCCTGTTGTGGACTGATAAACCTCCAGATCAAATCAGAATCCGCAGGAATTTTGAAGTTCATTAGATTTTCTTTTTGTATTTTGAATGGGGATTTTTTCCCAAACCTTGAGTTCTTTTTGTTTTTCTATTTGACTTTTTTATAAATTAGATGTTTTTCAAACCAGGCATGAGCAGCTACTGCTGACTTTTCCATTTCACCATTTTTGACATTTCTAAGATGTTCTTTCACCCTTGTTTTCAAATTTCTTTTTGTTTTTCCTATGTAAATTTTGTCACAATTTTTTCGTTTTTATTGGTTTTAATTAGGTATGAAACATTTTAATTTAATCTTTTATTAACAGAATAGCCACATCTCAGCACAGACATTTCAATAATTTAAATATTGATTGATGTCTTGCAGACGTTGTGGCCAAGGTTTTGATGTTGATAATTTCCTTGACAGACATGAAGCTTGAAATACAGTGAGTTTAAGATTACCATAAGGAAAAGTTGGCTATTTTGTTTGAACAGTGACTAATGTAAGTGGACTCCTGGCATAGAATCTCCTAGAATTCAATAATGCCTATGCTAGTTTAATAATATAAAAACTGTAAAATTCAGTCCATTTTAGTAGGCATATATAGTACCATTTCATATGGCTACTACATGTAGATACTGTATCTTCTAATATATGCTTAAAAATTCTCATTTGAATTCTGCAGCTAATCTAACAACTATTGATAAATTTATAAACTTGATTCCTTCATAGCACATTAAAATGAATACTCTTTGGTCCTTAAGCCATCTAAAACAATAGAACTTTTATTAAAATAAATATAAGGGCATCATCATAAATGGGACAAAAGCCCATTATGGGCCTTGGCCTTCTTAAGAAGCTTTTCTCAACCATGTCTTTTGGTTGCTCCTTCCAGTTTTTTATCCCTAGTGTCCTGATATCCTTAATTATGCCATTCTTCCATCTTGACTTAGGCTCTCACACTTTTCTAGTTACCAAAGGTTGTGCATCATAAACTTTTTTTAATAATTCTGTTATCATTCATGCATATAACATGTCTGGTCCAAGCCAATCTATTAATTTTAATATATTTCATCACATCAGATTCTTCTTCTTCCTTTCCAGGATTAGGTCAATGCGACCTGTTCCGGTCTCAAGTCCATCGTTTCCTTGGCTGTCCCAAATATCTTTTTCCATGCAGTTTATAGGTGTTGATCTTTTTGGGTAATCTTGTTTTGTCCATTCTAAATGTTCTTTCCATTGGTATTTGTGCTCTTCTAGTTTATGAACAATTGAAAATATCTCCAGTTCATTTCTTATTGATTTATTGTGTAATCTATCCATATGTGTACATCCTTTTACAGATCTTAAAAATTTCATTTCAGTGGTTTGAATGTGTGAGATATTTTTTTTTTGTAAGTACCCAAGATTCAGATCCATTATAAAAGAACAGGAACAGCCATAATTTTATAAAACCTGAGCTAAATTTCTCTTTTAGTCTTTCGGAGGGTTCTTCTTATGGTGCCACACATCATTTGATATCAGTTTAATTTATTATATATATAAACGAAAATGTGCACAAGTTGTGCATTAGAGTTTTATTTAATATGTATATCCCAATCATAGCTATATGTTATATCTGAACCAAGATAGTTAAAGTGTGATATCTCTTCTATTATTTCATTATTGATCACTATTTTTGCTCTGACTGGAACTTTGCCCTGAAAAGCCATAATTTTAGTTTTTGAAGTTGACCACATCAGATTAATTATATAAATTGTATAATTCAGAATTGTATCTCCTCCTCCAAATACCATTTTCTTCCAAAGCTCCATAGATCTAAGCACTCTGCTTTCAAATAACCCCAAGGATTGCTTGTCAGATTTCAACATGGTCCAGGTTTCGGAGACATATGTTGTTATTAGTCTCACAAGAAATGTATACATTATGACTTTGTGTTTCTAGATGTTAAATGAGACCTAAATATCTTCCTAAGATCAACAAAACATTTATTTCCAGTTATAATGGACTTCTGAACCTTAGCAGTAACATTATTCTTGCAATTTACCTCATCTCAAATATATATTAGGACATAGGCCACAGAAACCTTCGACATGTAGGCTATATCTGGTTTTTGGATATTCGTGTCTTGATATATATAAAAATTTGCAGAGTTAATATATGTTCATTGTGGTAGTTAGTGTAGAAATAAGAAAATAGAAACAGTAGTTTAGCTTTCCCAATACATTTAAGGATAAGATTTTATCATCATCAACAACATTTATGGATTAAGCCCATGTGGCTTGTTCCGGTGTCATAGATTCTCATTAAAAAGTTGAACCCATTTCTTTTTTGGTCTACCAACAATCCTGTCTACTTTTGGTTCGTAATTAAGTACAATTTTTGGTATGCAATTCATCTTTCATTCTTTGGACACGTTCTTTCCAGTTTTTTCTAGATTGTTTTATTTTATCTAAGAGATTAAAAATACTTACTTACTTACTCACTGGCACTATCGAACCCGTAGATTCATGGCCGCGCGGACATAAGCTCTCCATACATCCCTATCCTGAGCTAATGCTTTCCAATCATTCCCTGTATAATCTACTTCCTTTAAATCATAGTTAATGTTGTTCTCCCACCTCATTCTTGGTCTACCAACTGGGCATTTTCCCTCTGGCTTTCCTACAAGAAGCTTCCATGCACGTCTTTCATTCCCCATACTGCCCATCGCAGTCTACGAGACTTGACTGTTCCTATTATATCTGGCTTCCTATAAAGAGCATGTAGTTCATTGTTATGTAGTCTTCTCCATTCACCTGTCTGTTCATCTCTCTTGGTCCAAAAATTTTCCTAAGAACTTTATTCTCAAATACTCGTAATCTCCTTTCCTCCCTTAAAGTAAGAGTCCATGTTTCGCACCCATATAATATAACTAGAGATTAAAAATATTTAACTCATTTCTAATATTTTCATTTCTTCTTTTATCTAGAACATTGCAACCAGCTACACTTCTAAGAAATCTAATTTCATCTGCTTCTACGATCTTCTCTTTTAGTTAAACCCATAATTCACTACCATACAATAGTAAGGGAACTGCCACTGCTTTATAAAATTTTAATTCTGTTTCTTTTCTTGTTTCTTTTACAATATTATCTTAATTGTGCCACATTTATAATTAAATTTATCAAGTTTGTTAAAAAGATCTTCATTTTTAAAATAGATCTCATAACCCAGGTATTTGAAATGGTTCACTTGTTCAGTGTGTTTCCCCTCCAGAATTATTTTAGCTCTTACGGTATCTAATCCTTTAAAACCTAAGGTTTTCGTTTTACTTATTGTTATACTGAAATTATAATTCTGTAAAATGTTATTTAATTGAAAGAGTGCTTTCTATAGACCATCCTATGAGCTAGATATTAGAACCTGATCGTCTGCAGAAAGTAAGGTGTCTAAGATCTTATTTCTTATTTTGAAATGCGAGTCTAAATTTATCTGCCAATTATATATGATATCGTCAATATAAATATTGAAAAGGGAGGACGAAAACGGACATCCCTTTTTTTTTTTTAGATATACTAAATATCACAAAACAAAAGTGATGATTAAAAACAAACGTAACTAAGGTAACCATTACCTTAAAAGAGAATGTGGCATAAGCATAAGTAATGAGTTATCTGGTAATATAAAACTACCCACATGAAGTATCAAACAATATATAATTAAATAACAGTAAACTAATTTGACAACTACTTTGCAATGTAGAGCAAGAAACTTCATTACTTACCTAAACATTCGTCGTAATAGTATTTATCACATCAGGATACAAGCCACTCAGAATCAGAATATAAAGGAATTAAGTATCAGTATCTGTCTAATTCTACAAAAATTTCGAAATCACTTTCAACGCACTCAAAATTTTCACAAAATGAGCATAAAAAAAGCAACACACACGCTTTCTAGCCTTTCCGCCCCATCAGTAAAACAGACCAAAGCTAATAATATTAAAGACAACAACGTTTTTATTGTAAACAATTTTATAATTGATATGTATTACTAAAATGTGTTCTGAAACAATAAGCAGTTTTGCCTCCCACTTATTTCTCTTCCGTGAAACTGCAGTATTTAATATCATCACATTTAGTGCTGTTATTATTCCTCAATTTTCCTGAATACGAGTTATTCTATTTGAAGTTCTTTGAAATGTAGGTAGCGACTAGCGGTAAACTAGAGAACTAGAAAGTAAAATAATTGAATAGCTAAATCCGATGAGGAAAAATTTATGATATTTAAAAATTATATGAACATGGATTTCAAAATTAAAGAACATGTAACACAATTAAAAATAACGTAATTGCATTATTTTTGCTTGGAATTAATATCATGTTACTCTGCAGATTTAGTTAATAAAGTTACGTAACACTAACAAAGTGCGAGTTCTGGGCTACAAGTGTATTACTGGCTTCGTTCTCTTAACTAAGTTAAATTTCATGATTCTGGAATATTTTAGTATATGTATACTTTTTATAAATGACAAGTCCAGTGTTAAATTTGAACATCGGAATTTTGGGACATGTTGACAGTGGGAAAACGTCTTTGGCTAAAGCACTTAGCACGATAGCGAGTACAGCAGCGTTTGATAAAAATCCCCCAGTCCCAAGAAAGGGGAATAACTATTGATTTAGGTTTTAGTTCACTGATAGTAAATATGCCAGATCATTTGAAAAATTGTACACCACACGAAAAACTTCAATTTACTCTAGTAGATTGTCCTGGACATGCTTCACTGATTCGCACAATAATCGGAGGTAATGTTTCCCCAAAACTTTAACAAATCAATTAAAAACATTTTTTTTTTCGCTTTTCTTAAGATGAGTTAACAATTTTGAATATATAACTTTTTTAAATCTTATCGATATTTTTATTTGCATTATTTTGTAGTTACTCGCAACATAACCTCAATGTTGTGGTGGCATACTGCTTTTCTAAATGTGATTCTGGGATATCAGCCTTGACAATTATCTAAAAATGAAACAAAAAGTTGCATTTAATTTTTCATTAAACAATTATTGGACTTCTCTATTTTAGTGAACCATGAACAATACCAATAGGTTATTTACAAGAATTCCAAACCTACCATAAGAACTACAACTAATTCATTATAAACTTTCGATTTAATGAGCCAAAATACAGAACGGCGTTGATAAAATGTTATTTCTTCAATTTTCTACCAGGTATCTTTCCTGTAGCTTCTCTTCTATCTGTTTCTCATTTTCTACGCTGCTATCCCTCACTCCGACTTCAATTCTACTTCTACAGTCCCCCACTTGCAGCAAGGCCAGTAGAGCATAGAGAGCAGTAGAGACTATGCATGTACCAAGCAGTGTATTCCTAACCTCTCACATACACTATTGTTTTTATTATACACAATTAAGTTGGAATTATTTTGTTATATTTATGTTATAATGCTCAAATACTAGACCCTATTTAATTATCTTGCAACAAAAATATATTAAGGTTAATACTTTGATTACAGGAGCTCAAATAATAGACCTAATGATACTCGTCGTAGATGTTACAAAAGGGATGCAAACACAGACAGCTGAATGCCTCATTATTGGAGAAATAACCTGCCAAAAGATGATAGTTGTGCTGAACAAGATAGATCTGCTTCCAGAAGGAAATCGAAAAGCATTAATCGACAAGGTTGTGAGCAAACTGTTCATAATACATATCAAATATAAATCCTAGGAAATTAATTAAATTTTCTACCTGCTGTTATAGTAAAATTATTTTGGTATTTCCAAATTGGATGTGAAATTTTCTTCCTTCATTATCTATATCACTATTAACTAAAGATAAACAGAGCATAGAGAGTATAGGAGAATTTTAGGAATTTGTATTAATTGTCCAGCATGCCCCTTTTTGTTTAGATATTAAGATAATATATATTGTTCCTATTTGCCACTTTAAATAAATCTATGAAATCCAGTTCGGAAAAACTGCACTTAAACTAGCGTGAAATATTTTCAAAGTCCTATAGAACAACAGTGCACATGCACCAGAGTTTATAGAGCCAGCGATAACCCACAATCGAACCACATATCAATTATCATCCTCGATTACTATCCGTCGCTATGAAATTTAAATGACCAATATTTGCAATAAATCCCCAAATCTATGTTAAAAAAATAATAATATTAAAATTACCAACGTTTATTAAAAATGGGTGTACACTTATGAATCACTCCCTAATGCCGATCCAAAACAGTGATAGAAAAATCATAGACTAAGTAAAATACTCTATGAAGAAAAAGCAGTTAGCATCACAATATGTCTAACAGTGTCATAATATTGTGATTTGCATATTTAAATAAATACTTCAAAATTGTCTAATAATGTTATAAAAATTGCTTGAAAAACTTAAAAATATTAAATAATGTTAGTAAATACAGAAGAAGAGCTATAGTTTACAACAATATAACTGAAAAATCAAGTGCCAGTAGAAGTGCAGTTGAGCCTCCAGTTCTATATAAATAAATATTTATAAAAAACAAGTGCGCAATCTTTTAAATTATGTATGGTTTATCAAAATGGGTCAGTGCCGTAGCCGTATGACTTAAGGCTTGGTGCATAGCTATGGGACTTTGACTGGTTCAAATCTCTATGGGGAAAATTGTTTTCTCATAGAATTTTGGCCATAATGTGACTTATGCACATCATGAGGAATTTGGGTAGCTACAATAAATAGCAGCTCCAAATTGAGAAAATCAGCTATAACGGCTGGGAGATCCAGCATTTTGACCACATGTCACCCCTACATTGGCTCTACCTCTGTCATTAACCTTTACACTGCTACGAACGGATATTTGCGTTGGCAAAGAAAATGCTTGCCATGCTATGGGCGTGTATATCCATTCTCAACTTCAAATGCCTGCTAGTTATATAATACATATTGCATTGCTTTCAAACTAAGCAGGCATATACTACCATCCCTTAGGAACCTAAATAAACTTTTTTCATATTTCTCCCAGCATTGAGCAAGGAGGGTTTTAAAGGCTGGAAATATCTCAGCAGTGAAAAGGTTAACACATGTGGATGTGAGGCCAGCAGCCAGATGGTAGACCAAGGACCTTTTAGGCCTGTTGTGCCATGGAGTTTTTAATTCCTATTTAACAGGATGCATCACTTTATTGGCTCAGAAAATATCATCCCAATATGATCCTATTAAGGGAAATCTTCTATAAAGCTTAATATTTTAGAATTTATAACAGCATTTTATGATTAAAATTTCTTTGATTCTCCATTCCTTGAATTTAAACTCCTTGCAATTAATCACAAATTTATATTAACTGTAATTGCAGATGACCAAGAAAATGAAGCTTACATTAGCAAAATCTGTTTTTGAAAATGCACCTATTGTGAGTGTAGCTGCAAAACCAGGTGGTCCTGATGCATCTGAAATTTCTTCACCAGAGGGTAGTATATTTATTTCTGCAGTCTCTCCTCTATTTTATCTTATCTATATAAACATATTTCACTTTTTTTTTATTTAAGTAACATTTTATCATAGTTAAATATGGGAAATAACATTATGAGATTCTTAATTCGTAAATTAATGAGTCACATTTTTACATCTTACCTCACATCTTATGTTTCTTTAAACACGGGAACTAGTTTTCAAGAGAAGGATCTCTCTCATTTTCAACCAACATTATGACTACCGGATTTTTGTTGGAATTCTTGGAATCTCCATCAATAATGTTGCCATCTGGTGTTGATTTGATGAACTTTGAAATGAGGTCACGTTCATCAGGAATCTCGAAATTCATGGATCTAAATTTGTTGTTCTGAATATATTTCTTCTCCCAAATTGTAAATTCTAAAGGTTTTTTAAAAGTTGGGCTTGTTTTTCAATTTTATGATTCTCCAATAAACTATGTGCTGTAATAGCTGACTCATTAATTTACGAACATTTTATCACCTCACCTCATATTCTTCTTCTTCTTAGACCGGTCTCAGGGCTTTCTTCGGTTCCATCCCCAGTATATTCACGACCGTTGTTACGTCATCTTGAAGAGCTGCCTCCTGCTCACTCTGTTGGTAGACTGACGAACCTTGAAATCAAATCATTTTCCCTGGGAATTTCAAAATTCATTAATTTCTCCTTTCCGTTTTTTTTAATGTAGATTTTTTTCCCAAACCGTGATATTGATATAATTTTACTTAAAAAATACCTCATAGTGTTAATTCCTAAAAAGTCGATATTTCACCTTATAATTTGATCTAGAATAAGCTGAGGAAGGTAGTCTACACTACAGCCATTGTAACTCCGGCTCTGAAGTTTATGTTATACTAGGGGTAAAGGGAAAATATTTAATTTTAGGAAGTTATATTTTGAGGTTATTTTAATTATATTATTTTGGAAATTGAACCCACAGATAGGTTGGTTTCGTTTGATGTAGTTTCACTATTCACAAATGTACCGAAACAAAAAACTTTGGAGATATTGAACAATTGGTTAAGAAAAAACAACATAGACAGAGAGATCAAAGAAGATTATTTGAAATTAACTGCGTTATGCATTGATCAAATGTTTTTTACATTCAATGGGAGTTTCTATAGACAAAAATCAGGGCTCTCAATGGGAAACCCATTATCACCTTTCCTGGCAAATTTTATTTATGAGCGATTTTGAATGTAAAATCACTAAAGCACATCCCCACAATGTTTAAATTTTGGAGTAGATATGTTGATGATATAATTTGTATTGTTAAAGAAAAACATGTAGAAGATTCCCTAAAACTATTAAATTTACAGAGTACAAACATTAAATTCACCAAAGAAATAGAAGACAATAAACAAATACCTTTTTTGGATCTTAAATTGGTCAGAAACGAAGAAAAAAAAAAAAAATGAATTCAGGATTCATAGGAAAGAAACTCATACAGAAAATTTTATAAAATCAACAGGGTTCAATCCAATTGGACATAAATTAGCAGCATTTAATAGTTTAACTCATAGATTGGTAAAACTTACCCTTAAACGAAGAAGATTTCAAACATGAGAAAAAACACATAATCAAAGTAGCAAGAGAAAATGGGTTTGATGAAAAAATGGTACCATAAAAGGATAGAAAAGTATAAAAAACAAAAAATGATAAACAGAAGTAATCTTGAAAAAAGAAGAACCACCTATGAAAAAATATAGGAAATTCACATATCACCCCTGGGTACATAATAAATTTCAAAATATATTTGAGAAGTTTAATATTAAATTAGCACCAAAAAATAACTACAGTTTAAATAAACTAATAAAAAAAAACCAACAAAAATGAAAAAACTGATAAAAATAAAAAGTCAGGAATATATCAAATTGAATGCATGGGTTGTGAAAAGATATATATAGGGAAAACAAAAAGAAACCTAAAAATTAGAACCAAAGAACACATAAGAAATATTAAAAATGGAGAAATTGAAAAATCTGCAGTTGCTGCTCATGTTTGGTCTGAAAAACATAATATAAATTCAGACACTAAATTATTAAAACAGTTAGAAAATACAAACGAGCTGACTATTTGGGAAAAAATTTATATTCAGAAGAACAGAAACAGAGTTATGAATTTTGATATTCCGATGGAGGGTGACCTTGTTTGGAGGTTCTTTGGCCAACCACAGGATGGAGCTGACATCGACATCCAGGTGGTGCAACATAATGCAACATAAATAAAACCAGTCTGGGAAAGCTGAAGATAAAACAGAGAATTGTTTTGAAACATGTCCAAGAACAAATCAACATTAATATTGAGGTAAGATGTCCAGACCAAAAATAATATAAGTAAAGGGAAAAACTTGCCCTCTACTGCCAATAAGGAAATGAGTGACGTAGGAGTGCACGTTAGCCACAACCAATCACTGCTCTTGACGCTCCTAAGGCTAGTAAGGTTTGAAATTGCTGAGATGTTGTCAGCTGTATGTCTGCTAACCGCATACATAAAGCGGCCTCCCACTGAATATCCATATATCGGCAACACTGTCATGAAAACTTCAGGGCCAGAGACTCAGTGGCTGGGGTATAAAGAAATCAGCAAAATCCAACAATTAGAATTGAAGGTTTACCTGAAAACCAAAATTAAAAATTGACTCTAGCAATCCTCGTGTTTGGTTCGTCACAATGTATACCATAAAGTTTAATTAACTTTTAAATTGGCAATGTATCCAAAAACTAACTAACTGACTGGTACTATCGAACCCATAGGTTCATGCCTGCATAAACATAAGCTCTCCTTGCATCCTTAATCTGAGCTAATGTTTTCAAATCATGATGTATAATTTACTTCCCTCAAATCATGATTAATGTTATTCTCCCACCTCATTCTTAGCCTGCCTTCTGGGTATGTAAGATATATTATTTTTAATAAATTAATTGATAGGTATTTAAATTCATAGCAAAGTATACAACAATATGCAAACAGATAATAACTTATGGTTAGGCTTTTTTTTTTCACTGCAGTCCAACACTACTAAATAAGTTGACATCAGTAATTAAGTTTCTCCAATTTAACAAAAGTAATGTTTTTTTCTTTAAACCACCAAAAATGGGACCATAAATTTGACTTGCTGAGTTTACGCAGTTCCTGCATGACAGACTTTTTTTTTGTCTTCTTATTCTCTTTGATATATTTGCATTTTTATTTGTAAATTTTCATCATATTCATAACTGATATCACATCCTAAGTAGTTGAAACTGATCTGTTAGCATTTCACCTACTACAATTTTATTTGCCATGGATTTTATTTTTCCAGTGGTTTATATTGTTTGCATATTTCATTTATTAAGATACCTCTTTCTACAATTTATCTTCTCTATATCCTATAATTGAAAAATCATCTGAATATGAAAGATAATTTTTTTAAATTTAATTGCCACTTTATTCTATGTTATTGTTGTTTTCAAATGCTGGGCCTTGGCAACGTAGCCATTAGCGTTCTTGCTCTTCTTATTCTATGTTGTTGAAATATTATTTAAATCAGGTATATGAACTATTTATACAATTTAATCCTACCTTTTTTTTTTCAATAATAGGACTGCCAAACTTAATAGAAATAATCAGCAAATATGCATTTATACCAGAGAGGCATATCACTCGACCATTCTTGTTTGCTGTGGACCACTGTTTCAGTATTCGAGGACAAGGAACTGTCATGACTGGAACAGTTCTACAAGGCACAGTTTGTGTCAATGATGTAAGCATATAACATATTCATATCACTTCAGTAAGGTTATTAAAAATAAAAGCTTCACATAAAAATATTACAAATTCAGTTCAAACCCGGCCGTGGTTGATGGATTTTAGATGAAAAGGAATATCAATGTAATTTTTAACAAGTGTATTAAATTACTTATATCCTATTTAACTTTTACAGGAATTAATCATTATGAGGTTTAATTTATGGTAAAATCAAATTTCCTACCTCTCCTCATACAAATTTTCTAAGTAGATCGCGATTTGAAGACCATAACGGTCTCATCTTCAGTACTATTTTGGCGACTGATGTTATGTCGATCGGAAGAAACTCTTCTTCTTCCCTCTATTGGTGGACCGATGAACCTCTGGATCAGGTCAGAATTTGCAGGAATTTCAAAGTTTGTTTTCTGAATGTGGAATTTTTCCCAAACCATGAGTTCCTATTGTTTATCTATTTGTTTAATTAGACTGGCTTTTGATTCAATTATGCTTGGTCTGAAAAACATTTAATTGAATCAAAAGCCAGTCTAATTAAACAAAAAGATAAACAAAGGAACTCACGGTTTGGGAAAAAATCCACATTCAGAAAAACAAAGGAAAACTTATGAACTTTGAAATTCCTGCAAATTCTGACCTGATCCAGAGGTTCATCGGTCCACCAACAGAGATAAGAAAAAGAATAGTTTCTTCCGACCGACATAACATCAGTCGCCAAAATAGTACTGAAGATGAGACTGTTATGGTCTCGAAATCGCAATCTACTTAGAAGATTTGTATGAGGAGAGGTAGGAAACATATGATTTTACCATACTTATATCATATTTATGCATTGATAATATTTTTGCTACTTTGGGTATCTCATTTTTAATGCACTCGTCAATGAATTTTGAAGTCGCAAATAAAACCCAGCCAAGATTGATGATTTTTTTAATCTCTTAAATCCAGAATGCATTGAAGATTGTTTCCTAAAATTCATGTTTCAAGTAGTTGAAAATGCATATTATATATCAAATTAAGCATATATGAATAATCAAAATTTAAAAGTAAATTTTTTAATCATGCACGAGTGATTTGTGGTGTAGCATGTAGGACTATTAACCAAAAAGTTAAATACCAGTTGTAACGTAGAAATTATTTCTTTATATAAAAAATCTGAAGCAGGAGTTGAATAGCAACCTGAAATAAGAAGTAGAAATTTAGTTAAGAAAACTGAAACTAAAATGGAGAGATTACATGACTGTAACTCGTGATTTCTACGCACTGTCATATGCTACTCACAAAGGAACTGTCAACCATTGCATGGTGAAACTTTCCTTGAAATTTCTTCCAGAGAAGCATTGTGATGTATAAAGGCCATGTCCAAAAAATTATCTGCCATTTTTAACTGCAAGGCTCTAAAATCCAGTGCCAAATCTCTCATTTAATCTATTGGGAAGTGATGCTACTTCTGTATAGGCAAACTAGATAGTTATATTTAAATTAATGAAATTAATATTATGAAGCTAAAGCTGTTACTATGATTGAAATAAGTAAATTAATGTACACAACTAAATTATTGTAATCAAATTGTAAAGAGAAAAATGTATACCTGAACCGGGAATCGAACCCCGAACCTTCAGCTTTCCGTGCTGATGCTCTATCCATTGAGCTAATTCAGCCTGAATGGATAGAGCATCAGCATGGAAAGCTGAAGGTTCGGGGTTCGATTCCCGGTTCAGGCATACATTTTTCTCTTTACCATTTGATTTAAATTAATATTGGGAAGTAAACATTATGAGATTATATCATTAATAGTGAGTGGAGAACATACTTTTAACTACTCACCTCATATAATTTCAAATTTCTTTGATACCAGCGGTTTCAGACAATATCTTGTCCCTCTTCAGTCATGGGACAAGATATTGTCTGAAACTGCCGGTATCAAAGAAATTTGAAATTATATGAGGTGAGTCGTTAAAAATATGTTCTCCACTCACTATTAAAGACTAGATAGTCTGTGTCGCGTCATGCCTCACTTCACTCCATTTTAACTCATGCAGGGATGTACATCTGCTCCATACAATGGGTTGCCATTGCTAGATTCTGGCTTTGAGTTAAGATTCTGTCTTGTAGTTAAAAATGGCGGATAATTTTTTTGGACACGGCCTTGGTACATCACAATGCTTCTCTGAAAAAAATTTCAAGGTAGGCTTTGCCATGCAATGGTTGACAATTTCTTTTTCAGTGACAGCAACCACTTCACTTGATCTCTTTCTAGAAATCCTATTAAACCACCTGTACATTATCTCTCTTTGCAAAGTAATGTATTTTTTTTTCTAATTTACAGACAGTTGAGATTCCATCCATGCATATCACAAAGAAAGTAAAGTCAATGCAGATGTTCAAGAAACCTGTGGAACAAGCAGCACAAGGTGACCGTATTGGTTTATGCGTCACCCAGTTTGATCCCAAACAATTAGAACGAGGAATTGCTTGTGCTCCTGGATATGTCTCCACACTCTCAGCTGCGATTGTGTCTGTTCACAAAATCAAATACTTCAAGGGCAATGTTAACACAAAAGCAAAATTCCACATTAGCATGGGACATGAAACAGTAATGGCTAAAATTACATTCTTTGGCATGACTGAAAATTGTGATGAAAAAGAGATTGTATTCAATTATGATAGGGAATATAAATATCATACTGAACTTCTCCCTAGCTTAGCAAATGACAAGGAAAATGGAACATCATTTAATCAATATGTATTACTTGAATTTGAAAAGCCTGTGTTAGCTATCCCAGGATGTTTAGTGATAGGTTCAAAACTTGACATGGACATCCACGTCAACAGCTGTAGACTAGCTTTCTGGGGCCATCTGCTGGAAGGCATTGAGGATAAAAACTTCACATCTTCTATATTGCCCAAGATTAAAGTTTACAAAGAAAAAAGTAAAAGAGGTATAGTAGAAAGAGCATCAAACGAATATGAAATCATTGGAAAAGGAATGTTTAAGAAAGAGACAAATATTCAGTTGTTTGTAGGTCTCCAAATTCACCTCTCAACAGGGGAAGTAGGAACAATTGAAAGTTCTTTTGGTCAAAGTGGGAAGATGAAAATTCACATTCCAGGTATGTAAAACTTTTAGGAAAATTCTGTATTCCTATTGTATTTTAAAATAAATACTATGTTGTCAGTAAAACTAAATATATTGTCGCACGTAGAAATACAGTATATAATGGAAATGGACAGCTAATGACAAATGAGGGAAATTTTGAGGAATTGGCTGAATTCAAATACCTAGGAACAATAATCACAAATAGGAATGAGATGCACAAAGAAATTAAACGTAGGCTCAATTCTGGAAATGCGTGCTATTATGCATTGCAGAGACTTTTGATGTCCCAACTCCTTTCAAAAAACGTTAAGCTGAAAATATATAAAGTTATCCCATAACAGGCCTCGGGAGGCCCTTGGGGTAGGAGGAGGTTAAGGCTCCCACTTTTTCTAGACAATCGGCACTTGAAGTCAGCCGGGTTGTCAGCCCTGCGTGACGGCCGCCTTTACCCCAGAACAAGCGTCTGGTACTCATTTCCGTTAGAGGCTGAGTCGACCCCAGGGCCATAGTGCCGCCAGAAGGTTTTGGTCAGTTTAAAAATCCTGACCCCACCGGGACTTGAACCCTCGACCTTCCGACTTGTAGCGCAGTGCCTTAACCAGTACGCTACGGCGTGCCCCCAAGCTGAAAATATATAAGACTATTATTCTACCAGTTATATTATATGGGTGCGAAACATGGACTCTTACTTTAAGGGAGGAAAGGAGATTACGAGTATTTGAGAATAAAGTTCTTAGGAAAATTTTTGGACCAAAGAGAGATGAACAGACAGGTGAATGGAGAAGACTACATAACAATGAACTACATGGTCTTTATAGGAAGCCAGATATAATAAGAACAGTTAAGTCCCGTAGACTGCGATGGGCAGGACATGTTGCACGTATGGGGAATGAAAGACGTGCATGGAAACTTCTTGTAGGAAAACCAGAAGGAAAACGCCCAGTTGGTAGACCAAGAATGAGGTGGGAGAACAACATTAACTATGATTTGAGGGAAGTAGATTATACAGGGAATGATTGGAAAGCATTAGCTCAGGATAGGGATGTATGGAGAGCTTATGTCCGTGCGGCCATGAACCTACGGGTTCGATAGTGCCAGTGAGTAAGTAAGTAAGTAAGTTATCAACATATCAAAGAAAAGACAATGGTGGCAGCGCTCATTCAAATTTAACAGAAAGCAACGTTTTTCACATCTTACATTTTTTTACAGCTATCTTGTTCCATACTTGGTATTAAATATAAAAAAAAAATAGTTTTTGCAGTGTTTTTCATATGCATTATATAATTATTTTTACATATACTAAAGTAAATTGTATCTAGATGTTATCGAACCCATAGGTGCATGGCTGCACGGACATAAGCTCTCCATACTTTCCTATCCTGAGCTAATGCATTCCAATCATTCCCTGTATAATCTACTTCTACTAATGTTATTCTCCCACCTCATTCTTGGTCTACCAACTGGGCGTTTTCCCTCTGGCTTTCCTACAAGAAGCTTCCATGCATGTCTTTCATTCCCCATACGTGCAACATGTCCTGCCCATTGCAGTCTACGAGACTTAACTGCTCTTATTATTATATTGATAATTGTTATTATTATATCTGGCTTCCTATAAAGACCATGTAGTTCATTGTTATGTAAGTCTTCTCCATTCACCCGTCCATCTCTCTTTGGTCCAAAATTTTTCCTAAGAACTTTATTCTCAAATACTTGTAATCTTCTTTCCTCCTTTAAAGTAAGAGTCCATGTTTCACACCCATATAATATAACTGGTAGAATAATAGTTTTATATATTTTCAGTTTAACTTTTTTTGAAAGAAGTTGGGACATAAAAAATCTATGCAATGCATAATAGCACGCATTTCCAGAACTGAGCCTATGTTTAATTTCTTTGTGCATCTCATTCCTATTTGTGATTATTGTTCCTGGTATTTGAATTCAGCCACTTCCTCAAAATTTCCCTCATTTGTCATTAGCTGTCCATTATCATTATATAATATTTTTCTACGTTTGACCATATACTTAGTTTTATTAATATTTACTTCGTCGTAATTTCTTAGTGTTACTCAATAGTGTGTGTGTGTGTGTTGTCCTTTAGTATCTCCTCGCTATCGGCCAATAGTACTACGAGGTGTGATCAATAAGTTTCCGGAATGAAGCCATAAACACAACACAACACTTCAAAGTTTCTATTCAGCACTGTCACCCTCGAAGTTGTCGCCTTGGGAGTTGATACACTTGTCCCAGCGCTTCTGCCAATGCTGGAAGCACTTCTGGAAGTCGTCTTCTTTAAATGTGTCCAATGCCTTCTGCGATTCGCGCTGGATGACTTCAATGTCCTCAAAACGATGTCCTCGGAATCGAATTTTTAGCCGTGGGAACAGGAAAAAGTCTGCTGGAGCCAGATCTGGAGAATAGGCTGGATGGGGAACAGTACTCATCCTATTTTTGTCCAAAAACTGGCAGACAGAAATTGTTTTGTGCAAGGGCGCATTGTCGTGATGCAGGAACCAGTCACCAGTCCTCCATTTCTCTGGCCGTTTGCGTCGCACACTCTCCCTCAATCTTTGCAACACTTGTTTGTAGTACACTTGATTCACTGATTGACCCCGTGGTACAAATTCCTTATGCACAATTCTATTAATGTCAGAAAAAAACAATCATCATTGACTTCACATTCGATCGAACTTGTCTGGCTTTCTTGGGGCGTGAAGAAGCAGGACTCTTCCATTGCGAAGACTGTTGTTTAGTTTCTGGATCGTAGCCATAAACCCATGTTTCATCACCAGTAATAACCTTTTCCATGAACCGTGGGTCATTTTTAAGCTGTTCTTTAAGATCTGTGCAGGCAATCACACGACTTTCCTTTTGGTCATTTGAAAGGAGGCGGGGCACGAACTTCGCAGCAATTCTTGGTATGTTCAAATCGTCTTTCAAAATGCTTTGAACACTTCGAAACGAGAGTGCTAGTGCATCAGACAGTTCTCGTATTGTAATGCGCCTATCATTTAATACCATTTCCCCCACTCGATCGACATTTTTATTGGTTTTGCTGGAAGTTGGTCGTCCCAGACGATTTTCATCCTTAACCGATGTCACGCCCCTTTTAAATTTCGAAAACCACTCAGATGCTTGAGATTTGCCCATTGCTTCCTCCCCATAAGCTGTTCTTAACATTTGATATGTTTCTGTTGCAGTTTTACCAAGTTTAAAGCAAAATTTGATGCATGTTCTTTGTTCCTCATAATCCCGCATTGTTGCTACACAAAGAAATCGCCGCATGCACAAAACACATCTTCACTTCAGAGCTTCTACCAGCATACTGCAAGATCAGAGAAGGTCGCACGACCCCTCAAATTCATCACAAGGAAATTCTGAGTGTACAGCCTGGGTGAAAATTAAAAACTCCTCAATGGCATAATTGTTTTGAAGCCATTCCGGAAACTTATTGATCACACCTCGTACATCATCAACATTCCAATACTGGACAATATTATTTTGAAAAGAGGTCTGGAGTTCAAGTCCCAGTTCAAGCGTTAATTATTCTTTTCAAAATAAAATTGTATCTAATTAAATTAATAAAAATTCTTCATCTGGAAAGTCCTCTTCTTAAGTATCACTAACTTTAATAATTAACGAGTTAGTATATTTTTTTAGAATCACAAACAACATACTAACATTCTTACTTTCCTTGTGTGGTCAATGCACTTAGTCCATAATTTAGAAACTCTTAGTTTACAGATTCTTAAAATTTTACTCATGCACTCATTTTTTTTGACGCACCACATCCAAAACTTTCAATTTTAAACATGCCCATTCCATTTCAATGGGATTACATTACAATGGTATGAGGGCAACCACGTACCTCATACCCAAAATCATTTGCAATTCTGTCAATATATTCTCTCTTGATGTTAGTTGTTTTGAGTTCACGTAATGCAGATAGTGTGAGGTCTGGATTTGGTACTTCTATATTGTGTTGTACTCTAACATTATGCTTACAATTATATACAGGTAATTTTCTAATTACATCAGAAATTCAACAAATCATTCCTAAGTCCTGGCCTCCTCAAGGAGCTTCCTCCAATTAGCTCAGTCTGTGCCTCTCTCCACCATTTTCTCAATCCCAAGTCTCTAGCATTTCCATCCTTCCATCGTAGTTTTGGTCTCCCTCTTTTTCTTCTACCTTTTGGTTGAGTGGACCATAACATTTTACATATTTCTGACTCTTCCTTTCTTCTTACATGCCCTGCCCATCATAGTCTGGTTAATTTAATGAATTTACTAATTTCCACATCTTTGTATAATGCATACAACTCCTGATTATAGCATTTTCGCCAGACACCATTCTCACATATAGGGAACAGGCTGCCACATCAACATCAAAATTGAAAACTTTGCCTAATGCCACTTGGGTCCAAGAAAATCCAATCATTATCAGTAACAACACCAAAAAATTATTTACATCTATTTGACATCCCAGAAAATATTGAACCATATTGCCCACTGGTCAACCTGCTATACCACCAAACATCCTATACTAACCTGTCTCTACTCAACAACGTAAGAAAACATGATTACCATTCATAGGAGCTGAAACAGCTCTCGCACTGGCAACTGTAGAGAAAATACATTTGTCGAACATACCCTGTACATAGCAAAATTTGTATAGATTCAAAAATACTGGAAGGAGTAAATTAATTTACCTATCTTGGATATACATTAACATATAAATTAAGAACCTCATAATGTTATTTCCCATATAGTAGTAGTAGTATTCAAATGTTCTGAAGCTCTTGATTTGTCATTGTTCGCTTGCGGGCTTCCCAATAATATTCAAATGTTCTGAAGCTCTTGATTTGTCATTGTTCGCTTGCGGGCTTCCCAATAATATTCATCAATTTGGAATGGTATTCCAACTATTTTCTGAAGATCAGTGCAGAACATCAAGTGATCCTTGTTCATTATCGTTTATTTCCCATATTTAACTATGAATACATTAACATATTTGGATGGAGTAGACACATCAAATAGAATTATTAATTTCAATAAAATCATGGGAGTAATAAATTCAGTAATGAACCTTCGCTAGTCCAGAGAGATACCAGAATACGGTTATACAAAACATTAGCAAGACCTGCACTTTGCTATGGCAGTAAGGCATGAACTCTGGGGGAAGAAGAGAGCAGGATAACTGCTAGTGAAATGAGATATGCAGCAGGATATATCAAAGGGATCACAAACACAATGATGATGTCTTGAAGGAACTACATTTAGAACCTGTCATTAAATACATACGTAAATACCAGAACAACTGGATGAATCATTTGCGACAAATGAGTTCAGATAGAATTCCTAAAGCCATGCTTCGTTATTGTTCAACGAGGAAGAGATCTGTGGGCCATCCAAGGAAGTGCTGGATACAAAATTCATCAGTGAAATTGTATCAGACAAATAGGCATGAGACTTAATTGGATGAAGAAGAAGATATTCCTAAAAAAAATTTGAGAGTGTACACAGATGGCTCACTATCCACACAAAGACCTTGGAGCAGGAGCAGGGATACACAATGAGCTCTTCTATCATTATATTTTCATAAGGAAAAATGAAACAAGCTTTGAAGGAAAATCAGCAGCAATTAACATAGTGCTATAGCAGCTTGTGTTCCAATCAAAAGCCTTGAAAATATCAGTTGTCCTTACCAATTCAAAATCAGCAATTCATTCTATTGCTGTCAATCAAGTAATCTTTAATATTATTATTATTGATTGTTACAACTAGTGTTGTTTCTCTGATGCAATTTTCATTTCCTTCTGTCTATGCAGTCCTCCTCTTCCAGTCCCTTTCCTTTCATGGCTTCCTGGATATAATTCTTCCCAACTGTGTTTAGATTGTCCCCATCTTTCTCCCTGGCATTACATTCTGAAATACTTTGGGCATTTTGAGAATTTTATCATCATCACTGCTTCATTTGTCTCATCCCAGAGTTTTTTTAGGCCTTCCCAAGTTTCTTCATCCTTTTGGTGTATTAGTAAGAATTTGTCTAGGCTATTGGGATCCATTCTTTGAACTTGTTATTTCCACTGAAGTCTATATTGTGGAATATAATGAACTTAGGATCTGTTTTTTAGTTATTTTAGGATATCCTTATATTTATGGTGTTCAAACAATAAACATCCAATTAATCTCCTCATAAACCTGATTTCAGCTGCCGTTAGTATTTCTTCATGAGCATCATCATCATCTGCCTTTCAAGTATTAGGCCCAGTGGCCCGTTACGAGCTTCATGTGCTTTCCTAATTGATCATTATTGCTTTATATTAATCTTCATTTATTAGTATATCTGCACCAGATTAAAACACAGTACTATGAACATTCAAAAAATGATGTTTTCACATTCATGTAGTTTTTATATCTTGATTCATGTTATTAATTTCCAGGTGGTCTGAAGGAATCAACATTTGCACAGTTATCCAGTACAAACAAGAAGAAAAAAGGAAAACAAACAGAAGATTCAAGTCCTTTATCTAATTGTGAACCTGTACAAATAATACTCAATTTCAAAAGATATGTGTTTGATCCACATAAGAAAATGATACAAATATAATTCATTATAGATAGAAAAACAGGTTTTTTTGAAGATGCAATGTCCAGACTTACTTATTGGCTTTACAGCCTTTCAAGTCTAGCCATAGCCTCTCCTTTGTTAGGAGTTTCTAGATCAAGGTAATTTAGTTATGCATATTTCTCTACAGATGTCAGGGTGGCATGTAGTCAGCATACCAATCCAATGAGACATCTAGTAGGAAACTGAGATGTACTGACAATTATTTTTTAGCAGAGGACAAGCAAGTTTACCTATATATATATATATATAAACTGATATTTTCAGGAATACTTTTATCTATACTATTGATCTTCCAACTATTAGTCTTTATTAAGTTATGTTGATAGGGAATAACACTACGAGGTTTTTTAATATTGTTTATTTTTTCTTTCACTCACCTCATACTTCATAACTTCTCTCAGACCCGGGTTTCGTCACATCATTTGCGACATTCTCAAACCTGGGTCTGAGAGAAGTTATGAAGTATGAGGTGAGTGAAAGAAAAAATAAACAATATTAGTCTTTATATTGCATTGTGATAATAGCATAAAAACTTGATTTTTTAAAGTATGAATTTGCAGATTACAATGCCAATAAAATAAACATTACAGTATTTCCAAAAAAAAAAATTTATTATAGTGTTATATTGGGGCAAGCCGTAGCATAATTGATTAATGCTACAAGCTGAAAGGTCGGGGGTTCAAAGTTCCAGGGGGACAGGATTTTTAATCTGTCCCAAACCTTCTGGCGGCACCATGGCCTTGGGGTCGACTCAGCCTCTAATGGAAATGAATACTGAACTATTCTGGGGGTAAAGGCAGCCGTCATGCAGGGCTGACATCTTGTGCTGATTGTCTAAAAAGGTGGGAGCCTTTAACCTCCTACTACCCCAAGGGCCTCGAGGCATTTAGTGGGATCACTTTACTTCTTCTTAAGTGTTATATTACTTTCCGATGCAAGATGCATAAGGTATAGTTAAAGAAGAAATGATATTACTGTAAATTATAATGCAATTAAAGTTTGAAATTTGCAGCATATTTAAGATTAGAAACAAATAAGTAATTTTAATTTAACTTTTATAGGAATTAATCACTATGAGGTTTAATTTATAGTGAAATTAAATGTTTCTTACCTCTCCTCATAAATATTTTCTAAGTTCGAGACTATAACTGTCTGATCATCAGAACTTTGTTGGCGACTGGTGTTATGTCGATCGGAAGAAACTCTTCTTCTTCCCTCTGTTGGTGGACCTATGAACCTCTGGATCAGGTCAAAATTTGCAGGAATTTCGAAGTTCATAAGTTTTCTTTTGTTTTTCTGAATGTAGATCTTTTCCCAAACCGTGAGTTCCGTTTGTTTATCTATTTGTTTAATTTGACTGGTTTTTGATTCAATTAAATGTTTTTCAGACCAAGCATGAGCAGCTACTGCTGACTTTTCCACTTCTCCATTTTTGATGTTTCTAAGATGTTCTTTCACCCTTGTTTTCAAATTTCTTTTCGTTTTTCCAATATAAATTTTGTCACAATCACTGCATTTGATCTTATAAATTCCTGATTTGTTTTCGTTTTCAATTTTTCATTTTTATTAGTTCACTTACCATCCATCGAAACACTATAAATTTCAAAAAGTTTAATATAAGATTAGCACCAAAGAATGAATACAGCCTTAACAGGATAATTAAAACCAATAAAAATGAAAAATTGAAAAGGAAGAAGAAGAAGAGTTTCTTCCGATCGACATAACACCAGTCACCAACAAAGTTCTGATGATGAGACAGTTATAGTCTCGAAATCGCGATCAACTTAGAAAATATTTATGAGGAGAGGTAAGAAACATTTAATTTCACCATAAGTAATTTTAATTTATATTAATAAATAATATGTATAATTTAATAAATAACAGTTATATTTGTTTCTAATATTTTTCTAGCACAATGAATTTTTATTGCATTCACAATATTTTCATAGTATTTTTTGTTGGTATATTCACATTACAAATGTAAAATAGGAAGTTATAATTTTTTATAGAGTTCTGATGATTATTATTCATCATTCTCTTTTTTATATACTATTGTATTTTTGGAAATTCTTTACAACATGTGATGCAAAAAAAATTTCTAAGTTCCAATCATACACCATGCGCATGCACCAACAAACGCAAAGCAGTTTACCCTATGGAATCATGGGATGCAGCCAACACCATATTTAACGAACCTAAAAGCTAATCTAACGTCATTTAAGTACTCTAACCTGTGAAAGACCAACCTAATGCAATTTAAGCACTCTAACCTGTGAAAGAATGTAACACCCATAAATAAATAGCAAGTTCTGAAATTCTGAAGTATATGTGTACAGTTAATTAGTACATACTCTATACTGGCTGCACTGGAATATATCTGTGTTGTTGCATGAAATATTAGTTTAAAATCAATATGCCTGCCACATCTTCAACCTAAATATCATAGGAAAATATATCAAAATAACTGTTAGAAAAATGTAAAAGTCACTTTTAAATGGCAAGAAATAATTAAAAAAAAACCATAAGAATAAAATTTGACAGGAGTTTATGAAGGAATTAAAAAAAAGTCGCATCACAGGTTGTAAAGTTTAGCCAGCCATATTTTCTCACTAAACTCTGTCTAAATGCAAATTCTGAATTGTAAAGAAGACATCAATAAAACATGGGACTGAGTAAACATTTGTATTGAATTTTTTTTATTTAATGTGGGTCTGGTGAAACAAATGGACCTCAAAACTTACTTTTTTAAAATAAACATTAAGCAAGTCTAACTATAAAACAGATGGATTATGATGAATGGGGGAAAAAAAATTCATTTTTTCATTTTGAGAATTTTCCTCATCATTGAGGGTTTTCTCCAACCAATTTTAATAATTCATATGAGTTTTGAAAAATGCATAAATGACTATGAACTTATAGTCTATCTGTTTGTAACCAACATTCACAAATTTCCCTTAATTAAAGTTCTCCATCTTTTCTGTCCTCTGTGTCTTCATCTGTTACACCAAATTTCTTCATTGAATTCTGAATGTTATTTTTCCAGATTGTTCTTGGTCTTCCTTTTTTGCTCCTTCTTTCAATTTTCCATGCATAGACAGCCTTTGGTAGTCTTCCATCCTGCATTCTTCTTATGTGTCCATACCATTTTAGCCTTCTGTGTTCAATCTCATCCATTATATTTCTTTCTGCATTCATCCATTTTCTAATTTCTGTATTTCTAATTCTTTCCAGTCGAGACTTTCTGGCAGCTCTTCTCCAAAAATCCATTTCAACTGGAGTTATCAATTAGTTGATTTGTTCTGTTAATGATGTTTTTACCCCATAGTATAGAGTTTAGCATTCCTTTGGTTTTTCTTCCATTACTGATCCTTTTTGCTATTTCTTCTCTTCTTCTTCTTCCTTCCAAGTATTAGGCCAAGGCCTGTTACGATCCTATAGAAAATTTTCCCTCCATCGTTTCATAGGACGGCGCAGTGATCTTCGTCCTCTTGGTATATAATTATAAACAGCTTTGGGGATCCGATTTGAACTCATTCTTTCAAGATGGTGTTTCCAATTTAGTTGGTACTGTTTAATATATTCCAAAATTGGCATGGTCTTCAATTCTTTTAAGATATCGGTGTTCCTTTTCCGATCCCATCTGGTGTAACCCGCTGTTCTGCGCATGAATCTCATTTCACAAGCCGTTATTCTGCTTTCATGTTGTTTTCTTAGTGTCCATGCTTCACTACCATAGGTCAACACTGGTCTAGCCAAAGTGTTATATAAACGTAATCTGGTGTTTTTTTGTACAAGGGATGGTTTCATAACTTGATTAATAATTCCTAAACTTTTATTATAACTAGTAACTTTTTCAGGGATATCCTTTTCATCCCAGATAGAGAGATAATATCCAAGATATTTAAATTGATTAGATCTCTCTAAAATTTTATTCTGGAGACAGATTTTACTTTGTATGGGGTCCTTCCCATGAAATGCCATAATTTTAGTTTTGTTAATTGATATTTCCATATTAAATTTGGCACCTATTTTTTGTAAATTATAAATTGATCGTTGCAAATCATTTTCGGAAAGTGCCAGAAGAGCTAAATCGTCTGCAAAAAGAATAGCATCGAGTTTGAGGTTCCTATTGATGGGTATATATCCTCGTTGTGTTTTCCTCCATTCATTTATTAATTTATTCATGTATATAATGAAAAGCACCGGTGAAAGTCCACATCCCTGTCTTACTCCAGTGTTGATCTTTTCCCAAGAAGATAATTTGCCATCTTGTTTAACAGAGATTTCATTATCTTTATAGATGTTGAAGATATTAGTAATATATTGTTGTGGAACGTTATCATCAGCTAAAATTTGTAGTAATATATTTCTGTCTACTTTGTCAAAAGCCTTTATGAAGTCAACGAAGACGATATGAGTTTCTATATTGAATTCCTTGTGCTTTTCTAATAGTAGTTTTAGAGTAAAGAATCCATCTGTACAAGATCTACCCTTTCTGAATCCATTCTGCTCTTCTCCAATTATATTTTCATAAATTTTCCTCAATTTATTCTTAACTATATTAGTATAAATTTTATATCCAGAGTTCAACAAGCTAATTCCACAATAGTTATCTTTGATTTGGCAACTTCCTTTTTTGAAGATTGGTATTACAATGGATTTGTTCCAGCTTTGTGGTGGTTCTTGTCCTTTCCATATCATATTAAGGAGAATAAGAAATCTGTCTAAAAAATTTTTAGTTGAAAATTTAAATAATTCTTGATTAATGTGGTCTTCTCCGGGAGCTTTGTTACTTTTTAATGATTTAACAACATCAGTTAATTCATCTATAGAAATTTGTTCCAAAGCAGTGTTATTAGAGATTGGTATTTGTAATAAATCATCCTTTTGTGTCCATAAATGATGAAAGTAGTTAAGCCAAGATTCTTTAGATATACAATTTAAATGTGCATTTTCTCTTGAATCATTATTTAAATTTTTTAAAACTTTATATATTTTTGGTTGAGGCCTAGTGATATCATTTTCCAAAAATGAGACAAATTGTTTGCTATTTCTTTATTTGATATTCCATCTTTCTCTATAATAAATCCCAAATAACAGAAACTATCGCTCTTCAATATATAACAAAAAATAAATTGACTAAATACCACTCACCTGTTAACTAATCTTATATTTGTACTAAATTATTAGTTAGGTCCCATTTCAGTTAGACATAAAGAAGTGATATCATCTACCAAATTAGTAGCATGAAACATATTTTTAATGCTTTTTACTTCCATTTTACAATATCAAAACAGTGATTTGCTTTATAGAGATTTGATCTCTTATCGGTGGACTAGTGGTTATGCTCCTTGCCTCTGGTCCCGAGTTCAAACCCGGCTGGGGTCGATGGATTTTTTTAGGATGGAAAAATCCAAGGAGCAAGTGCTCCGGGAGTAAGCCGTGGGTCCTGAGTCTGAAGATTTTTCAGGCTCGTAAAAGATCCTTAAGCCTGAACAAAAAGGCCTCTAAGCAAAATTTACCGAATTTTCCCATCCTAGTACTGCCTTGGTTTCCTACATGGCAGTATGAGGCAGAACGCTGACCACGGACCACTCAAATGACATCTGTACAAAAACAAGTGTAACTAAATTATCATGGTTCAAATTCTTCTCTGTAGGGGGAGAGCGCCTAAGTCTCTGTTAAGGGAAACATGGGCTTACAAGATACAAGAAGATATACTTATGTGCAAGATCAAATAGATTGCTCAGTACTGTGTTTGAATTCAGACAAAATAGGAAATAGTGATTTGAAATTCATCGGAGAACATTTTTTGACAACTCATCTCATAAATTTTGTGTTTTCACAAAACTGTGACTGAAGATGGACATGATTACGTTTGAAACTGCAGTTTCGTGAAATTACATGAAATTTATTATGTGAGTTGTCAAAAAATGTTTTCCGGTGAATTTCGATGATTATACATCATAATGTTTACTTCCCAATATTAATTGAACATAAATAGTGATTTGTTAATTTTTTCGGTTTCTTTCTTCTTGATCCGCAATTTTTTTCTTGTTTTATAGTTAGACTGCTTAATATTTACAAGTTTGAAGGTCTACTTTTTTCACTGGAGCCATATTTTGTTCATGTTAACACATACCTTCTCACATTTTGAGAAATAAGTGATATAAGAATAGTGAAATGACAACCAGAATGATATATTTATCTGTGGTAAAATGAGAATTTTCACTTTCATTAGCTCAGTATTTGAGTGTTTTTATTTTACAAATATAAAGACATACAATGCTGTACCTTAAGAAATTGTTCCTACAAGATATTTTATGTTATTTGAGAGTTTTATACCCAAATAAAAAAACTATCAGTGACACAACCTTTTCTTATGATTGATTGCTTCCAGGAAAGCACCTCACGTTCACTAACATATGAGACTTTTAATTGACTGTATAAATTAAAAGAACTTTACAAAATTCAGAAGTGGGAAGTCTGCAGGCATACTCTTGTTCAAGTCCAAATTTTCTTAATGATCATACAGTCATAAATTAGAAGGATGGAGATGACAGTTGTAAAATATATTCACTTAGAAAATTTGGATTCAGATAGAGTGGAACTTTCTGTCTCATAATTTTATGTTTATTTTCTATTCAACAAGAACATACTTTGATGTTATACTTTAAATTAACACTTTCCAGAATTGGATATAGTTTAATTTTAGAAAGAGAAATTAAGTCGAACCCTGGATCTCTAGCTCTGTATGCCAGTGCAATAACCATTACACCATTCAAACTTCCAATATGAATGTCAAATTTCTTTCCACTTATATAATTCTTCTATTCAAAGTATTTTTTTATTGAGAATTTAAATTTAAAACGCCATCTGATGACTTCTATTCGAAGTATTTTTATTGAGAATTTAAATTTAAATTCTCAATAAAAACACATTGAATAGAAATCGTCAGATGGTGTTGTTGATATTGATGACTATTGGCCTTCAGATGAAAGGAGAATTGTATAAGTGGAAAGAAATTTGACGTTCCTATTGGAAGTTCGAATGGCATAATGGTTTTCACACTGGCATCCAGAGCCAGAGATCTGGGGTTCAAACTTCCGGTTTAAACGTAATTTTCCTTTCTAAAATTAAAGAACATATTTATTTATAAATAATAAATGCATGCAGTTTTATCATCCAAATAAGATTCTTAATTAAATTTCCCTACATACATTTTTCAATCATTAATTTTTTATAAATCTCAAAACCATCATTATAACAATAAATTAGAATGTAGTATAGAACTATATAGAATGAAATGTACAGTGGACATAGACTATTGATTTTCCAAACATAGGAGTCATTAGGTATTTTTAAATTTGTTTTCTTACTGTTGTATCAGATATATAAATCTGTTTATTCCTTTTTAATAGCAATGGCTTGTTTCTTTTGGTACTATTAAAATAGCAAGAATGAAATTATTTTTGTTGCCAATAAGGTTTGTCCTAGTTATTCTCTGTCCAACGTAAGAAGCACACTTTGACATTTAACTTCCGAATGTTTTACTCCACGTAGCACGTGTAAGAATGTAGGCAAACTTGTTACAAACCGATAAATTAATGCACAACAATCGTTATAATTTTTAATGTTGCAGAATGTATCAACATTTACAATGGTATGTCGAAAACTAATTCAATTATAATTGTTCATATTAAACAAATTAATTCAAATCAAACATTTAAGTTAAAATAACTGAGTTAACATAAACTACCCGACAGCTGCCATATTTGTAACTGACATTCAACTTCTCAAGAATCGTTCAGTTTCAAACAAATGCAAATTTTTAGTTAGTCTCCGACCTTCGAAGAAATATGTAGGTATATACTGTATTCTGCTCAACTATAGTTAACATAAATAGCTTTAAATACGTAATTATATTAATCAAGTACATGATCTATTTTTTCGCTTCTGCTGAACTGTGCTTTCGTCATGAACAAATCGCAGTAACTGCAGCAATCATGTGCTCCATGGATTTATTTTCCTTCAGGAAATGATGTGTCTTTCTTAGGCTGGACAGAAAATAGTATTGCATTTTTCTGAATTAATACTAATTTTATATATTCTATATGTTTACAAAATATTTCATTTTATTGTTAAACTAAATGAATGTCCACACACATTCATCCTTTATTTATTACTAAACCCTAACCAAAAGCAATGTAAAATTCATTGAATGGGTTGTAGAAAGCAAAATTTAGGAATGGATGACTGCACTTGTTTTTGTTCAGCTAACACTAAACCCGTACTTTCGAGTTAAACAACTGGGACCTTCATATAATAGAAATCAGTATAACAGCGAAAAAAAAAAGTTTAACTAGCTAAATACAATGATATGTGTAAATAAATAAGTCAGCAATGATGAGACACGGTGGAACCATTTAATACATATGCTGTTTATATGAGAGGAAGCCATCTCTAATTCCATTTATACCTAACTTCACTGCATATGTGGCAATGAATAAAATGTTCCTTTATTATATTAATGGGATAAAAGAAATATAAATGCTTTAGTCAGGATATTTACAATTTGTTTTTAGCAGTCAATTAAAAATCTGAATATCAATAATGAATTAATCACTTATAGTGGATTTTCCATCTATTTTTGGTTCAATTGCATTTTATTACTCTTAGAAGATTAATTAAGTGTAGATTAAGTTCTCAATAGGGAATGTTTCAATAAAAGAGGCATTGGATGCAATTCAAGAAGTAATTTTTTCAAAGTAGTGATTGAATCTTCCGAGTGAATACAGTAAAATCTCATTAACCTGCATATCCCTTAAAACAAACTTGTATTCAAAAAATAAAATTTTATAATAAGCAGTCTCAAGACAATCCTTGAGAATGTCGGACGCAATCTTTGGCAAAACGTCGGGGAAACAACAAGACTCAAGACCACAGCCAATAGCCTGGAAATCTTCAAGGTCATACTAACTCCGGCCATGAAAGCCTAAGTCAATATATTTACAATAAAAATTCTCAAACATGTTATTGCATTACTTATTTTAGGAATTCACACTGTGAGGTATATTCATTTAGGTAGAATTTTTTATCACTCTCCTCATATTGTTCTTCTTAATTGACTATAAACTAGTCTTAGAACATAGTTTTTGTTCAATCCTCAGTATTGTCACGACCGTTGTTCTTAAAGACGACAGAACACGGTCGTGACGATACTGAGGATGGAACAGAAACTTTGTTCCGAAACTAGTTTATAGTCAATTAAGAGGAACAATATGAGGCGAGTGATAAAAAATTCTGACCTAAATGTTATTGCATACTGTATTTAGGTTCATTTTGTTTCTTCAAATAATTTCATTTTTTAGAAAAGTTTATCTGAAATCCCAGGCTATTCTCAACTTTCCATCACTGTTCCATTCTACCTGTTATGAATTCTGCAAGAGGCACTTGATAGTGTGTGTCATTGATTTTGTTGAACAAAGTAGTAAATAAAGAAATTTCAGTGTACAATATGGCATAGTACTAGAAGCATGTGTCATAAGCATGAATTAATAGTAAAATAGATTTGTGAAAAATCACAAATGAAAATAGTTTCTTCGGAAATATTTTACAACATGTGATGCGAAAAATGTTTCTAAGTTCCAGTCATACACCATGTGCATGCTCCAACAAATGCAAAGTGGTTTGCACTATGGAATCATGGAATGCAGCCAACATATACACGATATTTGACAAACCTATAAGCTAATCTAACACAATTTAAGTACCCTAATCTGTGAAAGACCAATGTAAAGGCTAACCTAATGTAATTTAAGCACTCTAACCTGTGAAAGAATGCAATGCCCAAAAATAAATAGTAAGTTCTAAAATTCTGAAGTATATGTGTACAGTTAATTAGTACATACTCTATGTTGGCTGTACTGGAACACACCTTTGTTGTTGCATAGAATATTTGTTAAAATCAATATGGCTGGCACATCTTCATGCTAGGTATGTAGTTTAATAAATTATATTTTGAAGAGAAAAATTTTCGCCTAGACCGAGACTCGAACCCGGGACCTTTGGCTTGCCGGGCCAAATGCTCTACCAACTGAGCTACCGAGGCAAGTTACGATCTAGATGCAAATTTTTCTCTTATATACGTTGTAATTCCCTATCACCAAATGCTTTTGAAACCATTGTTTCTATCTTTGCAAATGGCGGCTTCTTAGTTAAGAAGACATTTATTGGGAATTTAACATTACTTTATAAAGCTAGTAAGGCTTCTAATGATGTTTTTATTATTAATTTAACATTTCTCAATGAAAGATAAATTATATTTTGAAGAGAAAAATTTTTGCCTAAAAAAATTTTTCTCTTCAATATATAATTTATCTTTCATTGAGAAATGTTAAATTAATAATAAAAACATCATGTAGTTAAATATTTTAAAAAATTGAAGTAATCATTAGAAGAAATGTAAAAATCATTGTAAATGGTGGGAAATTTGAAAAATGGAACCCTAAGAATAAAATTTGACAGGAGTTTATGAAGGAATTTAAAAAAGTCACGTCACAGGTTGTAAAATTTAGCCGTTTCTTCAAATCTGTCAAGAGAAAGGATTAATACTGTACAATCAACAGAGGTAATGTATAGTTAAAAATTGTTTTAATGAAATTTGGTCTTGTTCTTTATACCTGTTAATTTGAAAACTCTGATCTCTAATTGGTCTCGATTAATGAGGTTTTATTGTATAATATATGTTACTAATTCACTACCAAAATCCCAATATGTTTGGTCATCTTTCATCTTTGCTAGTAATCTTTTTTATATTCAATTAAGATTTATGGAATTAAATTTCAAAACCTGCCAAGTATGGAACCTGGACCTGCTAGTGAGGGAGCAGGCATGCTAGCACAGCAGCTATTTATGAAATATAATATTTTACAAGCTGTATATATATATATTTTTTTTTTTTTTTTCTACCGCACATTTTCATATCTTAGCTCATACCCCACTGAAATCTTTAGGAGCATTTTGTATTTATTTATGTACATTTAATATTTATAATACATACAATTTTATTATCATTAAAAGTAAAGGTATACAGTTAACAATATTCAATTTTAGGAAGTGCTATTTTGAGGTTATTTTAATTATATTATTTTTAGTCTGATCATTTTACCTCAACAGAATTGTTTTGAAACGTGTCCAAGAACAAATCAACATTAATATTGAGGTAAGATGATCAGACTAAAAATAATATAATACTGTTAACAAGTCATGAAGTCCACAGGAGATATGAATACATTTATTGTATGTCCAGAAATTTTTCCAATATATATTTTGGCCCTGTTTGAACCCTGGCTGGGACAAGTTTCCTGGGTTTTTTTGGGGTTTTTTCTCGCCTGTATGACAAATGTCAGAAACTTTAAATGCCCAAATGGTTCCCAAACATCATATAGATTAAGTTTAGGAATAAGGACTCTCCTGGTGCACCACTGTCATCATTGTAACCCATCATATCATCGGGGTGGTGTAACCCCACCTTCCAGGCACTCCAACCACAGAAGTGGGTTACATTAAGCCAATGTCAGGAGAGAATACCAGGAATGTCAAAATGACAACCTGGGCATTGAATAAAAATAAAATTAAGTTGGCTGGGTGTACCTCAAGATTAATTCTGGATTTAAAGGAATGAAAAAAAAAATCTCCAACCCTATAATGCCTGTAGCTGAACACAGGTCATTTAATCCTTAGAGTTGTTACCTTGCTGTCTGAGACATCTGACCCAGTTTTAGTGTTAAAAGTATACCTTTCCACAGACTAATATTTTTTTTATTATCTATAGTGTATGTCACTTATTAATATTGTTACGTGTCGTGCATAGCGGCATTTGAATTGCGCGGGCAAGTTAGGTGACCCCGCAGAGCCGCTGAATTGTCTGGAATGTGCTGCCAGACGTTTCTACCGGCCTCTCCCTTCCCCTTGGAGAAGGATCACATGTCAGGCGGATTCCGGGCCTGACCCCCCCCTCGCAATTGCACAAAGCCATTTCGAGAGCTTTCCTCCCGCTTACATAAACGCGCCGCAGACGAGGGAAGCAAGCCAGTTAGTGTAGCGATTAGTGCTTTGTTGGATGGCGAGAGGTTACAATGGTAAGTTGAAACTGTGAGGAAGTTACTGTGTCTGTAATTGTGTGATAAGTGATTTGATAAACTTTAAAAGAAGAATAGTTGTAAGATAAAATTGTGATTGGAGATTTAGTGATAATTGTGAGAAGAAAATAAAGTGAAAAGAAAAATTTTACATAACGTCAGTGTATTTATTTAAGTCCAAATAAGTAAAAGGAAAACCCTGTGCCATTTAGTGACAATATTCTCTTTATTTCTTGTTGTTTAGGATTCTTACATCTTTTCATTCTCTCTAAACCCTCCCCTCTCCCCATGTTTCATTTTGATCAAAAGTTTCAAAATTTCCTTCTTTTGAAATTGACTCTGGTTTATTAAAACATTCCCAAAATCACAAGAACTCACTATTCCTATGAAATTTACTTTTTAAAACTTGATATTCTACAAATTATAAAATATATTATTTTAACTTTTCCTAATTGGATATTATGAAAATTGATGTGATTTGATCAACAATTTTGCTACATTAAGAGAGAATGCTATATACATATGGCAAAAAATTTATCTAAATCCTATGACACTGTGTACAGGATAATTATTAAAGCCAGCAGCCAAAGTAATTTTTAAAAAGTTACACTAGTCTTACATAGCATCTAATTACCATACAATTATTTCTATCAAAATAAATTTAAATACATTAACAATAAATTGCTACAATTGAAGGGTTTGGGGCAACATAATGATAAAACCACATAAATACATTTTCCATTTTGCTAATCTTTTATCAAAGACCTCTGTCTGTTTAATATTTTATGAAAAAAGTTGTAGGGCCTCCAATGACTGCATGTGCTACGAAGACTTTGCTTAACTACATGTATTTTTTGTAGTAAATTTTGATGTCCATTTTTTTTGTGATTTGTAACTAACTTATGTTGCCCTAAGCCCTTCATTTATTATTCGCAACATGATGATTATGCATCAATATAAATGCAATATAAATTTTCTAAAACATACCAAACAATAAATTAGTATTAATACCACCAACTATATACAATTTCTATCACTTTGTCACTACAAAGGGACAAATACTGCTACATAAAAATGGCAATTCATTCAATTTCCATTCAGTCTGGCAATACCAACTGCACCTCATTAAAATAAAAACAATGTAGGAAAGGAAGATTTGACTATTAATCAATAACCAAGGTCAGTTTTATTCAGTGGTTTATTCTTGTTATTTCTTGTTTGATCAAAATTACAATGGGAAGTAATATTATGAGGTAATTTTCAATTTATAAATGAGTTCAATAAAATGTTTTTATATCTTATCTCATTAAGTTCTGTGTTTTCACGATACCAGTTTCAAAGGCTATTTGACTTCATCTTCAGTCAAATTCAAACTGTTGAAATTTTGCAGTTACCATCATCTTTCAAATTGCCATCTGGTGCAGATTTTATGAACTTGGAGAATAAATTTTGCTCCCCAGGAACTTCAAAATTCATAGTTCTATATTTGTTCTTCTGAATGTATATCTTTTCCCAAACTGATAATTCCAAAGGCTTCTCTAAATGTCTTAAAAGTTTAGTTTTTCTTTCAATTATATGATTCTCTAGCAAACTATGAGCTGCAATTGCAGTTCATAAAATGGTGGTAATGACAACATTTCAACAGTTGGAGTTTGAATGAAGATAAAAGCAAATGGCCTTTGAAACCGGTATTGTAAAAACACTTAACTTTATGAGGTGAGATGTAAAAGCATTTTATCCAAACTCACTTATAAACTTGTTACTTCTGTTGCAAGAATTTTTTTATAAAATAAAACTGATCTTGCAAATGGCACTTAGTAATGGAATTTTTAAGAACCATGCAAACATTTTGTATGGTCCAATCAGATTTCTACTTTTGTTAACGATTATTATTAGGGAACAGATTTTTACATGCTGAAAGTTAAGATTTCAACATAATATAAGACTTTTTTTTTTAATCAATTGAAAATAATTTGTTTACAGCTTTATAAATACAACTTCAAAAAGTTGTTTAATGATTTTTATGAAATCTAGCAACATAACCTTGTCATTACACATGTTACTTTTGCATTAGGAAATAAACTATCTTCCATTTACATTAGAATATACTAATCTACGTTGAAATCTTAACTTTTACACATAAAAATCATTTCCCTGACGATTACAATGTTAAAACAAATTCTACATGGATTGAGATGATATATAAGATAAAAAAGATATTTACTTTTTTGTATATCTTATATAATCTATATTAAGGCCTAAATAAGCTCCTAGTAAAAGCATTTATACTCTGTTACCTAAATATCCTAACCATTTTTCAAATTTAAGATATTATTTTGTAATAAAATATCTTCAATATATACATTTTACCTCAATATTAATTTTATCTCAAACTTGCCAACCCGAATAACTATTTAAAATAAATTTAATTTATACAAATGAATAAGAAGAAAGTTTAAAATCAGTACTACTTTCTTAAATTACCCCTATTTTGAAATTTCACATAGTGCCTTTTCTTATGATTTGAATTTTGAGAGAATTAAACTAATATTTAATATGTTTGTTAAATATTATTCACTGAGAGTAGTTAATAATAATAATAATAATAATAATAATAATAATAAATAATAATAACAAGAACTAATCATTATAGTTAAAAAATTAATTTATTAAATTGACGTTTCAATCTCCTTGTGTGAGATCATTTTCAAAATATGGTCGTTTTATAATACATAGTTACCATCACCAAGACAATTTTTTTTTTGTTTTTACAAATTTAAATGAACAAATTTAAAATTTAATTTATGATTACAAATATTTTAACAAGGAACTTTAAAATTGAAATTTTAAATTTCTTCATTTAAGTTTGTAAAAAAAAAAATTGTCTTGGTGATAGTAACTATGTATTATAAACAACTATGTCTTGAAAATGATCTCACACAAAGAATTGAAACGTCGACTTAATAAATTAATTTTTTAACTGAGATAACGATTAGTCTTCTTCTTCTTCTTCCTTCCAAGTATTAGGCCAAGGCCTGTTACAATCCTATAGAAAATATTAGTTCTTATTGTAATTATTAGAATTAAACTAGCATAATAAATATTTGAATTTTAAGAGAATTAAACTAACATAATATAAAGAGTGTAAATGAATTATACCACACAATTTTAACTGTTTACAGAATGGCCTTACACAAGAGATACAGAATTAGTGATCAGTAAAGTAAAATGACTGAGTTATAAGGAACGTAAAGTAAGTAAAGGTTGCCAATGAAACAACATAAAAATGAGAGGCATAATTTGTACTATACCCTGGAAAACCTAACTGTTAATAATTGTAATTTTTTTAAATTCCTCATGATCATCATCATCTACATGGTAACCCGTCAGCCTGTTCTGCTCTCAGAATTCATCTTCCCATCATCTTCTAGGACGTCCCATCTCTGAGAGATACGAGTAATATATTTTTTACTTGCATGGGCTACCAACCCATCCACATAACTCCATTTCAAGAGGACCTGGTGATTTGTGATCGAGGTTTTCTTCCCGCGCCGTAGCCGAGCGGTTAAGGTAGGAAGCCTTGGCGCAGAGCTACGGGACTTGCGCTGGTTTGAGTCTCCATGGGGGAAGAAATTTTCTCATGGTATTTCGGCCAGTATGTGACCGGTGCCCACCCAGCATCGTGAGGCAATTGGGTAGCTACAATAAGTAGCGGCTCCAGGTTGAGGAACCAGCTATAACGGCTGGGGGACTCGACATGCTAACCACATGTCACCCCTACACTGGCTGTTGATCATCTACCTCTGTGATTGACACATGTGGATGTGAAGGGCCAGCAGCCGGCTGGTAAAAGGGCAACGGCTGAAAAGTGGAAAGACCCTCAATCGGAATCGGTTTTCTTCCTCTAGAGCAGGTACCTTTACACGGTTAAAGAGACTGCTCTTCCCTTTTGCTGGTTTTCTCTTCCGTCTTCTTTGCCGTTGAGAACATATTGTTCTTCTTCCGCCTTTAAATTCCTGTCTTTAATATTATAGTGGTTTTTCTCAATCTTAATGATACATATTAAATTATTAATAATCAAATTTCCCAGTCCCATATTACTGTATCAACATCAGAAAGTGTTTGTTTGGTTTAAGTGTATTGTGTCATGGATGATGATAAGAGAAGGGACAAGGTGAAATTCAGCACAGCACATAACCTATTCACACATTGAAAAGCATCATGGGAACTGCAGGCTAAATGTCCCAATCCAATGAACTTATCACTTTCAATGCACACGAAGGAATTGCAATAAAGATTAAAATGATAGCACGGGCAATTGTTCATGCAACTTCAATTGTCCTTCAAGTAAAAAATCATTTCCATATCTTCGAATTATAGAAACCAAAATTGATAAACCTAAAGCCCCTTCACCTTCTCAACATATATATATATATAGCAGAGGGATTTCAAATTTAAATCAGGCACAATCTAGCAATTAAATATTGTACACTGCTATACCTCCTACATCGAAGATTGAAAATTTTAACCCCACCAAGATTTGAACCAGATCCGGTAGCTAGGAGGCAGACATGATAATATAACTAACTCACTGACATTATCAAATCCATAGGTTCATGGCCACGCAGACATAAGCTCTCCATACATCCCTAATCTGACAAATAAATAAATGTGTATATATATTTATATCATAAATTTGGGAATTTTTAACATTATGAGGTTTTATTAATAAGAATTAAATGAATCGTGAATTCTTCTTACCTCATACTTCTATGTTTTTTTAAACATAGCACTGCAGTATCAGCGACCATCGTCACCATCCTCAGCTGAGGATGGTGACAATGGTTGCTGATACTGCAGTGCTGTGTTTAAAAAAACAGAAGTATGAGGTAAGAAGAATTCACGATTCATTTATTTCTTATGTATGTATATATATATATATATATATATATATATTTGAAGAGAAAAGTTATATGCTCAGACTGGGAATAACAGTGTATATAAGAGAAAAATTTGCATTTAGATTGGAGTGTGCAGGTAGTTCAGGGGAAGAGCATTGACCTAGAAAACCAAAGGTCCTGGGTTCAAACCCCAGTCTGAGAGCATAATTTTTCTCTTCAAATATAATTTATCCATCAGTGAGATGTATAAAATGTATATATACTTATCTATTTATTAAACAATGCAAACCCTAAAAATGAGAGTATTTTGAATGTCTAACATAGTTGAACTTTGGCTGTATACAAAATTAATTAGTGTATTTCTATCCTACAACTTGCTAATTCTTAATTTAGCTTGAATGATATTCTTTCACTAGAATTGAATTTATTTTAAACAGAGAGTTGATTAAATCTAACAAGTTTTATAATTAAAACCTGGTATATCATCTATCAATCCAGATTTGATGCATCTTTGGTAAAACCCTTTATCTTACATATAAAATATCCTTTATACTTCCCAAAATATAATATTAAAATATATACTGATATAAAACTATAATGCATTCTATATGAATACTAAAGTAATTTATTTATTCTTTCTTTTTTTAATTATAGGTACATGAAATTTAATGGTATGAATTATAGGTACTTGAAATTTAATGATAGTTATTCTGTAAAGTTCAAATTAACACTTAGGGTCGCATGCAAATACATTAGTCTCTACTCAAATTATTTCCAATCACTGGTGAGCTAACTCCCCATGAGCATGTGCAAAGATCGAATTAGCTACCCACAAACTGGTCATGCATGAAAGTCGTCGTTTTCGTAATATTGGCAAGAAATTACCCAGAATTCTCAGTGATAAAACCACTTCCGTTATTTTCGTCTGCTATAGAGGAATGCATTTATGCTTGCGTCCCGCAAATAATAACGTATACTACGACGTCTGCATCGTGCAATATTATGCCGATTCTCCTGTTCTTCCAGTTGAATTCTTTGGTAGACTCTATCAAATTCCTCTTCTCTGCGTATACCGAAAACATGATCAAAATCTTCAAGGTCCGACATCTTGGATAAAGCAGCAGCAAGGTTTCAAACCACGTCGGTTCCCATCGGGTTGCTCACGATTCGTTCTCTGCAAAGTCACCTCACCAGGTAGCTTAGGAATTTTGACAATTATTATCGCATGAACAGATTTTTGAGTACGCAAAAATCTGTTCATGCGATAATTGTTAAAATTCCTAAGCTACCTGGCGAGGTGACTTTGCAGAGAACGAATCGTGAGCAACCCGATGTGGTTTGAAACCTTGCTGCTGCTTTATCCAAGATGTCGGACCTTGAATACTTCGATCATGTTTTCGGTATATGCGGAGAAGAGGAATTTGATAGAGTCTACCAAAGAATTCAACTGGAAGAACAGGAGAATCGGCGTAATATTGCACGATGCAGACGTCATTTACGGTATTATTTGCAGGACGCAAGCGTAAATGCATTCCTCTAGCAGTCGAAAATAACAGAAGTGGTTTTATCGCTGAGAATTCTGCGTAATTTCCTGCCAATATTACGAAAATGACGTCTTTCATGCATGACCAGTTAGTGGGTAGCTAATTTGATCTTTGCACTTGCTCACGGAAAGTCAGCTCACCAGTGATTGGAAGTAATTTGAGTAGAGACAAATGTATTTGCATGTGGCCCTTAGTCTATATGGGTACTTGTAAAAGAGCAGAAAAAAAAAGCTTTTGCATGAAAGTCAAATACAATTATGATATAATAATGCTGCACCATTTTATTTCCCTATAATTAAAGACAACAGAATAAAATACATATAATAAAATCATGATATTAAATATTGAGATGCTTATTAAAATTCTATAAGTTTGTTCTTCAAGTGCAGAATTAGAATTCGCACATAAACATATATACTTTTTTAAGGTACAAATAACTGCAATAAAAAAATGTGCAAACATGATGGTATACATAATACAGCATACATATAGAGACTTGATACACAGCTACTTTTCACGGATAATAGAAATTTGTCTTCACTTATATATCCTACTTTTAACTATCATAATAATTATTGCAAGAGAATATGAAAAAAAGGGATTGATTAATTTACCTTAAGAGGTTGTGGAAGTTAACAAAACCAAACAGAAAACTAAAACTTTTCAGACAAGTCTTGAAAATGTTAACTATGACATCCATCTGAAAAAATCTTAATTTTCAGTGGATTTTATTTTAAATAAAGTGATTCACTCCTTTGTTTTATACTACCTAGATTTTTAACCCTAAGGGAATTTACCTAACTTCTATCATAATTATCTTCATTTGGAAAATATTTTCCTTTTTATGCAATTGCTTACTGTGCTATAAGTCCATATTAACACAAAATATAATTTATACCACAGTTATAATGTATTCAGTGGTTTGTCATTGCCATGAAAATATGTCATTCCCCTGCTAGTACATCCCAATTCAAGCATCATTCCTGAGAACTAGACATACTAGTAGTGACAATCTACAGAGTGAAACAAAAAGGCATGTCAAAAATTTGGGAAAACATTTCTTGCAGGTAGGACATAAAAAAGTCTTATATTGACATAGGTCCAGAAATGCTTTATTTCCTTTTTAGAGCACTTTTTCTACAGCTGAACCCCATACAAGAACACTTAATAACAGAACCATGGGGAAGAGAAAATCACAGAAAATGTTCAAAATGGCCTCAGTTAGCTCCAATGCATCCATCAACCCGCCGTCGCATGGACTGCCCAATGCGCTGATGTAGACCTGGCACCTTCCAGAATACAAGCACGAAGAGTCTATGATATTTTACGGACTATAAGACACATTTTTTCTTCGAAACATTGCCTCCAAAATTCAGGTGAAATTAATATAAAAATGTCCAGAGTTTGATTTAAAATTCCTGCCAGTCTTAAAAATGACCATATATTCAATCCTGCGAAAAATCTATCTCTATCTGGCAACATTGGATTCAACTGGCAGCAGCAGTGCACCGTTGCGATGAACATGAGTTGCGGGGATTCACAAACTTGCTAACACTGTCTTCTTGTTCTAGATCAGTTTAGTAGTCATTTGAAAAATTCTGTGAAAGAGAAATTGAGACTGGGAAATACAGAGCTTGCTGTTATTCCGGGAGGACTTACTTCACAATTGCAACCTCTTGATGTCTTGATAAATAACCAATTTAAAATGTATATGAGAGAGGAATAGAGCAAATGGATGAAACCCAACATGAATTCACGCGAAGAGAGCTTTAAAAGATCTACAATCAAATAAGTGTGTCAGTGGATAAAACAGTCGTGGTCTAGAGTGAGAGAAAACATTATTCTTAAATCTTTCAAGAAGTATGACATAAGTAACGCTCTCAATGGCAGTGAAGACCATGTTATATATGAACAGGACAACGTTGGCAAGGAAGAAGAAGAAGATAGTTCAGATGATGATTTTCAGGGAATTTAAAGGCCAGTTCAGTTTTATAAACTAAGATTCTTTTTTTTAGTCTGACTTTGCAATCTAATAATAAAAATGGTAAAAACATTTTTTTAAAAAATGCTAAAAAATCAAGGTGTGTCATATAGTCTGTAGGGGTCTTATAGTCCGTAAAATATGGTACATCTTGAATTGAAGTTGCATAAAAAAGAGATTTCAAATGTCTCCACAAATAAAAAATCTAGTGGATTGAATTCAGGAGAGCGCAGAGGCCAAGGAAGAGGTGGATTCTCCTGACGTAAACCCACTAGATTTTTGTGGGGACATTTGAAATCTCTTGTTTATGGAACTCCAGTTCATGATGTAGAGACTCTTCATGCTCGTATTCTGGAAGGTTGCCAGACAATACGAAATTCTCCAGGTCTACATTAGGGCATTAGGGAGTCTATGTGACGGTAGGTTGATGGATGCATTGGAGCTAATGGAGGCCATTTTGAACATTTTCAGTGATTTCCTGTTTCCCCATCATTCTGTTACTGAGTGTTCTTGTATGGGGTTCAGCTGTAGAAAAAGTGCTCTAAAAAGAAAATAAAGCATTTCCGGACCTATGTCAATATAAGACTTTTTTATGTCTTATATGCAAGAAATGTTTTCCTAAATTTTTGACATACCTTTTTGTTACTCTCTGTATACTACTGTTATATATTTAGAATGTATTTAAAAAAGCAATAATTTAAGTTTTTATTTGTTAAAAATTAATATTTTTCAGTTGTTTGCATGGCCCTTATACAATAAATATAACAAACTGTTTTTTCTATCAGCCCTCCAGCTGAGGTATATTGCACAGTACTATCCTTCACGTAACTCTTTTAACAAGAAACTTCAAAATAACAACAATTGGTGCTTTTTGAAGATATTAATAACAAATTGTACTTTAACAAAGTCACCTAGAAAGTAATTATTCCCTAATTAATAACATCATAACGTCACAGTGCAAATATATCATACTACAACATTCATTCATATGTGATGATTCTAATAAACTTATCTTGAGATATCACAAGAATACCTCATTGCTTCCATTTTGGGGTATGGCATGTTTAAAGTGCAGAAAAAATAATCAATCTGAACACTTCATCTATCAGAATTAAATACTTACAGCTGTTTGTAAAGATGAAATTTAAGGAGGCTTTAAAAACAAATATTGTTAAATTATGTCCCACAATAAACATAATCTTAATATAAACATTGAAAGACGCCTCCTGGCTTTATAAAGTAAAGGTCTAGGCAAAAATTTTTCTCTTCAAATATAATTTATCCTTCAGTGAGCAGTGTTAAATTAATAATAAAAACGTCAATAGAAGCCCTATTGGCTTTATAAAGTAGTGTTAAATTCCCAATAAATGTCTTCTTAACTAAGAAGCCGCCATTTGCTAAGATAAAAGTAAAGGTTTCAAGCATTTGGCACGAGGGAATTACAACATATATAAGAGAAAAATTTGCATCTAGATTGCGACTTGCCTCGGTAGCTCAGTTGGTAGAGCACTTGGCCCAGAAAGCCAAGGGTTCCAGGTTCGAGTCTCGGTCTAGGCGAAAATTTTTCCCTTCAAATATAATTTATAAAGTAATGAGGTTTTTATTATTAATTTAACATTTCTCAATGAAAGATAAATTAAATTTGAAGAGAAAAATTTTCGCCTAGACCGGGACTCGAACCCGGGACCCTTTTTAAAAAAAAAATTTTTCTCTTCAAATTTAATTTATCTTTCATTGAGAAATGTTAAATTAATAATAAAAACCTCATTAGAGGCCTTACTGGCTTTTAAAAGTAATGTTAAATTTCCAATAAATGTCTTCTTAACTAAGAAGCCGCCATTTGCAAAGATAGAAACAATGGTTTCAAAAGCATTTGGCGATAGGGAATTACAACGTATATAAGAGAAAAATTTGCGTCTAGATCGCAACTCGCCTCGGTAGCTCAGTTGGTAGAGCACTTGGCCCGGAAAGCCAAGGGTCCCGGGTTCGAGTCCCGGTCTAGGCGAAAATTTTTCTCTTCAAATTTAATTATCTTTCATTGAGAAATGTTAAATTAATAATAAAAACCTCATTAGAGGCCTTACTGGCTTTTAAAAGTAATGTTAAATTTCCAATAAATGTTCTTCTTAACTAAGAAGCCGCCATTTGCAAAGATAGAAACAATGGTTTCAAAGCATTTGGCGATAGGGAATTACAACGTATATAAGAGAAAAATTTGCGTCTTAGATCGCAAACTCGCCTCGGCTTAGCTCAGTGGTAGAGCACTTGGCCGGTGTGTAGCCAAGGGGTCCCGGGTTCGAGTCCCGTTCTAGGCGAAAATTGTTCTCTTCAAGTTTAATTTATCTTTCATTGAGAAATGTTAAATTAATAATAAAAACCTCATTAGAGGCCTTAACGGCTTTTAAAAGTAATGTTAAATTTCCAATAAATGTCTTCTTAACACTAAGAAGCCGCCATTTGCAAAGATAGAAACCATTTGGCTCAAAAGCAATTGGCGTTAGGGAATTACAACGTATATAAGAGAAAAAAATTTGCGTCTAGATCGCAACTCGCCTCGGTAGCTCAGTTGGTAGAGCACTTGGCCCGGAAAGCCAAGGGTCCCGGGTTCGAGTCTCGGTCTAGGCGAAAATTTTTCCCTTCAAATATAATTTATAAAGTAATGTTTAAATTACTTATTTTAGGAATTCACACTATGAGGTATATTCATTTAGGTAATGTTTAAATACCCAATAAATGTCTTCTTAAATAAGAAGCTGCCAATTGCGTAATCAAGTAAAGGCTCGTAGCATTCGGTGCTCAGAAATTAACAATGTATAAGAGAAAAATATGCATTTAGATTAAAGTTCTCAAGTAGCTCAGTTGGTAGAGCATTGGCATAGAAAGCCAAAGGTCCTGGGTTTAAACCCCAGTCTGAGCGTATAATTTTTCTCTTCAAATATAATTTGTCCTTCAGTGAGAAGAATTAAATTAATAATAAAAACATTGAAAGAAACCCTACTGGCTTTATAAAATAGCATTTAAATTCCCAATAAATGTCTTCTTAAATAAGAAGCCGCAATTTGCGTAATCAAAGAAAAGCTTGTAGTATTCGACAATCAGGAATTAACAATGTATAAGAGAAAAATTTGCATTTAGATTGGAGTTCTCAGGTAGCTCAGTGGGTAGAGCATTGGCATAGAATACCAAAGGTCCTGAATTCAAACCCCAGTCTGAGCGTATATTTTTCTCTTCAAATATAATTTGTCCTTCAGTGAGAAGTATTAAATTAATAATATATACATAATCTTGGTTCACAACTGCTATTGATAAAAATATAAGCATATTTCAACTAGAACCAAAATATTCTTTATTCATTATACAATCAATAACCAAATCTTAACTAACACTTATAAGGAGACAGACTAATGTATTCAATGGTAAAGAAAAAAATGCATAATATTAGGAGATTCTGGGCTATTTGGCCATGATCCAAGGCTGATGTTTCTTCCAGACATTTATCTTAATATTATGATTACCATCGTGAAAGCCTGCATTCAACTAGAAAAATACCGACCCAACGAGACATCTAGCAGGCAATTAAAGTATTACTAGGGTAATGAGATCGGTAGATTTTGCTTAGAGGCTTCTTTATTCAGGCTTAAGGATCTTTTACGAGCCTGAAAATCTTCAGACTCGGGATCCATGGCTTAAATTCCCTCCTGTAGACTTGCTCCTTGGATTTCTCCATCCTAAAAAATCCTTTGATTTGAACCCGCAACCCTTGGGACCAGTGCTGCATTTTGCCTCTTCACTGGTCATCACTGTGTACCTGATCACCTCCAGAAAATTGGAATTGTTCACAATGCCAAATACACAATATGCAATGAAAAAGGACAAGTACTTAACAGGAGACATCTCCTGACATGTAAGAGAAAAAATTGGTGCAAGTCAAATTAAAAGCCCCATCACCACTGGATAACAAAAATACTTTCGAACCTGACATAGTGTTTATTTGCTTTTCAACAAACTATATATTTTTAACTGAAATACCCAATAAGTCAACATATTTGAAGAGAAAAATTATATGCTCAGACCAGAGTTTGAATCCAGGACCTTTGGCTTTCTAGGCCAATGCTCTACCACTGAGATATCTGCGCACTCCAATCTAAATGCAAATTACATCATTTGCATGATAGAGCAAAGGCTCTTAGCATACAGTGATCGGGAATTAACAATGTATAGAATTTGTTTTACATTGAAGTGCCCAAATATCAGCAATAGAGCATTGGCCTAGAAAGCCAAAGGTCCTGGGTTCAAACCCCGGTCTGGGCATATAATTTTCTCTTCAAATATAATTTGTCCTTCAATGAGAAGTGTGAAATTAATAATAAAAACATCAAAGTTTAACATAAGTTTCTAGTTTGTTTATTGCGTAAATCAAGAAAGTAGAACTGGCAGATGAGGGCCATTTTAAATCAATATCACATACTAAATTTTGGATAATTTGAACTGCACAAGCACATTCTTTGTCCAGTCCATTTACTCTTGTTGTAAATGCTTCAGAGTAATCTGAATAACATACCAACATTAAGTCAAACCGTACTGGCATTTATAATGTAATGTATAATTCCCAAATATGTCTTCTTAATATAGGAGCCGCCATTTGCAAAGATAGAAGCAAAGGCTTCAAAGCATTTGGTGGGCGGGAATTACAACGTATATAGAGAAAAATTTGTGTTTAGATCGGTACTTGCTCAGGTAGCTCAAATGGTAGAGCACTTGGACTAGAAAACCAAGGGTCCCGGGTTCAAGTCCCGGTCTGAGCATATAATTTTTCTCTTCAAATATGATTAAGCCAAGTACCCAACACATGACCACTAGATGGCAATGGAAGATCGGCATTCTTTTTTTGAAAATATCAATTCATGATAACACTATTACAAATAATTATATTCGCATATTTAGTAAGAAACTTTCTGAGCTCGGAATTGTTCACCTTGTAAAGGTGAATGACAGCTGAAATGCTTTACAGATATCTGAATAAAATTGTGAATATTTTAATATGTTGAAAGAGAAGGACAACATTTATTCCTAACAAATACTAGCTGAAAATGTTGATCTGCACTTACATACTTTTCACATGGCTGCAAAACAATTTTTTCAATCAATGGTAAAAGTACTGTAGTATATTCTGCTATAATCTTCATGTAAACTTAATATCACTTTTGACATTTTTAATTCATATTGCTAATCAAAATAGCCAACTGTTCTAGTGAGTTATGTCATTAACAAAGAGGTCCATGTATATGTGATTTCTGTACTTTCCCAACACTTGCATATGCAAATAATTAAGAAGAAATCAAGTAACAAGCCTACTGCATTATTCTGAGATAAAATCTTGTGAATAAATGAGGAATGTCTGAATTTTATACTAATAGAGAAATTCTCAAAATGATTTATTTACATAAAATCTGAAAAGTTATAAAATATATATATTCATCATCATCATCCATGCAAGTATTAGGCCATGTAGCCTGTTACAGTCTCAAAGAGGAATTTTCTATCCAGTGCTTTTTTTGGATGTCCCAGCAATCTTTTGCCTTGGGGATAGTAACAAAGCATGGCTTTTGGAATTCTGTGAGATGCATTCATTGAAGGTGGGCTTTCTAGTTATTCTGGTAGCTTTTTATATGATGGAGAATGGGTTCTACACCCAACTCTTCCATAATTTCATTTCTTTTAGGTCCCACTTTGTGTAGTCTACTGTATGGCGCATAAATCACATCTCATTTGCTGTTATTCGGCATTCATCTCTTCTTCGTATTATCCATGCTTCATTAAGTAAAGTGATCCCACAACAGGCCTCAGGAGACCCTTGGGGTAGTAGGAGGTTAAGGCTCTCACTTTTTCTAGACAATCGGCACTTGATGTCAGCCGGGTTGTCAGCCCTGCGTGACGGCCGCCTTTAACCCCAGAACAGGCGTCTGGTACTCATTTCCGTTAGAGGCTGAGTCGACCCCAGGGCCATATTGCCACCAGAGGGTTTGGGTCAGTTTAAAAATCCTGACCCCAACAGGACTTGAACCCTCGACCCTCCGGCTTGTAGCTCAGTGCCTTAACCACTATGCTACGGCGTGCCCCCCCATGCTTCATTATCATATCTTAATACTAGTCTTGCAAGAATAAAATATATATTTATAGTGAAAATGAAAAAAAATATTAATTACATGTCTTCTTTTTTTTTAAAATCTGTTTATATGTGAAATAAGACTTTGAATATACATAAACAGGATATTAAGTTTGTTTTAGGAATGTACATAATAGAGTCCCGTACCGTAGCCGAGCGGTTAAGGTAGGAAGCCTTGGCGCAGAGCTACGGGACTTGCGCTGGTTCGAGTCTCCATGGGGGAAGAAATTTTCTCATGGTATTTCGGCCAGTATGGGACCGGTGCCCACCCAGCATCGTGAGGCAATTGGGTAGCTACAATAAGTAGCGGCTCCAGGTTGAGGAACCAGCTATAACGGCTGGGGGACTCGACATGCTAACCACATGTCACCCCTACACTGGCTGTTGATCATCTACCTCTGTGATTGACACATGTGGATGTGAAGGGCCAGCAGCCGGCTGGTAAAAGGGCAACCGCTGAAAAAGTGGAAAGACCCTCAATCGGAATCGGAACATAATAGAAAAAAAAATACATACAATTCTGACCCGACTGATCATATTTAGAAATGTAAAATCAGCCACACACTGAAGACAGCCCAGATTAGTATAATAACGACTGTAACATAGTACTGTAGAAGTATAATGAAATCATCTTTAGTACAGAAGAACACAAGATTACGGCTTTATAAGGTTCTCGCAAGACCAGTATTAAGATATGGTAGTGAAGCATGGACAATACGAAGAAGAGATGAAAGCCGAATAACAGCAAATGAGATGTTATTTATGCGCCGAACAGCAGGCTACACAAAGTGGGACCATAAAAGAAATGAAGAAATGATGGAAGAGTTGGATGTAGAACCCATTCTTCACCGTATACAAAACTACCAGAACAACTGGAAAACCCATCTTCAACGAATGCCATCTCATAGAATTCCAAAAGCCATACTTCGCTACTGCCCCCAAGGCAAAAGATTGCTGGGACGTCCAAAAAAGCGCTGGATGGAAAATTCCTCTTTGAAACCGTAACAGGCCACATGGCCTAATACTTGCATGGATGATGATGAAGTATTTGTGAATTATGAAAACAAAGATGAGGCATTACATGTTGAATATAGCATTTGGTTAGCAAAGATTGGGGCAGAGGCTTTGCTCAATTGTAAGACATATCTCCTGTACTCTGTCAGTATGAAAAAAATTATAGACATATTAATAGAAGTTGTAACAGGATACTGGTAAATTAATGAGTCATTTTTACATCTTACCTTATATTTATGTTTCTTTAAACACGGAAACTAGTTTTCAAGAGAACCATCTCTCTCATTTTCAAATGACATTATGACTACCAGCTATGACTATGTCAGTTGAAAATGAGAGAGATGGTTCTCTTGAAAACTAGTTCCCGTGTTTAAAGAAACATCAAATATGAGGTAAGATGTAAAAATGACTCATTAATTTACAAATTAAGAACATCATAATGTTATTTCCCATATTTAACTATGAAAAAAGGATACTGGTACTTAAAGCTGGTTGTGACCGGACTTGCATCAATACGAGGTACCAGTAATTGCATTAAAACCTATTCCTTTGTTACTATGTATCTTCTTATCTGAGGAACACTGCAATATGCAACTAAAATTAAAGTTATGTATGAAACTACAAATCTCTAAAATTTAGAAAAAGGTAACATATCAGATTGTATTGGACAGAAGACATTCTGATAGTTTTATTTATTAGAAAATGTAACTTCTGAAAGATTTTTCTCTTCAAATATAATTCTGAAAGATAGTTTTAACTTTACATTTCTTCTGCCCCTCATTCTTACTGAGGGTTTTTTTCTTTATTTCATTATTCTATATAATGGAATGGCAGAACTATACAGTTTTAGGAATACAGGAATAATTACTTTCAGGATAACTTTCCCATCAACATTTTCTCATCAGGAAATATAATTAATTCTGCAAATGCAACTTTCCCACAATGAAAAGCCAAATATTGAATACAAGATGTTTCAATCTATAAGAATATATGGAAAATCTATATTTAAATTGCCTGGTATATCTAGAAATTCAAAATTCAACTATAGTTAAAATTACTTATATTTTTTTTTTGTTATCACAAATTAATAAAGTTTCAAGATGTAAAAAGACATTCAAGAAAATATAAAATAAAATGCTGTACTGAAGCTAAGAATACTTTAACTCTGTAGTACTTTTTATCTTTTATGCATAATAAAAATTATGGAAAGAGAAAAAATAAATAATAAATGCAATAACTTATTCTTAAAATTATTTAATTATTCTGGAATCATCAGACAAAAAAATAACAAAGCACTTTAAAAATTGTGGTGGGATAGTTTCTCAATATTTCTTACAATAATCCTTTTCCTAAAATTTTAATTCTGACAAAAAATTAATTCGTAGAACATTTATCCTATTTTCTTCCAAAAAAGAAAAATTCTTCTGGAATTTTTCTTACGAAAATATTTTTCATAAAAATTACAAATCCCAGAAGCAAAATCACACACATATATACAAATATAATCTAATAAAATTGTTTTAGAAATGATGAAAATAATAAATTCACAAGGAAGAGGAAAAATGTAATATGAAATTATTATTTGTACTAGTAGAAATATTCGCTATAAAGTAAACACAAAATTATGAAGTAATTAGCGATGAAATGCAAAAAAAATAAAACCAGAAATCTCCAGTATTTTGTAAACGTCTTTCAATGAACACAAATCTTCAATTGTGAAGAGAACAGATAGAAATGTTAATGTTTGTATTGTCATTTGAATGGTGTACAGCACACTAGAACATAGAACTAGATGTCCAGGGTTCAAGCATTAATTTTTCTTTCTTAAATTAGATTCTATCCAGGATTGGAAAATGTTAATTCAAATAAAAGCATCAAAAAAAAAAGATAATCAATTGAGTTGGTGTTTACTTGATGAAAATCCATATTTATTAATTAAATAAAAATAAAACTATGTTTTATTTTTATTTAATTAATAAAAAAAGATAGTATACTATATTAAAATTAATGTTGGGAAGTAAACATTATGAGGTAATAATCATTTTAATTCATAGGAGACATTTTTTTTAAAAACTTGCCTCATAAATTTCATGTTTTTCATTTATGAAATTTATGAGGTGAGTTTTTCAAAAAATATTTCTCCGATGAATTTAAAAGATTGTATACTGTTTACAAGATAAGACATAAAAAATTATTAAAAAATGTGATAATTTTTTTAAAAATATTTGTGTACTATGAAATCGATACAACATGGTTGAATTTAAATTAATATAATAAATTTGGGAATTTTTACATTATGAGGTTTTCTTAATAAGAATCAAATGAATTGTAAATTCATGAGGTAAGATAGATTGATAGAATGCCAGAAGGAAGATTTCCAAAATTATTGCTAAATTATAAATTGCATGGAACGAAAAATGTTGGACGCCCACACAGAAGATGGTCTGAACAATTTTAACAATTCTAGCTTTCACGAAACCGGAAAGAGCCAACAGGCTTAATCCCTCGAAGATGATGATGATGAGGTAAGAAGAGTTCACAATTCATTTGATTCTTATGGTGGAATTTATTGTATCATATGAAAATGAAATATAAAATACAAATAAAATAGAATAAAAATAAACATAAATATGTAGAACATCAGATAATAAAAAATAAGAAAGTGAAAAAAGTCTACTAGTGACTTCAGTATTTCATGTCTCAAACTGTACACTGGAATGGAAGGAAAAGGGACATCAAGAGGTACATTTGAATCTAGAATTTGAGATCAAACATTTCAACTATAACCACAGAGGAGGCATCAATTTCCTAGGAAATATTAATACTAGATTCACAGAATCATAAAACTGTACAAGTGAGTGAAGGAAGGAATAAGAATCCAATCCTTTTATGGAAGTTTTATTAAACAAAACAATATTTTTAGAACTTATACTGTACAATTATCTTCTACCATGTAATTTATTTAAAAATAAATAAATTTTGAAATTTTTAATTTCTGAGCAGTTAAATAATATACAAAAATTATTTTTCTAAAATACTGTTTTCATCAGAAACTTTTCTAGAGGTAGAAGTTCTTATTTCATCCAGCAAACTCTTACTGTAAAATTGACAGTAAAGAAACACTAATTGTATTGAAAGACTGATATGGTATGTTTTTAACTATTAATTTAAATAAATTATAATCTAAACAAATACTTTTTGGTAAAAATAATTATTTATAAGATATATCACTTGCATGTAAACTGAGCAAGAAAAATACACAGAATATCATTAATTAAAAAATATGACTTTCATTTATACATAATTTTTTAATAAACAATATTTCAAATATAAATAATGAAATTTAGAAAGTAGAATTTTTATAATTAATTTCAAAATACTACAGAGTTAAAATTATCAGAACTTGTGCATAAATATAAAGCATACGAGATTTATAAACATGGAGTCATAGAAGCAGCACCTTGCTCCAATGTGCAACATTGCAGCACGTCCACTTAGCGGGCATTCTGCAGCGACACAAGTGAATTCTTCAGATGACAATAAACAGGATAATGACAACTACCATTATCCCTGATAAAACTGCTATAGCTATCCACTGCCGTCGATCTGAAAATAGCACAATTTACACTTAATGCTAAAGTAAATATTTTGATTTCTCTCACATCTTTCAGATATTTTTAGAGTATTTTCAACTAGACATTTTTATTGATACTAAATGCTTGCTCGTTTAACAATAGCCCAATCAGCTCTAACCTTACAATTCAAAGCTCCTGGCACGACAGGCCTACAAGGCCCGTAGCCTACCTGGCATCACATCCACATGTATCAATCACAGAGGTAGATGATCCAGCATAGGGGTGATATATGGTCAGCATGTCGAGTCTCCCAGCCATTATAGCCGATTTTCTCAACTTGGAGCCACTACTTATTGTAGCTACCGAAATGCCTCATGATGCTGTGTGGGTACCGATCCCATACTGGCTGAAATACCATGAGAAAATTTCTTCCCCCATGGAGACCCGAACCAGCGCAAGTTCCGTAGCTCTGTGCCAAGGCTTCATACCTTAACCACTCGGCTATGGACTAACCTTACAATTAAGATCTACAATTTTTTGGTTATTAATCTTATATTACACGTTACGACAATGTAATAGATAGAGAGAGAGAGAGCTATGTTAAGGAAATTTCTGATATGGGGATAAAAGGAACCAGTTGTAATGAAAACATGCTTCGATTTTATTTCAAAGTTTTTCAAAACTTTTTCCATAATTATCCTGCTTGCTTTATAAGGTATAAAGTATTCTGAATTGCTTCCCCTCTGACTATCTTAGATCTTCCTTCCTCCAATCTTTCTATGATTCAGAGTGTAAACAATGTTTTTTCAAAACATGTGAATACTAATAAAGTACACTGTACATCAAATTTTGCTTGTCTGCCAAGATGAGTAAATAAATGGTACCTCCCATTTAAAAACATCTCTCTCTCTCTCTATTGTATTCAACATATATTTGAAGAGAAAATTTTTTGCCCAGACCAAGACTCGAACCTAGGACCTTTGACTTTCTAGGCCAATGCTCTACCATCTGAGCTAAAATTTCTCTCTTCAAATATAATTTATCCTTCAGTGAGAAGTGTTAAATTAATAATACAAACATTAATTGAAGCCTTACTGGCTTTATAAAGTAGTGTATAAATTCCCAATAAATGTCTTCTTAACTAAGAAGCCGCCATTTGCAAAGATAGAAGCAAAGGCTTCATAGCATTTGGTGCTGGGAATTACAATGTATATAAGAGAAAAATTTGCATCTAGATCGGAACTCGCCGCGATAGCTCAGATGGTAGAGCACTGGTCCCGGGTTCGAGTCTCGGTCTGGGCGAAAATTGTTCTCTTCAAATATAATTTATCCTTCAGTGAGAAATGTTAAATTAATAATACAAACATATATTTGAACATTTAGTTCCTCGAAGAACATCATACATTAAATATCTCTCTGCAGTATATACATATATATATTTTTTTGTCCAATGCCACCAAGTTGTCTTTTATGACATTTCTGACTTTCTCCCCTGGCATTGGCAGAATTGTAATCCATTTCTCAGGTTGGGGCATCTGGAAGGTGGAGTTATGTTACCCCGATGATATGATGATAAATAATAATGAAATGCAAGGAGAGTCCTTAATCTAAACTCCAGATCACAGGCAATCACAGGAATAATTCCCTTTAAGGAAAAATTTCTATAGTCTGACCGAGAATCGAATCTGGGACCTCATGAACTGTAGTCAGAAATGCTGACTACTAACCCATGAGGCTGGTTGAAATAATAAGAAATTTAATCCATCTAGTATTTTGTGACCTGTGCTGTGGAGAGAAACCAGAATTTAATCCAAAATAAAGGTAAATATGGGAGTGTAGAATATTTTGCACTCCTTAGCCAACTTTAAAATTAGAACAAACATACATATGAAATAAGATACATCTATAAGTTATTAACAGTACAATGAAAACACTTTTAACACTTGGAGTCATGCGATGGTACTAGTGCCACAGCATTTAAATGACACTGAAGCTGGAGAAAATTAAATCCCAAGGCATCCCTGTGCCGGCAGATTTACAGGGGTTTTTCTGTGAGAGAGGAACAGTTGAAAGCCGTGACAGTTTAACTTACCACACATGTTAGTTTGTTTTCCAAGTTAGTATTGTGTTTTCTTATGTTTGTATAGCAACCAGGTAAGTATGGGAATTGTATTTGAAGAGAAAAATTTTCGCCTAGACCGGGACTCGAACCCGGGACCCTTGGCTTTCCGGGCCAAGTGCTCTACCAACTGAGCTACCGAGGCGAGTTACGATCTAGATGCAAATTTTTCTCTTATGTACGTTGTAATTCCCTAGCGCCAAATGCTTGAAACCATAGCTTCTATCTTTGCAAATGGCGGCTTCTTAGTTAAGAAGACATTTATTGGGAATTTAACACTACTTTATAGCCAGTAGGGCTTCTATTGACGATTTTTATTATTAATTTAACACTTCTCATAGAAGGATAAATTATATTTGAAGAGAAAAATTTTCGCCTAGACCGGGACTCGAACCCGGGACCCTTGGCTTTCCGGGCCAAGTGCTCTACCAACTGAGCTACCGAGGCGAGTTACGATCTAGACGCAAATTTTTCTCTTATGTACGTTGTAATTCCCTAGCGCCAAATGCTTGAAACCATAGCTTCTATCTTTGCAAATGGCAGCTTCTTAGTTAAGAAGACATTTATTGGGAATTTAACACTACTTTATAGCCAGTATCGAATTACAACGTACATAAGAGAAAAATTTGCGTCTAGATCGTAACTCGCCTCAGTAGCTCAGTTGGTAGAGCACTTGGCCCGGAAAGCCAAGGGTCCCGGGTTCGAGTCCCGGTCTAGGCGAAAATTTTTCTCTTCAAATATAATTTATCCTTCTATGAGCAGTGTTAAATTAATAATAAAAATCGTCAAGTATGGGAATGTCAACTTATGATCCACAACAATAAGATTGATAATATATTATATTGGTACCACTGTCTAAAAAAAACATAATTTTTAGTTCACACTTACCGTTGGACATGTGAAGAACCTTAGCTACCTTTTTCATAGTAGAGTCCAGTTTTGAATCTGTATTTTCTAGTTCATTTCCAAATTCATCTAACATCCTATAATAAAAGATATATATAACATTCATTTTTAAAAAATCATTCATAATTATTTAAGATATAATAATGAATGTGAGGTTTTATGTACAGATTCAGATATTTATAATCAACTCAGGTTTTTAAGAATCATTTTTGATCACTGTTGAGGTAACTATTCAAGTTACAAGTCTAGTAAGGGATCCTGACGAATGTGCTTGATGGTCAATCCAGTGGGAGAGCCTACCCAGACTGCAGAGTTGTAATTTCCTGGCCAGCCATATGTACAAGCAAAACAGTTCCACTTATAAAACATTGAGTATGGTCAATAGTAAATTATAGTGAGAACCGGACGTGTTGGTTTTACATTTTAAACCCTAGTTAACACATAAATGAATGAAGCCCCAACATCAAATTCATTAAAAAGATATAAAAGCCTAGTTAATTAAACATAATACTCATTTTGATGAAAATAGCACTAAAACACATTTACATGATTTAATCTAACAAATACACCAACATACAAAACCTATGTAATTGAAACGATATTAGCCGAAAATAATATGTAGTTCTTATACTTGCACCTGACCATCCCGATCGAAATCCCATTAAATTTTTAATTTGGGGAGATGTAAAACTGGATTGGTAGTAAAAATATTATTTTTAAAATTAAAGACGTTGAAATGCTGTGTCAGTAAAGAATTGAACAAATTGATAAAAAGGAATAGGAAAATGTATGTAATAAAGTGGAAGACAACGAATACTTCAATCATGGATAAAGATGGCCGTATGTTATTTGATTTTTATTGCAAGATTTTTAAACTGTTAGCAGTGATTGTACTTTCATTTTTACTACTGGGGGTATTAGCAATGACGTGTGGTCCTACTTCCTATTGGCTGAGCACTCATCTGGTAAGTACAAGACTCGTATCTAAGCTCCCATTACAAATTTAATTAGTTAGGAATCCTTGTCAGACCAATAGAAGTGTGTAAACATACCTGAGTTACTCGGTCATCCACCAACTATTGTTTTAATTTTCTCAGTACTCAGCACACAGATGATCAGCTAGTTCAGTACAACCCAGGTATGTTTGTACAGTTTTAACTATGATCAACTTGGCCAGAATTTCTCATTTACGGGGTGAATCATAAATATAGCTATACGTTTGATTGCATTGTGTGATGAAAATATTACCATTACAGGAAATATGAAATTACCGTTGGAAAGGCAATTATTCAAATTACAACCTGGAATAAAAACAAAACAGTGTAGAACTTACGTCATTAGTCAAAATGGCATTGAATATGCAACAGCAAATTACAATTGCTGCATGGGCAATAATGTATGCTAATGATTGTGAGACTGCAAGACGGGCAAGACATGAGTTTAACATAGCATTGCAGCCGTCGACTGTGGGGAAGTGGAGAAAACGACTGCTGGAAATGGGAAGGATGCAGAAAATCAAACCTCCTGGAAGGCCTCTCATTAGCACAGATGCAGAAACAACGAAGAGAATTGTGGAGGCGTTCGACGCTAGTCAAGCTGCACTTGAGCAGTGATTAGTTTTGTTTTGTTCTATTGTTATAATTTGAAGGATTCCCTTTCCAATGATAACACATTTCCTTTAATAATAATATTTTCGTCACAAAATGCAATCAAACATATAGCCATATTTCTGAATCACTCTGCATATAACACTTGAATGGGTAAAACTAAGAGTTAACAAAAAATGAATTCTCTACATTAACATGGTATATGACACTCACACAGCCTGTTCATCAAGTTCGCTGCCAATCTGTCGGGACACTGTCTTGAGTGTTCCAATGGAGTCGCTGATCATGTCCAGCTGCTCATCCTGTGTTCTCACGATATGATTCTGTTGCTGAAGTGTGTCATCTAGAAATTGTCTGTTTGGACTGTCCAGTTCATTTTCCAGCTTAGAATATTTTGTTGTCCCATGTGTTGTAGGTACTCTTACTGGACTGTTTTCAAGAAGAGGCTATAACATTATAAAATTACAATAGGAAGTAACATAATGAGGTTCTTCTTAATAAACAAGTTGAGTCTCTTGTCACCATAGTAGCCGAGTTCTTTTAGGACATGTTTCAAAACAAATATTCTGTTTTGAAACATGTCCTAAAATAACTCAACTACTATGAGGTAAAAGGACAACAGACTCAACTTACTAAGGCTATAACATGTTCATAAATGCTAGTCTTTTGTTTTGAAACATGTCCTAAAAGAACTCAACTACTATGAGGTAAAAGGACAACAGACTCAATAAGGCTATAACATGTTTATAAATGCTCGCTAGTATTATAAATGAAGAAATATGTGGAACAAGATATTAGGACTAACTAACTCAAACTCACTGGCACTATCAAACCCATACTTCATGGCCACATGGACATAAGCTCTCCATACATCCCTATTCCAATTATTCCCTGTATAATCTACTTCGCTTCGATCATGGTTAATGTTATTCCCCACCTCATTCTTGGTCTACCAATTGGGCGTTTTCCCTCTGCTTTTCCTACAAGAAGCTTCCATGCACGTCTTTCATTCCCCATCCGTGCCATATGTCGTGCCCATCGCAGTCTACGAGACTTAACTGTTCTTATTATATCTGGCTTCCAATAAAGACCATGTAGTTCACCGTTATGTAATCTTCTCCATCTCTCTTTGGTCCAAAAAATTTTCCTAAGAACTTTATTCTCAAATACTCATAATCTCCTTTCCTCCCTTAAAGTAAGACTCCATGTTTCGCATCCATATAATATAACTGGTAGAATAATAGTTTTATATTTTTCAGTTTAACGTTTTTTTGAAAGGAGTTGGGAAGTCAAGAGTTTCTGTAATGCATAATAGCACACATTTCCAGAATTGAGCCTATGTTTAATTTCCTTGTGCATCTCATTCCTGTTTGTGATTATTGTTCCTAGGTATTTGAATTTAGCTACTTCCTCAAAATTTCCCTAATTTGTCATTAGCTGTCCATTTCCATTATATAATGTATTTCTATGTGTGACCATACATTTAGTTTTATTGATATTTACTTCCAGTCCCAATTTCTTAGTATTACTCAGTAGTGTGTGCGTGTTAGCCTTTAGTATCTCCTCGCTATCGTCTGCTTTCATTTACTTACTAAGAATATTGTATCAAATTATATATGGTCTCATATTTATTTACAACCTCAGGACTTTTATCATCTGTCCTCCTCAGTAATCTCCACCTCTTCAGTATTCAGTCATTGCAATTAGAGAAGTACTTGAGTAGTTATTTGAAAATTTAGTTATTATTTATTGAGTTTTACATTCTTATCTTTTGAATTGTTATTGTTAGTTCTGAAGAATTTTTTTTTATAGTCTTAATCCAAAAAGTGTATTTTTACAAGATTTTATTTCCAATATATTTTAATTCCTAAAAGTTCAATTCACTTCTGATGGTTTTTAATTCTGAATTCAATATTTTTTAAGTAAATAATTAAATTAATATTTTTATTACCTCACCTCATATCCTTTTTCTCCTAGACTGCAGTTTCGGAGCTTATATCCATCATCAGTAGCCTCTGGTCGACCAGTATTATGTCGTTTCTTGGCGGTTTTCTTCTTCCTTCTATTGGTGGACCGATGAACCTCTGGATCAGGTCAAAATTTGCGGGAGTTTCGAAATTCATGAGTTTATTTTTCTTGTTTTTTTTGGATGAGGATTTTTTTCCAGACCTTGAGTTCTTTCTGTTTATCTGTGTGTTTGATTAGGCTAGCTTTTGTATCGATTAAATGTTTTTCAAACCAAGCATGGGCTGCTACAGCTGACATCTTAGAAATGTCAATAAAGGGCGAAGTGGACAAGTCAGCTGTAGCAGCCCATGCTTTATCTGAAAAACATTTAATCGATACAAAAGCTAGCCTAATCAAACACACAGATAAACGGAAAGAACTCACAGTCTGGGGAAAAAATCCACATCCAAAAAAAAACAAGAAAGATAAACTCACGAAATTCGAAACTCCCGCAAATTTTGACCTGATCCAGAGGTTCATCGGTCCACCGATAGAAGGAAGAAGAAAACCGCCAAGAAACGACATAACACCGGTTGACCAGAGGCTACTGACAATGGAGATAAGCTTCGAAACTGCAGTCTAGAAGAAAAAGGATATGAGGTGAGGTAATAAAAACATTAATTTAATTCTTAAATTAAACCTCATAGTGTTTTTTCCCTGTGAAAGTTGAATACATTTTTTAAGTTAATCTTCTGACTCAATACTTACAAGAAGTTACATTAAATACTACTCTTATAATTTTAACAATTTTCACATATTATCTGTCAAGCAAGTTAAACTTTATTCTAATCCATTTATAAGTATTTATCATGTGCATTATTCATTTTTAAGAAAAATGAGATGATTCAATTTTTCCTCAGTATTAATGATTCTGATATGAGAGAATGAGTATGACATAAATACAATATATTGGAGTCTATTTAAATAAAAGATAAAAATAAGATATGACACATTCCACATATTATCATATCTTTTATTTACACTGTGATAATGGAGATATTGGCCCTGAATTACTCTTTGCTCTCTACAAACATGGCAAACCAAAACAAAAATATGTACCCAATTAAAAAAATAAATTAGAATTTATTCCAATAATTACGTAACTGCTTAAAAAATTTAGTACATTATTATGCATTTCACCTTTTTCTACATAGAGTAAAAATTAATTTTGTTCATCTGTAAAAAATAAAAATTGTTCTTACATATTAAATTTATCACTTCTCGCCGAATAAAAAAATTTTATTTGAAGGGAAAAATATGCACCACAATCAGGATTTGAATCCGTTTCAAGAAAAAAATATGCCTGAATTGGGATTTGAAATAAAGGAGAGAACTAATGTGCATTTGAATGAGAATGTCTGGTAGTTTAGTGGATAGAGTGTTGGTGTACGGAACCAGATACATCAGGTTCAAATCCTGATTCAAGTATATATTTTTTCTTCAAATAATATAAAAATTGTGTTTAGAAATAAAACTATTCCCTTTAAATCTATCGAAATATTTTGTAAAAAATAACAAAACTTAGGCTATATAAAATACTCACTCCCTATGGTTCAGATATTTGAACTCTAAAAATATATTTAAAAAAAATTATTATTAACTTTACTTTTAATTAATCCCACACCATATCCAAATGGTTTAAGGCATGACTGATGCCTTGGCACAGAGCTATTGGACTTGCACTGGTACGAGCCCTAACGGGGAAAGAAATTTTCTTATGAAATTTCTGCCAATATGGAACTGGTGCCCATCTGACATAATTAGGAATATGGGTAGCTACAAAAGTAGTGGATCCAGATTGTGAAAACCAGTTTTAATGAATGGATGACTTGACATGCTGACAACATATCAACCCTATACTGGCTGAATAATTCTCCACCTCTGGGATTAATACATTTGGATGTGAGGCCGGCAACAGCTATAGGCCAAGAATCTTCAGCCTGTTGCACCATGGAGTTTAGAGTTTTTAGACTATTAAAGTAGTACATTAACTTACTTCATGGTGCAACAGGCATAGAAGCCCTAGGCCTAACAGTTGGCTGCTAGTAATTCTGCCCATATATATTAATCACAGACATGTTCAATCATCTAGCCAGCATAGGGGTATGTCATATTTTTGTTTTGGTTTGTCATATACTTACTTACTCTCTGGCACTATCGAACCCGTAGGTTCATGGCCGCACGGACATAAGCTCTCCATACATCCCTAACCTGAGCTAATGCTTTCCAATCATTCCCTGTATAGTCTACTTTCCTCAAATCATAGTTAATGTTGTTCTCCCACCTCATTCTTGGTCTACCAACTGGGCATTTTCCCTCTGGCTTTCCTACAAGAAGCTTCCATGCACGTCTTTTATTCCCCATATGCGCAACAGTCTTCTCCATTCAACTGTCTGTTCATCTCTCTTTGGTCCAATAATTTCCTAAGAATTAAATTAATGTTTTTATTACCTCACCTCATATCCTTTTTCTTCTATACTGCAGTTTCGGAGCTTATCTCCATCGTCAGTAGCCTCTGGTCGACCGGTGTTATGTTGTTTCTTGGCGCCAAAAAACGACATAACACCGGTCGACCAGAGGCTACTGACGATGGAGATAAGCTCCGAAACTGCAGTATAGAAGAAAAAGGATATGAGGTGAGGTAATAAAAACATTAATTTAATTATTAAATTAAACCTCATAGTGTTCTTTCCCTGTGAAAGTTAAATAAATTTCCTAAGAACTTTATTCTCAAAACTCATAATCTCATTTCCTCCCTTAAACTAAGAGTCCATGTTTCGCATCCATATAATATAACTGGTAGAATAATAGTTTTATATATTTTCAGTTTAACATTTTTTTTAAAGGAGTTGGGACATCAAAAGTCTGCAATGCGTAATAGCATGCACTTCCAGAATTGAGCCTAGGTTTAATTTCTTTGTGCATCTCATTCCTATTTGTGATTTTTGTTCCTAGGTACATGAATTCAGCCACTTTCTCAAAATTTCCCTCATTTTTTTGGTTTGTCATATTAAATCTATAAATAAGTTAATAAATTATTCCCTTCAGGCACACATTCTTACCTGTCGAGCTGTTCTATCACGATCTCTACCTCTTGAGATATTCATCTTATCTTTCATAGTCTGAAAATAAAACAATATATTCATTGAATTCACTTGTAAACAAACCACATAAACAACAACAATAACAATTTATTATTGTTATTATTATCATTATATAAATTTGTAGCACAACAGCTTCAAAGGGCAAAGGCCAAATTAAGGGGTTTCTATTAATGGCTACTATATGACAATATAGGGAATCATAATTATTAGCATGACATAATACTGCAACCCTATTTTCTTCACCAGATACGTCATTTTCAAATTAAACAACAACCCAGTTCTCCTCATAAGGCTCAGTGGAATCATACCAGACCATATTTCACAAGAAAAAATCCTAAATATAGCCAGAAATCAAACCAAGAACATCTGGGCTGCTAGGCAGACTTGCTATCAATTACATCACACAGATAGTAAAAATCACAATCATGCTAAAATGAACTGACAATGAACCAAGTAATTGGTCACTAAATTTATAAAGTACCTACACCATAAGACAAGCTTACAAGTTATTTAGTTAAGAGCCTGTTTCCTTAAGAACAGTCAATACTGGAAGCTGAATTCCTACACCTGTAATTTTTTCTGCAAATAGTAGCAATTTTAACAACTCTCAAGTGAAATGGTATTGAATGCAAATTTAACTTTTAATATAAAGATATACTTCCTGATTTCAATCAGGTAAAATAATATTATATTTAATTAATGTTGGGAAGTAAACATTATGAGGTATAATCATTAAAATTCATCGGAGAACATATTGTTTAAACAACTCACCTCATAAGATTCATGCTTCCATGATATCGCAATTTCAAACATCGTCATGTTCATCATCAGCCATAACTCCGACTGACGAAATTCTTCAGCCGTCAACTATTCTGTTGTCACCATCTTCAGTGCTGCCATCTATGGTTGAATTTATGAACTTCGAAATCAATGTAATTTCGTTAGGGATATCAAAATTCATTGATCTATTTTTGTTTTTTTGAATGTATATTTTTCAAAAGAGAAGCTAAACTTTTAAAACAAGTAGAGAAACCTTTGGAATTGACAGTTTGGGAAAAAATATACATTCAGAAAAACAAAAATAGATCAATGAATTTTGATATCCCTAACGAAATTACATTGATTTCGAAGTTCATAAATTCAACCATAGATGGCAGCACTGAAGATGGTGACAACAGAATAGTTGACGGCTGAAGAATTTCGTCAGTCGGAGTTATGGCTGATGATGAACATGACGATGTTTGAAATCGCGATAACATGGAAGCATGAATCCTATGAGGTGAGTTGTTTAAACAATATGTTCTCCGATGAATTTTAAAATAATATTACTTTAACAAAAAGTGACCTTGGGACCTGTAATTCCACAAAAAATTAATTTAATTACTATTAGCAAAGATTATAAGTAATGCAAAATGCTAAAACTTGTCCACCCCCTGTGGTCTTGAGGTAGCGTGCTGCTTGTCATGCAGTGGGCCTGGGTTAATCCCCAGTCAGGACAAATTTCCTGGGTGAGGTTTTTTCCAAGGTTTTTCCTCATCTGTAAGACAAATGTCAGGAAACAATTATCATATGGCAATCATAATCATCATCATTCATATTCATCTTAGATTAAGTTTAGGATTAAGGACTTTCCTGGCACACCACTATCATCATTATCACCCACCATATCATCGGGTCAACATAACCCCACCTTCCAAGCACACCAACTTCAGAAGTGGGTTACAATTACACCAATGCCAGGAGAGAATACCAGAAATGTTAAAATGACAACCTTGGACATTGAATAAAAAAAAATAATGAATCTAGATTTTTAAATGAATTATAAATATGGTAAATCTGGAAGCAAAAGGAAAGGAAGACCTCGAAACTCGTGGATGCAAGAAATAAGAACTGGAATGAGAACAAGAGGACTGAAGGGCATGGAGTGGATGGATAGAGACGAATGAAGAAGGAAAATAAAACTTTGGGCATAGAAAGATGTGTATACATTAAACATCTGTATATAAATAAATAAATATTTACTTCAGATTTTTAATGCACTTTAACTCAAAGGCCCTGCTATGCATTAAAATTATCATTCAATTAATGAGATGTCTGAACCTTCTTTCATATATTTCATCTGAATTACAAAGATTCATTAATTTTCTAAAGAAGTACAATCATTAGGAAAAATCGGCCGGGTGGAAGATGACCAGCTTTTCATTTACCCACTTTAACAGTACCTAATTGCAAGAAATATTAATAAAACATTATATTAAATGTATTTACTTGCGAAGAAGTAATTATCATTTCTTTATTTTAGTTGTAAATATGAAAATAAAGTAGGACTATTTCCTGTCATAACCACAAAGGTTACAACAGTTCTTACTTCTAACCAGCGATAAACCACCGATTATCACACTTTTAACCAGCAATACACCACCGATGACCAGTGATACACCACCGATGACCAGCGATAAACCCACTGCTAAAGCATATCTGTGGTTATTTTATTGTTTTGAGGTTATTTTAATTATATCATTTTTAGTCTGATCATCTTAGCTCAATATTAATGTTGCTTTGTTCTTGGACATGTTTCAAAACAATTCTGTAGTCTGATCATCTTAGCTCAATATTAATGTTGCTTTGTTCTTGGACATGTTTCAAAACAATTCTGTTTGTTTTGAAACATGTCCAAGAACAAAGCAACATTAATATTGAGCTAAGATGATCAGACTAAAAATAATATAATTAAAATAACCTCAAAATATCACTTCCTAAAATTAAATATTAATTTATTTTATGTATTAAATCACATTTAAAATGCAAGGAACCTAAAAGCTAACCTAACCTAATTCAATTACTGTAACCTAAATCAATTACTCTAACCTAGATGAATTCCAGGGAACGTCAGCATGTCTGACGATAAAACAGAATTGTTTTGAAACATGTCCAAGAACAAATCAACATTAATATTGAGGTAAGATGATCAGACTAAAAATAATATAAATAACTGTTATTGTATGAAATATTCAACATGTCTGACAGTTGCAAGGTAAAATTATATTTCCACTAGTGCATTTTATGATATGTTAACATAATTTGACGATGGTAATCTCTCGCTGATAAATAGTATCATTAACAGTTTACTTTAAATTACATAAAAATGGCATAAGTCGCGTAAGTAAAAAGCTGGTCTTGTACAAACCCACCAAAAAATCATATAAAAAAAGTATAGAAATTTAATTGATCAAATTAAATTATTTGTATTATTTTAACAAGGAAGCTGTCAACTATTACATGCCGAAACCTACCTTAAAATTTCTCAGAAAAGTGTTGTGATGTACCAATGCTGTGCCGAAAAATTATCTGCTGTTTTTAACTACAAGGTACAGAAATCAAAGCCAGAATCCAGCAATGGTAACTCAATGTACGGAGCACATATACAGCGGGTAGTGAGGGTTATCCAGTCCACCAATACAGGAGTTGTATTACTTCCTTATAGTTTAAATTCTAGATTGGCGCTGGATTTTAGTGTATTGCAGTTAAAAGGCAGATAATATTTTGGACATGGCCTTTATACATCACAATGCTTCTCTACAAATAATTTCAAGGTAGGTTTCTGCATGCAATTGTTGACAGTTCCCTTGTAAGTAGTCAAAACATCTGCTTGTTTATAAATATTTTCATTTTCTCCCAACTAGAGCATTTTTTAAACTTTTACTCCAAATAGTTTATTTTTTACTATAATTTTATTCTATTAAAGAGCTAAACAAAATAATTAAAGTAGCACTAAACATGATCTATTTTCAAAACATTTTATGAAGTGTAAGTATTTCTTATGTAAGAGAGAGAAGGACAGAAAGTATTACAGCCAACATATTTTTAAAGGAAGTCCTCAAAGTGTTTCATATAAATGTAAGATTTTACCAAGGTCATTATAATAGCTATCTTTAGTTAAATATTTTTATTTTCTCTTCTCCTTGAAAAATAATAAGTATATAGTGTGCATGTTCTAAACAGTAAACAAACGTTTATAACAGATCAGCTCTGTGCATTGCTGAGGCAAATCAACTTACTGATTCAAGCATTTTATGCTTTGTCATGCAAAATATTATCCATGATAGTAAGACAAGCCAATTCACTAGATTATGGATGAATAAATAAAAGTAAATTGTTTATGCTGTTAAAATACTTGAATATTTTTTTCTTCTTAATCCTTTCATGTGATACACCTAGCGATCTGTTAAGGTCTCAATCCAATGTTTGAAGGGTCTGCCCAATGATCTGTTGCCTGGTGGCTGGTAATTTAAGAACTTACATATTTTATTATATAAAACTTTCATCATTAGAGGATTGCTGCAAGGACAAAGTGATACAGACAATTAATTTTCAAAATTGATAAAATACATTTTGTAAATACATTCAAAAATTTCAAATTGTAATTGAAATATATTCTATAAAGTAGAAATGTGGTAAAGGTGGTTTCTTAAAATTGAAATTGATCCTATAATGGCCAATGGAAATTCTAGAAAGATACACTCTGTTCAAATCTAAGAAATTAAAAAATTTAGCCTCGATCATCAATCCTGTGACAGTTATACTATCTAATTGGTATTTATCTTTGTAATAGTCAATTGTTGGCTCATATATGGCTTTCTTTTCAGAGTAAACTTCCTCAGGTTGGCCACCATTCAGTAGTAAGTCAAATACCAAAATATGTTGGCATGTTTGCAATGATGCTGTAGCGAAACAGTTCAGATTTTTGAAAATGTAACAACTTTTTCATTAAGAAAAATTCTTTCATCATACATGAAGAGTATAGGGAAAGAACCAGATAAGCCACTTTTTTGTTAAAATGGAGTTTGGTGTCAGATTCTCCATCATTTAGAAGTTTGAAACAGTAAAAGATGCAATTTAGTCATGTCGACTGTGCTTGTAGAGGTGCTTGTAACAGTTTCAACAGAAAAGAAGAATCATTAAAAGTCAACAAAGTATGGATACCGGTTCTAAAAAACGCAAAATGTAAACCTCTACAAGCACAGTAGACAAGACTATCAAACAGCAATCTCAGTGGAACAATGGAAGTCCCTACCGCTGACCAATCAGAAGGCAGATATAAAGTACAGTCGACTAGACCATCAAACAGCAATCTCATTGGAGCAATGGAAGTCCCTAACGCTGACCAATCAGAAGGCAGATACAACTTACGAACACATCGCAGCAAACGTATAAATAGGACAGGCAGCGGACAGAATTGCCAGTCTCAAGACAACCCTTGAGGATGCCAGACGCATTCTCTGGCGAAACATCGGGGAACTACAAGCCTCACGACCATGGCCTACAGCCCGAAAATCTTCTTCAAGATCATCATAGCAACTCCGGCCGTGAAAGTCTACGTGAATACACAGAAACTAATGTTTATAGCACAGTTTAATTGTAAGTCACAATTAATATGAAGTACTTAAAAAGTAATATACTTTCAATATTTAGAATGAATTTACCTTCAAGTTCCTTGCATTCACACAGTTTATAACTTACAAGCCTTCATGTCTGTTATTACAAGAAATTTACTTTTATCATCACGAATTTAGGCCATTTGTTGACCTGTTTCGGCCTCAAGAGAAACACCATCCAGAAGTCTTTTGAGTGGACATCCTGGTCTTCTTCTTCCTGCAGGTTGATATCTTATCATTTGTTTGGGTATCCTGTGATCTTCCATTCGATGATCATGTTGCATCCATCTTGACTTATAATCAGAAATTTTGTTTTCTAAAGGTTCCATATGTAATTCTTCTAAGATGTCTTCATTTTTTTTGTGATCTAGTACTGTGTATCCTGCAGTCCTCTGAAGGTATCTCATTTCAGCAGATCTAAGTCTTTATATATCCTTCTGTTTCAACGTCCATACTTTGCTACCATACAAAAGAGTTGGAAGAGCCAGTGTTTTATACGCTTCTAGTCATGAATGTTTTTGGATTAACTGTGACTTGAAGATAGAATTTATTAACCCTAAAATTCTTAAAAATTTAGATATTTTTGCATTTACATCCTTTTCTTCTTCATATGAGATATTGCATCCTAGATATGTAAAATTATTCACCTGCACCAAAATTTTCGTTTTCTCTGTAGATATTTTCAAGCCATATTCCTCTGTAATTTTGTTAAGTTCATACAGATCTTTCTGCAGATTATCTTCTGAATTTGCAATTATTATTTGGTCATCTGCAAACAATAGGGTGTTTAATTTTGTATTTTCTGATATTCTTATTCCAAATTTATATTCCTTGTTCCAGCAACATATTACTTCGTTGATATAAATTTACATTTATATTTTTAAATCTCCACAAAAACATTAGATTTAATTACACAATAATAAAGTAAACAAATTTTAAAACTATTATTTTTTTTACTGATTTCTTGATTTGCCTTGGTAATTGCAAAGAACTTTTAATAACAGTTTTTATTTACCTTCACTTCTTCACGAGTTTGATCAATGAAGCTTCTCCGACTGCTAAGCTCCTTGTTGTCAATTTTGAATTTGGTTGGATTCTTTTCAACAATGCGTTAAGTCAGAGTTAAGGATTATTTCACAAAAAAAGTACAAACCATAAATACAATAAAAGATAAATAATGATAAGAAAACCCATAATGTTTAAAGCAGATTACTACTGGACATTCTATCACAACATGGTCTTCAGATAAAAAAAAATGCCATCATGAATTTGTTTTTAATTTGGGGTGGATAATAAATTTATGATTCATGAGGGTAGTTTGTTGGATTTGAATTAAAATGTTTTACACCTCACCTCATCTAATTATACCGGTTTCAAAGCTTAGACTGCTTCATCTTCACTAATTTCTTGTTAAGAATTAAATGAATTGTGACTTCTTACCTCATACTTCTATGTTTTTTTAAACACAGCACTGCAGTATCAGCGACCATTGTCACCAACTCAGCTGTTTTCACGACTGATTGTTTCTTGTTGACTGATGTTATATCAATGAGAACTGCTTCTTCCTCCCTCTGTTGGTGGACTGATGAACCTCTGGATCAAATCAGAATCCCTGGGAATTTCGAAGTTCATAAGTTTTTAATTATTTTTTTTAATGAGATTTTTTCCAAAAATTCTCACAGTTTGAGAAAAAAATCCACATTAAAAAAAACAAGAAAGAAAAACTTATGAACTTCGAAATTCCTGGGGATTCTGATTTGAATTTGAGGTTCATCGGTCCACCAATAGAGGGAGGAAGAAGCAGTTCTGAGGGAGGAAGAAGCAGTTCTGATCAACATAACATCAGTCGACAAGAAATTACTGAAGATGAAGCTGCCCAAACTTTGAAACTGGTATAATTAGAAGATTGGATATGAGGTGAGGTATAAAACATTTTTATTTAAATCTTAAATTAAATCTCACAGTGATTTTTTTCCTATAAAAGTTCAAGTTTGTTGGATGTTAATATTCTAACATCTGGAGTACATAAAAGGCACACATGAAGATCATTTTCCAGATGATGAGAGTCTTGATTACAGAAAAAAAAATTGTATGTACTAAAAATTAAGATTGCAATATGGTAACCCTTAATATAGACCCATTTTATGTAATTAAAGCATTATTTCAGCTCTCGCCTCAGACGATAAGAGACAGAAAAAATATTTGCACTGGGATGCCTGAATAGCATAAATGGTAGCGCACTGGTATATAAAGCTAGAGGTCTCTGGTTCACACCCCAGTTCAGGTGTTAATTTTTCTTTTCAAATAATTATTTCTGTCATAATGCAAATGTAACATCTGTAATGCCAACCCACAATAAGGATTCAAGAACTTATTTATGTTAAATCTATAAAACTGTATACAAGTTGTTTTCAATCGGTAAAAAAAAAGGTCTCAATATGCATTATACTATATTGCAATCTTAATTTTTATCACTAAAATATCTCATATAAAATAAACCTACGTAAAAGAATTTAAAAACATTAAAAAGTTATCAGATATGATAATATTATTCATAGATAAAGTTTCCAACAACTGCCACAAAATTTTTCTAAGTCCGAGGCAGACACCATGCGCATGTGCCAGCAGATGAAAATGGAGACAATTTTTAATCACGTAATGCTGCCAACATACACAATGATGTTTGTATAATTTAATATAAAGTATTTTTAGACCTAAAATAACCTAAAAACCAGTGGCATGCATTCAACCCCAGCTTTGCTGGGGTAATTAGTATATTCATAATTTTAGATTAAAATAAATTAATAGTTTTACCAAATTTCATTCAAATCAATTACACGTGAACATTAAATTTCAAATTTCCCTCTGTGCCAACAGTCATCTATCACATTCGGCTTGACGGAGCTTCCTGTGTTCACATTACCCCTTCTAACACAAGCTACTAAATTACAAATGAATTGAAGCATGCATATTTCGATGCGTGACTGATAAACCATCGATAACCCTCACCAGTGGGTTATCGCTGCACTAGACGAAGCTTGTGACGAAATTGTTGAATACCAGCTAGCTGGGCCTAACGTCACAACTCGAAAGAGAAATGTACAAGTTGATCGATAACCGTAAGGTCGATTGAAGTTTCGATCTATTGATTCATGAAGCATTCCTTTGCTGATGTGATTGGTTGATTTGAAACAATTTGAAAAGCACAAGTATCCCAATAATATAATTTTTGAAGTTAATATATTTATATTCATAATATTTGATGTATGCAAGTTATATTTTTACAAAACACAGAGAAATAATATAAAATCAAATTATGTGGTATACTTTGTCAGCTATAGCAACCTATTAATTTAAGAAGCTTCATTTACGTCATCTAATTGAATAACTCAACAATTGAATGGTTGCAAACACGTATATATTATTTGTGGAAATCAACTGTTGAAATAATTTAATATAGGCACTGAGTTTTTACAAATGCGGTATTAATTTGCTTTCACAAATTTTAGTTAGTGTTACTGATAAATGGAGACCAGATGTTAGGGAAAATGCCTACAGTTATTTATTATAGATATTGTAAAAGTGACTTCATATAAGTTCATACCGACGACCCTAGAGTTGTTTTCCATGAAGTTAATTTTGCCTATAAATGTCTATTTCAGCTTACAATGCCTATTAACGTCTATTTGCCATTTTTTCTCCAAATTAACTTAGTATTTCAATTAAATTAATTGAAATGGACAAACTTCATGACACATATAATTGCATAAAAATCTTTAATTGACTGACAATATTATTTTTTATCTTGATAACATTGAATTCAGTCTGTAGTCCTCGTTCACAAACAAGATAAAGTGGTGCGACAAGTATACTTTTTTTCCCCCTTTAGAACAGTTGTTTCACGATGCCTAAAGAATGAATGGACAACACTAAAACAGTAAAAGACAAACTGACCAATTTCGTGAAAGAATTTGGTGCAGAAATATTCTCAAGTGCTGATTCAATATTGTTTTGCAGAGTGTGTAAAATTTCAGGGAATTGCGCGAAGAAGTGTCATGTTTCACAGCATGTAGACAATGCAAAACATAAGTATTCTCTTTGTAAAAAGGCAAAACAAGTTCCAAAATCATTTCAGATATCTTTGTATACTATTGATAGGATATGTTTATATTCTTTACGTAAGGCTGTAAAAATTTATGTTGTAGTCCATTTTTTGTAAGAGCCTATTTTGATTTTTAGTGCCTCACAAATGAGGGAAATTTTGAGGAAGTGGCTGAATTCAAATACCTAGGAACAATAATCACAAATAGGAATGAGATGCACAAAGAAATTAAACATAGGCTCAATTCTGGAAATGCGTGCTATTATGCATTGCAGAGACTCTTGATGTCCCAACTCCTTTCAATAAACGTTAAACTGAAAATATATAAAACTATTATTCTACCAGTTATGTTATATGGGTGCGAAACATGGACTCTTACTTTAAGGGAGGAAAGGAGATTACAAGTATTTGAGAATAAAGTACTTAGGGAAAATTTTTGGACCAAAGAGAGATGAGCAGACAGGTGAATGGAGAAGACTACATAACAACGAACTACATGGTCTTTATAGGAAGCCAGATATAATAAGAACAGTTAAGTCTCATAGACTGCGATGGGCAGCACATGTGGCACATATGGAGAATGAAAGACTTGCATGGAAACTTCTTGTAGGAAAACCAGAAGGGAAACGCCCAGTTGGTAGACCAAGAATGAGGTGGGAGAATAACATTAACTATGATTTGAGGGAAGTAGATTATACAGGGAATGATTGGAAAGCATTAGCTCAGGATAGGGATGTATGGAGAGCTCATGTCTGCGCGGCCATGAACCTACGGGTTCGATAGTGCCAGTGAGTAAGTAAGAAAGTGCCTATTATTAATAATTTTTAGTGCCTTTTTGCCTGCCTATGTTGAACTTTTTAAGTGCCTAACATCAGGACTCTACTGATAAATATGATTAGTCAAATTACTAAAAACGGAATTGAGTGATTGTATAATATACACTACAGACCCATTTTAAGTGAATACCACTACATGTATCATTGAATTGTGCATACATGAGTATGAACTGAAAAATATTATTTTTTATATACTCTACTATTATGGTAGGTTTCTCGAAACACATTTACAATAATAAATCTTCTTCTTCTTCTTCACTTCCTGGTTTAGGCAAGAGTTGCCTGTTCCGTCTTCACTAATAGATCTAAGACCATCTCTTCCGAGGACGTCCGACATCTCTTCTTCCTCTTGGAAAATAATGGAAGATTTTATTTGGTAAACAATAATAAATGCTCATACTATTTATAAACTGAACAATTTGGAAAAGAAATTGTTATAAAACAATAAGATAAATACGATTACATTTTCGTCATATAGCTAGGGTAATTTCTGTGGCCACTACACGCCACTGCTAAAAACTAACCTAATGCAATATAAGTACTCTAACCTGTAAAAGTATGAAATAGAATGGCATGTAATGCAAAGTCCAAAAATAAATAGTATAAATAGTAAGTTTTGAATTTTTAAAATTCTGAAGTATATGTTGGCTGCATTCAAATAATGAAATTAAATGGCTGGAAAAAATATACGGCTGCTACACCAAATGGTACATACAGCTAAATATTCCATTTAAATATAATTTTAAAAATATTTAGAAAATATTTAAAATATGTTTTAGTGATAATTAATATTAAAAAACATTAATCCATGAAAGTAAAATGAGATTAGAATGTGTGTAAGTATTTTAAAATGTGCGGTAATTGTTTGAAACTTGAGCCATTATTTACAGTTTTTATTAGGTATTCTCATTATTTTTCTTTTAATCTATTTAAAGATAATTTAAATAATCCAAATATTGTAACCAAAACCAGAGACTGTTTCCATCTACAGATAAATGTCTACATGATACTGGCAATAGTTAATTAAAATTTCTGACATCTCTAGATTTTGAAGAAAAAAACTTAGAAACTTAAAAAATTGATTCGATTAGGAATTAAAACCAAACTACCAATGATATTACATAAAGAAACAGTCTCTTCTATTTTCTTTTTAGATAATTCAGAACATAACTTCTATTTAAAAAGATGCATTATTTCTAAGATAAAGTTCTGTAAACGTGTTTTACTTGTTTTCCACTATCGCTATCTGTAATGACTAATAATTCTAGTTGGTGCTATACTTGACATAAACAAATGGAGTTGGTTTATCTGAATATTAATTAACCTTGAAAATAGCATAAGTGTTGCTATTTAGAATGGATAATTCAAGAGTACTTGAGACTTCTAGACATTAATTTTAAATTTCAAAATTTCAACATTGATAATTATATTAAAGCAACAGGTTTCAACCACATCGCACACACATAGTAATCTTTAATATTTTAACACATGGACTTGTAAATGTCCCCATGAGCTGAGAAAATTTCAAAACAGTGAAAAAAACACATATTAAAGATAGTAAAAGAGATTGGTTTTGAAGAATGAATCATAAGAAAATAAATAAATTAATTTACGTACCATCCTTTGGCATACAATAAGATTCAAAACATTTTTACAAAATTTAAAATTAAATTAGCACTAAAAATGATTATACCTAAATATATTAATTAAAACTAACAAAAATGAATAGATTAATGAAGGCAATAAATCACAGATTTATCAAATTGGTTGCAAAAATTGTGAAAAATATACACAGAAAAAAAAAAAAGGAAGATTGAAAGAACACCTTAGAAATGTAAAATATGGGGAAATGATAAATCTGCAAAGTTGCACATGTATGTTTAGAAAAACACAGATTTGAAGCAAAGGCCAAATTATCGACACAGATAATTATTCTTAGGAACTCATAGTTTTGGGAGAAAATTCACATCCTGAAAAATAATGAATTTTTAAATTCTCGGGAAAGTGATTTAATTTGGAAGTTCATTGATCAGCCATCAGAGGGATTAGGAAGCAACCTACATAATCGCCAACCATCAATTCAACAGTTAGATGGAACTGAAGATAATATGCAGAAGTATTGAAACATGTCTTCGAGAAATCTATAATTATGAGGTGAAGTAATTAATTAATTAAAATAAACCTTATTACGTCACTTCCTTTAAATATTAATGTTATGGATAAAATTTTTAAAAATGTGAAATTATGGTTGAGTACTTTATTTTTGTAATTATTAATGAGTTGTATATTTTGACTCGCCTCATATTTTTTCATTTTTATGTAGACTAGTTTTGTCGCTTCTGTGCGATATTCTCGATGCATTACATCTGTTGCCTTGTGGTTGTCCTTCCTGCAAGTTGATTTCTGCTCCCTCTGCTGACTAACCAATGAACTTCCAAATCAATTTTTTTCTCTCTTTCACCAGGAATTTCAAAATTCATGGTTTTTTTTTATTCTTGCAGATGTAAATTTTCTCCTAAATTGTGAGTTCCTTAGATTTTCTAACTGTTTTAGTAATTTAATTTGTTTTTGTAATTAATTGAATGATAAAAATAAAGTGGTCCCACTACATGCCTTAGGAAATTCTTGAAGTTGGAGGAGGTTAAGACTCCTTACCTCCAGAACATGCCTGATACTCATTTCCATTAGAGGCTGAGTTGACCCCAGGACATAATGCTACATATTTAGACCAGTTTAAAAATCCTAACACCATCAGGAATTGAGTACAAGACCTTCTGGTTTGTAGCATATTGCCTAACTATCTGTGCTAAGGTGTAGCCCCTTAACTGAATGTGTACAATTACCTAATCAACTTTTACAATTAATTAGAAATAAAATCAGTGAAATTGAATAATTGGAGATAGTAAAGTAAAAGTAAAGTGATCCCACAACAGGCCCGGAGGCCCTTGGGGTAGTAGGAAGTTAAGGCTCCCACTTTTTCTAGACAATCGGCACTTTGTGTCAGCCGGGTTGTCAGCCCTGCGTGACGGCCGCCTTTACCCCCAGAACAAGCGCCTGGTACTCATTTCCGTTAGAGGCTGAGTCGACCCCAGGGCCATAGTGCCGCCAGAGGGTTTGGGTCAGTTTAAAAATCCTGACCCCAACGGGACTTGAACCCTCGACCCTCCGGCTTGTAGCTCAGTGCTTTAACCACTGCGCTACGGCTATTGCATGCAAAATAGAAACACATTGCCTTCTAATATGTAACATAAAAGCAGTATGATCTAATGTGTTGAAGCCCTCTAGAATAAAATTTTAAAAAAATACTATTGTTACAATAGGGTAAAATTTTATTGTAGGTTAAGAAGATACATTTTAATTTCAAACTAAATTATGAATTATAATAAAGGGTTCTAAAGTAAAGAATAATTTATATGTGTAGAAAATATATGAGAGATATTGAAACCATGCAAATGCATGACATACTTAAAACTATTTTGGAAAACTAACTGTAAAATTGCTGAATTTAAAAATATTTCTAGCTCATGGCAGACAGAGAGAGTGAGAGAGAAATAATTTGTGCAACGGGTAAATCCTGTTAGGTGGTGTATTTAAGAATCAAGTGAAATGTCTCTTGGTCTTGTTGGTGTTCCAGAGTCGACATGGGGCAAATCCATTACATATTTTAATAAGCCAAATGGCATTAAATGAAATATCTAAACTTTATTTTACTTTATAATTCCAGATTGTAAACTTAAGTTAGAAACATGAAAGGAACCTAGAATCAAATAGCAGGAAAAATCAGTTATTTATGAGTTGAATTACGAGATGTTTATAATAAATATATCTCTATCTCTCTCTCTCTCTCTCTCTCTGCACATCTCTGTTAGTATATCTCTGCATATACAGTAATAGTGGTAGTATAGGAATAATAAGTTAAGATAGTATTATATTTAGTTTATGTAATTGATGTAATTCATTTATATATATTTTAAGAGTCAAATATATAAGTTAAGTTATATCAAGTTATTCATGTAGGAATCAGCTACCCTTTCATATAGAAATCTTCCAATTTATAGCTCGGCAGAACTCCAAATAAGTATGTAATTAAATGCTATCTAGACCTCCAAAGAATTCCCTTAAAATTCCATCTTAAGCCCTTTGGTGGAAACTGTGTGGCTGTAACAATTATTTTGCTATAAAATAGCATATAATTTCAGTGACAATTCAAACTCATTATTGTTTTGATTGGTAGAATTATCATAAAAATGTAAAGCTACTATTATGAAAAACAATACTTTTGCATTATTATATAAAAACCTGTTGTGAAGTTCAAATGTTTATAGATCATAAAAATTCTATTTTTATACTCATATATTAATTATACTCATATATTCAATTAAAATACCATCAATCAGGTTTATGTTTATGGCATTTTTTAAATGACCTTCACATTTAATAGCATATTAAATTTAACAATATCCACACAATGGATATATAAAAGCATACATAATATTAAATATGTATATATTTCATATTCATGAAAACATAAAATTGCCAGCCATGTTTCTTGAACTGCCACAATATCAACACAGCTACAAACTCTATCCACAAGAAAAATAAAACCATAACTGTATGTTTGAATATGAATAAAACCCTTAATCAGAAACTATATGTCATAAAATATATCTGGACATATTTCAGGCATCATTCATCTCCGTTCTCATAATTTGGTTGAAAATTGCGATGATGATCTTCAAAACATATCCAAGTAAGAGTATCATTCATTTCATAGTGTTCTGCTCAAGAGCAGGTCTTTCACTGCAAACTCAGCATTCTCCACTCTTTCCTTAACTCAGCTTTCCTTTTTGTATCTGCATACAAACCATTTATTTTAATATTGTCTATCATCTGATGTATTTTTCTGCCTCTAACTTTCTTTCCGTTGACCATTTCTTCTAGAGCATCCTTCAGCAGGTAGTTTCTTCTTAGATAGTGGCCAATCCAATTTCTTTTCCTCTTCTTTATGAGTTCCAGCATTGTTCTTCTTTCACCCACTCTGTCTAGCACATCTTTATTTCTTACTTTGTCTGTCCATTTTATACATTCCATTCTTCTCCATATCCACATCTCAAAAGCTTCCAGTCGCTTTTCCTCATTCCATCGTAATGTCCAAGTCTCTGCACCATATAATGCTACACTCCACACAAAGCACTTCACTAGCCTCTTCCTTAATTCTTTTGCCATAGGTCCGCAGAAAATGCTTCTCTTCTTGTTGAAAGCTTTTTTTGCCATTGCTATCCTCTGCTTTACTTCTTGACCGCAGTTCATGTTACTACTGATAGCACAACCCAAGTATTTGAAGCTCTCCACTTGCTCAATGGCCTCATCTTTAATCCTCATGTTTATTTTCCTTGGTTTCTTTCCTATAAGCATGGCCTTCGTCTTATTTATATTTATCATCATCCCATAATCCTCGCACTTATCATTTAGCTCCATCAGCATGTTCCTCAATGTCATTGCATCTTCTGCTAGCAAAGCCATATCTAGATAAATTAAAATATTTGATACCTCTACTCATAATCGGTCTAAGTATATCGCGATTTCAAAGCCTTGGTGGCTTCATATTCAGTACTATCTTGACAAATGATGTTATGTACATCAGAAGAACTACTTCTTCCCTCTGTTGGTAGACCGATAAACCTCCAAATCAAGTCAGAATCCGCGGGAATTTTGAAGTCCATAAGTTTTTCTTCCTTGTTTTTTTCTAAATGTGGATTTTACCCAAGAAAGAGAAAGAAAAACTTATGAACTTCGAAATTCCTACAGTTCCTGACTTGATCTGGAGGTTTATCGGTACATCAACAGACGGAAGAAGTAGTAGTTCTTCCGACTGACATAACATCAGTCGTCAAGATAGCACTGAGATGAAGCTGCCAAGGCGATACACTTAGAAGACTGGTTATGAGGAGAGGTATGAAAACATTTTCATTTATCTTAAATTAAACCTCATAGCGATTTATTCCTATAAAAGTTCAACAAAATCATATTATATGAGGTGGGATGTAATATTTCAATCCTTATTTTATTCTATTGATATTTACTCCATGGTGTCAATTCCAAGATTTTTAAATTCTATAGTTGGACTTCGATTCTAGATACATCTCATACATGTACAATGTATCAATATACTATGCCACTGCATTTAACCGTAAGTAGTTGGGAGAGAGTCAGCCGCGGGGAGCTATGGTTATGTTCTTGTTCAAACCCAGCTGTGATCGATGGATTTTTAGGATGGAAAAGTCCAAGGGACAAGTCCTCCGGGAGGGACTTTAATTTGTGGGCCCCAAGTCTGAAGATTTTCAGGCTCATAAAAGAATGACAAGCCTGAATAAAAAGACCTTTGTGTAAAATTTACCAAATATTCTCATCCTAGTACTACCTTGTTTTCTTAGATGTCACTATGAGGTGGACCAGTGCCACTCATTGACATCTATCCAAAAAACAAGTGTAACTAAATTAGTATGGTTGAATTTCTCCCCTGTAGGGGAACACTTAAGTCTCATTAAGAGACACATGGGCTGTTAAAAAAAATGTTGGGAGAGAATATACAATAGATGGAAAATTCTAACATGGAATCACATTAAGTGATTATTGCCTTCTCCTTCGTCACGGTTTAGCCTTATTTACTAGCCTGTTCTGGCTCCAAATTGCTGCTGTTTCCAGCTTTATTTTAGTCTTCCCAGACTACTTCTTCCTCGTGGTGAATAGCTGTATGCTGCTTTTGGTATTCTATTCTCAGTCATCCTTGCCAAGCGTTCTTTCCAGTTTGTTCTGTATTTCACTATTGTTGTGTTTAATTCCTCTACTTTTAGTTGTTGTCTTATTTCTGTGTTGTGTTTTTTTCTGTTCTTTGATATCCTGCTATTGGTCTGAGGAATTTCATTTCAGCAGCTTGTATTCTGGCAGATTGTTGTGTTGTCACTGTCCATGTTTCGGAACCATAAGTAATAATAGGCACTGCCATTGTCTTGTATAATTTTATTATAGTCTTTCCTGGCTTTATTTTTCAAAGTTCTTTTTAGTGTTCCTGTTGTATAATTAAACTTATTTAGTTTGTTATTTATATCTGTTTCCGCTGTGTATGATATTTTGCAACCTAGGAAGTTATATCTTACCACTTGTTCTATTGGTTTACTTTCTAATATTCTCTTTGTCCAAACTGGATGAGCGCTCTTGAAGGCCATTTTTTATTTTCCTGATGATATTTCCATGTTGTATTTCTTTGATATTTCATTTAGTTTATATAGCATTTAAAGAGGCAGCCCCTCCAAAGGACTTACCCTGCAGAACGTTAGTAGCGCACTCAGGGGACACTTCAAAATACTTACAAGCTCTAAAGTGAAGAAGTGATTATTGTGTGTACTTAATTTAAACTCTGGAAGATGAGAAGAGAGGCCTTAACAAGTGCTTGAAGAAAGAGAACATTAACTCTTAAATTGGCAAAACTTTAACTTCTCATGCCATGTGTTGAGCTACAGTGAAAATAAAATCATGTACAACTGTAAGTTATTACAGGATATTTGTAATTCGAAAACAAATTTAAGTAATTTACACTTTTGCCCTCTTATTAATAATCCACATATAACTTTTATACAAGGTTTATACACATCTCAGTTGAAAATTCTTACTAATAAACACTGTGTTAGCTGTTCACCCCCTTACTAATAAACGATATATAACTTTTATACAAGGTTTATACACATTACAGTTGAAAATTCTTACTAATAAACACTGTATTAGCTGCTCAGTGTATAAGAGATGTACAACTTTACATGGGAATCGTTATACATGCCTGCAGCCTTGTTTAAGGATTGTGTAACTAGACAAAATGTCGGACTTTCATATCAACTGATTGTTTTCTTATGATATTGATGAATATTTCCTTAAATTTAACGCAAAATGCAAAACTTTAACGACTGTTTGATGGATGCACAGAACATAAATAATATTTATAAAGCTCTGGGTAGGAAAATAAAGACATAATAAAATGCCTTTTGTTAAACTCATTCTCGATTAGGCCTAATAATATTTTAAAGTTGAACGTTGATTCACAAAAGAATATGTTCTACAATAGTTGCTGTAGACAAGATTAACCTGAATGTAGTTTAAATGCTTGATAATATTATTTTAACTAAACGTTCTTGCATTATTAATACGTAATACACATACCGATATAAAAATGTATTTAATTATAGAGGTACTATTATTGGAGCACGTTGTACGTTAGCTTGATAGTCTTGTGGTTAGAGCTTCTGACTACGGTCCGTGAGGTCATAGGTTCGATTCCCGATCGGACCGCAATTTTTTTTTTGCTTAAAGCATTATTCTGTTGTCGGTAACATTTCCTACTATTTTGAATGTTTTCTAACGCATCTTAAAATACTGCATATAATTCATAAGTAATGGAAAAAACTTATTAGCTTCCAAGAATTGTTCGAAATTCTTGACGTTAGATGGCAGCACATTATCTGTGAAACTAATTCAACCATATATTTGACGTAGCTTGAAGGAAAATGTATATAAACTAAAACACACTTATTTTTTCCGTACCTCCCCAATTAGGGAATCTCTCTCTATTCTTTTCCATACTCATTTCTTACACAATTAATCACTAGTTGATGTCGTTTTCTTTCTGTTACAAACTGCGCGTAATATGTTCTGACGTCATAATGATGACGAATATGTGACGTATTGTGTGTAACTGTTGTATTGTTATATAGCTCCTGCACAATGTTTATTAGTAAGGAAATTATACATGATCTACATAAGGCTTATATATTGAATAACTAAACAACTGCTGAAAGCCAATATAGAGATTTTTATTAGTAAGACCGTCAGTGTATAAGAGGTGTACAACTTTACATGGGAATTGTTGTACATGCCTCCAGCCTTGTTTAAGGATTGTATAACTAGACAAAATGTCGGACTTCAAGATCAACTGATTGTTTTCTTATGATATTGATGAAAGTTTCCTCAAATTTAATGCAAAATGCAGCACATTAATGACTGTTTGATGGATGCACAGGACATAAACAATATTAATAAAGCTCTGGGTAGGAAAATAAAGCATCATAAAATGCCTTTTGTTACACTCATTCTCGACTAGGCCTAATAATATTTTAAAATTGAACATTTTTTCACAAAAGAATATGTTCTACAATACCGGTAGTTGCTGTGAGACAAGATTTAACCTGAATGTAGTTTAAATGCTTAATATTATAATTTTAACAAAACTTTCTTGCATCATTAATACATAATATACATACCAATATAAAAATGTATTTAATTATAAAGGTACTATTATTGCAGCAAACCACATGTTAACTTGATAGTCTTGTGGTTAGAGCTTTTGACTACAGTCCGTGAGGTCCTAGGTTTGATTCCCGATGAAATTGCAGATGATTTTTTTTTTCACTTACAGTGTTATTCTGTAGTCGCTAACATTTTCTACTATTTTGAATGTTTTCTAATGCATCTTAAAACACTGCATATAATTCATAAGCAATGGGAAAAACTTTTATTAGTTTCCAAGAATTGTTCAAAGTTCTTGACGTTAGATGGCAGCACATTATCTGTGAAAGTAATTCTACGATATATTTGACATAGCCTAAAGAAAAATGTAAATATATTAAAACACACTTATTTTTTCCGTATCTCCCCAATTAGGGAATCTCTATTTATTCTTATCCATACTCATTTCTTACACAATCACTAGTTGATGTTGTTTTCTCATCATCATCATCATCCTGCCAGGTATTAGTCCTAGAAGAACTGTTACGGACTGAGAAAGCAGTTTTCGTGCCATCTTTTCATAGGTCGACCAAGTGACCGTTTCCCATTTGGACAGTAGTTCATTATTGCCTTGGGGATCCTGGATCTAGCCATTCTTGAGACATGTTCCTTCCAGTTTAGCTGATATCTGGAGATGTAGTCCAGTATTGGTGACCATTAAGTTCTTGAAGGATTTCTACATTTTTCTTTCGATCCCATTTGGTGTAGCCAGCTGTTCGGCGCATAAATTTCATCTCACAAGCTGTTAGTCTGTTTTCATCTCTAGTCCTTATAGTCCACACTTCACTCCCATAACATAGGACTGGTCGAACCATTATTTGATAAAGACGAGTACGAGTTGATTTTTGCACTAATGAAGGTTTTAAAACTCTATTAATGATTCCCATTGATTTGTTGAATTTCACAATTTTCTCTGATAAATCCAAATTTTCAACAAAAGAGAGTTTATATCCTAAATAAGTAAACTCATTAACTCTCTCTAAAATTTTGTTATTTAAACAAATTTTGCTTGGTATTGGGGATTTTCCACAAAAGGCCATTTTAGTTTTATTGATAGATATTTCCATTGAATATTTCTGGGCTATCAAATTTAAATTATGTACTGACCATTGTAAATCATCTTCAGACGTTATGTTGTTTTCTTTCTGTTACAAACTGCACGTAATATGTTCTGACGTCATAATGATGACGAATATGTGACGTATTGTGTATAAGGATTGTATTGTTATATAGCTCCTGTACAACGTTTATTAGTAAGGAAATTGTACATGATCTATATAAGGTTTATACGTTGTCTAACTAAACAACTGATGAAAGCCTGTATAAGAGATTTTTATTAGTATGACTGTTGATGTTTATTATTCTTTTAACACTACTTTTCTAGCCAATAAAGCTTATTTTTTTATGTTTTTATTTTAAATTTGTCACTTACATTGAAGGACAATTTAATATTTGAAGAGAAACATTTTCGCCTAAACTCGGATTTGAACACAAGGTCTAACAGTGCTCTAAGCCACTGAACTATTAAGGCATCTCAATTTAGATGGAAATGTTTCTCTTTCTTATACAATCCCATGTGCTCAAAGCTGAGAATCTTTGTTCTACACACCTAGCTTGCTTCTTATTCAGGAAGACTATTTAGTGAGATTTTAACACTACTTTCATGGCTAATAAAGCTAATTTTTTTATGTTTATTATTCTTTAAACATTACTTTTTAGCTTATATTTTAAATGTTTTTATTTTTAATTTGTCACTTACATTGAAGATCACATTAATATTTGGAGAGAAAAAAAATTATGAATGAATGAGTCATTTTTTATATCTTACCTCAATGTTTATGTTTTCTTAAACATGGGAACTGCAGTTTTCAAGAGGAAACATCCCTCCCATTTTCAACCAACATTATGACTATCAGATTTTCGTTGGAATCTTCATCTATAATGTTGCTATCTGGTGTTGATTTGATGAACTTCGAGATCAGGTCCCGCTCATCAGGAATTTCGAAATTCATGGATCTAAATTTGTTCTTCTGAATGTATATCTTCTCCCAAATTGCCAATTCTAAAGGTTTTTCCAAATGTTTTAGAAGTTTGACCTCTTTTTCAATTTCGTGACTCTCCAACAAACTATGTACTGCAATAGCTGATTTTTCAATTTCATCATTTTTAATATTTCTAAAGTGTTTTTTGTGCGAGTGTCCAAATTCCTTTTTGTTCTTCCTATGTATACTTTATTGCAGTCTCTACAACTAATTTGATAAATTCCAGATTTTTTACTATCTGGGGTGTTCATTTCCTTATTGGTTATTAATAGATTACCAAGGCTAAATTTATTTATCGGTGCCAATGTAATATTGAATTTCTTGAAGATTTTTTAAAATTTGTTATGTATTTCAGGATGAAATACTGCAGTTCCCGTGTTTAAGAAAACAAACTATGAGGTAGGATATAAAAAATGACTCATTCATTTATGAAATAAGAACCTCAAAATGTTATTTCCCATATTTAACTACAAAGAAAAATTTATGCCTAAACTGGGATTGTATAAGAGAAAAAATCTTTAATCTAAATTAAGATTCCTAAATGGCTCAGTGGTTTAGTCCTTTGCTACCTGGTTTAAAAATTAAATATATGCTTAACCCTTCAGGTGTCATGAGCCGATTAGATCGGCTCCGGTGCTTCTGTCCATTACCTGCCAGACAATATACTCAAACTACTTGCAAAGCCAATCACATCGGCGGGTGCAATTTAAATCTCTGACACAAGAGATTTTACCAATGGCATGCAGAGGGTTAAATTATGTATTTTCAAGAAACTGAGAAATGTAACAACCAAAAAAAAAACATAAAACATTAGAATAAATAATAGTAACAGATATAAAAGGATATCAATAGTATCTTCCAAATCTTCTAAATCCCATTCAATACTACGCAGGGCATTTCGAAGTTCTGTGGTAGTCCATTCCAATTCATCTTTGGAAACATTACTAGTAGTATCTTCTTGTAATTCAAGCCAACGACGATATAATCCTCTAGTCTTGTTCAATGCTTTGCAGACCTCACTGCAAGAGAAAACCTTTTAACTTTGCAATCATACAAAAAAAAAAATTTAACAACATTATGTAAATAATGTCTAGTAACCTCCTCCCACTCCATGTACCAAAATGCTTTGTTCAACAGGTACAATCAGAAACAGACAGAAGGTGGAGATGAAGCACAGTTACTAGATATTGTTCTACACATCTAAATACCGGGCTTCCAATATAAACCCGGACCGGCCTCACGGGGTTTCACTCATCAGGCAGCGCTCTCTCCTCGTCCACATTTCACTCTGCCAGCCGCTCGTCCTTGAACTAGTCAGTTTACTATCGTTCGACAAGATGAGATGTCAGCTGACATTAGAGCAGCGCATTTATGTGTGTAAATGTTATTATAAATATGAATCAGCTCGTCGTGTTCGCGAGGAATTTATTCGGAACTTCCCTGGACAATTACCTCCTTCCAGATCGACAATCCATGATCTTGTGACTAAATTTGAGACCACTGGTTCAGTACAAAATAAGAAACACTCGCTCCCCAGATCTAACAGTGTGTGATTTTTATTTGTGGGGTAGCCTGAAAGACAAAGTGTACAAACAAATCCGCACACATTGGAAGAACTGAAGAACAACATAAGAAATGAAATCAGAAACTTGACAGTGCCCGAACTACAGCGTGTCAATCTAAATGTGTTTACTCGGTATAATGCCTGTTTAACTGCAGGAAGACAACATTTCCAGCATTTTCTATAAGGTAAGAAACAGTTCAAGGACGGGTGGCAGGCAGGGTGAATTGCGGGAGGAAGAGACAGCACTGCATGCTGGGTGAAACTCCGTGAGGCCAATCCGGTTTTATATTGGAAGCCCATTAGCAGTTTTATGCACTAAATTCCCAAATAGGGCTGCAAATGTTGGATATATGCAGTGCCTGAAATAGAATGAAAAAAGAATCGGGATGGTTTTTGTCATTATGAACATAATTATGAAAATATACTGTGAGATCTAAAATATTTGTTTTAATAACTACAAACATATTGGCAATATTGAATTAACAATGTAGGCCTATAAGAGAAAAATTTGCGTTTAGATTGGAGTGCTCAGGTAGTTCTGTTGGTAGAGCATTGATATAGAAAGCCAAAGATCCTGGGTTCAAACACCAGTCTGAGCGTAAACTTTTCTCTTCAAATATATATTGACAATAGTTTAAAATTAGCATGCATTAGAACAGTCCCGCGCCATAGCCAAGCGGTGAAGGTAGGAAGCCTTGGTGCAGAGCTACAGGACTTGCGCTGGTTCGAGTCTCCATGGGGGAAGAAATTTTCTCATGGTATTTCAGCCAGTATGGGACCGGTGCCCACCCAGCATCGTGAGGCAATTGGGTAGCTACAGGCCCCAGCAATTCAAAAAATCATTACTACCTTCATCATTAAGAACACATCATCAGGAGCTTCATTTAAAAACATATCAATTTCTTCCCTGCTAAAAAACACTAGACTTTTTTGGTTGATGACCAATGTTCTTCTTTTTCAAAAAAGCAATTAATTTACAAAATGAGGAAATGTCAATACCATCATTTAATTTTATATTAGCTTTGAGCATTGAGTACTCTGACCATGAACTTCCTGCAGACTTTAATTTCTCATTCCTCAGAACAAAATATGCCAAAATTCTTCTCGTTAATCTGCATGCCTTTTTCATTGAACCTATAGCAGTATTTTAATATCATATTAAATATGAAAGTTAAGTTGATAATTTTATATTCTTTTAATATTTAAATATAATTTAAATAAAGAAAAACATCTAAATAATTAATTGTTGTTTATTGTTGAATAAAAATATCTCAATAACAATTAAAGAATTGTATTATATAAGACTTTCTAAATAATGCTTTTAAAATTGTGTCTTAAGTCATTGTTGCCTGAAATATAAAGCTTTCTGTTATAACTGTAATAAGAACACCTGCTTAACTTAATATTTTAAAATAAAAGCATACTAAATTCTGATTGGATGTTAAAAACAATTAACTTTTTGATTTAACCAATCAAATTTAAACATGGTATTTAATGGACCTTTAACCAATAGAATTTAAATTAAAATCATGTGATGTAATAATGTTCTTTAATATTATAACAGAAGTACTCTAGCAGTCTGCATATAACATTCAACAAAGATAGAAAGCAGGATGTAATATTTAATACATGAGTAATTGATTTCAGACAAGAAAAGAATTTATTTTAGTGGATAGTGAAGAATAATTCCACTTAAATATACTTAATCTGCTGGGAAACTACAAAGTTAATAAATGTGGAATTATTTCTACAAGAAACAGTTATCAATGATCTTATGATTGTGAAGTGTTTTCCTATCCTGTGTACCAATTTCGACCCTGAGAAAAGAATCTAGCTCTACCGGAAAATCAAACCCAACCAGAACCAGTAATTCTGATTTATTATTTTGGACAAACACTGCTTCAAAATGGCTTCCAACGAAGGGAATAAAGATATTCCTTCAAACCATTTCTTGAATGTTTTGTACACTAACTCGTACCTTTCTTTAGACTTTTCCGGAATTAATGTAGAACATCCCACTCTCTAGGCTTCTTCAATTTCTCTATCATCTACCATGACTCCTTCCATAATAAAATTATCAAACAGATTCTAATCACGGGACTACATATAAAAATGTCTCCACAGCCAACAATCCTTGCTTATAATAAAACAAATGAAAAGCTACATAGCAACAATCACCAAATGTTCCTTTCTCATAGAAGTCATTTACATCCAACCATTTAATTCATTTATTACTGTATTTAATAAAAATTAGACACATCAACTAAAAATAGTATGCAATACACATGAGGTAAGCACTAACAGATCTCGAAAATTGAAAAAAACTTGGTGAAAGCACCTCGTTTTTTCAAACTTTTTTTCGATCAGTAACATGTGCTTACCTCACTTGTATCGCAATATACTATTGTGATTTAAAAAAGTAGGGTGCTATATAGCACATGTAAATAAAAATGTCGAACTCTAAACATATACCAGCAAGACTAAAATTAATATAAAACCATCGGTGAGTTCTTGTAGCTCATATGATAAGAGTCATGTACTACTGATATTTGAGTCTCCTTCAGGTAAGAAATTTATAATTTATAAATAAATAGTTTACAATTAGTAAAAACATGTTACAACTTAGTAGAAATTAGAGTAGAAAAGAGAATGAATGAGATAGAGATGAGAGATTTAATCAATAGAGAGACAGAGAGATATGAAGAGGGTAGGAAAGGAAGAGAAAAGTACATTTTTCTTATTACTAATGTAGTTTGATAAAAAAGTGATGTAAAATTACTGCCACACTAGCCTTGAGTCGCTTTGTTTTGTGTTCATACTAATTCTTCACCAATTCATTTAACAAATTTTAAATCTATTCCTATTCCAATAAAACTTCATATGAAAATGCTATTTCAATTTTAAGTTCAGGTGCAATGACCTTGATTAGATATTAATAGCCATAAACTTATGACTTAATTTTTTTCATATTTGAAGAGAAAAATTATACGCTCAGACCGGGACTTGAACCCGGGACCCTTGGTTCTCTAGACCAAGTGCTCTACCAACTGAGCTACCTGAGCAAGTACCGATCTAAACGCAAATCTTTCTCTATATACATTGTAATTCCCATCCCAAATATGTCTTCTTAATAAAGGAGCCGCCATTTGCAAGATAGAAGCATGGCTTCAAAGCATTTGGTGGATGGGAATTACAATGTATATAGAGAAAGATTTGCGTTTAGATCGGTACTTGCTCAGGTAGCTCAGTTGGTAGAGCACTTGGTCTAGAGAACCAAGGGTCCCGGGTTCAAGTCCCGGTCTGAGCGTATAATTTTTCTCTTCAAATATGATTTATCCATCATTGAGATGTATGAAATCAATAATAAAAAATTATGACTTAATGATCACCGTTTATATTTTCTGCTGGCACCAACCCAAACCACCTCCTGGGTTACCTCAGGCAAGTTGTCCCTACACTCAGGAAAGCTGTTCCTAAGTCCCTATTCTACTTTCAGGTACCATTTCTCCAAGTACTGGTCTTTTTACATAATGTCGGTTGTTTTTTTAAATTAATAGCATGCCTAGTTAGTCCACAAGTCTATCGGACTAAGCCAGGAGGAATGCTAGACATTAAAATGCAATGCAGATCCACCAACCTTCCCTCAGTCTGCCAGCCAGGGTCACACCCTGCCACCGCTTATGGGGCTGGCGAAGGACCTACCAGAGTACAGGCTCTGCAGTGCATGCCTTCTATTGCACCAGTATGCTCAACCCGTGGCGACCTCATGTCCACAAGTCCTTAGATTGAGCCAAGAGACAATGCAGTCTAACCAAACTATGCTGTTCCAGGCCATGCCCCAGTCTGCCATCCAGAGATGCAACCTGGCTCACTGCTGTGAGACCGCATGGAGTTAGGCAAGATACAACAGAGAGCACATAGTATGACAGGGCACTAATCGCCTACCAACCCCATTAATGGCACTAATGGTTCATGAGTCCATTGGACTTAGCCGGAAGGATTGACATTATTCTGCACCAATACTTAACAGCTATTTAACATTAAGAGATTATGGTTGATCAATTAAAAATTTAACAAGCATTACTACTTACATATAAAAATGGCAGCTGTTATTTATAATTTTTAAAATGAGCCATTTTATTTGGATTATTTAGATCAATCCTTTTAATTTTATATTTCTCAACTGTTTCTATTAATATATGTCAGTCTCATTGGAAGGAATTTAGCATTCAATAACTTTTTGGAAAAACTGCACATAAAATAGCGTGAAATATTTTCGAAGTCCTGTAGAACAACAGTGTACATGCGCCAGAGTTTATAGAGCCAGCAATAACCCACAATCGAACCACATATCGATTATCATCCTGGATTACTATCCGTCGCTATCATATTTAAATGACCAATATTTGCAATAAATCCCCAAATCTATGTTAAAAAAATGTATTAATAATATTAAAATTACCAAACGTTTATTAAAAATGGGTGTACACTTACTTATCACTCCCTAACGCTGATCCAACCAGCGATAACCCAAAACAGCTATAGGAAAATCATAGACTAATATACTCTATGGAGAAAATAGCAGTTAGCATCACAATATTGTCTAACAGTCTCATAATATTGTGATTTGCATATTTAAATAAATAATTCAAAATTGTCTAATAATGTTATAAAAATTGTTCGAAAAAGTTTAAAATATTAAATAATACGTATGAAATGACAGAAGAAAGAGCCTTAGTTTAGACAAAACGAATATAACTGAAAAAATCACAAGCCGCTCATAGAATTACAGTTAGAGACCAACTGTCCTTTACCAAGCCGTCTTAACCTCCATGTTGTTATATGGTCAACACGGAAACAAAAAAACTGCAACCTTACACTATCTCAAAACTGCAAAGAACTGCCAAGGAAATTACACAGGTAGCAGTTAGAAGCGGTAGGCAGATGATAAACGTTATGCATTGAATGATGCAAACCCATCAAACATCATAGGGGAGTTACAAAAAGTTTATTAAAAAGAGTGGACGTGATACATTTTACCTTAATCACTCCCGTAACGCTGATCCAAGCGACGCGCGGAATTAACCCAACAGACAGCCGAATAGAAAAATCATAGACTAAGTAACCATGGGAGACTCTGTGGAAAAAAATTAGCCAGTTAGCGTCAACAGTCTAACAGTCTCAATAATATTGCAAGTTGCATATTTTAAATAAATACTTTAAAATTGTCTAATAATGTTTAATAAAAATTGGTTGTTGAAAATATTAACGAAAAGTGAGGGTAAGTGTACAGAAACACAACAAGACACTACGAGCTTGTACAACATCCATAACACAAAAATTATGAACTAGTAGAAGTGGCATGTTGAGGCCGGTCACACTAACAACTGGAAGCTAGTATTATAACAGTACCCTCTGAATAACCATTTTGATTTTCCCACAAAAGTAGTGCCTACTGGATCACATATTGCATTCCATTCTTTCTTACAATGCAGTTTAGGAGGCAGTGAACAGAATATAGAATAAAAGACTGTCAACAAGGAAGTTGCGCATTCAGATTTGTATGTAGCAGCTCAAAGTGAAAAATAACTGACCAATGAGTAATTAGTATTGACTGACAGCAAAGTTTTACCGGTTAATGCTGGTGCATCATATTTGCAAAGATAATGCTTGTAAAACTTATAACCATTATATAACAGCTGAAATTAAATCAAGTCATTGCACCTGGCCATAAGTAGTAACTTCACATCCAATTGTCTAAATATATATTCAATTATTTCCACAAAAATCTAAACATATGAAATCCATAAGCTAATGAATGATGAAAATACAGTATGAATCTTTGATGAATGTTAAGTGAAAATAACAGTACGGTATAATTAACAGGAAGAATATGTTAATGAGGAAGTCACAACAAATATGTTAATTAAAGAAAGAGAAACATGATTACGTAATCCAAACATAACTCACAAAAGCATTAATACTGTATAACAATTTCTGACAACATTACAAATATTAGGCCAACTTTATAAAAAATTATAATAGGACCACAGACTTCATTTCATTTTTGTAATATTAAACAATTATGACATCAATTTAAAATAAAAGCAGGATGAATTTGGGATAAATGTCACTGCTGATGAAAAACACAAGTATTAAAAATTAATAAACATTATAAAACGAAGAATTAATAAAAAATGCTGTACTTGCTTAAATAATTTGATAAGCTTATAATCAAATTCAGACTATTTTACAGAAGCATCTCACACTATTATATATTGGTTAGCGGTACTTTCACACAAACTACAAACAAAAATACACACTTAGCTTCAATTTAACAATTAAATTTCAAAGATAAACTATATTCTGAAGAAATGTATACTCACTCTTTCACTACGAAAAAAGGGTCTTCGAGTGTCATGTCAGCTTTCAACGACACTCATGTACTGATCCCTTGCTACTGAAACCACACAGTGCACCTGATATTAGAATCATCAGGGAGGTTTAATTCATATATCACGTGATAAGGAAAGAATCAATCTACGGAGTTACAATAAAGACGCTGTTTGGACTTTCGACGCGAATTAGCAATTCTCTAACACTCGTCTTCCAGGCTCACGATATTTCCATTACCGACTGACAAGTGACATCTCACATCCCCATTTACAGATGTTTGTATTTACCAACATAACAGATTTAAAAGAAAAACACAGCAAATACAATATTTAATTTAAAAAATAAATTAGTTTGTATTTTATTTAATATTTCAGAAAATTTTCAAATTAACTAAAAGCTTATTATATTCTTGCCTGCAATCAATCATTTACTGATGAGATTAAAAAATTGCCGTTCATGTTGGCTATTCTGGTTTTATGTAGGGGAAATGGCGCCGATTTTAAATTATAAAACAATTACTTAGGAATTCCCACACCTTTATATGCTAGAAATTGAACTTTTCTTCACTTGTTAACATATCCAAAAACAATTCCTATAACTCATTTATCCAGGATAATAAAACATTTTATTGTAAATCCAACGAAAACCATCTTTCATATATACCAATACCATAAATCTAAATAAGTTTACAAAACTACATGATTCATGCTATCACTATTAATATCAATTTGCATTTAAACTTAAGAATACGCCTGAATCTATAAAATAAGCTTCAAAAACACACATGACCTTTGTGCAGCTTTAATAACTAAAAAGTAGCAGTATTATTAATCTTAGAAATCTGATTAAATAATGAGGTAGGAGAATATACTAACCATTTGAGAGAGATAAATTATATAGGGAATGATTGGAAAACATTAGCTCAAGATAGGCTATGTTTGCATGGCTATGTATCTGTGGATTCGATAACACCAGTGGGTTAATTAGTTAATTGCATAATTAAAATACAGAAACACTATCTCTCTTCATTTTTATTCTCTTTAGCTAAACTGTTTGTTTTAAGCAGGAAACCACACATACAACAATCTATGTTTAGGAAAATGCTAAAGATAGCAAAAGATAAAGGATACAAAACCAGACCAATGAAGATATTTAAAACTCTTTATCTGCCAGAATTCTGGACGATAGAATGGAAGGTAGACACGCTACCAATCATGTCATGCTGATGGAGTTAAACAAATACACACCTGGATTACTCATCTTTCAAAATGATAAAACATAGCAAAGCCTTTAGAAGAATTTCAAACATCCATTGAGTATAATTATCAAATGGATTACCAGTACCAATGGATTTCTGTTCTGATGTCAATAAACCATAAAGTTAATTAATCCACATAGGCCTGTAATTAGCTTTCTATTAATATTTAATTTTAGGAAGTTATATTTTGAGGTTATTTTAATTATATTATTTTTGGTCTGGACATCTTACCTCAATATTAATGTTGATTTGTTCTTGGACATGTTTCAAAACAATTCTCTGTTTTATCTTCAGCTTTCCCAGACTGGTTTTATTTATGTTGCATTATGTTGCACCACCTGGATGTCGATGTCAGCTCCATCCTGTGGTTGGCCAAAGAACCTCCAAACAAGGTCACCCTCCATCGGAATATCAAAATTCATAACTCTGTTTCTGTTCTTCTGAATATAAATTTTTTCCCAAATAGTCAGCTCGTTTGTATTTTCTAACTGTTTTAATAATTTAGTGTCTGAATTAATATTATGTTTTTCAGACCAAACATGAGCAGCAACTGCAGATTTTTCAATTTCTCCATTTTTAATATTTCTTATGTGTTCTTTGGTTCTAATTTTTAGGTTTCTTTTTGTTTTCCCTATATATATCTTTTCACAACCCATGCATTCAATTTGATATATTCCTGACTTTTTATTTTTATCAGTTTTTTCATTTTTGTTGGTTTTTATTAGTTTATTTAAACTGTAGTTATTTTTTGGTGCTAATTTAATATTAAACTTCTCAAATATATTTTGAAATTTATTATGTACCCAGGGGTGATATGTGAATTTCCTATATTTTTTCATAGGTGGTTCTTCTTTTTCAAGATTACTTCTGTTTATCATTTTTTGTTTTTTATACTTTTCTATCCTTTTATGTACCATTTTTTCATCAAACCCATTTTCTCTTGCTACTTTGATTATGTGTTTTTTCTCATGTTTGAAATCTTCTTCGTTTAAGGGTAAGTTTACCAATCTATGAGTTAAACTATTAAATGCTGCTAATTTATGTCCAATTGGATTGAACCCTGTTGATTTTATAAAATTTTTCCGTATGAGTTTCTTTTCTATGAATCCTGAATTCAATTTTTCTTTTTTCTTCGTTTCTGACCAATTTAAGATCCAAAAAAAGGTATTTGTTTATTGTCTTCTATTTCTTTGGTGAATTTAATGTTTGTACTCTGTAAATTTAATAGTTTTAGGGAATCTTCTACATGTTTTTCTTTAACAATACAAATTATATCATCAACATATCTACTCCAAAATTTAAACATTGTGGGATGTGCTTTAGTGATTTTACATTCAAAATCGCTCATAAATAAATTTGCCAGGAAGGGTGATAATGGGTTTCCCATTGAGAGCCCTGATTTTTGTCTATAGAAACTCCCATTGAATGTAAAAAACATTTGATCAATGCATAACGCAGTTAATTTCAAATAATCTTCTTTGATCTCTCTGTCTATGTTGTTTTTTCTTAACCAATTGTTCAATATCTCCAAAGTTTTTTGTTTCGGTACATTTGTGAATAGTGAAACTACATCAAACGAAACCAACCTATCTGTGGGTTCAATTTCCACTTTTTCTAATTTGTTAACTAATTCCAATGAATTTTCAATCTGCAGACTTTCAAAATTATTAATTCTTTTAAATTGATTATTCAGCCATTTCGAAATTTTGTAGGTTGGTGATCCAATATTGTTAATTATTGGCCTCATTTTGTTTCCCGGTTTGTGAATTTTTGGAAGTCCATGTATATTAGGGTTTCTTGGGTTGCTTACTTTTAATTGAAATTTTTCTTTCTTGGATAGAATTTTAACATTTTTAAAACAGTTTTCCACTTTTTTTATGGTTTTTGGTAGGGGGTCATTCTTAATTTTTTCATACTCTTTTTCTTTCAAAAGTTCTTCCATTCTATTTTGATAATCTTCTTTGTCCAGAATTATAATTTGGTTACCCTTATCTGATTTTGTATATACAACATTTTTGTTATTTATTTCTTTGAGTGTTTTTAAATTCTCCTTACAAACTGGGTTTTTATTTGTATTCTTTATTTTATTCAAAATTTCTTCACATTTTTTTCTGATGATTATTTTTTCTTCTGTAACTAACCCTTCTATTGAATTTTCAATGTCCACTATGTATTCTTCTATTCTATTGGAATAATCTATTGCTGTTTTTAGACCGTTTTCTAACAATTTTGTCTCTTTTAGGTTAAAGGTTGCCTTTGAAAAATTTTTAACATAATTTCTTCTGGTGGATTCTGATTTTTCTTCATTTCTGGTTTTATTCTGATGTTTGATTTTATTTGATGTATTCTTCTTTCCCTTTGATTTAGTTAACAAATTATTTATCTTTGTCTTTTGTTTCTCAATTTTCTTTTTCATGGTTATGTTCAAAAAAGTGAAAAATTTATTTTCTAGGTTTTCCCACATGATGTTTCCTAATATTTTAGACAATTTGATATGTAACAAATAAATTTCAATATCCAGATTACTGATCATTTCAAAGTGTTTATTCTTTTCTAGTTTTGTAATTTGTTCTCCAAAATTTTTTGTTGTTTGCTGTTATTGTTATGCTTAACGGTTTTTCTAATGAACATGGGAACCAATTCTAATTTTAGACATTGGTTGATGAATTTAATGTCTGCTAATCTTTTAAATTTCTTCTCTCTTAATTTTATAAACTTTTTCTATTCCTTAGGCCAAATACATTGAATAACTTTCCCAAATATTTATATTTAATGCTTTTTATCAGTTGCTTTAACTATTCATCAGATTATCACCATTCCAATATTGTATGTTGTCCGGATACAATACCTCTTCCATTGACACTATCTATCTACAGTTATTTATTTAGCATGCATTATAATTCCTGCATTTTTACATTAAGTCTCTCCTCACCTGATCACTCCATTTTGTACGAAGTCTGTCCAACATTCTTTTCATTACGATTTTTAATTTAAAAGGTTTCCTAAAAATAATGGGGGGCACGCCATAGCGTAGTGGTTAAGGCACTGAGCTACAAGCCGGAGGGTCGAGGGTTCAAGTCCCGTTGGGATCAGGATTTTTAAACTGACCCAAACCCTCTGGTGGCACTATGGCCCTGGGATCGACTCAGCCTCTAGCGGAAATGAGTACCAGACGCTTGTTCTGGAGGTAAAAGTGGCCGTCATGCAGGGTTGACAACCCGGCTGACATAAAGTGCCGATTGTCTAGAAAAAGTGGGAGCCTTAACCTCCTACTACCCGAAGGGCCTCCGGGCCTGTTGTGGGATCACTTTACTTTACTTTACTTTACTTCCTAAAAATAAATCTTTATACATGTCCATAAAATTTCAAATTTTCAACCTTAATTTTTTGTTATATAACACATGAAGTTTGTTACATTAAATTTTATTAACCATTTTTTAAATATTTTAAATAACACAATGACCACTATCCATGTAGATAATTTATATTTTGCATCAACAATAACTTGAGAGAAAAAGTGAATTTTCAAATTAAAAATAGCTATCTATAATTAATAGAAGTGACAAAGATCTTTACTCAAATATTGTCAGAGACATGCACAATGGCAGTCAGTGTTGGAATCTATGTGTGTGCTGTAAGTACTCATTACGAATTAGATAAAATTTAATATTATAATGATATTGTGAAAAGAAAAATTAATGTCTGAACCAGGAATCGAACCGTGGACCTTTAGTTCTCCAGACTAGTGTGCAGCCCACTACACCATTCGAGACTTGGCACAAACATTAAAAATTCTTTCCACATATACAAATCTATAATTCTCGTTTTGTCTGCTGTCAGGTAGGTGTCACTACCATCGCCAGCGGCCAGCTTTGTTTAGAAGTATCTATATTTGAGAATTTTACACCACCACTTTTATAAGCAGTAAACAATGTTATTTAACATTATCCAATACTGTTACTTTAACCCAGTTCCAATAATGGTTCACATTATAATATTATAATGATATTGTGAAAAGAAAAATTAATGTCTGAACCAGGAATCGAACCGTGGACGAAACGAGAATTATAGATTTGTATTTGTGGAATGAATTGTTAATGTTTGTGCCAAGTCTCGAATGGTGTAGTGGGCTGCACACTAGTCTGGAGAACTAGATGTCCACGGTTCGATTTCTGGTTCAGACATTAATTTTTTTTTTCACAATATCATTATAATATTATAATATGATCCATTATTGGAACTGTGTTAAAATAACAGTATTGGAAAATGTTGAATGTCCCGCGCCGTAGCCGAGCGGTTAAGGTAGGAAGCCTTGGCACAGAGCGGGTTCTATCCCCGGTCGGGACAGTTTTTCTGGGTGAGGTTTTTATCGGGGTTTTTCCTCACCTGTAAGACAAATGTCAGGAAAACTTTTAGGCCCAAACGGTCCCCGAAATCATATGGCCATCGCAATCATCATATTCATCTTAGGTTAAGCTTAGGATTAGGGACTCTCCAGGCACACCATTATCATCATCATTACCCATCATATCATTGGGGCAACGTAACCCCGCCTTCCAGGTGCACCAACCTCAGAAGTGGGTTACAAGTACGCCATGCCAGGGAGAGAAACCAGGAATGTCAAAAGACAAACATGGGCCATTTAAAAAAAAAAAAAAAGATTTTAATGTAGGCCTAGTTATATATGAGTACAGCTTTATCTGCTATGTTACACACTGTATATATTCCGTATAGTTAGGTTATATAAACATATTGTATTTCTCTGTAGATACTAGTTTATGGAATACAGTGTGTCCTGTATATCAGTTAATTTATATGGAGACAGATGGTCACCCATCCATCTGCCTTGACTGCTAGCCTTGGCTTTGTTGTTGTGATTATTTATTATAATGATCGATATACCTGCACTTGAGGTGTAGATAGGATCAGTGGAGATCTGCAATTTTTTTTTTAATCTTTTCGTGAGAACCTCAATTCTTCAGAATTTACTGAAACTGAAAGAAACAGTTTTTATAAAAAAAAATAAGAGAGAGGTTAAATTTCTGAAAATGGTTAGTGGGATGGATGTACTTTTATGAAAAATGTAATTATGCTCATTTATTTATAAGCAGATATATAAAATAAAAAAAATAATTCAAGTCTGGAAAGAATACCTAGGGATGCTAAATGACTATGCTATCTACCCACATTAAAAAACATACCTGATCTGAATCCAATCATGTTTAGTATACATATGTATATCAAAACTATACCTTAAAATGTCTTCAATGGATGATCCTAGAATCCTATATCTTCAAAACTAGGGAAAAAAAAAAACATATGAGCGAGATGCAGGTCTTTGTCTCATATTAGAACTGAAGAAAAGAAAGGAAATACTTTTAAAATTTTACTAACTCGTAAGCAAATAATAACTCTCAGGAATATTATAAGGAAAATAAAACCTTGAACTGGAACTAATGAACTTGGAAGTTCATAGTTAAATATGGGAAATAACATTGTGAGGTTCTTAATTTGTAAATTAATGAGTAATTTTTCACATCTTACCTCATATTTCATGCTTTCTTTAAACACGGGAACTAGTTTTCAAGAGAAGGATCTCCCTCATTTTCAACCGACATTATGACTACCGGCTTTTCGTTGGAATCTCCATCAATAACGTTGCTATCTGGTGTTGATTTAATGAACTTCGAGATGAGGTCATGTTCATCAGAAATCTCGAAATTCATGGATCTAAATTTGTTCTTCTGAAATATATATCTTCTCCCAAATTGTCAATTCTAAAAGTTTTTCCAAATGTTTTAAAAGTTGGGCCTCTTCTTCAATTTTATGATTCCCCAACATAATTATAATAAAACTGAAAAAGAGGCAGAACTTTTAAAACATTTGCAAAAACCTTTAGAATTGACAATTTGGGAGAAGATATATATTAAGAAGAATAAATTTAGATCCATGAATTTCGAGATTCCTGATGAACATGACCTCATCTCGAAGGTTCATCAAATCAACACCAGATGGCAATGTTATTGATGGAGATTCCAACGAAAAGCCGGTAGTCATAATGCCGGTTGAAAATGAGAGAAATGTTTCTCTTGAAAACTAGTTCCCGTGTTTAAAGAAAATCTGAAATATGAGGTAAGATGTGAAAAATGACTCATTAATTTACGAACTTGGAGGTTATTGACCATGCAGGCATAAGCTCTCCATACATCCCTATCCTGAGCTAATGTTTTCCAATCTTTCTCGTTATAATTCATCTCTCTTGAATTATGGTTCATGTTATTCTCCCAGCTCATTCTTGGCACTTACCTCTGGTTTTCCTACAAGAAGTTTCCATGTCCTCCTCTCACTCCCCATTTGTGTCATATGCTCTGTCCATCGCAGTCTACAAGCCTTAATATTGTTCATATTACATTTGGTTTCCCAAAAAGATAATGTAGCTCACTATCATGTAGAAATATTTATTTATTTTCATTATTGAAAGAAATTTTCATAAGTATTGGGTTTCCTGATATTCTCTTAGGGTCGTATCTATGAATGCATTAGACTGTAAAAGTCATTCTCAGCTTATACTCTGTTGAGAAAGTTGCATCTAAAGACTTTTTGCGTACTCAAAAATCTGTTCATGCGATAATCCATCCATAGTAATTCTGCCCGAAGGCAGGTCCTTCACTGCAATCATAGCATTTTCATGCTATGCTTGCAGCTTTACTAGGGAATTGTGTAGGTGTGGTAGCTTCCTGTTGCTTTCCACACCGGTGAAGGATGATGATGATGATGATAATGATAATGGTAAGGATGATGGCCATATGATTTCAGGGACCGTTTGGGTCTTAAAGTTTACCTGACATTTGTCGTACAGGTGAGGAAAATCCCCGATAAAAACTTCACCTAAAAAAACTGCCCCGACCGGGGATCGAACCCGGGCCCGCTGCGTGACAAGCAGCACGTTACCTTGAGACCACAGCGGTGGACCATGCGATAATAATTGTCAAAATTCCTAAACAACCTGGCGAGGCGACTTTGCAGAGAACGAATCGTGAGCAACCCTATGGGAACTGATGGTAACCGATGTACTTTGAAACCTTGCTGCTTTATCCAAGATGTCGGACCTTGAAGACTTCGATCATGTTTTCGGTATACACGGAGAAGAGGAATTTGATAGAGTCTACCAAAGAATTCAACTGGAAGAACAGGAGAATCGGCATAATATCACACGATGCAGACGTCGTCATATATGGTTTTATTTGTGGGACACAAGCGTAAATGTGTTCCTCTAGCAGACGAAAATAATGGAAGTGGTTTTATCGCTGAGAATTCTGGGTAATATCTTGCCAATATTACGAAAAAACTACTTTCATGCATGACCAGTCAGCGACTCGCTAATCTGAACTTTGCATGTTCTCATGGAAAACTCAGCTCTCCAGAGACTAATGTATTTGCATGCAGCCCTTAGTGTTTCTTGCTGTAGTGCATTCCATCATTTGTCCAATAGAGATTACCTAATTAACAACATCCTAAGGCAGAAGATATTCAGAACTTTGATGGTGAATATTGCCATAATAAGGTAATATTGTAGGTTAAGGAGATAGGTATTTAATATCAAATTAAATTATGAATTACAATAAAGTATTCTAAAGTAAGGAATAATTTATATGTGTAGGAAATATTTGAGGAGAGATATGAAACCATGCAAATACATTATGACATACTTAAGACCATTTTGGAAAGCTAACTGTAAAATTGCTGAATTTAGAAGTATGTCTAGCTCCTGGCAGGCAGAGAGAGAGAGAGAGAAAGCATGTGTAAGGGGAAGTCCTGTTAGGTGATGTATTTAAGAATCAAAGTGAAATGTCTCTGTGTCTTGTTGTTGTTCCAGAGTCAACATGGGATGAGTCTGTACATACACTTAGGGCCACATGCAAATGCATTAGTCTCTACTCAAATTACTTCCAATCACTGGTGAGCTGACTCACCGTGAGCAATTGCTGAGATCAAATTAACGGCCAACTTACCGGTCATGCATGAAAGTTGACGTTTTCATAATATTGGCAACGAATTACCCAGAATTCTCAGCGATAAAACCACTTCCATTATTTTCGTCTGCTATAGAGGAACGCATTTACGCTTGCATCCCACAAATAATACCGTATACAACGACGTCTGCATTGCGCAATATTATGCCAATTCTCCTGTTCTTCCAGTTGAATTCTTTGGTAGACTCTATCAAATTCCTCTTCTCCGCGTATACCGAAAACATGATCGAAGTCTTCAAGGTCCGACATTTTGGATAAAGCTGCAAAGGTTTCAAACTACATCGGTTACCTCGGTTCCCTTCGGGATTTTCACGATAAGTTTCTATCTTGAGCTATGATCTTAAGTTACCTCGTCAGGTAGCTTACAATTATTATCGCATGAATAGATTTCTGAGTAAGCAAAATGTATTGGGATAAAACTTTCTCAGCAGAGAACAACTTTTACTGTCTAATGCATTTATAAATTCGACCCTTAGGGCTGCATGCAAAGACATTTGCCTCTACTCAATTACTTCCAATCACTGGTGAGCTGAGTTTTCCGTGAGAACATTCACTGATCGAATTAGGGGCTTGCTCGCTAATGAAGCATAAATCTAGTTTTTCCGACAAGGTTGGTACTAAATACCTGCTAAAAACCGGTTTTCAATGCTTTCCAAAGCATTTCCAACTTGCCTGAGGCATATTATAGCAGACAGCTGCTGAATAATGGATATATTATTTGTGTCTAAAATAAAATTTTAAAAACAAAAATACCTGTAATTATATGGTTACAAAGTAAGATACAATAATTAAAAAGAAATAACAAGCAAATTTTTACTGAATATGGATGGCCTCAATTAAGTAGGCCTACAGATATTTCTGTAATAAATTAGGCTACTCTCTAGACACCTGTGTTGCGACTTTTTTAATTCCTTCATAAACTCCTATCAAGTTTTATTCTTAGGGTTTCATCTTTCGAATTATTTCCCACCATTTACAATGATTTTTATATTTTTTCTAATGATTACTTCAATTATAATATTTAATTTTATATATTCGTGAAGATCCTCAAATGGAAATGCTTACCCTTGTCTCAAAATTAAGAGATGAAATTATGACATTATGACTTTTATGTTTGATTATTACTATTATTATTGTTATTCTGTGTGAGGTTTATGCCTAAACTAAAAATAAATATAATTAAATAATTTAATATTGTACAGCTATTGAAATATTTTAACATAGTTTTTATATATATTTAGGTTAGGCCTACACAGGAAATTTGGTTAATAAATAATCAATTAAAAATACACTTATACCTTCAGTTATATATTTTTAAATGTACCATATTTGTAACTCATGAATATAATACTATTGTCTAATACCAAATCACTGGCATTATCAAACCCAGAGATTTGCGGCTGCACAGACATAAGCTCTCCATACATCCCTATCCTGAGCTAATGGTTTCCAGTCATTCCTTGATTAATTCACCTCTCTCAAATCATGGTTACTGTTACTAGTTTCCATGCCCCTATTTCATTCCCCATGTCCTGCAGATCGCAGTCTATGAAAATTAACTATTCTCATTACATTTGGTTTCCCATAAATTTTATGTGTAGCTTTCTTCTAAGTAGTCTTCTCCATTCACCTGTCTGTTCATCTCTTTTTGATTTAAAACTTTTATTAAGAAGTTTATCATCAGATCACCTGATAATAATGCATCATCAATATATACCAACAATATATTAATACTATTTTTAATTATACCTCTTCTTTTATTGTCTAGAAATTTGATTACCTTCTCTAGTACAAAATTGAATAGCAGAGGAGAGACAGCATCGGCTTGCCTTAAACCATTAAATAAAGTGTTTCTGTTTGTTATTTTTTTTAAATAAAATATAGATATTGATAATACTAGAATCTACTACAGTTATGCCTAGAGTCACAAATGGATGTTAAAATTTAATAAATTGTTTATCACAGAATTAAAAAAAAAATTTCTTTTATGACAAATGGGTTTTAAATGAGATTTACTAAGTTTTAGATTACTCTTTCCTGTATGCAAATGTTATGAATTTGAAAATTATGTATCTGAAGCAGATTTGCTCTGTCTGTATAATTATTATCTTTGGGCAGCCTCTTCAAACGTTGGATTGAGACCATAACAGACCCCTCGGTCTATCACATGAAAGGAAGAAGAAGAAAAAGAATAATAATTATGCTGTAGTTTAACAATGGCATAATGTGGCACATTGCATATTAGTAGCACTGTTTATTTGTATACATTTCCATTAACCAGATACTCTTATATTAGGTCAGATGGTAACACACCTGCCTGTTGATCTGCAGATCTGGGTTTAAAACCTCATGGGATAGTTTTTATTTTATTTTTTTTAGTTATTAAAACCACATATAAGAAGTATATTGACAAGATTAAGTGCGTAGTTCTGCATATAGCCAAGAAGTTTAATACATGATGCATTGGTGCATGTTAAAATCACCAAGAGAGCAGAATTTTTTTTCAATTATCTTTGGCCAATATGGGACCGTTGCCACACCCAACATTGTTGGAATTTGGGTAGCTACAATAAGTAGCAGTTCCAGGTTGAGAAAATCAGCTATAATGACTGGGGATCAGATATGCTGACTACATCTCACCCTAATATTGGCTAGATGATCATCCACCTCTGTGATTTTCATATGTGGATGTGAAGACAGCAGACAGGTCAAGGGCCTTCTAGACCTCTTATGCCATGGAATTGGAGATAAGTAGATACCAAATATCTGGATTAATTGTATGAGCAAATATACTGTACTGTACTGTTTGGTAGGGACATTAACCCAGTGTTACATAAATGCAAAATTTCCAAAGATGTTTATGTCTGCTGAAAAAAAAATCATACTGAGTTTATCTACTAACTTGGTGTAAATTATTATATGTATATATCTTATTGCAATATTTGACAGATTTATAATGCAATGGAAAAAAGTTTAGGCTCTCTATGATAACAAATATTAGACTATGAGATAGAGTTTTTAGTAATGTTTGTGATTATTTTATACTGGGATATAATGAAATACCCCTATCAATCATTAATCCATGAATGACGATTCTTTATCAAATTGAATTGCCACAGATCATTTTGCGAAATGTACACACATATTATGAAAGCCTCTAAAAAATTAAAGAAATAGGCATAAACTAATTTCTCATAAAATTTCTTAAATATGTTAAATTATCACCACAGAGTAAGTACCATCCTCATTATAAATAAATTTTGTTATCATGATGAGCAAAATTGTTAGTTTAGACTACAGTTTGATACCTAATTATTTTAATAAAAATATTAAATATTTGTATTATCACCCATTAAAACTTAAGTAAAAATGTTTTTATGTTCTTAATTTTTAATTATTTGACAAACAAAAGTGCAAATAAGGCCTAAACTCATGTGTAACTTACTATAATTACATACAAAATAATAGAAAAATCATTATTTTAGACTTCCGTTTGATACCAATTTATTTTAAAAATAAATTATAAATTCTTTGATATTCATATTATTGCCCCATTAAAAACTAAGTAAAAATGCTGTTATGTAATTCATTATTATTTATTTAACAAACACAAGTGCTAATAAGGCTTAAACTCATGTGTAACTAACTATAATTACATACGAAATAATAGAAAAATCATTACTTCATTTCATTAAAGATTATTTTTAACCAAGTTCCGTATGTATTATTAGGCCTAACCTCAAAATGTTCACAACATATTTCAAGAAACATACAATATTAACAAATTATTTATTTAAAATAAGAGACATATAAGTCTTAACAGACAATGGCATAAATATTTTACGAATTTAAGAAAAAAAAAATACATTGAAGCAGTCATAATTTCACGCTTGAACGCGCAAAGTCAGGTGTCCAGTTCTGCATTTCCACTTGAATTGGCAATTTTTATCGCATAAACAGATTCTTGAGCATGGAAAACGTCTTTGCAAGGTACACACTCGATTACTTATACCTGAGTACATCTTTTACGCACGAATGCATTCATAGATACGAGCCTTAATATTGTTTTATGGGTTTTTAAAAGTCAATCAAAGTGTTATCATTAAAGTAATAATAATATAATGTTCTTGAGACACATAGTTTGGAAACTAAGCAGAATTTTGAAAGAATTTTAGAGTCAAACATTAGGTTGAAATAGGTATTGTCTCCAATACATATATCTCTTTCTTCCTTCCTTTTCTGTACAAGTAGTCATAATGTAGGAATATAAGTTAAGTTAGTTTATAGTTAGAATTAGATGTAAAGTAAAGTAAAGTAAAGTGATCCCATGACAGGCCTCAGGAGGTCCTTGGGGTAGTAGGAGGTTAAGGCTCCCACTTTTTCTAGACAATCGGCACTTTATGTCAGCCGGGTTGTCAGGCCTGCGTGACGACCGCCTTTACCCCCAGAACAAGCATCTGGTACTCATTTCCGTTAGAGGCTGAGTTGACCCCAAGGCCATAGTGCTGCCAGAGAGCTTTGGGTCAGTTTAAAAATCCTGACCCCAATGGGACTTGATAGAATTAGATGTAGCTATGTATATTGATGTAATCATTTTAAGAGTTAAAATATAATAAGATATATTGAGTTACTTATTCATGTAGGAATCGGCTACCTTCATATAGAAACTTCCCTATTCATAGCTCGGCAGAACTCCAAGTAAATATGTAATTAAACACTACCTAGACCTTCGAAGAATTCCCTTAAAATTCCATCTTAAGCCCTTTGGTGGAAAACGTCCAATCTTAACAATTACATTATGGAGATGTAATAGAATTTTTCTTGCACACTATAATTGTTGCCACCATTTTTATTCGCAGGCTTCATATTAAGTACTATACTCCAAGAGAAAGAAAGTCCCAAGAAGGAATACAGCTGAGCCTAACACCATAAGTAAAGGTTGTATTGTACACTTCAAAAACATAGTTTGGCATTACGCTCTATGTATGATTAAAAACTAATATAACATTTAAAACTAGTGAGATATCATATGAGTGTAATAGTGGAATTAGCACAATAAACCTTATGAAAATATATTAGGAAGTAACATCAGGTTCTACTTAATAAGTTTGGTCTATTTTCATTGTATCTCATATTTAGTTGTTTCTTGTAAGACATGTTTCAAAGCATCTTTACTTTATCTTCAGTTGGTACAGACTAATGATCTTTAAGTTGTTGGCCCTGGATCTCTACACCTGCTCTCTCTTTTTGTGATCCAAAGAACTTTCTTATTAAGTTTCTCTCTCCGGGAATTAAAAAATTTGTGATTCTCTCTTTGAACTTTGAAATTCCCAGGGAGACAAACTTAATAAACAAGTTCTTTGGACCACAAAAAAGGGAACAGGAATTGAGATCCAGGGCTGACAACTTACAGATCATCAGTCTATACCAAATGAAGATGAAACAAAGATGTTTTGAAACAAGTCTTACAAGAAACAACAAAATATGAGGTAAGAAGAAGACAGACCAAACTTATTTATTACAATAAACCTTGCTCAATAGCTGAGATCTGTACCAACTAATCTACTTTGTTATGTGTAGAATAATGGTACAACAATCTCCACGTCATTGCTAACAATGGTATTCGAGGAATCTGCATGTAAACTCAACATCTCCCATTCTGCACTGGACTGGCATCCCTGCACAGAGACTTTTTTTTACTGGGAATACGGCAGTGGCATGCAGTGGTCAGAGCCATTACCCAGCTGTATGACAAAATATGACCTATAGTGTATAAAAGCTTACTGCCTTGTATTTTTTTGTTGTTGTTAGATCTGGTAAATCTGGAGTTGACCTACCTTGCTGTACGAGGTCATTTTTCTCATTGAAAGGTCTGCATGAAAATGATCTAGTATGTAAATTATAATTATATTATTTTTAGTCTGATCATCTTACCTCAATATTAATGCTGATTTGTTCTTGGACACATTTCAAAACAATTGTTTTATTGTCAGCTTGTCCAAACTGGTTTGATTTATGTTGCATCATGTTGCACACCCTGGATGTCGATGTCAGTCTGTGGCCAACCACAGGATGGAGCTAACATCAACATCCAGGGTGTGCAACATGATGCAACATAAATCAAACCAGTCTGGTCAAGCTAACGATAAAACAGAATTGTTTTGAAACATGTCCAAGAACAAATCAACATTAATATTGAGGTAAGATGATCAGACTAAAAATAATATAATTAAAATAACCTTAAAATATCACTTCTTAAAATTAAATATTAATGTAAATTATAAATTATACAGTCATTTACATTCACTTTTACTAAATTGACAAATCACATTTATCATGAATGCTTTAAAACATATTAATAACGCATTTGAACAAACTCAATGTCGGTATTAAAATCAACTGTTGCTTTCCACAAATGATATATACGCGTTCGTAATAATTCAATTGTTCTTATACAGATATATAATATAAATAAAACTTCTTAAATTAACAGGTTGCTACAGCTGATAAAACGTACTGCATAATTTTATTCTATTTTTTTTTCTGTATTTTGTAAAAATATAATGAACATAAATTAAATATAAAAAATTTAAAAAAATGTTATTTCTAAAAATTCTATTATTGAGGAATTGGTGCTTTCCAAATCAGCCAATCACATTTCTTCGTCAAATGAATGTTTCATGAATCAATAAGTCGAAAGGTCATTTGATCTTGTGTATACTTATTCGAGTTTGACGTTTCTGGGTTCAGCTAGCTGGTGTTTAATAAAAAATTGATGGAATAAGACACAAGCTTCGTCTAGTAGGTTATCGTTGGTCTAGTGTGGGTTATTGCTAGACTTAGCAGACAGATTCATTTAGTGGGTTATCGCTAATTCATCTGCAGCATAATAGCTCGTGTTGGTGGGGATAACACAGAGGAAATACTCTATGCGTTTCTCAATGGAGATAATGTGAATATGCAGAAAGTTCCATCAAACCGAATGCAATAGTCTGCTGGTGTGGTGGGAATTTTGATGTTCACGTGTAATTGATTTGAATGAAATTTGGCAAAAATATATTTTTTTATTTTAATCCGAAAATATTAATATACTAATTGATTAAGTTATGTACATAGGAAATAACACTATGAGGTTTTTTAATATTGTTTATTTTTTATTTCACTCACCTCATACTTCATAAACTCCTAGCATACCCAGGGTTTCGTCACATCCTTTGTGACATTCTCAATGCTGTGTCACGTTCACAGCATTTTTTTTTTTAATTTTATTACATTATATTTCAACCCGTGTTTTACCATGGGCATATCACGGGATATTTACAGTTATTTACATACATTTACATTTTGTTTTGCTGTAGTTTGATTGTTCAAGAGTTTATTCTTGAAGTGAGCGGAAGATGTTGGTGATGAAGTTCGTCACTGTGACGGTGTTGATGTGGTGCTGTAGTATCTGAGGTAGAGTTTGGGTTGTTAGAACAGAAGGCCGGTCTCTGGAGTACAGTGAACATTCTGTCAGAAGATGTATTGCTGTCTGTGGTGGACTTTCGGGGCAGTTACATAGGGGAGATGGTGACTTTTTGATCCTGTGAAGATATGTACGGAAGCGTCCGTGGTTTGGTTAGGAATTGTGTAAGGATGAAGTTTGGCCATAGGGATATAGAGAGTCGGTGGTGAATAGAGGGAATGAACTGTTTGGTGTGAAATGATACCTCGGAGTTGGTATATGTTGCATTCCATATGTTGATGTAATAGTTTAGCAGAAGTTGCTTGGCTCGAGAAATAGGGATGGAGTTATAGGTTACAGTATTTTTATAGCTGGCAGCTATTTTTGCTAGATAATCGGCTCGTTCGTTACCTCTGATTCCTGTATGTCCTCTGACCCAGTTTAGTGAGACTTGAGTTGTCTTCTTCAGAGTGATAATTTTCTTTCTGGTGTTGACTGCTATTGGTTGTGTAGTTCTTTTGTTAGAGATGGCCAGAAGTGCTGCTTGCGAGTCCACGTGTATTGCATAGGAAGTGTTTACATTACTTTGTTGTTGGATCCAGTCCACTGCCATTTGGATGCCTATAAGTTCTGCTTGAAATATAGAGCATTCGTTGTCCAGTCTACGTGACTCGGTGTAAATTTCTTTTGAATTTTTCTTCTACGACTAATCCAGCTCCGACGTGGTTTTCCGTTTTTGATCCATCTGTGAAGATCTGTATGTTGGCTGGGATAACTGTACCTCTGTAATCTATTGTTATGATGTTGTCTTTCGGATGGATTCCTCCATATCTGGTTAATACTTCAGTCTTCTTAAGTTTGGGCAGGACTGCATTAGTGGGCAAGCCTCTACTAGCGGCTTTTATGTCTTTGCTCAGATGTAGGGCTAGCTCTATTGGCATTGTCCCTGCTATTGCTTGCAGAGCTACGTTGGAGACTGTTTTGTATGCTTTGGTCGCGAAAATTAGGAAAGATCTTTGGATCTGCGTTAATTTAATATTAGCTCTTCTGGATAATGATTGGCTCCAGGCCTCCGCCGCATAACTGATGACTGGGAGGATGGCATGATTATAAATAGTGAGAAGATGGTGGTAAGAGATTCCCCAAGATGATTTGGAACATCGAATTAGGTTATTTCGAAGCTTCAGTAATTTGTTTTCTAGGAATTGAGTGTGGAGAAACCAATCCATCTTGCAGTCAAGCATAACTCCCAAGTATTTCATTCTTGAGACAACATTTATACCCCACTTTATGACTGTCGGATGAGTACTGTATTCTGTTCTTTTCCGGATGTACATTGGCATAAGTGCTGTTTTATCCTGTGCTATTTCTAATTTTTGTGTTTTACACCAGTCCTCTATGTTTTGGAGTGCAGTTTGAAGAGTGTCGAGGATGTGCGAATGTGAGAGTCCTTTCAGCATGATCATTATGTCGTCGGCATATATTACAATATCTAGGTCTTTTATGTTAGAAAGTTGTTCAATTAAACCACTGATGATGATGTTCCAGAGGGTGGGACCAGCAACCGATCCTTGTGGGCATCCTTTGGTGACTTGTTTGGAGATGGTCACGTTGCCTAGTTTATAGGAGGCGGTGCGATTTCGAAGAAAATCTTGGATGATACAGAAGATATTCGGAGGGCAATCTAAGTTCCAGAGCCGTTCAAGGAGTCCCGGGTGCCAGGCATTATCAAATGCTCCAGCGATATCTAGAGTGAGGAGACAACATTTTAGTCCTTGCTGTCTGTTGTGATGAACATAATTCGTAACTGCTTTTATAGCTTCAGTGGATGATTTTCCTGCTGTAAATCCGTATTGTTGCTTTGGTATCCGCCCGGAGGATTCCAAGTGGAAGTTGAGTCTTTCCATTATTAGTTTTTCCAGACATTTTCCAGGAATCGATAACAGGCTGATACCCCGATATCCAGTTATGAGGTGATGTTTACTCTTGTCAGCTTTGGGAATTGCTATTATAGCAGCGTTCTTCCAGGTCGATGGGAAGCAATCTAGTCTCAGACATTTATTAAATAGTGTTATCCAGAAGGTTGGTAAATACGCATGTATTCTTTTGACGATAGTGCCTTCGATGCCGTCGGGTCCTGGGCATTTATGGTTGTTTAGGCGTGTTATTATTTCTTCTACTTCATGGTAGGTGAAGTCAGGTTCTGGCTGGGTGTCTGGCGCGACTCTTGCTGTTACCTGTGTTCTGATGATTTTCTGTTCTTCGCTGTCGAGAGCTGGAGGGTCATCTGGGAAAAATTTATCGAGGAGGGCAGTAGCAGTGTCCTCTGCATTCAGTGTGGAGACTCCGTCTTGCAGGGTTAATGTTGAATATGCGTGCTTTTTTTCAAAATCCCGTTTGCAGGCCTTGTAGATTTTCCAGGGCGATTCTTTAGAGCTCTCTGTACAGAATTTTTTCCAAGATTCCTGCTTCGCCTTAAGGAGTTTCTGTTTTGTAGTTTCTTGTGAGAACATTGAGTTTTTCTTTGTAGATTTCTTTTATCGATGGATTTTTGCATCGTTTAAAAACCTGCGTTTTGCTGCATTTGTTTGTTTTCTGAGTATGTTTAATTCGGTCGACCACCAAGGCACATAGTTGTTTGTGGGTAGGAAAGGAGGGAAGCAGCAACTGTTTATTTCTTCCAAGTCGCGCCATATTGTGCTAATGGAGTTCTCTAGTTTTTCTTTGGTATTTTGTTTGTCTATCAGCTTCGTCCATTTGTTTTCTATGTGCCGGAGTTTTTGTTGAAACAGGTTCCATTTTCCAACTTGGGTTGCGAATTTCCTGGTGGAGTGGCTTACTTGTCGGGTTATATTTGCAGGGGAGCGCTGCATTATTATATCATAGATTATGAGGTTGTGATCTGATAGCGTCTCTTCTTTGCTGGTATGCCAGTTTTGGATGTTGTGGTGCCGTGTTCGTTGTTGTGGCAGTGATATCGATCCAGCTGTTACCTTGGGCGCTACAGAAAGTGGGGCCGTCTTTTTCATTAACGGTGATCAAACCCTGTGCTGTTAAGAATTCAGTCATCTTCCTACCTCTGGAATCGTTGATTGGGCTATGCCACATGCTGTGCTTGCTGTTTGCATCCAGCCCCCAGACAAAGTTAGTAGGTATTGTGGACATTAGGAAGGCCTCGATAGTGCCAAGGTCCTGTTCAAGGTTGTCATAGGGAGGGAGGTAAGAACTGGCAAGGTAGAGAGGAGGATTAGTTGACGTTGTGGCTATTATTATGTTATCAGATGTGGAGTGATTATGCAACATGATAAAGTTATGCACTATGTCATTCTTAATGAGTAGGCAAGCTCTGGGGTCTAGACCTGTGTTTGATTTTGAGAATGTCACAAAGGATGTGACGAAACCCTGGGTATGCTAGGAGTTATGAAGTATGAGGTGAGTGAAATAAAAAATAAACAATACTAATTGATGTTTTTATTATTGGTTTAACACTTCTCACTGAAGGATTAATTATATTTGGAGAGAAAAATATTCGCCTAGACCGAGACTCAAACCCGGGACCTTTGGCTTTCCAGGCCAAATGCTCTACCAACTGAGCTACCGAGGCGAGTTGCGATCTAGACACAAATTTTTCTCTTATATATATTGTAATTCCCTCGTGCCAAATTCTTTGAAACCTTTGCTTCTATCTTTGCAAATAGTTAAGAAGACATTTATTGGGAATTTAACACTACTTTATAAAGCCAGTAGGGCTTCTATTGATGTTTTTATTATTAGTTTAACACTTCTCACTGAAGGATAAATTATATTTGAAGAGAAAATTACAACGTATATAAGAGAAAAATTTGTGTCTAGATCGCAACTAGCTTTGGTAGCTCAGTTGGTAGAGCATTTGGCCAGAAAGCCAAAGGTCCCGGGTTCGAGTCTCAGTCTAGGCGAAAATTTTTCTCTTCAAATATAATTTATCCTTCAGTGAGAAGTGTTAAACCAATAATAAAAACATCAATAGAAGCCCTACTGGCTTTATAAAGTAATGTTAAATTCCCAATAAATGTCTTCTTAACTAAGAAGCCGCCATTTGCAAAGATAGAAGCAATGGTTTCAAAAGCATTTGGCGAGAGAGAATTACAACGTATATAAGAGAAAAATTTGCATCTAGATCGTAACTCGCCTCGGTAGCTCAGTTGGTAGAGCATTTGGCCCAGCAAGCCAAAGGTCCTGGGTTCGAGTCTCGGTCTAGGCGAAAATTTTTCTCTTCAAATATTATTTATCTTTCAGTGAGAAATGTTAAATCAATAACAAAAACATCATTAGAAGCCTTACTAGCTTTATAAAGTAATGTTAAATTCCCAATAAATGTCTTCTTAACTAAGAAGCTGCCATTTGCAAAGATAGAAGCAAAGGTTTCAAAGCATTTGGCACAAGGGAATTACAATGTATATAAGAGAAAAAATTGCATCTAGATCGTAACTCACCTCGGTAGCTCAGTTGGTAGAGCATTTAGCCCAGAAAGCAAAAGGTCCTGGGTTCGAATCTCGGTCTAGGCGAACATTTTTCTCTTCAAATATTAATATACTAATTACCCCAGCAGTTCTGGGGTAGCTGGGGTTGAATGCATGCAACTGGAGAATGGTATACTTGGAAATATGACACATTAGAACAGGATTCACTTGTCTATGTCACTAGTTGGTGTGAAAAATACAGTAATTAATGTAATAGACTAAAACAGGATTCACTTGTCTATGTCACTAGTTAGTGTGTAAAATACAGTAATTAATGTAATAGAGTAAAACAGGATTCACTTGTCTATGTCACTAGTTAGTGTGTAAAATACAGTAATTAATGTAATAGACTAAGGGTCGTATGCAAATACATTACTCTCTACTCAAATTACTTCCAATCACTGGTGAGCTGAGATCGAATTAACGGCCACCTTAACCGGTCATGCATGAATGTTGACGTTTTTGTAATATTGGCAACGAATTACCCAGAATTCTCAGCGATAAAACCACTTCCGTTATTTTCGTCTGCTATAGAGGAATGCATTTATGCTTGCATCCCGCAAATAATATCTTATAAAAACACGTCTGCGACGCGCAATATTACGCCGATTCTCCTGTTCTTCCAGTTGAATTCTTTGGTAGACTCTATCAAATTCCTCTTCTCCGCATATACCGAAAACATGATCGAAGTCTTCAAGGTCCGACATCTTGGATAAGTTTCAAACTACATCGATTACCATCGGTTCCCTTCGGGATTTTCACATAAGTTTATATCTTGAGCTACGATCTTAAGGTACCTTGTCAGGTAGCTTTACAATTATTACCGCGTGAATAGATTTCTGAGTAAGAAAAATGTGTTTGAATAAAACTTTATCAGCAGAGAACGCCTTTTACTGTCTAATGCATTCAAACATTCGACCCTAAAACAGGATTCACTTGTCTATGTCACTAGTTAGTGTGTAAAATACAGTAATTAATGTAATAGAGTAAAACAGGATTCACTTGTCTATGTCACTAGTTAGTGTGTAAAATACAGTAATTAATGTAATAGACTAAAACAGGATTCACTTGTCTATGTCACTAATTAGTGTGTAAAATACAGTAATTAATGTAATAGAGTAAAACAGGATTCACTTGTCTATGTCACTAGTTAGTGTGTAAAATACAGTAATTAATGTAATAGAGTAAAACAGGATTCATTTGTATTGTTTATTTTTTATTATTTCACTCACGTGTGTAAAATACAGTAATTAATGTAATAGACTAAAACAGGATTCACTTGTCTATGTCACTAGTTAGTGTGTAAAATACAGTAATTAATGTAATAGACTAAGGGTCGTATGCAAATACATTACTCTCTACTCAAATTACTTCCAATCACTGGTGAGCTGAGATCGAATTAACGGTCGTCTTAACCGGTCATGCATGAATGTTGACGTTTTCGTAATATTGGCAACGAATTACCCAGAATTCTCAGCGATAAAACCACTTCCGTTATTTTTGTCTGCTATAGAGGAATGCATTTATGCTTGCATCTCGCAAATAATACCGTATACAAACACGTCTGCGACGCGCAATATTACGCCAATTCTCCTGTTCTTCCAGTTGAATTCTTTGGTAGACTCTATCAAATTCCTCTTCTCCGCATATACCGAAAACATGATCGAAGTCTTCAAGGTCCGACATCTTGGATAAGTTTCAAACTACATCGATTACCATCGGTTCCCTTCGGGATTTTCACATAAGTTTATATCTTGAGCTACGATCTTAAGGTACCTTGTCAGGTAGCTTTACAATTATTACCGCGTGAATAGATTTCTGAGTAAGAAAAATGTGTTTGAATAAAACTTTATCAGCAGAGAACGCCTTTTACTGTCTAATGCGTTCAAACATTCGACCCTAAAACAGGATTCACTTGTCTATGTCACTAGTTAGTGTGTAAAATACAGTAATTAATGTAATATCACTGTTGATTATGCCTAAAATTTTATATTTATTGCCAAGAATGAATATTGTTACAATTTTTTCATCAATTTTAACTTATTTCTTTCTCTCAAAATTACTAAACAAAGGATGAATATATAAGATAAATCATAAGAACTAGTGGCAGTGCTTAACACATAGGTTAAATTAAAATCAATAAGTTTAAAAATGCCATACATTAATAATTCTCAAGGAAACTAGAATGCACAAACAGAACACATGTTCAAAACATCTTTGGTATAAAAATAATAATGAAAAAAGGTACTTACACATATTATAACAGCAACATTTTTTACATAGCACATTTATGTTTAGTTCACTTTAAATGTAATATTGCTTTATGTAAAAATCTTAAATGCTACATGGTTAAATAATATTAGATGAATAGATCATATAAAAATATGGCACATTCATTAAAATTGTGTTTTTAAAAATGAAATATTCTTCCAACTTCAAAGGATGTCAAAGAATGTGCTTCACCAAAACAAAACTATTGACATCTACAAATGGACTTTCACTGTAGCACCAAACAGCTGTTCTATAATAATTAATTATTATATGGAAATATTGTAATATTTATTCTTAAATTATTGCTCAACAAAACCATAATAATCTTCTTTCTGTTTACTATTAAAATACTTCTAGAAGTTGTAAGTTGAATATTAAGAAGGCTTAATTTCATATAAATAGTATATTTTAAGTAGTGTGTGTTTAACCCATTCGCCTCAAAAGACGAGGTAGACTGGCCTTCAACTCAGAAGACGAGGTACACTCACTTAATTCTGCTGTTATATATTTTACAATATTTTGTACATCCCTTGGCGAGGTAATCTTTTGCTAACATTTATGAATAGTAGAGAAATGTGTTTTTGGCTTCACACTTATTGTGATCTCAAGTACCGTTATCTTTTGTTTGTTTTGAATGTCTGAAAATAGACAATATAATTCACGGTAACTTAAATTCTTAATTAAAACATTTTGTCTGTTAATTCTTATCTCTTAGAGTTGTTTTTGTCGAACGTATGTTTCAGAGCTTCTTAGCCCCATCGTCAGCAATTACAGACTGTCTTAAGTTATGTAGATAGGAAATAACACTATGAGGTTTTTTAATATTGTTTATTTTTTATTTCACTATGAAGTATGAGGTGAGTGAAATAAAAAATAAACAATACAGACTGGTCTGTCTGTCTGTCCAGTCTGTAATCACTGACGATGGGGCTAAGAAGCTCTGAAACATATGTTCGAAAAAAACAATTCTAAGAGGTAAGAATGAACAGACAAAATGTTTTAATTATTAAACAAACCTCTTAATATTACTTCCTATTGTATTTTAAAATAACTTAAATTCTGTTTCTGGGAAAATGCATTGAACATTTAAACCTGAAGCAAATGGGTTAAGACACTCAGGTTAAAACACTTATATTTTTATATTAAATCTAGTGAAATAAAAGCTTCACATAACATTTTACTTGACAGCTTATTATCAGAAAGAATTCTTGCCCTACCCTTGAACTGATCATTGTATATTTCGAGCCTTGGATAATGTATTGTATAGTATAGCATGCTAGCATATACAGCTAGAGGTCTTGGGTTTAAATCCCAGTTCAGGCATTAATTTTTCTTTTCAAAATAATAATTGTCCAGTACTCAGAAGTATTAAAATTTATAACATCAAAAGACTACCTATCTTGGGAGGAACCAATTATTTATTTAATAGTCATAATATATTAATTTTATTTTAATGATAAACATTTGTTGAGCAATAAAAACATATGACCGAAAACAAAATAGACATTAACAGACACTTCCATTATGCTAGGAAAATCTGAACAAAAATCAATGAAAATCTTTGGTATTGTGTCTGAAAGAGGTCACTTTCTGATGATGTTAAGGTGTAGCAATTAAAAAATGAAAATCTCTTCAATTAATGTAAAAATAAACATACTGTTACTTCAAAATTTGTAGGAAGTAAACTGTACGAGGTATTAATAATTAAATATTATTAAAATTATACCTCACCTCACATGTTTTATCTTCTTTTAAGATCGATTTCAGAGAAACTAATAATCCTCCATCATCAGTTCATACTCGAGTGTTGTTTTGTCACTGGTGATTCAATGTTTCCTCCTCAATCTATTGATAGATTACACTGGTCAACAGTGGTTCTGTTGCCCTTGAAATAAGATTAATTTTGGATATATTTATGCTCACAATTCATGAAACTATCAATGATTTTGGAAGATTTGCTCTGTTTTTTTTTAAATCTTTATTTTCATTTTACACTACAAAAATGAGAAAATATGAAAAAAATATAACAGATATATTTATAATGTCCATTGGTTTTTGAAAAATTAGTATGCACTGATGTAAATAGAAAGAAAAATATTGAAAACCCATGTTATACTTCAGTGAAACACTTTTTATAAGATTTTGTTCTATAATTTTTTAGGGGACAATCTCTTTTTAAAGACCAGCAGTAATCTGCCATCATGTGATGATCCCATCTATCCTGATACCTTTCCTCCATTACTTTTAGATCCTAGGGAAAGTGCACTCTCTGTTCGTCACTATAATTTCCTAAATTATCTGGAAATCTATCCAGGTGACTGTGGAGAAAGTGTAACTTTATACTCATATTTGCTCCCAGAATCTTGAAGCTTATCAACGTGTTTTGATCAATTTCTTTATAATTTGGTGCTTTATAGTTACCTAGGAAATTTTTTATTACCAATACAAAACTCTTCCAAGCTTCACTTTCTGGAACAGTCATAACTTTGATAAAATTTGCATCTTTCATCAATTGCCATATTTGAGGACCATCAAATATTCTGCCTTTTAACTTTTACATACTGAGCTTAAGAAATTTTCTACAAATGTATTTGAAACATTTTCCTTCCTTGTCCAACACTTTGACAAATTGTCTTATCATATCCAGATGCACGTCGTGAGTACTTTAATTTTGTCAAATAACTGTGATCACGGCCGATGTGTGGAGTGAGGGTGGGAGAGTGGGGATCACGTGATGTTTGTATATGCAAAAAAAATGTGCAGATATCAAATCATGACTGGAAACATAAATTTTATTAGTAACAAGCCGTTTACTGTTTAAGATATAAGATAAGCAAAAATCATACAAACTAGAGCACATTCAGCACTTTCATGAATATATTCATAAACTGTGCACTTGAAAACATAGAAATTTGCTGAGATATCCAGGGCAACAAAAACATTTTTTTGTTGTAGAGCTGTGTTAATGAACCTCCAAATTAATTCCAGGATTCAATGTTTCCTCCTCCCTCTGTTGGTAGACCGATGAACCTCAAAATCAAATCACTTTCCTCCTTCCAGCAGATGGAGGAGGAAACATTGAATTACTAACAACAAAACAATGGTCAAGTATGAACTGATGATGGAGGATTATTAGTGTCTCTGAAACCGGTCTTAAAAGAAGATAAAATATGAGGTGAGGTGTAATTTTAATAATAATTAAATTCTCTTACCTTTTTACAACTTAAGCTACTTAATTTTCTATGTCACATATTAACAATATATGTTCATTTGAATTGGCTAGTCATTGTTAAACACAAATGTCTAATTCTGCTGTAAATTAAACATCAGAATCTTGAAATGTAACAAACTATTATTTTGCTTCATCACAGCATTGTCACTCTATGAACAGCAATGTTTACAAAACCAAAAACAGAATCCCTTTAACTAAATCCAAAGAATATAAATTATGAAATTATTTCAAATTTTGAAAGAATAGTAATTCCAATTTGTAAAAAAATAAATAAAAGATTAAGATGGATTAACTGATTAGGTGTATATAATTTATGTTGAGTTGTTTTTGACTCACATACTTTCTTAACTCCCTCGCAGACTCAAGTTTCTTCACTGCATTTGTGACATTCTCAATGCTGTATCATGTTCACAACTGACGTCCAACGGCCTCCTCTCCTGTCAGTCTGCAGGAAAGGAGGCTGTTGGATGTCAGTTGTGAATGTGATACAGCATTGAGAATGTCATAAATGCAGTAAAGAAATTCGAGTCTGCGAGGGAGTTAAGAAGTATGAGGTCAGTCAAAACAACTCAACATAAATTAAAATAAACCTCATAGAGTTATTTCCTACATACATAACTTAATTAAGGTGTATATAAGTTGCAACTTATTTTTTAATTTTATAGTTGAATATTATAGCTGTTTGTTATTTTAGGCACTATTCATTTCAAATCACGTTATTACCAAGTAGGATAGGTATATGAAACAACATTGTTGAAAAAAGTTAAGTATAAAATTTTCATAGAATTCAAAATGAATAAACACACTTGCCTATTCATTAACACTGAGCTGTCAATTTTCCTTGTTTGGCTCATTTTAACAAATAGGAACAAACAAATGATTATCATCAGCAGGTTTCATCAATTTACTCTTATTAATATTTGTTCAGTACTTTTAGAATACATTTTTCATTACATTATTTAACTTAGATATGACTAACTGCTGTTATTATTTCAAAAAAATGTTGAGAAAAAATAATTTTAGCAGAACACGATAAGAGAGTTGTTTACAGACTTATTACTGATCTGAAAAATTTTGGAAATAAATTTCAGACAAAATTATTGTAATTCTTATATCCTGATAACATGAAGCTAAATCTATTTTGTGGAAGTAACAATTTTTTAAAGTCCTCATGAAAACTAAAAAAATACCAACATTAACAAATACTTTACTGATGATATGTAATTTATTCTTAATGCCCTATTTGCTTTTGTCTTCATTCAATATTACAATTTTTTGAAGTTCTTCTTTCCAAGTTCATATTCTCTCTTCTGCCATAGTAATATTGTTTCGGATAACAGAGATACAAATTTGATAATGAATTCAAAATGTGCCAAATTTAATCTGGCTCATATTGACAGATTTTAAACTTAAAAAATTGAGATTTCACCAAAGATGTATCTATAAATATCATGATCCAATTGGTTAAAGTTGTGATATAACCATTATCAATTATCGTCACCATGAACAAATCCATTTTAGGCCATGTGGCCTGTGGCAGTGTTCCTTTGGTGATCCGTCTATTAACTCCAACAGTGATCGTAGGAAGTGCATTTGGCTTACTCTAAGTTTATAAGAATTTCTTTAGTTTAAAATCCAAATTTCACTTCCGTATTCTAGGGCAGCTTTTGATATGGTGTTATGTAATCTTAGTTTTGTATCTGTCCTCATCTGTTTACCAAAATGTGTTCTTATTAATAAATGAGTTGGAGAAAATGTTTGAACATCTCACCTCACAAAGTTGTGTGTCTTCACGATACCGATTTCATAAGTATAGTATTACTTCCATCTTCAGTCAAATTCCAACTGTTGAAATTTCGTCGTTAACATTATCTTTTAAACTGCCACCTGGTGTAGATTTTATGAACTTGGAGATTAAATTATTTTCGTCAATATCGAAATTCAATAATAATTTAATCTCCAAGTTCATAAAATCTACACTTGATGGCAGTTCAGAAGATGATGTTAACAACAAAATTTCAACAGTTGGAATTTGACTGAAGATGGAAGTAATACTATACCTTTGAAACCGGTATCGTGAAGACACACAACTTTGTGAGGTGAGATGTTAAAACATTTTCTCCAACTCATTTATTAATATAAATACCTCATAGTGTTTCCTCCCACTGTAATTTTAATTAAAAATATGTTCTTATTTCTCCATTTTACTATATTTTTTGTAACTTTGAATCAATGTCATTCTTATGTTCTACAAATACACTTCCTAAGTATGAGAGATCAGATACTTGTTCTATAATTCTTCAATTAAACCTACTAAAACAATATCAAGTAAAAGAATCCAAATATTATCAATGTTCTGAACGAGATAGACAAAAGCAAAATTTTGTTCCATTCATCATGTATGAGCCTAACAACAAAATTAACATGCAAGGAACTCTTAAAATGTGACAAAATTTAACAGTCGACAATGAAATTGAGATTCTAGGAATGTGTGATTGTCATTTCAATTGGAGACTTTGAAAATTTGTACATATCAAAGTGGTACAGATCTAACAAAGGGATTCATAATTCTGTTCACAATCTTCATATTGTAATCACAAGTTGATGACACACATGGAGCACTCATCAGAACATAAAGTAAGTTGTACTTCACTGTCTGTTTTAAATACTATAATTGGCACTAAGGTTCAAGCTGCACTTTCCTCCAGCATCCATCTGGCAGGGATGCACTGATTGCCTCAATATTCTGTACATCTGCTTGAAGTCTTTCTATCTCATCCTGATAATTTTTCATCCATTGTTGCTATAAAACCATAATACAGGTTAGTGTTATAAAAACTCAATCTGGATATTGCATTCATTGATTCTTAAGGGGGATGATGGGTGAAACTTCTATTTTCTACATTTTTTTGAGCTAGAAACTTGATTTTTTTGTACAAACATTCATTGCATGATACATAATGATGTGTTTAAGTTTCATTCTTGTGAGACATTTATTTTATTAGTTATTAAATATTATATTTTTAAAAAATTGCATATATTATAATTAAATGGGTTCCACAAATGTTTAGTAAAATGTCTGATTGTTTTTACAAGACCCCTAAAATATTTAGAAAAACATCATGCATTAGAATTCTTATAATGTGAATACAAAGGGAGAAAAAAAATGTTGTACCTCATGCGTGGAATTAAAAAAAAAATAGTAATTGCATACATTTTATTTTTTATTTCTTAAAATACTACTTCGATCATAAAACCCATACACTTCTTTGTTACCCATTGTTTTTAAGACATGCAGTAAAAATTTGAACCTTCTAGGACAAAATTTCTGAATTCCATTCAATTCTGAATGTACAAAAATGCAGTGGAAATAAAAGTGTAGAAAAACAAGTTAAAAGATTTGCATGCAGGTAGTATTTAACTGGTGCAGCGTTTTAACTGACGTAATTTAGGGCACTTAGAAGCATCATAGGCCTCTGAAACTTTGCCAACATATACATTAGAGAACAGGCTATTTTTAGTACAAAAAACAAAAGATGCCAATTTTTATATTAAATGGTCAATTTTTCACCCATCACCTCCCTTAAAACATTTACTGTTAAGTGAGAAACATTTTTTAAGAATTATGCAAATCTCTGATAGAATCAAAATTATAGAGAACTATATAAGTTGTGTTAAAGTAATAAAGAGAGAGAACAAGTTATCAATTTCATTTAATAATTATATACTACAAACCTGAACAATCCTCGCATCTTTGAGTTCTTGTATTCTTGAATCAAGATTTGCTCCTTGAAAATCAGCTTCTGCTTCTTTTAGCCTTAACTCAAGCTCATCGAGTATTGCAGGATCTATAATAGAGATAAAAGAATACTTATTTTTTATTAATTGAGTCGGATAAAAGTTATTTCATCTCACTTCATAAAGTTGCATGTTTTCAATAATGCACAGAGCTTTATGAAGTGAGATAAAAAACATTTAACCGACTCAATTTATAAATTGTCAATACCTCATAGTATTACTTCCCATTGTAAATTTGATTAAATACTTATTTTATTTATTATATATCATTATATTGTGATATAAAATATATTAAATATTTTCATCCCCTCAGGGGTCCTCATCTAGGGGATATGTGGATGGCGACCACAAGGTGCCCAAGCTGTGCAAAACATTTCTTCCACTTACTTGTGTTTTGCACTCTTTTAACTTTACTATCTAACCTCTCTTGGTTAACTCTTGTTTTTTCGACCCCAACGCTATTAGGGCATCCGAGGGCTAGGGAGTCCTTCCTTTTTTCCATTTCGTCTTTCCTTTATTTTATTTTCTTCTCCAGAAAAGCCTGACCAGAGGCTATAAGATGGCAGCCCCATCACTGGTCTTGCCTTCCTTTGGCCAGCAACCAATCGAAGGGACTATTATTATGCTTTCAAGTCTTATACGAGAATTTCCCATAAGGGAAAATTTTCTATAGGATCGTAACAGGCCTTGGCCTAATACTTGGAAGGAAGAAGAAGAAGAATATTTTCATATCTAGTTCTTACTAAAATCCACCTGAAGATTAAAAATTCAAAACATATATTGTGAAATTATGTAACTTTCCTCAATGAGAGAGCTTCATATAACTTAGAAAATAATATAAATTACTAGGGTAAGGCAATTAATGATTTTGCATCTTTTTCTTATGAAGGTTGAAACATTGCTTGCATATATGAAAAAGTATGGCATTAAAAAAACGGATTAAATAAAAGCAATTTGTTAGGGCATTTTTTTGCATTTTCTTAACTTTTTTAGGGATAGGTCATTTTTTTGGCAATTTTTAGGTCATTTTGAGCATTTTTTACACTTTTCCGGAAGGCTGTAACATTATTTGTATTTGATTTAATATTTTTATTATAATTCAGTATTTTTCCTTGTGAATACAATTTCTTGGAATTAAGTAGTTGTTTTGCTAACTACTACCACTATTTTTCAAGGTATGTGCATAATGATCTTGCCCACTTCTAGGAATTTTATTCAATTTCTTAGAGCTTATGCTAGCTTCTACCCTTATTCTGATTAACTGACTTCAAAATTGCTGTAAAAGTGCACTGTGTAATTGAAATGGATTTTCTGCAATAAAAGGTACTGTAATAGGTATTTTTTAAATACTTTTCTTTTAATATTTTGATGATAAGTTAAAGTTTATGTAATTCAGTAATCAAATGAGTACTTAATCTAATAAATAGTATTTTTATTGGTAATTCTTAACTTTTTATTTGTCATTTATTTATTTTATTGGTCTTTTTTGTATTTTTAGGTCATAAATGCATTTTTTGCCAATTTATAGGTCATTAAATGCCTTGCCATATAAAGTACACTTTTTTATTTAATTGTTGTTTATAGACACATCAACATCTTGTCATGTGAGAAATAGAGAAATATAACTTTCATAGTTAAATATGGGAAATAACATTATGAGATTCTTAATTCATAAATTAATGAGTCATTTTTTTTACATCTTATCTCATATTTAAATATTCTAAATATATTGAAGATGCATTGAAATTACTCAACCTTCAAGATGAAACTGTAAAATTTACTATGGAATTAGAAAAGGATAAACAAATCTCATTTTTGGACCTTTACTTAATAAGGAATGAACTACAAGGAAAAATTGAATTCAATATATATATATATATAGGAAGGATACTCATACAGACAATTATATAAAATCTTCAGGTTTCAATCACATTGTGCATAAACATGCAATTTTCAACAGATTGATATATAGATTATTAAATGTTCCATTAAATGAAGAAAATTTTAAAAAAGAATACAATCACATTTTGAACATCAAAATTATTGAATATCACAAAATGATAAAACAGTTATCCCGTCTACATAAAAAAGTTGTACTTCAATGGATTCTGGCCCATTGTGGAGTGACAGGCAATGAAATAGCCGATTTTCTGGCCAAGAAGGATAGCAAAATTGTTTCGAACCCAACTTCTACCCCAGCTTCCTTTCACTGTATCAAAAGAATTATCTCAAATAAATATATCAATAAACTTAGAGAAGAATACACCACAAAAACATCTGGAAAGGAATGGGAAAATCTACAAGCTTATGACATTACTACATTACAAAGAAAATCTGCAGTAGAAATATTCAGACTGCTAACAGGACATGACTGCCTGAATAAACACCTACAACAGACTTGGCATAACAGATTCACCTAAATGCCCTTTTTGCAATTTAAATGAAGATATGGAAAGAAACCATCTCCTCCGTTGTCCAGATTTTGTAGAAGAGACTAGCCTTTCTGCTAAATATTGGAGTGCAAGAGAGTGAATGATTTCATTATCAAGTGCTCGACATTAGATACCAACCAACCAACATTTTGAACATAGCCAATTTAAATGGTTTTAGAAAAGAAATAATTATAAATTAATTAAAGAACTTTCACAGGGAAAGAACACTATGAGGTTTAATTTAATTTTTATTAAAAACATTAATTTAATTATTAAATTCACAGGGAAAGAACACTATGAGGTTTAATTTAATAATTAAATTAATGTTTTTAATAAAAACATTAATTTAATTATTAAATTAAACCTCATAGTGTTCTTTCCCTGTGAAAGTTAAATAAATAAGTGACGACTCAAGTCAAGAGGGAACAAAGATGGCGGACGGACACATTGGAGATAAGCTCCGAAACTGCAGTATAGAAGAAAAAAGATATGAGGTGAGGTAATAAAAACATTAATTTAATTATTTAATTAAAGAAATTCAGACAACAAAAAAGATTAAAAGAATACACTACCCTGCAATCTGATTCAAAGAAAGGAAAACAATTTAAGAAAATTACTTATCCTGAAATGCATAACAAATTTCAAAAAAATTTCAAGAAATTCAATATTACATTGGCACCGATAAATAAATTTAGCCTTGGTTATCTATTAATAACTAATAAGAAATTGAACACTCCAAATAGCAAAAAATCTGAAATTTATCAAATTAATTGTAAGGACTGAAATAAAGTATACATAGGAAAAACAAAAAGGAATTTGGACACTCACACTAAGGAACACTTTAGAAATATTAAAAATGGCGAAATTGAAAAATCAGCTATTGCAGCACATAGTTTATTGGAGAATCATAAAATTGAAAAAGAAGCCCAACTTTTAAAACATTTGGAAAAACCTTTAGAATTGACAATTTGGGAGAAGAACAAATTTAGATCCATAAATTTCGAGATTCTTGATGAACGTGACCTCATTTCAAAGTTCATCACATCAACACCAGATGGCAACGTTATTGATGGAGATTCCAGAGAAAATCCAGTAGTCATAATGTCACTTGAAAATGAGAGAGATCTTTCTCTTGAAAACTAGTTCCCATGTTTAAAGAAACATAAAATATGAGGTAAGATGTAAAAAATAAGACTCATTAATTTACGAAATATAACTTTATTTAATTGATTTTACTGGAGAGAAGAAAGAAAGTGTTTAGGATAATTTTTTAAACATTTAAATTTTATGATGAAAGCTTTATTAAATAAAGCTTTTACTACACTATTGAAACTATAATAAATAAAGCTATTGATATGTTTAACAAATCATCCTAAACACTTTTCCTCCTCTCTTCTATAAAATCAATAAAAATGAGGTGTGTTCATCTGGTTCTCACACAACAATGTAAGGTCATATCACATCTATAATCTTCAGTTGTATAGTTTATAACTTGGCAGGGAAATAATGAAAACATTGAATATAGCAAAACCTTATGGAAACTACCAAGAATAAATAATAGTTTTAAAAAACTAAAAGAACACGCTTTAGTAGAAAACTAAAAAATGAAAAATAATTTTAATTTCCAATACGCTTGGGATAAAATAAAGTGGTCAACAAAAAAATTATCTCCAACACATATAGAATAAAATTAGAGTTATCAACAAAAAAGAAAATAATTTTACCATCAAAAGCGTGGGGTGCTTTTTATGATTTTTACATTTTGTTCTTGGAGAGCTTACTTTTACCAATATCTGTTTATTATCAGATATATTAATTGATATATAGCACCCCACGCTTTTGATGGTAAAATTATTTTCTTTTTGTTGATAACTCTAATTTTATTCTATATGTGTTGGAGATAATTTTTTTGTTGACCACTTTATTTTATCCCAAGCGTATTGGAAATTAAAATTATTTTTCATTTTTTAGTTTTCTACTAAAGCGTGTTCTTTTAGTTTTTTAAAACTATTATTTATTTTTTACTTTTAATAATTTATAGAATAAGATAAAAAATGTAAATATCTTTAAAATCGATACTATTGTAGTATGAGCTAAAGGTAATACTCTTCTATAAAAAAACCCTCCCGGCCGGATTTGAACCAGCGACGTACGGATTACTGAAATTATATACCACTAAAAGTTCACTGCTCTACCAAATGAGCTCTTACAACGATTGACTGAAAACTCGACAAGTCTGCAACCTATTATACCAGTTTTCATTTTTTTTTATTTTCGGATGATTCTGGCCAGGATTTTAGAAACAAAATATGAAATTATTGTATTGTCACGGGTCCTCTACACGTATACAAAGTTTCAAGTCGATCCAATGTTTCTAAGTGGGTGAAAATCGCATTGAAAAATTCCGTTACAATGATACAAAAACACTTTTTTTGATTTTCTGATAATTATGGCCAGGATTTTAGAAAATAAATATGAAATTATTGTATTGTCACGGGTCCTATACAAGTATACAAAGTTTCAAGTCGATCCAATGATTCTAAGTGGGTGAAAATCGCGTTGAAAGATTCTGTTACATTGATACTAAAACACTTTTTTTGATTTTCTGATGATTATGGCCAGGATTTTAGAAAATAAATATGAAATTATTGTATTGTCACGGGTCCTCTATGAGTATACAAAGTTTCAAGTCGATCCAATGATTTTAAGTGGGTGAAAATCGCGTTGAAAATTTTGTTACATAGATAGATAGATAGATACAGGTCAAGCTAATATAAAGCGTATAAAAATAAGCATAGCTTTTGACTGAGAATGGCATATAACTAACTCACTGGCACTATCAAATGTCCATAGGTTTATGGCCGTGCAGACATAAGCTCTCCATACATCCCTATCCTGAGCTAATGTTTTCCAATCATATTCTGTATAATCTAATCTACTTCCCTCAAATCATAGTTAATGTTATTCTCCCACCTCGTTAATTAGTTTCGACCTAATCCTATGGTATAAGCTTACCCTAATTCTTAATTGGTTGAAACCAAAAAAGAGGTGTATTACTGTTAATATTATAATTTCTTGGTCTACCAACTGGGTGTTTTCCCTCTGGTTTTCCTAGAAGAAGCTTCCATGCACGTCTTTTATTCCCCATTCATGCCAAATGTCCTGCCTATTGCAGTCTATGAGACTTAACTGTTCTTATTATATATGGCTTCCTATAAGGACCATGTAGTTCACTGTTATGTAATCTTCTCCATTCACCAGTCCATCTCTCTTTGGTCCAAAAATTTTCCTAAGAACTTTATTCTCAAATATTCGTAATCTCCTTTCCTCCCTTAAGTAAGAGTCCATGTTTTGGATCCATATAATATAACTGTCCTGCGCCGTAGCCGAGCGGTTAAGGTAGGAAGCCTTGGTGCAGAGCTACGGGACTTGCGCTGGTTCGAGTCTCCATGGGGGAAGAAATTTTCTCATGGTATTTCGGCCAGTATGGGACTGGTGCCCACCCAGCATCGTGAGGCAATTGCCGGTTGCGTAGCTACAAGAAGTAGCGGCTCTCTCCAGGTTGTTGAGGTGAGGAACCAGTTTTAAACAAGCTGGGGCGACTCGACATGACTAAACCACATGTCACCCCTACACTGGCTGTTGATCATCTACCTCTGTGATTGACACGTGGATGTGAAGGGCCAGCAGCCGGCTGGTAAAAGGGCAACCGCTGAAAAGTGGAAAGACCCTCATATTATTATTATTATAATATAACTGGTAGAAAACCATTATAAAACTAAGTTTTATTTTTAAATAAAACTATTTTCAGTTTAACATTTTTTGAGAGGAGTTGGGATGTAAAGAGTCTGAGAATGGCACATGACTTTTGAAAATATTAGAATTTAAAAAATATCAGCAAATCATCATGAATATCTGATATGTAGACTCATTGTCCCTGTTAAATGGAAGTGAGGAGATATTACAGCTCTCTACTAGAAGAAAGGGAAATAATGGCATAAGCAAAGTTCTATGCTATTGTCTTCAATAAGATATGCAATCTTTTATTATGCATAATCATATTATCATATTTGAAGTATGATAATTTTATTTTAATGTGAAATATGAAATTGCAATTATGATGATTGGATCCTTGTAATGCTTTGCATTAATGACTGACAAAACCAGAAAAAAAAAACCCATACTGGTTAGAATGCACCAAAGTTTGAACTCAATGCAACTTCAATTTTTTTTATTTTATTTTGGAATTTATCCACAACATAATGGCTTTCTGTCACCTTCAAGAAATTTGCCTTCTTCATTTGTAGGGGGGTCCTGAACATTTTCACCTGTAAGCCCCATTTCACTCCACACCAACCATCCAACCTTCTTTACGTATGTCTTCCCTTTCTTCTTTTCGCATTTCCCCATCTATTCTCTACTCCAAGATCTTCTTACGGATTCTATCAGATGTCATCCTCTTAAGATGTCTGTACAATTTTAGTCGTCTTTCTTCAATAAAAGGTAAAGTGATCCCACTACAGACCATAGGAGACCCTTGGGGTAACTGGAGGTTAGGGATCCCACTTTTTGTAGGCAACTGGTACTTGATGTCAGCTGGGTTGTCAGCCTTGTATGACTGCCATCTTTACCCTCAGAACAAGCATCTGGCACTTATTTCTATTAGAGGCTGAACCAACCCCAGAGCTATGGTGCCACCAGAAGGTTTGGGTCAGTTCATAAATCCTGATCTCCACCGGGACTCGAACCCTTGACCTTCTGGTTCGTGGCGCATTTATTGCCTTAACCAATGATGCTATGGTGTGCCCCTGACTTTCTTCAATACTAGTCATAAATTCATTTGGGAAATTATTGTATAAAAATATTATCTAGTTCTCAAACTATGAAAATGATGATAGTATATGAAAAGTTCTATATTAACATTACCATAATAAGTTACTGGGATTAAACGATAGATTTAAGCCTTAAGACAATCTGGTAGCATTAGACAATTACCAGAGAAATTTGACTGATTCAGCTAGGAAAAAAAAGTGGTGGTCCTATAACTCCATAAATGACATATAGTACTATTAGTTACTTACTTACTCACTGGCACCATCGAACCCGGAGGTTCATGGCCGCGCAGACATAAGCTCTCCATTCATCCCTATTCTGAGCCAATGCTTTCCAATCATTCCCTGTATAATCTACTTCCCTCAAATCATAGTTAATGTTATTCTCCCACCTCATTCTTGGTCTACCAACTGGACGTTTTCCCTCTGGCTTTCCTACAAGAAGCTTCCATGCACGTCTTTCATTCCCCACACATGCAACATGTCCTGCCCATCACAGTCTACAAGACTTAACTGTTCTTATTATATCTGGCTTCCTATAAAGACCATGTAGTTCATTGTTATGTAGTCTTCTCCATTCACCTGTCTATTCATCTCTCTTTGGTCCATAAATTTTCCTAAGAACTTTATTCTCAAATACTCGTAATCTCATTTCCTCCCTTAAAGTAAGAGTCCATGTTTCGCACCCATATAATATAACTGGTAGAATAATAGTTTTATATATTTTCAGCTTAACGTTTTTTGAAAGGAGTTGGGACATCAAAAGTCTCTGCAATGCATAATAGCATGCATTTCCAGAATTGAACCTATGTTTAATTTCTTTGTGCATCTCATTCCTACTTGTGATTTATTGTTCCTAGGTATTTGAATTCAGCCACTTCCTCAAAATTTCCCTCATTTGTCATTAGCTGTCCATTTCCATTATATAATATATTTCTACATGTGACCATGTATTTAGTTTTATTGATATTTACTTCCAGTCCTAATTCCTTAGTGTTACTCAATAAGTACTATTAGTTAGAAGTTCTAAATTGAGATTTAAGTTCAATTTCTGTCTATAGTAGGCCTATTGTGTTAAATTGAACTTCTATGACATATTGATTTAAAATTAATATTTATGACTATATAGCTCATGCCCTAAATGTGAGTCAATGACCAATCACATTTCAATGGATTCTGTTTTACAACCAATGACAGTTTCACCTTGCACTTTATCAATTTCCCTTTATCAGCTCCTCCTCTTGTGATAAAGAAAGTTCCTCCTTTTTAATATTCCGAACAGGTCAGAGTATTATTTTGCAGTGACTGACTCTCCAACAAGTGCGTTGAATACAGCAAATAATAAACAGATTCCTTTGAAAGAATTAAATTAATCGTGATTATTTCATACCTCATACTTCTATATTTCACGAAACAGCTGATGATGGTGATAAGAAATTGCCGATACTGCAGTGCTGTATTTAAAGAAATATAGAAGTATGAGGTATGAAATAATCACGATTAATTTAATTCTTATGAATTTGAACCTCATAATGTTAAAAATTCCCAAATTTAATATATAGATTCCTTCGAACTACACATTTGATAAATGTGTGTTCAATAATTGTGTTTCTAAATAATAATTTACTGAGTTGTTTCCTAAAAAAATAAATGAATAACCTATAATGTTGGATATAATATACAGTTTGATATGTTTGATTTTTTCTCTACTAGGGTGCATTCTTACAATTTTGCGATCTTAGTGGGTTATCACTGATTGTGACCCTATTTGGCAATAAATAATATGATCAAGTTGAAGTAAATAAATGTAACCACACATTTCTGATTTATTTTCAAACATTGCCATTTACATTAAATATATAAAAATACTGGTAACTATATTTAAATTGTGATTTTTGAGTAAACAGCTTAATTTTATTTGTTAAATAATCCTAACAAATGTCACTCTTGATATTCAAGCCCTCTAGATAAATTGGAAATCACTCGTGGCATTACTTATGATAAACATATGGTATAAGACATAAATATATTTTTAATTTGGGTCTATCTAGCCTGGAAATCACGAGCAATCACTGCACAGATCTATGACCTAATTCCCTAAGGTTTATCGTATGACTGAGAAAAAACCATAAATATAATTTTAATTAAATATAATCAAAATCTGAGTTGATGAGGAAATATGGTATGCTTTTCAATCTAATATGACAAATACAAAAAATCCTTACCCATGTGTGGTACTTGATTCAATTCTTCAATTATATCTTCAACATCTTGTAGTGCTTTTTCAACTTGTTTTGTAGCATTTGCAGATTTACTTTTAGCTTGACCAACTTTGGTTTTAGCCTGTAAAGATTAAAAAAAACGAAGATAAATGGAAATATATTTATGTTGATGTCGAAGTAAAAATTTAAGAAATAGCAATACAGTATTTTATTAATATCTCTAATTAAGAGCTGGCACAAAATAAACAAGAAAAAGATTGATTAAAGATTATAAAAATATTTAAAAAACTTGAGAAAAGAACAGTGAAAGTTACCATATTTACGCGTGTATATGCATGTACCATCTTTCTCATGGTCTACCTTGTGGTCATTTTCCTTGTATCTTGAGATTTAACAGTCTTTATGGTAGTCTTTCCTTCTCCATTCTTTTTAAATGTTCAAACCATTTTAGTCTACTTTTTTCTATGTCTGTTGTTAATTTAAGATTTTTTTTATCTAGGGATAATTATAATAATATAAATTAATATACCATTCATTATTGTCTGTTCCTCTATAATATGGAAATATAAATGTATTCTTCTTGATTTGTTGCACCTAATATTTGTACATTGTAGTCTTTGTTTCTCCATTCTTTTTAAATGTTCAAACCATTTTAGTCTACTTTTTTCTATGTCTGTTGTTAATTTAAGATTTTTTTATCTAGGGATAATTATAATAATTTAAATTAATATTAAGGTAGAATATACCTCATAGTGAGAATTCCTAAAATAAGTAAATTAATATACCGTTCATTACTGTCTGTTCCTCTATAATATGGAAATATAAATGTATTCTTCTTGATTTGTTCCACCTAATATTTGTAAAATGATAATTTACCTGTGTCGTAATATTTTCATCTTCAGCTGCTTTGCCTTCTAGCTCATTGATTTTACTAATTGTTACTGCTACACGACCTTCCAAAGCATCAGCTTCATCTCTAACCTTCCCGGCATCTGTCTTGGTCTGATCTGCTTCTTGTTTTATTATATCAGCTTCCTGTTAACGCAATAAATAAATTTATAAAATGTAATGAAAAGAGAATACTGTCATCGGATGAATACTGTACTACAATTTAATGTAATAATGTAATACCTGAGATGCTTGTTCAGCATATTTCTGCTGAGCATCCTGTGCTATGTCATGTGCAAGCTGAGCATTATGTTCTGCTCCTGCCAAAGCATGCTGCGCTTCAGTTGTTTTATTCTCTGCATCAGCAATTAATTGACGGATTTCTGGTACCAAATCAAGAGCTTTTCTAGCTTTCTTTTCACTCTCCTGCACTTGTCTGTCAAAATCTACAAAAATGCAAGCATTTCAATACAAATGTGGAATTTATCAAATTAATTGCAAAGATTGCAATAAAATATATATATAGGAAAAACAAAAAGGAATTTGGACACAAGCAAAAAAGAATACTTTAGAAATATAAGAAATGGTGAAATTGAAAAATCAGCAATAGTAGCACATAGTTTATTAGAGAATCATAGAATAGAAAAATAAGCTAAACTTTTGAAACATCTATCTAAACCTTTGGAATTAACAGTTTGGGAAAGGATATACATTAATATAACAAATTTGGGAATTTTTACATTATGAGGTTTTCTTAATAAGAATCAAATGAATCGTGAATCCTTCTTACCTCATGTATCTATGTTTTTTTTAACATAGAACTGCAGTTTCGAGAAAAACATCATTCCCATCGTCAGCTGTTTTCACGACTGTCAATTTTTTATTATGCTGGTAATTTTCTAAACTGCCATCTGGTGTACTTTTGAAGAACTTTGTAATCAAACTTGATTCGTATGGAACCTCAAAGTTCATGGTTCTAGTATGGTTTTTTGAATGTATATCTTTTCCCAAATTGTTAATTCCAATTTTAGATAGATGTTTCAAAAGTTTTACTTCTTTTTCAATTCTATGATTCTCTAATAAACTATGTGCTGCCATAGCACATTTTTCAATTTCACCATTTTTTTTGTTTCTAAAGTGTTCTTTTTTGCGAGTGTCTAAGTTCCTTTTTGTTTTTCCTATATATACTTTATTGCAATCTTCACAATTAATTTGATAAATTCCAGATTTTTTATTGTCTGGGGTGTTAACTTTTTCATTAGTTAACAGATTATTACCCAGGCTGAATTTGTTAATCAGAGTCAATGTTATATTAAATTTTTTTTAAATCTTTTGAAATTTGTTATGAACTTCTGGATGGTAAGCAAAATTTCTTGAATTTATTTAACTTTTACAGGAATTAATCACTATGAGGTTTAATTTATGATAAAATCAAATGTTTCTTACCTCTCCTCATACAAATCTTCTAAGTAGATCGCGATTTTGAGACCATAACGGTCTCATCTTCAGTACTATTTTGGCGAGTGATGTTATTTATTTAACTTTTATAAGAATTAATCAATATGAGGTTTAATTTATGGTGAAATTAAATGTTTCTTACCTCGCCTCATATATATTTTCTAAGTTGATCGCGATTTCGAGACTATAACTGCCTCATCAGAACTTTGTTGGCGACTGATGTTATGTCAATCGGAAGAAACTCATCTTCTCTATCGAGTCGCCAACAAAGTTCTGATGATGAGACAGTTATAGTCTTGAAATCGCGATCAACTTAGAAAATATATATGAGGAAAGGTAAGAAACATTTAATTTCACCATAGACTGATGTTATGTCGATCAGAAGAAACTCTTCTTCTTCCCTCTGTTGGTGGACCGAAGAAGAGTTTCTTCTTCCCTCTGTTGGTGGACCGAAGAAGAGTTTCTTCTGATCGATATAATATCAGTGGCCAAAATAGTACCGAAGATGAGACCATTATGGTCTCGAAATCACAATCTACTTAGAAGATTTGTATGAGGAGAGGTAAGAAACATTTGATTTTACCATAAATTTCTTGAATTTTACATCTTTTTTGGAATTATGTTGCAGAGTGGTGTATTCATGTAACCTTTTTTGTTGTGTAAATTTCTTTAATTTCTTCTTTATTATGTCTTCATCAAACCATTTATGTTAGCTATGTGTACAATACAATTATATTCATTCTTAAAATCCTTAGCATTAAGTGGAATATTTATTAATCTGTGTAATAGACTGTTGAAAATTGCTCATGTTTTTCAGAAGATGGTTAAATTCTCTGGAACTAAAAGCAGAAGTCACTGAAGAATAATTAATGCTAACCAAATTTAGTATTGTTAACAACTTTTTCACTTTTATTGGTAAATTTTATAAGCAAATATTTGGATTGGCAAATCCACTTCCTCCATTTTTGGCCAATTTATTTATGGGTTATCTTGAATCTCATATCACCAATGCTTACCCTTTGATTTTTAAGTGTTGGTATAGATATGTGGATGATATTATCTCTGTAGTTGATTCAAAATACATTCAAGGTGCATTAAAATTATTTAATCTTCAAGATGAATTGGTGAAATTCACTATTGAAATAGAACAAGATCCCGTTTTTAGACTTGTACCTAATAAGAAATGAGTAACGGCAAATAATTGAATTTAATATTTATAGAAAAGACACTCATACTGATAACTACATAAAATCTTCAGGTTTTAATCATGTTTCAGATAAACATGCAATTTTCAAGTCTATTACACAGAATAATAAATATTCCACTTGATGTAGAGATTTTGAGAATGAATATAATCGTATTGTAGACATATCTAACATAAATGGTTTTGATGAAGACATAATTAAAAAGAAATTAAAGAAATTTAAACAACAAAAAAGGTTACATGAATACACCACTCTGCAACATAATTACAAGAAAGATGAAAAATTCAAGAAATTTACTTACCATCCATAAGTTCGTAACAAAATTTCAAAAGATTTTAAAAAAAAATGTAATATAACATTGGTTCCGATTAACAAATTCAGCCTGGGTAATCTTCTGTTATCTAAAAAAAAAGTTAACACCCCAGACAATAAAAAATCTGGAATTTATCAAATTAATTGCAAAGATTGCAATAAAGTATATATAGGAAAAACAAAAAAGGAACTTAGACACTCGCACAAAAAAGAATACTTTAGAAACATAAAAAATGGTGAAATTGAAAAATGAGCTATAGCGGCACATAGTTTATTAGAGAATCATAGAATTGAAAAAGAAGTAAAACTTTTGAAACATCTATCTAAACATCTATCTAAAATTGGAATTAACAATTTGGGAAAAGATACACATTCAAAAAACCATACTAGAACCATGAACTTTGAGGTTCCAGACGAACCAAGTTTGATTACAAAGTTCTTCAAAAGTACACCAGATGGCAGTTTAGAAAATTACTGGCATAATAAAAAATTGACAGTCGTGAAAACAGCTGACGATGGGAATGATGTTTTTCCCTTACTGCGGTTCTGTGTTAAAAAAACATAGATGTATGAGGTAAGAAGAATTCACGATTCATTTGATTCCTATAAAGATGTACATCCAAAAAAACTATATTAGAACCATGAATTTTGAGTTTTCAGACGAATCAAATTTGATTACAAAGTTCTTCAAATCAACACCAGATAGCAGTTTAGAAAATTACCAGCATAATGAAGAATCGACAGTCATAACAACAGCTGAGGATGGGAATGATGTTTCCTGATACCACGATTCTGTGTTAAAGAACACAGATGTATAAGGTAAGAAGAATTCATGATTCATTTGATTTTTATAAGAAAACCTCATAATGTAAAAATTCCCAACTTTATTATATGAATACAAGCATTATTTATGAAAAGATAGAAATATAATATATAACTTTGTACAGTACTAAGAACTGTTCATGTTATTAATAGTGTAAAGTTATTTATACAACTGGTCCATCGCTGTGATCTCGAGATAGGGTGCTGCCATGTCACGTAGCAGGCCCTGGTTCAATCCCCAGTCGGAAGAAATTTCCTGCGGGAGGACTTTTTGGGATTTTTCCTTATCTGTAAGTCAAATGTCAGATACTTTATGGCCATCATTATCATATTCACCTCATTAGATTAAGTTTAGGATTAAGGCCTCTCATCATTATCACCTGTCATACTCCACCGTTCAGGCGCCCCCACCTAAGATGTGGGTTACAATACGCCAATGCCAGGAGAGAATACCAGACATGTCGAAATTACAAACTGGTGGCACTGAATAAAAAAAAAATTATACAACTGAAGAGAAAAGGAACAGTTTTCTTTAAGAACTACTTAAATTAGATCATGAGAAAATCTCATGTTAAGACTAAAGAGCATGGAATGAAATACTTTTTCTCTCTGAAAACTGAAAGTGTTCAACCTTTTCACTGCTGAGATATTTCCAGCCTTTCAAACCCTCCTTGCTGAGTTAATTTTACAATTATTAAAATATTTTTAAATATGCTGAAAGTAATAAATATATTTAGAAGAATCACCTTACATGATGTAGATGGTTATATATTTTCCAGATTCACAGAAATATCAATTTTAAATTGCAGGGGAAAATACCACACACAATACATCATAAAGGGTTGTCCACAACTGGCCACAAATGTACACAAAAAAATCTACCCATTCAAGTTTTATAAATTTTTAACCATTTTCTTCTTCAACTAATCATACTTCAACACGTTTTTCTTAGCACATTTATAATTATTTAATAATAAAGTTATTTACGAGTGTTAATTTTTAATTGGGATGTACAAATATATAATGAAAGTAATTTTCTAAATCGTATATTCTGACTTAAAAATAAATAATTCAAAATAACTAAACACTTTAGAATCATCACTTAAGCCTGCATTCACTGAAATTCCTGAATTTTCACTGTTGAAATTGTGAACAGTAGGCATAAAATTTCTGCTACGCCATTGGAATAAATCACTTGAACCACGATTTCTTTTTGGCAACTGCAGTACCGGCATGGAATCATTTTTTTCAATATCACTATCACCACTATCTTCAGGAATATATACTGCATCATCACACTCACTAATATCAGATAAATCAGAATCTAATGTTTCCAAAACTTGAACCAACTCCGCATCGAAAAGAAAAACATGACTTGAAGAGGCCATTTTTGTCATCCCTAGAATTCGTAATCACGTGACCGCCAGCAGACAGCTAGCGCGTTGAAAATTACTTATTTGTGCATGGGTCTGGATTTGTTTTAATAGGGGGTGACTCAATGCAGGGAGAAATATGGAATAAGTTTATTTAGGTTCCTAAGAGATGGCAGTATATGCCTGCTTAGTTTGAAAGCAATGCAATAAGTATTATATAACTAGCAGGCGTTTGAATTTGAGAACGGATATACACGCCCCATAGCACGGCAATCATGTTCTTTGCCAATGCATATACCCGTTTGTAGCAGTGTAAAGGTTAAAAGAGAAAATGTTCTCTCATTTAAACAATGAAGAAACTATTTTTTGATACAAATTTTTAAGAAGTAATTTCTTTGACAGACACTAACCTTGAAGTGTGTGGTAAGTTTTCCTTGCAGTTTCAAGAATTTCATCCCCTCTTTTCACAGCTTCCTCAGCCTTAGCAAATGCAGCATCTGCATCAGCCAGTAATTCATCTGCCAGCTGCTGCTGGTCTTGACCTCTTTCTAGCAGATCTTTAGTCTCGTCAATTTGTTCCCTGAAGTCTTCTATGAGTTCCAAGTTATCATTCAGCAAATTCTCAGCTTCCTCTTTTATTCTTCTAGCCTGACAAATTAAATATATGTACATTTTGAATCCTCAATATCATGCAAAAAGGAAATATGGAAACGCTTATTATAAATAAAATGCCCTGAATTGGAATAGTAAATCAGTTTTTATTGATTTTTTAACTTATTTATGCGATAGGTGAATAGTATTTTTTAATTTAAAAGAAGCTCTTCATCATTGAACTTTTATAGGGTGAAAGAACATCTTAGAAATGTCAAAAATGATGAAGTGGAAAAGTTATGTTTGGTCCGAAAAACATCTAATTGAATCAAATGCCAGTCTAATTAAACAAATAGAAAACAAAAATAACTCACGGTTTGAAAAAAAAAACACATTAAAAAAACAAGAAAGAAAAACTTATGTACTTCAAAATTCTAACGGATTCTGACTGGATCCAGAGGTTTATTGGTCCGCCAACAGAGTGAAGAAGAAGTAGTTCTTCAGATCGACATAACAGTTGAAAAGAAAGTACTGAAGATGAAGCCGCCAAGGTTTTGAAATCAAGATCTACTTGGAGGACTGGATATGAGGTGAAGTATGGAGCATTTTAATTTAATCTTAAGCTCTTCATCATTTCAGTTATTAGGGTCACAATTCAAAACTATCCTAAAATTGTTAATAGATTTTGTTTCAAAGCCTTTTATTTCATGCTGAGCTTCTTGAACATTCCCCACAGTTTTACTTCCCTTTTCAATTGAAGTTAATTAACTAACCAATTAGTTAACTGGTACTATCGAACCCATAGGTTTATGATTGCACAAACATATGCTCTCCATACTTCCCTATCCTGAGCTAATGTTTTCCAATAATCTCCTTATATTTTTCTCTTCAAATAAAATTTGTCCTTTAGTTAAAAGTATCAAATTAATAATAAAAACATCGAAAGAAGCCCTTCTGGCTTTATAAAGTAATGTTTAAATTCCCAATAAATGTTTTTTTAAGTAAGAAGCTGCCATTTGCATAATCAAGCAAAGATTTGTAGCATTCGGTGCTCGCGAATTAACAATATATAAAAGAAAAATTTGCATTTAGATTGAAGTACTCAGATTGCACAGCAGTAGAGCATTGGTCTAGAAATCCCGGTCTGAGGATATAATTTTTCTCTTCAAATATAATCTCCTTAAAATTTACCTCTCTCAAATCATGGTTAATATTATTCTCCCATCTCATTGTTGGCCTACCCACAGGTTGCTTTCTCTCTGGTTTTCCCACAAAGAGTTTCCATACTTCTCTTTCATTCCCCATGCATTCCACATGTCCTGCTCATCGCAGTCCATAAGACTTAACTGTTCTTATTATATATGGTTTATCAAAAAGATCTAGTAGTTCACTTTAAGTCTTCTTTATTTTAATCAATGGTAAAGAGAAAAATTTGAACCCCAAACCTTTAGCTTTCCATGCTAACGCTCTGACCACTGAGCTAATTCAGGTTTCATTCCCATCCAAGCATAAATCCTCTCTTTACCTTACCTTACCCTACTGGTCCCACATTCACAAATACACAATGAATGACTTCTACATTAAGAAGACATTTACCTGTCTGTTCATCTCTCTTTGGTCCAAAAATTTTCTAATAACTTTATTCTCAAATACTTGTAATCTTTCTCCTCCCTTAAAGTAAGAGTTAATGTTTTGCATCCATATAATAAAATTGGGAGAATAATAGTTTTATATATTTCCAGTTTAACTTTTTTTTGAGAGAAGTTGGGATGACAAGAGTTTCTGTAATGCATTATAACATGCAATTCCAGAAATGAGCCTATATTAATTCCTTTCTGCACTTAATTCTGATTTGTGATTGTTACTAGGCATTTGAATTTGATCACTTCTTCTAAATATGTGATCATATATTTAATTTTATCAATGTTTACTTTCCAGCCCTAATTTCTTAGTCTTACTCAACAATTTGCTTGTTGGCTCTTAGTATCCCATCACTTAATAATACTACATACGAGCATATATACTAGCAGCTTGTTAATATCACTGATTTGTAGGCCTTCTTTATCCTCTAAAATTCGATGGATGCTCTAGTACAAAATTAAATAGTACAGGAGATGGTCCATCTCCTTGCTTGAGTATTTCAAAAGTATCTGAAAACTATTTGCCTCCCCATACCATAATCTTTGTGCCATTTAGGGCCGTATGCAAATACATTAGTCTCTACTCAAATTACTTCCAATCACTGGTGAGCTGAGATCGAATTAACGGCCGCCTTACCGGTCATGCATGAATGTTGACGTTTTCGTAATATTGGCAACGAATTGCCCAGAATTCTCAGCGATAAAACCACTTCCATTTTTCGTCTGCTATAGAGGAATACATTTATGCTTGCATCCTGCAAATAATACCGTATACAAACACGTCTGCGACGCGCAATATTACGCCGATTCTCCTGTTCTTCCAGTTGAATTCTTTGGTAGACTCTATCAAATTCCTCTTCTCCACGTATACCGAAAACATGATCGAAGTCTTCAAGGTCCGACATCTTGGATAAGTTTCAAACTACATCGGTTACCATCAGTTCCCTTCGGGATTTTCACATAAGTTTATATCTTGAGCTACGATCTTAAGGTACCTTGTCAGGTAGCTTACAATTATTACCACGTGAATAGATTTCTGAGTAAGAAAAATGTGTTTGAATAAAACTTTATCAGCAGAGAACGCCTTTTACTGTCTAATGCGTTCAAACATTCGACCCTTAGACACATTAAAATAAGTGTAACTAACTTTTTAGGAATTCCGAAGTTCAACAGGATGCTATATAACTTCTCTATCTTAATTGAATCGTATGCCTTTTTTGAAGTCTACATATAGTTTATATACAGTGCCATTATATTCCCATATCTTTTCTAAAATCTGTCTTATACTAAAAATCTGATCTGTTGTAAACCTATTTCTTCTAATCCACATTGATAATCTATTACATTGTCAATATAGGGACTAGATACTACTATATTTGTAAAGGGGAAAGTACAAAAATCTGCAGTGGCTGTCCATGCATGGTCTGAAAAACATCTTATCAAGAAAGAAGCTAAATTATTAAAACAAATAGAAAAACCAAAAGAACTTACCGTTTGGGAACAGATCTACATTCAAAAGAGTGAAAAGAACAAATTGATGGACTTTGAAATTCCCGGGGAGAATGACCTGGTTTCGAGGTTTTTTCAGTCTGCCAATGGAAGGAGCGAAGGACGGCTCTTGAAGACGACAGAACAACGGTCATGACAATACTGAGGATGGAACAGACACATTGTTCCAAAACTAGTTTATAGTCAAATAAGAAGAACAATATGAGGTGAGTGATGAAAAATTCTACCTAAATGAATATACCTCATAGTGTGAATTCCTAAAATAAGTACTAATTTATTTTAATTAGTTGTTTCTTGACTCACCTCATACTTCTTAACTCCCTTGCATATCTAGATTTCGTCACTGTATTTGTGACATTCTCAATGCTGTTCACGTTCACAACCGACGTCCAATGGTCTCCTCTCCTGCAGACTGACCTCGGAGAGGAGACCATTGGACGTCAGTTGTGAACATGAACAGCATTGAGAATGTCACAAATACAGTGACGAAATCTAGATATGCAAGGGAGTTAAGAAGTATGAGGTGAGTCAAGAAACAACTAAACAAAATTAAAATAAACCTCATAGTGTTATTTCCTACCTACATAACTTAACTAATTTATTTGTTTGAGAAATAGGAAGTTAATGAATGTTCACATTAAATTCATTGTATACTTAAACTCACCTCATTAGCGGTCAACTCGGCAACTTCTTTCAGTTTGGGTATGTTGATGTCAGGAATGTTGAGACCATATATATCAGTGTAAATCTTAAGAGCATTTGTATGGACATCACCAACTCTCTGACTTGCTTCCTTAGCAAGTTCTCCAGTTAGCTCCAATTTCTTGTCAAGATTATCAATCTCCAGTTCCAGACCTCGAAGTTCATCACTGCAATTAAAATAAACATGGTTTATTTTAGGAAGTTATATTTTGAGGTTCTTTTTTTCGGGGTTTTTCCTCACCTGTCAGACAAATGTCAGGATACTTTAAGGCCCAAATGGCCCATCATTATCATCAATATTATATTCACCTCATTAGATTAAGTTTAGAATTGAGACCTCTCCTGGCGCATCATTGCCATCATCATCACCCATCATATCAGTGGGGAGCATAACCCTGCCTTCCAGGCGCCCCAACCTCAGAAGTGGGTTACAATATGCCAATGCCAGGAGAGAATCCTGAAATGTTGAATGACAAAAAGGTGGCATTGAACAAAAAAAAATTGAGTTTTTTTATCAAATTTTCGTTTGGCCAAAACTGAGGATGATATAGAAGATATATCAAAACATGGTCGAGAAAAAATCTACATTAAATTGAGTTAAGATGATTTCAGATTAAAAAAAACTTGATTAAAATAAACATTAATATTGAGTGGAGAACATACTTTTAATAACTCACCTCATACAATTTCAAATTTATTTGATTTAAGACCATTGATTTCGAATTAATTTTTCATTCATCTTCAGTTTATTTTTTCCAATTGTTTAAGTAATTTTGTTTTGGTTTCTATTCTATGTTTTTCTGACCAGGCATGTGCAGCTATTGCAAATTTTTCTGTTTCTGCATTTTTAACATTTCCTTTAATCCTGTACCTCAGAAATGTTAAAAATGCCTGGTCAGAAAAACATAGAATAGAAACCAAAACAAAAATTACTTAAACAATTGGAAAAACCGAAGGACCTCACAATTTGGGAAAAAATTTACATATGTAAGAATAAAAACACAACTATGAATTTTGAAATACCCAGTGATAAGGAGAGGGGATTGATTTGGAAGTTCATCGGTCAGCAATCAGGTGGCGCGGAGGTCAGTTTGTAGGATAGGAGGCCATTGGACATCAGTTGTGAATGTAATACAGCATTGAGAATGTCACAAATGAAGTGAAGAAACTCAAGTATGGTTGGGGGAAGAAGTATGAGGTGAGTGAAGAAACAACTAAACAATATTAAAATAAACCTCATAGTGTTATTTCCTATCTACATAACTTAAGTCCATGAATGTTGAAGTTCTTGGCAAACAAGATTTATTTAATCTTGAAGTTCATTCAACCCACACCAGGTGGCAGGTGGAATGCTGATAATGATAACTCAATTTCAACAATCAAAGTTTATATTTGAAGAGAAAAATTATACGTCCAAACTGAGACTTGAACCCAGGACCTTTGGCTTTCCGGGCCTATGCTCTACCAACTGAGCTACTGTGGGAATTTACAACATATATAAGAGAAAAATTTGCATTTAGATTGTAACTCGCCCTGGTAGCTCAGTCGGTAGAGTGGGAATTTACAATGTATATAAGAGAAAAATTTGCGTTTAGATTGTAACTTGCCTCAGTAGCTCAGTCAGTAGAGAAGGAATTTTTACAACATATATAAGAAATACCCTCCATGATATCTTTACCTTGTTGTGGTGGAGTGGCTTGCGTGCGTAAATGATCTCAAGAGCTATGCCGGCAGTAGCATTGCTGCCAATAGGGTTACCTATGCAGGACTGGTCGAAGGTGATAAGCCAGATGAAAAAAGTACCTTGGTTGAAAGAGTGACGATCTTTCACCGTAAAAATACAACTGTCAAGAAATGTGGGCATGGGTTCAACTTTGGTAAAAATTTTCTGGAGGTCAAATAGTCACCCATTTGGTTCTCCGGGAGGGACTACTTCAGGGAACCCATGCCAAAGGCTCAAACATAGGGACATGTTCTTAGGAACATGGAATGTTAGGACTTTATACAAGGATGCGAAACATGGACTCTTACTTTAAGGGAGGAAAGGAGATTACGAGTATTTGAGAATAAAGTTCTTAGGACAATTTTTGGACCAAAGAGAGATGAACAGACAGGTGAATGGAGAAGACTGCATAACAGTGAATTACATGGTCTTTATAGGAAGCCAGATATAATGAGAATAGTTAAGTCTCATAGACTGTGATGGGCAGGACATGTGGCACGAATGGGGAATGAAAGATGTGCATGGACGCTTCTTGTAGGAAAGCCAGAGAGAAAACACCCAGTTGGTAGACCAAGAATGAGGTGGGAGAACAACATTAACTATGATTTGAGGGAAGTAGATTATTCAGGGGAATGATTGGAAAGCATTAGCTCAGGATATGGATGTATGGAGAGCTTATGTCCACTTGGCATTGAACCTACGGGTTCGATAGTGCCAGTGAGTAAGTAAGTATAAGAGAAAAATTTGCATTTAGATTGTAACTTGCCCCAGTAGCTCAGTCAGTAGAGTAGGAATTTACAATGTATATAAGAGAAAAATTTGCATTTAGATTTTAACTGGCGGCAAATCTCTCTGAAACTAGCCAAGTTAGAAATACATATTTTTATGAGGTGAGGTGTAACAAATTTTCTGATTCAATTATGTAATACAGAAAATGTTCTCTTTGGTTGTGTTAATCATACCTGATGTTCTGCTGTTGTTTGATGGCATTTCTAGCTAACTCATAAGCTTCAGTTGATGTATTCACTGCCTTTGCAGCTATCAGCTGGATCTCATCTGCTTCTTTTTCTTGCCTGTAAAGTATCTAAAGATAATTTTTCTGCATATATTTTGTAAAGTGAATATTTAAAACTTGTATTGAGATACATCCATTATGTTAACTGACACACTAGCATGGATGTGGGTACAGCTCCCGCAAGCCTCCAAGCATCCTTAACTAGATTCACTATTACAAAGAGAAAGATAGAAGGAGGGAGAAAAGCTTCAAATGAAACCAACTCACTTTTCAGCCAATGCTCGAGCTTCCCTTGCAATTTCTGACATTTGTGTACTCGTTTGTCCAAACTGTTCAGAACGTTCCATTGCCTTCACCAGAGCTGTACTACCATCTGTTAATATGTAATCCATTGTATCCTGAAATTATTTATTTTATAATTATAATTTGGGATTTACTTCAAATTAGAAAATTAATAGAATCTTATTATTTAAGTAAAATTGTATCATCTCACTTCATATTCTTCTTTTTCTTAGACCAGTTTCAGGACCTTCATTGGTTCCATCCTCAGTACTTTTACAACCATTGTTATGTCATCTTGAAGAGTCACCTCCTACTCTCTCTGTTGGTGGATTGAAGAATCTTGAAATCAAATCATTTTCCCCGGGAATTTTGAAGTTCATTAACAAAAAGGAGAAATGAATGAAGTTTGAAATTCCAGGGGAAAATGATTTGATTTCAAGATTCTTCAGTCAACCAACAGAGGGAGCAGGAAGCAGCTCTTCAAGACAAACTAACAATTGTTGTGAAAGTGCTGAGTATGGAACCAAATAAGATCCTGAAACTGGTCTAAGAAGTAGAATGAGGTGAGGTGATACAATTTTATTTAAATAAATAATACTTCAACTACATAACTTAAATACCTCATAGAGTTAATTCTTATAAAGTCATTTAGGGATTTCAGTTTGTCATATTAACATCACTAGTTGAATTTTATATTTTGACTAATATGAATGACATATAACACTGGTCAACATGATTTTTTGTCTCATGAGTACCAATAGTTGTACTTAATGCAATTTTTTTATCGTGTTTTCAAATATGTATTCGGAATTTCTCTATCACCCACAGTTTTTTTACTTCAATTTCAATTAATGGATTTAAATAATTATTTTTTTAATAAACGTTTTTTCGTCCATTTGTCCTTTGTAAAATAAAACCAAATGACCTAACTCAATAGATTTCAGATATGGAAAAGAGATATCAAGGCAAATGGAATCCTAATATACTGGCCGATTATTGTTGGACCATCAAGAGGGATGCTCCACAGGCAAAATATAGCAGAAAATCGTCATTTCTTACTTTCTAGGTAAGTCCGAATGTTTGAATATTGTGTAGTTACGAATGTAGAAAATATTAAAGTGTTTGAAATTATAAATGCCTGTCTCTCGGAAACCTTGCATGAAGGAGAAAAACCGATATCATATTTGAATTCAGGAGAAAAAAATACTATCAGAATCACATATTTTTCTTTCTTAAACAAAAAAAAAGTTTATTTTTTGTTGCTCAGTGTAATTTTACCTTGATAGATTCTAATGCTTTCTCAATGATCTCTTCTGCAAGGGTAACATTTCCTCTACCTTCTTCGGTACTCTGAGCTCCTTTCTCTGGTGATCGATTTGCCTGTTCAATCATCTCCCCAACTGCATTAAATCTAGCTCTCAAGTCTTCCAGTCTTTCAAGCAGGCTCTTGTCTTCACCTGTGTTCAACCAATTTTATAAGACTCTCACATGTGAATTAATATTCTTCTGCACAGAATTAACTATCCTTTTTTAAAACAGTAAAAAGTTCCTTATACCATCATATTTAACAAACTAATTTTTTTGTGTAGTATATCATCATCATCATCATCATTCATGCAAGTATTAGGCTTTCAATCAGTGCATACAAGCAAGTATCAACTAGAATGTATTGAACTTTTATAAGAAAAATCATTATGAGTTCTAAGCGACATAACATCGGTCAAAATATTACTGAAGATGAAACCACTTAGGTTATGAAAATGGTATTGTTAGAATACAGAATATGAGGTGAGGTATAAAGAATTTTAATTTAAATCTTAACTAGAATGTAATTTATTTTGTTAAATTAGGTGAGAGTCAAGTTAGATTATAACAGATTATTTAATTACATAAAAATAAAACTTAAAGTTTATAAGATTTTCATATTTATAAAACTTTAAGTTTTATTTTTATTTAATTAAATAAATATGGATTTTCATCATGTAAATGCCAAATCAATTCATTATATAACAGATTAGTTTAAAGGCGAGTGGAATCTAGTATGTAACCTATTTTGATAGATTAGGTGATGGGCTGTTTAGATTACACCAGATTAATACACATGAGTGACATCCATTTATTGGATAATATTTTCTATAAAGACATTTTGGCACTATCCATTTTTGAGAATTATGATGATGTATAAATTATGTTCAACAAATGAGCAATATGTGCTGATCTCCTGGTGAAGAAAAATTCCCTGATAACACAACCAAACCTACATCTTATTTTTCAGCTAAAAGACACAATAAATAAAAAATCAAGGATATTAACAACTGACTTCAATCATTCACAAAAGATAAGAAATTGAAATGACTCCTTCACAACACCAACTCCATACCAGACCTTCCACGAAAGACAGCAGTTGCATAATTCATATTAACTACTGGTCACAACTGTCTTGCACAAGATCAATATACTGTCTATACCAAGTACATTCTATGCAACCCCCCAGAGGAAGAAATGGATGGCGAGCACCTCAACAACTGTATAGCAGTCAAACAAAAAAGTTACAAAAACTTCAAAATACTGGAGAGCTGCTAATGATTTCAGAGTTAGATGCAGCACGTTAGATACCAATCAACCAACTTTTTCTCTTTAATAATTATACTTAAATGTTTGGTTTTATTATAGGTAACTGATATAACTGTAGAATGACATCATATTTTACAGAGTGAGAGTAAAATAATAATCTCTGTAAAGTTTTCAATCTTATTTCAACAACTAATTTTGAATGTAGTATATGTAGAAGAGGCTTGGTTTGAGACTTGAAAGTAAATGTAAATTTTTCGCCCAATGGGTTGCTGGCCCAGAGGGGTATTATTGTGGGGTTCCCACTAATGTATAATTTCCTCTACATTAAGGTGATGAGGTTATACTGCCAGTACTAGGAATAAATTGTCGGGAAATTTTAGCTGACAACAATCTACCACAACAGCATATTTTAAATGTATACAATATCAATAAAATAAATTTGATTTCAGTTTGAATCAATAATGCACACAAACAGAATGGACTGAAATTAATAGGGGTGTAAGACAAGGATGTGGGTGGCCTCTCAACCTTGCTCTTTATCATATACTTGGATAGAACACTTCAAGATTGGCAACAGATGAGACACGGTTCTATACAAATTAATAGAAACCTAAAAATAGACTCCCTGCTTTTTGCAGATGATTTGGTATTAATAGCTCCAACAGAAACAGATTTACAGTTTTCTGTACACAATTTTAATATAAATGCAAAAGGTACAATATGGAAATCAATACAAAGAAAACTAAAGTGATGGCCTTTTGTGAGAAATACCCAATACCTAGCAAAATTGTTTTGGACGACAACATTTTAGAACGAGTAAATGAATTTAATTATTTGAGTTATAATTTAACATTTCAAGATGAAGCTGATATATCAAAGAAAATCACAAATTTCACAAAAACAACGGGGATATTTAACAGTATAATGAAACCATCTTTAGAACAAAATAACACAAGATTATGGTTTTATAAGGTTCTCGCAAGACCAGTATTAAGATATTACCATGGACAATACGAAGAAGAGATGAAAGCCGAATAACATCAAATGAGATGTGATTTTTGCACTGTACAGCAGGCTATACTAAGTGGGACCATAAAAGAAATGAGGAAATTATGGAAGAGTTAGAGGTAGAACCCATTCTCCACCACATACAAAACTACTGGAACAACTGGAAAGCCCATCTTCATTGAATGCCATCTCAAAGAATTCCAAAAGTCATGCTTCATTACTACCCCTAAGGCAAAAGATCGCTGGGACGTCCAAAAAAGCGCTGCATGGAAAATTCCTCTTTGAGACCGTAACCGGTCACATGTATGGATGATAATGATTATATATACATATGTATTGAAGAAGGTACAAAAAATATTTTGAATTTTGTGTTCTAATAAACTCCAGTCACTAACTATACAAAATAAAGGTAACTGATGTTAACAATTAATGTTCTGCATGGTTTAAGAGTTTTAATTAAAATAAATAATAATTCTTTATTACGCATGAGCTTGTTCATATAATACAATATTTTGAATGTAGGCAATTGAAAATATTTTTAATAGTCCACATACTATTTTGGGAAGCTCGAAAGAAATTTTAATTTTCATGTGTCATGCTAAATTTTACGAGGAATTCACCAATACGTACTTAAGTTAAAAGTAATGGGTAACAATACTAAGGTTTATTCTCAACTATAATTTAATTTTACTGTGTTCATCTTTGTTATACTATTGTTATATAATTGTCTTTTGTTCTACTGTTTTATGTTAATTTACTTGTTAATGTTACATAATTTTTTTTTCTTCCAAGAATTGTGCTTTTTCATACTTTGTCGTCATAAGTTTGATCTTTCTGGGAAATTCTCGTATAAGACTTGAAAGCATAATAATAGTCCCTTCGATTGGTTGCAGGCCAAAGGAAGGCAAGACCAGTGATGGGGATGCCATCTTACAGCCTCTGGTCAGGCTTTTCTGGAGAGGAAAAGAAAATAAAGGAAAGAAGAAATGGAAGAAAGGAAAGACTCCCTAGCCCTCAGATGCCCTAATAGCATCGGGGTCGAAAAAAACAAGAGTTAACCAAGAGAGCTTAGATAGTAAAGTTAAAAGAGTCTGGTATAAGTAAGTGGAAGAAAGGAAAAAATACCAGATAAAAGTGGGTTACACCAGATGGGATTGGAAAAGGAACACCGATATCTTAAAAGAATTGAAGGCTATGCCAATTTTAGAATATATTAAACAGTACCAACTAAATTGGAAACACCATCTTGAAAGAATGAGTTCAAATCGGATCCCCAAAGCTGTTTATAATTATATACCAAGAGGACGAAGATCTCTGGGCCGTCCTATGAAATGCTAAGGTAAAAAAGGGGTTTTAATATTTGGATATAATAAAAAAAAAGGTTTATAACTTACTTCCTGCTCCTTGCTTAGCATCTTTCCACAATCTATCCACAATGTCCTGGACATCTTTTAACTTCTTTTCAAAATCTTCATCGCTTATGACAGTTGGGTTGTTTGCAATATCAAGCAAAACTTTCTCAAGTTCCTCGAGTTTTGCTCTATGGACATTGACAGCATTCTGAACCAGGTTGTAGCAGGCAGGACAGTCAATGCAACCTCTCTGTCTGTCATATTTATTCTCCTTGCAGCGATCACACTGCCTACCCTCAACATTCTCATAGCACTGCAATACAAATAAAACAATGATCAATAATATTTTTCTAAATCACTGGCATTATCAAGCCAAAAGGTTCATGGCCAGGCAGACATTAGCTCTCCATGCATCCCTATCCTTGACCAGTATTTTCCAGTTATTCCCTGTAAAATTCACCTAAATTATTGTTACATTTTTCTCCCACTTTCCAAATTCTAACATATTTCCTTCATTCCTTATTAAATTTAGATATACAGAAAAAAAGACACATAGAAATAACTACACCGTGTTCCAAAATGATGGGCGGGGTTTTAAGTAGTTGGTATAGGTTTACAAACGAAATTGGATGCATTATTATTTGCTATAATGAAAGAAAAACTGTGAAAGTTTCACATCCTGTATGCAGTAATTTGTTTCTTGTCATTATTACATCATCAGCATTAAATTTGTGAAAATGGCAATTCCTGTATGGAAGTCATTCTGTGTGTTGCAATTTGCGAGGTCTGGTTCCCTTGTTGCAGTGCAGCAAGCTTTCTGACAGCAATTTGGAACTGATCCTCTGACAGATAAAATTATCTGTCGATGGTATAAACATTTAGAAACAACTAGATGTATCTGTAAAGGAAAAGTCAAGGACGTCCACAAACAACAAATGACACGTCGGTCGGATGACATGATTCATTCCCATATCCTCCATGGTCTCCCGATCTCACACCTTGTGATTTCTTCCTGTGGGGGTATGTGAATGACCATGTGTACATATCACCACTTCCGGTCAACCTTCCAGACTTGAGAAGAAGGATTGTTGTTGCTGTTGAACCCATTACTCCAAATATGCTGACCAAGGTTTGGGAGGAATTCGACTATCGGCTAGATGTGTGCCTTGTGACGAAAGGTGCTCACATCGAACACTTATAAAGTATGTTAAGAAAACTTGAGTTCCACTTTAATCCCATGTAACTTTGGTTCTTATATATATCATGTAAGGGAAATTAAATAACATAGAAACCCCGTCCATCATTTTGGAACACCCTGTGTATAATTAAAACCTCTGGTTTTTAATCACATAGCTCATAAAGAGACAGTTTTCAATAGTTTGGCACATAGATTAGTGAACAGAGAGAATTATGAAAAAGAAAAAATACATAATCAAAGTAGCAACAAATAATGGATTTGAAGAAAGCATGATACACAAGAAAATAAACAAGCTCAAAAGACAAAAATGTATTAATCAAACTACACTTCTAAAAGAAAAATAAGAAAACATAAATTTTAAGAAATTAAAAAATTACCCATTGAAGCACCATAAGTTTCTAATTTTTTTTTTAAATTTCAACGTAAGATTGGCACCGAAAAAGACTTCAGCATTATTAAATTAATTAGATCCAATAAAAATGAGAAAATAGAAGAAGAAAAACCAGGGATTTATCAGATTAAATGTGGAGAATGTGAGAAAGACACATAGAGAAAACAAAGAGAAATTTAAAAGAACAGAGTGAAATAATATCTCAGGAATTCTAAAATGGGGAAGTAGAAAAATCTGCAGTAGCCGCCCAAACATGATCAGAAAAACATCAAATCAAGTGAAAGGCTAAATTAATAAAACAAATAAAAAACCTAAAGAGCTGGTTGGGGAAAATATCTACATTCAAAAAAACAAGAAGGGGAAATTAATGAATTTTGAAATTCCCAGGGAAAATTAATTGATTTGGAGGTTCATCAGTCTATCAACAGAGGGAGCAGGTGGGAGTTCCTCATGATGACATAACTGTCGTGAAAGTACTAAGGATAGAACCTAATAAGATCCCGAAACCAGTGTGACAAGAAGAAGAATATGAGGTGAGGTGATACAATTTTTTAAAAATAAATTATACCTCATACTGTTAATTCCAAAAAAGTTGTTGTTGTTGTTTTCTAATGGCGAGATTTGACGCTTAAGTCATTTTCTCTCTGGCTTCCTAAAAAGTCAACTAGTTAAATTAATTTAAAATTCATCAGAGAAAAATTTTTTTGAAAACTCGCCTCATAAATTTTGTGTTTTTCACGAAACCATGGTTTCTGAAGTCTCATCCAACTTCAGTCAAAACTCGACTGATGAAATACTTCTGCCATCAAACCTTTTATTGCCACCATCTTCTGTGCTGCCATCTATGGTTGAATTTATAAACTTTGAAATCAAATTTTGTTCATTACGAATATCAAAATCTATCAATCTACATTTATTTTTCTGAATGTGTATCTTCTCCCAAACTGTCAATTCCAATTGGATAAATCATTGGAATTGACAGTTTGGGAGAAGATATACATTCAGAAAAATAAATATAGATCATTTGGATAAACTTTTGGAATTGACAGTTTGGGAGAAGATACACATTCAGAAAAATAAATATAGAACAATGAATTTTGATATTCCTAATGAACAAAATTTGATTTAGAACTTTATAAATTCAACCATAGATGGCAGTACAAAAGATGGTGACAGTAGAAGGTTTGATGGCACAAGTATTTCATTAGTTGGAGTTTTGATTGATGATCCGAAAGCATGTTTTTGTGAAAAGCACAAAATGTATGAGGTGAGTTTCCAAAAAATTTTCTTCGATGAACTTTAAATGATTATTATCTCATAATGTTTAAATCCCAACATTAATTTCAATATACCGTAGTTATTTTTTTTCTTACATAAAATTATCTTTTCATTATACTAAAACATATCTCTACTGTTTATAATTTAATACAGGCTGTCAGAAACTGCCCAATCTGACCAACAAAATTGCTATAGTTACACTAGAAAATATAATGAAAATAAAATAGTGATAACTGAATACTTACAGTACATTGTCCTAGAGGATCACACTGCAAAACCGTGGAACCTACAGGATCACAGTCACATGCCTTGCAACCAGCCAGTGAAAACCCATATTGGTATGACTGGCAGACATCACATCTCTGTCCAGTGACTCCAGGTCGACACTGACATTGTCCAGTGTACAGGTCACATGTGTGATTCAAAGAACCTATTGGGTCGCAGTTACATGGGTGACAACCCTGCAACAGAGAACATTTCCATTAAATAAGTAAATAGAGGAAAGAGAGTCAAAGACAGCAGGTAATTAAGGTAATTCTAACAAAAATAAATGTACAAAATGTTAACTGTAACATTAACTTTAACTATAAAATTAATTAAGATGATACTTCTTATATTTTTCTTTTCAAATATAATTTGTCCATCATTAAGATGATTAAAAACAAATAATATAAACACTGAAAAAAGCACTACTAGCTTTATAAGTAATGTTTAAATTCCCAATAAAAGTCTTCTTAATAAAGGAGCCGCCATTTGCAAAAATCGTAGCAATGGCTCATAGCATTTGGGGTTAGGGAATTAATTATGTATAAGAGAAAAATATCGGCCACGGTGGACTAGTGGTTATGCTCCTTGCCTCTGGTCCCAAGGGTCGCAGGTTCAAACCTGGCCGGGGTCGATGGATTTTTTTAGGACGAAAAAATCCATGGAGCAAGTCCTCCGGGAGGGACTTTAAACCGTGGGTCCCGAGTCTGAAGATTTTCAGGCTCGTAAAAAATCCTTAAGCCTGAATGAAAAGGCCTCTAAGCAAAATTTACCGAATTTTTCTGTCCTAGTACTACCTTGGTTTCCTAGATGCCAGTATGAGGTGGAACGCTGACCACGTACCACTCAAAATGACATCTATACGAAAACAAGTGTAACTAAATTAGTATGGTTCAAATTCTTCCCTGTAGGGGGAGAGCACCTAAATCTCTGTAAAGGGAAAACATAGGCTTACAATATAAAAAATAAGAGAAAAATACACGTTTAGAATGGAGGCCTAGGTAGCTCACTTGGATAGAGCATTGACATAGAGAGTCAAAGGTCCTGGGTTCATACCCCGGTCTAGGCGTATATTTTTCTTTTCAAATATAATTTGTCCATCATTAAGATGTTTAAAAATGAATAATATAAACAATGATACTACTTATCCAGTTAATGGTATTTTTTACATTCTCCATTTTAAAAAAGTATTAACATAATTGTTATGAGTGTTAGTTCTGTCACATCCCTGTTTAAACCATCCATACTTAAATCACTTCTGTGAATGGTAAACATATTTATATATTCTGTGTCTTTAGAGATAATAAAATAAAATATTAAAAATATAAAATTAGTAATAGTGAGCGGAGAACATATTTTAATCGACTCACCTCATACATTTTCAAACTTCTTTGATACCGACGGTTTCAGACAAAATCATGTCCTTCTTCAGTCATGGCTTCCACTGATGAAATTCCGTGATTGTTGATTTCTTTAGTGACATCACTTCATGTGCTGCCATCTTTCGTTGGGATTATAAACTTTGTAATTAAATGTATATAATAAATATCGATCTATGAGTTTCGATATTCCGGTGGATAAAAATTTAATTACAAAGTTTATAATCCCAATGAAAGATGGCAGCACAAGAAGTGATGTCACTAAAGAAATCAACAATCACGGAATTTCATCAGTGGAAGCCATGACTGAAGAAGGACATGATTTTGTCTGAAACCGTCGGTATCAAAGAAGTTTGAAAATGTATGAGGTGAGTCGATTAAAATATGTTCTCCGCTCACTATTAATGATATAACCTCATAATGTTTACTTCCCAATAATAATTTAAATATAAAATTAGTACCTGATAAAATGGTCGTCCTCAACTAATATAAAGTTCTGTTAGAAAACTTTGTGACGTAGTTAAAATATGAAGGCGTTCAAAGCAATGTTTCATCTTCTGCATTTCAATTGGTACATATAACTGTGTAATCTATCTATCTATCTATCTATAATGGCTAATGGCGTAGCCCATTGTTTAGTCATAGTCTCTCCTATGTAAGGAGTTACTAGACCAAGTTTAATTTTTAGTGACTTTATTTGCTCATAGATGTCATGAATGGCATGTGGTCAACACATCAATCCAATGAGACGTATAACAGGCAACTAAGATATTATTAGGATATTGATGTAAGTAAATTTTGCTTAGAGGCCTCTTTATTCAGGCTTAAGGATCTTTTACAAGCCTGAAAATCTTCTGACTCGGGACCCACGGCTTATAAGCCTTCCCGGAGGCTCGGGGCCCACGGCCTAAAGTCCCTCCCAGAGGACTTGCTCCTTGGATTTTTCTGTCCTATAAAATCCATTGTCCCTGGCCAGGTTTCAACCCGCGACCCTCGGAACCAGAGGCAAGGAGCATAACCACTAGTCCACTGCGACCGACACAAACTCTTTAATAAATTACTGGAAATCATGGGTTCTTTATATCAGAACACTCAATCAACATCCCTGAACAAGCTGTGAAAGTTTGACAATAGACTTCTGTTGCATTCTATATAAGAAAATACATGCTTCAATAATATAGCAGATTTATAGATATTTTACCCCAAATATATGAAGGCCCATGGAGAAATGTGGAATCAGGATTAATGTATTTTTAGTCAATGACATGGGAATGAAGTTACCTCTTCATTTTGGCAGACTTTTTTATTTATTTTTTATTTATTTATTTATTTATTTAGCCTGGTGGAGTTAAGGCCATGTGGCCTTCTCTTCCACTCACCAGAACAAGCATATGTTACATATGAATACAAAAAAAAAAACAATAATAGTCATATAAAACAGGACAAACATATGTTACACATGAATACAAAAAAATTACAATAGTAGTCATATTAGGCAGGACAAACCTGTTACATATGAATACAAAAAAAAAGTTACATTAATAGTTATTGAACAATTCATTATCTGTCATATTGAATAATAATGAAATTAATGTCTAATAATAGAATGAAACTAAATACAATTAAAATTAAATTAATGATACAATGAATAAAAAAGGAATAACAGCTCGAATCTACTATGCATAAAAAGAAGAGAAAAAAAAAACACTACAATGAATTAATCTACGCTTTTTATACAAGGCATTAGGTAAATATATTAACAAATCCTAAGTCTATTTTTATTAAATAATGCAAAAACGCATTATTAATTCTTAAAAAGTAGTATTAGTGAGTTGTTTCTGTTAGTGATTTTATTTTCAATTTATTTCTGAAAGATGGTAAAGTTTGGCAGTCTCTGACATAGGGTGGAAGTGAATTCCATGTTCTAGCAAGAGAAACTGTAAAAGATTTCGAATAATAGGTAGTATGATGAGGAGGGATATAAAGGACACTGTGCTCAAGGGATCGGGTATCTAAGTTATGTGTATCAGAGAGTTTAGTGAAGCGGTGTGATAAATAATAAGGTAAAGATGTGTGTAATATGTTATAGGGAATGGATGGTTCTACGATCTTGAAGACGAAACCATGACAATTGTTCCAGGGATGGTGTAACGTGATCAAATCTACGTATACCACAAATAAAACGTATGCAAGAATTGTGAACACGTTGAAGTCTTTGGGTAAGAACAGTATTTAGGTCAGTAAAAAGAGTATCACAATAATCAAAATGGGGCATTGCGAGTGTTTCTACTAGCATTTTTCTTAGAGAAAACGGTAAACAATTTCTTATACGATTTAATGAGTGTATTATTGAGAAGATAGTTTGCAAATGTTATTTATTTGTTTATTCCAAATTAAATGTTTATCCATAAACACTCCTAGATTTTTTACTGTCTCACTATAAGGGATCTGAACCCCATTAAGTGACACATGTAATACTGCATTTGTGTTAATTGAGGATAATAGTCTCTGATGGCCCATAATGATTGCTTGTGTCTTTCTAGGATTTAATTCAAGTCCATATTTCTCTGTCCACGCCGTTAGCGAGTCAAGGTCCTCGTTAATTTTGGTTACCGCGTCATTTAAAGAATATTTGTCTGAGTGAAGGTAGATCTGCATGTCGTCCGCAAATAAATGATGTTTGCAATGTTTTAGGGAGTCAGATATGTCGTTTATATAGATTGAAAAAAGCAATGGGCCGAGCACCGAGCCCTGTGGAACTCCAGCTTTACGGTAGGTCCAAGAAGAGCGTAATGTAGAATTTCCTACAACATATTGCTGGCGCTCACGAAGGTAGGAGTTGAACCATTGCGTGACACTGTCAGAAAGTGAGAGGTTTTTTAGTTTAAGCAACAATAAGTCCAAGTCTACCGTGTCAAATGCTTTACTAAAGTCAAGTAGTGTAAGAACAGTAAGTTTTCGATTATCAGATGCTTCACCCCTAAGAAAGTTGCTGGTATTCATTTTAAGGGAAGCTGATGGGAACTCAGGACCAATCTGATCACGAGAGGTTAAGAACAATCTCCACTAAAATCAAAATAGAATGTATATTCATAAAATTCACTCACTTCTCCACTGATAATGTTGTAATATCCATCCTCACAACGATCACAGTTCTTCCCAACAACATGTGGCTTACAGTGGCACTGACCAGTCACCTGATCACAAACTGGAGGGCCAAATCCAGTTTCTTCTGTTCCAGCATGATAGCACTGACATTGCTTGCAGTCACCCTTTGGTATCGCCAGCGCATCCCCGTAGAAACCTCAGCAAAGTAAACATAAATAAACAAATTAGTAAACATAATCAATCCACTGAGTAACCATATATTTATATTAAATTAATGTTGGGTAGTAAACATTATGAGGTATATCATTTAAATTCATCAAACAAAATTTTTTTGGAAATTCACCTCATAAATTTCATGCTTTTCACGAAACTGCGGTTTCAAATGTAATCACGCCCACCTCAGTCACAACTCTGATTGTTGAAATACTACAGCCGTCAATGCTTCTATTGTCACCTACTTCAGTGCTGTCATCTATGGTTGAATTTATAAACTTCAAAATCAAATTTTGTTCATAAGGAATATCAAAATTCATTGATCTATATTTATTTTTCTGAATGTATATCTTCTCCCAGTCAATGAAAAACAAAAAGGAATTTGGAAACTCATACCAAAGAACATTCCAGAAATATTAAAAATTGTGATATCGAAAAATCTGCAATTGGTGCACAGAGTTTATTAGAACATCATAAAATTGGAAGAGAAGCAAAACTTTTAAAACAAGTGGATAAACCACTTATTTTAGGAATTCTCACTATGAGGTATATTCATTAAGGTAGAATTTTTATCACTCACCTCATATTGAACAATACGAGGTGAGTGATAAAAATTCTACCTTAACTTAATAAGTGGATAAACCATTAGACTTGACTGACAGTTTGGGAGAACATATGCATTCAGAAAAATAAATAAAGATCAATGAATTTTGATATTCCTAACGGACAAAATTTGATTTTGAAGTTTATAAATTCAACCATAGATGGCAGCACTGAAGATGGTGACAATAGAAGAGTTGATGGCCAAAGAATTTCATCAGTCAGAGTTGTGACTGAGGGTGGGTGTGATTATGCTTGAAACTGCAGTTTCGTGAAAAGCACGAAATTTATGAGGTGAGTTTCCAAAAAAATGTTCTCACGATTAATTTGAACCATGAATCATCGCTTTTTGAGTCTGTTTTAAGTTCCATATAACTGCATACTTTGCCTATTTTTATAAATGCAAAATATTTTTATTAATAGGGTAACTATATTGAACTTTTAATGAAAACACATTTATAAAACAAACAGAAGAGAACATAAAATTCGAAATTCTCTTACCATCCATTGAAACACAAGTTTCAAAAAATTTTTTAAAAGTTTAACATAAGATTGGCACCGAAGGATGAATACAGCCTAAATAATTAAAATAGGATAATTAAAGTTTTATTTTAGGAAGTAATATTTTGAGTTTCTTTTAATTAAATTATTTTTATTAAAAATTATTATTCACTGAGAGTAATTAATATTATAATTACAAAAAAAAAATAAACGTTATCTCAGTGAAAACATAAATTTATTCAAGAAAATAATCTCACAACAGGAGATTGAAACGTCGACACAATAAATTTATGTTTTGACTGAGATAACGTTTATTTTTTTTTTGTAGTTATAAGTTATATTTAGTCTGCGAAATCTTTCCTCAATATTAATGTTGATTTGTTCTTGGACATGTTTCGATAAGTCTTCTAATCATCTTCAGCATCATGGTCAAACTGGTTGGATTTATGTTGTAAATCCTGGATGTCGATGTCAGCTCCCTCCTGCGGTTCGCCAATGAACCTGGCCAAGGAACTTGGCCAACCGCAGGAGGGAGCTGACATCAACATCCAGGGTTTACAACATAAATCCAACCAGTCTGGCCATCATGCTGAAGATGATTAGAAGACTAATGGAAACATGTTCAAGATCAAATCAACACTAATATTGAGGTAAGATTTCACAGATAAAAATAATATAATTAGGACAATTAAAACCAACAAAAATGAAAAAAATTGAAGAAGAAAACAAATCAGAAATTTATCAGATCAAATGCAGGGATTGTGACAAAATTTACATGGGAAAAACAAATATAAATATTTTTGATTAAAAACAAATAGAAGAACAAAAAGAACTCACGGTTTGGGAAATGAATCCACTTTGAAAAAAACAAGAAAGAAAAACTTACGAATTTTGAAATTCCCAGGCATTTTGATTTGGTCTAGAGGTTCATCAGTCCACCAACAGAGGGAGGAAGAAACCGTTCTCTTGATCGACATTAACATCAGTCGACAAGAAATTACTGAAGATGAAGCTGCCTAAGCTTTGAAACTGGTATAATTAGAAGACTGGATATGAGATGAGGTATAAAGCATTTTAATTCAAATCTTTAATTAAACCTCATACTGACTCTTTCTTTAAGGGTCGAATCTATGAACGCATTAGACCGTAAAAGGCATTCTCTGCTGAGAAAGTTGTATCCTAATATGATTTTGCTTACTCAGAAATCTGTCCATGCGATAATAATTGTTGAAATTCTTAAGCTACCTGACGAGGTGACTTAAGAGAGAAATGAATCGTCAGAATCCCGAAGGGAACCGATGGTAACCGATGTAGTTTGAAACCTTGCCGTGTACCTTGCTGCTTTATCCAAGATGTCGGACCTTGAAGACTTCGATCATGTTTTCGGTATACGCGGAGAAGAGGAATTTGATAGAATCTACCAAAGAATTCAACTGGAAGAACAGGAGAATCAGCGTAATATTGCACGATGCAGACGTCGTTGTATATGGTATTATTTGCAGGACGCAAGCGTAAATGCGTTCCTCTAGCAGACGAAAATAATGGAAGTGGTTTTATCGCTGAGGATTCTGGGTAATTTCTTGTCAATATTACGAAAACGACGACTTTCATGCATGACCAGTTTGTGGGTAGCTAATTCGATATTTGCACTTGCTCACGGTGAGTCAGCTCACCAGTGATTGGAAGTAATTTGAGTAGAGACTAATGTATTTGCATGCGGCCCTAAAAGTTCAATATTCTGAATTTATGTTCATTTATGTTTAATTTTAGTTATTAATGGGCATTTAGATTTCAATTACATAAATGTACAGAAAGCTAACATCATACAATTAGGAGAAAATTTCCAACACTTTTTAGGATTGACTTGATCTACTGATATCAAATCAGAGGGATAAGAGTTTCAAGTTCTAGTTCTACTGTATTTGTAATAAACTGTATATAATATTAGATGAATATTATGTTCTAACGAATGCAACTTACCTGGCATGCACTGGTCACATTCTCGTCCTGCAGTGTTGTAAATGCACTTGAGACATTCTCCTGTAGTTCTGTTGCAATTGCCCACAGCATTTGGATCAACGTTATCATTACATTCACAGGGTTGGCAAGCCCGATATGGTCCAAATGTTGATGTTGGATCTCCATAATAACCATCACTACACAGGTCACATCTAGGTCCTAAACACAAACATTATTTATAAAATATAAGATTTCTGTGTGTTTCCAATGCCACCTTTCATGGTTAAGTTCCATGCTAGGCAGAAAATAGCATTAATGTTGTCTATTTTCAATTTATGCACCACTTTGGCAGACTAATTTATATAGTTAACTAGCTAATACCCGGCATGTACTGCTACGCCTAAATAAATGAAAATGAATGTGCTTTTATGTTTAGTTCAATAAGTAAAGGGAAAAATAATTATAAATTTATATTTTTTTAGATACCCCGTGCTGATTACCCGGCATTGCCTGGGAATCTACTTATCCTGATCTTCTTGATATAAATAAGTTGAAATACGAAAATTAATGTGTTTTATGTTTAGTTAAATAAGTAAAATAAATAAGACTTACATCGTAATTATTTTTAGATACCCCGTGCTGTTTACCCGGCGTTGTCCGGGAATCTACTCATCCCGGTCTTCTTTGCATAAATAAGCTGAAAGACAAAAATTAATGTACTTCTTATGATTAGTTGAATAAGTAAAATGAAAAATAATTATAAATGTATATTGTAATTATTTTAAGATTCCCCGTGCTGATTACCCGGTGTTGCCCGGGAATCTACTTATCTCGATCTTCTTGGCATAAATGAGCTAAAAAGACAAAATTCGTTATTGTGAGTTATCCATAAAAGAATACCCGCCATGTGCTGCTATGCTTGCACAGGAATCTACGTACTTGTCTCGATCTTCTTGGCATCAATGAAAGACAAAAATGGTTATTGTGAGTTATCCATAAAAGATAAACATATGCTGTCGCATACTTTTTTTTTTAGAGCTTTTTGAGATATTCAATTCTGTGTACATTAATTTTATGTATTTGTTATGATTTAGGCAGCATAAGCCATTTAAGCATCCAAAGAGCTACTTTTTTCATGTTTTCCACTATAAAGGGCAATTTTTAAGGGTGTAGGAGTTGAATATCACAACTCTCGTATAGCCTATGTTCATCCCGGGAATCTCCTGAACATTTTGCAAAAAGCCCCATCACAATGGGATCAATGGTATGGCCATGCATATAGTACGAACAAACAAACATTCATATTATTCGTTTTTAAAATTTTTCTCTTCAAATATATCTTAATGATGGACAAATTATATTTGAAAAGAAAAATATACGCCTAGACTGGGGTTTGAACCCAGGACCTTTGACCCTGTATGTCAATGGTCCTGGGTTCAAACCCCAGTCTAGGCATATATTTTTCGTTTCAAATATAATTTGTCCATCAATAAGATGTTTAAAAACGAATAATATGAACATTGAAAGAAACACTACTAGCTTTTATAAGTAATGTTTAAATTCTCAATACAAGGTCTTCTTAATAAAGAAGCTGCCATTTGCAAAAATCGTAGCAACGGCTCGTAGCATTTGGGGTTAGGGAATGAACTATGTATAAGAGAAAAATACGCATTTAGATTGGAGGCCTAGGTAGCTCAGTTGGATAGAGCATTGACATAGAGAGTCAAAGGTCCTGGGTCCAAACCCCAGTCTAGGTGTATATTTTTCTTTTCAAATATAAACAAACAAACATTCATTTTTATATATTCGATGAATTATGAATTTTCTATGGAGAGGAGAGTAGGGTAAGTGTATGTTTAGGTGTTTGTTTAGTGAAAGAGTATTATATGAGGGATGATGATTATGATGAAAATAAGGAAGGACAAGAAATCCAGTGGTAACACATATCCTACTCTTGCCAAAAGCACCAAGGGGACCACCAGGCTTAACAGACAAATTGTTAATTGTTATGAGGTTTATTTCAATTAATAAATTGAGTTAGATATTATGACTCACCTCATAACAAAACTAGTCTTCAAGAAATCTACAATTACGAGGTGAGTTGTGATATCTAACTCAACTTATTAATACAAATTTTATGTTAAAATTTACAAAATTTGGATTTCTCCAATACAGAATAAGCTATAGAAAATAAAAATTTTAGATTGGCAATCATAAAGAAAAAGTATGTACAAAAGAAATAACTGAGGTTCTTTTGACATGTAGTAAGGTGGGAACAGAAGGGAAACCTAAGCAGATAATGGAAGCAAGAACAGAAAAGAAAAAAAAAAGAGGAAAGTTGAAGAAAGGATATATACATTAAACAGAGGATGTAGCAAGAAGAAACAGGAAAGAGGCTGGAGAATCAAAAAGAATGCAAAAGACAGTAGAGTGGAAAAAGGGATTGAGACAATCCTAACACTCTAATGGCAGAAGGGAAAAGTGGAAGAAGAATACCAAGAAGAGGAAGAGAATATAGAAAAGGGAATGATAATAGTAAAAAAAAATCATTTGGCTATATATTAATGATCATGTGAGAATCAACTTTTTATATATTAATTCACTACTCTACTCTCTGAATAGTAAAACAAGAGTCATTAATTCATTATATATTTATGAATATAGTGAAATAATCCTTCATCCTTTCATACTGCTAGTCACTCCTGGTTACAATATTGGCAGAATTGTATTTACACTAATTATTTAATTGGAATAATGAAACATAAATTCTTCATGAAGAGACTACGTACATTTTCTCATTGTTACTCACCTCCATATCCTTTTGGACACTCGAGACATACAATAGTTTCATCAACTAGCTGTGTGCAGGCTCCCTGGTTAGGACATGGACAGTGTTTACAGTCATATGCTGTTCCTTGCAATGCATTCCCATAGTAACCTCTAGCACAACGTTCACAGTTGTCTCCAGCTGTGTTGTGTTGACAGATGCAGCGACCTAAGCAAATAAAAATTTCATAATTATAATTTATCCTACACAGAAAAATACTTGTTTTATTACAATTTATTTATTTGTGAATAAAAAGAGTTCACACATACATAGTATATACTTTCTAGCTTAGTGTTAACTAATGTTCAGGTATATTTCAGAACGATAAAAATCAACACAACAATTAATTATATAAATTAAAAAAGAGTAAATAAAAGTAAAAAGAAAAAAATCAAGAATGAACGTTAAAAAAACAGATCACAATATAGTAAATTCCTTTATACATACACTACTTATATAAAATATTATTTCTTTAACCTTCCGTCGGGCGCAATATTCTGATCTTCGAGTTCGGGTGCAATGTGCCTGATCAGCACAGGATTAAAAAAAATTTATTTAACACACTGTTTGCCAATCTGAACAACCGGAAGTCGAAGAAATGTTATTGTTAGGGATGTCCAAAGGATAAAATATTCAAAATTTGCTGCTAGAATACTTTTTATTGGACATAATATTGATTAAACAAATTTGTGACAAGCCTCCAAACAACATGATATAAAAGTAAGAACAAGTTAGGTTCAGTTCAAATATACTTGAAAATAGTTCACATTATCAACATTTAGCATGTGTTTTTAGCAAAATTATTCAAGATTATAACATTATTTAGTCTAAATAAGTTAAATAAATAATTATCTTTTTGCAAATATTTTCAAAATACACAGCTTCAATAATGTAACGACTTCGGGTGCAATGAGCTTCTCTGAACAAAATATTTATAACCACATCATGGTAACGGTTGAGAGCAAACTGAGTGGGGTGGTTGTTTACAGCAGGTAAAAAGAAACAACTACTCGGATGCCCAGTCGTCAACGCCATCTGATGACAGTGGAATGGGATAAAATTGAAAACCTGTGCCTGTCGGATCAGATGCATCCGACAGAAGGTTAACAATATATTTTAAATCAAGAGTGCAAAATTGTACATTCTGAAAACATTATTAAATTTGTTACATTGCCATTGCTGCTGTGAATGCCACAGTTGTATCATTATAGTTCTGCCAAATATATAATATCTGAATTAATCAATATACCAAATATTTTAAAAAGGATGGCAATTTATGTTAGAATCCATATTATTCATACTACAGGAATAGTCTTTAAAGACTATTTTGTACATATGCTAGGCATTTAACATTGACCAATCTGCAATTGATAGCCCTTGTCATCTTCAACCATAATCCTTGTCTTGATTCCGTCACAGTTAATTATAACTGAAGCATTGACAAAATAAATTTTAACAGACTTATGTGCAGTTAAAAAAAAATATCATACTTTACTCGCAAAAGTTTCTGATTTGTAATCTACAGAAAACAGAAGGTCATTGTATCACAGCATTGTTATGCAATAAGTTCAATAAAATAATGTATAAATACATTATTTATTTCCATTTTAGTAATATTCTTTATTAAAAATTTAATTCATTAAATAGTCTCTTAATATATTACACGAGTTGTTTTATCTCTTTAGAAAATTCACTTCCTTGCTCTGCTTTGGTCGTGAATTATAGACATGGTGAAACATCTTGTATTGCCCTTGATAATTATTAAACAAAATCAAATAAAAGAATGGCTTGATAGTAATGTACTCCATTTATGAGAGTGAGAGAGGCTTCCAGAAACTTTAAAAACTTAAGACCTTTAACTCATTACTTTCATTTTAAATGCCCTATACTCCATTTCAGAAACAAGAAAAGTAAGGCATGATGTCATCATCCTCATCCAGGGATTAAGCCTGTTGGCTCGTTCCGGTTTCATGAAAGCTAGAATTGTTAAAATTGTTCAGACCATCTTCTGTGTGGGCGACCAACATTTCTCCTTCCGCACGGTTTATATTTTAGCAATAATTTTGGAAATCTTCCTTCTGGCATTCTATCTATATGTTCTTTCCAGTCATTCCTATATTTAATTATTCGGTCTGTAAGTTTGAAAATATTTAGTTCCTTTCTTATATCTTCATTTCTTTAGGGATGATGTATTTTTCTTTATTTTCAGACACTCAAAATTAATTAAAGATAGAGTAAAAGAACGGAGTGAAAGGGAAACACAAACCTCTATCATTCATTAAAGTTACAAAAGAATGTTCATTAATATTTAATGGAAGTGACACTATGCGTTTATTTCAATTAATAAAAGAATTAGAATTTAACACCTCACTTCATAATTGTAGATTTCTCAAAGAACAGTTTCATTATCTTCTTCAGCTCTATCTAATTCAACAGTTGTATAGAGCTGTAGATGGTACATAGAAGTATCAAAACTAATCTTCGAGAAATCTACAATTATGGGGTAAGGTAACAAAAGAAATCATAATTCAGGAGAGTTGATCACTGTGTTGAAACTTAATCTACTAGGGTCTTCTCCATAATATCTTTGAATGTGATGTTACGTGCATCTATTTAATACTCAGTACATGATCCATATGTACCCTTGATCTACAACATACATTGTTAAATGGTTATACTGGAGTGGGCCTGGCTTATTATCTTCTGATCGAGGGTCATTAAAATAGATGCAAGCATAACTATCTTCCAAGGTGAATGAAAAACTGGCAGTTGTTGACCTGACAAGATAAAGGGACTAAATAAACACAATAATTCTCTGAAAGAGATGGATTATTTTATCTTTTCGACCTTTGAGGTTTTACTTTAAAAAAAATGTTGTCTATATAATTCTTACCTCATATCATTGTATCTGTTAGACATGTTTCAAGTAATTATTTCCTACAAATAATAAATACATTTCAAGGCTAGTTAGCCTCATCTTCAGTAGTTACAGACTGGTTTTTCCCTGGATTATGACTTCTGCTCCCACTTTCTGTAACTACTGAAGATGAGACTAACAAGCCTTGAAACATATGTCTAACAAAAACAACTATATGAGGTAAGAATTATATAGACAACACTTTTTATTAAGTATTTCTTGTTTAAAATTCTTATAAAAATGTTTAATTAGTTACAAAGATATTACAATCTTGAAGTATTTCTGACACAATGGATTACCACCAACTCTCAATGGAAAGTCTCTATTTTTATCTATACTTTAAAGTGTAGTAGGAAATATATATTTACACATATATAAGTATAAATATATCTATTTTTTTTTTCATAGCTCAATACCTGTTTCAGCATCACAGATGTCAGCATGACCATTACAGTTACAAGGTACACAGGGTGCAAAGGGACCTCCATTTGCAGGTTCATGACGGAAACCAGGGGCACATGATTCACAGAATTGGCCAACATAACCATCAGGGCAAGTACACATCTCAATCCAGCTGGCAGGTCTGCCTGCTGCACCTCGCCGCGCAGTAGACAATACCACATCATCCAAAAATCCAACTCCTGTAAATTAAAAACATTGTGTATACAGTATATTAACTACCTTAATATACAGTATATATTTAAAAAAAATATTGGTAAGTCAAACAGAATCTCAATTCCTGCTGATTTTGAGATTTTATGCTATTTTCTTTTCACATTATGATAATTTTCAATTTATTATTATTACTATTATTTTAAATCTTCCCCAATCGAGGGACTGTAAGGAAGACAAAGAGCAGAAAACAAACTATTTTATTATATGGAAGAATTCAGAGATTTAAATCAAATAAAGGAAACTTGTAGATAATATTCATATTTAAAAATGAACATCTGTGAGTCAGTCCTTTATGGACTCAAAGACTACCCGATCAATTTGAATGGGGTTTTTACAATCTATGTATATAAACACATTACCATATCTACTATACAGCTGGAGCTAAAAAAAAGTTTATCAGTGCACTAAAAAGTCGCTTTTTGGATGCTTAAATGGCTTATGCTGCCTAAACCATAACAAATACACCAAATTAATATACACAGAATTTCATATCTAAAAAACTCTACAAAATAGTCTGCGACAGCATATGCCTATCTTTTATGGAAAACTAACAAAAACCATTTTTGTCTTTCAAAATTAGATTAAAAGTAAGGATTTAATTACAAAGACTTTTCCAATAACACAATGTTAATATTTCTTTTACATTTTAATAAATTGTTTGTACAAAATTTGTTTAAAATTTTAAAATACAATAGGAAATAACATTAAGAGATTTGTTTAATAATTAAGACATTTAGTCTGTACATTCTTACCTCTTATGGTTGTTTTTGTTGAACATATGTTTCAAGGCTTCATATGTTCGACAAAAACAACCATAAGAGGTAAGAATGTACAGACTAAATGTCTTAATTTGTTTAAATTATTTTGTCCACGTGAACGTCGCGAGTCCTGCTAGTGATTTGTAAAAAAAAGGGGATTAATTAATTATATTAATATAAAGAAGATTTTTTTTACAGATCATCAGTGAACTGTTAATGACTTTTACTATGAGATAGTATAAATTTATTACATATTCTGAAGAACATGAACCCCTAACGCCAAACATTAAACAACCTCTATATCTTCCAGATCATAATGACTTTTATAATAGTCTCGATTTGGAATATAGATTTCCCTCTTTTCTTCATTAAACTCTTCTGGCTAGTTGCTGTGGGACTCAAAATGGATTATGGGATCCGAGATGTAGCCTTTTTTTCCCCAATGATGGTTTATCACAATTTCAGTATTATTGTAATGTGAATTTTACACTTAACATTTAAATTATTTAATTCTTTATTCTCAAATAACATTATTTTGTTATTGACATTTTGTTTGGAATATTTACCTTCAGGTGTGTAAGTTGCTCGTATATGTATTGCTGTCAAATTTGAGAGAACGCTCATGAAATCTCGTGCTGAGAGACGTGGCTGCCATCCATAATGAGGATGTTCATGAAGCCTGAATTTGTATTCCTGAGTCTGTGAACAGTAAATTAGTATTATTACATGGAAACCCTCATTATTATTTTTTTAATTTCCCAATATAAATTTATGAATATATTAATTCGATAATTCTTATTTTATTTGATTTTTTATATAAATTTATTTGTAAGTTTCATATGACTTGAATTTAATTCATAATACATGTACTGTAAGTCCTTCTTGCATTAAAGTTCTTATGGAATAATCTAAAACTTGCATCATCAAAAATATCTCAAGTCATTCTTATATACCTTTTGTTTTACCATAGTTGGCAGTAAATAATTAAATATATAATTTTTCATTGGCCCTTGTAATTTCTTCTTCTTCTTCTACTACAAGGTTTAGGCTATGCAGCCTGTTCCGGCGAAGTTAAAAGTGGAGTCCATCTTCTGCGTGGTCGGCCAACATCTCTTGTTCCTCTAGGATTATACAGGAAGATTCTTTTTGGTATTCTTTCGTTGTTCATTCTCATTAAGTGTTCTGTCCATTTCTTATGATTTTTGCTGATTTTATCTTCAATTTTATATGTAACTTTTCGCACTCAATTTTTGTCCATGAATTCAAGTTCCTTTGTATATAGAAACTTCTGGAAGCTTGGGTCTGAATGCTTATAATGTCTTGCGTCAGCATCAGGCCCTCAGATGCGGTTAAAGTTTCGTGCAAGTTACATGCATTTCCCATCTCTGTAGTAATGTGTGAAGTTACAAAAAAGTATTATTAATAAGCCTTGTTTAAGGCATTTAAGTGAAGTGTTTAATATATTAACGATTTTTATTATTAATTTAACACTTCTCATAGAAGGATAAATTATATTTGAAGAGAAAAATTTTCGCCTAGACCGGGACTCGAACCCGGGACCCTTGGCTTTCCGGGCCAAGTGCTCTACCAACTGAGCTACCGAGGCGAGTTACGATCTAGACGCAAATTTGTAATTCAACATTACAACATACATAAGAGAAAAATTTGCGTCTAGATCGTAACTCGCCTCGGTAGCTCAGTTGGTAGAGCACTTGGCCCGGAAAGCCAAGGGTCCCGGGTTCGAGTCCCGGTCTAGGCGAAAATTTTTCTCTTCAAATATGTTTAATATATGTTCATTAAAGTGACTAAAATAACCAGAGTTAAAATTTGATTAAAGTACTCTTAAAATGAATCCTAGTCCTACATCCTACAGTCCATTTGCTCATGGCCTTTGAAAGAAGTTTGTGAACTCAAACTTTGCCACACAAACATTAATAAAATATAAAAAAAATTAAAAAACTTGTAAAGGAGTTTTTATTTCAGTTTTTGACATTTCATAATCATCCAACATATTTTTCGATGTGTTATTAGTCAGGAAATAATATCTTATGTGAACGTATCAGAGTTTGGTGCTTAAGAAGCATATCTTATTAAAAATTAATATTGATATCTATGTGCTAGATAATATATTAATGTTCATGAATTTCTGAAAATATTGCAAGTAAAATTAGAAATAATTGAACAGTTGCCCCGAAAACAGATCTAACCCATAAACTGCTACTCATGACTTGACTAACTTGTTCCGCCATTTTGTTACTACTTGCTTGAATCCCAACTTTTAAAAATAAAAGAGTTCTGGAAGAGAGCAGGCATAGTTTTACATGCACCTTGCCATAATATTCTCCGGATACATCACTAATCCAATGAAAACTCAACATTCAAAATGTTGTGGGTTAGATCTCTTTTCGGGGCAACTATTAAATTGTCTATAATACATAAATAGCATTGTAAAGCTTTAATTAATGTACACAACTAAACTATTGTAGTCAACAATAAAGAAAAAAGTTCGATTTCCAGTTTAGGCATACATTTTTCTCCTCTTTACCATTAATTACAATAAAGAAAATGTATTTGTTAGATACTTTGAATTGTTCAGAAAACATGATTTTTCTATAAAATAATTTTATTAGTAAAATTTACTACATTTTCAATATACACTTTAAGACAAAAAGAATGATAAGACTCTTGAAAAGAGATTTTGCAAACCTTTCTTCACGCATATGTTAGGCATATTTCATGCATGACTTCTCCACTGATATCAATGGCAAGTATAATAGTTTTAGTTGGAATGTAGCTACATGTGAGCACTTTCCAAAGTCAGCCGAATGACATTTAACCAAAGGAGTCATTCGATTTTCATTTCATCTTAAGGTGTACAAAATGTAAGATATCTTTATAAATGGATGTTTTCCCTTTAATAAAATAGTTCTAATATTTAAAAGACCTGAAGATAAATGAAAAAAACTAGATTAGGTATATATTTTCATTTAATTAATTTAATTTTGGGGGGGGGGGGTAAATAGAATATTTGGTTACTTGATGTTTTTATTATTAATTTAACACTTCTCACTGAAGGATAAATTATATATGAAGAGAAAAATTTTCGCCTAGACCAAGACTCGAACCCAGGACCTTTGGCTTGCCAGGCTAAATGCTCTACCAACTGAGCTACTAGGGCAAGTCATAATCTAGATGCAAATTTTTCTCTTATATACGTTGTAATTCCAGCACCAAATGCTATGAAGCCTTTGCTTCTATCTTTGCAAATGGCAGCTTCTTAGTTAAAAAGACATTTATTGGGAATTTAAACACTACTTTATAAAGCCAGTAGGGCTTCTATTGATGTTTTTATTATTAATTTAACACTTATCATTGAAGGATTATATTTGGGAATAAGAGAAAAATTTGCGTCTAGATCGCAATTTGCCTCGGTAGCTCAGCTGGTAGAGCATTTGGCCCGGCAAGCCAAAGGTCCTAGATTTGAGTCTTGGTCTGGGCAAAAATTTTTCTCTTCAAATATAATTTGGTTACTTTTTTTTACAAAAACTTTGTAACTTGCAAGAAGCTCAATATGATCTTGAAATTAATATTTAATTTTAGGAAGTTATATTTTGAGGTTATTTTAATTATATTATTTTTGGTCTGGACATCTTACCTCAATATTAATGTTGATTTGTTCTTGGACATGTTTCAAAACAATTCTCTGTTTTATCTTCAGCTTTCCCAGACTGGGAAAGCTGAAGATAAAACAGAGAATTGTTTTGAAACATGTCCAAGAACAAATCAACATTAATATTGAGGTAAGATGTCCAGACCAAAAATAATATAATGATCTTGAAAACTTTTTTTTTTTACTTATTTCATATTCTCCTACATTATTTAACTTACAGGAATAGCTGGGAGTGGGTTTTGTTGTCCAAATATGGCCTGTGTGATGGAGAGTCCAGCTCCTTCAAGCACAATATCTTCTACAGTGGGTGCTGGGCCATTCTCACCAATCCTCAACTTAAATGTAACGTCTTGATTATAACTTGCACGCTGATCTCCAAGAAATCTGTCTATAAAAACACAAATTCTTCATTAAATGCAACCACTAAACAATGACATCTTCTAATTATCATTTTTAATGTTACATTTTTCTTATTACTATTTTGTATTGTTTTTCATCATTCAAAAATCAGTAAAAATATTATATGTATGTACACACACATAAACTAAACTGAGTGGCACAAGATGGTTAGAAGGCATTTGTCACACCAGGTGGATGCTCTTCATATCCACATGTGCTAATCATAAGGATAATCATTCAGCCAATAGCGGGTATATAGATGATATGTGGTTAGGATATCTGGTCTGTAAGCTGTTATGACTGGTTTTTCTCAACCTAGAACTGCTACTTACTGTAATTAAATAAATTCCTCACAGTACTAGGGTGACACTGGTTCTATACACGGTCCAAAATTAGATGAGAAAATTTCTTCCATGGGGATTTGATATATATAAAATAAAACTTTACTTCCCAACTTTCACAATCAGTTTAGATATAATCGTAGTATATTAAGTAAAATATTATTCTTAGATGTGCTGTCTGTTATAAATAGTAATAATAAAGTTGCATCTTCAGAAAATCTTATTGCACATCATTCATTAACTATTTATTATTATAAGGTATAAACCTTAAAAGAGAAAATTTGGGTAAATTAGGGCAAAAAAATAAATAAGAGGACAAAAAATCTAAATATCAGAAAATGGCATTTTGATTACTGGTTGAAATATTATAAAGTAAAAAACTAAAATAATACTAAATTTTATTTTTAGCCACAATAAAATAATTTTATTTGACTTTTTCATGATCATACCTATCTACAATTATTAGCTCTTTTATCCTCAATGGAACTACCTTAAATTTCAAGGTCTACTGATTCCTATTTACATCCCTACTTGAAGAGGGTATTCAATTTTTGCTATAGTTATCCCGTTATTATGGGCTATATTTTGACCATGGCATATTTTCATGTACTTTGTTGTTCTATTAAATTATTTTCAGTCTGATCATCTTACCTCAATATTAATGTTGATTTGTTCTTGGACATGTTTCAAAACAATTCTGTTTTATCGTCAGCTTTTCCAGACTGGTTAGATTTATGTTGCACACCCTGGATGTCGATGTCACCTCCATCCTGTGGTTGGCCAAAGAACCTCCAAACAAGATCATGCTCTGTCGGTATTTCAAAATTCATAACTCTGTTTTTGTTCTTCTGAATATAGATTTTTTCCCAAATAGTCAGCTCTTTTGAATGTTCTAACTGTTATAATAATTTAGTGTTCAAATTTATATTATGTTTTTCAGACCAAACATGAGCAGCATTAATATTGTGGTAAGATGATCAGACTGAAAATAATTTAATTAAAATAACCTCAAAATATCACTTCCTAAAATTAAATATTGTTCTTTGTTTACATCTAAACTAATTTCCTTGCAGGCATTCAAAAAGGCTTCTACATTTTTTGCTACCTTATTAACATGATTTCCTATTAGATTCACATCATCAGTATATGCTAAAACTTGGTGAATGCCATTCATATCCAAACCAGATTGTTTTCAATAGCTTGTGTAGAGTTTAAAAAAAGAAATGAGGTCCTCTCATTGGATATATTCCTTATGAGTAGACCTCAGGGCTAGTCTGAACATGAAAATCTCCACATATGTATACTCTGAAGTTATACAGATGCAAATCATCTTCCTGAACTTATTAGACAACCTTATGAAAAATGAACATTGAGAAATCTAATTATTGAAATATAATTTTGTTTATTTTTTATTTCACTCACCTCATACTTCATAACTCCTAGCATACCCAGGGTTTCATCACATCCTTTGTGACATTCTCAATGCTGTGTCACGTTCACAACTGACGTCCGGCTGCCTTCTATCCTGCAGATTGACCTCCAAGCCATCTGATGGCTGACCAACGAACTTCCAAATCAGTCCTCTCTCCTTATACCGGGTATTTCAAAATACAACTATGAATTTTGAAATACCCAGTATAAGGAGAGAGGACTGATTTGGAAGTTCGTCGATCAGCCATCAGATGGCGCGGAGGTCAGTCTGCAGGATAGAAGGCAGCCGGACGTCAGTTGTGAACGTGACACAGCATTGAGAATGTCACAAAGGATGTGACGAAACCCTGGGTATGCTAGGAGTTATGAAGTATGAGGTGAGTGAAATAAAAAATAAACAATATTAAAAAACCTCATAGTGTTATTTCCTATCTACATAATTGAAATATAAATTAATAAAATATATTAGGTTGTTGTCTTACATATTGTTTCAATGGCCAAACATTTCATTTTTACACCAGATCTCTTCTATATAAATTGGAAGTAGCACATATGAGATTTTTTAGACCATTTATTGGATTCATAACGTTAGATCAACAAAGAAATATTGATATCAGAAAAAAAAATTGAAAGTCAAAAATATATTGAATGGTGTAACAAGATATCAACAAAATTAGAAAGATCACATTTTGAGGATGGAAAGGGGAAGATTACCCAAACTATCTCTACAATATCAACCACATGGAAAGAAAGGTTTAGGAAGGCCTCGACATAGATGGATTCACCAAGATCACCTTGAGAAAACTACAGGCAACAGATCCTACTAAAATGTTCATGATGTACATGATGATGATGATGATGATCTCTTCTAGATTCTGATATAAAATATTGCTTTTTACAATACATTTTACTTGAAAAATGAATTAATTACAATTAACTTTTTAGGAATAAACACTATGAAGTATTATTTATTTAAGAAAAATTGCATCACCTCATGTTATGAGAAGAAGGATATGCTGTGATGTGATACAATTTTTCGTAAATAATTAATTACATTTTACCTTGTGCCAAACAGCCATAAATAATACTAATAATGCATGGGGTGAAAAAAAGGCCAAAAGAAAATAAAAATATAAATACAAAGATAAAAATATAAGTGGATAGAAATAATAAACAAAATGGGTTCAATGATTCCAAATACAGCCATTAGAAAACAACAACAGGACAACTTATAGAAAGATAATTAAGCAATTGAAAAACTAATGTTGGAATAGAATCCTCAGGGATAAAGAGGAAGAAGAAAAAAAAAGAAGACAAAACAAATCTGGAGAATAACTGTACAGGACAAAATTCCAGGGAAAAGTATAATTTGGAAATGAGTTAAGAAGACAGCAAAAATTAGGATCTGTTGGAGACACTTTCATTTTTCTTGGAGATGAAGGAGAAGGTTAGATTTACCTGGTGCCACAAAATAGACTGGATCTCTGCCAGGAGCACTCGCTCCAATTGCTTGAGTTATGCCATTATATTGTATGCTCAGTGAATTCCCTCGGTAATCCTGAGCAGACCAACGTTCGGTTCCTCGGGCAAATGTGCTCTCAATCTCCACTTTTGAGTAGCCTGGTGCTGAACGGCATACAGAGGAGTGTCCATAGCAGAAACATGGTGTACAACCAAACTCATTCTCTGCATCCAAGTTAAAAAAGCCTGGCTTGCAACTGAAATATAATTATTTCACATTATTGAAAATAAAGAGATTAGTAATATCTAATTAAACTCAAAAACTGATCCATAATGCTAAAACAATTATTTAATTCTGGTTGTTCATTTTATAATTAATATATATTATTATCTTAAAAAAGTTCCACCTGAGTTGATTTTAATAAAAAAAACTCCCGTTTAAACTTTGTAAGAAGTAACATTATGAAGTAATAAGTTTTGTATTTTTAATTCTTACCACATATCGTTGTTTCTGTTTGACACATGTTTCAAGGCTTGTTAGCCTCATCTTCAGTAGTTACAGACTGATTTTTCCCAAGTTGTCGGCTGGAAAAAAACAGTCTGTAGCTACTGAAGATGAGGCTAACAAGCCTTGAAACAACGGTATGAGGTAAGAATTAAAAGACAAAACTTATTATTAAGTAAAAGCTCATAATGTTACTTCCTATTGTATTTTCAAACATTATGAAGTATTATGTCCACCGCTGTGGACTCGAGGTAGTGTGCTGCCTTGTCATGCAGCGGGCCCAGGTTCGATCCCCGGTCAGGGCAGTTTTTCTGGGTGAGGTTTTTTCCTCATCTGTAAGACAAATGTCAGGAAAACTTTAAGGCCCAAACGGTCCCCAAAATCATATGGCCATCATCATCATCCTTATCATTATCATCATCATCCTTCACTGGTGTGGAAAGCAACGTGAAACTACCACACCTACAATTCCCTAGTAAAGCATAGCATGAAAATGCTATGATTGCAGTGAAGGACCTGCCTTCGAGCAGAATTACTATGGATGGATGGATGGATGAAATATTAACATTAAATTTGAAAGATATCCAGCTTTATATATTAGTGCTCTATCATTGAACTACTAAGACAAATCTTCCAGATTAGAATTCAATTCAATATTTAATTTTAGGAAGTTATATTTTGAGGTTATTTTAATTATATTATTTTTGGTCTGGACATCTTACCTCAATATTAATGTTGATTTGTTCTTGGACATGTTTCAAAACAATTCTCTGTTTTATCTTCAGCTTTCCCAGACTGGTTTTATTTATGTTGCATTATGTTGCACCACCTGGATGTCGATGTCAGCTCCATCCTGTGGTTGGCCAAAGAACCTCCAAACAAGGTCACCCTCCATCGGAATATCAAAATTCATAACTCTGTTTCTGTTCTTCTGAATATAAATTTTTTCCCAAATAGTCCAGCTCGTTTGTATTTTCTAACTGTTTTAATAATTTAGTGTCTGAATTTATATTATGTTTTTCAGACCAAACATGAGCAGCAACTGCAGATTTTTCAATTTCTCCATTTTTAATATTTCTTATGTGTTCTTTGGTTCTAATTTTTAGGTTTCTTTTTGTTTTCCCTATATATATTCTTTTCACAACCCATGCATTCAATTTGATATATTCCTGACTTTTTATTTTTATCAGTTTTTTCATTTTTGTTGGTTTTTATTAGTTTATTTAAACTGTAGTTTATTTTTGGTGCTAATTTAATATTAAACTTCTCAAATATATTTTGAAATTTATTATGTACCCAGGGGTGATATGTGAATTTCCTATATTTTTTCATAGGTGGTTCTTCTTTTTCAAGATTACTTCTGTTTATCATTTTTTGTTTTTTATACTTTTCTATCCTTTTTTGTACCATTTTTTCATCAAACCCATTTTCTCTTGCTACTTTGATTATGTGTTTTTTCTCATGTTTAAAATCTTCTTCGTTTAAGGGTAAGTTTACCAATCTATGAGTTAAACTATTAAATGCTGCTAATTTATGTCCAATTGGATTGAACCCTGTTGATTTTATAAAATTTTCCGTATGAGTTTCTTTCCTATGAATCCTGAATTCAATTTTTCTTTTTTCTTCGTTTCTGACCAATTTAAGATCCAAAAAGGTATTTGTTTATTGTCTTCTATTTCTTTGGTGAATTTAATGTTTGTACTCTGTAAATTTAATAGTTTTAGGGAATCTTCTACATGTTTTTCTTTAACAATACAAATTATATCATCAACATATCTACTCCAAAATTTAAACATTGTGGGATGTGCTTTAGTGATTTTACATTCAAAATCGCTCATAAATAAATTTGCCAGAAAAGGTGATAATGGGTTTCCCATTGAGAGCCCTGATTTTTGTCTATAGAAACTAAGAACAAATCAACAAATCAACATTAATATTGAGGTAAGATGTCCAGACCAAAAATAATATAATTCAATTCAATCTTTTTTTATGGCACGACAAGTCTAGAAGGTCTTTTTTCTTATTCAATATCATTGATTACTTTAGTTTTAAATCTTTTTATAAAAAAAACTTTACTTTTAAATTATTTATTAACTATAAAATTTATTACATAGGCAATATTAAAATCCGGATTTAGAGTTGGTTTTTTATTTTATTTAAGAGTGCTCTTTAACACCTCAAATCAGTATCATGATTCAAAGATGAATATTAAAGAACTTATATATTTTGCTCAGATATCTCTTACTTCAAGCTTGAGGTTCTTTTATGTGCCTTGAATCGATTAAAGAGAAACACTTTCTTTTGAAAGAACCCATATTTAGGGTTTTACACTAGAAGTATCTCATCTAAGTTAGAATTTTAGTTTCAGGTACAAGGTAGTCATATGTCTCTTACCCTCCACATCTCTTGCCTTCCACATTTTCCTTGCATTCACAGATGCCTGTGTATGGATCACATCTTGGTTGATTCTCGAGACTTCCAGCTGCATTACATCCACAAGGTTTACAGCCCTGATTACTAAAATCATAGTAATTTACATCACAATGATCGCACTTCTCTCCTGTTACTCCTGGCTTACACTGACATTTGCCTTCACTATTACACTGCAAACTTCTGGATCCTGAAACAAACATAATCACAATATAATCATTGTAAACAATCATTATGGATACAGATAATGAAAGAAGCTCTGCAAATCAACAAAATCAAAATTCATTGTAAAAATAAAGGTATAGAATGTGAATTAACAGCACATTTTCTCTTAATTAATTTAATCTTCTTCTTCCGTTTCATCCAACTTAGTCTTGGGTCTATTGGCCTGTTAAGATTTCACTGATGAATTTCGTATCCAGCGTTTTCTTGGATGGCCGAGAGAATAATGACATTGGACAATAACGAAGCATGGATTGGGAACTCTATTTGAACTCATATATTGTAAATGATTCATCCAGTCGTTCTGGTATTTATGTATGTATTCAATGACAGGTTCTAAATGTAGTTCCTTCATGACATCATCATTGCATATGTGATCTCATTTGGCATATTTAATTAATTTATGTATTTATTTATTTATTGGCCGCGGTGGACTAGTGGTTATGCTCCTTGCCTCTGGTCCTGAGGGTTGTGGGTTCAAACCCAGCTGGGGTTGATAGATTTTTTTTAGGATGGAAAAATCCAAGGAGCAAGTCATCCGGGAGGGACTTTAAGCTGTGGGTCCAGAGTCTGAAGATTTTCAGGCTCGTAAAAGATCCTTAAGCCTGAATAAAAAGGCCTCTAAGCAAAATTTACCAAATTTTCCTCTCCTAGTACTACCTTGGTTTCCTAGATGTCAGAATGAGGCGGAATGCTGACCACAGACCACTCAAATGACATCAATACGAAAACAAGTGTAACTAAATTAATATGGTTCAAATTTTTCCCTGTAGGGGGAGAGCACCTAAATCTCTGTTAAGGGAAAACAAGATACAAGAAGAATTTATTACTGGTGAGTAAATGCCTTTAGACCTGCTCCTGCACTCAGTCAGATCTATCAAATGTTTCATTTTATCCAACAAAGGAACTGTCAACCATTGCATATTAAAACCTACCTTGAAATTACTTCCAGAGAAGCGTTGTGATGTATAAAGGCCATAACTAATTAACTCACTGGCACTATCGAACCCGTAGGTTCATGACCGCAAGGATATAAGCTCTTCATATATCCCTCTCCTGAGCTAATGTTTTGTAATCATCCCCTGTATAATCTACTTCCCTCAAATCATGGATAATGTTATTCTCCCACCTCATTCTTAATCTACCAACTGAGTGTTTTCCCTCTGGTTTTCTTACCAGAAGCTTCCATGCACCTATTTCATCCCTCAAACGTGCCACATGTCCTGCCCATCACAGCCTACGAGACTTAACGGTTCTTTTTATATCTGGCTTCGTATACATATCATGTGCCTCACTATTGTGAAGTTTTCTCCATTCACCTGTCTGTTCATCTCTTTTTTGGCCGAAAAATGTTTCTAAGAACCTTATTCTCAAATAGGCTATATCCAAAAAAAAAGTATTTTTTTACTGCAAGGCATTAATATCCAGTGCCAAATCTCTCATTCAAACTATAGGGAAGTAATACAACTCCTGAATTGGTAGATTGAATAACCCTTACTATCTGCCATCCGAACCATTTCCCGCCCACTCCACTCCGCTCTTACTCAAGCAAGGGAATCCATCTGCTCCATACAGTGGGTTGTCATTGCTAGATTCTGGTTTTAATTTCTGTACCTTGCAGTTAAAAATGTCACATAATTCTTTGGACATGAACTTTGTACATCACAACGCTTCTCTGGGTGAAATTTCAAGGTAGGTTTTGGCCTGGAATGGTTGATAGTTTCCTTGTTAAAACTATTGGATCTTCAAAGTTATAAAAGTTACCTAAATGCATACAACAACAACAACTACTACTACTACTACTAACAATAATAATGCATGGCGTGACAAGTCTAGAAGACAGATGGCCTATCAACCGGCTGCTGGCCTCACATCACCAAGTGTTAATGACAGAAGTGCTTTCCACTATTCTTCTCTCTTAGAAGGAGGGTATGAGAAGGGGGAGGGGTCAAAAGCTTATATTATTTATTCAATGATTATTTACTAGTATAGGGATGACAAGTGGTCAGCATTTCGGTTAGCCCAGCTGTTACAGCTGATTTTCTTAATCTGTGGATCAGCTACTTATTGTAGCTAAACAAATTCCTCATGGCTCTGGGTGGGTACTGGTCACATTCTGGGGAAATTCCATGAGGAAATTTCCTCCCCCACGGGGGGTCCTGATCTGGCACAAGCTCTGCACCAAGGCATGATACCTTAAACTGCTCAGCTATGCCACAAGACACCTAAAAGTATGCAATAATTAAAATTTATATATAATACAAGCGTAAATTAACTAATCTACTTGTTATTAGATAAAATTACAAAATATTAAATTAATTAATCACATTAATAATAATCATCATGCATCTACTTCAAACACAAAATTTTCGGGTGAGAGTAGGAACTGGTAAATTATCTGAATGCAAAATAAGTTGAATTTCAGATCGAAGATTCTGGTATTGAATTGTTCTTTTCTTCATAGACAATCCTACCTTTATAGGTGGAGTCCAGCAAAAATAGCAGTCATCTGCATGGTTTTTAGGCTCCTGCCAAATCATAGGCACAGCAAAAGTCATAGATTGTTTCTTATTTTTCAACCATTCTTGCAGTGTAACTGAACAACAGTTGCAATATCTATGTGGAGCCCATTACTCATCCTGGTCCCCTACCTAAAGATCATCCGTGGAATGTGTAGAGAAATTCACCAGCTTTCTGATTAGATATCTTTCTCACTTGAAGATTATGAATGAAATGAGTAATGTCACGTGATCTGTTCTCCCTCCTGCACTTCCTTCCGCGGCATCATTGGTCGTGTGATTTTGCCTGCCTCTCCTGCATAGATGATTTATTTCGAACACCTCCTCTGTAGATTCCACGAACAGACTTTACATACCGAAATAATGCTGATAGGCGGCATTCTTCACAAGAGGCGTCAGATTGCGTTTTTGCGACGAAAATGTATTTCAACCACAAAAGTAACAAAAATTATTCACTATATTTGCACATTTTCATGGCATTTTTATAAATTTTACACTTTAAAAGCACTCCCAAACCAGAAATTTAGTCACAGCAACAATAGATAATGTTCATAACTTGTAAACAGCTGAAGAACATTTGTGTTTTGTTATTTGACAGGTGTGCCAACTCCCAAAATAAAATTTCTCCCAAACTGAACATTTTTACTTTGAAAAATGGAATGTCACTTTATCTCCAAAGTAAGAGCTAATCTGTCATTTTTATGGTGATTTTTTTAATTCAGCAGGTGGAAATACATAAGAATTAGGTATTTTTGAGCCCAAAACATTTTCATTGTTGGCTAGTGTAATTAAATTTGAAATTTAAATATTAGTTTTTTCATTTCTTTATACACTGATAAAAAGTAGATTAAATGAATTTGTCTAAAATATTTTCAGAAACTTTATCTTCAAGAGGATACCAATCTGAATTTAATTATTAAGTTAGTAATTAATCATGAGTTGTATATTTAGGACATTTGGATCATTAGCTTGCTGAAAAAAAAAAAAAAAAAGAATATTAGCTTTAAATTGTGTAACAAAAGATCTCAAAATTCTTTTAAAAATAATATATATATATAGAAATATTATAAATATTCTCACCTATTTCATTACAATTACAGGCAGTGCAATAGTTATCAGATCTCTGATAATAGTTCTCACGGCAGCGTTCACAGTTTGGTCCATCTCGATTTCCTGTACAGTCCAAACAATGACCTCCATGACCTGTTCTGTCATACAGTTCCTTGTCGAAGAAGCAGCGATTTGAAAACCCATTGCAATTGCAAGCTGAAAAACAAATATTTACAAATTATTCACTTGTAACACATATAAAAAGTACATTTATGTTAATGTTATCAGTAATACAACACATCATTGCATTTATAATTTTCCCTTTCCAGATTTAAAATGTTATATAGTATTGTTTATTACAGCTTTGATAACCAATTTTAAAATAATGGTTTTAGAAAATAGAGATATAATCTGAATGTTTGGAATATAGGTATTATATTGAAATTAGGAAGAAAGTTCTTATAGCATATTTGATGTTCAAAGAAGAAAACTACATTAATTATTATTTGTACACAATATTCATAGGGTATAAAGGATCAAACTTCATAAAACATTAGAGCTGGTTTTGGTGGTCAGTTAATAAAATTATGCATCTTAAGTTAAAATCTACAATGCGATCAGTATGGCATTGGACACTGCGATCCTATGCTGTCCATTCCCCGCCGCGAATACGCCAGCAGTGCCAGTGAAATCCCCGCGTCTGCTGTCCAATGCCATAATGATCGCAATGTAGTTCATGACAGTGAATTTTAAGTTTCTAAAATCAAGAGGAACCAAAGTTTATCTTCTAGATCACATCAGTAGAAATAAAAAAAATTAAAGTAATTACAAATCTCAAATAATAGCAATCCTTAAGTATTCATCTACATCTACAATGGTGTAACAGCCAAATGTTGGGGATTAGACTCTTTTTGTTAGGAGTTACAATACCAAGTTAATTTAGTTACACTTATTTTCCTAGAGATGCCATGAATGGTAGAAGTCAACATACCGATTCAATGAGACATCTAGTAGGCAACTAAGGTATTACTAGGATAATCTTAACAACTATAGGCCCATATCACTTTTACCAAGTTTTTCAAAAATATTTGAAAAATGTATAAAGACAAGATTAATGAATTTTTTGCAAAAAAAACTCTTTGTTAAGCAGAAATCAATTTGGATTCAGATATAATATAAATACAGAGGATGCAATTATGACTGTCACCTCAAATATAATTCATAACTTAGAGTCAGGAAATAAATGCCTAGGAATTTTCTTAGATCTCCAAAAAACCTTTGATACAGTAAATCACAGCATACTGCTGGATAAATTAGATAAAATTGGCATTAAAGGAACCACTTTAGAACTATTTAAATCGTATTTAAGTAATAGAACCCAAACAACAAAAATCGACGATAATTACAGTAGTATACGTAATATTACTATAGGTGTCCCTCAGGGGACTGTTTTAGGACCAAGTTTATTCCTAATTTATATTAATGATTTACTCAAAATTAACTTAGAAACATTTTTTGGTTCTATATATGCATATGCTGACGACATGGTTGTCTTATTTTCCGGCTCTACATGGACCGAAACCATACATAATGCTAATAAAGGAATCAATGTAATTAAATAATGGCTAGACACGAATTTACTTTCTTTGAATATCTCAAAAACTACATTAATTCCTTTTTCTTTAACATCACTCGGTATATATGAATTTCATTCAAACCCCAGTCAAGATAAATACACAATTGTAATAACGCATATTGCACATGTCCATCCTTGAGAATATCAACACAAGTGAAATATCTGGTTATTATAATAGACCAATATTTAAGATACGACAAACACGTTTCCTTGCTGTGTAACAAACTACGTAAAACTATTCACAATTTTATCATCCTTCGATTATATTTACCAATGTATGTATTGCGAACTGTTTACTTAGCTCTGGTTCAATCGATAATCCAATACGGAATATTAGGTTGGGGTGGAATCGCAAATTCTATTCTTACTCCCTTAACATTACTACAAAAACGAATCATAAAAATCTGCTTGCAGAAACCTTTAGATTACCCTACAAATTTAATTTATTTAGAATTCAACGTGCCAAATATTAAACAAATATTCAAGCATACATTGCTTACTTATTTTCATAAAAATAAAAACGAATTTAAAGAGCACAATCGAAGTTTTTACAGTACCAGACAAAATACTACTTCTTTGCTACATGTTCCAAAATTTTATACAACTTCTGGATCTAAACCTAGTAGATATCTAGGACCCAAATTATATAATGAATTAATCAGATCCAATCCAGAACTAAGTAAACTAAACACAGCTAGTTTTAAAGAAGCAATTAAATTAATTATTTTTAATTAATTAAGTGAATAAAATTAATCATTTGAATATTTTAAAATAATAAATATAAAACATCTATTTTTGCTTATATTATTATAAATCAATATATAACTAATTACTTTCTTCTGTATTATTGGTTATAATCCATTACATTATATGATTTATATTATTTTATGTATATCATTCTCTATTCCATTAATTCTTTTGTTAGAATAAGTCTTATTCCCAATACATTATTATTTTTTATTTGTATGTGCCATAATGTATGTAAAAATGAAACTGGCCCCAACTTTAAATGTAGCCTATATATTCTATTTGTATTATTCATGTAACTGAACTGCACCCGAGCACGAGCACTTGCTCATTCGGATGTCAATACTGTATATAACATTTATTTGTAAATAAAATGTATTCTTATTATTATTCTTATTAAAAATGAGGTCAGTATTTTTTTTATTATAGACCTCTTTATTCAGGTATCCTTAAGTATTAATTACACTGGTCAACATGATTTTTGTCTCATGTGTACCAATAGTTGTACTTAATGCAGTTTTGTATCGTGTTTTCAAATATGTATTCGGAATTTCTCCATCACCCACAGTTTTTTATTTCAATTTCAATTAATGGATTTAAATAATTATTTTTTAATAAACGTTTTTTCGTCCATTGTAAAATAAAACCAAATGAGCTAATTCAGGAGATTTCAGCTATGGAAAAGAGATATTGAGGCAAATGGAATCCTAATATGCTGGCCGTTTGTTGTTGGACCATCAAGAGGGATGCTTCACAAGCGAGATATAGCAGAAAATCGTCATTTTTTACTTTCTAGGCGAGTCCGAATGTTCGAATATTGTGTAGTTACGAATGTAGAAACATATTAAAGTGTTTGAAATTATAAATGCCTGTCTCTCCGAAACCTTGCGTAATGGAGAAAAACCGATATCATACTTGAATTCAGGAGAACAAATACTATTAGAATCACATATTTTTCTTTGTGAGACAAAAAAGTTTATTTTTTGTTGCTCAGTGCAATCTTTTATTCATTCATATTTATAGGCCGACGGCCTACCAAGAAGATGACGATTCTTTAACGTTTATGGTCAAATAATGTCTACACTAAATTTGAAGAGAAACATTTTTCTCTTCAAATTTAATTTATCTTTCAATGAGAAGTGTTAAATTAATAATAAAAACATCAATGTCTACACCGTTTACTTGTAGCCAAAATCTTGTGTACTTTTATTGTGTTTGTCATACGATTCCTCTAGTTGTGCATTGATTTAATTATAACAACATTTTAAAAGTAGCCACTATGATAAAATAGTTCTGATAATGGAATTTCAACCCAGCATTTGCACTGACAACTGAGGAAATTCAGAAAAAGTCCTCAGTCCGGTTGGTTGGAGTTTGAACTAGGATCTTCTGAATGCAAGTCTTAATTACTACGTTCTTTTATAATTGCAATGAGCCTTCTTTTTAATATATTTATGACTGCTGGCAAAAAATTTTTGAACACACTATAGATGTGCAAATTCTAAGACTTGAACAGCTGTCAGAAGAGAAGGTGTGCCCATCAATGAAACAATTTGTCTAGTTATATTTTGAGACGAAGAAGAGTGGCAACTTGATTGGCACAACAACTGGATAATGAAATGTGAGATTTGATTAATGTGGTGACAGACTTGCTGGCATTAACTAACACTAACTCCATGCTAACAACTATCAACTACTTGTATCTGTATGTAGTAAATATGTAATATAATATTTATATTTTGTGGGTTATAAATCCAAAAATACAGGCAAAAAAGTAGAAAATATGTGTTAACCTCCTTCACCTTTAGATCTTAACAGTGGTGTATGAAACTCAAATAGAAAACAGGCTTGAAATGGTTAACATGGTAAGATGGTATATATATATATATCCATACATAGTAATTCTGCCCGAGAGCAGGTCTTTCACTGCAATCATAGCATTTGCATGCTATACTTTGCAGCTTTACTGGGGAATTAAAGGTGTGGTACCTTCCCGTTGCTTTCCACACCGGTGAAGGATGATGATGGCCGGATGATTTTCGGGAACCGTTGGGCTCTAAGCTTCCTAACATTTGTCTTAGAGGAAAACCCCAAAAAAAAAAAAAAATCCTCACCCAGGAGCATGCTACCTTGAGACCACAGCGGTGGACAATATATATATATATATATATATATATATATATATTATATTTGTTACATTTTGTGAGGAGGCTATAAATTATATACTCGCAGGATATAACAAAAATATGTCAAACCCTGAGACAAATTCCTCACACACACGCACACGCGCGCGCACACACACACACACACACACACACACACACACACACACACACACACATATATATATATATATATATATATCATTGGAGCTAATGTTTTCCGATCATCTCTGCATAATCTAATTCCCTCAAATCATGGTTAATGTCATTCTCCACCTCATTCTTGGTCTACCAACTGGGTGTTTTTCTTCTGGTTTTCCTACAAGAAGCCTCCATGCACGTCTTCCATTTCCCATTCGTGCCACATGTCTTGCCCACCGCAGTCTACGACACTTAACTGTTCTTATTATATCTGACTTCCTATAAAGACCACCTATGTAAGTCATCTCTCTTTGGTCCAAAAATTGTCCTAAGAACTTTATTCTCAAATGTTCGTACTCTCCTTTCCTCCCCTTAAGCAAGAGTCCATGTTCCGCATCCATATAATATAACTGGGAGAATAACAGTTTTATATATTTTCAGTTTAACATTTTTTGAAAGGAGTTGGGACAAGAGTCCCTGGAATGCATAATAGCATGTATTTCTTAGTATCTCCTCGCCATCGCCCAATAGTACTATATCATCAATAATTAAATAAAACATAATATAAATATTATATAAAACTCCATGGATAATAGTAGTGATAATCTGTGAAACTGTTGGCACAATATTACCAACATTGCACAGCCAGTGTTACCAATATATAGTGTAGGAAACATAGTTACAATCTGGCTGTAAATTAATATTTGTTATCGACAATAAGATCAACATTGGAGCTAGAATATAATTCGTTATGTTTACAAATAACTACAAAATCGAGTATAAATTCAATGCGGTTTTTAGGGACCAAAGCTAGGCTTCTTTCAAAGTTACAGCGCCAGGGACCAAGCTAGTGTTTTGAGGTAAGATACAAACGATTCCAATAGTGACACATAAACACTTAACTGTGATCAGAAACCACTCTATGTCTTGTTTTGCTTGTTAACAAAACACGAACACTGCCGGTAAATTAGATACTACGACATGTGTTGGGTTGTAGATGGTCATGTGTGAGAAATTAATACAAACCGGTCCTAGAGCCACCATCGGACTGCGGTCAACTGACCTCCTCCATGAAAAACACCCTTATCCCGCCAGGACTGGATTTAATTAAGGGCGGACCCAACATCTCATGTAATGTGATGAAAAATGTGAGACAATAGCAATGGACACATAACTTATAAGTACACTCAGTTACAAAATACACTGGTAATCTTTCGATTCTTATTTTAACAGGTGTTTTACTAGCAAAACTTATTTATTGAATATTTTAAAAATAACATGTCAAAATAAAGCGTATAAGAAATTTCCTGAGCGTTGATTTATACATTCGTTCCGCGTCGTAGCCGAGTGGTTATGCCTTGGCGCAGAGCTACAGGATTTCGCTGGTTCGAGCATCCATAGGGAAGACATTTTCTCATGGAATTTTGGCCAGTATGAGACCGGGCCCACTCAGCATCATGAAGAATTAAGGAATTTGGGTAGCTACAATAAGTAGCGGCTCCAGGTTGAGAAAACCATCTATAACGGCTAGGGGGGCCGATATTCTGACCATATCTCACCCCTACCGTGACTGGATGATCGCCTACCTCTGTGATTAATACATGTGAGTGTGAAACCAGCAGCAATCTGGTAGGACAAGGGACTTCTAGGCCTATCGCTCCATAGAGTTTGTTTTGTTTTATATATATATATATATATACTTTTACAATTTTGAAATATAATTTCATAAATTTAAAGAGAAGTATAAATTATTACGTGCAAATTTATTTTCTCAGTGGCGCGTCGGAAGAGTAGTTGTGCCTATTTAATGAAATTATACCTTTATGTTTTTGGGCACAATATGTCACTCTTTATCCATCTTAAGGAATTAGAACCTTCCCTGCAATAATAACTTCGTTCTAAAACATGTTGGATAAATAGATACAACAGCAAAGGAGAATGGAAATTGTTTCAGGAATATCAGAAGTCAGTATAAAACAGGGGCATTAGAATCAGTAACTATCGAAATAGAAAGACTTAAGACTACATCTGGCAGATGTTCAGGAAATTAGATAGAGAGGGGAAAAAATAATGGAAAAAACCTTGAAAAAAATATTAGGAAGACTTAGACGTAGGCGCATAGATAATATTCGGATGGATCTTAGGGAAGTGGATTCACTCGACAGAGAATAGAAAAAAAAAAAGAAGTGGAAGGCCTTAGTGATCTATAGATTCCATAAATATTGGAGTTAGTGTCATGACGGGGTCCCGCGTCTTAGCCGAGTGGTTATGGCAAGATGCTTTGACTCAGAGCTACGGAACCTGCGCTGGTTCGAGTCTCCATGAGGAAGAAATTTTCTCATGGAATTTCAGTCAGTACGGGACAGGTGCCTGCCCAGCATTGTGAGGCATTTGGGTTGCTACAATAAGTAGCGACTCCAGGTTGAGAAAACCAGCTATAACGGCTGGGGACCCGACATGCTGACCACATGTCACTCCTACACAGGTTGGATGATCGTCTACATCTGTGAATAACACATGCGGATGTGAGGCCAGCAGCAGGATGGTAGGGAGACCGTGGAGGCTATAGGAATAAACCATGTCATTCGGTCCGACGCGTCATTTGGTGTTCGTGGACGTCCTGGGCTTTTCCTTTTACAGATACATCTAGTTGTTTCTAACTGCTTATACCATCGACGGTTAATCTTATCTGTCGGAGAATCAATTCCAAATTGCAGTCGGAAAGCTCGCTGCACTGCAACAATGGAACTAAACCTCGCAAATTGCAACACACAGAATGGTTTCTGAGCAGGAGTCGCCATTTTCACAAATTTAACGCTGACGATGTAATAATGACAAGAAACAAATTACTGCATACAAGATATGCAACTTGAATAGTTTTTCTTTCATTATAGCACCTTGTCATTTATTCCTGTGGGGTATATGAAGGGTCATGTGTACATGCTACCACTTCCCGAAGGAGAAGAAGGATTGTTGTTACTGTTGAATCCATTACTCCAAATATACTGACCAATGTTTGGGGGGAATTCGACTATCGACTACATATGTGCCGTGTAGCGAAATGTGCTCATATCGAATACTTATAAAGTATGTTATGAAAACTCGAAAAGTTTCTCTTTAATCACATTGACTTTTGTTCTTCTGTATATATCATGTAAGGGAAATTAAAGAACTTTGAAACCCCGTCCATTATTTTGGAACATCCTATAGTAACCCCTTTAACCATATCTGCAGGAAATAAATTTAGGAAATAGAGCCAACTACTAAATTTGCTCGTAAATTTTTCATTAACCTTAATATTTTCTGCATAATTATGAACATTTTAAGTGTTAATTAAGCTTTCTAAGAGAACTTTAACTGTCATTTGATCTTTCTTGACTAATAAATACAAAATAAAAGTTGTTAGTCGAGGAGTCAAGGAACTTGGATTTTTTTTTGTAATTTTTATTGTAACGTCCCGAATGGCGATACCAATAGTGTATTTTCTTTATTTTTAAAGAAAGAAGAATACTCTTGTCGGTTGGAATAATGTAATTATCTAGAGTTTAGGATGAAACGCCGAGTTAACGAGCTAACTAATTTATTGTCTTCTATAATAACAATAACAGCAACATTCCAGTACAAACAACCAACAGTTCCAGTTTGTTTCTCCAGAACCATCACAAAAAAAGAAGCCAAACCAGCATCGCAGCTTCATCTTCATTTTTTTTAACTTCTGCAAGGACAAGAGTGCAAAATGTGACTACGATATCTGATAAGTTAGAATATTCCAGGATTCCACACTCAAATTACTCTCCGAGAGTAAAGAATGTAAACAGGGTATCATTCCTCTTACAAAATGAAACACAGACACGTCAATTTCTCTTTTTCTCCCACGGTCTTCTTCTTTACTTGCATACATACACGTACTAAGAAACATATACCCTTGTTTCAATGCTTATTTTCTCCTACCTATTTTCAATATTTCAAATTTTTTCAACTCACAAAATACCACTCTAAAAAAATTAATTTGATGTCGGTTTGTTAGGATCAGTCGAATATAACATTTTAACGCTCTGAGCTGCTTTGTTCTATCCGAAGATAAATGGCAGTATTGCCATGAAATGCCATTGTTTCCTTCTGAAATTGACACTTGCTATTATTTTTGCACAGCAATTTGTAGCTATCGCAAAAAAAAAAGTTAAAGGTTTGCGACAGAATGTTTTGTTACTCGCTCAGAGTTTATTCCACCATTTTTTTAAAAAAAAAGTAATCAATGAATTAAATAATTTATTCCCTCCGCAGACTGAGGAAGGTTACTAAATGATAAAAACGGAATCGCATTGATTGGTATCGAGTTCATATCCTGATTCCGGCCATTACGACTATGTTTTTGGGGATGGATTTGACTTTCTATACTTCACCTCAATACTTTTTTTTTATTGTCACGGAAAGCCTACATGTTTCTGGGATCTTTAAGGCTAATCTTACGCTGCGAAATGAGTTCTAATCCTTAAATTAGCAGAACTCAATTTCTTATGCCGGTTCATTTAAAAATCTGTGACTGCAACGAAAACAAATAATGCATAACATAAGTTATGCCTCAAATGGGAGTCAATGACCAATCACATTTCAATTATTTTTTTATTTATAACCAATCATAGTCGTTTATCACTTCGAATTTCATCAGTTTAATTTAATCACTTTAAAATCAAGCTCCTCCTTTTTAACATTTTGAATAGATCATAACATTATTTTACAGTGACCACATTTTTTTTATAATCGGAGGTGACTAGCACCATCCCACTTACTGCGCATTGTTACCCAATGGGCGACTTATGCAGCTACATTTCTTTATGGCTATCAATATGGGGTTCTTTAGTGAGCACATGTGGCTACCAGATTGTATATATAGTACACGAATGTCAGCAGTTAGCGCTTGCGGGAGATAATTTAAAAACATTTGTAGCAATTGATTATACCATCAAAAAAAGAAACCACTGTTTGAACTTTCTGAAACGAATTATTCTCCAGGAAATAACGTTGCAGAAAAATATAATTGACATATTTACATCTTAGGACATCAGAAATGAATTAATACCTATAATGTTGGTTATAAATTTCTCCACCAGGGTGCATTCTTACACTATTGCGATCCTTTGGCAACAAATAATATGATCTGGTTGCAGTGATGAACAAAATAAGCAAATTAAGCATACCAATAGTTTCTCATTTGTTTTCAAACATCGCCGTTTACATTCAATATATAAATATTTTAAAATAACTATAGTTAAATAATGATTTGTGGGTAAACAGCTTAATTTTATTCATTAAATAGTCCTAACAAATGCCACTCTTGATTTCCAAATTCTCTAGATAAATTGGAAATCAATCCTGGCATTACTTATGATTAATTTTTACACTGACTTGTTAAAGATAAAATTAAAAAAATAAGTAAACCAATGTATCTTATAGAATACATTGCCAATTAGAGAGTTAAGAAAGCAACTTTCTTGTGAAACATTATGGAGAGCAACCATCTGTTGGACATGAAAACACAGACAACGCCCCCTCTTGATGTAAGAACCATGTATTAAGTAATATTAAATGTTTTATTATCGTATAACAAACTCAAAAATAATAATAAACTCACCATATGTGAAAATAACATGGGGGAAGACACAATAAAACACTGAAATAGAACGAGATATTGTTTGCAGGCAAATGTTTTATATTAATTGACTAGAAACTTATGATAACCATGTTAATACAACAGAAAAGTGTTTCAAGCCACAAATGTTCTATTAATTGACTGGGTATTTGAGAAAACCATGTTAATACAACAAAATCTCTCAGAAAGGAATAAGCGAATTCTTCATCAAATCGAAATGTGATCAGATTTTCATGGTCTAAGGAATGTATATTTCTGCTGAATGCAGGCTGCCCTCCGCAGTTGAGGGAGAAACGTCTGGAAGAAACGCCAGTCATAGACCACAGCCACATAGCCCGGAATCATTCAATAGTAATATATATTTCTTTTGTTAATTAAATTGTGTGTATCCTGTTTTGTTGAGAGGAAAAATAAATTGCTACCGCTAGAGCAATTTTTAAATTTTGTGTTACAAGTAAATTTTAACTCGTAATAGTCCGATTCTGCTAGTTTACAATAGTATATTACGATGCGAGGTTGGGAAGTGGTGTTTACAGATCCGAGGATTTTTTTTTATTTCCGAGATCCTGTAAAACACTTCACAAACGTGCGTTCTACATTATTTTTTGCGCGATGTTTTCCGATTGAGGGTCTTTCCACTTTTCAGCGGTTGCCCTTTTACCAGCCGGCTGCTGGCCCTTCACATCCACATGTGTCAATCACAGAGGTAGATGATCAACAGCCAGTGTAGGGGTGACATGTGGTTAGCATGTCGAGTCTCCCAGCCGTTATAGCTGGTTCCTCAACCTGGAGCCGCTACTTATTGTAGCTACCCAATTGCCTCACGATGCTGGGTGGGCACCGGTCCCATACTGGCCGAAATACCATGAGAAAATTTCTTCCCCCATGGAGATTCGAACCAGCGCAAGTCCCGTAGCCCTGCGCCAAGGCTTCCTACCTTAACCGCTCGGCTACGGCGATGTTTTCAAAATAATAAATAACATCTTTGTTGGAAATATCTGCGTTCATTATAAACAATTGACTAACGTTAATAGTGTGGGCAATGTTTATTAGTTGAAACAATAGGAGACCGTGGGACCAATTTAGTTATAAAATGGCGGTAAGTACGTATTTATTGTTTTATATTGTTTCAAATAAAGTTCGGTTCATTTAAATTGCAATGATTTGTTTCGTATAATACATATTAATACTACCTTATGGATATGTTTTGTATATATATTGTATGTAGTATACATAGAGGGCATTTGTTTTACCTCCCACACGCGTGTTTGTAATATGTAATATAACAGTATAGTTATTTTTATTACAGTATAGTTATTTAGGTTGGCAACCCCGAAATGTAGGAAGTTGAACTTTCAATCATGGTCGCCATTGCTGTAAGTACGACAAAACCGACAAAACGCACTATCGCGCAAAAAAAAAAGTATTTCTTTTGTTAATTAAACCGTATATACGAAGTTTTTATGCCAGAAAAACACAATTTGAGGGATCTGGGGATTTTAGCAAATTCCGAAGGTTGTTCTCATGAAATTACTTTTGGAAAATTTTACAGATCTTCACCGATCCTTTCTAGTAAATGACCGCGTTCAAAATAAATAAATAATATATATATATATATATATATATATTATATATATATATATGTGTGTGTGTGTGTGTGTGTGTGTGTGTGTGTCTATTGATGCTCTAGCAGCCGAAATTTTTGTTATATCACAACCAAAATTGGGATATAGCAATCAATTAAATAAGTAAGTTCTTTTACCATCAAAATCGGACCATTAGGTGTAGGAGTTCGTCTAAAACAAAACTTTTTAAATATCTTTAGCGGTCTCAATTTTCGAGTTTCGCAACGAAACTGAGTATATGCTATTAAAAGGAAACGAGGAAGGCATTCTCCAAAAATCAACGAAATCTATTGAAAACCCAAACCAAAAATACATTTTTGCTCTAAAATAACTATTAACCCATAAATTGGCAATTTATCCCATTGGATACATCAATATCGGTTTAATTTGTTTAATATTTTTAATAAAACAGAAGAATACGAACGCGTAGAAATGTCTTAAATGTGTGTCGAAGTTTGAAAAAAAAAAACCTCATAATAACAGTTAAGCTTGATTTTTTTCACTGCGGTCCGGCACATTTAAATAACTGACGCCTTGCCAATTTAAGGGTTGATGATCGGAGCAAGAGGTACTATATCAGGATTCTTAGCTAAATTTTGTAATTCCTTAGATTTAAATAGAGTGTATCTTTCTAAAATTGTCATCGCTGCCATTAGAGGGTCAATTTTAATTATAAGAGATTTACAAAAATTTCTACTTTATAGAATATCCTTAAATTACAATTTGAAATTTTGTAATGTATTTACAAAATGTATTTAATCATTTTCGAAAATTAATTATCTATATCACTTTGTCCTTGTTGTAATCCTCTAATGAGGAAAGTTTTATATAATAAAAAATAGGACTACATATTTTACATGGGTACATTTATTTACTTTCATTTACGAAAAGACACAAGGCAATCATGAGGAATCTGTGCTTCAACGCATTCTTCACTCCGAAAGAAGAAACAAATACCAGAGTAAATGTTATTTTTTTATGTCAAAATAAATTCCTGTCTCATTTACTTTTTGCGAATAATTAAATTACTCTGTTCTCTTGTAGATCGTGTGAGCGATGATATTTATCCAAAAACAGAAAGTGAATGTGCCTTGTAAATTATTATGTGCTTGTACTGGTATTCGATTAAAATGGACCTTAAACGTATAGGGTTATCTTGTGAATGCATGTTTAAGAGGAGGGGAGGATACTAAGATAATTGCTTGTGAAATCTACAATTTAACTTGAAGGTATGAACCAAAGTACTTGTCAATCAATTATATACCTAAACGTCGGCAATCACTGTGCTGCAAAAAAATGTATTCTGTAAAATGTTTATGTTGGGGTATGCGACGTTAATTCGTCGCTGTCTCCAATCAGCAATTTGCTGTACAAAGATGCACAGGCATGCAATAATGTTCTCTGTCGACAAGGATGCACTTTTTCTGATGTGTGCACATCTTATGTCTCCTCTCCTCACTAAAATAAATTGCTTTTCAGGTTCAAGGCCTTCTTAACGTGGAGTACGTAATTAGCAAACGTAAAGAGCGCTAACGCTTATTTGAATTGCAAACAAATTCTAAGAATTTATAAGTGTATTCATTTGCTTTAAGTTTAACTATCCTTAATGTATTTGCAATAAATAAGACTCACGCAATAGTCTTGCCCAGCCAAGTTCTCCGTGGTTTTAACCGCTCAGCCTAGCTGTGATCTTATTATTTTTTAAAAAAGATGACAAAGTTTATTATATTACTAAACTAACTCACTGGCTTTATCGAAACTTTAGGTTAATTGTCGCGCGGACATAAACTCTCCATACATCCCTATCCTGATCTAATGTTTTCCCATCATCCCATGTATAATCTACTTCCCTCAAATAATTATTAATGTTATTCTCCCGCCACATTCTTAGTCTACCAACTGGGCTTCCTTATAGTTTTCCTAGAATAAGCTTCCATGCACCTCTTTCATCCCCCATACGTGCCATATGTTTTGCCCATCACAGTCTAGGAGACTTAACTGTTCGTATTATATCTGGCTTCCTATACATATCATGTAGCTCACTATTATGTAGTTTTCTCCATTGACCTATCTGTTTATCTCTTTTTGGCCCAAAATTTTTCCTAAGAACTTTATTCTCAAATACTCGTAATTTTCTTTCCTCCCATAAAGTAAGGGTCCATGTTTCGCATTCATATAATATAACTGGGAGAATAACTGTTTTATATATTTTCAGTTTAACTTTTTTTAACGGAGTTGGACGACAAGAGTCCCTATAATGCATAACAGCACGCATTTCCAGAATTGAGCCTATGTTTAATTTCTTTGTGCATTTCATTCCTATTTGTAATTATTGTTCCTAGATACTTGAAATCAGCCACTTCATCAAAACTTCCTTCATCTGTCATTAGTTGTCCATTTCCATTATATAACGTATTTCTATGTGTGATCACACATTCAGTTTTATTGATGTTTACTTGCAGTCCCAATTTCTTAGTGTTACTCAATAGTGTGTGTGTGTGTGTGTGTTGGTCCTTAGTATCTCCTCGTTTTCACTCAATAATACTACATCGTCAGCATAAACTTGAACCGAAAGTGCCTTTTTTCGGTTCAGTTATACATCTTTGTGCTCCTCCCTACTGAAGAACATTTGTGAAGCCTGCCAATGTTCCTGTGTTCCGTGTGGTTACCCCTTCCCTTTTTACCCTATTCCTCGCGCATCTCTACTGCGCACATCCCTTCCACTCGCGAACCTGATAAATGCTCGGTTATCTCAACGGACTTCATCATTCGATCGGCTCACTAAGTGGCGTTTGGTTCTTTAGAACGGGATTCAGTCTGTGAATCCAACTCAAGTGCACCATGAACTTGCGAGGATAACATGGTGAATGAGAAGATGAGCAAGTGGATTGTAACCGAGGGGCGGTTAGAGTTGATTTCGTCTAAGCAAACATGGAAGAAGGATTTCCAATAGGACTTAGACATGTATGTGTGTGATAGTTTAAATGGTACGTTATTGTTCTATTATATTTTGGTTACTGTTTGTGACTGATCGACTGATCAGAGATCAATTTCTGTTATGTATTCATTATTTTGTTTTTATATAATCCACACTTATTTTCTTATTAAAAGCTTATCTTTTATGTTGCGCCCTTTGTTATCATTTAAGAGTTATTATCATTCTCTATCCTATAACGAAGTTAGTTCAGTCCATGCAAGTTATAGTCAGTATTTATGTTTATATGCATGTTCAATTAGGAAAGAAAGATGAATGGTTGGCCGCCTTCTATGGGCCCGAGGCAGGCTGTTTCCTTGTAATTAACTTCATTAGATATCTGGAGCACTTTGCTAAAATACAGCATTACCATAACCCCGCGATCCCGGATGGTAGCAGCTATAAATGATATTAGATGCGTGGTTTATTCATGGGTAGCATCGTAATCTCTCTCTACGTACAAATAGTTAAGCAGAGCGAGGTAATAATACGCTACAAATGCTTAAGCAGAGAGTGGGGTTTTACTCGCTACAAACTAACAGCCTATTAATTCCATTGAATTGTAGGCCTTCTTCATTCTCCAAATATTTGATGGCATGATCTGATACAAAATTGAATAGTAGAGGAGATACTGCATCTCTTTGCTTTAATTCATTGTGAATTTCAAAAGTATCAGAAAACTGTTTGCCTACACGCACCCTACTCTTTGTGTCATTTAGACACATTCGTATAAGTCCAACTAACTTTTTAGGAATTCCGAACTCCCTCTTATCTGAATCGTATGCCTTTTTGAAGTCTACATATAGTTAATGTAAAGTGCCATTATATTCCCATTTATTTATAACATCTGTCTTATGCTAAAAATCTGATCTTTTGTAGATCTGTTTCTTCTAAATCCACATTGATGATCTCCTAGAATGGCATCAATTATATTGTGGGGGTCAAAAGGGCAGATGCGGCCTCAGGGAAGCTAGTATGTATGTACCAGTAAAACCTGAGTAAAACCAATACTTCCTGCCAAATCCTATCCATATAGATAAAAAAACAAAATAGTCTCTCTGTGTTTTCTGTTTATAATTCCACATGATTCATTCCTTCATGGCAATTCGCCATGAGCGACGATATAAAGTTATAAATAAAATAATTAAATATGTTCGTCACGTAGGAACTGCGTAAACTATGCGTTCCTCTCAGCAAGTCAAATTTATGGTCTAATTTTCTTGTTTACAGAATACATTTTTCATTTTGTTAATTACATAGTATGTATCGTGCGAGAAAACAAACATGGGGGCCGCTTGAGCGATTTTTAAATTAGGTCTTTCCGGTACCAGGTTGTATTTCGCTGATTTTTGGGTAATACCTTTCTCGTTTTATTTCAATATAAAAAACTGTGTTTCGTTACGAAAAACCGAAAATCGCGGCCGCTAGAGGATTTTTAAAATTTGCTTCAGGCGAACCCCTGCTCCTTGATTCAGCTGGTTAACGAACTCGACATTATTTTTTATATTTTATTGCTATATGCCCAAGTTTGGTTCAAAATATAAAAAAGTACGGCCGCTAGAGCGTTGAGACACACAGACATATGGCCTATATATCCGGCCATCAACACCATCTTTAACATCATCATCATCATCCTCACCGGTGTGGAAAGAAACGGGAAGCTACCACATCTATAATTCCCTAGTAAAGCTGCAAAGCATAGCATGAAAATGCTATGACTGCAGTGAAAGACCTGCCCTCGGGCAGAATTACTATGGATGCATATATATATATATATATATATATATATATATATATATATAATATAGATGTTATAACTATATTTTTGACATTTGGCAATGAAGGCAAATATGATATGAAAAGAAAAATGAATGCTTGAGTCGGGATTTGAACCCGACTCTCTAAACTCGGTACGTTTAGCGCTCTAACGACCTCAGCTACCCAAGTATTCCAACACAAACATACATTTTTCTTATATATGTAGTAACACAAACATACATTTTTCTTATATATATAGTAACACAAACATACATTTTTCTTTTATATGTAGTAAGAAAAATGTATGTGTTAGAATAATTGGGTAGCTCAGGTCGTGAGAGCGCTAAATGCACAGAGTTTAGAGACATACACACACACACACACACACACACACACACACATCAAGGGTTCATTCCAAAAAGTAAATGTTCAGAAACTTAAAAAAAAAAAACTGTATAGCTTCATTTGTGTTGGATAAACTAAAATTGCTTTTAGGCCTACTATTAGTTCACTAACAGCTTTGTATGGCATTTAACAAAATGCATATTTCAAGAGAATAGTTGAGAAAACATAAAAATAAATCTTTGGACTTGTGTTTTTTTTGTTGCAAATACCTTAGTTAAATGTCAAATTAAAAAAAAACCGAAATATGACTATTTTGTCAATGCTAACAAAAAGAACATCATTTAATGCTAAAAATACTACGTAGGCCTAATTAATTATCTTCACAACTATCAGAATTGTCATCGTTATCCTCAGCATTTACAAAGTTCTCGCAAGATCAGTATTAAGATATGGTAATGAAGCATGGACTATACGAAGAAGAGATTAGAAGCATGGACTGTAACAACAAATGAGATGCGAGATTATGCGCAAGACACGATGACAAGTTTGGAAGAGATTGGATGTAGAACCACCCTTTTCCCATCCACCTTACGAAGCATACCAGAAACCAACGAGGAAATCCCATCATTCAAACGAATGTCATCTTATAGAATTCCAAAAGCCATGCTTCGTTACAGTCCCCAAGGCAAAAGATCGCTGGGACGGTCCACAAAAATCGATGGATGGAAAATTCCTCCTCAAAGACCGTAACAGCCACACACATTGCCTAGCTACTGTACGATGGATTGATGATGATCAACATCCTTTGATGGTTCTGGTGTGCGGGTCCAGATAAATACTCATAATAGTTGTGATTTTTTTGGGTGGAACCGACATTGCACTATGTTTTATTCTTGTAGAAGTTATTAGTATGGTAAAGAATAATAATCATTCTAGTTACGATTCGAAGAATTAGGAAGTGGTTTTTACAGAATCTCGGAAATGGTCAATTTCTGTAAAACACTACAATCGTGCGTTGTCCATTTTGAAATTGTGTGCGCGATGGTGTTTTCAAAATATGAAGAAATAGTAAATAAATAACATCTTTGTATGAAATCTTTGCAGTTCAGGAGTTGATAGCACACATGGTGGATTAAACGGTAAACAGTGGGGGCAATGTTTATTAGTTGAAACAACAAGAGGCCTTGAGACCATTTAGTCATAAAATGGCGGCAAGTATGTATTTATTGGCTTTATAATTGTATATCAAAAAAAGTTCATTTCATTTAAAATGCAGTGATTTGGTTCGTATAATGTATAATAACACCATCTTTTGGATATTGTGTGTTTGGTACATCTGTATTTAGTATACGTAGAGTGCAGTGGTATTGTCAAGTCCTACACCGCGGTTGTTTGTAAATATGTAATCTGGCCCATTTCTCCACCGCTTGGGATAGCCTCGGATCAGAGACCAATTTCCCAAGTCCCGCAGATACTTGTTGTCCCTTAAGCTATCGCATGCCACGGTACAAGGTTTCTCGGCATAAAGAGCGCGAACCAAACCACACCTCAGGGAGAAGGTGTTGGAGTTGCAACTTGCAGGGAAATAGCTGAGCTACCTAGTACATCAGGTTGGCTCAATCCTGACGACCCCACAGTTGGTCTCTCACGGGCTCGCTCGGATGCTAGTCCGGAGGAGAAATTATTCCCCGCAAAAATATATATTGGGATGTGGATTGCAAAATGTCGCATGAGCCACTTATCATTCCGCCTGTTCTAGACCTCCAGGGACGCATCCTGCAGCCAAGTTGTTGAGACCGTTACGTACGGCTTGAATCCTCAATCGCCCCGAGGGTGAGACTTTAGTACATCCAGGTGCTCATCTCCTGGTGATCCCACAGTTTGTCCACGAGCCCGTAGGCTTAGCCGGGAACCAGCACAGTTGCTCCCATCTGCAATAGTCCGAGCCGTGCCCTGGTCTGCCCCCAGGGACGTGTCCTGTTGCAGTTGTGGGCCAGCATGGAGCTCACAAGCTCCAACAGGTGAGCAACAGTACGACAGGGCGCTCAACTCCTGCCGACCCCACTAATGGTTCACGAGTCCTTTGGACTTAGCCGGGAGGACTGTCTAGCAGATCCACAGACCTTTCCCACAGTGCAATACCTGGGGACGTGTTTTGTTGCTGAAGTGGGTCCAACCTGAGCATTAGTACGTCAGGTCGCTCAACTCCTGACGACCTCACAGATTGTCCTTGGGTCACTCGGTCACGGAGTCGGCGCTAATCCCACACCCAAAAGACCGCGCTTTCTCCTCTTCCGAGCTTACTGACCCGGTGGTAATTCCCAAAGCCTTACGCCTGGTATTGTCCCAACCAGCCCGTTCGCCAGACTAGGCCTAGTCATGCCGCTGCTGTGAGTCTAGCCCACTGAGCAATGTAGGCATCCCGGGTGCTCATCGCCCGTGGTGCCCCCACAGATGGACCTCTGGGTTCATTGAACCAAGAGAAGGAGCTTCTGATCTCCAGACTCCCACCACTTCGCCCCCATTACGCTACCGAGGGGACGCGTTTGGCTGCTGAAGTGAGCGCAACACGAGCTATGTAGTACGCCAGGTCGCTCGAGTCCTGACGACCTCACAAATGGTCCGCGGGTCCGGTCTGGGCCTAGCCGGAAGGAATGCAAGCAAACCACCGACCGTTCCCCGATCCGCCACCTACGGACGTGCCCTGTTGCTGTTGTGAGCACAGCGTGGGGCCTGTCAAGCGGATCCCCCAAGGCGTAATATGTAATATTACAGTATAGTTGTTTTTATTGCAGTATAGTTATTTAGGTTGGCAACCCTGAAATGTAGGAAATTGAACTTTCAATCATGGTCGCCATTGCTGTAAATATGACAAAACGCACTATCGCGCAAAAAATATGAATTTCTGTATCAATGTAACAGTGTTAAGTTGACAAAATTAAGAAAAACAAGAACGTTTCAAGCATAATTGCCTCTCTATGAACATAATTTCTCGTGACTGGGAAGAAACCTCGATAATTATTTTGAAAACTATACGTAGCCTAACTTGTAATAAATGTACGTGAGAATTGTAAGGTGAACCAGAGGTCAAGTGACGGCAGATTTATGAGAACTCAGGCATTTAATTATATATTACAACTGACATATTCTATGGATAAATGAACTATAATTTCTTACATTTCCACTAACCCAGTCAGTATATATGAACACTAATTTTCATTTTCAACTTCATATGGCAGATTCATTTCTTATGTGGGAAAAAAAATAGCGAAAAATAGATTAACAATTATATATATTGTGACATTTCATTTAGGCCCTGGCCCAATATTTCACTGAGGAATAACTTCGATAAATAATTCCCTAAGTAGATGAATCAAGTAACAGGGGTAAAATTGAACGGTACGTAGTACACATATCGAGTGAGGACTCATTTTCACCAGGGTGACATCAGAATTACAAATATAAGATCATCAACGAACTATCACGCGATTATCAAATATTATTGCTATCTCAGTGTAAATTCATCTTGAATAAACCAATTAAATATGTGCATGTAACTCATGTTTTTACTGTGCACTAGACAGCCACTTGAGATTAGTACAATAAGATAGAAATCTTCGCCAAACGTATTGTTCGCAGGGATTTAGACTCGAGTCTTTGTGAAGAGCTTCCAGAGGGTAGCTAATCCAGAACTTTTGACAGCAAAAGTTAAATGGAATATTGATGACTGGGAAAACACTTCACAAGCACTCTAATTGCTAAAATCCTATGAAGCCACGCGATGAGTAAAAAAAGAAGCGAGGGAGTTGGCGTCAGGTGAACGAACTCTAAGAAAACAGACGTTACGGCCCATGGTACAATTATTATAAAATTGGACGATACATTCAATACTACGGGGCGTAAACAGTACGACATCAATGACGTCAGAACTAATCACGGCCAAATTACAACGATATCATGACGAAATATCTGTTCGACCAATACTAGTAATAATTTATGTAAAGGGGGGATGACCACCTTAATACCGAAAGACGATAAGGGGTAATTGTCTTCCTTGTGGATTACACAAGTAAAAAAAGTTAGTTATCCGCTGGGAGAGAAGTTCTCCGTTGGGAGAGATACAAGATCGTTAGTTCTCCGCCGGGAGAGGTCGAAGAAAGTAAATTCTCCGAAGGGAAAGGGGGGAGATAGTAAATTCTCCACTAGGAGAGATCTTAAGCAGCTAATTCTCCAGTGGGATAATAAGTTAATTTCCTTGTGATAGGAGAATTAGAATCTTTAATCATAATCACTAAGATAATAGTATTACAGTGATAGGGAAAGTCGCCAATTATTTGCGAACTACTAAAGATATCCTAGTAAATTGAGTAATTACAAGTATTTACTGATCATTATACAATTAATAAACAGAAGACAAGTAATCGTCTGACATTATTAAGGTTGTCAACCCGCTCAACTATTTAAGTGAAATTGTACCGTCTTTTTGTCATTAAATAACAGCTTCTAAATGAAATATGTCATTCATTCTCGATAGAATCTCCCAGACGGGTGATGGTCCTGAGAATAAGGTTTCATGGCTCACCGAACCTAGCCGAACCTCAATTGAACCTAAACGAATATATATATATATATATATATATATATACACACAAGATGGACAGACAAAGTAAGAAATGAAGATGTGCTAGACAGAGTGGGTGAAAGAAGAACAACGCTGGAACTCATAAAGAAGAGGAAAAGAAATTGGATTGGGCACTGGCTAAGAAGAAACTGCCTGCTGAAGGATGCTCTAGAAGGAATGGTCAACGGAAAGAAAGTTAGAGGCAGAAAAAGACATCAGATGATAAACAATATTAAAATAAATGGTGTGTATGCAGATACAAAAAGGAAAGCTGAGTCAAGGAAAGAGTGGAGAATGCTGAGTTTGCAGTGAAAGACCTGCTCTTCAGCAGAACACTATGAATGAATATATACAGGGTGTAACAGGACCTGACCGACAAAATGACAGGGATGATAGGTCAAGCAGAGAGGATCATTTTTATGAAGGAACATATAGTCACAAACACGTTGTGTATGAGTTATGCGCAGATGAAGGTTTTCACCCATAAGGGTCGGAATTGAATACAAACAATTGTACACGTATCATTTTATTGTAAAATACATGTTTTTACAATAAGTGTTCAAACAGTATGTGTTTTTACGACGTCAAAAATAATCCTGCCATGTTCGGCCGTGCTTGGTCGATTGTTGCTGCGACGATATAAAACATGCAATGAGACACAGGGTCGACTGTTCGAAAACTTATTGTAAAACATGTATCTTTCAATAAAATTATATGTATACAATTGTTTGTATTCAATTCCGATCCTTACGGGTGAACACCTTCATCTATGCATAACTCATAAACGACGTGTTCTTTCATAAAAAATGATCCTCTCTGCATGACCTATCATTTTGTCCTGTTACACCCTGTGTGTGTGTGTGTGTGTGTGTATATATATATATATATATATATATATATATATATATATATATATATCCATAGTAATTCTGCCCGAGGGCAGGTCCTTCAATGCAATCATAGCATTTTCATGCTAATGCTTGCAGCTTTACTAGGGAATTGTGTAGGTGTGGTAGCTTCCCGTTGCTTTCCACACCGGTGAAGGATGATGATGGTGATAATGATAAGGATGATGGCCATATGATTTCGGGGACCGTTTGGGCCTTAAAGTTTTCCTGACATTTGTCTTACAGGTGAGGAAAACCCCCCGATAAAAACCTCATCCAGAAAAACTGCCCCGACCGGGGATCGAACCCGGGCCCGCTGCGTGACAAGGCAGCACGCTACCTTGAGACCACAGAGGTGGACATATATATATATATATATATATATATATATATATATATATATTTCCCTTCAGTTTTATTCCGAGACGCCTGAACGTACTTTGTCATATCACAACTGTAATATTTGGGTGTAGTCTATACCAGCAGATAGTGTCTAAATTCATGTCTCTTTTGCAAGTACAAGTGATATGTATTAAATTTACGGAATTATGATATCAGACTGAGAAAACCAGCTGTAACGACTGGGTTATCGCACAATTTATACTTTTAAGTCAACTATGTTTCGCATCCATATAATATAACTGAGAGAATAACAGTTTTATATATTATCAGTTTAATTTGTTCACAGGAGTTTGGGACGACAATAGACCCTATAATGTATGAAAGAATGCATTTCCTGAATTGAGCCTATGTTTAATTTATTTGCACATTATTCCTGTTTGCAATTATTGTACCTAGGTATTTGAATTCAGCCAGTTCTTTAAAATATTCCTGTTTGTCATTAACTATACATTTACATTATATAATGTATTTTCATGTCTGACCATATATTTATTTTTACCGATGTTTACTTCCAGCCCTAATTTCTTAGTGTTACTAAGTAGAGTGTACGTGTTGGCCCTTAGTATCTCATCGCTATCGCCTACAATACTATATCATCAGCATAAACTAACAGCTTATTACTATCATTGAAATATAGGCCTACATGTTCTAAAGATTTGATGGCATGCTCTAGTACAAAATTGAAAAGTAGAAGAGAGTGCATCTCCTTGCTTTAACACATTGTGAATTTCAAAAGTATCTGCAAACTGTTTGCCTACACATACCCTATTCTTTGTGCCATTTAGACACATTCGCATAAGCCTAACTAACATTTTAGGAATTCCGAACTCCAGCAGAATACTATTAACTTTCTCTGTCTTGACTGAATTGTATGCCTCTTTTTAAGTCTACATATAGTTGATGTATAGTACAACTATATTCCCATTTCTTCTAGAAACTGTCTTATATTAAAAATCCGATATATTGTATGCCTGTTTATTTTAAATCCGCATTGATTATTACTTATTACATCAATAGGTAGGAAGTTATTAATTATATTATTTTTGGTCTGGACATCTTACCTCAATATTAATGTTGATTTGTTCTTGGACATGTTTCAAAACAATTCTGTTTTATCGTCAGCTTTCCCAGACTGTATCTGCAAACTGTTTGCCTACACATACCCTATTCTTTGTGCCATTTTTTTCAGTCTGGGAAAGCTGACGATAAAACAGAATTGTTTTGAAACATGTCCAAGAACAAATCAACATTAATATTGAGGTAAGATGTCCAGACCAAAAATAATATAATTAAAATAACCTCAAAATATATCTTCCTAAAATTAAATATTAGGAAGTTATTAATATTTGATTATGTTTGTGAGATGGTGCTCATGAATTCTTAACTATATCTTACATGTGTAGAAGAACCCAGAGTAAAAATTGTCCTGGGTATGTGTCTCAAATTGGAATCGAATCCGGGCCTGCTACTGTACCGAAATGTGTGTTGCTGCCATTTTGGTACCCGTGGACCATTATGCCAGTCTTAATTTCAAAACCTCTTATTGTTATCTGTCTATTACGAAACCTATCTTTAAATTCCAATCTAGCTTGTAACGCACAAGCTTTTAAACAGGGTCTGTAGCCGGGCCCAAAATACAGACAAGATTCATCTTTCTGGAAAGTAACCACTCGTGTATTGTTCAACATGAATACTTCAAGCTATTACTATCTCTTTAACTTTACTTTTGATATAAATTACTTTGATCGTGAGATGAATGGGGACATGCTCTATAGCACGCAAATCTCAGGTTCAAGTAGGCTATATAGCACAGCTAAGCAAGTTGTAACAAAAAGACATGAAAGATTTAACTAAAATTTATGTACGGTAATTAATATTGTTAAGAAAACAAACAACATAATTAGCTGTCGTGTTTAAATGGTTAAATATAAACGTAATAGAACAGAAAAACATGAACAGTCCTCGATATAACTTAACAAAACATTAAGTACACTCATATTTAAAGTCCTCAGTCATTCCAACAAAATAATCTTCTTCTAACAGCTTCTTCCTCGAAAACTCAAAATTGAACAGTCCTTGGCCAGGGATCCCCCTTACATCCCCGGCGACCTCGCAGGAACGAAACTTAGCTTGCGGCTATTAATGAGACAACACTTCTCATCGTAGACATCGGTCTTGGCGCATCACATCTCGCGCCGATGACGTCAAGGACGGGAAATAAGGGAAGGGATAAAAGCAGAGGAAAGAGCACCAACACAATATCCACCATCACAGAGGGTATAGCATACGTCACCATGGCTCACTACGTCCGATGGTACCACTAATTCATAGTGGCACTGAAATTAATAAATAAAAATATAAAAAATCATCATCATCCATGCAAGTATTAGGCCGTGTGGCCCTTTTACGGGGGGCACGCCGTAGCGTAGTGGTTAAGGCACTGAGCTACAAGCCGGAGGGTCGAGGGTTCAAGTCCCGTTGGGGTCAGGATTTTTAAACTGGCCCAAACCCTTTGGCGGCACTATGGCCCTGGGGTCGACTCAGCCTCTAACGGAAATGAGTACCAGACGCTTGTTCTGGGGTAAAGGCGGCCGTCACGCAGGGCTGACAACCCGGCTGACATAAAGTGCCGATTGTCTAGAAAAAGTGGGAGCCTTTACCTCCTACTACCCCAAGGGCCTCCGGGTCTGTTGTGGGATCACTTTACTTTTTGTCCCGCGCCGTAGCCGAGCGGTTAAGGTAGGAAGCCTTGGCGCAGAGCTACGGGACTTGCGCTGGTTCGAGTCTCCATGGGGGAAGAAATTTTCTCATGGTATTTCGGCCAGTATGGGACCGGTGCCCACCCAGCATCGTGAGGCAATTGGGTAGCTACAATAAGTAGCAGCTCCAGGTTGAGGAAACCAGCTATAACGGCTGGGGGACTCGACATGCTGACCACATGTCACCCCTACACTGGCTGTTGATCATCTACCTCTGTGATTGACACATGTGGATGTGAGGCCAGCAGCCGGCTGGTAGGCTAAGGGCCTTGTAGGCCTGTCGCGTCAGGATGAGGCCTGTTACGGTCTCGAAGAGGAATTTTCCATCCAGCGCTTTTATGGACGTCCCAGCGATCTTTTGCCTTGGGGGCTGTAAAGAAAGCACGGCTCTTGGAATTCTATGAGACGGCATTCGTTGAAGATGGGCTTTCCAGTTGTTATGGTAGTTTTGTATATGGTGAAGAATGGGTTCTACATGCAACTCTTCCATAATTTCCTCATTTCTTTTATGGTCCCACTTTGTATAGCCTGCTGTACGGCGCATAAATCGCATCTCATTTGCTGTTATTCGGCTTTCATCTCTTCTTCATATTGTCCATGCTTCACGACCATATCTTAATACTGGTCTTGCGAGAACCTTATAAAGCCGTAATCTTGTGTTCTTCTGTACTAATGATGGTTTCATTATACTGTTAATTATCCCTGGTGTTTTTGTTTTTGTGCAAAATTTGTGATTTTATTTGATATATCAGCTTCATCTTGAAATGTTAAATTATAACCGAAATGCGTAATTAAATTTATTTACTCGTTCTAGAATTTCATCATCCAAAACAATTTTTCTAGGTATAGGATATTTCCCAGAAAAGGCCATCACTTTAGTTTTCTTTGTATTGATTTCCATATTGTACCTTTTTTGCAATTATATTAAAATTATGTATAGAATACTGTAAATCTTTTTCTGTTGGAGCTATTAATACCAAATCATCTGCAAAAAACAAGGAGTATATTTTTAGGTTTCTATTAATTTGGATAGAACCGTGTCTCATCTGTCGCCAATCTTGGAGTATTCTATCCATGTATATGATAAAGAGCAAGGGCGAGAGGCCACATCCTTGTCTTACGCCCCTATTAATTTCGGTCCATTCTATTTGTGTGTTATTGATTCGAACTGAAATCAAATTTGTTTTATAGATATTGTATAAATTTAAAATATGCTGTTGTGGTAGATTGTTGTCAGCTAATATTTCCAACAGTTTATTCCTATTGATTTTGTCGAAGGCTTTTTTGAAGTCAACAAAAGCTAAATGTGTTTCTACATTGAACTCCCTGTGTTTTTATATTAATAATTTCATGGAGAAATAACCATCACAGCAGGATCAACCTTTACGAAAGCCATTCTGTTCTTCGCTGAGGAGGCTGTTAAGATGTATGTATAATTAAATATAAAAAATATATATATTAAAAACGAATGTCTTTCTGTCTTTCCTTTATGCGCTGCTATACCGTTTATCCGATTGTGATGGGGCTTTTTGCAAAATGTTCGAGTTTCCCGCGAAGGTTTTAGGCTATAAGAGAGTTGTAATACTCAACCTCTTCAACCCTAAAAATCACCCTTTGTAGTGAAAAAGTGAAATAAAGTAGTTTTTAGGACGCTTAAATTGCTTACGCTGTCTAAACCATAACAAATTCACCAAATTAATGTACACAGAATTGAATAGCTCAAAAACTATACAGAAAATTCCGCAACAGCATATGTTTATCTTTTACGGATAACTCACAATAGCCATTTTTGTCTTTCATTGATGTCAAGCAGATCGGGATAAGCAGATTCCTAGGCAAACGTAGCAGCGCATGGCGGGATTCTTTTACGGATAAATCAGAATAACGAATTTTATCTTTCAGCTCATTTATGCCAAGAAAATCAGGATAAATAGATTCCCGGGCAACGCCGGGTAATCAGCACGGGGTATATAAAAATATTTACGATATAAATCTATAATTGTTTTCTTTTACTTATTCAATTAAACATAAAAACACATTAATTTTTATTTATTTCGGCGTAGGAGCGCACGCCGGGTATTAGCTAGTATATATATAAATATAATTAATTTTAAGATCTTAATCATAACACTCAAAGTATTTCACGAGGTTTCGTTCTATATATGGACAGGTCCATAAAGAGCCCAGTCTCAAATAATGACTCTGCAAAAGGCATTATGACATACGGAAATAAGAAGAAACACATCCTACACGTTGTATTAGCATAATGTAATATCATTCACTGACAAGCAATTCTGTCTTCGGTCTATGCAAATAGCTGGAGGTGTGGGCAAGATAGGCGCCGCAATTCGCTTAGCAATTAAGCGATGCTTCCTGCAATAATCGTAAGGCATTCCCACGCCGCATATCAAAATGCTATTGCTCCCTTTATCTTGTTGAGACAACAAGGCGGACGTATTTCTGTTTTTGTGCGGAGCAAGATTCCAATCCTAACCAGGGATATACAACAATTTCATACATCGTACTCCAAATATTTAAGAAGTAAACAAATAAGAATAAAATGTCACTATTAACGAATTGGCTCATACGGTAGGAATTGAGAATTGTATTCAGGCATGCCCATCATTCAAACTACGGTGCCATTCAACCTGAATGCGTTATTTTTTTTTTGCTAGTTTTCTTCAGTTAAGCTAAATGCTAGGTCTAGGTTAAATTAACAATAAAAAATAAAATTGAAAAAAAAAACTTTTTAAGAACTATAGGCCCCTCGGAAACGACGCTGGGAGGCCGCTGATGTAAAAAGCGTCACAAGACAACAGTTAATAGTGCATATCCTTCTGCTACTGGTGGAAGCTGGTTTTCGAAAGGCCTACAGTTGTTAAAAGTATAAAAAAGTACCTACTTGAGGACGACGGCACTTGCCAGGTAATAATTTTAATATTTTACTTTATCACTATGGAAGCTTTACTTTACAGCTTGGCCATGAATCTACGGGTTCGATAGTGCCAGTGAATTAGTTAGTTAGTCACTATTTACCTCAACAAAATGTTAATATGAATTTTATCAGTATTAACTTTTCATAGGATCAATAAAATTAAAATATTTTTAACGTTTTTTTTTAGAAAAATACATGAGAGGACAAATGCAATAGAACCACTCAACTTATTTGCTACACCTGAAGATCCTGATGCGAAATAATCATAGATGTTAACGCGTCTATAAATAGTAATAAAATTAAATGCCTCACTAATACATATTAACTAGGGGAAATCTAATTTGAAACACCGAAAGAGCGAATTGTGGAGAATGTACAGGAATAGAATTAATTACTTCCGATTGAGGGTTTTTCCACTTTTCAGCGGTTGCCCTTTTACCAGCCGGCTGCTGGCCCTTCACATCCACATGTGTCAATCACAGAGGTAGATGATCAACAGCCAGTATAGGGGTGACATGTGGTTAGCATGTCGAGTCCCCCAGCCGTTATAGCTGGTTCCTCAACCTGGAGCCGCTACTTATTGTAGCTACCCAATTGCCTCACGATGCTGGGTGGGCACCGGTCCCATACTGGCCGAAATACCATGAGAAAATTTCTTCCCCCATGGAGACTCGAACCAGCGCAAGTCCCGTAGCTCTGCGCCAAGGCTTCCTACCTTAACCGCTCGGCTACGGCGCGGGACGAATTAATTACTTGCAGAATTAATTTGTATGTATTCCATAGCTATGCAAGTACCGTAACAATAATAATGTATCGTTTCATACATAATCAAATAGAGACATACTGACAGGTGAATGGAGAAAGTTTCGTAACAGTGAACTACACTAAATTAGGGGGGAACAGATGTAATCAAAACTGTTTGTTACGTAGATTGAGATGGGCTGATTATTTGACACGAATGGGGAATAACAGAGGGACATAGAAGCTTAGGTTATAAAATCATAGGAAAGCGTTCAGTAGGTAGGTCATGAACTACCGGGTCCGATAGTGCCAGCGAGTTAGGTAGGCCTATGTCAAAAGAAACAGAAAAATCAGAAAAATAAGTTTGAAAACTCTTTAGTCAAAATCAATGAATTAGATTTTCAGATTCTCATATTAGATTGATACATCAAATTTCAGTAGCCGATTCTATGGTGTAACGGTTAGAACGAGTTACTTGCATTTCATAAGTCCCATGTTCCATTCCTAGATTTAGAATAAGTCACGAGTTTTATTCAAATTGTAATGGGATCACAGAAAATTAAGGCTACACTTTTCCAGTTAGATATAATTTCACACTATATATATATATATATATATATATATATATATATATAATGTCTACCGCTGTGGTCTCGAGGTAGCGTGCTACCTTGTCACGCAATGGGCCCGGTCGGGGCAGTTTTCTGGGTGAGGTTTTTATCGGGGTTCTTCCTCACCTGTAAGACAAATGTCAGGAAAACCTTAAGGCCCAAACGTCCCCGAAATCATATGGCCATCATCATCATTACCATTATCATCATCATCATCACCCTTCACCGGTGTGGAAAGCAACGGGAAGCTACCACACCTACAATTCCCTAGTGAAGCTGCAAGCATAGCATGAAAATGCTATGATTGCAGTGAAGGGCCTGCCTATGGGCAGAATTACTATGAATGGATATATATGTATATAATGTCCACCGCTGTGGTCTCGAGGTAGCGTGCTACCTTATCACGCAGCGGGCCCAGATTCGATCCCCGGTCGGGGCAGTTATCTGGGTGAGGTTTTTATCGGGGTAAGACAGATGTCAGAAAAACGGTCCCCAAAATCATATGGCCATCATCAGTATCATCATCCTTCACCGGTATGGAAAGCAACGGGAAGCTACCACACCTACAATTCCCTAGTAAAGCTGCAAGCATAGCATGAAAATGCTATGATTGCAGTGAAGGACCTGCCTTCGGGCAGAATTACTATGGATGGATATATATATAATCTCGCCGTTTAGACTCTCATTTTATACTCGTAATGTAATGTAGCAATTAAGTAACTGACAACTACGATAAAGAACAGTAATCAAAGGAATTTTTCTTTGAATATGAGGTCCGGAACTAAGTCTACGTAACTCATTAACAAATCTGAAATAAATTATTACAAAATTCGTCACGCTAATACTTCATGCCTCGTTGCAGAGCTACGGGACATGCGTTGGTTCGAGTTCCCATTGGGGAACAAATTTTCACATATGATTTAGGGCAGTATGAGGACTATGCCCACCCAGCATCATGCGAATTTGAGTAGCTACAATACAGTAAGTAGTGGCTCCAGGTTTAGAATACCAGCTATAACGGCTGGGGAACGTGGTATGCTGATCAAAAGTCAGCCCTATAATATCTGGAAAATCATCCGGATGTGAGGCCAGCAGTCGATTGATAGTGTAAGAACCTTCAAGGCCTATCGTGCCATGCAGTTAATACATTTTTTAATGCCCCAGGTGTTGTCATTTTGACATTTCTGGTGTTTTCTCCTGGCATGGCGTACTTGTAGCCCGCTCCTGAGGTTGGGGCACCCGGAAGGCGGAGTTACGCTGCTCCGATGATATGAAAATTGATGATGATGGCAACAATGCGCCAGGATACGTCTTAAACTAAACTTAAGCTAATTAGGCGAATATGATATTGATGATAATGATGGCCAAATGGTTTCGGGGACCGTTTGGGCCTTAAAGTTTCCTGACATTTATAATACAGGTGAGAAAAAACCCCGAAAGAAACCTCACCCAGGAAACTTGTCCCGACCGAGGATCGAATCCAGGTCTATTGCATGACAAGGCAGCACGCTACCTCGAGACCACAGCGGTAGACGAGTTAATGTTATTCATTGTATTCTCACGTGATAATTACTTCAGTTATCTATGTCTATACCATGATTTTAATTAGGACCTAAGTTCAGTAATTCCTCCCCGCCAATTACAATTTTCGGAATATTAAACTTGAAGTGGAAGTGATTGTAAGCAATACGATTGCCCGAAATATCGCGAAAACGGAAGTAATGAAGCCCGAAATTAAGAGAACAATGTATGAGAACAAATTTTAAAAATTAGATATACAAATGTTACTATTGTATCGGGCATAGCGTTTGGATTCCCCTTGTGCACATCTGAAATGCTCCATTGTTTATTGGGCCACATTTATAATATAATAAAATTTGAGAAGAACGGTCTGAAAAAATCTTGAATTTGTTGATAGCGGCGAGTCAGGAATGTCGGGACGATTTTCCGTCTCTACGTGACATTTGTGTGAAACTGGGATGGAATGCGGTTATCGTACTGTGGCCAGTGACCCATCATAGCACATTTCTCAATCACAGTTATTTCATACCCAATTACATTAGCTATTTCAAATTTACAATATATATCCTTTTTCACGAGTTCGCTCGCGATTAAAACATGTTACATTTTCTCGTGAAGATAAAAAAAAAAACTGAAAATACAGCTTCCTTGGGATGAGAAGTAAAAATAATCTTGGGTCCCATATCAAGATATGTGTGTCAGATTAAAGAATACTGGGACGTGCAATGAAAATTCCCAGGTGTAGGAGCTCACTCGCGTTGTCATGGCCTAGTTACATGAAGTAAAAAACAATCGTCAACAGTAAAATCACGACAACGGTTATATATTTTATTGTTTTTATCAACACTATAAAAAACTGAAAAAGTACAATGTTATAAATTTATCATAGCTCGGAATATTAATTTTTAATTGTTGTCATCTAACTCTCAGGAACTATCGGACGCGTAGGTTCATGGCCGTGCGGACATAAGCTCTCGAAACATCCCTATCCTGAGCCAACTTTTTCAGTATCCCCTGTGTAATATACCTCCTCAAATCATGGTTAATGTTATTCTCCCACTACATTCTTGGCTACCCATTGGCGCTTTCCGTTTGGTTTTCCTATAAGGTGTTTTCACGCCCCTCTTTCATTCTCCATTCGTGCCACACGTCCTGCCCATCACAGTCTACGAGATTTACCTGTTATTATTGCAATGTAAATAGAATGTAGCTCTTTGTTATGTAGTTTGCTCCATTTATCTGTTTGGTCAAAAAAAAAAAAAGAATAGCAAGAACTTTATTCTCAAATACTTGTAATATTTTCTCCTCAGTTAAAGAGTCTATGTTTCCCATCTAATGTAATTGGGTCAAAAACAGATTTCCTATAAAGGTCCTGTAGCTAATTGTCATGTAGTTTTCTCAATTCACCTCTCCGCCATCTTTGGCCCCAAAATGTTCCTAATCACTTTATTTTGAAATATTTGTAATCTTTTCTCCTCTCAAAGTATGATATCATTTTCTCATAAGTGTAACTGGAGGAATCACCGTCTTATATATTTATAGGTTAGAATTTTTTTAGGAGTTGGGTTGATGGGAGTCCTATCATGCGTTTCCGGAGTTGTTCCTATGTTTAATTCCTATTTGGACCTCATTCATGTTTGCAATTATCGTTTCTAGTTATTTGAATGTTGCCACTACTTCAAAAACTTCCCAATTTTGTTATTAAGTGTCAATTTCCTATTTAATTACGTATTTCTTGTAGTTCTCCGACGTTTCGCCAGAGACTGCGTCTAGCATCTTGAGACTGGCCAAGACAACCCTTGAGGATGCCAGACGCAGTCTCTGGCGAAACGTGGGGGAACTACAAGCCTCACAGTCTCAAGACAACCCTTGAGGATGCCAGACGCAGTCTCTGGCGAAACACCGGGCAACTACAAGCCTCACGACCACGGCCTACAGCCCGAAAATCTTCTTCAAGATCATCATAGCAACTCCGGCCGTGAAAGTCTACGTGAATACATAAACTTAAGATTATTCTGTGATTGAAAGGAAAGCAGAGATGTAATATTGAACATATCCAAGTGTCTTGTTTAGTCGAACTAACACAGCTGATGTTTATTGTGAAATTAAGAGCAATGGCCTGTTATTAAAGCGCGAGATCTAATTAGTAGTTAAAAGCAATAATTGAGTTGAACACGTGACTGGTGCTATTATGAAACGAGTTCTGTTCACTCCGATCAGCAATGCCGTGTCTTTTTTATTTTACTGCTGTTTTCTTTCTTCTTTCCTTTCTCTCTTGTAGAACAATCTTAACCTTATTGGAATGTATTTACTAGTTCCATGTCTATTGATTCTCTTACTTCCACATCATAATCCTTATTATAATTGATTTTCTTGTCATATTTTAGTGTAACCTTTCTTCATAATTACTATCCATTCTAAACAATTTTATACTGTCATGATGACATAAAAACATCATAAGCTATGAAAAATGCTTTATTTATTTTTTATTTGGAACATTGTACAATAAAATTAAATAATATAATTTTCTCTTTTAAGTAACATTTGAGACACTTCCGTTTTATAGCAAACCCATTCTCATGACTATATGTTTCAATTGTCAACATTAACGATCATAATCGGCTCAGTAATTGAATTTCACAATAGATTTTATTTTTGTTGTAGTATTCACAGTTAATGAGAGATTATGATTCTGAAAATGCATGCTATTGTGCACTACAGGGAATATCTTGTCTTCCCAACCCCTTTCAAAAAACGTTAAACTGAAAATATATAAAACTGTTATTCTCCCATTTATATTATATGGATGCGAAACATTGACTTTTACTTTTAAGGGAGGAAAGAAGATTACGATTATTTGAGAATAAAGTTCTTAGGAAAATATTTGGACCAAAAAGATATGGACAGACAGGTGAATGGAGAAAACTGCATAACAGTGAACTACATGGTCTTTATAGGAAGCCAGATATAATAAGAACAGTTAAGTCTCGTAGGCTGCGATGGGCAGGACACGTGGCACATATGGGGGATGGAAGAGCTGCATGGAAGCTTCTGGTAGAAAAACCAGAGGGAAAACGCCCAGTTGGTAGACCAAGAATGAGGTGGGAGAACAAAATTATCCATGATTTGAGGGAAGTAGATTATACAATGGATGATTGTAAAACATTAGCTCAAGTTAGAGATGTACCGAGAGCTTATGTCCGCGGGATCATGAACCTACGGGTTTAATAGAGCCAGTGAGTTATCCACAGATAATCCGATTGAGGGTCTTTCCACTTTTCAGCGGTTGCCCTTTTACCAGCCGGCTGCTGGCCCTTCACATCCACATGTGTCAATCACAGAGGTAGATGATCAACAGCCAGTGTAGGGGTGACATGTGGTTAGCATGTCGAGTCCCCCAGCCGTTGTAGCTGGTTCCTCAACCTGGAGACGCTACTTATTGTAGCTACCCAATTGCCTCACGATGCTGGGTGGGCACCGGTCCCATACTGGCTGAAATACCATGAGAAAATTTCTTCCCCCATGGAGACTCGAACCAGCGCAAGTCCCGTAGCTCTGCGCCAAGGCTTCTTACCTTAACCGCTCGGCTACGGCGCGGGACTATCCACAGATAATGACAATATTAATTTTTTACTCTCGTAATTTTAGGGCTCCAGTTTCAGGTGATGCATGCACAAAAATACATATTGTCGCAGAATGCCATCTGGTCGTCTTCACGTTGTTTGGTGTAAAAAAAACAACATAGGCGATGTCAAAAAAAATCCAAATAACTTTATTTAATTCTATAAACTCTTCCTGACATACCACTAACAAATTGCTGTAATAATTATTCTTGTTTTAAAGTTTATCTTTCACACAATTATTTTACAGTCTCTGACGGGTCCACTTGTCACAATTCCTTCTAACCAAAGTAATTGCATCGCTGTCAATGACTTACTTTTGACCCTCGTAACAGATTATATAGTCGCGGAGAAAATTTCTCGGCCTCCGACCGAAACTTTCTGGAAGTTTCTGGCATCGATCTTTTCCGACAGGGGAAGTAGAGGCTTAGATAAATCTCTGGAACGGGAGTCTAGACGCATCGATGATCTGCGCGAGTCTGTCGACTCGAGAGTCAGCGGCTCAGGAAATATTCTCGCCGTCACCCACGAAATTAAAACTCCGATATTATGATGCGTCACAATATTTAAAAAGTAAAATTTGACAAATAGTCGATAATGGAAAATCTAGTTCTTTTCTCATATTTACCTTATTGGTATTTTAGTGATTTCGTATTAGTCAACAAAGATAGGAATAGAAACGACGATATTGATAACTGCTACTTCACCGTGTTAACTTTTTAGCAGGTGAGGGAAAGCAATGGTGAGATTGGGAAAGTGTTTCCTTCCACCGTTGGTACAAGCGAATGACTGGGCAAGTGGTATAATCAGTGGCAAATATAGTGGTAGGTCTATTTGAAATAGGAGATGAAGTTAATGAAAGATCATCGGAGGTTGTATGCCTACGGGTTTCTGGATAATGTGACGTACAAAGATATTTAATCACCACTGATTTCCAGCTGTCTGTCGGACTTAATTGTTGCAGGATTAAGTATTCATTTATTGTATTTGTTTCAAGTTAAAAAGGAGAGTTTTTTTTCACCCTCTTTGGGGTATGTTGGATCGATCATTTCTCTGTGTGTTATTCCTTTTTTAGTGCCCAGTATTTTTTCATTCTTTTTGATCTGAGATTATTATTATTATTATTATTATTATTATTATTATTATTATTATTATTATTATTATTATAAGTTCTGTAACAGTTGGCAGATAGACGTTAGCCTACAATACTGTCACTCAGTTTTGATTTTACATCTGTGATTACCAGTAATTATTAATTTAGTTTTATTATGTTTTGAAGCTCATATAATGGCGAATTCATAATCATTTTTTTCCCTACTAAAGCACTGGTTATAACTGGTTGTACGTAATTGAATCGGTGAAATAGTGTCATATCCTATTATATTCCAATTTTGTGATAGCGCTACACGATACTTTTAACTTACTATTATTATTTTTCTGGTTGTTTCTGAAACTGTTCGATTTTTTCCTGGCGACTTCAGTTTTTCAACATTGGTGACCATTTTTGTTTCTTTCCTTATCTTGCATATTGTGGCCTCTGATTTGTCGGTAACTTCTGCCGCACATTTTGTTTGCATTCTGCATAGGAATTTTCAATCCCCCCTACATTTTCTCCTCATCGCAAAACTCGATAACTTTCTTAATAATTTCACAGTTTTCACTGTGAATATAGGATCTAACTTTCGCACTTGACATTGTCACTAAAAACTGGCTATACCCGACTAACGGAAAGTAAACACTGTCATTGCAACCTAAGAAAAGGATCTACTACCTCCACCCCTTACTCACCCTTGCCACATACTTTTAGTACGAAGTTTTTCCGCATTGAAAGTTAACGTGGTCGTGTAAAAACGTTCTGCTGCGTTGTTGGGGTGTGACGTGCGATACAACAATGCAATTTCTCCTGTCTAGTCCCATCCTGGTTGAATAATCATAAAGATGCCATGTTCCTAATAACAATCTATTAATAGCGTTACCTTAAAAATAAAATTTAATTTTGACACCCCTGATAATTTCACATTAATCAGTACAGTATACTATTGGCGGCCCATCGCGATTCATGATGCAAGCTACCTGATAGAGGATTCCCTTAAGTTACCTCATATCTCCCTTTCACTGAGAGAGTTTGAAACTATCTTGCCAGTTGCCGCTGGATCTTCAAATTATTATTTATCATAAGTAATGCCACGAGCGATTTCCAAATTATCGATAAATTCACGACTCACGAAGTGAGGAATGAATTTATCTAGAGAATTTCGAAATCAAGAGTGGCATTTGTTAGGACTATTTAACGAATAAAATTAAGCTGTTTACTCACAAATTATTATTTAACTATAGTTATTTTTAAATATTTATATATTTAATGTAAACGGCGATACTCGAAAACAAATGAGAACGATTGCTACGCTTCATTTGCTTCTTTTGTTCATCACTGCAACCAGATCATATTATTTATTGCCAAAGGAACGCAATATTGTAAGAATACACTCTAGTGGAGAAAAAATGGAACGCATCAAACTGTATATTAATTAATTTCTGATGTCCTACGATGTAAATATGACAATTATATTTTTCTGGAATGTTATTACCTGGGAAAAAAACACATTTAAGAAAGTGCAAAAAGTGGTTTCTTTTTATTTTTTGGTGGTATAATCCATTGCTACAAATGTTTTTATATTAACTCCCGCATGCGCTATGTGTTGACATTCATGCACTATATATACAATCTGTTAGCCGTATTTCTTAGAGAGTCAGTCACTGCAAAATAATGGTATGACCTATTCCTATTCAGAATGTTAAAAAGGAGGTGCTTTCTTTATCATGATAAACTTAGTTGGTAAATTCTAGGCGACACACGACTGTGATTGTTTGTAAATAAAAAAAAATCATTGAAATGTGATTGGTCATTGACTCCCATTTGGGGCATGAGTTAAATAGTCTAAATTAACATATTTATTTAACACATGTGTTCTACAATATTAATTATGGAAAATTGAGAAAACTAGTGAAGAAACAACCTAGTGAATTTCTGCTATATCCGGTCGGTTTTACATTTTGGAGTCGGCACTCCTGATTTAAACATGCATATTTCATTTTCTGTACAAAATGTGAATAACATGACTTGTGTTCTTTGCCGCAGTTTTAACGTTTAACTTCCCTTCGTCATCATCCCTCATACAACACACTATCTACACAAAACACATAAACATACACTGGATTCCTCTCTGTACACATTACAAGAATACACCATTTAGCAAATGTGGTCGAGCCAAAATGGTGCGTAAATTGAAGTTAGACCACATTATCCCTATCTATTTGCCCAGCACTGAACCCAAAGCACGAAGAGTACAGTGGGTGGGATTATAATACACACGCACACACTTTATTGCTACATTACATTAAATTCACAGCATAATCCTAGTAAAGACCCAAAGTTTTATGATCTTCTAATATTGGAGGGGATGGGAGGTCAATTAAGGCATTATTAGCAATTACAGGATGAAGGGTGAGGTAGTTTTCACACAAAGAAACTTTTAACCATTGCAACGCCGAAATATACCTTGAAATTTCTCCGAGAAAAGCGTTGTGATATATCAAAGTCGTGTCAAAAAAAACAAAAAATAAAGTATCTGCCGCTCTTAACTGCAAAGCACAGAAATTGAAGCCAGAATCCAGCAATGACAACTCACTGTGCGAAGCGGATGGACGTTCCTGCTTGTGTAGAATGGAGTAGAGTGAAGTGGGATGCAGCGTGGACGGCAGGTTGTCAGGGTTATCCAAATCACCAAATCAGCAGTAGTATTACTTCTCTGTAGTTTAAATGAGATATTTGGCGCTGGATTTTAGTGCCTTGAAATTCAAATCATAATACAGAATATTTTGTCATATGGAAGTGAAACTTGGTCTTTAACGGAAGTACAAAAAAATAAAATTAGAACAGTTGAATTTGATTATTTTAGAAGAAGCCTCCAAAAAACAAGACAGGATAAAATAAGAAATGAATTCCTTTGGAGAGAAATGAATGTCACCACATCGGTTGTTAAGAGGATTGAAAATCAAACGTTTAAATGGTATGACCATGTACAAAGAATGGAAAATGAAAGATGGCCAAAAAATATATATACCAATGGTCACCCCCTGGAAGAAATAAACTTGGCAGACCAAGATGGAAATGGAAAACCTACGTCAGAACTATAATGGATGATAGGAATTTGGAAAAGGGAGATTGGAATGATAGAGATAAATGGAAACTGAAGACGGCAAATCTATAAATGGGAGAAAACTGAAGAAGAAGAAGAAGTAATTCAAATCGGCAGATACTTTTTTGGACACGTCTTTGATATACCACAACGCTTCTCTGAGATAAATTTAAAACTAGATTTCGGCAGGCAATTGTTGACAGTTCCCTTTTTTAGTCAAATTATATCTATAACTATAATTTTCAATATCTCCACCGCTGGCCTTGGGGTAGCGTGCTGCCTTGTCACGCAGCGAGCCCGGGTTCGATCCACGGTCGGGACAAGTTTCTTGGATGTTGTTTTTTCGGGGATTTTCCTCACCTGTAAGACAAATGTCAGGAAACTTTAAGGACCAAACGGTCCCCGAACATCATCTGGCCATCATTTTCATAAGTAATGCCACGAGCGATTTCCAAATTATCGATAAATTCACGACTCACTTCGTGAGTCGTGAATTTATCTGGAGAAGTTGGAAATCAAGAGTGGAATTTGTTAGGACTATTTAACGAATAAAATTGAGCTCTTTACTAAAAAATAATTATTTGAATATAGTTACCGGTGTTTTAAAATATTTATATAGTTGATGTAAACGGCGATGTTTGAAAACAAATTAGAAATATGAGGTTATGTATATTCACTGCAACTAGATCATATTATTTATTGCCAAATAGGATCGCAATATTGTAAGAATGCACTCTAGTGGAGAAATAATGAAACACATCAAACTATTATAATGAACATTATAGGTTAATAATTTATATTTTGAATAAACAACTCAGTAAAATCACTGAATCTATTCATTATTTGCTACATCCAATGTATTTGTTGGAGAAAAATAATGGTCTAACCTGTTCAGAGTATTAAAAAAGGAGGAGCTTTCTTTATCACAAAAGCAGGAGCTGATAAAGGTAAATCGATAAAGAGCGAGGTGAAACACGACTGTCATTGGTGTAAAACAGAATTCATTGAAACGTGATTGGTCATTGACTACCATTTGCGACATGAGATAAATAGTCATCATTAACATACTCATTAAGTTTAGGATTAAAGCCTCTCCTGGCGCATCATTACCATCATCACCTATCATATATCATCGGGCAACGTAACTCCGCCTTCCAGGCGCCCCAACCTCAGATGTGGGTTACAATAATGTCATGTCAGGAGAGAATACCAGAATGTCGAAAATGACAACGTGGTGGCATTAAAAAATAATAATTTTCAGTGTTCTCTTTGCAATATAGTCTAAGTAAAAATCTTAAGAGTATTCTATACATCAACAAAATTGGTATGTAAGAACTAAATTCCTACCTTAAGTCTCTGACACAGAGAGTATTTCAATTTGGCTTCTCACGCTATTTTCAATCTCGATGCCAGATGTTATGGAGCTCGAGTTATTTACTTTTTACCTTATTAGCATTTTCATTTTTTATAAATATTTGCCTCAATGCGTGGGAAGTACATACGGCGTTCAAATCCACTTGTTTCCATGAAAAATACTAGTATTCTATGTCGTAGGATTTAGTGAACAGAAAACATGTTCTTAACTCATAACCTTGTAAGAGAAAGGCGCGTATTTTCAATTATTTTCATTTATTCTTAGTATACATCAAATATTAAAGTAAATGATTCTTAAAACTTCCCGCAACAACATAATATTTAAATACATTCATTAATTATTAATTCTTGGAGTGATATACTTTGAGACGGCACAGGCTTACAGCTTAACCTTCAAGTTGAAGAAGAATTTTTAATCTCTTATTAATTTACTAGATGTTATTTTCAAAGAATATATCAAATACAGAATCATCCTTATAAGCAGATATCGTGTTCGGGGCACTTAATCAAATACTAAAGCCCTTAATTTTTAACAACTAACTACTAACCAAAAATATTTACTCACATTATATGTATAACCGCGACTAATAGCACGTATGTAATCAATAATCAAGAAAATAACTAACTTTAAATTACATTAATAATTAATACTCTCCACTCCAGTTCCTTTTAACTAATCTAAATACAGCGAATTAAAACCACGAACTAACAGAAATTATTTATATAATTAGGAACACAATAATAATAAAATATACATTTTAAAACATTTTGATACTAACATTAAATTCATTATAATTATTAAGTGCCTTGTCACGCAGCGGGCCCGGGTTCGAAACCCGGTCGGGGCAGTTTTTCTGGGTGAGGTATTTATCGGGGTTTTTCCTCACCTGTAAGACAAATGTCAGGAACGGTCCTCGAAATCATATGGCCATCATCATCATCATCATCATCATCACCATCCTTCACCGGTATGGAAAGCAACGGGAAGCTACCACATCTACAATTCCCTAGTAAAGCTGCTAGCATAGCATGAAAATGCTATGTTTGCATTGAAGGACCTGCCTTCGGGTAGAATTACTATGGATGGGTAATTATCATCATCATCATCACTCCAGGGGTTAGGCAATTGCCCGCTCCGACTTCATAATGCATCAGCCCAACGTCTTCTAAGTCTTCCAACATCACGTCTTCCTCTTGCTTGATAATTTTCTTGCTAACAATGGATATCTCTCCTTACTCATTCCATCCATGTGATCAATCCATTTCTGTCTGTAATTCATGACCTTATCCAATTAAGGCTGTACTTTCAATTCTTCTCTTATATCCTCATTTCTTATTCTATCAAGTCTTGTACATCCTTTTCCTTGTCTTAGGAACCTCATCTCCGCCGTCTGTATTCTATCCTTCTGTTTTTTCATTGGAGCCCAAGTTTCACATCCATACAATATTGTGGGAACCGCCATACCATTATACATTTTTATCTTGGTTTCTTTTCTAATTTTATTTTTGAATGTTCTCTGTATTGTTCCACACACCGTCTCAAATTTATTTATTTTGGAGTCAATATCTCTTTCCACATTGTAGCCAACAACACAGCCCAAATATTTGAAACTAAACACCTGGATAATTATTAAAATATAATTTAAAATCTTAATTATTAATTTTGTTCTCTCCAATACAACCAGGTTGTCTTTTATGACGTTTCTTGCCTTTTCCCCTGGCACTGGCAGAATTTTAAACCATTACTTTAGATTGAGGCACTTGGAAGAGAGAGTAACGTCAGCCCGCATGATATGATGTGATAAATGATAATGAAGCGCCAGGAGAGTCCTTAACCTAAACTTAACTTAAATTCCAGACCATGGGCAACAACAGGAATAATTCCCTTCAAGGAAAAAATTCTATGATCTGACCGGGAATCGAACCCGGGACCTCATGAACTGTATTCAGAAACGCTGACCCTGGTCATGATGCTGGTCGTAACTTATAATTGAAATCGCAAGTTCATGGTATCTTTTTATTCTGAATTACACAATATTTTTCAGTGTGAAATTAAATTTAAGGGAAGTTTATTTATTTATTTAAGATGAAGTATATTTCTTCAAATTATATATTGGTGAGAAACTGTGTGTATTTCAATGCCACCCACTGCATTTCACGTGCTTCGGATTCTGCACTAGGTGAATAGATGCCATTAATACACTGTAGTATATTTTTAATTTACGCACCAGCTTAGCAGACCACGTTACGTAAGTGATGTGTACTTGTATTGTGTACAGAGAGTAATATACGTTTTGTGTGTTGTGTGAGGGTTGATGAATAGAATGGAGAAGATGAAACCCGGTGTCGTTACGTAGCCTACTCTTGTCGAAAAGCACCAACAATGGGACAGCCGCGTTTAACGTCCCCAACTGACGGAAGAATCGCTCGTTGTCAACAATGCCACACGCCTCCTCAACATTACTTCGTACACTCTAAACTGGCGGGTGGCAACTGTTACTTATTTGTCGTCTTAAAGCCTGAGTGCTACCTCACACTCTACATTCAAACCCCTAGTATAGACCTGGAAGAAAACGCTGTCTCTATTGTTTGTATCAGTGCTGAGATAGTTCCTGTCCCGTGCTACACGCGATAATTTTGCAGTCAGTTGTTTAGTTTAACTTAGAATAATTTCTAAGTAAAAATTTATATTTTAAGAATAAGAATAAATTTAAGAATACATTTTATGTACAAATAAATGTTATATACAGTATTGACACCCGAATGAGCAAGTGCTCATGCTCGGGTGCAGTTCAGTTACATGAATAATATAAATAGAATATATACCGTAGCGTGGTGGTTAAGGCACTGAGCTACAAGCCGGAGGGTCGAGGGTTCAAGTCCCGTTGGGGTCAGGATTTTTAAACTGACCCAAACCCTCTGGCGGCACTATGGCCCTGGGGTCGACTCAGCCTCTAACTGAAATGAGTACCAGACGCTTGTTCTGGGGGTAAAGGCGGCCGTCACGCAGGGCTGACAACCCGGCTGACATAAAGTGCCGATTGTCTAGAAAAAGTGGGAGCCTTAACCTCCTACTACCCAAGGGCCTCCGGGTCTGTTGTGGGATCACTTTACTTTACTTTACATTTAAAGTTAAGGGCCAGTTTCATTTTTACATAAATTATGACACATACAAATAAAAAATAATGTATTGGGAATAAGACTTACTCTAACAAAAGAATTAATGTAATGGAGAATGATTTACATAAAATAAAATAAACCATATAATGTAATGGATTATAACCAATAATACAGAAGAAAGTAATTAGTAATATATTGATTTATAATAATATAATATAAGCAAAAATAGATGTTTTATATATTTTAAAAAGATTCAAATGAGTAATTTTATTCAATTAATTAATTACAAATAATTAATTTAATTGCTTCTTTAAAACTAGCTGTGTTTAGTTTACTTAGTTCTGGATTGGATCTAATTAATTCATTATATAATTTGGGTCCTAGATATCTACTATGTTTAGATCCAGAAGTTGTATAAAATTTTGGAACATGTAGCAAAGAAGTAGTATTTTGTCTGGTATTGTAAAAACTTATTTGAAATGCTTCTTCACTAATAGTAGATTTTTAGGTCAGTTAGTAGTACCAATTCACCTCTTGTTTCCCCAATACAACAATGACATCACAAACTGTCAACTAAGAGTGCGCGAGCTATACGTACAGCTAAGAGCTGACGAGATGGCGAACGTAATGAGTGCGTGACGAAATACATGTCTATCGTATGCATCTTAGTACTACGTGTCCTAAATATATTAGTCGCGTTTTTGGACGAATAAAAACAGTCTTTATAAACACTGTAATGACAATGAAACAATTTAGTAACAGCAACACATGGACGAATAAAACACAATATTAGTAACCGCAACGCATGGATTTATTAATATGTCTGTGCAAGAAAAGAGCGCAAGGTTTGTGAATGAATATATAATACAGTTCAATGCGTAGAACCGCATGCACCGGGGATTCACAGCGATAACCGCCTCCCTGTCTTCATGCCCCGCTCGTTTTCTTGTGAGCTCCTAGCTGTACTGCGGAGCGATCTTGAATGTATTACAGATATGTAATGACAATCTAGCGATTAGAAAATTGTACACTCCCACCACTCTTAGTTACGATATTGAAACTTATAAAATTAAAATTTAAAACCCCGCCGGAAATCCAATCCGGACCGGATAGTCACGAAATAATGTTAGGAGAATATGTATGCTACTACTTGGGCTAGCGCGGCGAACTGGTGAGGACTGGTAAATTTAATATAGGCCTATTTATAATTTTTGAGAAATCAAAATTAAAAATATAGCCGTTCTCTATTTTAGTGTCAGTACATCATTTAACTCTTCTATTATTTTTAGATTTATTTGTTATTTATAGACACGTAAAGAGAGATGGGCAGATAGGTGAATGGAGAAAGCTACATAACAATGAGCTACATGAACTTTATATGAAGCCAGATATATTAAGAACAGTTAAGTTTCGTGGACTGTGATGGGAGGGCATGTGGCACGAATAGGGAATGAAAGACAAACATGGAAGGTTCTTGTAGGAAAACTAGAGGGAAACGGTCAGATGATAGACCAAGAATGGTTAATGTTATTCTCCCATTAACCACGATTTGAGAGAAGCAGATTATACCGGGGATGATTGGAAAATAGCTCAGGATAGGGATGTATGGAGAGCTTATGTCCGCACGGCCATGAACCTACGGGTTCGATAGAGCCAGTGACTTAGTTAGTTAGCACCTAAGGTCATACTATCGAGCTGGTGCGTGTTTCTATTGCGTGTTATGTGTTTTGCTGATTTATTTTTTATTTAGTTATTAATTGATGAATATGATGAAATGTATCCTACAGTAATAAAATCCCAACCCAGCATTTGCCTTGACGATGGTGGAAAACAAGGAAAAAATCTTCACTAAGATAGGTCAGCACTGGGATTTTAACTCGGACCTCCCGAATACAAGTAACAAACATTACCTTTTGAACAAACTCGTTTGGTTCTTCTATTGATATTCATGTTTACATCTACCATTTAAACTAAATGAACACTTGAATATTTATGTACCAGCAAGATTAAGACGTCTAGGTTCACCGCTGTGGTCTCGAGGTAGCGTGCTGCCTTGTCACGCAGCGGGCCCGGGTTCGATCCCCGGTCGGGATAGTTTTTCTGGGTGAGGTTTTTATCGGGGTTTTTCCTCACCTGTAAGACAAATGTCAGGAAAACTAATGCCCAAACGGTCCCCGAAATCATATGGTCATCGCAATCATCATCATTCATATTCATCTTAGATTAAGCTTAGGATTAGGGATTCTCCTGGCGCACCATTATCATCAACATCACCCCCGTCATCATATCATCGGGGCAACGTAATCCCGCCTTCCAGGCGCCCCAACCTCAGAAGTGGGTTACAAGTACGCCATGTCAGGAGATAAACTAGGAATGTCCAAAAGGAAACCTGGGGCATTTGAAAAAAAAAAAGATTAAGATGTCTTAACAATTATGATAGCATTTAGCAGAGATTGAACTGGCCGACACAGCTGACAAAGAACACCAGATGGTGGAATTAATCCTTGTGAGAAAAGGAGCTGATAATGACTACACCTGCAACTAGAGACAGTAATGAGGCGCATGATATATTGCCCGGGGTAATAAAATGCTCCTCGCTTCACTTAAATTCACTTTATTCATCAAGCATATGCTCTTCCATATCTTGTCCAAAATTTTCACACAAAGAACTATTTCACAGATTTCTGGGATTTAAATCATGTTTAATCTTTAAATTTCGATATTTTATTGATAAAATCCTGATTTTTAATTTTTTTTTGTTATTTACAGACACGTATTTTTATAGCCGAGGATTGTATCCAGTGTGAAACTTACACGAGAGTGAAGACGAGATTTACTTCTTCCAGGCCAAATATTTTATTTATCCTTGCATTTATTTACATCATTTCGAAATCAGAATGCAAATACAAGTAAAACTAAAGTAAAGTGATCCCACTACAGGCTATAGAAGACCCTTCGGATAATAGGAGGTTAAGGCTCCCACTTTATCTAGACAATCGGCACTTGATGTCAGCCGGGTTGCCAGCCCTGCGTGACGGCCGCCTTCACCCCAGAACAAGCGACCGGTACTCATTTCCATTAGAGGCTGAGTCGACCCCAGGACCATGGTGCCACCAGAAGGTTTGGATCAAATTAAAAATCCTGACCCCACGAGTTTCGAACTCTCGACCTTCCGGTTTGTAGCGCACTGACATAAACACTACGCTACGGCGTGCCCCCTGCAAATACAGGTAGGCCTAAGTAAATTTTAACATATGCGAAGAAAACCCCATTGCAAAAACAGACAAAAATGTGCAAACGCCGAAGACTATACTCTGACAGTAAAATAATCTCCCGTTATTTTCGATTTTTCCATATTTTTTAAGATGCGCGCATTTTTAGATTAATACTAAACCAGCAGGCGAATTTGTGGTTTAATATTTACACTGTTTACTCTCTCTATCAGTATCTCAAATACCTGAGATCGATTCTCGGTTCATGCCTTGACCCGGCCCTGTGTCGGAAAACGAGTTGAGAAGTCACACAAATAAAAAAATGCAGCTAAAACTGATCTGTAATCTGCAGGCTTAACAAATCAACAGCTGTAACTAATGTTTCTCAGATTAACAATTTAACCAAGGCATCAATCCCACACATGGGTCATACGCCCCTGTTCGGCCTCAAGTCAACGGCCTTGCGAGCAATGTAGGGTGCGTGGGTAGCTCCTCGCAACTCAAATTGTTACAGGTGTGCTTTAAAATATATGTTCAATTACAATAATTAAACATCAGAGAGACTTATACTCGAACGCTTTTAAATTATAACTCTACACCGCTATTAGACGAAAGTAGGAAAGTGCACACGGGATTGGAAGTTAATTAATAGTGCAATGGATTAAATTATATTAATAGCGTATAAAAATAAATCTAGTAATTAGTGTATACAGGGAATCCTATATTTATTATTATTATGAATAACTTCCCCTTATTTAAGAGGATTACGTTCGTATGAATTGAGGTTTTTTAGTGTATATATATATATATATATATATATATATATATATGGGGCACGCCGTAGCATAGTGGTTAAGGCACTGAGCTACAAGCCGGAGGGTCGAGGGTTCAAGTCTCGTTGGGGTCAGGATTTTTAAACTGACCCAAACCCTCTGGCGGCACTATGGCCCTGGGGTCGACTCAGCCTCTAACGGAAATGAGTACCAGACGCTTGTTCTGGGGTAAAGGCGGCCGTCACGCAGGGCTGACAACCCGGCTGACATCAAGTGCCGATTGTCTAGAAAAAGTGGGAGCGTTAACCTCATACTACCCCAAGGGCCTCCTGAGGCCTGTTGTGGGATCACTTTACCTTATATATATATATATATGTATAAAGGTACAGACTTTAGAGACTCGAGTTCAAATCCCGACTCAAGCATTCTTTTTTCTTTTCATATCATATTTGCCTTCATTGCCAAATGTCAAAAATATATTTATAATATCTATATATAAAAGCGTTACTGCTATAAAGTAAATATTCTCTTTAAAAATTTGCTTAACTGTTATGTTAGCCGCGAGATGGCAGTTGGAACAAATTTCCGCTACCTCTTGTGTGAATTGAGAATACTACATGTATAAGAAAATTGTATGCTTGTATTGGAATTCTTGGGTAGCTCAGTTGGTTAGAGCGCTAAAGGTACAGACTTTAGAGACTCGAGTTCAAATCCCGACTCAAGCATTCTTTTTTCTTTTCATATCATATATATATATATCCATCCATAGTAATTCTGCCCGAAGGCAGGTCCTCCACTGCATGAAAAATGCTATGCTTGCAGCTTAGTAGGGAATTGTAGATGTGGTAGCTTCCCGTTGCTTTCCACACCGGTGAAGGATGGTGATAATGATGGTGATAATGACAAGGATGATGATGATGATGGCCATATGATTTTGGAGACCGTTTGGGCCTTAAAGTTTTCCTAACATTTGTCTTACAAGTGAGGAAAAACCCCGATAAAAACCTCACCCAGAGAAACTGCCCCGACCGGGGACCGATCCCGGGCCCGCTGCGTGACAAGGCAGCACGCTACCTCGAGATCACAGCGGTGGACATATATATATATATATATATATATATATATATATATATATATGTGTGTGTATAAAGGTAAAGTGATCCAACTACAGGCCTCAGGAGGCCCTTGGGGTAATAGGAGGTTAAGGCTCCCACTTTTTCTAAACAATCGACACTTCATGTCAGCCTTGCATGATGCCCGCCTTTACCCCCAGAACAAGCGCCCGGTACTCATTTCCTTTAGAGACTGAGTAGACCTCAAGGCCACAGTGCCGCCAGAATGCCCACCGGAATTCGAACATTCTATCTTCCGGCTTATAGCGTAGTTGCTTAACCACTACGATATGGCGTGGCGTATCCATATATCCATAGTAATTCTGCCCGAGGGCAAGTCTTTCACTGCAATCATAGCATTTTCATGCTATGCTTTGCAACTTTACTAGGGAATTGTACGTGTGGTAGCTTCTCGTTGCTTTCCACACTGGTGAAGGACGATGATGATGGCCATATGATTTCGGGGACCGTTTGGGCCTTAAAGTTTTCCTGATATTTGTCTTACTCCTCCTGGCGCGACAGGCCTACAAGGCCCTTAGCCTACCAGCCGGCTGCTGGCCTCACATCCACATGTGTCAATCACAGAGGTAGATGATAATCAGCCAGTGTAGAGGTGACATGTGGTCAGCATGTCGAGTCCCCCAGCCGTTATAACTGGTTTTCTCAACCTGGAGCCGCTACTTATTGTAGCTACCCAAATGCATCACGATGCTGGGTGGGCACCGGTCCCATACTAGCCGAAATACCATGAGAAAATTTCTTCCCCCATGGAGACCCGAACCAGCGCAAGTCCCGTAGCTCTGCGCGAAGGCTTCCTGCCTTAACCACTCAGCTACGGCGGGGACTGATATTTGTCTTACAGGTGAGGAAAAACCCCGACAAAAACCTCACCCAGAAAAACTGCCCCGACCAGGGATCGAACCCGGGCCCGCTGCGTGACAAGGCAGCACGCTACCTCGAGACCACAGCGGTGGACACTATATATATATATATATATATATATATATATATATATATATAACTCCAAGCGCGACAGGCCGGAAGGACCTTGGCCTACTATCCGGCTGCTGGCCTCACATCCACATGTGTTAATCACAGAGGTAGCCACTGTAGGGGCGACACGTGGTCAGCATGTCGGGTCCCCTAGCCGTTATAGCAGGTATTCTCAACCTGGAGTCGCTACTTATTGTAGCTGCCCAAATGCCTCACGATGCTGAGTGGGCACCGGTCCCATACTGCCCGAAATTCCATGAGAAAATATCTTCCCCCATGGGACTCGCACCAGCGCAAGTCCAGTAGCTCTGCGCCAAGGCTTCTTGTTTTAACCACTCGGCTACGGCGCGGGACATGTATGGTCTTCTTATTCTAGTTATTCTTTATTGGGAGGGTTACGTGCCTCTAAAAAATGTTAAACCAAAAAAATATTTAAAAAAGATTCTTCTAATTATCTTACATGAGTGCAAAACGTGTTTTTTTACTTTAACAGGAGAGAATAGTTTACATGAATTTGAGAATTGCTTGAGAAAATGTTTGGACTAAAGAGGATAAACAGTCAATTTAATAGACTAGACTATACTTCAGTGAGCTCTATGATCTTTGTAGGAAATTATACAATTATAAGAAAAGCAGTGAAATCTCGTAGACTAAGATTGATAGGTCATGTGTCGCGAATGGAGCATGAAAGAAGGGCACAGGATCCATTTGATAGGGCATGTGTCGCGAATGAAGAATGAAAGAAGGGCACAGAAACAATTTTTTACAATGGTGCAACAGCCCAATGTAGGGCCTTAGCCTGTCCTATGTTAGGAGTTACTAGACCAAATTAATTTAATTACTCTTATTTCCCTAGAGATGTAATGAATGGTATGCGGTCAACATAACGACTCACTGAGACATCTAGTAGGCAACTAAGGAATTACATAGAATGAAAAGGTCTGTAAATTCTGTATAGAGACTTTTACATTTAGGCTTGCGGTTCTTTACGAGCTTGAAAAATCTTCATACTAGTAACCTACGGCTTAAAGTCATTCCCGGCGGAGGATTTACTTACTCCTCGGATTTTTTCATCCTAAAAAACCCCTTCGTCCCCGGCCGGGTTTGAACCCGTGACTAGGGATCTGAGAAGGTCCGGACTCCGAGAATGCTATAGCAATGATTAGACAACGGGCTGTCGAATAGCAACATGAAATAAACTACTCCTCCACAGGATTTTGTGGGAGCCTGCCGTGTTCAAGACTCACCCTTGCTCTCAATGAAATGGTATTACATCACACATATAACACCCAATTTTAGTTTAGGCAACCTAACACTAGACGCCCCTTCAATTGCCTTAGGAAATAGGGAGTCTTGCCCCGGCAGAAAATAAAACGCTGCGGAATGGTATACAATGTGTAGAATTAATAGCTTATTAAAACTCCATGGCATGAAAGGTCTAAAAGACTCAAGTTTATCAGTCGGTTGCTTGCACTATATCCATATATCGATGGCCTAGAACCATATTGTTCTACGTCCATCTCGTAGAATAATGATTCTTGTTATCTTCTTCTTCTTCTTCCTTTCCAGGATTAGGTCAATGCGACCCGTTCCGATCTCAAGTCCATCGTTTCCTTGGCCGTCCCAAAGATCTTTTTCCATGTGGTTTGTAGGCGTTGATCTTTTTGGGTAATCTTGTATTGTCCATTCTGTCTAAATGTTCTTTCCATTGGTATTTATTTGTGCTCGTTTAGTTTATCGAATATTGAAAATATCTCCAGTTCATTTCTTATTGATTCATTATGTAATCTATCCATGCGTGTACATCCTTTTACGGATCTTAAAAATTTCATTTCAGTGGCTTGAATGTGTGAGATATCTTTTTTGTAAGTACCCAAGATTCAAATCCATATAAAGGAACAGTCATAATTTTATAAAACCTGAGCTGAGTTTCTCTTCGAGTCTTTCGGAGGGTTCTTCTTATGGTGCCACACATCGTTTGATATCGGTTTAATTTATTGTGTATATCCCAATCATAGCTATATGTTACATCTGAACCAAGGTAGTTAAAGTGTGTTATCTGTTCTATTATTTCATTATTGATTACTATTTTTGCTCTGACTGGCACTTTGCCCTGAAAAGCCATAATTTTAGTTTTTGAAGTTGAGACTTTGAGATTATAATAGAGTCCTAATTGATTCAACATGTAAATGGCTCTTTGTAAATCATCCTCTGACTTATGTATAATTACCAGATCGTCTGCATACATTAAAATATTCATATACATTTCTTTATTAATGTGTATTCCTATGGGACTTGATTTTTTCCATTTTCGTATAACCTCGTCAAAATATATATTAAACAATGTAGGTGGTACGCCCTTATCGAACTCCTTGATTTATTAAAATTTCTTCACTGGAATTATTATCTAAATTAAGGATAATTTTCGTGCCATTATAAAGACTTTTTATTCCTTCTGTAAGTTATGCCGGGTACCCTCTTGCCTTCATCATTTCCCACAATTTTCTTCTTATCACCTTATCAAAGGCTTTTTCAAGATCTACGAAAGCTAAGTATGTAGGTAAATTGAATTCTCGTCTCTTTTCTATAATCTGTCTCATAGTGAATATGATTCTTGTTATGAAATTAATAGTTTATGTCCCATGTCCACGTACATTGTGAGAATAAACAGGAATACGATATTTTGTATAGCATTTTTAACCGAAATATCGAATTCCTGTTCATTTTCACAATGCACATGGACACGGGACATAAAAGTAAGAAACAAAACAAGAATTCTACAAAATGGACTTAGAACAGTATGGTTCTGGACCATCGATATGTTAATCACGGATGTCGACGATCATCTAGCCAATATAGGGGTGTCATGTGGTTTGCATGTCGATCTCCCAACTGTTGTAGCTGGTTTTGTCAATTTTTAGCCGCTACTTATTGTAACCATCAAAATCCCACAGGATGTTGAGTGGGCACTGGTCCCATGCTGCTAGAAATTTCTGACAAAATATCTTCCCCCTTGGAGACTCGAACCAGCGCATGTTCTATTTTGCTCAGGCCAAAGCATGATGTCCTAAACTACTCGGATACGGCGCAGGATGTAGACAAATATCATTAATTCAAAGAAAATATGGTGCAATATTCAATAACGAACAAACACGTATAACACTATGATGCAATTGTTCATAAGTTTTATAGCCGATTAGTGGCAATAATGTGTTACTGATAAGCAATACGTCCCATAAAATATGTAATAAAATGTTAATTAATTAATTACATTCTACTTTACATAGGGAAAAATGGATAAAATCGTAAGGTTCTCCAAATCATAAAGGTACTTATCAGGTTGTGAAAAAAAAGGGTAGAAGTGCACCTACAATGCAGCATAAATACATGAAATATATATAAACTACCGACTATTGTATATTTAACAGTAGAAATAGTTAAAGGGATCCCACTAAAGGCCTCAGGAGGCCCTTGGGGTAGTAGGAGATTAAGGCTCCCACTTTTTCTGGAAAATCGGCACTTTATGTCAGCCGGGTTGTCAGTCCTAAGTGACGGTCGCCTTTACCCCCAGAACAAGCGTCTGGTACTCATTTGAGTTAGAGGCTGAGTCGACACCAGGGCCAAGTGCCGCCAGAGGGTTTGGGCCAGTTTAAAAATCCTGACCCACCGGGACTAGAACCTTCGACCTTTCGGCTTGTAGCGCAGTGCCATAACCACTACGCTACGGCGTGTCCCAAATTTAATAGTCTTCTCCTTCTTCTTAAACGTAATTTGCAGGATTTTCATCCTGTTTATTTCCAAAATCACTCCTCGGAGGAAGACGTGCTGGATGTACATTCACTGTCTAGCCATCTCTTGGCAGGTCTTCCTCTTTTTCTTCTCCCGTCCATTGGTCTATCTTCTTTAGCTCTTTTTGCAAGCCGGTTTTCTTACATTCTTTCTATATGGCCCTTTCAATATTTTCGTCTATCTATAATAAATTTGGTTATGTCTTGAATATGACATTTGTCCCTAATTTCTGTGTTGTGTATTTTATCAAATAATGTTTTCCCCTGAATAGTTCTTAAGATTTTCATTTGGCATGTGCTTATTATTTGTTTAGTTTTTGTTGTATCAGCTCTAGTTTCTGCACCATATACGATAACTGGTCGAACTATCGTTTTGTATATGCGGGTTTTGCTTTCTATTGACATATGTTTGTTGCGCCAAATTAAATCTTTGATAGATCCTGATATTTGTGCTGCTTTATCAGCTTGTTTCTTTACTTCTTTTATTAAATTTTTAGTGTTTGTTATTAATACACCTGAATAATTAAATTCTGACACTTGTTCTATGATTTTTCTTTCCACTTCTAATTTGCATCTTACTGCTTCTTTTGATATTGTTAAGCATTTTGTCTTATTCGTGTTAATTTCCATATAGTAATGAACTGAAAGTTATAGTGGGACACTGCAAGTAAAAATGAAAAAAAAAATATAAACTAAAAATTAGGTACGATATAGGAACTCTTCCCCTACATGGTAAAGGTGACGCATTAAATTTCAATTAGATACAATTAAAATATACCTTTAAAAGCAATATAACACAGTTACATGCGTCATTTCAAATATTAATGGTTCATGGCCAAATTTATAGATTATAAGTGAGAAACTTCTAGTGAATTAGCATTGCCGAAGTTCGTTTTGAATTTGTCTAAATTTTATAGGAAAGAATTTGTGATAACGATGATGAAAACTACATTATTCTTATCTTATGTTTGTGTTCTACAGATCAGTCTCTGCCATATTAAGAATTACACTGGGTAAGTACAGTAGGCCCATCAGTCGGGCATATCTCAAGTAAATTACCTTATATCCAATAAATGAGAAATTAATTACGCCACATGCAAATTCATGATAAGTATAAAGATAATAGCTATATATACATATATCTTAGGTTTATCATACAATGTATTTTATAAAATAGAAAAAAATTTACAAACATTTTGAAAGCAAGATCTGCGAAATAAAAATGTATTAAATGTATAGCCATTCAATTTTTATCGGCAAATTCGGATATTTACCCTTCTTAATCCATTCGTTTCAGGTTTAAATGTTCGATGCATTTCCTCAGAAACCGGATTTAATTTCCCGTAAATTATATTCTCTATTTTCAGACATTCAAAACAAACAAAACATAATGGTACTTGAGATCACAATAAGGCAAAAACAGATTCCTCTAGTATTCATAATAATATTAACATAATTTTATCCTGCCAAGGGATGTACAAAATATTGCAAAATATATAACAGCAGAGTTAAGCGAGTGTACCTCGTCATCTGAGGCGAAAGGGATAACTGGTCTGTATTTGGAATATTATTTAGTTCTAAAGGTTTCATTATTTTCTATTGAAAATGCTACATATTTAATTATTATGTACATACGTAAACTGTATAAATAAATTATAATGATTTGGATAGCATTATATTTTAATTTCAAAACATTTACTTAAAATTTAGGGTAATTTCTTTAAATAAAAATATTGTTTAAATATGTTTTTCATAGATAAGCCGGCAGTTTTTTTATGATCGGTTCGATCCCCGGTCGGGGCAGTTTTTCTGGGTGAGGTTTATATCGGGGTTTTTCCTCACCTGTAAGACAATTGTCAGGAAAACTTTAAGGCCCAAACGGTCCCCGAAATCATATGGCCATCATCCTTATCATTATCATCATCATCCTTCATCGGTGTGGAAAGCAACGGGAAGCTACGACACCTACAATTCCCTAGTAAAGTTGCAAGCATGAAAATGCTATGACTGCAGTGAAGGACCTGCCTTCGGGCAGAATTACTATGGATGGTAGATCTCTGAGCATTTTCTGAAGAAACTTTACTGTTTCGGAAAATATCGCTATATCGTCGGAAGTGTGTGAGATTGCAGTCATTCATTTCAAGTCCAGAACTATTTCCCCAATATACTTTACGATTTTTTTTTCACAATATACTTGTCAAACGACAAATAACTTCTGTGCATAAAATCTTAAAAATTGGGAATGGCATCATTTCTAATGCTTGGTCTATTTTATTCCAAGATATCGAACAATTCATAATTCCTCAGAAGTAATTTCGAAATCTTGGAAATTGTAGGCCTATGTTTTAGTAGCCGAAAACTTCCAAATTGGGTTTGAATTCACTTAGGCCCTACTTGTACTTGTTCGAGTTTATCTTCAAGCAAAAGGGATATTTCGTTAGTTAAAAAATTACATTCTTTAACATCGTACAGACTTTTACAAAAAAAATAAATAAATAAACACCTAGTTTGAATGTGCGTAGTTTTAAAAATTGGAGTTGTTTACTTGGCCGATTTCAACCCCAAGCAATATCAATGATGATTCAAAGCACCAGTTTTAATCAAAATCCAGTAATTTTTACGAACGATAAGTGAAAACGCAGATGGATTTGCAGATAGCCAGAAGTAGATGCATTTTTTTGACCTGTATGGATAATGTCAAAAAGTCGCTCTTAATGTTAGTTAAAACGCATTTACATAGTACATTTTGGATAAATTAATTGAGTTATTTCTCAGTAACAATCCAATTGCATTTGATTGTCTTAGCAGCACTTTAGTTTTTCTTAACCGTATCAATAAATAAATGGGCTGGTGTCTGGTATTTGTCGGTCACGATTTTCCATACAACATTCTTATGCCACTGTACAATTTAAACCATTTATAATAACGTTTCGTACGATTTTAAACATTTTGGAACCATTCTATAGACATTTCTTACGATTTTTAAATATTTATATAATTACGCGAATATTGTGAATCGAATTCTCCAAACGCGCAAATGCTTAATGTATCATCTGCTAGATGGCTCTCAAATCCGTGTTACCAACATTCGCAATTAATCCCAAATCATATTTCAAGAAATTAACTTCATTTTGTTAGGTTCCGATGGGACAAGTTACCTACATAAGATTAGTTTATAGTTTATGAAATTCTTTGCTTGTAATTTGTTTTGTTAGGTTAGGAAATGGGAAGTTGGTATAAGTTCATTTATTATGAACGTTTGGAAATTTATTTCGAAAGTTGGTGACTGCGATTTGAGAGGCATTTAATGGAAGCTAAGTTAAGCATTAGAGCAACTCGCGCAAGCGCACTGTGATTCTGAAGAACTTGGAAGAATTCATTGGAGTAAGTAATCGACAAATAGTGGACTTTTTACAAACAAACATTTTGATAAGTAAAATAAGTTGTTGTCGACAGGTATAAACTGTACCACGTAAAGCCTTCAGTCAACCAGTATGAAAAGCTTAAACATTTAAATGAAGAAGAGGGTTATGATTTTTGGACACAATACCATGACAGATCCATTGAAATTCTTGTAGCACCTTTCAAACAACGAGAGTTCCAAAGTCTTCTGGATAAGCTCGGAGTTGAAGCAGAGTTGAAGGTTGAAGATTTGTACAAGTCAGTATCAGGTAAAACAATGTCATTCACTTGTTTCCGTGCATTGTCTGAAGTATAGAAACATCAAAAATCGACAACGGTGGTCACAGTACACTTATTTCAAATATCATAAAATTACGTAAACCCACCACATCAGATTACTTACTACTAGGTAAATTAATTATGCAGTTGCTTGAATAAGTCATGTGTTTCAATTATTTTGGAAAATGAACATTTGATTGTTGTTTTATATAACACGAATCACTTTGTCACAAATTTGGTACTTTTAGGCCGGTATTCAGAAACCAATCTTTAGGCAAAGAGCGACTCTTTCTCCCTCTGAATGACGTAGAGAGGGGGAAAGAGTCGCTCTTTGTATAAAGATTGGTTTCTGAATACCATGACCATACTGACGCCCAAGCTGAAAGAATACAAAGACACTTTCAATCATAACGCCCTATCAATGACTATTAAAAGGTGATTTCGCCGGCTATACCCCAAAGAACCGAAGAAGCTGATAATTTCGATCATTTCATTAAAATAATAATATTTCAAAATTTATTTTCCAAATTAAGTTATATATTTTTATTAAATTCACACCACTCTGCTAAGGCTTTTGGTGGTTTCCCTTAGCGCAAAGGCAAATGCCGGAGTGGATCCCTAGATCCCACCAGTAAATTTAATTCCACAACATTTATAAATTCATTAAAATAGGAATATATTAAATTATTTTATAACTTAAATTCATTTTCCAAATTCTAAATTAACGCTAACCAATGATCAGCTTAGCCCGAAAATGGTCGTTTCTCATTGGAGGATGGGAACTCTGGGGGCGTGGTCGGGTGGCCCTTGCCTCGCGGATCGAGATCGACATCCGCGGTTTGTCGCATGCCAACATCTACATCATCAGCGACCAGCAGCAGCAGGAACAGAGAAGCTACAAGCAGCTTTACCCTAGATTCTCCCACCACCTCGTTCAGTCAATCAGGCGGATGATATACTTACTCTGGGGCTTGGAATGCATTAATCGTCCTACAGACATTTTTCAATTACCTCGATATTTAACTACTTGAGCTGAAGAGGGCATTATAAGTCCCTAAAACAGTCTGAAAGTGACAGATTTATTTTCTGCGCTTTCAATTCTACTCCTATCCGGCCTTAAATGCTCCACACTACCTGAGTGGCTACAGTGGCACGGTCTGCTAGGACAGGAATTTTAAACTTTGGAGGACATGAAGGGACCACCACTTTTATGACCACACGTGGACATGGAGAACTTTCCCGAATGAGCGGTGGAGTTATTTTTGATAGCTTCTTTTCATATTTATAATTTTACTAGTTTCTTAGACTACGTCACTCCCTTATGCGGTTTTTGTTCTACATACAAGCCCGGATTTAGTACTTAAGCCACATGGGAATAGTAACATAGATCGGTCTTAAATTAAAAAAGCTAACACATGTTCAGCCAATAGCCCTACTATATTTATCCTAGGTTATTAATAAAATATAAAGGTGTAGCGGGTATCAGATGTTACGATGGGAGAAGCTCAAAGACGATGACAAAAGGAAAGAATATCAGATTAAACTAGAAGAAAACCAGAAAACAAGACCAGTAATAACTAATGATGTAGAAGATAACTGAAAGCTAACTTAACAAGCTATTCTACAGGCATGTGAAAAAGTGTATGGAACAAAATTAGGGATAGAAGGAGTAAAAAGTACCTAATGGTGGATTGTTAAAATGTAAGAAGTTGTGAAGAAATAATAAAATGGCTTGGAAACTATTTTTTTAATATAAAAGATCATAGACATATAGAAGAACACATTAAAAAGCGAAATGATAATAAAGTAGAAATTACGAGGGCAAAAAGGCAATCTCCGAAAGAAGTTGGAGAAAGTGTAAAAGAAAGAATACAAATATGATAAGAATACATTTTGAAAATGTTTGAGGCATCTAAGAGGAAAGTATGGCGTTAAAGCAAAGTAATTAGTTACAAAGATGATCAAAATATATTGAAAACAGTAATCACCTATGTTTTAGAAGTACGGGATTATTATTATTATTATTATTATTATTATTATTAAGATAAGTTTAGAAAATATAGAAGTATGATAGGAGAAGATGAGATAGCAAATAGTGGACAAAATGAAGAAGAAACTGATTTCTGGGATGTTAAGATAGTGGTGGACAAGCTTAACCCTTAAATTCGTAATGTATCCTTTTGGATACATCAGTTGCTTCAGATAATTTAATATTTTAAATAAATCAAAAGAAAACGATAAAAAAGAAACCACTTTAATGTGTGTCTAATTATACAATGTACCTAATAATAATAGTTATACAAGATTCCATTTTCATTGCGGTCCGCCATATTCAAATAAGTAACAGAAGAAATTTGTGTTTTGCCAATTTAAGGGTTAAAGGTGACAAAAGGCAGCAGAAGAAGATGGGATTATCGCAGAAATTATTAAAGTTGATGGTAATATCTGATTGAACAAATGAAGAATCTATGTAAGATAATCAGGAGAGAAGAACATATCCCAACACGTTGGAATCATAATAAAATAACACCAATCCATAAAAAAAGGATAAATATAACTGTGGCCATCTATTGTCTTCCATTTCTTTTCACATAATCGTATCATAAAACTGCCTAGTTTATAACCTATGACTACTTGGAAAATCCTCCCAGTCCATTTTCGAATTACTGCATTCGACATATGATGCAATTTAGAGATCCGACATCTCTCTTTAGGAAGTCCACATCCACTGTCTCAATTATATTTTTATCTTTCCCTGATATTTTCCAACAGCAAAGACCCATATGATAATATTGGTTGCACCACAGTACTATACATCTCGGGTTAATTAATTTGGCGAGGGTTTTTCCTTTATCGCAAGGGTCAAGAAACTATTGAAGATAAAATCCAAGTTTACAGTGTAATAATTTGTTTATCTTTGAGTGAACTAAGGTGAAAGAAAGTAATTTTCGAACGTACAACAATTCAAGGAAACAAACGAATGACATTGTATTTTAATCTTTATTCTGTTTATTTACATAATGCATCTATTTATTTGCGCATTTACTTATTAAGATACTGTGTGATTTGATATTTCTGGAACATTGGCCAAAAAATATTTTGATCCGAGCTATACAATTCGACCTGCTGATAATCAAATGCAAAATCTCATTTGATCATAATAAAAACAAACACTAAATAAAAGGAAGGGAATTATATTAAAGCAGCATTCCCTTAATGCTCGTCAAAAACTTTGTGACTATCATAAGTAATGCCACGAGTAATTTCCAAATTTATCTAGAGGATTTGGAAATCAAGAGTGGCATTTGTTAGGACAATTTAACAAATAAAATTAAGCTGTTTACTCACAACTCACTATTTAAATATAGTTATTTTAAAATAATTATATATTTAATGTAAACGGCGATATTTGAAAACAAATGAGAAATGTTTGGTTATGTTTCATTTGTTCATCACTGCAACTTGATCATATTATTTACTGCCAAATAGGATCGCATATTGTAAGAATGCACCCTAGTGGAGAGGAAATGAAAGATATCAAACTGTATATTATAATCAGCATTATGGGCTATTACTTCATTTTTTTCTGAAACAACTCAGTAAAATCAGTATTTAAAAACACAATTAGTGAACACACAATTATTAACTGCGTAGATCGAAGGAATCTGTCCATTATTTGCTATATTCAACATATTTATTAGAGAGTCAGTCAACTACAAAACAATGCTCTCGCCTGTTCAGAATATTAAAAAGGAGGAGCTTTCTTTATTTTGGTAATCAAAATTGGATAATTATCGAGGTGAAACATGACTGTGATTGGTTGTAAAAGAAAATTCATTGAAACGTGATTGGTCATTGACTCCCATTTGGGGCAAGAGTTAAATACTCATCAAAAGGCTGAATTCAGACTCATGCAAAAAATCGGAGTTAATGACCAATCACGTTTCAATGAATTTTGTTTTACAACCAATGACAGTCGTGCTTCGCCTCGTTAATTATCGAATTTTGATTACCAAAATAAAGAAAGCTTCAATTTTTTAATATTCTGAACAGGTCAGAGCATTATTTTGTAGTGACTGACTCTAACAAATACGTTGAATATAACGCACTACATATTTGATAATTGTGTGATCAATAACTGTGTTTTTAAATACTGATTTTATGGAGTTTTTTCCGAAAAAAATAATAACGTATAATGTTGGTTATAATATACTGTTTGATGCGTTTCAGTTTTTCTCCACTACGATTCATTCTTACAATATTGCGATCCTATTTGGCAATAAATAGTATGAACAAGTTGCAGTGATGAACAAATGAAACATAACCAATCATTTCTCATTTGTTTTCAAACATCGCCGTTTACGTTAAATATATATTTTAAAGTATCTAATTTTAAAAAAAATATTTGTGAATAAACAGCTTAATTTTATTCGTTTAATAGTCCTAACAAATGCCACTCTTGATTTCCAAATCCTCTAGATAAATTCGAAATTACTCGTGGCATTAGCACATGATAATAATTAGGGCTGTCATAAAGGCGAACGGTGGACCAATCCTTATTAAATTCAGCACCTGGGCGTGTGTTAAAGGGAAAGCTAATAATTATAACTTTATGGCGCGCGTCTCAATACTTTTTGATCATATAGTGTATATAACGAACCATAGTGTGGAGCTCTAAGCCATAATGTCAGATACCTAATTGTTCTTAAAATATTACGGATAATTATAATTTTTTAGTCCTATGAAATATAGGGCCTAATACAGTTTTTACTGGACATATAGCTTCGCTTTCTTATCTCATTTGGTTTACAATTATGCTTTCCCACATTTTATCCGCATTTAATTAGCAGCAGATTCTGTGTAACTCGGTAGCATTTAATTAATTATTAGAGTCTTAATTAGCTTCTGTAATTTAATTTCAGGCATTTTGTGAAAGTCCAAATGGCGGAGAAGAAAAAACAACGAAGTGAACCAGGCATGTCACCATTTGACCAGTACCTTGATTATCAACAGGTAAAACATTTAGTAGTTATTTAACATTTTCCAATATTGTTATTTTAACACAGTTCCAATAATGGATCATATTATAATATTATAATGATATTGTGAAAAGAAAAATTAATGTCTGAAGCAGGAATCGAACCGTGGACCTCTAGTTCTTCAGACTAGTGTGCAGCCCACTACACCATTCTAGACCTGGCACAAACATTAACAATTCTTTGCACATATACAAATCTATAATTCTCGTTTCGTCCGCTATCAGGTAGGTGACACCACCATCGCCAACGGCCGGCTTCGTTTAGAAGTATCTATATTTGAGAATTTTATACCACCACTTTTATAAGCAGGCCGTTGGCGATGGTAGTGTCACCTACCTGACAGCGGACTAAACGAGAATTATAGATTTGTATATGTGGAAAGAATTGTTCAAGTTTTGTGCCAGGTCTAGAATGGTGTAGTGGGCTGCACACTAGTCTGGAGAACTGGAGGTCCACGGTTCGATTCCTGGTTCAGACATTAATTTTTCTTTTCACAATATAATTATAATATTTAGTAGTTACCAAATCATTAAGTTTTGAATGCAATTTAAGAGCAAGTGCGACTCCGTGGGCAAGTGATTAGACACCCGTACTCAAGTTCTGGGTCCCGAGTCCGAATGCCGAATAACCGAGGATTCGCTTTACAGTTTTATGAAGAATATTCATAAAACAGGCCTGATAGATTAATTTTATAATATCTAGTTTAACCGACCTGATCTTGAAGTATTTTCTGTCACTAACTAGCAGATTAAAATACATTAAATAATCTATTTTCAGTGAACTTAACAGAACTTATTTACTTCTAAATTCGAAAACAGTAGACCTATTCACTTTTCCTTGAGGCTGAGTAAACTGTGTGCCGGCCGCGGTGGACTAGTGATTATTTCCTTGCCTCTGGTCCCGATGGTCTCGGGTTTAAATCCGGCCGGGGATTCAGCGCACTTTGTTTATAATCATTAGGATTTGTCTTTCTATTTATTATTGGAGGCTTAACAGATGACTTTTTTAGGATGGAAAAATACAAGTCCCAGGTCAGAAGATTTTCAGGCTCGTAAAACATCCTTCAGCCTAAATAAAAGAGGCCTTCTTCATCCTAGCAAGACGTCTCATTGGGTCGGTGTGTTGACCGCATACAATTCATGACATCTTTTGGTAAATAAGCGGAATTTAATTCATTTGGTCAAAAAAAAAAAAACCCTAACAAAGGAGAAGCTAAGTGCTAACAGTGGTCTGTTACGCCATTGTAGATAGATAGATATATGAGAGTACAACCTGTCCATGACTTATATCAAGAAAAAATCAGTAGTGTTGTAGGGAAATGAATCCAGGAACCCCGTAATACCGTATATGTTGATCATTGTATACATTAGTGGTCTGCTTTCCTTGTTAGTTCCTTTATATATACATATAAGGGCCTCATGAGGTCTGTAATGGGAATACTTTATTTTATATCGATGTTATAATTAAATTTTTGACATTGAGCAATGCAAGTTTAAAATATGATAAGAAAAATAAATGCTTTGACGGTATTTGAACCCGGATCTCTGGATTGATACTGCAATCCGCTACTAATTACGCTACCAAGCACATCTTGTACAAACAATTATTTGTCTTTATATATATATTTTTTTTCTCTCTCTCTCTCTCTCTCTCTCTCTCTCTCTCTCTCTCTCTATATATATATATATATATATATATATATATAATGTTTGTACTAGACATGCTCGGTAGCGTAATCGGTAGCGCACTGGGATATAAATCCAGAGGTCCGGGTTCAACTCCCGTCCGCGCATTTATTTTTCTTATCATGTCATTATTTATATATATATATATATATATATACACACTACAGCAATTCTGCCCGAGGGCAGGTCTATCACTGCAATCATAGGATTTTCATGCTATGCTTTGCTGCTTTACTAGGGAATTATAGTGTGGTAGCTTCCTGTTGCTTTCCACACACACGCACGCACACACACACACACACACATATATATATAAAGAAAAATAAATGTTTGTACTATATTTGATTGGTGACATAATTGGTAGGACACTGGACTATCCAGAGGTCTGGGTTCAAATCCTGTCCAAGAATTTATTTTTCTTAAAACTTTTTAATCCGGAACATGCATAATGTGGAAATCTGTCCAATGCGAACAAATGTATTGGTCCCGGCGAAATAATAGTAATTTTACGTGTATTTATTTTGTATAAAACGGTTTTTGTCCAACGCGGAAACGGAAGGGTATTTATACACAATTCATGAAAAAAATGTTTATAAGGCGGAAAGACAGAGAAATAAATTAATTTCCACTTCATTGAATTCCCGTAAGGCGAAATAACAATAAGGGATGATTTCTGCCGCCGGGTGAAGTAGATTTTCTACCTGTATCTGAAATTTTCTTTCAGCCTCACTGCACCCGTTATGCGAAATACAGGTTTGTTTAACAAATATTTGGTGTGTGATATCTGTCTTACAAGTAACTAGTGCACTGTAAAATCTTGAATTGGTTTAAGATCCGAGACCGATTGTGTACGTCTCTTTCACAGGTAGCGTTCTGAATTTCCGGAATGAAGATAGCTAAATCGTATGTATCATTGTCATTAAACGAAAAAGTGAAAGTGATTGAAGATAAAGAAAAACAAACTCTCAGTACGTGAAATAATGACTAAATTTAAATGTGAAAAAACCCAAGTTTATGAGATTTTAAAACACAAAGAAAAAATAATTAATGAATGGATGCAAGGGAATGATCACATGAAGAGGAAAGCAAAAATAAATAAATAAATAATAAATACAATAAATGAAGAAATCAAGAAGTAGTGCGGGAGTGTTTTACAAGTACACAATAAAAAATCTCCAAATTTCCGGACTGATGCTACAAAGTCAAGCTCTAAATGTAGCTACACCCCTAGAGAATAACGATTTCAAAGGCATCTTCAGGTTGGCTGTATAGTTTTAAAAGAGACACAATGTAGTGTGGAATGAAATTTGAGGGAAATAAAAACGATGTGGACGAAAGTATAGTTAGTGAGCGGAAACCGAAACTGCATACTTTAATTTCAGAATACGCGCCTAAGAAGCATTTTTAACGCTGACGAAACTGACTTTTTTTTTTGCGCGTTACCGTCCAAATCGTTCGTACATACTATACTTCACTTTTCAACAGCAGCGGAACTACAATTAATCCAAGGTACGTAAAAAAAGACATGTACGGTACTCTATATTCAAAGATTGGTTAATATTTTTTTGTTTTTTTTTATAACGCGGAATTTTCTCTAATGTGGAAAAGAAAATTGATCCCATGTGATTCCGCTTTGAACAAGTTTTACTGCACACACACACACACACACACACACACACACACACACACACACACACACACACACACACAAACACACACACAAACAAACACACGAACACACAAACACACATACACACAACCACACAAAAACACACAAAAAACACACGCACGAACGCACGCACGCACACACACACACATACATATATATATACTTATTTTTGTAATTAAAAATTAAATTTGCTCGAATTTCAGATGTGTAATTATACGCAGAGCCTTCAAGAGAAGTATCCAGGAATAATAAACGTATCGAGTTTTGGAAAGTCGTACGAGGGTCGGGACCTACAGGTTGTACGTGTAACCCGCTGTAAGAATCATTGTCCTGTAATGTTAATAGAGGCGGGGACACACGCAAGAGAATGGATAGGACCAGCTACTGCACTGTATATAATACATCAGCTAGTGGAGAATAATACAAACAACAATCTGGTGAACGGACTGGACTGGAGGATCATTTTTCTGCTGAATCCCGATGGATATGAATATTCCCGCAACCACGTGAGTGAGAGAAATATACAATGTGTCCGACTTCAACTTAAAATAAAATAAACACTTATTCTTCTTCTTCTTCACATCACGGGCTAGGCAAATTGCCTGTTACGTCTCACGGTTGTTCTGCCCATATTTCACTGGCCTTCCTACATTCCTTGAATCTCTTAGCTTGTAGTTAAATGCTGCTTTTGGTAATCTTGTTACATTCATTCTTTCTACATGTTTAACCATTTATTCTATATTCTTTATCATTCAATGGATATATATTTAACTCTGTTCTTATATCTTCATTCTTCATCTGATCCAATCTTGTGCAGCCTTTTGTTCTTCTAAGAAAGTTAATTTCTACACTTTGTATTCTACTTTGTAATATTTTGGTCATTACCAAAGTTTCACTTCCATAAAATAATGCAGGAACTGCCAATGTTTTATAAAACTTCAATCTAGTATCTCTTCTTGATTTGTTCTTTAATGTCTTATGTATAGTTCTGCATATCATTGAAATTCCGATAGTTTCACATTTATGACTCTTTCAGTTTTTGTGTTAATAGTAAAAAAAAAAAAAGAAATTGCACTGGAAAAGTCTTATCTTTGCTAGTTTTTGTATAGTAGTGTTTAAGTTTAAGTTGATATTTTGCAAGCAATTGCCACCTTGAAATTACTAAAATATTGCACGAGATACGAGTCTTCTAGTGCATTTTTTTTCTCAACAATGCCTTTATCTTTTTTTTTATTTTTGTGGCTTAATCTGTGCGAGTAATGGATAGCGCATGTGCTGTCACTGTAGATGCCTAGGTCTGGATAATGTTCGTATGCTGTGGAGACAACAACTTAACTGACCGCTATGGTCATTAAAGTGATACAGGACGGATCTACTGTACTATACCGTATTCGGCCTTAGTTTATGTTGTACTGTAAACAAAGTCACAAAAGGTATCCTTCCGCAGTCACCTGTGATTGGTGGAGCGATGGTACTAATTTACACGCCTTCTGATGTTTAACAAATTCAACACGAGCGGTCATGTAAAAATAACTTTATTTCCCTCTTCGTCAACTGACATGCGCGAATTGGTGTTATATTTAAATTTATATAAATTTATGCTTACTGTTCACCATTGTCATTTTTTTCATGTTATATTGTGTTTTATTACTTTATTATTATTCTTGAGATAATTTTGTTCATACATAGTAGTTATATAAATTGTAGATTGATCAAGGAACTATGTTTTCATCTGCCGCTGGACAACGATGTCATTAGGTTCATGTGGTCAATGAAATGTGCTTCTGTTTACATTACAACATAAACTAAGACCTAAACCTGTATAGGTAAGACTTATCGATAGTGTTACAATCTATATATCAATGATAGCATGGAGGACATACCTGTCTGAACAGGAAGCCTCGTACCAATTCAGATAAACATGCAAAATGTGAAGTTCCTGGTGCTGTCATGGAAGACATTCGTGTGTCCTTCCAACACAGTCTACTATCGCGAACAAAACACCAGTAACGCTGTCAAACACAGAAGGAAAATATAATAGTCGAGGCCAGCGGTTCCCAAACTTTATAGACTCGCGAACCCCTTCCACAACGATCTGAATTGGGTGAACCACTGACTTACATAGAGTAGACATGCACAAAATTTAATTAAAGCAAAAGGTTTAATAGTCTTAAATTAACTTAACCCTTAACGGTTAAACGAAAGTAACTCTAGTTACGGCTTAAAAGTGACACAACGTGTAGGTCTAGTTGTAGCGGAATCAAACGCATTCCTAACGTTGTTACACAACTGCAAATCAGGCATTCGCGGTAAATATTAATTTATTGTGGAAAAAAATGTGATAAATTCCCGATGTTACACATATGCAAAAAGGGCTATAATTCTTTTTTTTTTACAATTGTAATGTATTTATTTATGCACGCAATTTTTTTCAATTTCTTCTAAGTTCTACATAACCGCGTTCTTCGTCAACAGAGGGCATTCCGGAATGATCAATGATAAGAAATGGCAAAACTAATTTATTTTGTTTGGTTAAAATGGCGTAAGTTAGTGTAGATCGAATTAGTTTATTGAAATAATAAGTAAATTATTTACTTTGTTATGTAACAAATCATGTGCTAGTGTACATCCATGTTTAATGGCAAGTTTGGAAATGTATCGCGAATGTTGGTTATGCTAACTGCACAGATAGACCTGACATCAATGGAGCAAGATTACTAACCTTGAGATTACAATTTTATTATTACAAAGCTGCAGAAATTATGGAAACAATAACAGAACTAACCTCGAAACCCGCCATTACGGAAACGTTTTGGCGAACTCCTAGAAATATTTTGCGAACCTCCTGGGTGGGAAAACGAAGGTCTAGGTTATTGGTTGGAAGTACCGTGCGTCCCACTCCCAACCGGGCCGGCTATAATCTCATGCTCAATCACTTCGCAGCTCACTCACGAGTATTATCTGCACGCTTATCGAAATGATTTTAACAATTTTGTAGAAGCATTTTTTAATTGCTGTCTATATGGAATAAAAATCTGCAAATATACCTATTGATTTTGGGGTAACAATAGTTTGATTTATTATATATTTAAGTCGTAACACTTTACTTTAGCAATTTGCACTTTAGAACAATGACACGGTATACAGCTCCCGCTGTTAGTGATGATAAAAGTAAAAGTGGAAAATAAAGCCGCAAGTCTGACTGATGTCCTCATCCTCTGGATCCGGGTTCAATTTTCGGCTGCACCATAGATTTTAATTCACGTCCCTGAAATGGATATTTGATTACAGTTATTTTGTCATGACGTGCTGTTCCCTGTTGCGGGTTACCTTTATTCTACGTTCTTGCACAATTCGCTCATAGCAGTGTTGTAACTGTACTCTAGAGAAAAAGAAAAGTATCGTAAACCAATGTAACAATTTCGCCATTGGTCTTCGGATACTTGATTGATGTTAGCCGTGTTATCAAATGTGTTTAAAGTATCTGAAAAATAGCTAATTCTTACACTATGTTACGTCATGGGGCAATGTTACGATTAATTATTTTTTCCTATAGGCCTATTTCAACTTTTGTGAGAACATTTTCAAATATTTAAGTCGGTCCTGGTGAGCTAGTGATTTCTGTGCTAGTCTCTGGTTTCGATCTTTCCGATTTCAAACTCGACTGGGTCGATAGATTTTTTTTTCAAAGTATAAAAATTCCGAGTATGGCTTCCTTCGGAAGATAAGTAAATCCGTGGATCTCATGTCATATACAAGGTGTTTCAGAATAAATATTACAGACTTCTAGGGCTTGTAGAGGGGACTTAGTAAATAAAGATTTGATAAGGAAAACATGCCCGGAAACGTACATTTCGCTGTAAAAATAGGTTTGAAAATCGAAACACAGTTCGTGTCTTGTGTTTCAGAATAAGTATTACAGACTTCTAGGGGTTGTACTACAAGTGTAGTTCTACGTGGCGACCATGTTGTTCGTTTCACAAAGTGTACCTGCGAAGCATGTTTTCATACACACGCTCCACAATACCTGGTGTGTGCTCAATAATTTCTGCAAGAAGATCTTCCGAATATACAGGTGTAGTACAACCCTAGAAGTCTGTAATACTTATTCTGAAACATAACCAGCCCACTGTGTTTCGATATTCGAGCTTACTTTAATCGAAATGGTACCTTTCCGGACATAGGTTCCTTATCAAAACTTTATCTGCGAAGTCTCCTCTACAACCCCTAGAGTTATGTAACACTTAGCCTGTCCAGTGTACACACTATTTACAACACGAAGTTGTATTTTCAAGCCTGAAATAAGAAGCCTCTAAGCATATTTTGGCGGCCCTTTCAAATCCAGATTTGAACTGCGACTCTAGTGGCATTATCTGTTATAGACAGTAATTAAATGTAATAATAACTAATAGCCAATCCGGCCTTTGCTTTGAGATGAATCAGTAGTAATAGATGTCCCCTGACCGCGTTACGAGGGTAAGGATAATGACAGGTCTGCTGTCTCAGAGCATCTATCCATGCTCCTCTAAGTATTAACCCCTTTAGAGAGGGTTGCTGCTTCCGCCCCTTGAGCCGTTGTGATGATCGCCTGGTATCACGTCGCCTCGTAGACCGTTGCAGACTTCTTGGTCGATGTCAACCTTCTGGCCGACGTCTCCCACGTTGCGGACTATTATTAGTTTCCTCTCACCTCTAACCAATTGGGAAGTTAGCAAAGCTAAACTTCCCCGATTTGGTCGTCTGGTTCATTGAGTACTCGGCGCCCCCACCACGTCGAGGTGATAGTCCACGATGATATAAGAACAGAAAGTAATATATTTAATCTCTGTGAAAGAATAAAATACTATCAAAATGCTTACCTTCAGCATGTATTACGAATGAACGAACATCGCATACCAAGAAGAATGTATAATTATAAACCAAAAGGGAGAAGATTATTGGGAAGACCATTGAAGAGATGGAAGAACCAATTCGATCTATAATGAGATCGGAACAGGCCCGTGGGCTTAATCCTTGTTGTTGATGATGATGAATAACTAATAGCTACTTGAATTATGAAGTAGCGAAATCCGATTTCCTTTTTTCAAGCGCGACAGCCTAGAAGGCCCTTGGCCTACCAGACGGCTGCTGCCTCACATCCACATGTGTTGATCACAGAGGTAGACTGTCATCTAGCCAGTATAGGGGTGACATGTGGTTAGAATGTCGGGTCTCCTAGCCGTTATAGCCGGTCTTCTCAATCTGGAGTCGCTATTTATTGTAGTTACATGCTGGGTGGACACCGGTCCGTACTGGCCGAAAGTCCATGAGAAAATTTCTTCCCCCATGGTGACTCGAACCAGCGCAAGTCCCGTAGCTATGCGCCAAGGCCTCTTGCCTTAACCACTCGCGGGACAGCGATAAAGGGAGGTGAAACTAAGACTAGGAAATTGTGCTGTGAAACATCACCTGTCATCACCCAGCCTCTGGTATGGAATATTGCACTCTGGGTTGGTCTTCATCGCTGTCACGCCGTGGACTTACTGTTATTATTAACAATATTAATTCTTAACAATAGTACTCATATAAAATGCACAGAAATAACAGAGTATAATAAATTATTTGAGAATAATGAAATAAACATAAATAGGTTTAATGACGGTTTTAGACATTTAGATCTAGATTTCATGTTTTATATTTCCTTGAACAATAGAGTCGACTAAATATTCGACTAACAAATTGGAAACTTTTTGGACCAAAGAGAGATGAACAGACAGGTGGATGGAGAAGACTACATAACAGTGAACTGCATGGTCTTTATAGGAAGCCAGATATAGGTCTAATAAGAACAGATGTCTCGTAGACTGTGATGGGCGGGATATGTGGCACAAATGGGGAAAGAAAGACGTACATGGAAGCTTCTTGTAAGAAAACCAGAGGGAAAACGCCCATTGGTAAACCAAAAATGAGATGGGAGAATAACATTAACTATGATTTGAGGGAAGTAGATTATACAGGGAATGATTGGAAAACATTAGCTCAGGATAGGGATGTATGGAGATCTTATGTCCGCGCGACTATGAACCTACGGATTCGATAGTGCCAGTGAGTTAGTTAGTATTCATATAAAATGCCAGAAATAACAGAATATAATAAACAAATTATTTGAGAATAATGAAATAATCATAAATAGATTTAATTCCGGTTTTAGACATGTAGATCTAGTTTTCATGTTTTATATTTCCTTGAACAATAGAGTCGGTTAAATATTCGACTAACATCTAAATGAATAGTTTGTTTTTAATTAAAGTATATTAAAAATAATAAATTTCCCAACTTATTTTATCACTTCATGCAACCATAACGTAACATCAAACTACGGACTCTTCTCTTTGTTTCACTTTATGTAAGGCGATTATAAATAAATAAATAAATAAATAAATAAACGAATAAATAAATAAATAAAAGTACAATAAAACAATATTTTACAGGACCATGTGTGGAGAAAAACACGATCAAAACAAGAGAATGGCTGCTTTGGAGTTGATGGCAACAGAAATTATGACATCCATTGGGCAGGTAACCATATACAATACAACAATAAATCATTTATTTTAATATTCTGTCCAGTGTTTAAATGTATTGTAGATCTAAAAAATGCAAATAAAATACGTATGTACTAATAAAAAGCTTCCTTATAAGGAAAGTGAATGTAAAAAAAATTAATTCAGTTACAGAAGCTGTATATTGCTATGTAGTGGGTGTTCCGCTTATAAGTAATAAACAAAAGCTGTAACTTCTGAACAATACGAATCTAAAGATGCTAAAAAGAGTTAAAACTCAAAATTGTTTTTACCTTACGTCCCATAAACCTCAACGTGTTTGCCATTCAATCTCGACCCATTTAAAAATCGCTCTAGCGGACTCATTTTTCGATGTTTCACAACGAAATTTATTATATCCAATTAAAATAAACCGAAGTACGTATTATCCAAAAATGAGCTAAATATGACAATTAGAATTTGGGGTTTATTTGAAATCCGAAATTAAAAACTGACTAAACGACTGGACCGATTTTGATGAAAATTTTTGTGTGTGTTTGAGTGGGTACCTGGAGGGTTTAGATTCACGTATGGACCCGGCAGATGGCGCTGTGACCGGATTATAGTATTTGTTTATGTCAAATATGTAGTCATCAGCATTACCGACATATTCCGCGCGACTACAATGTGACGTCATAATGCATGCAAGCTTCTTGAGCCACCAGATGACATCAAATAGTTTTTTTTTTTGCAAACTTAACAATTAATGAATTTTACGGTAAAAATGCAACTTAAATTTGTATCCTCCGGCTATGACACGAGAATTGAACGTTTGGGCAGGACGTCTGCCGGGTCCGCTAATCTAACACAAAAAAAAAAAAAAGAAAAAGAGAATGATGGAATACGGTATAATATAAATAACAATTATTGAATTAAAATTTTTAAATTATTTTAATATTTGTGTACTCAGAAGTCGGCGCGGTGACCACGAAACCATGTTCTAGTACATACCCTGGACATGAACCTTTTTCCGAGAATGAGACCAGAGCTTTGAAGAACTATGTGTTGGGTTTGAAGGGAAAAGCGAAGTTCTATCTCAGCCTTCATTCTTATGGCAACGTAAGTAAAAATTATTGGCTGTATTTAAAGAAGTAAGGTATTTCCTGGATAAGCTAAATTATTATAAGCTTATTATATTGAATTAATGTCCACCGCTGTGGTCTCGAGGTAGCGTGCTGCCTTGTCACGCAGCGGGTCCGGGTTCGATCCCCGGCCGGGGCAGTATTTCTGGGTGAGGTTTTTATCGGGGTTTTTCCTCACCTGTAAGACAAATGTCAGGAAAACTTTAAGGCTCAACGGTCCCCGAAATCATATGGCCATCATCATCATCTTTCTCATTATCATCGTCATCATCATCATCCTTCACCGGTGTGGAAAGCAACGGGAAGCTTCCACACCTACAATTCCCTAGTAAAGCTGCAAGCATAGCATGAAAATGCTATGATTGCAGTGAAGGACCAGCCTTTGAGCAGAATTACTATGGATGGATGGATACTGAATTATTTCATTTATTTCGTTTATTTAATTTAGACTAACACAGTTTAAGAGCATTTTCCATGCCTGGCTATAATAATCGTGATTTAAGACGTAGTTGTGGCTATAATTTACAAATAAATTAAATTAATAAACAGGGATTAGCCTATTAGCAAAGCCCATCCCAAGTAATCATCACCTAAATAAACACCTTCAATATTTGCAATGAAAATCACTGTCAATACCAGTCCGTTGTCGATGTTTTCTTAGTATTCCAAATTGGCCAGTTGAAACGGTCCCTGGAATAGAATTGTGTGTGTGTTTTTTTTTTTCATCATTTGACACGCTTATCTTCCCACTTTTTTCTTGCTTCATGTTGCTTAATTGTTCTGATATCTATATTACGTAAAGCCATTTTTTCTTATTGCTCGTTGATCAGTGGGCCCGATATAACACACACTTACAAGCAACGTATTATATTAACTTACAGAGTTCTTTAATTGCTTCTTCTTTTCGAAAAGTTTGAATCTTCTTCTTCTTAAGCCCTTTCCTTCCCTGTGCAGGGATTAGGACGCTCTTTAATGGGCACTTATTGATCATGCCACTTTAGTTACAATAATTAATAAATGTTGATAATTCATAGAGGGATATGAATATTATTATTGGTTAATTATTACCATGTCCACCAATGTGGTCTCGAGGTAGGGTGCTGCCTTGCGGTCGGGACAGGCTCCTGAGTGAGGTATTTTTCGGGGTTTTACCTCACCTGTAAGACAAATGTCAGGATGCTTAGGGCCCAACAGTCCCCGAAAGTCATCCGGCCATCATCATTATCCTTATCATTATCATCATCATCCTTCACATGTGTGGAAAGCAACGGGAAGCCATTACACCTATAATTCCCTAGTAAAGCTGCAAATCATTCCATGGAAATGCTATGATTGCAGTGAAAGACCTGCCTTCGGGCAGAATTACAATGGATGGATGGAAATAAGATTACAAATATTTGAGAATAAAGTACTTAGGTAAATGTTTGGACCAAAGAGAGATGAACAGGTGAATGGAGGAAACTACATAACAATGAACTTAATGGTCTTTATAGGAAGCCAGATATAATAAGAACAGTTAAGTCTCGTAGACTGCGATGGGCAGGACATGTTGCACGTATGGGGAATGAAAGACTTGCATGGAAGCTTCTTGTAGGAAAGCCAGAGGGAAAACGCCCAGTTGGTAGACCAAGAATGAGATGGGAGAATAACATTAACTATGATTTGAGGGAAGTAGATTATACAGGGAATGATTGGAAAGTATTAGCTCAGGATAGGGATGTATGGAGATCTTATGTCCGCGCGGCCATGAACCTACGGGTTCGATAGTGCCAGTGAGTAAGTAAGTATATATCACGCTTACTTAACCATTGATGTAAACGAATGATAGGGGGTCGGTCTAGCGCCTCGATAAAACATCATCTTTCAGAAGGTTTTACTCGATGGGAAAGGGTCGACAAATTTTGCTCAGAGGCCTTTTTATTCAGGCTTGTGGTTCTTTTATGAGGCTGAAAATCTCAGACTCGGGACCCACGGCTTAAGGTCCCTCCCGCAGGATTTGTTTCTTGGATTTTTCCATTCTAAAAATCCTTCGACCACGGCCGGATTTGAACCCGCGTCCTTCGGCACTAGAAGGCAAGGAATACAACTAGGCCTCCGCGGCCGAAAGTTTGGGAGTTAAGTTAAACACTTTAAACTCTGGCAGATTCATTATATTTCATATTATTTTAACTTTTATATTTTTGCAATATTATTGTTAGATTCATATTTCGTGTTTATTTATGTAATTACATTTTTATGTTTAATTTACCGGTATATGATTTAGCTCTTCTTCCATTTCGTGCTGACGCTGCTGTCCCTCAGGCTAGCCTTTCTCCATCTAGGTCATTACCTTTTCCATGCTAAGTCTTCCACTGCTTAATGTTGTAATGTCCTGTTGAGAGGAGGTTGTTCTAGTCGGTTATATGGGTTTAATAATGAAGATATCATCATTACTTTGCGTGGTAGTTTATGGTCACGTGTAGCTACTGCAGGTCGCTATATAGCAGACCCGAGATACTTCCTTCGTGTGGAATTCATACTTTGTGTATGCATAGCAGAGCTGCTCGTACAACAAAGACAGTGTCTTGGGAAACATTTCAATGATAGCAAAGCTACATTACATTAATTAATTATAGGAGAACGACCATTACAAATGGAAAATATTTTGACTATTTAACACATGCCGCAAATGGTAGTCAATGACCATCACATTTCAATGATTTTTTATTTACAACCAATCACAGTTGTGTTTCGCCTCGAATGTATCAACTGAAGTTTATCGTAAGTAATGCCACGAGTGATTTCCAAATTATCGATAAATTCACGACTCACGAAGTGAGGAGTGAATTTATCTAGAGAATTTGGAAATCAAAGAGTGGCATTTGTTAGGACTATTTAACGAATAAAATTAAGCTGTTTACTCACAAATCATTATTTAACTATAGTTATTTTAAAATATTTACATATTTAATGTAAACGGCGATGTTTGAAAACAAATGAGAAGCGATAGGTACGCTTCTACTGCTTCTTTTGTTTATCACTGCAACCAAATCATACTATTTATTGACAAAGGAACAAAAGGAGGAGCTTTCTTTAATATGGCAATTATAACACTGATAAATATTTTGTGAAACACGACTCTGATTGGTTGTAAAACAGAAATCATTGAAACGTGATTGGCCATTGAGTCCCATTTGGGGCATGAGTTAAATAGTCATATTAAAGAAAGCTCATCCTTTTTAACATTCTGAATAGGTCATAGCATTATTTTGTAATGACTGACCCTCGAAGAAATGCGGCTACCAGATTGTATATATAGTGCATGAATGCCAGCAGATAGCGCATGCGGGAGATAATATAAAACATTTGTAGCAATTGATTATAACACAAAAAACACTGTTTGCACTTTCTTAAACGAATTATTTTCCAGAAAATGACGTTGCAAAAAAATATAATTGACATATTTACATCATAGGACATCAGAAATGAATTAATACCTATAATGTTGGTTATAAATTTCTCCACTAGGGTGCATTGTTACAATATTGCGATCCTTTGGCAATATATAATATGATCTGGTTGCAGTGATGAACGAAAGAAGAAAATTAAGCGTACCAATCGTTTCTCATTTGTTTTCAAACATTAAATATATAAATATTTTACAATAACTATAATTAAATAATGATTTGTGAGGAAACAGCTTAATTTTATTCGTTAAATAGTCCTAACAAATGTCATTCTTGATTTCCAAATGCTCTATAGATAAATTGGAAATCACTCGTGGCATTACTTATGATAAAAATTTAAAAAATCAATTTTTTATTCAATGTCCCAGGTTGTTATTTTGACATTTCTGGTGTTTTCTCCTGTCATTTGTGTAATTGTAACCCACTTCTGAGGTTGGGGCGCTTGGAACGCGGGGTTACATTGCCCCGATGATACGATGAATGATGATAATGGTGCGCCAGGAAAGTCCTCAATCCTAAACTTAATCTGAGGCGAATATGAATGTTAATGATGATTATGATGTTAGAGGACCGTTTGGGCCTTAAAGTTTCCTGACATTTGTCTTACAGGTGAGGAAAAACCCCGAAAAAGAAAACTCACCCAGGAAACTTGTCCCGACCGTGATTTGAACTCGAACCCACTTCATGACAAGGCAACACGCTACCCCGAGACAAAATGCTCCAAAAAACAGCTGCTGAACTAGAATTGAAACGTGTTAATCCATAAAAATTGAGAAATATTCTGCACGAAACAATTTTCTGTACTCTTACATCTACAAGAAACCCCTACAAAATAAGGAAAACACACAAAAAAAAGTGGGGGGGCTTTGTAAAGGTTACAGTAACTATGATTTCTGGAAGAAAATCTTCTTCACAGACGATAGTAAATTAAATGTTTTAATTAAATCGAAAAGAAGAGGGACAGTGTACAGGAAGCATTGCAAATTAGAAAACAAAATTATCTACAGTTGCTGTTAAATCGGTGGGGCGAAGTTGAAGTTTGGAAATACATGAGTGCAAAATAAGTGTTGTGACAAATTTGTATTACATTGATAGTACAACATTTCCCGTCTCCCTATTTCATTATCATTTGTAACACATGTCATACGCAGGCTAGTCCACTGTTATTATATCTGGTTTCCCACAATGATTATGGAAGTCAATGTTTTCTTTGGAATAAACAAAATAATACAGGGCTACTTCTATGTAATTTTAAAGCAAAATAGAATGCCGACAATTTCTATGAATATGTAAATAACTTAGGATTTATATGTTGCAGTATATACTTCTACCTTGGGGATACACCTCCGAGAAGCCTGATGATATTGAGTTGTTGGTAAGTAAATATAACTTCAAATTTAGAGATCTTAACTAAGATACTTTTATACCTAATTAATTGAAATCTGAATTTCAATTTGTTACAGAAAGATTTGGCTGAAATTGTAGGAGACAGTTTCTCGAAAAATAACACGTATTTCATAGGAAGTCCTCCTGAACTTCTGTGTAAGTAAAACTGATTACAATTTTGGAAAACGTAGTTTGAATCAAATAAGTCTATGAATGTTTACCTTATAATTTTTATTATTCTTTTCTTTCCATTAAGAGTTTAACCTCTCATGTTATAAGTACTTCTATGTGCCACACAAGGACATGAAGGGTCTCCCCGATTGAGAGATCAGCTCAATACCAGGGCTTCCCCCGAGACACACAACACACCAATCACACATACACATTGATATTAAATTTGATTATTCTTTACAAATACAAACTATTTAGGTTTATTATATAATTACTAGTCTACTGCTGTGGTCTCGAGGTAGCGTGCTGCCTTGTCTCGCAGCGGGCCCGGGTTCGATACCCGGTCGGGGCAGTTTTTCTGGGTGAGGTTTTATCAGGGTTTTTCCTCATCTGTAAGTCAGATGTCAGGAAAACTTTAAGGCCCAAACGGTCCCCGAAATCATATGGCCATCATCATCATCCTTCACCGGTGTGGAAAGCAACGGGAAGCTACCACACCTACAATTCCCTAGTAAAGCTGCAAGCATAGCATGAAAATGCTATGATTGCAGTGAAGGACCTGCCTTCGAGCAGAATTACTCTGGATGGATGGATATAATTACTAGTGATATTTCTTAATTATTACATTTAGTTTTTTTGGATTTTATTAATTACTTAACTCAGGATAATGTGGTTAATTAATTACATATCAAGTTATTAACCATTAATATCAAATTAGTTAACCTGAAACGATAACATTCGCTGATGATTTGTTCAGAATATCCATTTTCCTACAAGTATGTTTCATGTTCCTCTATTATTTCCCAAACATGCTACATGTCCTGTCCATCGCAGTCTACGAGATTTATCTGTTATTAAATCTGTTTTCCCATAAATATCCTGCCTCACTTTTTTTTTTCGTCTTGCTTTATTCTCCAAAATTCTTTCTAAGCATTAACACTAGAATTTTTTATCTTATCTTTAAGTAAGAGAATATTATTGTTCTTTTTCTAGCTCTACAGCCCTTTATGGGCCCTGGCTCCTGTCAAGACAGTCTTCCACACATCCCTGCCCAATGCCCTCCTTCTCCATCCCTCTCTCAGGTCCTCTTATACTCCATCCATCCACCTCAGCTTCGGTCTTCTTCTTCTTCCTTCATCTGGTCTCAGTAGTTTAAGCTTTCTAGTGGTATTCTCCTCCTCCATTCTCATTACATGACCCACCCATCTCAATCTGCCAATTTTAATAACATTTACAATATCTGGATGTGAGGAAATCATATGGTCATCATCATCATCCTTATCATCACCATCCTTCATCGGTGTGGAAAGCAATGGGAAGCTTCCACACCTACAATTCCCTAATAAAGCTGCAAGCATAGCATGAAAATGCTATGATTGCAGTGAATGACCTGCCTTCGGGGCAGAATTACTATGGATGGATGGAATAAAAATTGTAGATTTCATCATTATATCTTATCCGCCATATCCCGCGATCATTTATAGATCCCAAGATCTTCCTCAGGATTTTCGTTTCAAAGATTCTCAGTCTTTCTTCATTATCTTTACTAAGTGTCCACCATTCGCTGCCATAGATAGCTACTGGTCTCAGTATGGTTTTGTAGATTTTTAATTTTGCATCCAGACTTAAAATTTGTGATTTGAATTGGTCCTTAAGTGCATAATAGCTGGCTTGGAGAATCCTGCTACTTAGACAATGTTTCACAACAATATAACTGCAAGATGCAAAATTCTAGTTTAGCATTTACTAAGAGAGGATGGGATGACAAAACTCCATGTAATGCACAATGTTTCCAGCAGTGTTATTTAATAACATTTCTATAATGCAGATGCCGCTGGTGGTAGTTCTCAAGACTACATGAAAGCTGTGCTGGATATTAAATACTCCTTCACCATGGAGCTGACTAAAACAGAGTGGGGCTTCTTCATACCCAGTACCCACATATTATCTATAATGCCTGAAGTCTACATCGCCATCAGTGAATTTGCAAAGGGAATGTTAAATACATATCCGAATTAAACCTCACTTTAAAATATTTAAATGATTTACACAAAATTAAAGATATACTGTAATAATCAGGACAAGGGATTTGGAGTATTACAAAGAATGGTGAAACATAATATACCGTATACAATCGCGTAGATATGTAACTGTTAAGCGATCTACAGTTCACAGACACGAATTTGTACAATATGCTCAAAGCAAATTACACGAATTTTGCTGAAAAATTATTTCAAAACATTGTACACAGTTCATAAAATAGTCTGTTATTTTCAATAAGAAATAGATCACCAAATTCTGAAATGTATGCTCTTCATTATGTATCAAATTACGATGTTCAGTTTTTGGCATATCTCCGCAAGAAACTATGGGAATATTACTGATTGACATGGTAGTTATGACATAACTCTATTGTTTACTTATAGGCGCACACTCTGAAGTAGCAAGGTTCGCTGTTCCCTGAGCATGGAGTTGAATGCAAGTGTGGTTGCATTTAACTATGAACAGATTTTATCTCTACTGTAACTTACAATGCTCGAAATCCCTTGCCCTGATAATATTCACCTTCATATTCATGTCTATCACATGAAAAACGCTTAATTAATTTGTATTTTTTTTCTAATAAGGAATCGTCGCTCAAAGTTAATAGACTTTGAAACAATTTCACACCATTTGAAAGAGCATCCCGAAGTAAATTCAAGTTGTTAATGTAACAAGAGTGCATTTATAAAAGTTCCTTTGTTACAGTTAGTAAGATTATAAAATTATTATGGATCCGTGCAATACATATGAGAACGAGCTAGTGATAGTTAAAGAGATGGGGAAATGTCTCCGTCACCCATGAGTTCGATCCCCGGTCGGGACAATTTTCTGGGTGAGGCTTTTTTTCGGGGATTTCCTCGTCTGTAAGACAAATTTCAGGGCACTTTAAGCGCAAATGTCCCCGGGCATAATCTGACAATAATAATCATTACCATAATCGCCATGTTTAGAGTGAATACATTTCATCTGGTGGGTACATAATTGAATGTGTTGTGTATTTTAAGCGTGCACTATAACGTTGGGAGCGACTCTAAACGTGGATAGTTAGGAGAGGTTAAATTAAATTAAAACTATAAGGAAGTAAACTTACGTTAAGAAATGGTAATATATATATATATATATATATACTAGAAATCCCGGCCACGCGTTGCTGTGGCTAAGGTATACGTTAAAAATTTAAATTAAGTTGCTGTCTTTCAGCCAGATTACTTAAAACTAATACTTACACACGAAATTAATAATATTGAAAATAAAATAAACACTGAACACACTTAAATTATGAAATAATCAATATTTGTAATACAATTGAAATTCGCGGTTGCAACAAAAAGCACAGCCATCTGGATTGCTCTTTGTTAAATAATAAACCAATGACTTTACCAAATTACCTTACACCGCCATCTGTTAGAATCGTATGGAACTCACAGATAATTACACCGCCATCTGTTAGAATCGTATGGAACTCACGGATAATTATAACTCTTTGTTAAATAATAAACAAATAATTTGCAATAAAAATAATGCGACTATAAATTTAGTTATAAACTACCCTAAGTCTCAAGTTGGATCAAACTGCACACAGTGTGCAAAATTTTATTAAAATCGGTTCAGTAGTTTAGGATTCCATCGCGGACAAACAACGTGACACGAAATTTATATATATATATATATATATATATATATATATATATATATATATAAAACAATGCATATATGATATTAAAAATATAATTCTGAGACGAATTAAAATTCTTAATTTTACATAATCTGTAATTATTTTGTAAAGCAATAGGCGAGTTAAATTATATGGTGGGTACGTGTTTCATGTCATGTTTGTTTTAAGAATTCCATAAGAATTCTGTGTGACGTGTTTAAAATCCCCTCTCCTCCCTTTTGCATCAATCTGTATTCATTATCTCTAAATATACGTTTCACGGCCAAATAAGTGTATCGGGATTATTTAATGACAGGAATCCACTTGCCTTCCCCCTCCTATCTAACGTATAAATACGCCATGTTATGATTTTACCATTGTGTCCATTAATAGGTGGTAGCAAAGGGTGGTTTTCTAATAGGGGCACAGTGGCCTACTATGATTTTTAGTAATAAATACAATTTCATCTCCCAAAATGTAATATCATACAATTACTTTAAGCAAAGCCACGCTTGGGGGGGGGGTGAACGGTGATAAAAAATATGATATAAAATTAATTAAAAGTAAGTATTGGGTATACCGCACTGTATAGATAAAATCCTTCGAAATATAAGGATGCATGTACTAAATTTTCAGTTCATTGTATTCCTTTTAAGATAAAAGGACGAAGTATACCTATTGTATTGCGAAAAAAAAATTAACAAACGTTCCTATTCAATTCTTGTGTTTTTGGCAGTGATAACTTAAATATTAATAACAAAGAGCGACATTCATTTTTTCTCAATTAAAAACGGGGATAATTACCTGTCTAATTTGAGGGCCTTCATCCCTTCTTAGGGTTTTACCAAAATTAATAATTATTCAATTATTCAATTTATATTATTGAGGAGGGCTTTGAGAAAATTGGGGGAGATTTAAGCCGCATCCGCCAATATAGGAAGGCTTAGTTCCGCCACGTAGAGGTATGAATTACTTTTATTTTATGGAGTTTAATGTTCGTTCCTAGAAAAATCGCTCGATAGAAGATGTGGTAGCTTACAAGGAGTAATCTTTAACAAGTTTCACTCTTAATTATTAAGTCAAAATGTAACATCTCTGTTTTAAATAAAAAATCTTCACAACTCATTATATTACTCTATAAAGCTGAAATAGTAAAACTCGGCCACAAAGAAAATATTCTGGTCTCACCAAATTTTGGACTCCATGATTAAAAATGTCAGAAGCTATATAAGAAATGAGAAAGCTATATTAAGATGGAGTCCAGCAAAGAGCGCAGGTGGAGACAGGAAGTGACCATATTGGCCATGTGCCCACGGCCCTACCTATTCCAGTAACATGTGAAATCACTTTTCCTTCGAACAGATTAAAATACACCCAACCTTTATCTCAAATCAGATTTCATATTATTTTAAAATAACTTGCATTGCTATCAGCAAATTTATATAATTAATTTGTTCCAGGTTTTACAGAGTGGATATAAACAATTTCTATATTAGCGAAACAGGGCGATCCAAAAACTATTGAAAATTAAAATCAATATTAAATGTTCATTTCCTGGATTTACTTGATTAAATGGAATTGATTAGTATTACCATAATATAAGGTGCCAATAATAATAATAATAATAATAATAATAATAATAATAATAATAATAATAATAATAATAATAATAATAATAATAATAATAATAATATAATAATAATAATAAATGTTTTTAACATTCATTGTTATCACAATTGAGGTTATGTATTATTTGTTTTTAATATTAATATCCATTCAACACTAAAAGTGTATAGAACACTGGCTCTTGCAACTCTTTTGTATGGTAGCGAAGTATGGACATTGGAACAGAAGGATATACAAAGACGTAGATCTGCTGAAATGAGATACCTTCGGAGGACTGCAGGATACACACTACTAGATCACAAAAAAAAAATGAAGACATCTTAGAAGAATTACACATGGAACCTTTAGAAAACAAAATTTCTGATTATAAGTCAAGATGGATGCAACATGTTCATCGAATGGAAGATCACAGGATACCCAAACAAATGTTAAGATATCAACCTGCAGGAAGAAGAAGACCAGGACGTCCACTCAAGACTTCTGGATGGCGTTTCTCTTGAGGCCGAAACAGGTCAACAAATGGCCTAAATTCGTGAATGTACTATGATGATGATTAATATCCATCCATCCATCCATAGTAATGCTGCCCGAAGATATGTCTTTCACTGCAATCATAACATTTTCGTGCTATGCTTTGCAGCTTTACTAGGGAATTATAGGTGTGGTAGCTTCCCGTTGATTTCCACGCCGGTGAAGGATGATGATGATGATGGTGATGGCCGGATGATTTTCGGGGATTTTCCTCAGATTTGTCTTACAGGTGAGGGAAAAAACCCGAAAAAAACCTCACCCAGGAGCCTGTCCCGACCGGGAATCGAACCCGGGTCCGCTGCATGACAAGGAAGCACGCTACCTCGAGACCACAGCGGTGGACAATATTAATATAAGTGCCTTTTTAATATCCGTCATCTTCAATTAGAATTTATTTTTTGTTCAAAAAACTTCATTTATTAAAATCATGAAGGACTTTCAAAACATGTTTCATCTTCGGCATGCTATTTGGTACTATTGAGTAACAAATAGTATGTCGAAGTAGAAACATGTTTTGAAAGGCCTTCATGATTTTAATAATTAACGAAGTTTTTTGGACAAAAATAAATTCTAACTGAGGAAAGAATATTAAAAATGTACTTATATTAACATTAAAAGAAATAATTGAATTTATTAAACACTGGCCTGACACATATTATGTTACGGCAGTGAGGCCTGGACAATTCGCAGTGTAGATAAACAAAGACTAACTACGGTAGAAATGACTCACGTAAGAATAATGAGCAGAACAAGAATACCACGTCAAATCTTAAATTACCAGCCACCAGGCAAGAGATCTTTGGGCAGACCCTTCAAACGTTGAATTGAGCCGTAACAGACCACTAGGTCTATCACATGAATGGAAGAAGAAGAAGAAATGATACATATAAAACCTACCTCCATTGGTATGAATACATAAGAAAGAAAGTCATACTCATGAATTTTACACCGTTATAAATCCATCGTCTCCGGCCTGGTTTGAACCTTGGTGCTAGAGGTAAGTATAATCACTAGACCATCGAGTGCGACGCCTATTCAATACTTTCTTAACAAATGGCACATTATTACAATGTTACCAACTACACTGCTGTTTTGTGTCAAAGACAGATATCTGATAAATGTAGGAAGAACTGAAAATTATAAATTCAAACCACACATTTTTTTTTTCAGCACGGTTGAAGTATATAGGACATGTGGTCGTTGAAGGGTACAAGAACATAAAAGAGGTGACTGTGTTTTTAGAGGCAAGAGCATTATTCGACAAAATATACATTTCTCTATTTTGGGGAACATCAGAACACTTTACTATCTGTAGTAAATTAGAACTCAATTAGACACAGTTATATATTCTTACAACGTTATGTAATAATTACTTTTTTCTGTAATTATTTTCCAGAATATGCTCTAAATAATTTCACAAATACGTATAGGCTACAAATTAAACTTACTTAGTAATAAAGTGTCAAATGAGAAGTACTTACATACAGCAGCCAACTTCATTCAAATTCACAAATTAAGACTTACCTGCAAAAAAAAAAAAAAATGTTAATTTACTGTATGCATTTAAGTTTTTAGTGTCTTATGTTGTTACAATTATTCTGCATTTCAATTTTGTTTATCTTCTTACAAGTAGTGATTACAGTAACATAAAATGGCTTTATAGAATTTATCTACTATTTTGAATTCAGGAAATATATTTGACATATCTAAACATTATATATTTGTTGTATAAACAAAGAAATGTCGCTGATAATTCGAATAGTGGTTCTGAATCAAATATCTAACAGAATTTCTCAAACAATAAAAATTGAAACATAAAATTTGTTATTTATAATTGGCAAAACATTTAAAATACAGAGTGTCCGATTCAAACCTCCCACACTTTAATTAATCATAACTAACAAAGTAAGCGGAATTATGAAATGAGGCCGGTACTAAACGAAACAGAAACTCAAAGAATTTTCACTGCCACACACTAAAACACCTCTATATGTGCACCATTAGTAGCAGTAACAATATCAAGCCTGTATTGGATTTTTTGCCACGTTCTGTCCAACATGTCCATTGGTACTATTGCAATTGTGTCAAGGATACGGGTTCGTAAATCATGAAGATCTTGTACTGGAGTCGCAAACACACTGTCTTTTACATACCCCCAGAGGAAGTTTGTGCTCGTTGCTGAGGAGTCGCCATTTTGTTTCGTCATTATTGTCTAACATGCGACAGATGAATTAACTGCAACAATGAAAACAAAAATTCTTTGAGTTTCTCTTTCTTTTAATAGCAACCTCATTCCATAATTCCGCATAATTTGAGAGTTATGACTAATTAAAATGTGGGAGGTTTGAATGGGACACGGTGTATTTCATAATGTTTCTTAACGGCAGCAACTTTAAAGAGCTGTTTAATAAATGCTTCAATTTCAAAAGTTCATTATGAAATATTTTAAGTATTATTAGCAATTATAAAAATAAGGTGTTTCGATTTTTTGTTGAGAAATTACGTATATTAGATACGACTTTATTCGTATTTTATTCAGGGACACCATCTCGAATTACCAGCAACATTTTCCTATTCACACAGCTAAAGTCTTTTAGCTCAAATGTGGAAGAAAGAGCACTGACACATTTTGTTCAGAGGTTTTCTAATTCAGGCTTGCAGTTCCTTTATTTGCTGTAAATATATGACTATGGAGAATGAAACTCCTTGTAAGAAAACCAGAAGGAAAGAGTCCAGTAGTTAAGCTAATAATGAGGTAGGAGGAAGCCATTAATCGTGGTTTGAGGGATGTAAATTATACAGAGGATGATTATAAAACATTAGCCCAGGATAGGGATGTATGGAGAGCTTATGTCCACGTAGCCATGACCCTACGGGTTCTATAATGACATTGAGTGAGTGAGTAAGTGTGAATTCAACGACACACGACTAATTACTTTCTTCCGTTCTGAAGAAATACATGCCTGGAAACAGAAGAGAGTATGATATCCGATAGTCCACTGGAGTCGACAAAATATACTATTATAAATTAGTTGCCGTCATATAGTACCTGCCTAGAATACCAGATAAAATCTGTCCACCGCTGTGGTCTCGAGGTAGCGTGCTGCCTTGTCACGTAGCGGGCCCGGGTTCGATCCCCAGTCGGGACAGTTTTCTGAGTGAGGTTTTTATCGGGGTTTTTCTTCGCCTGTAAGACAAATGTCAGGAAAACTTTAAGGCCCAAACGGTCCCCGAAATCATATGGCCATCGCAATCATCATCATTCATATTCATCTTAGATTAAGCTTAGGATTAGGGACTCTCCTGGCACACCACTATCATCATCATCACCCATCATATCATCGGGACAACGTAACTCCGCCTTCCAGGCCCCCCAACCTCAGAAGTGGATTACAATTACGCCATGCCAGGAGAGAACACCAGGAGTGTCGAAAGACAAACCTGGGGCATTTGAAAAAAAAAAAAAATATATATATATATATATATATAAATAGGGTTATTCAGAATGAAGCTACAAAGAAAAAAAATAGAAACACAATTCCAACGTTCGTGGAGAGATAAAAGTTAGAAGTTTAGATCACGGCCGCATTTCTCTAACCACGTCTGATGTTACCTGAATGACACGATTCCAGGACGTTGGATTGGAAGAGGAGCAGAAGATCAATTTCATCGCCGGTGGCCTCCCAGATCACCAGACCTAACCCCGTGTGATTTTTATATGTGGGTTTTATGTACAAGACCGTGTTTTTACCCTCTCCCCTTATGCCTGACACTTTTGATTTGTTGAATCTTGAATTTGGTAACCGGAGACCAGCCGATTCGTGTGTGGCAAGAAATGAGCCACTGTTTTGATATTTGTTGTGTAACACCTGGTGCTCATATTAAAATCATAAAATAGTGAAATTTGAACTTTTCTCTTTCCAGGAATGTTGGAATTGTGTTTCTATTTTTTGTAGCTTGGAAGAAATGAATGTTTGGAGTCTGTTCCTTCTTTTTGAATAGCCCATTATTTTACTTTCATTCTTTATGACAATCTTATTATAAACGCGACATTATCTGTAAACATATAAAAAATAAAACCCTCAAACATGATACTCAGGAACCGTATGCCTACTTCTCTACAAATGAAATTGAATATTAAAACACTTTCAAAACAGCCACAATTTCTAAGTTTAATATTTTCTGAATGCTTAGTTTAATTTCTCATTTTATAAAAGGGAAATACTTTTATTTATGAACAGGTTTACGATGTAATAAAACATCTTCCTGTGTTCAAATGTTTTTATATTTTTATGTTCTTTCTCCATTCTTCTCTATCTTCCCATTCCAAATCTTCCAGACCTATTTCCCTCATTCTCTTTTTATATCATTCATCCATTTAAATCTAGGTCGACCTCTCTCTCCTTTCCCAGGTGGAAAACATTCCAAAGCTTGTCTGAGTATTTTTTTTTTTTTGCAAATGCTCCAGGTTGTCTTTCGACACTCCTGGTGATGGATATGATTTCGGGGACCGTTTGGGCCTTAAAGTTTTCCTGACATTTGTCTTACAGGTGAGGAATAACCCCGATAAAAACCTCACCCAGAAAAACTGTCCCGACCGGGGATCGAACCCGGGCCCGCTGCGTGACAAGGCAGCACGCTAACCCGAGACCACAGCGGTGGACCATATATATATAGGCATTAATTGACAATCCTTGCAATGATATGGTCTAAATTTCAACAGCAGTAATATTATGTGGTGTCATCTGTTTTCATATGTTCTCTTCTTTAATCATTTCTCACACAACACACACTATACAAACAGATGAAATACAGCACATTTATAAAAAAAAGTGATCTAATGAAATAGTGCTTCATTGAAAACCGGTTATTTTAATGCCATATCCACTAGTTTCGGAATTACCGAATTACCAAATTTGCAGACAGCTGACATTGAACAAACACATATACATATGTAATATGAAACTATTCTTCTTAACAAATTCTCTCATTTAGTTTAAGTTACTTACTTGGCAAAATGTCTTGAATTTGTTCAAGATTTATCATAAGGAGTTTTTAAAATTGTCTTTTATATTACTTATAAATATTTGTCAGAGGTTTTAAGGATTGTTTGAATTCATATTTTGAGGTAGAACATTTAGATGCCCACAGCTGTTTTCAAGTGGTAACGTGTTGCCTCAGACACAGCGGGCCCAGGTTCGATGCCTGATTGGAACAAGATACGTGGGTGAGAGTTTTTTTCTGTTCTTTTCCCTCATCTGCAAGTCAAATTTCAGTCAACGTTAAGACCAAAATAGTCCCCAAATATAATCTGGCAATCAGAATCGTCCATGTTGTATTCGTCTTGTTTAGTGTGAAATGTATGAGTGAATGGCGTGTCTTGTCTTATATGAACATGTTGTATCTGAGGTGGCCCCAGTATTGAGCTGACAACTCATCCAGGGGAGTCCTCTATATCCTTGTGTAGTCAAAATAAATAATAGTTTTAAAGTCAAAAAAAGGTGTGTATATTATCAAAAGTTTTAAATTATATCTTTTGTCAAGTTGTATCCCTGTAAGGCCCGGGTATATAGAAACTAAAAAGGGAGACGTTAAGCTAAGATAAGTCGTCCGCGGTGGTATAGTGTTAATGTTCTTTATCTCTGGTCCGGAAGTTCACGGGTTCAAACCCGGCCGGGTTCGGTGGATTTTTTAGAACGGAAAAATCCAAGGAACAAGTCCTCCGGGAAGGACTTTTAAGTCCTGGGTCTGGAACTCTGAACATTTTCAAGCTCGTAAAAGAACCTTAAGCCTGAAAAAATAGGCCTCTAAGCAAAATTTACTGATCATTATCCAAGTGATATCTTAGTTGTCTACTGCATTTTTCGTTCATTAGGCCTACATCTGTAGGGAAATAAGCGTGACTAAATTAGCTTAGTCTAGAAACTCCCAACAAACAAGAGGTTATGGCCAGACTCAAAGCCCGCAAAGCCAAAGATTACTCAAAGTAGTAGGGCTAAACTAAAGTAAAAAGAAAAATAAAAAGAATTCTGTACATATTTTGACATCTGATGCCGCATGCAATGTAACTGGCTGCTAGTGTTTCTATATGATGCGGTGTTTATGTTGTGAAGTTACAATAAATCCTGCAGTGATCGGACAATAAGCTGCTCTTAATAATTTTCAACAGCTCCCAGCTGGAAATACAATAAGAACATTAAATCTGGGAACAAGACGCCCTTCATTTAAATAATTCCAAGCTACTGCTCATGTCTACAATTTCATGGTTTCACGGTGAAATCACCGAATGGAATGTGTAGCATATGTATACTGTCTCTTAAGAATGAATTAGTGCCAAACTCTTATCATATTCAAAACATATCTTTAAGACTATAGAACCTGCTTAGAAAATTTGTTCAACGTCAAGGGCAATTAAATAATTTCCTTTAGCATCCTGACAAACAATATTCTCAATCTAGGCACTTCCACTGAACTAACTAACTAACTCACTGGCTCTATAGAACATAAGCTCTCCATACATTACTATCCTGAACTAATGTTTTCCAATCATTTCCTGTATAATCTACTTCCCTTAAATCAAGGTTAATGTTTTTCTCCTACCTCATTCTTGGTCTACCAACTGGGAGTTTTCCCACTGGTTTTCCTATAAGAAGCTTCCATGCACGTCTTACATTCCCCATTCGTGCCACATGTCCAGCCCATCGCAGTCTACGAGACTTAACTGTTCTTATTATATCTGGCTTCCTATAAAGACCATGTAGTTCATTGTTATGTATTATTCTCCATTCACCTTTCTGTTCATCTCTCTTCGGTCCAAAAATATTCCTAAGAACCTTATTCTCAAATACTCGTAATCTCCTTTCCCCCCTTAAAGTAAGAGCCCATGTTTCGCATTAATTTAATATAACTGTTAGAATAATAGTTTTATATATTTTCAGTTTAACTTTTTTGAAAGGTGTTGAGACGTCAAGAGTCCCTGTAATGCATAATAGCACGCATTTCCAGAATTGATCTAATGCATACAAATTATAAAATTTAGTTTGGTATCCTTTCTGTCTTAAACTTTTTGGTATATATATAAGTTATATATATATATATATATATAATATATATATATATATATATATCCACCGTTGTGGTCTGGATGTAGCGTGCTGCCTTATCACACAGCGGGTCTGGGCAGTTTTTCTGGGTGAGGTTTTTCTCGGGGTTTTTCCTCACCTGTAAGACAAATGTCAGAAAAACTTTAAGGCTCAAACGGTCCCCGAAATCATATGGCCATCATCACCATCATTATCATTATCACCATCCTTCGCCGGTGTGGAAAGCAACGGGAATTCCCTAGTAAAGCTGCAAGCATAGCATTAAAATGCTATGATTGCAGTGAAGGACCTGCCTTCGGGCAGAATTACTATGGATACATATATATAATATATAATTATTTTTTGGGTATAAAGCGAGTCAATAGAAGCCCATTCATCATCTATCCTCTTTTCAGATATTTTTTTTTTACTTTTTTTAATGTTTCATGCTGTCTTCCTTTGACATTGAGCCAACAATGTTCTATGACAATAAGATCTCGATTCGAGGACTTGTTAAATAGCTTTCGGACAACTAAACAACAATCACATTCTACTTTTTCACCTTTCATATTTTGGTTTGTAATCTAGGTAGAATTAAGACATGTCTCTAATACTCAAGTTTTCAGCAAACCTATGTATTTTTTTTCTGAATTTTTAGGCAATCTTCCCGTTTCATTTTTCAGTCAATGAAGGTCATTTCACCGACAGCCCCGTGCCATCATATTGCCACCACCTTGTTTGATCTTAGGTTGCAAATTCTTACTTTTCAAATGATTTGCTTTACGACATACAATTATCTTTCCATCACAAAAAAATCTTGATTCCGTCATAAAAAAAATCACCAGTTTTTATACTTAATAATATAATATTCTTATGCGAATTGAAGTCTCTTCCTTGTATTCACTTCACTTATGCACGGCTCTTTTTTTGCCATTATACATTGCATTATTAGTAACATTTCGTATTATTTCTGGATCCCATTTCTAGCCTTCCAGAATTCAGAAGTTATTTCCGGTGCACTTATTATCGGGTTTACTTTTAATCATCGTTAGTATGAACTTTTTTTTTTCGTTCAAATAAATTTTAGGTTATCCTTTTTGTAGAATAATTTTTCTACCCTCTTTTTTTTTATTTTTTGCATATTTTTACAGCAACGTCAATAAAATTTAGCATATTTGCTGTTTGTCTTGGCATATGGAGAGAATAAAAAAATGTATTACAACATGGGTCCGGAAATTGATAATTACAGAGTTATTCGAACTTTTATGAATGTTAGTACATGGCGACAAAAATTCAAGGGACTTGTTGGAGCGCTCTGTTCTGTCAGATGAAATGTTCAAAGTGGCCTTCTTGTGCCTCAATGCAGGAATATTCTTCATTTGTGTACATCACAGCAGCCTACAATCAACAGAAAATAGACTGTCAATAACTACTGTAAACCTTAATAACCTAACATTCATAAAAGTTCGAATAACTCTGTAATTATCAATTTCCGGACCCATGTTGTAATACACTTTTTTTATTCGCTCCATATGAGGAACTCATTCCTGAAATTTTGCCGTTGAGTTATGTTACACTCTGTATAACATATTGTCTTTGTTTTTAACTTTTTCCGCACTTTTTTCCACCAATTCTTCTATTGTTTATCATCTTAGAGATATTATTTGGGTATAGAAGAATGCCACAATGGTTTTTGTTCACTCCTATACTAATAATGACCTAATTATCATTCTATTTTTAGGGAAGTAAGTTGAATTTACCAGAGAGGCCTTGGTATCCATTGACAACGGCCTGTAATTTCTCAACTTACTTCCCTAGTGAAGAAAATTAATTGACTTAATAATGTAAAAATAGTATCTACTAAACATTTTATTGAATAATACAATACAATTTTAATGTATCGCATTTATTTCTCACTGTGATAATTCAAATTTATAGTGATTGAAGAGTTGTTACGATTATTAACATTAGCCACAAAATTTGGTCGATTTTCATTAGTATTTTTCTTATTTATTTCAATATATTTCTCTAATGTTGAGTAATACATTCTGAAATATTCTGTATACTTTTTCATATTTATATTTCGACTTTGCTGGTGATAGAAAATGAACTGCGCCTTTCGTCGCTTCCTCTACATAACAATCATATGTGTAATGAATATGCAGTCTGAAAGTGTTATTTTAAATGTCTGCCACTAATTCAGGCAACAATAAACAATTGCAGTTGTTTTGTCAATATTTCCTTACTATCAGCCAATTGAACTCTTCAAACCAAGATATAAATTCATACGAAATATAACAATTAAATATATTTATTAGTATAGGAGTAAACAAAATTATATTATCGATTCGGGAAGTAACTACTTTACTAGCCTCGAACTTATTCGGTAGCCCTCGCTAAAGCTCAGGCTCAAACACATCCTCGACTAGTAATGTACTACTTACTTCCCTTCTTGCGTACATAACTATTATAAAACAATAGAAAAACAAATGGTTAGAAATTACTTACATTTGTATCAAATTACTTAATATTATGCAATAATAACTTAGAGTTTTACATGATCTTGTTTTCTTTGCGGTCCGGAACATTTAAATAACTGGCAGGAGAAATTACTGTTTCGCTAATTTAAGGTTAAGTTTATTCAAGCAGGCGATGGTATTATTTAGTTTGAATGAACATGACTGCATCTACGATATAATTGAAACTCTTGTGTAGATAAATCAAACGGCCCAACATTAAATTAACGCACTCCTATGATATTAGATAGAAACGAATTTAACATGAGATATTGGTTTAAAAACTTATAAGTTTATATTGTGTATTGCAAAGGTATGCAATGCTCTCAACTTATCGTTTGTTTATATTATAACATTAGCATTTTATAGCAAAATAATGTCCTGAATACAGGACAGATACGAATGCTCAAATATTAAATTTATTCACTGCAAGTGAATCCGAACTTAATGCACAACCATTTGAACTACAACTCCATGGTGCGATGGGCCTATAAGGCACTTGTCCTACCAGTCGGCTGCTGACCTCACATCCACATGTGTTAAACACAGAGGTAGAAATCATCCAGCGAGTGTAGGGGTGACATGTGGTCAGCATGTCGGGTCCCCAGCTGTTATAGCTGGTTTTCTCAACCAAGAGCCGCCACTTATTGCAGCTACCGAGATGCCTCACGATGCAGAGTGGCCACCGGTTTAATACTGGCCGATATTCCGTGAAAAAAATTCTTCCCCATGAAGAACCAGCGCAAGTCCCGTAGCTCTGCACCAAGACATTCTACCTTAACCACTCGGCTACGGCGTGGGACACTGGACAACAATAATTCCCAAGAGCATGAAGAATTACTGCACTTCATATGGTTAAAATGTAATTTAATCGTAAGTAATGTACCCACTATGATTTTTGAGTGTATACCATGTTTTATTTAATTTTGTTTATACACTCTTAATATTTAAGACCGTAATCGCATCTAGAATATTTGGTTGTGTCCAATACGCTGTATACATCTATTGATATATATGTCACAACGGGGATATATACCCATGAATAGGAACCTCAAACTTGATGTTATTCTTTTTGCAGACGATTTAGCTATGCTGGCACTTTCCGAAAATTATTTGCAACGATCAATTTATAATTTACAAAAAATAGCTGCCAAATTTAATATGGAAATATCAATTAAGAAAACTAAAATTATAGCATTTCATGGGAAGGACCCCATACAAAGTAAAATCTGTCTCCAGAATAAAATTTTTGAGAGATCTAATCAAATTAAACATCTTGGATATTATCTCTCTATCTGGGATGAAAAGGATATCCCTGAAAAATTACTTGTTTTTATTAAAAGTTTGGGAATTATTAATCAAGTTATGAAACCATCTTGTACAAAAAAAAACACCAGATTACGTTTATGTAATACTTTGGCTAGACCAGTGTTGACCTATGGTAGTGAAGCATGGACACTAAAAAGACAACACGAAAGCAGAATAACGGCTTGTGAAATGATATTCATGCGCAGAATAGCGGGTTACACCAGATGGGATCGGAAAAGGAACACCGATATCTTAAAAGAATTGAAGACTACGCCAATTTTGGAATATATTAAACAGTACCAACTAAATTGGAAACACCATCTAGAAAGAATGAGTTCAAATCGGATCCCCAAAGCTGTTTATATCAAGAGGACGAAGATCACTGGGCCGTCCTATGAAACGCTGGAGGAAAAATTTTCTATAGGATCGTAACAGGCCTTGGCCTAATACCTGGAAGGAAGAAGAAGAAGAAACTATATATGTCATAGGTTTTCTATAGAAGCTAATGATTCAATTTTAATATTATGAAACGGTGATTATGATTAAAGGAGTAGTATTTTTGACGACTTAAAAAAATAGGAAAAAACTGAATAGGTAAGTCGGCACCGTGGTTTGGAACCGGGAATTCCCGATCATGAGTTTCAATTGCTACTGCCAGACCCAGTTCGCTCGTCCAATGCCAATATGCTGTACATGTATCATGTTATAAGTTTATATAGCTGGATTTAATTATTAATGATGAAAAAATTCGTAGAAATGTAAATGCAACGGTAAAAAACAAAAAAATAAAACATATCTATTTGAAACCTGGGACTTTTGAATGCAAATCTCAAATGTTAACCTGTAATTCAACTTGAACAAGTTTGCTTTTTTCCCCCCCACTAAATTGTAACAATTAAAAAATAAGGTCGCGTATCACAACATTTCAGATTATTTTTTTTAATTTTTGTTTTATCCCAAATTACCACACTGGAGACAAAAATTCCAGAATACAAAGAAAATGATGTATATTCTTGTATATTGTAGGCCCATGTTTCCCTTAAAAGAGATTTAGGCGCTCTCCCCCTACAGACAAGAATTTGAACCATACTAATTTAGTTACACTTGTTTATGTAAGAATAAAAAAACTTAACACGTTTTCTATATGAGTTACATTTCAGAATTTGCCACATAAAGACGATTCCTGCGATAAACCCGAGTCTTCAAGAATGCCAATTTCGTCCGTTATCAATAAGTCACGTCTGTCGTAAAGAGAATTCCAATGACATAATTATATATCCTGTTGCATACCTAAGTTGTAAACAAACACACTGAATTCGGCCTACGTCAAAATAAATAAATTAGTAAAAGTGGAGTTTGTGAACGACACACATTATGTTTACTCAAGACAGACTCAACCAACGTGTAAAGGTGATGCTCTTACATGGGAAATGTGATCTTCAAAATCACTTTGGATCCCTCTATACTAATATCGTTCTCTTATATTAATACCAAAGAAGAGCCGGTAATACTATATTGAAGCGAGATGTCTCAGGCTGTAATATAATCGTAATAAGGGATGTTTAGGATCACCAGATTTCAAAATTATATTTTGGAATAACCCGAGGGAATAATGCCAGATACGACATTATCATTTAAATTAATATTAGAAGTAGCAAAAAGAATAAGTAATGAAAGAAAAACCATAATAATGTTAAACTCTATACTATGAGTAAAAACATCATTAACAGAACAAAACAACTAATTTATAAGTCCATACTAGAAAGTATAATGTTATTTGGATCGGAAGTTTGGACAATGATACAAAAGCATGCCAACAGAATAACTGCAGTTGAAATGAATTTTTGGAGAAGAGCTGCCAGAAAATCTCGACAAGAAAGAGTTAGAAAATTGATAAATGGAGAAAGAAGTATAATGGATGAGATTGAACACAGAAGGCAAAAATGATATGGACACGTAAGAAGAATGCAGGATGGAAGACTTGCCAAAGGCTGTATATGAATGGAAAATTGAAAGAAGACGCAGGAAAGGAAGACCAAGAACAATATGGAAGATTAACATTCAGAATTCAATGAAGAAATTTGGTGTAACGGATGAAGACACAGAGGACAGAGAACGATGGAGAACTTTAATTAATGAAAATTTGTGAATTTTTGTTACAAATTGATTGTCTATAAGTCCGTACTCATTTATGTATTTTTTAAAACTCCTGTTAATTATTAAGATTGGTTTGAGAAAACGCTAAATGATGAGAAAAACTCTTAAAATGAATGAATTAATTAATTAACTATTTATTTAGTAGACTTCACATCTTCTTGTGCCCTATAATTAATAAGGATTTATTACATTTTTTACCAAGTTTATTTTATGGTGATTTTTATGAAGATCATGTAATATGGCTGCTCCTCGTTCAATTAATACAAACTAATCTAAAGTCATTTTTCTCCGCATTTCTCGGTCTTACAATATATTCGCGAAAAAGGTCAATCTCCAGCTCAGGCAATGTAAAAACATGTGCCTATGCAGTAAATTTATAACAAGAATAATACAGTATATAACAAGTTGTAAAAAAAACTACTTTAGAATCTGAATATTTATACAGCATTTTTAATATTGAAACGTCATGAAAATTTATTTTAAATTATTTTTGAAGTGGATGTATCAGCCTTTAATTAGCTACTCAAATAAGTTTGAGTAGAATAGAAGGCATCATGGCCTTACCTCTGCCAGTTTAATAAACCATCATCAACATCGTCATTAATAATAATAGTTATTAATTATTATTATTATTATTATTATATTATTATTATTATTATTATTATTATTATTATTATTGGCGGCTCCTTGGAGCAAGCGGCTAGAAGCTCGCCTCTCATCACTGGGATCTCGGTCACTCCATGTGGGTTTCGTGGTGGACGAAACGGGGCTTGGACAGGTTTCTCCCGTTTTCTCCTGCCACAAATTTCATTCCACCATTTCTCCATACTCATCTCATCAATTTTATTTCATTTCGTTTATCCGCCCCTTTGACGGTGCGTTAGGGATGGTCGACCGGCACCCTTGTAGTTCACAGACCTCCATAAATATCTCATCTCATTCCTCGACCCTATCCTAAGTTGGACACGAGTTGATATTTATTATTATTACTATTATTATTATTATTATTATTATATTATTATTATTGTTATTAACATTCGTCTGGAACTCATTTCCGGTAGAGGCTAAGTCGACCCAAGGCAATGATACCGCCAGAAGGTTTAGGCAAGTTTAAAAATCCCGACCCCCATTGGGAATGAAAACCGCGATCTCCAACATGTAGCGTATTGCCTTGACCATGTACGCTTTGGCATATCCCATTTTCATAAAAGTAGTGTATTTAAGCAAATAAAACAAAATTACAATTTTCTATATTATTTTTGCTCGTATTTTTTTAATTTTGTTTTATGAACAATTCATTAAATTTGTTGGTTTGAATTGAAATTGATTTTGTCGTCAAATTGGCCAGTTCAAATATTTTTTCCAGAATGTCAAATTTACCTAAACACATAGACTATTTGGATTTTTTAACAATATGACGAATAATATAATAATATTAATTAAGATTTTAATATTATAATTAAATTTTTCTGATGTACGTATTGATATAATTTCTGGAAGTAAACAGAACAAGAGTTATACTTATAAGTTATAACGAACAATAATCATAATCTTAAGTGATTCCTACCGGCCATGAAAGCCTGCATTCAACTATTAAACAATAATCATTCATTATTTTGATTTATACAATTGAAATTATTTTCTTGAAACATTTAGAAGCAAGTACATACGTTTTCGTTTTCGTTTTGTTTTGTAAAATATCGAAGGATATTAAAATTATAATACTGTAGAAATAACGTGCAGGAATCGTGTGGCTGGATACAGTTACTACTTGTTTTACTACGAGAACCTTATTTGAAGAGATTTTGTGTCGTAGGCGGGGTGTCCTTGTCCAGCTGGAGCCTGCGTGGGCCTCAGGCACATCACTATCGACACTTCACCGGAACTTCACTTCTACTTATGTAACTATTCCTTCATTAAAACGAGAGCAAATAGCTAAACATGTACTTAATGAACTAAAACTAGAATGAAAATTTCGAAACCCAATTAAAATATGAAAACTAAACAAAAGTAACATATTAAAAATAAATGCATATCTGGGAAAACATTTCACGATCGGTTTCCTTTATATTTTTAATTAATAAGTATTTTCGTATAATAATAAAAATGATAATAACAATAATAATATATAATAATATATAATATATAATAATAATAATAATTATTATTATTATTATTATTATTATTATTATTAGGTCTATTATTATTATTATTATATATTATTTTATTTCGCATATTTCACAATGTTTCACAACATCTTCCTGCCCCAATTAATCTACTGTCATTCTCCTCCACATCTCTCTGTCATTCCAATTTCCGTAGTCCAATCCTTTTTCCCTCATGCTACTCAAAAGACCATCAATCCATGTTATTTCTGGCTATCCTCTTCTTCTTTTATCAAGTGACACCCATTCTAGTATTCTTCTTGGGAATCTGTCTTCTAGGAGTTCGACAAGGGTGTACATTATCACCTACATAGTTTAATATATATTTTAACGAGGTTATACGAAAATGGAAAAAATCAAGTCCCATAGGAATACAAATTAATAAGGAAATGCATATGAATGTTTTAATGTATGCAGACAATCTGGTAATTATACAGAAGTCAGAGGATGATTTACAAAGAGTCATTTACATGTTGAATCAATTAGGACTCTATTATAATCTCAAAGTCTCAACTTCAAAAACTAAAATTATGGCTTTTCAGGGAAAAGTGCCAGTCAGAGCAAAAATAGTGATCAATAATATAATAATAGAACAGATAGCACACCTTAACTATCTAGGTTCAGATATAACATATAGCTACGTTTGCGATATAAAAAATAAATTAAACCGATATCAAATGATGTGTGGCACCATAAGAAGAACCCTCCGAAAGACTCGAAGAGAAACGTAGCTCAGGTTTTATAAAATTACGGCTGTTCCTGTTATTTTATATGGATCTGAATCATGGGTACTTACAAAAAAAGATATCTCACACATTCAAGCTACTGAAGTGAATTTTTTAAGATCCGTAAAAGGATGTACACGCATGGATAGATTACACATTGAATCAATAAGAAATGAAATGGAGATATTTTCAATACGCGATAAACTAGACGAGCACAAATACCAATGGAAAGAACATTTAGACAGAATGGACAATACAAGATTACCCAAAAAGATCAACGCCTACAAACCACATGGAAAAATATCTTTGGGAAACGATGGACTTGAGACCGGAACAGGTCGCATTGACCTAATCCTGGAAAGGAAGAAGAAGAAGAAGAAGAAGAATCTGTCTTCTGTCATTCTTTTTACATGACCTCACAATTTTAATTGATTTTTAATTAAATCCATAATGGAAGTTTGAACATTCGTATTTTGTTTAATTACACTATTTCTTATTTTATCTCTTCTAGAAATTTCAGCTGAACGCCTCCAAAAATAAATTTCTGCAGAATTTAATTTTATAGTTATTTTTATTTATTTATTTAGAAATAGCTTTACAATTAATAAAACATCTTCCTGTGCCCAAAGCTTTCTAAATGTTTATCTTCTTTCTCCATTATTCAAATCTTCTCATTCCAATTCTTCCAGACCTAGCTCCCTCATACCTCTTCTTACAGCATCCAACCATTTAAATCTCTTTTCTTTCCCAGATGGAATCCATTCCAAAGTTTGTATGGGTAATCTTGTCTCTTGCATTCTACGTTATGACCGTACCATTCTAGTTAACTGTATCTCACAAAATCTAATATTGAATTTTGAACTTTCATTTGTTGTTTGATGATTGTATTTGCGATTTTTTCCAGTTCAGAATAATCTAGTTGAGCGTCTAAAATAATCCATTTAATTAATAAATATGGATTTTCATCAAGTAAACACTAACTCAATTGATTAATCCATTTCAGTAGACATAAGCTTTAAACTCAAATTTTTATTCAACTGCCAAGTTTCTGCGCCGTATATTAGCGTGCTTCGAATTATAGATTTATAAATTTATAATTTGTTATTTATTCTTGTGTTCTTATCCCACAAAACTCCGTTTAATATTGTTATTACCGATCTGCCATTTTGAATTCTATACTTCATGTCACTTTCTTGGGTAGATTTTGAGTTAATTTTGATCCCTAGGTAATAAACATTCTTCACATCCTTTGATACATCCCATTCTATCTTCCAAAACTAAATCTTTCTTTTCATCACCACAAGATAAATAAAATTATTTATTCAAAATTACTTTGAACCCCAATTATTATTATTATTATTATTATTATTATTATTATTATTATTATTGTTGTTATTATTATTATTATTATTATTAAATTTTGTATATATTGTCCACCGTTACGGTATGGTCGGAAGTCAATAGTCACTTTCCATTGCGGTGAGCAGAATTCGATTCCCAGAGGAATCTTTGAATTTTCACCTTGGATTAGGATGCATGCCAGTTTTCATCAGTAGTGCCTTGACATGACAATATTCAGAGAGACTCGCGATTATATATAGCGTGTGATTTTATTTGCTACTTCAGAGCTAGCGGCCCGAGGATATAAGTTCTATGAAGCTATGAAACTGGTATATAAATTAACATACATGTTATTTTTTTCTTTATTCATATAGGCCTACTACTATATAACTGACTAAACATTTTTCTCGCTTTTTCTTTAACTGAAATACTTATTTACATTGAAAGGATTGATTGAAAATGAGTTTTAACCGTTTACCTGAAGTTCAAACGTTCAATGCTGGGAACAGACAAACCTTTGATTTCACAGTAACGTCGACTTCCATCGGTTTTTTTGATAAATATAAATATTAACATATAGGCCTACGTGTACGTATGGTGAAGTCATTATAACTACTATTACTGGAAAACGCCCAGTTGGTAGACCAAGAATGAGGTGGGGGAATAATATTAACTATGATTTGAGGGAAGTAGATTATACAGGGAATGATTGGAAATGTTTAGCTCAGGATAGGGATGTATGGAGAGCCTGTGTCCGCGCGGCCATGAACGTACGGGTTCGATAGTGCCAGTGAGTAAGTAAGTAAGTAAGTAAGTAAGTAAGTAAGTAAGTAAGTAAGTAAGTAAGTAAGTAAGTAAGTAAGTAAGTAGGTAAGTAAGTAAGTAGTAAGTAGTACGTAAGTAAGTAAGATAAGTAAGTAAGTAAGTAAGTAAGTAAGTAAGTAGTTAGTAAGTAAGTGGTAAGTAAGTATTACTACTACTACTACTACTACTACTACTACTACTACTACTAATAATAAAATAATAATAATAATAATAATAATAATAATAATAATAATTTATTTAAACTGGCATGAGGCCTTTTCTTCCATTCAACCGGCAAAAAATATTAAAATTAGAAAATATTTACACAACATCACAACATATAGAATTATAAGTAAATATCTATACAAATTAAACTGAAATTATGATTAATGAAGTTAATTTTTTTCTCTGTTTTTTTTTCCCAAGTGCCACAGGTTATCATTTCGACATTTCGGTGTTCTCTCCTGGCATGGCGTAGTTGTAACCCACTTCTGAGGTTGGGGCGCCTGAAAGCGGGATTACGCTGCCCCGATGATGTAATAGTTGATGATGATTGTAATGATGTGCCACGAGACGCATCAAACTAAACTTAAGCTAATTAGGCGAATATGATATTGATGATAATGTTGGCCAGATGGTGTTCGGGGACCCTTTGAGCCTTAAAGTTTCCTGACATTTATCTTACAGCTGAGGGAAAACCCCGATGAAACCTCAGGAAGGAAACTTGTCCTGATCGGGAATCGAACCCGCGCCAGCTGCGTGACAAGGCAGCTCGCTACCTCGAGACCACAGCGGTGGACAATTATTACGGAAGTAAAACATCACAAACCATCAATCAACGCACTAAAAGAATAATTGCAAAAGATAAATATTTACATTTATTTTAAAGCGTGTGTTTTATTTTTTACTTACAGCAAATTTAAAGGTATATCGTACACCTGCATATTACAACATACAGAAATATGAATATCCAAATGTTGCACAATAAGAAGCTCATAAAGCTATGTGATGTATTAGACGTAATTATAGGTGTTACAATTTTCGGTTCTGCCTTGCTATGCAGGTATTCACGCACAGAAATTGTTGCTACTGAAATCTTCCTCCGCAAACCAACTTCGTTCTCTAATGTTCCAATACAGAAACAGAAGTATCGCAAGTAAAAATGACTGAGAAAACATGAGAGGTGCCGAATAGTTGTCTACAACTGAATTAATTGTGACTAAGAGATATTGTGTCCACCCCTGTGGTCCCGAAGTAACGTGCTGCCTTGTCACGCAGCAGGCCAGGGTTCGATTCCTGGTCGGGACAAGATACTGGGTGAGTTTTTTCTTTTTTTTTTCCTCGCCTGTAAGACAAATGTCAGGAAGCTTTGAGTCCCAGACGGTTCCCGAACATAATCTGGCCGTCATCATCATCATACCTATCATTCACGGTGTGGAAAGCAACGTGAAGCTACCACACCTACAATTCCCTAGTAAAGCTGCAAAGCATAGCATGAAAATGCTATGACTGCAGTGAAAGACCTGCTCTAGGGCAGAACACATCATCATCATCGTCAACAATCACGGATTAAGCCCATGTGGCTTGTTCCGGTCTCACAGATTCTCATTCAAAGTTGAATCCATCTCTCCTTCGGTTTACCAACATTCCTGCGTCCTTTTGGTTTGTATTTAAGTATAATTTTGGGAATGCGATCATCTTCCATTCTTTGAACATGCTCTTTCCATTTTTTTTCTAGATTCTTTTATTCTATCTAAGAGTTTAAAGATATTTAGCTAATTTCTAATATCTTCACTTCTTCTCTTATCTAGAAGTTTGCAACCAGCCACACTTCTCAGAATTCTCATTTCAGCTGCTTCTATGATCTTCTCTTCTCTTTTAGTTAAAACCCAAAATTCACTACCATACAATAGGCACTACTTTATAAAATTTTAGTTTGTTTTTTTTCTTGTGCTTTTAAATATCCTTTTGATTGTTCCACATGTATAATTAAATTTATTAAGTTTGTTAAATAGATCTTCATTCTTAAAATATGAGATTTCATAACCCAGGTATTTAAAATGGTTCACTTGTTCAATGGGTTTCCCCTCCAGAATTATTTTAGCTCTTACGGTATCTGATCCCTTAAAAGCTAGGATTTTCGTTTTACTTATTGATATTTTGAAATTATATTTCTGTTATTTAACTGAAAGAGCGATTTCTGTAGACCATCTTCTGAACTAGATATTAGAACTTGGTCGTCTGCAAAAAGTAAGGTATCTAACATCTTATTTCTTATTTTGAAATGTGAATCCAAATTTATCTGCCAATTATATATAATATCGTCAATATAAATATTAAAAAGGGAGGATGAAAGTGGACATCCCTGTCTTACACCTCTATTTATTGTTGCTGTTATATTGTTTTTATTTTTGCCTCTAGTTTCTATTGTTACTTTATTTTCTACATATAGACTTTTCATTGCAGTTATTAGGTGCTGAGGTACTCCTTTCTCTTTCATTATATTCTACAATTTATTTCTATAAATGAAAAAAAAAAGAGATACTGTTTGGCGAAATAAATATAAATGTTTATGAGTTTGGAAGGGAAAATGAAAATAAAGCTATGGTGAGACTCGCTTAACTTATCCAACAGAATTAGGCCTACAGCAGAAGCAAAGAGAAAAACAGACATTAAATTCAACAGGAAAGAAAATATTAAGATAATTAATAAACATAACTACTCGTATAAGAGTTAATAGATAAGTTAATATTTCTAATATTGGGAAATATGAAGAATTCCACTACGCTTGATAGCAGTAATTAAGAAAATATATGAGGAAACAAAACTAAAAAAAAAATCAAAGAGAATCAATACATATAACAGGAGGAGTTAGACAAGGTTGTCCACTATCAACCACTCTTTTTAACATTTATTTTGACGAAATGATAAGATCATGGAAGCAAATGACGACTGGGGGAATTAACTTAGGAAATGTAGTAATAAAAACAGTAGCTCTTGCAGATGACCAGATTTTAATAGCAAAAACAGAGGACGAACTACAAAGAATGCTATATAAACTAAATTAAATATAAAAATATACAACATGGAAACATCATCAGAAAAATAAAAAGAATGACTTTCAAGGGCGCTCATCCAGTTCGGACAATGATAATATTAGAAAATAAACCAATAGTAGAAGTGGTAAGATATAACTTTCTATGTTGCGAAATATTATATACAGCGGAAACAGATATAAATAACAAACTAAATAAGTTTAATTATATAACAGGAACACTAAAAAGAACTTTGAAAAATAAAGTCAGGACAGACTCCATAATGAAATTATACAAGACAATGGCAGTTCCTATTATTACTTAAGGATCCGACACATGTACAACACAACAATCTGCTAGAAATATAAGCTGCTAAAATGAAATTCCTCAGACCAATAGCAGGATATCAAAGAACAGACAAAAAAAACATAACACAGAAATAAGACAATTAAAGTAGAGGAATTAAACACAACAATAGTGAAATACAGAACAAACTGCAAATAACTCTTAGCAAGGATGACTGAGAATAGAATACCAAAAGCAGCATACAACTATTCACCACGAGGAAGAAGAAGTTTGGGAAGACCAAAGAAAAGATGGAAACAGCAGCAATTTGGAGTCGGAACAGGCTAGTAAATAAGCCTAAACCGTGACGAAGAAGAAGAAGAAATATGAACTAAAAGGTGTATTCAAATGACAAAAACAAGGAATAAAAGATGGAGAGATCACTAGAAAGAATTAATAGGAGAGGAGTGACTCGAATATGTAGACCTATGACTTGGAGGGATAAGGCTACCAGGACGATTGATCTTAAGATGGGACCAGAGTCAGTAATCTTCATCTTCCAACAGTGACCTGACAAACAGGGAATCACTTAGTCAAATATGGAAGCAGAAGAAGAATATAATGAATTGATAAAAATGATTCTTATATATTTGGTCAAAAAACATAGTGCAAATCCCCATCTTCTGTATTCGATGTTAAATCCAGACACCAATTCTGATTCACCTTCGGCAAAATCTAAAGGAGTTTATTTGGTTTCGGCTAAACAAGAGGTAGACCACGCAAGAGATAAAGGAACAGTTAAAGAAATAAATAAAAATAATCCCGAAATGCAATAAATATTTTATAAACTTTATAAAATACATCGACCGTTTTGCCTTTGCAACAAAACTCGTGTCTGACACCGGGTTGAGGGATGATATGCGATGAAACCCATTGCATTGAAGGTGTATGATTAAAAAGCATGCCGGCCGACTATGTCTGACGCACCTTCATAGGGTCAGATGAAATTTAATTAAGATAATGAATCGAGTGTGGAGAAATTGTGGAATCAAATTATTTGTGGCAGGACAAAACGACAGAAAACCCGGGAAAAACCGCTCCTGATCCGTTTCGCTCACCATGAAACCAACATGGAATGACCGAGACTCGAACTCAAGATACCAGCGCGGCAGCGGTGAGAGGGCAGTGTCTAATCGCTTGCATCACGGAGCCGTCATGTACTATCAGGTCAAATATAATAATAATAATAATAATAATAATAATAATAATAATAATAATAATAATAATAATAATAATAACAATATTAATAATAACAATATTATTAATATTATTATTATTATATTATTATTATTATTATTATAACTAACTCAGTGGCACTATCGAACCCGTAGGTCCATGGCCGCGCGGACATAAGATCTGCATACATCCCTATCCTGCGCTAATGTTTTCCAATCATTCCCTGTATAACCTTCTTTCCTCAAATCATAGTTAATGTTATTCTCCTACCTCATTATTGGTCTACCAACTGGGCGTTTTCCTTCTGGTTTTCCTACAAGAAGCTTCCTTTCACACCTTTCATTCCCCATTCGTGTCACATGTCCTGCCCATCGCAGTCAACGAGACGTAACTGTTTTTATTATATCTGGTTTCCTATAAAGACCATGTAGTTCACCGTTATGAAGTTTTCTCCATTCACTTGTCTCTTCATCTCTCTTTGGTCCAAAAATTTTCCTAAGAACTTTATTCTCAAATACTAGTAATCTCATAATAATAATAATAATAATAATAATAATAATAATAATAATAATAATAATAATAATAATAATAATAATAATAATAATAATAATAATAATAAACAACATCGAAAACGTTTCAACATTTCATGAAACTATATTTGTCGGTTTTGCAGTCAGTGGAAATGTATTGATCACCGAATTCCTGTCTGACAATGGTAACAAAGGCAATTCCTCTACATCCACAAAATGTAGGTAGATGAACAAAATGTTCACTGGCTAATAATCGTGTATCGTAACTGGTTACAAATAAAAATAAAGTTTAAAATATTTAATTTAATGTACCTATCATTGTCATGTATATTTCATTGAATTTACGCATTTCATACCAACTCTATCCCTCATAAAGAATGAAAATTTTCATTAATGTGATGCTCGTACACACCCACAGTGGTATTTGTATACTATGGTTGTTTTATGGCTGGGCGGAAACCAGTCGCAGGACATTATTAGATCCTTTTGATCCCCAAACACTTATCCCGGAGACTCCTCCCTTTATTGAATCGTGTTTGGGCAAGCAGTGCTCAATGCAGTGCCATAGGCATTCAACGGTATAGGACATTATGGCTATACAGAGTGAAGCAGATCTCTATCGTCAAATGTTCACAGGACGTTTAATGAATATTCTAATACAGGGCTATTCAGAAAGAAGGAACAGACTTCAAAGATTTATTTCTTCCAAACTACAAAAAAAAAAAAATAGACACAATTTCAACGTTCCTGGAAAGAGAAAAGTTCAAATGTCACTGTTTTATGCATTCAATATGAGCATCATGTATTACACGACAAATACCAAAACGGTGGCTCATTTCTTGCCACACACGAATCAGCTGGTCTCTAGTTAAATAATTCACAGCTTCAATAATTCGTTGTCGCAGATTTTCAAGAGTGTCAGGCATAGGGGGGATAAAAACAGGCCTTTCACTTAACCCCACAGATAAAAATCACTCGGAATTAGGTCTGGTGACCTGGGAGCCCACTGGTGATGAAGTTGATCTTCTGCTCCTCCTCTTCCAATCCAACAGTGCCAATGCGACCGTGCTCGAAACTTCAAGCAACAGCGCCAATGTGGCCGTGATTGGAACTTCAGACTTTTCTCTTTCTAGGAACGTTGGAATTATGTTTCTATTTTTTGTAGTTTGGAAGAAATAAATGTTTGAAGTCTGTTCCTTCTTTCTGAATGACCCTGTGTAAGGTACCTGTGGTCACCGGTGACAGAATAATCTATCTTCGGGTTTTTTTACAGCTGCTGCCGTCTTCCCGTGCCAAATTTCCATAGCACACGACTTTGATTCGTTTGGTCTTTTAGCATCCTAGCATTCTATGATTTTTCTAAAAGTGGAGAACACAGTGTCGCTACCTCATAGGAAAATATAAACATACTTCGTACTAAATTATTATTTTGACAAGTGGCACAAATTCGTGTTGAAACCCACCTCGCGTAATTATTTTCCATCAAGTGAATATACTTCCTAGACATGTTTTCAGACAACAATTATTATAATTTCATCTAATCAAAAGACTCCTAATTACTTAATAATGAAATAACAATAGTATATTACGATGCGAGGTTGGGAAGTGGTTTTTACAGAAGCGAGGTAATATTTAAGAACCGAGCGAGAGCGAGGTTTTTAATTTCCGTGATTTTGTAAAACACTTCACAAACGTGCGTTGTACATTATTTTTTGCGAGATGGTGTTTTCAAAATAATAAATAATAGTAAAATAATAACATCTTCGTTGAAAATATTTGCGTTCATTATAAACAGCTGATAAACGTTAACTGAGTGGGCAATGTTTATTAGTTGAAACTACAGCAGGCCGTGACACCAATCAGTAGTATAATGACGGCAAGTGCGTATTTGTTTTATATTGTTTCAAATAAAGTTCAGTTCATTTAAAATGCAGTGATTTGTTTCGTATAATGTATATTAACACTACCTTTTGGATATATGTTTAAATACACATTGTACATAGTATACATAGAGGGCAGTGGTTTTACTTCCCACACGTGGTTTGTAATATGTAATATTACAGTATAGTTATTTAGGTTGACAACCCCGAAATGTAGGAAGTTGAACTTTCAATCATGGTCACTATTGATGTAAGTACGACAAAACTCACTTTCGTGCAAAAAATAATTTTACATCAAATTCACACAGAAATCAGTTCTATAAGCTATGTAGGCCTCATAAAATGTAGCGTATTCAGTTTTATGACCTTAGTGTAGGCCTATCTATGATAATTCCTTTCGACTTGCACTATTTCTCGTTTCTTATTTGTATAAAATATTTTCGAAATTTAAAAATGTAAGATCCAAAATTATGTTTCAGAGATGGAAGCCTTCCAACATTCAAATCAAAATATCTAACGATTCAGTATCTAAAAACAGCTATCCGAATTTCAGAATGTTGGTTCCTGTGGAATAGCGGTTACCATACTCGCTTCTGATTTCGAAGATCACAAGTTCAAAGCCGACCGGGCCAATGATTTTTCTTTTCAGAGGGTAAAAATCGTGATTACGTTTTCTTTGGATGAGGATTAAAGCCATGAATTATGAATTATGTGTCGTATGTTTACATTACACATCCTAAAAGAACCTAAAAAAAAGAGGGGGGCTACTGTGAAAATTTGAGTTCTTTTCCGTTCAGATTTAAATTGTAACGAAAATTATGTATTAAAACATCCTAAAGGGATTCTGTGTCATGAGGCATAAGTATAGGCACAGTATACATACTGAAGGCGATAGACTTAAGTAATTAGATATTATGGGATATTTAACAATTAAACTATTATTGTAAAAATAAACGCTGAAGATATTTGTGAGTACAGTACGACGGTAGGCAAGGCGCTAAAATTAGAAAAAAAATAGAGATATCTCGAAATCATATAAGTAGGAATAATCATAATTTGAAATAAAATTAATATTAAAACTTGTCTGTATAGGCCCTACTAAGTGAAGGGAGATTCAAAATTTCATAAAATCTGAAACTTCAGTAAACACGTTGCCAACAAAGGGACCATTCCAGATTCTAGCGAGAAGAGAAAGATTATGTGACTGTGAAAAGGAAATGCTCTAAATAGCAGCAGAATTAAACGGTTGTTTAGGAAACATGTACATACTCACACCATAAGGAGAGTATTTCACAAAATGGATACTATGAAAGCATGACAAGAAGACGACGTAGCTACATAAGCGAAGTCAAGGTAAAGAAGAGAGTTCAATTTCTCAATGTGTTTGTAATACATAATTGGGGAAAATCAAGGCTTGAAGCCGGGCGATTGCTGTTCCGTCCCTGTATAATCTACTCCCCTCAAATCATGTTTAATGTTATTCTCCAATCTCATTCTTGGCCTACCTTCTGAGCGCTATCTGGTTTTCCTACAAGGAGTTTCCATGCCCCTTTTTCATTCCCTATCCGTGCAACAAGTGTTTTCTATCGCAGTCTACGTTACATAACTGTTACTATATATGACTTCCCATAGAGATCATGTAGCTCACTGTTATGTAGTATTCTCCATTCTCCTATGTTCGTCTGTCAACACTATAGAATAAAATATAGCATCCAATTTCGTAAATAATTACTAAGCAACAATTTTTTACAATAAATTAAATTAAGAAAGATAGGAAGTAAACTATAATGAAAGGAAGAAAGCGAAATAAATAAAGAAAATATAGATAGGTAGATGGATGCATGGAAAAATTATTATATCCATCAGAAGGCCTTCACTACAATCATAGCATTTCCATGCTATGCTTGCAGCTTTACTAGGGAATTGTAGGTGTGGTAGCTTCCCGTTGCTTTCCACACCGGTGAAGGATGATGATGATGATGATGATGATGAAAATGATAAGGATGATAATGATGGCCATATGATTTTGGGGACCGTTTAGGCCTTAAAGTTTTCCTGACATTTGTCTTACAGGTGAGGAAAAACTCCGATTAAAACCTCACCCAGAAAAACTGCCCCGATCGGGGATCGAACCCGAGCCCGCTGTGTGACAAGGCAGCACGCTACCTCGAGACCACAGCGGTGGACAATTATTATATAAAGAAAAATTGAAACATTTGTCTCATTTAAAATAAATTAAAGAATATCTCCCAAAAATTAGAATTTAAAATTTATTTTGGCATAAGAATAAAAAAAAAGAGGAAAGAAAACAATAAAGAAATGTGATACTGGGAAAGTTTAACATAAATGGATGCTCTATAAATTGAAACGTGCGATAAGAAAAACCCGGAACAGAACTAGTTCTAGTTACAAGGCACGATTTGAATAGCGATGAACTGGTGCTGTGTACATGCCACACCTGTTCTACTCAAAATCAAGATGACATGACTTACATGAGTTACTTGTCTAGTTGACTTAGACAATGAACACTATTTGCTAAATGAACTTCAAGTTTCGTACACACATTCACACTGTCTCATCTCACAATCGCTTAATTGTCATTAAGTATTGTACATAACGAAATAAATGCAGCATAGCGTGCGTGTTGGTTTTAGACAATAGGATTTGACTCTGGTATTCGGGAGATCCTGGGGCTAACCATCTGATTACCATGCTGGGTTTGAATTTCAATAACAGGACCAATTTCATTATACTGACCATCAAAATTCTACCATTGTGGTTAATAACTTGTTCATCATAATTACCAACTGCAAACTGTACTTTCGCACCTACTCTTGCATTGAAATCTCCCATCCAAATGAGATAATCATTCCGATTAACGTTTTCTATTAGGTCTACATCTTGTAACATGAAGTAGAAAAAGTCATTCTCCTGTTTTTTCAACTTCAACAGGTGAATATACTCCAATCACTATCAAAAATTCCCGATTAATTTTCAATCTAACTTGAAAAATTCTTTCATTAAAAAAAGTATCTATTCTACGTTGTAAAGGTTTATGTATCATCAGAGCTACTCCTCTTGTTGTTCTTTCACCACTATGTACTCCGCAATAAATTCGACAATAATTGTTTATTATCTTGTCCCTCTTAATTTATTCTTAGTTTCTGTTATGGTAGCTATCTTTATTGACATTTGAGTAAGAATTTGGTCTAATTCTAAATCTTTATTCCCAATTCTTTGAACATTCGAAGTAGCAAGTTTAAATATATTTTCTTTTTCCATCTCATAATCTACTGATACAACTAAACATTAAAGAATGAAATAAAAAAATAAAATAATTCTTATTGTGCGAGATTACTATATCTGAAATTCCAAGTATTGAGAATCTTTAAAAACATGTAGATGTGAACAATGATTCTTCTTTTTCTTCTTCCTCTACGCATCAAAGCTGGTAGCTTGTTGCGTGTTCATTCACTACAGGTCCGGGGTATGGTGACGTCCTCCCATCGTAGTTGTGGTCTTCCTAAAGGCCTTTTCTGCTGAGGTGTCCTGTCATATACTTTCTTCACTAATCTACTGTTATCCATTCTATCTATGTGATCGTTCCAATTTAGTCTTCTATCATTTATCCAAAGGTTTATAGGTTCAATTTCACATTCTTCTCTAATAACAATGCAGCGAATTTTCTCTCTCAGCGATTTTCCTTAAAACTTTCATTTCGGTTGTTTCATTGATTTATGTTTTTTGAGTTTCTGTTCGGCATTCACAACCATATGTTAGAACTGGTCATATGACAGATTTGTATATTCTTACTTTTGTATCTATTCTTACATTTTTATTGTTCCAAACACTATTGTTTAAACATCCCGATATTTTGTTTGCATTATTTGCTTGATGGAGGTTAAACAATGATAAGTGTTAAAATAATTCAAGTAGCCTAATTTAGTTTGCTAAATAGTAATGTTAGTATTTTCTATCAATACTTGGGTTTTAATTAAGTTTAGTAATTTTTTTGTTACTCTTAAGTTGGACATAGTGCTTGCTCCATAAACGCCCTTTCTGCTACTGTTAATATGGCGATTGCACGTAAATAATAAGCGTTGAATATGATAGCTATTATTGACAATTTCGGTAATGTCACTAATATTTCCTACAATTTCCAAGTTATCACTAGGTCTAGTCTAAAAATAATTAAAAATTAATATTTCACTAATTTTGTGTGTTTAAATAGGTTTATATAAATAATTTATATAGTTGAGGTATATGAACCATCAATTTCTAGGGTCTAGTGGTAACGTCGTTACTCCTAGCACAGAAGGCCTGGGCTCGGTTCCCGTTCGGGACAAGTTTCGCGGGTGCGTTCTTTTTTCGAAGATTTTCCCCGCCTATAAGGCAAATATCTGGAGGTAATGTTTTCCAATCATTCCCTGTATAATTTACCTTCCTTAAATCACAGTTAATTTATTCTCACATCCTTTTATTGGCTGATCCATTGAATGCTTTCAATCTAGTTTTCCTACAAAACGTTTCCATGTCCCTCTTTGATTCGCCATTCTTGACATATGCCCTGTTAACCACAGTCTAAGAGACTTTACTGTTCTTATTATATCTGATTTCCCATAAAGTTCATGCACCTCACTGTTGTCTAGTTTTTTCCATTCGCCCGTCTATTCGTCTCTCTTTGGCCCAAAAATGTTCCTACGAGACTTTATTATTCTTATTATATCTGGTATCGCATAAAGTTCATATACTTCACTGTATATAGTTTTCTCCATTCTGACATCTGTTCGTCTCTCTTTGGTCCACACATTTTTTTAAGAACTTTATTATTAAATAAGTGTAATATTTTCTCCTCCCTTAAATTAAGAAACTATGTTTCGAACCATATAATATTACTCGAAGAATAACTGTTATATATATGATATGAAAAGAAAAAAAGAATGCTTGAGTCGGGATTTGAACTCGAGTCTCTAAAGTCTGTACCTTTAGCGCTCTAACCAACTGAGCTACCCAAGAATTCCAAGACATACATACAATTTTCTTATACATGTATGTTTGTCTTGGAATCCTTGGGTAGCTCAGTTGGTTAGAGCGCTAAAGGTACAGACTTTAGAGACTCGAGTTCAAATCCCGACTCAAGCATTCTTTTTTCTTTTCATATCATATTTGCCTTCATTGCCTTCAATGTCAAAAATATTATTTATAATATATATATATATATATATATATATGTGTGTGTGTGTGTGTTTTATTTTTATATAGGCCCATATAACGTTGGTTTTGAGACTAGTTGGGACAAGAGTTTTTAAAATAACGTAAAATTCAGAACTTTTAAATGCGGCAAAATTGATTGATAAAATGTTACAAATTACTACAAAAGCAAACTAACCTACTGTTTTAGTTCTAACGGCAGTGTTATATTCGAAATCGATAAGTTCCTGTCAAATAACTGGTGTTTATCGCACTTTTGCTGTGCCACAAAATAAAATGTCGGGTTGGATTTATTTTTTAATTATTTGAGAATTCATTAAAAATAATAGTGAACTTCTACAAAATACAAGAATACATGACACAAACCATCTGGCGCCACTATGGCCCTGGGGTCGATTCAGCCTCTAACGAAAATGAGTACCAGACGCTTTTTCTGGGGGTAAAGGAGGCCGTCACGCGGGGCTGACAACCCGGCTGACGTCAAGTGCTGATTGTCTAGAAAAAGTGGGAGCATTAACCTCCTACTACCCCAAGGGCCTCCTGAGGCCTGCAGTGGGATCGCTTTACAACAATACAAATGTACAATATATTAGTAGACCTATACACCAATAATATCCTGTATGAGTAAAATATTTTGAGCGTCCGTAAATATGAGTGTAAACATTAACCTATGTATTACAAATGGTAAACATACTTAAATACTTGAGATATTGTAGTATATTAAAGGGAAATAATAAATTAAGGACAAATTATAACTGTTTAACTCATGCCCCGAACGGGAGTCATTGACCAATTAAGTTTCAATGAATTTTGTTTTAAACCAATGACAGTCGTGTTTCGCCTCGCTATTTATCGAATTATGTTTACCGAAATAAGGAAAGCTCATCTTTTTTAATATTCTGAACAGGTAGAGCATTATTTTGCAGTGACTGACTCTCCAACAAAGACGTTAAATATAGCAAATAACTAACGGATTCCTTCGAACTACACATTTGATAAATGTGTGTTCAAAAATTGTGTTTCTAATTAATGATTTTACTGAGTTGTTTACTACAAAATAAATTAATAACCTATAATGTTGTTTATAGTCCACCACTGTGGTCTCGAGGTAGCGTGCTGCCTTGTCACGCAGCGGGCCCGGGTTCGATCCCCGGTCGGGGCAGTTTTTCTGGGTGAGGTTTTTATCGGGGTTTTTCCTCACCTGTAAGACAAATGTCAGGAAAACTTTAAGGCCCAAACGGTCCCCGAGATCATATGGCCATCATCATCATCCTTATCATCAACATCCTTCACCGGTGTGGAAAGCAACGGGAAGCTACCACACCTACAATTCCCTAGTAAAGGTGCAAGCACAACATGAAAATATGATTGCAGTGAAGAACCTGCCTTCGGTCAGAATTACTGTGGATGGAGGATGGAATGTTGGATATAATATGCAGTTTAATGTGTTTTATTTTTTCTCCACTAGGGAGCATTCTTACGATATTGTGTTCCTATTTGGTAACAAATAATACTATAAAGTTGCAGTGAATAAACAAATGAAACATAACCACACATTTCTGATTTTGTTTCTAACATCGCTGTTTATATTAAATATATAGATATTTTAAAATACCGGTAACTATATTTAAATTATTTTTGGGTAAACATCTTAATTTTATTCGTTAAATAGTCCAAACAAATGCCACTCTTGATTTCCAAATCCTTTAGATAAATTCACTCGTCACTTCGTGTCTCGTGAATTTGGAAATCGCTCGTGACATTACTTATAATAAAACAGTTCTAGCTGCAAAGAAAGGTTTTAGATTAGAAACAAATGAATTTATGCATCCGTTGCGTACCTCTTACCGTGACAGCTATAAACTTAAACAGTGCTCAGATTCACGTGCCATATGTTGGCACTCCTGTTTCCTTTAATTACATCACGACTCCCAATTACATAGCGAAATGAAGATTAATGCGCGCGCGCTGTAGATAACAAGTGAGCAACGTCTTCTGCATGTGAACGCAATTACAGTCTAAATTTCCTTCGTCCATTGTTAAACTTCTCTCTATATGCAGCTAGACTATTAGCATTCTTAGCGTATTTTGCATTGAACTCGCCTCTTTGCTAACTGACATCACTTACTTAAACCAGCGATATGTTTATCAAATTACGACATGAGTTAAATTAACGCTATTGATGCCGGTGAGTATAAAAACAATTGTCAAATTCTAATACAGTAAGACAAATTGAATCGCCGAGTTGAAAAGGGAAGAAACTCCAAATGCCCTACTTTTGAAAAAAACTTAAAAAACTACATAACATCTTACAGGTAACTCTGACAAATTTTTGACCAATTACAATATTGATCCTCTGCTTTTTTATGCAAAAAGTGATACAAGTATCGTTCATTTAATATCGCTTATGGTTAATGAACATTTTTCAAAGGATGGCAAAGGTCATGATCATCATCACTCTAGGAATTAGGCTATTGCCCGTTCCGACTTCATAATGCATCAACCCAACGTCTTCTAGGTCTTCCAAAATCACGTTTTCCTCTTGCTTGATAATTTCTTGCTAACAATGGATATCTCTCCTTACTCATTTCATCCATGTGACCAATCCATTTCTGTCTGTAATTCGTGACTTTATCCAATAAAGGCTGTACTTTCAATTCTTCTCTTATATCCTCATTTCTTATTCTATCAAGTCTTGTACATCCTTTTACTTGTCTTAGGAACCTCATCTCCGCCGTCTGTATTCTATTCTTCTGTTTTTTCACTGGAGCCCAAGTTTCACATCCATATAATATTATGGGAACCGCCATAACATTATACATTTTTATTTTGGTCTCTTTTCTAATTTTATTTTTGAATGTTCTCTGTATTGTTCCACACACCGTCTGAAATTTATTTTGGAGTCAATATCTCTTTCCACATTGTAGCCAACATCACAGCCCAAATATTTTAAACTAAGATAAGCAAGTAATACCCAAAAACGTGTTTCTTGATGTATTTCAGATTTTGAATGTAGTTTTCTTGTCTTATAATTACTAAAGTTTATTTATGTAATAATGCTAAATTAATTTTTGGATGGTTGAAAAAGGAAGAAACTCAATTGCCTTCGATGAGCCATAAAACAGATATTCATTTCATTCATAGTGTTCTGCTCAAGAGCAGGTCTTTTACTGCAAACTCAGCATTCTCCACTCTTTCCTTAACTCAGCTTTTCTTTTTGCATTTATTTTAATGTTGTCTATCATCTGATGTCTTTTTCATGATGGCATGATGAGTCTTTCCACGGTAAAAGACTCCGGACGTAAATTATTCCCCCATTCGGATGTCCGGGAGGGGGATACTGCCGGAAGGAAACATCATGCAGTCAAAACAACAGAAGAAAACTCACATATACTACAGAAATTATGAATTCTTGTTAAATTTGAATTTCCTGTAAGCAGATGATCAATATTGTAATTGGTCAAATATTTGTCAGAATGAGCTATTTGAAGTTATGTCGTTTTTTAAGGTTTTCTCAAGCATTGGATACTTGGAGTTTCTTCCCTTTTCAACTCAGCGATTCAATTGATCTCAACGGTAAAGTACACATTTTATAGCCATGAAGTACGTATAATGGGGATTGTTAACGCAAACGATCGAGGCACAGGAAGGAGGTAGGATGGTTAGCCTCATTATCTGGGCAACTGGAGTTCTCATGGATATTAGTAAACAATCTCCATGGCGCGACAAGCCTTAGAAGGCCCTTGACTCACCAAGTGGCTGTTGGCCTCACATCCACATATGTTAACACAGAGGTAGACGATAATTCAGCCAGTGTAGGGGTGACGCGTGTCAGCATTTCGGGTCCCCCAACCCTTTCTCATTGATATTTCATAACTAATTTCATTACAGATCGAATGCGAATGGATGAACAAAATATTCGCTCGTACGCTGACCTTGCGATTTAAAAAATAGATAAAATAATCTTAATAAATGCTAAAAATTGTGAGTTATGCTCACCTAAAGAAAAAAAGGCTATATCTGAAATGTAAATTTTGAATCCTGCACAAAATATGTTTTGTAATTAATTATAACGAAGTCTCAAGGGAACAAGAAAGGAGACACTTAAAATTTTATAAAATAATGGCGGTTCAAATACTATAATATGGATCGGGACACTGGTTCTTAACCAAAAACCAGGAGCGAGGAATAGGAACCTCAGAAATGAGGTTTTTGAGGGATGTCTATACAATAGTGGACCGGAAACGAAATTAAGATATACGAAGAGAACTAAATATATTTATGCTATTAGAATTGCATAATACAGAGACCAATGGATGGACCACAACAACGGAATGGATGACAACAAAATCCCGAAACAGATTCTTCACTACAGACCATTAGGACGAAGAAGTGTAGGAAGAACCAGTAAAGGATGGACGGACCAATTTTAACAGATCGCAACATACTTTAAGATCTAATCCTTGATGCTGATGATGATTATACTCGTAATTTTTAATGCTTTTACATTAACACAACTACAATAATTCTGCATATAACAAAATTAATATGGGTAAGAGTTTTATGTGGGGGCACGCCGTAGCGTAACGGTTAAGGCAGTGCGCTACAAACAAGAAGGTCGAGGGTTCAGGTCCCGGTGGGGTCAGGATTTTAAACTGACCCAAACATTCTGGTGGCACCATGACCCTGGAGTCGACTCAGCCTCTAACTGAAATGAGTACCAGATGCTTGTTCTGGGGGTAAAGGCGGCCGTCACGCAGGGCTGACAACCCGGCTGACATCAAGTGCCGATTGTCTAGAAAAAGTGGGAGCCTTAACATCCTACTACCCTAAGGGCCTCCCGAGGCCTGTAGTGGGAACACTTTACTTTTTTTAGGAGTTTTATGTACTAAAAGTTAAGATTACAAAATATAATAATGAGAAGTTAGTCCACCGCTGTGGTCTCGGGGTAGCGTGCTGCCTTGTCACGCAGCGGGCCCGGGTTCGATCCCCGGTCGGGACAGTTTTTCTGGGTGAGGTATTTATCGGGGTTTTTCCTCACCTGTAAGACAAATGTCAGGAAAACTTTTAGGCCCAAATGGTCCCCGAAATCATATGGCCATCGCAATCATCATCATTCATATTCATCTTAGGTTAAGCTTAGGATTAGGGACTCTCCTGGCACACCATTATCATCACCATCATCCATCATATCATCGGGGCAACGTAACCCCGCCTTCCAGGCGCCCCAACCTCAGAAGTGGGTTAAAAGTACGCCATGCCAGGAGAGAAACCAGGAATGTCGAAAGACAAACCTGGGGCATTTGAAAAAAAAATGAGAAGTTAGACTTATGGCTATCTTTTATTTTTGTATCACACACAAACAGTTGAATAATATATTGAGAAGTTAGACTTCTGTCTTTTGTTTTGTTTCACACACAAACAGTTGAATAATATAATATGCTATCTCCATTGTAATCTTATATTTTATTACGTAAAATATCTAGCACTACAAATTAACCACATAGGGGTCCTATTCAGCAGACTTCAATAGTTAGACCGTCGGTTAAATCATGTTACAGCTTTTAAGCTAACTTGACTAAGATGCAGTTTCAGAGGAATGACATAAGCAACATCACTAGGTCACGAGCACAGTGGAGGAATGACATAAAATATAAGCTTTTATGGTCGTATATTCAAGTAATTCAAGGTTGAGTTGTTTTATGCTGAAGTTCTCATCTTGTCTCTTAAGTTACGCCTACAGGAACCTTTGTGAAGAAACCCTTTACCAAATACATGCCATTGTTCAAATAAAATATGAAACATTAAGATTTGGAGTGTACTTAAGAAATGGCCAGCATTTAATCCCAAGATTCTTAGATGACTTACCTCTAAGTGCATATATTTCAAAAGAGTTACTGTCTAATATCTCAATGTCCGTGGAAAATGTTCTTGGTTGTCCAGATTACAGAACTTCAGAATCCGACACAAAAAACTTCATAATCTGTATTTAAAAAGGCCAAATTACTGTTCCATCTAGATCATTTGTATAGCTATCTGGAGCATCTTTTTTACACATCAACTAACGCTAATAGATTTTTGTGTTCAAAATATATTTGCAAAATATGATTTCCTTATGGTAATATTATATTTTGGTTTAACATGTATAGGCCTACACCGTTTCTTTATTATCAAATTGTACAAGAACGTACCGTAACAATTTTTATAAGACGAAAGTAAGCGAATAAAATACACTTTTATACTTTAATAATAATTACAAAAAAAATAATAACAACAAATCATGTTTTTTTTTCTTCATATGTATACGGATTTTCAATGTTTGCACATCTTTCTGTGCTTAAAGTTATATTTTCCTTCTCCACTCGTCCTTCTCCATCCATTCCAAGTCCTCCAGTCCTCTTGTTCTCATTCCAGTTCTTATTTCTTGCATCCATGACTTTCGAGATCTTGCTTTCTTTCTTCTTACAGATGTACACCATTTCAATGTTTTTTCTTGGTAACATTTTTTCTCCTAGCATTCGTTGTACATGTCCATAACAATTCCATTGCTTATATCTTATACAATCTACTATTTAATAATTATTATTATTATTTTCTAGCAAAACTTTCTTATTCCCCCCCCCCCCAGTTTTGAACATCCTGCTGCTCTCTCCAAGAAATCCATTTCCATCGAAATAAATGTTAATAATAATAATAATAATAATAATAATAATAATAACAATAATAATTATGATGCAACTCTAAGAATGTCTGTCTAAAATTCTAGGAGTGCCAGATTCGATTTCCGGCCATAACACAGACTTTAACGGATAGGATCTGGAATGGAGACCTCTCCGCCATCTGACAGTGAGAACTACTGAGTCCTACTTGATATGAAGTAGCAAAAAAAGGTTAAAGGCAAGTGAATTTAGGGTTGAGAAACTGGATCACGCTAAACACGTGACTCTGTAAACCTCTTTCTTTTTCTAGCAAATATCATTTGTAAATGTTCGTCTTGTCTAGGAGCTGGCCGCGGTAATAAACTGATTACTACCCGGAGCAAGATCTCAATGCCCTTGTGTGGTCAAAAAAGTATACAGTATATGTTATCCATAGTTTAATATCCTCTCCTGATAAATAGTGTGCCTGTAAGCACCGGGAGGTGTGATACACATAAAATTACCTACAAGGGCAGAGGTTAAACGAAGAAATAGAAAGAAAATATAATTAACTTGATTTTTTTTTTAATTTCACAATTCGCTCGATCATTTTACTGTAAATTGTATGTTAAATGTTGTTATAGTATATTGTGATACGAGTGTGGTAAACACTTGATACGGATCGAGGAAAAGTTAAAAAAAAAACGAGGCGCTTGCGATGAGTTCATTTATTTAAATTTCCGAGATTCCGTTATGTGTTTACCACATGAGTATTGCATATTATTTTTGCGCTATGTTTTTATTTTAGTAATGCTATTAACTAAAATATTAATAAATATAATTGAAGATAAATGTTAGATTTTAGAAGGTGAATCGGTTACATGTGTTGCTATGGAGAAATAATAAGTATTGTTGATCATGTCGCCGTCTTATATTTGTTAAAACTATAAACCCAATTTGATTTGGAATTTATTTCTGATTATGGAGAAAGTTTTAGAGGATGTGTGCAGTGATGATGAAATAGAAGAGGCGTGGAAAGCTGGATGTGATGAATTAATACCGAAATTAATACAAATTGCAGTATCACTATCAATATTTCAAAATAAATGTTTTTACTTACCGCGCCAGTTTATTGGTCATTTTTAAAGTATTGAAATTTGTTTAGTTTTCATGGCAACCAAGATTGTATGCGGGAATGTCAAATTACGATGCACATCAACAATAACAGCTGTATATAATATTAGTTACAGAGTGCAAAAATATCTAGAGCCTGTTTTACAGTTTTAAAGCCTATTTTAGGCACTCAAATATCCGATTTCAAATGATTTAGTGGGATAAAAAGTAGAAACGTCGAGGTGGTTGTTCAGCCCTGCACTGGCATACAAAACAGGGCGATGATTCATATGGTGGAAACAACATTAACAAAAAACAGCCGGAGAGCGTAGGTGGGACAGGAAAAGAGAAGTGTACAAAGTAGAAGACTAGATTAAGCATTGAAACACGAAGCCGAACAGAATGTCTTACTTAAATCTTTGTAATTTCATAATCCTAATACAGACAACGCCAGTTATAGGTGTACATGATCCGTCGCTACAGTTTTAATGAGTAATGTATATATATATATATATATATATACTATGGTATGATATATTATATATATATATATATATATATATGGTATGATATATTATATATATATATATATATATATATATATATATATATGTGACATAAGAAAAATAAATGCCTGGAAGGGATTTTAACCCGGACCTCTGGGTTGGTACCCCAGCGTGCTATCCATTACACCGCCGATCAAATCCAATACAAACATTTATCATAAACAATGGAGAATATAATATATATATAAGAAACGTAAATGTTTGTATTGCATTTGCCTGGTGGTGTAATGGGTAGCACGCTGGGGTACCAACCCAGAGGTCCGGATTAAAATCCCGTCCAGACATTTATTTTTCTTATCATGTCTTATTAAGCTTGCATTGCTAAGTGTCAAAAAAATAATTTTTAACATCGATAAAGCGTCACTGCTATAAAGTAAAATATTTTCTTTAATTTGCTTGTTATAGTCAGCTACCAGATGACAGCGAAGACCGACTTCTCACTCCATCTAGTAATAATGCAGAATCTAATATATATTCCACCGCTGTGGTCTCGAGGTAGCGTGCTGCCTTGTCATGCAGCGGGCCCGGGTTCGATCCCCGGTCGGGACAGTTTTTTCTGGGTAAGGTTTTTATCGGGGTTTTCCTCACCTGTAAGACAAATCTCAGGAAAACTTTAAGGCCCAAACGGTCCCCGAAATCATATGGCCTTCATCATTATCATCATCATCCTTCACCGGTGAGGAAAGCAACGGGAAGCTACCACACCTTCAATTCCCTAGTAAAGCTGCAAAGCATAGCATGAAAATGCTATGATTGCAGTGAAAGACCTGCCCTTGGGCAGAATTACTATGGATATATATATATATATATATATATATATATATATATATATATATATATGTATAAGAAAGTTAAATGTTTGTATTGGATTTGCCCGGTGGTGTAATGGCACGCTGGGGTACCAACCCAGAGGTCCGGGTTCAAATCCCGTCCAGGGATTTATTTTTCCTATCATGTCATATTAAGCGTGCATTGCTCAAATCAAAAATTTAATTATAACACACACACACGCATACACACACACACACACACACACACACACACACACACACACACACACACACACATATATATTTGACTACTCCATCGCAAATCAATTCCGCGGATGAAAGGACCGGTAAATTTTGCTTAGAAGACTCTTAATTCAGGGTTCAGGTTCATTTAGGTCTGTAACAGGTAAATTTACGAAACTAACCAACCGCTTTACTTCCCTACCGAAGGAAGCAATAATCAGGATTTCTACGACCTATAAAATCCATTGATTCGGTTAGGTGCTCCATATCCTTGAGTGGTACAGAAGTATTATATAATCCTTCCCAACTGTATCTCTGTAAGATGCCCGGGTGAGTAGGGGACGCGAAAGTATCTAAAAAAGGGAAAGGTTACACAAACGAAAAGGAAGAAAATTCATCCATTCCGGGTGGGTTTGTATCCGCGAAACTTAGAACCAGAAGCGAAAATTGTAAGCACTAGTCACCCCAAGATTAAAAACAAAGTAGGAATTAGTCTTCTCTAAAAAAATAGATCTTCTTGTAAGCCCATGTTTCCCTTAACAGAGATTTAGGCGCTCTCCCCCTACAGGGAAGAATTTGAACCATACTAATTTTGTTACACTTGTTTTCGTACAGATGTCATTTTGAGTGGTCCGTGGTCAGCGTTCCGCCTCATACTGATATCTAGCAAACCAAGGTAGTACTAGGACGGGAAAAGTTGGTAAATTTTGCTTAGAGGCCTTTTCATTGAGGCTTGGAGGATTTTTTACGAGCCTGAAAATCTTCAGACTCGGGACCTACGGCTTAAAGTCCCTCCCGGAAGACTTGCTCCTTGAATTTTTCCACCCTAAAAAATCCATCGAACCCGGCCAGGTTTGAACACGCGATCCTCGTGACCAGAGGCAAAAGAAAATAAACGAAATCGATATGAATCCTGTCTCGGTTTGTTATAATCATTTAAGTCGTGTTCTCCTGTTGGAAATTATAAATCAGCAATGCAAATATACAAAATTAGTCTCTCATTGACGAAGACATCGATATGTCTATAACAACGTTTCTAAGGATGGTAGAGGAGTGCAAAGTAATTTTAATTAATAACCAAATCTTTCTAAAACAAAAATAATAGCTCTGAAAGGAAAATGTGCAATAAGAACAAAAATAGTGATAAACAATGAAATTATAGACCAAGTTCAGAATTTTAATTATTTGGGTTGTCATTTAGGCAATGACAAATTTTGATAAACACACTAAAATACAACGATTCAATTATCTATGTGGCACAATTAAACGCACTTTATTGAATAAGACTAGAAAAGAAACTATTTTGAAATTTTACAAAGTATTGGCAGTTCCTTCTCTTATATATGGATGTGAAACCTGGACATTAACAAAGGTAGATAGTAAACAAATAGAGGATGCTGAAATGAAGATGTTGACAGCAATAGCAGGATACCAAAGGACCGATAAAAAGAAAAACGAAGATATAAGAACAGAACTTAATATATTTAATCTCTGTGAAAGAATAATATATTACCAAAATGCTTTTCTTCAGCACGTATTACGCATGAATGAACAGCGCATACACCAAGAAGAATGTATAATTATAAACCAAAAGGGAGAAGAAGCGTTGGGAAGACCATTGGAGAGATGGAAGGACCAATTCGACTTATAATGAGATCGGGACAGGCCATTGGGCCTAATCCTTGTTGTTGATGACTGATGATGATGACCAAATGTTTGAAACTAACATTAAGAGAAAATCCGCACCATGAAATATAAGAAATAAGGATTTTCTTTAATATAGAGTATTGTCATATTCCAGTACGGAAAGAAAAACCTCTGAACTGTAGACATCCATCCATAGTAATTCTGCCCGAGGGCAGGTCTTTCACTGCAATCATAGCATTTTCATGCTATGCTTTGCAGCTTTACTAGGGGATTATAGGTGTGGTAGCTTCCCGTTGCTTTCCACACCGGTGAAGGATGATGATGATGATAATGATAAGAATGATGATGGTGATGATGACCATATGATTTCGGGGACAACTGTTACATAATTGGGCGGAACGACGTCCAGATTTAAAGTCAACAAGTTCGACTAGGTTAACGTCTATAAAAAATCTAGGTGATTAAAAATAAAGGGAAACCTAAAAACCTCGACCATGGATGTGCCAAGCATATCTTTGGCAAAATTCTCAGACGTAGGAGCCCAACTTTTTTATTTCTAGATTAGCCTCATAAAAGAAACGATTCCGATTGAGGGTCTTTCCACTTTTCAGCGGTTGCCCTTTTACCAGCCGGCTGCTGGCCCTTCACAACCACATTTGTCAATCACAGAGGTAGATGATCAACATCCAGTGTAGGGGTGACATGTGGTTAGCATGTCGAGTTCCCCAGCCGCTATAGCTGGTTCCTCAACCTGGAGCCGCTACTTATTGTAGCTACCCAATTGCCTCACGATGCTGGGTGGGCACCGGTCCCATACTGGCCGAAATACCATGAGAAAATTTCTTCCCCCATGGAGACTCGAACCAGCGCAAGTCCCGTAGCTCTGCGCCAAGGCTTCCTACCTTAACCGATCGGCTACGGCGCGGATAATGTTAAATTTACATAATGAACATTATCTCAACAAATTAATAACGTATTTTAAAGTCATTATAGCATTAAAAAAGTTAAATGTCTTATACACGCATTGAAATTTCCAAACAAATTAATAAAAACTAGCCATTTATATTGTTCTTTTTCTAAGATTAAGCTATAATTTATATTAGAATCTTCATTTGTCATGTGTTTGAAATATAGGCCTATATAAAGTACAAAAGTTTATGCAGTAATTTGCAATTTTTTTTACGATTTCTCCTGTACATCTGCTCGACGAATTAAAACAAGTTCAAGCTCTACAACTCCTAAAGGGCACCTTCATACTCCACCTCTGATTATATATTATCATGCGAACAGTGTTCACAATGAAGGAGATTCCTGAGGGAATACAAATTATCATGGGAAATTAGCTTCACTTGCAGTTAAATGTGAATTTAAAGAGCTGCCTCACGTCTAGTTGTGAGAAAAGTGCCGGAATTTGTTTCAGGCTGTAATTTTGAATCTGACCTGCCAGGTGGATGTGTACACGCAATTTAAGGTGACCCAGTGGTATTTGTAATGGCGAGCAATGACCTTGTACGTAGATAATTCAGTTTGATCCGTGATTATGTTGTAACGGTTTCTATGGATGTTCATTATCAATCATTCCCACACAGGTTAAAAAAACGTTAGTGCCGAGAAATCATGAAACAAGTTACTTTCTTGACAACTCTAAAACTTACATGATGTAATGGTATCCATTAATCTATATTTTAGATGCTCGTTTCGGTGCTTTAAGTCTCGAGTGAATGATTACTATACCTCAAAAATATTTCCAAACATAATATAAAGCAGCCACTTTACAATCTACTGTTATAAAAACACTCGGCGTCTATCGAATAAATAACTCAAACTAGACTTAAAAAACAAAAACTCAAACGCGAGAACAATTTTAAACTGATTTAAACATTTTCATAATAAATCAACAATTAATTTAGTTCTAAATTCCGAGAACCTCAGTATGCGGTATGACACAGACTGAATAACACCACCGTTGAGGTTATTAATTAAAATATTAGAATTATAACATTCGTACCTGTTGTATCAATCGTTGTTTTAGTTGAGGACGACTGTTACCTGACATTTGTCTTACGGTGAGGAGAAAACCCGAATAACCTCACCCAGGAGACTTGTCCCGACTGGGGATCGATGTACATTTACACATATTAATATTATTCTTCTTCCTTTCCAGGATTAGGTCAATGCGACCTGTTCCGGTCTCGTTTCCTCGGCCGTCCCAAAGGTCTTTTTCCATGTGGTTTGTAGGTGTTGATCATTTTGGGTAATCTTGTATTGTTCATTCTGTCTAAATGTTCTTTCCATTGGCATTTGTGCTCTTCTAGTTTATCAACTATTGAAAATATCTCCAGTTCATTTCTTATTGATTCATTGTGTAATCTATCCATGCGTGTGCATCCTTTTACAGATCTTAAAAGTACATCCTTTTATGGATCTTAAAATTTTCATTTGAGTGGCTTGAATGTGTGAGATATCTTTTTTTGTAAGTACCCAAGATTCATATCCATATAAAAGAACAGGAACATCCATAATTTTATAAAACCTGAGCTGAGTTTCTCTTCGAGTCTTTCGGAGGGTTCATCTTATGGTACCACACATCATTTGATATCGGTTCCTAAAGGGTAGAGAATGACTGGACCGGATCTGAAAATGAGCTCTCAGACTCTACAAAAGGCTCCAAATATTCAGCGCAAAATATAGCCTCTCTCTACCAAACCTTTCCATCTACCTTCACGTGGTGGGACTGTTTTTACTGAAGATGGAGGGTGAATGGCGAATTTCTGGCGCCATAAAACCAGATGCTCGAGACAGACAGAGCTCTGTAGCCTTGTAAGGCAGCCTTTCTAGGAGAAAGACAACTCCAAAATTAAACTCTGGTCCTCCAGGTTGGGGGTTTTGTGGTTGGGCTGGTAACCCACCCAAATAAAAAAAAATATATTACTGAGAAGTCTGAAGTGCGAATAAGAAATCCGGACATATTAGTATCCAAATGTGATTATTATTGTGCTTAATTATTTAAATATTAATTAAAATAATAAATCACTGAATTTATTAAAATTGTCCCGTATCGTAGTGGAGCAGTTTCATGTGTGAAGCTTTGGTGCAGAGCTACAGTACTTGCGTTGGTTCTAGTCATCATAGGGAATTTTTTTCACTGAAATTTTGACCAGTATGGGACCGGTGCGTCGGCCGTCGGGGACTCTGGTCCCAAAAATGATGGCCGGGGTCGATGGGTTTTTAGGATGGAAAAGTTCAAGGAGCAGGTCCTCCGGTAGGTATTTTAAGGTGTGCGTCCCGAGTCTGAAAATTTTCAGGCTATAGAATATCCTTAAGCCTGAAAAAAAGAGGCATCTAAGCAAAATTTACCAAACTGTTTTTTTATCCTAGTAATACTTCAGTTGCCTGCTAGATGTCTCATTGATTCTTATTTTGACCGCATAACATTCATGACATCTGTAGGGAAATGAGGTTAACTAAATTAACTTGGTCTAGTAACTCCTATCAAAGGGAGAAGGCTATGGCCCGACATCGGGCTGTTACGTCATTGTTGATAATTGGGTCCAGTGCCCACCCAGCATCATGAGAACTTGGGTAGCTGCAGTAAGTAAAATAACGTGTAATGATGCGTAATAAAATAAGCCACAACATTTAGGGAGCCTGACATGATGATCACATGTAATCCATACACTGGTTGTATTATAGTCCACCTCTACACATGTGGATGTGTAACTCGCCAGTCGATTGATAGGACAAGAGACTTGTAGGGCTGTCGCGCGAAGAAGTTTAAGTTTATTAAAATGTGTAGTCTTAGTATCAATATCTTCCTGCTTACCAAATTTTCCTTACATCGCATGGTTCATGTTTTAAAATACAATAATGTGTTCTTATATTCAAAAATTGGTTGATTGCCGTAACAATTTGCAAATGAGAGAAATCAGTTGTTAGTTTTTCAACTAGCACTTTGTCCCTTAGCAACATACATTTTCAACTTTGCAGACAATTTACGACATTGCAATGGACAAAGATTCTTAAAGTACATAGTCCATAGTAATTCTGCCCGAGGACAGGTCTTTCACTGCAATCATAGCATTTTCATGCTATGCTTTGCAGCTTTACTAGGAAATTGTAGGTGTGGTAGCTTCCCATTCCTTTCCACACCGGTGAAGGATGATGATGATGGTGGCCACATAATTTCGGGGACCGTTTGGGCCTTAAAGTTTTCCTGACATTTGTCTTACAGGTAAGGAAAAACCCCGATAAAAACCTCACCCAGAAAAACTGCCCCGACCGGGGATTGAACCCGGGCCCGCTGCGTGAGAAGGCAGCACGCTACCTCGAGACCACAGCGGTGAACAAGTACATAGTATTGGCGATAAATTACAGTGGACTCCCATGTCGAGAAATAAACCACACTACAACTTAATTTAAAATGCAATTTGTGGTTTGAGCTCATATGCACTTGTTTTCACTACATACGAATATAGCAGCAACATAATTCAATTTCTTGTATCCTGGTTTCTTGCTATTGTAAGTTATTTCGTGTAATGTTACCGTACCGTAATTTGAAATATTATCGAGGGCATTAGTGTGTACTGTACCTTTCAATATGAACTCGCACGTACGGGAATATGGTGTGATATTAATGCCGGGAAGGAAACATTATAAACTACATAATTTGGGACGCAAATAAAAAAAAGTCCGTCATCCAGGAATTGCGTAAACTTTTAAACAATTAACTATGTTAATTACGATTAATTTTTATATACAGATATACAAACAAACTCGACGGCGCAACAGACCTAGAAGGCCCTTGGCCTACCAGCCGGCTGGTGGCCTCCCATCCACATATGTTAATCACTAAGATAGGCGATCATCCAGCAATTGTAAGGGTGACATATGTTCAGCATAATAAATAGGATTATTAAGTCAATTAACCACTGCACATAGTTGCGGCATGATCAGAAACTCGATATAATGATGGCTATTTTCGGGAACGACGTATCTTCAAACCTAACTGACTGAAATTCAATCTAATAACCTACGCTAAACCAAAAGGGCAAATATAAAAGTTAGAATGAGTCCATTTTGTTAGCATTTTTGATCAACTAACTAATGCTGCATATTGTATATACATATAAAACACAGTTTCAATAGCACATAAAATGATTATTAAAATTTAATACTTCCAAACAAAACGTTTGAAAGTATATTGCACCCAGATCTGGAAATATAAGCCTTACAATTTTTTGCACTTTTCTAACATTTTTAGTTTTAATGGACATTACAGGTTTGATTTAATGTTTTCCTCCCATTTGTTTTATAATCATTTTTTATGCAAACATCGTTATATTTCATCCATTTTATGGTTGGACTATTTTTAATTAGTATCATGATTCGAAATTCTTGTTGCTAAAAAATTACGATCATACTTTATACGAAGTTTCTTTAGACGCTTAACGTTTATGTAAAAAGGTTTGAGTGTCGCCGATGATCATGATGATGACGATGATGATATCCATCCATAGTAATTCTGCCCGAAGGCAGGTTCCTTCACTGCAATCATAGCATTTTCATGCTATGCTTGCAGCTTTACTAGGGAATTGTGTAGGTGTGGTAGCTTCCCGTTGGTTTCCACACCGGTGAAGGACGATGATGGCCATATGATTTCGGGGACCGTTTGGGCCTTAAAGTTTTCCTGACATTTGTCTTACAGGTGAGGAAAAACCCCGATAAAAACCTCACCCAGAAAAACTGCCCCGACCGGGGTCGAACCCGGGCCCACTGTGTGACAAGGCAGCACGCTACCTCGAGACCACAGCGGTGGATGATGATGATATAATACATAAATATTATACACTTCAAACCAGTGCTGAGTGTGTGTGGGAAAAATTCAAAGAGCAAGAAGTAGTTTTTTTAAATTTTTTTGCACCTCTTCATGTACCGGTAAGTATCATCATATCTCCACACAAACACGCACAGAGCTGCTCTTAAGTTGACATACTGTATGCACAACGTTAAACAAACACTTAATCGATAAATGACATATATACAGTTATAACTAACTCAATAGCACCATCGAACCCGTAGGTTCATGTCCGCGCGGACATAAGCTCTCCTTACATTCCTATCCTGAGCTTTATGTTTTCCAATTGTTTCTTTATTATCTACTTTCCTCAAATCATGGCTAACGTTATTCTCCCTCCTCATTCTTAGTCAACCAACTGGGCATTTTCTCTCTGATTTTTCTACAAGAAGCTTCCATGCTCCTCATTCTTTCCCCAATCGTGCCACATGTCCTGCCCACTGCAGTCTACGAGACTTAACTTTCAAAATATAACTTGTTTCGCATAAAAATAATGTAATTCACTGTCACGTAGTCTTCTCCATTCCACCTGTATGTTCTTCTCTCTTTGGTCCAAAATTTTTCATAAGAACTTTATTGCAAAATATTCGTAATATTTTCTCCTCCCTTAAACTAAGAGTCCATGTTTCGCATCCATATAACTGGGAGAATAACAGTTTTATATATTTTCAGTTTAACTTTTTTGAGATAAGTTGGGACGTCAAGGATCCCTGTATTGCATAACAACATTAATCTCCAGAATTGTATCTATGCATATGTTTAATTTCTGTGTGCATTTCATTTCTATTAGCAATTATTATTCCTAGGTATTTTAATTGAGTCACTTCTTCAAAATTTTCCTCATTTGTCATTAATTGTCAATTTCCATTATGTAATGTATTGTTGTGTGTCCCTTCGCTATCGCCTAATAATGCATCATCAACATAATTTATATATAGTATGTTAAAGTTAAAAATGATATCTTAAAGAAAGTGAATCTCTGCAGAGAGATGAAAAAAAATACTGCTAAAATATTTGAGTTGTGTAGCACGGGCAGTACATAAGGACTTTATTAAACTAGAAGTAAGATACATACAATGTTATTTACAAATATGGATCGCACGGGCAGTAAGCCGTACTTACTGTTGACAGTCCGTTAAAATAAGTTGATGTTTAAAAGCAAAAAAGAAAACACAATGATATTACAATTAGATATCAATACAATTACATTACACATTAACTTAGTTATGTAGAATTATTAAGAATTAATGGTATTGCAATTTGCTAACATATTTATTTATTCCTGAATAAGTGTTGCTCTTATTTTCCGCGTTTTGTCCAGAAATCTACCCAGGTTTATCCAATTTTCTGGGTTTACCAGTAAAATGTAGAATGCCAATCTTCCACGATTTGAATTTAGAAATCTTTCCGGTAATAACTGATGCCTGCAATATTCTAAATCGTTACATTTTCCTGGTATATGTATCACGTCTTCAAAGCTCCCGCACATTGGACATATTCGCATATCGTGATCGTCGCTAATTTTTAAAAATTTCCATGCCCCTAACCTGAACCAAGCAAACACTGATCTCTCTTTAAATCCTAGATTGAGTATATCAGATTCTTTTCAGAAGTAGACAGGAAGTATGGTAATATAATATTCAAACGTGCGTCGGAGAGAATTGTGTCTTTGTTTGAGAGTCTACACGTTCTCCTGATTCGATTTCTTCCTTGGAACGCCACAACAGAAATATTAAAGAATATTCTGAACGAAGAGGCCCAGACATTTCTAAAGCACACATGGAAACAGCAGAAGAAAAACACCAAGGAGCTATGTCATATTTCCCAGATTATAGCTATCTTCGCTAAGCGCCAAACTTCCAATTTCAAGAATGTTTACATTAATTTTTTTAATCAATGATTAAGCCTATAGGAGGCAGAGCTGTTGGAAGACCGAAGATCAGGTGGGAATGAACGATCTAAAGAAAATGAAAGTGACTAATTTGAATATGGCAAGAGACAGATTGGCATGGAGGAGTATTGTTGAGAAGGCCAAAACTTTCATCCCTATTAGGTTCGTCTTCCGGGCATATAGGCCGTGGTCCAGTCGTTCTTCTACTCGACGTTTCGTCTACTGCTGCGGTAGACGAAACGTCGAGTAGAAGAACGACTGGACCACGGCCTATATGCCCGGAAGACGAACCTAATAGGGATCAAGACGCCGGCCGTGAAAGCCTACAGTTATACCAAAACTTTCACTTTTGAAGTTGTCGTGCCTTAAGATGATGATGGTGATGAATCAATGATCAACTTCAATTATTTTCAATTAATTCAAGCAAAAGTATAGTTGCTCTTTACAAACACTTTGTAGTCCATTTTCGATCTTAATTCTAATTAAATACTATATAGTAGATAGTAATTTATTTAATGATATTAAGATCATTAGAGTAGTGATTACAAGCCGGCCTTAAAAAAAGGGTTGACAAATTTTGCTCAGAGGCTGTTATTTTAGACGTAAGATTATTTTACCTGTCGTGGATATCCAAGTCTCTTCCATAAGAAAGTACACTCCTAAGAAACAGCACTGGAAGTAAATATCAAACTAAGTGTATGGCAACATGTATACATACATTATTCAATACAATGGGCACTTAAAAGAGAGAAATTTTGAAAAAGTGGTGGAATGCAAAAGTTCCAGGTCGCCTAGCGAGTGGTTTAAGAAGATCTACGGAAATTGCGCTGATTTAAGTCCCCATGGGAAAAATTGTTCTCATGGAATCTCGGCCAGTATGGGGTCGGTAAAATTAACTAGCATCGCGAGGAATTTGGGGAGCTACAATAAGTAGCGGCTCCAGGTTGAGAAAATCAGCTATAACGGCTGGAGGAGCATACATGCTTATCACATGTCACACTAATACTGGCTATATGATCGTTCATCTTTGCGATTAACACATGTGGATGTGAGACCAGTCGCTGGATGGTAGGCAAGGAACTTCTATGCCTGTCGGATCATGGAGTTTTGGATGGAATGAAAATACTTAGGAATGTTAGTAACAAATAAGAACGAGATAGAGAAAGAAATTAAACATGGGGTCAATTCAGGAAACGCATTCCATTATGCATTGGACTCTTTTGTCACCTCATATTCTGTTAAACTGAAATAATATAAAATGACGATTCATCCAGTTATATTATATGGATGCGGAATATAGTCTCTTACTTTAAGAGAAGGCAAGTATTTGAGATCCTTCCGGGAAAATCTCGTATAAGACTTGAAAGCATAATAATAGTCCCTTCGATTGGTTGCTGGCCAAAGGAAGGAAAGACCAGCGATGGGGCTGTCATCTTATAGCCTCTGGTCAGGCTTTTCTGGAGAAGAAAAGAAAAAGAAAATAAAGGAAAGAAGAATTGGAAGAAAGGAAAGGCTCCCTAGCCCTCGGATGCCCTAATAGCATCGGGGTCGAAAAAAACAAGAGGTAACCAAGAGAGGTTAGATAGTAAAGTTAAAAGAGTCCGGTATAAGTAAGTGGAAGAAAGGAAGAAATACCAGATCGGTTAAAGATAAAAGTAAGGAGCAAAACACAAGTAAGTGGAAGCAATGTTTTGCTCGGCTTGGGCACCTTGTGGTCGCTGGAGGGAAAATTTTCTATAGGATCGTAACAGCCCTTCGCCTAATACTTGAAGGAAAAAGAAGAAGTATTTGAGAATGAAGTGCTTAGGAAAATTGTTGGACCAAAGAGAGATGAAGAAACTAGATAAGAATAGATACGTGATCTTTATGAGACGCCAGATGTAATAAGATCAGTTAAGACTCATAGACTGCAATAGGGAGGATAACACTAATGGCGAATGAAATATGATCATGGAATCTTCTTGTAGAAAAACAAAAGGGAAAGCGCCCAGTAGGTAGACGAAGAATGAGATGAAGAAGTAGAGAAAGTAACATTAACAATGATTTAATGGATGTGAATTGTTGAGATCACTAACAGAAACTTTCCAGTTGCTGAAAAAAATCAGTTGAATATGGATTAATAATAATTCTAAAACAAAATTCTTAAGATGTACAACAAGAAATGAAAAAAATAAGTAATCTGAACACCAATGATACAAATATAGAAGAAGTAAAATCATATAAATATCTTGGTTCAACTGTAAATGAAAAAAACTATACAGAGGAAGAAATTGGTGAAAGAATTTCTTTGGGCACTAAAGCTATGCAAATAGAATACTATTCAAAAGTAAACTTGTCTCCAGATTAACGAAAGTTAAACTGTATAATACAGTAATAAGACCGATTGTAACTTATGGCTGTGAAACATGGGTACTGAAGGAATCTCATAAACATAAACTATTAATCTTTGAAAGGAAGATCTTACGGAGAATTTTTGGACCAATTAGAGAAAGCGACGGCACATGGCGTATACGAATGAACTCTGAATTAAATAATCTGATATGAAATAAAAATGCAATAAACCACATTAAAGCTCAGAGACTGCGCTGGTTTGGACATATAAATAGAATGCAGGAAGACAAGCTTGTAAGAAGAATATACAAATGGGAACCAATATGCTACAGAACAGCTGGACACCCAAGTAACAGATGGCAGGATGATGTTATATTAGAAATGAAAATTGGAAATTGGTCCAGAAACTGTATCCAGAATAGATCTAGGTGGAGAAAAATTGTTGAGGAGGCCAAAACTTCAATGAGGTTGTAGTCGCCTACTAAAGAAGAAGAATTGTTGAGATAATGATTATAAAATATTAGCTCTGGTTAAGAATGTATTGGAGAGCCACAACTACCTCAATTCCATCTTCGCCATCTCGTGGTGCTATCTGCTCTTAGGATCTGGGTCCGATTCACAGCAATATTATGGTTCCAACTTAAATTGAGAAAATGTTTTATTACTCAAACCGTCCTGAAGGTTAAAAAGGTAGCACCCGCACCACTGAAATACCTAGCGACATGCTTGTAACTTGTCCTAGGAAATGTTTAACAAAGGCTATCCGCTCATAAAGTGAACCTCATCAAAACAAAATCATGTCACCTGCTTGCTTTTCATTAGTTATGGACACCGATGTACGTTATAGAAACAATACATACGCGAAAAAATAGTTCCCTTCATTAAATTAAAAATATGTCCTCTGAATACACCTGCTATTCTTCGTGGATGAAATAATAATATTCAGAACCTAGAAACATTCTAAAATATACCTAACCAATAATTACAACTTAAAATAGTTTACTACATACCGATGATGCATTTGAGTCATGCTTCAGTCGATTCTGATGCAACAAAATTGCCGAGGTATCGACTTTTCTGTTGCTGTGTCGCCATCTAAATTTTAAAAACACAAGTCTGGGAAATCTTTGACTAGTAGTAAAACAAACAGTTATTTTAAATGTATTTCAAAAGTTCAGTGTAAAATCTCAGTTTCTTGCAATCTACCCCATTCAACGACCACATGTCTTATATACTTCACACGTGCTCCCCGTCAATGTGACAGTAATTGTCGCGCAAATGGCAGAAGCATACAATAGGCGTTTATTTATGTTAGGATCACTTTAAGAGCGGATAAGGTATACATTCAAGTCTCAAAGAAGGAAAAACCAGACTGCTAATTTTGTTGACAACCGCCGATATTCCCTTCTCGATCACAAAACAAATAAATAATTGTAATTGAACATGTATCCACTATTCCAACACATAGAACAATACAGACTGATCTGATAAAATACGTTGCCAATACCTTCAAACCGTTAACCAAAACCAGATTTGTACATATGTCCTAAACGGTCCAAGGAACTTAAAAAAAATGTTGGATGCAGTAATATTAACAAGGGAACTGTCAATTATTGCATGCCGAAACCTACCTGATTTCTCCCAGAGAAGCATTGTGATGTACAAAGGCCATGTCAAAAAATCATCTGCCGTTTTCAACTGCAAGGCACAGAAAATGATTATATACATGGGGACTTACATATTAATCGATTTATTTTTCTTGTTCTTTTATTTGTTATATCAATAATATTTTTGATCCCAGAAACCAGCAATAATAATCCATTTTACGGAACAGATGGACTCCCTGCTTGAGTAAGAGATGAGTGGAGTGATAGGGGACGGGGCGCACATGGCAGGTAAGCGAGGGTTATTCAATCTACGGAGTCACGAGTTGCAATACTTCCCTATAGTTTCAATGAGATATTTGGCGCTGGATTTTTAGCACATTACAGTTAAAAAGGGCAGATAATATTTTGATACGCACTTGGAGAAATTTCAAGGTAGGTTTCGGCAAGCAATGGTTGACAGTTCGCTTATATGTATAATACGCGAAATAATATATATATTATAATTACATTTTGGACATTGAGCAATGCAAGCTTAATATGACATAAGAAAAATAAATGCCTGAACGGGATTTGAACCCGGACCTCTGGGTTGGTACCCCAGCGTGCTATCCATTACTCACCAGGCAAATCCAATTAAAACACTTATCTTTCTTATATATATATATATATATATATATATATATATATATATATATATATATATTCTCCATTATTACTAGATGAATACCGAGTTCTCGCGACATCTAGTAATAATGGAGAATATTATATATATAAGAAAGATAAGTGTTGGCATTGGATTTGATGGTGGTGTAATGGATAGGACGCTGGGGTACCCCAACCCAGAGGTCCGGGTTCAAATCCCGTTCAGGCATTTATTTTTCTTATCATGTTATATATATATATATATATATATATATATATATATAGATATTATAAATATATTTTTGACATTTGGCAATGAAGGCAAATATGATATGAAAGAAAAATGAATGCTTGAGTCGGGATTCGAACTCGAGTCTCTTTAGAGACTCGAGTTCGAATCCCGACTCAAGCATTCATTTTTCTTTTCATATCATATATATATATATATATATATATATATATTCTACAATGGCGTAGCCTATACCTCTCCTTTGTAAGGAGTTACTTACACCAAGTTATTTTTTTTTACTTACCTTATTCGCTCGTAGATGTCATGGATTGCATGCGATATATATATATATATATATATATATAATATAATAAAATACATGTTCCATCACGCTAGATGCATAGTAAATGGGCTATGTGACTAAAATAAGGTGTTTAAGTCTCCTATCAACCAATAAAGAGTATATAGAGAAGACAATTAAAAAATATATAACTATATATCAGAAAGCTGAATTAGTCCTCCCCTAAAACTTATTGTAAGTTTCTTTATATGAAATTAATTTTTGTGTGATCTATAGAAAAATTCAGACATTCGGAACATGAAATGAATATTTTAGAATCGATTATTTATATTAACCTATTTATTGAAAATAAATGTATTGTTGATTTAAAAATATCACATAATAGGTCCTAATAGAGTATTAACGTAAGATGCATTAGAGCTTCTATGAAGGGAAAAACAGTACAAATAAGCATTAATATCAGCTTTACTGGTGAGAGAGGACAAGAACATTATAATAGGCGTTAAAATAAAACGATATATTCACTCCACGGTTAAATCAGCATCCCACCGGGCCCTCCCACTGTGATGTCTTCTCCATCCTTACATGTCATCTGCACACAGCAATTGTGCCAACACACAATCAACAACTTCATTGTAGTTCTTATCGTATGCCTATAGAGAGTAAAACTTATAAATATTTTTCCACGATAGTGCGTTTTGTCGTACTTACAGCAATGGCGACATGATTCAACGTTCAACTTCCTATATTTCGGGGTTTCCAACCTAAATAACTATATTGTAATAAAATAACTATACTGTAATATTATATATTACAAACACGAGTGTGGGAAGTAAAACCACTGTCCTCTATGTATACTACATACAATGTATATACAAAAAATATCCAAAAGGTAGTGTTAATATACATTATATGAAACAAATCACTGCATTTTAAATGAAGTGAACTTTATTTGAAACAGTATAAAATAATAAATACGTACTTACCATTATTTTATCACTAAATTGGTATCACGGTCTCCTGTTGTTTCAACTAATAAACATTGCCCACACTGTTAACGTTAGTCAAATGTTTTTAATGGACGCAAATATTTCCAACAAAAAGTTATTATTTTACTATTATTTATTATTTTGAAAACACCATCGCGCAAAAATTAATGTACAACGCACGTTTGTGAAGTGTTTTACAGAATGTCGGAAATTAAAAACCTTCCCATCGCTCGGTTTTTTAAACATTTTTCCTCGATTCTGTAAGAACCATCGTAATATACCATTACTCTTTAATGACATAATTTTCCTTTGGAAGTTAGAACAACAACTAAATTAGTCTCCGAAAGTGTTTATACTGTCATCACTCTAGCCAACTGTTTAATACGATTATTCGTATTAATGGTTACTTTTTTTTTGTAAATTAATTTACTCATGTGTTACATTTGTTGACCTGGTCAATGTCAATGGTGCTAGCAGTAACATAATACTATCCTATTAACGCTTAAATTGGCAATGTATTCTATAAGATACATCAATTCGTTTAATTATTTCATGTTTTAATAAAACATGAAGGAAAAAAAAAACAACGAGAACAAATTACTTATTGTGTATCTAAATACACAATATATCTAATAATGACAGTTATCGATGATTTCGTTTTCACTGCGGTCCGCCACATTTAAATAACTGACATGAGAAATTAGCGTTTTGCCAATTTAAGGGTTAATTACAAAGTTTTCTTCAGAAGAAATCTGATAGTGAATCTAGTGCATTTTTTCTTACTGAATTCAGATATGTAGTCAGGCACAGTTTTTTTTTTGTGACAGCTACTTTTTTTAAAAATTTATTTTAGGATTCTCTTTAACCTGTCTTAAGAACCTTTACCTTATATGTAGCACGGATAACGTTTTCATCAGCAAATTTCCACAATGGAACAATGGAATAGAGGTACCAAAGCAAGTGGAGTTCTAATATGCTGGCTGATTAGTATTGGACCAAGAAGAGAGACGTTCCAGTTGCAAAATATGCCCGAAAATCACTATTTACCACTTTCTAGATAAGTCAGAATGAGTTAGAGTTAGATGGATTTTATTAAAAATTATAAAAAATGTAAATGAATATCACAGAAAACTCTTGCCTGCTAGGAAAAAACTGAAATGATATTTAAATTCAGGATGAAAAATACTTAAAAAAATCTCATATTTTCATCCTTATGAAAGAAAAAAAACTCATTTTTGTCGACCAGTGTTATATAATTATTAATTGACGAATTTATTTATATACAGATTTTTAATATTTACACATCTTTCGGGGCCTAAAATGTTATTTTCCTTCTTCACTCGTCCCTATCCATCCATTCCATGTCCTCCGGTCCTCTCCTCCTCGTTCCAATTTTTATTTCTTGCATCCATGAGTTTCGAGATCTTCCTTTCTTTCTTTCTCTCCGTCCGCATTTAATTATTCATGCTTTTTAGCATTGTTATTTATTTATGATACATAGGGAGCTGGCCTGATGTATCAACCCCCAACTTGGAAGACCTGGTGATTTTTTATCAAGGTTTTCTTCCTTTAGCCTTTGTCAAACAAACGACGAAGTACAAAGCAGCAGTATCTGTGCCATAGATAAGGGTCCTTACTGGGAATGACTAATTTATATTAACATAATTATTCTATCGTGTCACTAGGAAATAACAATTTCACAAACCCTCTCAATACACAAAATAGGCCCATCTAATAGAGAAAAATGCATAGAAATGTAGATATTTAACCTCTATGGCCCTGAAAAGGTATTATGACAAAATAAATGTTTTATTTTACAATTAATGGTTATTTGGGCACACAATAACATTAAATTTGAAATAAAAATTTATTAGAGTCCATATTTGAGCTCAAAACAAATCTACACCATAAATATAGCAAAAGTGATATATATTTAGATATGCCAATACGTCTTCCTCCGAGGAGTGATTTTGGAAATAAACAGGATGAAAATCCTACAAATTATGAGTAAGAAGAAGAAGATATGTATTTTTACAAAATAAATTGAATAACAAATTTAATAGGAGTTGAATGTTTACCATTTTTAAAAGTTCTTACTGTTTATATAGTGCTGCTATCTATTCTTAACAGTTAGAAATAAAATTAAAATATGAGCATGGAACACAGTTGTGTAACGTCAAGATAAAACCGATCACGAAGATCTCAAATTGTTTACTGAGTAAGTAAAAATAAATCTCTCGTGTAAGCTATCACATAGATCTAAGAAAGAAAGGGACTCGGGGTGTTAATTTATACTCTAGAAGAAAGTGTATGAAAACCTTTTTTTTAAGATACCTTCTTATTTAGTTATTGTCGTAATTTACTTTCAGGACTTACATTTTGGTTTATCAAGCAACATTTGAGAATCGTGTACTTAAAATGTTAGAGAATTATTGTTTATTATTTTTATTTGTTTATTTATTTAGCCTGGCGGAGTTAAGGCCATGTGGTCTTCTCTTCCACTCACCAGGACAAACATAGAATAGAATAGATTTATTTAGCCTGGTGGGGTTAAGGCCATGTGGCCTTCTCTTCCACTCACCAGAACAAGCATATGTTACATATGAATACAAAAAAAAATACAATAATAGTCATATAAAACAGGACAAACATATGTTACACATGAATATATTACACCAGAATATAACAATCATAATTAACTCTAATATTAAATACTAAATGAATATTTGATCAATAAGATATCTATTATATTACGATTTACAATACAACCTGTTAATGAAAGTAAGATTAAGACTAAAACTGATAATAAAATGTATTCAAGCAAGATAAATTAAATTTTTGTACACTGTCCCTGTCTAATGTATATAAAAAACAAAGAAAAATAATGCGATATAGAAAAGTAATTTTACGGTTATACAATATTTAAACAAATGAAAATATTTGTTAACCTTAGTATTTTCATAAATCATTTAATTGGAAAAACTGCGCTTAAACTAGCGTGAAATATTTTCAAAGTCCTACAGAACAACGTGCGCATGCGCCAAAGTTTATAGAGCCAGCGATAATCCACAATCGAACCACATATCGATTATCATCCTCGATTACTATCCGTCGTTATGAAATTTAAATGATCAATATTTGCAATAAATCCCCAAATCTATGTAAAAAAATATATTAATAATATTAAAATTACCAAACGTTTATTAAACATGGGTGTACACTTACTTATCACTTCCTAACTCTGATCAAATCAGCGATAGAAAAATCATAGACTAGGTAATATACTCTGTGGAGAAAATAGCAGTTAGCATCACAATATTGTCTAACAGTGTCATAATATTGTGATTTACATATTTAAATAAATACTTCAAAATTGTCTAATAATATTATAAAAATTGTTTGAAAAAGTTAAAAATATTAAACAATGTTAGTAAATAGTACATAAGAAGAGCTATAGTTTACAACAATATAACAAAAAATCAAGCGCTAGTAGAAGTGCAGTTGAGCCATTTAACTTATTAATTGTTAAAAGAATACTATCAGTGAGGTGTAGGCCTATAAATTAGTTTGTTATTAAATAAGTCTTTAGTCTGTTTTTCAAGGATGTTATAGTTTGACAGTCTCTGACATAGGGCGGAAACGTATTTTGAGAAAAAAGTGGTGTACGAATATATTTTTACCACTGTATGTTCAGAATGAAATTACTGCTGAAATGCTAAGCACTAAGTTTAGAGAACTCTGGTTTAGGATTTTCCAGCACGTCAGCCTCTTTGGAAGTTTTCCAAAATGCAAAGTTGTTGTTATGGGCAAGTCACGCTTATGTCGCACGGCAAAGAATTAAAGTAGATATCAGAACATTGAGTTTGTCTGATACTACAAGCGTCAAACACATTACGCTCTTGACATTTTAAGTTCTCGTTTTATAAAATTGCCAGTCATTACTTAACCTACAAAATCACTGAAATGTTTCGCACAAAAAAAAAATCCATCGCTGTGATCTCGCAGTAGCGTCGCTTCCTCGGATTCGATCTCCGATTTCCTAGATGATGTTTTTTTTCGGGATTGTTCCTCTCCTGTAAGACAAATGTCAGGAAACTTTAAAGCCCAAACGGTCCCAGAAGAGCATCATCTGGCTACAATTATCATATTCACCATGTTTAGTGTGAATGTGTGTGAATGGTATGTTTCATCGTATTTTTGTGTTGTCTCGGAGGAGGCCTTGACATTGAGCTGATCAATCGTTTGGGGAAGCCATGTCCTTGCGTGGTCAAAAAAGTATGTGAATGATCCATAGTTAAAAATCCCTTTCCCGATATGTCGTGCCACTGTAAGACCCGGGTGGCGCGTGTCAAATAAAAGGACTTATAAGGCGAGAGGTTAATCTGCGGTAATGGAATGGTACATATATATATATATCGTAATGAATAATTACTGTACTTCTCTAGGTTATTCCATTGAGTTTTCTAAACTCCCGCAACACAGCCGAGTGGTTAAGGCAATATGACTTAGCGCAGAGCTACGGGAGTTGCGCTGGTTCGAGTCCCCATGGGGAAGTTATTGTCTCATGTAATTTCGGCCAGTATGGGACCGATGCCCACCCAGCATCGTGAGGAATTTGGGTAGCTACAATCAGTAGCGACTCCAGGTTGAAAAAGCCAGATATAACGGCTGAGAGACCCGATATGCTGACCACATGCCACCCCTATACAGGCAGTATGATCATCTACCTCTGTAATTAAAACATATGGATGTGAGGTGAGTAGCCAGCAGGTAGACCAAGGGCCTTCTAGGCCTGTCGCGCCATGGAGATAGTTTTTCTAAGAAATTTGTTTATAATATTATCGTAAGTAATGCCACGATTGATTTCCAATTTATCTAGAGGATTTGGAAATCAAGAGTGGGCATTTGTTATGATTATTTAACGAATAAAATTTTACCTACAAATCATTATTTAAATATATTTATTTTAAAATATTTATGAATTTAATGTAAACGGCGACGATTGGGAACAAATGATAAATGTTTGGTTGTGTTTCATTTGTCCATCACTGCAACTGATCATATTATTTATTGGCAAATAGGATCGGAATATTCACTAGGGTGAGAATGCACCCTAGTGGAGAAAAAAATAAAACACATATTGTATATTATAACCAACATTATAGGTTATTAATTATTTTTTTCGGAAACAACTCAGTAAAATCAGTATTTAAAAACATAATTATTGATCACACAATTATCAAATATGTAGGTCGAAGGAATCTATTCATTATTTGCTATATTCAACGTATTTGTTAGAGGGTTAGTCACTGCAAAATAATGTTGTGAGCTGTTCAGAATATTAAAAAGGAGGAGTTTTTTTTTATTTTGTTAAACAAAATTCGATAATTATCGAGGCGAAACACGACTATGATTGGTTGTAAAACAAAATTTATTGAAACGTGATTGGTCATTGACTCCCATTTGGGGCTTGAGTTAAATATTCAGAAAGAAGACTCTACGAACCAGAATATAGCCTCCTTCTTGAATTACCCATGTTTACAAGAATAAGTGTGTGCGACAGGAGTGAGTGCTCCTTATCTGATATGTTACATTAAAGCAGTTTTAAGTTCTTTACAAATTCATGGAAGGAGCAATTAGATTTTATGGCGTGGTGGTGAGGAATTCCATACGATAGGCTGTGCTTGAGGCGCCGAAGTTACCACGCGGTATTTTAAACAAGCAACAAAAAAATTGTATAATCACGGTAGTAGGAGTTCTGGAATAGTTTTAACAATACCCACTGGATAATAGCGATAATGACATATCATTATTATTTCCAGCCGGTAACGTAATAATCAAGATAATTGCAAGAAGAAACTCGAGCTCACCAAATGCAATTTGAGCTTATATAAGTACTTTTCGGGAGAAATTATTGCTCTCCAGCATCACGTGAACCAACAAGTAATATTAAATTGGGTGCACGTTAATTATATATATATATATATATATATATATATATATATATATATATATATATGGTATGATAAGAAAAATAAATGCCTGGACGGGATTCGAACCTGGATCTCTGAGTCTGTACCTCAGCGTGATATCCATTACACTACCAGGCGAATCCAATTCAAACACTTATTTTTCTTATATATGTATTATACTCTCCATTATTACTAGATGTCGCGAGAACACTGTCTTCACTGCCATCTAGTAGCTGACTATAACAAGTAAGCAAATTAAAGAGAATATTTATTTTACTTTATAGCAGTAGCCTATATAGGCTACACAAAACGATGAAATATATGAATTGTATAAGGAATTGGTTTTGGAGATACACATAAGATGCCAAAGATTGAGATGGTTAGGACATATCACAAGGATGGAAACTACAAGGAAAGTGAAGATTGTCTTCAACAACAATCCAGACAGAACCAGATTAAGAGGAAGACCAAGAACAATATGGTGGAATTGTGTACAAGCTGACGTGAAATAATTTGGAATAAAGAAATGTATGGAGGTATGGAGTTGGCGATGGATAGAGAAGGATGGAAGAAGATCGTTGAGAAGGTTAAGGCCCACTGGGGCTGTTAACACCAAATAAGAAGAATAAGAAGATCAAGAAGATATATATATATATCTAACCAACTAATTAATACACTGGCACTATTGAACCCAGATGATCATGGCCGCGTGGATAAAAGTTCTTCATTATCACTATTCCGGGGCACGTCATAGCTTAGTTGGTTAAGGTAATATGCTACAAGGTCGAGGGTTCGGATCCCGGTGGGGGTCAGGATTTTTAAACTGGCCCAAACCTTCTGGTGGCACCATGGTCCTTGGGTCGACTCAGCCTATATTGGAAATGATCTCCCTCAAATTATCGGTAATGTTATTCTCCCACCTCATTATTGGCCTACGTACTGGCCACGTTTCTCCTGATTTTTCTGCAAGGGGATTCCACGTCTTCTATCATAATACATTCTTGTCATTATTCATTTCCATGTGAAGAACAAAAAAGTTAAAGTAATAAGAGGTAATCGTTACATCACAGTCTTCAATAATATCCTAGCAATATACGTAAAGAGATCAAAATTAGAATACATAAAACGGTTGTTACACCATTCATTTTATATGGAGGTGAGGTTTGGATACAAACAAAGATAATGGAACTATATCTAATGATATGTGAAGGCAAACATGTATAAGGACCCAAACCTGACAATGGAAAATTGAGAATAAGATATAATATGGAATTGGAAATACAATTTAAGGCACTTGATATTGTAGCTGAAATTAAAGCCCGAAGATTGGAATGCTTAAGACATGTCATCAGAATGGAAGAATTACAACAAGAACAAAAACGGGAGGTCGACATAATATTGAGATGATTGGATAATGTCGAAGTCAATTTGAGAGCTCTGGAAGTTAAAGAATGGTGAAATAGGTCGCAAGGCAGGAGAGAATGGTAGATTATTACAAGGGAGGTAAAGGCTAGACTAAAAGGTCCGTGCGGCTTCAGAAGAAGATTAATAAATAAATCACATTTTACCATAGTGGTGGCATTTCTTTATGGGACATGAAGGGTTTAGAGCAAAAGTGGAACTGGTCCATATTTTACTATTTTGAGAAAACTGATAAAGTAATAGGCCTATATTTAATTACAGATGAAGAATTAAACATTATTTTACAGTGAAAAAGAACAAATACAATACTTTGTTCAACATATGGCGCTACCAGGGAAATGAAAAAAAAAATTAAGTACAGAAATGGATATTTTAAGAATATCAGCTGGAAAATCTAGAATGGATAGAATACCAAATAAATAAATAAGGGAAATTATGGGCGTAGAAGAGGAACCGGACATCATAGACATTATAGAAAAGAAAATATTGCAGTGGTATGGCCATATCAAAAGAATTACCAGAGCAAAGATTGCCTAAAATTGTTATGGAACGGATCCCAATAGAAAGGAGGAAGAGAGGTAGACCGAAGAAAATTTTCTATAGGATCGTAACAGGCCTTGGCCTAACACTTGGAAGGAAGGAAGAAGAAGAAGCTAATATGTCAGAAATGACAGTCACAACTTGCAATTTATGCGGATGGTGCAGCGGTCTACGCATATGGTAACTAACACAATGGCTGCCTTGCGGGGACATGACCTCTCCATCCCTATACTGAGCTAATGTTTTCTAATCATCCCCTGTATAATCTACTTCCCTCAAATCATGGTTAATGTTATTCTTCGCCTCATTCTTGGTCTACCAATTGGGCGTTTTCCCTTTGGTTTTGCTACAAGAAACTTCCATGCCCCTCATTCATTCTATACATATGATAGATCTTTAAACATGACGAAAAAAATAGTGCAACATATTTATGTGGGCTAAAATGTGGATAATTGATAATGCCCATGATTTTTAAGAAAAAGGCTGAACATAGACGATATATAAGAAATTGAATTTGACAATGAAAATATCAGATACGCGCCCAGTGTTCAATATCTTGAACTAATTTATGATAAAAGACTAACATTATAGACAATTTAAAACAGACATTTCATAAGAAAGTGGGTATGAAAAAAAAAAAGAGAGAGAGAGAGAGCAAATTTTAGATGACCCGCAAATTTTAGATGACTCAGTCTCTGCTTCTCAAAAGCAAAGTATTTTTACATAAAGCTGTATCAAATAATATTTGCGGCTCTGGTATGACTTATGCTGGTAAAATGTAAGATCAACAAACTTCCAAATTACCAAAATAAGATCCATCCGTATTCTACAAACATTAAGAAAATACGTGAAAAAATAAAATTAGATCCAATCCTGGATGTAAAGTTACAAATAATAGGAAATGTGTATTAAGAAGTCACTTTATAGTAACAATTGTCTTATCCACTGCTTAAGAGCAAGTGACAATAACCAAAAGGATTATACCAAACACGAAACGCCAAAAATACTTTTAGGGCTGAAGAAGTTATATGTTCCTAAGCTATCGATATAATTCAATACAAATTAAGTTAAAATAAATTAAGGTAAACATTAGATTCAGTGACGGGATCATGGTTTTCTGTAACTGGTATTTTAGAGAACTCTATGACCCAAATGTTAAAGGAACTAAAAATAAAATAAAATAAAATAATAATAATAATAATAATAATAATAATAATAATAATAATAATGCAGTGATTTAATCTTTCCTTCATTAAGGAAGCTTATATATATATATATATATATATATATATATATATACACTAGATGGCCCGGCGAACTTCGTATCGCCTTTAACTATTTTTACGTTAATTTTTCCGTATGGTTTTGTTGATTGAGATGAATTTATGTTGTCTGCATTCTCAGTATCATCCATAAGTGTATCATAAGGATTATATACATTTATTGATGGAATATTTTGAGGAGGCTTGCTGATTTCATTATACTTTCGTTTTTTTCTACGAACTTGTTGGCAGTTTGGATTCTCATCATCATCATCATCAAGAAGTCTCTGTATAGTAATATCAGCTTGTGATATATTATAGTCATTTTGTTTTTCATTTAATTGAGGCATGGAGATTGTTTCTGTAATATTAGGCATATTATTATAACTAACATACTTACTTACGGTTCTGTTATTCCGTTCCTTAGGACCTTCATATGTATTTAAATTGGCATTCTTCTTAAATGTAAGATTTATGTCACATAGGCCTATACCAATTTGCGGAAATTCACTTGATATCTTATCATTCATGGTCTCTAGAACTGATTCGCCATATTGTTCAATGTCGCTTCTCGGTCCAGTTAAATTTAAAATAAGTTGTTGTCTTGCAGCCAGATTACTTAAAACTAATACTTACACACGAAATTAATTTTATTATCAATATATTGAAAATAAAATAAACACTGAACACACTTAAATTATGAAATAATATTTGTTATTCAATTGAAATTCGCAGTTGCAACAAAAAGCATAGCCCCCTTGATCTCTCTTTGTTAAATAATAAACCAATTACCTTACACCGTCATCTGATAATTATAACTCGTTGTTAAATAATAAACAAATAATTTGCAATAAAAATAATGCGACTATAAATTTAGTTATAAACAACCGTATGTCTCAAGTTGGATCAAACAGCACACAGTGTGCAAAATTTTATTAAAATCGGTTAGTAGTTTAGGATTCCATCGCGGACAAACAACGTGACACGTAATTTTTAAAAATATTAAGATATATATGCCTATTATGATATGAGATAAATGAAATGTTGTTACTATCACCTATAAAGATAATTCGTCCCATACCGTAGACGAACAGGTTAAGATATGATGCCTTGGTCCAAAGCTACGGGAGTCGTGCTGGTTCGAATCCCCGTGGGAAAATAAATGTTCTCATGGAATTTCGGCCAGTATGAACACTCAGAATTATCAGGAATTTGGGTAGCTACAACAAGTAACAGTTCCAGGTTTATAAAATCAGTTATAACGACCTGGGCCCCACATGCTGACTATATGTCACTCCCATATTTTTCTAGATGATTGTCCACCTCTGTAATTAATACATGTGAGTGTGGGGCCAGCAGCCAGCTGGTAGGACAATGACCTTCTAGGCCTGACACGCCACGGAGTTTTTTTTATAAACACAGTTAAATGGATATAAATTTTGTTATCACAATAAAGGTATTTATAGTGTCGTTTTATATGCATAATCGAGAGTATAATTTTTAATAAATAATATATATATGTAATTATTTCAAGGATATTGAATCACTTACTGGAATCTGCCTTATACCAGGGTTGCGAGCCGTCCCACTCTCCTGCCTGGAGGTAGTCAGGAATCAGGAACAATAACGTCACGAAAACAAGTCTCATCTTCCGCAACATCATTACAACTGTCCACAGCACATCGCAAACTTCGTCTCACTTTCAGACAGTTTTATCTCGCTTTCGATTACAATTCAACACAGGTAATACATCACTGATCTAACAATACTTCTAAATATTTCAGCAATAATATTCGTTGGGAAAAAAGAAAAATTATCAGATTCTCCAAATTCTTGTTTACATTCATTAGATGGCACTAATAATAAATGTTGAGGCCTGAGTAAAAAACACTATTTTAATAAATTCTGCTTCTTATTACTCTTAGTTTAAAATGCCTTAAAATGTAGGCCTACAATAGGGTCTAATTATTGGCGGAAAACAAAACAATTTCACCTTTGTACTAAACCAAGTTAAATACAATAGCTTCCAATTTTAAGTTTCTAAATTGACTTGCATACCTTTTTTATATGAAAATGACATTTAAAATTAATTTAGATTAGTTAAACATAATATAAAGACTACAGTGGATAGCGGAAAAAAAATGCATATTTTTGCTGAACCAAGTTAAATATAATAGTTTCCAATTTTAAGTTTCTGAATTGGCTTGCAAACCTTTTTTATATGAAAATGATATTTAAAATGAATTTAGATTAGTTAAACATAATATAAAAGCTACAGTGGACGGCTGAAAAAAATGCATATTTTTACTGAACCAAGTTAAATATAACAGTTTCCAATTTTAAGTTTCTGAATTGGCTTGCAAACCTTTTTTATATGAAAATGATATTTAAAATGAATTTAGATTAGTTAAACATAATATAAAAGCTACAGTGGACGGCTGAAAAAAATGCATATTTTTACTGAACCAAGTTAAATATAACAGTTTCCAATTTTAAGTTTCTGAATTGGCTTGCAAACCTTTTTTATATGAAAATGATATTTAAAATGTATTTAGATTAGTTAAACATAATATAAAAGCTACAGTGGATGGCGGGGAAAAAATGCATATTTTTACTGAACCAAGTTAAATATAATAGTTTCCAATTTTAAGTTTCTGAATTGGCTTACAAACCTTTTTTTACATATGAATGATACTTAAAATTATTTTAGATTAGTTAAACATAATATAGAGGCTACAATATAGCTTCATCTTTATCACCACACACTATTTTAATGATAATTTACGATATATCATAATATTTTTATTCCTTATTAACAAAAGTTGTATTTTTTTGCACACAATGAACAGAACACACACACTTTATGCGAATTTTACCAACACGCCAAACAGTTGCATTAAATTCTTCATTTATAACTAACTATTTAATAGTAAATATTGTATTTCTTTTTTTCCAAAGAATACAATGATTAACGATTGGGAAATAATTATTCATTAAAATCGACACATTTACATAAAACTATGATTTATGACAAGGAGGTGTTCGTTATTTCGATCGAGTGAAGATAGTCGAGTCATTTATAACTGATCGCTATCGAAGGAACGTGTTGTTCGGATGGCGGTCTGCACACGACTGCCGCGTCGCGCCTCCTCTCTCAGGTAAATTGGGAACGCGCGAGGGATCCCGACAGGTTGCCGACACACCCCACAAACTGTGGAAATCAACCCCTCAAGTGCACAGGTATCTCCCTTTATGAGTCACTAAATTACACTGGAGAAGATGTAATAGCAGTTTTCTACTTTAGTGTGGACTTGTGAAGAATACCACATTTGTCACGAAACTACAGCACTAACATTTTCCATTATCAAAACGGTTCACTATGTTGTCACTAAAACTATAAGAGTTTCCCATGTTCCTCCCTTTTTTTTTTACCTTCCTTCCTTTTATAATATCGGCCACCTGTAAGGTACGAGGCAGGAACTATAAACCACACAGAGAGAGACAGCACAATGCCAGGAACACATATCCACACTCGAGGTAGAAATTTAAAATTCCATAACCAGCCGAGAATCGAACCCGAACCGCCAGAATCGAAGATAATGATTCTTCTTCTTCGGCTTTCCCCACTTATAGGTTTACCGTCTTCAGTTTCCACGTATTTCTATCATTCCAATCTCCTTCTTCCAAATTCCTATCATCCATTATAGTTCTGACATAGGTTTTCCATTTCCATCTGCCACGTTTATTTCTTCCAGGGGATGACCATTAATATATATATATATATATATATATATATATATATATATATAATATATACTAGAAGTCCCGGCCACGCGTTGCTGTGGCTAAGGTATACGTTAAAAATATAAATTAAGTTGCTGTATTTCAGCCAGATTACTTAAAACTAATACTTACACACGAAATTAATAATATTGAAAATAAAATAAACACTCAACACACTTAAATTATGAAATTATCAATATTTGTAATTCAATTGAAATTCGCGGTTGCAACAAAAAGCACAGCCATCTGGATCTCTCTTTGTTAAATAATAAACCAATTACCTTATCAAATTACCTTACACCGCCTCTGTTAGAATCGTGTGGAACTCATAGATAATTACACCGCCATTTGTTAGAATCGTATGGAACTCACAGATAATTATAACTCTTTGTTAAATAATAAACAAATAATTTGCAATAAAAAAATAATGCGACTATAAATTTAGTTATAAACTACCCTAAGTCTCAAGTTGGATCAAACTGCACACAGTGTGCAAAATTTTATTAAAATCCGTTCAGTAGTTTGAGATTCCATCGCGGACAAACATGTGACACGAAATTTTTATATATTAAGATATATATAGGCCTATATATATATAGTTTTGGCCATCTTTCATATTCAGATAATGATACTACAGTATGAATAACTTCCAAGCCACGTTGAAGAATCATTAAACACTTTATAAAGTAAAACTCGACATGGAATTTAAAAGTGTTATCATAATCTGTGATATTGTACTATGCAATTATATTACTGATTGATTGACTGATTCTCACATGTCCCACTGGGGACATGGGTGCTCTCCTAGTGGGACGTTTTTTTAACCCTTAAATTGGCAAAACACAAATTTATTTTGTTAGATATTTGAATGTGGCGGACCGCAGTGAAAACGGAATCTTGTGTAACTTTTATTATTGGGTATATTGTATAATTAGACACACGTTGAAGTGGTTTATTTTTGTTCGTATTCTTTTGATTTATTTAAAATATTAAATTAATTGAACAAAAGGATACATTTCGAATTTAAGGGTTAACCAGATTAATTTACGTTTTATTTCCCTTTAGATGTAATGGAGTGACATGTGGTTAGTATGTCGCCTTGAGGAGACATCTAGTTGGAAACTAAAGTATTACTTGGATGGAGGAAGATCGGTTACATTTTCCACGGGACTTTTTCTTCAGGCTTGAGGTTCTTTTACGTGTCTGAAAACCTTCAGACTCAAGACTCACTACTTAAAGTCCCTCCCTGAGGACTTGCCCATTGGATGTACCGATTCTAAAAATCATCGACCTGGGATGAGTTTGAACCCGCGACCCTGGAGACTGGAAGGAAGGAACATGACCAGTAAACCACAGGGAACGACATATAATTGTACAATCAACTTAAAATCATAGGGTTAAAAGAGATAAAAAATAGATCCCACTACAAATTACGACTCCACATACACTCCGGGTATTAGCTACATAGTATATTATATAGTAAATATAAATTAGCTGTGCATTCCTTAAGACGGTCCACTTATTTTACAGATAAATCGTTTTATGTTTAAAAACTGAAAATATTACTCGACTATGAATTAAAATCTTCTGATGATAACAGCAATGGGAATATTTATTAAAGGTATTAAAATACAAACGAACAATATAAACTACATTAAACACCAAGTTTGTCTCATGGGGAACACAGACTTTTATGAACATAGAAGATATCAGGATAGGTTCAATTTTAAATCCTAGGGATCTGTACTTTGTCACACTCCTGGTGGTTTTAAAAATTGTTTTATGAGTGGAGATAAAGATTTTTCACAAAGAACCAAGAAGAGTTGGGATGTAGAACCAACTTAATAATCGGGTGGGAGTCTCCCGCAGAAATTCTTGTGATTGTGTGGCACAGTGGGAGGGTACAAGGGATGAAATAATGAAAACGCACGTAGGTGGTCGACCGACTAGCGTTGGTGAAAGGAAATACTCAGTCCCACTTAAAATATACTTATATCCAATTCAAACACCGTCATCACTACTGGTATTCACGAATTAATACATCTTGCAGAGCCTACCACTAATTAAACAACATTTTTCTCCAAGCGCGACAGGCCTAGGAGGTCCTTGACCTACAATCCGGCTGCAGGTCTCACGTCCAAATGTGCTAATCACAGAAGTAGACGATCATAAGCCAGTGGACGAGTGATATATAATCAACATATCGGGTCCCCCAGTCGTTATAGCAGGTCTTCTCAACCTGGAGTCGCTATTATTGTAGCTACCCAAATGCCTCACGATGCTTGGTGGGCACTGGTTCCATACTGGCCGCAATTCTATGAAAAAATTTCTTCCCCCCCCATGGGGACTCGAAGCAGCGCAAATCCCGTAGCTCTGCACCAAGGCATCTTACCTTAACCACTCGGCTACGGCGTGGGACCATGAAACATAATACATATCGAAAATTCCAGAATAAAAATATAAAAACATATTTCAGTGCAAAATGGAATAAAATAAATAATAGTTTTAAAAAACTAAAACAACACGCTTTATTAGAAAACCGAACTAAAAAATGAAAAATAATTTTAATTTCCAACACACTTGGGATAAAATTAAAGTGGTCCAACACATCTAGAATAAAACTAGAATTATCTACACAAAAAAAAAATTATCATCAAAAGCGTGGGGTGCTTTTTATGGTTTTTACGTTTTCTTCTTAGAGACTTTACTTTTACCAATATCTGTTTTTATCAAATATATTAATTGATATAGAGAACCACACGCTTTTGATGGTAAAATTATTTTTTTGTAGATAATTTTAGTTTTATTCTAGATGTGTTGGAGACGACTTTTTTGTTAACTACTTTAATTGTATCCCAAGCGTGTTGGAAATTAAAATTATTTTTCATTTTTAGTTCGGTTTTATAATAAAGCGTGTTTTAGTTTTTTAAAATTATTATTTATATTTTATGTTTTAGTTTGGTTTTCTAAAAATGTAAATATATTTAAATTCGATACTATTGTAGTATGAGCTAAAAGTAATACTCTTCTAAAAAAATCCTGCGGACCGGATTAGAACCAGCGACCTATGGTTTACTGAAATTATATACCACTACAGTCCACCACTCTACCAACTGAGCTACCACAACGATAGACTAAAAACCCGATATGTCCGCAACCTATTATACCGGTCTTTATTTGTTTGATGTCCTGATAATCCTGGCCAGGATCTTAGAAAAAAGTTATTGTATTGCCATTGGTCCTTTACAAGTATACAAAGTTTCAAGTCGATCCAATGTTTTTAAGTGGGTGAAAATCGTGTTGAAAGATTCCGTTACATAGATAGATACAGGTCAAGCTAATATAAAGCGTGTAAAATAGCTAATGCCTAATTTGAATTAAAATTTTTGTTATACTTTCGTAGTTTGCATTGATTACTTTTTATGCTTTATTTAAAACATGTCGACAGTTGTAATCTAGTGGTTATGTCACTTGCCTATAGCCCCAAGATCGCGAGTTCACACCCGACTGGGGTAGATGGAGTTTTAGGTTGGAAAAATCCAAGGGATAAGTCCTCCGGGAGGGACTTTAAGTCGTGAGTCTCGAGTTTGAATATGATCAGGCTCGTAAAAGAACCGCTAGCCTGAAAAAAAAAACTTTGTGCAAAATTAACTGGCCTTCAACCATCCAAGTAATACCTTAGTTGCCTAATAGATGTTCTCATTGAGGCGATGTGCTAATCGCATGTCACTCGTTGACATCTGTAGGTAAATAAGCGTAAATAATTAACTTGGTTAAGAAACTCTCGCTATGGAGCCCATGTGTCCACATGTGGGACGTATGGGGACTATATACAATACAATTTAAAACTTCGAAGATCTTAGGGATCACAATGTTTTCAAACTTGTGGACCTGTTTTTGTAAATTGTCGATATTTTCTCTTAATATATGCAGCAAAAATATAGGCTACTGATTAAATTAAGAACAATAAAAACACACTGATAAACATACAACTATAACAGCCAGAATTAAAACAATAGAACTTTATTACGATGCGAGGTTGGGAAGTGGTTTATACAGAATCGAGGAAAATGTTTAAAAACCACGGTTTTTAATTTCCGAAATTCTGCAAAACACTTCACAAACGTGCGCTGTAATTTTTTTTTTGCACGATGTTTTCAATATAATAAATAATAGTAAAATAATAACATTTTTGTTGGAAATATTTTTGTTCATTATAAACAATTGACTAATGTTAAGAGTGTGGGCAATGTTTATTAGTTGAAACAACAGGAGGTCGTGAGATCAATTAGTAATAAAATAACAGGAGGCCGTGAGACCAATTACTGATACATGGCGGCAAGTACGAATTTATTGTTTTATATTGTTTCAAATAAAGTTCAGATATTTTAAAATGCAGTGATTTGTTTCATATAATGTATATCAACACTACCTATTGGATATTTTTTGTACATGCATTGTATGTAGTATATATAGAGGGTAGTGATTTTACTTCCCACACGCGTGTTTGTAATATGTAATATTACAGCGTAGTTATTTGATTACAGAATAGTTATTTAGGTTGGCAACCCTGAAATGCAGGAAGTTGAACTTTAAATCATGGTCGTCATTGCTGTAAGCACGACAAAACGCACTAACGCGCTAAAAAGAATGCCAACCTTGATTTCATAAAACATTCTACGTATACATGGGTACCTTATCATTAGATAAACGACTAGGATCCAAATCCATTTCATTATAAAAGTTTCATTGATACAGTTATAATTAAAGTTTTATAAAAAAAAACAAAGTTTTGCAGTTTATTTTTGGAGCCTAGATGTCATATAAATTAAAAGTGGTTTGAATCTAAAATACCTTACTTTTATCCACACACTAAGTAAATATCAAGTTAAGCAAATACGTAAATCCGCGTGCAAGTAGCAAATAAACAGATGCAATCCTAATCAAACATTTCGTGAGCATCTGCAAAGATATTGAGGACACCCGGTTCTCATTTTGACAAGTCATTTGTGTTTGCATTAATAAACTTACATCATACCAGGCCCGGGCGTCTAGATACTCGCTGTAAGTACGCCTCTCTTTATGTACAGTTTACGATCCCTTAGTTATATCTACCTGGAAGACCTAATGAAGAACTGCTTCAGGAATATGGGAAGCGTAAACATGGGAGGAAGAATAATTAAGTGCATAAGATTTACTGATGATATGGCTTTGCTACAGAAGATGTAATGGCACTGAGGAACATGCTGAGGGAGCTAAGTGACAAGTGCGAGGATTACGGGATGAAGATAAATATAAATAAGACAAAGGTCATGATTATAAGAAGGAAACCAAGGAATATAAACACGAGGATTCAAATGAGGCTATTGACTAAGTAGAGAGCTTCAAATACTTGGGTGTACCATCAGTAGTAACATGAACTGCGATCAAGAAGTAAAGCAGAGGATAGCAATGACAAAAGGAACTTTCAACAAGAACAGAAGCATTTTCTGTGGACTTTTGGCAAAAGAATTACGGAAGAGGCTAGTCAAGTGCTTTGTGTGGGGTATAGCATTGTATGGTGCAGAGACTTCGACATTACGACGGAATGAAGAAAAGCGACTGGAAGCTTTTGAGATGTGTATATGGAGAAGGATGGAACATATAAAATGGACAGACAAAATAAAAAATAAAGATATGCTAGACAGAGTGGGTGAAGGAAGAACAATGCTGGAACTCATAAAGAAGAAAAAAAGAAATTGGATTGGCCACTGGCTAAGAAGAAACTGCCTGCTGACGGATGCCCTAGAAGGAATGGTCAACGGAAAGAAAGTAAGAAAGAGGCAGAAAAAGACATCAGATGATAGACAATATTAAAATAAATGGTTTGTATGCGGATACAAAAAGGAAAGCCGAGTTAAGCAAAGAGTGGAGAATACTGAGTGTGCAGTGAAATACCTGCTCTTGGGCAGAACACTATGTATGTAGTTAAATAAATATAAACGGCATGAATTCTGATCAGTGGAGCACAATGCACCTGCACAATGTTATTATAGGATACGCATTTTGAAAGACACAGCACTGAACTGGTTTGTACTTTCTCTTATCTGTAGTCAGTGCAACAATGTTTGTGTGAGCACACCGGCGCTCTGAGATTACGTAACCCCCACCCATGTATTATATTAATATCAACTTATTGAAATAATTGTTTGCGTCTAAACCAAGCTTAAAATATAGAACATTGATAATGTCAACGGTTAGGATTTTTATTACCTAAACACCATAGCAATTTGCAAAAAAATGTATGCAGTTACGACCTAAAATTTACAAAATTATGTACTGTAACATAAAAAATAAGACCTAAGAATATTATAAGTACGTAATACGAGTAATTTCAATTGTAAAATCAATTAGTAAATCAGTTTATGGCAACTATTTATTTAAGAATAAAATGCATTTGAAAAGCAAAGCTAAGGTATGGAATTTGATATTCTACGGTCAGATTCAACCCAGGAAGTTACTGTGTGTTTGGAATAGGGAACTGAGTTGCAATTTTAACAGTATTTTCTTGAGAGAAATCCTTATATAAGAGTTGTAAGTTGTAGACGTCCAAGCCACTCCCTCTTAAAAAAACAGTTACCACTTGTCACTGAGCTCATGCAGATCTGTACTATCATGTGTGAAAGTATGGACTCTCATATTTACTATAAAAATAGTTTGCATGCCGTAAAAGAAAAACAATGTTTTTTTTAATGTATAGTACATAGATTTGGAAAAAACCTGCTAACCTTGCCCCTTCACCCCTCCCTAAACCAAAAGATACCGTTATCATGAGTTTGGCAACATATATCCTCTGTACATAGGGGGACATTGGTGTAGCCGGGTCCGTAGTAATTTCCTGGGTTGAATTAAAGAGTTTAGCATGATTTTTATTTTATTAAAATTATCAGTAATGTGGATTCCGGAGTAGAAGATCATGTATTGACAATATTTTCTGTATTAGACAATTACAAGAGAAAATGCTAGCAAAAAATAAAGAACTACATTTTATTGATTTAGAGATGGCACATGATAGTGTACCTCGACAATTGTTATGGACGGCAATGAAAAATATGAAAATAAGTGATAAATGGATTAATATTGTTAGGAGGATCTATAGTAATGCAAAAGCTAAAGTAAAAATACAGAATAATTTAACAGAGAAATTCACAGTGAATAAAGACCTTAAGCAGGGATGCAGTAGTCACCAATTCTTTTTAACATTTATTTAGACCAGGCTCTTAACTTATGGTACAAAAAATGTTCTGAAATGGGTATTTCTATAGGAGGAGAAGTACTGCATTCATTGTTGTTTGCAGATGATCAAATAATTTTTGCAGGGGATGAAGATGATATGAAATATATGATAAATAAACTAATGGAAGAATATAAAAAATGGGGACTGAATATAAATTTACAGAAAACAGAATATATGTGTTTGGGAAAGGATGTGAATGACCTCATAATTAAAACAAGGAAAATAAAAAAAATGTGAATTTTTTAAATATCTTGGGCCAATAATTACAAGTTTAGGTACCTGTGAGAGAGATGTACAGACTACAATTGCAATGGCAAAAAATGCAACTAAAACATTACATGGAATAATTTGGAACAAAAATATTACAAAGGAAACTAAAATGAAAATTTATAAGAGCATAATACATAATATTTTGTCATATGGAAGTGAAAACTTGGTCTTTGACGGAAGTACAAAAAAATAAAATTAGAACAGTTGAATTTGATTATTTTAGAAGAAGTCTCCAAAAAAAACAAGACAGGATAAAATAATAAATGAATTCCTTTGGAGAGAAATGAATGTCACCACATCGGTTGTTAAGAGGATTGAAAATCAAACGCTTAAATGGTATGGCCATGTACAAAGAATGGAAAACGAAAGATGGCCAAAAAATATATATCATGGTCACCCCCTGGAAGAAATAAACGTGGCATTCAAGATGGAAATGGAAAACCTACGTCAGAACTATAATATATGATAGGAATTTGGAAGAGGGAGATTGGAATGATAGAGATAAATGCAAACTGAAGACGGCAAACCTATAAATGGGGGAAAGCCGATGAAGAAGAAGAAGAAAATTATCAGCAGCTACCTGCTTGTCACGAGGCAGTACATAAATATTCGCTCAGATATATACGTAAGGGGAAGTCCATACTGTGAATTAAAATGAAATAGGAGAGGAAGATATATTTTATAAGAAACAAAATTCTGAAAAATTTAACAACTCAAACACGGAAGAAAGAAATTGTACGATAAAAATTCTTTAAAGCATAAAAGAGTGAAAATATGACGAATAAATTGCTATAATATGCTGTCATATACTCGTATAAATAGCAAATATTCATAAATATGACTTAGAGTATTTTAATTCAAATTAAGCACCGATATATATTTAAGAAACATAACTCTTACCAAAAAATATAAATGCTACATCGTGAAAATCCTAGTGCTAATAATGTCCATCGTAACATGTGGAGCAAAATGTTGGACAATAATTAGAGCTGAGATTACGGCGCAAAAAGTGTACATCCGAATTTCGCGACGATTTTGATTTTAAAATTAAGCTTATAGGCCTATATGTCGAACAATAAAGCATTACAGAAAATTTGCGGACTGTACAGAAACGAACTTGAAAAATAACCATTTGTAAAGAACTATTACATATTCCACCTTCATTAGTTTACTACATCTTAAATTGAACTGATAGCTAAAATTCAACTCAGAGCTATTTTTATTTCACGCGCATGAATGTATAATGTCTAAAAGAAAACGATGCGGCGAGTTTTAATGCACATCAGAACTTTTACAGAAGTGTGTGATTTATTAGGTATGTTCAGACGAGGGTACGTTAGTGTAGCCTACATAAGATTAGTTTACAGGTGTGTGATTTATTTAGTTAGATTTAGTTGAGGGCAACTGTACACCAGATTATTTACCCGAGTGTGAGATTTATTTAGTTAGGTGTAAATGAATAGCAAGTTAGTGTATACCAGACGAGTGAAGAGTAATACGTAATTTATTTCGTTAAAATCAGTTAATTAATTTTGCCGGTGTTCTTTTTCCGAGAAACACGTACGATGACGTACCGATTATTACTGTCGACAATCGATTCAATTAAGAAACATTTCTTAAGACTCGTCGTTCCGTAGAAGTAAATTTTCTTAAACTTCAATTTGTTTGCTTTGTAATTTTGGAAACATAGCAGTGCAAATTTATTACAATAATATTCTTATTCTCTCTGTTTGGTGGAGCAAAAATATTACAAAAAATAGAAAATTAAAAATATATCAAACCATAATTCAGAGCATTTTAACAGATGGTGCTGAAGTCTGACAAATTTCTGCCAGGGAAATGAAAAGAATTGTAAGTACAGAAATGGATGTTTTTATGAAGATCAGCTGGAAAATATAGAATGGATAGAATACGAAATAAATAAGGGAAATTATGGGTGTACAATAGGAGCCGGACATCATAGACATAGAAAAGAAAAGATTACAGTGGAATTGTCATAACAAAAGAATGCCAGAGCAAAGATTGCCTAAAATTGTTATGGAATGGATCTCAATGGAAAGGAGGAAGAGAGGAAGACCGAAGAAAACTTGGATAGAAGGGGTACAAGCAGCTGTGAATATCATAGGATAAAAGATAATAAAATTAATGCTAATCTTACCTCATAAGAAATTGTCTGAGCAACTGCCCGTAATCCCCCACTTTTTTGTGTAATTTTCCTTGGATGTGATGTATCTTCTTTACTATTTTATTTGAAATTAAGTTTTATTTCAAGATCAATGGATGGACAGAGAGGAATGGCGCTTAGTTTCCGGGAGACGGCGGCAGCTGCCATGATACCGGATGATGATGATTATCCTTATTCTATTATCACTGTAGAAAATATCTAAGCATATTTTCATCCTAGACTAACATCTCAATATCGGAATTGACCTAACAACCACAATGGCTGCTCTATTCTTCAGGTAACATAGGGAATAGTGCTTTATAAATTGTTATTTTGCTGCTTTATTCCCGCAATATTTTTTTTTCGTGCTTTCATCTTTGACTTTCTAAGCTTCATTTTAAAACCAAAGTTATCTCGAAATTCGAAAATCTACTTTCTGCGTCATACCCAGAGCTGACCAAGATTTATTGAATATGTCTGAGAGAAAAACAATGAGGATGTTTTATGGGCCAGTATAGATGGAGAAGACTTGAGGGTCAAAACGAATGAAGAACTTTGTATGCTTATCAAGGCGAACAAATTTTTTTAAATCTAGAGATGTATAATGGTTCAATCAAGTTAAAAGAATTCCTGAAATAAGAATGCCTTATAAGGTTCTACATGAAGAAAATGGATGAAAAAAGAAAGCGAAGAAAAATATAGTTACAGCCCAGTGACGTAAATATCAAAAGAACGAAATTAATTGATACACTGTGGGAATAAGTAGTCCCGCAGGGTAGCCGAGTGGTTAAGGCAAGATACCTTGTCACAGAGCTACGAGACTTGCGCTGGTTAGGGTCTCCATGGGGAAATAAATTTTCTCATGGAAGACTCAAAACCTTGAGCTATAACGGCTGGGGGACCTGATATGCTGACCACATGTCACCACTACATTGCCTTATGATCGTCTATCTCTGTGATTAACACATATGATCGTGAGACCAGCAGCCAGCTGGTAGGCCAGGCGCCTTCAAGGCCTGTCGCGCTTGGAGTCTGTGGGAGTAAGTGAAGAATTGGAATGGATCTAGTCTAACTGTTAAGTGGGTTAAAGCCCACCCTGGTCTGTATATTTTTCGAATAAGAATAAGAAAAATAATACATTTATTAATTATTATTGTTATTATTATCATCATCATCATTATTAGTAGTAGTAGTATTAGTAGTAGTGGTAGAATTAGTAGTAGTAATAGTAGTAGTATTGAACATAAAATTAATAAACTAATAGAGTGGGACACTTTAACTATGTTGGCAATTTTTTGGAGAGGGAATACATAATAATATTTTATATTTTTAAATGTATATGTTTTCTACAAGAAATGTTCCTCAATAAACGTATTAACAGGTTTTCATACGCCAGATTTGAATAGGTCTGTAGTCTTCAGCATGCGTAAAATATTTATTCAAGCTGGAGAATTTTACGTAAAAACTTTTCAATAAAAAATATCGATCTATTTAGCTGGTGACACCTTCAATAAACTTAATTGTAAAGAAGAAAAAGCACGCAATCCTTAACTATCGCTATTCAGCTTCCCGCCATGTAGGTCTACTAGATATTAAAACTGTAGAACAAGGATGACAGGATTTTCTTTTATGGTAATACGGCGTAAATGAAGGACATGCATTTCTTTAAAATTTCACGAAACTCATTATTTCTTTCCACAATTATAAGTGAACTTTTGTTCAGAATTACAATTCACAAATAATATTTTAATTTTTATCACAATCACAACTATTTTCACAGTCACTACTGAATAAGTTCTCCACAATTTCTCGTTCACTTAACACTGTCCAATCCGAGACTGAGTGGGGTCTCGCATCCGGTCCCTTTTTATAGGTGCGAGGAAACTTCTAAAAATGGTTTCGAGATATTTCGAAGCCTAGAAGCCTCTGGTCATCGATCTTTCTGAAAGGAGGGAAACTGAGAAACGTCTGGAAGAACACTCGAGACACTTCGGCCGGTTTGTGCGGGTCCTTTAACTCCCGATAGAGGACTCGCCCGCGCAATTCAAATGTCTCTATGAGATACGTAATAATATTATAATTTAAACCGGACTGAATGATAGGGTAAAAAGAAATGAACTGTTTCCGAATAAGAAAATTACCTCTTTTACGTATTTCACAATAGTATTTTATTATTATCGTGTACGCATAAATAAACAAATATACATATATAGTCCACCGCCGTGATCTCGAGGTAGCGTACTGCCTTGTCACGGCGGGCCCGGGTTGGATCCCCGGTCGGGGCAGTTTTTCTGGGTGAGGTTTTATCGGGGTTTTTTCTCACCTCTAAGACAAATGCCAGGAAAACTTTAAGGCCCAAACGGTCCCCGAAATCATATGGCCATCATCATCAACACCATCCTTATCATTATCATCCTTCAACCAGTGTGGAAAGCAGCGCGGGAAGCTACCACACCTATAATTCCCTAGTAAAGCTGCAAGCATAACATGAAAAATGCTATGCAGTAAAGGACCTACCTTCGGGCAGAATTACTATGGATATATATATATATATATATATATTATTCTTCTTGTACGCATTAAAGCTGGCAGATTGTTGCGTGTTCATTCACTACAGGTCCGTGGTATGGTGACGTCCTTCCATTGTAGTTGTGGTCTTCCTAAAGGTCTTTTCTGCTGAGGTGTCCTATCACATACTTTCTTCACTAATCTACTATTCTCCATTCTATCTATGTGATCGTTCCAATTTAGGTTTCTATCTTTTATCCAGAGGTTTATAGGTTCAATTTCACATTCTTCTCTAATAACAGAGCTGCGAATTTTCTCTCTCAGCGATTTTCCTTAAAACTTTCATTTCGGTTGTTTCATTGACATGTTCTGTTTTTTGAGTTTCTGTTCGGCATTCACAACCATATGTTAGAACTGGTCTTATGACAGATTTGTAAATTCTTACTTTTGTATATATTCTTAAATTTGAATTTTTCCAAACAGTAATGTTTAAACATCCCGATATTTTGCTTGCATTATTTGCTCGATGGAGGATTTCATCTGTTATTGTGTTTCTACTATTAATTTCTATTCCTAAATATTTGAATTTCATGACCTGTTCTATACTTTTCCCTTCTATTTCTAATTTAACACGTCGCGGGTCATTGGATTTTGCCATTGATTTGGTTTTATTTGTTGAGATTTTCATATTAAATTTTGCTGCAATTATTCTAAATTTGTGCAATAGCATTTGCAAATCATCTTCCGCTTTGTGCAATTAGAACTGTGTGTGTGTATATATATATATATATATATATATATATATATATATATATATATATATAAATCTCTCTCTCTCTCTCTCTCTCTCTCTCTCTCTCTCTCTCTCTCTCTCTCTCTCTCTCTCTCTCTCTCTCTCTCTCTCTCTTTGTCAATGTGTAGGTCTATCTTCACATGCCCATCACAGAGACATGAACTATCAAGAGAGGATTTAAGAAAGTTTTAAGGGAACCCGGAAGGCCAGATGTGATGAAAAATGCAATTTTATTTGTTTATCAATTAAAATACTAGAAAGATTCCTCTTTAACATGGTATAATTATCTTGCCTGTATCTTGTTTCTAAGTGTGTTTATTATTTGTTTTAAATATTCCCCGACCCTTTAAAATGTGGGCATGAGCCGTCAACTCTATACCACAGTTAGCATTCATTTTTTTCAATATATAAAGAACATTTCCTTCTAAAGTATTAAAGCTAGAGACCTGAAATTTTCAAGGCTTCAATATAGTGCTCTTATACAATTTTTACCGTATTGCTGTTGTGATAGCTGAGCAATTAAAGAATTTAGGTTGCAAAATACAGTGTAAAAAAACTGAAAGAAAATATTTGTAAAGAAAAACATCATTTTTTATATAAATGCATATCTATATAAATCCTTATGGTAGAAGACTCTAAATACATGAACCTAAAGTAAAGTAAAGTAGTCCCACTACAGGCCTCGGGAGGCCCTTGGGGTAGCAGGAGGTTAAGGCTCCCACTTTTTCTAGACAATCGGCACTTGATGTCAGCCGGGTTGTCAGCCCTGCGTGACGGCCGCCTTTAACCCAGAACAAGCGTCTGGTACTCATTTCCGTTAGAGGCTGAGTCGACCCAAGGGCCATAGTGCCGCCAGAAGGTTTTGGACTTTCCACTGTAAAAATTTCAACTTGATAGGATTAATAGTTCACGAGAAAATGTTCCTTACATTTAACATTATAAGTATAGGATGTTCCGGGTCCCCTTAAATGCTGATACTAAAATTGTTATCTTCAGACATATGGAAATTTTCTTAAAGCATTCTAAAAAAAAGTTAAACATCTAAATGTTTAATATATATAGACGATATTTTAAATAAATGGAAAGTTTTAGTGAATCCAGGAATAAGAATGGATAATAAAGTGTGTATAAATAATCTTCTATTTGCTGACGATGTAATCATAATACAGAAAAATGAAGACGACTTACAGAAATCAATGCATGCATTAAATTAAATATGTAAATTATACGATCTAAAGATTTCTGTAAGGAAAACGAAGACCATGGCTTTTAGAGGAAGAGATCCCGTGATATCCAAAATTATTTTAGAAAATCAAAGTATAGAACAGGTGTCTAGTTTCAAATATTTGGGCGGTGACGTTGGCTACAATGTGGAAAGAGATATTGACTCCAAAATAAATAAATTTCAGACGGTGTGTGGAACAATACAGAGAACATTCAAAAATAAAATTAGAAAAGAAACCAAGATAAAAATGTATAATGTTATAGCGGTTCCCACAATATTGTATGGATGTGAAACTTGGGCTCCAGTGAGAAAACAGAAGGATAGAATACAGACGGCGGAGATGAGGTTCCTAAGACAAGTAAAAGGATGTACAAGACTTGATAGAATTAAAAATGAGGATATAAGAGAAGAATTGAAAGTACAGCCTTTATTGGATAAAGTCACGAATTACAGACAGAAATGGATTGATCACATGGATGGAATGAGTAAGGAGAGATATCCATTGTTAGCAAGAAATTATCAAGCAAGAGGAAGACGTGATGTTGGAATACCTAGAAGACGTTGGGCTGATGCATTATGAAGTCAGAACGGGCAATTGCCTAATCCATGGAGTGATGATGATGATGATCTAAATGGCCTAAGTCTGAAATAAATTTTCCCATGAATATTTAATCTATGTCGACACAAAATACACATTCGATTTCATTAAAGAGAGGAGAGAATAACATTTTAACTTGGAATCAAGAAAACAAATAGAATGACAAGTTTCACATCTGTTTTTCAATATTATGTGAACATCTCTTGTTACAATAATGGCTGCTGAGAACCCTAGTTAGTATAATTTATTCAAGAGTTTGACAGAGTCTCTCCTGAATGTGTAATTAATTAGTATTGTATTTATAGTGAAGGTCAAGTGGAGTTTGCTCACGACGAGAGATGAGCGGTATCAAAGCAGAGAGCCGCTAGCAAGTACGAGTCAAATAAACTTGGTGTTTGTTGTATTGCTGAACACGTTTACACAGTGGCTGGCTACATGCAATAAATAGCTGACCTAACTCAAAAAAACCGTGCTTGAGGCGCCACATCCTTCTTTACATTTTTATTTTACAGCTTCTCTTATTCCACGAATCGCATTTCTCTTACAATACACTGCTCGTTATCAAATAATTACTATGTCCTCTCTTTACATTTCACTTACTTCTTTTCTATAACTAAATATTATTTTATGCGTCGAAAAAAATAATCCTTATTGAGTTTGATTAAAATGTATGAAGTAAAGTAAAGTGATCCCACTACAGACCTCGGGAGGCCGTTGGGGTAGTGGGAGGTTAAGGCTCCCACTTTTTCTAGACAATCGACACTTAAAGTCAGCCGGGTTGTCAGCCCTGCGTGATGGCCGCCTTTACCCCCAGAACAGGCGTCTGGTACCCATTTCCGTTAGAGGCTGAGTCGACCCCAGGGTCATAGTCCCGCCAGAAGGTTTTAGTCAGTTTAAAAATCGTGACCCCACCGGGGACCCTCGACCTTCCGACTTGTAGCGCAGTGCCTTAACCACTACGCTACGGCGTGCCTCCGAAAATGTATATTGTTAGTATATGCTGATGTTGTATTATTAGGCGAAAGCGATGAGATATTAAGGACCAACACACACACACACACACACACACACACACACACACACACACACACACACACACACACACACACACACACACACTATTGAGTAACATTAAGAATTGGGGCTGCAAGTAAACATCAATAAAACTAAATATATATTTCACACATAGAAATACATTATACATAATAGAAATGGGCAGATAATGACAAATGAGGAAAATTTTGAAGAAGTGACTGAATCCAAATACCTAGCAATAATAATTACAAATAGGGATGAGATGTAGAAAGATATTCAACATAGGCTCAATTCTGGAAATGCGTGTTATTATGCATTACAGGTCCACCGCTGTGGTGCCTTGTCACGCAGCGAGCCCGGGTTCGATTCCCCGTCGGGACAGGCTCCTGGGTGAGGTTTTTTCGGGGTTTTTCCTCCCCTGAAAGATAAATGTCAGGAAGCTTAGGGCCCAACGGTCCCCGAAAATCATCCGGCTATCATCATCATCATCTTTCACCGGTGTGAAAATCAACGGGAAGCTACCACACATATAATTGCCTAGCAAAGTTGCAAAGCATAGCAGGAAAATGCTATGATTGCAATGAATTAATATGGATGGATGGATGCACTACAAGGACTCTTGTCATCCCGACTTCTCTAAAAAAACGTTAAACTGAAAATGTATAAAACATGTTATTCTGCTGATATATGAATGCGAAACATGGACCCTTACTTTAGGGGAGGAAAAATATTGAGAGTATATGAGAATAAAGTTATTAGGAAACATAGTTGGGCCTAAGATAGATGAACAGACAGGCAAATGGAGACATAACAGATCTTTATAGGACAACAGATATGATAATAACAGTTAAGTCCCGTAGACTGCGATGGGCAGGACTTGTGGCACGAACTGGGAATGGAAGAGGGGCATGGAAACTTCTTATAGGAGAACCAGAGGAGAACCAGAGATTATAGAGGTGATGATTAGGAAACATTTGTTCAAGATAGGGGTATATGGGGGATGTGTGCATGTCCGCGCGGCCATGAACTTTCGGGTTCGATATAGCCAGTGAGTCAGTTCAGGGTATATGGAGGCTACAAATTGGGGAGGCGAGTAGACGTAAATGAAAAAAGTCCTGTGATACATAGATAGGTCCGGAAACCAACAATTTAAGGGTGTACAATGCCTTCAGTATAAGTCGCAACTCTAAGCGCCTGGCAACCAGCCGGCAGGCCAAGCGGTCAAAGCACCACTGTTTCCCGGTCAGTGAACTGGCAGGCGGGCGGGCAAAGCAAGTTCCATTCTCCCTACCCCTATTTAGTGTTACTTGTATAATTGTAAGGTACAGACATGTTTCACAAAGTTTTTTTTTAACCAACTTGTGAATTTGTTTTCAGTTGTGAAGTTGTGACTGTGGTGATTTCAGTTTAACATGGTGTATATTACTGAACAGAGGGTATCATCGTACTACCTATTAATCGAAATCTTTTACAATTTCTTTTGCTAGAACATGGAATTGCCTTCCACCCTATGTCAGAGACTGCCAAACTTTACAATCTTTCAGAAACAAATTGAAAATAAAATTACTAACAGAAACAATTCACTAATATTAGTTTTTAAAAATAATAATTTGTTTTTTTCATTATTTAATGAAAATAGTTTTACGATTTGTTAATATATTTACCTAATGCCTTGTATAATAAGCGATAGATTAATTCATTATAGTTTATTACTTTCTTTGTATTTTTTTCTTTTCTTTTTATGTATAGTAGATTCGAGCTGCTATTCCTTTCTGTATTCATTCTATAATTAATTATAATTGTACTTAATTTTAATGTATTATTAGACATTATTTTCATTATTATTCAATGGCAGATAATTGTTTAGTATGACTATTATTGTAATTTTTTTTATTTATATGTAACATATGTTTGTCCTGGTAAGTGGAAGAGAAGGCCACGTGGCCTTAACTCCACCAGGCTAAATAAATCTATTCTAAATCTATTCTATCTTTACTTTTGACAAAAGCAAAAAATAAATCTTACGAAAGTTGTGGCCGTAAATTTTGCTGTCAATTGTCTAACGCAGCTGTCTCAAACAAAGCCACGATTTCAAATGCTTGAACATTAGAGGAACCTAAAGAAAATATTCCAACTGTGAACTCCACCACTTCAAGGCAGGAATTGGATAGCGTGTTTTAAAATCTTCTTCGCCGGTTTGAACGTTGTACTGAAGCTGAAGGAGATAATTTTGAAAATCTTTTGTCATAAGGTAAGGAGTAAACAGCACAAAAATCGATTTTACTTCATTGCAATCTCTAATCATTTTCGCAGCTACTTAGATTTATTTGGTGAGATTGCCATTTGAGATCAGTGCGACGAGCGATTGCCAGGCGCTAGGTTGCGTCTTAAAACGAATACCTGTATTAAGAGATTGCATTATTTCTTGTCAGTACAAGTGTTTGGATAAGGTTCCTATTATAGATGCTAACTTAATTATTTTTTATAAGTATAAGAATTGCGTATAAAAAGAGAAGACTTACGAAGAATGCAGGAAGATGGGATAAAAAAACACTTTTAGGAGAAAACTGAAGGAATGGAAAACATTTGAAGAAGTTGATGGCGAGGTCATGACTCAAACCGGACTGTAGTATCATATTGTGTTGGTTGGCATATTTTCAACAAGGAACAATAACCAGCTACTTAATCACAGCAATTTTACTAGATTTTATGCTAGAATTATGAATTATTTGTATTTAGGAAGATGTGCACTTACCCAAAAAAAGGAATGAATCAGTCATACATTAAAATTATTAGATTCCAGAGATTGCGCATGCCCGACATCTAGAAGGAAAGGTTCAACATGAAAACTGTTTTAGCCGTCTTCTGTTAAACCTTGTTGTAACGTGAACAAATTTAAGTAAAATGTATGAAATATACGTGGGACATAATATTACGTTATTATCAATCACTCGCTCACTCGCTCACTCACTCACTCACTCACTCATTCACTCACAGGCACTACCGATCCCGTAGGTTTATCACCGCGCGGATTTAAGTTCTCCATACAATCCTATCTTGAGCTAATGTTTTACAATCATCCCCTGTATAATCTACTTCCCTCAAAACATGGTTAATATTATTCTCGCACCTCTTTCTTGGCCTGCCTATTGGACATTTTCCTTCTGATTTTCCTACAAGGAGTTTATATGCGCGTCTTTCATTCCCCTCGTGCCACATGTCCTGTACTTCGCAGGCTACGGGACTTAACTGTTCTTATTATATACAGTGAAAAAAATCTCGAGAACGGTACGATTTTATATGTAAAAGCATCCTGTATAAGCCGGAAACCTTCATAACGCGGAAACGGAATGGTTTTTATTCGAGGGCAGTTGGACAGGACCCCTTTCGCACTGCCAACGAATCGATAAACATTTGACTTCCAGGTTGTGATAAAACTGTTATCGACCGATTGAGGAGCCGTGGTATTAGGAACCGGAGAGCTGTGCAAAAGGAATTTTTAAGGGAAGAACATGTCATCACCGTCTTGTCTTCGCAACCAGTCGAATGGATTTCGATTGGAGAAATGTAATTTTCTCCGACGAAACATCCATCTCGGGTGATTACAATGGTCCTCGCCATGTCTATCGTGCGGATGGTCACCGACATGATGAATGCTTTGTGCATTGACGTGCAAGGTCGGGGCGCTTTAGCATATCGTTGTGGGGATGGATGTCTTACGATGGGGTTGGCGCGACAGAACGCATTGATGGCCGGTGCGATGCGGAGATGTATGAAAATATTCTGGAAAATGTATTCCTTCCTTCCGTCTAAGAACGTTTTCCCAATGGAACATTACTGTTCCAGCAGGACAACCATCCCATGCACTATGACGGAATTATACAAAGATGGTTTCGGGCGAGGGCCGAGATCGAAATAATTCATTGGCTTCCGAAGTCACCTGATTTTAATGTCATCGAATATGCATGGGCGAAATTGAAATAGGAGAGGAATAAAAATTATGCCTACCAACCCCCTCGAAATAAAGACGAGTTGTGGAATCAAGTTCTCGATACTGGGAAGATCTCGCCCGGAAAGAGGACAATCCTCATCGAGAATTCTTCCGCGACGTCGTCAGATCCATGCCGAATCGACTTCGAGCTGTAGTAGAAGCTGATGGCCTGTGGACAAAGATATTAAGTTCACTGGTCTCTTTTTTTGCTTCTTTTTAAATTTTTTTATGTGAGGAAGTAGAACTTTATCTTCCATATATGGTTTGCTTTTTTAAGGCCAGGTTCAGCCTACCACATTTTGCAAATGCCCCATTTGTCTTTTGACATTCCTGGTATTCTCTCTTGGCATGGCGTACTTGTAACCCACTTCAGAGGTTGGGGAGCCTGGAAGGCGGGGTTACGTTGCCCCGATGATATGATGGGTGATGATAGTGGTGCGCCAGGAGAGTCCCTAATCCTAAGGTTAATCTAAGATGAATATAAATTATGATGATTGCGATGGCCATATGATTTCGGGGACCGTTTGGGCCTTAAAGTTATCGTGACATTTGTCTTACAGGTGAGAAAGAAACCCGATGAAAACCTCACTCAGAAAAACTGTCCCGACCGGAGATCGAGCCCAGGCCCGCTGCGTAACAAGGCAGCACGCTACCTCGAGACCACAGCGGTGGACGAGTTGGGTATAAATTATTCCACTCTTTTTTTATTAAATTATATAGTGTAGGAACTCTCAAAATTTAAAATAAACATGCATTAATAATTTTTTTTACAAATTGGTGCTACCTAGGATCGAACGCGAGGCACTCCCCTTGATATCGTATTGGACCATGACTAAACGGTATGTGCTACGGGGACACGATGACAGGATTAGCAGCCGTTGCGCTCTTGATCTCACAGCAGCACCGTGTTTTTCGAAACAGAGGGAGACAACGTTCTCTTGTGAATCGCGCTATGAATCTTAGACATGTGCACGAGCAAGAGTTGACCCATTCTTTTTTTGGGAAAATGTACTACTTACTTCCATTGTTGCGGTCATAACTATTATAAAACAATAGAAAAACAAACGAGTAGAAATAACTCACATTTGTATCAAATTACGTAATAATGTACAATAATAAGTAAAAAAAAGTTTTACATGATCTTGTTTTCTTTGAGGTCCGGAAAAATTAAATAACTAGCAAGAGAAATTATTATTTCGGTAATTTAAGATTGGGTGTTACCTTGTAAATCCTCTACTTGTATTGGATAAGACTATGATGGTTTTGTTAGAATTAGCACTTCCTGTTAGCGAGTCTCAAACAGTAAAACTGACATTACTTCATAACTGATTAATTTATGGACTCATCATGTTTAATGGGAATAAATAAACATAATAATAACCAGGAAGAAATAAATAAAAGAATACAAAATGCTAAGAATTATTATTTTTTTAAATAAATAAAGTATATAGATTCAAAATATCCGACACGTGAAACAAAAACCAGATCGTATAAAACACTAATTAAACTAGTGTTTATTTACAGGCGTGAAACCTGGCTTCTGACTGAACATGACAAATCTCAAATGGCTGATTTTGAAATAAAGATACTCAGGAGGACATATGGACCTATTAAGGAAAATGGAGAATGAGATATAACCGGGAATTATATGAGTTGTATAAATCATCATATAACATTACAGATAGTAAAGTAAACAGAATAAAATAGACAGAGCATACGCAGAGGATGATCACAAAATATGTAATTAGAAGAGTAATGATGGTAAGCCAAAAAGAGGACGGAAAATGAAGACCGAATTTGAGATAGATGGATGGATGGAATACTACAGATGTCAAATCTTTAAAAGTCAAGAACTGAACGGTCACCAGAGATAGAAAAGACTGGAGAAAATCTCTGAAGGAAGCCTTGACCCACCCAGGGTTGTGCTAATGATGGTGATGCTCTTCACTTTTACACGCTTTATATTAGCTGGACCTGTATCTAGGTAACGGAATCTTTAAACACGATTTTCACCCACTTAAAAACATTGGATCGACTTGAAACTTTGTATACTTGTAAAGGACCAATGACAATACAATAATTTCATAATTAATATAAATATACAATAGGTTGCGGACTTATCGAATTTTTATTCCATCCATCGTTGTAAGAAATTAATATTATATCCTCTGGTAGCTCAGTTGGTAGAGTGGTGGACTGTAGTGGTATATAATTTAAGTGATCCATAGGTCGCTGGTTCAAATCCGGCCCGAAGGATTTTTTTAGAAGAGTATTACTTTTAGCTCATCTTCAATAGTATCGAATTTAAATATATTTACATTTTTAGAAAACCAAACTAAAAAATGAAAAATAAATAATAGTTTAAAAGAACTAAAACAACGCGCCTTATTAGAAAACCGAACTAAAAAATGAAAAATAGTTTCAATTTCCTACACTCTTGGGATAAAATTAAAGTGGCCAACAAAAAAAATCATCTCCAACACATCTAGAATAAAATTAGAGTTATCTACAAAAAAAAATAATTTTACCATCAAAAGCATGGGGTGCTTTTTATGCTTTTTACGATTTCTCCTTAGAGACTTTACTTTTACCAATATCTGTTTATTATCAAATATATTAGTTGATATAGAGCACCCCACGCTTTTGATGGTAAAACTATTTTTTTTGTAGATGACTCTAGTTTTATTCTAGATGCGTTGGAGATGATTTTTTTGTTGACCACTTTAATTTTATCCCAAGCGTGTTGAAAATTAAAATTATTTTTCATTTTTTAGTTCGGTTTTCTAATAAAGCGTGTTATTTTAGTTTTTTTAAACTATTATTTACGCTCCCCAACATTTCAGTGGCCAAAGGGAATAAAAAATTCGCAAATTACGCTAGCAAATACGGTAATACGACGATGACAATATTATGGCCAGAAATACATTAGATCTAAAACAGACATTTAGTCAATTAGAACAAGCAGCAAGAGAAGTCAGTCTCAAGATTAGTGAGTCAAAAACAAAACTTACGACACAATCACGGACAAATTTTAATAGAGATCAACAATTAATAATAGGCACAAACACTTTTGAAGCAGTAAAGAGTTTTTATTTTTATTTTTAGACAAAATGATTACTAATGACAATTATGAATTACAAGAAATACGAAATAGAATTTATAGAGCAATTAAGGCAAATTATGGACTACTTCGAATCCTAAAATCCAAAATTATCTTTAGGAAAGTTAAGGTGAGATGGTAGGTCCTATTTCATCAACGTTAAAACATATTAATTTGAGACCCATTTTCTCAGGAACTACTAGATGGATTGTAATTAAATTTTTACAGCATATTAAATGAGGTTTGTAAAGACCACTGAACCTCAGTCAAACCTGTATCTAAATACTGATGGCCTATATAATTTTTTTGTCACTAGTCTCTTTTTTTATTTAAAAAATAACTTTTAAAAACCATAAGTGAGAATCTACACAAGAGATCATCATGATTGTGGTTTCACAGCTTTAGTACAACTAGGTTTACTGCCGGTAAAAATTTCATGTACATATCTCTAACAGTTCCTGAGATAATGGGGCAAATGTTTGAAAATTTTCACTTTCGAGAAAACAAGGATTTAAAGTATAATGATGTTAGAGGCTGACAACTGTCAATTGTTTTGAAAAAATTAACGCACCTATTGGCATTCAGTAAAAAATCATATACAGAGATGTTTAGAAAATAACAGACTATATAATTATGAAAAAAAAAAACAAAAATTGATTTTTTTCAAATGTTGGCCTACCATCTTACCTTAAAATAAGATTGTACTAAACCTGCATAAGTCCAATATTGTTATAAGAAAGTGAAAGCTGGACTATGGCAAAGGGCTCTGATACACTCGTAATTTAATTATCACTTGAAAGAAAAATTTTGAGAAGAATATATGAACCAGTAAAAAGAGAATGGAAGATGCAGAATGAGGTAAAATAAGGAAATCTATGACTTTTTAAGGAACCTGATTTATCAACTCTTGTGAAATCTAAAACAAAATGTAATGGGCCGGACACGTTCAAAGAATAGGCAAAGAATGCATACCTAAGAAAGTGATGGCGGAGGAAATGTTTGGAAAGCGGCCAGTAGGAAAACCTAAGGAAAATATGCATGGACTCAGTGAAGGAAGATTGTCATCAAAATCCTGAACATCTAGGCCCTGCCGTCCACCCCTTGGGATACCTCGGTCGTCATGACCATACTCCCAAGTCCTAGTTCTAGTCTTCCCTATCCTATTTTCGCGTCCAAGTTCAAGTTCTCGGTATTTAAACCAACACCCCAGGGAGAGAGTGTTGGAGTTCGCAGTTCTGGGCAATTGCTGAGCTACATAGTACATCAGGTCGCTCAATCCTGACGACCCCACAGTTGGTCCACGGGCTCCATGAGCCTAGCCGGGAGGACTGCTGTCGCAGATCCACCGACCATTCCCCTGTTCTGCCTCCAGGGACGTGTCCTGCAGCTGTTGTGGGCCAGCACGGAGCTCGCAAGCTCCAACAGACGAGCAACTAGTACGACAAGGCGCTCAACTCTTGCCTACCCCACTAATGGTTTACGAGTCCCTTGGACTTAACCGGGAGGACTGTCTAGCAGATCCACCGATCTTTCCCCCAGTGCACCAGCTGGGGACGTATTTGGTTGCTGAAGTGGGTCCAGCCTGAGCATTAGTACGTCAGGTCGCTCAACTCCTGACGACCTCACAGATTGTCCTTGGGTCACTCGGTTCCAGATTCAGCGCTAAGTCCTAGACCCTGGAGACCGCGCTTCCTCCTTTCCCGAGCTTATTGACCTGGTGGTAATTCCCAGCATTACGCCCGGTATTGTCCCATCCAGCCCGTTCGCAAGACTAGGCCTAGTCGTATAGCTGCTGTGAGGCAGCCCACTGAGCAATGTAGGCATCCAGGGAGCTCATCTCCCATGGTGCCCCCACAGATGGTCTCAGGTTCAATGAACCAGGAGATAGGGGGCACGAATCCCTAGTCTCCCACCGCCACCCCAACAGCGGCACATGCCCCCGCTGTGGGTCCGGGGTCGTTCAAGGTTTGACAGCAGGCCCCTATGCCATATGTTTTTCCTGCTGACCCCACTCATGGTCCGCGAGTCCATCGGACTTGGAAGGGAGGACTGACTAGCAGATCCACCGACCTTTTCCCCGTAGGAACTGGCAACAGAGAGCATTGGATAGAGAAGATTGGAGGTCTCGCATCAAGAAGGCCCAGGCACGCTATGGGCTGTAGCGCCATTGGAAGAAGAAGAAGAAATATTATAATATGACTAGACCGGATGTTAGGGAAAATGCCTACAGTTATTTATTATAGGTATCGTAAAAGTGACTTCATATAAGTTAATACCGACGACCCTAGAGTTGTTTTCCATTAAGTTAATTTTTCCTATAAATGCCTATTTCAGCTTACAATGCCTATAAATGCCTATTTGCCATTTTTTCTCGAAATTAACTTAGTATTTCAATTAAATCAATTGAAATGACAGACACATATAAGTTCATAGAAATTTTCAAGTGTTCTTTTTATAAATTCTCTTATAATATTTTAGGATAAGGGTGGCAATAAGCTAATAACTTAGAAGGTAGAGGTTTCCCGCTCAATGCACTCCCGTTAGGCGAATATTGCGTTTTCCACCTCATGCACTCCCGTTAAGCGAAATATCCCTAAGATATGTCCCATTGTATTATGTTCCGGCTCTAAGGCATGGAGAAATTTCTTTAGTACAGTTTTGCTTCTTTTCAATACAAACATTGCTGAGTGACAAAGAGGGTAGATGACTCAATTTTTCTTTCTCTGTCTCACATCTGGTGCTGAAATCTTTAAGTGACAGGCAATATTATTTTCGATGTTGCTAACACTGAATTCAGTCTGTAGTCCTCATTCACAGATAGATGCTTCAAAGACAAATTGGTGCGATAAACATAAGGCTATAAAATTTATGTTGTAGTCCATTTTTGTAAGGGCCTATTTTGAATTTTCAGTGCCAATATTAATGATTTTTAGTGCCTTTCTGCCTGCCTATTTTGAATTTTTTAAGTGCCTAACATCCGGACTCTAAATATGACACACTCTGAAAACCGATAGTTTATGAATCATATGGTCATATTATGCCAGGTCAGTACAGTTGCTCTGAGATAACATAAGGTTTCTGTAACATGTGCTCCGCACTACCATCTTCGTTCAAATGCAGCCATCAGCACGTCTCACGCTAGTAAAAGTTCCTTGTGGATCTAATGTACTGATAACCATTGACAATGCCTTAACGGCGATGGAATACATAGACGATTTATCATGACCCAAATAAAATAATCCTGTAGTCTGAAATCGAAGAGTCGGGGGAATCCATTTATCCATGATCGATATAGGGTTACCAGATCTGTAAAGATATTACTATACAAGACTATTATTGTCAGACACGTTTTGACATATGGATGTGAAACATGGATAATGGGGAAATACAGTAAAACTTGTTTAATCCGGAATGTGAATAATGCGGAAATCTGTCCAATGTGAACTAATTTATTGGTCCCGGTTAAATAATAGTAAATTTACGTGTATTTATTTTGAATAAAACGGAATCTGTCCAACGCGGAAACGGAAGGATATTTCTATACAATTCATGAAAAAATGTATAAAGCGTATATATATATATATATATACATTTATTAACCATCAGCAGTTTTTTTTTTTACTGAAGGCAGGTGCCAAGACGGCTTTTACAAATAGTGATTCAAACCAAATGGACAAATAAATATCAAAACAATCCATCCATAGTAATTCTGCCCGAGGGCAGGTTTTTCATTGCAATCATAACATTTTCATGCTATGCTTTGCAGCTTTACTAGGAAATTGTAGGTGTGGTAGCTTCCCGCTGCTTTCCACGCCCGTGAAGGATGATAATGATTGCGATGGCCATATGATTTCGGGGATCGTTTGTGCCTTAAAGTGTTTTCCTGACATTGTCTTACAGGTGAGGAAAAACCCCAATAAAAACCTCACCCAGAAAAACTGTCCCGACCGGGGTATCGAACCCGGGCCCGCTGCTACCTCAAGACAACAGCGGTGGACTATTATAAAACAAACCTAATTGTCACTGACCCTAAAGTTCATTGTAAAAAGCTGTTTTAGTATTTCACATGCCGATATGTACTTTGATAAATGCCTCCATCGCCACGATCGTTATATTATTGTTTCAACTTATTCGTTGCAATAATTTTGACTGAATAACACATGTCTCTTGTGCTTTGTTCCCAGTTTATAATGTCGAGTAAAAGGAAATACAAATAATTAGTACCGAAGAAAAAAAATTGTGTTGCCGCTTAAAGTAAAAATAAAAATGCTTGACCGTTTATACGCGTTGGCGGGTCGTTTGCGTCTATATCACGCTGTTTCAATGTTAATGAATCAAGAAATCCGAAAACAAAATAAGGAATTATATCGCAGAATTCACAGCTGAACATCAATCTCAATTAAAAGACCTTCTCAATTAAAAGACCTTTTAAAAGCGGCAAAACAGGAAAAAAAAAAATACTAAGTACTTTTTACGGTTATTGCCTAAACCTTCACTTTTCAACGGCAGTAACAATAATTAATAGAAATTGTTCAAAATCTCTCATTAATTTTTTTATTTTGATAATTTTTATAATGCGGAATTTTATCCAATGTGGGAAAAAAATTGGTCCCATGCGATTCCGCTTTGAGCTAGTTTTACTGTACAATGAATTCACTCTACAATGTTTAGAAAGAAAAATATTAAGGAGGGTATATGAGAGGGTATGTGAGAACGGTGTCTGGCGAAAACGCTATAATCAGGGATTGTATGCATCACACAAAGATGTGGAAATTAGTAAATTCATTAAATTAACCAGAGTATGATAGGCAAGGCATGTAAGAAGAAAGGAAGAATTATAAATATGTAAAAGGATATGGCCCACTCAACTAGAGGGTAGAATAAAATAGGAAGACCGAAACTACGATGGAAGGATGAGGTGGATGGAGATGCTTGAGAGTTAGGATTGAGAAATTGGTGGAGAGAGGAACAGGACCGAGCTAATTGGAGTAGGCTCCTTGAGGAGGCCAGGACTCAGGAATGGGTTGTTGGGCCAGTGATGATGATGATGATGATGTGGAAGCTTGTCAATGAAATAGCGTTCTTTTATGTCATGCACATTATTATTTGGGGGGGGTGTCTATGTCACCACGCCACCAGCGTAAAAGAAATGATATTTGATGACAGGAATATGCTGTCTTTTTTTAAAAAAAAGTTAAATTCCTTAAAATAAAATTAGAAGTTGAGCTCAAAGTAATCTAAAAACAGAAAACTTGTAATGTTATGTAAGTCATTGTTCAGACAGTGCAGCCAACTTATTACAAAAACCCGCTAACAAACAAGTGAACGCTGAACTAAATGAAGATGAAGGGCCAGGAGAATCCTCATCCCATGTTCCATACCATGGGAAACCATAGAAATAATTCCCTTAACGGAAAAATTCCTGTGGTCTGACCGGGAATCGAACACGGGACCTCATGAGTTACAATCAGAAACGCTGACCACTAGCACATGAGGCTGGTCATATATATTTGTGTGTGTACATGTTTGTGTTTCTGTGTATAGTTTTAATCTAATATACAAAAAAAATAATGCTTGTTTGTTTGTTTGTTCCTACTTTATGCGTGGCCATACCGTTGATCCGATTGTGATGGGGTTTTTGCAAAATGTTCAGGAGATTCCCAGGATTAACATAGGCTATGAGAGAGTTGAGATACTCAACTCCTAAACCCTTAAAAAAAACATACTTTGTAGTGAAAAACGTGAAAAAGAACTTTTTAAACCCTTAAATGGCTTACGCTGCCTAAACCATAGCAAGTTCACAAAATTAATGTACACAGAATTGAATATCTCAAAAAACTCTACAAAAAAGTCCGTGACAGCATATGTTTATCTTTTACAGATAACACACAATAGCCATTTTTATCTTTAATTGATGCCAAGGAGATCGGGATAAGTTGATTCCCGGGCAAGCATGTGCTGCCATGCCATTCATACGATTGTCATGGGGCTTTTTGCAAAATGTTCAGGATTTTCCCGGGAAGGTTATAAGAGAGTTTTAATGCTCAAGCCCTTCACCCTTAAAAATCACCTTCGGTAGTCAAAACGTGAAAAATTGTAGCTCTTTGTAGGCTTAAATGGCTTACGCTGCCTTAACCATAACAAATACACAAAATTATTGTACAAAGAATTGAATATCTCAAAAACATTATACAGAAAATTCCGCGACAGCATGTTTTATCTTTTAAGGATAACTCAAAAAGCCATTTTTGTCTTTCATTGATGCCAAGAAGATCGGGATAAGTAGATTCCCGGGCAAGCATAGCAGCGCACGGCGGGTATTCTTTTATGGATAACTCAAAACAACGAATGTTGTCTTTAGCTCATTTATGCCAAGTACATCGGGATGCGTAGATTCCAGAGCAATGCCGGGTAATCAGTATGGGGTATCTAAAAAGAATAACATTATAAATTTATATTTATTTTTCCTTTTACTCATTCAACTATATGCAAAAACACATCATTTATTTAGGTGTAGCAGCGCACGCCGGGCATTAGCTTGTATAAAATAAAACTATTAATTTTTCAGTTATCATGCTCATCACTGTTTTAGACTTGAATGTGTGTGTTTCAGTTAAAAACTATTAAGGTTGTAGAATTTGTAAATCCTTGCAGGATGTAAATAAAATAAATTTTAAAAAGATTTTATTCCTTATCACAAAAGTACAGTAACTACTAGTAGCTACTCTTATGACAGAGTGGATGATGTAATAAATAACAGGCATATGTAGAACTATTCTTCTTCATCTTCTTAAACTTAATTTGTAGGATTTTCATCATGTTTATTTCCAAAATCACTCCTCGGAGAAAGACGTATTGGATGTGCATTCACTGTGTATCCATCTCTTGGCTGGTGTCCCTCTTGTTCTTCTCCCGTCAATTGGTCTATCTTCTTCAGCTCTTTTTGCAAGTTGGTTTTCTTCTATTCTTTCTATATGACCGTTCCAATATTTTCGTCTATCTATAATAAATTTGGTTATGTCTTGAATATGACATTTGTCTCTAATTTCTGTGTTTTGTATTTTATCAAATGATGTTTTCCCCTGTAGAACTATTGAGGAAGCTTAATACTCTTCGAGAGGAACACGGAGGCTAATAGGCTACATATTAAAAAAAATGGCATGTATTTATGTTTAAATAGATGGGCGAGCTCCGAAATAATGTAGCAATTATTATTGTTTAAGATTTAAGATTTAAGATTTATTTATTGTTGATCTCATGAAAATATTTATGAAAAAGAAATAGAAAATTACATGTATATATTGTGTGTGTATTAACGCTCTAGCGGCCGCAATTTTTTTCGCAACCAAACTTGGCATACAGCAATAAATTTAAATAGTAACATCGAGTTTGTTAATCAGCAAATCGAATAATTGGGAGTGGAGTTTAACCTGAAACGAAATTTAAAAATCGTTCCATCAGACTAATTCTCAGTTTTTCTCTACGTAACTCGCTAAGTTATAAGTAGGGCAAGGATTTCAATGCACAGATAGTTAAGATTGTAATATAATAATTAGAAGTAAGACTTCTGTCTTTTGTCTTGGTTTCACATACAAACAGTTGGATAATACAATAAGAAGCTAGACTACTGATGTGTTTTGTCTTGGTTTCGAAAAAAAACAATTGAATAATTTATATACTATCTGTATTGCAATTTTAACTTTTAATGTATTAACACCCTTGCCCTCGTTATAAACCATTGAAATTATTCTAGAAAGGGATTATAAAAAATCAGCGAAATCTCGCATTGGGTGAGGGATTTGCCTGAAACGCGTAAAACAAATCTGGCCGCCGTCTCAACCTTAAAGCCGGATAGCCGGACATCCGGCCGAACATTGCCGTTGGCGCATCGTAACGAGGAAGCTCGCGTAGATAGTGCACGAACGATCGGGCGGACTCGGCTGAATTCGGGTCTTTTCGTTCATGAGCGAAGTTAGCAAGTGTTTCATTGATTTATTGAATTGACTGCAAACACGATCATTTGAGCTTATTAAAAATGTAGTATTGTAGTTTGATAAAAGTCTTCTTTATAAATAACTAGCTAATACCCGGCGTGCGCTACTACGCCTAAATAAATGAAAATTAATGTGATTTTATGTTTAGTTGAATAAGTAAATGGAGAAATAATTATAAATTTATATTTTTTAGACATCCCGTGCTGTTTACTCATCCTCATCTTCTTGGCATAAATGAGCTCAAAGACAAACATTAATGTACTTCTTACGATTAATTGAATAAGTAAAACGAAAAATAATTATAAATGTATATCGTAATTATTTTAAGATTACCCGTGTAGCCCGGGAATCTACTTATCTCGATTTTCTTGGCATAAATGAGCTAAAAGACAAAATTCGTTATTGTGAGTTATCCGTAAAAGAATACCCGCCATGTGCTGCTATGCTTGCACAGATATCTACGTACTTGTCTCGATCTTCTTGGCATCGATGAAAGACAAAAATGGTTATTGTGAGTTATCCGTAATAGATAAACATATGCTGTCGCGGACTTTTTTGTAGAGCTTTTTGAGGTATTCAATTCTGTGTACATTAACTTTGTATATTTGTTATGGTTTAGGTAGCGTAACCATTTAAGCGTCCAAAGAGCTATTTTTTTCACGTTTTCCACTACAAAGGGCGATTTTTAAGGGTGTAGGAGTTGAGTATCACAACTCTTTTATAGCCTATGTTCATGCCGGGAATCTCCTGAACATTTTGCAAAAAGCCCCATCACAATAACCGCGCATAAAATACGAACAAACAAACATTTTTTTATATTTTAGGGACCAAAAATTACATCGGTAAAGAAAATATCGCCTTTATGGGAATATTTTGATACAAACAATGACAATTCAAAGTTTGCTGTTTGTTTGTTATGCAATATTAAAATGTCTCGCGATAGCGAAGGGAAAGGAAAAAAAAGCAGGTATGTATGTACCAAACAATATAACCTTTGTTTTTTTTTCTTTTGTTTTTAATTACTTCATGGAATTGATCGATCTATTTATCAAATTGATGTTATGGTTAAGTGAGTAGGTGTAGGAATATACTTATGTCTAACTCGTCAAACATATTGGCAGTACATAATATGAAAAAAAATATTCAAGAATATTTTCTTAATGTTATTGGTGTAAATTGTATATGTTTTTATGTAAAACATAGTTTTTGAATAAACTTCTGATTCATCCTGCAGAGAAACTGGTATTCATTTAACCATAATTTGGCCTTAGTGCAGTACGAGTATTTTTTTTTGTAAAATGAAAACATGGCGATTATATATATATTTTTTCAAATGCCCGAGATTTGTCTTTCGACATTTCTGGTTTCTCTCCTGGCATGGCGTACTTGTAACCCACTTCTGAGATTGGGGCGCCTGGAAGACGGGGTTACGTTGCCCCGATGATATGACGGGTGATGATGATGATAATGGTGTGCCAGGAGAGTCCCTAATCCTAAGCTTAACCTAAGATGAATATGAATGATGATGATTGCGATGGCATATGCTTTCGGGGACCGTTTGGGTTTTAAAGTTTTCCTGACATTCGTCTTACAGGTGAGGAAAAACTCCTATAAAAACCTCACCCAGAAAAACTGTCCCGACCGGGGATCGAACCCGGGTACGCTGCGTGACAAGGTAGCACGCTACCCCGAGACCTGTTGTGTGGATTAAATAAACTACCAACATTTTACATTACATATTTCTTAAAATCCTGTATCCGGCCTGATAGCAAATTTAGACCGGAGGTCGGATACCGGATAGTTACCGAATATCCGTTTCATCCCAAATGATAACCATTAAACCACTGGTACCGACAAGTTGATATTAATTATGCAAGACACGACATTTGATCTACAATATACCTGCAGGATAAATCTAAGAAATGTCTCTTTTGCAATGCCGGCACTCAACAGTTCTGGGAATAAATTGAAATTCCTTGCAAGTAATCGAACTCGAAACACTGATCAAAGAAACTAGTGCAATTTAAATGATAAATAACCAGATCTAACTTAAAAAAGTGTTTAAAACTAGAATGATAATTGTATGCACGAATACATTCATAATAGTGACAGCAGTAATGTCGATCAATGATCATAACCGAAGCAAGTAATTTTATAGAGTGGATCCTTGCGATATGTGCACGACTGTGTACAGAATTACTGTCGGCTGCAACACTTCTAAAAACTGGAAAATCCACATACCAGATAGAGTTCATAAAATCGTTCTTGCAAACGTAACATATGGCAGTCAAATGCCAGTATTACGTAAAAGCATTTCTAAAGAAAATTGCTAATAATTTCCACTATAATAATAATCATATATTTGTTGACAATGACTTTGAAGAAAAAGACATTACTTACCTTGTAAACAAACTGCTTTTTGTTTAACCTGTAATGTATCACAGATTAGGACATACACTGTGAATGATTACACAACTTTGATTAAAAATATTTTTAAAAAATCAACAGTCCTTGCAACGGGCCCGAGTTCAATCCCCGGTCGGGACAAGTTTCCTGGGCGAGTGTTTTTTTTTTCTTCTCATCAGAAGACAAATGTCGGGAGAATTTAAGGCCCAAATGGTATCAGTACATCCGACCATCATCCATATCATATCCTTCTTTTGTATGAATGAGTGAAAATGTACGTGTTCTCTCAGAGGTGTCGCGCGCCGTAGTGGAGTGGTTAAGGCAAGATGCCTTGGCGCAGAGCTACGGGACTTGCGCTGGTTCGAGCCCTTATGAGGGAAGACATTTTCTCATGGAATTTCGGCCAGTATGGGACCGGTGCCCACCCTGCATCGTGAGGCATTTGGGTAGATACAATAAGTAGCGACTACAGGTTAAGAAGACCAGCTATAACGGCTGGGGGACCCGACATGCTGACCACATGTCACCCCTACACTGGTTCGATGATCATCTACCGTTGTGCTTAACACGTGTGGATGTGAGGCTAACAGTCGGCTGGTAGGCCAAGGACCTTCTAGGTGTATCGGGCTTGGAGTTTTTTTTGGGGCACGCCGTAGCGTAGTGGTTAAGGCACTGCGTTACAAGCAGGAACGTCGAGGGTTCGAGTCTCAGAGGGGTGGTCAGGATTTTTAAAACTGACCCAAACCTTCTGACGGCACTATGACCCTGCGTATGACTCAGCCTCTAATGGAAATGAGTACCAGATGCTTGTTCTGGGGATAAAGGCGGCCACCACGCAAGGCTGACAACTCAGCTAACAAAGTATCGATTGTCTAGAAAAGTGTGAGTTATAACCTCCAACAACCTCAAACACCTTCCAATGTATGTAGGCCCTAGTGCGATTACTTTACTATATTAGAAAAGTAATGTAGTCAGCTTTGAATCTCCACCAATATAACCCAATCCATTTTAATGCCCATAAAATTATACTTTAATATTGTGATATAAGTCCACCGCTGTGGTCTCGAGGTAGCGTGCTGCCTTGTCACGCAGCGGGCCCGGGTTCGATCCCCGGTCGGGGCAGTTTTTCTAGGTGAGATTTTTATCGGTGTTTTTCCTCACCTGTAAGACAAATGTCAGGAAAACTTTAAGACCCAAATGGTCACCGAAATCATATGACCATAATCATCATCATCCTTATCATTATCATATCATCATCATCCTTCACCGGTGTGGAAAGCAATGGGAAGCTTCCACACCTACAATTCCCTAGTAAAGCTGCAAAGCATGGCATGGAAATGCTATGATTGCAGTGAAAGACCTGCCCTCAGGCAGAATTGCTACGGATAGATGGATTGTGATATAATCAAATTTATATAAACATCATGCAAAACATTATATGCAAATAAAATGTGGCATGATAGGCCTAAGCTTATATCAAAAGGTCTGAAATTCAGAAGACGGACGAATCCTCGTTTTTTTTTAAATTTTTTCTCGTTTTAATACATCCGTAAGGCAATATTATATTAGTTCAAACAAAAGATTTCTAGTTTCATGTGGCTTTTGTTTATAAGCAAGCTTTTATGTATTTTTTTTTAAATTTAAGAGTCATTCACTTGTTTAAAGTCCTCATTTAAAACCAGTGTATTTTTTAAAGTATGCCACACCTTATAATGTTGCAACCTTCTTTTTAACATTTGAAGAATAACGTATAATTTTTTTCTCATATGTTGTCTTGAATGTGTGTTCTTTATGTAATTTTCTTTAATCGAAGAAGAATATTGTCATAATATATAAGCATGTTTAAAGTAAACGATATGTTGCAATTTTTTTTATTTTCTGAAATGTGTTATTTGCATATTCACTGATAAAGATGGTATAATAAAATTTTCTAAAATATCCATGTTTCCTCGACAAAGTGTCATAAAACTGTAGTGTCTGATTCAGTCTTTACATAGACCCAGGTATTTGAATGAACGATTTCTTAGTTTTGATAATATGCTTTGCTTTTACTAAAAGCATGTAAACTTAGCAAAAAAAAAAAAAAAGAATGAGCGGACTCTTGATCTTTAACATTTCAAGTTTTAACGCGCGATTCACACGAGTAAACTAATTGCACAGTACAGATACAATAAGTTCCCCTTCCTCCAATGAAGAGCATTCTTTTATGCACAGCAAGCCAGCGAACGCTTAACTCAGTGCATTATGGCTTGCTTCGTATGCAAGAGATCACAAGTTCGATTCCCATTGAGGTTAATTTTTAATTGTTACAATGTTTTCTATTTTTATTCTGCCTATATACACTCTTAAAAAACGAACTGACTATTTGGAATTATTATTATTATTATTATTATTATTATTATTATTATTATTATTATTATTAACCGTCAGCTATGGGTTATTAGGCTGGATATGACCTATATAAACTAAATATTTTAATTGAAGGATAAAACGTTTTCCTCACTAATACGTAATACATAGATAAATACATATATAAATATATGAAGCTATATTATCTTTTATTACATAAATTTATAGCATTATTATTAAAACGTGACAGGCCAACTGCATACACAAATTTATACCGATAGCTAAACAGTGTTATAGAGTTTATGAAGGATGGAATATTACATAAATAGTGTAAAGAGGACGTAGATTACGTGACTGGAATTAAATGTTATAGGATGCATTTTGCGGAAGTACAAAGAAATAATAAAAACATAATTGTCGAGACATTTCAAACCTGACTCACATTTTCTTAATTGGTTTAACGATCTACGCTACTCGAACGTCGATACTAGTCGTCTAAATCCTAGTTATCTTGTTTACTTTTACACTATGCACGAGAATTTAACTTTATTCGAAATGTCGCAATTTGATTAATAATATATACGTGGAACACTCGTAAATATCTAGAAATATATCTCCTTCACTACTCTTTAACTATTTAAGACGATTAAAACCGAAACAGAGTATTTAAAACATTTAACAATGAGTTACTACGTGAACCACATATTTAGCTCCTCGAGCATGCGCAGTGGGTCATAACAGGGACTGCGTTTAGAAGCCGCTTTTATTTTGTGTGCTAAGTGTAAACATCCTTTGAAAAAAATGATAGTGCAACTCTTGATGGTGAAAAGTTATAGTTTTGAAGAGAGATTCACACTAGTAAGTTATTACATGTGCCGTCTCCTTTGAAGTCATTGGTAAAATGCTTTCTTGTGACGACGCAGACACAGGTTCCATGCTGGTCAGGATTTTTTAAAATAACGTTGTTAATTTTGATAATGCCTACACGTTACCAGGCTTCGTTATATAAATAAATTTGTAAATATAAGGAAATAAATAAATTAAAGGAAACAGCTCATATATTGCAGGCAATCGTAACCGATAACTGCCAAACGTGTTCGGGAACCAGAATGATCCATCTAGTGATAACGTGTTCCCTTGAGCCAATTGCCAACATGTTTTGCTCCCATATTAGGGGATTCTATCCCAATCTTCACCTACATTACTGGGCAAGTCAGGATGAGAAGCAAGTCTGGATGAGAAAATGAGCAAGTTATTGTCTGTGCAGCCTAAGAAACAAACTTTCACATTTAATTTACAAATGTATTACTCCGCGCAGCACGTGTAAAAGTACATGCGACTTTAGTCAGCTGTTTGTTACAAACCGATAAATTAATGCCACGATTATGCTCTATAAACTTACTTAATACATTTAACGCCATCTATTTTTTACCACTCTTTAACAAGTTCCCTTTAGGGTTCTATTTAATAATATTGATCACATATTTTATCACCGAGATAAGTTAATATAAACTATACGACAACCGCCAAATTTGACATTCAACTTCCTCTCAAGAATCTATCAGTTTCAAACAAATGCGACTTTTTAGTTACTCTCCGACCTTCGAAGATACTGTATTCTGTTCAACTATAATTTATATAAATAGCTTCAAATACGTGATTATATTAATTTATTATATGATTTTTTTTTTCGTTTACGCTGAACTGTGCTTTGACCATGAACGAATCGCAGTTAACTGCAAGCACTCACATGCTTCGGGGATTTCCCGTCCATTTCTTTTCCTCATGTGTGTTCCATAGGCTGGACATTACAGTACACCAGATTAGTTCAACGTTCGCCTATTTGTTATCGGGTTTTAGTGATAAGTTGGCTACACAATCTGAGCAATGACTAATACATATTTTGTATTGCGAATATCCTGATTTTAGTTACTTTGATCTCAACTTCTCGCTTTATTTTAAGGCTTTTTCACATTTATTTGGGAAAAAATCAACGCATATATATATTCGTCTCAGGTAATTATTCACATAATGTAACAATAAATTCTGTGCTCTTCATTACCCGGCGTGCGCTGCTACGCATAAATAAATTAAATTTTGAGGGTTAATTAATGATATGGTGTACACTGCGACGAACCGAACTTGGCGGTTGCTAGAGTAAATTTTTAATTTCAAATTTCTGGTAAAACCCCACTTCTAACGGTCGGATATCGCTGATTTTTGGATAATACATACCTCGGTTTATTTTAATAGGATATTCCGAGTTTTGTTGTGAAACATCGAAAATTGCGATTGCTTGAGCGATTTTTTAATTTTCGTTTCAAGTGAACTCCTATCCACCTAATGATTTCACTAGTCTGCATGATATCAGATGATTGAAAACTAATATGTTGTATTAGTTCACTTTTTTATGCTGATTCCAGAACTTTTCTTAGTTTTCTTCTATCACGTACAGTTTTTTCACAATGGACCTAATCTGTTTTCATATATTTATTGGTGAGAGCATATGTGCCAGACGTTAATGAGTATTATTGGAGGAAAATTTGTCAATTCAAGCCTCTAATTGTAACTGTGTGACCTTTGAAGTGTTGTTCATATCAGAAACTTGCATTATGAATTCTGTTCTCATTTTAACTCTCTATCGTGACTGCAAGTATGGCAATGTCTACAGACAAGTGTGTGAACAAATCCTAACGTTTTCTGCTATATTTGTGGAAATTATACAATGCTTAAGCAAAGAACTGATATTACGGACTTTTGAGAAACAAGCTTACTCTGCTTATTTTAAAGTGAAACTTGGTGACCAGGATAAGGTGTCGGCGCCAAAGAAAGTTTGCCGCTATTGCGTTGAGAGGTAAAGATTGTGGACAAAAGGGAAAAAAACGTGCATGCCATTTTCGATTCCTATGGTGTGGAAGGAGCCTAAAGACCACCTTAATGACTATAACTCCTGTTTGCTTAATGTTGTGAGGTGTAATTAAAAAAATAAGAACCAAATTGTTTATCCAATTATCCCTTCAGCCATTAGGCTAGTTCCACCTGGAGAAGAGTTGATTATTCCTCTTCCTCCAGCTGTTTTAGAGAACCTGACAGAATATAATGTTGAAAGTGAACTTAATGCAATTACTGACGACGATACTGATGACATATATCAGCCTGAAGACGGCTTTACTCCACAACAGTTCTCTCAAAGTGACCTTAATGATCTAGTTCGTAATCTGAATTTGCTAAAGCAATGAGTGCCTGTAACTAAAAGGTCCTACATGAACCACTTGTAGACCCTCAAAAAGTCCTGCTTCCACCACTACACATAAAATTGGGCTTAATGAATCAGTTTGTAAGGGCTCTACCAAAGGATGGGTTTCGCTTCAAGTACATTTGTAAGAAATTTCCGTCCATCACTCAAGAAAAATTGAAAGCTGGAATTTTTGTTAGTCCGCAAATAAATAAACTACTGAAGGATGAATATTTCGAATAAAACAATGAACGAAATAGGAAAAGAAGCCTGGACCGCTTTCTGATCTGTTACATTCTAGGCAATAACAAATATCCTAATTATAAGGTAACTGCGGAAAATATGTTGGAAATTTTCAAAAAGTTGAATTGTAACATGAGTGTGAAAGTTCACTTTCTGTATTCCCATATTGACTACTTCCCCGAAAATCTGGGGCGTTATAGTGAAGAGCAAGCTGAACGTTTTTACCAGGATATTAAAGAGGTGGAGAGGAGGTACCAGGGAACATAAAATGAAACTATTGTTGGATGTTGATGAGGGAGACTAAAAATGGAGGAACTTCAAGGAAGTCAAAGATGGGAAGGTTTCAAAATTGATGGAACACCATTTACTTTCTGTTTTGTTACAAGGTAGAGAAGAAATTATGACAGTTCTTTACAGTATTTTTATCATGTATTTTTAACAAAAATTTATATTGCGTGAAATGAAGTTTGGATATTTGTGCTTATAGAAGCTAAAACGTAAAAATATAAATTCATATTTTGTGCAAAAACCTGACGTGATAGACAAAAATGGAAATCATTTCTGATATCAGTATAAAAAATTTATTTAAAAACACCTACTTTAAATAAATCATCTGAGAAAAAGTTTTCAAATGCAGACTTATGTTTTAGAACATAATAGATAACTGCTAAACACTCGCCTCATCTGAAACCATGTACGTACACATTTTTACGAAGGTCGGTTGAACGCTTTATAAGTCTACAAAGGACAGACAGACATACATTTGTTTTTATCTTTATATATATATAATATATATATATATATATATATATATATATATATACGCCTATATAATTCTTCTGCACGTGCGTTTGTCACTGAACTCCTCGTAAACGACTGGATCGATTTTGATTAATTATTTTGTGTGTGTTTAAATGGGTCCATGGATGGTTTACATTTACAATTGGACCCTCTAAAACCATTAGGTGTAGGCGTTCATCCGAATGAAAATTTTAAAATCGCTCTAGCGGTCACAATTTTCGATATTTCACAACGAAACTCAGTTTATGCTATTAAAATAAACCAAGGTAGGTATTATCCAAAAATGAGCGAAATCTAACAATTAAAAATGGATGTTTACCAGAAGTCCAAAATTAAAAACTGCCTAAACAACTGGACCGATTTTGATTAATTTTTTTGTGTGTTTGAATGGATCCTTGTATGGTTCAGATTCACAATTGGACTCTGAAACCATTAGGTGTAGGGGTCCACCTGAAGTGAAAATTTAAAAATCGCTCTAGGGGTCACAATTTTCGATGTTTCACAACGAAACTCAGTATATCCTATTAAAATAAACAGAGGTAGGTATTGTCAAAAAATGAGCAAAATCGGCCAATTAGAAGTGGGGGTTTACATGAAGTCCAAAATTAAAAACTGACTAGTAACCGCCATGTTTAGTTCGTCTCAGAGCATGCCTTACAATTTAATTAACCTTATTTCATTTATTTAGGTGTAGCAATGTACTATTAATTATATATATATATATATATATAATGTTGGTGGCATGATGGTGTAACATTCCCGTTATTTATTTACTTGCATCATCTGATCTTAATAGTCTAAAGTTTCTGGAGCCGTATTCTAAAATGTCTTTGATTGGATGATAATGATTTGCGAAGCAGAAGTTAATTGGATGATCTGATAGCGAGGTAGAGGATGATTGCTTGTCTGTTATTGATTTGATAGACGATAGTTCCAATGGATGATTAGCAAACAAGTTACTTTTCTCAGAGCTTGTTGATTCGAGAACACAATATTGCAGCTAAAACCAGTCTTGCAGCACAACAACACAAATATGTCTCGTAAGGTTTCCTTTTACAACCGCTACTATACTGTCTCGCCACTTGTATGGTCACTATGAGCATTAATAGACATCTCCAGTCGGCTCCCTCTAGGCATCAGTAATTACGGCATATATCTTCATGCTTTCTTCTTAATCGAACATTAAAATCTGCTTGCAACTATCTGATAACCAAAATGTCATTAATTTATCTATCGCATATTTAGAATAGAATATATTTATTTAGCCTGGTGGAGTTAAGACCATGTGGCCTTCTCTTCCACTCACCAGGACAAACATATGTTACATTTCAATACAAAAAATTACAATAATATCACATACTAAACAATTAATTATCTGTCAAACTGAATAATGATAGAATGAATACAGAAAGGAATAACAGCTCGAATCTACTATACATAAAAAAGAAAAAAAAATACAAAGAAAGCAATACAGTCTAATGAATTAATTTATCGCTTATTATACAAGGCATTAGTTAAATATATTGGCAAATCTTAAAACTGTTTTTATTAAATAATGAAAAAAACGAATTATCAATTATTAAAAAGTATTTCTTTTTTGTAAATTCCCCAGATTGTCTTTCAACATTCCTGGTGTTCTCTGCTGGCATGGCGTACTTGTAACCCACTTCTGAGTTTGGGGCGCCTGGAAGGCGGGGTTACCTTGCCCCGATGATATGGGTGATGATGATGATGATGGTGGTGGTTCGCCAGGAGAGTCACTAATCCTAAGCTTAATCTAAGATGAATATGAATGATGATAATTGCGATGGCCATATGATTTTGGGGACCGTTTGGGCCTTAAAGTTTTCTTGACATTTGTCTTACAGGTGAGGAAAAACCCCAATAAAAACCTCACCCAGAAAATCTGTCCCGACCGGGGATCGAACCCGGGCCCGCTGCGTGACAAGGCAGCACGCTACCTAGAGACCACAGCGCTGGACTTAGAAAGCAATATTAGGGAGTTGTTTCTGTTAATAATTTTATTTTCAATTTGATGGTAAAGTTTGGCAAAGATTGGAAGGGATTTCCATGTTCTAGCAAGAGAAACGGTAAAGGATTTTGAATAATAGGTAGTGTGTAAAGGGCAATGTGCTGAAGGGATCGGGTATCTTCAGACACAGCTAGAGATAAGTATTCATTTATTCATTACACAATATACTATTAATTACATATAAAACCCGGAGGTTCGTGGCAGCGTGTACATTACCTATCTATCCATCCTATTCTGAGCTAATGTAGGGCATTCGATAAATAATAGCAACACTTTTGTAAATCAGCGATTCTTGTGGTGAACCATTGAAATTTTGTAGTAGGGCTATGTTGTTGATCAGTCTACGATGTATAAATATGTAATATTAGATGGCTTGAAATAGCAATATTTGTGAATACATTCACTGTTTCTCTCAGTCAGTAAGTAATACCACACTAAAAATATGTTCTGTAATTTTTTTTTTCAGAAGGCGAAATTAGGAAGTACTAGAACATCCACCAAATTCACTAGACAGGAGCCCTTTTGAATATAACTTATTCTCAACTATCAAAGAACCTCTACGAGACAATAGATTTCAATCAAGAGTTGATATCCAGAAAGTTCTAGATCGATCAGTGAAAGAAATATCCAGAAATGGTGCTGCAGATAGAGTGCTTATCTTCCAAGGAGTTGGCAACGTATAGTTGACTTGACAAGAGACAATAAATTAAATTTATAATGTCTAAAGTAACCTAAATACTTTTTGTGGTGTTATAGCAGTGTTGTCATTACTTATCAAATATCGTAGTTATTTCCAATCATTCCCTGTACAATTCACCCCCTCAAAACATGATGAATGTTATTCTGTTACCGCATTCTTTACCTACCTCCTGGACGCTTTTCTTCTGATTTTCTTATATGGAGTTTCCATGCTCCTCTTGCATTTCCCATTCGTGCCATATGTCCTGCTCATAGCAATCTACGTGATTCTTATTACATCTGGTCTCCCATAAAAAGCTTGTACCTCAGTCTTATTTATTTTCTCCATTCACTTACCTGTTCGTCTCTCTCTGGTCTTTCGTACGCACTTTAGTCTCAAAGACTTGTAATATTTTATCATCTCTTAAAGTAAGATACATGTTCCGTAACCATATAACTGAAATGATCACCATTTTATATAATTTTAGTTCCATTTTTTATGAGAGAAAATGAGATGATAATCCCTATATGCAAAACATCATGTCCATTTGGTAATGTACTACTACGTATATATATATATATAATTTAGTCCACCGCTGTGGTCTCGAGGTAGCGTGCTGCCTTGTCACGCAGCGGGCCCGGGTTTGATCCCCGGTCGGGGCAGTTTTTCTGGGTGAGGTTTTTATCGGGGTTTTTCCTCACCTTTAAGGCAAATGTCAGGATAACTTTAAGGTCCAAACGGTTCCCGAAATCATATGGCCTTATCATTAACATCTTCATCATCCTTCACCGGTGTGAAAAGCAACGGGAAGCTACCACACCTGCTATTCCCTAGTAAAGCTGCAAGCATAGCATGGAGATGCTATGATTGCAGTGAAGGACCTGCCCTCGGGCAGAATTACTTTGGATGGATATATAATTCATAATGGGGTAGCCCATTGTTGAATCATAGCCTCTCCTTTGTAAGGAGTTACTTGACCAAGTTAATTTTTAGTTACTTGCTCGTAGATGTCCTGGATGACATGCGGTCAACACACTGACCTCATGAAATATCTAACAGACAAGTATGTTATTACTAGGACATTGATGTCGAAAAATTTTGCTTAGATACCTCTTTATTCAGGCTAAATGGTTTTTACGAGCCTGAAAATCTTCAAACTCGGGACTCACGGCTTTAAAGTCCCTCCCGCACGACTTTGATTTTTCCGTCCTAAAAAATCAATCGACTCCGACCTGGTTTGAACCCGCGGCCCTCGACATTAGAGACAAGGAGCTAAACCACTAGTCCACCGCGGCCGATACGACAACTCTAATGAGAGAAATTATATTAAATATCATCTTGTAACTAATACATATAAAATTGCATCTCTAAGGTTAATTTTTTTTAATACATGCACATTTCACTCTAAATCTAAAGTCTCAGACATCCGCCCAGCATATGGAAGTATTTTTCCCATTTCAAAGATAGCTTGGGAGATTGATAACAATTTTAAGTTTTAAAAGCAAAAGAGTTTGCTGTCACATGCTTAAGTATGCAGAGACATTAACCAAACACAGGATATCGTGAGAAATATCTCGTGTTAATTCCAGACTATTTCCTTCGTCTGCATAGAGAACATTTCTATCTTCCGTTTAATCAATGTTACTTGAACCCCAAAGAGAAAACATTGTTTTTTTTTTTTCCTCCGGAGTTAACTGTTTCGTTTGTTATATTTAGTAACTAAGATAAGTTGCATTCACCACTGGAAACATCTCGATTTTCAACTCTAGTCACTTCCGGTGAACAGGCATTACTATGCTCACCTCTGGTTGCAACTTTCGCGCTTTAATTCAAGACAGGATCGATGGAGTTTCAAGAGCATAAATTCCTGGGTATGGGTTCCTTCGGAAGGGAAATAAAGCTATGAGGCCCGTTTCGTAGATTTACAACACATAAAAGAACATCAATCCTGAAAATAAGTCTTCTGAGCAAAAATTGTCGTCCCTTTTAAGCCAGATTTGAAATGCGATGCTGATGGTCTTAGCTGATAAAAAGTATATTAAAATAAATTAGAATATAATACCATAATATGATATATCGTTAGTTTGTTTGGTATATTACATTTTTACTAAATTAGCCAAAGTCGTCTCTTTGGTGTAACGGTTAATATGTATCCCAGGACTTGCAGACTATATCCCTATAAAGTATTAAGTGTTTATGGAAACAGTTAAAACGTCAAAAAATTAACGGATATTTTAATTAAAAAGTAACAAAAACTGTTTTTTATTATATACAACTTGCGTCATTAGAGGATTGTCTCAAGGACAAAGCGATACAGACAATTTTTGAAATTGATGAAATACATTTTGTAAATACATTTAAAAAGTTTCAAATTGCAATCGAAGCATACACACTATAAAGTATAAATTTTGTAAATATGGTTTCTTAAAATTGAAATTGATCCTCTAATGGCAGCGATAGCAATTTTAGAACGATACACCCTGTCCAAATCTAAGGAATTCCAAAATTTGGCTAAGAATCCTGGTATAGTACCTCTTGCCCCGATCATCAATCCTGTGACAGTTATACCTACTATCTAGTTGGTAGATTGTAGAATGCAGGCTGTCACGGCCGACAGTCATAGTATTAAAATATTCCGGGTCATAGGGCCGAGCTTCCGACCAGAGAACACCACCTAGTAGAACTTACCACTGAAGATGCCCTCAGCAGTCGAGGGAGAAACGTAAATAATCGTGCTAAACAGTGATCTGGGAGAAGCACCAGATATGGACCACGGCCCTCTAGCCCAGAATATTTTAATACTACTCTGATTAACAATATTTAAATAATTTATGGTTGAGCAATCGCGTCTCGTTAATCATGTGACTCACTTACTATCTTACATCCACATAATATTAAAATATTCCGGGCTATGTGGCCGTGGTCACATAGCCCGGAATCTTTTAATATTATGATTACCGGCCGTGAAAGCCTGCATTTCACAATTATACCTATATAGCTATATGTCATTTTATTTTTGCGTGTTAGTGCGTTTTGTCGTACTTGCAGCAATGGCGACCATGATTGAAAGTTCAACTTCCTACATTTCGTGGTTGCCAACGTAAATAACTAGGCCTATACTGCAATAAAATAACTACACTGTAATATTACATATTACAAACCACGCGTGGAAATAAAACCACTGCCCTCTATGTATACTACGTACAATGTATATACAAAAAATATCCAAAAGGTAGTGTTAATATACATTATACGAAACAAATCACTGCATTTTAAATGAAATTAACTTTATTTTAAACAATATAAAACAATAAATACGTACTTGTCTCCGATTTATAACTGATTGGTGTCACGGACTCCTGTAGTTTCAACTAATAAACATTACACACACTGTTAACGTTAGTCAGTTGTTTATATTGAACGCAAATATTTTCAACAAAGATGTAATTATTTTACTATTATTTATTATTTTGAAAACACCATCGCGCAAAAAAATAATGTACAACGCAAGTTTGTGAAGTGTTATACAGAATGTCGGAAATTAAAGACCTCGCAATCGATCGGTTTTTAAACATTTTCCTCGCTTCTGTAAAAACCACTTCCCAACCTCGCATCGTAATGTACTATTTATTACATGTTAGTAACGTATAGTTATACTCCTATATTGAAATATACCGTAGCTATTAAACAATTACCACATGCGTTCAGTGTCCACCGCTGTGGTCTCGAGGTAGCGTGCTGCCTTGTCACGCAGCGGGCTCGGGTTCGATCCCCGGTCGGGGCAGTTTTTCTGGGTGAGGTTTTTATCGGGGTTTTTCGTCACCTATAAGACAAATGTCAGGAAAACTTTAAGGCCCAAACGGTCCCCGAAATCATATGGCCATCATCATCATCCTTCACCGGTGTGAAAAGCAACGCGAAGCTACCACACCTACAATTCCCTAGTAAAGGTGCAAGCATAGCACGAAAATGCTATGATTGCAGTGAAGGACCTGCCTTCGGGCAGAATTACTATGGATGGATGTGTTTAAATGAGAGTCATTTATTTATTTATTGTACAAACTATCAGGGCACAAACCTTTTAGTTTCCCACTGTTTCAAATGCCACCGTTTTGTTTCCCACATATTCATAGATTCATACCGTCAATATAAAAAGAAATCCAATGTTACCACACATATTTATTTTTTGCCTACTACAGGTTGTAGGTCGCAGAAAAATAGTTGCATGCAACTCTCATATACTGTAATGGATATTGGGTCACTCATGCTAATGCAACACTCGTCTCATATGAATCGTGCATGAAAAACTATTATAAAATTCTTTTTTTCCTTAACTACAGTGATCAAATCAACAATGAAGCTGAAAAATGTTCACTGATGTATAGCTTACAACAAGTATTCAAATAGATTTATGGCCTCGTGGTCTTATAACTGGAGGCGCTCCTTTTTCTGCATAGACGACAAAAATGAAGGAAAAAATTCAAAGCGATTTAAAGGTAATTTGAAAAATTCACGTGATTGTGGTTAGTGAAATATCGATATTATTTCCACGAATCAAAGCGAAATTATTTAATATTTCCAATACTGTTATTTTAACACAGTTCCAATAATGGATTATAATATTATAATGATATTGTTAAAAGAAAAATTAATGGCTGAACCAGGACACTAGAGGTCCACGGCTCGATTCCTGGTTCAGACATTAATTTTTCTTTTCGCAATATCATTATAGAGAAATATTAATGTCTGAACTAGGACACTAGAGGTCCACGGTTCGATTCCTGGTTCAGCCATTAATTTTTCTTTTCACAATATCATTATAATATTAGAGCGAAATGTTTAATTTGAAGCGAAATTGACTAATTTTGCGAAAAGTGTGAAATTATAACGATATTCATAAAATATAACTTTTAAAATGTGTTCCCATTTTCTGTGTATGAAGAGAAAATTTTAGCTTGAGTTTCAGGGAAGATAAGCCTAGGTCTTTAGAAAGGTAAAATGTAAAAACGGGGGGCACGCCGTAGCGTAGTGGTTAAGGCACTGTGCTACAAGCCGGAAGGTCGAGGGTTCAAGTCCCGGTGGGGTCAGGATTTTTAAACTGACCAAAACCTTCTGGCGGCACTATGACCCTGGGGTCGACTCAGCCTCTAACGTAAATGAGTACCAGACGCTTGTTCTGGGGTAAAGGCGGCCGTCACGCAGGGCTGACAACCCGGCTGACATCAAGTGCCGATTGTCTAGAAAAAGTGGGAGCCTTGACCTCCTACTACCCCAAGGGCCTCCTGAGGCCTGTAGTGGGAATACAAAATGTAAAAACGAATGTGAATAATTAATTTGTCAGTAAGCAACTCATACAAATAATATATTAATACAAGTCTAGAAATTGTGTTTATTTATTTATTTATTTATTCAGAATCTTAGCAACTTTGCACAATTTATTGGCAATTTATAAAGTATTCTTTACGAAACTCTGAAACAAAATTAAAGCGACAGCGTTGGTAGAATTTTGCAAAGTAATGCGAAAATTAATATTATTTCAGCGAAATTAAAAAAAAGTGCGAAAAAAGAGTGCTTTTACTTATAGTTATAATATTTCTTAGGATCGTATTCTTACTTAAGCAGTCATTAATTAAAGTTCCCCTTTTGTTACTAATTAGTAATTACATCTATCTCTATCCATCTTCGGGGTTTTACAGCTGCTGCCGTCTTCCCGTGCCAAACCTCCACAGCCTACGACCTTGGGCATCTTCAATGCTTAGCCCTCTTGCTTGCATTAAGGTATTCATGTTTTTCTTCCATGTTAACTTTGGTCTCCCTCTTTACTTCATTCTGGTCGGCTGTCATTGATATAGTTGCTTTGGCCATAGTTCATCTTCCATTCTTAAAACATGTCCTAACCACTTTAATTCCTTCTCCTCTATTCTTTCAATTATGCTTTCTTCTGCTTCCATTATGTTAGTAATTACATAATAATATTAATAAACGTATTACATGTAATACGATTTATGTAAAATTTCTTTCTTTTTTCTTTCTTTCTTTGGCTTAGTAAACTTCTCCTTTATAGGTATGCTTACATGTCACAGTCAATTGGAACCTACAAAGACATAACCTATGGGAGAGATTCACGCGCATACTTTTTTGACCACACAAGGACGTGGATGGTCTCCTTGGTTGAGTAATCAGCTCAATACCAAGGTCATCAATTACGAACTTATACGACATGTTGTTAATGTAGTATGATTATTCCTTTATATTCCAATACACTGATGAGGAAATTAATAAAGAACATTTCATTGTTTGTCTACTATGCATATCTTAATTTAAATAAAGTATTATTATTACTACTGCTATTATTATTAACTAACTAACTATCTCACTGGCACTATCGAACCCACAGGTTAATGACCACGCTGACATACATACATTCCTATCCCGAGCCAATGTTTTTCAATCATTCCCTGTATAATCCACTTCCCTCAAATCATGGCTAATGTTATTTTCCCACCTCATTCTTGGTCTATCAACTGGACGTTTTCCCTCCCGTTTTCCAAGAAGCTACCATGCACGTCTTTCATTCCCCATTCGTTATATTATTATTATTATTATTATTAATATTATTATTGTTATTATTATTGTGTGAAGCTAACACCGTTTGATAGAATGACATTATTTTATGGGGACCAAAGTTAGAGAGGACTATATAAGGTCTGAAAAACAGTTCTATGGTGCGATCAGTATAGCACTGGACAGCAGGCGCGGTGATTTCACTATACACTGCTGACGCACTCGCGGCGGGGAACGGACAGCGTAGGATCGCGGTGATACAACCACACACATTTTCGTAACTATTTTACAAATTGTCGTACTTATCAACTTTATTGAATCAGGGGTTGCAACTGTTCACCTTCGTTCTTCATAAATTTTTGACACCTCTTTATAAAATTTGTTGTACAAATTATGGACTGTTGAACGTGGCGGAATTTTTACACCCGGGAATCGTGTTTTAAAACGTCTTCGTACTTGGCTGGCAGAATGAGTTAACAAATATTGTTCATAAATAAATACACGTTGTTCAGTAGAAGAATCAGAGTTTATACAGTTTACACTTTACACTCATACACACGTTACTTTACACTGATGTTTTATAAGATACAAATTTTAAAATTGAAAATAACTTATACACACGCCATTTAGTTTACATTATATGCACGTCATTCAGTTCAGAAGGAAAAGCGATCAAGCACCTTATCTACTCGAGGTACACTATCTGACTGTGAACGCGTGGGATGTACTCGTAAACTGCTGAGTCAGCGTACATTTCAAGTCCCGTGCCTGCACGTGTAAGCCTTCGTTATCGCACAGCACAAACCCCGCGTCTGCCGTTCACTACTATACTGACCTCACTGTAGATATTCTACATTAAGATGCCTCTATACCATTAAAGTTAACAGTTAACCCTTAAATTAGCAATGTATCCTATAGGATACATCAATTGCTCTAATTTATTTTATATTATTAATGAAAATGAAAAAAATGAACTAAAAGAAATTACTTAAACATACGAGAAACTACGTATGTAGAATTGCACAATATACCTAAAAACAAGTTATCGATGATTTAGTTTTCACTGCGGTCCGCCACATTTAAATAACTGACACAAAAAAGTGTTTTGCCAATTTAAGGGTTAATGCAATATTATAAAACAATTAGGCTCTATGTTTACTGACATTTTAATATAAGCCTAGCATATTTACATACTGGTTAATAATGAGATTTAGTGATTATTTTAGACATTTTCTTTATTTTGTTTGTAGTTGCATGCAGAACGAATCTCATTAATTTTAATACCCAACAAGTAACTCTTAAAATATTTTATGACTGTGGATCGGCGTTGAATACAAAGCCCATCGTAAAAATAGGAGTAAATCACATGGAAATGGTAATAACAGCTCCATGGGTGGGCGCCGGAGGGCAACTGCAGCAATAATTTGCCTGATCGTGTGAAGAAAATAAATCCTTACGTGGATGAAATATTCTATCTCAAGTGATGATATGAAGAAAATAATACACTAACGTCTATATGCTTGAACTCTATTCCTCATCCTTATAATGTAGATGTGGCATGAACTATTTCCTATTTCCACATTCTAAAACATGTAATATAATTTATTACCTATAAAAACATTGTTATCTATATTTCAATTACATAGGCCTACATCAATCATATACTATACATGGCCACTCTCTAGTGAAACTGTTAAATTCACGGATTCGATCATCTACTATACTATAGAATGTTTCATCTATGAAAAAGTAGATTCATTCACTTCGTGAGTCGTGAATTTATCGATACTTTGAAAATCACTCGTGGCATTACTTATGATAAATTATATGTTAATTGGTACGTTATGTAGCAAATTCAGTTGAAAAATCTGAAATTGACATCTATCGATTGGATCACGAAAACCATGGAGTCTCTTCATTGCCATCTCCTAATCAATGATAGCAGAAAGACCTTGGTTTTTGTATTTCTTATTTTATTCTTCAACAAAAGTCTTATACTATATAATAGTATAAGTGGAAGAAATTGGTATAAAGCAACTTGTTAAAAGGGTTAACACAAGTTTATTTACTCTTTCTTTGGCATTTTTCTATATTAACTTATGGGGTGATTGAGTATAAAACACACACAAATAATGTCAAATTAAATTATCCATTTCCGTCCAAAAAAGTACATGAAAACTGAAACCACTCTTACATATGGATGGAAATTAGTATAAAGGCACTTTGTGTATTTCACAGTTTAAACCAAAAAGACTGAGCGCAAAGTTTTACAACAAAGTTCTATAATTTAGTTGAACCTCCGTTGTTGTTAATTACTTGGAAGATTCTCTTTGACATTGACTTGATGAGGGTGTTTATTTCTTCCACTGAGATTGAAGCCCTGTCTTCCTGAATAACATTGTTCTGCTCAGTCACTGTCCCAAACTGCCGTCCATTGCGATACACACGCCTTGCCAGGGTCCCCCATAAGTTCTCAATGGGGTTTAAATCAGGACTTCTGACTGGCCACGTCAAAAGTGGTATTTCTTTCTTCCTGAACCTCTCCTTTGAATTAGCAGACACGTGAATGGAAGCATTATCTGCCTGAAAAATTAGATCTTCGCCAAATTCCTCATACATTCGTATCAATTAGGACTCCAGAAGCTCTTCAGTGTAGGACTCAGAATTCATCTTGGTGCGTATCCATACTATTTTTGATCTTCCTTTAAATCAGAATGCTGCCCAAATCATAACGCCTCCACCACCGAAGTTTCTACTCATTCTAACTGGCTCTTCAGTACGGAGGTCGTTCCAGTAATACTGAAGGCCATCAGGCCCGTCCAGATTAAACTTCTTCTCATCACTGAACATTACTTTATTCCATTCTGAGGTCCAGGACATGTGTTCTTCAGCAAAAATCATTCTAGCCTTCTTATGTGTATTGTTCAGAGGGACTAAGACTTTTTTTTTAATTTTAGGTTCTTGTCTTTCTGACAGAATTTGTCTTAGTCGTCTGGCTGTTAATGACAACTTCAAATCAGCCTGGATTTGAGAAGAAAACATATTCTTACCTTTTGCTTTACGTAAAATGGCATGTTTAGTGCGCTCCGACAATTTTCTTGTTCGTCCATATTTCCCGTTTTTTCATATTGTGAGCCCAGTTTGACAAAATTATCAATGACACATCTTGAAGCCCCAATTTCGTAGGTATTTGTCTATTGGAAAGGCCCATCTCCTTGAAGGCACTAACTCTTGATTTCTCTTCATTTGATAGATGATGTCCACCGCTGTGGTCTCGAGGTAGCGTGCTGCCTTGTCACGCAGCGGGCCCGGGTTCGATCCCCGGTCGGGGCAGTTTTTCTGGGTGAGGTTTTTATCGGGGTTTTTCCTCACCTGTAAGACAAATGTCAGGAAAACTTTAAGGCCCAAATGGTCCCCGAAATCATATGGCCATCATCCTTATCATTATCATCATCATCCTTCACCGGTGTGGAAAGCAAGGGGAAGCTACCACACCTACACAATTCCCTAGTAAAGCTGCAAGCATAGCATGAAAATGCAGTGAAGGACCTGCCTTCGGGCAGAATTACTATGGATGATAGATGATTTCCACGTGGCATTGCACGTACTGCTGACTTGTAACTGATGAACGATGCTCACATACACGTCGTCTCCATGTAATTGCAGTGTTTTGTTTACATTTATGTCTCTGTAAGAGCCAGAAGTTGACCTGCCTTTATACCGATTTCCACCCCTAGGACAGCGTTTTCTTAGATTTTACGTATTATTTACATATATAATTAATACAAAATGAGGAGACCTGTATGAAATTATGTCCAATATAATTATATGTAATCTATAGCACACATACGGTATTTGCATAAATATTTCAGGTTGTTTTACTACTAAAAGTTAGTGGCTTTATACCAATTTCCTCCACTGTACTATTTACAATGTTCGGTTGAATCCACTAGGCCGTGTATTCCATTGTGTTTATCACGAATTTTCTTTTGAAATTCACTGATTAAATTTTAATAATATTCGATAAGTAATGGCAGCGATACTTGTGGTGACCATTGTAATCTTGTAGTATGTTGTTGAGCAGACTTTGTTGTATAAATCTGTAATATTGAAAGTCTCGAAATAGTAATATTTGTGAATAGATTCACTGTTTCTCACATTCAGTAAGTAATACCACTCTAAAATTATGATCAGCAAAATTTCTTTAGATTGTGGAATTGGGAAGTCCTCCAACATCCACCAAATTCGCAAAACATGAGCCCTTGTGATTATAACTTATTATCAAAGATCAAACAACCTCTACGAGATATTCGATTTTAATCAAGAGTTTATATCCAAAAAACTGTAGATCGGTCAGATGAAAGAGATAACCAGAAACGGTGCTGCAGTGTCGTCTTCCAAGGATTTGGCAAGAGGCTATAAAATAAGTTCGTAATGTCAAAATTAACCTAAATATTTTTTTTTTGTGGTGTTATAGTAGTGTTGCTATAATACCCTGTTGTTATTAAATTATGAATTTGATCCAAGTAAAGAAGTTTCCGATCCAGCATTTTTAGGGGGGAGTGGAAAGCTTCAGTCATATTGATCCACTCCTTGCTTTGAACACCAGAAGTCTCGAATGCAAGCATCTGACCCAAATGGCTCGATATCCAATTATTTTTAAATTGTTCCTTCATTTGCTGGCTACATATCGTGAAGTATATGACATTTTTACTTTATTCACATGTAAAGTTCCAGATGATATTTAAGGGGTAAAAATCGGTCAGAGGCTAAGGTTCATAACCCGATATTCCTCTCGTGTTTTTAGCTAAGAATCACGAATCCTTACTTTAAGTTAACTGAGCTTTCAATATCTGTTCATGAAGTACCTTTTTTACTTTTATAGGTCTGGGATCACTTGAGCCTCCTATAAAATGAACACCAGAAACTTTCTGGTTAAAAATAATGAATCCTTGCTTTATGAGAGTTCATTAAAAATTAATTTTATGTTTAATCACACTTTAATAATCCTAAATAAGGGGCTTTCCAGGTAAAACAATAATGTAACTAGCCTAAGACATATTTCGCTTTTTCATTAAATACTTCTACGTTGTATAGGGTCTGACGTCAAACGGTACTGATGAAGGATAATTTAGAGTGTAATCATATACAAGATAAAAAAGTAGGAACTATTTTGTATGGCGTGACCGGCGTAAAGACGTCCGGATCATGGGGCTTGAATAATTTGGTATTCTAGCTTTCATCATGGCTTTATCTGCGTCCACCCACTATACGCAGTGAATAATGACCAGGAAGGGAATTCAAACAGATAAAACCAGGCTACTTAATTTTTTTGTCGCCTCTATTCCCTTAGACACACCTCGTCTACAACATCAAATAATGCTTTGCTCCATTTCATCAAACTACCTTCAAAATCACCCTTAATAACACTAGCCGGTACCATTTCTTGATACAATAAATCTCGAAAATTTACTCCCTCTAAGTATCCAGCGAGAAGCGAAAAGCTCGTGACAGAGGTAGAACAACCCTTACAAGGAGCAATATTAATAGTTTTTACTAATTCTTCCTAGATGAATAAAACAGCGTTTGCTACTTTCTCTTAAACGACGAAAATAGCGTTTAACACTTTCATCTAAATTAGTAAATCAGCGTTCACTACTTTTATATAAACGAGTAAAACAGCGTTTTAGTATATTAAAATGCCAGGTTGGGAAGTGGTTTTTACAGAATCGAGATGATTAAAAACTGAGCGATAGCGAGGTTTTTTATTTCCGAACTAATGTTTTCTAATCATCTTCTTCTTCTTATTCTGCTTCATGAAATTAGGCCTTTTGACCTGTTTTCACATCAAGTGGGATTTAATGAATCCTCCCATCTAGTAAATGGGCGTCCAACATTTTTTTCTAAATCTCCTGTATAATTTACTTACTTCAAATCACGGTTAATATTTTTTACCAACTGGGCGTTTTTCTTCTGGTTTTCCTACAAGTAGTCTCCATGCCTATCTTCCATTCTCCATTCGTGTCACATGTCCTGCCCATCGCAGTTTACGAGACTTAACTGTTGTTACATCTGGTTTCCTTAAAGTTCATGCAACTCACTTATGTAGTCTTTTCCATTCACCTGTCTGTTCATCTCTCTTTGGTCCAAAACTTTTCCTAAGAACTTTATTCTCAATTAAATATCAAAACACATAAGTTTTAAGATATAGTAAAAATAAAGGATCTAAACTCGGATCATCGATGATCAGGATAACTTAAGTTAAGAAGGTAGAACTGTAATTTTCAACAGAGAAGGCTGGAATAGGTTTTTGAAGAACCCACACTGGGCTCTGATGCCATTGATGATGATGATGATGATGATGATTAGATTAACAGGATATTCCAAAACAAAGGTAATGACTTACACAAAATTCTCTCTTTGTATAATTTACATAATACAGGTGCTTATACAAATCGATAATCATCTATATTGCCTATTCGATAAAGATATATGAACTTGTTTAAAATCAATAGGTTTAAATACATGTATCTTATCTTCTAGATAGAGTAAATATACACTAAATCAACTGAACACCAAGCATTTGTATGTCCACAACGAAAAACAAATTTAAGTTACACAATGATACAACATTCATATGAAAATTAGTTCTATAGTTTGTGTGATTCTCACTCCAATCACGTTTTATGGGAAACTCAACAACCCCAGATAAAACAGAGGCTCTAAAGTGTTAATCCTACGCAGGTTTACACTCTAAGCATATAAAGTGTGTATACTAATTAAACAGAAATATGTACCATTCATTAAGCAACATTCTTATACAATTAACATATGCTTTCAATAACATAGTCTACACAGCTTCTTTTAAAACAAGTTTACATTTAATATTCCACCTGAAACGCTCTACCTAATCAGAACTTTTTTTAATCAGTGTTACAAGGTAGTCATTACAATATTTCTGGTATTTTCTCCTGGCGTACTTGTAACCCATTTCTAAGGTTGGGGCGTCTGGAAGGCGGGGTTACGCTGCCCCGTTGATATAACAGGTGATGATGATTAGAGTTCGGATGTTAGGCACTTAAAAAGTTCAAAATAGGCAGGCAAAAGGCACAAAAATCATTAATATAGGCACTAAAAAATCAAAATAGGCTCTTACAAAAAATAGACTACAACATACATGTTTACAGCCTTACGTTAAGAATATAAACATATCCTATCAATAGTATACGAAGATATCAGAGATGATTTTGGAACTTGTTTTGCCTATTTACAAAGAGAATACTTATGTTTTGCAGTGTGTACATGCTGCGAAACGTGGCACTTCTTCGCGCAATTCCCTGAAATTTTACACACTCTGCAAAACAATATTGAATCGGCACCTGAGAATATTTCCACACCAAATTCTTTCACGAAATTGGTCAGTTTGTCTTTCACTGTTTTAGTGTTGTCCATTCATTCTTTAGGCATCGTGAAACAACTGTCCTAAAGGGGGGGGGGACACACAAAACAAAAACAAAAATAAGCCACATATACTTGTCGCACCACATTATCTTTGAAGCACCTGTCTGTGAACGAGTACTACAGATTGAATTCAATGTTACCAACATCAAAAATAATATTGTCAGTCAATTGAAAGTTTCTGTGCAATGATATGTGTCATGAAGTTTGTCCATTTCAATTAATTTAATTGAAATACCAAGTTAATTTGGAGAAAAAATGGCAAATAGGCATTTATAGGCATTGTAAGCTGAAATAGGCATTTATAGGCAAAATTAACTTCATGGAAAACAACTTTAGGATCGTCGGTATAAACTTATATGAAGCCACTTTTACTATACCTATAACAAATAACTGTAGCCATTTTCCGTAACATCCGGTCTCTAGTGATGATAATAAATCTCGTGACATATTCTGCGATAACTTCAGTGAGCTCGCAATTGAAAACAATAGTAGTTTAGCTAGTCTCACGATTTAAAAAAAAAGCGATTACTTTGAAATTGATTTTTATCTGAAGTCAGTGCGAATTGATCGCGATCGCAACCCTTATATTTGGCGGTCAGCTAATGCTACACAATATCAGAATTTTAAAACGTTTATCTTTCAGTGCCCTGCAGCAGCATATCAGCGAAAGACTATTCTGAAGCTTGCTTTGTCTATGAAGACAACCAAACCGTTTGTTGCCTCGTAATGCAGATAAATTGGTATTCATTCTCCATAATTTACACCTAGTGTAGTACGATTAATTTTTAAAAAATGAAAATATGATTTTTTGTCATGTAGATTAAATCATCATCATCATCATCATCATCCTGCCAGGTATTAGTCCTAGAAGAACTGTTACGGTCTGAGAAAGCGGTTTTCGTGCCATCGACCAAGTGACCGTTTCCCATTTGGAGAGTACCTGAGCAGTGATCTGATGTTGAAGTTTGGTACCGGCCTTACTAGAAGCCTTGACCCAATTACTTGAAGTTCTTGTATTGAAGTTCTGGTAGTAGTTAAGTGTAGCTATAGAGTAGTCCTCTCTCAACTTTTTCTGGTAGGTTGGTCTTCAATTCATTGATGTTCTGCATAAGCTTTCCGGTCTTAAAGTTTTTCCTTGAAGTTTTCAAAGTTGTGGATCTATTTTCTTGAAGACATTTGGGAATTTACAAAGGATAATGAGGATTGAAGGATTTGAGGGTTCTGAAGGATGGTATTGCCTTGGGGATCCTGGATCTAGCCATTCTTGAGACATGTTCCTTCCAGTTCAGCTGATATCTGGAGATGTAGTCCAGTATTGGTGACACGTTAAGTTCTTGAAGGATTTCTACATTTTTCTTTCGATCCCATTTGGTGTAGTCAGCTGTTCGGCGCAAAAATCTCATCTCACAAGCTGTTAGTCTGCTTTCATCTCCCGTCCTTACAGTTCATGCTTCACTCCCATAACATAGGACTGGTCGAGCCATTATTTGATAAAGACGAGTACGAGTTGATTTTTGCACTAATGAAGGTTTTAAAACTCTATTAATGATTCCCATTGATTTGTTGAATTTCACAATTTTCTCTGATAAATCTAAATTTTCAACAAAAGAGAGTTTATATCCCAAATAAGTAAACTCATTAACTCTCTCTAAAATGTTGTTATTTAAACAAATTTTGCTTGGTATTGGGGATTTTCCACAAAAAGACCATTATTTTAGTTTTATTGGTAGATATTTCCATTGAATATTTCTGGGCTATCAAATTTAAATTATGTACTGACCATTGTAAATCATCTTCAGATGTTGCTAGTAAAACAAGATCATCTGCAAACATTATTATATCTAATTTTAAATTCTATTGATAGTGATGCTTCCGTTTTTTTTTCTTCTCTAAAGTCTTTTACAATGGCATTCATATATATGTTAAAAAGTAGAGGGGAGAGGCCACAACCTTGTCTGACTCCTGAGTTTATTTCTTTCCAGTGAGTTATTTTTTCTTTTATTTGCAATGAGAGTTGACTTATAAATGCTATAAATATTATATATGATCTGCTTTGGGATCTGATCTTTCATCAAAATTTCAAATAACAGACCTCTGTTCACTTTATCAAAGGCTTATGTGGATTAAATAAAGTACCTAAATTTTACATTTAGTTTTTTTTAATCCGGTATCCGCCCGGATGGTAAATTTAAGCCAGATACCGGATAATTACCGGGTATCTGTTTCATCTCTACTACAGACTTATGTATGTATAACTAGATAGTGAGGCTAAAAAAATTGAGAACGTTAAAATATCAATGTATTATTACTCCCGATGCTTTAGTTGCCAATAGAGAAAGTGTTTAATAATAAATTATTTTGAATTTAAAATTAATTATAGCTAAAATATTCCTGTTGTCTTCAAAATTTTAGCTGCAAAATCATTTTTGCGCCATAGTGCGTTTTGTCGTACTTACAGCAATGGCGACCAATGATTGAAAGTTTCGACTTCCTACATTTCGGAGAAAATTACTATATTGTAATAGTATATATTACAAACACACATGTGGGAAGTAAAACCACTGCCCTCTATGTATATTACATACAATATAGCCTATAGGCCTATACAAAAAAATATATATATCCAAAAGGTAGTGTTAATATACGTTATATGAAACAAATCACTGCATTTTAAATGAATTGAACTTTATTTGAAACAATGTAAAACAATACATACCTACTTTCCGCCATGTTATCACTAAATTGGCCTCAAGGCCTCCTGTTGTTTCAACTAATAAACATTGTCCACACTGTTAACGTTAGTCAATTGTTTATAATGAACGCAAATACTTCCAACAAAGATGTTATTACTGTCCACCACTGTGGTCTCGAGGTAGCGTTCTGCCTTGTCACGCAGCCGGACCGGGTTCGATCCCTGCTCGGGACAAGTTTCCTGGGTGAGGTTTTTCGGGGTTTTTCCTCACCTGTAAGACATATGTCAGGATACTTTAAGGCCCAAATGGTCCCCGAACATCATCAAGCCATCATTATCATCAATATCATATTCACCTCATTAGATTAAGTTTGGATTTAAGGCCTCTCCTGGCGCATCATCACCCATCATATCATTGGGGCAGCATAACCCCACCTTGCAGGTGCCCCAACCTCAGAAGTGGGTTACAATACGCCAATGCCAGGAGAGAATACCTGAAATGTCGAATGACAAACAGGTGGCATTGAACAAAAAAAAATATTATTTTGAAAACACCATCGCGCAAAAAATAAGGTACAACGCACGTTTGTGAATTGTTTTACAGTCTCCGAAATTAAAACGTCGATATCGCTCGGTTTTTAAACATTTACCTCGCTTCCCAACCTCGCATCATAATATACTATTACATAAAATGAAATGAACTGAACTGTAGAAATCATTGTGATTTCTGTGAACAATGTTTGCATGATTAACATTTTTGTTTACATTTATTATAAGATTACTATCATCAGTATTGTTTTGCAAAAATAAAATTCTTGTAGAATCTCATTGTAATACCGACCATACTTCAATCTCATGGAATGAACCTCCAACTGTCTGAATGATTTCTTTGACAGTTATATGCCCAGACGTGCAGGGAATCAAGTTGCTATATTTTTGTAAAGATATCTAAGAGCGAGTTTGAGAGATAATATCGCAGAATTCTGCCTACAATACTTTGTTTCTATTCCATGTTAGGTACATTTTCTTTTGAGGAATCAGCCATTTCCAAGAAAAATGCAACGTATGAGAATCTTATTTCAATTTAACTTGACAATAAGCTGTTTGTCCACCGCATTCTTTGGTTCAAGTTCATAAGGTTGGCGAACCTATGTCTTCTTTAACTTCTTTTTTTTTGTATAATTTCTGGTTTCCAGTAAAGTTTTATGAAAATTTATTATACAACTTTTGACATTTATACGCAAAGCAATTTGAAGAGATATATGAAAGTTTTACTCAAGAATGTTTTTGATAATTCATGCAACTAAAAAAATCAAATCAAATTAATTGCAAAAAAACTTAATTGTCAAGTACCGGCCTGATTTGGGAGTATAACCCATTACTTTCTGTGTCATTCAGAATATAGTGGTATAGAGTTCCAAAAAAAAAAAACGAATACCATATTACACGTATTAAAATGTAACTGACCAGGCAAATCAATTGGATAAATCACGTCAGAATAACGAGAAATAACTGAATGTCAAAATCAATATGCACACTACTGACCACTGGAGAAAATACATTACTATCAACTAATTCACTGGCACTATCGAACCCGTAGGTTCATTGCAGCATGAATATAAGCTTTCCATACATCCCTATCACGAGATAATGTTTTCCAATGATCTCCTGTATAATCAACGACTCTCAAATACGGTTAATATTATTCTCTCACCTCATTCTTGGTCTACCATCTATGCATTTTCCTTTTGGTTTTCCTATAAGAAGCTTCTATGCCCGTCTTTCATTCCCCATTCGTGTCACATACCTGCCCACCGCAGTCTACGAGATTTAACTGTTCACATTATATCTGGTTTCCTATAAATATCATGTAGCTCACTGCTATGTAGTCTTCTCCATTCGCCTGCCAATACAGTAATATCAGATTCTTCAATTTTTAAGTTTTACATGATTTTGTAGCATGCGATAAAAAATAATAAAATTACTTTAAAATAATTTAGTTAAAAATGATGTAAAATAAAACTAAACTAATCCCTACATTGCATACATAAAAATAAGCAAAATAGTGAAATGTGTCCATACTATAATAATGTATCATAAGTATTAAAAACTCAAAGAATATTCTGAAATTCTAATATATTATCAGCATCATAAATATAATCTTCAAGTAGAAGGTTTCCAACAATCTCCTTCCATCTTTTAAAGGGCTGGCCCAAATATATTTTACCTCGAGGGGTTTTTTAAACAACCTAGAACTATCCATCTGTTGACAAAGTGAGAGTCATTTCTTTTATATGTGGAGAACTGTTCATGGATAGGCATTAAGTTTAAACCTTTGGGAATATGATAATCTATTGTACGGACTAAGAGACTGTATCCAGCAATTCTCTTCATCATCATCAACAATCACCGATTAAGCCCATGTGGCTTGTTCCGGTCTCATAGATTCTCATTCAAAAAGTTGAATTCATCTCTTCTTCGGTCTACCAATACGTATTCCTGTCTCCTCTTGGTTTGTAATTAAGTATACTTTTTTGGAATCTGATCATCTTTCATTCTTTGAAAATGTTCTTTCCAGTTTTTTTTCTAGATTCTTTTATTTTATCTGAAAGTTTAAAAATATTTAGCTGATTTCTAATGTCTTCACTTCTTCTTTTATCTAGAAGTTTGCAGCCAGCCACATTTCTCAGAAATCTCATTTCAGCTGCTTCTATGATCTTCTCTTCTCTTTTAGTTAAAACCCAAAATTCACTACCATACAACAGAAAGGGGGCTGCCACTGCTTTATAAAATTTTAGTTTAGTTTCCATTCTTGTGTTTTTAAATATTATTTTAATTGTGCCACATATATAATTAAATCATTACGTTTGTTAACCAGATCTTCATTTTTAATATAGGAGATTTCATAACCGAGATATTTAATTTCTCCGCCTGTATCAAGTAGCTCCCCACTTGTAAATTGACTGGACAGCGCTCCAGACTGTATACACAATTACCTTTTTATCTTGGAAAACATTACAAAATATCAGGAAATCAAAAAGAAAGAAGATAAATATTCAGTTGATAAGACCATCAGAATGGATGCAACATTATAAAGGTTTACTTCAAGAAAACAGAAATGAGTTTCAACTTCAAGATACGGATGTAGAATATAAATTTGACACTCCAGAGATAACAGAAGATGAAGTAAAAAGAGCTTTGAAAGAGGCAAAAAAAATGGGAGAGCACTAGAACCAGGAAATATTCAGACGGAACTCCTAAAACATGGAGGAAATATTTTAGTAATATTTTTAACAAAACCTTTTAATAAAATTGAAATTGGAGACGATATCCCAAAAGACTGGAATTTATCGTACATTACTACTATTTTTAAAAACGGTGATAAAAACTGTGTTCCAATTATAGAGGTATAAGCATTATTCCTTCAACAGCTAGGATTTTTAGTAAAATTATAAATTTTAAACTTAAGGAGATAAAAGACAACTAAAGAGAAGAACAATGTGGATTCCGGAGTGCAAGATCAGTATTGATAATATTGTCTGTATTAGACAATTACAAGAGAAAATCCTAGCAAAAAATAAAAAACTACATATGACCTTTATTGATTTAGATATGGCATATGATAGTGTACCTCGACAATTGTTATGGATGGCTATGTGAAATATGAATATCTGTGATAAATGGATTAATATTGTTAGGAGGATCTATAGTAATATATAAAAGCTAAAGTAAAAATACAGAATAATTTGACAGAGGAATTCACAGTGAATAAAGGCCTTAAAGCAGGGATGCAGTTTGTCACCAATTCTTTTTAACATTTATTTAGACCAGGCTCTTAACTTATGGTAAAAAATCTGAAATGGGTATTCCTATAGGAGGAAAAGTACTGCATTAATTGTTGTTTGCAGATGATCAAATAATTTTTGCAGGGGATGAAGATGATAAGAAATATATGATAAACAAACTAATGGAAAAATATAAAAAATGGGTACTGAATATAAATTTACAGAAAATAGAATATATGTGTTTGGGAAAGGATGTGGATGACCACATACTTGAAATAGGGAAAATAAAATAACTGTGAATTTTTTAAATATCTTGGGTCAATAATTACAAGTTTAGGTAGGCCTACCTGTGAGAGAGATGTACAGACTAAAATTTCAATGGCAAAAAATTCACTTAAGACATTACATGGAATAATTTGGAACAAAAATATTACAAAGGAAACTAAAATGAAAATTTATAAGAGCATAATACAGAATATTTTGTCATATGGAAGTGAAACTTGGTCTTTGACGGAAATACAAAAGAATAAAATTAGAACAGTTGAATTTGATTATTTTAGAAGAAGCCTCCAAAAAACAAGCCAGGATAAAATAATAAATGAATTCCTTTGGAGAGAAATGAATGTCACCACATCTGTTGTTAAGAGGATTGAAAATCAAACGCTTAAATGGTATGGCCATGTACAAAGAATGGAAAATGAAAGTTGGCCAAAAAATATATACCAATAATAATAATAATAATGATTTATTTTAGCTGGCAGAGTTAAGGCCATAAGGCCTTCTCTTCCACTATGGTCACCCCCTGGAAGGAATAAACCTGGCAGACCAAGATGGAAATGGAAAACCTACGTCAGAACCATAATGGATGATAGGAATTTGGAAGAGGGAGATTGGAATGATAGAGATAAATGGGAACTGAAGACGGCAAAGCCGAAGAAGATCTTATAAATTGGATGCAACACGGGATCTCTTAGATGTCTCTAAAACACGCCAATCATTGACGAGACACAGCCCTCAATTTTAGTTTTGTCTTAAACGGAATTTGTGTATTCCAATATTAAGTAACCACACGGTGGTCAACTGAGTGGTCGTTTTCCATACCTTACACATAAAAAAGTCTATGGTAACCAACTAATTGGCACCATCGAACCCATAAGTTCATGGCCGCGCGAACATAAGCTCTCCACACATCCGTATCCTGAGCTAATGTTTTCCAATCTTCTCCTGTATAACATACTTCCTCAAATCATGGCTAATGCAATTCTGCCACCTCATTCTTGGTCTACCAACTGGACGATTTCTCTCTGGCTTTCCTACAATAAGTATCCATGCCCGTCTTTCATTCCTCACTGGTGCCACATGTCCTACCTATCGCAATCTACGAGACTTAACTATTATTATATCTGGTTTCTTATAAAGATCATGTAGCTCGATGTTATGTAGCCATCTCCATTTTTCTATCTATTCATCTCTTTTCTCGTCCCTTAAAGTAAAAGTCAGTGTTTCGCATCTATAAATGTCGATGATATAATCGAAAATCTAATCCGAGAAGCCCGGGTGTTTACAGGCATTTTAACTGTTTCATCTCATATGCGGTAACAATTTGGTAAATAGTCCATGAATATAATTTAATTGCACAACTCAGAGTGTAGGAATATGTAATAATTTTGTATCCTCATCTTCTTCTTCTTGTAAGCCCATATTTCCCTTAACAGAGATTTAGGCGCTCACCCTACAGGGAAGAATTTGAACCATACTAATTTAGTTACACTTGTTTTCGTATAAATGTCATTTGAGTGGTCCGTGGTCAGCGTTCCGCCTCATACTGACATCTAGGAAACCAAGGTAGTACTAGGACGGGAAAATTCGGTAAATTTTGCATAGAGGCCTTTTCATTCAGGCTTAAGGATCTTTTACGAGCCTGAAAATCTTCAGACTCGGGACCCACGGCTTAAAGTCCCTCCCGGAGGACTTGCTCCTTGGATTTTTGCATCATAAAAAGTCCATCGACCCCGGCCAGGTTTGAACCCGCGATCCTCGGGACCAGAGGCAAGGAGCATAACCACTAGTCCACCGCGGCCGAATTAATAATTTTATATAAACAAAAATGATTGGTATGTAAGCAGGAGAAAAAAAAATAAGGAAGAAAAAGTAATTTTAATTAGCTTTAAACTTCCTAATTTCATTTATTCGTTTCTTTTGTAGGGATTTACGATGTCTATTTCTTACATGAAGCTAATTTCCGCGTCAGGAGGAGAGTTTCAACAGCAGAGAATTTTGACAGGGATATGGTTTCACCTCTAGGATTACCTTAATGCATACACCATAACACGTAGCCGATGACTTAATTACCCTTTCGAAGTAAGCGTCATTGAATTTTCCTAAGCGAAAAAAATGTCATCCAATTTAGCCATTAGGGTATGAATGCAGATTCCAGGAGTATATTATAAGAGACGGAATAGTTACTTTAATCAGCTATTAAATGTGCATACAGAACAGGTTATTGAAGAGGATGATTTACAAACAACAGACATGTTAGTCACAGAACCAGGTGCATTAGAAGTCGAAATAGCTTTAGAAAATGTATGAAGATGCATGAAGGATCAGGTTCAGATGGGATCCCAGCAAAAGTGACAAACCTACCGTAATAGATGCATAATTGTGAGAGACAATTTTCAAATCAAACCGCCACTGCCAAGAACTTGGAGTAAAACTGAAGATAACAATAAAATGAGAGTTCAAGTGAGTTAAAACTCAAATGGTTCCTCTAAACTGTGAAGAGAAGGATATTTCCCCCCGTACCCGCCCTTGATGGTATAAGATAGAATAAATACGTAGAAGCATGGTCGTGGGCCATGATCTGAGAACCCAGAGTAAAACTGAACGTAATAATAAGACGGTGGTGTGTCTTTTCTTCCACCTGCGCTACATGTTACAGATGGTATCTTCAAAAGACTTGCCGTCCTGTGAATGGCTTGGTATCACATAAATGAATGCCCCTGTTACTGCAACAATACGTACAGACTCCGTCAGTGTCACACATACACATTTTTAAGCATATCTTATTTCTTTACTACTTCCCCATCCCACAATAGTCTTACTTTCTTGGAACAGAATTGTTCACAACTTTATGCTATACTCTCTCATAAGGAATCTTTCACATTTTATGACCGTTTCTCCATACATGATTTTTAAACCATTAGACTACTATATTCCCAATATGTAGGTTTAATCTGTACATAGCTATATAGGGCCTATATATAAAAATGGTCCACCGCTGTGGTCTCGAGGTAGCGTCTGCCTTGTCGCGCAGCGGGTCCGGGTTCGATCCCCGGTCGGGGCACTTTTTCTGGGTGAGGTATTTATCGGGGCTTTTCTTCACCTGTAAGACAAATGTCAGGAAAACGTTAAGGCCCAAACGGTCCCCGAGATCATATGACCATCATCATCATCATTCCCCTTATCATTATCATCATCATCCTTCACCGGTGTGGAAAGCAACGGGGAAGCTACCACACCTACAATTCCCTAGTAAAGCTGCAAGCATAGCATGAAAATGCTATGATTGCAGTGAAGGACCTGCCTTCGGGCAGAATTACTATATATATAAATTAATGTATGCCTGTCTGTCCTGTATGCGTTGCCATACCGTTCATCCGATTGTGATGGGGTTTTTTCAAAATGTTCAAGAGTTTCCCGGAAAGGTTTTAGGCTATAAGGGAGTTGTAATACTCAACTCCTTTATCCTTAAAAATCACCCTTTGTAGAGAAAAAGTGTTGTTCGGTTAAATGGTTTACGCTGCCTAAACCATCACATAAACATCAAATTAATGTACACAGAATTAAATATCTAAAAAAAACTACAAAAAAAAAGTCCGCGACACCATATGCCTATCTTTTGCGGATAACTCAAAATAACCATTTTTATCTTTCAGTTCATTGACAATAAGATCGGGACGACTAGATTCCTAGGCAAGCGTAGCAGCGCACGGTGGGTAATCTTTTCGAATAACTCTCAATAACAATGTTTGTCTTTCAGCTCATTTATATAAGATCGGGATAAGTAGATTCCAGGGCAACACCGGGTAATCAGCACGGGATATATAAAAATAATTATATGTACATTTATAATTACTTTTATTTTTACTTATTCAACTAAACATGAAAATACATTTTATTTATTTCGGCGTAGCAGCGCACGCAGGGAATTTTCTAGTTTACAATAAATTGCTACTTGATACTTAACAGGAAGTGCCTTTAAAACACCAGAATTAGCAACTTCATCCCTCTCAGTTGAATGATCAGCGTGAAATAAAACCCGGGCCGCCCTAACTTATTTGTATCGCGGCTCAAATGGAAGAACATCATGGTGACACGGGACATTAGCTCTACTATAGTTATTGTGGATTATTATTATTATTATTATTATTATTATTATTATTATTATTATTAAACAATTAAATTGGTACGGACACAATAGAAGAATGGAAGAAGGAAGACTACCTAAGATAATCATGGATTGGGAACCACAGGGAAGGAAAAAGAAGGGTAGACCAACTATTACGTGGATTCAGGGAATCAATGAAGCTAAGAGGGAATGGGAAATAGAAAAAAATATACGGATGAACAGACAGGAATGGAAAAATGTGTTGAAACAAATGTGTAGTTAACTGTGAACATGGGTACCGGAAAAATGAATATTCATTGTAAAAGCCGGAATAATAACAAAAAATATTATTATTATTATTCTTTATTAGAATTTATAGAAGATATAAGATAAGAAATAGTGTAATTAAACAAAAGATGAATATTCAAACTTCAATATTGTCAGATACTAATTTTATATTTTTATGTTTTATTACATGACCTCAGTGGTGCTTTAAAAACAATTATAGAAATATTGATTGTATATTAATAAAAAACGCACTTAAAATTGTATGGCCATGTAAAAAGAATGACTGGAGACAGATTCCCAAGAAGAATACTAGAATGGGTGTAACTTAGTAGAACAGGATGGCCAAAACTAAAGTGGATTGGTGGTGTTTTGAGCAGCATGAGGGGAAAAAAGATGGAGATTGGAAGAGAGAGGTGGAGGAGAATGACAGTAGATTAATTGGGTGCAAGAAGTTGTTCTGAAATATTGTGAAAACCTGCTAAATAAATAAATAAATAAATAAATAAAAAATAATAATTTAAAAAAATAAATAATATAATAAATTGATAAAATAATAAAAATAAATATAATAATAATAATTAAATAATAATAAAATAATAATTATTATTATTATTCATATAATAAAAATAATAACAATAATTACAATAATAATTATAACAACTTATTATTATTATTATTATTATTATTATTATTATTATTATTATTATTATTATTTATTAATTATTAATTATTATTATTATTATTATTTCATTAATTATTATTATTATTATTCTTATTAATTATTATTATTATTATTATTAATTATTATTAATTATTATTACTTATTATTCATTATTATCTTATTCATTCATTATTCTTCTTCTTCTATCATTATTTATTCTTCTTCTTATCTCTTCTTATTCTTCTTCTTTCTTATTACTTCTTCTTCTTCTTCTTCCTCCTCCTTCTTCTTCTTCTTCCTTCTTCTTCTTCTTTCCTTCTTCTCCTTCTTCTTCCTTCTTCTTCTCCTTCCTCTTCTTCTTCCTTCTTCTTCTTCTCCTTCTTCTTCTCCTTCTTCTTCTTCTGCTTCTTCTTCTTCTTCTTCTTCTTCTTCTTCTTCCTTCTTCTCTTCTTATCTCGCTCTGTGGTTGCTTTCCCTACTTTTCTTGTTCACGCATTTATAACCATAGGCCTATTTCACAAGTTCTTGTTCCATTAGGCCTACTGGTACACTAATGTTATAGGCCTACCCTTACCTTATTTTAATGTATTAGAATGCTACAGGCCTACAGGGGCCGGATAGAAAGTGATGAAAGGTCGTTTCCGGCCCGCGGGCCTAGTTTAGTATCCCTGCATTAAACACTTCTATCACAGATACATTTGACGTAAGGACATACCGTTGCTCAAAAAACGATGAGACGTAGGCGACAAGAGTGTCAAATTACATGACTACAGTTAAAGGAAAACTGTGTTCATGTACTGGCCATCAATTTCATTAATAAACTGACACACTAAAATGAATACATCAATTTCGAGCGGCTATGAACCTACGGGTTCGATAGTGCAGGAGTTATTTACGATAAGTGGAAACTCGACGTTGAGAAAATCATCTATAACGGCTGGAGACTTAACTTGCTGACCACATGTCACCCCAATATTGACTCGATCGTGGATGAGAGGCCAGCAGGAAGGCATAAGTACGTCGTGTCCTTGAGCATAATGTACAATATAATGGAACGATGTTATTTAACATTTTCCATTACTGTTATTTTAACACAGTTCCAATAATGGATCATATGATAATATTATAGCCTAATTATATCGTGAAAAGAACAGTTAATGCCTGAACCAGGAATCGAACAGTGGACCTCTAGTTCTCCAGACTAGTGTGCAGCCCACTACACCATTCTAGACTTGGCACAAACATTAACAATTCTTTCCACTAATACAAATCTATAATTCTCGTTTCGTCCGCTGTCAGGTAGGTGTCACTACTATCGCCAACGGCCGGCTTTGTTTAGAACTGTTGTTGGAACTGTGTTAAAATAGCAGTATTGGAAAATGTTAAATAACATCGTTTACTGCATATAAAAGTGGTGGTGTAAAATTCTCAAATATAGATCATTCTAAACGAAGCCGGCCGTTGGCGATGGTAGTGACACCTACCTGACAGCGGACGAAACGAGAATTATGGATTTGTATTAGTGGAAAGAATTGTTAGTGTTTGTGCCAAGACTAGAATGGTGTAGTGGGCTGCACACTAATCTGGATAACTAGAGGCACACGGTTCGATTCCTGGTTCAGACATTAATTTTTCTTTTCGCGATATCATTATAATATTATAATGGAACGGCAACGCAATTTTTACTACCAACTGGGCAATGATTTATCTTCCTGTGTCCGTATTCAGACTGGTTTGTGACCTGCTTAGCTTCCTTTATAATAAAGTATCGGGAACTTTCTCAGCTGTCTGGATCATAAGGGTAGGTATGTACCCTATCACTTCGATAGACCTTCATGGTATGTTAACGGGACAGCTTTACCATCTGTAGAAATACACTTATCTTTTTTGTAAGCCGGCGAAGTGAGCTGTGGTTAACATTTTCTCTATTTCGAATTTTTCCTCCTACGGTATTGTAGTTTCATTTGGTGGCGTGTCGCGTAACAATGGAGACTTAGTGACAATACACGATCGCAAAGAGGCGTGGCGTCCATCTCTTTATGGAACTGGACTTCACATTAAGCACTCAGTAACCTTATATGCCGATACGTAAGATCGTGAATATCGTCCCTATTGTTGTTTCCACGCTTCATGCACATCAAGTTTTAAAAATGGTAAATTATTTCAATTTATAAACTAAAAAGAAAAAAGAGTTAAATTTTGTTCCACTAAAATACAGAAAATATTCATAACTGTCATATTTCGAAAAAAAAAAAAAAAAAAAAAAAAAGGCAATATATTTAAAACCAGATTGCTGTGATATAATCTCGAAGGAATGAAAATATTTAGATTTTTTCATGAAAACTTTTTTTTTTAATTTTCAGATCTTCACTGATCCTATCTGTAAACACCGAAAATGATCATGACCAAATTTTATACGTATATTTTGTAGAGGTAGCAATGTTTATTTTATCAGAACCAAACATGGCACTACACTAGCCGAAAGTTAATTAAAAATGTTATCCCCACAGGGACAGCGTATTCCATAGTGTAACGCCAAGGCATGATGCCTTGGACAGTTGGATCATAATTCGGGACTTCTGTATTATTAATTATTTCATAATTAATTAAAGTTAATCTGAGCAAATTTACACAAAACACACGAATTCTTATAATGGACGCACATGTATACATCCATTACATGTATTCGTGTGTTTGGTGTGCACATTCGGCTACGGAACGCTCTGTACCCGCGAGAAGATAACATGTTTAATGAAATTTCGCTACTACATGGAACAGATGACTATTCAGCATCCAGTGAGTCATTTTGGGTAGTTATGTTAAATTAACAGCGGCTCCATGTAAAAAAAGAAAATAATAATAATAATAATAATAATAATAATAATAATAATAATAATAATAATATAATAATTCTTTATTTTAGCTGACAGAGTTGAGGCCATAAGGCCTTCTCTTCCATTCAACCAGGGAATAGTAGAATTATAGAAAAATTACAAACATATTACAATTTTAAGACATTATTAAAATACAGACTACACAAAATACAATGAAGATGTGATCTAATACTAGCTAATACTAACAAAAACATAGAATATAATAAAATTAAAATGATATACAATAAAGTAAGTGGTTTCTAGATGATTATTAATGGAATGCTCTATATAGTTGTTATGCAGTTAATATTTTCATTGTGTCGAACTTAAGATTAATTTGTATGTAAATAATGATAGCGATTGACAGTCCCTGGCATGACTGGGAAAAGGCATGGGGGATCCGACATATTGATCTTATGTCACCCTTGGCTGGAAAATCTTTTCAACTGTGATTGACACATTTGAATGTGACAACAACAGCCGGGTAATAGGCCAAGGCCCTTCTAAGTCTGTCGCAACACTGAGTTTTTATTAATATTAATTTATTTAGCATATTTCACAATGTTTCACATATTCCTGCGCCAAATTAATCTACTGCCATTCTCCTTCATATCTCTGTCATTCCAATCTCTATCGCCTAATCATTTTCCCTTTATGCTGCTCAAAACACCATTAATCGAAGGTATTTTTTGGACCTCCTATTCTTCTTCTACCAAGTGGCACCCATTCTAGTATTCTTGTTGGTAATCTGTCTTCTGTATTCTTCTTACATGACCATACGATTTTAATTGTTTGCTTTTTTATGAAATCCACAACTGATGTTTGAACATTCATTTTTGTTTAACTATACTATTTCTTATTTTATGCCTTCTAGAAATTCCACCTGAACGCCTCCAAAAATCCGTTTCTGCATAATTTAATTTACTTATTGTTCTATATTTTAATTCCCATGATTCTACACCGTATGCCATTGTACTATTGTATTAAAATATTTGTTTGTATTTAATAACTTACCGTATATTCTGATCCCATAAAACACCATTTAACACTTAAATTAGCATTGTATCCCAGAAGACACGTTGATTTCATTCATTTAATATTTTTATAAAACAATACAAACATTAACGAAAAAAAATTTAATTAGTGTCAAATTACTCAATAGTATACAATAATTACTTAGAGTTTACATGACTGTTTTCATTGCGGTCCGAAACATTTAAATAACTTTCAAGAGAAATTATTGTTTCGCCCTTAGTAGAGTAGAGTGCATAAATGATGTATAAAAAACAGGAAGTGAATTAATACACTCATTAATGGTGATTCCGCCGGCAATTACGCTTCAGAGCCGAAGAAGTTGATCATTTCGAGAAATATTTCTTAATAACTTTTTTCAAATGTATATATTTTTATTTATATATTTTATTAGCTTCAAACAACCCTGCCAAGGTTTTGGTAGTTTCCCGGAGTAGTTCCATAGAGTCCACCATTAAATTTCACCCTCAATAAATTTTCTAAATTCCAAATTTCGCAACAGATCAACTTAGCCTGAAAGGAGCCGTTTGTGATTGAACTTGCGATTCTTCCTCCCTTTCTTGCCCCTTTGGGGTCTGGCGGCGGCTGTGATGGTTCCGGTCTTCCTGTTGGTAGCTTAGTGAGATGGCGTCTAGATCATAAGCGAAGGCCAACTTAAATGCTTGTTAATGTCCGACCTCTGGATCTTTGTATCCTAATCCGCGGCTGGTTGTGGTCGGCGCTAGGATATACGCTCGTTATTATCTTTGATAATATACCAAAGGGCTAAAGAGGGTATATAAATCCCTAAAGTAGCCGGAAGTTTGGTTCATGGACCGTTGGTTCCTTTTTCGGCTACCAAGGAACTTCCGAAAACTAGATGAACCCTTGGCCGGCTCGAGAAAGGGATACATGTTGGAAAAGTGATCCAGCTTCCAACACATAGTCCAGTCTAGTTTCGCCAATTTAAGGGTTAATGTTGATATTGCAGATTTTCCCTTATTTATCCTCAAACATCATGCCTTCCATCTGCACTAGATTGAAATGCCGGACGGATTTAGATTAATGCATGAATTCATAACGCGAGTGAAACTGTAATCCAGTATATACACCCTACTACTATACACCCAAGGTCCTTAAAACTTATAAAAGCGTTTCAAAATAAAATTGTAGTTTTATTAAAATGTTTTAATAATACATTATTGCTGTTGTATAATATTAATCTGGAGTGTGTCATAATGACACAGAGAATATCTAAATGCAATTATTGTTGAACAACAAATAAAATAGGAAACGATAAAAATATAAAACAATATACATTTCTGTATCTAGTGATATTTTAACAACTTTGAAGCCACATTAAGAAATATCTAAATTGAACGAATGCCAAGATTCCTTTACATTAATGCATTCAATAAAGATGGCGTCATAAAATTTGCAACGATCCTCTCAATATTTCAATAACCAGGTCTTTGAAAGTGGTTGGCGGTATTCTAAAGGTTTTACAGAACGAGCAAAGATGTCTTATGATGCCCTTAAGTAGTTATATTATTAATCACTATAATACGCATAAACTGGTCAATAACGTATTGAAGTATAAGTTTTTGGGACCGGGTTCGTCGTTTTGTAACAGATACGATTGAAACGAGATGCTATCGAAGCGGAATGTGCGTGTTTATAGGCTTTTAAAACGATAATTTATTTTTGTTACTAGTGTTTTAAATGACACGGATAAAGTGTTTTGTATTATTTGCAAGTCCACTTTTCCAATCTACCATGGTGGTGGAAATTACAATTAAAGGTACATTAAAACTAGGAAACACGCAAAGCAGATTTTGTGAGAGAGTCAAGCAAAACAATTCATATTTCTCCAAGCAGTGTATGAGTGACAGAGAAATGGTGTTGTCAGCAAAAGAGCGGACATTCGCTTTTTACAGTGGCTCACAATCAAGTTTCAAGGCAATGAACTGCGTCTTCAGTTATATGGAAATTATTTGAACGTAAGTTTACTTGTATATAGATTAAAGTGAAAGCTATACAGTAATTTGAAATGCTTTTGCTCCATTACCGTACACCCATTTGAAAGAGGAACTCGCACTAGCTAAATAGCCTACAATATTAGTAATGAATGGATTTACTATAGGCTACTAGCCGCAACGAAAGAATAATCTGGAAGTAAACAAAACCCACGCGACTTTCGACCTCATCATGTTATTTCCTTTCCGTCTACGGTGTTCAGCATGCAGAGAACAATGCTTAATCAGATATCTAAATACTATTATAATAAAATACTAGTACAGGAAAATGTATAATGTACAGTATTAATGGGGAATGTTGTATAGATTTATCAATTTAAAATGTTACTGCCCACAGTTTATATTAGTAGCCTTTCTGGAAGTGCATGCTATTGTGCATTACAGGGACTAATATCCTCGCAACTTCTCTCAAAAAACATTAAACTGAAATTATATAAAACTGCATTTCTCTCAGTTATATTAAACGGATGTGTTAAGGGAGGAAATTAGATTGCGAGTAATTGAGAACATAGTTCTCAGGAAAAATGTTGGATCAGAGACAGATGAACAGACATGTGAATAGAGAAGACTTCATAACAGTGAGCTACATGAACTTTATAGGAAACCAGATATAATAAGAACAGTTAAGTCTCGTAGACTGCGATGGGCATGACATGCTGAACGAATGGGGAACGAAAAAGGTGCATGGAAGCTTCTTGTAGCGAAACCAGAGGGAAAACGCTAGTCGGTAGACCAATAATGCGGTGGGAGAATAACATTAACCATGATTCGAGGGAAGTAGATTATACAGGGGATGATTGGAAACATTAACTCGGGATAGGAATGTATGGAGAGCTTATGCTCGCGCGGATATGAATCTACGGGCTCGATATATTAATTGGTGTTTCTCGTATAATTTATCATGTTTATATTATTATTATTATTATTATTATTATATTATTATCGTAAGTATTATTATTGTTATAATCGTATAAAATTTTGGTTTGTACATGAAATATACATTGCTACATTTAATGTATCTTTAACTGTTTATAATTAGTATACTGTAGGCTATATCTATATTTGTCAAATATTTATTTGTATTTGTGCTGGTTGAGTGGAAGAGAAGGCCTTATGGCCTTAACTCTGCCAGAATAAATAAAACATTAGTATTATTATAGTGCCGGTGAGTTAGTTAGTTAGTTAGTTATCTAATGTAATTATTGTGATTTCGACTTGTACAGCAAGTCGGTGAGAGGCGGTGCATTACTTTATTCTCTCGTTGAAGAGAGTATACTTATAAGTTGGCCTGTATAAAAGCAGTTCCGGTATTGGTTCGTTATTTTGCTCCATCTGAGGAGATTAGAATTAAAATAATCACTTTCTCAAACTTGATGGGTGAAACTTTTGATATCACATACCACCGCAGGTACTTCATAATTCCCAGTTAACCGATAAAATTGTGTCGTTTTCAACAGATAATATTTCATAATTTTGGATGATCAAAAAGGGAAGGGATTAATAATGTGTACAACTATGTTAAGAACAAGACAAAAGAGGGAAGTAATTGGCGTGGGTTTTGTAGCACGTGCACCATAACGCTGTACAAACAGCTGCTAACTGTTGTGGGCAAATATTTTCAACATTTTTACACAGTGCTTGTGCAAACACTTTTACGGTGTTTTGTGATTTCGTAGCCGTGGAATACAAAAGTATATTGGGAGATACTAAAACTAGGTGGCTTTCTTAATGCTTACTGTAAAGAAAATAATTGACATATATCCCGGTTTAAAATCGTATTTCAATTGTCCAATAATGCTAAAATTTCTTTGAGTCTGAAAATTCATTATTGTTTTTTACATTCTTGTATAACGAGCTTAAATTGCAAAAATTTTCAATAAAATACGTTGAATAGAATGATATTTCAGGAGTAATAGAGCGCATATTCTCCCTTGTGAAGGCAGTTGGACAAAATAACGAAATCTCAAGGATATTGACTAGTTGAAAGTTGTGATTACACTAAAACATAGTTTCAGTGACTATAAGTGTGCAGATAATTATTAAGTAATGCACAGAGAAAATAATCCAGCGAAGATAAACGTACTCGAAGAGATGGAAATCATGAAAGCAGCTCACATCGACAGCCTGATAAACGAAAACGAACCAAATACATGCAACCCCCTCTACCAGATCTTCAGTGAAACACCAGTTTTGAATCCTGTCGATGATGGGACAAGTCCCGAAAGCGCTACAGTTAAATGATTAATTAAGTTGAGGAGAAGAACCTTTCAGGTGAATATTCTATAATTTTATATTAATTTTTTACTTTCTCTTCAAAAATCGTAAAAAAATTGTCTCTGATCTATGGAGTGCAAAATACAGTTCACAAAATCCAGGATAGGGGCCACCCTTGCCTTCTAGCTATGGTACGACTGAAAATGCCATATAAAGGATGGGTTGGTTGAATATTATAGTATATTTCTTTACATTTTTAATATGTCCCGATTTTTTTTTAAATTCTGGCAACCCTATGTTACTAGTAAGATTTCGTTTGTCTTTTGGATAGTATATATCAATTGGCACTGATGGTGTTCTACAAAATGGATAGCTTTTGTTGAATATGCGTAATAAATTAAAATATGGAATTTGAAGTTTACTGATATTTTTAAGTATTTACTGATATTCCCGTTAGAGGCTAAGACAACCCCAGGGTCATGGTACAACCAGAAGGTTTGTATAAGTTTAAAAACCCTCGAACCTTCGATCTTCCGGTTTGCAGCGTATTGTCTTAACCAACTACGCTACAGAATATTGAATGAGTACCTATATTAATAAAAGTACAAATAATTTTAAATTTGTGAATAATAAAAAATCACGAAAAATAGCTGATCATGTAAAAATTCACGTTGAACGTGTTGACTCAGATGGGAGGATTAATCATATACTCGTGTTCACGAGAACCAAAATTTAAATCCGTTGGTCGACCAATATGACTGGATTTAGATCTGAATTTCCTCGATCGACAAGGCAAATGTTAGTATCGAATTTCAGCCCCAGAGTCCATTTCACAATAATCTTTCATTTCATAAAAATTAAATCAATTACACAGGTCTGTGAATTAATTTTTTTTCTGCGGCACAGGGCTTAAGAGGTCTCTAAACCTAATTTTAGTCTGCTGAATTCAAATATATTAACTTTTTTTTTTCGTATCACGTAAGGTTTTTCTGCCATGTTGAAATTAAGTATTTATTACTTTTTGCATTATATGCAATAGCCATAGTCCTTTAAATTGTTGTATAACCTATAGAGGCTCCATACAATATCAATTGTGCTGTTAAGACAGTTTAAAAATTGATAAAAAACATACTAATATACCTTAAGAACTGTATTTTCTCCTCCGCTTAGCAAGAAATGAACGATGAGTATATTGGCGTTTGTGCTCCTGCCGAGGATTTTTTTCTTAACAAACACCATCGATAGTAAGTAATCTTGGAGACATCCCATCGACCCTGGTACCACGTTTCCATATCTTTTATGTCTTTATAATGTAATCTCTCATCGTGTTTTTCACTAAGTGCTCCTAAATTCTCTGGGAAATGTTGAAGATGAGAGTGAAGGAAGTGCAACTTCAAGCTCTTATTACATTTCAGTGCCCTGAACGTTTCGAGCAGAGCTAATTAACTATGATACAAAAACAGGGTGGGAGAAGAGTGCCTTTTTATTTACGCACTTCAACAGTACCTAATTGCAATAAATATTAATTAAATATTATATTAAACGTATTTACTGCGGGAAAGTAATTATCATTTATTTATTTTCTCATAAATATGAAAATAAAGTGGGACTATTTCCTGTCATGACCACGAAGGTTACAACAGTTCTTACTTCTAACCAGCGATAAACCACCGATTATCACACTTTTAACCAGCGATACACCACCAATGACCAGCGATAAACCACAAATGAGCACAATGTGTAAACCACATTGTGTATGTACATTTAATCACATACAGCATATCTATGGACCATATCTGTGGCTTCAACAAATTATGTCCGAATTTGTCTTTTACTTATTTAACCGCGTAAAATAATAAAAGGGACGTTCTCTGGAACTCACCTAGGTTAGAGTAATTGATTTAGGTTTGGTTAGCTTTTAGTTTCCTTGCATTTTAAATGTGATTTGATACGTAAAATTAATGACCTCTTCATATCAGTTATTGTATGAAAAATTCAACATGTCTGACGGTTACAACGTAAACTCATATTTCCACTACTTCATTTCATGATACGTTTCAATATTTTGACGATGGTAAAATCCCGCAGCTAAATGGTATCATTAACACTTCGTAATACTTTAAATTACATCAAAAATGGCACAAGTCGCGTAAGTAAAAAGCTGGTCTTGTACAACCCCACCCGGTTATATATAATAGAAATACATTGGTTATACCCAAAGATTCTGGACACGAAATGTCCTTAGATGTAAAAAGCGTCTCTAAATAAGAGTAAAGAAAGGGACGTGGATACAAATAGCTCACTAGTATACTCACAAAAGTTTTACACACGGTATTATCAAAGATTTTGAAGCTTCATAAGTTGAAACAGAACAAAAAAATATGATTATTTCGATTTTTCTGTCTTCACAATGCTTGACTGCTATATATTCCATATGAACAAAAAATGATCTAATATATTTCTTATTGGTAATAACTTGATTAAGCGATAGACGAAATGCCCTTGATCATTAAATGTATCTTATTTGGAGAAGAAAAATACTTAACAATAAATTTGACCAGAAGAACACACAAAACATATTAATAAATTAGTACAGATATCATTAAACAACAATAACTGCCAAAGTGCTGAGAAAGAAAAATTACAGATTTGCTAGACAGCCTGAAAATCGTCCATAAATTATACATTATATAAGACATGTTGAAATGTAGAAAACAACTGATCAATCAAATGTAGTTACAGGCCCAGTGAATTTTTCCAACCGACAAGTTCTCATTTAAAATTCCTGTCACACACTCCAGTCATATAATAAAGTAAAGTATCCTATATGTCAAAGCGGCCCACCAACACGCCACCATGAATTTCAAAACCACAAATATCCACGAAACTCTCTGTCTTTGATATATAATCCCATTGTAAAGCAACCATAGTCTCATTAAAAAAACATCTCTTTACCAACAATGAATTTTAACTACGTAAACGCGAACCTATAAATCCAACTTCATGTCTTATCGATTATCGAATGCGATTGAAGTATTGTTGCGGTGAAAACAGTTGAATCTGCTGCATACGTAATGTACAATTATGTGCAAACTTGGACGGGAATTGGAAAGTTGGATCTCCAAGCGTTTTATATACCCACGCAAACAATAAAATATTCGGAAATCTTTTAAGAAACACAGAGATGCAGATTATGTCTTTTCAAGACAAAACCAAGAGAATGTGAATATTTAAGTCAATGCATTTTCAAGTCCAAATGTAAACATCAATTAGTTATAGTTAAACTAAGGGAATTGGCATATTCGAGAGGTCTTAGACTAATTCAATTAATATTCTTTATATTTTGTAAAAATAAATTGGAAAAATGCCTTTACAATTCATTTTAAATACAGAACTGAATATTTTTTTCTTCTTCTTCTTCACTTCCTGGTTTAGGCAAGAGTTGCCTGTTCCGTCTTCACTAATAGATCTAAGACCATCTCTTCCGAGGACGTCCGACATTTCTTCTTCCTCTTGGAAAATAAGAAGATTTTATTTGGTAATCTACTTTCTTCCATTCTTTCTACATGTTCTTTCCATTGTATCTTGTTGTTAAATATATTTTCTTTTATGGAGCAGATCTGCAGTTCTTCACGGATATCCTCGTTTCTTATCTGGTCCATTCTAGTGCAGCCTTTTACTCTTCTTAAAAATTTCATCTCGGCTGCATGGATTTTACTTTCTTGTTTGGTAGTGGTAATCCAAGATTCACTCCCATACAAAAGGACAGGGACAGCCATTGTTTTATAAAATTTTAATTTTGTTTGTTTATGGGCTTTATTATTCAATGTTCTATTTATTGTACCACAAATAGCTTGAAACTGATGTGTTTTGTGTTTAATATCTTTATCATACCCATAGCTGATGTCACATCCTAAATATTTAAAGTGGGATACTTGTTCAATAATTTCGTCTCTAATTACTATTTTTGCACGCAGAGTATTTCTTCCACAAAATGCCATTACTTTTGTTTTACTTATTGAAATTTTAAAATTATAATCGCTACATATTGCATTTAGTTTGTAAGCAGCCAATTGTAACACATCTTCATCATGGTGTAGTAAGACTAAATCATCGGCGAAAAGTAAGTTATTAATACTTGAGTTATTGTTCAATCTAAGGCCTTTGTCCATTATAATTTTCGATTGTTTCATAATGTCGTCGATATATATATATTAAAAAGAGTGGGCGATAGACTGCACCCTTGTCTAACTCCTTGATTTATTAAAATTTCTTCTGAATATTTTTATCTAACATTATTCCTTGCTACTATTCGACCAAGTTTACTTTCAACGCGGTAGAAATGAGAACTAAGAAAATGTGGTAAGGGTGAGTAAGGGATGGAGGCAGTAGACCCGTGTCTCAGGTTTACTTTCAACGCGGTAGAAATGAGAACTAAGAGGATGTGGTAAGGGTGAGTAAGGGATGGAGGTAGTAGACCCGTGTCTCAGGTTTACTTTCAACGCGGTAGAAATGAGAACTAAGAGAATGTGGTAAGGGTGAGTAAGGGATGGAGGTAGTAGACCCGTGTCTCAGGTTTACTTTCAACGCGGTAGAAATGATAACTAAGAGAATGTGGTAAGGGTGAGTAAGGGATGGAGGTAGTGTCTCAGGTTGCAACGGTAGTGTTTACTTTCCATTAGTCGTTAATAGTCAATTTTTAGTTACAATGTCAAGTGCGAAAGTTAGACCTAATTATTAAGAAAGTTATCAGATTTTGCGATGAGGAGAAAATAAAGAGGGATTTAAAAATTCCTATCCAGAATTCAACAAAACGTGCGGCAGAAGCTACCGGCAAATCAGAGACCACAATATGCATGACAAGGAAAGACTAAAATATAGTCACCAATGATGAAAACTAAAGTCGCCAGAAAAAATCGAACAACCAGTTCCAACAAAATAGTAATAGATCAGTTCGACATAAATGTAATTAGACAAACTGTAAGTAATTTCTACAGTAATACAAAGAAGTCCCTATATTGAGGAGCGTGCTAGAAAAATTAAAAGAGGATACTGGAATCAAGGAAGGAAAATAATACTTACGGAAACTGTTATACAAAATTTGCTTCAAGTTTAAAAAGTGTAAAAAAATAGTTTTTTTTTTAAATTGAGAGGAATGATATAGTAGGCACAGCGAGCATGATATTTGAGGAGAATTAAACATGATAATCTAGGGGAAAATAATAGTAATATCTCCATTTAAACTTGCAATAAATGAATACCTAATGCTGCAGTGATGCTTATTTTCGTACAACATTTAATTCTAAGGCCGTAGCTGGAAATCAGCGTTGATTTAATCTCTTTGTACGTCAAATTATCCAGAAACTCGTAGACATACAAACTCCGACAATCTTTCATTGACTTGTTCTCCTATTTCAAGTAGGCCTACCACTACATTTTGCCACTAATTATACAACTTGCCCAATCATTCGCTTATACCAACGGTGGAAGGAGACACTTTCCCCATCTTTATCACTAGCGCCTTTGCTTCCTTTCACAGACTAAACGGTTCGAGTAGTACAGGAGGTGAATTACTGGGAATTTCCGCACGTGTTCTCTCTCTCTCTCATTCTTTACTGCTGCACTGTGCCTACAATGTAAATATTCATTACCTATTTTTATGATACACTAGCTAATACCCGGCGTGCGCTGCTACACCTAAATAAATGATAATGTGTTTTTACGTTTAGTTGAATAAGTAAAAGGAAAAATAGTTTTAAATGTGCATAGTTATTATTTTTAGATATCCCATGCTGATTACCCGACATTGCCCGGGAATCTACGTATTCTCGATGTATTTGGCATAAATGAGCTGAAAGACAAAATTCGTTATTTCGAGTTATCCGTGCTGCTGCTCTGCTTGCCCGAGAATCTACTTATCCCGATCTTTTTGGCATCAATGAAAGACAAAAATGGTTATTGTGAGTTATCCATAAAAGATAAACGTATGCTTTCGCGTTTTTTTTTTTGTAGAGTTTTTGAGATATTAATGTGGTGTATTTGTTATGGTTTAGGCAGCGTAAGCCATTTAAGAGTACAAAAAGCCATTTTGATTTTACTTTTTTCACTATAAAGAGTGATTTTTAAGGCTGAAGGGCTTGAGCATTAAAACTCTTTTATAGCCTATAACCTCCCCGGGAAAATCCTGAACATTTTGCAAAAAGCCCCATCACAATAGGCAGTGCACACTTCTCCGGGAATATACTTATCCCGATCTTCCTGGCATCAATGAAAGACAAAAATTCGTATTGTGAGTTATCCGTAAAAGATAAACATATGCCGTCGCGGACTTTTTTGTAGAATATTTTGAGATATTCAATTCTGTGTAAATTACTTTTGAGTATTTGTTATGCTTTAGGCAGCGTAAGCCATTTAAGCGTCAAGAAATGATTGTTTTTTCACTACAAAGGGTAATTTTTAAGGATGTAGGAGTTGAGTATCACAACTCTCTTATAGCCTATGTTCATCCCGGGAATCTCCTGAACATTTTTGCAAAAATCCTCATCACAATCGGATCAACGGTATGGCCGCGTATAAAGTACGAACAAACAAATAAACAGTAATTTATATATATTAGATGTACGCTGACGAGCTCTTCAATAAAATAGTGGACATGGTCCACTATTAGTATGTATGTATAATATCGCTTATAATAGTTAAAGAATACATCTGTAAATTAAAAACAGGCTAATCCTATATTGCATATTGTCGTGCCACTTGTTGTCATGTATTCCAAAAATAATGTCACATATACTAATAAGTTAATTAAAATGCAGTTTTCTTAAATTGTGAAAATGTGGACACGGCCACCAATCTCAATGCTAGCATGACATCGGCGTATAAGATTCTGCCGCACCTTGATAAATATCACTGGTGAGTTTCGAAATCACATCACAGGTATCCACAATCCTAGAAACTAATTCCATGTCCGTTTCCGCTAGGATCTCAAACCAAGTGACTTTAGATATCCCCAAAGAAAATAATCAAGGGATGTCATGTCAGGTGACTTCGGAAGCCATGGAATAGGGCCTCCTCTTCCAACCCAGCTACCAGTAAAATACAGCATTGACATGGTTTCGAACATTCATACTGAAGTGGGGCGGTGCATCATCATGTTGCATCCACATCCTCTCACCAACAGCCAAGGAAACGTACTTCATCAACTCAGGTAGAATTTTTTTCCAGAATCTCAAGTATCGATGGCCATTCATACGGCCAGGAGGTCCAATGAGATTGTCGCGCACAATACCGGCACAGATATTCGCAACAAAACGAAGATGAATATATGCCTTTATTAAAGCGTCTGGGTTTGTCTCATCTCACAAGTGGCTATTCCTGCTGTTCGAAATACCATCACCAGTAATTAAACAGTACAGTGCATGTAAATTGGTACGCACTTTAGTTTTATATCAGCTGGAAAAGAGTAATTCTAGACAATGTGACAGACAAGTCAACTTCCATATCCTAGGATGGCTTCTCGGACCCTGGGTTCCCTACCTCAAATAATTCAGTGGATTATCCTATACGTCCTGTTTAATTTTTGCACGCTCTTACAGAATCAATCTCTATAAAAAATTAAAAACTTTATTTATTTTCATGTGAAACTAGCTACTACCCGGAGTGCGCATTTGCTACGCCTAAATAAATTATGTGTTTTTATTTTTTGTCGAATAAGTGAAAGGAATGTTCATAAAGATCTGTTGAGCGGTTTAAATAAATAAATTTCGCTCGCGCAGCACATTCCCGGAATTATTCCTTCAAATTTCATTGATTTACAGTGTGTACAAACTTTGTCCGTATTTCAGATTTGAACGAATTTATACGGGGTATTTTTTAAATTCAAACCGCATACCTGCAAAGATTTTATATTATATGGATGCGAAACATGGACTTTTACTTTAAGGGAGGAAAGATGATTACGAGTATTTGAGAATAAAGTTGTTAGAAATATTTTTGGGTCAAAAGAGATGAGCAGACAGGTGGATGGAGAAAACAACATACTAGTGAGCTACATATGTATCAGAAGCCAGATATAATAAGAACAGTTAAGTCTCGTAGTCTGCGATATGCAGGACATGTGGCATGTATGGGATGAAAGAGGTGCATAGAAGATACTTGTAGGAAAACCAGAGGGAAAACACCCAGCTGGTAGACCAAAAATGAGGTGACAGAATAACATCCATTATTTGAGGGAAGTAGATTATACAGGGGATGAATGGAAAACATTAGCTCAGGATAGGGATGTATGGAGAGCTTATGTTCGCGCGGCCATGAACCTACAGGTTCGATAGAGCCAGTGAGTAAGTTGGTTAGTTAGTTGCCTACAAAGATTGCCCATGCGCTTTATTGATAGTCATAGCGAACGCAAGGTTTAGGCCTACTGGAAATTGGAGTCGTTTGAACTTCAAGACGCACATATTCGAATGCAACGTTGTGTCAAAATTTCAAGCAGTCGACCGACTACTATCCGAGTTATGCGCGCAGACTGAACTCTTATATATAAAGATAAAATTTGATATATCTGCACTAGATGTCTCATCCAGACCATAGAACTCAATTTGGGAAGCCTGTCTCTTCTCATGAAAACTATTTATTTATCCAAAGTATATTCTTAGTTACAACACTAATATCCATAATAAATTAGAAATATATTACCATTTGATTGTGTTATATCTGATTTTTTTACGTACAAAATGTATTTTTTTTAAATTCAGTGCCACCAATTTACCTTCTCGACACTTCCAGTATGTTCTCCTTTCATTTGTGTATTGTAACTCATTTCATTGGGATGTCTGGAAAGCGGGGTTACGCTCCCCGAATATACGGTACGTATATGGAAGGTGATTAAGATAGTAATGATGTGCCAGGAGAGGCATTAATCTAATGAAGGTAATATGATAATGATGGCGATGATTGTCAGATGATATTCGGGAACCTTAAAGTTTACTGACATTTGTTTTACTAAGGAAAAACCCGGAAACAAATCACACCCAGAAAACATGTTACGACCGGGGAACGAACCCGGGCCCGCTGCATTGACAAGGCAGCGCACTACCTCGACAACACAGCGGTGGACACTACAAAATGTTATAAGTACGGACCTGAGGTTCCACGAAATCTTATTCTGCTACATTTCAAACCTTGCTTTATCATAAGTAATGCCACGAGCGATTTCCAATTTATCTAGAGGATTTGGAAATCAACAGTGGCATTTGTTAGGTCTATTTAACGAATACAATTAAGCTGTTTACTCAAAAATCATTATGTAAATACAGTTATTTTAAAATATTTATATATTTAATATAAACGGCGATGTTTGAAAACAAATTAGAAATGTTTGGTTATACTTCTGCAAAAGAAGCAACTAGATCATATTATGTATTGCCAAATAGGATTGCAATATTGTAACAATGTACCCTAGTGGAGAAAAAATTAAACACATCAAACTGTATATTATAACCAACTTTATAGGTTATTAATTATTTTTTTAGGAAACAACTCTGTAAAACCATTATTTAAAAACACAATTATTGAACACACAATTATCAAATATGTAGTTCGAAGGAATCTATTCATTACTTGCTATATTCAACGTAATTGTTAGAGAGTCAGTCACTGCAAAATAATGCTCTGACCTGTTCAGAATATTAAAAAAGGAGGAGCTTTCTTTAATATGTTAAACAGAAGTAGATAAATATCGAGGTAAATCACGACTGTGATTGGTTGTAAAACAAAATTCATTGAAACGTGATTGGCCATTGACTGTCATCTGGGGCATGAGTAAAAGTATCAGTATTAATTTTCCAATTTAAAAATTAAACTGCAAAAACTGCCAAATTTAACTCCAAATCTATGAGTTATACGAAACGACGCCGAGTTATAGATGTTTATGAATTAAGAGCGAGAATAGAATATATGGCTAAAAAACTAAAAGAAAAATATGAAAAATGGGGACTTTATATAAACATTGAGAAAACTAAATATTAGGAGAAGAAATGGAAAATATAAATTTCAACAATGGAGAAGAACAAAACCTAGTACTGAATGCACTTACTTAGGAACAAAATTAGACCATTCAGGTGATAACACAGTGGAAATTAAAAGTAGAATCGCTCAAACAAAACAAGCAATAAATGCTTTAAACTCATATTAAAAAAAATAGAAAATTACAAATATATCAAACCATAATTCAGAGTATTTTAATATATGGTCCTATCAGGAAAACGAAAAGAATTTTAAGTACACAAATGGATGTTTTAAGAAGATCAGCTGTAAAATTTAGAATGGATAGAATACGAAATAAAGAAATAAGGGAAATTATGGGTGTACAAGAGGAGCCGGACATCATAGATATTATAGAAAATAAATGATTATAGTGGTATGGCCATGTCAAAAGAATGCCAGAGCAAAGATTGCCTAAAATTGTTATGGAATAGATCCCAATGGAAAGGAGGAAGAGAGGAAGACCGAAGAAAACTTGGATAGAAGGGGTACAAGCAGCTATGTATATCAGAGGATTGGAGGAAGATCAATGGATGGACAGAGAGGAATGGCGTTTGGTTTCTGGAAGACGGCGGCAGCTGCCATGATACCGGATGATGATGATGATGAAAGAGCGAGATCTATAATGAGTGTAACAGCGATAATTTGCCAAATTCTATCTTTGAACGAAGAAAACTACATAATTGACGGCAACTTCATAAAGTGTGGACCTGTTTGTTGGCACTCCGCCTGCTCATTTTAAAATTAGCTTCCACATCATTTATATTCAAAATGCCAGAACCACTTCATAAACACTTAAACAGCAGCCCTGTCTTTTCTTTTATGTTTATTTTAATGTCATTGACTGTAGCCCAGGTCATATTCACGATGCACAATGCCCTGTCATGAAGACACCTGTTCTATGTTTGTTATTCAAATGTGAGATATTTTATATTTCTCGGTCAACTTTCAGCTCTTTAATACTACTGAGAAGTATGATAGTTAATAAATTATTAATCGACTACCATTAACAACTCATATTATTACTGTCAAATATGTTGGCGCGAACGAAGTTTGCCTGTCCATATACGCTACATTATTGTCTCTGCTTCTATACAACACTTTGTACAACTTATCACCCCTTTATATTTCTACTCGTTTCCATTCGCTATCTTCCCATCATAGCTTAAACACACGATCGTGAGGAAATTCAACTCTAGCTGTTCCTCTACATCGAAAATCTCACTATTCCTCATCCTTCCATGTTTCAGCCACCCGACTGTGGAATTCCGACCCCTCGTATATCAGGACTGCCCGACTCAAAAATAGTTTGAAAACTCAGTACATATTTCCATAGACAATATTATATATATATATATATATATATATATATATTCCATGAATACTTTTATTTTTCCTTTATATATTAAATTTTCTTTGCCAAGTCAATTACTTAATCAAATTAAAGGTTACCATTATTATTATTATTATTATTATTATTATTATTATTATTATTATTATTATCATCATCATCATTACTTTTTTCTTGTCAACTCTATATTGTATAGCCTATACCTATTATGTATCATTAATCAACATGTAGATAATTCATAATTGTTATTAAATGTATAATTTAACCCTGGTGAAGTAGAAGAGAAGACCTTAAGGTCTTAACTCCATAAGGTAAAATAAATAAGTAAATAAATACGCTTAGCGATGCTAATGACCTGAGTTGTTAAAGAGTATGTGTGATTCTATTGCCACCCACTGCACTTTACGTGCTTCGGGTTCCGCACACGGCGGATACATGACGCTTATATGACATATTTTCAATTTATACACCACTTCGGCAGACACTTGACGTAGATTATGTATTTTTTTTATTGTGTACTGAGGAGTCTTAGGATCATTATGCTTTTTATGTTTGTGTAGTGTAAAGTGTGTTATATGAGGCGTGGTGACAAAAAGAGAGAAAGAGAAGGTGAAACAAGGAGCCAGTACGTAGCCTACTCCCATCGAATTACGAGACAACTAGCCTTACTAAATTTTAAGGCTATTAATACGTCTTAACTATTTCATCATCATCGCCATTATCATCCGTCACGAATTAGGCCTTCGTAGACCTGTTTCGGCCCCATATAGCAAGAGATATTTCTGGTCTAAGATGTCCTTTGGGCTTATATTGCATCATTATTTTTGGGATTCTTTAATTATCCATTCTTTTTACATGGTGTAGCTAGTTTAATTTATATCTGTTGAGTTTTTCTTCTACTGATTCTACTTCTAATTTTTCTAAAATTTCTTCATTCTCTTTTCGATGTAAAATAGTGTATCCTGCTGTCGTTCCGAGAAATTTCATTTCTGTTGCTTTGATTCTGCTCCTGTTCCTTTTTCCTAATGTCCAAATCTCACTTTCGTATAAAACGGAGGGTAATGCCAAAGTATTACATATTTTTATTCTTGTGGATTTCGTACTAATTTAGTTTTAACTGACTAAACTAACTCGCCGGCAATATCGAACCCATAGGTTTATGGCCGCACAGACAAAGGCTCTCCGTATCCCTATTCTGAGCTAATATTTTAAAATAATCTCCTGTAAAATTTACCTCCCTCAAATCCTGGTTATTTTATTATCCCGCGTAATTCTTGGCCTCACTACCGGATGCTTTTCCTATGGTTTTCATACAAGAGTTTCCGTGCCCCCTTTTCATTCCCCATTCGTAACACATGTGTTTCCCATCGCAGTCTACGAGACTTATCTATTCTTATTACATCTGGCTTCCCATAAAAATCATGTAGCTCACAGTTATGCAGTATTCTCCATTGACCTGCCCGATCGTCTACTTTTGGTCAAAACAACTTTCCTAAGAATTTTGTTTTCAAATACTCGTAATCTTTAGTCCTCCCTTAAAGTAAAAGTCCTTGTTTTGTCTTAACTATTTTAGAAACAATAATATTATATCATATAGGCTTATTGCGAATTGATTTTCAGTTGCAAAGAGTTTTAAAGTTTTGTCTCCGCTTAAAAATAAGATATAAAATACATCATTTCTGCCTTTTGAAGTGTTAATTGGATAATCGTAACAAATCGAAGTGAAACATAATTGTTTTGTATGTTTTTACGACACTGGCTTCGTGGGAATCAAAGAATTTCTAAGTACTGTGGTTTGTAAATTTACGATATTCCTTGTATATTTGTACATGCTCGACCTGGAAACATTGAATGCGCAGGCAACCGTCAAGTTGACTAGACACTGTAAAAACGACTACACATGTTTTCCAAGAATTTTCTGATTCTTGTGTAGACAACTACATACTTCACATATCTTCTTTATTTCAACAATCCTAAGTTCTTAGATTTCTTATTGCCTTTAGAAGTTTGGAATACCAAATTCCATTTAAGAAATGTAAATATTTAAGTTAAAAAATTGGGACTGGAAGTAAACATCAATAAAACTAAATATGTGTTCACACATAGAAATGCATTATTTAATGGAAATGAACAACTAATGACAAATGGGGGAAATTTTGAAGAAGTGGCTGATTTCAAGTATCTAGAAACAATAATTACAAATAGTGTAGGAATGAGATGCACAAATAAATTAAACATAGGTTCAATTCTGGAAATGCGTGCTATTATGCATTACAGGGGCTCTTGTCACAACTACTTTCAAAAAACGTTAAACCAAAAATATATAAAACTATTATTCTACCAGTTATATTATATGGATACGAAACACGGACTCTTACTTTAAGGGAGGAAAGAAGATTACGAGTCTCTGAGAGTAAAGTTCTTAGGAAAATGTTTGGGTCAAAAAGAGATGAACAGACAGGTGAATGGAGAAGACTTCATACTACTGAGCTACATGATATATATAGCAAGCCAGATATAATGAGAACAGTTAAGTCTAGTTGACTGAAATGAACAAGACATGTGGCACGAATGGAGAATTAAAGAGTTGGGCAGGACATATGGCGCGTATGGGGATGAAAGGTGCATGGAAGCTTCTTGTAGGAAAACCAGAGGGAAAACGCCCAGTTGGTACACCAAGAATGAGGTGGGAGAATAACATTAACTTTGATTTGAGAGAAGTAGATTGTGTAGGGAATGATTCGAAAGCATTGGCTCAGGATAGGTATGTATGGAGGGCTTATGTCCGCGCGGCCATGAACCTACGGGTTCGATAGAGCCAGTGGGTTAGTTATAATAATACTGTAATAAAAAGTAAAGTAAAGTAAAGTGATCCCACAACAGGCCCGGAGGCCCTTGGGGTAGTGGGAGGTTAAGGCTCCCACTTTTTTCTAGACAATCGGCACTTTATGTCAGCCGGGTTGTCAGCCCTGCGTGACGGCCGCCTTTACCCCCAGAACAAGCATCTGATACTCATTTCCGTTAGAGGCTGAGTCGACCCCAGGGTCATAGTGCCGCCAGAGGGTTTAGGTCAGTTTAAAAATCCTGACCCCAACGGGACTTGAACCCCCGACCCTCCGGCTTGTAGCTCAGTGCCTTAACCACTACGCTACGGCAATAATAATAATAATAATAATAATAATAATAATAATAATAATAATAATAATAATAATAATAATAATAATACATAATAATAATTATTATTATTATTATTATTTTAATGTTTACACATCTTAAAGTTTTATTTTTCTTCTCCACTCGTCTCTCTCCATCCAATCCATGTCCACCAGTCCTCTTGCTCTCATTCCAGTTTTTATTTCCTGCATCCACGAGTTTCGGGGTCTTCCTCTCCTCCTTCTTCCAGGTGGACACCATTCCAATGTTTTCCTGGGTAATCTTTCTTCTTGCATTCGTCGTACGTGCCCATACCAATTTAACTGCTTATACCGTATATAATCTACTATTGAATAACCAATATTCATTTTCTCTCTTATGATGATGATAATAATAATAATAATAATAATAATAATAATAATAATAATAATAATAATAATAATAATAATGATTTTGTAATGCCCACTGTTTAATCTAAACGGCGATGTTCGAAAACAATTGTTATGCTTCATTTGTTCATCACTGCAACCAGATCATATTATTTATTGCCAAAGGATCGCAGTATTGTAAGAATGCACCCTAGTGGAGAAATTTATAACCAACATTATAGGTTATTAATTAATTTCTGATGTCCTATGACGTCAATATGTCAGTTATATTTTTCTGGAACGTAAATTCCTGGGAAATAATACATTTAAGACAGTTCAAACAGTGGTTTTTTTTTGTGGTATAATCAATTGCTACAAATGTTTTTATATTATATCGCTCAAGCACTATATGTTTACATTCGTGCACTATATATACAATCTGGCAGCCACATGCAGTCACAGCAAAATAATGTTATGGCCTATTTAGAATGTTAAAAGGAGGAGCTTGATTTTAAAGTGATAAAATGAAACTGATAAAATCGAGGTGAAAAACGACTGTGATTGGTTGTAAATAAAAAATCATTGAAATGTGATTGGTCATTGACTCCCATTTGGGGCATGAGTTAAATACTTATAATTATGCAAAACATATCAATGCAGTGCGAAGACAATACACAGCCGACTGGTACACATTCAAAGATTCTATACCTGATATGACCAAGAATATACAAGAGTCTTAGATTTAAAAAAAAAAGTAAATATTTCATAAAAGTTATAATTCTAATTATACTGTATTATTTCTATGTAGTTTCATATTAATATAATATGCAAACGATTATTCAGACCTGATTCAGACTGTAGTTATTCAATTATTTTCCTGCAGCCTACTCTGTTTCTATTATATGCAGATGACTTTGTTACAGAAGGCTTTGCCGTCCCAACTAATGTCCAGATTAGTCAAACGCGCAAAGAATTGGCAGGCGAGCACGGAGGCGTTTAAATGGACCGAAGCTACACCAAATATGTGTAACAATGGATATTCAAGTTATAAGCCACATGTTATCTAGATCGCACTCATTCCCGGTATAACGCATGAGTCAAGTCTGAGCGAGAATTAGTTATGTACAACTACTTTTTTCTTTTGGCATTTACTACATGGAAACGAAGTTATAAGTGTATTTATTATTCTTTGGATAAAACTATAATATTTTTATGTCTTAGAACTTTATCAATATTTCTAAAATTCATTGAAATCACAATTGCGGTTACATAGTATTTTTTTTAACATTAATGTACCTTTTTTATATCAGTCTTCCTCAATTAAAATTGATTTTTGTTTAAAAAAACTTCGTTAATTAGTTGAAACCATGCATGTCTTTCACAATATGTTCCATCTTCGGCATGCCATTTAGTTTTTTTTAAAGAAAGATCCGTTATAATTGAGGAAGACTGATACAAGAAAGAACTTACATCAATTTTTTTCTTATCGTCCCAACTCCTTCCTTTTCAAAAAAAACGTTAACTGATAATACCTATATAAAACTGTTATTCTCCTAGTTAAATTATATGGATGTGAAACATGAACTCTTACTTTAAGGGAGGAAAGAAGATTACAAGTACGTATTTGAGAATAAAGTTCTTAGGAAAATTTTTGGACCAAAAAAGAGATGAACAGACAGGTGAATGGAGAAAACTACATGATAGTGAGTTACATGGTATATATAGGAAGCCAGATATAATAAGAATAGTTAAGTCTAGTAGACTGAGATGGACAGGGCATGTGGCACGAATGGAGAATTAAAGAGTTGCATGGAAGCTTCTTGAGGAAAACCAAAGGGAAAACGCCCAGTTTGTAGACCAAGGATGAGGTAGTAGAATAATATTATCCATGATTTGAGGGAAGTAGATTATACAGGGAATGATTGGAAAACTTTAGCTCAGGATAGAGTGTATGGAGAGCTTAAGCCTATATCCGCGTGGCCATGAACCTATGGGTTCGATAGAGCCAGTTAGTACTTTATATTTGTTGGTTTATTGCTAGAATACTGGTATATGTAATTTATTTCATAATACCTCCGCTGGCATTAAAATTTTCAAAACGCCAGTGCGGATATTAAGTTTTACATGCATTCAAATATATTAATTACAGCAATCAAATATTTTCAATTAATAAAATTAACTTTGAAACATAATTTAGTCTCTATAGGAACAGAAATAGAAATTACATTTGTTAAATTTTCCCATTATCCTCTTACCACAATATTGACACTAGATCACAAGATAGCAGTCTGCTAACAATTCCTCTTCATAGCACTTCCTCCTATTCTACTTCCTTCACAGTAGCCTCTGCCCGCTCCTGGAATCTCCTTCCTCAAGATATCAGGGGTTGCCGCACACTTGGTACCTTTAAGTCACGCTTATACAGTTACCTGTTGTCTAATAATTAATTTTTCTCTATTTATTTAATTTTATACTATGTCATTAATCTTTTCCTGTTTTTTTATATATATTGTACATATTATATATTTAATTCGTTAAATTTAGAGTAAATCAAAATACATTATAAATATTAATTGTATTGTATTCATAACTTGTAATCGTTTATATATATAGGCTATATATTGTAATTTAGATTTAAGACTATTTTTTTGTTTGTATTTTTTTAAACCTGGTTGAGTGGTAGACAAGGCCTTAAGGCCTTAACTCTGCCAGGTAAAATAAAGCTATTATTATTATTATTATTATTATTATTATTATTATTATTATTATTATTATTATTATTGTCCACCGCTGTGGTCTCGAGGTAGCGTGCTGCCTTGTCACGCAGTGGGCCCGGGTTCGATCCCCGGTCGGGGCAGTTTTTCTGGGTGAGGTTTTTATCGGGGTTTTTCCTCACCTGTAAGACAAATGTCAGAAAAACTTTAAGGCCCAAACGGTCCCCGAAATCATACGGCCATCATCATCATCCTTATCATTATCACCATCCTTCACCGGTGTGGAAAGCAACGAGAAGCTACCACACCTATAATTCCCTAGTAAAGCTGCGAGCATAGCATGAAAATGCTATGATTGCACTGAAGGACCTGCCTTCGGGCAGAATTACTATGGATGGAAACTCATATTAGGGGCACTAATTACAGATTCGCCATTTGTAACATTCATATCACCACTTTAACTTATATATACCCCTTTGTATATAAACAACTCATCTCGACAGTTCACAAATTTATTCTGAAACATTTAGGCCTACATATTCTTCCATTTTGAATGTATTATTGAATAAACAATCTCTCTAGATGCAAGTCCCTTGGCAACAAAGATATAAAAATGCGATGATCAAGTATTTCTTTTTATTCAATGCTCCAGGTTGTCATTTCGACAGTTCTCTCCTGGCATTTGCTTAATTGTAACCCACTTCTTAAGTTGTGGCGTCTGAAAGGCCGAGTTACGTTACCCCGATGATATGATATGTGATGAATGAATATGAAGAGCCAGGAGAGTTCTTAACCTAAATTCCAGACCATGGGCAACCATTGGATATTTCCCTTTAAGAAAAAATTCGGATCAGGTGTGCAATATTAGAATTTTACTTATGAATTGAAGACAATTTTAACGCATGTTATTAGCTATTTATACCTAATACAGGCTTCCCACTTTACAGCAGTTCGCCCATGATTCCTGCTTTCCAGAGATTCCTATCTTCCCATTGTCCCTCTTCCATACCCCTCTTCATCATGGCATCATATATTCCCTCATACTATGTTCCTCTACTTCTCCCCCTCTTCCTTCTTCCTGGTACCATCCAATCGAACACCTGATTAGGCCACTGGTCTTCCGACATCCGTTCTATATGTCCATACCACTGTAAAGCTCTCTTTGTTATATACAGTTTCTTGTGCATCCATTTCTTGTCTGATATATGTATTTCGAATATGTTGTATCCTGGATATTCTCATACTTCTCCGTAATCCATCCATTTCTGTCGCCAAGATTCTTTTCTGCATCCTTTCATTTATTGTCCAGCTTTCTGATCCATATGGAAGTATTCTTTCTATTATTGTCTGTATAATCTCTTTTTTTGTTTTTTTTTTGTTTTTTTTTCTGGCCAAATTTCTATTCCATAAAAGATCATTTAGGGATCTAATCGCCTTCCTTGCACAATTTACTCTGTTAATAATATATTTATCACAAGTACCAGATTTATCTATTATAGATCCAAGATATTTAAATTCTTCAACACGTTTAATTATCATATTATTTATTTGCAGGTCTTCTGAATTTCCTCCGATTACCATATATTCTGTTTTAATATAATTTATCTACAGTCCACCTACCTCAAATGCATCTACCAATTTTCTAATAATATATTCTATATCTTCTTTATCTTGTCCTATTATAATCTGGTCATCAGCGAATAATAAATTGTGCAGTAAACGGCCATTAAAGTTAATTCCCATTCCCCTACATGACTTATTCCATTTAATTAATACATCTTCTAAATATATCTTGAACAATGTTGGTGACATCCCGCATCCTTGTCTTAATCCTTTTGTTATATCAAATTCTGAGGATACTCTATTTCCAACCTTAATACTTGATTTACAAGCATACATTATTTTTATAAAATGTATAAGAGATTTAGGTATTCCAAACTTCTCCATTGCCACCCAAAGCTTGTTGATGGGTACAGAGTCATATGCCTTTTCCAGATCTATAAATGCCATATAGCTATTTATAATAATAACATTAATCTATGGAAAATATTTGTTGTGAAGGTATTAAAAAAATATAATATGAAAGGAAGGAGTGGAAACATTTACTTACGTTGTAACTGTCCGTCGTTTTCAATTTCCATAGAATAACACTAATGAAGAGGTATATTTTTTTTTTACGCTGTTAAAAATATTTTTAAAACGGGTAAAATACATGCATAATAATCTAAAATAATAATACAATATAATAACCAGATAGAGAACTCAGCCCCGATAACACAACTCAACGGAGTACTGCAAGGGGGTCCAATGGGACTTGTTATTCATCATTGCCACAATAAATGTCGCTCAAGCCATCACGACAGACGAAGTGAAAGTAATAACTTACGCGGATGACATGGTGCTGATGTCAACATCATCTGAACAACTACAGCTCGCATGTAGCAAATTAGAAGTATGGGCAAGTGAAAACGACCTTCACATAAATGAAAGCAAAATGGTGTCGATGATATTCAGGAAAGGAGGGCGAACAACACCGAAAGATGATATATTCATCAACAATAAGAAGATTCAACGGGTAGACAATTTTAAGTACCTGGGGGTCACCTTTCAGACACATGGAACAGCTTTCAACAGGTATATCACAGACAAAACAACAGCGGCAACACTACCTATGAATGACAACAACCTCATAGACCGACTCTCTCTGGACACAGCACTAGCGCTTCTCAAAGCAAAGATAACGCAGATTGTCACATATGGACTGGACAACACATGGACTCACCTAACAAAGAGAGATCTCTTACAAATAGAGAAGGTGGAAGCTACGTACCTCGAAAAGGCTCTCTGTCTGTCGAAATACACACTATCAAGATTCGTATATGAACTGACGAGGGAACCCTTCTATATTGAAAAGCTGCGACAAGATCTGCATCTGCAGTCCACAGACGCGTACAACATCGCAATAGAGAAACTAAGGTGGAAGAAAGACCAAATTCTGGATGGAATTCTACTCCACGGACGCTATGATGTCAACGGATTGGAGACAAGCACAATACGACCTCAGATATCTGATGACGAGGATGCAACACATGGGTTCCATCATAGGATCTGTAGAACAAGAAACGTCACGAACCAGACTCCCAGTGCATATGGGAGCTGTGCGCTGAACACTGCGACCGTTACCATGTTGTGTCGTGTCGGAGGCGAGACGTGTCCCTGAGGGCTTACTGTGAAGGGGACTAAACGGTGGACCATGGTGAACTTAACATTATGCACATTGTGCGCTCTTCATTATTATTATTATTATTATTATTATTATTATTATTATTATTATTATTATTATCTAAAAGCTAACATAACTTAATTCAATCACTCTAACCTGTAAAAATAAACGGTTAAATATGGACATAAATCTCTGTTACGGGCAGAGAAGCGCTGTTATCGACAGAGCTGTATTGTTGAAACCAGTCATTATCGACAGACATACGCTGTTATCGACACATATGTTGTAATCATAGTTATTAGGGTGGTTATGACTAGCTGTTGTCGACAGAGCTATTTTAACCATAGTTATAACTCGCTGTTATTGACACAGATTATGTCTTCTTCTTATTCATTTATTATAGATAGATGAAAATATTGTACGGGTCATATAGAAATAATGGAAGGCAACTGACTTGCAAAAAAGAGCTAAAGAAGATAGACCAATGGACGGGAGAAGAACAAGAGGAAGACCAGTCAAGAGATGGACAGATATCCAATACGTCTTCCTCCGAGGCGTGATTTTGAAAATAAACAGGATGAAAATCCTACAAATTATGATTAAGAAGACAGATGATGTAATCATAGTTATTAGAGTGGTTATGACTATCTGTTATCGACAGAGCTGTTAAAACTGTAGTTATTAGTGTTGTTATGACTTCCATGTTGTATAATTGCAGAGATATTACAGTGCCCATGAACAAGAAATAGGTAGTCTCTCTTTCTATATTTACGAATAAAATGAGTTAAAGATAATAACATTCCGAGGTTAAATACATCTAATATGTTGTTTTATGAATATTTGTTGCATTAAAGTAGTTTTTAAGTTGGTAAATAAATTTCTTGCTAGCTACAACCGCCCCAAAAATTCCTATCGTCTGACTAGGAAGCGAACCAAGGACCCCATGAACTGTAGTCAGAAACTCTGACCACTAGCCCATGAGGCTGTCCCATGTTTTAATATGCTTTATTGCTTACAGCAATGGCGACCATGATTGAAAGTTCAACTTCCTACATATCGGGGTTGCCAACCTAATTAACTATACTGTAATATTATATATTACAAACACGCGTGTGGGAAGTAGAATCACTGCCCTCTATGTATACCACAAACAATGCATATACAAAAGGTAGTGTTAATAAACATTATACAAAAAAATCACTGCATATTAAATGAACTGAACTTTATTTGAAACAATATAAAACAATAAATACGTACTTGCCGCATTTTATAACTAAATTGGTCTCACGGCCTCCTGTTGTTTCAACTAATAAACATTGCCCACACTGTTAACGTTAGTAAATTGTTTATAATTAACGCAAATATTTCCAACAAACACATTATTATTTTACTATTATCTATTATTTTGAAAACGCCATCGCGCAAAAAATAATGTACAACGGAAGTTTGTAAAGTGTTTTACAGAATCGAGGAAAATTTTTAAAACCGAGCGATAACGAGGTTTTTAATATCCGAGATTCTGTAAAACCACTTCCCAACCTCGCATCATAATGTAGTATTTCCAATATTTACATTTACTGTTAAGAAAAAATATGAAACCTATCAACTTTTCATCGGGTTTCTGCAGAAATATAGTCCGAATTAGAGTTTACATAAAGTTGTTTTATTTACATTGAGTTCATTGTACGGAACCTGTTTAACAGTTAATAATTATAAACATATCAGTACCCAGAAAATAACAGATGGGAGGACAAAAACCCCGTTACATTTAATTTAAAATTGTTGTTTGTTGAAGTTGCGAAACTTAATTAGCGAGCTTAGAATTCCAATTATCTGAGTTGCGGCAAAACCATCTCATTATCACACAAAGAGATCGAATGCACGCGGAAATACCAGGGGGGCTTTGCCCCACAACTAGCAGCCCCAGGCTCTGCTCTCAGGCGTATTACATTACATTCACACAATACTTACACAATCTCGTATTCATTCTCTGTCAGACAGCATAACTAAAACGTCACGAGAAAACAAATGACACCATACTATTACTTCACTTGATTAAAGGCATGATTAACATTACATGAAAAAAAAAAAACATAACCAAAGGCATTGCCGTAATAAGACTACAATATTGCGAAAAATCTTACGACAGACTGGAGGGCCTTTAGTGTTTCGATGTGACAGTAAAATATTATCAACTCTCTAAATGAGCTACTGGAAATTAAATTAATATTCAACATTTTTTTCTGAACTCCTTTTAACATATTATAAAATAGATAAATAAAAATATCCTCAATTCGTGTCCAACTCGGTCATATAGAAAGAATGGAAGACAATCGACTTACAAAAAGAGCTAAAGAAAATAGACCAATGGACGGGAGAAGAACAAAAAGAAGACCAACCAAGAGATGGACAGACAGTGAATGCACATCCAATACGTCTTCCTCCGAGGAGTGATTTTGGAAATAAACAGGATGAAAATCCTACAAATTATGATTAAGAAGAAGAAGTGTCCAACTCAGGTCGGGTCAAACAATGAGATGAGATGAAACCCCTATATTTACAGAGTTCTGTGAACGACAAGAGTGCCGGCCGACCAATCCTGACGAACCGTAACAAGTGCGGATTAATGAAACGAAATAGATGAGATGAATATGGGGAAAAGGTGGAATTAAATTTGTGGCAGGAAAAAACTGGAGAAACCCTGAGAAAAACATGCCCAAGCTCCGTTTCGTCCAACACGAAACCCACATGGAGTGACCGAGGCTCGATCTCGGGACCGCAGCGGTGAGAGGTGAGCGTCTAACCTCTTGCTCCACGGAGCCGCCTTAACATTTTATACATGTATAAAATCTCCTTGCAGGTGAATGGAGAAGACTACATAACAGTGAACTGCATGGTCTTTATAGGAAGCCAGATATAATGGGCAATTTTATGTCTCGTAGACAGCGATGGGCAGGAGATGTGGCACGAATGGAGGATGAAAGACGTGCATGGAAATTTCTTGTAGGAAAACCATAGGGCAAACGCCCAGTTGGTAGACCAAGAATGACGTGGGAGAATAACATTAACCATGATTTGAGGGAAGTAGATTGTACAGGGAATGATTGGAAAACAGCTCGGGATAGGGATGTATGGGGAGCTCACGTCCGCGCGGCCATGAGTTAGTTTGGTTATTTATAAAATCTCCATGGCGCGACAGGCTTAGAAGACTCTAGAGGGATTCTATGCCATCATGCCACCAACAAATATTCAAATAAAAAACTAAAAAAAAACACAAATTTATTGTTACAGTATGTGAATTGACTTTTTCCCCCAACAAAAATGTAAAAAATGCCTTAAAATGAAGTGAGAATTTCAACTCAAAGTAACATTTTTTTTTCAAATGCCCAGGTCTGTCTTTCGACATTCCTGGTTTCTCTCTTGGAATGGCGTACTTGTAACCCACTTCTGAGGTTGGGGCGCCTGGATGGCGGGGTTACGTTGCCCCGATGATATGTTGGGTGATGATGATGATGGTGCGCCAGGAGAGTCCCTAATCCTAAGCTTAACCTAAGATGAATACGAATGATGATTGCGATGGCCATATGATTTCGGGGACCGTTTGGGTCTTAAAGTTTTCCTGACATTTGTCTTACAGGTGAGGAAAAACTTCGATAAAAATCTCACCCAGAAAAACTGTCCCTACCGGGGACTGAACCCGGGCCCGCTGCGTGACAAGGCAGCACGCAACCCCGAGACCACAGCGGTGGACTTAACTCAAAGTAACATAAAATCAGTATATTTGCAATGTAAAATGTGTATGTCATGCTCGGACAGTGTAACCAATTTATCATCAAAAACCACTAACAAACAAGTGAAAGCTAAACTAATCTGGTGCACTAACTCGCCAATTTTCTCACCCTAACTTGCCCAAATTAACATTAACTTTCCCATCTATCACTAACGTGCCCATTTTCTCACCCTAAATTGCCCACTAATGTAGGTGGACTCTTGGGATAGGATCCTCTTATATGTGAGCAAACATGTTGGCAATTAGCTCTAACGGGAACATGGGTTACCACATTGGTCAACAAGAGGCTAAAAGTCACTTGTTCTCCAATCGAATATTCACTGGTGACGCGGTGGCATAGAATAGAAGGTCCTTGGAAGACCAGCCAGCAGCTGGTCTCAGATCTACATAGTAGATAGGGCCTTTGTGATAACGCGCCAATGGACTCTTGACTTCATTCAAGCTTTTCCCTCGTTTCCTTTCTATTATTATTGTGTTGTTCAATGAAATTTTTAGTTTTCCTCTTTTTCTAGGCAATCCTTGTCGATTCCATTCCATTCCAATTTGGTTACTGCTCTTCTGAGAATATGTTCAATCCATTTCCATTTAAGAGATTTCAATTACTTTCCAGATTTCATTTCGTGATGTTATCTTCCATAATTCTTGGTTTGATATAGTTTTTGGACACCAGATTCTCAAAATAATATATATATATATATATATATATATATGTGTGTGTGTGTGTGTTTAGTATTCTCAATTCACACAAGAGGTAGCGGGAAATCTTTCTAACTGACATCTAGTGGCCACCATAACAGGTAAGCAAATTTTTAAAGAGAATATTTACTTTATAGCAGTAACGCTTGTATATTTAGATGTTATAACTATATATCTATCTATATATATATATATGTTATTTATTTTTATTTATTTATATAACCTATACCTGCATTTTTTATTTAATGTAATTCATTTCGAAGTGTTACTCCAATACAGCAATGTACTTTTCACATTGATATTGAGTAAATTTAGTTCTAATTGAGATTTGTTTGAAAATAACAGAAGTAGAAGATAATCTAGCCAGTGTAAGAGTGACATGTGGTCTACATGTTGGGTCCCCAAGCCGTTAAGTTGATTTTCTCAATCTCAAGCCGCTATATATTGCAGCTACCTAAATTCGTTATGATGCTAAGTGGGCACATTGGCCAAAATTCCATAAGCAAATTTCTTCCCCCCATGGAGCCAGCTCAAGTCTCGTAGTTCTGGACCTGACAATCCATAAATCCGTTCGGCTACTGCGATGGACAAATGTATATATATATATAATTACTTTACCGTTTTTTGCGTACTTTTAATTTTGATAGCCTATTCCAATTTCTTCCTACATAAGCTACCGGTATTTAATATAAGAATAAAACATATTAGAATATTTCGGGCTATAATGCCGTGGCCCCAACTGGCGTTTTTCCCTGACGTTTCTGCCTCGGCTACGTAGGGCATCTTCAGTGGCGAGTTCTCCTAGGACCTAGGTGATGTTCCCTGGATATATTTTATTTTCTTATTTACTTAAGGGCCCCTCCCCGGGTTACCTCGGGCATAGTGCCCTTATCCGCGGGTCTGCTCTTGTTCCTAACTACTATCTCATCTTTATTTACTTTTCTTTGATTTATGTACATTTTGGCTTATGTGGGTTTTAATGTTTGCGTTACAATTTCTGTGTAATTGTGTTGTTTGTGTAGTGTGTGTTGATTTTGGCGACGTTGTTATCGCCTGCCTTGTCTTCGTTGTTCTTCGTCGCTTTTCAGTCCCAGAAATCTTCCAGTATACTTTGTGAGGTACTTGAAGGTTTCCTTCCACGTCCAGAAGTCGAGGACGGACGGCCATGAGTTTTCCCAATCATGGCTGCTTCTTCTAACTCTCTCCTGAATACGTTGTACTTGGTAGAGTGATAGAGGACGTGGACTACATCGTCATCTCCGGGGTTAAAACAGTCGCAGAGAGGTGAGTCTGCACGTCCTCTTTCGTTATATTTCGGAGCGGAATAGTCCATGGCCAGAGAGCACCTGTGTGGTATGATGCCTCGGGTTATCCACGGAGTTTGCATACGTCTCTGGACTCTCGGGAAGAACTGGAATGTCTGTCGTCCATGAGGCTCCTGTTCCCATTCCAGCTGCCACTTGTCGAGCAGGTGGGAGTCGATGATCCTGAGGACGGCTTCCCTCTCATCTGGTTCGGCATACAGGTCCGGAGTGAACAGTTTCCTCGATGTGGACTGGAAGGCTTCTTTGGAGGCGATGTCGGTGGATCCTCCTTTCGATGTACGACATAGCCAAGCCTTAGAAGAACTCGTCACTCAAGATGCCCTCGGTAGCCGAAGGAGAAACTTCTGGGAAAAACACTATTTATGGACCACGCCTTATAGCACGAAATATTCTAATATCATGAAAGGCTGCATTCTAGGATAAAGCATTATGTTTTAAAATTAATTGTAATACTTGTTTCGTAACTATTGTACAATTTATCTTTAAACTTTATTGTATCGAAGAGAAAGCCTGACGGGAAATGGCACGTAAAAGTACCTATAAGGCGGGAGATTAAACTGTGTTAATGGAATTATTATTACAGTTGAAAGATGAAAGTTGTATAATGATATTACACTACTAATTAATAAATTATTTTTCTTACAATTTTATGAAAAGACTAGAAAATTATTATTATTATTATTATTTCATTATTTTAATAATAATAATAATAATAATAATAATAATAAATTCCTATTATGTTATAGAAATAGGCCTCAAAAACACACAATTTAAAAAAAATTAAAAAATATTTGTTAGAATATCTTGCTAGGATGGTGTGGGACATGTTAAATTACCTACAAAAAGAGATGTTACAGTTAGGTGAAGAAAGAAATAAAGAACAGAATGTCACATGCAGAAACTAAATATGTAAATCTAGAAGAAAATCTGAGAAACATTATTTTATAAAATTTTTGGGGGTTTAATTTATATTCCGATTATATTCTACCAAATTAAAAATGAAAAACTTTATAACTACAAAAAAAATCTTACTAAAGAAAAAGAGTTATAAATGATGTCTTAAAATTAATCGATACAATTCGTGGAACATGTTATTCAATTCCATTATTTATTTGTATCACAAATTAAATACAAAAAAAAAATCTTTATGTGTTCGAGTCTCCAGTAATTAACTTACAAATTAAATTCAGCAAATGTCCATTTTCATTGGTAACATTTTTTTTTTTGCTTTACTTATTAACAAGAGTTTAACGTTGCAAACAACTTCCCAAGAACTCGTTCTGCGCATGTCATCTAGAGCAATAAGTAAAAACTCTTGTAACAGTACCAACGTTTTAATGTTTCAGGCAGTATTTTAAATCAAGTCAGTTTCACTCTTTTTTCTCGAAAAGAATGCGTACAGTGAACTTCAAATTATTTAGAACCACTTATCGTAAACATAATTTATTTGATATTAAAACATTGCAACTAATGATTGAAGCAAGTTTAAAACAACCTAAGAATCTTTAACATGGCTACTATCTTTATACTTTGGACAATTTACTACGAGATTATGCGACAATATAGGCGCTACGATACAGGATAATTCAGAATAAGTATTACAGACTTCTAGGGATTGTAGAGGGGACTTAGTAGATAAAGTTTTGATAAGAAACCCATGTTCGGAAACTTACCATTTCGATGTAAAATAAGTTTGAAGATCGAGACACAATGGGCTTATATCATGTGTATTATAGTTCAGAATATGTATTACAGAATTCTAGGAGTTGTACTACAAGTGTGGTTCCAGGTGGCGACCCTGTTCATTGCACGAAGTGTATCTGCGACGCATGCTTTCATACACACTCCGCATAAGACCTAGCAAGTGCTCAATAAAATTTCCGCTGCCGCCAGAATTAGTGCAGGATCTTCCTCCGATTCGACAGGCGTAGTACAACCCCTAGAAGTCTGCAATACTTATTCTGAAACACAAGGCACATGATATCAGCCCATTATGTTTCGATATTCAAACTTATTTTACATCGGAATTGTACGTTTCCGGACATGTGTTCGTTATCAAAACTTTATCTACTAAGTTCCCTCTACAACCCCAGAAGTCTGTAATACTTATTCAGAATCACGTTGTATAATTTAGTTTAACACATTTGAAATCGTTATATGTAAATATACTCGATATAATCTTGAAGTTAAAGCGTCTAAAAATAAGATGCATCATCATCCAGTATCATGACAGCTGCGTCCGTCCTCCGGAAACCAAACGCCATTCCTCTCTGAACATCCATTGATCTTACTCCAATTCTCTGATATTGAATATAAGATGAATAAAAATATATATTTCATAGTTGCAATTAAAGTGTTTAAACATTTTCTGGTTATTTTTCAGCTTTTGTGTGCATCTAATTCGCTATCTTACAAGTCCGTAACAGGTGTCGTTGTTTGTACGAGTGGGAAATAATTTGGCACGTAGATGCAAAGATTACCCTTCCTATTATATATTCCTCTATGATTTATAAAATGTTTCTTCTTACAAGGGAACTGTCCACCGCTGTGGTCTCGAGGTAGCATGCTGCCTTGTCGTCACGCAGCGGGCCCGGGTTCGATCCCCGGTCGGGACAGTTTTTGTGGGTGAGGTTTTTATCGGGGTTTTTCCTTACCTGTAAGACGAAACCCATATGGAGTAATCGAGACTCGATCTCGGGACCCCAGATGTGATCATTGGTAACAATAATATAATATCCACAACTCGTGTTTTACTCATAGTCGAGTCGAGGAATGAGATGAGATGAAGCCCCTATTTATAGAGATCTGTGAACTACAAGTTTGCCTGTCGACCATCCCTGACACACCGTCACAGGGGCAGATGAACGAAATGAAACTAAATGGATGAGATGAGTATGGAGAAAAGGTGGAATGAAATTTGTGGCAGGGAAAAACGGGAGAAACCCCAAGAAAAACCTGCCCAAACTCCGTTTCGTCCAGCACGAAAACGACATGGAGTGACCGAGACTCGATCTCTGGACTCCAGCGGTGAGAGGTGAGCGTCTAACCTCTTGCGCCACGGAGCCGCCTCTGACCATTAGTAACTATACTATTTAAACTGAAAGAATAACATTTTAGATTGTTATTTTTACCTGGTTAAAAGTAAATTTAGTAATACTTAAATACATCAGAAGTATGAATAAAAATATCATCATTCATGGAAGTATTAGGCCGCGTGGCCTGTTATGGTCTCAAAGAGGAATTTTCCTAATCCAGCGCTTTTTTGGACGTCCCAGCGATCTTTTGCCTTGGGGCATTAGCGAAGTATGGCTTTTGGAATTCTATGAGACGGCATTCGTTGAAGATGGGCTTTCCAGTTGTTCTGGTAGTTTTGTATATGTTGAAGAATGGGTTCTACATCCAACTCTTCCATAATTCCCTCATTTCTTTTATGGTCCCACTTTGTGTAGCCTGCTGTACGGCACATAAATCGCATCTCATTTGATGTTATTCGGCTTTCATCTCTTCTTCGTATTGTCCATGCTTCACTACCATCAATTTTCCAAAGTAAGACATTGTTTTGATATAAGCTTGTTCGATGATTGTCACTTTTTCAAAATATTATTGATTTGTTTTCGTTTAAATTCCTTAGAGATAAAACGTGAACAATGCAAAGTTGTGAAAGTACACTCTATGAATCAGAAAATAGATTCAGAAGACAAATTTGTTTACATTTGACAGTGAAAAGAAACTGTTGTCAAAATAACAGATTCTCTGAGAGAGAAATTCAGAAGTTGAGACGAATTCTATTGAAACTTGGATAGCTACTTATGCAGGGACCACCGAGTCGGGCGATGATTGGAATACTAAGAAGACACTGGCTGACTAATAAACTCCCTCATCACGTGACCCTGGCGCCAGATCAGGCCTTGTTTCCGAAACGAAACAATACATTCATTCGATTCGTGTGGGTGTATAATCTGTCTCATTAAATAATGAATTTGTGGGCTAAAGAAAAGCTAGACCTCAAATAAGTGCTGCACTATTACATTAGAAAAACTTGTTTAACGATTTACATTAACATTAAACTCTCCTTAATTCACGTACATACAAGAATTAGAAATTATAAAGTCATAGCAAGACCAATGCTTACATATGTTAACCTTGCACAGTGCATTACAGAGACTATTTAACTCATGCCCCAAATGGGAGTCAATGACCAATCACATTTCAATGATTAATGATTTACAATCCCTCAGGGGTCCTCATCTAGGGGATATGTGGATGGCGACCACAAGGTGCCCAAGCTGAGCAAAACATTTCTTCCACTTACTTGTGTTTTGCACTCTTTTAACTTTACTATCTAACCTCTCTTGGTTAACTCTTGTTTTTTTCGACCCCGACGCTATTAGGGCATCCGAGGGCTAGGGAGTCTTTCCTTTCTTCCATTTCTTCTTTCCTTTATTTTTTTTTCTTCTCCAGAAAAGCCTGACCAGAGGCTATAAGATGGCAGCCCCATCACTGGTCTTGCCTTCCTTTGGCCAGCAACCAATCGAAGGGACTATTATTATGCTTTCAAGTCTTATACGAGAATTTTCCGGAATCACTGGGCCGTCCTATGAAACGCTGGAGGGAAAATTTTCTATAGGATCGTAACAGGCTTGGCCTAATACTTGGAAGGAAGAAGAAGAAATGATTTACAACCAATCACAGTCGTGTTTCGCCTAGAATTTACCAATTAAAGTTTATCATAATAAAGAAAGCACCTCCTTTTTAACATTTTCAATAGGTCATAGCATTATTTTGCAGTGACTGACCCTCTAAGAAATACGGCTACCAGATTGTATATATAGTGCATGGATATCAATACATAGCGCATGTGGGAGTTAATATAAAGACATTTGTAGCAATTGATTATACCATCAAAAAAATAAACAACTGTTTGCACTTTATTAATGTATTTTTTCCCAGGTAATAACATTCCAGAAAAATATAATTGTCATATTTACATCATAGAGTAAATATACAGTTTGATGTGTTTCATTTTTTCTCCACCAGAGTGCATTCTTACAATATTGCGTTCCTTTGGCAATAAATAATATGATCTGGTTGCAGTGACAAACAAAAGAAGCAAATGAAGCGTACCAATCGTTTCTCATTTGTTTTCAAACATCGCCGTTTACATTAAGCATATAAATATTTTAAAATAACTATATTTAAATAATGATTTGTGAGTAAACAGCTTAATTTTATTCGTTAAATAGTCCACCACAAAGCTGGAACAAATCCATTGTAATACCAATTTTCAAAAAAGGAAGTCGCCAAATCAAAGATAACTATCGTGGAATTAGCTTGTTGAACTCTGGATATAAAATGTATGCTAATATAGTTAAGAATAAATTGAGAAAAATTTATGAAAATATAATTGGAGAAGAGCAGAATGGATTCAGAAAGGGTAGATCTCGTACAGATGGATCCTTCACTCTAAAACTACTATTAGAAAAACACAAGGAATTAAATATAGAAACTCATATCGCCTTCGTTGACTTCATAAAGGTTTTTGACAAAGTAGACAGAAATATATTACTACAAATTTTAGCTGATGATAACGTTCCACAACAATATATTACTAATATCTTCAACATCTATAAAGATAATGAAATCTCTGTTAAACAAGATGGCAAATTATCTTCTTGGGAAAAGATCAACACTGGAGTAAGACAGAGATGTGGACTTTCACCGGTGCTTTTCATTATATATATGAATAAATTAATAAACGAATGGAGGAAAACACAACGAGGATATATACCCATCAATAGGAACCTCAAACTCGATGCTATTCTTTTTTGCAGACGATTTAGCTCTTCTGGCACTTTCCGAAAATGATTTGCAACGATCAATTTATAATTTACAAAAGATAGGTGCCAAATTTAATATGGAAATATCAATTAACAAAACTAAAATTATGGCATTTCATGGGAAGGACCCCATACAAAGTAAAATCTGTCTCCAGAATAAAATTTTAGAGAGATCTAATCAATTTAAATATCTTGGATATTATCTCTCTATCTGGGATGAAAAGGATATCCCTGAATAAATTACTAGTTATAATAAAAGTTTAGGAATTATTAATCAAGTTATGAAACCATCCCTTCTACAAAAAAAAACACCAGATTACGTTTATATAACACTTTGTCTAGACCAGTGTTGACCTATGGTAGTGAAGCATGGACACTAAAAAGACAACATGAAAGCAGAATAACGGCTTGTGAAATGAGATTCATGCGCAGAACAGCGGGTTACACCAGATGGGATCGGAAAAGGAACACCGATATCTTAAAAGAATTGAAGACTACGCCACTTTTGGAATATATTAAACAGTACCAACTAAATTGGAAACACTATCTTAAAAGTATGAGTTGAAATCGGATCCCCAAAGCTGTTTATATACCAAGAGGACGAAGATCACTGGGCCGTCCTATGAAACGCTGGAGGGAAAATTTTCTATAGGATCGTAACAGGCCTTGGCTTAATACTTGGAAGGAAGAAGAAGAAGAAATAGTCCTAACATATGCCACTCTTGATTTCCAAAATTCTCTAGAAAAATTCACTCCTCACTTCGTGAGTCGTGAATTTATCGATCATTTGGAAATCACTCGTGGCATTACTTATGATAAATTTGGAGTATTATCTAGTACAAAGAAGTTCGAGAGGATGTTAAACAAAAGCGGGCAAACATATTTATGCCAAGAACTAAAATTATACTGTCTTGTAAATAATGCTATAAAACAGTTCTAAATTTTTGTGAGGAAGTTAGGCCTATATATGCCAAAACGATAAAATAAGATATGTATAGAACTAATGAGTTTCTAAAATTAAGAAGGTTCGGAATATCTGTAACACTAATGTAAAATACTGTTTAGTTAATACGTTTTCTTGTAATATTTTCACAGCAGGAAGTTAGGGAGATAGTCCTTTTGCAGGTTGTTTATGAAATGACTGAATGGGATTTAACATATATATTTTTATTCGTTTTGTTTAATTGGGCTATATAAATAAGAACATTGATTTGGAAAACACACAAAAGTGTAATTCTATAAACGGCTGCATAACAAGATATCTGGGAACAAATTATGAGGAAAGGAAATAAATTAAGACTATACAATATTATTTCCAAACCAATTTACTTTATGGCAATGAGACCTGAATATTAAAGAAAATAAACAAAAACAAAAACAAAACTAAAATGTTTCTTAGGTCTTTTTTGCAGGTGACACAGAGATAAGAAAATGAATGAAGACATCCAACCCCAATTAGAAGTAAAACAACTGACATTAGAGATACAACAAATGACGAAAAATGGCACAAACTTAGCATGGCCGTCTACTTTGGCAAGCTTTTGTTTTTGTACTAACCCAATAGGAAGAAGGGCATAGGTCGTCCATATACAATATGGAGACTGCAAATACAAAATTTCTAGTATCCAAACAGATCAAGAGACTCAGACCTTGAATACGAAGATCATTTATTTTTACGATATATATTTGTTTGCTGCATTTTCAAATAATTTTAACTACACCCAGTAGAAATTACTTCTGTCAGAAATTATTGTACAACATTTTGAACAAGGATTTAAAAACTGAATATATCCTAGATGATAGCCTTCATTGTATTAATTTACTTATTATTTTTAATTAAAAAACGAATAAATAGAAATAATTTACATTTAATGCCAAACCACAGAACGTCCTCGACCCAGGGCCGGCTCAAGAAATTACTGTAGATGCGAAGAACCCTCTTACATTGGAGGCCTGTGGATAAAGGAATGTTGGCTGACCACACCTGACATACCATCACAGGGACAGATAAAATAAACTAAATTAATGAGATGAATGTGGAGAAATTATGGAATAAAATTTGACAAACGTTTCTGGGTTTGTTTTATTTATTTAATATTTGGAGTAAAAATTAAACCTAACTGAACGACATGTAATCTGAGGGAGTGACCAAAATATTTTATTTTTATTCATTTATTTGTATTTTCTTATATTCTGATAAAAATGTAACTGTGTAAAGTATTAAAGGAATACACTATTATTGGTCGAGTATCGGTAGCTTCTTATACTGCATTCTTTCAATTTGGTTTATTTTTTTGTTACTCTAATGGTATCAAAATAATCCCCGAACTTGACCGAGCAGTCTAAGGTATTCCGCAAAGAACGAGACGCACGCTAGAGGAAGAGATTTTTCGTCCTATTTCGGGCAGTGTGTAGATCCGGTGTCCATCTAGCATCGTATGTAATTTGGGTAGCTAAAGTAAGTAGCGGCTGAACGATGACCACATGCCACCCATATACTGGTTAGATTATCATTCACCACTGTGTTTGACACATGAGGATTTGAGGCCAGCAGCCTGCACGTAAGCCTTCTAGGCCTAGAATTTGGAGTGTCATCTCAACTGCAACACTATTTATTCACAAGTAAATCGCATGGCGAAAAGCAACGGTTTCAACAAACAAATCATTGATAAGCTTATAAAGAAACAAAAAAGAAAAAATACATAAACAATATAACAAAACTTGAAAGAGAATAATAACACATGGGTAACATTAACATACACAGTAAATGAAACCACAAAACTAGCCAGAACTTTGAAAAAAAAAATAAAAACACCAACATAGCTTATAAAACAAATTAAACAACATAATATACAATGGCATAGAGGAACACAGCAAATTCAACAACAAGAGACTCTACAAACTAACATGTAAAGATTGTAATAAATGTTAATTTGACATGACAAGCAGAAATGTCAATACTAGATATAACGAACACCAAAAAGATTTCACACACGCGGGTGATAAATGAAGCTATGCTAAACATCTTATTAACGCAGGTCACCAAATGAACACAATTGAAAATACTTTCACGATAATTCACAGAGAAAACGTTGCAGCAAAGATAAATATATTTGAAGACCTCAAAATTATAAAGAAAATAACCAACACCTTACTTCTTAATGAGAACGCACCCCAATCAAACAACCCATTATACAAGATCGTAAAAAAGAAGTCAGTTCCTGCTACAAACACTTGAAGTATACATAATCGTAAACAACAACAACGAATAGCAGAAGCTGATGATGGAAGTTAACTTCCGAAAACGCTCCAGTTAATTTTATATACACCATTTTAACAAAGTTGAGGACGACGGCACCTGCCAACAGGTACATTTTAATTTTTAACTTTTATCGAATGACTATTCACCTCAACGAAATTTGATATGAATTTTATTAGCATTAAATCGCAACTCAAATTATGAATTAGTTAATTTGAGTCATGGATAAGCTTTACCTATCTCTGTTCTATAGATTAACTTCTCTATTTTTAAATGTCCACACCCCCTTTCAATGTAACGACCTGTGGGGAATATTTTTAACTCTGGGCCATATGCATACTTATTTTTGTAAGGAAGACCTCCCTGGATGAATGATTAGCTCAATGCGTGACCCACCTCTGAGACAACACGAACATCTAAGATAAGACACACAAATGCATACAAGGCGAATATGATTTGGATCATTATGATGGCCAGATGGTGTTCGGCGACTATTATGACCTTATCGTTCTTGACACCCTTCTTAAAGAAGAGGAAAAAATCATGTGAAAAAAAAAAGATGTAAAATTCACCCAATAAAATTTTCCTGATCAGCAATCGATTCCAGACCAGCTACGTGTGAAGCATACACGTTATCACTAGATCATGGCGATGGACAGTTGAGTTTTGTCAAGATATCAAAATAGATAGAAAATTTATTATATTCCCTTAGAGGAATATGTAATATCGATATATGATAATCATATGAAATACTGTACTAAATTAATATTCTGCCTGGAAGAAAAGAACGGGTACTGGATGGACGCGCATGTGCAGACCGTAGTCTGGGCTGGCGCCAGGCACTACTTCCCTATATGGCTTCCCAATGGTCCACCCATCCCTACCTCATTAACAATGCTTTGTCTCATTTATCCTTAATACTGTATTCTCTTATTTCCATCTTATAGGTATATGCATTCAATCACTTTGGTTCTCAATCTATGATGCGCGGAACCCACATTTAAGAAAACCTCAATAATTGTCGAAATGTAATATATCACTTTATACGACTGAATATTATGGATATATTGCTGCTAAAAATAACCACTGCTCGATTGTTTTCAGTTAATAAAACCAATCTGCTCGTCCTAAATTTGGTCCCGGAAAGTTTTCATACTAATTTTGGTCCCTAAAAGCTAATTTGAAAACCTTTGCACACTTATCTAATTATATACACCTAAACTCCATGAAAGGGGTATGAGGGATAGATCTGCGTCATGTATACCCTCCACTACACAACTTCACCTTCTCGTAATATACGCGTACATTACTAACGAGGTTGAGGTAGGCGGGCCACAGTGGAATAACTTAGAAATGAAAGAACTCTCATTTCATGCCTTCCTTCCATAAGAAAGTAAAGAGCTAAACATGTAATAGAAACAGGTCACCAATTCAATACAATCGACAATGTGTTAACGATTACACTGAGCAACAAAAAATAAACTTTTTTTTGTCTCAGAAAGAAAAATATGTGATTCTGATAGTATTTTTTCTCCTGAATTCAAATGATATCGGTTTATCTCCATCGCGCAAAGTTTCCGAGAGATAGGAATTTATAATTTCAAACTTTAATATTTTCTACATTCGTAACTACACAATATTCGAACATTCGGACTCACATAGAAAGTAAGAAATGACGATTTTCTGCTATATTTCGCATGTGGAACATCCCTCTTGATGGTCCAACAATAATCGGTCAGCATATTAGGATTCTATTTGCCTTGATATCTCTTTTCCATAGGTGAAACCATTTGAATTAGCTCATTTGGTTTTATTTTACAATGGACAAATGGACGAAAAAACGTTTATTAAAAAATAATCATTTCAATCCAATAATTGAAATTGAAATAAAAAAAACTATGAGTGATGGAGAAATTCCGAATACATATTTGAGACCACGATAAAAAACTACATTAAGTACAATTATTGGTACTCATGAGACAAAATCATATTGACTAGTGTTAAACACAAAGAGAATAGAAACTCGAAAATTAATGTCCTCTAAAAAAATGAAATATTAAAAGAAACCGGAAACATACACCTACTCAAATGAGGACACGCCCAGTTATCTGAATCCTCTGAATAAAATCTTAACCACCAAAAGTTTGTACTGTTTTACAAGCTGAAGATGGAACATAAGTTCTTCCTAAATGTCTCTAAAGTACTTTACAATATTTTATCCAGTTGAGGGCGACGAACGTGCTCTCAGGAATAAATTATATTTTTTTAACTTTTAAAAAGACAATGAAGAGTATAAGAATACGATGACTTGTTTACATATTACTTCAAAGAACACAGATAGATCGATCGATCGATCGATTGATTGATTGAATGATTGATAGGAACTCCATGAAAAGGTGAAAACATTAACATATCTAGGAATATTGTTAATGGTTTAAATCGCACAAATGAAGAAAGTAAATAGCTACATAAAGCAGGAAATATTTGTTACTACTCAGTTCAACATCTCCTGTTTTCTCGGCTTTTGTCATAGCCTAAGTAATGCCACGAGTGATTTGCAAATTATCGATAAATTCACGACTCATGAAGTGACAAGTGAATTTATCTCGAGGATTTGGAAATCAAGAGTGGCATTTGTTAGGATTATTTAACAAATAAAATTAAGCTGTTTACTCACAAATCATTATTTAAATATAGTTATTTTAAAATATTTATATATTTAACGTAAACGACGATGTTTGAAAACAAATGAGAAACGTTATGTTTCACTTGTCTATCACTGCAACCAGATCATATTAATTATTGCCAAAGGATCGCAATATTGTAAGAACGCGCGCTAGTGAAGAAAAAATGAAACATCAAACTATATATTAATTAATTTTTGATGTCCTATGATGTGTATATATCAATTATATTTTTCATCGTCATCATCATCATAGTACATTCACGAATTTAGGTCATTTGTTGACCTGTTTCGGCCTCAGAGAAACACCATCCAGAAGTATTTTGAGTGGACGTCCTGGTCTTCTTCTTCCTTAACATTTGTTTGGATATCCTGTGATCTTCCATTCGATGAACATGTTGCATTTTGTTTTCTAAAGATTTCCATGTGTAATTCTTCTAAGAGTCTTCGTTTTTTTTTTTTTGTGATCTAGTAGTGGGACATTATACCTGGGAAAAATACGTTCAAGAAACTGCAAACAGTGGTTTATTTTCTTCTTTTTTTGTGGTATAATCAATTGCTACAAATGTTTTTATATTATTTCCCGCAACCACGATAAGGTTACATTAATGCACTATATATACAATCTGGTAGTCACATGAAGTCACTGCAAAATAATGCTGTGATCTATTCATAATGTTAAAAAGGAGGAGCTTGATTTTACAGTGATGAAATTAAACTGATATAATCGAGGTTAAAAAGATTATGATTGGTTATAAATAAAAAATCATTGAAATGTGATTGGTCATTGACTCCCATTTGGGGCATGAGTTAAACAGCCTAAGAAAATAACGATAAAAAGTTGTAAAATTATTATCGTGCCTACGGTTCTCTATCGGTGTGTAATATGGCTCTTATATTAATGAAAAAAAAGTTTCGAAAGAAGGCTTGTAAGTCGAATATTCAGGCCCATAAGGGATACGAATGGAAGAATTTTCACAATTAGGACCTCCATAATTTATATCATTGTCCTAATATTATCTGCCTTATTAAATCTGGGACAGTAGAAATGCTTTCATTTTTTTCGAAAAATTGAGGGTTTAATACATTTAGGAATGTTTAATACATTTAGGGAACTCGATATCGGGGATATCAACAGGATTCATTTGGCTGATTGGAGAGACTGTCTAGAATCTTAATGAATGCAGCACTCAACCTAAGGGAACCATAAGTCATACAGTTAGTTACGCTGAATTAACTTTCATATAAATAAAATTTAGCTCATTGTGATATCTTATTGGTAGAGTAGCATATTTTTAATTACATAAATGTTATCCGTCGTTGTGATCAATTGGAATACGGTATAACTCTGATTTTTGTTCTTCTTCCAATCGAGTTGTGGTTACCATGCTCGCCTGTGGCTCCAAAATTCGCTAGTTTAAGCCCGACCGGGATCAATGTATTATTTAGGGCATACAAATCCGGAGTTTAGTTCTTTTGTTGACCCATTCACGTCCAGGTTTGATTTGAGAGCTTAATAATCTTAATACTAACAAATTCATTGTTAAAACCATTGAGGTGGATAGTCATAAATAAAATAAGTTGAAATGTACCTTCTTAGGTCAGAGCCGTCGTCCTCAACTTATAAAATATGTATCCTTTTTGTCTGAAGGCCTTCCAGAATCCCCATTCCATCTTCAGGAGGTCTTTCTTCGCTACATTACTTGATGTTCTCGGTACTGGCCCTAATGTAGTGTTGTCGTGACACTACATTAGGACCAGCACCGAGAACATCAAGTAATGTAGCGAAGAAAGACCTCCTGAAGATGGAATGGGGATTCTGGAAGGCCTTCAGACAAAAAAGCATTCATATTTCATAAGTTGAGGACGACGGCTGTGACCTAAGAAGGTACATTTAACTTATTTTATTAATAACGTTAGTTGTTAAAGATAGTCCTTTAATAAAATAGCGTGACATTAAAAGGGTTTTGACTATTGCAAAGTAAACATGTAGGTGCCTATTCGTAGATCAATGTCAGAGATCGAAAAACATTTAATATTGCATAAAATCTGGTCGTTCTTAAATAATAATTGGCATTGCTCGACTCCAGGAATTTTTATATGGTAGTTATATATTAATATGTGAAAGTTCCATATTATAAGAGGACTTTTCCTTCGATTTCATTCAATAAAATCAGATTTGTACTGAAATGGTACAAAAACAATACATTTAGCAGCAACATGTGTAAAAATCTTTAAATCTGGGGAATCCATTTAATTTTGTATAGGCCTAAACTTAGCCATATTTACACAGTTTATTTATATCTGCAAGTATAATACCAAAGGCCAAAAACTTTTGAAACTGCAACTTCATTTTTTATTTTAGATGGAAAACGTTTGAAAGATTGATGGTAACCGAAATCTTATTTACAGTATCATTCCACCCCGCTAGATACTGCGTAACTATACTTGGAGTTGAGTTCTTTTATTTGATTACACAAAGTAAAATGATGGAATGCTTAAAAAAGAAGAGAATTCAACTTACAAACACATTTTGCTTTCATAGATTTTGAAAAAGATTCGACACAGTCAAGAGATCAAAATTCTTCAATATATTGGAAGACAGAAATATACCAAATTTACTTCTGCAGAACATACAAAAATTTACAAAGACAACACCATAAAGATTAAATTAAATAACAGATTTTCTGAAGAAGGAATTATAAATCGTGGTGTGAAATAAGGCTGCCCCCTATCCCCAACACTCTTTGCGATTTATATCAATGAAGTAATATGTTGCTGGAACAAGAAACATAAATTTGGAATAAGAATATCAGAAAATACAAAATTAAACACCCTAATGTTTGCAGATGACCAAATAATAATTGCAAATTCAGAAGATTATCTGCACAAAGGTCTGTATGAACTTAACTAAATTACAGAAGAATGTGGATTGAAGATATCTACAGAAAAAAAAACAAAAATTATGGCATTTCAAGGTTTAGATCCTGTCAGAAGTAAAATTGTACTTGACAATAAAATTTTGGAGCAGGTGAATAATTTTACATATCTAGGAAGAAGAAAAGGATGTAAATACAAAAATATATTTTTTTTTTTAATTTTAGAGATAATAAATTCTTTCTTCAAGCCACAGTTAGTCCAAAAGCATTCAAGATTAAAAGTGTATAAAACACTGGCACTTTCAACTCTTTTGTATGATAGCGAAGTATGGACGTTGAAAGAGAAGGATATACAGAGACTTAGATCTGCTGAAATGAGATACCTTCGGAGGACTGCAGGATACACACTACTAGATCACAAAAAAAATGAAGACATCTTAGAAGAATTACACATGGAACCTTTAGAAAACAAAATTTCTGATTATAATTCAAGATGGATGCAACGTATTCATCGAATGGAAGATCACAGGATACCCAAACAAATGATATCAACCTGCAGGAAGAAGAAGACCAGGAAGTCCACTCAAAAGACTTCTGGATGGTGTTTCTCTTGAGGCCGAAACAGGTCAACAAATGGCCTAAATTCGTGAATGTACTATGATGATGATGGTGATGATGAAAATGATGGAGAGATTACTGACATTGCCGGTTTGTTTTGAACACCCACTTGCCACTTACCACAAATAGTATTTCAGTAAGTAACGCTACGGAGTTCACTGCGAGAGGCTGTAAGACTGCATCGAAATCACAGTGTAAACAAATTTAACTGATTTGTTAATATAACAGATTGAAAATAATGTATTAAAACAAAACACTTTTTTGGGGGGGAACCTGAATAATTACAATAAACATTTATTTTACATTTTTTAATTATTCTAGATTTAATCTTAAAATAGTTTTGGAACCTCATATAATATATTATACTGTAAAAAAGGGGCCTAAATCACTTTATTTTAGTTTCAAGTTAATAGGGGGAAAAAAAACCTACACCGTTGTACCGAAATCAACATTTCGATACATGGATCACGTCATACTACGCAACCAATACGTCATCGCGTCTCCATTTCTTCTGTGATCTTAGTGAACAGTGCCAAATTCTCTCCTACTTACCGCTTCTTTTCCTATTACGCGCCGTGTACTATCGCGCATACTCCCCTCTCCTAGTGAATTCTCATATAGAGCTGTGCTTTCTAACATCAGATCATTATCTGTTTATCAACCGAGGGAGTCAGGTCGATATAGTTCAGAGGAGCTTGTTTGGTTTGTTTAGTCCCTTAGGCCAGGGTGGGGCCATAAGGACGGTGTACCTCAGCCCTTGGCTGGACTAGTGTGAATGTAATATCGTACGTATGGTTTGTTAATATCGTTTCTTTTGTATTGATGATCGAGGATTGTATTATTTTCTTTGTTAACTTATTTTCAATGTCAAACAATTATTTTTTTATTTATATCATTGTTATATCCGACTGTTTTTTGACTCGCATTAAACTTTAGTTGTCTGATTTATATAATTTTGCCTATTAATTTAGTAGCTAGTCAATATCAGATATGAATATAAAATTCCAAGGCTTTTCTCAGGCGAATATGAGTTCTTCTTTCCTATGAACTTCCACGATTATGATCTGTATAGGTTACAAAATATTACATGTTTAATAATTCATTAAGGAAAGTTGAATTAATCTTTGTCTTTTATGGGCCCGGGCAAAGATACGTTAATCTGAGCAATCTATGTTTTCTACTCAAAATATTTATCAACAACAATAGTATGATCCAGCACCAACACGATGCAATTTGTGGTAGCTTAGAGGGTTGGTAGGCAGTGTACTCGCGACGGCGCACCGTTTTTACTTAAATTTATGTAATTTTGTTTCTTAAAAATGAATGTACAAGCTCTTCGTTTCGTGAAACAGTTTTGAAATGTTCATTATATTTCACGAATAAATTCGTTTAAAAAAATGAAACTTTGGCGACTTTTTACAATCTTCCGATAATTAAAACTTTTTAAAAACTGTAAATGAAATGGAATATTTTGTTCAGAAGAATCATTTTCCACATTAGGCGTGAAATAACACATTTAATATGTTCGAAACAAAAATGGAGAAATAAGTGTTGAGCGTACAATAGAGACTGGTTTCGTACCATCTCAACAGTTCACAGTCGTCACGGTCTGTTATATGATGGAAACTAGTCTATAATATAATCTTATCATAAAATATTTTACATACTTTGTAGAAAACTGATATAGACCCTACACGCCTAGTATTAACTAATGTGGAAAATCAGGCAGGGGCCCATTTCATCACTCAAATATATTGCGATTCTAACGAATACGAAACTTATTTAAATCAAAATTGCCATTTTGGTGACTTAGGTCCCTTTTACGATATTCATTTAATTTAGAACTTCTTGTAAAGTTTTAAAACGAAAAGTAAGTTAATTAGGATTCTGCGTAATCTAACATACAAAAATGAATGTTTGCGTGTTTGTTTGTTCGTACTTTATGCGCGGTCATACCGTTGATCCGATTGTGATGAGGCGTTTGCAAAATGTTCAGGAGATTTTCGGAATGAACATAGGCTATAAGAGAGTCCTTATACTCAACTCCTACACCCGTAAAATCGCCCTTTGTAGTGGAAAAACGTGAAAAAAGTAGCTCTTCGGACGGTTAAATGGCTTATGCTGCCTAAATCATAACTAATATACAAAATTAATGTACATAGAATTGAATATCTCAAAAGCTCTATAAAAAAGTCCGCGACAGCATACGTTTATCTCTTACGGATAACTCACAATAACCATTTTTGTCTTTCATTGATGCCAAGAAGATCGAGACAAGTACGTAGATTCCTGTGCAAGCTTAGCAATCACATGGCGGGCATTCTTTTACGGATAACTCACAATAACTAATTTTGTCTTCTAGCTCATTTATGCCAAAAAGATCGAGATAAGTAGATTCCCGGGCAACACCTGGTAATCAGCATGGAGAATCGTAAAATAATTACGATATACATTTATAATTATTTTTCATTTTACTTATTCAACTAATCATATGAAGTATATTAATTTTTGTCTTCATCTCATTTATGCCAAGATCTGGATGAGTAGATTCTCGAACAACACCGGGTATCTAAAAATAATTACGATATAAATTTTTGCAATTACTTATTTAACTAAACATAAAACATATTAATTTTCGTATTTCGGCTCATTTATGTCAAGAAGATCGGGATAAGTGGATTCCCGGGCAACGCCGGGTAATCAGCACGGGGTATCTAAAAAAATATAAATTTATAATCATTTTTCCTTTTACTTGTTCAACTAAACATAAAAGCACATTAATATTCATTTATTTAGGAATAGCAGCTGACGCCGGGTATTAATAAAATATAAAATTATGGAATATTCACCTGAGAGGCCCGTCTCCTCAACTTTATTAGTTATTATAATAAAACGTAAGATAGGAACGTAAGAGTTTGTTAAAGATTGTCTTTCACACTTATAAGATACCACATTTATTTAATGAACATAAAAATAAACTGACATGATGGGACAAGTCCCGAAAGCGCTACAGTTAAATAACTAATAAAGTTGAGGAGACGTACCTTTCAGGTGAATATTTCATAATTTTATATTTTAATTTTGAATAATACCTCAACGGAACATATCATGAATCTTATAAAAGTTAAAAATAAAATATATTCTTAATGAAAGTAAACTAACTCACTCAATTAGAACTATCGAACCTGCTGTACATGGCCGCGCGGACATGAGCTCTACGTACATCCCTGCCCTGAGCTAATGTTTTCCAATCATCCCCTGAATAATCTACTTCCCTCAAATCAATAGTTAATATTATTCTCCCATCTCATTTTTTGCCTATCTACTTAACGCTTTTTCTCTGATTTTCCTACAAGAGTTTTCATGTCCTCTTGCATTCCCCATTCATGCCACATGTCCTGCCCAATCGTAATCTAAGAGACTTAACTGTTCTTATTATATCTAGTTTCCTATAAAGCTCATGTAGCTCACTGTTAAGTGGTCTTCTCCATTCGTCTGTCTGTTTATCTCTCTTTGGTCTAAAAATGTTCCTAAGAACTTTATTCTCAAATACTCGCTGAGGATATTATAATAAAACGTAAGATAGGAACTTAGAGTTTGTTAAAGGTTGTAATTCACACTTATTAATAAGATATCACATATATTTAATGAACATTAAAAATAAACTAACATGTTTCACTCTGAAAGTGCCCATATACAAACCGAATGTTTTCTTTTCTTTATAATGTTTTTATGCATCGTCGCTATTCCCGTGGTTGCTTCACAATAGATAACTAACACTTCCTCTATGTTTATATGTTATGGCGTTTATCTCTCTCTCTCTCTCTCTCTCTCTCTCTCTCTCTCTCTCTCTCTCTCTCTCTCGAGCCATTTTCTGCAGTACTACAGACTGCCAGTTTTGTTTATCTCATGTCCTTCTCCTCCCTCATCTTATTCCCAATATAGTTTATCATAAGTAATGCCACGAGTGATTTCCAATTTATCTAGAGAATTTGGAAATCAAGGTGGCATTTGTTAGGACCATTTAACGAATAAAATTAAGCTGTTTACTCACAAATCATTATTTAAATAACTTATAGTTATTTTAAAATATTTATATATTTAATGTAAACGGCGATGTTTGAAAACAAATGAGAAACGATTGGTACGCTTCATATGCTTCTTTTGTCATCACTGCAACCAGATCATATTATTTATTGCCAAAGGATCGCAATATTGTAAGGATGCACCCTAGCAGAGAAATCTATAACCAACATTATAGGTATTAATTCATTTCTGATGTCCTATGATGTAAATATGTTAATTATATTTTTCTTCAACGTCATTTCCTGGAAAATAATTCGTTTAAGAAAGTGCAAACAGTGTTTTTTTTGTGGTATAATCAATTGCTACGAATGTTTTTATATTATCTCCCGCATGCGCTATCTGCTGACATTCATGCAGTATATATACAATCTGGTAGCCGTATTGTTAGAGAGTCCGCCACTGCAAAATAATACTAGACCTATTCAGAATGTTAAAAAGGAGGAGCTTTCTGTAATATGATAAACATCAGTCGATAAATTCGAGGCAAAACACGGCTGTGATTGGTTGTAAAACAAAAATCAATGAAATGTGATTGGTCATTGACTCCCATTTAGGGCATGAGTTAAATAGTCACTCATAATTAAATTATGAGCCGAAAAAGAGAAGATTCTACATAAATTGAAGACACGGGGCAACACTTTAGACCTATAATGAGTGGAATTGGTAATTGAATTCAATCTTCATTGTTCTTTTCCATTAAAATATTAGCGACAGAATGATGTTTTAATTCCAGTTTTTTTTTTTTTCTGCAGCACCATGTCAGACTTATTGTTCACTTTTTCTGATCGGGTGCTTCAAACAGCTTCTGTTTTACTATATTAAACCTTAAATTCGTAATGTATCCTTTTGGATACATCAGTTGGTTCAGTTAATGTAATATTTTAAATAAATCAGAAGAAAACGAACAAAAGGAAACCACTTAAATGTGGTCTAATTATACAATATATCTAATAATAGCAGTTATAAAAGATTCCGTTTTCACTGCAGTCCGCCATATTCAAATAACTAACAGAAGAAATTTGTGTTTTGCCAACTTATGGGTTAAGTAGCTCAAGTTCTTCATAAGGCGGCTTCCGTTGCTTTCAAAGTTAGTTATCGAGTTAGGAATGAATGTAAAGCGAGATTTGATGTACACAAAGGCTTTCTTTACAGTAGAGTCATTTATAGTTTCCTTGGCTTCAGATACACAAATTGCATCATCCTCTAATGTTCCAATAATTTATTTAATTTCTTCAATTGTTAAAAAAATGTAGTCAACCGCCTGTAGTCACGTTCTCAAACGATGAGGGACGGGTTCTGGAGGAAGAACAACGTTTGGAAATCTCTGCCGAAAAGCTTGCACTCTCAATGGAGTTTTCACGAACACATTCTTAACAGAAGAGGTAAGTTTATTAACTTTTGAAAAATCCATTCAAATGTTCTCTGCCTCATGTCATGCCATGTGCCAAGAAATAACACTAAGAACGAAAAAAAAGCTACGTCAAAATAACCCTTTTTAGGTACCATAAAACACCTTTATTTACACCTAACTACTCATGGTAAATCTAATTACTAAATCTCATACGTGTGTGTGTGTGTGTGTGTGTGTGTGTGTGTGTGTGTCAATGGAAAAGTAGGTTTTTGCCTAAATTCCACTCCAGTGATAAATAATAATGGAATTTTATTGACATTTCGAAAGAAAGAACATTTTCAATATTGCGCACGTGCTTGCTTGGCAGTATGCGCATATTTTTTTCCATTAATAAAAAAAATAAACATAAGAATACATAAACAAATACCTACACTCATACAAAAAGAAACATAAAAAACAATGAATGTAAGTCTAGGTCTAGTAATAAAATAATAATAATTAATAATTCCATGACGCAACAGGCCTAGAAGGCCCTTAGCCTACCAGCCGGCTGCTGGCCTCACATCAACATGTGTCAATCACAGATTTAGATGATCATCTAGCCAGTGTTAGGGTAACATGTGGTCAGCATGTCGAGTCCCCCAGCCGTTATAGCTGGTTTTCTCAACCTGGAATCGGTACTTATTGTAGCTACCCAAATGCCTCACGATGCTGGGTAAGCACCGGTCCCATACTGGCCGAAATACCATGAGAAAATTTCTTCCTCCATGGAGGCTCGAACCAGCGCCAAGGCTTCCTGCCTTAACCACAAGGCTACGGCGGGGGACAGTAATAAAATAACACTACTAGAATTCAAAGATAACAATATAGAATCGCTTGAGGGTATAGAAGGGATCGCCGTGTTCTCGATAACTTCTCTGACATTAGCGTGCTGCAGGTATCTAAGAAAAAGCTGCAGGCGTTAATCAACCATTACGACGACAAAATTACAGTACTCCTCCTGTGCTACGTATTAGGTACTATTACATGTTACTCATTGGGCTATTGAAGTCAGGCATGTCATGGCATGGAGTTACAAGTATAATCCTTAATATTATTAATATTTATCGTAAGTAATGTCACGAGTGATTTCCAATTTATTTAGAGGATTTGGAAATCAAGAGTGGCATTTTTTAGGGCTATTTAACGAATAAAATTAAGCTGTTTACTCAAAAGTCATTATTTAAATATAGTTACCGGTATTTTAAAATTGTTATATATTTAATATAAACAGCGATGTCAGTTGCAGATGTCTCCAAAAAGTGAATTAGTGAAGTGAACTAAGAGACAAGAGAGAAGACAAGAATATGTTCTAAGTCAGGGATGCCCAAACTAAGGCCATGGACCAGATATGGCCCTCCATCACTTTCTATCTGGCCTGTAGCATTCTCATAAATTAAAATATGCTATGGGTAGACTTATAATATTAGTCTATCAGTAATGGTATAATGGTACCATTGTAATGGTACTCCTCATGGTACCAGTAATGATAATGGTACTCCTCATGGTAGTATGAGGAGAGGTATGAAACATTTGATTTTATCTAATGGTACAAAAACTTGTGAAATATGCTATAACAACATAACAAGAAAAGTAGGAAATCAACACATGATGATGATGACGATAATGACAATAATGATGATAATATTGATAATAATAATAATATTAATAATAATAATATTAATAATAATAATAATTTAATTATTTATTTTAGCAGGTTCATAATATTTCACATCTTCCTGCGTCCAATTAATCTACTGTCATTCTCCACTACATCTCTCAGTCATCCTAATCTCCATTATTCAATTTGTTTTCCACTCATGCTGCTCAAAGCACCATCAATCCACATTACTTTTGGCCATCCTCTCTTCTTCTACCAAGTGACACCCATTCTAGTATTCTGTCTTCTGTCATTCTTTTTACATGACCATGCCATTTTGTTTGTTTTTCATGAAATTCATAATTGAAGTTTGAACATTCATCTTTTGTTTAATTACACTGTTTTTTATTTTATCTCTTCTAAAAATAATAATAATAATACACATAGGTTATAATAAGGCCTATGGGTCGTACCACCTTGAATTTCTTCTATTGGCCAGTGATCCAAATAAGTTTGGGCAGCTCTGTTCTAAGTGAAACCATCAGCAAGTTTAAAGTACAGGACAATCAAATAAATTGTGAAGGAAGAAATTTTATTAGCAACAAATTATATGTGAAGAATCAGTTAATTATTGTGAAATAAATAAAGTGAATTTGGAAATTTTGTGTAAATATCTGTAGAGTTAATTTAGAGAAATTCCATTTGAATCCTGAGCAACCAATATCCATTCCAATAGGTTACAGTATGTCATGGATTTTATGAATATGAAATATTAGTATTTTACATGAAATATTGTAGTTTGTTTCCCCTTTTTACATACCTGTTGACTGTGCACTACTCTTATGTGAGTAGAATATTAGGAGGTCGATGCCATGTGTATAATGTTTATATTAGGACCCTTTCAAAGAATGATTAGACTTTAAGAAAGAAAAATATTAATTGTATAATGACATGAGAAGGTTACTTTTTAGTATAAAATAGATTTAATATATTTTAGAAAAGAAATGGGAATGCAATGACATTATGCATCAACTATATGTAGACTTCAAAATGGCATACAATTTAATTAAGAGGGAGAAGTTAAATACTATCTGGCTAGATAGTCTAACTATCCTGAATAGTTAGTTAGGCTTTTTCAAATGTGTCTAAATGGCACAAAGAGTAGAGTGCATGTAGGCAAACAGTCTACAGATAATTTTGAAATTCACAATGGATTAAAGCAAGATGATCCACTATCTCGTCTACTATTCAATTTTGTACTAGAACATGCCATTAAATCTTTAGAGGATGAAGAAGGCCTATAATTCGATGATATTAATAAGCTGTTAGTTTATGCTGATGAAGTAGTATTTTTAGAAGATAGTGTGGAGAAACTAAGGGCCAACAGCACACTATTGAGGAACACTAAGAAATTGTAGCTGGAAATAACACAAATAAAACTAAATATCTATTCACACGTAGAAATACATTATATAATGGAACTGAAAATTCAATGACAAATAAAGGAAATTTTGAAGAAATGGCTGAATTCAAATACTTAGGAACAATAATTACAAATAGGAATGAAATGCACAAAGAAAATTAAACATAGGCTCAATTCTGGAAATGCGTGCTATTATGCATGATAGGAGCTCTTGTTGTCCTAACTTCCCTCAAAAAAGTTAAACTGAAAAACGTATAAAACTGTTATTCTCCCAGTTTTATGGATGCAAAACATGGACTCTTACTTTAAGGGAGGAGTAAAGATTAAAAGTCTTACAGAATAAAGTTCTTAGGAAAATTTTTGGACCAAGGAGAGATGAACAGACAGGCAAATGGAGGCGACTACACAACAGTGAGTTACATGATCTTTATCAGGAACCTGATGTACTAAGAAAGTTAAGTCTCATAGACTGTGATGGCCAGACATATGGCATGAATGTAGAATGAAAGAGTGGCATTGGAAGCTCCTTGTAGGTAAACCAGGGGGAAAACATCCAGTAGATATGCCAAGAATGAGGTTGGAGTATAACATTAATCATGATTTGAGGGAAGTAAATTATATAGGGGGTGATTGGAAATCATTGGCTCTGGATAAGTATGTATGGAGAGCTTATGTCCACATGGCCATGAATCTATGGATTCTTCAATGCCAGTGAATTAGTTGGTTAGTTAGTTATTTTGACACTTGTGGTGTGTTATGATCCAAAATTTATAGGTTTCATAAAGACATTGTTTATTGGACCCATAATTGATAGAGAGATTATAGTAATAAAAAGTATTATAATTACAAAAAAAATAAACGTTATCTCAGTCAAAACATACATTTATTGTGTCGACGTTTCAATCTCCTGTTGTGAGATTATTTTCAAGACGTGGTTGTTTATAAATTTATTGTACATAGTTGAAAATAATCTCACAACAGGAGATTAAAACGTCAACACAATAAATTTATGTTTTGACTGAGATAATGTTTATTTTTTTGTAATTATAATATTAATTACTCTCAGTGAATAATAATTTTTAAAAAAGTAATACAAAGTACCTTAGGATATTTTATCTTTTCCTTAAATATTTTATGGATATAATTATTAGGGTTTTTAGGCAGTTTATTTAATATAAATGCATATCCGGTTGCCTCGTACCAGGCACGTAACGGCACAAAAAGTTATTCTTGCAAACGCTTCCACATTAAGTGAAAGCGACCTATTTACAAGTATACATACTCTGGGTTTCCTCGCCAAAAGAGATTCGCCGGGGATTGGAGAGATGGCTCTGACCCCCATATGGCCGGTTGCAGCGAGCGTCGATTCCGAGGTCACTACCATGGATGAACATAAGCCGGCATATTTGTTTACACTTATTCATAGAGTAGTATTTGTCTTAGATTTAGATGTGCCTAATAAACTCAGCATATAACTTCATATAAAACTAAAGGAAAATTCTTAGTTGAAATAAACATTGCATCAGCTCACTTTATAAACTGTGTTGATTAATAATGTCTAAATTTTATTATGTTTCACTTTTCTCTTTTTTTAATTTGTTAGATATATATTTTCGTTTTTAGATTTATTTTATTTAGGTGTCTGCCTTTAATGCCTTAGTTTTTGCTATCCTTTACAGAATTATCTAAATTCTGACCTTGATTTAATGTTAAGCCCATCCCATTTATAGTCCTCGGCCACTAAATATATCTTGCTACCACTTAACAGGAGACAGACCTTAATATGGTGGTTTGACTTCATTCTGGTATGTTTATTTACATATAATTTAATTTTCTTACCTTTTGCAATATTCAGAAAGACACTTTCATAAGGTATTTTATTGGCTTTTAAGAAGAGCAGTATTGCCCTAGCAGGCTGCGACATCAAATTATTATAAACTTTCAGCCCCATTTTCTCTCTGAAAAAAAATTAAGCTAAATTCACAACACAAATCACTGTACACTGAAGCTAATTGCAGTTTCTGGTTTTGTAATACTTGCATAAGAACCTTGAATTTGAACAGGGTACATTGTACAAGGTTCAAGCAGATAAAACATTACACAATGTTGATAAGAGTTGAACACTATTATATCACAAAAACTTCTAATGTCAAGAGATTGAATTGGTTATACACACCGCACCTTGTATTTTGTAATAATATGAGGTAAAGCATAAACAATTAATTCAAACTCTTGAGAAATTACCTCATATTACTTCATATTCATATCAATTTTGACAAAATTTCATCTGTATATTATTTTAAAATTATCTTATAACATTTTGTTTTCCAATGCCACCAAGTTGTCTTACAACATTTCTGGCATTCTTTTCTGATACTGGAAGAATTGTTACCCACCTCTGAGGTTGGGGCAGGTGGAAGGTAGAATTACATTACCCTGATGATATGATGGGTGATAAATGGTAACAAAGCACCAAGGGAGTCCTTAAATCTAAACTTAACCCAAATTCCAGGCCATGAGTGACCTCTAAGGAAAAATTCCTGTGATCTAACCAAGAATAGAATTCGAGACCTCATTAAATGTAGTTAGAAGCTCTAATCACAAGACTATGCAGTTGATGCTAATGTTCTCAATCTAAAACAGGCAAACTTTTAAAGATATAAAATAGTTTTTTTTTGCCAAAATAAAAACTTTTTAGAAAATATATATAATATATAAAATATAAAAAATATAACAGCTTTTATTTTGACAAAAACCTATTTTATATGTCTAATATATACATACATGGGTATTATACAAATAGTTTGAGATAGGGAACCAATGGTCTACGAGGTAAAATGTGCAAGTTATGGGGAATCAAAGTAATAAAAAATTGATAAAGATAAATCAACAGGAGAGTAAAGTAGGAGAGAAAATTATACTAGAATAACTTCAGATCTCAGTATTAATTCTGAGATCCTGATTACTAATAATTCATCAACAACGTTTATGAAATAATGGGTTATCAAATTCCTTAAAATGTCGAACTTAGCAGATGATTGCATGCCACTGCACTGGTTACTGTAGAATCGGTGCAGTGAGAGTCTTAACTCAGAGTGAAGCATGCACAATCTGTGTAGTTAACATGTGGCTTAATGGTTAAAGCAATGGATTTAAGATTCAAACATTGATGGTTCAAATCACAGCAGGCCACTTTTATTTTTCCTGCGTATGTACTCTGATATGTTGACACTGAAATTTATTCAGTTTTGCATTGGCAAAATACCCATTTCCATATTGGTTATTACGTTAACACCTGATTAGAAGTTACTTCAGTATCAGTCGCATTACAATAAAGCATCATGGAACAGTTATTCTGAACTTGCTGATATGCATCTGATTTATGGTGCAGCACAAGGTAATGGTGGAAGAGCTGCTGCCCATGTACGCAGAGCGGTATCCGAATAGAAACCATCCTCACTGAACAACCTTTGAGTCTGGTAATAGGTGTTTGCAGGAGAATGGGACACTGAAGGTAAACAGAGTACATGCCGGTGAAAAATGTCGAATAAAATGTTCTTCATAGGGTGAAAGAAGATCTTCTACTAGTACTCATGCTATCGCATGTGTAATGGGCACGAACAATCAAAGTGTATGGAAAGTTCTGCACAAATACCAGCTCTATCCCCTTCATCTGCAAAAAGTACAAGCCTTACAGCCAGTGGACTTCGCCCAACAAGTACAATTTTGTAATTGGACTTTGCTGCAACCACCGCACTTCTTTTCCTCAGTGTTATTCACTGATGAGGCAGTATTTAATGGGTCATTCCATGATAAAAGGGACATTTTGGTCTATTTTTTAACATTGTATATTTGTGTTTATTTTTTTATTGTAAGGTTGTCTACTCTTTGGACTTCCTGTTTCACAATAGCATTTATATGGGAAACCTATTTCTTTGTTGTTCTGACTCGAAGAAGATAGCGGCGTTTCATGCAGATGTTATTACCCTATTTTCAATAACTTCAAGGTAAGTTCTTTTTAAATTTTACAGCAACATAATATATTGGGAGTTTGTAATTTCCTTTCTCATACTTTGATGTATGAAATACAACAAAAAGCACTTATATAGATGTTGATTGGACAGAGTAATATTAAATTTAGAATTTGCATATTAATGTGTAATGTGAGTGACAAAATATGCTATTTTATTAATTAAAAAGCAATAAATGTTGTTCATTTTTATTAAAAATCTGGTATTATTAAAGAGAGGTAAAGAATGTTATTGGGTGAAATTAACAACTTCCTATGAATTTTATTTAATGTGATATATCAAATTATATTAAGGTAATGTGAGTGACAATGAAAAACTTACAATATGGGGTTTTTACACATTTCAGGAGAAGAAAATTTCCTGACTTGTTTTTGGCAATGAAATAAAATTTGACATTATTGGACATTGTTTTCATTCTGTGATTGCCAAAATTCCATCAACCTCTGCTGAGAGAATGAGAAAAATGAGGCAGAAGCTTAAGGAGGAAGCTAATTATGATGAGTATAAAGAACAGCATACAATCAGTGTAAGGAAATATAGAGAAAAGAAGAAAGAAAAATTGAAGAATCATAAGAAGGAAGTCAAGATCTCAATTGAAGAAGAAGAAAAAAGAGAAAACATGTTGCTAGATTTAGGCATCTGAGAATTAGATTTTGGCTGTGAATTCTTTGCACAACATAGTTCCGGCATGTTCTGCTCACTCATCATCTTATCTGGTTGAAATTGTATGCTTGTCAGCAAAAGAAGATTGCTGGGTCATGAAATGCTGATTGCAGGGACAGGTTGTACAATCACTTGCAGGAGAAAGTCTTTAATAATCAAGAGGTCTCCACATTGAATTGTTCATGGCATGTATGGAGAAAAGAAGGACGTTCAGCCAGGGTTCAGGAGGAAGGTAGTGCAGCCGATTTGGCAAAATATATACTTTCCCTGTTGCCCTTTTTCTTGGAACATTATTTTATGAAAAGAGAACAGGCAAAATTCTATAATGAAGAAAGGTTAATGGCTACATCTTCCAACTTCAAACCAAATATTGAAGTCATACAGGTGGACTTCTCTGAAAATTTTACTTGTTCTGCACAAGATGAAATACAAAGTTTTCATTGGGTTCAACCTCAAGTCAGTTTATTTACTGCAGTAGCCTGGTATTCTGGAGAACATCATCCCATAGTCATAGTGTCTGATAACCTATATCATACAAAACACACTGTGATTGCATATACAGACAGGCTACTTGAAGAAATTCCAACTGAAATAAATGAAGTCAGTATTTGGTCAGGTGGAATAAGTTCACAATTTAAAAACGGATATATTGCAGCTAGTCTGAAGGTGCTGAAACAAAAGCATAAACTACAGGTGAAAAAATTGAACTATTTTGCCACTTCACATGGCAAAGGTCCTGTGTACGGCACTGGTGAGGCTGTGAAGAGGCAAGTTAGAACACATGTCTTATCAAGAAAGTCTGAAGTTTTTCAATGCATACATTTTTCTGAAGTAACCAGAAAAGTATCGTCTGTGAATATAATTCTGTAGATAGAGAAAAAAGAAATCAGAAAATGAAGCTGGATAAAGTTTTTGAGGTAGCACCCATCATTGGTGAAATCTCGAAAATCCATGCCATGTCTCTCAAAAATGAATTGGAAACTTATTTTGTATCAAAGCATAGCATGTTGAATAACTTAGAAGTAATTCTAAAGAGAGACCTTTACACAGGATGTCATAACTGCAAAATGTGTGAAAGTGGAGCTGCAAGGAAAATGCTCAATACCGCATTATGCTGCAATTTGTCAGTTTTCAATCGATGCTGACTGTGAAGTAAAGGTGCATTTTTAAAAAGGTGGGAGAATGTAAATCATGATTTACTGTCAACAAGAGAGATGTAGTGTTCGTTAATAAAGATCCCGAGTTGGAGTGAAGGAGTAACAGAATTTATTATAAATTTAAAATGGAAATAAATGCTGCTCAAATTTATTTATATCTACTATCATCTGTTTTATATATATATACACATGTTATTTACTGATTTGTATTACATTTATTTCATGGTAAATAATTGTAAATCAATCACAATTATCAACCATTTTGTCATGTTGTTGATTATGTAATGTGAGTGACAAAATACTGTAATGTGAGTGACAGATAAAATTTGTGTTTATTCATTTCAGATTTACCACAATAAATTAAAACTTTTGCTGTAATAACCTGTGTGTCTCATTAATGTACAGCCAAAAAATTGTTTTTCCAGAACTTTTACAAGAGCAGGGAACTACATTTTTCTGTATAGTGAAATTTATCATGTCTTTTTCCTGTAATGTGAGTGACACGTACATTTTAATTTTTTTTGTCCATTTATTGTAATTCAAAATTCAAAGAAAATATATCAAAATGTAGAGAATTTAATGAAGAATAAACATGTTTTATTGATGTTTTAAATTTACTTAGGACTATAGATTTATAGTAAAATTTAAGGTGGGAAAATAGTCAAATTGTAATGTGAGTGACAGTGGAATGACCCTAATAAGAATGGGCTGGTTCTGAACTCGTGGGGAATTATGAAAATTCTCATCTCATATTTGAGATGCATTACCAGCAGAGATTTTCGGTGAATGTATGGATGGGCATAATTTCTGACCCTATCTTCTTCCCCAGGGATTAAATGGTATTATTTATTAGACTTTTTAGAGTATGTCCTACCTAGATTGCTAGAAGAAGTTCCTCTTCACATCAGGCTTAACATGTGCTTTCAGCACGACGGAGCTCCTCCCCATTTTTGTCGGAATGGGTGAAATAATTTGGATGAAGTGTATCCTGGTCACTGGATATAGGAAGAGGTAGTTTAATTGTAGTGTGGCCACCTCGCTCTCCAGATCTTTGTCCACTTGATTATTTTTGTGGGGACACCGAAAACACTGGTGTATGTGACCTCTATTGATATAGATGAACTGTTAGTTGCACACATAATCGCAGCATGAGATGTCATCCACGAGACACCTTGTATCTTGAACGGGGTACGAGAATCCTTTAGTTGCCAATGTCATCTGTGTTGTGAAAATGGAGGTGGCCAATTTGAACAGTTTCTCTAATGAGTCTGCAGGTGCTTTACTTTTTCCAGTTTACTCAAATGTATTGTTTCTTATTTCCCAACAACATTATGCATGCCATCTGTGCATACACTGTACCTCTTCATGTTATTACTTTTGTGATCACTGCACTATCATTTATCTAAGTACATAAGTATTGTAAAGTTTTTTTCCCCAATGCCCCAGGTTGTCATTTCGACATTTCTGGTGTTCTCTCCTGGCATTGGCTTTATTGTAACCCACTTCTGAAGTTGGGGCTCCTGGAAGGCGGAGTTACATTACCCCGATGATATGATGGATGATAAATGATAATGAAGCGCCAGGAGAGTTCTTAACCTAAACTTAACCTAAATTCCAGACCAAGAGCAACCACAGGAATGATTCCCTTTATGGAGAAATTCCTATGGTTTGACCAGGAATCGGTCCCGTGACCTCATGAACAGTAGTCAGGAACGCTGACCACTAGCCCATGAGAAATTGCACATTTTATTTGGGAAACCTATTGTACTATATAGTATGTGCATTATTATTAGAACATTTCAAACAATTATTGTCTGTACAATATGTAAGTAGATAGTTTTGTAACTCACGTATTGCACTGACATTCCAATACCGTATTCTGTAAAGTAATGAATGAACAATTAAACTAGAAGTAAATCTATGTACGTAACTGATTTACAATATGTACATAATAAAGGAAGAATGGAAAAAAAAAAGGTATACACATACTATATGTAGTTTTGAACATGATGCATCAATCTTACATTTGCATTGGTAGTAAGATACTATAACCACTGAGCTAAAGGCATATACATGTTGCCACTTACAATCTCTGTATCATATTATTTCCATTTTAATTTGAAATAATCAGTGTATCATAACTTGAACATTTTTATTCGTAGACCATTAGTTCATTACCTCAAATTGCTTATATAATACCCCTCTATATGTAATTAAATTTGTATGGTATAATTCATTTACACCCTGTATATATAATCATTTTGTTTTGTTTCCAAAATGCACTAGTGACAGTGAAACATTTCTGTTTGAATTGGGACCCTGGTCAGCTTAAAGATAGAACACTGGTGTATTAAATCAGAGGTCTCGTGTTCAAATCCCAGCTCACATAAAAATTATTCTTTTCAAATATTTTTTTTAACTAGTGACAGCAGTGAAATTTCACCCATTCTAGTGTTTATGGGTTAACATGATATACATGAACTGTTTGATTTTAACTTCCCCTCCTAAGGAAGTTCTTGACTTTTCACCACCTGAAAAATCATTCAACCTTGGGCAAGACAAATATATCTATCAACAATAAGTAAAAACATACATTTTTAAGTATTATCCAAATAATATTGAAATTAATGTAGGGAAGTAAATATTATGAGGTAATAATTAACTAATTAACAAGGTAATAATTAATTAACTAACTAACTAACTGACTTTATTGAACCTGCAGGTTCATGGCCACACGGACATAAGCTCTCCATACATCCCTATCCTGAGCTAATGTTTTCCAATCATCCCCTGTAAAATCTACTTCCCTCAAATTGTGGATGATGTTATCTCCCACCTCATTCTCGGTCTACCAACTGGGTGTTTTCCCTCTGGTTTTCCTAAAAGCAGCTTCCATTACCTCTTTCATCCCCCATACATGCCACATATCCTGCAGTCTATGAGACTTAACTGTTTTTATTATATCAGGCTTCCTATACATTTCATGTAGCTCTCTAGTATGTAGTTTTCTCCATTCACCTGTCTGTTCATTTCTTGTTGACCGAAAAATTTTCCTAAAAACTTTATTCTCAAATACTTGTAATCTTCTTTCCTCCCTTAAAGTAAGAGTCCATGTTTCACATCCGTATAATAGAACTGGGAGAATAACAGTGTTACATATTTTCAGTTCAACATTTTTTGAAAGGAGTTGGGATGACAAGAGTCCCTGTAATGCATAATAGAATTGATAATAAAAAAATTGAGCCTATGTTTAATTTCTTTGTGCATCTCATTTCTATTTGTAATTATTGTCCCTAGATATACTTGAAATCAGCCACTTCTTCAAAATTTCCTTCATTTGCCATTAGTTGTCCATTTCCATTATTTAATGCATTTCTATGTGTGAACATATATTTAGTTTTATTAATGTTTATTTCCAGTCCCAATTTCTTAGTGTTACTCAATAGAGTGTGCATGTTGTCTCTCAGTATCTCCTCATTATCGTTCAAAAATACTGTATCATCAACAGAAACTAACAGCCTATTAATCCATTGAGTTGTAGCCCTTCTTCATTCTCCAAAGTTTTGATGGCATGCTCTAATATAAAATTGAATAGTAGAGGAGAGAGTGCATAAATTACATGCAAGTTATTTCATGAAATGTACACTAATCTGATATACACTAACTTATCCCATCAGAACCCAACAAAATGAAGTCAATTTATTGAAATATGATGTGGAATTAATTCCGAATGTTGGTAACAACAATTTCACTTCCATCTAGTGGAAGTTACATTAAGCATTTGCACATCTCGCGCATGCACACTGCAATTCTATGGAACTTTAAAGGAATTATTACAGATGTAGATAAATATTTAATAATACTGTATAAAAATGTTATAAGTATTGTTGCATAATGTTTAAAATAGTATAAAATGTTAGTAAACATTGAAGAAGTACATAGAGCAATAGCATTACAAGAATATAGTATGGAAAATCAACTGGAAATTAATCTTAAGTTGAGCTCATAGCACAATTTGCATAAATATATAAATATTTAAAAATTGTAGGAATCGTTTAAATTGTTGCAAAATGTTTAAAATAGTATGAAACATTATTACAAATGGTAGAAGTGTGTAGTGTAATAGTGGCATAAGAATGTTGTATGGAAAATCATAGATAGCTGTAATTATTAACCTTTTGAACGCCATGCCCGGCGTGTGCCAGTGAAAGTGTGTGTACAGCGGTACGCCATGCCCGGCAGGCTCCGGTTTTCAATCTTATTATTTTTAAATATTTTTTCCTGAAGTTTTTACTTTAATAAACTAAAATTATTTTTCATTCTGTGTTCGTACATCCTTTCTTAGCAATACTTTGCACATCCCTTACAGAATAACGGTACAGGCTAGTTGTAAATGGATTTTCTAAAGGAGGGTGTATATTCATGTTACAAGGCCTTTTTTTTTTTGCTATGAAATGTTGCAATTTCAGGATTTTCTCTTTATTTATTTTATTTTTAGTTGAAAAGATACCTGGCCAAGGGGTAGGTCGTGCTGTGAAACACAGTGATTCATGTCTCAAAGTTGACGAAAATATAATACGCGAGTTTATTGTGTCAGTTTTTCAGAAGACGAGAGTGACAGTAACAGGTCATCAAATGGTTACTCGTTTGACGAATGTGATAGTAGTCCTGTTTCTAAGAGAATATTATTACAATCTAAGCCAATAAATAGTAAAGTAAGTGATGTAGACCTAAATGAACTGGGTGTGAGTGACAGTGGTGGGCGTGTCGTGCCAGACGAAACACGTGGCATAAAACAGCTGTTTGACTGGAATTGATTCGAACCCAGGACCATAAAAAATGTTCAACAATTTTAATATTATAAGTGTTTAGTGATAATGCCATCAAAATTATTCAATAAGAAAAATGTTTTAGTGATAGTGATAACAAATTCCAATAAAGACGCCATGCTGAATTCGAACCTGGGATCTTTACGAGTGGAAGCAACACCGTCTAACCATCAAATAAATGTATAATAGTGAGTTTAAATTCAATTTAGCATGGCATGTAGATAGTTAATTATACTTTATATACGTTAATATTATATAGTATGGCGTAGTACTTTAAATTTAAAAAAACCTGGCACCCACAGGTTCCAAGAAGAAAGTCCATTTGACCCAGATAATTTGGTGTATAATGATATAAAATTGTGTGCTATATATATATATATGCAAAATGATTCATGGCATATGACATAGGCTATAGCATCAAATACTGGGTGTTGACTATTTGTACCTGTCAAGTTGGCAATAGGTATATTTTGTTTTGTAAAGTTTTTGTAAAGCGGTATGACGAACCTCCGGTTGCCATGTTGTATAGTTAGTCTTAGAATAAACGTGAACAAGAGTAGTCATGTTTGTATAATCTCCGGGTCGAGGCTCGATATCTCCTCGTAAGATAGGATCGTTTATGATCACATCTCAGGTCCACACGGGGGCCTTAAGTATATAGTTGGTTTGCTTAGTGAAATAGTATAGCGACCACTATATTAAGGAAGTTTGTATAACTTCAAATCATGCCACGTGCTGCAACGCAAACTCTTGTAAGTGCTCTTTAAATATACCACGGTTCCATGGTCCTTATGGTCCCGATCTACATCGTGTGCATAAGAAGTTCGTCTACCAGCTCATATTCACCACATGTAATGAAATTGTAAGTACTATTAATAAAATCAGTGTTATCCGAAAAATTCTTAGTTATTTATACAGTCCACTAGCTTCAGGTCCGTTTAAGTGCTTGGATAGCCGAAATCTAACTTGATTAGAAACTACCAACTGCGTCTCGGCAGTTGAGTGCACCAAGCAAGATATGTTGTGTGCATCGGCATAATATACCAAGAAACACTGGGCTTAGTTCCGTTAATATTTTTTAAGTTTGAAGATGTTTTATGTATATTTTTATTTTAGTGAGCAGCTGTTTTTTTTTTCAAATTGCTAATTGAAACTAACTGAACGTGTACTGATGATGGATGGTGATCAGCCAGTGTAATAAAATGTTTTTGAATTACTTTATTTATGTATTGATAAAATGTTAATATTATTAATTTATTGACTTGTTTTAATATTTTATATTTAATTTGGAATGCAATCTCCCCTATTTGTATCCAGTGGGCCAATCAGAGCGCAGGATAGGCTTTAATGTTGCCTTGGATACTGTGTTGGCGGGTGATTAACCCGCATTGAAGGGTCTTTTAATCCCAGTGGAATGATGACTTAGAAGAATTTTTACAATTTTAGACGTAGAAAAAATCTGCAGACCTGTGTGAGCATGCTTTACCAAGGCCTTGGATCTTGTACTGGTGAATGATGAGTCCGCACTGAGGGGTCTCTCATTCCCGGTGGAATGTAGGGACTTAGATTTTTTTTGTATTGATTTTTATAACTTAGTAAAAATCTGCTGGCCTGTGGGATCGTATAAAAGCATGTTTAGGAATTTATCACAAAGGATAGTTATATCAACTTCACAGATAGTCCTGCCTTTTTTGGAGCAAGTTCATAACCACTGCGCATGTGCACTACTATTATGGAGGACTTACAAAAATTCATGGTCAGCCTTAAAGTGCAGGGGTCTAATATTTGTCGCTCATGATTTTCCATATAACATTATGCCACTTCTGCACTAAACACTTTTACCATTTGTAGTAATGTTTTATACTATTTTAAGCATTTTGCAAAGATTCTGTAAAACTTGCTTTAAGATTTGTAAATATTTATATAATTATGCAAATATAGTGAATGAAGTTCTACAGAATTGCAGTGCACATGCATGAACGTGCAAATGCTTAATGCAACTTCTGCTAGATTGAGGTGGAATCGCTGCCATAAACATTTGCAATTAATTCCAAACCATATTTCAAGAAATTAACTTCATTTTGTTAGTTTTGAATTGGACAAGTTAATGTAAACAAGATTACATGTAACTTAATAATAATATGCAGGTTAGGAAGAGGGAAGAGTTGGTATATGTCAATTTATTGTAAACATTTGGGAATTTATTGCGAAAGTTGATTGACACTGATTTGACTGCATTCTTGCGGAAGCTACATTAAGCATTCGAGTAACTCTCACATGCGAAAGTAGTACGAAATAACATGTTAATTATAAAACTTTTACCTGGTAAGTCAGTCGTCCTCGACTAAACTATTAAACTTCTACAAGTTACTCTAATATGATTCTTAATGAGAGCTCGGCTATTAAATTATAATTAACATCTTATTACATAACCTCAACGGTGCTTTAATATAAATTTCAAGTGTTGATAGTACGAAATGTTAACAAATAGTAAAAGTATGTAGTACAACAGTGGCATAAGAATGTATTATACAGAACGTCCTAATCTAAAAATTGAACACTATATTTTAAAACCTTTTCTAATTACACTTTTATTTTAATTTCATACAGATGAAGAAACGAACCTCAATGACGTGACAACTACTTTTCAGCGTTCAACCATCTTGTTTTAACCATAGAGAAACTTCTGTGTTTTTAACAATTAACTCTCATAGAGAACGATTATCTTTGGTCTAATCTCCAATGCAACCAGCGTGAATACTTCGGTTCTCTATGGTAAATACCGTACAGTATATCACTTGCTTACTTACTTGCACTATCGAACCCGTAGGTTCATGGCCACGCGGACATAAGCTCTCCATACATCCCTATCCTGAGCTAATGCTTTCCAATCATTCCCTGTATAATCTACTTCCCTCAAATCATAGTTAATGTTATTCTCCCACCTCATTCTTGGTCTACCAACTGGGTGTTTTCCCTCTGGATTTCCTACAAGAAGCTTCCATGCAAGTCTTTCATTCCCCATATGTGCAACATGTCCTGCCCATCACAGTCTACGAGACTTAACCATTCTTATTATATCTGGCTTGCTATAAAGACCATGTAATTCATTGTTATGAAGTCTTCTCCATTCACCTGTCTGTTCATCTCTCTTTGGTCCAAAAATTTTCCTAAGTACTTTATTCTCAAATACCTGTAATCTCCTTTCCTACCTTAAAGTAAGAGTCCATGTTTTGTATCCATATAATATAACTGGTAGAATAATAGTTTTATATATTTTCAGTTTAACGTTTTTTGAAAGGAGTTGGGACATCAAGAGTCTCTGCGAAGCATAATAGCACACATTTCCAGAATTGCGTCTATGTTTAATTTCTTTGTGCATCTCATTCCTATTTGTGATTATTGTTCCTAGGTATTTGAATTCAGTCACTTCCTCAAAATTTCCCTCATTTGTCATTAGCTGTCCATTTCCATTATATAATTATTTTTACGTGTGACCATATAGTTTTGATATTTACTTCCAGTCCTAATTTCTTAGTGTTACTCAATAGTGTGTGCGTGTTGTCCTTTAGTATCTCCTCGCTATCGGCCAATAGTACTACATCATCAGCATAAATTAACAGCTTATTAATACCATTGAGTTGTAAGCCTTTCTCATTCTCCAAAGATTTAATGGCATGCTCTAGTACAAAATTAAATAGTAGAGGAGATAGTGCATTATATCACACATATATTAATAATAATATGTAACAATTTAACATCAGGGCTGGAATTTTACTGCTCTAAAATTGCGAACCAAATCTGATATTATCAATTTACTTCTTCTAATTTATTCTTAACCCCTCAACGTGGGTAGATTTAAATGGCCCGTCATAACCAGATGCGGGAGGAATTTTGACTGGGGTTTAAATCCGGCCATCCAATGCGAGTATTCAAGTAACACATTTAAAAGGATCCTGCGTAATTTAAATTATTTCAGACTCCCTCTCGGTGTATACTTAATATAACATTTAATAAATTATAAATATTATAATACTCACATAACATCTCTTCAGGTGTAGACTAACAATGGTTTTTATTCCACAGTTGTAAAAATAATAAAAACAACACAGTTCACATATATAATTAAAACAGTGAATTACACAACAAATTCTTTGAAAGATTCAGAGAACCGGCACACTACCTAACAACACAATGCAATATTTATTACACAAGAGAAAGGTCTTCCGGAAAAAAAACTCAGAGCTGAAGGGGGCTTTAGAAATTTAGTTTAGTGTGATAAATTTTAAAGCAATTTTCGAGGTATAAACCAGCTTGGCAGTTGGGACACCAATAAGTGGATTCTTTTCTCTTTCCATGTTTATTACAAACAACACACCTCTTTTGTGGTTTAGACTTCTTCCCTGTTGGGGGAATCTTCTCCAAAAAATATCTTTCTAACAATCTGGGTACATTATTATCATTTGTGTGCCTTCCAGGATCTTTTCTTTCTATACATGAACCATGTTGTGCTAAGAGATATTCAACTAAATCGATTCTAAATTTAAAATTGTCTTTCATTTCATTTCCAATGTTTTGCTTGAATATAATACTTGCATTTAGTATACATATGTTTAAAAGTCTTTTAAATATTTTCATAGACAATTTATTCATTTTTTTTCTCTCAATCAGGTAACCTTGTAGTAATTGATCTTTCAAATCCATGCCTCCCATGAAGTAATTGTAGTCGCATATCATCACCAGTTTCACCTTATCGTGCTCTCTTCTTGTTTTCACAATTTTGATTTTGTCACTATGGTATGTAGATAACATTGTCACATTCTTTTTGTCACTCCACTTCATAACTGTAACTGGACCTGAATGTTGTGTAATAAGTTCACCCTTTTTCAATTTTTTCTCCTTTACTGTCTTCGGCACGTGTTTCCTATTTAGTCGAAGAGTCCCAACACAGTCAGTTTTAAAATATTTTAATTTCATTGCCAATGACGGAGAATTATAAGAGTCTTCCATCCACAGTATATACCCTTTTCTTAGTAACAGTTCCATAAGTTGAAATACAATAGCCATAGTTTTATTTGCAACACCTGACATCAAACTAGAATCCAATATTGTGTCCTTGCCTGTATAAACAATGAATGACCACAAATAGCCAGCAGTCGATTCACAGAGTTTAAAAGTTTTAATTCCGAATTTTGATGATTTTAGCAGTAGATATTAAATGAACGCTAGACGTCCTTTCCATAATGTAAGGGATTCGTCGATTGAAATATTTTGTTCTGGTATGTACATTGTTTCAAATTTATTGTTGAGGTACTGTACTAAAGGATAAATCGGAAATATCTTTTTTGGGCCGTCATAGATAATGAATTTTATGTCATTGTCGTTAAAATGAAGAAATTTGCAAATAGATTCAAATCTCTCCAAGGACATAACTGAACCAAACATGGGCGTGGCTATTGTCGAATTTCGTGAAAAATAAATAAGAGCAAAAAGTAGGTTTCTGTACTATTCTCATCAACATAAATAGTGCTAAAGTAACATACATTTCATCAAGTGTCACAGGGGTCCATTCTCTCACTCTGGATCGAAATGAGAAAAGCATACCCCGAGATTTCATATACTGATCTGCATAACGGTTAGTCTCTGTAACAATCATGCTGACAAGTTCAAGAGTGAAGAAAAGTTTGAATGCTTCTACCACACTAGTAACATTTCTTGCAACACTTTGTTGTCCGAACACATTAGTGAATGTTTCACGTTTTGGGACATAATTACACATGGATTCCCATGTAAATATTTCAATCCCTTCTGCCTGACCTGCTATAGTATTTTTAATCTGAATCCCATTCCAAATCGGATTGTACTTCCGCTTCTGCCATTGCTACGTCACTTAGTTCAGATGTATCATCAGAATCAAAAACACTTTCTTCTGAATCACTAAAACGAGAATTTAAAAGATTCTCAATCTTGGAACTCGATAAACTTTTCGCCATTTCCTTAGAAAATGCTAATCAAGATCACCAAGAACTAAACACAGAATGAAACATGGATTTTCTTTCTTCGAAAAAAATAAAAATTAATAAAGGTCTACTAACCATTTAATGGTCAATATAACATTCCGGGTTGTTCTTGGACTTTACAGTTGACAAGAGGGCATAACACAAAAATCTTTTATGAAGTTATAAATGTAAGAAAGTGTCAGGAGACACAAGAATAACTATAAAACTAAAATTGTTTTAAAATGTTCCTTAATGACATCAACGAATAAGATACACACTAATAAAAACATTGAAGTCTCTATATCATAATTCTATAAATGGGAAATAGTTAACGTAAAAAATAAGATAATAATAACAGTTTATAGCAGTGCGTGCAGATTGCGTACATGTCACGTCCTTCCGCATTTGGTGAAGAATTCACCCCGCGTACACCTCACGTCATTCCACGCTGACGGGTTAATGAGATAATTTATGAATAAAAAAATCTTCCCACCTACAGGCCACCCTAAAGCACAGGTCCTTTAAATTAATAAATAATAATATATAACAATGAAAATTTTACCGCTCTGAAATTGCGAGCTAAATCTGGTATAATAAATTTATTTTCCTTTATTGGTAATGAGATTTAAGAGAAAAAAAATTCCTACTTGCATCCCACCCTCAAACATTATTTGTTAAGATATTATTAATAACGAAATATTGTGGCAGAATTTTTACTGCTTTAAAATTGCAAGTATGGCATATTTTTTATAGCTCTAAAATTTAGAACCAAATCTGACATTGTGAATCTTGGCCAGGGATTCTTTTGATCTATGTCTTGGCATCTTATGATTTGGCTGTCTTATGAAGATGGATGAAGCAAACTGTAATGTGGTGATCAGTGAATTAAAACTAGAAAATGAACATATAAACACATATCAAGTTAAATATTTTGATTATGTAATTTGCAAAGTTAAATTCAACCTTAAAGATAATCTAAAGAGACGTGCTTAAAACTCATTCTTTGGAGAGAAAAATCTTTACATGTGTCTTGTAGTTTTTCAACTAATTGTAAAGATAATTTTGAAAATCACCAGGCTAAGCATATTGCTTTAGAACATCGTGATGAAATTCAAATGGTCAGTTAAACAAATCTCGTTTCTCTTGCACTAACTGTGATTTTCAATGTACCAAATATAATGAACTACTGGCTCATTATGCAACCCATAACTTTGATATTAAATCAGAGAACCATAGATTTTTGAACAAAGAAAGCTTTTCTCAATGGAAAAAAATGAAGAAAGCTGTTGTTTTAATAAATATATCAATATACTGCAACAAAAACTAATAATAGTAAAAAACAGAGATTTTATATTGTCATCTTAGTCCACCGCTGTGGTCTCAGGGTAGCGTGCTGCCTTGTCACGCAGCGGGCCCGGGTTCGATCCCCGGTCGGGACAGTTTTTCTGGGTGAGGTTTTTCCTCACCTGTAAGACAAATGTCAGGAAAACTTAAAGGCCCAAACGGTCCCCGAAATTATATGGCCATCACAATCATCATCATTCATATTCATCTTAGGTTAAGCTTAGGATTAGATACTCTCCTGGTGCACCATTATCATCAACACCACCCATCATATCATCGGGGCAACGTAACCCCGCCTTCCAGGCGCCCCAACCTCAGAAGTGGGTTACAAGTACGACATGCCAGGAGAGAAACCAGGAATGTCGAAAGACAAACCTGGGGCATTTGAAAAAAAATATATTGTCATCGTAATGGTATTTATAAAGCAAGGGGAAAAGGTGAAAGAAGTTTGAAGATCCAAGGATAAAAAAGATTGGAAAAACTTACCCATCGCTTATGATGGTGTCTACTTTTGAAAATGGAAAAGTTTCAGTTGAGTATATTGTAACTCATGTAGGTCATGAACCTGAATTGTGCCACTTGAATTTGACAATACAGGAACAACCATTCTAGTAAGTAAGATATCTATGAGAATACCTTTTAAAGAAATTTTAGATGAAGTAAGGAATTTTGTGAATATTGAAACAGGACTGAAAAGGTATGACACGAAAGGATCTAAACAACACTAAAAGATGTTTTAACTTGACTTCTTTTCGAGGTATTAGACATCTGAATGGTGCCATTAGTATTGAATCTATTGTAACACTGGTCAACATGATTTTTGTATCATGAGTACCAATAGTTGTACTTAATGCAGTTTTTTTATCGTGTTTTCAAATAAGTATTTGGAATTTCTCATTCACCCACAGTTTTTTTATTTAGATTTCAGCTATGGAAAAGAGATATCAAGGCAAATGGAATCCTAATATGCTGGCCGATTATTGTTGGACCATCAAGAGGGATGCTTCACAGGCAAAATATAGCAGAAAATTGTCATTTCTTACTTTCTAGGTGAGTCCGAATGTTCGAATATTGTATTGTTACGAATGTAGAAAATATTAAAGCGTTTAAAATTATAATAAATGCCTGTCTCTCAGAAATCTTGCATGATGGAGAAAAACCGATATCATATTTGAATTCAGGAGAAAAAAATACTATCAGAATCATATTTTTCTTTCTGAGACAAAAAAAAAAGTTTCTTTTTTGTTGCTCAGTGAATTTAGAGGCTTTTCCAAAAGGGCTTAAATGGGATTTGCGAGATATTCTTTGGAGCACATGGTAGCGTGGTGATATTTACTGGATAAGGCTGGAGAATGTCTAAGGGTAGTTGTAGGCATATGGAAATAAATAATTAAATCTTAAATACTATATTTTCAACTGTTTAGCAAATTAGTACAAAATCGATTAACCTAAAACTTACTCTAATCTATGCGGTGTCCTAAAAACAGAACGAGAGAGAGAGAGAGATAGCAAGAAGACTTTGGTGGGAACCAAGCCCATTACGACCTAACCTTAAGGATATCATTATTCTCAATTAACTTAGTTCTAATCCATAATTTTAAAGTATAAAAATCCTTGAAGATTGAACTATTTAACTCATTTTAAAGTATAAAAACTTTTTAAGAAAATTGGTGTAGGCTTACCTCATGATGAACTTCAGAGTGGAAACAACTCAGTATCCAAAGTGTCTGGTATTTTTATATTATCCATAGTCAAGCTTTCTCTCTGTCTCTCTTTCTGTATGTCACAAGCTATATATAGCTAGCTATTATTAGAAATATACTGTTAGATTCCTACATAACTTGCCCTCAAATATCATCATTCATATTTCCTGTCTCTCCATATTTCAACATCTGTTTTAATATGAATTACCCAAATAAAATATATATTTCTTAAGTTATGTAGATAGGAAATAACACTATGAGGTTTTTTAATATTGTTTATTTTTTATTATTTCACTCACCTCATACTTCATAATTCCTAGCAGACCCAGGGTTTCTTCACATCATTTGTGACATTCTCAATGCTGTGTCACGTTCACAACTGACGTCCAATGGCCTAATCCAGGCTTCCTTCCCATCCAAGCAAGGATTTATGCTCAATGGTTAAGAGCATCAGCACGGAAAGCTTAAGGTTCGGGGTTCGATTCCCGGTTCAGGCATAAATTTTTTCTCTTTACCATTTGATTACAATAATTTAGTAGTGTACTTTAATATACTTATTTCAATCATAGTAACAGCTTTAGCTTCTTAATATTAATTTAATACCTAATTTAGCTTGGTTAAGTACTTCCATAAGAGAGCATCCTTGTGGATGTACAGATATAGACATCATCATGATGAACAAATCCATTTTAGGCCATGGTAGAGATATATCTGTACAGATATAGACATATGACACAATTATCTGAATTGTTCAATAAATTAAAATTTTCACTGAAATTAATAAGTTCAAAAGTGGTATGTTTCCTCACTCATCAAGACAAACCTGGGTTGGAATTTCATTACCAGGAACATTTCATCATATTCACCATTTCAGAGTGTTATTAAAATAATGAATTAAAAATATGCAAAGAATGAAATAAAAATGCCAATTTATTGAAAATTGTATTATATTTTCGTATGTTTTTGAATGAAAATTTTAAGAATATTTGTGTTAAAATTGCATTTAGTATTTTTGTGGTCAGCTTTTATAGCAGTAGAAATATTTTATCTTCATATAATTAAAAGGACCAAACTGTAATGTCTTTAAAAATTGTAATTATTCTTTTCTCAAAATTACATTATGCTTAGGCCTGGTATTTTAAAAAGATATCACCAACTTTCACAAATGTTTAAATCACAGTTCATTTGTTTTTATTGTTGCATATTGTGTTATTTTTCTCCATATTTTTCAATAGATGTAAATGCAAAATAAGTATCATAGCAAGATGTGAAAATAGGTTATTACCATATATGATTCTATAGTGCTACTTCGTACTGTATATTAATTAACAGATACCTGTGCCCTAAAAGGAAAAAAAAAAAAAATGACATTACCTTTAAAGGTTTATACTGACATGCTATCTCAACCTTGTAGAGCTGTGATGTTATTTATTTTAGCTAATAAAATACCATGTGAAGACAGGAGAGTCAATTTGGCAGTAGGTAAAGAATATTTATAATCTTTTTCTTATGTGCTTGATCTTTAGGCTGATTATCCACTAATATGGCTATGCTGTAGACCAGATTGTGGTAATAAATTATGTAAGCTATGTTTATAAAGTAGATTTAACATTTAAAATATGGTCAGAGTAATATTTAAAAATCTCACTTCACAAATCTTGTGTTTTTCCACGATACCAATTTCAAATGGAATCCATCCATCCATCCTCAGTCAAATCTCTGGCTGATGAAATCCTTCTTCCGTCAACATCTTTTGAGCTGCCATCTGTGGATGAGTTTATAAACTTTGAGATTAGATTTTGTTTATTAGGAATTACAGAATGAACAGACAAATGTTTTAATTAATTCCACTTTTGACATATAATATTTGAGTTTTACTTCAAGTTTACACACAGTAGTCTTAAATTTAAAGGTTAACCAACATATTACACACTAACCTTATATTTGTAATTTTTGTTTAGTGTTAGGTCTCATTTTGGTTTAGTTCTATGTGGGGTATGTAGTACAAATTGTTAAAACAAGGCAGTTTTGTTCAATACTTCAATGGATAGATTTTGAAATTGAAAGCAGCATAAATAGCTGGTAACCTGGATCCATGTTTTGGAATGCCAAGCAATCACATCTAAGGACCAAGGGGTATGCGATAGAGAGTAACATCTCTTTAGAAACAAAACCTGGCTAATTTATTCATGGGTAGTTTTGAACAGAAAATAACAAGGGGACACCCATTAATTTTCAAATTTTGGTGCAGATATGTTGACAATATAATAGCTATTGTCTATTGTAAAGCATAAACAAATGAAGATGCCTTAAAACTCCTGAACCTTCAGAGCAAAACTGTAAAATTCACAATGGAAACTGAAACTGACAGATAAATTTCATTTTTGGATCTAAACCTAACTAGAAGCGAAAAAAACAAAATAGAATTTGGAATATACAGAAAGAACACACATAAAGATGACTACATTAAGGCATCAGAATTCAACCATTTAACTCACAAAGAAGCTGTATTCAATAGTCTAACACACAGATTGGTGAATGTACCCCTGAACTGAGAAAAATATGAAGAAGAAAACGAATACATAATTAAAGTAGCAATAGAAAATAGTTATGAAGAAAACATGGTACACAAGAAAATAAATACATTTAAAAGGCAAAAACTAATCATAAGTAATGCCACGAGTGATTTCCAAATTATCGATAAATTCACGACTCACGAAGTGAGGAGTGAATTTATCTAGAGAATTTGGAAATCAAGAGTGGCATTTGTTAGGACTATTTAACGAATAAAATTAAGCTGTTTACTCACAAATCATTATTTAACTATAGTTATTTTAAAATATTTATATATTTAATGTAAACGGCGATGTTTGAAAACAAATGAGAAACGATAGGTACGCTTCTACTGCTTCTTTTGTTTATCACTGCAACCAGATCATACTATTTATTGCCAAAGGAATGCAATATTGTAAGGAGGAGCTTTCTTTAATATGGTAATTATAACACTGATAAATATTTGGTGAAACACGACTCTGATTGGTTGTAAAACAGAAATCATTGAAACGTGATTGGTCATTGACTCCCATTTGGGGCATGAGTTAAATAGTCAATGAAACACACTTAAAAAATAAACAGAAGAGAACATAAGATTAAAAAAAATTCACTTACCATCCTTTAAAACACCACAAGTTCCAGAAAATTTTCAATAAATTTAACATTCGTTTGGCCCCAAAGAATGAATACAGCCTAAACAAGATAATTAAAACCAACAAAAATGAAAAAAATTGGAGAAGAATACAAATCAGGAATATATCAGATCAAATGTAAGGATTGCGACAAACTCTATATAGGAAAAACAAAAAGAAATTTAAAAACCAGATTGAAAGAACACCTTAAAAATGTAAAAAAGGGTGAAGTGGACAAGTCAGCTGTAGCAGCCCATGATTGGTCTAAAAAGCATTTAATCGATACAGAAGTTAGCCTAATCAAACACACAGATAAACAAAAAGAACTCACAGACTGGGAAAAAATCCACATTCAAAAAAAACAATTAAGATAAGCTCATGAATTTCGAAACTCCCGCAAATTTTGACCTGATCCGCCAAGAAACGACATAACACCAGTCGACCAGAGGCTACTGATGATGGAGATAAGCTCCGAAACTGCTGTATAGAAGAAAAAGGATATAAGGTGAGGTAATAAAAAACATTAATTTAATTCTTAAATTAAACCTCATAGTATTCTTTCCCTGTGAAAGTTAAATAAATGAGCTTGTTTGTTTCATAACAATAGAGTAAATTTCACATAAGGTTATCCATGTACTGTAATTATCTATATGTTCTGTTGATTCATATACTGTAAATTTAGTCCTTATTCATTTGGATAATTGTTTTTACTTTTCTTTTTGTTTTTCAGGAGAACATTTAACAGCTGAATTTTCTAAACTAAATCCCTTTCACAAAGTTCCAGTAATTGACGATAATGGTTTTATTGTGAAAGAAAGGTATGTATTTTTTCACTAAATTAGTAACTGACAGATTAGTGTCATTTGATCTGGTTTCATTCTTTCCCAGCGTCCCTAGAGAAACCATTATTGAAATTTGGAAGAATGGTTAAACAAAAACAAATTAGAAAAAGAAAACATAAAGGAATATATAATTCTAACCAAATTATGCATTAAACAAATGTTTTTTACATATAACGGAAAATTTTACAAACAAAATTCTGGATTTTCTATCGGAAACCCTCTATCATCCTTTTTGGCCAATTTATTTATGGGAAGTTTTGAGCAGAAAATAATAAATTTTGATTTTCAAATTTTGGAGTAGATATGTTGACGATGTAATCACTATTGTGAGTCACAAACAAATAGAGGATGCTTTAAAGCTTTTGAACATTTAGAGTGGAACTATAAAATTTACCATGGAAACTGAAATTGAAAGACAAATACCATTTTTAGATCTTAATTTAACAAGAAATCGAGAAAAACAGGATAGAATTTGGAACATACAGAAAGAATACACATATAGATAACTGTATTAAAGCTTGGGATTCAACCATTTTGCTCACAAAGAGACAGTGTACAATAGTTTGACTCATAGATTGGTAAATATACCTACCTATGAGCAAAGAAAATTATGAAAAAGAAAAGGAATACATAATTAATGTTGCAACAGATAACAGTTATGAAGAATATATGGTATACAAGAAACTAAATAAATTGAAAAGACAAAAATTAATTAATGAAAGCACACTTACAAGGTCGAGGGTTCACCTGGTGGGGTCAGGATTTTTAAACTGACCCAAACTCTATGGCGGCACTATGGCCCTGAGGCCGACTCAGCCTCTGACAGAAATGAGCACCAGACACTTGTTCTGGGGGTAAAGGCGGCCGTCACGTAGGGCTGACAACCCAGCTGACATCAAGTGCCGATTGTCCAGAAAAAGTGGGAGCCTTAACCTCCTACTACTCCAAGGGCCTCTTGAGGCCTGTAGTAGGATTACTTTACCAAGTACACACCTGAGGCTTCTGGTTCTATGTCAAAAAGTAGATGATATGCTCAAGAAAATCGAACAAATGTAGTTACTCTGTCAATGAATGAAACGCAACTGAGTGGTTTCTCCATATGTCATAGTTCCGAGAACTTTAAATGCTTACTCATTCTTTTGTGTTGTGCAAATAAGAGAAAAAACATTGAAACAAAGGACTAATTATCGTAGATCATGCTCAAGATATTATTTACCAGTTACAGAAAAAATGAAAATCCTTTTTTTGTCGTCGTAAAATAGGATTTCATCCTTACGTGAGGTGGGGACTACTTCAGGGAATTTATTTTAAATTTTAAATTATAGCTCATAGTAATATTTCATATAATAGTTCAATCCTATAATGTTCAGTATAGGATGACATCGGATCTTAATTAGGAATTGGATGAAACTATACTATTAAGATCTAATACAATAATCTGTAGTTTCAAAATCAATCTTTCAAGGAGTTACTCATTATTCTCTAGAAATTTTATGGATTCTGTGGAAGATACATTTTTAAATTATGGTTGAATAGTTCAGTTCCATTCAATCACTAGGGTGCTTAAAATCATCACATACCATTCCATATTATTTCATTTTAATACTAGATTGTGATGATATAAAATATAAATGACTTTAAAACTGACAGTTGAAGTTCTCTGTCACAAATTGTTGCTGCAAGCCCTCTACAATCAATTACATTTCTTTGGTTTTATTCATTCACATTCTGTATATTCAATAGGTCTGAAACATTCTATACATGAAGTTCTGAAGAAAACAATTCCAATATTTATAAAGGAGACATGTAACAAAAGAAGAAAAACATATTTCAATAAACGTGAAAATATATATATTACTGGTTTTAACGATGTTATACATTTTTCCAGCACCAATGATTTGTCTTCAATTTCACTTTATAATTTTTCTCCATTTGTCTCTATTATAACACATTTCTTCCTCTTATTTCCCAGTCCTTCAAAGTTTTCTCTAATCCCTTGGATACACGTGAGATTTGGTCGTCCTTTCCTTCTCGTTCCTGATGATGTGTATTCCATTATTTTCTTCGGTAATCTTTCATCCTCCATTCGCCTAATATGCCCGTACCATTTTAGTTGCTTTTCTTGGATAAATTCTAAAATTGAGTTTTGTACATTCATGTTCTTTTTTTATAACCTCATTTCTAATTTTCTCTCTCCTTGAATATCCTAGCAGATCTTCTCCAATAGTCCATTTCTGCTACCATTAATTTTCTTTTCATCTGATAATTTGTAGTCCAAACCTCTGAACCATAAGTCATAATACTTCTATTGTTTTAAAAAATTTAACTTTAGTTTCTTTTTTAATATGTTATTCTATAATATTCCATTCAGGACAGATATTACATATTTTCCTGAGTTTATATTTGATCTTATTTTCTTTTTCTGCTTCCCATCCTGAACATGAATATTAAAAATTAATATCTTCTGAGTTGTGATTTATTGTTAACCATCATTATCCATTGTGTCACAGGTTAAAGTTCGCATACATTTTTGATAAATCATATTGTTTTCATCATTTATGAGTACCTCTAAACATAAAAGAATCTAAAGGTTTGTTTCACTATTTTTTGTCAAAATGCTGACATAAGATATGTTGGTCTTAAAATACAAAATACCACAACTCGGTAGATATTAATTTTAGGATTGATGTTTTATACATTCTTTTCTTGTTTTATTGCATACATATATTTAATTAATAAGTCTACATTCAATTTACTTAATAACATATTTCCTCCAGTGTGGCTATACTTCGCTACTTGAGTTATGAAAAAAATGTACCAGACCACTGGTATCCCAAAGACAGAAAACAACAAGCTAAAATAGATGAATATTTAGAATGGCAACATCTTGATACAAGACTTAATTGCTCTATGTATTTTATTGTTAAGGTAAGTTATAGTGATTGCATAATTCAAAAGTTAATAATGTAAACACATTCAGTCAATTGCAAAAACAATGTCTGAATTATGAATTAAGTTTTAAAATGTTGGAGATTTTTGAAATGATACCCTAGCATAATTTTAAAAATGGACAAATTACTGTTGTAGAATGTAACTTACAACCTGATTTATATATATATATATATATATATATATATATATACACAGAAGGTGAATCCAAAATCTACCAACAAACTTTCACAAGCTGATGTTTTTATTATTAATTTAACAGATCTCATTGAAGGATAAATTAAATTTAAAGAGAACAATTTTCGCCCAGACCGGGATCTGAACTCGGGACATTTGGTTTACCATACCAATGCTCTTCCAACTGAGCTACCGGGGCAAGTTCCAATTTAGACGCAAATATTTCTCTTATATACGTTGTAATTTCCACAGCTTCAAGCATTTGGTGCGCGGGAATTACAACATATGTAAGAGAAAAATTTGCATCTAGTTTGGAACTTGTCCCGTTAGCTCAGTTGAAAGAGTAAAGATCCCAGTCTGGGCAAAAAATTTTCTCTTCAAGTTTAATTTCACAAGCTGTTCAGGGATGTTTTATGATGTTCTGAAGTAAGGAACTCATGATCTCTGGTTGCTCATTACTGAGTAATTTCATTGTTTTTGTTTTGAACTGACCCGCCTTTGTATCTGTTTACTCAGAATTATGTGGTTTCAGCATGATGGGATGATAGCACATTTAGCAGTGACTGATAGGGAATACCTTGATGAACAGTTCAGGCAAAGATGGATTGGTCATGGTAGTCCTGTTCCATGGCCAGCAAGGTCCCAGATCTCACATCTATGGACTTTTCTTTTAGGATCACATGAAGAACCTGGTCTATGTGACTCCTGTCAAACATTGCATCCCTAAATTCAACTTGCTGAGGAATTTACTTAGTTTACGCAGTTTCTGCATATTGGACTTTTTTGATTCTGAGCTATTTTTTATCCCTCTCCACAGACAACTTCCCTAAAATAAACATATCTTATGCTTATTTAACTTTCACAGGGAAAAAAACACTATGAGGTCTAATTTAAGAATTATATTAATGTTTTTATTACCTCACCTCATATCCTTTTTCTTCTAGACTGCAGTTTCGGAGCTTATCTCCATCATCAGTAGCCTCTCGTCGATCGGTATTATGTCATTTCTTGGTGGTTTTCTTCTTCCTTCTATCGGTGGAGCAATGAATCTCTGGATCAAGTCAAAATTTGCGGGAGTTTCGAAATTCATGAGTTTATCTTTCTTGTTTTTTTTGGATGTGGATTTTTTCCCAGACTGTGAGTTCTTTCTGTTTATCTGTGTGTTTGATTAGGCTAGCTTTTGTATCGATTAAATGTTTTTCAGATCAAGCATAGGCTGCTACAGCTGACTTGCCCACTTCACTCTTTTTTACATTTCTAAGATGTTCTTTCAATCTAGTTTTTAAATTTCTTTTTGTTTTTCCTATATAGATTTTGTCACAATCCTTACTTTGATCTGATATATTCCTGATTTGTTTTCTTCTTCAAATGAAAACAAATTGAAGAAGAAAACAAATCAGGAATATATCAGATTGCTTATCTAAACAAGATAATTAAAACCAACAAAAATGAAAAAAATTGAAGAAGAAAACAAATCAGGAATATATCAGATCAAATGTAAGGATTGTGACAAAATCTATATAGGAAAAACAAAAAGAAATTTAAAAACTAGATTGAAAGATCATCTTAGAAATGCCAAAAAAAGGGTGAAGTAGACAAGTCAGCTGTAGCAGCCCATGCTTGGTCTGAAAAACATTTAATCAATACAAAAGCTAGCCTAATCAAACACACAGATAAACAGAAAGAACTCACAGTCTGGGAAAAAACCCACATCCAAAAAAAAAAAAACAAGAAAGATAAACTCATGAATTTCGAAACACCCGCAAATTTTGACTTGATCCAGAGGTTCATTGGTCCACCGATAGAAGGAAGAAGAAAACCGCCAAGAAACAACATAATACTGGTTGATGAGAGGCTACTGATGATGGAGATAAGCTCTGAAACTGCAGTCTAGAAGAAAAAGGATGAGGTGAGGTAATAAAAACATTAATTTAATTCATACCTTATGCTAGTTATGAAAATAATTACTTTTTTAACGTAACACCAAGGGAAAAATCACATATTGTTTACTAATGAAATACCATGTTAATTTCTAGTTTTTACGGCCTCTCATCACAGGACAAACACCTAGTAAGAAGATAATTTCAGAATATGAGGATAAAATGAAACGCACCCTTGATATGATAGAAACAATATGGCTGAAATCCACCCCTTATTTAATTGGTGACAACATCACAATTGCTGATCTTTTTGGTGTATGTGAATTGGAACAGCCAAGTGAGTATCATAAATAAAAAAAATTGAAAAGTGGAATAACATCTTACAATAAGAAAAGATAACTGGAAGTAAATTATTTGGACTGTACAGGTACAGAATGTGCCAGCCAATCCAGAAAGCCCTGAGGTGTCATTTTGAGATGTTCGAGTTCTTATTCTTTCAATTATTGTCCTATTACCTCTCTCAGCTACTCAATTGTGTCATGGAGTATAAACGTCTGTTTTCTGATGTATCTTATGCTACACCTTTCTTACTACATCTCAACAAGACACACATAGCCACACTAGAAAAGATGGAGCATAAAATCATTAGATGAGCACACAAACTTCACCAAAAACACACAGACATATACAGAAAAAGCTCCATCAAACCTCTTTCCAAATATATACAAGAAATGTATACAAAATACCTAAACAAAACACGACACAAACACTACATCACTACCACAAAACACAATGCTACACAAAATCCTAACTCTATAAAATTAAACACAACACAACATACAACCGAACATATTCAACACACACCCTTAAAATACGCCATATTTAAATCAATAAATCTACAACCACAAGCAATAGTAAAAAAAATATAGATATAAATACACTTTAACCATTATTAAATTAATATTGAGAAGCTAAAGCTATTACTATGATAGAAATAAGTAAATTAATGAACACAATTAAATTATTGTAAATCAATGTAAAGAGAACAATTTTTGCCTGATCCGGAATCAAGCCCCGAACCTTTAGCTTTCCGTGCTAATGCTCTGTGCATTGAGCTAATTCAGACTTCATTCCCATCCAAGCAGAAATCCTTCCTTTATCATACTCTACTGGTCCCACATTCAATTGCAATGAATCATCATTCACAAATACACAATGAATGGCTTCTACCTGAAGAAGACATGAAGGGACTCCACACAGTTATAGCATTATTTATTAAATTAATATTGAGAAGCTAAAGCTATTACTATGATAGAAATAAGTAAATTAATGAACACAATTAAATTATTGTAAATCAATGGTAAAGAGAAAAATTTTGTCTGAACCGGGAATCAAACCCCAAACCTTTAACTTTACAATAATGCATCAATATAAACAGAGAAAAATGTTATGACAATTCTGTTGCACCAGTGCATATAACCTCAATAGAAATGGCTCCAATAAATTTCTAAAGGGGGGGGAAATGACAATTTAGTTGTACCTTTGTGAAAAAATAATAATATTTACTCCACAGGATCCAAACACATCATCCCATCAGTATGTTTGTATCCCTCAAGCTCCAATTAAATACCTCATGACAAATTGTGTGTTTCTTTTCTTTAATGTATAATACTGTTATTTTTCTGCAATTTAAACAAAGATCTGAATCTCTTTATTTCAAAGTCTGATATCTTCTTATTTTCCCTTCTTTCGGCTAGCACATCTAATTGTTCCTATTGACCTCCTCCAATCGTAAATTACTGTGAATTGCCTTGTATGTAAAATATAATTTGTTTTTTATGAATGAAAACTATTTACATCAATATTTGATTATAGACTACTATAATCAAAGTTCCTTTCACTTCTCTTGGGAATAAGTATGTACGTAAAACTACGTAATACTACGCAACTACTACGTCATCGTGTTTTCCTCCTTCAGTGATTTTATAGAACAGTGCCAAATTCCTATCTCCGTTGTCCTCTCTCCTACATACCTCCCCCTTCCTTCTTTATGCACTGCATGTTACTGCGCATCTTCCCCTCGCTAGTGAAGTCCTCAAATAAGCTGTGCACGTGAATATCAGTGTCATCATCTATTTTGGTTTCGTTGGAGTCAAGTCGATAGTAGCTCGAAGGAGCTGTTTGGTTTAATCAGTGCCATAAGCCAGGGTAGGGCCACCAGGACCGTGTACCCTAGCCCTTGGCTGGACTGGATTGAGTGTTTGTATGTATGTATGTTTATTATTATTGTTATTGATTTTTCTTTTGATGACCGATTAATGTTATTATTTTCTTTCATAACTTATCTATTCAATGGCCAAGAAAATAATCTTATGTTATATTATTTGTATTTCACTTATCTGACTTATGACTCTAATTAAAGTTACATTATTTTTAGTTATGTTTACTAATTGCGTAGCTAGTCATGTTAGGTATTGATATAAATGCCAAAGCTTTCTCAAGCCAATTTAATCCCCTTTTTCCTTCTAGCTTCCACGATTATAATACTGTTTAGCATACAGTACTATATGTTTAATAATTTACTAAGGAAACGTGGATTAATCCTTGTCTTTTATGGGCCCGGGCAAGGGTATGTTGATATAGGCACTCAATACTTTCAAACTCAAGGTAATTATAAAAAGATTGGTACGATCACGCATGCACATGCGAGTGGTTGTAAAAATGTTAGCAGAACGCAGGGTGCAAGTATTTGTGAAAGCATGCCACTGGACTCTGTTTTTTGCTAAGTTCCATTCTAGCTCTTTCTCTGTTCAATTTCTGTTATAACTGTGCTGTGCCATATAGTTTTTGATTTTCCTATTTTCAAAGGCAATCCCTCTGGATTCAATTCCAGAGCTCTCTTTTGGTAAACACTGTACACTGTCTAGTTCTTTTCTGAGAATGTATCCAGTTCATTTCCATTTATAATATTTAATCTCCTTGTAAATTTTCTTTTGTGTTATATTCTATAATTTTTAGTTTCATATGGTCTAAAAATAAATCTCAGGTATCTGTTCATAAATACTAGCATTTTTTTTACATAATGCTGTTATTCCTTTCCAAGTCTCACAACCATGTAGCAATGCACTTTTCATATTGCTACTGAATAGTCTTAACATAGTTCTAGTAGATATTAGTTTGAATCTCCATATGGGTGACGATAGGGAGAATACAACTTTTGATATTTTCAATTCTAGCCCTGATATCTTCATCTGATTCTCTTCTTTGATATCATGCTTCATAAATACTAGAATTTGGTCACCTCCTCTATTCTGCACCATTGAGCTGCAATTGCATTACTGTTGCATTATTTTGGTATTTTGTTTACTCCAGTATAGTCCACCTTTGCCTGCTGCCTTCTCCAGGTCTCTTATTTGCTTTCAAAGGCAGAGCCAATAAACAAAGATCGTCAACATATTCTAAATCTTCAAATCCACCATTCAGATTCCATTATATCTGCCAGGTAAAATTAGGATTTTATTATTATTAATATTTCTGGAGGCAATTGACAAGAATTTCAAGAAGAAATAAGGTTAGAAACAGCACAATAAGGGAAATTATGCAAGTTGAAAAAAAAACACGTTAGAAAAAATAGAAGAAAAACATTTGAAATGGTATGGCATCTCAGAAGAATGGAAGAAGAGAGAATACCTAGATCCTTAATTGGAAAGCTAATGGAAGAAGTGGAAGAGGCAGACCTAGAGAACGTTGGATGGATGGACTGAGGAGAAGTATGGAAGCTAGAGATTTGAGGGAAGATGATGCTCTAGACAGGAACCTCTGGCGACAAATCATTTTGGGTTGAAGGAAAAACACTGTATTGTGGAATATTCCTAATAAAAAAAAATTATTAATATTATTAAATTCCCCTATATCTTCGATTGTATGCATTTGCTATTACATAGTCTAAGACCAATACAAATAACAATGGCGACAGCAAACAACCTTGATTGCTCCACTCCGATAGAGAAAAAGGTACGGATAGCTTTTTCCGTATTTCCTGTCTTTTGCTAGAATCAAAAGATTTAGCAAAAACCACAAGAGCTAAATTTAAGGGAGTTCTTCAATGTAAAGACTGTTCCATGATGATTCTGATTGTATTTATATGGTCAATGTACAGGATGCGGCATAAGTCAGTTAACTACTGCACATGGTTGCAAGGGAAAAAATCAGATTGGTTGAAACTGGGGTTTGAATATGGGACCTTCAGAATATAATCTGAAACACTACTAAGCAGTTTGAGTACGAGATCTCCAGGACCCGTATTCAAACTTCAGTTTCAACCATTTTGATTTTTTCCCTTGCATCCATATATAGTGGCCTTACACTGCACCCTGTATATATGATCTCTGAGATCTAAAGTAAATTTTTCCCCCCATTTAATAACTTTCAAGTTTCCCCTTGTATGCAATTTAGGATTATTCTCGAAAAGATTTTGCTTGTATACCATTACACAATTCTTGAGGGAAAATTTGATTATACAAAAGGTTGTATCTTCTACAAGAAAATATTCTTAGCACTCGTGTTGTGACAGGAGGATCCTTTTTATATAAGAAGAAAGATAATGTATTCGTTTTTTATTATCTTGCAGAAACTTAATATGTGCACCTGACAGACATTTAATTCCACAGTCCATCTCTTCCCATACTTGTAACAGTAGCAAAACCTCCATTGATTCGTCTATCAACACAATCAGGTTTTGAGACAATGGTAAAACAAAGACTATTTTTGTAATAAAGCCCCACAAAAATAAATCACAAAGCGTCATATTTGGGACCTAGATGACATCTTAACCAACACTTCATCATCTGGACCACATTACCAGATCTGTAAAATATTGAGATATGGTACATGAATCCTTTTATGTTCTTGCATTGAAGGAGTCCTGGACATAATGAGTCTTTGAAATGTGAATACAACTTTGAGATATGAACTTTCTTTTGGTATTAAAGGATTCTTATATCGCTTCAGAGGAGCTGAAAATATTTTCTTCTAAAAGGCAGAAATTCTGAAAATATTCTCTTCAGACACAATATGGGGGCATGCTGTAGCATAGTGGTTAAGGCAATGTGCTACAAACCGGAAGGTCGAAGTCCCGGTGGGTCAGGATTTTTAAACTGATTCAAACCTTCTGGTGGCACAATGGCCCTGGGGTCAACTCAGACTCTAACGGAAATGAATACCAGATGCTTGTTCTGGGGGTAAAGGCAGCCATCATGCAGGGCTGATAACCCAGCTGACATCAAGTGCCGATTGTCTAGAAAAAGTGGGAGCCTTATCCTCCTACTACCCCAAGAGTCCCCTATGGCCTGTAGTGGGATCACTTTACTTTTAGACACAATATGAATTCGTAAATTGTCATTTTTTACATCTTACCTCATATTTCATGTTTCTTTAAACACAGGAACTAATTTTCAAGAAAAACATCTCTCATTTTCAACTGTTGGAATCTCCATCAACAACCCATCTGGTGTTGATTTGATAAACTTTGAGATGAGGTCATGTTCATCAGGAATCTCAAAATTCATGAATCTAAATTTGTTCTTCTGAATATCTTCTCCCAAATTGTCAATTCTAAAGGTTTTTCCAAGTGTTTTAAAAGTAGGGCTTCTTTTTCAATTTTATGATTCTCCAATAAACTATGTGCTGCAATAGCTGATTTTTCAATTTCACCTTTTTAATATTTCTAAAATGTTCCTTTGTGTGAGTGTCCAAATTCCTTTTCGTTTTTCCTATGTATAATTTATTACAGTCTTTACAATTAATTTGATAAATTCCAGATATTTTGCTATCTGGGGTGTTCAATTTCCTATTAGTTATTAATAGATTACCAATGCTAAATTTATTTATCGGTGCCAATGTAATATTGAATTTCTTGAAATATTGAATTGTTCAAGTATTAATAATAGGTTTTATTGTTACAGGGATGGCAGGTTATGATCCGTGTACAGATAGACCACAAGTAACAGCATGGATGAACAGAATTCGTGAAGAGATGAATCCTCATTATGATAAATTACATGAAAGAGTGAACAAAATTGCTACTAAAGCACCAGGTTCGATAGTACCTGACAATTTTCCAAAAGTTTGATTTCAATTAATACAATGTATTTACAACTGAAATAGTTTATTAAAAATTCCAGCCAATTTCAATTGAAAGAAAAATAGTTCATACTACACACCTTAAGTAATAAGGCCATAACTAAAAAAAAAATAAATTCTTGAGTTAAGGGATATTTGATTTCATCCTGTGTAACAAGGCCATATTTTTAGTAATAAAGTAACATTTGTAAAAGTATTAATGTTGTGTTGAAAACATCTTTTATATGGGTACTATGAAGTTTAAAATTGCTCTCTTAAAAAGTTCCTGTGTTTGAGTTACGGCCTTATTACTCTAGGCATGTGATATAATAGTGTTTAGTTGTTTATTGGTAACACTTATAGACCTTTGGTTCTCTAGACCAAATGCTCTACCGACTGAGCTATCAGAGCAAGTTCCAATCTAAACACAAATTTTTCTCTTATGTAAGTTGTTAATACCATGCCAAATGCTATGAAACCTTTGCTTCTATCTTTGCAAATAGCGGCTTCTTTATTAAGAAGACATATTTGGGAATTTTTACATTATATTATAAAGCCAGTACGGCTTCTTTTGATATTTTTATTATTCATTTTATACATCTAAATGATGGATAAATCATTGCTCCGGTAGCTTAGTCGGCAGAGCATTTGGTCTAGAGAACCAAAGGTCCTGCATTCAAACCCCAGCCTGATCATATAATTTTTATCTTCAAATATGATTTATCCATCATTGAGATGTATGAAATGAATAATAAAAATAAATTTTGTTGAGTTGTTTCTTGACTCGCCTCATACTTCTTAACTCCCTTGCAGATCTGGATTTCGTCACTTCATTTGTGACATTCTCAATGCTGTATCACGTTCACAACTGACATCCAATGGTCTCCTAGTTGTGAACGTGATACAGCACTGAGAATGTCACAAATACAGTGAAGAAATCCAGATCTGTAAGGGAGTTAAGAAGTATGAGGTGAGTCAAGAAACAACTCAACAAAATTAAAATAAACCTCATAGTGTTATTTCCTACATACAGGGTGAGGCAATGAAACGGCACGATTTTGAAAAATCACCAATAATATATTTACAAAAAGAGTATAATTATTTGAACATGAATCTTAAGTACATGAGTGGAAATTAATGTTTTACCTTAAAAAACAATCATTTTTTGAATATGGTGCCAGTAAGGTGACGTCCTTGGTTTTGCACACATTGTTGGAGTCTAAGATGAAATCCACCCATGGCGTTCTGTAGCATCTGCAAAGGAATGTTGTTAATTTCCTGCCGGATTCTCTCCTTCAGATCTTCTTTTGTTCTTGGTGCATTTTCCTCGAAGACTTTGCATTTAAGATAGCCCCAAAGAAAGAAGTCTGGGGCGGTCAAATCTGGCGAACGGGGAGGCCAAGGGATATCACCATTCTTGCTGATTAGCCGTCCTGGAAGCGTATGCGATGATTGTAATCGTTAGGTTGTAGGGCTTGCACTATCTGCATTTTGTATGGGTGATAGTGTAGGTCATTCTTCAAAATCCGTCTCACTGATCGATTGCTGAGACCAAGTTGAGCGCTGTGCCGCCTTGCTGATTTCGCGGACTTCGTGTTAATGCATCGCGCACACGATCAATGTTCTCTGGGGTCCTGATTGTTTTTTCACTACCACCAATTTTCTTCGTCGTGCTTGCAGTGGCTTCAAAGTTTTTCACCCACAGGAGGATAGCTTTCCTCGATGGCACGGGAGCCCGTGGCGGTAGATTAAACTTAAGACGGAAAGCACGTTGGGCACCAACCACACTATCCATGTTTTTATAATATGCTTTTACAGCAAACGCACGTTGCACGCTTGACCAACGCTCCATGGCTACTGAAATTTCCACTTGTCTAGATGCTCAAGGTCGTTTCCCCCACTCCCATAACCCCCCACTGCGCCCGTCAGCCGGAGTCCAAATCGTGCCGTTTCATTGCCTCACCCAGTACATAACTTGATAAAAATATGTATTTAAACCTATTATTTTCATTCAAAGTAGATGATACAGTGGTGTGCGGTGGTCATAGAAATTACCCCAGCTGAATGACAAAAATGCCTATGCCGGCAGTAGCTTTGCTGCTGAAAGAATACCAGACAGGTTAAAGGCGATAAGTCAGACCAAAAAAGTACCTTAGTCGAAAGAGTGACGATCTTTAACCGTAAGGTAAAGCAGACATGGGTTCCACAAGAGTAAAAATTTCCAGAGTTAAAATAGTCCCCCATTGGTTTCAGAATGAGAATTATTAATGGGAATCATGCCAATTGAAAAAATTAGCTCAGGATAGGGATGTATGGAGAACTTATGTTTGCATGGCCATGAACCTATGGGTTCGATAGTTCCATTTAGTTAGTATGATGAAAATGTCTTATAGTTTATAATATTTTCAATACCAAATTAATTTTTTAAATAATACAAGTGTGATCAATAAGTTTCCGGAATGAGGCCATAAACACAACACAACACTTTAAAGTTTCTATTCAGCACTGTCACCCTCGAAGTAGTCACCTTGGGAGTTGATACACTTGTCCCAGCGCTTCTGCCAATGCTGGAAGCACTTCTGTAAGTCGTCTTCTTTAAATGTGTCCAATGCCTTCTGCGATTCACGCTGGATGACATCAATGTCCTCAAAACAATGTCCTCGGAGCCGAATTTTTAGCCGTGGGAACAGGAAAAAGTCTGCTGGAGCCAGATCTGGAGAATAGGCTGGATGGGGAACAGTACTCATCCTATTTTTGTCCAAAAACTGGCGGACAGAAATTGCTTTGTGTGCAGGCGCATTGTTGTGATGCAGGAACCAGTCACCAGTCCTCCATTTCTCTGGCCGTTTGCTTCGCACATTCTCCCTCAATCTTTGCAACACTTGTTTGTAGTACACTTGATTCACTGTTTGACCCCGTGGTACAAATTCCTTATGCACAATTCCATTAATGTCAAAAAAAACAATCATTGACTTCACATTCGATCGAACTTGTCTGGCTTTCTTGGGGCGTGGAGATGCAGGACTCTTCCATTGCGAAGACTGTTGTTTAGTTTCTGGATTGTAGCCATAAATCCATGTTTCATCACCAGTAATAACCTTTTCCATGAACCGTGGGTCATTTTTAAGCTGTTCTGTAAGATCTGTGCAGGCAATCACACGACTTTCCTTTTGGTCATTTGAAAGGAGGTGGGGCACGAACTTCGCATGTTCAAATCGTCTTTCAAAATGCTTTGAACACTTCCAAACGAGAGTGCTAGTGCATCAGACAGTTCTCGTATTGTAATGCACCTATCATTTAATACCATTTCCCTCACTTGATCGATATTTTTATTGGTTTTGCTGGAAGTTGGTCGTCCCAGACGATTTTCATCCTTGACCGATGTCACGCCCCTTTTAAATTTCGAAAACCACTCAAATGCTTGAGATTTGCCCATTGCTTCCTCCCCATAAGCTGTTCTTAACATTTGATATGTTTCTGTTGCAGTTTTACCAAGTTTAAAGCAAAATTTGATGCATGATCTTTGTTCCTTGTAATCCCGCATTGTTGCTACACAGAGAAATTGCCGCATGCACAAAACACGTCTTCACTTCAGAGCTTCTACCAGCATACTGCAAGGTCAGAGAAGGTCGCGCGACCCCTCAAATTCATCACAAGGAAATTCTGAGTGTACAGCCTGGGTGAAAATTAAAAACTCCTCAATGGCATAATTGTTTTGAAGCCATTCCGGAAACTTATTGATCACACCTCGTATAAGCATTGTAAATGTGTTTTTACTCATAAATCTACCATAATAGTAAGGTATATAAAAATGAACATTTTAGAATTCATACTCATGCATGCACAATTTAATTATATTTAAGTGATCATATTTAAAATGTTAAGCTGACTAGGCTTTCAAAAACTGATATCTTAGTATATTCTATACCAGTACTTGTTTTATGAGGTTATTTTTCTCATTGAATGGTCTGAATAAAAATATCTTCTATAGGCCTTATAACATATTAATATTTATTTTCGATTCACTTGGCAAATAACATTTATCAGCATAATTTTATCTTATATCGTTTCTTTGTGTTTGTAAAAATATAATAAGCATAAATTAAATATTATGTATAATTAAGACATTTTGTCTGTACATTCTTACCTCTTAGCTGTTTTTGTCGAACATGTTTCAAGGCTTCTGAGCCCCATCGTCAGCGATTACAGACTCAGAAGGCTTAAAACATATGTTCGACAAAATCAACCATAAGAGGTAAGAATATAGACAAAATGTCTTAATTATTAAACAAACCTCTTAATAACAGTTGGAGTCATGAAAATAAACTGAAGATGAATGAAAAATTCATTCAAAACCAATGGTCTTAAATCAAATAAATTGTATGAGGTGAGTTATTAAAAATATTCATAGTTAAAATATGGGAAATAACATTATGAGGTTATCTTGTAGAAGATTTCTGGGCTGTTGGCCATGGTCTTGAGGCTTGTAGTTCCCCAACGTTTCGCCAGAGACTACGTCCAGCATCCTCAAGGGTTGTCTTGAGACTGGCAATTTTGTCGACTACCTGCTCTATTTATACATTTACAGAGAACACGTCGCGGATAGAAGTATGAGGTAAGGAGAAATCACGATTCATTTAATTACTACTCATAATGTTTACTTCCCAACATTATTTTTAATACAAAACCTCTTAATGTTACTTCCTATTGTATTTTAAAATAAATATGACTGAAATATTTAGAATAAAATTATTGTAGAGGTAATAGCACTTCCATAAACAGCCAATCACTTATCTTGCCTAACATCATCCAACCTATGGTTATTGATTAACTTGTAAATTTTTTCAAGTTGTAATGTACGTCAGATACAGTTAGCTGGTATTCAACAAGAAATCTATGGTTTAGACACAAGCTTCGTCTAGTGTGGTTATCGCTGGCCTTAGCATGCAGCTACATTGTATGCACATGCATAAACTCATCTGTATCATAATAGCTGGTGTTAGTAGGGATAACATAGAGGAAACACTATGTATATACCTCTATGTGGATGAGAAAGCAGGAGGCTCCCTCAAGCCGAATATGACAGAAGTCTGCACACAAGGTAGAAAATTTGAATTCTAATGTTCACGCATATTTGATTTGAATGAAATTTGACAATTGTATTATTTTATTTTAATAATAAATTATGAATATACTAATTAACCCAGCAGTGCTGGGGTTGAATGCATGCCAGGATGAAATGTGTCCAAGCACTCAGTTCAAGGCGGAAGCAATTAATTCCTTTAAGTCGGTGGAGTCATGAAAGATTAAAGATGCTTGAGATTAGGAATTTGAATTGACAGCAGGATTTACAAATACAGAACTACACCCTAGCCACCATATCTCTGGCTCTGAAGTTGGGTAAAGGGAGAATTTGCCCTCTCCTGCCAATAACGAAATGATTAATATTTAATTTTAGGAAGTTATATTTTGAGGTTATTTTAATTATATTATTTTTGGTCTGGACATCTTACCTCAATATTAATGTTGATTTGTTCTTGGACATGTTTCAAAACAATTCTGTTTTATCGTCAGCTTTCCCAGACTGGTTTTATTTATGTTGCACCACCTGGATGTCGATGTCAGCTCCATCCTGTGGTTGGCCAAAGAACCTCCAAACAAGGTCACCCTCCATCGGAATATCAAAATTCATAACTCTGTTTCTGTTCTTCTGAATATAAATTTTTTCCCAAATAGTCAGCTCTTTTGTATTTTCTAACTGTTTTAATAATTTAGTGTCTGAATTTATATTATTATACAAAAGAGCTGACTGGGAAAAAATTTATATTCAGAAGAACAGAAACAGAGTTATGAATTTTGATATTCCGATGGAGGGTGACCTTGTTTGTAGGTTCTTTGGCCAACCACAGGATGGAGCTGACATCGACATCCAGGTGGTGCAACATAAATAAAACCAGTCTGGGAAAGCTGACGATAAAACAGAATTGTTTTGAAACATGTCCAAGAACAAATCAACATTAATATTGAGGTAAGATGTCCAGACCAAAAATAATATAACGAAATGATTGTAGTGGGAGTAGATGTCTGCCCAGCCAATCACTGCTCTTGACGCAGCTATAGCGCACTAGTAAGGTTTGAAATTGCTGAGATGTCAGCTAACCGCATATATAAAGCAGCCACTCCCACTGAATATCCATATCGGCAACACTATCGTGAAAATGTCAAGGCCGGAGAATCAGTGGCTGCAGTATAGTTCCTTATCAGGTTATCACATTCCATCTTTTCTAATATGTTACTTTTTCCTAAGACTAGCTTGGGTTATTTTTGCAATAACAATTTGGCTTATCTCATGAGATTACGATTATAAATATTATGCCTAAATCATGTTTTAAAGAGAAGACATTTTGCCTGAACCTGGATATAAATCCAAGATCTCAGATTTTACCTTACTGACCCTTAAACATTCATGTTCAGACACATTCTTCTTCCTTTATTGTTCACAACTCTAATGGGTTGATTCTAATTCAAGAATACATTATGTTGGAATTTCAAAACACTACTCTCTAAGCTGTAATGTTATATGTAAATTTATACATTAAGGCTAGTTATCTTTTAAAAGAGAAAAATTTCTATGTGCACTAGGATATGAATCTAATATATCCTCATAATGGTATAATCATCCACTGATGTGTGAATTCAGTGGTGGGTGTACTACCTTAAGGCCATAGAATCTCTGAGGGTATCTTAAAAATATAAGTTAAATAATGACAATCGAAGGAAAAAATAATTAAGGTTAGGATTTTTAGGTGCACACCTTTTTTCGCAGGATAAGTTAGAGCTTTTTCGATAGATACCACAGTATGATATTTTATCTCTAGTTGAGGAAGCAGGCATTTATTCAAGCACTTTTTTTGGAGCTTTATCCCATTTTCCCCCAACCGTGCCCACAATCCTTTTCATTTGCTTTTCAATAAACTTCTAGAGCACATTTTATCATTTATAAGAGATATGACTTGTGAGTTACAATCCATTTCTATACGGTTTTGAATAAATAAAATAATATTTAAGTAATTTTAAATTAATGTCTTCTAAGTTTGCAGTGAACATACGAATAGTAAATGTGGCACTGAAAGCACACCTGGAACAGTAGCCTATTGTTCATGAATGTAAGATTATTACTAGATTTACCACGCCAAAGGTGTCCAGTGTCCGATTTTGTATCCTAGCTCCGGAATTCAAACAAGTTTCCATAGAAACTGATGGAACTATTATACGATGCACTATTTGTAATTCAGGAATTTTGTTAGATGAAAAACACCAGCCAGACAGCATCCATCAACACATCTGCAGTTCTAAAGAACAAAAGAACACGACTCTTCAAACAAAAATCGTGACCTCTATTATGAAACTCATTTGTAAGTGTTAAAAAATTCAAAATTCGAAGAACTTTAACATTGATTTGTGTGCAGCTCTTACACAAGCAGGAATTCCACTCAATAAGGTAAACCAACCAGCCTTCAAAGGATTTTTGAAAAAAAAAAAAAAAAAACAAAATATGTCAGTCACCAAGTGCATCAAGTCGCCAACAGTACAATGAATGAATGACAATATTGGTGTTTTGTTAGGGATATGGCCAATACTGCATCAAAGTATTTTTTTCAGATAAACGTTGTATTGGATATTTTTGCCCATTTCAAGAAAAAGTGTTATAGAAATAGTAATGTGAAAGAACACAAATAAATTACGGAGGAAAATATTGATTTAATATACGAGGCATGTTTTTACAGTAAGTTCCGTTTTCAATTATAGCCGTTGTATCACTGCAATCGCAATTTTGCACATGCATGTTTTCTTCTGCAGTCCTCAGGCAAGCTGGACATGCAGTTTCAGAGCTTCAGTCCATGTGTGCAGTTTGTTGTGATTAGTTGAAATGTTTAAAGCGATCGAGCACCTACCGACTGTGAGATACGGTCTGTTATCTGTTTTTTGAATGTGAGAAACATCAAACCAGCTGACATTTATCATCATATTTTGTGAGGTGTATGATGAAGATGCCATTAGTGATGGAATGGTCAGGAGATGGGTTAGGAAGTTTAAGGGCCGCGTCTATGAGCACGACAAACAGCATACCGGTTGGCCATCTTTGATCAATGACAATTTGGTGCATGCTGTTGATGCTCACCAAGGAACACAAAACCAAACTAGCTTCCAGTGCATTGAGATTTCTCACACGTCACAGTGAACAAGGCAATGAGTTTCTTGACCATATAGTGACAGGTGACGAGACTTGGGTGTATCGTCTCACAGGGCACCTGAATCGAACAGCAGTCCATGGAATGGAGGCACACTGCATCACTAAGGAAAAAGAAATTCAAACAGAAATGGAGTTCTACTCATCGAATTGTTGCCTCGGGGTGAAACCATTAATAGAGAAACCTATTATCAGACCTTGAAGAAGCTCCGTCATGCAATTTAGTGGCGACCGACGGAGTTGTGTTGCTTCATGACAATGCTCGGCCACACACAGCTTGTGACACCCAAAACCTCATCACGAAATTTGGCTGGGAACAAATTGACCATTCCCCATACAGCCTGGATTTGGCTCAAAGTGACATTTATCTCTTCCTGAACCTCAAGATGTTCCTCGGTGGCCAACATTTTGATGGCGACGATGAAGTGAAAACAGCAGTGCGGGAGTGCTTTGCATCGCAGGTGGGCAGATTCTACAATGAGGGATAGAAAAACTTGTGCCCCGACTCAATAAATGCCTGAATAATGGTGGAGATATGTTGAAAAGTAATTGAAGTATGGGAAATACAATGCAAAAAAAAAATGTTTGTAAATATCTTTCCATTTAATTACTTCAGCCTTTCAGAACTTACTTTAAAAACACGCCATGTATAAGATCATTTTTTGTGGATATTCCATGTACTTTACTTACACCATTAATTAAGAAATTAAAACGGTCAATTGCTGACGATGGGGCTAAGAAGCTCTGAAATATATGTTCGACAAAAACAACTCTAAGAGGTAAGAATGAACAGACAAAATGTTCTTAATGTTACTACCTATTGTATTTAAAAAAAACTGCCAATGTTTGTTGATTGCAGAAAGGACATAAGTCCAACAGTTTTAACAATTCATACCATACATAATACAAGTGAAATTTGTTTTAATATTTCAGCATTTATGTATACTTCTGAAATAATAACAATATAGTATAATGAATTTGGGAATTTTTAACATTATGAGGTTTAATTCATAAGAATTAAATGAATCGTGATTTCTTCTTACTTCATACTTCTACGTTTTTTTTAAACACAGCACTGCAGTATCAATGACCATCGTCACCACCCTCAGCTGTTTTCACGACGACCGACAAAAGAAAAAATTGAGTCGTGAAAACAGCTGAGGATGGCCGCTGATACTGCAGTGCTGTATTAAAAAAAAGTATGAGGTAAGAAGAAATCACAATTAGTTTAATTCTTAACAATATAGTAATTTAAATGTTATCCAGTAAATGCAAAAAACCTTTTTTCATTTTTCTCAATATTAGGGTTTCTGGACTCAAGTCCCTTTCTGCAATCAATTCAGTTCCAACTTAAACACATATTCAAGTGAAAACTAGACTTGCAATATGGTGATAAGAGCAAATTTCTGCCTTCACTAGATCCAATGGTATGAGATAGGATTTTTGCGAATGTACACTCCTTATGTCTGATCTTGATCTAAGTTAGGTCCCACAAATCTTAACATGCATTGTCCTAAAAATCTTATTTAATATTAGTTTACCAACTGCTTCAATTTACATTTTATGATATAATTAATTAGAAACAAAATAAATTAACTTGTTTTTATTTAAGATACAAGAATCCAAGTAAACATTTCACAGTTTTCACGCCTTAACAGCATATTTCCGTAATGGGAATGCTAGTCGCTTTCTAATTTCCTTTGCTGTCTTGATATTCTTCTCATGGGGGGTGAGAGCTCTACGCATTGCACGAGTCTTTTTGGGTCTCAGATCCAGAGGCTTGTATTTCTTGTTCTGAAAATAACAAAATATTTTCATTATCAAACATATGGTTAAATGTAGGTTTGATAGGTAATATCTAGTTTTCAATTGAAATGAGATTTAAAATTAAAATTCTTTATACCTCAACCCATGTTCAGTCTTCTAACGGATATATGAGGTGGTGTATAAAGAATTTTAATTTAAACCTTAAATTAAACCTCATAGTGATTTTCCCTATAAGAGTTTAATTTAAAATGAGATTTAATAATAATAATAATTAATAATTAGAATGAGTGTTTTCTCTTGGTAAACCAGTAATCCTTTTCAGATGTTTTTATTATTAATTTAACATTTCTCAATGAAAGATAAATTAAATTTGAAGAGAAAAATTTTCGCCTAGACCGGGACTCGAACCCGGGACCCTTGGCTTTCCGGGCCAAGTGCTCTACCATTCATTGAGAAATGTTAAATTAATAATAAAAACATCATTAGAGGCCTTACTGGCTTTTAAAGTAATGTTAAATTTCCAATAAATGTCTTCTTAACTAAGAAGCCGCCATTTGCAAAGATAGAAACAATGGTTTCAAAAGCATTTGGCGATAGGGAATTACAACGTATATAAGAGAAAAATTTGCGTCTAGATCGTAACTCGCCTCGGTAGCTCAGTTGGTAGAGCACTTGGCCCGGAAAGCCAAGGGTCCCGGGTTCGAGTCCCGGTCCAGGCGAAAATTTTTCTCTTCAAATTTAATCCTTTTCAGGTTTACTTAATTATATACCCACAAAATATGTGAGGAGAAAGAAATGTCTGGCATTTTTCTTCAACACAAGGGAACCAACATAAAATGGTATAGGCAGTCACCACTCACTCGATTATTATTTTATAATTCAAATACTTTAAAACTTACAAAAGCTAAGATAAATGACTCGGTCTAACCTTCATTGTTCTTGGCACAAACTGTCAAAAACTTCAAAGGAAAAAATGTATGTGCCTGATAACATTTTGAATTTCAATGATATATGCTTTATAATTAAGCAAGAGCCCAATTTTACACGGTCTGATAAACAACGAATTTGAATATAATGCGGAGGAAAGTGTCTCTCCCAAACAAATTACAGTATTAACTACAGTAGATTTTTTTATTTAAATTGAAGTAGAGAGATAACACACTACTGCACTATGGCCTGCATAAAGCATTCTTGCAATAACATATTGCAGAACCAATACTTTTAAATTAAAGAACCCGAGTCTCAGCCTGGACAAAAACTTTTCTCTTTAAATTTAATTTATCCTTCAGTGAGAAGTGTTAAATTAATAATGAAAACATCAATAAAAGCCCTACTGGCTTTTAAAAGTAGTGTTTAAATTCCCAATAAATTATTTTGTTTTTGGCGAAAAATTTTCTCTTCAAATTTAATTTATCCTCCAGTGAGAAGTGTTAAATTAATAATGAAAACATCAACAAAAACCCTACTGGCTTTTAAAAGTAGTGTTTAAATTCCCAATAAACGTCTTCTTAAATAAGAAGCCACCATTTGCATAGAGAGAAGCCAAGGCTTCAAGCATTTGGTGCATGGGAATTACAATGTATATAAGAGAAAAATTTGCATCTAGATTGGAACTCGCCCCAGTAGCCCAGTTGGTAGAGCATTTGGTATGGAAACCAAAGGTCCCGGATTCGAGTCTAGGCTTGGGCGAAAATTTTTCTCTTCAAATTCAATTTATCATTCAGTGAGAAGTATTAAATTAATAATGAAAATATCAATAGAAGCCCCACTGGCTTTTAAAAGTAGTGTTTAAATTCCCAATAAAGTCTTCTTAAATAAGAAGAATTTGTATAGATAGAAGCCAAGGTTTCAAGTATTTGGTGTGTGGGAATTACAACGTATATAAGAAAAATTTGCACCTAGATTGGAACTTACACCGGTAGCTCAGTTGGTAGAGCATTTGGTACAGAAAAACCAAAGGTCCCAGGTTTGAGTCTCGGCCTGGACGAAAATATTTCTCTTCAAATTTAAAGAGCAAGTGTTGTAAATGAAGGAAAAATAGTAAATTGCTGGAAACAACAAGGAGCTAAAAGAAGTTGACCCCCCATACTCTGCATCCGTTCCAGAACTTCTATACATAAAAACACCGAATGGACTAATCGATGTAAAGTTATATATTCGTATTTACTAGCATAATTCCCTCCAAAGGCTTCTCATATATCTTTTTTTAAAAATCCACTTCTGGTATGATGTGCATTACATATGCCAAAAATATTTAGTTACAACTTTGGACACTCTTGTGATGAATTCAAGTAGAGCACAAAGGAATTCTTGGAAAACCCAAGGTTGAATCCATCCCCTTCTACAAAGACCTAATGGTACCTGCAGTCTCTGTCACTTGTGCATCTGTGATCTGAATCATAGAGAACTGAAGTCTGAAAGAGTTAGGTATCTTTGTGCATTGGTAACAGTGTTATTCCGTCACAGCGCCAGCTCATTAAACTCAACTATGGGTAGTATGTATAATAGCTACACTGCAAACTAAGTTGTAAATGGTAAATTTCGCAAAGGAAAATGGAGTGAAACATGCAGGAAGAAAGTTCAATGTACAACCGAGATTAGTGCAGTATTGGAGGTCTCAAAAAGAACAATTAGAAAAAGCATAACCAACATGTTGTTCGTTTCGTGGTCCAAAGTGTGGCAAAAACTTAGTTTCAAGCATTTGGCACGAGGGAATTACAACGTATAAGAGAAAAAATTGTGTCTAGATCGCAACTCGCCTCGGTAGTTCAGTTGGTAGAGCACTTGGCCCAGAAAAATTTTAAGACCAAAATTAAGATGGATATCTTGCAGGATATTAGAATTAGTAAAATAAGAAATTGGAAGAATTTAGCAGCAAATGGAGAAGTCTGGAAGGACCTTCTGAAGAAGGCCAACCCAAAATGGGCTGTCATGCCATATAAGATGATTATTTTGTTAACTAATAATTCAGGCCATTGGTAGATAGCATTTTTTATTTAACGATGCCCTAATATATCAGGTCATTAGCCTCACAACTAAAATCTGGATGTGAAGGGCTGACAAATTTTGTTCAGTGGCCTCTTATTTCAGGCTCGAGCTTCTTTTACATGCTGTAAATCTACAAGATATTTTGATATTCCCAATGAAATAAATTTGATTTCGAAGTTCATAAATTCAACCATAGATGGCAGTGCTGAAGATTGTGACAATAGAAGAGTTGATGGCCGAAGAATTTCACAGTCGGAGTTGTGGCTGAGGATGAACGTGATTGCGCCTGAAACCGCAATATCATGGAAAACATGAATTCTATGAGGTGGGCTGTTTAAAAAATGTTCTCTGATGAATTTCAAAAACTGCATTGCATGTTTATTGTTAGAATAACTTAGTCTGGAAGGACCTTCTGAAGAAGGCCAACCCAAAATGGGCTGTCATGCCATATATGATGATTATTTTGTTAACTAATAATTCAGGCCATTGGTAGATAGCATTTTTTATTTAACGATGCCCTAATATATCAGGTCATTAGCATCACAACTAAAATCTGGATGTGAAGGGCTGACAAATTTTGTTCAGTGGCCTCTTATTTCAGGCTCGAGCTTCTTTTACATGCTGTAAATCTACAAGATATTTTGATATTCCCAATGAAATAAATTTGATTTCGAAGTTCATAAATTCAACCATAGATGGCAGTGCTGAAGATTGTGACAATAGAAGAGTTGATGGCCGAAGAATTTCACAGTCGGAGTTGTGGCTGAGGATGAACGTGATTGCGCCTGAAACCGCAATATCATGGAAAACATGAATTCTATGAGGTGGGCTGTTTAAAAAATGTTCTCTGATGAATTTCAAAAACTGCATTGCATGTTTATTGTTAGAATAACTTAGTCTGGAAGGACCTTCTGAAGAAGGCCAACCCAAAATGGGCTGTCATGCCATATATGATGATTATTTTGTTAACTAATAATTCAGGCCATTGGTAGATAGCATTTTTTATTTAACGATGCCCTAATATATCAGGTCATTAGCATCACAACTAAAATCTGGATGCGAAGGGCTGACAAATTTTGTTCAGTGGCCTCTTATTTCAGGCTCGAGCTTCTTTTACATGCTGTAAATCTACAAGATATTTTGATATTCCCAATGAAATAAATTTGATTTCGAAGTTCATAAATTCAACCATAGATGGCAGTGCTGAAGATTGTGACAATAGAAGAGTTGATGGCCGAAGAATTTCACAGTCGGAGTTGTGGCTGAGGATGAACGTGATTGCGTCTGAAACCGCAATATCATGGAAAACATGAATTCTATGAGGTGGGCTGTTTAAAAAATGTTCTCTGATGAATTTCAAAAACTGCATTGCATGCTTATTGTTAGAATAACTTAGTCTGGAAGGACCTTCTGAAGAAGGCCAACCCAAAATGGGCTGTCATGCCATATATGATGATTATTTTGTTAACTAATAATTCAGGCCATTGGTAGATAGCATTTTTTATTTAACGATGCCCTAATATATCAGGTCATTAGCATCACAACTAAAATCTGGATGTGAAGGGCTGACAAATTTTGTTCAGTGGCCTCTTATTTCAGGCTCGAGCTTCTTTTACAAGCTGTAATTCTACAAGATATTTTGATATTCCCAATGAAATAAATTTGATTTCGAAGTTCATAAATTCAACCATAGATGGCAGTGCTGAAGATTGTGACAATAGAAGAGTTGATGGCCGAAGAATTTCACAGTCGGAGTTGTGGCTGAGGATGAACGTGATTGCGCCTGAAACCGCAATATCATGGAAAACATGAATTCTATGAGGTGGGCTGTTTAAAAAATGTTCTCTGATGAATTTCAAAAACTGCATTGCATGTTTATTGTTAGAATAACTTAGTCTGGAAGGACCTTCTGAAGAGGCCAACCCAAAATGGGCTGTCATGCCATATATGATGATTATTTTGTTAACTAATAATTCAGGCCATTGGTAGATAGCATTTTTATTTAACGATGCCCTAATATATCAGGTCATTAGCATCACAAAAAAACAGAGAATTGTTTTGAAACATGTCCAAGAACAAATCAACATTAATATTGAGGTAAGATGTCCAGACCAAAAATAATATAATTAAAATAACCTCAAAATATAACTTCCTAAAATTAAATATTAGCATCACAACTAAAATCTGGATGTGAAGGGCTGACAAATTTTGTTCAGTGGCCTCTTATTTCAGGCTCGAGCTTCTTTTACATGCTGTAAATCTACAAGATATTTTGATATTCCCAATGAAATAAATTTGGTTTTGAAGTTCATAAATTCAACCATAGATGGCAGTGCTGAAGATTGTGACAATAGAAGAGTTGATGGCCGAAGAATTTCACAGTCGGAGTTGTGGCTGAGGATGAACGTGATTGCGTCTGAAACCGCAATATCATGGAAAACATGAATTCTATGAGGTGGGCTGTTTAAAAAATGTTCTCTGATGAATTTCAAAAACTGCATTGCATGTTTATTGTTAGATTAACTTAGTTGGATTATCCACATTTTTTCAATTTTCCATGCATATCTCGGTCCCAATTAACACGGATAATGAGGATAATAAATTAACTGTAGATTTACCTTAAAAAGCTTCCTCAGGTTCTCCTTTTGCTTCTGGTGCATAACAATGTACACACGAGCAATAGCCTTACGTACAACACGGCTGAAAAAAAAAATCCATTTTAATTTTAATATGCTACAAAAACAAATATTTATGAAGCTAAATGATGAGATGATAGAATTTTACACAGAGTGATCTGACATACCTTCAAGAGTTTTGTACTCTTTTTAAAGATTCAAATACACTAATTTTATCTTAAAAAACTTCTAGTTCTTTTTGGTTTTAAAGGACTGAAAATATTTTATGCAAATTTAAGTGCAGTTTATCCAGTACAATGTTAGTAAAGCTACAAATCATATGTAGAGCAACAAACTAGGGCTGAACTTTAGAAAGTGACTTTTATGATATTCCATACAACATTCTTATGCTATTGTTGCACTACATACTATTTCCATTTGTAATAAAATAACATGTACTATTTTAAAATTTTGCAAACAATTCTTAAATTTATTTTACAATTATTAAATATTTGATGTTTTTATTATTAATTTAACACTTCTCACTGAAGGATAAATTATATTTGAAGAGAAATATAATTTATCTTTCAGTGAGAAGTGTTAAATTAATAATAAAAACATCAATAGAAGCCCTACTGCCTTTATAAAGTAGTGTTAAATTCCCAAGCAATGTCTTCTTAACTAAGAGGCCGCCATATGCAAAGATAGAAGCAACAGTTTCAAAGCATTTGGCGTGAGGGAATTACAACTTACAAAGGGAAAAATTTGCATCTAGATCGCAACTCGCCTTGGTACTCAGTTGGTAGAGCATTTGGCACAGAAAGCCAAAGGTCCCGGGTCGAGTCTCAGTCTAGGCGAAAATTTTTCTCTTCAAATATAATATATTAAATATTTATTTAAGTATCCACAAATTGTGCTATGCATCTATCAATGAAGTTCAACAAAATCGCAGTGTGCATGATAAATGTAACTTCGGAAAAACTGCACTTAAACTAGTGTGAAATATTTTCAAAGTCCTATAGAACAACAGAGCGCATACGCCAGAGTTTATAGAGTCAGCGATAACCCACAATAGAACCACATATCGATTATCATCCGTCACTATGAAATTTAAATGGCCAATATTTGCAATAAATCCCCAAATATATGTTAAAACAATATATTAATAATATTAAAATTACCAAATGTTTTATTAAAAATGGGGGATATGCTTTCCTTTAGGTCGGTAGAAAATTTTTCTAAGTTCTATAGAATCGCAGTGCGCATGCGCTAGTGCTCCAATTATCCCAGGTAGATAAATGCAACCTCCAGCAGTTGGCGGTATCTGTATGAGAAGTCAGTATGACCAACATTGACACAATAATCCCAGAACTTGTCTAAAAATGTATAATTTATTTTACGTATCAAATCACTTTTAAAAAGCAAGGAACCTAAAAGCTAACCAAACCTAAATCAATTACTGTAACACAAATCAATTACTCTAACGTAGGTGAAATCCAGGGAACGTGGAATCACTTTTAAAAAGCAAGTTCGGGTTGTTGATGGTGGCAACGCTGGAACAACATAGGAAGTGGAGGGAAAATAACAAAGAGTGGGAAGTAAGCAATGTAGCACAACCGTGTTTTACGCAAATATATAAATATGAAAAAAAAACTCGTTGCAACATTGGAAGATGTTTAAAATGTGTTAAAAAGTGTTGCAAAATGTTTTGAAAGTGTTTAAGAGTGTTTAGTGCATCAGTGGAATAAGATATAAAATTGAAAAATTTTTCGGACCTAAAGGAAAGCACAGCCAAAATGGGTATACACTTACTTATCACTCCCTAACGCTGATCCAAACAGCGATAGAAAAATCATACACTAAGTAATATACTCTGTGGAGAAAATAGCAATTAGCATCACAATATTGTCTAACAGTGTCATAATATTGTGATTAGCATATTTAAATAAATACTTCAAAACTGTCTAATAATGTTATAAAAATGGTTTGAAAAAGTCTAAAATATTAAATAACATTTTGGATATGCTTTCCTTCGGGTCGCACGAACATTTTTCTAAGTTCTATAGAATCGCAGTGCGCATGCACTAGTGCTCCAATTATCCCAGGTAGATAAATTCAACTTCCATCAGTTGGCGGTATATATATATGTGAAATCAGCATGACCAACATTGACACAAAATTCCCAGAACTTGTCTAAAAATGTATAATTTATTTTACGTATCAAATCACTTTTAAAAAGCAAGGAACCTAAAAGCTAACCAAACCTAAATCAATTACTGTAACACAAATCAATTACTCTAACGTAGGTGAAATCCAGGGAACGTGGAATCACATTTAAAAAGCAAGTTCGGGTTGTTGATGGTGGCAACGCTGGAACAACATAGGAAGTGGAGGGAAAATAACAAAGAGTAGGAAGTAAGCAATGTAGCACGACCGTGTTTTACGCAAATATATAAATATGAAAAAAAACTCGTTGCAACATTGGAAGATGTTTAAAATGTGTTTTAAAAGTGTTGCAAATTGTTTTAAACGTGTTTAAAAGTGTTAAGTGCATCAGTGGAATAAGATATTAAATTGAAAAATTTTTGCGACCTGAAGGAAAGCACAGCCAACATTTTTTAGGGAGAGGGAAGTTGGTATATGTCCATTTCTTATAAACATGTTTGGAAAATTATTGCGAAGGTTTGACTTTCCAATATCATATACATACCCTGCTACCTGGTGGAGGTTACATTACGCAATTATGCATGCACACTGCAATTATGTAGAACTTAGAGGGATTCATTGACATGAGTTTTTCCAGCATTAAAAGAATGTATACCCGAGCCGTCATATCTCCGGCTCTGAAGTTTAGGTTATACGAGGGGTAAAGAGGGAATTCACCCTCTACTGCCAATAAGGATATGGTTGTAATGGGGGTAGATGTCTGCCACAACCAATCACTGCTCGATGCAACTATATATTTTTACCATTTGTAATAATGTTTCGTATTATTTTAAATTTTAGCAACAATTGATTAAACATTTTGGCTGAGGTGCATTATTTGGCAGATACAATTCTACACTTACATTCTTATGCCACTGATGCACTAAACACTTGTAAACATGTTTTGTACTATTTTAAACATTTTGGAACCATTTCTTATGATTTTTAAATATTTATAAATTACGCAAAATTTGTGCATAGAGTTCTAGAGACGCGGAAATGCTTTTTGTAACATCCGCTAGGTGGCTCTCAAATCGGAGTTACCAACATTTGAAAATAATTTCAAACCATATTTAGTGTTAGTATACGTAAAATTAGGGATGTGGTCGGTTTTGTCTCTCACGTTTCTACACTTACATTCTTATGCCACTCATGCACTAAACACTTGTAAACACTTTTGTACTGTTTTAAACATTTTGCAACGATCTTCAAGCTTTCTTCACAATATTTTATATTTATATATTTATGCAAAACATGATCGTGGATACATTACTTCCTTGCTACTTTCCCATGTTGTTCCAACGTTGCCACCATTTGAAAATAATTCAAAACTATATTTAGTGTTAGTGTACGTAAAATTAGTTTATAGTTCATTAAATAGTACACATGTAAATTGCTTTGTTACATTAGGAAATGGGAAGTTGGTTTATGTCCATTTTTAAGCATTTGGGAAGATAATATGCATATAAATTGTTTTCTTTAGTTAGAAATGCCGACTGCAGAGCAATCTACCGGAGTCTATATTAACCATTACAGCAACTCACACATGCGCGCTGCGATTCTGTGGAACTTAGAAGAATTCCTGAGACACATAAAACCGACTTTTTCCATTAGGGATGTGGTCGCATGTAAATTGTTTGGATATGCTTTCCTTCAGGTCGGTAGAAAATTTTTCTAAGTTCTATAGAATCGCAGTGCGCATGCGCTAGTGCTCCAATTATCCCAGGTAGATAAATGCAACCTCCAGCAGTTGGCGGTATATATATGTGAAATCAGTATGACCAACATTGACACAAAATTCCCAGCCAATTGTTTTGTTAGGTTAAGAAATGGGAAGTTGATTTACGTCCATTTTTTTAGCATTTGGGAATAAATATGCATGTAAATTGTTTTCTTTGGTTAGGAAATGGCAAGTTAGTTTACGTCTTAAAAGAATTCGTGTCCGCCAAATACTGGACTTTTTCCATACAGTGAGTGAAGTTCTACAATATCTCAGTGCGCATGTTCCGTATATCAGTTTTTATAGCATAAGCCTATATTATACTCTTTCTTGTCACCTATATATATATTTCTCCATACAAATTACATATATATATATGTAATTAGTATGGAGAAATTTATTCATGTCAATTATTAAAAAACACTGCAGTTTAAACTCACATTTTGGAAAGTTTTGAGGCAGCTCCTCCTGTAACTTTAGCTACCCTAAGGGTAGTAAGCTCTGTTTTGAGCTCATCTAGTTGCTTTAACAGCTCCTTTTTGTCCTTAGTTCTAAGTTCGGAACACTTTACCTTACCCTGCAATAAACATAAATAAATGTAACTTAAAAGTAGAAGCCATGTGAATGAAAAATTGGATCATAACCTCAACCTTAAAATAAAATTGAAAATACAACTACCAATAGTAAATATATTACTTAAATAAAACGAACATCCTTAATTTATTGAAATTATACAAAAAGCAATGATTACAACATATTTTACTCAATGGATTGCGCAGATATTATTTGCAAACACAAATAATTATAAAACACTCACCATCTTTGTATGTCTAAGACCGGAACAGGATTTACGTATGGCAAGGAATACACGAATACAGACAGCGATAAACAACCATAGAGAACCGAATACCACTGAATTCAAATCAACAAACCGGAACAACGATAACTTATTAAACCGGAACTCTTGTATTATCTGTGATCCAGAGTCTCATTTCATAGTATTTAATGATCATGACTACGGTGGTAACATATTCAATATACTATGGAAGTCATGACGAAATAGTACAGAAAATACACTATAGATGGCAGAAATAAAGGCGTACCATATGATCGATAGTGCATAAACGTCATAAAGACAAATTACTGACTTTATGGTTATATTGTGAGAATTAGATCTATAAAAATGGCTAAAAATACTTCTAGTTCAGCATTTAGAAAAATCGATGTTGACCAATATAACGAAGATAATTACAGAGAAGAAGAACAAGCGGAATTACAATCTACACCTGTTGGACCGGATGAAGCAGAAGTAACAGCCTTGATGAATCAGTATCCTTTTCCTGAATCTTTTATCAGATTCATATACAATCATATTTAATGTAATAAATATTAAATTAATATTTTTAATTATTTTCTTATTATATATACATATGTCTAATCCTTTACTGGACTTACAGAAATACTACAATTTTTTATAATCATAAAAAATAGTTTGTAGAATGTTGGACAAATATATTATAATTTAATTCTATTCTATAGTGTTCTGCCCGAGGGCAGGTCTTTCACTGCAAGCATTTTAATGCTATGCTTTGCAGCTTTACTAAGGAATTATAGGTGTGGTAGCTTCCCGTTTCTTTCCACACCGGTGAATGATAGTGATGATAATGATGATGGCTGGATGATTTTTGGGGACTGTTGGGACCTACGCTTCCTGGCATTTGTCTTACAGGTGAGGAAGTACCCCAAAAAAACCTCACCCAAGAGTCTGTCCCAACAGGGAATCGAACCTGGGTGCGCTGCGTGACAAGGCAGCACGCTACCTCAAGACCACAGCTTGGACTCATAATTTAATAAAATCAGACTATACCCAGAACATAATTGACATATGGTAATCTCTAAGGCTCAACTGCACTTCTACTAGCGCTTGATTTTTCAGTTATATTGTTGTAAACTATAGCTCTTCTTCTGTATTTACTAACAGTTTTAAATATTTTAATCTTTTTCAAACAATTTTTATAACATTATTAGACAATTTTGAAGTATTTATTTAAATATGCAAATCACAATATTGACACTGTTGGACAATATTGTGATGCTAACTGCTATTTTCTCCACAGAGTATATTACTTAGTGTATGATTTTTCTATCGCTGGTTGGATCAGCGTTAGGGAGTGATAAGTAAGTGTACACCCATTTTTAATAAACATTTGGTAATTTTAATATTAATAATTTATTTTTAAACATAGAATTGGGGATTTATTTGCAAATATTGGTTATTTAAATTTCATAGCGATGAATAGTAATCGAGGATGATAATCGATATGTAGTTCGAATGTGGGTTATCGCTGGCTCTATAAACTCTGGCGCATGCACACTGTTTGTTCTATAGGACTTTGAAAATATTTCATACTAGTTTAAGTGCAGTTTTTCCATCTCTAATTTTAAATTCATTACGCTTGATTTTTTAATTTTGGAAATTTATGGTTATCAAGAACTGTACTTATACAATTGTTTGCTTGACATAGGCCTACCATTAGAGTGTGTATTAGATTAAGTTTTGTATAGAATCTGATTTCAGAAGTATTTTACTTTATATTATAGTATCTGGTGACTCATTTTAAGCCCATTTAAAAAATAATAAGGTAGGCTTAATTATTTACTTGTCAACCGAAAATTTTATTCAATTAGAATCATTCAAATGATAAGATATTTAAAAGCTAACTAATTGAAATTCAATCTAACGAATAATAAATGCTATGACAAATACCAGATAGATGTGAGTTATTTCGGTTTGTTAGTTTTTTTAAGTTTTAAGAACAATGCATTTATAGGCCTACATGAAGTAAACTCAAAAAGAATAGTTAAAATATTAATATTGGAAAAAACTTTGGAGAAACTGCACTTAAACTAGTGTGAAATATTTTCAAAGTCCTATAGAACAACAGTGCACATACATCAGAGTTTATAGAGCCAGCAATAACCCACAATCGAACCACATATTATCATCATCCTCGATTACTATCTATCGCTATGAAACTTAAATGACTAATATTTGCAATAAATCCCCAAATCTATGTTAAAAAAATATATTAATTATACCAAACGTTTATTAAAAATGGGTGTACACTTACTTATCACTTCCTAACGCTGATCCAACCAGCGATTACCCAAAACAGTGATAAAAAATCATACACTAATTAATATACTCTGTGGAGAAAATAGCAATTAGCATCACAATATTGTCTAACAGTGTCATAATATTGTGATTAGCATATTTAAATAAATACTTCAAAATTGTCAAATAATATTATAAAAATTGTTTGAAAAAGTTTAAAATATTAAATAATGTTAGTAAATGTAGAAGAAGAGCTATAGTTTACAACAATATAACTGAAAAATCAAGCGCTAGTAGAAGTGCAGTTGAGCCAAAACTTTAGTTTATCTTCCCCAATAAATTTTGTTAGTCCTACAGAATAACAGTGCACATACACAAAAGTTTATAGAATTGTTACTAGATGGAACCACATATCTGCGAAGTCATACAGTAAATTTATAGAGTTGTCGCTATATGGAACCATAGTAGTTGTAAAATCGGTAATACCAACCTTTGCAATAAATTCCCAAACATTTATTAGAAATGAAGGTACATCAACTTCCTCCTTCCTAACCTAACAAAATAAATTGTACGCATATTTTTTAATGAAAGTGTACACTAATCTGTTGTACACTGACTTGCCCCATCGAAACCTAACAGAATAAAGTGAATGAATATTCATTTCTTAAAATACATTTTTGAATGTTGTTCATTCCGATTTCACAGATGGCTTTGCTATCTAGTGGAAGTTTCTTTAAGCATTTGCATATGTGCACATTGATTCTGCTTTTAAGTATCATTGTAAAACATTAAAAATATTACGAAATGTTAGTAAAAACTGAAGAAGTACGTATTACAAGAATATAGTATGGAAAATCAAGTGGAAGGTAATCTAAAGTTGAGCCCTAATATGACATCAGGAAACAATTTCGAATTGGTGTCTAGCATACCGTTTATTATTAATACTATATTGCTATCGTTACAATTGAATAGTTCATCTTTGATTGTTTATTTCAACGGAATCCATGTTTGGTGGCAAGTAAATATATTACTTACTTACTTACTTACTTACTCACTGGCACTATCGAACCCGTAGGTTCATGGCCGTGTGGACATAAGCTCTCCATACATCCCTATCCTGAGCTAATGTTTTCCAATCATTCCCTGTATAATCTACTTCCCTCAAATCATAGTTAATGTTATTCTCCCACCTCATTCTTGGTCTACCAACTGGGCGGTTTCTCTCTGGCTTTCCTACAAGTAGCTTCCATGGAAGTCTTTCATTCCCTATACGTGCAACATGTCCTGCCCATCGCAGTCTACGAGACTTAACTGTTCTTATTATATCTGGCTTCCTATAAAGACCAAGTAGTTCATTGTTATGTAGTATTCTCCATTCACCTGTCTGTTCATCTCTCTTTGGTCCAAAAATTTTCTTAAATACTTTATTCTCAAATACTTGTAATCTCCTTTCCTCCCTTAAAGTAAGAGTTAATTACCATAATAAATTCCTTAACAATATTCAGAGGACGACATATTGATGCCTTGAAATTGGTATTAAAAAATGCGCCATTGGGATCTAAAAATCAACAAATTAAGGTACTTATAAAGAACTGGTAATTTTTTAGTAAAATCTAACCATTGATTCAACCGAACAATTCCATTACCATCATTTTATATATCCTGTACCCATCCTTGTATTGTTAGTAATTTTAAGAATGACTACCTTATTGGCTGCTGTTTGGAATGTTACCCTGAGGGATTTATGATTTGTATGGGTTAATTTCTCAATAAGAAGGGATAATCATCTGATATTTATTAAGACAGTGTAAGTTGAATAATTTGAATGAAGATGCTCAGTTAACTTATTAAATTTAAACAATTATAACGGTGGGTATACTCATATTCTGAGGTTACTGTACAGCAACACATTGATAATATGACATTTTATCAAAGTAAAGATGCACTATAATATACAGTACAATGTAGAGTGAAAGTAATGTAAGTGCACAAATTTTAAGTATGATTTCCTTGTAAATATAATTGAAATGTTTTTATACATTTTGGGCTGCAAATGTACAGTTTTCTTAGAAAACTGTGTTTTTATACAGAAATTTATTGATAGATTGTTTTATAATGGTGGTGAATATTAGTGCGAGTTTCTTCTTCTTCCTTCCAAGTATTAGGCCAAGGCCTGTTACGATCCTATAGAAAATTTTCCCTCCAGTGTTTCATAGGATGGCCCAGAGATCTTCATCCTCTTGGTATATAATTATAAACAGCTTTGGGGATCGGATTTGTACCTATTCTTACAAGATGGTGTTTCCAATTTAGTTGGTATTGTTTAATATATTCCAAAATTGGTGTAGTCTTCAATTCTTTTAAGTTATCGGTGTTCCTTTTCCGATCCCATCTGGTATAGCCCGCTGTTCTGCACATGAATCTCATTTCACAAGCTGTTATTCTGCTTTCATGTTGTCTTTTTAGTGTCCATGCTTCACTACCATAGGTCAACACTGGTCTAGCCAAAGTGTTATATAAACGTAATCTGGTGTTTTTTGTACAAGGGATGGTTTCATAACTTGATTAATAATTCCCAATCTTTTATTATAACTAGTAATTTTTTCAGGCATATCCTTTTCATCCCAGATAGAGAGATAATATCCGAGATATTTAAATTGATTAGATCTCTCTAAAATTTTATTCTGGAGACAGATTTTACTTTGTATGGGGTCCTTCCCATGAAATGCCATAATTTTAGTTTTACTTGATATTTTCATATTAAATTTGGCAGCTGTTTTTTGTAAATTATAAATTGATCATTGCAAATCATTTTCGGAAAGTGCCAGAAGCGCTAAATCGTCTGCAAAAAGAATAGCATCGAGTTTGAGGTTCCTATTGATGGTTATATATCCCTGTTGTTTTTTCCTCCATTCGTTTATTATTCTATTCATATATATAATGAAAAGCACCAGTGAAAGTCCACATCCCTGTCTTACTCCAGTGTTGATCTTTTTCCAAGAAGATAGTTTGCCATCTTGTTTAACAGATTTCATTATCTTTATAGATGTTGAAGATATTAGTAATATATTGTTGTGGAATGTTATCATCAGCTAAAATTTGTAATAATATATTTCTGTCTACTTTGTCAAAAGCCTTTATGAAGTCAACAAAGGCGATATGAGTTTCTATGTTGAATTCCTTGTGCTTTTCTAATAGTTTTAGAGTAAAGAATCCATCTGTACAAGATCTACCCATTCTGAATCCATTCTGCTCTTCTCTACTTAATTTATAACATGTGAATTCAAACTGTTTACACTGAACGAATAATTACTTTTTATAAATTGAGTCAGTATAATGTTTTTTCATCTCACCTCATAAAGTTCTGTTTTTTCATGATACTAGTTTCAAAGTCGGAGTTTGGGTGATGATGAAGGTAAAGACCTTTAAAACTGGTATCAATGAGGACATGGAACTTTATTGCAGTGAAATGAAAAAAAAACATTATACTGACTCAATTTATAAATTGTAAATTACCACATAGTGTTACTTCTCACATCATTTTGATTAAATTTAATAATTATCTACTTAACTTAAATCACAATTAATGTTATTCTGCCACCTCATTTTTGGTCTATCAACTAGGCATTATTCTTCTGGTTTTCCTACAAAAAGCTTTCATTCACCATTCGCGCCGCATGTACTGCCCATCACAGTCTATGAGACTTAACTATTCTTATTATAACTGGTTTCATATAAACTTCTTTATAACGACAAGAAGCCATCTAGTGTACTTATTGGCAAGGAAGACTTTCCTTATCGAGGACTTGAAAACAACATACCTACTACCAACCACAGAACCCTATGAACATGCGCTACAAAGTCTACGCAGGAAAAGAGAGGAAGTATGGCCGGAATTCTTCAGCACTGGAGCGATGATAGACAGGAACTGGACAGAAGCAAATTTCCAGATACGACACGTCATCACAAGACTAAGCGTACATGGATTCCACCACCTAATGTGTAGAGATAAAACATTCCATGACCCGAAGATTTCATGCATATGCAAAGTATGTGAACAGAAATGCAAAAGATATCACATCGAAAAATGTACAAAAAGAACAACAATTTGTGATTACGCAAGACAAAGTTAAAAGTGTTAGTGATGGTTGTGTTATCATCTTTGCACATTTGTGCGCAATCCATTTATATATATAAACTTCTTTATTATGTAGTCTTATTACTTGTTACTATGTTGCAGGACAATGCTTTGAACCTGACACTACGAGTTTTGCTGGCCATCAAAGTATCGCAGATTGAAGAGGCAGTGGCTGCACTGGATAGAGATCTGGTAGATGTTCTCATGAAATACGTGTACCGAGGCTTCGAAACACCATCGGAAGGTAGTAGTGGACACCTGCTTGTGTGGCACGAGAAGGCATACCTTGTTGGCGGAGTTGGGAGCATCATGCGAGTTCTCTCAGACACAAAACGAGCATGAACTTGTGGCGAATAATGAACAGTATTAAATATAGAAAACAATTAATTGAGACTTTTTAATACCAATAAGTTGATTTTTAATTATGTTATACTTAATTTATAGCATGTGAATTCAACTGTTCATACTGCACTGTTTATAAATTTCTAGAAATTTTACTTATATTATCATGTTTAAAATCTGTTTTAACCATTACTGCATGGTGGATCATATTGTCGGTAGGCAATGAAAATTTAATTTTCACAATAAATGAAAACCTCGTAACTCCATCAGTCATTGAAAACCACGTAACTCCAGTAGCCAGCACAGAAATATGTGATGCGTAACCTGTTGAAAATATGGACTACAAATTTATTAATAACTTGTATTCTGTAGTAAAATATGTAGGAACTATTGCTGTATCAATTTCCATAATTATTTAAAAGTTATTTGTTTCTCCTGTAAAATTTACCAAAATGGAATTACGAGGTTTTCATTGCGCACCATCGATATATGGCACAAAGATAAGAGTATTTTATTTAATTACTACATACTGGGTAGGATAGAGCATGCAGCGATTTTGTAATAATTAATAACCCTTTACTTGTGTCTGACATGATGCCAGGTCAAGAATGAGATAAGATGAGGCCCTACAGTCTGTGATATACAAAAAGCTAGCTGATAGTTCTGTCACTGGTCCTGATGGTGTAGTGATTATCGTTAATAAATTACAATAGGAAGTAACATTATGAAGTTCTTAATAAATAATGTGAATCTGGAGTCATCCCACCTCATAAATTGTTGTGTTCTATTTGAACATGTTTCAATATGCCAAGCGTATCATCATCAGTTTTTCCGGAGTCTGGAAACATATTCAATTAGAACACAACAGTTTATGAGGTAGGATGACTCCAGATTCACCATTATTTATTAAATGGTTATATCATAAAATTGGACTCTTAACCGTTCAGACAGAAGGAAAATAGAAACTGCAGAAATGAAGTTCCTACGTTCAGTAGCGGGTGTGACAATTTTGGACAAGAAAAGAAGTGAGAATATTAGGAAGGACTTAAACATTTTTAATTTAACAAATAGAATTGACAACATGAGAAACAACTGGTATGAACATGTCAAGAGAATGCCTACAGATAGAATCCCTCAGCTGTTACTAAAGTACAAACCAATAGGACATAGAAATATTGGACGCACATTTACTAGATGGGAGGATTCATTAAATCCCTCGGGGAGGAACTTCAAGCTGTGGGTACGAGTCTGAAGATTTCCAGGCTCATAAAAGAACCTCAATTCTAAATTAATGCCTCTAAGCAAAATTTATTGGGGTTTCCTATCCAAGTAATACTTTAGTTCCTTACTAGATGTATCTTTGAGGCAGTGTGCTGACCACATGTCACTAACTGACATCATCATCATCAACAAGGATTAAGCCCATTGGCCTGTTCCGATCTCATTATAGGTCGAATTGGTCCTTCCATCTCTTCAATGGTCTTCCCAACATTCTTCTCCCTTTTGATTTATAATTATACATTCTTCTTGGTATGCGCTCTTCATTCATTCGTAATACGTGCTGAAGATAAGCATTTTGATAATATTTTGTTCTTTCACAGAGATTAAATATATTAAGTGTTCTTATATCTTCGTTTTTCTTTTTATCGGTCCTTTGGTATCCTGCTATTGCTCTCAACATCTACATTTCAGCTGACATCTGTAGGAAAATAAGCAAAAAAAATGAGCTGGTTAAGTAACTCCCATTAGGGTGCACCCTTGTCCCTATATGGGGATGTACGGGTAAAGACTAGACTGTGATCTCTGGTGATATAAACATAACACATTCCTCTTATTCCAATTAAATTTAATATATAAGCTGTTAAAAATATCCTTAATGTTTAAGGAAGTGACACTATGGAGTTTATTTTAAAAAATACAGAGTTACTCACCCATATTTGTAGATTTCTTGAAGACTGGTTTCAACACTTTAACATATCATTATAAATTCTTTCTAACTATTAGTTAAAAAATGTATTGTAAATAGGTGGTTCCATATCTTAGATTTGTGATATTAAAAAACCTCTAGTTTGAAGTAAGACATCTAAGCATTCCCACTATTTTTTTAAGCTTTAAGATACAATTTATTCTATTGCTAATGACTTGATATGTAAAAGAGAATAATTAAAAAAATATACTACGACCCTCAATTGAAAATATATAGTTTCTGTCAATAGAAAATTTGTATCAGAGGCAATGTACAGATGCTATTTTGATTCGGTTGTAATACATTCACAGTAAACAAGAAAACTTTGATTCCATTTTACTTTATTGTGTTTCTCTTGATTCATACTATGTGGACTTTCAGGGAATTCCCTTATGCCCATCAAAAATAGGTATTTAAGGGAAAACAGCAAAGGTGCATCAATTGAATTAGTTATTTTAATAGACTATATGTTAAATTTTCAACTTTATTGCATAAATGTGTTCTCTGAAGAGATGTTTATTTATTGTGAAAGAGCCTTTCATTCAAGTCTTCTTTGTGAAGCAAAATGGTAGAAGTAAACATAAAAAAAATCTCTCTCAAAGGCTTTATATAATTCAGTTTTTTATTATGACCAATCAATTTGATTTTAGTGTTAATTGTCTGCTGACTTACACTATAAGATTTTAATGATGCTGCAAGTTTTGTAATCTCATTTCCAAGGACATTATTAATCCTTTATACTACAGAATGGACAATATGGGTTAGAGGAGGGATGAAGATTTTTCTTTATTTATTTAGGGCCGGTGTCATTAACTGATGTTAAAAGTACACCAACATCTTATTTGTTTCATAAATTAATTATGGGTAATAACATTTTGATGTTTTCAAGTTAATAACTAATAAATAGTGAATAGTGAACTCTCACCCCATACTCCGTGATCTTCAAGCATGGAACCGCAGTTTCAAGAGTCACCCCTCTCATCTTCAGCCATCTTTACGACGATCACAGAGTGTGAGGTGAGATTTCACCATTCACTATTTATTAGTCTTATTTGTTAACAATATGCTAAAATTTTATCATCATCATCCATGCAAGTATTAGGCTGTGTGGCCTGTTACGGTCTCAAAGAGGAATTTTCCATCCAGCACTTTTTTGGACGTCCCAGTGATCTTTTGCCTTGGGGGCAGTAGCAAAGTATGGCTTTTGGAATTCTATGAGACGGCATTCGTTGAAGATGGACTTTCCAGTTGTTCTGGTAGTTTTGTATATGGTGAAGAATTGGTTCTACATCCAACTCTTCCATAATTTCCTCACTTCTTTTATGGTCCCACTTTGTGTAGCCTGCTGTACGGCGCATAAATCACATCTCATTTGCTGTTATTCAGCTTTCATCTCTTCTTCGTATTGTCCATGCCTCACTACCATATCTTAATACTGGTCTAAAATTTTATCATATATTTTAATAGTATTATTTTACATCATATTTTAATATTTTCATTTCACTAATTATTTTGTGCAAAATGTTAGCTAACATCTAGCTAAAAATAGTGGGTGTCACGAATATAACAAATTAAGGTGGCAGTGGTACTTTTTTGGGATTTCAGTGCAATCTAATGTGAATTTTTCAAATTAAATACTGAATGTAAGACAACCTCAAATTTAAGACAATTCCTCAATTTAGAAGAGGGTTTTTAAGAATTTTCTTGATTTATTTACAACTACTATTCCATGTTGGTCACTATCTTGACCATCATCACCACCACCACCATCACTGCAATCTATTCATGCTTTTTCATTTGCAGTTATTTTGATAGGTACATTTTTCGTATCCTTATCGTCAATGTAACATTAAACGGCACTTGAAAATACAATAAGAAGTAACATTATGAGGTTTTACTTAATAAATATTACTATAAATATTAGTCATTCAAAATATCTCTGTAGGCAGACACATCACGAAGCACTGCTTGTTGCTACATGTGACATAATATAAGGCATAGTACAGTACCTTTTAACAGCATTTGTAACCACATTGTTCGCTCTTGAACAGTTATTTCGTGTCGATACATCAATTTGTATTATAGACTAATTATATTTGAAAAGAAAAATATACGCCTAGACTGGGGTTTGAATTCAGGACCTTTGACTTTCTATGTCAATGCTCTTCCATCTGAGCCACCTAGGCCTCCAATCTAAACACGTATTTTTCTCTTACACATAGTTAACTATGGTGGCTCAGATGGAAGAGCATTGACATAGAAAGTTAAAGGTCCTGGGTTCAAACCCCCAGTCTAGGTATATATTTTTCTTTTCAAATATAATTTGTCCATCATTAAGATGTTTAAAAATGAATAATATTAACATTGTATTATAGACCTTTGTTTGTATTGTATAAGTATGGAGATGCTTAAAAGTCTCTAAGAAAAGTGATTAATTCACAAGGCAGAAAGATAATTTGCATATTGCAATGTGCACTGCTAACAAACTTTCTACTAGATTTGTAATGTCAGCGTCCTGCTTCCCATTCCCCTCTGCACTTCATAGTTAGCAGTGTCACATGTTCTATTCCTGTCTAAACATGACTGTAGCACCCTCCGTAAACAAGTGCACTTACTCCTTAAACGGGTAATAATAACAACTATTTATTATTAAACAGCGTACCGAAATAAATGGTGATCTGATCTACATTGTTGATCTGACTGAGCAAATAAATGTGTTATATTATTTTTGGTCTGGACATCTTACCTCAATATTAATGTTGATTTGTTCTTGGACATGTTTCAAAACAATTCTCTGTTTTATCTTCAGCTTTCCCAGACTGGTTTATTTATGTTGCATTATGTTGCCACCACCTGGATGTCGATGTCAGCTCCATCCTGTGGTTGGCCAAAGAACCTCCAAACAAGGTCACCCTCATCGGAATATCAAAATTCATAACTCTGTTTCTGTTCTTCTGAATATAAATTTTTTCCCAAATAGTCAGCTCGTTTGTATTTTCTAACTGTTTTAATAATTTAGTGTATGAATTAATATTATGTTTTTCAGACCAAACATGAGCAGCAACTGCAGATTTTTCAATTTCTCCATTTTTAATATTTCTTATGTGTTCTTTGGTTCTAATTTTTAGGTTTCTTTTTGTTTTCCCTATATATATCTTTTCACAACCCATGCATTCAATTTGATATATTCCTGACTTTTTATTTTTATCAGTTTTTTCATTTTTTGTTGGTTTTTATTAGTTTATTTAAACTGTAGTTATTTTTGGTGCTAATTTAATATTAAACTTCTCAAATATATTTGAATTTATTATGTACCCAGGGTGATATGTGAATTTCCTATATTTTTTCATAGGTGGTTCTTCTTTTTCAAGATTACTTCTGTTTATCATTTTTTGTTTTTTATACTTTTCTATCCTTTTATGTACCATTTTTTCATCAAACCCATTTTCTCTTGCTACTTTGATTATGTGTGTTTTTCTCATGTTTGAAATCTTCTTCGTTTAAGGGTAAGTTTACCAATCTATGAGTTAAACTATTAAATGCTGCTAATTTATGTCCAATTGGATTGAACCCTGTTGATTTTATAAAATTTTCCGTATGAGTTTCTTTTCTATGAATCCTGAATTCAATTTTCTTTTTTCTTCGTTTCTGACCAATTTAAGATCCAAAAAAGGTATTTGTTTATTGTCTTCTATTTCTTTGGTGAATTTAATGTTTGTACTCTGTAAATTTAATAGTTTTAGGGAATCTTCTACATGTTTTTCTTTAACAATACAAATTATATCATCAACATATCTACTCCAAAATTTAAACATTGTGGGATGTGCTTTAGTGATTTTACATTCAAAATCGCTCATAAATAAATTTGCCAGGAAGGGTGATAATGGGTTTCCCATTGAGAGCCCTGATTTTTGTCTATAGAAAACTCCCATTGAATGTAAAAAACATTTGATCAATGCATAACGCAGTTAATTTCAAATAATCTTCTTTGATCTCTCTGTCTATGTTGTTTTTTCTTAACCAATTGTTCAATATCTCCAAAGATATATATCAAATTGAATGCATGGGTTGTGAAAAGATATATATAGGGAAAACAAAAAGAAACCTAAAAATTAGAACCAAAGAACACATAAGAAATATTAAAAATGGAGAAATTGAAAAATCTGCAGTTGCTGCTCATGTTTGGTCTGAAAAACATAATATTAATTCAGACACTAAATTATTAAAACAGTTAGAAAATACAAACGAGCTGACTATTTGGGAAAAAATTTATATTCAGAAGAACAGAAACAGAGTTATGAATTTTGATATTCCGATGGAGGGTGACCTTGTTTGGAGGTTCTTTGGCCAACCACAGGATGGAGCTGACATCGACATCCAGGTGGTGCAACATAATGCAACATAAATAAAACCAGTCTGGGAAAGCTGAAGATAAAACAGAGAATTGTTTTGAAACATGTCCAAGAACAAATCAACATTAATATTGAGGTAAGATGTCCAGACCAAAAATAATATAATTAAAATAACCTCAAAATATAACTTCCTAAAATTAAATATTAAATAAATGTGTGTTGATTTCTTTAATTATGTGGCACTGAAATGAGAAAAAAAATTCTGCATATTCTGCAGGAAGATGCTGTGCAAGTTTTGTTTGCCTCCGCAATGTAAGCTCTGCTCTTTTCATTGTATGTTCACATCAGATGTGACATATTACTCACGCTGCCAGTTTGTCCAGTGCTTCTCGTGCTTTCTTAATTTCTTTTGCACATACTCAAATTTTCATTCCAACTCATGATATTTCCCCTTCTTTGGTCCACAAAATGATTTTCAGGATGAATTAATGTTTTCATTTTTTCTTCAATTTATTGCCACTTACAAATGTTTACTTCACAGACACCACATTTTTTTCCTGCTGCACAGTTGTTCATAGGTTCTATTTCCCTAATTACCATCAACTTAAAATTAGGATAGCGTAACATCTCTGTGAACCAATTGGAATCTGTGATCTCATAATACTTTACCACATTTTTTTGACATAATCTGAATTTTTAACTTTTAATGCTTATTTTAAAACTCATAAGAAAATTATTCACTCAACTTTACTGCTGCTACTGTTACATTTTTTTAAATGTCATTGTTAATGTTCTTTATACCAAAGTTATTTTTTCCAGCTTCCCTATTGGTTATCATGTTATATTCAATTTCTGCTACGTATTATTTGTCTGTTGTTGCATCTTCGATAATTTTCTTACCCAGTAATTGTGTACTGTGCAGCATAAAAACATTGACTTCACCAGCCAGAAGGTATGTAGCCTACCATGCAATATAAAAACATTGATCTCAACCAGGCTTATTTCTTAGTCTGCAAATTTAAGATGAGTAATGCTTTTAGATTCCAGAAAAATGATCATCTTATATTCGGGTAAATACAGCAACTGAATGTAATGCCAGCACAATTTCTTTTCCACGTTCATCAAAATTGTGAACAATTTCCGAATTATGAGATTTCTTTGCCAAATTATTGTTAATTTTGATGTTTCAGGTTCTGCTCACAACAGATTAATGGTGTTATTGTGCTCTGTTTTCAATCTATGTGTTTCGTATTATGGTATATTGAGTATAGAAGGTATTGAATATGTGTGTGTCTGTTTTATAGTTGTAAAGGACGCTGACAGTCCCGTGCCGTAGCCGAGTGGTTAAGGCAAGAAGCCTTGGCGCAGAGCTATGGGACTTGTGCTGGTTCGGGTCCCCATGGTGGAAGAAAATTTTCTCATGGAATTTCGGCCAGTAAGGGTCTGGTGCCCATCCAGCATCGTGAGGCATTTGGGTAGCTACAATAAGTAGCTACTCCAGGTTGAGAAGAGCAGGTATAAGGGCTGGGGGACCCGATATGATGACCACATGTCATCCCTACACTGGTTTATGATCGTCTACCTCTGTGATTAACACATGTGGACATGAGGCCAGCAGCTGGCTGGTAGGCCTAGTGCCTTCAAGGCCTGTCGTGCCTGGAATTTTTTTTGAAGGACGCTGACAAAAAGAAGTTTAAATTTTGTACTTACTTCAAAAAAACATAACATATTTCTAGGCATAATATCCCCATCAAACAACTACTATATTTTATCTCAAAAAATACATTTAAGTATTTGACACTTAATTTAGTGATTATAAATCATACAAGTCAGCTTAGATAGCTAGAAATTAAAACAAAAATATATATATATAAGTTATAATTAAATGTTTAACATTGAACAATGCAAGCTTAATATGGCATGATAAGAAAAATAAATGCCTGGACGGGATTCGAACCCGGAACTCTGAGTCTGTACCTCAGCGTGTTATCCATTACATCACCAGGTGAATCCAATTCAAACACTTATTTCACTGCCAGTGAAGACCGAGTTCTCGCAACATCTAGTAATAATGGAGAATATAATACGTATATAAGAAAAATAAGCATTTGAATTGGATTTGCCTGGTGGTGTAATGGATAACACGCTGAGGTACAGACTCAGAGTTCCGGGTTCGAATCCCGTCCAGGCATTTATTTTTCTTAACATGCCATATATATATACATACACCGGTATGTAGTTCTACTGGAATTTGAACTCAAGTTTGTGGATGAATTTGCAGACACACTACCATCTGAGCTAACACAACTCACGTTCCAATGTAGTCTAAATATACAATTTTAAATGATGATCGTTACTGATACATAATGTTTTGGGCAATAACATTTTTGTGGCGATTGCATTACAAATTGTTTTTCTCTCTATAAAAGTAGTAGTCATACATTTTTAAGAAAAGCATAGTTATACTGGCAGCTCTGTGGCACAAGGTCTTGAGATCATGTCTTGATCACTCCATATAGGTTTTGTGGTGGACAAAACGGAGCTTGGGCAGGTTTTCTTAGGATTTCTCCAGTTTTCCCCTGCCACTAAATTCATTCCACAATTTGTGAATATTCCTCTCATCCATTTAATAATTTTGTTCATCTGCCCCTGTGATAGTGCATTAGGTGTGGTCAAGCAGCAATCTTATCACTCATAGACATCCATAAATATAGGGGCTTCATTTTATCTCATCCCTTACCCGATCCTGAGTTGGACATGAATTGAGGATATTTCATATAATTATACTACTGATGCAAATCTGCTTCAAATACATGATTCATGGCAGCCATTTTGCAACCGATAACAATGAGTTATACTTTTGGTGTTTTAATGATGAAGAACAAATTAATATCGTAGAGATAAAAATTAGCACTATACTGCTGCCACTGATTCTCCAGCCTTGACTTTTCACGACAGTGTTGCCGATATGGATATTCAGTGGGAGTGGACGCTTTACGTATACGATTAGCAGACATACAGCTGACAACATCTCAGCAATTTCAAACCTTACTAGCACAGCTATAGCTGCATCAAGAGCAGTGATTGGTTGTGGCAGACATCTACTCCCATACAACCATTTCCTTATTGGCAGTAGAGGGTGAATTCTCCCTTTACCCCTCATATAACCTAAACTTCAGAGCCGGAGATATGTCGGCTAGGGTATAGGCGTTAATTTGTCCTTAATGTAAGTGACAAATTTAATATTAAAACACCAAACATTTAAGCTTTACTAGCAAAAAAGTAATGTTAAAAAGCAGAAAATAACATAAAAAATGTGTTAAACATTTAACACAAGGGAAGAAGGATGTTATTTCATAAATCTTATGATGGAAATTAGCTTATGATGAGGCTTTCAAATTAATAAAATTAAAATGAATTGTACATCTCACCTTATATACTCCATGTTTCTGTAATTGTGATCCTGTGTTGTGAAGAACATGGAGTGTATTAAGAAGGATGTTAATTCAGCATGTAACATAATTAATTAACTTCCCAATATTAATTTATATATGTAACATAATATTTAAATTAATATTGGGAAGTAAACATTATGAGGTTATATCATTAATAGTGAGTGGAGAACATATTTTAATCGACTTACCTCATACATTTTCAAACTTCTTTGATACCGACGGTTTCAGACAATATCATGTCCTTCTTCAATCATGGCATCCACTGAAGAAATTCCGTGATTGTTGATTTCTTTAGTGACATCACCTCTTGTGCTGCCATCTTTCGTTGGGGTTATAAACTTTGTAATTAAATTTTTATCCACCGGAATATCGAAATTCATAGAATAAATATCGATCTATGAATTTTGATATTCCGGTGGATAAAAATTTAATTACAAAGTTTATAGCCCCAACGAAAGATGGCAGCACAAGAGGTGATGTCACTAAAGAAATCAACAATCACGGAATTTCTTCAGTGGATGCCATGACTGAAGAAGGACATGATATTGTCTGAAACCGTCGGTATCAAAAAAGTTTGAAAATGTATGAGGTGAGTCGATTAAAATATGTTCTCCACTCACTATTAATGTAACATAATGTTTCGTTAAAAATAATACATGTTGATGAAACAGAATTTTTGTTAAATTGTGTTTTAAACCACTGTAACAATTTGTTAAAGATTAACAGTCATTGGTGAAACTAGACCTTAGAGTTGAAATTGGTTGGGTTGTACTCAACATTTTTTATAGTTGATATTAGAAATTTTTCTGGGGTTAAATTTTTGTCAAAATATTAGGCTAGCCACTTTAATCCTTTGTGCCCTCTTAACCTGGATTCAGGCTAAATGTTTGGTAATTATCAAATGACTTGACATCTGATCTGTGTGTCCCTCAAAAATCTTTTTTTTTTTTTTGCATGAATCTACTTATCTTATTACTAGAGTCCGGATTTTTATGTAATCTCCAAATATGTACATAAATATGTAGTAAAATAGTAAAAATATGTAATATTACATTTTATTATGTAATATCAAAATTTATGTTTACAAAAAATTCTGTGTTATTTCTTTGTCCTAGCTTTGTTTTGTTATAATGAGATATTTGTGTCTTAAAATTCACTAACTTTATTAGAATGTTGAGGTTAATATACTTATACTACCATTGATAAAGCAACAATTCAGAAGCATTTTCGTGTAAAAGAATATAATGAGTATATTTAAGACATAAGTCCTAACCTAAATTAAGATATTTATAAGTCCTAATATTACTAAAAAAACTACATATTAGAACTGTGCAGAATATATAACCTTATAGTTATTTTCACATAAATTTACTTATCCTTCAGATGTTTAAATTATTTATGTACAACTCTCAAAATACTTACAGTTTTCTTGCATTTCAACAATTATTTGTTGCATAGTGTACTACAAGGTGCATAGGCCTATAACACTATTTTACCGTATGGTAAAAGCGTTATTGATAGTTATCCAGGACTAATTTTTTTTTTGCAGGCAACGATGAGGCAGTTGAAGTCATTTTCATCTGCATTCACTGATGACATTCAATCACATCAATTCAGGCCTATTAAGTCAAAACTTAAAAAAACTGAAAATGGTCAGACAAACTCATAATATTTCACACTTAATTTTGTGCACCATATCTGTGAATTATCCTGATATTCACCACTTCACCCCAGAATATCAAAGCACTGGAAAATATTCTTAAATTGTATTAGATTTTAAAAGATTTATTTTTAATAACCTCAGGGCGTAATGGGGCACCATGTTTGAATAATAATAATAATAATACTTTATTTATTCTGGCAGAGTTAAGGCCATAAGGTCCTCTCTTCCACTCAACCAGCACAAATACAAATAAATATTCGACAAATATAGATATACACTATACTAATTATAAACAGTTAAAGATACAATAAATGTAGCAATGTAAATGTCATGTACAAACAACATTTTATAGGGTAATAACAATAATGATACGATAATAATAATAATAATATAAATATGATACATTATACGGGAAACACCAATTAATATATATATATATCTTACACTGGATAATAATGAAGTCGAGTTTAGAGCAAATATAAATTTAGATTTCTTTTAAAAGATGCCAATGTCCGGCAGCCCCTTTATCCTGGTATAGTAGAAACTATTCAACCTCTCATTCACTCCTCATGGTGATGGGGAGAAGGAAGCAAACTTATTTTAATATTTGGTTCAATTTTGTGAGATACAAAAAAAAAAAACTGAGGCTAAAGTTTTCCAAGAAAACTACATTTGTGCCTTAATGAAGGTTTGCATTGTTATTAATTGTGAGATATTCCATGACATTATTTTCTTAGAAATCCATAAAGGGTTTGCATTGGGAGGTGTAGTTTTGTAGGGCATGATTGACTAGACAAAGTATAGTGTTATAGTGATATGACTATGACCTATCAATCATCTGAGCCTCCGAACAGAGTTGAGAACAAATCATACAGAAATTTTACCCGTTTCCTAGTGTTGTGCTCAAAAATTTTGTGAATTTTCATTTGAAGACCATTTGATGTAAAAATATGTAGTATTCCAATAAATATTTAGTAATGGGTTAAATAAGTAAAAATCTATATATTAAATTTGGGAATTTTTAACATTATGAGGTTCAAATTCATAAGAATTAAATTAATCGTGATTATTTCATATCTCATACTTCTATATTTCTTTAAATACAGCACTGCAGTATCGGCAATTTCTTATCACCATTATCAGCTGTTTTCATGATTGCCAATTTTTACTTTTGTTGATAATTATCCAAACTGCCATCTGATGTTCTTTTAAAGAATTATTTTCTAAACTGCCATCTGGTGTTCATTTTAATGAATCATTTTCTAAACTGCCATCTGTTGTATTTTTGAAGAACTTTGTAATCAAGCTAGGTTCATCTGGAATTTTGAAGTTCATAGTTCTAGTAAGGTTTTTAAAGAAATATAGAAGTATGAGGTATGAAATAATCACGATTAATTTAATTCTTATGAAGTAAAAATCTGTAATGTCTAACTTGAGTATAAGATCTAGATTTATGTGAATCTTCAATATTTTTGGTTATTACGAAAGAACATATGAAGGAAAAAAATATGTAATTACATACCAATCCGGACTCTACTTATCACACATGAATAAAAATGTGTTTAAAAAATAGATAACATTTTCAAAATGGTTATTTTTTCATTCAGATGAGAGATTAAATTTTACTTTATTGTGGCTAAATATATATGGAGGATTCGTTGAATTGACATGCTATACCAATGGTAACATTCACTTGATTATTAATTTTATTTAATTATATATGTATAATTTAAACTAAGTTCCTTTTTGTTAAATTTATACTTTAATAAACGCTAATATTTGATGCTAGGTCAGTAATAAAAGTGATAAAGTTATATAAAATTGCATCAAGAATTGATATTTTATAAAATGGTTACAACATGTTTCCTTGTTACTGGAAATGAATTGGAATCCCATATTTATGCCAGATGGGTTTAACAAACTTAATGCACTATCCCAACCATTTTCAAACTTCTTGTCACCATAATCTGAACACACCCCTCTTGTCAAAAGTATAATGTCAACAAAAGCACATGTCTCCTCAGGGGTCCCCATCTAGGGGATATGTGGACGGCGACCACAAGGTGTCCAAGCTGAGCAAAACATTGCTTCCACCTACTTGTGTTTTGCTCCTTTCTTTTATCTTTAACCAATCTGGTATTTCTTCCTTTTCTAGTACCAGATCCCTCTTTTTACTTTCCTATCCAGTCTCCCTTGCCTGACCTCTTGTTTTTTTCGAACCTGATGGTATTATAGTATTTGAGGCCGAAGGGTTCATTTCTGTCTTTCCTATATCTCTTTCTTTTAACCTTGTGGACACTCACCTTGAATGCCCACATAAGCTGCATGTTCAAATGCAGCACCATTGCAACTTATAGAATAAGTATACAATGGACTAGTGTCATCAGCTACGGATGGATACAAGTAATGAAGAATGAACAAAAGCACACGTCACTAAAAGAGAGAGAATATCATTATGGTAAAAATGTTTAATTTATTAATTAATAAATATGGATTTTCATCAAGTAAACACCAACTCAATTGATTATTAATGAATCACTTAGCTGATTGGACGACATTGCCTGGGTATTTATTTATCCCAATCTGTACAAGTAGCTTCAAGATAATCACACAGCCTGAATATGTGACTGATCCCACTACAAGCTTTAGAAGGTTAATGCTCCCACTTTTATAGACAATCGACACTTGATGTCAGCCCTGCATGATGGCCACTTTATCCCGTGAACAAGCGTCTGGTACTCCATTTCTCTTATATACTGCCTTTACCCCCAGAACAAGCATCTGGTACTTCATTTCCATTATAGGCTCATGGTGCTGCCAGAAGCTTTGGGTTAGTTTAAAAATTCTGACCTCACCGGAATTCAAACCCTGGATTTTACAGCTTGTAGTGTATTGGCTTAAAAAATTACGCTATGGCAAGCCCCACACAATCTTAATGTCACATAGATGTTGCTACTCTGATTGTACTCTACATGAAATTAACGTGAAGCTGTCTCTTCAAAATGCTGACCTTAATTTTGATTGGGGTATTACCTTGAGACAGTTTGGAAAAAAAAAACATAAGTAATGCCACGAATGATTTCCAATTTATCTAGAGGATTTGGAAATCAAGAGTAGCATTTGTTAAGACTATGTAACAAATAAAATTAAGCTGTTTACTAAAATATCATTATTTAAATATGGTTATTTTAAAATATTTATATATTTAATGTAAACTGCAATGTTTGAAAACAAATGAGAAATGGTTGGTAATGTTTCATTTGTTAATCACTGCAACTTGATCATACTATTTATTTCCAAATAGGATTGTAATATTGTAAGAATGCACCCTAGTGGAGAAAAAATGAAACACATCAAACTGTATATTATAACCAACATTATAGGTTATTAATTCATTTTTTTCGGAAACAACTCAGTAAAATCAGTATTTAAAAACACAATTATTGAACACATAATTATCAAATGTATAGGTCGAAGGAATCTATTCATTATTTGCTATATTCAACGTATTTGTTAGAGGGTCAGTCACTGCAAAATAATGCTCTGAGCTGTCCAGAGTATTAAAAAGAAGGAGCTTTCTTTATTTTGGTAATCAAAATTAAATAATTATCGAGGTGAAATATGACTGTGTTTGGTTGTAAAACAAAATTCATTGAAACGTGATTGGTCATTGACTCCCATTTGGGACATGAGTTAAATAGTCACCATAAATATTATGATAATTACTAACAAAGTACACAGCATGCTTTGGTCACTACTGCAAACTAAATGAACAATCTTACTTTTTACAATTAGCTTTTTAGGAATTAACACTATGAGGTATTATTTATTTAAGTAAAGTTTTTATCACCTTCTAGAAGAAGAAATAATGAGGCGAGGTGATATATTTTACTTATATTACTATAACAATGCTGCAGATCAAACATATGATCTGATTTAACTTGGTAGGAAGTAACACTATCATTTTTGTAACACAAATCATTTTTACAGGGGATGAAGATGATATAAAATATATGATAAATAAATTAATGGAAGAATATAAAAAATGGGGACTGAATATAAATTTACAGAAAACAGAATATATGTGTTTGGGAAAGGATGTGAATGATCTCATATTCGAAACAGGGGAAATAAATAAAAGTGCATTTTTTAAATATCTTGGGTCCATAATTACAAGTTTAGGTACCTGTGAGAGAGATGTACAGGCTAAAATTGCAATGGCAAAAAATGCAACTAGGACATTACATGGAGTAATTTGGAACAAAAATATTACAAAGGAAACTAAAATGAAAATTTATAAGAGCATAATACAGAATATTTTGTCATATGGAAGCGAAACTTGGTCTTTGATGGAATTACAAAAGAATAAAATTAGAACAGTTGAATTTGATTATTTTAGAAGAAGCCTCTAAAAAACAACGACAGGATAAAATAAGAAATGAATTCCTTTGGAGAGAAATGAAGGTCACCACATCTATTGTTAAGAGGATTGAAAATCAAACGCTTAAATGGTATAGCCATGTACAAAGAATGGAAAATGAAAGATGGCCAAAAAATATATACCAATGGTCACACCCTGGAAGAAATAAACGTGGCAGACCAAGATGGAAATGGAAAACCTATGTCAGAACAATAATGGAGTATAGGAATTTGGAAGAGGGAGATTGGAATGATAGAGATAAATGGAAATTGAAGACGGCAAACCTATAAGTGGGGGAAAGCCGAAGAAGAAGGAAGTAACACTATGAGGTTTTAATAATTATATCTTAAAATTCTAAAATCTTACCTCTAATTTTGTCTTTCTTTTTATGAGTTGATAGAATTTTAACATTTAATGAGATCTGAGGTTGACAATGTCAGCACAATGTTTGGATTTATATATGAGGGTTGGGACATAAGGCATGGCAACTAATTTTTTTTTGAAATACCAGTATGGTTGCAAAATTTTATTTATATATATATATATATATATATATATATACACATGAAAGAACAGGGTATGACCTATGTGTATGGGCATTTAACAACATACCAACATTGTGATTCACATATTTATTATGGTAGTTGACATGAATATTCTAGTTTTATGTTTTACAATCATTACAGCACACATATCTGTTTTAAAGGCCCTCAAATGGTCCCCTGTAACATTTACAACATGCTGCCAACAATGTGGGAGGTGCTTAACATTTTCTTGACCACATATGAATCTAGTCATCTGTTGTTGCACATCATATTCTCTCTTGTTGCAAAGCGCATACCATGTAATGGTTCCTTTATCTTTCATATGAGTTCAAAATCACATGGAAAAAGATCAGGAGAGTATGGTAGATACTCAAAAAAGCTTCCTATCCCCAGTGCCACACTAGTCACTCTACACATTCTACTTTATGTTATGATGGAATAAGACTGAACTGTCCAGAACTAATGCCATGTTGTACATGTTGCAGCAGGAAGCACCTGTAGTAAAATCTGCTGTCGGCGTTCTTCCAAGTGGAACAAAATTCCCTTGTCGTCAAACATGACATTCACCATCAATTCCATGAAGGAAAGTTTCTTATGAAACTTCTGCTTGCTTGGTGATCTGGCATGTTGCCATTTTGCAGACTGAGTTAAGAGTTCTGGTTCGTATACCCTGGCCCAAAATTTATTGATGATTATTATTCATAATGACTGTAAGTGGTCTCCGTTCTGTGTTCTAGGTGGTCAGAGCATGTTGCAAATTGCATCCACTGTAGAACTTCAGTTCATGTGATTGCTCACTTTGATGTGATTTTGCACAGCTGCTGATCATTCTGCAAAATCCTGTGGACATTGTATTTTTTTATGCTACTTGCATTTGCTAAATCCAGTAGCATCCATCATCTGTTGTCCTCCAGCAGGCACTTGGTTACTGTATGTACCAGATTGGTCTGTGCACTCACATGTCATCCTGCACATTGCTGATCTTTGGTTCCTGAACATTCTCACTGAAACATTATCAATCTCATTGATATAGGATGGGATTTCTCAACAAAAACAAACAACAAACTCCTTGGCCTATCAACCGGCTGCTGCTTTCACATCCAGATGTGTAATTACAGAGGTAGATGATCATCCAACCAGTTTAGGAGTGACATGTAGTCAGCATTTCACGTCCCCCAGCTGTTATAGCTGGTTTTCTCAACCTGCATTATTCCCAACAGCTTCCATGAATTTCCTGTGACATTCTCTGGCATTTCTCCCATGGAGAATGGCTATTTTGATGTATGAGTGCTGCTCAACACGAGTTGCCTCCATCTTGCACGATAGTCACCAGACAACTGATTTCACATTGCTCCTAGTGCTCATACTGGCAATCACACACACACACACATATATATATTTAGGGCTTTTCTAAATTCAATACCCAAATTTCTAGAGATGATAGACCAAAACAAACATTGAACCTGAAATTAATTATTGAATGAGAAAACCAGAAACTGTACCATACAACAAAAATACTACAGTTGTAACATTACTGATGACACAAGTTTCAGAACCATTTCACTTTGTATTGGAGAAGGGTTATTGTTGGGTAAAGAGGTAAAGATTGGATTTAGTGACACTAGGAATACTGAAGGAGTTCTCCATGTGTGAGAACTTCGGTTGCTCAGGTTGGTAATCGGTAGAGTTGAGGTTCTTATCTCGGGATTCCACGAGGACTTCGTCGGGCAGAATTAATGTGTAGAGAATGTCTGGTAAAAGTAGTTTATTCTTATCTTTTATAAACTGCGAGCAATTGTATATATACGAAGTGAATTTATCTAACTTTCAGAACGTAGTGTTTTTTTTTGAGAAGTTACTTTGTTCGATCGTATACGAGAAGTGACGAGGAGAAGCCTCTCTCGCCTATAGGTAAATTAGTTACTCCCACTACCTCGATCTAGTGGACCTAAGGTCAGTGCTTAGGCACATATAACGAAACATATAATTGGTTAATGCGCCCTCCTATTTTGATCCCGGGGGTGTTACAAATTTATCATTGGCGATTTACGCCTTCAGAGGTTGGACCTTTTTTTCCCCGTGCTGGCTTCACGTACAGTCGGTTCACAAACATTAGCTAGGCTTGGGTTTTTTTTCTTAGGCTTGGGTTTTTCCCTAGGCTTCCGACGCTAGAAACTTGCCATATTCCCACACTTTTTCTGCTAACGTAGTTTGTGTCAGGGTAAAACCCCCGCTTGTACATTTAGCTAATGGGTTATGGTTATCACGATAAATCAGTTAACTGGAGGCTTAGAAGATATTTCTACTCAATCTGTCGAGCAAAGGATTTTGTCATTAGTAAATTATTATCATGTGTCAGCCACTTCCGTCTTAACAAAAGAAAGGGTTACATTACCTGAGTTGTCAGTCCTCTTTAATAACTAATAATTTAATTACATTGATGCTGACTTCTTTGGATCATTTTATATGGCCTTTGCTCCTACATAATCAGGTTCCACTCGCTTCCCTGATCAATTTGAATATAAATATGACCTAAGTCCAGTAACTGCTTCATTCAATGATGTTATAATTTTATCCGCTTATTATTGCCGATAGGGATTTATTTATAGATTTACACAGGAGGCTGTGTGACTAACTTGCCACAGTATTCCTTTACAAAAACTGTTCTAAAGTGCAGTTTCCTGATTCAATAGAAGCTCTGCAACAATGTATCATTGCATGTTGTTTACATTCAAAGGCTCAAAGCATGCACTGCAAAGAGTCAGCAGATGGAAGAACCCAAGCAATGAGTTCTTCCTCCGATTTTATTGGAGTCTCATACATCAGACTCTTCAAGTACTCCTACACAAAATTCAAGTGGGGTGAGGTTGGGAGGAACGAACAGACCATCCAATAGGCACACCACAGCCAATCCACTTCTCACTGAATTTTTGGTTAAAATATTCTTGGACTTCACAAAAAAATGTCATAAGTCAAATTACAAGTATAGTATATTTGTACTTTACATTATGCACAGTTTCTGGTTTTCTCATTCAATAATTAGTTTCAAACCCATGTTCATGTAACAAAAAGGTTTGTTTTGGTCTATTCTATCATCCCTAGAAGTTTGGGTATTGAATTTAGTAACACCAGTGTGTGTATGTGTGTGTGTATATATGTAACGTTGTAGATTTTCACTGATATAAGTGTAATTAAGAAAGACCAACCTTGAATTCTTGACACTTGAAAGTCCAAGAAACCTTTCTTAGGGTCGGTTGTATGAACTTCAGGTTAAATGAAGAATGAGTAATTTTTTTATATTTTCAGGTTCAATTTCCAGGTAGTCATCTGACGTTTAAAGTACTAGCAGTTTAGAGTCAATATGCGTTTACCAGCTACTTTTATTAGCTAGTTCATTACACCGAGTGTAACTCATATCAGTTATGTTGGCAATAAATTCCAATTTCCTTCCTTATTATGTTGGCTGAATTGTGTATCCGCATTTAAATTTTCTTATTTTTTCTTATTTCCGATAGCAAAAGTTTGTCTGTTCCCATTATTTATTCTTTCTGCATCAATGTTTTCCATTCTGACGTCATTAATTTTTATACTACCTTTTAGTTTATTTTCAACATTATAAATTAGTGTACACGTAGATAGTTTTAAATAAATTGGATTAGTTTCCATTTTCGTGTTATTTATTTTAATATTTTTTTTATAGTCTTTCAAATTTGTTTAATATTATAACAGTTCATTGTAATTACATATAGTTTTAATAGTTTTGTGAAATATATGTACGGTATAATCCACGTACATACATAAAAAATTTAAAAATATATATGATGTTAAGTTATGTAGTAGGAAATAACATTGAGGTTTATTTTAATTAATTCTGAGTTATAAATTAATGAGTCATTTTAACATCTTACCTCATATTTCATGTTTTTCAAACACGGTAACTATAGTTTTCAAATGATCTTGTCATTCATTTTCAACCGCCATTATGACTACCGGATATTCGTTGGAATCTCCCTCTATAACGTTGCCATCTGGTGTTGATTTGACGAACTTCGAGATATCGTGTTTGAAAAAACATGAAATATGAGGTCCGATTGAGGGTCTTTCCACTTTTCAGCGGTTGCCCTTTTACCAGCCGGCTGCTGGCCCTTCACATCCACATGTGTCAATCACAGAGGTAGATGATCAACAGCCAGTGTAGGGGTGACATGTGGTTAGCATGTCGAGTCCCCCAGCCGTTATAGCTGGTTCCTCAACCTGGAGCCGCTACTTATTGTAGCTACCCAATTGCCTCACGATGCTGGGTGGGCACCGGTCCCATACTGGCCGAAATACCATGAGAAAATTTCTTCCCCCATGGAGACTCGAACCAGCGCAAGTCCCGTAGCTCTGCGCCAAGGCTTCCTACCTTAACCGCTCGGCTACGGCGCGGGACAAATATGAGGTAAGATGTTAAAATGACTCATTAATTTATAATTAGGAACCTCATAATGTGTTTCCCAATTTTAACTTTGAATAATTCTGAGTTGTTTAATTATATGAAATTCATACTTTCTCATGTATTTGTTATAAATAGGTACAGTACAGCAGGTCCCCATTATAAGTCCCGAAATTTGTTTTTTATTAACTGAATTTTTAATTTAAGAGAGTCATCAGATGACTGAAGACAAAGTAATGGTCTTCTGTTATGTGTAAATATATTTGGTTAGTTTGATATTATTTTCTATGCAATCTATACCTATTTTGTTGGAAATTAACCAATTATAAGAATCTCAATTTTTTTACCACTAAGAAATAAACTGCATAAAAATACTTCAGTGTGAATTCCTATTAATTTTAAGTAGGAATGATTTTTTTTTGTAATATAGCATTTTTTCCAACATGAAGTTGCTTTATTAAATTTTTGTCCTTTCTGTGTTCAGATCTCTTTACTGTATTATAATATAGTGAAACTTCTACACAACTACTCTTTGAAACCAATCAGTTATTTTTCAAGGAATATTATTCCTATGACTATATATTCTGATCCTCTATAAGATGACTATCTCTCTCTTTCCAACCAATGCTGATGCTTTTGATAGGTTTATAAATGTCTTATTCCCTGTACTTGCCATATTATGTAATGAACCTAATGAAGGCTATATTCTTGTCATGTGCTTCATCATAAGTAATTCCCGAGTGATTTCCAGATCATCGATAAATTCACGACTCACAAAGTAAAATTTGACATAGTTCTTAACAGATGAAAAATATATTCTTGTCATTAGAGGGGTTGAATAGTAGTTATTTAAATCCTGTATCCCATTGAAATCTAATAATACAACAATCACGAATAAAAATATTAACATATTTTCCTATTTAGGCCTAAATATGTAAGACATTTGTTTTCTAAATTCAGAATTTTTCTATAATAGCTATTGAAAAACGAGTGTAGTCTTCAATTTGTGCATATTTAAAGGATAGTTAAATTAGTAACAGCAACCTCTGCTCAAATAAATTATCTTACCAGAACACAGCAAGTATTAATAATGTGCTTTTAATAAATTATATTCAGATGTTAATATTTTCTTCACAATGGGTTTTTTAGCATAGTTAATTTTTTCCATAAAATGGGGAGCTGGCCCATCATTATAACTCCCAACCTGGAAGACCAGATGATTTTTGTTCAAGGTTTTCTTCCTATAGGCTTTGACGAACCAACATCTCCCTACAAGGCAGCAATTGCTGTATCCTGGCAAGGAGCCCTCACAAGGTACTATCATCTGGGTCAGAATGAACCCTGTTTTTTTTTAAAGAGGTGTTACTCCTCCATCACTCCCCATTTTTCCTGGCTTGTGATAGGCAGAGCCTAGTTTATCAAAAATGAGTCTAGGTTGGCTGGAAATCCCTATACTATTATATGGTGCAGAAACATGGACATTAAGCAGAGAGCAAGCACATAAACTATTGGTGACAGAGATCAGTTTTGGAGGACTTACAGAAATTCAAGAAGAGAGAAAATTAGAAATACTAAAATCACAGAAGTATCGGATGTTCAAAAAGACGTTCTACAAGTTATTGAAGAAGACTGAAATTGTTTGGTCACATAAAGAGAATGTCAGATGACATTAAATTTTAAAGTGGAGGGCAACAGAAGAAAAGGGAGACCAAATGAAAGTTAATTCAAGAAGTGCATAGGAGTATAGTGTTGAGAATATAACAGAGAGTGATGCAGAGAATAGGGATTTATGGAGTAAAATTTACAATGGGTTGTAGGAAAACTACTGTATTGTAAAGAAATTCGTAATAAAGAAAAAGAATGTTAACATTTTCTAATTATGGTATATAGGCCAAGATTGTATTAAGGATGAGGTGATATCCCCTTTTAGTAGACCGCTTTTAAAGTAAATTTTGATGGTCGACTTAAAGATCATCACTGTATGTTCTTTTCGTTTTCACATTTATATTTCAAGATTGATTCATTCACAATTTGAATTAACAGAATGCAGATAAAACAAATTTGAACATTTACATGTTTTTAACATAATTACATTATCTCAACTTTTCTATCTTGTTTTTGACAAAGTTGTTACTGATAGAAAGTGTAGTTCTTTGTGAAACGACCAATCATTAGACAGTAGATTTCATATTTTCTTTAGGGACAACCTTCTGAGGAGTAATTTATCAGTACTAGTTATCTAAATTTAATGAAAACATGTTACTGATACATTACTCTATTATAAAAATATATACAATGGATATTCAATATGCTTATACTATACACAAGTAAACATCAACTAAGTAAAATAAAATAGGCCACATTAATGCTATATTTCTACCTAGGATGGAACCCAAAGCATGAAAAGTACACTGGTGGCTTTGGAACACTCACATATATTATACAGATCTTCTCTGCTATATTGTAATTTAACCTCTTACCATATAGGTAGGGAGAGGGATTTTAAACTTTGGATCACACAAGATTACTGAAGACCTCCATGGCCACCCCCGAGACAACACAAACATTTAAGACAAAATGCACAATTCACTCACACATTCATGCCGAACCTGGCAAATATGATGATTATGTTCATCATAGCCAGATGATGATCACGGATTGTTTGGTTCTTAAAGTTTCCTATTACTTGTCTTACAGGTTCAGAAAAACCACCAATAAAACCATCACACTGCATACAAAGCAGTGATGCTAGACCATAGCGGTGGTCTATATTAAAAATGAAACTTCAAATAAACACGCGTTTTGCAGCTGTATAAACACATTTCAGATAATTTATATGCATTATAGGTAGAGATCCACGAAAGTAATTTTATTTTTAAGGAAAATTTGTTTTAAAATTTCAAGATTTTGACGTTATTGGGAATATGACAGTGTCATTCTAAAAAATGTAACTTTGAGTCTTTTTAATCCTAGTTAAGTGTATTAAACCCAATAAACTTCGGATCACACAAGATTACTGAGGACCTCCAATCCAGGGCCACCCCTGAGACAACACAAACATTTAAGACAAAATACACAATTCACTCTCACATCCATACCAAACCTGGCAAATGATGATGCTTATGATCATCATGGCCAGATGATGATCACGGATTGTTTGGTTCTTAAAGTTTCCTAATACTTGTTCTACAGGTTCAGAAAAACCAATAAAACCATCACGCAGACCTGCTGCATACAAAGCAGTGATGCTAGACCATAGTTGTGGTCTATGTTACAAATGAAACTTCAAATACAAGTTTTGCAGCTGTATAAACACATTTTAGATAATTTATATGTATTATAGGTAGAGATCCGTGAAAATGGTTTGTTTTTAGGGAAAATTCGTTTTAAAATTTCAAAATTTCGATGTTATTGGGAATTTGGCGGTGTTATTCTAAAAAAATGTAACTTTGAGTCTTTTTAATCCTAGTTTAGTGTATTAAACCCAATAAGAATGATATATCCAGTAGTTTAAGGTCAACCTTTAGCTTGTACAATTGACATCGATTTTACGTAATACACTAAAATGCATACAATTTTAATCCTAGTCACTAATTTGTAAGCAAAATTTACCTTTTAAGAAAAAGCAACCATGGTGAGTATCATATATCTGCAAAAATTTAGGGGAAAAAACTTATCTTACACCTTAATATAATTCGTACTTCTTGGAATACATATTGGCCATAGAACTTAAATTCTATGAGAGACCATATTTGAGCGTGAGAACGACCAAAAATATTACCTCTATGTTATGATCTGTATGGAGGAAGCAGATGTGGCAGTTAAAATGAAGATGGAATCCGAAAACAATGTTTAAAAATGCATTATGAAAATTTCGCGAATAGGACAAAAAAATCTCCGGAATTCGTTAAACATTTTAAATTTCGCGTTATCGTAAGATTTCGCGATTCATAAATCCATTTTTTGAGGTTATGGGAAGTGGAGTTAAATGGTACAAGAAAATGACAAAATTAGAGCATTTCGCGTTATCGCGACTCGCGAATTTCACGGATCTCTAATTGTAGGTGAATGAATGAATCTTTGGATTTCTAACTACTACAAATAAGTCATGGTGTAACAGTGGCTAGAAGGGGAGGGTCCAGCATTGGCATGTGAGAATTTATAATGCATTTACAATATTTCTCTCTCTATACAGTAAAAATACACATCATTTGACCAATATCATGAGACATTTCATTTTATCATGGGATTAGGAATATCGCGCATCTTTACCCTATAAGTCTAAAAGTAAAATTTATTTATTTAGCAGGTATCACAACATCTTCCTGCATCCAATTAATCTACTGTCATTCTCCTCCACAGCTCTCTGTCATTCCGATCTCTACCATCCAATCCTTTTCCCTCATGCTGCTCCAAACACCATCAATCCACACTATTTTTTACCGTCTTCTTCTTCTTCTTCTTCTTCTACAAAGTGGCAACCGTTCTAGTATTCATCTTGGCAATATTTTACACAGATGATTCAGAAGAGGTGGGATGGTTATTTCCCATTATTTCTTGTATTTCATTTTTTGAGTTAACATTAATATAATGCCTGATATATATATATATATATTAGTTGTGGGACTACTATATGATTTCCTTTAATTTGAGGATCAACATTTATAGCAAAGTTTTACCTGCTGTAAACTTCATTTCTGGAAATTTATTCCAATGCACTTCACTTAATCTTAACATATCCACCCACTTTATATCTATCTGCTTCTGCTGTAAGTTGTCTTAATTTTTTTGTCTGATACAATATTCTAACAATAATCGTATCCTACTTCATGCCAAAGGTTGTCGTTCCAAGATCAATCCGCCTGCTTCGTTTGGCTTCATTAGTAATTATTTATGAGATTATTGTCTACATTTGCCGAATACTACATTGCTTTAGTCACCTCTGAACCTTGGCGATTTGCTCCCACCATGATTTACTTGTTGGAAAGACGTAATTTCCTTCAGTCCTCAATAGCTCTATCGTTATACCACCAATTCTCGGTCGCCAGAACCTCGCCCTGTGTTAACAGGGTGTGAAAGTGAGAGTAGCATTTGCAATACACCCTAGTCAGTTATTATTAGTAGTATTATATTAGTGCTTCATTATAGGGAGTTAAGAATTAGAAATTAATATATCAATAATTAACACATTCATGTCTTTCGGGCTAAATGACTGTAGTCTGGTTTTCTTAACACTCAACATTTCGTAAACTACTGCGGTAGACATCCACAGGAGATTCTGCGTGCTCTATAACCTCCTAACTCTTCAACTACAGGCAGTCTGCAGCCGACAGTTGAAGAGTTAGGAGGTTATAGAACACGCAGAATCTCCTGAGGATGTCTACCGCAGTAGTAGACGAAACGTTGAGTGTTAAGAAAACCAGACCACTGCCATTTAGCCCGAAATACATGAATCAAGACACCTGCCGTGAAAGTCTACAATTCTACAATTAACACATTATTTGTAAAGGTGGATTGCCGTATCGTAGTTGGTAAAGTCCGTATTCCATTCGGGGACCAGGTTAGATTTTCTGAGAAGAAGGGAATTTTGAATCTCAACTGAGTCTCTGTATATGTCACATGTCTTATGCTATCCTCTGATGAATTCGACGGTGGTCCTGGCATGGTACTGAACCACAGATCTGGAAGGCCTGGCACTGAGTTTTAATTGGGAAGTGTGTTTTCTTAAAATAACATTACTGCTTCTCTTCAGGGGCCCGTCTCAGTCCCATTGACTTGTAAAAACACACTGAATGATTAAGCCCTTATCAACATTGAGAAGTATATAAAACAAGTACACAAGAAGACGTAGAATGACGATGAAGAAATTATTACATAATTAATATTTATTAATTTGTTAACAATTTATTTTTAAACAAAGTTTCACACTTTTATGTATGGTTGAATTAACTTTCAGTAAAAAAATGAAATTGATAATTTAATTGAAGAGGGTGTTTGTCTCATTAACATATTCTCTGAAAGCAAACTTGGCTTTTCTGCTGTAGTTTGTGCTCTTTAACGTTTTTGTGGCAAAAAGTTCCCCAACCCTTCGTTAGATATATGAGAATTCTTTTTAACTGATCTCCAACTCTCGGTTTGCAACAGCGCACCCAGCCAACTTTAATTAAAGTAAAACAACCAACAGAAGAGTGTTCTTGTCTTGTTCCAGAGAAACTAGACAAAAGCTGTGGCATTCCAATGTATTATTTATTTGTTTTTAAATAGACGCTCGAGTTTGTAATGAACCAAATAAGTTGATATATCGGACAATGAAAAGTTATTACTGTTATTCGGCAAATGCCAGTTAAAAAGCCAGCTAATGCGTGTACAGTTTTTTGAGTTTCACAATTTCGAAGCAAATACTGAATTGGATTTTTTATATGCACTGAAACTTTCGGTCTTATTTTAAGTAAATTTGGATTTTCAATCTGTGCTACTTTTATTTTAAAAATATGATTTTTTTTATTATATAAAACTTTTTTCATTAGAGGATTGACTCAAGGACAAAATGATGCAGACAATTAATTTTTGGAATTGATGACACATTTTGTAAATACATTAAAAAAAATAAAATTTTAGGCCTAATTGAAGTATACATACTATAAAGTAGTAATTTTGAAAAGAGAGAGGAAAGATATATAGGCCTAATATTATATTCCGAACTGAACTTCTGAATTATTATGGTCTGATTATGAACTATTAACTCCCTGATCATTATTATTATCGTTATATTGACAGCTAAGGTTATTAATGTTTCAATTCAAACCTGGGCATGAAAGGGCCGACACATTTTACCCAGAGGCCCCTTTTTTCAGACTTGAGGTGTTTTACGTGTCGTGTACGGTAGGGGGCACACAGTTTTAGTTCTCTTACGAAGGAATCCATATTCAGAATTTGGAAAATCCATCGACTTTGGTCGGGTTTAAAACTGCGACTCTTAGAACATGAGCCTAGTATGGTATTATCGCCTCACTATGATGATTGTCCGTTTATATAAAAGCGGGTGCCGCGACAATGCTTGACAAAGATTAACATTCACGTAGCGGTAGTCCGCATCTTTGTATTTAATTACTGTGGAGAAACAAAGCGAGCGCTGGACAACCATCATAGTGAGGCGATATTAACCACTAGTCCACCAGGACCGATTAATCGGCTCTCTGACCTTTAAGGTTACGGTATGTAGAACGTTTTATGGTAATTTACGTACACCGTTACTTAAGTTACTACAAGAAGAAAGAGAACGGGAAGTTAATCTAATAATATTATTTACTTACTTACTCACTGGCACTATCGAACCCGTAGGTTCATGGCCGCGCGGATATAAGCTCTCCATCCACCCGTATCCTGAGCTAATGCTTTCCAATCATTCCCTGTATAATATACTTCCCTCAAATCATAGTTAATGTTATTCTCCCACCTTATTCTTGGTCTACCAACTGGGCGTTTCCCCTCTGGTTTCCATACAAGAAGCTTCCATGCAAGTCTCTCATTCCCCATACGTACAACATGTCCTGCCCATCGCAGTTTACGAGACTTAACTGTTCTTATTATATCTGGCTTCCTATAAAGACCATGTAGTTCATTGTCATGTAGTCTTCCATTCACCTGTTTGTTCATCTCTCTTTGTTCCAAAAATTTTCCTAAGTACTTTATTCTCAAGTACTTGTAATCTCCTTTCCTCCCTTAAAGTAATAGTTCATGTTTCGCATCCATATAATATAACTGGCAGAATAATAGTTTTATATATTTTCAGTTTAACGTTTTTTTGAAAGGAGTTGGAGCATCAAGAGTCTCTGCAATGCATAATAGCACGCATTTCCAGAATTGAGCCTATGTTTAATTTCTTTGTGCTTAATTATATTATTAAAAATGTTAATTAAACTGCAAAGTTAATAAGGCCATAGGGTCATATCTTCCATCAACCAATGAACTGAGATACTCAAATTATATATTTATGACAGTAATTAATTCTTGAACTAATATTAAATATTAACACCATACAAATATAGCCTACTTAAAAATTAATGTAACAATTTTTTATACTATAGGCCTAGTGGTTATAATTACATGAATAAATAATAAATTGCAATTTGTCAACCAATTTATAATATTACATTAAAAAGTGGCACTGCAGTAGAATTTTCACAAATTATATCAATTTTTTTAAATAGACTTCCTAAAAGCATTTCCTCTAAGTGTTACCAAATAATATTTACAAAACATTTTTATTGTCACCCATTTGAACTACATGATCTGTCCATCTCAATATCCTAGTCTTAATAACTCTGACAATATTAGGAAAATTATATAAATTGTTGTACAACTGTTGTCTCGAGGTAGCGTGCTGCCTTGTCACGCAGCGGGCCCGGGTTCGATTCCCGGTCGGGACAGGCTCCTAGGTGAGGTTTTTCGGGGTTTTTCCTCACCTATAAGATAAATGTCAGGAAGCTTAAGGCCCAACGGTTCCCGAAAATCATCCGGTCATCATCATCCTTATCATTATCATCATCATCATCCTTGACCGGTGTGGAAAGCAATGGGAAGCTACCACACCTATAATTCCCTAATAAAGCTGCAAAGCATAGCATGAAAATGCTATGATTCCAGTGAAAGATCTGCCCTCGGGAAGAATTACTATGGATTGATATAAATTGTATACAGTTTCTCGTTGCGGAACTTGTTCTATTCTATATTTTCATCCCTTAAGCGCATGAACATTTTTTTTTTATTTCAGGGATTTACAAGCCAAAAATTAAAGTTCTTTATCGATAATTCTACTAATGCGGTCGATACATAATTATGTATTGGAATATAAATTTACCGTATAAACATTGGCCAGACTGTTAACCTTCATTTTTTTTATAATGAACGCAAATATTAAAAAATAAATTACTATTATTTATTATTTTGAAAACACCTTGGAGGGGAAAATAATGTACTGTACAACGCACGTTTGTGAAGTGTTTTACAGAACATCGGAAATTAAATCATTAATCATTTCCTCGCTTTTGTAAAAATCACTTCCCAACCTCGCATTGTAATGTACTTTAGGGAAATGCATTTGTAATTACGAAAAATTAAGGTCTGAACACGGTTACTAGACCATAATCTTCATTTAATGTACTTACTTACTTACTCACTCACTGGCACTATCAAACCCGTAGGTTAATGGCCGCGCGGACATAAGCTCTCCATACATCCCTATCCTGAGCTAATGCTTTCCAATCATTCCCTGAATAATCTACTTCCCTCAAATTATAGTTAATGTTATTCTCCAACCTCATTCTAGGTCTACCAACTAGTCGTTCTCCCTCTGGTTTTCCTACACGAAGTTTCCATGCAAATCTTTCATTCCCCATACGTGCAACATTTCCAGACCATCGCAGTCTACGAGACTTAACTGTTCTTAATATATCTGGCTTCCTATAAAGATCATGTAGTTCAATGTTATGCAGTCTTCTCCATTCACCTGTTTGTTCATCTCTCTTTGGTCCAAACATTTTCCAAAGTACTTTATTCTCAAATACTAGTAATCTCATTTCTTCCCTTTTTACCCCAGTAGAACCCATGTCCGCATTTCTTGACGGTTGTATTTTTACGGTGAAAGATCGTCACTCTTTCGACCAAGGTACTTTTTTCGTCTGGCTTATCACCTTCGACCAGTCCGGCATGGGTAACCCTATCGGCAGCAATGCTACCGCCGGGATAGCTTTCAGGATCATTTAAGCACGCAAGCCGCTCCACCACGACAAGGTAAATATACCATCATTTAATGTACTATTATTTATTTTGTAAATAAAAAATAACAAGTTTAATATCAAGTTAATATTGCTGGATCATATAAAAATATCGAGAAAGTTTTTACACTAAAAAAACTGTAGGCTATAAAAGTTATTTTCAATTGTTTGAAGAAAAAAGTCTTATTGCTCATTAGGCCTATACTATGTTGCAATCTAACTTTTAGTTCTCTATAATATTATATTGACATAAGAACTGGAACAAGTTGTAGCAACATACAAATGTTACATCTGCTTCAGACAAGCTCTTCTCATACACGAAAGTGCGCTGCTAAAACATTTTCTTACCAAACTGCTGCAAGCTAAGACGCCGCGCAGGCTGTGGCAGAGAGATAAGGGAGCGCTGTCATCTTGTTGGATCTCAATTTGTTTTCTACAGACACTACAGTATGCTACAAAATAACTTGTACAATAAATGATGCTCCGCTCTACTACAAAGATCTCCGAGCGAGTTGATATCAATCGGTAATGTTTGAGACTCGTATTATGGAAGTCCCGAGTTCAAATATTGATGAACTTCAGATCTCGGTGCTAATAATAATAATAATAATAATAATAATATAATAATAATAATAATAATAATAATAATAATGATGATGATGATGATGATGATAATAATGATATCTATCTATATTCGGGGTTTTACAGCTGCTGCCGTCTTCCCGTGCCAAACCTCCAAAGCCTACGATCTTGGGCATCTTCGATGCTTAGCCCTCTAGCTTGCATTACTGTCTTCGTGTTTTCCTTCCATGTTAACTTTGGTCTTCCTCTTTTCTTCTTTCTCTTCGGATGCCATTCATATAGTTGCTTCGGCCATCGCTCATCTTCCATTCTTAAAACATGTCCTAACCACTTTAATTCCTTCTCCTCAATTCTTTCAATTATGCTTTCCTCTGCTTCCATTATGTTTCTAATTTCCTTATTTGTGACATGTTCTAATTTAGACTTTCTGGCACTTCTGCGTAAATAATCCATTTCTAGAGCTATTAGTCTATTCTTGTAGTACTTATTGATTGTCCATACCTCACTTCCATACATTGCAATAGATTCCACCAATGTTTTACCAATATATATTTTTTTGTGTCTTTCCAAATATGCTTATCCCGCCATATGGAATTGAACGATGATATTATTTTGCATAATAATGATATAATAACAATGATAATTTTTTTAAGCCCATGTTTTCCCTTTACATAGATTTAGGCGCTTTCCCCCTACAGGGAAGAATTTGAACCATATTAATTTAGTTACACTTGTTTTCGTATAGATGTCATTTTGAGTGGTCCGTGGTCAGCGTTCCGCCTCATACTGACATCTAGGAAACCAAGGTAGTATTAGGACGGGGAAATTCGGTAAATTTTGCTTAGAGGCCTTTTCATGCAGGCTTAAGGATAATAATATAATATAATGATTATTATTTTATTTATATACTGATTTTAAATGTTTACACATCTCTCTTTGCCTAAAGTTTTATTTTCCTTCTCCACTCGTCTCTATCCATCTACTCCATGCCGTCCAGTCTTCTTGTTCTCCTTCCAGTTTTTATTTCTTGCATCCACGAGCTTCAATGTCTTCCTTTCCTTCTTCTTCCAGGTGGACACAACAACAACAACAACAACAACAATAATAATAATAATAATAATAATAATAATAATAATAATAATAATAATAATAATAATAATAATAATAATAATAATAATAATAAAATAATAATAATAATAATAATAATAAAAATAATAATAATAATAATAATAATAATAATATAATGCATATTTTGTGAGTGCCTGAAAAGCCGGGGCGTGGGCATTTGAAAGGTGAATACCAGAGATATAATTGAAAGGAAGGCTGTGCTAGAGGCTAATGTTCATTTTGTCGAACTGCAGAGATATATAATAAACGTGTGAAGATATTTGCGGTGTAAAATGCCAATCGCTTGTAACTATCGCCTTTAATCTTTCCACTGTGATGTGAAAACATATTATGACATTCTCTCTCAGTTTGTATATTGAGACCAGAGGGATGTATGTGTATGTTCAGCTCTGAGTTACGAACAAAAAAAATCTCCGAGAGGACTATAATGAAGGTGTTAAAAGAGGGAACTGGAATCTGTGTGAAAAAGATTTAACGGAGCCAGCACGTGTCGCCTGAATAATTCACTAAGTCTCCCCTTGTTTCCACTCGTGAACACATTTTCACGCAGCGCGGCTCCCTACATACAAAAACACTTTGCTAAATGTAGCTCGTAAGTTTGCTTTTACCAAATAGAATAAAACATTAATTTTACTTTTTATATTTGCTGTTTTTATCTTTTTTATGAAACGAATACCAGAATTACAATATAATCTATGTATTCATGAAAAAGAAAGTATATTTTCAATTATATTTTCAATATATATATATATATACCCCTCAGGGCTCCTCATCTAGGGGATATGTGGATGGCGACCACAAGGTGCCCAAGCTGGGCAAAACATTTCTTCCACTTACTTGTGTTTTGCACTCTTTTAACTTTACTATCTAACCTCTCTTGGTTAACTCTTGTTTTTTCGACCCCGATGCTATTAGGGCATCCGAGGGCTAGGGAGTCTTTCCTTTCTTCCTTCCTTTATTTTCTTTTCTTCTCCAAAAAAGCCTGACCAGAGGCTATAAGATGGCAGGCCCATCACTGGTCTTGCCTTCCTTTGGCCAGCAACCAATCGAAGGGACTATTATTATGCTTTCAAGTCTTATACGAGAATTTTCCGGAAGACGCTGGAGGGAAAATTTTCTGTAGGATCGTAACAGGCCTTGGCCTAATACTTGGAAGGAAGAAGAAGAAGATATATATACTAGAAGTACCGGCCACGCGTTGCTGTGGCTAAAGTATACGTTAAAAATTTAAATTAAGTTGCTGTCTTTCAGCCAGATTACTTAAAACTAATACTTACACACGAAATTAATAATATTGAAAATAAAATAAACACTGAACACACTTAAATTATGAAATAATCAATATTTGTAATTCAATTGAAATTCGCGGTTGCAACAAAAAGCACAACCATCTGGATCTCTCTTTGTTAAATAATAAACCAATTACCTTACCAAATTACCTTACACCACCATCTGTTAGAATCGTATGGAACTCACAGATAATTACACCGCCATCAGAATCGTATGGAATTCACAGATAATTATAACTCTTTGTTAAATAATAAACAAATAATTTGCAATAAACAAATAATGCGACTATAAATTTAGTTATAAACTACCCTAAGTCTCAAGTTGGATCAAACTGCACACAGTGTGCAACATTTTATTAAAATCGGTTCAGTAGTTTAGGATTCCATCGCGGACAAACAACGTGACACGAAATTTTTGTATATTAAGATATACATACGATGATTGAATATCTGTGTGATATTACAGGATGCCAACTGTTGCGTAAACACAGGAACAGATGAATTGAAACGAAATGGATGACATGAGTACGGAGAAGGAGTAAAATAAAGATTATGACAGAGGAAAACAGGAAAATATCCTAAAAGACTAATAAAGTGATCCTCATCAAAACAAAACCATGTGACCTGCTCGCTTTTTATTGGTTATGGACACCGAAGTACGTTCTAGAAGCAATAAGTATGCGAAAAAGTAGATCCCTTCATTAAATTAAAAATTGTCCTCTGAATATATTTGTTATTCTTCGTGAATAAAAAAATAACAATCAAAACATAGAAAATATTCTATAATATACCTAATCGATAATGACAACTTACATATGGATGATGCATTTGAGTCATGCTTCAGTCGATTCTCATGAAACAAAATGGCTGAAAGAGTTGAGTCTTCTGTTGCTGTGTAATCTCTCTATCAAAAGTGAAAGCTGCTCGGGACCCAGCTCCGTGTGTCTGAAAGGAATTTGCTGTCTCAGCTGTTAGTACTATGAGAACCATAGAAGTGTACCTCCTCCCACTCCCCACACTTCTCCCCGCAAACACACAGAGCTTGGTCTCGAGCTGTAATTGTGGCGTGAATGGCGGAAGGATACAATTGGCGAAAGAGCGAATAAGGTATAGAAAAACGTGCCTGGCGTCAGCAAGATAGATCTAGGGATCTACATCGAGAAAACGGGGATCTAGAAGTGGACAGCGGGTGAGTTACCACTTGCGCCATGGAACCGCCGTAATGTGACAATAAACGAACCATAATTTATACGTAATAGACATATTTTCCCGCGCCGTAGCCGAGTGGTTAAGGCAGGAAGCCTTGGCGCAGAGCTACGGGACTTGCGCTGTTTCGAGTCTCCATGGGGGAAGAAATTGTCTCATGGTATTTCGGCCAGTATGGGACCGTGCCCACCCATCGTGAGGCATAGCTACAATAAGTAGCGGCTCCAGGTTGAGAAAACCAGCTATAACGGCTGGGAGACTCGAGATGCTGACCACATGCCACCCCCTACACTGGCTGGATGATCATCTACCTCTGTGATTGATACATGTGGAAGTGAGGCCAGCAGTCGGCTGATAGGCTAAGGGCCTTCTAGGCCTGTCGCGCCAGGAGGAGAGAGACAAATGTTAATGTACACTTGTTACCAATGTCATTAAAAACGGCATATTTTCCGATGGAACATGCATATTTATTTGTTAAAATTTGTAAATATGATGTGGTATGAAGACAATTTTAACACAAACTTTATAGGAAATAATATATTTTTTTTGCAAATGCCCCAGGTTGTCTTTCGACATTCCTGGTGTTCTCTCCTGGCATGGCGTACTTATAACCCACTTCTGAGATTGGGGCGCCTGGCAGACGGGCTACGTTGCCCCGATGATATGATGGGTGATGATGATGATAGTGGTGCGCTAGGAGAGTCCCTAATCCTAAGCTTCATCTAAGATGAATATGAATGACGATGATTGCGATGACCATATGATTTCGGGGACCGTTTGGGCCTTGAAGTTTTCCTGACATTTGTCTTACAGGTGAGGAAAAACCCCGATAAAAACCTCACCCAGAAAAACTGCTCCGACCGGGGATCGAACCCGGGCCCGCTGCGTGACAAGGCAGCACGCTACCTCGAGACCACAGCGGTGGACGGAAATAATAATTAGATCGTGCATAATTACGTATTCTTATAGCACTCGGTGTAGCATACAGTATCGTCTTTCTATTTGTGAAATTTAATGCATCTTCTTCTGGGCTGAAGGAAGAGCCACCAAGGGCTCTGGAAAGTCGGCACAACAACATGAAACGACTCGACGTACTATTGAAGAAACTTAAACCATATAATGTATCTCCGTGGAAGTCTTACAAGATCATCAATGAGATTATAAAGAAATTTACCTTGAATTTTTTCTGGCAGAACAGGCGTCTATTAAGAACATCGTGTACCAGAAATCAGCCGAGATATACAATTATATGACTAATTCGTAAAGATTTCAATGTCCATTTTTCAGCATTTCTGGTTAAATCTAGCAACTGATTTTTTGGCATGTAGGATCCTTATTAGATGTCCGTTTTGCCAGAAGAGATCGAGGTACGTTTCGATAAAATCTCATAGATAGTTAAGTTATTCGTTGAAGATTCTTATAAGAAATAAGCTGCCGTATATAAATTTGAAATCGGAACGTACTTGTCTCGCATAAGGAAGCTGCACTGACACATTGTTAAAGCACATTCTATTCTCTGGTGATGCATAAAATACCCTTTATATCATACTATGTCGAATTTAATATGTTAGGGGAACGCCGTAGCATAGTGGTTAAAGCAATGCGCTACAAACCGGAAGGTCGAGGGTCCAAGTCACGGTGGGGTCAGAATTTTTAAACTGATCCAAGCCAACTGGTGGCACCATGGTCTGGGGTCGACTCAGCCTCTAACGAAAATTAGTACCAGAAGCTTGTTCTGGGGGTAAAGTCGGCCGTCACGCAGGGCTGAAAACCCGGCTGACATCAAATGCCGGTTGTCTAGAAAAAGTGGGAGCCTTAACCTCCTACTACCCCAAGGGTCTCCTATGGCCTGTAGTGGGATCACTTTACTTTTTTTTTTTTTCTTCACGTTTTGAAATAAGTTTGGAAAACGAACTACAAACCCTTTACCACACACGATTTTTAAAACATAGCATGTGATGACTCATTTTAACATACAATTAAGAATAGGCCTACTCGAAGCAGTAATTTAAAATCCATGTCCTTTCAATATGCGTTGCTTACCATTAAAATCCGATTTTGTCACATTACTATAAATAGGCTTACGAGCAAAAATAGTAATTGATAATACAATTTTTGAGCAGGTGAACAGTTTTAAATATCTAGGTTTCAATTTATCATATGTTAAAATTGAAGATATTAATGACAAAATAAATACATTTAATCTAATGTGTGGCACTATTAAAAGAACCCTTAAAAACACAAGAAAAGAAACAAAAATTAAATTTTATAAAGTAATGGCTGTTCCTGTATTGATGTATGGATCAGAATGTTGGACGATCACTAAAAGACAAGAACAAAGATTGGAAGCAGCTGAGATGCGATTATTAAGAAATATAGCAGGATATACTCTGCTGGATAAGAAAATAAATGAAGATATACGAAAGGAACTAAATATTTTTCAAACTTACAGACCGAATAATTAAATATAGGAACGACTGGAAAGAACATATTGATAGAATGCCAGAAGGAAGATTAAAAAAATTATTGCTAAATTATAAACCGCACGGAAGGAGAAATGTTGGTCGCCCACACAGAAGATGGTCTGAACAATTTTAACAATTCTAGCTTTAATGAAACCGGAACGAGCCAACAGGCTTAATACCCGGATGATGATGATGACTATAAATAGGCTATAGATTAAACCCTTCAATGTACAAAAAATACATAGGCTACATCTTATATCTCATATTGGCAACATTGTATTCTGAAGGATAAAATTGATTGTTGCGCACGGCTAGCAATTAACTTGACGTTACGAGAATTATTTAATAGATCTGCTCAATATAATATTTAGTTAAAACATATAAGCTAAATCTATCTTGATTCATTCGACTTATTTAAAAGAATTTGTGGAATTTCGTAAACATCGCTCAAAGTTCCCACCATATTTAATATGACATTCAAAATGTCAGCCCTGAAGTGATCAAAATATTAGTACATCTGATGTTTTAATTAAATGTCCATCCATCCATAGTAATTCTGCCCCAAGGCAGGTCCTTCACTGCAATCATAGCATTTTCATGCTATGCTTGCAGCTTTACTAGGGAATTGTAGGTGTGGTAGCTTCCCGTTGCTTTCCACACCGTGAAGGATGACGATGATGATTATGATGATAATGATAAGGATGATGATGATAGTGATGGCCATATGATTTCGGGGACCGTTTGGGCCTTAAAGTTTTCCTGACATTTGTCTTACAGGTGAGGAAAAACCCCGATAAAAACCTCACCCAGAAAAACTGCCCCGTCCGGGGATCGAACCCGGGCCCGCTGCGTGACAAGGCAGCACGCTACCTCGAGACCACAGCGGTGGACTAATTAAAGGTAGGAGATTCAATATGGTACGAAGTAAAATATAGGTTATGGTACTTTGTACAAGGATGGAAAAAAATTACGTCATATCCATCATCATCATGAACTTATTTAGGTTTAGGTCGTTTGAGGCTGTTCCTATGAGATCTCAAGATGTGGTTAGTCTTACTTTTGGTCTTCCACCATCTCGAAGTCCTTTAGGTTGGTACTGATAGGAAAGTGAGATGGGTCTATTCTTCAGACATGTTGTAACAGTTGTTTTAATAATTCTGAATTTCTTCAACTATATTTGAATTTTGAATTTATCGCGTATGTCTGTGTTTTTTTGCTTGTCCATTTTTGTCAAACTTAGGAGTGAACGTAAAAATGTCCTCTGTTCCGCTTGCAATTTTGATTTGATTTTAGAATTTAATATCCAATTTTCGCTGATATTTCAGTCCTGATTTTATAGTTACGTTGTGTAATCTCAATTTGGTTGCGGTTGATATTTGTTTAGTAAAATTTATTTTTATGACACCAATTGCATTATATTTCTGTAACGTGTATCTGTGTCATTTCTTAATCAGATATTAGGTTACAGAGGTAATTAAATTCAGAGACTTGTTCTACGATTTTTTTCATATAATTATATTTTAACTCTTCCAAAGTGTTTTCCATACATACCCATTTTTTTGGAAGAAATGTTCAAATCGAACTGTTTAGCTATTTTATTTAATTGATGTCCTCCAATTTGTAATTCATCCTTTGAGGTTGCAAACAGTTATACTAAATCGTCTGTATGCAAAAGTGTTTGTATATTTTGGTTTCTGGAAATCTGTATTTCTTGTCGAAATATCATTTTATGGACTTTTGCGTATTCGTTGAAAAATTATATCCTCGTCTATCGACTCGAGCACACACATTTCAACTCATGTGTAAGACACTGTCTACCATCCTTGTACGTAATACATACTATAATAATTTAGGAGTTAAAAAAAGTGTATAGTGTTTCAGTGTGGTAGCTTATATAACAATATCAGATTCTGTCGTAATAAAATAAATATTTACGATATTTTCTAGATTCCGGCATCCAATTTGTAATGTGTTACTCATGCTACCGTATAAAGTGCATTTTCAGTTTCCATTTCCTCCCTATACGGTTGTTTCATTTTACTGCGTACAAAATGTAATTGAATTCTGAATATATTTCATTACATATCTATACATACTCTGAAGTTCTCTCTTTTAAAAATAACATCGAATTCGAACATTATCAATTTTTATATACATTATATAGGCCTATATGCAGAAAGTAACAGAAACTATATATATACAGATTTTCAATGTTTACACATCTTTCTGTGTCTAAAGTTTTATTTTCCTTCTCCACTTGTCTCTATCCATCCACTCCAGTCCTCTTGTTCTCATTCCACTTCTTATTTCTTGCATCCACGAGTTTCGAGGTCTTCCTTTCCTCCTTCTTCCAGGTGGTCATAATTCCAATGTTTTTCTGGGTAACCTTTCTTTTTGAATTCGTCGTACATGCCCATAACAATTTAATTGCTTGTATCTTATATAATCTACTATTGAATATCTAATATTAATTTTTTCTCGAATGACAATATTTTTTCCTAATTTTGAACAACTTGCTACTCTCCTCAAGAAATACATTTCCGTCGACATAAGTTTTTGTTCTAAGTTTTTGTTAAATATATACTGTATATATTTTTTTTCGCGCCATTTAGGTGTTTAGATCAACATTTAGGATGGGATAAAACTGAATTTCGTAGCGCGGCAGACCTAGAAGACCTTAGGCCGGATGCAGGCCTCATATACACATGTGTTAATCACATAGGTAGACGATCACCCAACCAGCATAGGGGTAAATACATGTGGTTAGCAATTCGGATCCCCCAGCCATTATAGCTGATTTTCTCAACCTAGTGCCGATACTTATTGTAGCTATTCAAATGCCTCAAGATGCTGGGTGGGCACAGGTCCCATACTGGCCGATATTCCATGAGAAAATATATTCCCCATGGAGACCCGAATCAGCCCAAGTCCTGTAGCTCTGCGCCAGGACATCTAAATATTGGAATTATTTATGTAAAAGACTCCGTAAAACTTTATATATTTGTTAAAATTACATGACAGTTAGCTACATTTCTGAGAAATCGGTTGTAATAAGCACAGTTAAGGCTGGTAGTCTGCGATGATAAAGATGTGACACGAATAGGAAGTGAAAGAGGCAATGGAAACGATTTGTAGAAAAACAGAAGGGAATCGTCCACTAGTAGACCATAAATAAAGTGGGAGAATAATAACTACATTTGAAAGAGATGAATTGTACAGTGAATGATCGGAAAATATGAGCTCAAGATAGGGATGTATGGAGAGATTATGTCCATGTAGCCGTTAACTCCAGGTTCGATAGCTCCAGGGAGTTAGCTCTTTTGTTACTCGTAATTTTAGAAATTATTTACCTACCTTACGTATATTCTTCAACAATTTATTTATCCATATTTCGGCCAATTTTTACCGATGGTGTTATTGTTTGCTAATAATGTGCTAGTGTTTATCTCAATCGTTAATTTACTCCAACAAATAATGAACAACATTTGTTTATTTATCCCCTCCCCCACTTATTTCTCCAACGAATCAAGTTTATTGCGAGTATTCACAAACAGCCATATAAATGCTCCATGCATTTCCCCCCCCCCTAAAAATCATTGTACATTTGTATTGACTATTTAACTCATGCCCGAAATGGGAGTCAATGACCAATCACATTTCAATTAATTTTGAATTACAACCAATCACAGTCTTTTTTCACCTCGATTTTATCAGTTTAATTTTATCACATTAAAATCAAGCTCCTCCATTTTAACATTCTGAATAGGCCAGAGCTTTATTTTGCAGCGACTCCCTAAGAAATATATTGAATATAGCAATTTATACATTGATATATATATATATATGTAAGAATCCTAGAACGCAAATGGCTCCCAGATTATATATATAGTTCACGAATGTAAGCAGATACTGCTTGCGGGTTATAATAGAAACACATTTATAGCAATTGATTATACCACAATAAAAACAAACCACCGTTTGCACTTTCTTAAACGTATTATTTCCCAGGAATTAACGTTCCAGAAGAATATAATTGACATATTTACATCATAGGACATCAGAAATTAATTAATAAACAGTTTGATGTGTTTAATTTTTTCTCCACTAGGGTGCATTTTTACAATATTGCAATCCTTTGGCAATAAATAATGTGATATGGTTGCAGTGATGAACAAATGAAGCATAACAATCGTTTCTCATTTGTTTTCAAACATCGCCGTTTACATTAAATATATAAATATTTTAAAATAACTATATTTAAATAATGATTTGTGAGTAAACAGCTTAATTTTATTCGTTAAATAGTCCAACAAATTCCACTCTTGATTTCTAAATTTTCTAGATAAATTCACTCCTCACTTCGTGAGTCGTAACTCGTGGCATTACTTAGGATAAAACTCCCGTCCGCACAAATATTCCTCTTTTATTTGAATTTAAATGCCATTCACCCCAACTGCGCCAGTCTCATATTTATATTAGAGATTTAGAGTTCGGACTTGGGAGTGGGGGAGGCAGATTACCCTAAGCACCGCAACCTGAAAGATCTATTGCGCTATTCTAGTATTTAATAGATGAATGGATTGAAGTCAACTGTACGGTGTTACCTGAGTCTTCCGAGTCTGGAACTCCAGGTTCTTCTCTCATGACCCATACCGCCATTTTTGGGTTGAGCCCGTGGCCGCGAGGAGGGGCTACAACTCTCCCATTAGTCCTTCTGTCCTTTTTTCCTGACATGAGATGAGGTAAAGGGTGATATGAAATGAATGAATGAGTAAAGAATGAAGGGGAGGGAAAGGGGGATGGAGAGTGCTTGTAGGATAAAATTCGGGAAACAAGAGAACCCGGATATGGTCCCCCATCAATTCCCTTATGGAACCGCCAGGATTCGAACTTGGGATTCCAGTCAGGACCAAACGCGCGTGCTAGCCACGTGTAAACCGAGAAGGCTCCTAGAGTATGTAGGCCTAAGTACGAAATAGAAATGTTCCCATGTTTAAGGTTTTGTAATTAATTTCAATAACAAAATTAAAATTAATATTGAAGTAGTAGTTCGTTAATAGTTTTATCATTTTTATTAGGTTGTAGCTAATACCCGGCGTGCGCTGTTACGCCTAAATACATTAAATGTGTTTTTATGTTTAGTTGAATAAGTATAAAAGAAAAATAATTACACATTTATATCGTAATTATTTTTAGATGCTCTTTGCTGATTACCCGGCGTTGCCCGAGAATTTCTTTATTCCGATCTTCTTGGCATCAATGAGGTGAAAGACAAAAAAAAAAAAAAAAAAGAATTATCCGTAAACGAGAGGTATATGCTGTTACAGACTTTTTTGAGATATTTAATTCTGGGAACATTAATTTGGTATATTTGTTATGGTTCAGGCAGCGTAAGCCGTTTAAGCGTCCAAAAGCGAATCTTTAGTGCTTTGATGAACTTTTCTTTTAGCTCCGGCTCTGTAGTTTTTTTATCCAATGTCCCAGGTTGTCTTTTCGTCATTTCTGGTGTTCTCTCCTGGCATTGGCGTAATTGTGTAACCCATTTCTAATGTTGTGGCGCTTGTAAGGCTGGGTTAAGGTGCCCCAATGATATGATGGGTGACGATGATAGTGGTGGGCCAGGAGAGTCCTTAATTCTAAACTTAATCTAATGCGAATATGAATGGTGACGATTGTGTTGGCCAGATTATTTTCGGGGACCATTTGGGCCTTGAAGTTTCCTGACATTTGTCTTATAGTCGAGGAAAAACCTCGAAATAATGTCACCGAGGAATCTTGTCCCGACCGGGGATCGAACCCGGACCCGCTGCATGACAAGGCAACACGCTATATCGAGACCACAGCGGTGGACTAGGCCCCATAGTTCGATCGATACTATGTTATATACCTTAATTTAAAAAATCTCTAAATGATGGTAAAACTCCATTAAAATTGGTGAAGTAGTTTTTGAGTCCATGAAAGAAAGACCGACTCACAGACACTCATTTTTATATACAATATTTTAAAAAGATTATTATATAATTACCTTATAATGTATTTAGGTTTTTATTAAATGATATTGCGAGATAATGCAATCGTCGTATCTGTATGAAGCGGTTGCTTGTCTTTTCTAAACGCTACACAAGCTTCTTCGCGTGGCGTTTGTGTTTTGCTGATGTGCAACACAGTTGAATATTAAGATGGCGTAAGTTGTATAAAACCCGTGCATGCCGTATGCAAAACTTAATAAACAAAGTTTGTAATAATTGTGATAGTTGTTTAAGCGTATGTACAGTGATTTAGTAATGTTTTACGCTTGTTTTGATGTGTGTAAAATGGACACAGGAAGTGGAGTTGTCTTGAATTCTGCACAAGGTTCGTAGATTTCTGTTATGATATTTGTAAGTTTATTGCTAATCGTTTGGTAATTGATGTTATCAAAAAATCCCTTTATTTAACCATAGTTTAACCGCCATCTTAAAGGTATCTTGGCTCAAGTTTCCAACATGCAGCGGTCGGAGATTTTGAAAAACCTTACACAGATTCTATCATATTTTACTTTCACGTAGCCTATTAATTTTTATTCAACACCAGCTAACACCCAGTGTGCGCTGCTACGCCTAAAGAAATTAAAATTAATGTGTTGTTATATTTAATTGAATAAGGGAAAGAAAAATTATTATAAATTTATATCGTAATTATTTTTAAATTACTTATCCCTAGTTTCTTGGCATAGATGAGCAAAAGACGAAAATTAATTCGTTTTTATGTTCAGTTAAACAAGTGAAAATGAAACATATAAGTTATCGTAATTATTTTTATATACCCCGTGCTGATTACTCGGCGTTGCCCGGGAATATACTTATCCCCATCTTCTTGGCATAAATGAGCTGAAAGGCGAAAATTAATGTGTTCTATGTTTAGTTAAATGAGTAAGAGGGAAAAAAAAATATCGTAATTAATTTTAGATATCCCGTGCTGATTACCCGGCGTTGCCCGGGAATCTACTTATCTCCATCTTGTTGACATAAATGAGCTGAAAGACGAAATTTAATGTTTTTTTATATTTAGTTGAAAAAGTAAGGGGGAAAAATATATCGTAATTGCTTTTAGATACCCCGTGCTGATTAACCGGCGTTGCCCGGGTAACTACTTATCCCGATCTTCTTGACATATGAATTGAAATACGAAAATTAATGTGTTTTATGTTTAGTTGAATAAGTGAAAGGAAACATATCGTTATTATTTTTAGTTATCCCGTGATCATTACCCGGCATTGCCCGGGAATCTACTTATCTCCAACTTCTTGGCATAAACGAGCTGAAATACTAAAATTAATGTGTTTTTATGTTTAGTTCAATAAGTAGTGAGAAAAATTTATATCACAATTATTTTTAGATAGGTACCTTGTGTTGATTACCCGTTGTTGCCCGGGAATCTACTTATCCCGGTGTTCTTGGCAAAAATGAACTTACAGACGGAAATTAGTGTGGTTTTATGTATAGTTGGATATGGAAGGAACAATTCATATCATAATTATTTTTAGATATCCCGTGCTGATTATACAGCGTTACCCAGGAATCTACTTATCCCGATCTTCATGGCATAAGTGAGCTAAAATACTTACTTACTCACTTACTCACTGGCACTATCGAACCCGTAGGTTCATGGCCGCGCGGACATAATCTCTCCATACATCCCTATCCTGAGCTAATCCTTTCCAATCATTCCCTGTATAATCTACTTCCCTCAAATCATAGTTAATGTTGTTCTCCCACCTCATTCTTGGTCTACCAACTGGGCGTTTTCCTTCTGGCTTTCCTACAAGAAGTTTCCATGCACGTCTTTCATTCCCCATACGCGCAACATGTCCTGCCCATCGCAGTCTACAAGACTTAACTGTTCTTATTATATCTGGCTTCCTATAAAGACCACGTAGTTCATTGTTAAGTAGTCTTCTCCATTCACCTGCCTGTTCATCTCTCTTTGGACCAAAAATTTTCCTAAGAACTTTATTCTCAAATACTCGTAATCTCCTTTCCTCCCTTAAAGTAAGAGTCCATGTTTCGCACCCATATAATATAACTGGTAGAATAATAGTTTTATATATTTTCAGCTTAACGTTTTTTGAAAGAAGTTGGGACATCAAGAGTCTCTGCAATGCATAATAGCATGCATTTCCAGAATTGAGTCTATGTTTAATTTCTTAGTGCATTTCATCCCTATGTGATTATTGTTCCTAGGTATTTGAATTCAGCCACTTCCTCAAAATTTCCCTCACCTGTCATTGGCCGTCCATCCCCATTATATACTCAATTTCTACGTGTGACCATATATTTAGTTTTACTAATATTTACTTCCAGTCCTAATTTCTTAGTGTTACTCAATAGTGTGTGCGTGTTGGTCTTTAGTATCTCCTCGCTATCGGCTAGTAGTACTACATCATCAGCATACACTAACAGCTTATTAATACCATTGAGTTGTAAGCCTTCCTCATTCTCTAAAGATTTAATGGCATGCTCTAGTACAAAATTAAATAGTAGAGGAGACAGTGCATCTCCTTGCTTCAACCCATTCTGGATTTCAAAAGTTTCTGAAAACTGTTTGCCTACACGCACACTACTCTTTGAGCCATTTAGACACATTCGTATAAGTCTAACTAACTTTTTAGGAATTCCGAACTCCAGCAGGATACTATATAACTTCTCCCTCTTAATTGAATCATATGCTTTTTTGAAGTCTACATATAGTTGATGTACAGTACCATTATATTCCCATTTCTTTTCTAAAATCTGTCTTATACTAAAAATCTGATCTATTGTAGACCTGTTTCTTCTAAATGCACATTGATGATCTCCTAGAATGTCGTGAATATAGGGAGTAAGTCTGCTTACTAATATATTTGTTAGAATTTTGTACGAAGTTGAAAGTAATGAGATGCCCCTGTAGTTGTTGGAATCAGTTTTATCTCCTTTCTTGTAAATTGGTACGATAATTGATTCCTTCCATTCATCTGGAAGAGCTTCTTTTTCCCAAATCATACTCAGCAACCAGCGTATCTTGTCCATCAATTTTTCTCCCCCTGATTTTATCAGTTCTGCTGGGATCTCATCTGAACCTGATGCTTTATACATCTTCAATTTTTCAATTGCCATTTCAACCTCTAATGCACTTGGCTCTGCGACTAGCATTTCTGCTGTCTGTAACTTATCCTCCTCAATGTCCTGTTCTGTATGTACATTTAATAGCTGACTAAAGTTAAGTGAGCTAAAATACGAAAATTAATTTGTTTTTATGTTTAGTTGAATAAGTAAATGGAAAATTGTATATAATCATTATTTTTAAATACTCAGTGCTGATTATTGCGTTGCCCGGGAATCTACTTATCCCGATCTTCTTAGCATAAATGAGCTGAAAGACGAAAATTAACGTGTTTTTATGTATAGTTAAATAAGTGGAGGGGAAAAAAAAATATCGTAATTATTTTTAGATACCCCGTGCTGATTACCCGGTGTTGCCCGAGAATCTAATTATCCCGATCATTTTTTGCATAAATGAGCTGAAGGACAAAATTCGTTATTGTGAGTTATCCGTAAAATAATACCCGCCATGTGCTGTTATGCTTGCACAGGAATCTACGTACTTGTCTCGATCTTCTTGGCATCAATGAAAGACCAAAATGGTTATTGTGAGTTATCCGTAAAAGATAAAGTTATGCCGTCGCGGACTTTTTTGTATAAATGTTTGATATATTCAATTCTGTGTACATTGATTTATGTATTTGTTATGGTTTAGGCAGCGTAAGCCATTTAAGTTAGGTTCATGTTGGATTAAGGTTAAATTCAAGTTAGGTTCAGGTTGGGTTAAGGTTAAGTTCGAGTTAGGTACAGGTTCAGGTTAGGTTCATGTTAGGTTCAGGTTAGATTCAGGTTAGGTTTAGGTTAGGTTCAGCATAGGTTAGGTTCAGCTAAAGTTAGGTTCAGGCTAGGTTCAGGAAAGGTTCAAGTTAGGTTCAGGTTAGGTTCATGTTAGGTTCAAGTTTGGTTCAGGCTAGGTTAAGGTTAAGTTCAGGTTAGGTTCAGGTTAGATAAAATTAGATTCAGGATAGATTTAGGATAAATCCAAGCTAGATTCAAGTTAGGTTCAGGTTAGGTTCAAGTTAGGTTCATATTAGGTTCGGGCTAGGTTCAAGTTAAGTTCAGTTTAGATTCAGGCTAGGTTAAGTTAGGTTCAAGCTTGGTTCAAGTTAGGTTCAGGTTCGGTTCAGGCTAGGTTCAGGATAGGTTCAGGCAGGGTTCAAGTTACGTTCAGATTTGGTTCAGGCTAGGTTCAAGTTACATTCAGATTGGGTTCAGGTTAGGTTCAGGCTTGGTTCAAGTTAGATTCGGGTTAGTTTCAGGCTAGGTTTAAGTTAGGTTCAAGTTAAGTTCAGGTTAGGTTCGGGTGAGGTTCCGGCTAGGTTCAAGTTAGGTTCAGGTTAGGTTCAAGCTAGATTCAGGTTAGTTTCGGGTTAGGTTCAGGTTATGTTCAGGCTAGGTTCATGTTAGATTCAGGTTAGGTTTAAGTTATTTTCAAGCAAGGTTCAGGTTAGGTTCAGTTCAGTTATGTTCTTTTAGGTTTGATTAGGTTAGGTTAGGTTATGTTATGTTAGGTTATGTTAGGTCTGGTCAGTATAGATCAGTTCGGTTAGGTTGGGTCAGTATAGATCAATATAGTACTAATCAGGTCAGGTCATTTAAGCGTCCAAAAAGCTACTTTTTCACGTTTTTCACTACAAAGGGTGATTTTTAAAGGTGTAGGAGTTGAGTATCACAACTCTCTCATAGCCTATGTTCATCCCGGGAATTTCCTGAACATTTTGCAATAAGCCCCATCAAAATCGGATGAACGGTATAGCATAATACGAACAAACAAACAAACAAACAAACATTCATTTTTATATATTAGATATACACTGACCGCTGGAATCTTGAGATCGAGTCTCAATCACTCCATGTGGATATCGTGGTGGACGATACGGAATCTAGGCAGGTTTTTCTCAGGATTTCTTCCGTTTTCCCCTGCCACAAATTTCATTCCACCATTTCTCCGCATACATCTAATTCATTTCGTTTCGTTTCATTAATATAATCCTGTTATGGTGAGACAGCTGTGGTCGCCGGCACCCTTCTTATTCATAGATCTCCATTATGAGCGGTTTCATCGTGGCGGTCTCGTTTTATGGAGTGGAGTAAACTTTCTTCCACAGGGGGGAGTTAAACGCGCCACTGAAGTTATTTTACTTCGTGGCGTGGGGTTATGCGACAAGCGCATGTTAGGTGCTAGTTCGAGTATCTGGCAGCTGTCACATGGTCAGTGAGTCCCCAGGACACAGTCAGTGATCTTGTGGTCATCTCAGCGCGTTTGCGCAGCCCAACTTATTGAGAGGCTCGTGAAAAAACAGTGGCAGACGGGCACTGTTGGGCCACGGATAATTTCCCGGATTCCCACAGGCGAGAAGTTTATATGGTCGGTTGAGGAGGCTGTTAATATGGCCTGAGCGCCAGTTAGTGCAGGATGGGTAGGTGGGTGGGATTTAGAGGCTGCTCCCGGATTGAGATAGGGGTTCAGGTTGTTATCTTAACAGTTTATTTATATTTTAAAATCATTTCGGCTTAATTTAAATGTGGTATTGTTATTTGTGAATACCAACTGCTTTCCAAATTTTACGCTGATATCGCTGAAGGTAAGAAAAATCTGCGTTAATGAACCCTGCAATGTGCAACATCAACGGAGTAATACGTTTTATTTCTCGATACTTGAAACGTCCAGAAATAAACCGGGGGACTGGGCGCATTCTTATATTCAGAAAAATATGATTTCCTAAACCATGTTACATCAAAAGTACACCTGCCCTAGCAAACTGCTCATTTTTCATCATCATCATCATCATCATCATCAACAAGGATTAAGCCCAATGTTCCGATCTCATTATAGGTCGAATTGGTCCTTCTATCTCTTCAATGGTCTTCCCAACATTCTTCTCCCTTTTGGTTTATAATTAGATATTCTTCTTGGTATGCGCTGTTCATTCATTCGTAATACGTGCTGAAGATAAGCATTTTGATAATATTATATTTTTCACAGAGATTAAATATATTAAGTTCTGTTCTTACATCTTCGTTTTTCTTATTATCGGTCCTTTGGTATCCTGCTATTGCTCTCAACATCTTCATTTCAGCAGCCTCTATTTGTTTACTATCTGCCTTTGCTCATTTTTTATTTAAATTTAACCATTGAGGCCCATCCTCTAGAGACTGTGATGACAAACCTGTGTGCGAAATTTTATTCAAATCCAACAAACGGTTCTCGAGATATTGTGTTTTTTTCTGTATTAAAAATTACATTTTGAGCAAAATCAGTCTAAAGTTTCAACATGCCTGTACTTACAAGTGAACTGTCGTCAAACCATTGCATGCCAAAACCTAACTTGAAATTTCTTCTAGATAAGCATTATGATTTATCATGGCCGTTCCAAAACAATATCTGTGGCTTTTAACAGCAAGACTATAAAATGCAGCGCCAAATCTCTCATTTAAACTATAGGAAGGTAGTACAACTCTTGAATTGGCAGATTGGATAACCCTCACTAACTGTCACATGCGCCGCGTCCCGACGCACTTCACTGAGCTCTAACTCGAGCAGGGAGTTCAGTATTCATATTGTTTAGTGGAATACAGGCTTTCACGGCCGGTAATCATGGTAATAAAAGATTCCGGGCTATGTGGCCGTGGTCTATAACTGGCGTTCCTTCCAGACGTTTCTCCCTCAACTGCGGAGGGCATCTTCAGTGGCGAGCGCTTCCAGCTGTTGTTTCCCTGTCGTAGACTCGACTGCGAGTATGTACATACTCGCAGTCGAGTCTACGATAGGGAAACAACAGCTGGAAGCGCTCGCCACTGAAGATGCCCTCCGCAGTTGAGGGAGAAACGTCTGGAAGAAACGCCAGTTATAGACCACGGCCACATAGCTCGGAATCTTTTATTACCATTCATATTGTTTGCTAACCTTGAAGGCAGATAAAGATAAAGAAAGCAGAGACAGAGAGAGAGAAAGTTAAATAATAACACTGACTGAGAGTGTGATTAGTGATTACATTGGACCTTGTTTTCCAAGGAAGATACACGCTGATCCCGGGTTCCGCTTGCCGCTGAGAATGTCGTAAACCGCTCTGTACATGGATGTATTGTCAACTGTCATAAGAAAAGAGTAAGGAAATACAGTAAAACTTGTTTAACCCGGAACGCGAATAATACGGAAATCTGTCCAATGTGAACAAATTTATTGGTCTCGGCGAAATAATAGTAATTTCACGTGTATTTATTGTGCATAAAACGGAATCTGCCCAACGCGGAAACGAATTTTTTTTTGTACAATTCATGAAAAAAAAGCGGAAAGGCAGAGAGATAAATTAGTTTCCAATTCAATGGAAATCCGTTAGGCCAAGAAAACAATAAGGAATGATTACTGCCTTGATTAAGTAGAGATTCTACCTGTTTCTGAAATTTCCTTTCTGCCTCACTGCACACCCGTTATGCGAAATACAGATACCTGACTTACAAATAACCATTGCACTGTAAAATCTTAAATTAGTTTAAATATTGAGATTGATCTTTCACAGGTAGCGTTTTTAATTTACGGAATAAAGATGGCTAAAACGTATGTATCATTGTCATTAAACGAAAAAGTGAAAATGATTGAAGATAAATCTCCTAATTTCCGGACCGATACTCCAAAGTCAAGCTCTAGCCGTTGCTAAATCAATAGGGAATAACGATTTCAAGGCACCTTCAGGTTGGTTGTGGACAGTTTTAAAAGACGACACAATATAGTGTGGAATGAAATTTGCGGGGAATCAAAGGATGTGGACAAAAGTGTAGCGAGTGAGCGGAAACCGGAACTGCATAGTTTAATTTCAGGATACGCGCCTAAGAGACATTTTTAACACTGACGAATCGGGACTTTTTTTTCGCGCGTTACCGTCGAAGTCGCTCGTACATACTATACTTTACTTTTCAACGGCAAAGGAACTACAATTAATCCAAGGGACGTAAAAAGACGTATACGGTACCCTATATTCTAAGATTATTAATACATTTTAGTTTTTTATAATGCGGAATTTTGTCTAATGTGAAAAAAATTGGCTCCATGCGATTCCGCTTTGAGCAAGTTTTATTGTAGTATGTTTATAAGCTTACAAGTACTATGCGACATAACTGTAGACTCAAAACAGAGGGAGCACGGCAATTATCTTACGAGTGTTTACAGTTAACATAGTGAACGTAACAGTCCTGAACAACAGGTGAATTAACACTGTTGTGGATATTTAATTTTGTAGTATGTACCAGTTGTCAGAGTAAGCAGTAGACATCACTAACTTGCCTCTGTCTTGACATTGCCTAAGCCGGTCGCTCGTGCTCTATAAACAAAGTAAGTTGTTCGTTCGTAACTTCACATCGCGGTACTATTTCCCCGAAGTCCGGTCATAAGCACACGACCAAACAACTCACTCTAGATCTAAAATTGAATTCTATAATGTGAGTGAGGCAAATAATAATACTGAGAATCGAATGAGTAGTAGTAATAATAATAGTAGTAGTAATGTTTAATGATTCCTTTTAAAACATAGGCATTAGTGTCACAATTCAAAGCTGGCTTAAAAAGGGTCAACAAATTTTGCTCATAAAGTTCTTATTTCAGGATTGATGTAAATCTATCACACGGAATCTATGGGTTAATTTCCAAATGAAATTATATTCAAATTTTGTGTCCTGAAAAATCCATCAATCTTGATTGGATTTGAACAGGCGAGCTTCTGAGCCAGAGGCGAGCATGATAACCAGTAGTTCACCGGGATGAGAATATGTATTCTTCTTATTCTTCACAGCTCTACGGTCCAGAGTGAACACTGACTACCGTCATAACTGCTTTCCATTGCCCTCTATCCTTAATCCATTCTCCTCAAAAGACGAGGTAGACTCGCCAGCAGTTAAATGGCCTTCAACTCAGAAAACGAGGTACACTCGCTTAACTCTGCTATTATATATTTTGTAATACTTTGTACATCCCTCGGCAGGGTAATTTTTTTTTTACATTTGTGAATAGTAAAGGAATGTGTTTTGGCCTTCATACATATTGTAATCTCAAGTACCGTTATCTTTTGTTTGTTTTGAAAATTCTGAAAATAGACAATATAATTTACGGTAACTTAAATCCGGTTTCTGGGGAAATGCATTAAGCATTTAAACCTGAAGCGAATGGGTTAACTTTCATTTTCCACTTCTTTAAATCCAAACTTGCAATGTCTTTCTCAACGTCACCTTTTCTTTGGCCATCCTCTGCGTTTTTCTCCTTCCATTCTGGCATACAAATCAATTTTGGAAGTATTTAAATTTTGCATTTGTGCTATGTGACCCAATCACTTTAGTCTAATCGATTTCATGATCATACAATATACTCGTAATTATTAATGTTAACTTTTCTTTTTCATATCTTTACTTGTCGTGAACACTCATTGTGTGACGACATAGATACTGATATTCGATCACATCAAGCAACACATAGCTCAAATCTTTAGAAAAAGAGAGAACATTTTGACTGTGAAGTAAATTAAAGGGGAAATCTGGAGAGAATTAGAATAAAACGTAGAAAACTCTTTATTTAACTCTCTGTGAAACTTTAACGGAACAGTATAACGGCAAGGAAACCTCGAGGGACACTCCAGGCACATCTTAGTGTAAAGTTTAAGTTTCCAACCTGAAACATGCAGTTTTAACAGATCTTCTAGTCTTCATCCAATTTTTAGCAGATACACGCTATATTTTGTATTGCGGTAGAAAACGAGGGCTTGAATGCTTTATATGTGTTAGTCATTATTAAAAACAAATTTTTGATGTATTCCGAAGGAATGAAGCAGCATAAACCAGCAAAATTGGACTTCAAATTCGACTTGATGTGGAATTCGCTTATTTTACGGAGATCCTGTTGACGGACTTTCTTTATTCACTACTGTGGTGTACGGGTAATTTTGATGCCTCCCTTGGTTCGATCCCCATCGAGAAAAATTTTCTAGGTGAGGTTTTTCCGTAACTATTCTTCACTTGTACGACAAATGTAAGGAAACTTTAAGGACGAAATAGTCTCTGAACATTGTCTGTCATCGTAATCATTCACTTCATATTAGTCTTGTTTAAAAACGCATTCACAATACACATAAGAGACACAGGTTAATAGTTACACCTAAAGATTTTGAGACGCAATATGACCTGGATGTTAAAGCAGACGTAATCATCCCAATCCTCTAGGGAGCGAGCTCGAGTTGCTATGCTCTCTTAGATGAATGATATGAGGTTGGAGGTGCAACAGACAGGGGACATGAAGACAGTGGAGTTAATGATGCCGCAGAAGTAATGATGCCATAGGAATTTATTTAAATGTATTATTATTATTATTATTATTTATTATTATTATTATTATTATTATTATTATTATTATTATTATTATTATTATTATTATTATTATTATTATTACATAGTCAGTGTCCACCGCTGTGGTCTCGAGGTAGCGTGATGCCTTGTCACGCAGCGGGCCCGTTTTCGGTTCCCGGTCGGGACAGTTTTTCTGGGTGAGGTTTTTATCGGCGTTTTTCCTCACTTGTAAGACAAATGTCAGGAAAACTTTAAGGCCCAAACGGTCCCCGAAATCATATGGGCATCGCAATCATCATCATTCATATTCTTCTTAGATTAAGCTTAGGATTAGGGACTCTCCTGACGCACCACTATCATTATCATCATCATCATCATCATCATCATCATAATCCATCATATCATTGGGGCAACGTAACCCCATCTTCCAGGCGCCCCAATCTCAGAAGTGGGTTACAAGTACGCCATGCCAGGAGAGAACACCAAGAATGTCGAAAGACAATCTGGGGCAGTTGCAAAAAATATATTATATAGTCATAAAAAGAGGAAGTGATATCACTTCAGGCCTTAGGGAGTCTTTGGGGTAGTACAAGATAAGACTCCCAACTTTCTGGGCACTAGATGTCAGCGAGGTTGTCAACACAGCGTGGCGGCCGCCTTTACTAGAAGAACAAGGTCTGGTACTCATTTCCGTCAGAGGCTGAGTCGACTCCAGGACCACGATGCTGCCAGAAGGTTAGGCCAGTTTAAAAATCCTGACTCCACCAGGACTCGTATCCCGACCTTCTGGCTTATAGCATATTACCTTAACCAACTTTGCTATGGCGTGCCCCATTATAGTTATACAGTGTTATATTTTACGAAATTATATATTTGTTGTATTATTAATAAGTTATTAACACACTGTCAATATCGAATCCGGAAATTATGGCTGCGCAGACATAATCTCTCCATACATCCATGTCGTGAACAATTGTTTTCCAATCATCTCCTGCACAATTCACTTTCCTCATATCATGATTAATATTATTCTTCTTTCATCATTGGCCTTTTTTTCTTGGCGGTTTCGCTCTAGCTTTCCTGCAAGAAGTTTCCATACCCCTCTTTTATTCCCAATTTGTACCATATGTCCTGTCCACCGCAGTCTTCGAGAATTAACTATTCTTATTACATCTGGTTTTCCACAGAGATCGTATATTTGACAGTTATGAAGTCTTCATTCACCTGTTTATTTGTCTTTCTCTAGTCCAAGAAGTTTCCTAACAACTTTATTCTTAAATACTCGTAGTATTTGTTCTCCTTTAAAATAAGAGATTACGTTCCGCATCCACATAATATAACTGAATCTTGAAATGTTAAATTATAATCCAAATAATTAAATTCGTTTACTCGTTCTAAAATTTCATCGTCCAAAACAATTTTGTTAGGCATAGAGTCTTAGGTTTTTTCTTTTTTGTATTGATTTACATGTTGTACCTTTTTGCAATATATTAAAATTGTGTGTAGAATACTGTAAATCTAAGAGTTATTAATACCAAATCATCTGAAAAATGCTGGGAATCTATTTTTAGATTTCAATTAATTTGAATAAAACTATGTCTCATCTGTCGCCATTCTTGAAGTATTCTATCCATGTATATGATAAAGAGCAAGGGCATGAGGACACATCCTTGCCTTATACCCTAACTAATTTCGGTCCATTCTGTTTGTGTGTTATTGATCCGAACTAAAATGAAATTTCTTTTATAGCTATTGTATATATTTAAAACATGCTGTTGTAGATTTTTGTCAGCTAAAATTTCCAACAATTTGTTCCTATTTATTTTGTCTAAGTTTTTTGTGAGATCCACGAAAGCTAAATGTGTTCCTATATTGAACTCTCTATGCTCTTCTATTAATAATTTTACCGAGAAGTAATCGTCACATACGAAAGCCATTCTGTTTTTCGCTAAGGAGGTTGTTAAGATGCTTGTATAGTTTGTTCTTAATTATATTGTCAATTTTGAGTCCAGTATTTAACATGCTGATGCCTCTGTAATTTTTGCAGTGTTTTCCCTCTCTGGTGCTATAATACTAGTGTTATTCAGTGACTCATAACAATCTTTTCGACATGAGACTTTTCACATTATACCATAAATGGAACTTCTTACTTACTTTTCCAGTGTAAGGAATTGTCATGGCATTGTCTTTAAAATTCGGAAGAAAGTTGCAGTGTCTATTTCTTACATTTAAGATTATTTAATCTTTGACACCAAATTATTTGGTCTCTAGTTATCAGTACTTATATTCTAACCTTAATTCAAACACACGATCACATCATAATCTCTTGATTACCTCAACATAGGACATGCTATCTCTCTACATCACATGTTGCCTTCAATTGAATAATTACCCAGAACAAGGCTGTAACCCTCAATTTTTCTCAAGTTGTCATTTACGTGGAAAAATGTTATAAATGGAACGTGGGATTTTTTTCCATGTAAAATAAACTTTGGGGGAGAATTAGGGTTACAATCTTCTTCTGGATGACTATTCAATTCTCGCAACAGGAAATCATGGGCTCCCGGACGTTAGAATTATTTTTATTAAATCTAAATCGGTAAATTTGCTTTAAATTTGGAAGAAATATTATTTTGACACTTCTATACACGTAATGTGCATGTATTAATTGGTGTTTCTTATAAGTCGGTAGTGGTGGTCTCGAAGCGTGCTGCCTTGTCACGCAGCGGGCCCGGGTTCGATCCCCGGTCGGGACAGTTTTCTGGGTGAGGTTTTTATCGGTGTTCCTCACCTGTAAGACAAATGTCAGGAAACTTTAAGGCCCAAACGGTCCCCGAATATCATATGGCCATCGCAATCATCATTCATATTCATCTTAGATTAAGCTTAGGATTAAGGACTCTCCTGGCGAACCACTATCATCATCATATCATCGGGGCAACGTAACCCCGCCTTCCAGGAGCCCCAACCTCAGAAGTGGGTTATAAATTACGCCAATGCCAGGAGAGAACACCAGAAATGTCCAAAAAGGACAACCTGAGGCATTAAAAACATATTAAATAATAGTGCAAGTAGTGAGGTTAGGTCTGAAGGACGTGGACTGTAATTCTAGGAGAAACTTAAGACAGAAACAATTAGAAGATAATTGTGAGAATATTTATACTGTAAATAATGAAGAATATAAATATATATTGATGGACAGCAGCCTACTATCTGCGTTATTGTGTGATTTGAATTGTAGTGACTGTAGGAGGACATGTATACTACATTTTCAATTTAACTGCATGCAAACTTTCAAATTGGCTTTTCCACACTTTTATTTTCATTGCATTTCAATACATTCAAATCATAATAGCATTGACAAATTTATTGATAGAAGCACGAAATTTTTACTGCATGTCCCACGCACCATGGCTAATAATTCTATGCATGGATTTTGAAACGACATTGATAGTTTATTTAAATAAAAAATAAAACATGTGTTGTAATTTTACAAAAAAATAAAGGCTCACTGCACTTCTACTAGCGCTTGATTTTTCAGTTATATTGTTATAAACTATAGCTCTTCTTCTGTATTTACTAACATTATTTAATATTTTAAACTTTTTAAACACTTTTTATAAGATTATTAGACAATTTTGAGTATTTATTTAAATATGCAAATCACAATATTATGACACTGTTACACAATATTGTGATGCTAACTGCTATTTTCTTCACAGAGTATATTACTTAGTCTATGATTTTTCTATCGCTGTTTTGGGTTATTGCTGGTTGGATCAGCGTTAGGGAGTGATGAGTAAGTATACACCCATTTTTTAATAAACGTTTGGTAAATTTAATAATATTAATATATTTTTTTAACATAGATTTGGGGATTTATTGCAAATATTGATAATTTAAATTTCATAGCGACGGATAGTAATCGAGGATGAAAATCGATATGTGGTTCGATTGTGGGATATCGCTGGTTCTATAGACTCTGGCGCATGCGCACTGCTTTTCTATAGGACAAAATATTTCACGCTAGTTTAAGTGCAGTTTTTCCAAAATAAATTTTGATATGCAGAGGATGTATATATATTTTTTCTTGCTTTATTATAATGATATAGAAAAGTTAATGCATAGTGTTGTACTAAATACGTCAGTGGTCTTGAAAAAAATTTAAAAAAATTATGGGACTAATTGTAAATTGTAATATGCAAATTTTTAAATGGTTTTTCTTCAATAACACAAAACCTTTTAAACCTAAAATGATGAAAATTCAGTATAATATTACTTATGATGGCATGAAAAGTGTGTACAAAAAAAATCACGTATGTAGCTTAAAAAAATGTATAAAATTGATATTTCACTTCACCTGTAAGACAAATGTCAGGAAGCTTAGGGCCCAACGGTCGCCGAAAATCATCCGGCCATCATCATCATCATCATCATCATTATCATCATCCTTCACCGGTGTGGAAAGCAACGGGAAGCTACCACACATATAATTCCCTAGTAAAGCTGCAAAACATAGCATGAAAATGCTATGATTGCAGTGAAACCCCTGTTATTCTCCCACCTCATTCTTGGTCTACCAACTGGGCCTTTTCCCTCTGGTTTTCCTACAAGAAGCATCCATGCACGTCTTTCATTCCCCATTCGAGCCACATGTCCTGCCCATCGCAGTCTACGAGACTTAACTGTTCTCATTATAGGCTATCTGGCTTCCTATAAAGACCATGTAGTTCATTGTTATGTAGTCTTCTCCATTCACCTGTCTGTTCGTCTCTCTTTGGTCCAAAATATTTTCCTAAGAACTTTATTCTCAAAAACTCGTAATCTCATTTCCTCCCTTAAAGTAAGAGTAAGAGTAATATAACTGGTAGAATAATAGTTTTATATATTTTCAGCTTAACGTTTTTTGAAAGGAGTTGATGATCAAATCTATAACGTTATTGCAACTGCCCACGCCTTCATCATAATTTTCTTTATGTTGGGACATCAAAAGTCTCTGCAATGCATAATAGCACGCATTTCCAGAATTGAGTCTATGTTTAATTTCTTTGTGCATCTCATTCCTATTTGTGATTATTGTTAATAGGTACTTGAATTCAGCCACTTCCTCAAAATAATATACATAATATTTTTAAATTTGATTGAACAGGAAATTTATATAGACAATAGACAAGCCCGTTCGTAACATCCCTTACGAGCCAAGGCCTCCTACTTCAAGTAGAACTAGCTCACAGGGCGAACTGATCCTTTTGAGCTATGCTTTCTTATCCTAAGTTGTGCGTATTCTTTATGTAATGCTCTTTTTCTGCCTTATTTAATTAACTACATCTAACATATTGACCGCTGTGATCTCGAGGTAGCGTGCTGCATTGTCACACAGCGGGGCCAGGTTCAATCCCCGGTCGGGACAAATTTCCTGGATGAGGCTTTTTTTCGGGATTTTCCTCACTCGTAAGACAAATATAAGGAATCTTAAGGCTCAAACTGTCCCCGAACACCATCTGGCCATCATTATCATATTCACCTCATTAGATTAAGTTTGGTTTAAGGCTTATTCTGGCGCGTTATTACCATCATCATCACCTTTCATATCATTGGGGTAGCGTAACTCCGCCTTCCAGGCGCCCCAACCTCAGAAGTGGGTTACAAGTACGCCATTCCAGGAGAAAATACCAGAAATGTCATAATGCCAACTTGGTGGTATTGATTAAATAAATAATAGTTTAAAAAACTAAAATAACACGCTTTGTTACAAAACCGAACTAAAAATGAAAAATAATTTTAATTTCCAACACACTTGGGATAAAATTAAAGTGGTCAACAAAAAAAATCATCTCCAACACATATAGAATAAAACTAGAGTTATCTACAAAAAAAATAATTTTACCATCAAAAGCGTGTGGTGCTTTTTATAGTTTTTACGTTTTCTTCTTAGAGACTTTACTTTTACCAATATCTGTTTATTATAATATATATATTAATTGATATAGAACACTCCACGCTTTTGATGGTAATTTTTTTGTTGATAACTCTAGTTTTATTCTAGATGTGTTGGAGATGTTTTCTTTTGTTGATCACTTTAATTTTATCCCAAGCGTGTTGGAAATTAAAATTATTTTTCATTTTTAGTTCGGTTTTCTAACAAAGCGTGTTGTTTTAGTTTTTTAAACTATTATTTTTTTTTTAGTTTTAATATTTTACAGAATAATATAAAAATGGAAATATCTTTAAATTCGATACTATTGTAGTATGAGCTAAAAGTAATACTCTACAAAAAAAACCCTCTGGCCCGGATTTGAACCAGCAACCTATGCATTACTGAAATTATATACCACTACAGTCCACCGCTCTAACAACTGAGCTCTTACAACGATTGAGTAAGAAGTTGATAAGTCCGCAACCGATTATACCGGTTTTTATTTTTTTGATTTTCTGTCTGCTGATTCTGGCCAGGATTTTAGAAACATTTATGAAATTATTGTATTGTCATTGGTCCTTTACAAGTATACAAAGTTTCAAGTCGATCCAATGATTTTAAGTGGGTGAAAATCGTGTTGAAATATTCCGTTATATAATTACACAAACACTTTTTTTTTTATTTTCTGACGATTCTGGCCAGGATTTTGGAAACAATTTATGAAATTATTATATTGCCATTGGTCCTTTACAAGTATACAAAGTTTCAAGTCGATCCAATGATTTTAAGTGGGTGAAAATCGCGTTGAAAGATTCCGTTACATAGATAGATACAGGTCAAGCTAATATAAAGCGTGTAAAAACATCTATCTACATTGTCATTTTCCATTCTAGTCTGTCTCTGATTTTTTGTCATTCATTTTACATCAAACACTTGTATAAGGTCCTGTGATCATTTCTGGCGTGGGCGTCCTGTGCTTGTTTTTCCCGATCCATACTGTCACTGCGTAGGTCAATCTGTCCTGATGCATCTTGGCTACGTATCCTCCCCAGTTCAATTTTTTCGTAGCCTGGCGCTTCTTGATGTATCCTTTACTTCAACTCCTCTTCCTTAGTTCATCATTCGTATCTTATCTTTCAGTTTAATTCATAATATTTGTCTTTCCATTTTCCTCTGGCATATCTACGCGTATATCGCTTCACTTCGTCTTTTTGTGACCGTCCAAGTTTGACTTCCGTGAAGTAATTGGCTACTGGCATAACGCATGTTTGCAGAGTTTTGAATCTGATACTAAGGCTGATGTATTTGTCCTAGACTATGGATTTTAGATTCCAAAATTTGTACTATGCTAGATTTATTCTTCTTCGGAGCTCTTTTTCTCTGTCATGTAACAGATTGACTATTTGTTGTCTTAGGTGTAAATATTCATCGATAGTTTGTGACTATGTGCCATATATTGTGATTTTTATCTCTCTCTCTCTTTTTTTTTTGTCCACCGCTGTGGTCTCGAGGTAGCGTGCTGCCTTGTCACGCAGCGGGCCAGGGTTCGATCCCCTCTCGGGGCAGTTTTTCTGGGTGAGGTTTTTATCGGGGTTTTTCCTCACCTGTAAGACAAATGTCAGGAAAACTTTAAGGCCCAAACGGTCCCCGAAATCATATGGCCATCATCATCACCGTCATCATTATCATCATCATCATCCTTCACCGGTGTGGAAAGCAAGGGGAAGCTACCACACCTTACAATTCCCTAGTAAAGCTACAAGAATAGCATGAAAATGTTATGATTGCAGTGAAGTACCTGCCTTCGGGCAGAATTACTATGGATGGATAGATCTTTTTTTTGTACGTACTCATGATCTTAGTTTTAGTTGGGTTCATTTATAAACCAACTTCTTTGCTCATTCGCTCAATTCTCGCAACATTATTCAAAGTTATGTCTCTAACTTAGCGAACTAAACTATATCATCTGCAAGTAAATTATAATGAAAAACCTAATTATAAATAATGTACATTCTAATACACGGGGCACGCCGTAGCATAGTGGTTAAGGCACTGAGCTACAAGCCGGAGGGTCGAGGGTTCAAGTCCCGTTGGGGTCAGGATTTTTAAACTGACTCAAACCCTCGGCGGCACTATGACCCTGGGGTCGACTCAGCCTCTAACGGAAATGAGTACCAGACGCTTTATCTGGGGGTAAAGGCGGCCGTCACGCAGAGCTGACAACCCGGCTGACATAAAGTGCCGATTGTCTAGAAAAAGTGGGAGCCTTAACCTCCTACTACCCCAAGGGCCTCGGGGCCTGTTGTGGGATCACTTTACTTACATTCTAATACACACTGGAAAGCTTGAATGATTATTTTAAATACAAAAATATATCAGATAGATTGGTCGGTTATTGAAGTTGCTCCCGTTAAGTACCATTAGGTCACGGTAACTTTAATATTATTGTAAAACTAAAGTAATAATTTCAAATGTTGGTTTTATTTTTAAAGTGCTGTCTTTACAGTGACTTGGCAAACGCTAGTATATTATATATGAAGAAGCTTTTAAGACTTTGAAAGAGTTGAGAAGTAGGATCAATACAAGATGGTGGCTTGCTCAAAGTTCAATTAACTGTTGACGTACAACCAATAGCGCTGCTTGCAAGCCAATACGTGTGACCTCCGGGCGAACACGTCGCGATATTGGTATCGAATAAGCTGTTTCTAACGTCACACTTGACCTGGATACGTTATGTGTAGTAGATGTAAGTCTATTTTGACGTTATTACTCGTATGTCAACTTCTTATTTACACTAACTTGCAAGCTTCTAAAAAGTAGATTGCACCACACGTAAGAAGTTAATTACTTTATCCCACGAATGTGCATCTGTGACACAATATGCCACTGAGCGGCGACGTAGTCTCCCTCCAACAATATCGATGCTGCCGTGAATTATGTAAGCACGACCTCAAAACTACGCAATACGTTTGCAGCAATGAAGATCGGCCTAATAAAAAATATGTTCTGAACAGTGGCCGAGCAGTTTAAGGCACCATGCCTTGGTGAAGAGCTACGGGACTTACGCTGATGCTAGTCCCCAGGCGAAAGAAATTTTCTGAGGGAATTTCGGCCTCTTTATATGAGACCGGTGCCCACTCAGAATCTTGAGGAATAGTTTTACAATAATTTAGTTTTTCAATGAATAGCGACTCCAGGTTTAAGAAAATCAGCTGGAGAGCTGACGTGTTGATCACATGTCACCCCTATACTATAGTCCACGGACGAGAAGAATGAAAGCAAGGGACGAAGGGGGGCACGGGGAATTGCAAGCGATACAATGGCTTACTACCTGAGAATATAGAAAAAGTCATGACGTCACTTACATCTGTAGATTATTTCAGGCGTGTTCAATTTTATGCTTTATATTTTGTGTTTTACGGTAAATAAATTTGCTCTTCTTATTCAGTTTAGTTACTTTATATTTTAATGTTTCGTAGTTCATTGTGAGGTAAGGGTGATGATTAAAATTTTGAAGTGTCCCTCAGACTCGGAACTAACACGCCCGCTCAGCGTCTAAATGAAGGTAAGTTATAGTACAATCCTTCATGATATAATGTGCGGAGTATGAAATACCTACTGCTTTCATAGACTTCGTCTGTGGACTATACCTCTATGACAAACACATGTGGATGTGAAGCTAATAAGGGAATGGTGGGCCTGTTGTGCCATGGAGGTTTTTTAAATATTAATTGAGGATAGGGATGTATAAAAACTTATGTCCACGCGTGCTTGAATATACAGGTTTGATAATATCAATGAGTTACTTAGGTATGCCTATACCAAATTTAAATAAAATTTTATGAAAATAATGTTTTTTTTCTGAATTTATCCAAAATGCAATGGTTTTCCATCTCCCCAAGAAATTCGCCTTCTCCATTTGTACAGGTCCTGAACATCCTCATCTGTAAGCTCCAGTCCACTCATACTTCTTCTCGCACCATTCATCCAACCTTCAAAAAGAATATACATAGTCCTATATCTACAGAATGGAGCATAACTCATCCGACAGACTTTGACAGGTTGTTCAGGGTGTGCTTTGATATGTTGTTGATGTGTTAAATATCTTCTTCTTCTTCACTTCCTGGTTTAGGCAAGAGTTGCCTGTAAGTTAAGTCCGTCCGAGTTTCCATTGTGAAGAATACGAGTAATATGTTTTCCTCTGATCGCGGTACCAACGCTATGCAGAGTAGACCATTGGTGGGGCTGCCACCTCGAAGCTTTAGGTCCAGCTCCTGGATGTACTAACCCCATCTAGAGGGTTGCCACTTCCGCCAGATCCGCCGTGATGAAGGACTCCTTCTGCGCCGAATCTGCCGTTGAGGTCTTCACCGTAACCCTGGCTAGGGGCCCTTACAAAGTACTATCAGTCGGAGCCAACTGAACCCTGGTTTTTTAACGAGGTTGTTACTCCTCCCCCTCCTCCTTTCTCATCCGGGCTTGGGACCGACCATGGTGGAGTTGTGTTAAACATTTAGCATGCTATTCTATTGTTTATTATTTTTGTTCAAAAAATGATATTTTGTAAGTTTTACAGTGTCTACTTCAGGTAATGATTGGTTGATTTTTAAATTTTTCTTTGTAATAAATCAGAATCCTATTATCCACTGTCAAAGGACATGCTAGGCCTGCATATTTAACACATCAACAATACAATACTTTGTAAGAAGTCATCGGAAATTGTGGATTACTTATATCAAAACACTAAGAAAACTTCCCTGAATAAATTGATATATTTGTCGGTAAGAGTTCTATTCAGACTTATAGTGACTCGTGGACTGGCTAATTGTAGTCCTATTTATTTTCTAAAATTTGCCGCATACTGAGTATCTGATCACATGTTAAGCTAATTCGCCTAAAGGGGTACCAGTAATAATAATAATAATAATAATAATAATAATAATAATAATAATAATAATAATAATAATAATAATAATTTCATTTTTTAGCATTGTACTTTTTTTCAAACGAACAGAGACGTCAACCTTTAACATTGAGGATCAGGAGATTTTTAATCAAGGTTCTCTTCCACTAGCTCTTGACGAACCAATGCCTACTGTCCTTCTCCGACGAGTTTAGCGCTGGGAGGTAGGGTATTCTTGCCATTCGGTTTACTACTCTTGCAGGTCGTTTCTTTTGATCATACAGCCGAATCGAAGGGATGTATTATTCATTCACAAATATGCAGTTTTCAATAGGTTTAAAGCAGGCATGGGGAACTTGGGCTCCGAGAGCTCATAACAAATCTCCCCGCCAATACCCATTCCGCTCATTTGTACCTGCACTGGAGACGCAGGTACACAGTGATTGACAGTACACAGTGAGAGTCAGTGGCGTTCAATCCAGCGTGAGCCGGGCAAATTCTAAACACCAATGTAATTTTAATATGGACTGGGTAAATTATTATTTTTGCATTCAGAATGCACGAAAGTTGTTTGTTTATTGTGTTCTACGCGGTTCCGTCATGTGAAACACTGTAATATCCCACGACATTTCAGATCTTCACATGCAAATCAATATGGACAGGCACAGGCACGATTAGAAATATATAACTATATTTTCACAGGGACATATTAATGATATATACTTTTAAAGTACATTAGGTAACGAGTTCAAATTCATAAATTAAATATAATAGACATAGGGGACATTGTATGTTTTGTTTACACAGGGGATGACGGGATGGGATTTTTAAATAATCTAAAGCAGCAAACACTCCAAAACGATAGCAGACAACCACTTTCAGAGAAATCAGTACGTGCTAGTTACCGGATTTCAAAATTGATTGCTGAGAAATCATATCAAATCTAAAACACACTCCAGATTAAACGATGACACCCTTGTCTCAATATTACGTCTCTCTACGAGTATTATCAGCCTGGCATAGATAAATTAGTGTCAGCGGTCTACTACGCGCCCTTCAAACGTTTGCACAGATATACATAAAGTATGTACGAATGGAAGGTATGTTTCAGGTTGTAAGGTTGCACCGCCACTGATACTGCATGGTATACCGAGATCACAATAACAACAGTCTTGAGTTAAATGAAAGGTGGAATGAGGAAGATGTCATACTACCCCTCATTCGGCAGTTTCCCATGCCTGGTCTAAAGCATACTGGTTTCGTAAATAGGGCGAATGTTTTCAATATGATTCTACTTCCTTCCTGGTGTTGTCATCCAGTATCCATCCCCACATTTCTTTGAACGCTAAACTCGTCGGAGGAGGACAGTAACTGCAAGCGAGTAACCCTAAGTAGGGGCCCTCGCAGGGTACTATTAGACGGGCTTACTGAACCCTGGTTTTTTAACGAGCTTGCTACTCCTCCCTCTTATCCTTTTCCAACCTGACTTTTGGCAAAAGATAAACGTTCAAACTTCTATTGTGGATTTCATAAAATAACAAACAATGTAAAAAGAATGACAGAAGATAGATTCCCAAGAAGAATAATAGAATGGGTGTCACTTGGTAGAAGAAAAAAAGAAGAAGAGGAAGGGCAGAAATAACGTGGATTAATTGTGTTTTGATCAGCATGAGAAAAAAGGATTGGATGATGGAGATTGGAATGACAGATGTGGAGGAGAATGACGTAGATTAATTGGACGAAAGAAAATGTGAAACATTGTGAAACTTGCTAAATAAATAAAAATAAGATATAATAGTAATAATAATAATGATAATAATGAGCAATTTCACTTATACTTTCTGCAAATTCAGTTCCATCACCCATAAGTGGTCCATCCCTGTGGTCTCGAGGTAGCGTGCTGCCTTGTCACGCAGCGGGCCCGGGTTCGATCCCCGGTCGGGGCAGTTTTTCTGGGTGAGGTTTTTATCGGAGTTTTTCCTCACCTGTAAGACAAATGTCAGGAAAACTTTAAGGCCCAAACGGTCCCCGAAATTATATGGCCATCTTCAGCATGATCATCCTTCACCGGCGTGGAAAGCAACGGGAAGCTACCACACCTACAATTCCCTAATAAAGCTGCAAGCATAGCATGAAAATGCTATGATTACAGAGAAGGATCTGCCTTCGGGCAGAATTACTATGGATGGACCCATAAGTGATCTTAAAAGTGTATTTATTTAATTACGCTCTTTAACGCTCATTAGCGTCGCAATTCAAATCTGAGTGTCAGAAAGCCGACACATTTTGTTCAGAGTGGTCTTATTTAGGGCTTGGGATCCTTTTACTTGCGGTAAACACATGAAGTAGATATATATATATGTCGAGCATGTCTCTTCGTTGTGAAAATTCAATGCAAACCGAGTGCTTCTTTTTTTTTATTCTATTTGCTACTAATCTTCTTTTGTTTGTGTTTCAACTCCCTCAAGAATTGAATCTTTGAAGTGAGTCTCTGGAGACGAGGATGTATCTCTATCGAAATGTCACTTTATTCTCCACTCCACGCCCCCGCAATCCCTTCCTCTTCACTCAGTTAATTCCAGTTCTCGCTCTGACAAAATTATAAGAATGAAATGCTGTACAAGTAGACGAGGAGAGAGTCAAGAATAATCTCCTTTAAGCCCATACTTTCATCAGTGATATCACCAGAGACAAATAACATCACGCAAGGATATTTTACCTCATTTCCTGCCCAGCTTAAAGATTAACATCAGCTCTTATAAAAGTCTATAAAAACTGTGCCTTTTCAGACTGCAAGACAAGAATGATTAAAAATTCGTTAACTGAATTAGCTTCATCTAATATGTGAAACTCTTTTAGCATTAAATCTTTGCAGTTTTAAATGTTATTATGTATATAAAAGTTTCCCGACGCTAAATTGCTTACTTACTTACTTACTCACTGGCACTCTCGAACCCATAGGTTCATAGCCGCGCGGGCATACGCTATCCATTCATCCCTATCCTGAGATAATGCTTTCCAATCATTCCCTGTATAATCTACTTCCCTCAAATCAGAATTAATGTTATTCTTCCACCTCATTCTTAGTATATCAACTGGGCGTTTTCCCTCTGGCTTTCCTACAAGAAGCTTCCATGTACGTCTTTCATTCCCCATACGTGCAACATGTCCTGCCCATCGCAGTCTACGAGACTTAACTGTTCTTATTATATCTGGCTTCCTATAAAGATCATGTAGTTCATTGTTATGTAGTCTTCTCCATTCACCTGTCTGTTCATCTCTCTTTGGTCCAAAAATTTTCCTAAGTGCTTTATTCTCAAATACTTGTAATCTCCTTTCCTGCCTTAAAGTAAGAATCCATGTTTCGCGTCCATATAATATAACTGGTTGAATAATAGTTTTATATATTTTCAGTTTAACGTTTTTTGAAAGGAGTTGGGATATCAAGAGTCTCTGCAAAGCATAAAAGCACGCATTTCCAGAATTGAGCCTATGTTTAATTTCTTTGTGCATCTCATTCCTATTTGTGATTATTGTTCCTAGGTATTTGAATTCAGCCACTTCCTCAAAATTTCCCTCATTTGTCATTAGCTGTCCATTTCCATTATATAATGAATTTATAAGTGTGAGCAAATATTTAGTTTTATTGATATTTACTCCCAGTCCTAATTTCTTAGTGTTACTCAATAGTGTGTGCGTGTTGTCCCTTAGTATCTCCTCGCTATCGGCCAATAATACATCATCAGCATAAACTAACAGCTTATTAATACCATTGAGTTGTAAGCCTTCCTCATTCTCTAAAGATTTAATGGCATGCTCTAGATAGTTATACATATGTAAGTGATATAAAGTAAAGGCAGATAATTTCGTGACAGAAGTTGCTGGTGATATATTTTAAAAATAAATACAATATTCTAATACTTTTTTGTAATTTATTTGGCGTGCAGGGAGTTGTGTATTTTATATTTGTACTAAATGTAAAACCAATGTAATATTATTATGGATTTTTGAGGAAATTAGGCACTACCATAATTAGTATAAACATAAAAAAGGAACCACTTTTTGTTTCAAAATCTAATTAGCAGAGCTGAGGTATATACAGGTGTTCGAAAATTCCCATTACAAACTTCTAGGGATTGTAGAAGAGATTAAATAGATAAGATTTGAATAGGAACTTAAAACGTACCGTACAGGTACAAGTTCGAATTATCAGCGACTATTTAACTCATGCCCAAAATGGGAATCAATGACCAATCACGTTACAATGATTTTTGATTTACAACTTATCACAGTCGTGTTTCGCCTAGAATTTACCAACTAAAGTGTATAATAATAAAGGAAGCATTCATTTTTGCCACTAGTTCTGGGGAATTTAAAAATGGTCGCCAGGGCTTTAATAATGGCGAAATAGCGATATATATTTTCTTGAACAGGAAGCTTAGGTGAATTTTATGAGATAAAACACATGTGTGTTTCGGTCAACTTTCACTCAAAATTCACTCATGGCTACCCTTTAGTGTTGTAAATCTATATCATGAGAGCCACGGCTTTAGTTCCCTTCCACCTTCCGAATAAATTAATATTCAGGATGTTTTATGCCTTGAAAAATATATCGGCCATGGCCGAACTTGAATCCGCAAACTTTGAAACCAGATGTGAGCATGGTGACCACTTGTCGATCAGCTTTATATTTTACTTAGGCTATATAAACACTAGTCCACCGCTGTGGTCTCGATGTAGCGTGCTGCCTTGTCACGCAGCGGGCCCGGGTTCGATCCCCGGTCGGGACAGTTTTTCTGGGTGAGGAAAACTTTAACGCCCAAACGGTCCCTGAAATCATATGGCCATCATCATCATCATCCTTATCATTATCACCATCACCATCACCATTCTTCACCGGTGTGGAAAGCAACGGAAAGCCACCACACCTACAATTTTCTAGTAAAGCTGCAAAGCAGTGAAAGATCTGCCCTCGGGCAGAATTACTATGGATGGATGGATATAAACACAACATTAAACTTATGCTAAATATACAAAACGGCTGTCCAATATAAACTGTAACTAATTCACTGGCACTATCGAACCTAGAGGTTCAAGACCGCGCAGGCATAATCTCTCCATACCTCCCTATCCTGAACTAATATTTTCTAATCATTCTCTGTATAATTCACCGCCATTAAATCGTGATTATGCATTCTTCCACCTTATAATTGGCCTACCGACTGGCTTTTCCATCTGATTTACCTGCTCAAATGACAATTTATAGTGAAATGCGTTTAGGTGATCAAAAAGGGCAGATAATGTAGCTCCCAATGAATGGCAGTAGATCCATCCATAGTAATTCTGCCCAAAGGCAAGTCCTTCACTGCAATCATAGCATTTTCCTGCTATGCTTGCAGCTTTATTAGGGAATTGTAGGTGTGGTAGCTTCCCGTTGCTTTCCACGCCGGTGAAGGATGATGATGATGGCCATATGATTTTGGAGACCGTTTCGGCCTTAAAGTTTTCCTGACATTTGTCTTACAGGTGAGGAAAAACCCCGATAAAAACCTCACCCAGAAAAACTGCCCCGATCGGGAATCGAACCCGGGCCCGCTGCGTGACAAGGCAGCACGCTATCTCGAGACCATAGCGGTGGACTTGGCAGTAGATATGTTTTTAAAATTAGTATTCAGACAAATCAATTTACTTAGCGAATGCGGTATTTAACTTACTGTTCCATAACTCAACGAGCTTAAAGATACCCGAATTTAAACTTTTTTTTAATAATATTACATGTCCTGACTAAAAAACACATTCATCCCTTGATGTTTGGTGTTGAAGCTGGAATGGAACTCAATTCTCTATTGTTAGCTGAAGCGCCGCGGGTGCGCCTGCAATAGAAGAACAATAAGTGTTCTGACATATTCCAATATTACACAGTGGGACGAGGATGACAATTCGATAAGCATGCTCATTTCCAGTCCATGTAGTACAATGGGAGCTCCCTCTGTGTCCATTATTATTAATTGTGGTCGCTGATAGAACAGACCAGGCTTCCACCTAACAATACAAACGTTATCAGTTAACAGATAATATTGCTCTTGCTTTGGAAATTTGTAATATTCTTACAAGAATGATAAGTTTAATTAAATATTAAGAAAATGATATTAGCAGGCAGGCGGGCGGCTCCGTGGTGCAAGCGGTCGCCTCTCACCACTTGGGTCCCGAGATCGAGTCTCAGTCACTCCAAGGGGTTTCGTGTTAGACGAAACGGAGCTTGGCCAGGTTTGTCTAGGGGTTTTCTCCCGTTTTCCCCTGCCACGATTTCATTCCACCATTTCTCAATACGCATATCATCCATTTCGTTTCATTTCGTTGATCTGCCCTTGTAATGGTGCGTCAGGCGAGGTCAGCCGGCACCCTTGTTATTCACAGACCTGTATATAAGGGGCTTCATCTCATCTCATCCCTCGATCCGACCCTGAGTTGGATTCGAGTTGAGGATATTATGTTATATATTACCAGGCGGGTTGGCTCAAGTGGTAGTATTTGAGACTCGTATTCACGAAGTCTCGGTTCGATCTTCGGGGATTCTAATGCAACATGAACATTTAAGACAAGACACGCCATTCACTCACTCAATCATACTAAACAAAGCGAATAAGACATGGATGATTGTGGTGGTCAGATGATACTCGGGGTCCATTTAGGCTTTGAAGTTTTCCTGACATTTGTCCTAAAAGTAAGGAAACCTTTACTCAGGAAACTTGTCCCGACCGGAGATCGATCTCGGGCCCGCTGCGTACGAGGCAACGAAGTCACCCCAAAGCCACATGGGTCAGGGTTTATCAGGGGTGTAAAAATCCAGTGTATGAATTCCTTCAAAGGGAACAAAACCCGTGGGTCTCCTGTCATAGATTTACGGAACGTTAAAGAACCACAAACCTGGAAAAATTGTCCCTGAACAGAATGTGTCGGTACTTTTATGCCCAGAATTACGACGCTATTGGCCTTAGCAGTTAAAGACCGAAGTTAAATAAAATAGTAACATAACAGCTGAATATTTTCCTTGTTACACATGCTCTAGTTATTGCCGTGATATGGCAGAGATCAGTCCATCGTAATGAGGATCATAGTTTTTTTTTCTTAGCTTTCTAAATATTTTATAATGCTTCTAATTGTTAAAACGATTTTGAAATTAAAAAAAATATTTCAGGTATATGAGTAGCCATATGCTGAAACAGTGTTTATACATTAAATTAATTACAAATCGTCCACCGCTGTCAGGCAGCGGCCCGGTTCGATCCACGGTCGGGAATAGCTTCCAGGGTGAGTTTTTTTTTCGGAGTTTTTCCTCACCTGTAAGACAAATGTCAGGAAGCTTAGGGCCCAACTGTCCCCGAAAATCATCCGGCCATCATCATCTTTATCATTATCATCACCATCCTTCACCGGTGTGGAAAACAACGGGAAGCTACCACACCTATAATTCCCTAGTAAATCTGCAAAGCATAGCATGAAAATGCTATGATTGCAGTGAAAGACCTGCCCTCGAGCAGAATTACTACGGATGGATGGTATTACAAATTATTTTATTAAATACCGCAATTCTTCTTTCTTCAGAAGTTAACATGAAGTTCTAAGAACTGCAAATAAGTATGACTGAATAATGGCTACATCTGATTCAAGAACTAATAATCCAATTTGATTTTAGAACTTTACTTTACAACTCTTCAGACATTCAATTACTTTAAAGCTTCTTTTACCTATCGCTGAATTAGTTTATACATCACATTTTCACTATATTTCATGAAATAATACACTTCAGGATTATACCCAATCTGACTGAAACATCCTATATTTATGTGTGTATATATATATATATATATATATATATTTATTAAATAATGTTTTCATCTATTAGTTAGATAAAAGCATTTTAAAAAACCTGTAATCGATTGGAAAATGTATGTTCCCGCCATTAGAATAAATAATTAAAACATTTTTAATTTCTCTTTGTAATTTTAATATTAGATCTAAATATTTGGTACGTAATTCGTGTTTTTGTTTTGTCATATATTAATTTTCATATTTCATAGAGTAATACCGCATAAAAATTCGGTCTCTACTAATGAGTAAGATGTTCATGTTAATAATAATAATAATAATAATAATAATAATATAATAATAATAATAATAATAATAATAATAATATGGATTTAATATAATAAATATAATTACATTTTTTATTCCATGAGTTCATAAAAATTAAGAAATGTACATAGTTATTTCGATACAAGTTTATTTGTGCAGAACCAAATATATGTAATGCATTATAAAGGCCCTATACTATCATTTTTAGGACTTTTTTTCTTCAAAGTTCTCTCACATCTCTGAATACTCCGGCGCCTTTCCAGGGAGGCTCGCAGCACAGCTTGAAAACCTTGGTTTACTTAGCCTCTATAGTCTGCCATTCTGTGCAAGCTTCTTACCCCCTTCCACATTTTCTTTTCTTTTGTGATTTCATGAGTAACTGTTCTTCTCCAAGACTCTGTCTTCCTCTCCCTCTGTTCCCTCGAGGTTTCCAATCTAATACAGTCTTTTCTCAGCGTGTATTCTATCCAATTCCATTCTAGTTTATTTATTTCTTCTTTAATTTAATTTTAATTAATTTATTCTCACTGTTCATTTAAATAGTTTCTGGTTATTCTAAATTTTAATTAACTTGTGCTAGTATTATTTGTATGGGAAATCATTATAACAAGAATAGATAAGATTCATAGAGGCATGTGAAACGAATTACGAATGACTATTTAACTCATGCCACAAATGCTAGTCAATGACCAATCACGTTTCAATGAATCTTGTTTTACAACCAATGACAGTCGTGTTTCACCTCGCTCTTTATCGATTTCTCTTTATGAGCTCCTGCTTTTTGTGATAAAGAAAGCTCCTCCTTTTTAATGTTCTGAATAGGTCAAAGCATTATTTTTCTCCAACAAATATATTGAATATAGCAAATAATGAAAAGATTCCTTAATTTTACTGAGTTGTTTACTAAATAAATAAATGAATAACCCGCAATGTTGATTATGATATATAGTTTGATGTGTTTCATTATTTCTCCACTTGGATGTACTCTTACAATATTGCGATCTTATTTGGCAATAAATAATATGATCAAGCAGCAGTGAATGAACATAACCTCACATTTCTGATTTGTTTTCAAACATCGCCGTTTACGTTAAATATATACATATTTTAAAATAACTATAGTTAAACAATGATTTGTGAGTAAACAGCTTAATTTTATTCGTTAAATAGTCCTAACAAATGCCACTCTTGATTTCCAAATTCTCTAGATAAATTGAAAATCACTCGTGGCATTACTTATGATAAAGGGGCATGGAAATTTCTTGTAGGATAATAAAAAAAAACCTAGCAGATAGGCCAAAAATGAGATTGAAAATAACATTAATATAATCCGATGAAGGTGAATTATACAAGGAATGATTTTCTAATATCATAAGATAAAATAAGTTAAAATATACCTTTTTAGGTAAGATCCGTCGTCCTCAACTTATAAAATATGTATTCTTTATGCCTGTAAGCCTTTCAGAACATCCGTTCCATCTTCAGCAGGTTTTTCTTCGCTACAATATCTAGCATGATGGTTGATGCTGCTGGTCCTAATGTGGTGTTGTCGTGACTCAGAACATTAGGACGAGCAGCATCAACCATCATACTAGATATTGTAGCGAAGAAGAACCTGCTGAAGATGGAACGGATGTTCTGAAAGACTTACAGGCATAAAGAATACATATTATATAGGTTGAGGACGACGGATCTTACCTAAGAAGATATATTTTAACTTATTTTATCTTATGACTCCCCACCTCAACGGTTTTAACAATTACTTTTATTAGTATTGTTTCTAACATTAGCTCAGGATATGGAAATATGGAAAGCTTACGTCCGAGTTCGATAGTGCCAGTGAGTTAATTAGCTACGTATACTAGTGTTCACGAAAGAGACCTCTATAATAGCGAGATGCCATTCATTTATAGCCAGAATAAAATTCTATAAAATTACCTGTGATAATTCAATATCACTTCTGTTTTGATAAGCTAAGCAGAAAATAACAAAAATGCTCTATAATGTGTTATAATTGAGATTTGTTTATAATAAATATCCATATAATCACATTATTTTCCATCGTCATTTTGCTTATATTTTTAATAATTACATCACACATAGAATATTATATAAGTTCCGAAAATACTCGTAGTATTTAGATGAGTGATTACTATAATAGTAATATATTGTGATATAATTAATCATTTAATTCCCAGTGTAGTTTCCATCTAATGTCATATTTAAAACTGATATAGAGTACTTATAACATCATCATCATCATCATCATCAGCATCATAAACAGTCAAGGATGAAGATTCCAGTTGTCTGTTCCGGTCTCATTATCCATCAGTACTCTTCCTTTAAAGTGTCTCAAGAAATTTCTTCTTACAATTCTTAAAATAATTTTAGTCCAAACTTTAGTGATGCTGCATTATGCCTATTGCGACTTATATTGTATATCTGGCTTAACTTGGCAAAGAGAGAGATGGAGATATAAGCGTAGATCCTTAACTGCTTTTGTCCATTTACAAAAGAACGAACTTACCCTGTTGTCAGTTTTCTTCTGCCCTCTTTTCCCCTATTAACATCTGGTGAAGAAACGCCGACAACACTGGTGCGAGTTAGAGAGGTGAGCACAACAGTCTCTTTCTACAATTTTTTGCAAAGTTATGTCAAATAGCATATAAAAACCTACATTAGTGATAGAGTGTCGGACAAACTGCAGCACGTTCATAATGTGTGCATCATATTCACATTTAATACCCGAAAATATTATGACATTTCTCCATTTCCCATCAATTGACATGGCTCCATCTTAAAGATAGAATAAAACTACACTGTCACTTCCGTCATTTAAAATTTTACATACTTCAACTCTAAATTATTTAGCCTCTCGTTTCCAGTATCTATCCTCCAACATAATTTAAACACACGATCACACCATCATACCTTGCTTAATATTCAGCAACATAGAATTTCCCATTACGCCATATCATATAGGCCTACCTTCTCCAATTTTAGCAACATGAATTCCCTACCACAGGAAATCACGGGCTGCCATACTTCAGAATCATTTTAAAGAAACATAAATTTATATTTGCTTTAACTTTGAATATTGCTTCACGGGTAATGTACATGTATTAGTCGATATTTTCCGTTTAATTTATTATAATATTACTGCTAATATTATTTTTACAGTACAAAATGTTGTATGTACATGAAATCTATACTGCAGTTTTTAATGTTTTATTTTATTTTATTTTATTATAATTAGTAGGCCTATATTGTATGTGTATAGAGTAAATAAGTAGTTGTACATTTGTGCTGATTGAGTGGAAAAGAAGGCCTTGTGGACTTACTCTGCCAGAATAAATAAAACATTATTAGAGGAACTTCGGGTAATGTGGACCCTTCAGTTTGAGAGGACCCTGTTAATATTTTCTTTAATCGGTGCTGCCCTGGAACAGAAAATATTTTAAATTTCTTCCCCTCATCAACTTTGACGTGTTCAAGGTCAGTTTCTTTTATTCTTTGCGCGAAAAAGGGTTTATTTGTGGTATTTATTAAAACGACCATTTACAAGTTTTTCAAGCTAAGAATTAATTGTTAATTTCTGCTATTGAATAATACAAATGTTGAAAAAAATCCTAAATACATTATATTATGTAGATGTTGTTTTAATATATTGACGGTTTTGGTTTGATATTTTGTGACATGGCTGCTGTATAAAACAATTAAAGATAACAAAGGAATTCGGTTAATGTAGACCCTCCATGAGGCGGTTAAAGTGGACGTATATTTTATCAATAAACGTGCTATATGTAAAAGTCGTATACTTAATTAATTTCATTTAATATCCTTGTAATTTTACCTAAATCCAAAGACCGTCACTGTCTGCAGATGAATGACGTCTTAATGTTATAATCAACGACAATTTTTCAAAACATTAAATTAATATCAACGCTTTTTAATTACGATCAGCCATAAATACTTTCAGATTAATTTGTGCCTGTCTGTATAAATTAATAGAGTAAATAAACTTAAAATAGTCTAGAGGCTAGGATGGACTCTGGGGAATATGGAGATTAAAGTGGACCTTTCTGTAATGTAAAAAAGTTTATAAATTGTAAAGATGTTTCCATATTTGAATAAAATAACAGTGCTATTTCATAGTTATAACACTAATGATAATCACTGTAATTAAGCAAAATTAAATCCCTTAATTAAAAGAAGAAAAAACAAATTCAAAATAGGGGTCCATTTACACGAAGTTCCTCTATTTATTATTATTATTATTATTATTATTATTATTATTATTATCATCATTATTATTATCATCATTATTATTATCATTATCATCATCATCATCATCATCATCATCATCATCATCATCATCATCATCATCATCATCATCATCATCATCATCATCATCATCATCATCATCATCATCATCATCATCATCATCATCATCATCATCATTATTATTATTATTATTATTATTATTATTATTATTATTATTATTGTTGTTGTCGTCTTCGTCTTCGTCATTGTCAATGTCAGCGTCAACATTGTCAATGTCATTGTCAATGTCATTATGATTATGATGATGATTATTATTATTATTATTATTATTATTATTATTATTATTATTATTATTATTAAGTGTTAAAGTGGACGACTTAGACTTCTTTTCCCAAATGGGTGGTATTTTAATATTAAACTGGGCAGTCAGAACAATATGAAGTAAGCAAATGTACTGTTTGACAGAACATATTAAATATATTTTTGTTTTCATGTTCAGTACATTGTATTAATACGGAAAACATGCATACAAAGTTTTCTCATTTGAAATCATAATTTAAGACTGAAAGGATTAAGTTTTACCAGCTGCAAAAGAATAACAAATATTTACAAACTGTACTGAATTCCTCTCTCATAAACAGTATAATACATCAGTGTTAATCAAAGAATGATTAGCGACAATATAACTGCAGTACCTTCGAATAGTTTCAGGTTTTAGAACTGCCCCTCACTATTATCATAAATGTAGTATAAGTTACACATTTTATGAAACTCCGGGGCTTGCAGAGTAAGAAATGGCTTTGGTTATTATTATTGTTGCATTTCCAAATATTTTGAAACCCTATTTCACCACCAAAGCATGTTAGGGTTGTAGCTTACTATAACAATATTATACTATACATTGTAAAACAGAATTATCTTATGGTTTTGAATGAGTGTATTCTTATAAAGCTTAAATGTATTTTCACATGTATTGTCTCAAAGGGAGTTATATATTTATAAGATAAATAAGTTTCATTTCGGTTACAAAGTATTTTTTTAGTTATAAGTGGAATTAAAGTACAAAAAAAACTATGGAGATGAGATTTAAAGATGATGAATTGAATTTTTAAAATGAAAGTTCAGGATGAATTTAAATCTCATAGTGCAAATAATGTTATAAAAAGTAACATATTGGTAGATGGAATAAAATCGGTCCCGGTGGATTTATTCGTCTCTGGTTTCGAGGTTCGTGGGATCAAACCCGCCGGGGGCGATGTTCTTTTTTTAAGGACGTAAAAATCCTAAACATGGGTTCTTCCGGAAGGAAAGTAAAGCTGTGGGATCGGTATTGTAGAATTTTGGCACGTAAAAGAACCTCAAGTCTGAAAAAGACGCCTTTGAAAATAATTTGTCGGCCATTTCAAGCCCAATTTTAATTGTGGCATTAGTTATATGATACATTTTATTTAATATTTTGTCTTGCTACTTTAGCTATGAACTTGTTCTAGTAATTCCAGTGTAATGGGATGTCGTAGAATTATAGCATGTAAAAGAACCTCATGTCTGAAAAAAGATAATTTGTCGACCACTTCAAGCATAAATTTAAATTGCGACCCTAATGATCTGACCTGTTAAAAAGTTCCGTTTAATAAAATTACTATCTACCTACACTGAATAAAGCATCCATCGATAGGTTGATCAATGAAATGTGAATTAACTTTTAATTGCTATCATCCTTCCGCCACCTCAGTTCATTCTAGCATGTTTACTGACAGCTCATCGTCCGCTGTTGATCGTGTTTACACTTCTAATCCCATTCCATTAACACGCTCTGTTGCTTTTAGATTCGCCAAAATACATTGATTTATGCATTCGGATAATACAGCTAGTCCCAGATTTAATTACACATTAACATAGGGAATGAATAGAGACTAAATATTTTTGGATAAAAAGCTATTTTAGTGGATAAGCCATAAATGTCTACTTCAAGCTGCACGATGTATTGGCAGATAATAATAATAATAATAATAATAATAATAATAATAATAATAATAATAATAATATATTATTTTTTATTGCGGATGAGCCCATGTAGGACTACGCAAAGTACTTAGAGGCGTTTCCTTTGAGCCCAGATTTCTTTAATTCTTTTGCTATGAGCTTGTTTTCTATCATCCGTCCAAGTTGTTCCAGTTTTTTTCTTCGGTTTGTCCTCTTGGTCAACTTGCCACTTATTCACCTTACTTCTAAATATATCTCTGTTTGGGATATCTTCTTTAGTAATTCCTGCCAATTTTAAGTCCTTTCTGACTTCATCAATCCACTTCATAGTATCCACTGGAGCTTTACTTCTGTTTTCGTAGAATTCCATTGTCTGTTTTGTAAGCCTATTTGAGTTAATTCGTTTAATATGGCCATACAATTTTAACCTTCGTTTTCTAATATCACTATGAATGTCTGTATATATATATATATATATATATATATATATTTTATTTCCTTTTTACTTCTGAGTCTAAATGACTTCACCTATGACTTGTGGAACTAAAACTTTTCTTATAATTTTGCATTCTTTTTTCACTATATTTTCGATATATTTTTTTTCTGTTCAAAATTAATGTTTCTGCTCCATAGAGGCACTCTGGTTTAATTACAGTGTTATAGTGTCGTAATAGTGCCGTGAAAGAACAAAATCAATCTCCGAATATAGCAAAGAATAATACCCATTCGGGTGAACCTTCCATATTTATATAGTGTCGTAATTTTGTATGTAAATATATGCATTTTTTATTATAAGTGTTGTGAGTAAGCCGAAATGCTGTTTCCATTTTTTGGCATCTATTTTTATTGGCTTTAGTTTCAATTCCATTTTCCTGAATTATTTCACCAAGATACTTAAATTGTGAAACTCGTTTAATTTTTCCATATTTGGTTTCCAGGTATTTTGGTGCTTGTTTATTGCATGAAATATATTCCGTTTTTTTTTCAAATGAAATCTGCAGACCAACTTTCTCTGCAATGGCAGTTAATAATTCAATCTGTTTTTGTGCTGTTACAACGTCACGGGTTAAGATTGCTAGATCATCAGCATATGCTAGGCAATCAATCTTCAATTTTCCTCTTCCTAATATAATTGGTTGATTACATTTAAAAATTGTTTTCTGTTTACGCCATTCTTGTATTACTTTATCAAGAACACAATTGAAGAGTAGTGGAGAAAGTCCATCTGCTTGTCTTACTCCTGTCTTAATTTCAAAGGATTCAGAAATTTCCCCCATGAATTTAACTTTAGCCCTTGAATCTGTTAGTGAATGTCTAATAAGCGCAAGAGTTTTACGGTCTAAACCTAGTTCTTTCAATATTTCAAATAATGATTCTCGGTCAATCGAATCGTAAGCTTTTTTAAAGTCAACAAATATACACACTAAATCATTGCTACAAATTCTCTGATGTCTAAGGATTAGCTTAAGGTTCAGGATTTGTTCTGGACATGATCTGCCTGGTCTGAATCCTGCTTGATATTCTCCCATATTCGGTTATAGTTGCCTTTGCGCTCTGTCGAGCAGACATTGAGAAAACATTTTGTATGGGACTGATAATAATGAAATCCCTCTATAATTGTTCACATCTGTTCTGTCTCTGTTTATGTAACGGGTAGATTAATGCAGTCTTCCAATCCTCTGGTATTATTTATTTATTTATTATTTATCATCATCATTATTATTATTATTATTATTATTATTATTATTATTATTATTATTATTATTATTATTATTATTATTATTATTATTATTATGCCGATTGTCCAGAAAAAGTGGGAGCCTTAACCTCCTACTATCCCAAGGGTCTCCGGGCCTGTTGTGGGATCACTTTACTTTTATTATTATTATTATTATTATTATTATTATTATTATTATTATATTATCGTTGTCGTTTTGTTGTAAGCCCTAGTTTCTCTCAACGAGACTTGGCGCTCTTCCCCTACAGAGGAGAAATTCAACCATACTAATTAAGTTACACTTGTTTTCGGATAGATGTCATTGACAAAACAGGAATCGTACAATGGTTCAATTTTGGTATACATTAGTTCTTAGTGGTAGCAGTTCCAAAGCTTGTTATATTTATCCAATCATAGCATTCCTACAATGCTTGTGATAGGGATTTTATATGTCTGGAATTACGAAAAAGGAAACAGTTTGCATTCCCACATTAAGCAGAGCAAGTAAATACATGCATGTTGAACTATGCATATAGGACGCATTTATTGACTCATAAGCTCCTAGATTCATTTCTAAGAAGTATATTACTGTGAAAGGAAACAAATGGGTTGTTACACAGTACAAAATATTTGAATACACTGCTCACACTAAATGTAACTTCATTTCGACTAGTAGCAATGGTATCATTAAATATTAATTTCCTCTGGCTAAGTCTGGGTTTGAGTGTCATTTTGATGATATGCCAAGAGCATACATTCTCCGTTCAAAGGTAGATAATGGTGAGTGTAATTTATTTATTTTCTGTTGCATTTGACCAGGAGTCAGTCCCTTAAGATTAAACTCATGTGATGATTTTTCGTCTGTGGATGACAGAGAAAATTGTAGGCCACAATTCGCACTTTGTAAATTTTCCAAATTATATCGAGTATTCTGTCCATAGAATATTTGAAACTGATCTACCACACAATCTGTAAGTATTTTAGCACCTCCAATTCCTTTACCATAAAATAGTTTTACACCGACCAAGTCTTTCTTTAGTTTCCTGAGTCGACAACCCACGCGGTTTTTAACATGTCCTATGCATTCATTTTTTAAATACACATTTAGTTAATTTCCGTAATACGGTCTGCGTTCTACAATCCTTGAGTAACCTTTATTATCACCATAGCCCAGTTACTGTTTATATCGAACACCTCTGAAGTCTATACCTCTGTTCCTTTAGTTCCGTATTGGTATTAGGACCCTCAAAATTCATAGAAGATTCTTCATGACCTCCTTCTGTATAGGCCCTAAGATTCATGGCAATATTTCTTGAGAGATTATATTATCTAGTATCTTATCTGTTTCAGCTGCCGTTGTAAAGGCAACACCTTGGTTAGATGTATGACCCCTTTTCCGCCATTATTTAGCTGAATTGCTTCTTCAGCAGCTAACTTCATAGAATAACTTGTCACGCTTTTAGAACACTAAATGAACATTTACTAATTTTACTGAATTTTTTTCTTATCTTCCTCGATGAACTTGCAACTAAAAGTTTTTCAAATGTCCCACATATGTCAGAAAATCCAAAAAAAAAAAAAAATAATAAATAAATAAAATTTCGGACGACCAATATCGATCGTTTTTATTTCACGTATTTCTTAAACCCCTAGGGATTCTATGTGCCAAACGTGGGCTTAAATAGCATTGAAACTGTCACCAAACCCAAAACCTATGGTTCCCTCACTGTCCTAGGTAGTTTTTTTACATTTTATTTGTTATCCCTCTTACCCTCTTTAGGGGTACTAGGGGTTAAACGTGAGCTTAAATACCATCTGTACTGTTGCCAATCATTTTAGCTACCTAAAAAACTATGAATTAGACACTACGGAGTAATATCGTCTCTTTTCGATTATTTATACTTGCCATTCCCTTTCAGCCATCTCCTACGGATGCTAGGAGTACCTTATCACGAACAGCTTTTTTTCGGTTTTAATTATGTGTGTACCGAGTTCGGTTTAAATTGCTTCATGAGTTCCAAAGTTATGTTGGCACAACCTACGTACATACATACATGCACGTTTGAACATTCATCCATTTTCATATATTTAAGGTGATTGTAAAATGTTACCATGGATAGAGATTTATGGACAGTTTAATGTCCGCTCGGCGATGAACCTGCGTTCAATAGAATATTATTATATCATTATTATTTATTATAGTGTACTGCTACTATATTATTAACAGTTAAGAAGTAATTAGTTGCGGTGTTATTGCATCATTAAAAATATTACAAATCGTTTCATAGCAACAACTTACATATAAAATACATTTTCTTTACAAATTATTTTAATTATCAACAGTGATCTAACAAGATGTATTTTTCTGAAAAAATCACGAGTGACTTTGTGTCTAATGAAAAACTCAACCTCGCGTTGGATTTGGAGTGACTATTCAGCGGACAATACAACTTCAGAAGATAAAAATAATTATAATGTTTAATATTTACCAAATGTGAGGTTGTGTATTCCGATCTTACTTCCGGGCGATTTATAAGCTGACTGTATAGTATAAATAGCATATCGTTACTATTAAATCTCTTTGGGCTTAGGAAAAAATCAATAACATGTGACTCTATGAGAAATAACTATTAACAATAATGCAGATTTATTATACAACATTTCATAATTTTTTAGAGCAACAGAACTAACCTTTCTTTTTTCTGGTAATTTTTGAAGTTGTTTTCTTTGGCATTTCTTACTGCACCATACCGATCGTACATTGTTGAATCGATTTTCTTGTCAAACAAGTTAATTTGCGGAGATATCTCTCATTACGAATTTTAAATTCAAAAGAGGAACAATTATCAACAGGAAGAGGCAATTTTATCGGTCTATGAGCTAAATGGTCAATGCAAATATTAAACACTGAAGATGATTGATCACATCATCAATATAATGGCAAAACCGAGAATAACAATTACAAGATCAACTTGGAGTGCCAATAATTTACCGTAAAGCTTCTACTAAAAGTGCAGGCCTTCTTTAGCATTGGGAAAGTGTCAAGAAGGAATGTGGTAAATGTATTCTCTTAAACTCAATACACGATGCCTATAAAGGTATCTAAAATAGTTTAGTTATAAATTACATGTCCACTGATATATTTAAAAGGCTATTGGACAAAAAGTGAATTACGAATGTAAGTCTGAGGTTAATAATAATATTACTATGTCAAGAACTTCATCAACTAAATATTGACAAATAGTGTACCTTATGTGATTGAATGGTTTCAAACTCTTCTCTGTACGGCACATTTATGTTTAAAATAATTATATATTAGTCTAGTTTAATATATATAAAACTATTATTCTACCAGTTATATTATATGGGTGCTAAACATGGACTCTTACTTTAAGGGAGGAAAGGAGATTACAAGTATTTGAGAATAAAGTTCTTAGGAAAATTTTTGGACCAAAGAGAGATGAACAGACAGGTGAATGGAGAAGATTACATAACAATGAACTACATGGTCTTTATAGGAAGCCAGATATAATAAGAACAGTTAAGTCCCGTAGACTGCGATGGGCAGGACATGTTGCGCGTATGGGGAATGAAAGACGTGCATGGAAACTTCTTGTAGGAAAGCCAGAAGGAAAACGCCCAGTTGGTAGACCAAGAATGAGGTGGGAGAACAACATTAACTATGATTTGAGGGAAGTAGATTATACAGGGAATCATTGGAAAGCATTAGCTCAGGATAGGAATGTATGGAGAGCTTATGTCCGTGCGGCCATGAACCTACGGGTTCGATAGTGCCAGTGAGTAAGTAAGTATTAGTCTAGTTTTTGTATTTATTTCCTAACTTGCTGAAGTGGTAGGCAAAGCCTTAAGGCTCTAACTCTGCCATGTAAAATAAAAGCTATTATTATTGTTATTATTATTATTATTATTATTATTATTATTATTATTATTATTATTAACTAACTCACTGGCACTATCGAACCCGTAGGTTCATGGCCGTGCGGACATAAGCTCTCTATACATCCCTATCCTGAGCTGCTTTCCAATAATTCCCTGTATAATTTGCTTCCCTCAAATCATACTATTATTCTCCCACCTCATTCTTGGACTGCCAACTGACTGTTTTCACTCTGATTTTCCTACAAGAAGATTCCATGCACGTCTTTCACTCCCCATTCGTGCCACATGTCCTGCCCATCGCAGTCTATGAGAGTTAAACATTCTTACTATATCTGGCTTCCTATAAATGCCATGTAGTTCACTGTTATGAAGTCTTCTCCATTCACCTGTCTGTTAATCTCTCTTTGGGCCAAAAATGTTCCTAAGAACTTTATTCTCAGATACTTGTAATCTCATTTCCTCCCTTAAAGTAAGAGTCCATGTTTCGCATACATATAATATAACTGAACTGGTAGAATAATAGTTTTATATATTTTCAGTGTGAAAGGAGTTGGGGCGTCAATAGTCTTTGTAATGCATAATAGCACGCATTTCCAGAATTGAGCCTATGTTTAATTTCTTTGTGTATCTCATTCCTACTTGTGATTACTGTTCCTAGGTTTGAATTTAGCCACTTCCTCAAAATTTCCCTCATTTGTCATTAGCTGTCCATTTCCATTAAATAATGTATTTTTATGTGTGACCAAACATTTAGTTTTTTATTATTATTATTACCTATGTTTTTGTTAGCATTAGCTAGTATTAGATCCATCATCATTGTATTTTGTTTAGTCTGTATTTTAATATCTTAAAATTGTAATATGTACGTAATTTTTGTATAATTTTACTATTCGCTGGTTGAGTGGAAGAGAAGGCCTTATGGCCTTAACTCTGCCAGCTAAAATAAATCATTATTATTATTATTATTGTTATTATTATTATCATTATTATTATTATTATTATTATTATTATTATTATAAATGGAATAAATGAGTTATCAAGACCCGTTACAGCATGAATAATGTATGCTAGTTTGAATAGAAGAAGAAACGGGATGCCAATTAGTGAGAAATATCTAATTACAAATTTTCCTCCTTGAGAAATTCGTTCGGTTAAAGCGTAATCTTACAAACAGTGAAAAGGAATCTTATCTCCCATTTTCAGATAACAATATTTAATAAGCATGTATTAAATTATTAAAGAATGTACCGGATAAATCAAATGGAAAATCATCTGGCAAAGAAACACGGAACTGCAAAAGGAAAATTGCATCTAAGGAATGGGGAATAGTTTGATTAAAAATGTAAACAACCCACATATCATATGAATTCAAGTAGTTTACGTAAGCTACAAAACTAACAAGCTGTTATATATTCATATAACTCTTCAACACAGTACGTAGAAGTAGAGAAATTAATATTATTTCCCTCTAGTAGTATTCTATTCCATGATCAATGTAAGCAAAAATTAAAGTAGAGGAGTCGAAATAAGATATACATATAAAGGGACCGGTAGAAAACCTGTTACTTTTTTTTTCTGATTTTCATAACATTATGTAGTTAAACTAGTGCAGTTTGAAATGTCATCAATTAAATATAAAATATCCTGGCAATTAAACAGACTTTCAAAGTTTAAAGTAGTTTGAACACATACTGTGAGTCTTAATACTTAGAAAATATTCCTCTGCAAAAATAGAAAATTGTGAAAAAACTGCACTAAACTTACGTGAAGTATTTTCGAAGTCCCATAAAAAAACAGTGCGCATGCGCCAAAGTTTATAGAGCCAGCGATAACCCACCATCGAATCACATATCGATTATCATTCTCGATTACTATCGATATCGTACTAAAGTTCAAAAATCATATGCTAGATGGCAGCATGTCGCTATGAAATTTAAATGACCAATCTTTGCAATAAATTCCCAAATCCATGTTAAAAAATATATTAATAATATTAAAATTACCAAACGTTTATTAAAATGGATGTACACTTACTTATCAATCCCTAACGCTGATCCAACCAGCGATAACCCAAATCAGCGAGAGAAAAAATTATAGACTAAGTAATGTACTCTGTGGAGAAAATGGCAGTTAGCATAACAATATTGTCTAATAGTGTTTTTATATTGTGATTTGCGTATTTAAATAAATGCATAAAAAGTGTATAATAATGTTATAAAAATTGTTTGAAAAAGTTTAAAATATCAAAAACTGTTGGTAAATACAGAAGAAGAGCTATTGTTTTCAACAATAAACTGAAAAATCAAGCGTAGGTAAAAGTGCAGATCAGCCGAAAATTATCACCTATCAAGTTTTTCTTCTGGAATTTAAATTTGATAATATTGCCCAAGAATACTATAGTAACTCTGCAATAGCTTAAAATCTATGGACTTACATTTAATTTTTTATTCAGTCTGGGAGGGCAGACAGCGACCTGAAAGATCATGGACTTCTACTCTGTAACACTATATCTTTTGTTGGTCAGACGTTAAACAAACGTAATTTGTTTTGAGTAAACGTGAATATTAATTTCCTTTCATCTCCTGTTCAAGTCCCTCTTAGCAGCAGGTCAAAGGGCTGTACAGAGTTCATGTTTGTATATATAATCTTCTTGAAGCCACTGGCTTACAAACTCCTATGTTTATCTTGAGTTCCTCAAACCTCGTACCATTCCGCTGCCTTCCTTCACGTAAATCCACAAACTTTGCATTACTAAACCAAACAGCACATAACCAACCTCTAATCCGGCGGTAATAAATTAATTTCCGCTAGAGTTAATATTTAGTTTCTTATATAATTTTACTCAAATAAGAAGAGGAATTCAAGAGAATGGTATGAGAGTTACTATGGCATTCATTACTCCCCACAATCTGTCTTTTGTGAATTAAAAACTTGGTCCACAGTATACAAGTTATAAAATTATACAAACATGAAAATAATAAAATATAGGATAGCCTTTATACACATAGCCCATCTTTTTAAACAGTAAACAAAATACTGTAATAATAATAATAATAATAATAATAATAATAATAATAAATAATAATAATAATATTAATAATAATAATAATAATAATGATGATGATGATGATGATGACGATGATGGCGACGATGACGATGATGATGACGATGACGACGACGACGGTGGTGGTGATGGTGGTGATGGTGATGGTGGTGATGGTGATGATGATGATGATGCTGATGATGATAATGATAATAATAATAATGATGATGATGATAATAATAATAATAATAATAATAATAATAAATTATAATAATTGCCTGTAGTTCCGAGGGACGCGTGTCTTGGGTCGATGGATTTTTGGATGGAAAAATCTAAATGACATGTCCTCCGGGAGGCACTTTAAGCGGCGAGTCCCGAATCTGAAGATTTTCAGGCTAATTTAAGAACCGCAAGCTTGAATAAAGAGACCTCTGTGTAAAATTTACCGGCCGTTATCCATCCAAGTAGTACCTTTGTTACCACAATGTGTTTCACTGAGGCAACAATCCGACCCCACATCACTCGCTGACATCTATGTGTAAATAAACGTAACTAAATTAGATTGGTTAAAGCACTCCCAATAGGGAGCACCCTAATCCCTACACGGGGAAGTACGGGTATGTAGATATTATTTATTATTATTATTATTATTATTATTATTATTATTATTATTATTATTATTATTATTATTATCATCATAAAATATTCTATATTTTCTTCAACACTTGTGGGCATATTTTCATTATTATTTACATCAGATGTTTTATATATGTTCCACCTTCTATTTGCCTTATTTGCAAAATAATATAAAGTTAAAATATATCTTCTTAGGTTAGAGCCGTCGTCCTCAACTTATAAAATATGTATGTGTTTGTCTGAAGGCCTTTCAGAATCTCTATTCCATCTTCAGCAGGCCTTTCTTTGCTACATTACTTGATGTTCTCGGTGATGGCCTAATGTAGTGTTGTACGTGACTAAAGCTTCTTCCTGACGATATCGTACAGTGGGTTGTTTAGTCTGGGAGTGCTTTCATTTAGTAACAACTTGTTATCTACATCCTTGATAATTTCCAGGTCTTCCAATATATTGATTTTTGTTGGGTTTCTCTCTTTGTGTACATTTGCCGATTACGATGGCTCTGTAGACATAACAGGAGCAAACATTTATCCGAAAAAACTATTCAAAAATTAAAATTACAGGAGTTTTAGGGAACATCGCGCACCACGCCCCAACTGAGTGACACTTAAAGAGCGCAGCCCGTTTAAATATGACGTCATTAGGGAGACGTACAAGCGCCATAGATCACTGAAACTTCACCAACTTATACTTTAAGGTACATAGTATTTTTTAATACAAAAAACGAACAGTGCTAAATTTGACTGAAAAGGTCGAAATTTTCACCCATCACCCCCCTTAACTACGATTTGAGGGAAGTAGATTATACAGGAAATGATTGGAAAACATTAGCTCAGGATAGGGATATATGGAGAGCTTATGTCCGCGCGGCCATGGACCTACGGGTTCGATAGTGCCAGTGAGTTAGTTATCAATTCAATAGGGAAAATGATTGTGGGAAGATTCTTAAAAAAGAGTAATCTCATGTGTAATATTATTTGTTATGAAAATATTTTAATCATTCTTTCTCATCATAGATACAAAAAATATGGTAGTCTAGAAAAAAAAGTATTATAGCAATTATATATTACAGACCATGTGATATTTTTATTTGCAGTTACACAGTTTCCCACAAAACTCACTTATGTTTGATAATTGTTTTTTAGAGGAATTAAACCCAATGGGTACAACTGCACACACCCAGTCCCAAGGTCGAGATTTACAAATCCATCACCCAACCGGGAATTGAACCCGGGTCGCCGGAGTGGAAGGTAGGGACTCTACCGACTACGCCACAGCGACGGACTGTTCGATAATTGTGTTATGTAGTCATTTTAGGTGTCAAGCAGATGCATCGTCATTTGCCATTCTATTCGGGAAAGTGTAGTTTTCAGAGTGTAGATAACATAAGGAATCGAACCCTGACCGTTCCATTCTAAAAATAAATTTAACTTAAATAAGTTATTATTCAATCACTTCGGAAGCCTAGGGGTTATGTTCCTTGCCTTGGTCCCGACGGTCGCGACTTCAAATCTCGCAGAAGTCGATTATTTTTTTAGAATGGAAAAATTCAAAGGACAGGTATTCTGGGAGGAACTTTAAAGCGTGGGTCCCGAGTTTGAAGATGTTCGGGCTCGTAGTTGAATTAAAAAAACCTAAATTAGAGCCTCCGAACAAAATCAGCCTTTTCCATCCAAGTAATACCTTAGTTGTCTACTAGGTGTTCCCTTGAGGCGATGTGCTAATCATTTGTCACTCACATCTATAGGGAAATGAGCATAATTAAATTAGTTCGGTTAAGTAATTTCCGCTTGGGGATATCACTTGTTATCTTACATTTATATGTGCTGGATTCTGTACCTGTTATTAAGATCCTAATTCACAGTTAATTGATTTTTATTTTTTCTGATCTGCAGATAATATTACATCTCTGCTCAGCACGTTAGCTCCCAGTAATACTCAAGAGGAATCAGGCTGATTTAACGAGCAATAAATTCCTTTTCCCCAGGATATCACAATTTCAGTTTAACGAACAAAAAAAGTGGGTTAATTGTAATATAATATCTTGAAATATAATTAGGCTTATTTCTGACAAAGGTAAATTATTACCAGAAAATTTTCTCGTCTTGTTCGAGAGACATGAGAAGAAAATACTGAATTGATCATTGTAAAATAATGCTTCTAACATTTATAGAATGCGTTCAAAATACGTGTTTAATATTTCACAAATAGATATTACACTTGTTCCAGTTTTTAACTCACTGTTAAATATTAAATATTTTATAAGCTACTTTGAATGATTGATAAAAGAAAACTAGAAACGAAATTTTGAAATTGTTAAGATATGATCAAATATCTAAAGCCAAGTAGACTATGTTAATTGTATTTATACGGGATGGCGATTTCTTTTTATTTATTGACTTAATTAAAATTTAAGATTCCCATTAGATGCTTTTATTACATTAGAAGAATTAAATACAACACTCGTCCCGTCCACTGCAAAAATAACAAAATACCAGGTGAAGATGGTATTAACCTGGAATTATTTAAGTATGCAGCTCTGCCTTTAGTGAAATAGAATTTATAATGAGCGCCCTCCACCAAAAAGCTGGCAACAAGCTGTTGTAATCCCACTACACAATAAAGGAGATATAATTAACTGTGATAATTTCAGAGGAATAAGCCTTTTGGACTCAGGCTACAAAATATACACCAAGTTACTTAAATCAAAAGTAACTAATTATTATGAAATTTATTGGATGAAGCACAAAATGGATTCCGGAAAGGGAGATCCTGTACAAATGGATACTTCACTATTAAAATTCTAATAGAAAAACACAGAGAGTTTAATATTGAAACACACATTTTGTTTATTGACTTGAAGAAGGCGTTTGACAAAGTAAATAGAAACAAATTATTAGAAATCCTCAAATATGATGGAATCTCAGACCAACTCATGAAAGCTATATATGATATTTATAAGGATAATTACATCCAAGTTAAGATTGAAAATAAAATCTCTGAATGCAGACCAATTAATCAAGGAGGTAGACAAGGATGTGGTCTTTCACCAATGCTCTTCATAATATACATGAATTCAATTATCACAGAATGGAGACTACAACCACATGGCAGTATACCACTTAATATATATAGATTATATAATTTAGACACCCTATTATCTGCAGAACAAGTGTCTGGTACTCATTTCCATTAGAGGATGAGTCGACCCCAGGGCCATAGTGCCGCCGGAGGGTTTCGGTCAGTTTAAAAATCCTGACCCCACCGGGACTCGAAACCCTCTATCATCCGGCTTGTAGCGCAGTGCCTTAACCACTACGCTACGGCATACCCTTCCATTCTTAAAATATGTCCTAACCACTTTAATTCCTTCTCCTCAATTCTTTCAATTTTGCTTTCTTCTGCTTCCATTATATTTCTAATTTCCTTATTTGTGACATGTTCTAACGGAAATGAGTACCAGACGCTTGTTCTGGGGGTAAAGGCGGCCGTCACGCAGGGCTGACAACCCGGCTGACATAAAGTGTCGATTGTCTAGAAAAAGTGGGTGCCTTAACCTCCTACTACCCCAAGGTCCTCCGGGCCTGCTGTGGGATCACTTTACTTTTTACTTTACAGATAATCATAAAAAAAATAGATTAATTAACTACAAATGGACGAATAAAAATCCTACTGCACCCGTAATGAAAGCGTTATCTAAAATTCACAAATAAAATATACCTATAATGAGAAGAATTAAGTCTCGTAGACTGCGATTGGCAGGACATGTTGCACGTATGGGGAATGAAAGACTTGCATGGAAGCTTCTTGTAGGAAAGCCAGAGGGAAAACGCCCAGTTGCTAGACCAAGAATGAGGTGGGAGAATAACATTAACTATGATTTGAGGGAAGTAGATTATACAGGGAATGATTGGAAAGCATTAGCTTAGGATAGGGATGTATGGAGAGCTTATGTCCGTGCGGCCATGAACATACGGGTTCGATAGTGCCAGTGAGTAAGTAAGTATATCCATTTTGAATGTATCTCAGATTATGAACACGATGACTTTAATGCTCTCATATTTTATTCAAACGTTTTAATATTAACAATTCATCTGACAGAGCTATTTCATATGCACGTTTTACAGGACACGAACTGTGTGAAGACGCTTAGAACGTCAACATCAAACATAGGCCTACAGCTTCACTTTCTTCGTATTTTCTGCGACATTCTTTTGACACAGATGGAGATTATACCGTTGGGAGAGCTTAAACAATAGAACTGAAACTTAGTCACATCGTCTGATTATCCGAGCAATTAATTAAAAATTCTTCTTCTTCTTCTTCCTTCCAAGTATTAGGGCCAAGGCCTGTTACGATCCTATAGAAAATTTTCCCTCCAGCGTTTGAGGGAAATTCTCGTATAAGACTTGAAAGCATAATAATAGTCCCTTCGATTGGTTGCTGGCCAAAGGAAGGCAAGACCAGTGATGGGGCTGCCATCTTATAGCCTCTGGTCAGGCTTTTCTGGAGAAGAAAAGAAAATAAAGGAAAGAAGAAATGTAAGAAAGGAAAGACTCCCTAGCCTTCGGATGCCCTAATAGCGTCGGCGTCAAAAAAACAAGAGTTAACCAAGGGAGGTTAGATAGTAAAGTTAAAAGAGTGCAAAACACAAGTAAGTGGAAGAAATGTTTTGCACAGCTTGGGCACCTTGTGGTCGCCATCCACATATCCCCTAGATGAGGACCCCTGAGGGGTAATTGATTTCTCTTTTTAGCCATATTCAATTGAAAAATTATAATTACAAGAAAAAAAATTACCTTAGCTATATTGGCAAATTGCGAAGGAATGAAACTTATTCTCATGAAAATATTTTTAAAAAAATTACAGATTGTCACCGCTCTTATCTAGCAGATTCGAAAATGACCACGACAAAAACATATATATATACTTACTCACTTACTTACTTACTCACTGGCACTATCGAACCCGTAGGTTCATGGCCGCGCGGACTTTAGCTCTCCATACATCCCTATCCTGAGCTAATGCTTTCCAATCATTCCCTGTACAATCTACTTCCCTCAAATCAGAGTTAATGTTATTCTCCCACCTCATTCTTGGTCTACCAACTGGGCGTTTTCCCTCTGGCTTTCCTACAAGAAGCTTCCATGCAAGTCTTTCATTCCCCATACGTGCAAAATGACCTGCCCATCGCAGTCTACGAGACTTAATTCTTCTCATTATATCTGGCTTCCTATAAATACCATGTAGTTCACTGTTATGTAGTCTTCTCCATTCACCTGTTTGTTCATCTCTCTTTGGTCCAAAATTTTCCCTAAGTACTTTATTCTCATATACTTGTAATCTCCTTTCATCCCTTAAAGTAAGAGTCCATGTTTCGCATCCATATATATATGAATATGAAAGTTTTCTTGGGTTTTCCGCAACTTGGATTCAAGTTCGGCCTCTGGCCACTGATTCCGACGTTTCGGCATGATCTCACATGCCATTATCAAGGAATGATATATATATATGAACCTACGGGTTCGATAGTGCCAGTGAGTAAGTCATTAAGTAAGACATCCTAGTTACATATATGTAAAGCAGGTCGTGATCCGGTATGGTCTAGTGGCTAGGATACCTGGCGTTTTACCCAGGAGGCTCGGGTCCGATTCCCGGTACCGGGAATTTTTTAAATGATGTAACATATCTGTAGTCGCGTTTGTTGATATGATTATACTATTTAAAATACTCTTCAGGCAACATAATATTGAGGGTTCGGAGTAAAATGTGGACATTCATATTTATGAAATATATTTTTAAACATAGGACTTATGGACATCAAATGTCGAAACAGAATAAAATGTTAATGCAATATTCTTCGATTTACAGGTCTCTACTGGAGAGAACATCTATTCATGTGTACATCCTTATACTCACATTTGAATGCAGGTTATGACGCCAGAACCGCAATGGCTAAAACTTTCTTCAGGCAATATACAACATAGTGTTATAGTTTAGTGTTTGATGGTCAAATAAGCAGATGCTTTTTAGGATTTGGGAAAAAGTGGCTTTTCGAAATGAATTAAAAGAATCGATTAGGATGTACCAATGTACCAGAGTGATTCACAAATATGGCTATACGTTTGATCGCATTTTGTGACGAAAATATTACTGTTAAAGGAAATATGATGTTATCATTGGAAAGGGAATCCTTCAAATTACAATAGAACAAAACTAAACAAATCACTGCTCACGTGCAGCTTTGGCGGGTTGATTTTTGTGGGCTAGTGTCGAACGCCTCCACAATTCTCTTCATTGTTTCTGCATTCGTGCTAATGCGAGGCCTTCCAGGAGGTTTGATTTTCTGCATCCTTCCCGTTTCCAGCAGTCGTTTTCTCCACTTTCCCCACAGTCGACGGCTGCAATGCTACGTTAAACTCACGCCTTGCCCGTCTTACGGCCTCACGATCATAAGCATACTGTAGGTTATTGCCCATGCAGCAATTGTAATTTGCTGTTGCATATTCAACGCTATTTTGACTAATGACATAAATTCTACACTGTTTTGTTTTATTCCACTGTTGTAATTTGAATAATTGCCTTTCCAACGGTAATTTCATGTTTCCTATAATGGTAATATTTTCATCACACAACGCAATCAAACGTATAGCTATATTTATGATTCACCCCGTATAATAAATGGTATAAAACTGATTGCTATACTACAGGGTTGTTTAATTACTTTCAACATAGTTTAAAATTCTAACAAATATACATATTGGTATCCAGATTTACTCCCTTTATAGATGACATATTAGGTGATCAGGTATGTAGATTTAAAGGAAATAGGTCTCCAATACATCAGATGTTTTGTAGTATAAATCATTTTATAAAGAAATGCTGTACATGAATTACATGTAAACTTTCGTATACGATTCAATGAAGAGGGAAAAGTTGTGTAGTATCTACTGAAATTCGAAACCCATGGAGTATATATATATATATTATATATATATATATATATATATATAGAGAGAGAGAGAGAGAGAGAGAGAGAGAGAGAGAGAGAGAGAGAGAGCATATGTAACATATGTTTGTAGGTGATAACGAGGAAATGCTAAAAGCCAACACACACATTCTGTTAAATAACATAGAAACTGGAGTTGTAAGTAAATATTAATGTCATCATCATCATAGTACATTCACGAATCTAGGCCATTTGTTGACCTGTTTCGGCCTCAAGAGAAACACCATCCAGAAGTCTTTTGAGTGGACGTCCTGGTCTTCTTCTTCCTGCAGGTTGATATCTTAACATTAGTTTGGGTATTCGTGATCTTCCATTCGATGAACATGTTGTATCCATCTTGACTTATAATCAGAAATTTTGTTTTCTAAAGATTCCATGTGTAATTCTTCTAAGATGTCTTCATTTTTTTGTGATCTAGTAGTGTGTATCCTGTAGTCCTCCGAAGATATCTCATTTCAGCAGATCTAAGTCTCTGTATATCCTTCTGTTTCACCGTCCATACTTCGCTACCATACAAAAGAGTTGGAAGAGCCAGTGTTTTATACACTTTCAGTCTTGAATGCTTTTGGACTAACTGTGGCTTGAAGATAGAATTTATGAACCCTAAAATTCTTAAAAATTTAGATATTTTGGCATTTACATCCTTTTCTTCTTCATATGAGATATTGCATCCTAGATATGTAAAATTATTCACCTGCTCCAAAATTTTATTGTCCAATACAATTTTACTTCTGAGAGGATCTACACCTTGAAATGCCATAATTTTTGTTTTTTCTGTAGATATCTTTAATCCATATTTTTCTGTAATTTTGTTAAGTTCATACAGACCTTTCTATAGATTATCTTCGGAATTTGCTATTATTATTTGGTCATCTGCAAACAATAGGGTGTTTAATTTTCTTGTAATGTAACTAAATATGTGATCGCTCGTAGGAATACATTATATAATGGAAATGACGGTTAATGAATGACAAATAAGGGAAATTTTGTAGAGATGGCTGAATTAAAATACTTAAACACAAGTAAAGAAAATAAACGTAAGCATAATTCTGCAAATACTTGCAATTATTCATTTCAGGCAATCTTGTCATCCCAACTTCTCTCAAAAATCTTAAACTAAAAATATCATCATCATCATCATCATCATCATAATCATAACACATTCACGAATTTAGGTCATATGTTGACCCGTTTCGGCCTCAAGAGAAACACCATCCAAAAGTATTTTTTTAGTGGACGTCCTGTAAGGTTGAAAAGGGTAGTGACGTATATATAACCTCTCCTACCCAATTCGCATCATCACCTTCTCGTGGTACAACCCGTTTTTACAAACGAGGCTCCGAGGACCGAGTTACGGTGGTATATAACCGTTCCATCAGGTACTGAGGAAATGCGGTATCCTAATGTCTGTCCAGAGACTAGAAGGTAGCAACCCTACCACTGGAATGCTTAGGGTCGGGCCAGTAACCTGACCTAAGGAACCTAAAATTTACTTGCAAATCTGAAAACGAAGAAATCCAGAAGGAACTGAAAATATACTGACTTACTTACTTACTCACTGGCCTATCGAACCCATAGGTTCATGCCTGCGCGGACATAAGCTCTCCATACATCCCTATCCTGAGCCAATGTTTTCCAATCATTCCCCGTATAATCTACTTCCTTCAAATCATAGTTAATGTTCTTCTCCCACCTCATTCTTGGCCTACCAACTGGGCGCTTTCCCTCTGGCCTTCCTACAAGAAGCTTCCATGCACATCTCTCATTCCCCATATCCCCAACATCGCAGTCTACGAGACTTAACTGTTTTTATTATATCTGGCTTCCTATAAAGACCATGTAGTTCATTGTTATGTAGTCTTCTCCACTCACCTGTCTGTTCATCTTTCTTGGGTCCAAAAATTTTCCTAAGAACTCTATTCTCAAAAACTCGTAATCTCATTTCCTCCCTTAAAGTAAGAGTCTATGTTTCGCACCCATATAATATAACTGGTAGAATAACAGTTTTATATACTTTCAGTTTAACGTTTTTTGAAAGGAGTTGGGACATCAATAGTCTCTGCAATGCATAATAGCACACATTTCCAGAATTGAGCCTATGTTCAATTTCTTTGTGCATCCAAATCCTATTTGTGATTATTGTTCCTAGGTATTTGAATTCAGCCACTTCCTCAAAATGTCCTTCATTTGTCATTAGCTGTCCATTTCCATTATATAATGTATTTCTAGGTGTGACCATATATTTAGTTTTATTGATATTTACTTCCAGTCCTAATTCCTTAGTGTTACTCAACAGTATGTGCATGTTGTCCTTTAGTATCTCCTCGCTATCGGCTAACAGTACTTCATCATCAGCATAAACTGACAGCTTATTAATACCATTGAGGTGTAGGCCTTCCTCATTCTCTAAAGATTTAATGACATGCTCTAGTACAAAATTAAATAGTAGAGGAGATAGTGCATCTCCTTGCTTCAACCCATTCTGGATTTCAAAAGTGTCCGATAACTGTTTGCCTACACGCACCCTACTCTTTGTGCCATTTAGACACATTCGTATAAATCTAACTAACTTTTTAGGAATTCCGAACTCCAGCAGGATAGTATATAACTTCTCCCTCTTAATTGAATCATATGTTTTTTTTTAAGTCTACATATAGATGATGTACAGTACCATTATATTCCCATTTCATTTCTAAGATTTGTCTTATACTAAAAATCTGATCTGTTGTAGACCTGTTTCTTCTAAATGCACATTGATGATCTCCTAGAATGTCATCAATAGTAAGTCTGCTTACTAATATATCTGTTAGAATTCTGTACGAAGTTGAAAGTAATGAGATGCCCCTGTATTTGTTGCAATCAGTTTTATCACCTTTCTTATAAATTGGTACGATAATCGATTCTTTCCATTCATCCGGAAGAACTTATTTTTCCCAAATCATACTAAGCAACCGGCGTATCTTGTCCATCAATTTTTCTCCCCCTGATTTTATCAGTTCTGCTGGGATCTCATCTGAACCTGATGCTTTATACATCTTCAATTTTTCAATCGCCATTTCAACCTCTAATGAACTTGGTTCTGTGACTAACAATTCTGCTGTCTGTAAATTATCTTCCTTAATGTCCTGTTCTGCATGTACCTTTAATAGCTGATTAAAGTAACCTTTCCATCTATTTAATATACTCCTGGAATCTGCAATTATTTCCCCATTTTCATTCCGAATTATGTTTGTTCTAGCCTGAAACCCTTTCTTCTCTATTCTAGTTCCCTGATATAATTCTCTAATGTTCCTATTTTTTTGCATTCATTTCAAGATCATTAATCTTCTCTCTCAAATATTCCCTCTTTTTACTCTTTAGTAGTCTGCTGGTTTCCCATCTAATACTACCCAATTGCTCTAAATTTACCTCATTTGGCTCGTGTATCAATTTAAGTTTTGCTAGCTTTCTTTTCTTTACAATGTCGGCACATTCCTCATCAAACCATTTCTTGTTTTTCCTCTTTTTAAAATAACCTATGCTTTCTGATGCTGACAATTTAATAGTATTTCTTATAGCCTCCCATTCTTTATTTATATCAGTTTCTTCTTCGTTTGCCACATTGCCATCTGAAGATTCCAGTACTTCAAATCTATTAGTAATTTTGATTTGGTATTCTTGCCACATTTCATCATTTTTCAAGGTTTTATTTCAAATTTTACAAAATCATCTTTAGCGTTTGTTCCTCTCATAAGCGATATTCGTTGTCTGATTTTCACCCTGACCAGATGATGATCGGAATTGCAGTTTGTCCCTCTAACTGATCTAACATCGATGATACTACTGTGCCAGCGTTTGTCCACTAATAGATGATCTATCTGGTTCCGAGTTTCTCCATCTGGAGACGTCCAGGTGTGTTCAAGAATATCCTTTTGCTGAAATGTTGTACTCTTAATAATGAGATTCTTTGTTGTGGCAAAGGAGACTAATCTAACCTCGTTGTCGTTACTATCTTCATGAAGACTGAATCTGCCTATTGTTGGTTTGAATATATCTTCCCGCTCTACTTTTGTATTAACATCTCCTAAGACAATTTTCATATGATGACGTGAAAAGCTATCAAATAAGCATTCTAATTCTTCATAGAATGCATCCTTGATCTTGTCATCTTTATCTTCTGTGGGAGCATGTACATTTACAATTATTAAATCATGTCGTTTACCCTTTAGAATTATGTATGATATCCTGTCACTGACAAACTGGGCCGTATGAATAAAACTGGAGGTTTTGCTTGTGAGCACGAGGTAGAGGTAGAAGTATTTGCCTGGAAGCAAAAGGTAGAAGTATAAGCATGTGCTTTGAATAATATGAATAACCTATACCTTACACCTCTACCTTTTCTTTCTAAATAAGAAGCATGAGCTTCTAAACTCCCAGCCGAGCAGCCGCGCGTTTCGTAAATGAACCATCAGCATTCTTTACTACCTGAGCGCTTGTTTATGTTTTCATTCTTTGAAAGCAAAGTATTTGTGCTGACTCCACAATTTTCAACCAAAACAGATCATAACCACGCTATTTTTATTTCCGCTCTCTCAGTGCAGTCAAAACTATACATATAGTGCGGTTCGTAAAAATGGTCTTTTGTGTTTCGGATGCAAGAAATAGTTCAAAGACTGTAAAAAATACAATGGCATATTTAGTTACTGCTGAAGGAAAATATCCACAATTATTACAAAACACGCACGCACGCACGTACGCACGCACACACACACACAAACACACACACACAAACACACACAAACATACACACGCACACACGCACGCACGCACACACGCACGCACGCACACACACACAAACACAAACACACACACAAACAAACCTGGTTGAGTGGTAGACAAGGCCTTAAGGCCTTAACTCTGCCAGGTAAAATAAAGCTATTATTATTAAACAAACAAACACACACACAAACAAACAAACACACACACACAAACAAACAAACAAACACACACACACACGCACAAACAGTGTAATAATTACCAGCCTGGACGTACAGGGAGCATTTGACGCTGCTTAGTGGCCCGGCATACTCCACAACAAGGAATCTTCATTGCCCCAAAAACTTATACTACTTAGTTAAACATTATTTAAAAGACAGAATAGCCAAACTTTCAATTAACCACAGCAGAGTAGAAAAGGAAGTGACGAAAGGCTGCCCTCAAGGGTCCTGCTGTGGCCCGGGACTCTGGAATATTTTATATAATCCTCTACTCAGCTTACAATATACAAAACGAAGTAAACTATTAGCTTTTGCAGACGACCTAATACCGATGACATCAGGAAAAAACCGAGGAAATAGCAGAAATGTACGCTAATACAGACTTAAAGAGAACTGAAGATTGGTCTAACCAATATAAACTCCAATTTAATAATAACAAATCAAAAACTTTACTGGTATCAAGAAAACGAAAAGAAGACAAAAGTAATATAAATATATTTTTAAATAACAGGGCAATAAAACAAGTACAACAGCTGAAGTACCTGTGGGGATACTATTCGACAGCAAGTTCAAATTTAACTTACATATAAAACAAGTATCAGAGAAATGCATAAAACTGATAAACTCACTAGCGAAGTCAGCCAAACTGAACTGGGGTCTAGGCCAAAAAGCATTAACGACAATGTACAAAGGTGCTGTACTTCCAATGCTGCTGTACGGCGTGCAAGTATGGGAAGAATCCAACCTTAAAAAGAAGAACATGTTAAAATTTCAGAGAATACAAAGATTGACGAATATCAAAATTACAAAGGCGTACCGAACTGTGTCTTATGAAGCGTCTTGTGTTCTGGCAGCAGTCAAACCGATAAACATCAAAATCCAAGAAATAATAGATATATATATATATATATATATATATAAAGGCACACATAACGATACAGACACACCATTAGAAGATGTCCCGAAACTGAAAGAGTGGCACCATCCAGCGGACAGAGTCAGAATCCTAGAAGCACAAGAAAATGCACAGTACAACATAGAAATTTACACTGACGGGAGCAAAATAAATGGGAAAGTTGGAGCAGCAGCAGTAATATTCCAAGACGGGGTACCGATTAAAAATTGAAATACAAACTCGGTACGCACTGCTCCAACAACCAAGCGGAGCAAATTGCGATTCTTCAGGCTCTCAAAGAAATAGATGAAAACTCCTAACTAAAAATAAAACAAAAACTAGGAGTAGTTAACACTGACAGCCAAATAACAGTCCAACTTCTAAAAAATGGACAAATCCGCAGCATATTAGCAGAGAAAATAAAGGAAAAAATAAAACAACTTAAGGACAATGGATGGATAATCCACATAAAATGGGTTAAGGCACACGCAGGGCTGTATGGAAATGAGCTAGCAAAGGAAGCTGCACAGGAAGATGGGGACGAGGAAATGTACAACGAGATGCCTAAAGCCGAAGTAATCAGGGGCGCAGAGGAGACAGGATTACAGAGGTGGCAAAACCAATGGGAGAGATCTACAAAAGGAAATGTCACCAAAATGTTCTTCCCATCTGTACAAGATCGAATGAAGCAAAAGATCCCTCTCAACGGACAAATTACGACCTTTTTATCCGGACATGGGCAGACAAGACAGTATTTCCATCGATTCAAAATAGTGCAAAGTAAAATGTGTAAGTGTGGGCAAGATATACAAAATGTTAACCATTTAATATATGAGTGTTCTATATTAAACACTGAAAGAAACATTTTAAAACATAATATTAGTTTAAAAGGTGGACAGTGGCCAATAACAAAATAATATTTTAGTGAAGGTTTATTTAAAAGAATTTATAAACTATATAAACTCGATAAATTTCGAAAAATTGTAACTGTATATAATGTTGTAACTGTACATAATATTGTAAATATAAAATTGTAATAGTTTGATAGAATACATGTAATGTTACCATGTAATGGAGCATGCTGTATTAATAAATAAATTTTAAAAAACACACACACACGCGCGCGCACACACGCACACAAGCGCGCGCGCACACACGCACACAAGCGCACACGCACACACACACACACACACACACATATATATATATATATATATATATATATATATATATATATATATATTACGTTGTCTATTGAATAAGTTTGATTGAGATTCGTGCAAATCTGTAAAAAGTCATTTCATTTGAACCTCGTTATGTAAATTTCTTCGGAATTCGCTAATAATCGGATACGTTGATTTAAAATTAGCGGAGTCATAACAAATCAATTAAACTTCCGAGTCAGAAAAGAAATCGACCCATTTTTCATTCATTCAGTACTATGATTCGTTCGTTAAAAACGGCTTGTTCATAATCTCTGATCTCTATAGTATAGGGGATACAATTTAAACAGAAGACAGATGTGTCCCGAGGGTACGTGACTGATGGTAGTAGTTTTGTGTAAACATATCTTATCCTCACTTTCTCGAGTCTCGTTAAAACTTGGCTCTTTATTGTCTGTACTCAAACTCCATCATATATTACTGCAGAGAGAGAGAGGCCTGATTAGGTAATACCTCTCTGCACACAATGAACTCCCGGATTTAATAGCACTCCTTGAATATAAAAGCACACAAACAAAATCCTTCATTTCTATAATACCACCCAACTTGTGCGACCTGAGTTAATGCTGTAAGTTACAAAAATGTCCTCTGAAAACGGTGTAAATTCCCAGTCAGATTAAATAGTGAATTTAAAATGTAATATGACACAAACACAAACACATTTATTTATTTAACAGGTTTTAAGTGTATACAACATCTTCCTGTGCCCAATATTAAGTTTTGATTTTCTTCCTCCATTCATCTCTATCTTCTTATGTCTCCCCTTCTTTTCTTCCGATTTGAAAATTGTATAATTGTTTCGTTAAAGTTAATTTTTTCTCGGATAATACTTTTTCCGATCCCGTCTAATTTAGAGCATCGTGCAGATGGATCTTAAAAAAATCAATTTCTGTAGATTGCAATTTTTATAAATATGGATTTTAGTTTATTTGAACATCTGTTTATCCCACAAAATGACATTCAACTTTGCTATTGCAGACCGACCTTTACTATCTTTTTGTTATTTACAAATCATTGTTTCCTTCTTCATTTATTTTAACTCCCAAATAATTAATAACATATATTTGTATATATAACTTTTTAGCAGGTGTGGAAAAGCAATGGTGCTAGCGATGAAGATGTAGAAAGTGTCTGCTTCCACCGTTGGTACAAGAGAATTATTGGGCAAGTGGTATAATCAGTGGCAAAATATAATGGTATATCTACTTGAAATAGGAGCTGAAGTTAGTGAAAGATCGTCGGAATTTGTATGTCTACGGGTTTCTGAATAATGTGAAGTACAAAGAGATTAAATCAGCACTTATTTCCAGGTATTGTCTGGCAGAGTTAAATGTTGTAAGATAATAAACATTACAGGAGTATTAGGTTGAAATATATTTGTTACAAGTTAAAATAGAGAGATAATAATAATAATAATAATAATAATAATAATAATAATAATTTATAATAATAATAATATTATAATAATAATAATATAATGATAATAATAATTGGATTTTTGCAGTTTTTGAAATTTCGAAAATTTTTATATTTTTAGGAAAAACACTAAGACTATAACCTTGGAAAACTCAATTTTGAAATTTTGGATTTAGACCGGAGTTTTTGAATTAGAAAACCCGAACACACCCTCTAGATGGTATTTTTGCAGTTTTTTCAAATTTCGAGAATTTTGACATTTTTTGAAAAAAAAAAAACACTGGCTTATAACCTTGGAAAGCTCAATTTTGAAATTTTAGATTTAGAACGGATGTCTTGCATTAGAAATTCAGCGCACACCGTCTAGATTGTATCCTTGCAGTTATTGAAATTTAAAAAATATTGACTTTTTTTGGAAAACACCTTAACTACAGCCTAGGAACACATAATTTTGAAATTTTGATTTAAGACCGGATTTGTTGCATTAGGAATCCCGGACACAAGCTCTAGATTGTATTTTTGTAGTTTTTTTATATTTCGAAAATTTTTATATTTGTAGGAAAAACCCAAAGACCTTGGAAACTCAATTTTGAAATTTTGGATTTAGACCGGATTTTTTGCATTATAATTCCCGGATACACCCTCTAGATAGTACTTCTGCAGTTTTTGAAATTTCGAAAATTTTGACATTTTTTTTTGTAAAAACACGAAGAAAACTCAATGATGTAATTTTGAATTTAGACCGGATTCTTTGCTTTATAAATCCCGGACACACCCTCTGGACAGTATTTTTGCATTATAATTCCCGGATACACCCTCTAGATAGTACTTCTGCAGTTTTTGAAATTTCGAAAATTTTGACATTTTTTTTTGTAAAAACACGAAGAAAACTCAATGATGTAATTTTGAATTTAGACCGGATTCTTTGCTTTATAAATCCCGGACACACCCTCTGGACAGTATTTTTGCAGTTTTTGAAATTTCGAAAATTTTGACTTTTTTTGGAAACAACTTCAAGACTATAGGCTTGGAAAACTCAATTTTGAACTTTTGGATGTAGAACGGATTTTTTACATTATAAATCCCGGATACACCATCTAGATTGTATTTTTGCAGGTTTTGAAATCTTGGCGTTTTTTCTAAAAAATGTCAAAATTGTTTAAATTTTAAAAACTGCAAAAATACAATTCGGAGGATGTGCCTGGGATTTCTAATTCAAGAAATCCGGTCTAAATTAAACATTTCAAAATTTAGGTTTTCAAAAAAATGGCAAAATTTTCATAATTTCAAAATCTGCAAATTTACAATTCAGATGGTGTGTCCGGGATTCCTAATGCAAAAAATTCGGTCTAAATAAAAATTTTCAAAATTTAATTTTCGAAGGCGTTTTTCCAAAAGATGTCAAAATTTTCGAAATTTTAAAAAGCACAAAATAATAAACTAGAGGATGTTTTGCTATATATAATGCAATAATCCGCTATAAATCCAAATTTCCAAAATTGATATTTCTAAGGCTATAGTCTCACTGTTTTTCCAAAAAAGTTAACATTTTCGAAATTTCAATAAACTGTAAAAATTCAATCTAGGTGATGTGACCGGAATTTCCAATGCAAGATATCTGGTCTAAACTAAATATTTCAAAATTGAATTTTCCAAGTCTATAGTCATGCTCTTCTTCCCCGAAAAAGTCAAAATTTTCGAAATTACGTAAAGGCAAAATAACAATTTAGAGTGTGCGTCCGGGAATTTATAATTAAAAAAATCCGGTGTAAATGAAAATTTTCAAATTTGAGTGTTCCTTGAGTGTAGTCCTGGTGTTTTTCGAAAAAATGTCAAAATTTTCGAAATTTCAAAAATTGTAAAATAAAATCTAGAAGATATGTTCGGGATTTATAATAAATCCGGTCTAAATCCAAAATTACAAATTGTTTCCCTAGGCTATAGTTTGCTGTTTTTTAAGTGTAAAAATTGTCGAAATTTGAAGAAATGTAAAAATACGATCAGGAGGTTTTGTCCGGGATATCTCTTGCAAAAAAATCCGGTTAAATCCGGAATTTCAAAATTGAGATTTCCAAGGTTATAGTCTTCGTGTTTTTTTTTAAAAAAAGTCAACATTTTGGAAATATCAAAAATTGCAAAAATACAATTCAGAGGTCGTGTCCGGGATTTATATGCAGACAATCCGGTTCTAAATCCAAAGATTCAATATTGTATATTCCAAGGATATAGTCTAGGTATTTTTTTAAATGTTAAAATTATCGATATTTCAAAAACATCAAATTTACAATCTAGAGGGAATATCCGGGATTTATAATGCAAAAAATCCGGTCTAAATTCAAAATTTCAGTATAGAGTTTTCCAAGGCTATATAGTCTTGGTGTTTTAAAAAAAGTAATAATTTTCGAAATTTCAAAAACTGCATAATGCCAATCTAGAGAGCGTGTCCGGTATTTATAATGCAAAAAATTTCGGTCTAAATCCAAAATTTCAAAATTGAATTTCCTGGGCTATAGTCCTTGTGTTTTTTCAAAAAAATGTGAAAATTAACGAAATTTCAAAAACTGCAAAAATTCAATCTATGGTTTTGTCCGGGATGTCTTATGCGATAAATCAGGTCCAAATTCAAATTGTCAAAATTGAGTTTTCCAAGCCTACAGTCTTGGTGTATTTAAAAAAAAATGGAAAAGTAATCGAAATTTGAAAAACTGCATAAATACGATCTAGAGGATTTTCCGGGAGTTCTTATCGAAAAACTCGGTCTAAATCCGAAATTTCAAAATTGAGTTTCTGCATGATACGGGCTTTGGTGATTTTCAAGATGTCAACATTTTCGAAACTTCAAAAACTGCAAAATTAGCCGAGTCCGGGATTTATAATGCAAATAATACAGTCTAGATCCAGAATTACAAATAGAGTATTTCAGGGCTATAGTCCGGTGTTTTAAAAAAATATCAAAACTTTCGAAAATTCAAAAAACTGCAAAAATACAATTCTAGAGGATGTGCTCGGTCAATTCCTCTAGATCTAATTTAGCAGTTTCTCAAATTTCGAGAATTCTGATATTTTTTGGAAAAACACCAAGACTTGCAAAACTCAATTTTGAAATTTTGGATTTAGACCGAATTTTTTGTATTATAAATCACGGACACACCCTCTAGACAGTATTTTTGCGCGTTTTTGAAATGTCCAAATTGTTGACACTTTTTGGAAAAACAAGACTATAGCCTTGGAAAACTCAATTTTGAAATTTTGGATTTATACCGGACTGTTGCATTATAAATTCCGGTTACACCTCTAGATAATATTTGCCCATTATTCGAAATTTTGATGTTTTTTGGGGAAACAAGTCTGTAGGCCTGGAAAACTCAATATAGTAATTTTGAATAATTTAGACCTGATTTTTTGTATTATAAATCCCGGATACAGTCTCAAAATAGTATTCCTGCATTTTCTGAAATTTCGAAAATTTTGAAATTTTTTTGTAAAACTATAGCGTTGAAAACTCAATTTTGAAATTTTGGATTTAGACCGGATTTTTTGCATTATAAATCACGGACACACCCTCTAGATAGTATTTTAGCCCGTTTTTGTAATTTCCAAAATTTTGACATTTTTTGGAAAAACACCAAGGCTATAGCCTTGGAAAACTCAATTTTGAAATTTTGGATTTCGACCGGAATATATGAATAATAAATCCCGCATATACTCCTTAGATTATATTTTTGCAGATTTTTAGATTTCGAAAATTTTGACCATTTTTGGAAAGACTGTCTGGGAAAACTCAATTTTGAAAATTCCTATTTAGACCGAATTTCTTGCATTATAAATCCAGGATACACCCACTGTGATAGTATTTTTGCAGTTTTTCATATTTCGAAAATTTTGACATTTTTTGGAAACAAAAAATCAAGAATATATATAGTCTTGGAAAACTCAGTTTTGAAATTTTGGATTTTGATCGGAGTTTATGCATCATAAATTCCGGATGTACTCCTTAGATTGTATATTTGCAGTTTTTGAAGTTTCGAAAATTTTGACATTTATTGGAAAAACACCAAGACGTATGCCTTGGAAAACTCAATTTTGAAATTTAGACCGGATTTTTTGCATTCGAAATCCCGGACTTAGATAGTATATTTGCAGCTTTTGAAATTTCGAAAATTTTGACATTTTTTGGAAAAAAGAAACAAGATTATAGCCTTGGAAAATTCAATTTTGAAATTTTCGATTTATACCGGATTTTTAGTAATATAAATTCCGGATGCTCCCCATAGATAGTAGTTTTGCAGTTTTTGAAATTTGAAAATTTTGAAATTTTTTGGAAAAACGCCAAGACTATAGCCTTGGAAAACTCAATTTTGAAATTTTGGATTTATACCGGGTTTCTTGCATTACAAATCCCGGGTACACCTCTAGATAGTATTTTGGTATTATTTGAAATTTGGAACATTTTGATATTTTTTGGGAAAACAAGTCTGTAGCTCTGGAAAAACCAATATAATAATTTTGAATTAAGGCCGGATCTTTTGCATTATAAGTGCCGGTACAGTCTCTATATAATATTCTTGCATTTTTGAAATTTCGAAAATTTTGAAATTTTTTAAAAACTGTAACGTTGGAAAACTCAATTTTAAAATTTTCGATTTAGACCAAATTTTTTTGCATTATAAATCCCGGATTTCCCCTCTAGATAGTATTTTTGCAGTTATTGAAATCTCGAAAATTTTGACATTTTATGGAAAAACAGGAAGACTGTAGCCTTGAAAAACTCAATTTTGAAATTTTGGGTTTATACCGGATTTTTTGCATTGAAAATTCCGGGTACAACTCTAGATAGTATTTTTCCATTATTTGAAATTAGGTAAATGTTGATTTTTTTTGGGAAAACAAGTCAGTAGCCACGGAAAGCTTAATACAATAATTTTGAATTTCGACCTGATTTTTTGCATTATAAATCCTGGATACAGTCTCAATATAGTATTCTTGCATTTTCTGAAATTTCGAATATTTTGAAATTGTTTGAAAATCTATAGCGTTCGAAAACTCAATTTTGAAATTTTGGATTTATACCGGACGCACCCTCTAGATAGTAGTTTTGCTGTTTTTGAAATTTGGAAAATATTGACTTTTTTTGGAAAAGAATCAAGACTGTAGCCTTGGAAAACTCAATTCTGAAATTTTCGATTTAGGCCGGATTTGTTTGCATTATTAATCGCTGATGCACCCTCTAGATTGTATTTTTGCAGTTTTTCAAGTTTTGGAAAATTTTGAAACTTTTTGGAAAAACACAGGACTATAGCCTCGGAAAACTCAATTTTGAAATTTTCGATTTAGGCCGGATTTGTTTGCATTATAAATCCCTGATGCACACTCCAAATTGTATTTCTTGTAGTTTTTGAAATTTCGAAATTATCACATTTTTTGGAAAAACACCGAGATTACATCCCTGAAAAAATCAATTTTAAAATTTTCGATTTAGACCGAATTTTTTGTATTATAAATTCCGGATGCACCCAATGGATAGTATGTTTGCAGTGTTTGAAATTTCGAAAATGTTGACATTTTTCGAAAAACACCAAGACCTTGGAAAACAAAATTTTGAAATTTTCGATTTAGACCGATTTTTTTGCATTATAATTTCCGGCTGCACCCTCTAGATAGTAATTTTTGCAGTTTTTGAAATTTCGAAAATTTCGACATTATTTGGAATACATTCTAAGAAGCCTTGGAAAACACAATTATAACGTTTTTCATTTAGGCCGGATTTTGTTGCATTATAAATCCGGTTGTACCCTCTAGATAGTATTTTTGCAGTTATTGAAATTTGGAAAATTTTGACTTTTTTGGAAAAACGCCTAGACTGTAGCCTTGGAAAACTCAATTTAGAAATTTTCGATTTTGACCGGAGTTTCTTTCATTATATATCCCTGATGCACCCTCTATGTTTTTTTTCACATCTTTCTGTGCCTAAAGTTTTATTTTTCTTCTCCACTTGTCTCTATCTATCCACTCCATGTCCTCTTGTTCTCATTCCTGTTCTTATTTCTTGCACCCACGAGTTTCGACGTTTTCCTTTCCTTCTTCTTCCAGATGGACACCATTCCAATGTTTTCCTGGGTAACCATTCTTCTTGCAATCGTCGTACGTGCCCATAGCAATTTAATTGCTTATATCTTATATAATCTACTATAGAATATCTAATATTCATTTTTCTTAACAATAACAATAAAAATAATAAAATAAAATAAAATAATAATAATAATAAAAAAGCTGGCAGAGTTAAGACCATAAGATCTTCTCTTCCAGTCAAGTAGCAAATAATAAAATACAATATTTTAATATTACAGTAGACCTATAAGTAAAACTTTTTGAGTTACAATTTCGTACTTCCTATATTCTGAGCTATTTTTAAGGGGAATCTTTGTAGGTATGAACTAAATTTTCAATGTGAAATTTTAAAACTTCATCAAGTATTGAGATACCTGCATGAAATTAAGAATGCATTTTGTCTAGATCTCAATTAATAATTTATAATTTTTTGAAAGTTTAAATTTAGAGCTAATTCATAAGATATTCACATATTTAAAAAAATTCATACGTATTTATAAGGTTTACTAATTATATATTGCTTTTGATATAAGTTGTTAAAATTCTGAAAACGTCCAATTGTAGACTACCAATTCACCAATGTAACTATGAAAGAATTTCGAATTTAGGCCTATATTTAAAAATTATAATTTATATAAGTTTTTAGAAAACTCAAGATTTCTAAAAGTAATTTTTGTTAATTAAGATTTTTTTCAAAAGTATTTTTTGATTAATCTCCCATTTTCCATTTACTTGTATTAGTACAGTATATACTTCCCAAATGTGTGGAATACTAGAATGCTACAACAAATGAGGAAACAAATTAATTTCGTACTATCCTCTTCCGTTGAAGTACGCCACATCCAAATAAATAAATAACAGTCAATATGGAGAATAAGAAATAATCAATAATTAGAACATGTTTGTAAAGGACAAGAGATTGTACAATTTATAAAATCACTTACTCAATTGGCTAAGACATGTTTGTACAGGGTGAATCCAAACTCTACCGATAAACTTTCACAAGTTGTTCAAGGATGTTTCTGAGTGTTTTGATATAAGGAACACATGTCTCTGTTAGCTCATTGTGTTTTCATTTTCTATAACTCAACTATATTTGTACCTAATTTAGAAAGAAAATTGCATATTTGAACCGGGATTTGAACCTTGGACCTCTCGTCATTGAGAATGTATCGTCATTTGATTGATGTAAAGGACAGCACACTCGTACGGAAAACGAGAGGTTCAGGGTTCAAATCCTGAGTAAAATATTAATTTTTCTTTCTTAAATTAGATCTATCCAGGATTGGAAAATGTTAATTCAAATAAAAACATAGAAAAAATGAAGAGTTGCCGCTAAAAAGTAATGTATATTTCTCAATAAAAATACTTCTGTATAGAAGACGTTAGTTGGCGTGATGATAGCGACAGCTATTACCGGTTGCCTTTATGGCGAACAAGAATAGTATAAGTTGAAAGAAATTGTGTATGTTGTGTCGTCATTTGAATGGTGTAATAGACAGCACACTCGTACGGAGAACGAGAGGTCCAGGGTTCAAATTGCAGTTCAAATGTTAATTTTTCTTTTTTAAATTAGATTCTATCCAGGATTGGAAAATGTTAGTCTAAATAAAAACATCGGAAATATGAAGACTTACCTCTAAAAAGTAATGTGTAAATTCTCAATAACAATATTTCTGAATAGAAGACATCAGTTGGCGTGATGGTAGCGACAGCTATTAGGCTTCGGACGAACGGGAACTATATAAGTTGAAAGAAGTGATAACGTTTGTGTCGTCATTTGAATTGTGTAATGGACAGCACACTCGTACGGAGAACGAGAGGTCCATGGTTCAAATCCCGGTTCAAATGTTAATTTCTCTTTTTTAAGTTAGATTCTATCCAGGATTGGAAAATGTTAATTTAAATAAAAACATCGAAAATATATTTGTATTTGTTTACTTAAAAAATGATTATTTCCTAATTTCACTGTTACATTGGTTAAAGTAATTGTTCAAAATGTCCACCAGTATAATCATGACAAACTTGACAGCAATGACATATGGACTGTCTGTCACACACGCTCAAGAATTCCAGCAGATTGACACCCGCTACTGCAATCCTCTCAACTATGATCGACATGTTCACATACATCAGGCTCTTCAGATGAAAAAGTATATGAGTGTCAAATCTGATGACTGAGATGGTCATGGAACAGGACCATCGCCATCAATCAATATTTGCCCCATCTGTTCATCAAGATATTCTCTGAAATTCACAGCAAGATGTGTTAGTGTCCCATCATGTTGAAACCACATATGCCTGCAAATTATAAGCGCAAGGAGGGCTTTGTACAAAACGAAAACATAAAATTATCCGGTAATAAGTCACTGGATACCATTGGTTCCATATATCAAAACACTAAAAAATCTCTGGACAAGTTGTGAAAGTTTTGTCGTAGAGTTTGGGTTCATTTTGTAGAATGGATGAAAATAGAATGCCCAAAAATATCATAAATAGTGTGATGCTAGGAAGTAAAAGAAGAGGCAGACCAAGGAAACGGTGGTTATAAAAATTAGAGTAGTGACCTTGGTAAAATGAAAATTAGGGAGTGAAAAAAGAAAATAATGAAAAGAGATTAATGATGGAGGATTATAAAGAAAGCAAAAGCCCATCGTGGACAGTAGAGCATACAAAGAATGAAGAAATCAATAAATATGTTACATGGTGAAATTTAAGTTTGTTACCTTAACACGCACATTACAATGTGTTTATACTAATTATGTAAGATGCTGCAGCTGTTGTCACCTGTGTAATATCAGTGTGCGGATGAGCCACGTAAAACTAAGCAGGATTACAGTCCATCGTATTTTCTCTCTTGTCCACGTGCCACAACTGCCATGTTGCATCGCTGCAGGATTCTCATCTGCAACCAACAGTAGCTAACTTTACAAAATTTACTTACTTACTTACTCACTGGCACTATCGAACCCGTAGGTTCATGGCCACGCGGACATAAGCTCTCCATATATCCCTATCCTGAGCTAATGCTTTCCAATCATTCCCTGTATAATCTACTTCCCTCAAATCATAGTTAATGTTGTTCTCCCACCTCATTCTACCAACTGGGCGTTTTCCCTCCGGCTTTCCTACAAGAAGCTTCCATGCACGTCTTGCATTCCCCATACGAGCAACATGTCCTGCCCATCGCAGTCTACGAGACTTGAGTGTTTTTATTATATCTGTAGTTCATTGTTATGTAGTCTTCTCCATTCACCTGTTTGTTCATCTCTCTTTGGTCCAAACATTTTCCTAAGAACTTTATTCTCAAAAACTCGTAATCTCATTTCCTCCCTTAAAGTAAGAGTCCAATTTTTCACATCCATATAATATAAACTTTAGAAAATTTACCTGAATAAATTTGTGTACTGCTCGAACTTTTATTTTAGCCTAAAATATATTGTGATGAATCCCCTACTGCAAAATTGTTGGGTTTTACACTTGATGACAAATTGTCCTGACATCACATATTGATTCACTCTTTGTATTCGCTTGTCACATGTAATTTATGTTTCATGAAACTTAAAAAAAAAGTAGTCACATGAACCGTGTTGTATATACTTTTACTTGTGCTGGTGTGCTGAATATATCTGAATAATAATAATAATAATATAATAATAATAATACTAATAATAATAATAATAATAATAATAATAATAATAATAATAATAATAATATCATAATAATAATAATAATAATAAAATAATAATAATAATAATAATAATAATAATAATCAATCATCATCATCATCATCCGGTATCATGGCAGCTGTCGCCGTCTTCCGGAAACCAAACGCCATTCCTCTCTATCCATCCATTGATCTTCCTCCATTCCTCTGATATTCATAGCTGCTTGTATCCCTTCTATCCAAGTTTTCTTCGGTCTTCCTCCTTTCCATTGGGATCCATTCCATAACAATTTTTGGCAATCTTTGCTCTGGCATTCGTTTGACATGACCATACCACTGCAATCTTTTCTTTTCTATGATGTCTATGATAATAATGTTTTATTTATTCTGGCAGAGTTAAGGCCATAAAGCCTTCTCTTCCACTCAACTAGCACAAATACAAATAAATATTTGACAAATATGGATATACACTATACTAATTATAAACAGTTAAAGATACATTAAATGTAGCAATGTAAATTTTATGTACAAACAACATTTTATACGATAATAACAATAATAATACTTACGATGATAATAATAATATAATAATAATATAATAATAATAATATTAATAGTAATAATAATAATACTAATTATAATAGTATGAATATGATAAATTATACGAGAAACACCGATTAATATATGTACTTTACACTGGGTAATGATGAAGTCGAGGTTAGTGCAAATATAAATTTAGATTACTTTTAAAAGTTACCAATGTCCGGCAGCCCCTTATTTCTTGTGGTAGGAAATTCCAGTTGCGAGAAGTGAAGATAGTATATGACCTGGAGTGATGTGATGTCCTATGTTGCGGTAAATTAAGCAAGAGACTATGTTGTGATCTTGTGTTTGTGTGTTGCCCTGAGATATATCTCTTTTCCACCGACTTCTATCTGTGTATCTGTGCCACCTTTCCTGAATTCGCCCTTTCCTCTCCACTTTCTTTAGTTGCTTACGCCGGACGTAATAGTAGCCCGCGACAAGAAACGACCGAGGTCAGTCAGTAAGCAGCGCCTGGCCGACCAGCAGTCTTCCCTTCTGGGTTTGTGTTACGTTGCGGCGTATATCGCCGGTTTATGGTTCCCTTCGGCTTCCTGGAACATGGAATTAGCATGGAGACGCCATGGGAGGAACCGGCGTTCATTTAGGTGAAGATGCTGTATGGATTGAGTTTTCTTGGTATGAATTGTTTATTATTATATCATTTTGTTAAACACTCTAATGGACTGCTACACCAGAAGATTATATCATTTGTTAATTATAATTCCACTTTATATTTGTAAAGAAGAAGAAGTTAATTATTTATTTATATTTTTATATCATTATTGACTCACATATACTTATCTATTTAAATATGTCTATTCATTTTACATGCTAGTTTGTTATTTATGTTGTAGATAACTTGAACCTCAGTCTAGCTATAGCTCAGTACAATATTTAAGTGTCCCCATCAAGACTCATGAGTATAGAACATTTATTAACTCAGATTAGATTATTTATCGTACTTGACTATTCATGCCTAGTAGTCAGTCAAGTTAAAGTAATGAAACACATCCGTGAACACTTTGGGCCCAGCCATGGATATACTCTGCTTAGAAATGTACATTTTGGTTCTCTCTTATTACGCGACATATTATGCTAAGTCACACTGATAGACTTTTATTTACGCTATAATCTCTGTGTCTGTTATTTACCTATTTGTAGAGAGCTTATTCAATACCCCGAGCTAGTTAGGTACACCCCTTTTGCTATCTCGAAACTCCGAGCCAGTTAGATCCCCTCTCGACGTATATACAGATATTTCATATTTTATGCTTTTTGAGCACTATTTTATAGTATGGAATTCATTTATAGAGAATTGGCACTAGATTAAAAACATATTACCAAAGCATGATGCCTAAAACTGCTCGGATAAGATGCGGGGCATTATTATTATTATTATTATTATTATTATTATTATTATTATTATTATTACAATAATATATTCACAATTGGAAATGGAAAAAATAATTGCATATGGACGGAGAGTAATTGGCATGCTGAACTCAGTGTTATGGAGTAAAAACACCCTTTACGGAACAAAGAATTATATTTATAAAGCCATTGTAGAAACGATTATGTTATGTAGATTAAAGACATGGATAATTAAAAGGTGCCAAGCTAACAAGTTATTAAGAAGATCTTGAAGTATAAAACAGATAGGAAAATAAGAAAGGGAAGACCAAAAGAAGATTGGATGGACGGTGTGAGAAGAAACATGAATGAGCTGGGACTCACAGATGAGGATGTTCAAGACCACTACAACTGGAGAAACAAATTTCTTGAGGGTAATAGAAAACTACTGTATTAAAGGACAAATTTCCAAAAATAAATTATTATTATAGTCGTCGTCGTCGTCACCGTCACCATCATCATCATCATCATCATCATCATCATCATCATCATCATCATCATCATCATCATCATCATCATCATTATTATTATTATTATTATTATTATTATTATTATTATTATTAAAAATTTATAACTACATCAACGCCAATTAACTAAAATTATTTTAATCTAATTACGATCATCAGAGTGCTACACAAGCCCATTACATCTCGACAACCAGATCACATCATCTTTAAATGTAGCGTGGAAGTTCTAAATGAGCTAAGTGCCAAAAATATACATTTAAGTTGTTTAAAAATGATTTTATTTTGTGTGCAGGACATACATGCGCCATTATGTTTGAAAATTAATATAAGACCAAGTATAAATTTTATTTAGAACACATTTTTGTATGTAGTACTGACACTCGAATGAGCAAGTCCTTGAGATCGGGTGTATTCAGTTACAAAATTTAATACATATAGCAAATATGCTTAATAAATTTATAGTTAATAAAAGAGAAAGAAACCAGAAAATACGAATTTAGGAGCAACTTTCAAAATAGAAGATCCAATCTGACATACAAAATATAATTAATATTAAGGCGAATGAAGTAAAACAATATGGAATAAAAGCTGTACAGTGGAGAATTGATCATATGAGTAAGGTACGCTTTTTTGTAATCCACAATAAGCACTAATGGCGTGAACTCTTTAATAGTTGAAATTCGACAGATCATATGTAATTATAAAAAAAAACTTCAAGCGCGACAGGCCTAGAAGACCCTTGGCCTACCAGGCGGCTGCTGGCCTCACGTCCACATGTGTTAATCACAGAGATACACGATCATCAGCCAGTGTAGGGGTGACATGTGGTCAGCATGTCGGGTCCCCCAGCCGATATAGCTGGTCTTCTCAACCTGGAGCCCCTACTTATTGTAGCTACCCAAATGTCTCACGATTATGGGTGGGCATCGGTCCCATACTGACCGAAATTCCACGAGAAAATTTCTTCTCCCATGGGGACTCGAACCAGAGCAAGTCCCGTAGCTCTGCGCCAAGGCTTCTTACCTTAACCACTCGGCTACGGCGCGGGACCATATGTAATTATAATAAATATATATGCTTGGTGTAGGTTCGTGGAAATGTAGGAAATAAAGGAAACGAGAGTGCCGATGAACTTGCTAAAATTGTTGCATCCTCCTTAATGAATTCGAAAATATTAGATGCCTAATTTCTTATGTCAAGAGACAGGAGAAAAATAGAACTCTTCAATAATTGGTCTGCTCTTTAGGCAAGTACTATCAATGGTGCAGTCACAATAAATATGTATTTTCATACAGTTCAAGATATATTAATATCAGTGAACCAGACGGAATATCTGCTCTTGTGGTAATGATGAACAAACTGTTGAACACCTTATTTTACACTGCCCATCTCACGGATATTAGCAATACATTCTGGATGTTCATTTCATTTAATGTAATCAAGTATTGCATAATCCAATAATTGATATTTTAAAAAGGAAATGTTACACAGCATTTAAAACATTTGTAAATGCTAGTTTCACCATATTGTAATTCATTTTTATTGAATTAATTTAACAATTAAAAATTTCAATCCCGCTGGGTATCGAACCCGGGTCCACTAGTCAGGAATCAGCATGTTACCACCTCAGCCAGCACGGCTGATTTACAAAGGCAATATATATTCCGTAAACCAACAAAATCGGAGATACTTTCAACACGCTAAGGAATTCGCTTAGTTTACGCAGGTCCAGTGTGCAACAAGTCCTATTTCAATTTGGGGAAGTTTCAAGTTTTTAATTAAAATTTGTTATGTGATGTGGCCGGGGTCAAGGGAGAAAATGTTGGGTTTCGGGATGGGTTAGGATTGGAGAGGCTAAGTAGACCGAGGAAAAAAAGTAGTTTTACCTTATGTATTTGAGTGCGTAATTTTGATTTTTTAAATTTTAATTAGCCTGTTTTATTGTTCAAAAGTTGTGTTATGTTGTGTTTGTGGATGATTTTCTAAAATGCTATGGAGATACTCTTATGTGCTAACGATATGTATGAATTTTACGATGATGTTTACGTGTTCGAGGTTTGGTGCCATGTTTATGTCTATGTATAGCTGTTATGCGTCTGTGTAGTAAATGCTTATATTATTCTGATTATGTTATATTATGAAGCATTGCATAGGTGTGACTTACCATTGAGGACATGAACCGCTATATTTGTTGATGCCACCTCAGCCAGAGAGCAGGTATAGTTACCAGAATCTGCTTCATTGGCGTTGGCAATGTACAGTCGACTCACAGCTCCACCTGGAAGAATGCTGGTCTTCACGCTGTAACAACACGATGGACAAGAAGAATGAGACTTCTAATTTAAAGTTACTATAAATGTTAGAACTTTAATAGTGGCAACACTGCTGTAGAAATGCCATGCGACGGAACTTAACGATGTCTCTGATAGCACATGTCAGTTACATACCTACCTTACCTCAGAAACTATAAACTTACCTTTTCCAAATCACGCGCATGCGAAGTGGCGAGACGAACAGACCCTCGTGTTAGCTGGCGGTCTAATGTACTGTCGTCACGATGTTTTGGAAACAGGAATAACGGAGTTGGATACAGATTGAATGTACCATATATTTTACAGCATGCCTGTGTAATCAAGGTCTTCCCAATAGGCTTGCGGGGAATCTGCATTGCCTTATAGTGGCACGGTGGGTAGTCAGAACAGTGGCATGATGGGTGCTTTTACCCACCGTGCACTGTCCTATAAGGCAATGCAGATTCGCCGCAGGCTCTTGAACTTCTTGATGACACTGCCGTGCTGTACCACCTCTGGTACTTTCAATCATTATCCGATTCCGATTGAGGGTCTTTCCACTTTTCAGCGGTTGCCCTTTTACCAGCCGGCTGCTGGCCCTTCACATCCACATGTGTCAATCACAGAGGTAGATGATCAAGAGCCAGTGTAGGGGTGACATGTGGTTAGCATGTCGAGTCCCCCAGCCGTTATAGCTGGTTCCTCAACCTGGAGCCGCTACTTATTGTAGCTACCCAATTGCCTCACGATGCTGGGTGGGCACCGGTCCCATACTGGCCGAAATACCATGAGAAAATTTCTTCCCCCATGGAGACTCGAACCAGCGCAAGTCCCGTAGCTCTGCGCCAAGGCTTCCTACCTTAACCGCTCGGCTACGGCGCGGGACTTTCAATCATTATCCAACTCCGTTATTCCTCTTTCGAAAACTTCGTGACAACACTACATTAGACCGCCAGCTAACACGAGGGTCTTTTTCTCCCGCCGTTCGCTTGCGCGTGATGTGGAAAGGGAGAGTTTATATGTTCTGAGGTAATGTAGATACGTAACTGGAATGTACTATCAATGATATCATTAGGTCCTTCGCAAGACGTCTCTACAGCAGTGTTGCCACTACTAAAGTTCCAATCCTCGTACAATTCTTGAAGAGAACTATTGTTAATGTTAGAATATTCTTCATACAACTTAAAAATACGGAAGTCAGACCAGTATTGCTACATTTCACGTATCTTCCCCGTATTCATCCATTCTCTTTCGCCAGGACATCACAGTAAGTTAATTTTAATATTAGTCTAATTCCAGTTGTAATGTAAACAAACCAGATGTATGACAGCATTTTCATTGGTCGAATAACGGTTTTACCTATAAGCGTGTAAGAAAATGTAGTTCGCTAACATTCGAAATAGACAAAATAAAAATAATTAAAGTATGTATTACCTAGCACATGTCTACTAAAAGTTATATGGGAGAATCTTAAAACATATCCTTTAACAATTTTAATAGATTGAGTAAGCTTTGTTTTATTTTTATGCATGCGCAATGCAAAATACAATGCAGATTGATTCAAAATGCCGTTAGAATTTCTAAACATCGGAAAGGAAAGCATTTGAAAAGCTGAGAGAAATAAATTATTTTGATTTTTTCAAACAGTTGAGTGAAACATATTCCACATTACCGATTGAGAATATTGTGAAAATAATAGAAGAATTACAGGTGAGTCATCTTGAAGCATGCATTTTATTCGTAATAAAATAAAGGATATCTATCGACATTATGGAAAGAGCGTAAACGTCTGATTAGGTAGGCCCATATGTAATTTTACTATAAACTTTTTTGCCATAAATAAATAAGAAATCGAAGTACCTAATTTTATTATTGGTACCATCTTATCTTGTATTCAGTCTTATTTCCCTTAAAATACGATGTTGTCTAAGAACAGTAGTTCTTTCGTTACAGTACCGTACAAAATTCAGTCATATGACAGTTCCGCCAATAGCGAGACAGAGTCTGCCGAGGAATACTTTACTCAAGTTTGTTTACAGTACAACTGGAAGCTTAGCTCGGATTTGGGAACTTTTTTGTGGATTGTAGGGAAATAACATTCGAGGTAAAAAAAAAACGTCCGTCACGCAGAAATTCCATAAACTATGCGAATTCCTCATCAACTCGAATGTATAGTCCCATTTTGCTGGTTTACAGTATACCGTATGTCTTTCTTTTCTTAATTAAATCCTATATACTCAGTTTATTGCGAGAAAACAAAAATAGCGGGTTCTAGAGTGTTTTTTTTTTTATCTTTGGACTTTCAAATAAACTCCTTTTAATGATCAGCTCTTGGGCAGAACACTATGCATATGTATATACATAATGACGCAACAACCGCAATGGTTAAAACATTCTTCAGGTAACATGTAAAATAATGTTTTATAATTCATTTACTTTGGTTTGTTTGTGCATTTTCAGTTTTCTTTTTTGTCGTTGGACATCTGAAAGGTTCCTTTTAAAACAAAATTTAATCTGCCTTTCTTTTTTTTTTCAAGTAATAAATTAGTTGCCTAATAGGTGTCTCTTTGAGACAATGAGAAAACTGTCACTCGCTAACATCTATAGGGAAATAAGTGTAACTAAATTAACTTGGTCTAGTAACACCTAAGGACTGAGAGGCTAAGGTCTAACATTGGGCTGTTGCACCATTATAGATATACAGGGTGCGGCATAAGTCAGTTAATTACTGCGCATGGTTTCAAGGGGGAAAAAATCAGAATGATTGAAACTGGGGTTTGAATAGGGGGCCTTCAGAATATAGGGCCTAATATTAACTGGTTAACTGACTTATGCCGCACTCTGTGTTTTCTTGTTTTTGTTTTTTTACAACAATTTAATAAGATGGAAAGGGCATGTGGTACGAATGTGGAATAGAAGAGGAGCTCTAAAGGGTAAGCGCCCGATAGGCAGCCCAAGAGTGAGGTGAGAGAATAACTTTAATCATAATTTTTAGATGGTGAATTATATCTCTCTTTAGTTTAGTTTAATCTCTCCCTTTTAGGCACTTTTACGTGCCCCACGAGATCCGGGTGAGGCGAATTATATAGGGAATAATTGGAAAATATTACATCAGAATAGGGATCTAAGGAGAGCTTATGTCCGCATGACCTAATCTTGGGTAGTTCAAGTGAGTTAGTAAGGGAATGTTTTTTTTTACTAACACATGAGTGTTGATGTTAGTCTATCGTTTATTTTGTATTTTAAAACTTGCACTAGATATATTTTTGTTTGATATCCTTCGCTCCAAAATTTAAATTAAATCTTAAATGTCTTGTTCCCTGGGATATTGAAAGTTTAGATAGAGACGCCGTTTGAAACTAGCAGACTGCTGTTTACATACAATTCACAATTCCAATTCGTATTCAGGAAAATGAGTTTCTGTTTTGTAAGCCAGAAAATTGATATGACGAACTGAATTTTAAGTGATACAAAATAAATATTTGTATAAAATTTCGCGAACCAACGGTGCATATAAAAAAGGAAGTACCCTATTTACGTAGAAGCTACGTTTCGTTAAATTGGGTTTGTGTATTCAGTAGACGCTTTGTCTCCCTCTGACGGTTTAATTTAATGGGAAATTGTGTGTAGCCAGTATATGAGAGAAAGCGCTATTTGATGTTTTGTTTTGTGATGTTTCTCGAATGAGAAAAAACCAGAAATTGAAAGTGAACAAACTACAAACGATCTTTGTGAAGGAAACTAAGTTTATTTGCCTTTCATTTCTCTTAGAAAATAGTTATTGTAGTTAACGTGTATTAACGAGCGTTTAAACGTAAGGACAAAGTTTATTGTAAAAAAAAGTTTCCAAAGGAACTGAATAACCTTTTCCAGCTTCATTTTGATTCTTGTGACGTCATAGGCATATATAATAATAAGCTAAAATGTTGACTTGTCGCAGAAACTGTAGACTCTATTCTTGAATGGCAGTATGAAAGGCAAATCCGGGCAATGCAAAATCGTCATACTTACCTCCCTCTTTCACATGTGGCATGAATGGGGAATGAAATACGTGCAAGGAAGCTTCTTGTAGGAAAACCAAAGGGAAAACACCCTGTTGCTATACCAATAATGAGGTGGGAGAATAACATTAACTATGATTTGAGGGAAGTAGATTATACAGGGATAATTAGAAAACGTTAGTTCAGGATAGGGCTATATGGAGAGTTTATGTCCACGCGGCCATTAATCCACGAGTTCGATAGTGCCAATGAGTTAGTTAGTTATGTCCCGCTTTCTTCGAACTACAGGGTGTCTCTAAAGGAATATCCATTTCCATGAAAACACTACTATTTTTTTTGTATACGCTGTTAACTTAGTGCACGTTTAGCACGAAAGAACGGGTTGTCATTGCTTGTGCACGGGTACGCGGATTGTCATATGAAGACGTCAGAGCTGAATTTACCCATAAATTCCGTAAACCAGCCCCAACAAAGGCACACATTTGTCTGCTTGTAAACAAATTTAAGCGTACTGGCAGTGTGTGTGATGAAGCACGTCATGGACGACCACGCGTATCAGTAGAAACATTGCAGCTGGTTCAAATTGCCAGTTATAGTCCGAACGCATCAACTCGACGCCTCAGTAGGAAGTTGAATACTCCTCACAGCACAATGTGGAAAATTCTACGTTTCTCTCTATGAAAAGTTCTTATCACGTCTGCTTGATTTACGGAATATTATCACTGAAGCAGCAGGCTTTTTACGGCTTAAATATTACGGTCTAGATTTCGTTTTACAGCTGAACGATGGATTATGTATTTTCACCTAAATGTAGAAAGGCAGTAGGGTATGTGTAAAACTTCACAATAATATCCATTTTTCAATCATTGCCTTCCTTCATTGAAATTGATAGTGGCTTTAGAGACACTGTATTTAAAATAATGTAATGATCGTCCCGCGCCGTAGCCGAGCGGTTAAGGTAGGAAGCCTTGGCTCAGAGCTACGGGACTTGCGCTGGTTCGAGTCTCCATGGGGGAAGAAATTTTCTCATGGTATTTCGGCCAGTATGGGACCGGTGCCCACCCAGCATCGTGAGGCAATTGGGTAGCTACAATAAGTAGCGGCTCCAGGTTGAGGAACCAGCTATAACGGCTGGGGGACTCGACATGCTAACCACATGTCACCCCTACACTGGCTGTTGAACATCTACCTCTGTGATTGACACATGTGGATGTGAAGGGCCAGCAGCCGGCTGGTAAAAGGGCATCCGCTGAAAAGTGGAAAGACCCTCAACAAATATAAAAAATTTTTTACATTATACAGATTCATATCTTGTAAATTCACTTATCTACTTTCGTGAAGATACCATGCCGTCCTCTCATTCAAGAGCAAGATTTTTAAAATCTTAAAATCAACATTATTATATAAATTTTATTTACATATAGATTTTCAATGTTTACATATCTTTCTGTGCTAAAGATTGGTTTTCCTTCTAACTCATCCATATCCATCCATTCCATGTCCTCCAGTCCTCTTGTTCTCTTTCCAGTTCTTATTTCTTGCATCCATGAGTTTCTTTCTTTCTTCCTCCAAGTGGACATTATTCCAGAGTTTTTCTGGGTAACCTTTCTTCTTGCACCGTACATGCCCATACCAAATTAATTGTTTATATCTCATATAATCTACTATTGATTTTTTTTCAGAAAACTTTTTTTTTCAATTTTGAACATCTTGCTGCTCTCCTCAAGAAATCCATTTCTATCGATATAAGTTTTTGTTCTAAGTTTTTGTTGAATTTCCATGCTTGAGCTCCATATGTGTCGGTACTTCTCAGTATTGAATGAAATATTAAATAAATATACGATACGTAGTTAGTTACTAAGTAGAAAGCTAGCGGCTGGAATTTTATCTGCTGAGTACAAACAACGCCACACGTTCCCTAACAGTGGTATTACTAAGTTGACTCAGTATTTTAGTTCACAGGCGGCATCAAAGGCAACTGTATCCTTCTGGTTTAAAATATAACATTGTTACCGTCAGGTAGAGCCGAGGAGTTGTTTTTAGAGGCTTCTAAGACGCCGCTCCAATCACCAAAAACTGAAAACAGTTATCTGCCAATAATGACTTCGCATTTTTAAATGACGTTTCCATGTATAATTCACGTGGATATAATTATCTTAACAGCGTTGCAACTTTTGTCTTTTGCAGTATTATTATAATATAGTATGTTAGCAGCAATGAATAAAACGTGACAACGCTGCTTGATATGCTAAATAGTTATGCGTGCAAAATATACCTACCTAACCACAAAGCAAAGCACCTGTAAACTAAAATACTGAGTCCACTATATCTTTGCTAGATACACGCCGAGAACTAATCCGGTGGTAGCATTGCTGCCGTAAGGTTTACACATGCCGAACAGATCGAAGGCGAAAAGCCAGACGAAAAAAAATTACCTTGGTCAAAAGAGTGACGAACTGCACTGTAAATATACAACCGTCAATAAACGCGGATATCAGGTACACTGGAGTAAAATTTTCCGGAGGTAAAATAGTCCCCCGTTCGGTTCTCCGGGCGGAGAATACTTCAGGAAATCCATGGCAAAGGGTCATCGCAGATTGAGATGGGCAGGACATGTAGCACAAATTAGGAATGGAAGGAGGGCATGTTAACTTCTTGTAGGATAACCTGAGGGAAATGCCCTATTGGTGGGCCAAGAATGAGGTGGAAGAATAATATTAACCATGATTTGAGTGAATTAAATTATACAGAATATGATTGGAAAACATTAGCGTAAGATAGGGATGTATGGAGAGCTTATGCTAGCGCTGCCATGAACTTACGGGTTCTACAGTGCTAGTGAGTTAATTGATTAGCTAGGGGCACCAGACGGAGAAAACGCCATGTTGGTAGACCAAGAATGAGGTGAAAGAATAACATTAATCACGATTTGAGGGAAGCAGAATATACAGGGGATGAACGAAAAACATTAGTTCATGATACAGATGTATGGATAGCTTATGTCCGCGCTACCATGAACCTACGAGTTCGACAGTCAGTGATTTAGTTAGTTAGCCAGAGGACACGCCGAAGAGTAGTTGGTTAAGGCAGTAGCTATAAGCCGGAAGGCCAAAGGTTCAAGTCCTGTGAGGTCAGGATTTTTAAACTAGACTAAATCTTCTGCCCTGAGGTGGACTTAGTCTCTAACGGAAATGAGTACCAGACAGTTGTTTTGGGGGGTAACGGCGGTCATCACGTGGGGCTGACAACCCGGCTGACATTTAATAGCTTCTTCTTCCTCTACGCATGAAAGTTGGTTGCTTGTTGCGTGTTCATTCACTACAGGTCCGGGGTATGGTGACATCCTTCCATCGTAGTTGTAGTCTTCCTAATGGCCTTTTATGCTCAGGTGTCCAGTCACGTACTTTCTTCGCTAATCTACTGTTCTCCATTATATCTATGTGATCGTTCCAATTTAATCTTCTATCATTTATCCAAAGGTTTATAGGTTCAATTTCACATTCTTCTCTAATAACATTTAATAGCGATTATCTAAAAAGGTGGGAGCCTTTCTTCAATTTCATCTTGGAGCCAGTAGCAAAATCACTTTACCTTTACTATCCATGCTAACTGTATTTATCAAATAGTCCCCGCTACTCTTAGTTTAGAAAATAAGAACAACACTCATTCATGAATAAATATATGTTATCAAAATGCAATAACATTAATTCTTAATAATTATATATAAATTAATTAATGTATAATGCTATTGTGTTATTATTTAATTGTAATATTACTGTGTTTTCTTAAGTAATTGCAATGTTACGGTTTTTTAGTGTATGGTGCTACTGTGTTATTATTTAATTGTAATATTACTGTGTTTTCTTTATGTAATTGTAATGTTATTGCTTTTTTTAGTGTATAATGCTATTGTGTTATTATTTAATTGTAATATTATTGCGTTTTCTTTATGTAATTGTATTGTTATTGCTTTTTTTTTGTTTTGTTGTTTGTTTTTTCTTCACACTAGTAGCAATTATTTCTTTATTGTAACGGACTGTCAAAAGCACGTACGGCTTACTGCCCGTGCGACCCATATTTGTAAATAATATTGTAAATATCTTACTTTTGTCTAATAAAGTCCTACTACTATTACTAGTTTAGAAAATAACTAATAAAAAGAGATTTAGGTGTATTTACAAAATGTTTATCTAAAAAGGAAACGTTATCTTACTACTAGCCTCCGGAGGCTCTTATATGGTAGGAGACAATCTGCAGGGAATGTCTGCCGGCTTGTCAGCCCTGCGTAACAACCGCCTTTACTCCCGAAACACACGTCGATACTAAGCTCAGTTAGAGTCCGAGTCGATTCCAGGACCATAGTGCCGCCAGAAGGTTTAGGAAATTTTATAAATCCTGGCCCAATCGGGACTCGAAACCACAAACTTCTGACTTACACCGTATAGCCATAACAATCTATGCAAGGCGTGCCTTATTATATTTTCGTTATTAATAAAAAAGGTTAGATTAATAAAAGACACTCGAAGGGAATGTATGATTAATAAAATGGATAATGTTAAAAGTATAAATATTCCTTGATATAGTACACTGGTTTATAAAATTTATAGTGGATTCATGTCTTTGAATTGCAATCATGAAGTTTACGTATACAATTAAAAATTAAATAAATTATATTTTACAGAGTAAAAGAACCGACTCACACAATAGATATAAGCAATGATTTCCAGACGCGACTTGACCCTAAGTAATTATTAAAAGCAATTTTATTTTGAGAGACTTGGTCAATTCGAGTGTGTTTGTTAGGGTATCTTTTTGTACGTAGAAGTTTGAGATTTACATTACTCTCTTTGTTTTTATGAAAGTAAGCAGAGCTGATTGAAGGGTTATTCCCCCGAGACTCGGTCCTTAGAGTCTCGTTAGTGTATACAGATTCCACAGAGGTAGGTGAGTATAAGATTTGGGTCGGACAGGATATTGAGACACATCAATACCCGTTACAACACTAGATATCAAAATCGTTTATAAGTAAAAATGAATCAATTCATTAATTAAATATATGACACCCCTAATTTACTGAAATATTAAATACATCTTGTTCTTCTCTGTTAGTTAACACTCGTGACAAAAGCCTCTCTCACCCTATTTGTCCCCTCTCTCTCCCTCCCTCCCTCCCTCCTCCTCACCCCCCTCACACCCCTTCCCATCTCTACCTCAAATCTACCCCATTCTCTCTCCCCTCCCTCGCCCTCTCTATCCCTCCAACCTCCCCTACCATCCCTCCCCCACCCCATCTCTCCCCTACACTTCCTCCCCTCTCTCTCACCCATCCCTCCCCTCTCTCCACCCACCAATCTCCTCTCCCTCCCCCCCCCCTCTCTTCCCATATATCCCTCTCAAATCCCCCTCCCTCTCTCTCCCCCTCCCTCTCTATCCCCCTCACCTTCTCTTATCCCTCTCCCCCCACCCTCTCTATTCCCCTCTCCCCCTCACACCCTCCCCTCTTCCCCTTCCACTCCCCCCTCACTTTTTAACACAATTTTTTTTGTAAAAATATGTAATACTCTAACAAATATGTAGTATTGGGTAAAATAAGTAAAATTTTGTGATATCAAACTTGAGTAGGAGCACGCCGTAGTGTAGTGGTTAAGGCACTGCGCTACAAACCGGAAGGTCGAGGGTTCAAGTCCCGGTGGGGTCAGGATTTTTAATCTGACCCAAACCTTCTGGTGGCACCATGGCCCTGGGGTCGACTCAGCCTCTAACTGAAATGAGTTCCAGATGCTTGTTCTGGGGTAAAGGCAGCCGTCACGCAGGGCTGACATCAAGTGCCGATTGTCTAGAAAAAGTGGGAGCCTTAACATCCTACTACCCCAAGTACCTCCTGAGGCCTGTAGTGGGAACACTTTAAAAAATCAAACTTGAGTATAAGTGTATATTAAGTGCGTAAGAGTATATTTATGTGAATCGTCAACATGTTTGGTTATTACGAAAGAACATATGAAGGAAAAAGTATGTAATTACATACGAATCCGGACTCTACTAATAAATAAAACTTATGGCAATGAAGCATGGACTCAGCGAAAGTAGGATAACGGCTGGTGTGATCAGGTTTATGAGTAGAACTATAAGCTTCGTAAATGGGGTTGGAAAACTAGTGGCACCAGTCTTCAACTCCATTCATGATTATCAGATATCTTAACATAACGTTTAGAACAAGAATCCGTAGACTCATCACTTGATATCAACCACATGGAAAGTGATCATTGACTCGGAAGAAGCACAAAAAGAATTTCCTACCTGATTCCTCCACGTGATGTGTCGTAATTGAGCATGCGCTGTCCTTGCTTCCATATGACGTAGCTGGACGGTTGGGGTACTTGGCTGATGACACATTTCAGCTCTATCGTACTCCCCGTCTTGTAGAACTTGTCAGCAATGGCTATTCCTTTCTCGTCTACGATTTCCACTTTGGGGACTGCAAAAAAAAAGTAAAAGAGAATTCTGTATTGATGATACTGTACTCCTAGAGAAAGAAAGTCCGCGCGAGAGGACAATGGTCTAGTTCTGCAGGTGGATTATTCGAATACCATTAGCTAGTGATGAAGTGATGAATGTTGTACGTTGTACTACTCATAACAAATTAGTAGATCATCCTGATAATTATTTATTAGTATTAAATATTATAATAAATGTATATGTTACCTTCGTTTTTAATTATATATATTGCCAAATAATGTTTTCAAAGTGTATTACACCACCAAGTTAACTTCGCATGGGCCGAGGGGAAGAGTTTTAGCGCCAGTGTCGCCGAACTACTGAATCTATGGAATGGATGTAGGAGAAGACTGTACATCCGATCACGTACTGCATGGTTCAATTTTAAGTGTGGGCGGAGAATCTCTAAACACGTGTCAAATATCTTAACATGGTAGTCAATTGTCATTTAAGCACGGAACGCTCAAGCGGTCGGATCATTTAAAATCACAGTATTTGTCGTCTCTCCAGCCTCACAATAAATCACAAGTGGTAACATGTTATGAGAAGGGACAGCCCATTCCTACACGTAACCCCAATAGTAACAGGGTTATCAAATTAGTAATTTAGCCAATGATAGTCTAGAAGGACGGACGATTAAAATCCATAGTATTTGTCAGTTCTCTACCTGCCAGACAAAGAACATATACAGAGGACAGGAAGTTGTAACATATTACACATCCAAGTTAACTGTTCACGGGTGGAGGGGAAGAGTTTTAGCGCTAGTGTCGCCGATCTACTGAATCTGTGGAAGGGATTAGGAGAAAACTGTACATCCGATCACGTATTGAAATTTTTCAACTTCAAATGTGGGGGGAGAATCCCTAAACACGTGTGAAAGATCTTAACATGGTTGTCAAATTAGTCATTTAAGCACTGAACGCTCAAGCGGTCGGATCATTTAAAATCACAGTATTTGTCGTCTCTCCATTACCAGCCTCACAATAAATCACAAGTGACAACATGCAGTGAGAAGGGCAAGGAAGGGACAGCTCATTCCTAGGCGTAACCCCAAAAGTAACAGGGTTGTCAAGTTAGTCATTCTGCCACTGACCACGCAGAACGACGGATCATTAAAATACATAGTATTTGTCAGCTCTCTACCTGCCAATCAAACAACATAATTCAAAGGACAGGAAGTGGCAACATAGTAAGGAATAGAAAGAGAAAGACAGTTTGTTAGTTAACATATTTTCCGCCTGCGCAGTTTACTTGGAGGAGTAATACAATACAATACAATCTAGACTCGCGTGGCTATCTCGTGCTCATCCGCATTCTTTCTTGGGATTTTCTTTCTCTGGAAGTACAGGTAGTAGTACTGTCTTCTGGGACCCGTCCATACTTCCAAAATGGTAAGTAATTGTTATTGCAACAGAGATATGTCTATACCCGTACATCCCCACGTGGGAAAAGGATGTTTCCTTGCGGGAGTTACTTAACTAACCAAATTTACTTACGCTAATTTCACTACATAAATCAGTGAGTGACAAGTGATTAGTTCATCGCCTCAAAGAGGCATCTAATAGATAAGTATTACTTGAACGGGAAAGGCCCGTTAAATTTTGCTCAAAGGCTATAATTTAGGCTTTAGGTTATTTTAGGAGCGATATTTTTTTTTTTTTTTTTTTTTTTTTCAGATTCCAGACCAAATGCTTGCAGTCCCTTCCAGAGGACTTGTCCACCCTAAAAAAAAGAAAAGAAAATATATCGATCCTGACTGGGATTGAACCTGACTGTAAAGAACAGTTCAAGTATTAAAATATAAAATTATGGAATATTCACCTGAAAGGTCCGTCTCCTCAACTTAATTAATTATGTAACTGTAGCGCTTTCGGGATTTATCCCATCATCGGCAGGATTCAAAACTGGTGTTTCACTGAAGATCTGGTAGAGGGGGTTACATGTATTGGGTTCATAACCCCCTCTACCATATCTTCAGTGAAACACCAGTTTTGAATCCTGACGATAATGGGACAAGTCCCGAAAGCGCTACAGTTAAATAATTAATTAAGTTGAGGAGACGGAACTTTCGGGTGAATATTCCATAATTTTATATTTTAATTTTGAATAATACCTCAACGGAACACATCATGAAGGTTATAAAAGTCAGTTTAAGTATATTATTAAACATATCTCTACTACCTAAGTTATTGATGAAAATAACCGTATAGACATGCAATGAATATTAATATTAGTCTATATGTAATAAGATGTTAATTATACAATTTATACCTGGTAAGTCAGTCGTCCTTAACTAAGTTATTAAACTTCAAGTTATTCTAATATGGAGGCCTTTCGAAAACTGATCCAGTTCCAGTTAAAACGCAGAAGATAAAACATTGTTTTCGAAAGGCCTCCATATTAGAATAACTTGAAGAAGTTTAATAACTTAGTTCAGGACGACTGACTTACCAGGTAAAAAATTATATAATTAACATCTTATTACATAACCTCAACGGTGCTTTAATATGAATTTCAAAAGTGTTGATAGAATATATGTGCCTAAATGTCCGCGTGTTTTTATTTTTAGTAATGCATCACTCGTGAATTTGTAACGATTTAACAAAACACATTAGATATTTCAAAATTAATAATAATGAATTAATCATTAATGAAGTATTTATTTTAGTTAATCTTATTTTTGAACATCATTAATATACAGGATGTTCATAAAGGATGGCGCAAACTTAAATGGTTGAAAGTACACAATAATAGAAGCCGTTTGCGAGATAATTACGAATGTATGGTTACAAGCCGCCACTGACTTCATGGTAAACATCGTCCTAGTTAGTATAAATATATTTGAATTTGGACTTTACTATTAATTTTTCATCTCTTTAGTTCACATTTCACAGTTCACTTCACTTATGGGTTACCTGTTAAAGGAGATGTTAAAGTGTCTTCCTTGCATCTGGATGCAATACTGAGCTCGTCTCTGCAATGAATGTCGAATTCTTTCGAAAACCCCTGGATCATTTCTGAATTTTTGACAAGCATGTAAAACTCTCTGCTCCAGTTCTTCAATCGTGTTAACGGGTGTGCTGTACACTTCGCTTTTGAGGTGACCCCAGACATAAAAATCCAAAGGATTTAGATCACATGATCTTGGAGGCCAAGGTACAGATCCGCCTCGACCTATCCATCTTTGGCCGTATCTGCGCGTTAGATGCCGTCTCACAGCAGCAGCAAAATGTGCCGGAGCTCCATCATGCATGTACCACAAACTCCGACGTTGCTGAAGGGAAACATCCTCAAGCAATCCTGGAAGATGACGCCGCAGAAACCTAAGGTACCTCCGTTCATAAGTTTTCGTGGAAGAATGTGTGACCCAATGAGATAATCACCTAGTACGATGTTACAAACAATGACGTCAGTGGCGGCTTGTAACCATACATTCGTAATTATCTCGCAAACGGCTCGTTTGCGGACCCAAGTTTATTGGGACATTGTTGCTTCTATTATCGTGTACTTTCAACCATTTAAGTTTGCGCCATCCTTTATGAAACACCCTGTATATCCGATTTTTATTATAAAAAATGTCTAAAGTTGTACATTTAGGCACCAAAAATAGTCTAGGCAAAATTGTAAAATAGGTTCTATAAATAATATTTTCAGATTTAAAAAACATAATATTTAATATCAAAATGGATTTAATGCTTATTAAATGATTAAGATAAATCAATGAATTGAAATAAATATATTTATTGACCACAAAGTAAAATAATTGTCATTTTTAGTTATTTTTTTCGTTGAATTCTGAAGATTCTGGAGACCTGACAATGCTGTAATGGAATGAATTAACGAAATAACTAACTCACTCACTGGCACTATCGAAACCGTAGGTTCATGGCCGCGTGGACATAAGATCTCCATACATCCTTATCGTGAGCTAATGTTTTCCAATCATCCCCTGTATAATCCACTTTCTCAAATCATAGTTAATGTTATTCTCTTACCTCATTCTTGGTCTACCAACTGGGCGTTTTCCTCCTGCTTATCCTACTAGAGCTTCCATGCATGCCTTTCATTCCCCATTCGTGCCATATGTCCTGCCCATCGCAGTCTTACGAGACTTAACTGTTCTTATTACATCTGGCTTCTTATAAAGATCATGTAATTCACTATTATTGTAGTCTTCTCCATTCATCTGTCTGTTCATCTCTCTTTGGTCCCAAAATTTTCCTAAGAACTATATTCTCAAATACTCATAATCTCCTTTCCTCCCTTAAAGTAAGAGTCCAGAACGAATTATGTAAACTTAATTTTAAAATAGTAATTTTAAGATAAAATAACACAAAATAGGAACCAAGGGTAAAATAGGCATTTTTAGGCACAATTAAACTTTTACAGTTGGTAAAAATTTTCATTAAAATCGAATATATGTAATTCATATTTATTTATTATTTCATGAGAAAAAATTATATAAACATAAAATCGGGAGTCTAGTCATTACTCGTAGTTAGAAAATATATATATATATATATATATATATATATATATTTTAAGCTTTGGTTCTGTATATACAGTTGCATATTCTAAAATTGTCAATAATTTACTTGGAATTTAATATTTGGTTTCAATTATAATATCAGCCATTTTCTTTTCTTTATTTCTGATTTGTTACATGTCGTATATTGGCCAATTTGATCACATATATGAAAAATTGATTTTGAAAGACATTTTTAATAGTTGTAGATCTAAGATTCTCAATTGACGAATCATCATGATAGCTAAGAACAAACTCAAATTCCTTATTTATTTTATATAGGGACAAAAGGGAATTTCATTAATCCATTCATGCGCGTCTAATCAGATGACGAGGCACTTGGCTACATTTTCTCTCTGTAATATAAATATGTCTATATGAGTACTCGTCCACCGCTGTCGTTTCGAGATAGCGTGCTGCCTTTGTCACGTTAGCGGTTGTACCATACCAGGTTGTAACCATGGAATATTTCTGCAGTCACGGTGTATATTGACAAGCTCATTGTTATTATACTGTTCATATAGAAATTTATATAGCAATATTAGTAATGTTTCTCGGACGAGGCCCTGGCATTGAGTTGATTCCTCATTCGGCGAGGCTCTCCATATCCTTGTGTGATCAAAAAAAGTATGTATGTGATCCATAGTTAAAATCCATCTCCCGACAGGTCATGTCACTGTAAGGCTCAAGTGACGTGGCATGTATAAGTATCTACAAAGCGAGATGTTAAACTGCGTTAATGGAAAAAAATTAAATATTAGTCGAGTCCGGATTCGTATGTAATTACATTTTTTCCCCTTGATATGTTCTTTCGTAATAACCGAAAATTTTGACATAAATAGACCTTATACTCAAGTTTGATATTACATATTTTTACATATTTTACTCATTACTAAATATTTATTATAATATTACATATTTTTACAAGATCACCATAGGGGTAGGGAATGCTAAAATGTTCCCATAGAGTAGGTGATAAAGTTATAAAATGTGTTATAGCTCCAGGTATTTTCACTATTCTTGTAAAGTTTTATTCAAAAGGGGGGTAGAATTTAAATTGGAAATATCTGGTTTGCAATTATCAATAATTGTGGACTAAATATTAGGCTGAAATAGGGGTAGGGAATGCTAAAATGTTCCCATAGAGTAGGTGAAAATGGTCTTCAAATGTAAGTTCAACAAAAAATTTGTGTACATTGCTAGTAAACAAGTAAAATTTCTGTATGATTTGTTCTCAACTCTGGAGTTATATCACTGTATCATTATACTTTGTCTGGTCAATCATACTGACAAAGACTACTCACAATGCAAACCCTTAAGTTTTCTAGGAAAACCTTAGCCTGGTTTATTTTTCATATCTTTCAAAATCGATTTAAATGTTAAAAAGAATTTTGGATCCCCATCGCCATGAGGAGTGAATATGAGGGTGAGCGAGAGGTTGAATAGTTTCTACTATTTCTAACTATACCAGGATAATACAAACAGGATGCTCCGTTACACGCTGATGTTGTTAAAGATAACTCTTTTAAAATTGAATACACTTTAATAATATAAAACAATATTTTCCACTGCTTTGATATTCTGGGGTGGAGTGAGGAATATTATGATAGATCACAGATTTGGTGCACGAACTGAAGTGTGGAATATTCTGATTTCGTTTGACCATTTTCAGTTTTTTAAGTTTTGACTTAATAGGCCAATATTGCTGTGATTGAGTATCAGTGAACTCAGATGAAAATGGTTCCGACTGTTTCATCATTATATGTGCAGAAATATTGTAGGTATATACACATTGTAGTATACTATAGTATAGTATATAATTGTTGAAGTTCCTGAAAAGGGTAAGTACTGTATTTTAAGAGTTGTACGTAATAATTTAAACACATAAAAATAAGTAAATTTATGTGAAAATAATAAATTGTAAGGTTATATATTCTAATATGTCATTTTTGGTAATATTAAGGCCTATATATTTTAATTCAGGTTAAAGACCTATGTCTCATATACATTCATTATACCCTTTTACACGAATATGCTTCTAGATTGTTACTTTATAATTGGTAGTATAAATACTAACCTCAAAATTCTTATAAAATTAGTGAATTTGAAGAGAAAAATATCAATCTGATCATAACAAAATCAAGTTTGGACAAAGAAATAACACAGTATTTTATTAAAACTGATTTTCGATTATTTATAATAAAAATGCAATATTACATATTTTTACGATTTTAATTAATATTTAGGTATATAATTGGAGATTAATATTACATAAAAATCCGGACTCTAAATATTTTTTTCTTTTTTGATCCCACTACAGGCCTCAGGAGGCCCTTGGGGTAGTAGAAGGTTAAGGCTCCCACTTTTTCTTGACAATCGGCACTTGATGTCAGCCGGGTTGTCAGCCCTGCGTGACGGCCGCCTTTACCCCAGAACAAGCGTCTGGTACTCATTTCAGTTAGAGGCTGAGTCGACCCCAGGGCCATAGTGCCGCCAGAAGGTTTGGGTCAGTTTAAAAATCCTGACCCCACCGGGACTCGAACCCTCGACCTTCTGGCTTGTAGCGCAGTGCCTTAACCACTACGCTACGTAATGTAGGAATCAAGCTTCTCTCAAAGAATAAATAAAAAGTAAAAAATCTTATTCTTCTAAAAGTGCAAACCAGCAATAATAATAAAATAATAATTATAGATGTAAAAAAACTACCAAAGTAACTTGTACGGAATACTGATTCTCTAGCCCCCCTCTAAATATTAGTAATGTCTAATAAAATAACGTATAATCCATTATACTTCATTTGTAGTTTTACGCTATTTATAATTCACCACTCACTCACTTTTTCATAAGAAACAAGTCAGTACTATGATAGCAGCGTCTGTATATGTACGTGGAATACGGAAGTTCCTTATGTTAATTTTATAGTTCAGAACTATCAGAAAGCATAAATGTAAACAGCATGTTGCTGATGTATAAATCAAGTGCTTGAGTTTATATTCTCAATAAATCGTTAACTTACCGACGACGTTGAGGAGCACGTAGAAGACGAGGGGTGGATGCGATGACACCTGGCACTCGTAATAACCTTGGTCTCGCTCGTTAGTGAACTGAATCTGCAGACGCCAGTCATTCGGACGCTGATAGTTGAGCGAGTACCGGGAGTCGCTCGAGTACGTCTGCTCTCCGAATGTAATCAATTGCAGCTCTGCGTCCTTACGTCGAACCCATGATACCTACACACCAACACACATAACTTCTTATTCTTACGTTCTGAATGATTAACTCTTTCGTTACGATGATGAGTAATGTGGCAATAGGCCAAAAGTACATACGTTTCATTTTAGTGATTTTTATTTTATTAGATGAATATATCAGAAATACTGCAGTTTTCTTCCTCTATCTTAAGGATAAAGTTCTTAGGTGACAGCTAATTTCTTATGGTAAATATCTAAATAGTATATGGTCACACATAGAAATGCATTATATAATGGAAATGGACAGCTAATGACAAATGAGGGAAATCTTGAGGAAGTGACTGAATTATAATACCTAGTAACAATAATCACAAATAGGAATGAGATCCACAAACAAATTAAACGTAGGCTAAATTCTGGAAATGCATGTTATTATGTATTACAGAGACTCTTGACGTCCCAAATCCTTACAAAAAACGTTAAACTGAAAATATATAAAAACTATTATTCTACCAGTTATATTATATGGATGCGAAATATGGGCTCTTACTTTAAGGAAGGAACGGAGATTACGAGTTTTTGAGAATAAAGTTCTTAGAAAAATGTTTGGACCAAAGAGAGATGAACAGACAGGTGAATGGAGAAGACTACATTATAATGAACTACATGGTCTTTATAGGAAGCCAGATATAATAAGAACAGTTAAGTCTCGTAGACTGCGATGGGCAGGACATATGGCTCGAATGGGGAATGAAAGACGTGCATGGAAGCTTCTTATAGGAAAACCAGAGGGAAAACGCCCAGTTGGTAGACCAAGAATGAGGTAGGAGAATAACATTAACTATGATTTGTGGGGAGGAGATTATACAGGGAATGATTGGAAAACATTAGCTCAGGATAGGGATGTATAGAGAGTTTATGTCCGCGCGGCCATGAACCTACGGGTTCGATAGTGCCAGTGAGTTAGTTAGTTAAATATCTTTTGGTCAGAAGTAATACAAATCTCCAATTATTAATAAATTATTTGAATAATAATAATAATAATAATAATAATAATAATAATAATAATAATCTCTCGAGAAAAGTTGTTTTTAGATTTATGTATGTTTACTCTGTGGCCACAGCACTGAATCATTCTCCCTTACCTACTTTATCCGTTTTCTGTATACAGTAGTGTTACTTATAACTAACTTCATGACGCAACAGACCTAGAAGGCCCTTGGTCTACCAACTAGCTGCTGGCTTCACATCCACAAGTGTTAATCACAGAAGTGGACCTTCATCCACCCAGTGTAGGGGTGACATTTGTTAAGCGAATCCCCAGCGGTTATAGTTGGTTTTCTGAATCTGGAGTCGCTACTTAAAAGCATTTGCTCCACTTTATTCATACGGCCCAAATTGTAGCTACCCAAACTCTTCATGGTACTGGGTGAGCAACGGTCCCATACTGACTAAAATTTTACGATTAAATTTCTTCCTTCTTCGGGACTCGAACCAGCTCAAGTCCCGTAGCTCTTCACCAAGACAACATGCCTTAAACCGCTCGGCTACGATATTTCCAAAATATAAACTCATTTTTTACTTAATTCCCACGGTTGTGAAGTGGGATAAATTGTAGGTCGTAATAAAAAATACATCTCTCATTATAATTATATGACATTAAAATTTACATGTTGATAAAAGATACAATTATTTTAAATATATTTATACTTACGTACCTTAATCCATCCAGTATGTTTATAAATTGTGAAACTATTAGTACACTTTTCTCAGGAAGCACTTGAGGTAGGAACCTGACATTTTCAGGATAGTTTACTAACTATATCCTGGAGCCCTGCAGCAGATTCAGTAAAATAGTCCTACAAAAGTCATATTTCTATGACTTGAAGGAAACGTCAATAAAACTAATTATATGGCAAAACATTTTTTTTTACTAGAAGTAAACATAATTAAAACTAAATATTATATAAACACACATAAAAATATGTTAAATTATGGAAATGGTCAGATAATGACTAATGAGGGAAATTTTGAAGGAATGACTTATTTCAAATACCTAGGAATTATAAACAAAAAATAGGTGCACACTGAAATTAAACTTATGTTATTAAAAATATGCTATTAAGTATTGCAGAGATCTTGTCGTCCCAAGTTCTCTCAAAAAACGTTAAACTGAAAATATATAAAACTGTTATTCTTCCAGTTATGGTTCCGAAATATGGACTCTTACATTAAGGGAGGAAAAATATTATGGGTATTTGAGAATAAACGTCTTAGGAAAATGTTTGAACTAAGATATATAAACAGACAGATAAATGGAGAAGACTACTTAACAGTAGTTGGGCACGCCGTAGCATAATGGTTACAAGCCGGAAGATCGAGAGTTCGAGTCCCGGTGGAGTCAGAATTTTTAAACTGACCCAAACCTTCTGGCGGCACTATGGCCCTGGGGTACACTCAGCCTCTAACGGAAATGAATACCGGATGCTTGTTCTGGGGTAAAGGCGGCCGTCACGCAGGGCTTGACAACCCGGCTGACATCAAGTGTACTGCTTGGCTTTCAATAGCTAGGTGAACTCAATCTTAGAGCATTGTATTTTTTAATGTTTCTAACAAATTTTACGTGAATATTATGATTGTATTATTAGTGTTTAATATAATGCTGATGATTCTTCGAGGTTTATTGATTTATCAGATATGTCTGAATCAGAATCTGATGAACATGAGTAAGGGCGTAACTTCAGTCTTTATAGTAAGTAAAATATTTTACTACTTTATCTATATTTTCACAATTGTATATTACAAAATAATACTTTTTAACAATATATTTTGAAATAATTGGAAATTATAAAACAATCTAAAGATATAATATGATTAAGATATGCAGGATTTGCAATCTAATAATGTTTATAATAAAGGCATTTTTTTTAAATATGAAGATTTATCACTGGTGTTGTTTTTGTTTTCTTGGATCATTCCAATGAACATGACATTGAAGAACCTGGTATTACAGGACGTACAGAAGAAGAAGATACTCCAATATTGCACGTTGGTTGAAAGAGGATTAGTAAATCAGGAAATTGGGTACAAAATAAAACAAAAAGAGGAAGGAATGAAGGCAAATAGTATGCAACAGGAAGGGAAACATATGGAGAGGCGGGTACGAGTATGTATCAATGAATGCAGGTTTAAGTGTAATGAATTTTAAGACTGGTTTTGTCAATTAACCTTGCAATATGTAACTCTTTGGATAAGTACGCATTTCCAATCATAGTAAAAACTTTGCTATGAACCTACTATTCTTGGATAATTTATTTCGAAATATTACTTGGAGGACGGGTACAAGTGACTCTTTATGCAAAAATAGTTATAGTATGGGTTAATGTTTATATTGAAACAGTTCATATTTTGAGGATAAATTGATTCATATATATATATAAGGAACACAAACACAATTTATGAGACTTGTCAGATATTCCTAGAATTTTACATTCACATTGATCTTTAAACTTAATTTTCTCAAAACTAATTTTTGTCACTTGTACCCCTTGTCCTCTGACCGCCTCATATATATTTGCCGATTTCATATGGAATGACCGTCGTTAAATGTTTTATAGATTTATATTTTAGTAATAATAATAATAATAATAATAATAATAATAATAATAATAATAATAATAGTCCACTGCTGTGGTTCGACGTAGCGTGCTGCCTTGTCACGTAGAGGGCCCAGGTTCGATTCCCGGTCGGGACAGGCTCCTGGGTGAGGTTTTTCTCGGAGTTTTTCCTCACCTCTAAGACAAGTGAACGGTCTAACTGCAAAACTCACATTCTTCACTTCTGGGCGAAATGTATTTTATGTTGTATCCCTGCTCTAAATGTTGAACTCCATGTGAATCAAGTCAAATTATATAGATAAATTAATGAAAATTATAGAGTAAGTTCAAATTAAGGTTTGTTTTCATTGGTATGAGATTTTTTGCACTTTACTTAAAATTTTAAAAAGTGGAGACTGTGAGTTTTGCAGTTAGATTCTTCAAATGTCAGGAAGCTTAGGGCCCAATGGTCCCCGAAAATCATCCGGCCATCGCCATCATCAACCTTCACCGGTGTAGAAAGCAACGGGAAACTACCACACCTATAATTCCGCAGTAAAGCTGCAAAGCATAGCATGGAAATGCTATGATTGTAGAGAAACACCTGCCCTCGGGCAGAATTACTATAAAAAAATAAATGCTATCCGTAAAAGAATAATTCCTTTGGCTATTGAGAAACGCACAGCTTCGTGTATACAGTAAACATTTCTTATGTGGCACAAACATTACATGACTTCATCCTTCTTACTCACTGCGAGAATCCCGGACTTTTCTTTCTCGAGCGCTTGTTGCCGATATACGAGACTCTCGTGGTCGCACATTCATTCAGCCGCTCTCGCTTACGAGAGCGAGCGGGATTAAGGCGAAGTTGCACCGCCTTCACTAAGTAGTCTTGTGGAGGAGCCAGTATCTCGGGGTATAACCAGATTCCTTGCACGGGGTCACGTGTGAAGTCTGCAATGGTTGACGAGGCGGCGAAAGACCATGTGATGGTTACATTGGTTCAAGCAACCTTATCTGTAAGGTTTAGTAGACAGAGGAGCTACAGGCGAATTAACGGATCATTGAACTTGTGACAAAAACAAGTTGAGTCTAGAGGAGTGATGCAATGCTCCTGTTTATGCATGGAGTGACGCAGATGAATGTGAGGGAAATGCCAGCACGCCAGAATTCATTATGTTGATGTAACGATATCTAGCCATGAGTAGTAAAAATTGAAATCAAGCACAATAAACAAAATATGAACAAAAATCAAGTGTTTGTTGAAATATATTTGCAGGAACATGGAGAAATGGTGGGCAGGAGGATAATGAATAGTCATACAGTGATTGGTTGTTGACACATTTAAATGTATTGCTATGACAACATAGACCCACATTCTCAAATTTGGAAGTGTCACAATTCAAAATATTTGTTAATTCCACTGTAGGGTATTTAGTTGTGAGATGCCCTCCCATCAGCAGTCTTACTCGCGAATAAGGGTGGTTATGTGCTATGAGAGAAACCAATAAACTCGATCTTTCTAAAGAAGTAGGTGTCGCTCTGGTAGCACAGGTTGCCATATACGCGACACTATATGTATTAATTTACGCCAGGATGGAAATAGGATAATTTAGACGAAAAGATACTAAAAATCGGAGGACCACTTCTAAAGAAGAAAGTAAATATATTTTGAAGCAATTTCACTTGTAAAATGTTCTGCCTTGCATGTTCAATTTGTATTTTTCATGTGATGCTTTAAATAGTGCAAGTGTAGATATGTGTGATATGTGACATAACACTTTACTTGTATTACAATTCTTGATGATACAAACGGGGTGGTGCCAAAGACAAGACAATGTGAGATCTATATTAATCGATGGGTTCCCAAATGTCGAGTAGATGATTGACACGAAGTCATGTTGAATAGTAATAAGAGGTGCAGATGTAGACATTAGAATGTAACATCCTGATCTAATGCATGTGATGTATTAGATAGTTTTTTAACGAGGAATTCCCTGATGCACGGATTTACGGCACTAATTTGATATAGGAGAATTGAGCTCCGGACTCATCGCAGTATAGGAGTACTATCTGGCATTACGGCTACCACGCTACAAAAGCTGGTGGAGGAGGAAGGAGGAACCAAGGAAACCAAAGTTGATACCCCTTTAATAACACCTCTGAATAGAGGGGAATAATATCAACGAATGGGATATCGCTGTGATGTCATTTACAATGACTTGATTGGTTCTGAATTACATGACCTTATGCAGATGAATAATACTACCAACATCTTAAATATAGCTGACGTGACAATATCTGACGTCAAATTGTGAATCCCGATTTACAGAACCAAGAGGATGCAGGTGTTCGTAATGTGAATAATAATAATGATATGTGGCCGGACATACTGGCGCCTAAGTTGCGTGCAAGACAGAATTATGAATACAAAAATATGATTTACACATTTCTACAAATAATAAAAAGTGGATGAAATAAAATAAGCAATAATTTGCGTCAACAGTAGGTATGCATTTTGGGAAGTGGAACGAGAACCATGGCTCACACAGTGAAGCTGATGATTATGAAAATGAAGATGAGTAATAACGATGAGGCATCCCCGATAGCACGCTAGAAGTGTGTGCGATTACCAGCAGTTTCTAGCGTAAATTCACATTGTGAGAGCCCGTTAGAGCTTACATACCTCATAAAACACCATCATCATCATGAACAAATTCGTTTTAGGCCATGTGGCCTGTACGGTAAACCTAGCGAAGATGGTCTTGATCTTTCTACCGATGTTTTGGTCTTCCTTGGTCCCTATGTCCAGTTGGGGTATATTGGAATGCCAATTTTGGAAGTCTATTTCTTGCCATTCTTCTCAGATGATTTTTCCATTCTTGTTGGTATCTTTGTATATCTTCATTTAAACTTGTTACTCCAAGTTTTCCTCTGATAGTAGTGTTCCTTTGGTGATCCAGTCTATTAACTCCTAACAATGATCGTAAGAAGCGCATTTGGCTTACTTGAAGTTTATAAAACGAAGTATTATACATGTGTTTGTTTTCTTTTCTTTTTTTCCATGACATGGCTGTCCTAGAAGGCCTTTGATCTACCATCCAGCTAATGACCTAACATACACATGTATTAACTATCAGATGTAGACGATTATCCAGCCAGTAAAGGGTGGAATGTGGTCAGCATGTCGGGCCCCACCGTTAGAGCTGGTTTTATCAAACTGGATCCCTATTTATCATAGTTCACCTAATTCCCTTCCATACTGGTCAAAATTCCATGAAAAGTTTCATCCCCCCTGGGAGACTCGAAACAGCGCAAGTCCGTAGCTTTGCACAAAGGCATGATGTCTTTAAAGTGCTCGGCTACGATCCGAGACTATAAAATGTGCTAGCATTGTTATAATACCACAACATGGACAATAGGAATAGGCTACAAGAATAACCCGCATACCAGTGCCAGTGGTGTCCAATTATAAGGAACTTGGGGGGGCCAGAAATATGTTTTGTAATCAGGCGGAGGACCGCAGATTGAATATAAAATGAACTCTTCTACCAAAATTGTAAACAGGAAGTATACTTCAGTTACTACTTATGAAAGATTTTTTTTACAAATAGCACATACTACCTATTCAATGTGACTATTCGAAAACACAACTGCACTGAAGAGCGATGCAGGAGGGAGAAGTAATTTAGTTAAGCTTGTTCTTGCTCGCAGAGCATGGTGCCATCTACTTGGGGTTTTTCGGTGGATTAACGTGTTTTTAACAGTGCAGAATCGATAAATGAATAATGAATTACAAATATACCCCTCAGTTGAACCCATGTCCGCATTTCTTGACTGTTACAATTATTAATATATTGCTAAACAGTTTCATATAATATTATGTTATTAAATAAAAAAAGATGCACCATAAAAGAAATGATTGCTCTAAAAATCATTTTGAAAAAAGACCATAATGAAAAAATAGCATTAAATCACACTACAATAAGCGAGAACTATGCGGAGCAATTTTAAATGACTTCGATGGCTCGCGAGCCGCCATTTAGACAGCCTTGCCGGATACACTACACTGCAGTCACTGATTCTCCGACCTTGACGTTTTCACGACAGTGTTGCCGATGTGGATATTCAGTGGGAGGGGCCGCTTTATGTATGCAGTTAGCAGACATACAGCTGACAACATCTCAGCAATTTCAAACCTTACTAGCGCGCTACAGCTGCGTCAAGAGCAGTGATTGGTAGTGGCAGACATCAACTCTCAATACAACCATTTCCTTACTGGTAGTAGAGGGCGAATTCTCCCTTTACCCCTCGTATAACCTAAACTTCAGAGCCCGAGATATGGCGGCTGGCGTATAATACTAGAATTGAAAGTGAAAGAGAGAGAGAGACATAGAGACAGAGAGAGAGAGAGAGAGAGAGAGAGAGAGAGAGAGAGAGAGAGAGAGAGAGAGAGAGAGAGAGAGAGAGAGAGAGAGAGAGAGAGAGAGAGAGAGAGAGAGAGAGAGAGAGAGAGTTTGCAAACATTTCAGAAATTAATGCGTGTGAATTAAAAGCAATTTTTTTTTTTCAATGTGGAAAAAAAGTGTGATGATAAAAGAGCAATATTTTCAACATCTTCTGTCACAAATACATGTAATTATTGTAACTATAAGTTATATGCTTGAATTGAGACTTCACTGTGGCCGATTACTTTCTTCCAGATCGCTGCGTGTGTCGTTCGTTCTCGGCTAACTTATTGGCATTATCGAACCAGGAGATTCATGGCCGAGCGGACATAAGCTCTCCATAATCCCTATATTGTACTAATGTTTTGCAATCACTCGACGTACATTTCACCTCCTCAAATCATAGTTGATATTATTCTCTCACCTTATTCAAGCCCTACATACTGTGCTTTCCGTACGGTTTTTCTATAAAAAGGTTTCCATACTCCTTTTTTCAATCCCCACTCGTGATGTATGTCCTGCTCATCGCGGTCTAAGAGATTAACTGTATTTATTACTTTTGGTTTCTCACAAAGATCATGGAGATCATCTTCTAATATATAAAAATGGATTTTGTTTGTTTATTTGTTTGTTCGTACTTTATGCGCGGCCATACCGTTTATCCAACTGCAATGGGGCATTTTGCAAAATGTTTAGACGATTCCCGGGATGAACATAGGCTATAAGAGAGTTATGGTACTCAACTCCTGCGTCATCAAAAATTGCCCTTTGTAGAAAACATGAAAGAACGAGCTGTTTGGACGCTTAAATGGCTTATGTTGCCTAAACCATAACAAATACACAAAATTAATGTGCACAGAATTGAATATCTCAAAAAATTCTACAAAAAAGTCCCCGACAGCATATGTTTATCTTTTACGGATAACTCACAATAACCATTTTTTGTATTTCATTGATGCCAAGAAGATCGAGATAAGTACATAGATTCCTGTGCAAGTATAGCAGCACATGGCGGGTATTCTTTTACGGATAACTCACAATAACGAATTTTGTCTTTTAGCTCATTCATGCCAAGACGATCGAGATAAGTAGATTCCCGGGCAACACAGGGTAATCAGCACGAGCAGTCTTAAAATAATTACGATATACATTTATAATTATTTTCATTATACTTATTTAACTAATCATAATTTCAGCTCATTTATGCAAAGAAGATCGGGATGAGTAGATAGACAACGCCGGGTAAACAGCACGGGATATCTAAAAATAATTACGATATAAATTTTTCTTTTTACTTATTTAACTAAACATAAAACACATTAATTTTCGTATTTCAGCTCATTTATGTAGAGAAGATCGGGATAAGTAGATTCCCGGGCAACGCCGGATAATCATCACGGGGTATCTAAAAAATATAAATTATAATTATTTTTCCTTTTACTTATTCAACTAAACATAAAAGCACATTAATTTTCATGTATTTAGGCGTAGGAGCTCACGCCGGGTATTAGCTAGGTATTATACATAGTAGTTTCCTCCATTCATCAATCTGTTCGTCTAGCTTTGGTACTTACAAGTCCCTAAGCATTTTATTCTCATATACTCGTAATTTTATCTCTTCTCGTAAAGTAAGAGACCATGCTTCAATTCCATATAATGGGAATAACTGTAAAAATAAAAATTTTATGTATTTTTGAAGACATTCAGAATTATCAAAGCAATTGGTTACAACATATCCAAAGAATGCACCCATCTCGCTTTCCTAAATTAGCATTGTAGTACCAATCTCAAGGCCGTCGACAAAAAGGAAGACCAAAATTAAGATGGATTGACCAACCACATCTTAGATATCCTAGAAATTGGGTCTAGACGCAAATTTAACCTGGCAAACACAAGTGAAACACATATGTAAAAAGACTTTCTCCATCTTACATTATCTTAGACGTTTAAAGAATTTTCTCCCAGTTTCGTTAAAACAAATCCTAGTGCAGAATCTTGTGTTACCACACTTCGATTATTGTGACATTATATATAATGATCTAAACTATGCCTTGTCGCAGAGACTGCAGCGTGTTCATAATGCTTGCATTCGATTCATTTTCAATATCCGCCGTTATGACCATATTTCCGAACACTTTAATAACCTCTCTTGGCTCCGTCTTACTGACAGACGTAAATTGCACTCTCTTTCGCTACTTTTCAAGCTTCTGAATTCCTACATTCCTACTTACCTGGCGTCCAGATTTGAGAAGTTATCCTCCTACCACAATATTGACACTAGGTCACAAGATAGCAGTCTGCTAACAATTCCTCTTCATAGCACTTCCTCCTATTCTACTTCCTTCACAGTAGCCTCCGCCCGCTCCTGGAATCTCCTTCCTCAAGATATCAGGGGTTGCCGCACACTTGGCACCTTTAAGTCACGCTTATACAGTTACCTGTTGTCTAATAATTAATTTTTCTCTATTTATTTAATTTTATACTATGTTATTAATCTTTTCCTCGTTTTTTTTTATATATCTTGTACATATTATATATTTAATTCGTTAAATTTAGAGTAAATCAAAATACATTATAAATATTAATTGTATTGTATTCATAACTAGTAATCGTTTATATACCTATATATATATTGTAATTTAGATTTAAGACTTTTCTTTTGTATTTTTTTTAAACCTGGTTGAGTGGTAGACAAGGCCTTAAGGCCTTAACTCTGCCAGGTAAAATAAAGCTATTATTATTATTATTATTATTATTATTATTATTATTATTAAATAACCTAAATATAAATAAATTCAAGATGATTTTTTTTAGTTTAACTTTTTTTTAATAGGTTGGTATGGAGCATATCACAAAAATAATGGCTATGTATAAAAATATGTATTTTATTTTACTCACTGTTCTATCTCGCAGATCATTAACTTTGCAGTGGAGGTTCACAGTGGTGCCAAACTGTGTTGTTATATTTGTTGAGTTGGTAAAATCTTCAAAGAAAGGCAGTGGGTCTGAAGTTGTTTTGGGTTCCGCTTCAGTAAGACTGTCATACGATTCTGTGAAGGGAGACGAAAATTCATACCAAAATCTTCTTGAGAGCTCATCGAAAGAGTCGCTAATGTGTGAATTCAGAGCTGAAACAAAACGAAAAAAATAAAACTTAGTATTTTGTTGCCATGTCTGACTAGCATCCCAGGGGTCCAGGGTTGGATTCTCAGTTATACATTTTTATATGGGGTCTGGAAAGACTTCCTCGCGAGGGCAACGATTATATGAGAAATAACGAAATCCGGTTCAGAGATTAGGTTCTGCAGCACGTTAACTACCTGATTCCCTATATTTTCTGCTGTTAGACAGTGAAGCAATCTAAATTTAATGTAAAATGAAAAATTAACACAATTTTCACAAGCAACATCATTTAATGCAACTAAATTATTGGTAACTTTGTCGGAGGACTTTGAAAAATGGTTCTATATTGTGATAGTATAGTATCTGTATCATAGTATAAATAAACATATTTTTAACGCAATACATATATTGGTGGTGCCACAGGTCATCGCACGAGAAACTTGGAGAAAATGAGTTGTGGCTATTAGTGGGGGTGAATGTAATGGTACTTTTAGGGTGTATGGACTTATTTGTACCTCTGCATGCTCGTTCGAAAAACATTTCTCTCAGTTATTACCAGCGTTTCGAATTGATTGGTGGCTGTGCAGTTCATTTTGTTAAAATTTATTGCCCAAAATTAAAATATCTAGAGTATGTGTTTTATTGATTTTTTAGTAGGCTACATATAATTTTATTTTAAGTTCTGACTTTAAATATTTTGTTAGTTTTTTAATTATGCATGAATCAATGTTCTTGTAATGCATGCAACATTATATTCCCTAACTTTTCCTTCTTCAACAGTGTCGCTCAACAACCCCCAGCTCACATTCCTTCCACATCTGATGAGCCGTGGCATCAATAAAAGTTAATTGTGCATAAATAAATTTTTATCGAAAAAACTAAGCATGTCGTTTAATATTATTTAAGTTTTCTCTCCTCCTGCTTTTCTCAGTTTTATCATGAATATATATATATATATATATATATATATATGTGTGTGTGTGTGTTTCTCTCCTAGTATGCTCTCCTGTTGATTTACCTGTATCAAATGTCGTTTAGTTTGATTCCCTACAACTCGCCCATTTTTTCTCGTAGACCATTAGTACATTATCTCAAAATGCTTGTATAATACCCCTCTATACGTAGTTAAATTTATGCTGTATGATTCATTTACACTCTGTATATATCAAAATCATATTGTCCAAGGATGAAGAGTCCGTGATAAAAATATTCAAAGCAAAAATTGGAATGAAAATTGCTTATAGTTGATACATGTCTGGGTGAGCCGTTGTTTCCGCATTTGAACTACTTGAACTATCGTACGTAAATTTATGAGCTACTTTTCTCACCCGAGCAGAAGAAAGGATACCGCGTTTGTCCAAGAGTAGAGAAATAGAAAAGTTCCTATATAGTGAGTAATGTTATATTCGTTAAATAGTAATTACAAGATTTATATATATACGTCCACCGCTGTAGTCTCGGGGTAGCGTCTCTGCCTCGTAACGCAGCGGACACAGGTTCCATCCCAGTAGGGTTTTTAGGGGGTTTTCCTCAACTATAAGATAAATGTCAGGAAAAGTTAAAGCCCAAGCGGTCCCCAAAGATTATTGGCAATCATCATCACATTCGCCATGTTTAGTATGAATGTGTGTGTGACTGGCGCGTTTCGTCTTAATGTGGTGCTGTCTCGGAGGAGGGCTCGATAATTGAGCTGATCCCTCATTCCGGGAGGCCCTCCATATCCTTGTGTGGTCAAAAGAGTATTATGTAATCCATATAGGTCGTGCCATTGTAAGGCCCAGCTGGCGTGTGGCACGTAAAAAATGCCTATCAGACGAGAAATAAAACTGCACCAATGGAATATATATATATATATATATATATATATTTACAATTGCTCAATACGAAACTGCTGACTGGACCAGTTAACCTAACCAAATCTGTCATGAGGAGTGTATTTCTTGAATACAAAGCGTTACTTCGGGGAACATGGCATTGTATTAGCTATAGAAGTCAATAATTTTAATGGTATAAATTCGGCTACTTGTTCAGGATTTCAATTTCGTTTAGAGACAAATAATACATTTCTCTACACTCTCATTATATCTCCTGTTTCCAGAATTTCATCCCACCAACACTCTCCATTCTCCCTCTCCCCTCTTCATGAATTTCATTATTAATTCATTCAATTCATATCATTCTTCACCCCAATTCATGAGAGGAAAAAAATTAATGGCACGCGCAGGTGCTGAAGATATGTGATTGCGGGAATCTAGTGGGGTCCACCAGAGTCCTGGACCATGATTCCGAGCCTGAACAATTAAAAGGCAGATGGAGCCAACGGAAGGATTGTAGTCCTTCCTCGCGTCCACGGACCCAACCCAAAATTGACTGTTTAATTCGTGAGACAAGAATCTGGTGTGCTGGACCCAGAACATGACTTACAACTCACAAAACATGTAGAGTAGACTTCGTTCAATTAACCCTAATATAGGCCTACTGGGATAGCGCAATACATTTTTCAGGTCTCGGTGCTTAGGCCAGTCTGCCCCACTTCCCAATCCAAATACAGAACTAAAGAACACTCATGAAGTTGCCTTTTTTTAGTCTAAGATCAAAGAAAACTTCTGGAGAGTAACGTACATTGCCTTGGAGAGCAGTTCACGTGAAGGAAGATGTATCCAATGAATAGCAGCCACGTCATGGCATCACATCGCGGCCACTTCAGTTAGACACATTCCATCGCAAGCAGAGTTTCTGGCGACTCTGAAAAAAGCAAATAAATTTGTTAAACAATATATTTTATACTAGAGCACGTCATCAAATCTTTAGAGGATGAAGAAGATCTACAACTCAATGGTATTAATAAGCTGTTAGTTTATGCCGATGATGTAGTACTATTGGTTGATAGCGAGGAGATACTAAAGGACAACACGCACACATTATTGAGTAACACTAAGGAATTAGGACTGGAAGTAAATATCAATAAAACTAAATATATGGTCACACGTAGAAATGCATTATATTATGGAAATGGACAGCTAATGATAAATTAGGGAAATTTTGAGGAAGTGGCTGAATTCAAATACCTAGGAACAATAATCACAAGTAGGAATGAGATGCACAAAGAAATTAAACATAGGCTCAATTCTGGAAATGCGTGCTATTATGCATTGCAGACTTTTGATGCCCCAACTCCTTTTAGAAAACGTTAAACTGAAAATATATAAAACTATTATTCTACCAGTTATATTATATGGGTGCGAAACATGAACTCTTACTTTAAGGGAAGAAATGAGATTACGAGTTTTTGAGAATGAAGTTCTTAGGAAAATTTTTGGACCAAAGAGAGATGAACAGACAGGTGAATGGAGAAGACTACAAATCATTGAAGTGCATGGTCTTTATAGGAAGCCAGATATAATAAGAACAGTTAAGTCTCGCAGACTGCGATGGGCAGGATATGTTGCGCGTATGGGGAATGAAAGACGTGCATGGAAGCTTCTTGTAGGAAAGCCAGAGGGAAAACGCCCAGTTGGTAGATAAAGAATGAGGTGGGAGAATAATATTAACTATGATTTGAGGGAAGTAGATTATACAGGGAATGATTGGAAAGCATTAGCTCAGGATAGGGATGTATGGAGAGCTTATGTCCGCACGGCCATGAACCTACGAGTTCGAAAGTGCCAGTGAGTAAGTAAGCATATGTTACACTTGGTCTCTTGCTTTAATAGAAAAGAAAATAATACAAGTATTACACAAAGTCAATAAAAACGCATCACCAATTTAAAAAGTTAAAAGAGTTTAAGTAGCGACGCTACCGTTATCAAGACTTAATATTAACTCTATTAAGTCTTCATTCAAAGGAACTAGAAACGAGACACTTTTAAAATTGTATAAAACAATGGCTGTTCCAACACTTCTACACTCTAATTCAACCCATGAAGTTACTATAGACCTTACGGGCTACGCCGCTATCCCCCCCCCCCGTACGTACAGGGGGTAGATGTTGCCAAACTAATAATTACGGTATTTGTTTGTTTAGGGAGAGTACGAGGGGAGAAGTTTGCAGTGCTTCTTCCATATCTATCTACTATACATTTAAAAAACATTGTTTCCCTTTTACGGCATGCAAACTAGTTTTATAGTAAATATGTGAGTCGACACTTTCACACAGGATAGTACAGGTCCGCACAGCTCAGTGACAAGTGGTAACTGTGTTTTCTTTAAGAGGGGGGGGGGGCTTGGACGTCTACAACCTACAACTCTGTACGTGCTGTGTTGCATACTTCAGTTTTATATAATGATTTCTCTCAAGAAAATACTGTTAAAATGGGAAACCAGTTCTCTATTCCAAACACACAGTAACTTCCTGGGTTGAATCTGACTGTATATGGATCGGAACACTAGGCCTTAACCAAAAACCGGGAACGTAGAATAGAAACGTCAGAAACGAGGTTTTTGAGGAGTGTGTGGCTATACCATAACAGATCGAAAACGAAATGAAAATATACGAAGTGAACTAAATATATTCAAACTATTTGATATAATTGCATAGTACAGAGATGAATGAATGGATCACATCAATAGAATGGATAACAATAGAATTCCGAAACAGATTCTTCATTACAAACCACTAGGACGAAGAAATGTTGGAAGACCCAGCAGAAGATGGACAGACCAAATCTACTGATGCTCCAGCATGGGCAATTATTCTGGCTAGAGGGGAGCATGAGATCGGAACAGACCTTAAGGTCTAATCCTTGATGCTGATAATGATGATTAAGTCTTCATTATGGTGGCATCGCTACTGAAAAGCGTTGACTCTTTTAACTTTTTTAATTGATGATTTGCGTTTTTATTGACTTTGTGTAATACAAGTTTATCATAAGTAATGCCACGAGTGATTTCCAAATTATCGATAAATTCACGACTCACGAAGTGAGTCGTGAATTTATCTAGAGAATTTGGAAATCAAGAGTGGCATCTGTTAGGACTATTTAACGAATAAAATTAAGCTCTTTACTAAAAAAATAATTATTTGAATATAGTTACCGGTGTTTTAAAAATATTTATATAGTTAATGTAAACGGCGATGTTTGAAAACAAATTAGAAATGTGAGGTTATGTATATTCACTGCAACTCGATCATATTATTTATTGCCAAATATGATCGCAATATTGTAAGAATCCACTATATCTAGTGGAAAAATAATGAAACACATCAAACTATTAATCAACATTATAGGTTAATTATTTATATTTTGAATAAACAACTCAGTAAAATCACTGAATCTATTCATTATTTGCTATATTCAATGTATTTGTTGGAGAAAAATAATGGTCTAACCTGTTTAGAATATTAAAAAAAGAGGAGCTTTCTTTATCACAAAAGCAGGAGCTGATAAGGAGAAACTCGATAAAGAGCGAGGCGAAACCACGACTGTTCATTGGTGGGTTGTTTAAAACAGGAATTCATTGGAAACGTGAGTGGGCATTGGACTTCCATTTGCGACATGAGTTAAATAGTTGCACAAAGAAAGGACAAAGACCCCTATTTATTGAATAAAATATCATATTACAAGACTGATTAATGAAGGAAACAACAAACAGTGATCCTCATGTTGCTTATGGGAAACCAGATGAACAGTCAAGTCTCGTAGACTGCGATGTGCAGGACATGTGTAAACATTTGACAATTGGCTATAGTGGGAAAAGTTTTATCACTAGAGACCGAATGTTAGGAAAAATGCCTATAATTATTTATTATAGATATTGTGAAAGTGACTTCATATAAGTTCATACCGACGACCCTAGAGTTGTTTTCCATGAAATTCATTTTGCCTATACATGCCCATTTCAGCTAACAATGCCTATAAATGTCTATTTGCCATTTTTATCGAAATTAACTTTGTATTTCAATTAAATTAATTGAAATGGACAAACTTCCCCCTCAATGCACTCCCGTAAGGTGAAATAACATGTACCGGCTATTGTATGTTTCACCTCATACACTCCCATTAAGCGAAAAAGCCCTAAGCTATGTCCCATTGTATTATGCTCCGGCTCTAAGGCCTCGAGAAATTTCTATAGTATAGCTTTGCTTCTGTGACTAAGCAATATCATTTTTGATGTTGGTAACACTGAATTCAGTCTGTAGTCCTCGTTTACAGACAGGTGCTTCAAAGACAAAGTCGTGCGACAAGTGTATGTGACTTGTTTTTTTTTTTTTTTTTTTTTTTTTTACCTTTATAACAATTTTTATGATGCCTAAAGAACGGATAACAGTAAAAGATAAACTGACCAATTTTATGAAAGAATTTGGTGCGGAAATATTCTCAAGTGACGTTTCAATATTGTTTTGCAAAGCGTGTAAAATTTAGTGAATTGCGTGAAGAAGTGACATGTTTCACAGCACGTACACACTCCTCTTGTAAAAAGGCAGAAGAAGAAGTTTCAAAATCATCTCTGATATCTTCGTATGCTATTGTTAGCATATGTTTATATTCTTTACGTAAGGCTGTAAAAATTTATATTGTAGTCCATTTTTTGTAAGAGCCTATTTTGAAATGTTTAGTGTCTATATTAAAGATTTTTAGTGCTTTTCTGCCTCCTTATTTTGAATATTTTAAGTGCCTAACATCCGGACTCTAGTTATCACAGTGGCCAACATGGCGCTAGCAAGCAGCTGTTCTCCGATCGAATATTCACAGGTGGCATAGAATAGCAGCATACGAGATATCATCATCATCCAGGGATTAAGCCTGTTGGCTCGTTCCGGTTTGATGATAGCTAGAATTGTTCACACCATCTTCTGTGTGGGCGTCCAACATTTCTCCTTCCGTGCGGTTTATAATTTAGCAATAATTTTGGTAATCTTTCTTCTGGCATTCTATCAATATGTTCTTTCCAGTCATTCCTATATTTAATTATTCGGTCTGTAAGTTTGAAGATATTTAGTTCCTTTCTTATATCTTCATTTCTTTTCTTATCCAGCAGAGTATATCCTGCTATATTTCTTAAAAATCTCATCTCAGCTGCTTCCAATCTTTGTTCTTGTCTTTTAGTGATCGTCCAACATTCTGATCCATACATCAATACAGGAACAGCCATTACATTATAAAATTTAATTTTGTTTATTTTCTTGTGTTTTAAGGGTTATTTTAATAGTGCCACACATTAGATTAAATTTATTTATTTTGTCATTAATATCTTCATTTTTAACATGTGATAAATTGAAACCTTAGATATTTAAAACTGTTCACTTGGTCTAAAATTTTATTATCAATTACTATTTTTGCTCTTAAGGTATCATGTCCTTTAAATGCTAAAATGTTAGTTTTATTCTTTGAAATTTTTAAATTGTAATTGACACTTAATTTTTCCAAATTAAAAATAGCTCTTTGTAGATCATCTTCTGAACTGGAATTCACTACTTGATCATCGGTAAATAATATTGTATCCAACAGTTTATTACACTGGGGAACAGTGATTTTGGTGCCTTAATGTTTTCACTTATTTATGGGTATATTTGGGTCACTGATTCCAAAGATGATTTCAGTTTCGTCCTATCAGCTCTAGTTTTTGAGATAGAGTTTATTCAAATTATATACCAGTTCAAAAATACTGGTCCACATATACAACTATATTACTCGCATACAATTAAATACAAAAGAACAAATACTTTCTTTTTCATGAAACAACTGTATCTATATAACTACCATAATTTATTTACACATTAGTCTCGTTAGAATCATTAATTTTCCTCCATCAGGTCGCAGAATCCCCGTTTCTGTGATTTCCTCCGATGCAATGATCTTGGACATTCTCGGTGGATGCTCCAACAGTAGTCCGCCATCATATGTATATCCCACCGTCCACGATACCTTTCTTCCATTGTACTTAATTCCTGGTGAAAACGCTCACCCTGTTCCTCACTTACATCTCCAAGATTGTCTGGAAATCGATCCAAATGACTGTGTAGGTAGTGTAATTTGATGCTCATGTTACAACCTAGTGCACAAAAAGCAGTGAGCATATTCTCCACTAGTTCATCACTATTAGGAGACTTATAGTTTCCAAGGAAATTCTTCACTACCATACAGAACGAAGACCATGCGGCTGCTTCAGTATCATTCATTGAGTCTTGAAATTGATGGTCATTAATAAGTTGGCGGATTTGTGGTCCATCCAATATACCTGCTTTTATTTTTTCCTTACTCAGTGCAGGAAATTTTGTACATATGTAGCCAAAACATGTTCCATCTCTATTCAACGCCTTGATGAACTGTTTCATTAAACCAAGTTTAATATGCAGTGGTGGCAAGATGATGTTGTTTCTGTCAACCAAAGGTTCTGCAACGATGTTTTTTTCTCCAACGGTCATGCTTTCTCTAAGAGGCCAATGCCTTCTCACCCAATGTTGATCTTTGGCTCTAGAGTCCCATAAACATATAAAGCATGGGTATTTGGTGTACCCACCTTGTTGTCCTAGAAGAAAATTCACCATCTTGAGATCGACACACATTACCCATTGGTGATCACGGTAAGAGATCTTCTCTAGCACTGTAGCTATTGTATGTTGATTTTCACGCATAGAAACTGAGTGACCAATTGGGATTGACCTGTATATGTTCCCATTATGCAAAAGAACACATTTTAGGCTGCGTTTGGAGCTATCTATAAATAACCGCCATTCACTTGGTGTGTATTTTCTTACACCCAGCTTCATTAACAGTCCTTCAACATTCATACAAAAAACAAATTGATTTTCTACTGTGAAGAATGGCAGGAAGTCTGTTTCTCTTTTGCGATAGACTGTGACCTTTGTTCCCGGTAACAGACATTGTTTCTCTGCCAGCCTGGAAGCTAACAACTCAGATGACTTCTTTGGAAGACTTAGATCCCTTATGAGGTCGTTCAGTTCCGCTTGACTAAAACCGGATGAAACTGATGAAGGTCCTGGGAAATCGCTGTCATTTCCCTCAGAATAGCTTTCAGTTGAATCATCCTCTTCTTCTGGTGACTCTGGAAGACTGGTAAAAATTGGAACAGGTATCTCCTCTGAATGTGGAACAGGGCGTCTTGCGGAGCGTAGATTGGGATATACCCATCTATTCCGGTTTTTGCTATTGATGCCCTTTACATTGACTGAACAAAAATAGCAGTCATCACTATGGTTAATTTGTTCTCGCCAGATCATTGGTTCCCCAAATTTCAAGCATTTCCGTTTCCCATTTGTCCATTGTCGTAGATGCTCTGTGCACGTTTTACATACAATGTGAGGTGCCCAAGGCTTATCTTGATCTCCCAGTTGTACTTTGAAATAGGCCAAATAAGCTCTTCTTACAAAGTCAGTTATAGGTTTTCTTTGTTGAGTGAATGTGTACTCCCCACAGATGAAACAAAACACATCAGGATTATTCACACATTTTCTTCGTGTTGAAGCCATGTCAGTCTAGAAAAAGGATAAACAATTGTCAAATTAGTAAAATTACATATGCAAACGGCAACAACAACATGAATATAACTTGGATTAAATCAATTAGTATTATGCAAACAATCGATTTACAATGGTGGTACATAAGAGCAGTATCATCAATATCTTGCAAACTAGAGCTGCTGCAACAAAATGGATGACATTTTTGGAATCAGCAGTGCCGAAATACCCAGAATCAGGTGAAAAATTTCAGGCACCAAGAAAAAAATATTTTTTTGTTCCCCAGTGTTATTTATTTTAAAATGTTTATTTAAATTAATCTGCCACTTTAACATAACATCGTCTATATATAAATTAAAAAGAGAAAGGTGATAAAGGACACTCTTGTCTGACACCACGATTTATTATTACCATTTCTTTGATGTTTAGATTTAAGACCCATGTCTATTACAATTTTATTATTTACATATAAACTTTGTATAGCCATAATCAAATGTTGTGGAATACCTTTATTTGTCATTATGTCCCATAATTTACTTCTATTTACCATATCAAAAGCTTTTTCATAGTCTATAAATCCTATACATGTTGGGATGTTAAATTATATATGTTTTTCAAATAATTGAGTCATTGTGAATATACAGTCGGAACAGGATCTTCCCTTCCTGAATCCATTTTGAACGATATGAGATAATGTAAGTAAACCAATGTGTAGAGTCACAGGTATAACATCCGTAGATTCGAGAATATTTTAGTTTTTATATTCTTACCGTCATCTAGTTGTCATGAAATTAGGTTAGATCACATTGTTGTCCTACTTCGGTCTCACTGGAGGATCACATCTTTGAGTGCACGTTTAGTATTGACGTAAAAGTTATACAATGAATCAGACATTGTTAAATTTTTAAAATATAAAGGTTGGAATGGGCTGGACACTTAATAAGAATGAGGCTTTAAACAAAGTTTTAAAATCAAAGCCATAAGAAGGAAGAAAAATTGGTGGAGCAAAACTGAGATGGGAAGATTGTGTTTTTAATTATATCAAGATATTGGGAGATAAGAACTGGAAAACAGTAGCTTTGAATCTCGTGTAGACTAGTGTAAATTTCTGAAGAATACCAAGGCCTACAACTAATACATAAAAATGAATGTTTGTTTCTTTCTATGTTTGTTTGTTTGTTTGTACTTTATGCGCTTCCATACCGTTGATCCGATTGTGATGAAACTTTTTTGCAAAATATTCAGGAGATTCCCGGGATGAACATATGCTATAAGATATTTGTGATACTCAACTCTTATAACTTTAAATATTGCCCTTTGTAGTGGAAAATGTGAAAAAAGTAGCTCTTTGGACGCTTAAATGGCTTAGCTGCCTAAACCATAACAAATATACAAAATTAATGTACACAGAATTCAATATCTCAAAAAGCTTCATAAAGTCCGCTACAGTATATCTCTTACGGATAACTCACAATAACCGTTTTAGTCTTTCATTGATGCCAATAAGATCGAGACAAGTACGTAGATTCCTGTGCAAGCATAGCAGGACATGGCGGGTATTCTTTTACGGATAACACACAATAACGAATTTTGTCTTTTAGCACATTTATGCCAAGGAGATCGAGATAAGTAGATTCACGGGCAACACCGGGTAATCAGCACGGGGAATCTTAAAATAATTACGATATATATTTATAATTATTTTTCATTTTACTTCTTCAACTAATCATAAAAATTAGCCTACATTAATTTTTGTGCTTCAGCTCATTTATGCCAAGAAGATCGGGATCAGTAGATTCCCGGACAACGGCGGGTAAACAGCATGGGGTATATAAAAATAATTACGATATCAATTTTTCATTTCACTTATTTAAGTAAACATAAAACACATTAATGTTCGTATTTCAGCTCATTTACCGTATGTCAAGGAGATCGGGATAGGCAGATTCCCGAGCAACACCGGGTAATCAGCACAGGGTATCTAAAAATATAAATTTATATTTATTTTTCCTTCTAATTATTCAACTAACATAAAACCACATTAATTTTAATTTATTTAGGCAGCGCACGCCGGGTATTAGCTAGTAGTTCTATAAATAACAATGATGACGGTGGTTATGATGAGCCACTCTTTGAAGATAAAGAAACAAATTAGATCTATGTCATGTGGGCAAGTTCCTGGCAACATGGATAATTTGGAGAAATTAAAATTCATTACAAATACAATAACATTATATAGTGTATTTACGTACTTAACGAAACTCTTGTTACAACACAACACAACTATCCTCTGCAATCGATATATATATACATGAAATGAAATATTAAAGAATTGGAGGAGAAAATGTTCAAGCATGGGAATTCCTATTTCAAACAACAAAACTTTATACAACTTACATTTTGCAGATGATCAATTGTTAATTGCACAAGATTATGAAGATTTACAATATATGACTAGAAAATTAATAGAAGAATATGAAAAATGGGGATTAAATTTGAACATGAAAAAATCAAAACATTTATCAATTGGTGAACTGAGAACAACATTAACTATGATTTGAGGGAAGTAGATTATACAGGGAATGATTAGAAAGCATTAGCTCAGGATAGGGATGTATGGAGAGCTTATGTCCGTGCGGCCATGAACCTACGGGTTCGATAGTTCCAGTGAGTAAGTAAGTAAGTAAGAACTAGAACAAAATTTAATTTTGGAGACTGGAGAATCAATAAAATCTTGTAGTGAGATCACATATTTATGAATTAAAATAAATAATAATGGGAGTTATGAAGAGGAAATAAGAAATAGAAAGGAAAATTTGCAATTACTTGCCTCAATGGAATATTGTGGGATAAAAATATAAGTAATAAAAATAAAATGAATATATATCATACAATTGTAAAAAGCATCATTACTTATGGAGCAGAACTTTGGCCATTAACAACAAAAAGAAATAAGTACCTTTTGGCAACGGAAATGAATTTTATACGAAGGGCTGCAATAATTTCAAGAAGAGAAAAAATTAGGAACTCAGTTATAAGGGATAAAATGAAGATTGAAGACACTATTTTAGATTATATTAAAACTCAGCAATTAAGATGGTACGGACATGTCCAGCGAATGGAAGAGGACCGACTACCAAAATCTGTTTTGGAATGGAAACCTGAGGGAAGACGAAGCAGAGGAAGACCTAAAACCTCCTGGAGCAGGGAATATGTTTATATATGAAGGAGAAACATCTACAACCAGGAGATTGGACGGGCCGACAAAACTGGCTATTAGGAATCGGACGATGTCAAATACATTAATCAACCGATGATATATATAAGGACTTTATTTGACTAAAAGTAAGATACATACAATGTTATTTACAAATATGGGTCCCACAGGCAGTAAACCGTACGTGCTGTTGACAGTCCGTTACAATAAGTTGATGTTTGGTAATAATATACTTAAAACAGAAAAAAAAACATAATAGTACAATTAGATAACAAAACAATTACATTATACATTAACTTAGTTATGTAGAATTATTAAGAATTAATGGTATTGCAGTTTGTTAACAGACTGCTTTCCGAAGATGAGTTCCGAGCAACGGAACATACACACAAAATAAAATCTCACTATATGATTTTTACCTGTATGCAGAATATGCTAACTGAAATTTAATAAAAAAATATAAGAATAAATTAGTGGTGCGACAGTCCTAGAAGGTTCTTGCAGAGGTCAACGATCATCCAATCAGTATAGGGGTGACATATGATCAACATATCGGGTCCCCTAGCCGTTGTAGTTGATTTTCTCAATCTGGTGCCGCTACTTATTGTAGCTACAAAAATTCCTCAAGATCACGTGTGGGCACCGGTCGCATACTGGCCAAAACTTCATGAGAAAACTTCTTCTCTCATGGGGACTCGAACCAGCGCAAATCCCGTAGCTCTGCACCAAGGCATCATACCTTAAACCGTTCGGCTACGGCGCGGGACTAAAGAATATTAAACCAATATATGATTTCTCTACATATGGTATCTAAAGCCGCTTCTTTCAGTTGGTATAATTTCTCTACGATTATTCATGACAAAACTAAATAAATAAAAAGCAGTTTCAGATAGCAACTAGGAAGTTTTAATTTGTTTAATATTTCGTCGTCTTAAATGTATTGATAAATTGCTAAGAAGCTGAATTGTTTGTAATGCAGAATATAGTACTTGGATTAAATTCCTGGATGAAATTTCTTGGACGAATTATTGGATGATGATGAAGGGCGAATTCTTTTTTGATGAATTTTCCTAAGTGAAATATCTTCGATGAAATTGTTTGAGTTATAATAAGAAATGTTAAGTCTCGTAGACTGCGATGGGCAGGACATGTTGCACGTATGGGAAATGAAAGACTTGCATGGAAGCTTCTTGTAGGAAAGCCAGAGGGAAAACGCCCAGTTGGTAGACCAAGAATGAGGTGGGAGAATAATATTAACTATGATTTGAGGGAAGTAGATTATACAGGGAATGATTGGAATACATTAGCTCAGGATAGGGATGTATGGAGAGATTATGTCCGCGCGGCCATGAACCTACGGGTTCGATACTGCCAGTGAGTAAGTAAGTAACAAATTGTTTGAGAGAATTTTCTCTTCCTTATGTTAATTTTAGATGAAACGTTCTGGACCCCGCATATCACATAATCAGACATATAATTTAAAATATAAAGTAAAGTATTCACTGTTAGTAAATACGCTCTACTACGCTCATGCTTAATTATTCAAATATGTCAATCAAAATGACGTAATATTTGTCGTGAGGCCCGTCATCATACTAACAATAAGTAATGTTCTATCAAATGCAATTAATATATTTAGAATTATTGATGCACTGCAGGCCTGTTAAAACTTACTCAGTAGGTGTGAAAAGACACCCTCTTTCCTACCAGCATCATTGCATTCCCAATGAAACAACACAACTGACAAGTGAGTAGCAGTGTCTTATCTTGTCAGCCTATTCCGACACCTGCTGAGCACTTATTAACGACCATGGTATACTACTATAGAATAATATATTGTCATAGTAATAATAACTTATTTAATAAAGCAATCCTTAATGCATTGTGCCGCATTTGCAGTTGGATACTGTTTATATATAGTTCATCAGTCAGTCATTTTATCGTAACAAAATGTATAGCATTACTGCTGCAGAATTCTGTATACTTATGTCAAATACGTCCACCGCTGTGGTCTCAAGGTAGTGTGCTGCCTTGTCACGTAGCGGGCCCAGGTTCGATTGCCGGTCGGGACAGGCTCCTGGGTGAGCTTTTTCGGGGTTTTTCCTCACCTGTAGAACAAATGTCAGGAAGCTTAGGGCCCATCGGTCCCCGAAAATCATCGGCCATTATCATCATCCTTATCATCATCATCATCCTTCACCTGTGTGGAATACAACGCAACGGGAAGCTACACACCTATAATTTCCTAGTAAAGCTGCAAAGTATAGCATGAATATGCTATGATTGCAGTGAAGGAGCTGTCCTCGGGCAGAATTACTATGAAATGGAATGGAATGAAATGGAATGTCAAATACGTACGTTGCCTGTGACAGACTCCAAGTTCAAATCATTAGAGTTGCAATTCAAATCTGAGCGTGGAAGGATCGATAAATTTAACCCAGAGACTTCCTATTTTAACTATTTGTTCATTGCATGTGCCATAAACTATGACATGGGATCTATTGCTTTACTTCCCTTCTGAAGGAAGCCGTGCTCAAGATTTTACGCCGTTAAAAAATCAATCGATCCCGGTCAGGTTTGAACCCGCGAATACGGGAATAAGAGGCGAGAATGTAATGTACCTAGAGCAACTAAATACAATAGATATCTATATTATAGTTTGTATGTATTACGTACTCGTCCAAGTTAAAAGTCTGCACCGCTAGAGGGAAAGTGCTGGTGTCCCTGTGCAAGGGAGAATCCCTAAACACATGTGAAGGAACATTACTTGATTGTCAAATTAGTCATTTAGAAGACGACTATTGGATATTTCGGATCATTTAAAATTACAGTATCTGCCATCACTCTAGTACAGTAAACTTTGCTCAAAGCGGAATCGCATGGGACCATTTTTCCGCATTAGACAATGTTCCGCATTATAAAAAGCTACATTTTATTAATAATCGTATAATATAGAGTATCGTATATGTATTTTTTACGTACCTTGGATTAATTGTAGCTCCGCTGCCGTTGAAAAGTGAAGTATAATATTTCCCCCCCAAATGCCCCAGGTTTGTCTTTCGACATTCCTGGTTTCTCTCCTGGCATGGCGTACTTGTAACCCACTTCTGAGGTTGGGGCGCCTGGAAGGCGGGGTTACGTTACCCAGATGATATGACGGGTGATGATGATTAGTGGTGGGCCAGGAGAGTCCCTAATCCTAAACTTAACCTAAGATGAATATGAATGATGATGATTGCGATGGCCATATGATTTCGGGGACCGTTTGGGCCTTAAAGTTTTCCTGACATTTGCCTTACAGGTGAGGAAAAACCCCGATAAAAACCTCACCCAGAAAAACTGTCCCGACCGTGTATAATATATATGAACAACTTCGACGATAACGCGCGAAAAAAACAGTCCCCTTTTCGTCAGCGTTAAAAATGTATCTTAGGCGCGTATCCTGAAATTATAGTATGCACTTTCGGTTTCCGGTAGCTACACTTTTATCCATATCCTTTTATTTCCCGCAAATTTCATTCCACACTACATTGTGTCGTCTTTTAAAACTGTCCAGCGAACGTGAAGATGCCTTGAAATTGTTATTCCCTAAGGATTTAGCAACAGCTAGAGCTTGACTTTGGAGTATCGGTCCGGAAATGTGGATTTTTTATCTTCAATCACTATTACTTTTTCGTTTAATAATAATGAAACATATGTTTCAGCCATCTTTATTCCGTAAATTCAGAACGCTACCTGTGAAAGATCGGTCTAAGAATTTAATTAATTTAGGATTTTACAGTGCAATGATTATTTGTAGGACAGGAATAATTTCTTATTGTTTTTTGGCCTAACGGGTATTCAATGAAGTGGAAAGTAATTTTTTCTCTCTCTCTGTCTTTCCGCTTTATAAGATTTTTTCATGAATTCTATAGAAATATCCTACTGTTTCCGCGTTGGACATATTCCGTTTTATGCAAAATAAATACACGTAAAATTACTGTTATTTCACCGGGACCAATACATTTGTTCACATTGAACAGATTTCCGCATTATTCACTTTCCGGATTACACAAGTTTTACTGTACCAGCCTCACAACACAACACTAGGAGACGGAAATTAGCAACATGTAATGAGGAAGGCAAAGCTCATTCCCCAATAGTACCGGTAACATGGTTGCCGACTTGTACTTTGGGTCAACGATTGCTGTAGATATCGAAACATTTAAAAAGCACAGTATTTGCCACTTCTCCCTTCCCAGTCATATAACACAGCACATGGGACAGGAGGTGACAACGTACTAAGAGAAGGAAGGGAATCGATAGCACATTCCTAGCATATTCCCCACGTGCAGATTTAACTCGTGCAAATAATACATGCTACTATAGAAAGCTTACAAATTCAAATATAATTACTTACACGTAACCTAATGTTATTTATGATGGTAGCAAGAGTTGTTAAACAAAGCTCCAAGTTTCAAGTTGGTAAGTAACAACCTCTCAAGTAGAGGATCCAGTAAACTTGTGCTACAGTCGTGATTGTACTTGGCAAAGTTTCTCTTCACACCGACACTTGTTGTGCTGCTGAATGTAACTTTACAACTTTCTTACTTGTCGTGTACCGAGATTCTCTTAAAGTCAGTGGCGTGCTCTCATCATTCAAATAGCCGAATAAACTGGGGGGGGGGTAAGTTTTCTTTGATAAAAGTCACAACTGACAATAATTTAAAATATTTTACCAAAATTTAGCATAGGTCTAATATCAACTTATTATACGACATTCGATAAGTAATGGCAACACTTATTAATTCAGCGATCCTAGTGATGATCATTGTAATCTTGTAGTGTGTTGTTGAGTAGTCTTTGTCGTATAAATTTCTAATAATGTCTCGAAATAGCAATATTTTGTGAATACATTCACTGTTTCTAACATTCAGTAAGTAATGCCGCCGTAAAAATATATTCAGTAGAATTTGTTTAGAAGATGGACACTTGTTGTGCTGCTGAATGTAACTTCACAACTTTCTTACTTGTCGTGTACCGAGATTCTCTTAAAGTCAGTGGCGTGCTCTCATCATTCAAATGTCCGAATAAACTGAAGGGTAAGTTTGCTTTGATAAAAGTCACAACTGATAGCAATTTAAAATATTTTACCAAAATGTAGCCTAGGTCTAATATCAACTTATACTACGACATTCGATAAGTAATGGCAACACTGATGCCATTCAGCGATCCTAGTGATGACCATTGTAATCTTGTAGTATGTTGTTGAGCAGTCTTTGTTGTATAAATCTCTAAACCATCCATCCATAGTAATTCTGCCCGAAGGCAGGTCCTTCACTGCAATCATAGCATTTTCATACTGTGCTTGCATCTTTACTAGGGAATTGTAGGTGTGGTAGCTTCCCATTGCTTTCCACACCGGTGAAGGATGATGATGATAATGATACGGATGATGACGATGATGGCCAATATGATTTCGGGGAACGTTTGGGCCTTAAAGTTTTCCTGACATTTGTAAATCTCTAATAATGTCTCGAAATAGCAACATTTTGTGAACACATTCACTGTTTCTAACATTCAGTAAGTAATGCCGCCCTAAAAATATATTCAGAAGATTTTGTTTAGAAGGTGGAATTGGGAAGACTCAAACATCTCCAAATTCATCGGACATTAACTCCTGTGATTATAGCTTATAAAACTTATAAAACAAGTCAACAAGCTGTTAGCAGTAGAAATGGAATTTTGGAGGCGATCGACAAGAATTTCAAGAAGGAATAAAGTCAGAAACAGCACAATAAGGGAAATTATGCAAGTTGAAGAAACATATTAGGAAAAATAGAATAAAAACGTTTGAAATGGTATGGACACCTCATAAGAATGGAAGAAGAGAGAATACCAAAGAAGATCCTTAATTGGAAAGCTAATGGAAGAAGTGGAAGAGGCAGGCCTAGAGAACGATGGATGGAGTGAAAAGAAATACGGAAGCTAGAGATTTGAGGGAAGAAGATGCTTTAGACAGGAACCTCTGGCGATAAACCACTTTGGATTGAAGGAGAAACACTGTATTTGGAATATTCTTAAATAAGAAGAAGATTATAACTTACTCTCAAAGATCAGAGAACCTCTACGAGGCATTCGATTTCAATCAAGACTTGATATCCAGAAATCCCTAGATCGATCAGATGAGATAGGTATCCAGAAATAGTGCTGCAGATGGAGTTCGCCATATTCCAAAGGATTTGGTAATGTATAGTTGACTTGGAAAGAGACTATAAATGAAGTTTGGAATGTCAAATGTTATAGCAGTTTTGTAGCTATTACTTATCGAATTCCCCAGTATTTTTAAAGATACCAATAACTGGCGTTTTATATAAGATAATTCAATTTTGACACTTTGATTGATTATCTCACCAAGATCAGCGAAATTTAAATTCCAATGAATCAAATTTGATAATCACTTCCTCAAAGAATTGTTCCTTACTGGAAAGTGTTTCTAACAGACGCGCTTCAATTGAAATAAATGCAAGAGTGTCTCTTTTCTACTCGAATTCTGACAGTAGCTTTTGAAGTACTCTCACAAATTGAGTATAGGAATGGCGCATATTACATTTCTGAAAACTTTTATTTAGCATTAAATTAGCGCTCAATAGTTTGCAATTTCTCTTGTAGTTTCTTACTAATTATTATTATTTTTTAATATGCGAAATTTAAAAACCCCATTTCACCTAAGGTGCATTAAGGTTATAGTTTGTTAGAAAGTTATGAGTTGTTGTATAATGTTATCTAAAATTAAAGTTATTTATAAACTTTATGTCCACCGCTGTGGTCTCGAGGTAGCGTGCTGCCTTGTCACGCAGCGGGCCAGGGTTCGATCCCCGGTCGGGGCAGTTTTTCTGGGTGTAGTTTTTTATCGAGGTTTTCCTCACCTGTAAGACAAATGTCAGGAAAACTTAAAGGCCCAAACGGTCCCCGAAATCATATGGCCATCATCATCATCCTTATCATCCTTCACCGGTGTGGAAAGCAACGGGAAGCTACCACACCTACAATTCCCTACTAACGCTGCAAGCATAGCATGAAAATCCTATGATTGCAATGAAGGACCTGCCTTCGGGCAGAATTACTATGGATAGATGGATAAACTTTATTTATAAAGTCAGCCATAAGCACTTCTGTAATGGGTGGTTCACTTAAACAGACATAATAATATAATAATAATAATAATAATAATAATAATAATAATAATAATAATAATATAATAATAATAATAATAATAGTTTTATTTTACCTGGCAGAGTTAAGGCCTTAAGGCCTTGTCTGCCAGTCAACCAGATTTAAAAAAATACAACAAATAGTCTTACATCTAGAGAATTCGTTCCAGAATAAAGGACAATCAACGATAATATGTTCAGCGCTTTGGTTGCTAATGCCACAATTGCAACTTGCATGTTCTCTTATGTTAAATCTCTGGAGGTATTGACCAAATTTACCGTGAGAAATTATGTTAATATAATATTTGGAACACCATGTATGCATTTTATTCTGTAATAGATACTTGGAAGGAACTCGCGCAATGACCCCAATGCTATAGAAAAACAGTACCTGCAAAAAGATGGTTAAGCCTATGACATGATGGGTGATAACAGTACCAACGGGCATGGAATTATTTGATTCGCCCTATATTTAAAAAGCTTAAATATTTAAGTTGCAGTATAGTTTTTAACAATAGACTTACTTTTATAAAAAAGGAAAACAGAGCTCAGAATAAATAATCCATGTTAGTTGAACCTGTCCATTAATACTGTCCTCTGTTTTGTAGCCGAAGGTACTTTGAAGACTGATTTGCTGGTGAAGATAGGCATGGATGATCTGGACAGCAGAGTGGTTCTTATAAATCCGTCTCGAGATTCAGCTCCACGAACTTTTCCTGAGGCTTCCGTGACGAGTTTTACACAGCGTTCAACAGCCTGCGTGTGAACCTGGGAATTGCTTGAAATTAATGTTCCAGTCAGGGATTGAGTCACTGTCGATGTGCGATTTGATCTCGTCGTCACTGATTTCTGCCAACAATGGGAAGAAGATAATTTACAGTCCAACCAGTTGATAATTTCTGAGTATTCTTGCGCATTGAAGTTGATTTTTGGTGGCGTGAATGTTCTTACTGTTTTCCTTCTTGCATCTATCTGCCTTGCCCTCAGAATTCTTCGAAGTCCGAGCTCTCTTATGTATTTCTTGTCATCTTCAGTCATGGCTAACAGTAAGTGTTCTGGGTGGGCGAAAAAACCATTCCGTTCGATCACAGGAAAACACAATAACGGTCGTTTACAATTGCAATAGATTTTAACTGAACTCTCATCTGCCAAATAGGTTTGGAAGATTTTCTATTTGAACTGTATAATCTTGGTCGCTATCACTATCCGTACTACGAACACAACGTCCTTCATCTTCACTCTCGACTACATTTAAAACAGAATGTAAGCATGAGGGTTTTGAAACATCTTCTACATATAAATGAGTCACGTAACTTCCTTTCCAATGCTTTATTAAGCTTGTTCGTTTTACTTTAGTCTTCCGCTCCATTTTTCCTATTCTGTTTTTGACAGTTCTTTTTTCTACCTCATTATCAGTTCGTGTGAAAAAATACTACGACTTTAACATTTTAATGCTAATTATTTATCTAAAAGAAAAAATGCGTAAAAATGTAACTTTTTCATTATTTCGGCAAATTTTGGGACTTATGCGCGACCGGAAGATATCAACTAATCTAAGCCAAATTAAAAAAACATTATTTTTAGACTCTGTTTGAAGACGTTACAAACTATTACATTACGAAAACATCGAATTCAAAAATTAAAGAAATAATGACAAAAATGAAGTTTTTTTTCATATTTTGTCAACCTTTAGAGCCTTTGTGCGACCGGAAGATGTCAACCGATTTTGACATTTTTTTTTGTCTACAAAATTCGCAACTTTTCCGCGCAATTACAACTTCGAAATAAAAAAAATGTTTTTTACTGCCCACCCTAATGGACATTTGTTGCATACGCTACATTCTTTATGTATATGTATTCGAGCTTTATTACTACCCAGGGCTTTGAGTTTTATGGTAGTAGCTTTATCTATAATTGTAATATTCACGGGACCTATTCACCTGTGCAAAGGCATAAAAGCAACGAGTTTATGTAAGTCTATGTGTACAGTACTTACACAATAATACACATCTACACTCATACATAGAAATACCACGTGTGTATATATAAAAAATAAAAATATATATAAATATCACATTTTGTAAATATTTACAATAAGTGATATTCATTATAATGAAAACAAACTAGCTACAGAATAGATTAAAAAGAACCACACACACACATACCACTCCCATTCCCCGCAGACAGCAAATGCACTAACAGGCTATTCGACTAAACTAATAATAATTACAATGCAAATGAAGATCGGAAACGAATACCATATTGAAGTTGTTATTACTGATAATACACATTTCCTCATTGATCTCCAATTATCCCTATCTAACCTTCAACCCCTGAATAGTAGGCTAAGATTCGAGCAAGATGAAACTCTGAAGCTTGCTTCGGTTCTAGCTGAGAAATGTTTTACAATAGAAAACAAACAGAGGTGCGCGCGCAAATCCCCTTCACTATTCAACACATGCAGGAGTAAAATTGTTTCGGATCGGTTAACAATGCTCATACCAATAATATAATGCATTCAAACGTATAATTATGTGTTTCGAAGAAATATATCGGTTTTATAGAGATGAAACTGATTAAGCATGTGATCGATATATCGTTATCGAATCGGTGTTTTAGTTGCTTCCCCTGAATGCACGCCACTGCATAAAGTACAAGTTTTGTAATATACTAGATCCTAATTGAATTGACGACTCAAGATAAAGTCATTCCGTTGCTTCTCCTGCACAAACTAGAATGAGCCTAGCACAGTGCACAAATTGGAACAACAGATAAAGGCAGAGTCAAAGTAACCAGTGATGGAAACAAATTACGTTATAACGTTGCAAGTAGAAAGGCGTACCGGGATCAGTTAAAAATCAAGTTATTTACGCATGCGCTGTATCGTCTTTGAAGCGCACTACGAGAACACTTTGAATGTGAATAAAACAGCGATTAGACATTAGAGTCTGGTAACTATGTTTTATTGGCTAACGCCATCAGGTTATATTTTATGAACATTTCTGACTTTCTCCCGTACTATTGGCGGAATTGTAATCCATTACTTAACTTGGGGCACCTGGAAGGCGGAGTTACGTTACCTGGATGATATGATGGGCGATAAATGATGATAAGGTGCCAGGAGAGTTCTTAACCTAAAGTAGTCAAAAATTATTTTCATCATTCCTCAGATCTCGGCATAGGGATGTGGCGACCCCATCGCCCAGTGGTTTTCCACTGCAAGCAGCAACCCGAGTATAGACAGGAAAACCATAAGTATTGAGTTAGGAAGGAAATAACCGAACTCCGCCTCAAGAACTGAGGAAGGTAGGTCCGGTTGCCTTCTTGACAACCCCATCACCAGAATCGGAAGCTGTGGACTAATAACCGCATTTTCTTAAAACCCACCATTAAAGTATCCAAAATGAAACCAAACTGGCAGAACACTAAGATGACGACATTCGGCATGAAACATGACACTCGAATTGGACATTGAAATGTACGAACAATTATAGAAGCAGGCTGGTTGGCACAGATTGATCAACAAGGAAAATATTGGAATGAAGTCAGGAATTGGCACAAAACAGACTCCGGTGGCGTGCTTTCACCAAGCCACTATGCTACCAAGAGGAGCGACAGTAAATACTACTACTATTCCTCAGATCTTCAAAAACGTACAAATAATCTTCAACGTCAAAATAAACAATTTAAAAATTGTATGTAACCAATTGAAATGCTGGTTGTAAAGCTGAAGCAAGGAAACATGTATTATTTACTTATGTATAAGCTAATTAGCATTAATATTCATTGAAAGTTCAGAGTATTATTTTTTATATTTGCCTAATTTTCGTTTGATATTACTACGTTGTTGTGATTTCTCCGTCTTTACCTTCGTTTAACGTCTCCCTTGTAGGTACATTTACGTGCCCCACCCATCCGGGCATTATAGGAACCAGACCTGTCGGGAGAGGATTTGAAACACTTACTTTTCTGACTACACAAGAACATGGAGGGTATCTCCGGATGTGTGACCTGCTAAATGTCAGGGCTACCTCCGAGACAACACGAACATTTAAGACAAGATACACCAATAACTCGTACATTCAAACTAAACAAATATGATATGAATGACATGATAACCAGATGATTTTCGGACTATTTGGGCCTTAAAGTTTCTTGGTATTTGTCTTACAGGTGAAAAAAGTCACGAAAAAAACTCATCCAGGAAACCTCTCCTGACTGGGTATGGAATGTGGGCCGGCTGCGTCTGAGACAATGTTACTCTGAAGACCACAGCGGTTTAATTTTATAAATAGATTTTACTTCGTATATTAGCTTAATATTATATTTTAACGTTTTAAGTACCGTAAATTAAAACATCTCGAGAATGTAAACAGAAAGGGGTGATACATGCATCGGCAACGCTGTTTGTTTTAACCTAGTTCTGAAATGCATAGTATCTAGTTTAGTTCCGTTTTGCGTTTGATGGAAAAACGAAACAAATGTCACCTGACGAACATAGAATGTAATTCGTTGCTAAAAACTTCATAGTTCAAATATTCAAAAGCTCTACTTAATCATTCTGAATATTTAAATGTTTTACTGATCTGTCGTTCTGTTAAATAAAGAACAATATGTAAAATCCATTAAGTGAGTGTTCCAATTATGGCATCGATACTGGCATTTATCTCTTTTTGCTTTACTTCATTAACAGCTCTCATATTGAATAAGACTCAAGCAGTTAGAACAAAAGAAGCAGAGAACGAACATTACACTTCTTTTCCCGAGTAAACATTGATGGCAGACCCAATGTAACCGAGAGTAATAATCGAAAGTGACCATTCCGTGGAGGGAAATAAAAGTCCAAATACCTATATGCATTTATCAAACCGTAATCGTAAGATGATACCTGCAGTTTATATGCACCTCATTCACTCCCCAAACGTGGCACATGTCCTGTCCATAGCAGTCTGCGAGACTTAACCACTCTTACTGTATCTGGTTTCCATAAAGATCATTTAGCTCACTGTAATGTAATATTTTCCATTTATCTGTCTGTTCATCTCCCCTTGATTCAAAGATTTTCCTAAGAATGTTATTCTCAAATATTTTCTGCTCCCTCAAAGAAATGGTCCATGTTTTGAACCGTAATGTAAGTGAGAAAATAAGAATTTTAAATATTTTTAGTTTTACGTTTTGTGAAAGAAGTGGGATGACAATATTCCCTGTAATGCATAATAGCACGCATTTCCAGAATTTAGCTTATGTTTAACTTCTTTGTGCATCTCATTCTTATTTGTAATTATTGTTCCTAGGTATTTGAATTCAGACTGCCGTAACTAGCTCGCTGTTACTATCGAACCCATAGGTTCATGGCCGCAAAAACGAAAGCTCTCTAGACATCCCCATCCTGAGCTAATGTTTTCCAATCATCCCCTGTATAATTTACTTCCCTCAAATCATAGTTAATGTTATTCTCCAAACTCAATCTTGGTCTACCAACTGGGCGTTTTCCCTCTGGCTTTCCTACAAGAAGCTTCCATACACCTCTTTCATTTCCCATTTGTGCCACATGTCCTGCAATCTACGAGACTTAACTGTTCTTATTATATCTGGTTTCCTAGAAAGATCATATACGTAGTTCACTATTATGTATTCTTCTCCATTCGCCTGTCTGTTCACCTTTCTTTGGTCTAAAACGTTTCCTAAGAACTTTATTCTCATATACTCATAATCGTTTTCCCATCTATAAAGTAAGAGTCCATGCTTCGCGTAAATATATAACTGGAAGAATAACAGTTTTATGTATTTTCTTTCAGTTTAACGTTTTTTGAAGGAATTTGGGACGCCAAGAGTCCCTATAATTCATAATAGCATGCATTTATAGTATCGAGTCTATGTTTAATTTCTTTGTAGATCTCACTCCTATTTATAATTATTGTTGCTAAGTATTTGATTTCAGCCACTTCTTAAAAAATTCTCATTAACTGTTCATTTCCTTTATATAGCAAACTCAGGAAATTTCGTGATACTAAGCTTTTAGACTATTATATCTTAATATCATGAAAATGCCTGGTTAGGGTCTAAAGAATATTAAAGTTAAGTATATATGAATGAAATATATATGCTGAGTTTGGATATATGAAATATAGCAGAATGTATGGATATATGAATGAAATATATATGCTGAGTTTGTCGAATATACAGTATGTCAATTTTTTATTCATACACTTAAATTTTATAATTGAAATAGCACAATTTTAATTCTCAGAATATTGCAATTATAATTTGCCATTAATTAAACATTTTCAGGTACACTTATTTACATAATATATACAAATCAACAAATTCTATAAACATTTAACGTATAATATATTAAAAAACTTTAAAAGTTGTAAATTTTATAGCCACTTTTCTATTCATACAATCAGAATGGGGTAAAAAATAAAAAAAAATGAACTGTCCTTAATACTTTGTAGGGTAACACTTTGTAGCTTTAATAACAGCTTGACATCTACGCTGCATGGATCTAACAAACCTATCACATATCTGAGGACTGATTTTGCACCATTCTTCAAGTAACCACCTTCTTCAATTCTTCTTTGGAAGAAGGATTTCTGCTGTGGACCCTAGGTTTCAAAAACGCCCATAAATGTTATATAAGGTTAAGTCAGCAGATTGAGGAGGGGGTTTCAATTTCTTTGGCACGTTCCATATCAACCAAGTCTTATTTAAGTCCGCCGTATGTTTGGGGTCGTTATCTTGTTGGAACATTGTACTCGTATGTAGGGAGCATATCCAATTTTGCTGATACTTTGTTTACACATTCTTACGAAGAGGAAGGGCGTTTATACACAAATTGGTCAATAACATTGTCAATGGAAAACGTATTATGACAACACACTTTGCCGACATACACCCCCACAATATTATAGACCCACCCCCATGTTTTACTGTAGGTGTTGTATTGGTAACATCAGTTATCCGAAATTGGCTTTTCTCCAGAATCTCATGAACGCCATCTGTACCGAACAGGCTAATTTTAGTATCATCAGACCAGAGAACAGGATTCCAAAATGCCTGCCCCTTATTTACAAGGTCTTTTGAAAAACTGTAGTCTTACAACACGGTTCTTCTTACTTACATACGGCATTTTTCTAGTCATTCTTCCATGATAGCCATTTCTGCTTAACACCTTCCGAACTGTCTCAGTACATACCTTTTTACCAATAGAAACTTCTAGGGCAGACCGCAAATTTGGAGCACTAATTCTGGGGTTGAATTTCACTTGTCTCACAATGGTTCTCTCCTCCTTTTCACTTAACTTCTTTTGTGTAGGTTTTCTCGGAACATTATCTAGTGAACCTTTATACTTGAATTTATTTAGTATATACTGTACTGTTGCATGATATTGCCTATCAGTCGCCCTATTTTTCTCAAAGAATATCCCTTAAGTGCAAGATTTACAATTGTATCCATGAGATCAGAACTGAGTTCTTTACATTTACCCATTTTGGAGGCGACAGACTGCCAGTGTACAGTAGGCAGATGTAAACAAATGCACAACATAGAGTATTCATGTTGCATTAATGTTTAAGCAAGTTAGACAAGTAAATACACTGCAGTGTTTTCTTTAGTGTATGAATAACAAATTGGCTTGTATTTGGGTGTAATAAAGATTATTTATTTTTTATAAATTATGTTTATTTTATAATTACGTTTTGAACTACATATTTAGATATAACTTAATGTTTCCATCAAACCACAATAAATATTTTTTCTTTACTTTTAAAAACTTTCTGAAAATTAGATTTTTATTAATAAAAATGTCTGTGTATGAATACCAAATTGACTTACTGTATATTTTATTTTATTATCAATATGACATTACCTAAATACCTATTTTTCTGGAGGTTTGAAGAACTCGGGTAATTTCATGATAGTATTAGAGTAAATTCGTGACAAACTTCTAGTCACTCTTCATGTTACATCCAATACATTTGAAATCCCACTTATAAACGTCAACCCTTGACACTTTTCATGGAACCATAGATCACATTTTCGACATTACATTCCTTCACCTTTAGTGTCGAAGAATATTTATTCAAAAATGTTCTTAAAACACAGACAAGTATTAAATCAAACAAATGCTAACATGAATAAAAACACTCACTCTACAAGTTAACATAAAATACACCCAAAGAACGCTGTTATCACAAATATGAAAACACGGCAAGAAAGCAGACTTTCTGCCATCTACATTATAGAAACAAATATTTGTTTTCATACCAGTACAACTTCGTTACAAACGAAACAAAAAATACAACGAATTTATCCGTGTCACGAAATTAGCCGAGTTTACCCTATAATATATTTCTATGCGTAATATGTTTAATTTTATTGACGCTTCCTTTCAGTCCTAATTCCCTAGTGTTACTCAATAGTGTGTGCGTGTTAACCCCTAGTATCTTCTCGTTATGGCCTAATGAAACTACATCATCATAAGTAATGCCACGAGTGATTTCCAAATTATCGATAAATTCACAACTCACGAAGTGAGGAGTGAATTTGTTTAGATAATTTGGAAATCAAGAGTGGCATTTGTTAGGACTATTTAACGAATACAATTAAGTTGTTTACTCACAAATCATTGTTTAACTATAGTTATTTTAAAATATTTATATATTTAATGTAAACGGCGATGTTTGAAAACAAATCAGAAATGTGAGGTTATGTTCATTCACTGCTGCTTGATCATATTATTTATTGCCAAATAAGATCGCAATATTTTAAGAGTGCACCCAAGTGGAGAAATAATTAAACACATCAAAATATATATCATAATCAACATTACGGGTTATTCATTTATTTTTTTAGTAAACAACTCAGTAAAATCAAGAAATCTTTGCATTATTTGCTATATTCAATGTATTTGTTGGAGAAAAATAATGCTTTGACCTGTTCAGAACATTAAAAAGGAGGAGCTTTCTTTATCACACAAGTAGGAGCTGATAAAGAGAAATCGATAAAGTTCGAGGTGAAACACGATTGTCATTGGTTGTAAAACAACATTCATTGAAACGTGATTGGTCATTGACTAGCATTTGTGGCATGAGTTAAATAGTCAGCATAAACTAACAGCTTATTAATACCATTGAGTTAAAGGACTTCTTCGTCTACTAAAGATTTGATGGCATGCTCTAGTAATTTGAATTCAGACACTTGTTCAAAATTTTCCTTACCTCTATTTTCATTAACCACCAATTTCCGTTATAAATCTATAATGAATTCCTATGTGCGACCATATATTTAGTGTTTTCTTTATGTAATTGTAATGTTAATGTTTTTAGTGTATAATGCTATTGTGTTATTATTTAATTGTAATATTATTATTGTGTTTTCTTTATGTAATTGTAATGTTATTGCTATTTTTGTTGTTTATTTTTCTTTACACTAGTACCAATTATTACTGTATTGTAACGGACTGTCAACAGCACGTACGGCTTACTGCCCGTGCGACCCATATTTGTAAATAATATTGTAAATATCTTACTTTTTGTCTAATAAAGTCCTACTACTACTAGTTTTATTGGAATGAAAAATTTCAATATTCTGATTTCCATTGTATATATTTTCTACAATTTTCTATAAAATTTTGCACCACTGACAGATATTCTCGCGAATTTTATAATATAATTAATATATATTTATGAATTTGATGAAATAAATTAACTTGATTTTAAATTAATAATTGCATACTGTTCACCTCTGTAATCTAGTGTTAACGTAGACGCCGTAGACCAATATCTGATATTCGGTAGGGACAAGTTTCCTGAGCGAGGTTATTTTTGGGGCTTTTCCTCACCTGTAAGAATAATGTCAAACTTTAAGATCCAAATAGTTCCCAAACCTCATCTGGCCATCACAGTCATACATATCATAATTGTCTTGTTTAGTATAAATGGCGTGCCTTGACTTAAATGTCCGTGTTGTCTCGGAGGTGGCCCTGCCATTGGGCTGATTATTCATCGAGGAAGGCCCTACATGTCATTTGTGTTCAAAAGTATGTGTGTGATCAAGAAGTTGAAATTACACTGAGCAACAAAAAATAAACTTTTTTTTTTGTCTCAGAAAGAAATATATGTGATTCTGACAGTATTTTTTCTCCTGAATTCAAACATGATATCGGGTTTTCTCCATCACGTAATGTTTCCGAGAGACAGGAATTTATAATTTCAAACACTTCAGCATTTTCTACATTCGTAACTACACAATATTCGAACATTCGGACTCACCTACAAAGTAAGAAATGACGATTTTCTGCTATATTTCGCCTGTGGAGCATCCCTCTTGATCAATAATCGGCCAGCATATTACTTACTTACTTACTCACTGGCACTATCGAACCCGTAGGTTCATGGCCGCGCGGACATAAGCTCTCCATACATCCCTATCCCGAGCTAATGCTTGCCAATCATTCCCTGTATAATCTACTTCCCTCAAATCATAGTTAATGTTGTTCTCCCACCTCATTATTGGTCTACCAACTGGTCGTTTTCCCTCTGGCTTTCCTACAAGAAGCTTCCATGCACGTCTTTCATTCCCCATACGCGCAACATGTCCTGCCCATCGCAGTCTACGAGACTTAACTGTTCTTATTATATCTGGCTTCCTATAAAGACCATGTAGTTCATTGCTATGTAGTCTTCTCCATTCACCTGTCTGTCCATCTCTCTTTGGTCCAAAAAATTTCCTAAGTACTTTATTCTCAAATACTCGTAATCTGCTTTCCTCCCTTAAATTAAGAGTCCATGTTTCGCACCCATACAATATAACTGAATCGGCCAGCATATTAGGATTTCATTTGCCTTCATAGCTCTTTTTCATAGCTGAAATCTCCTCATAAAAGTGTTCCCCGTGCTCATCGCTCACTGCGCTAAGATTTTCCGGGAAGAAATCTAGGTTTATTAAAAATAATTATTTAAATCCATTAATTGAAATTGAAATAAAAAAACTGTGAGTGATGGAGAAATTCCGAATACATACTTGAAAACACGATAAAAAACTGCATTAAGTACAACTATTGGTACTCATGAGACAAAAATCATGTTGACCAGTGTTATCTCCCGACAACTTGTGTTTCTATAAGGCCCCTTAGGCGTGGGGCCTGTAAAAGTACCTACAAAGCTAGATGTTAAATTAAGGTAAAGAAATAAAGAAATTGCATAGAAAGAAATAAGCTAATGCAGGCAGGTTATGGAAAAAAGTTCTTAAAAAACCTGTAAGTTAGAAGTTGTGCAGAAAGCTATGTCACATGAGATTAGCTCACCAGTCAGTGGACAATATCAAGTTTTATAAATCAGAATTTGTGATAGAAACAAAATGTGCAAGGTTTTGGTTCCTCGACGCTTTAGAAAAATACTTTAATCCTGTTATTTCTAAGCCGCCAAATGCTTTTTATCCGTCGTTTGTTTCCTGCGCTGGGACGTATAAGTCACAAATCGAATTACTGAAGTTTGAGACTGCGCCTTTTTTTGTTGATCTAGAGCCACTATGATTTGGCCAGACCATTTGGGATAACTTTAACCTTTCATCTACCGCATGTAACATACTTATTTATACAAAATGAATCTTAAATTTTAAGATAAATCCTATATTTGTTGACATATTCTAATATTAGTATTTCTGAAGGATGTAGCTATTGAATTTGAATACATAACTAACTGACACTATGGAACCCGTAGGTTCATGGTAGCGTGGACATATGCCCTGCACACATTCCTATCCTGAGCTAATGTATTCCAATCATCCCCTGTATAATCTACTTCACTTAAATCATGGTTAATGTTATTATCTCACCTTATTCTTGGTCTACCTACTGGGCCTTTTCCTTCTGGTTTTCCTACAAGAAGCTTCCATGCCCCTCTTTCATTCCCCATTCGTGCCATATGTCCTGCCCATCGCAGTCTACGAGACTTAACTGTTCTTATTATATTTGGTTCCATATAAAGATCGTGTAGCTCACTGTTATGCAATCTTCTCCATTTGCCTGTCTGTCCATCTCTCTTTGGCCCAAAAATGCTAAATGCATCGAAATATGTTTTTTTTTACTTTTTTATAAATATTCATTGAATATATCGAATATGCCAAGGTTGCGAGAAAACAAAAATTGGGAGCGATAGAGCGTTTTTTTTTACCTCAGTTTTATTTTGAGGCGCTTCAACATCTTTGGTCATATCGTGTCTATGACATTTGAGTTATATCAGTAAATTATACAGGGTATGTAAACTGTTACATGTATTTATGTGTAGGGTTTATCTATTATTGTGAATACATGTTTATTGTGTAAATTCATTGAATGTTAATTTTAAATTAAATATGACCCTGGTGCCGACCAACTGACTGAGGATTTTACGTGGTTTCCCTCAATTGTGAAGGTAAAGCGATTCCTGAGGTCATAAGAGACCTTTGGGTAGTAGGAGGTTAAGGCTCCCACCTTTTCTAGATAATCGGCACTTGATGTCAGCCGAGTTGTCAGCCCTGCATGACGGCCGCCTTTTCCCCCAGAACAAGTATCTGGTACTCATTTACTTTAGAGGCTGAGTCAACTCCAGGGCCATGGTGAAACCAGAAGGTCCACCGGGACTCGAACCCTCAACCTCGAACTTCCAAAAAATAACAAATAACTTATTTTATAAATTTACAGGATTCTCCCATAAAACTGGAAGTTAAGAAGAGTGCCAATTAACAAAAAAAAATAATACCAAGGCATCTCAAGCACAAAAAATAACTTCTCCAAAATATACTACAGAATTTAGTTGAAAGGAGCCGTGGTGTATTGGCCCTCGTTTTTTAAATTCTGTTTTGAGACATTTAGATATCCGATAAAAAATACTTTTATTAATTAGACCGGATGCCCTTAACGAACTAGATCTCATTTTTCTTATTCAAATGTTACATGCGGATTTCCGTTGCGGGGAGAAAAGAAAACATGGCAGCCACTAAAGAGATTTTTAAATTTTTACTTTCTGGTAAAACCCAACTCCTAATAATGGTCCAATATAATTTAACTGATTTTCGGATAATACATTTCTCGTTTTACTTCAATGACATATACCGGGTTTCTTTCGGAAAGAATAAATACTATGGCTGCTAGAACAATTTTTAAATTTTCGCTTCAATTAATCCCCACTCTTAATGGTTTTGCCGGTTAACAAATTCAAACATACTGTTTTATTGATTCATTGCTGAATTTGGTTCAGAACAAACAAAAAATACAGTCGCTAGAGTGTTAACATATTTTTTATTGTTAATTTATTGTTAGTAAGTAGGATCGATAGAGATTCGAAAAAAATCATAGGTACAATCTCAATAGCAATATTACTTCGGAATTTACTAAAATCGTGGCAGAGAAAAGGGCACTAATTGATTATGAAAGAGTTACTCATGAAATGCAGACATGTACTGTCTAAATGAAATAATATATCATGGATGAAAAATATTTTAGTTATGCGAGTCGTAAAACGAAGTAGGACATACAATTTCAACACATTCTCTATTTTAAACGTGAAATGCACTTTATGTTGTGAAAATTGAGATTCCTTGTAAAATATCGGAACGTAATCAGCAGGAAATGAGTAAATTCAGTTCCCCTCCAGTTTAATGAGTTCACGTGAATGCTGTGAAGATTGGCAAGTAATCGGATTAAAATTTGCGCATCTACTTATTTAAGAAATTTAATGAATTACTCGCAGCATTCGTTAGCTTCCTTTTCTCAATTTAATTACGTAACTTATGGGATTTAATATTGCGATTACATGAGATATTAAATCAATTTTTCCTATAAAGCAATTAAATGTATCGAAATGTTGGAGGAAGAGTGTTTCACGGTGAGATGTGTAACATAGAATAGGAATCTGTTGAATTAAGGTAACAGGATGGTCTAGAACATTTAGAAAATTATTTCATGTTATGTACAGTAATTTTATGATGTTATAAGGTTTTTAATTATTATATAAAACTTTCCTCATTAGAGGATTGCCTCAAGGACAAAGTGATACAGACAATTAATTTTTGTAATTGATGAAATACATTTTGTAAATATATTTTAAAAAATTCAACTTTAAAGAAGAATTTCTACTCGTAACGTTTCATCGCATTTCGATTTTCAATCAAATGACAGCATAAATACGTATAACTCATTCAAAAATAAAGATATCTGAATGAAATTTGGAACTGGTTTTTCTAAATACCAATTAAAATTTTTCAAATCTTAAAATTATAATTATATTATAGGAGATTCGCATATTTATAAAAAATGTTATTACAAACTAATTTTAAAAGTATGTTAATGTTTTGTCTACATCACCTATTTTTTTATCTACTATTATAACTAGAGCCCGGATTTGTATGCGAAATGCATTTATTTTGTACGCATTAAAAAGTATGCGGAAATTATTTGCATGTTAAGTGGTCCCTTCACAGACAATTTAAGCTGTATTTTATAATAAATACCGTAGAAATGCATATTTTGTTCCTAAATGTGATATTAAATTATACTTTTCCCTTCAGCTAATTGCTAGTCATTAATTAATTATTAATTAACTTTTTTTAATTAATAAAATATCTGCAATCAATTGGATATAAGAGTAACGTGTATATTTACATCTGTGTAAAAGCGGAATACCCATAGACCTTACGCAATTAAGATTAGGAACTAAACTAGGGAATCCCCACGATCCGTCATAAAGTGAGAACACATCCAACCAGAACTAATCGTGAGGCAGGACCTGTCGCGGTAAACCTGATCCTCTTTCCTTAACAACCTCCTTACCCCTCTATGGCTTCCATGCTACAGGTCTGATCTCCAGTGCTGCATTAGGCATGTCATCATCACGTGGTTTGGTGTTTCCCCGTTTTCCGTCAGTTTCTCACTGACTGTGAGGATTTCAATCTCTCAGGCCTCAGCAGTCAGCTAGCAGTTCAGATGCTTTTCGATACGTGACAGTTGAATCAGTGCTTTGGTTTAATCGAAAAATCCCCCCCCCCCATAAAAGCATCACAACCTGCCTTGTTACGTAAATATGTAACTGAGTTTGGGAAGTATATTTTTAGTGAAGACGGTAAAATATTATTTTGTCTGGCGTGAGAGAAGGGTGTTTCTGTGAATAAAAAATTGAAGTTGTGCAACATATTAATACAGTGCGTCATAAGGACAGGGTTGAGAAGAAGTCTAGCTTCAATCAGCAATTGCTTACTTCAAGGGTCAGTAGATAAGTTTTGGGACACGGCAATATGGCGACAGGAATGGAATAAACTAATATACCATTTGAAAGCCCAATTCTCGAACGTCAAATCCATAGCAGGTAGAAACGATTCCTTTCAGTTGTCTCTGAGCAGCACCTTTGTGAAGTAGTCTGTGCGTGGTGAAATCAAATGTGTCCTATGGAGCTTGAGAGGGAGTATTTTCTTGCTATGATTTTATATGATTATAAGTGCGGTTCAAATGAGTCGCAAACACTTGAGCAACTCACACAAAATTTGGGGTCCTTGCAACAGTCTTTCGCTGATTTCCTGAATTTAATGGGGAGAACATTCCTTAAAGATGAAGGGAGAAGTGGGAGGCCAACAACAGTGGCGGCAGAGGAAAACGTCTCTACAGTGGAGACTCTGATTAAGGAAGATCCACGACTGACCTACAAGGACATGGAGGGGGGGGGCGCCTAGGGATTAGTTCGCCAAGTGTTTCCACCATCCTGCACCAATACTTAAGAGTGAGGAAAATTTCTTCTCGATGGGTGTCAACACCACTTATCAGAAGGGCATAAACGCACTAGGGTGGAATTGTGTAGAGAAATGCTGGCGAGATTCAACAACGGAGACTCCCGCCGGGTGTCAGACATAGTGATAGGTGACGAAACTTGGATCTACCATTATGACCGTGAAACAAAGCACCAATCATAGGTGTGGGTCTTCCCAGATGAGCAGCATCCGACCAAAGTCAAAAGGCCTAGGAGTGTGGGGAAGAAAATGATGGCCACTTTCTTCTCAACAAGTGGTCATCTGGTTACAGTTATGCTAGAGGATCAGAGGACAGTTACTGCTAAATGGTAATACAGACGTCTGTCTCCCCAAAGTATTCTCAAAGATCCAGGAGAAGCGACCAAAGACTGGACTGCGGGGAATTCTGCTCCACCTCTTTGCACACAGCTAATGCAACAATTAGGTTTCTGGAAAAGACACCTGTGAAATTATTGTCTCATTGAGCCTTCAGTCTGAACCTAGCCCCGTGCGACTATTTCCTGTTCCCGAACGTGAAGAATTGCATGCGCAGATACCAATTTCCTAGCCCAGAAGATGCTGTTGGAGGAGCTTAGTGCAATGTCTGAGATCGAGTGGCGTGGCTGCTTCCAGAAGTGGTTCCAGAGGATGCAACGGTGTATAGAATGTGCTGGAGAGTTGTTTCAAAATATATGATAGGTATGGAAACTCTATCATGGCCCATTGTTGCATATCTCAAAACTTATCTAATGACCTACGTACCAACAAAGTAGGTGATCAATCAAGTTCAAGTGACGTTTTTTGTAAAGACGGTTTAGCTTTAGTGAGTGCCAACATTCCATTGTGGAAACTGAATAATGTGCAGCTTCGGAATTTCTTTGAAAAATACACAAACAAAAGGGACCCAGACGAGTCTACATTACGCAAAAATTTCGTTCCACAGTGTTTTCAGGATGTAATTTGTAATATACGCGATACATTGAAACACGAAAATATATGGATTTCAGTATATGTGACAACAAACGCAGCACGGCAGTGTGTATGTAGTGCTGTAGTTGGTGTAATAAAAACAGATAGCAAACCATACCTCTTAAATATTAAAGTTCTTGACTGGGTAAACAATAGCACGGTTGTGAAATTTTTCAATGACTCGTTAGCTTTCTTGTGGTCAGGAGGAGTACAGTATGACAACGTATTATTTCTCAGTGATGTTGCACCATATATAGTTAAAGTGGGAGATGGATAAAAGTTCTTTAACAAAAATTAATTCACCTGACTTGTCTTGCTCACGGTTTACGTCGTGTCGCTGAAACTACTAGAGCTAAATATAAAGGCGTGGACTTACTTGTTTCCAATGTTAAGGAAGTATTTGTGTCAAGTAAGAAGACCCGGGAAGTAGCACCTTAAAGAGAGGTGATTTACATATTTTCCTACAGTAGGAGTAATAAATATACCAACTTTGTTTTTTTTTCCTGTACCAAGAAATATTAAATCGTGTTTGTTAAAATTGTATAGAAATGCATGAACACGTTAAACGTATTATCATCTTTTGTTTTGTTTATACACCCTTAGACAAAAAAAATGAGTCGTCTCTTGATTCTATCAACCGATCGGGGAACTTCGTGAGCACTCGCAGAAGCCTTATTCACATTAACACGTTTTCAGTAATTGAACTGTGGTGTTTGCTAGTTAACGTAGTGCACACTCAAGTAACATAAAAGAGAGAGCTTGCCTTTGTGTGTTTCCGTGGTCGAGCGGTTTAACACACAACATCTGCGTTCGTAACCACGGGTTCGATTCCCGTTCTACTTTTTTTTTATACTGAATGTTAGGATAGCATTTCGCCTGTAATATAGTTTCATATTTAATTTTATATTTGAGTTTTATGGCTTTAATGCACACACAAAACACATAAATGAAAACCTTCTAATAATTAAATGAAGAAAGTAAATAATATATTCTAAAATGAAAAACTTTAACAAAAACAAAATCAATATCGGGTGTATGAATCCTCAGCATCTATTGCCGCCCTCAATCTGCGGGGCATTGATGCAAAAAATTTCTACAGGCGCGTGGACGATCGGCTAGAGCGTCCCAGGCGTCTTGAATTTGTGTCCATAAGCCATATTTCGTTGTTCGTGTATCTGCAGGCCAATTAGAGTTCATCTCTATTTTCATCTTTTCGATTGGATTCAACCTGGTGAACAGCGAAATTTGATTTGCCTTCTCCTTTAACAATGAAATCAAATTTCACTAAACATATTTCAGAAAGCGGCCACAGTTTCAACAATATCGATAATACAATGTAAATTATACACTGAGAAAACAACAGACAAAATTAACATTTTACAAGAAATCGAAATTATCAAGAAGGCCAAGAATACAAACATTCTCAACAAAAATGTGTCTAATAAGCAAAACTCTCTATTAGACATACAGTTAATTCAATACTACTACAACAACTCCAGAAGATGAAGCATACATCGAAAGGCCTAGAGTGAAATCAACGAAAATTTTAGATAGTTGAGGAAGACGGTATTATACAAGGTAAAAATAAATAGTAGTTTAAACAAACTAAAACAACACGCTTTATTAGAAAACTGAACTAAAAAATGAAAAATAATTTTATTTTCCAAAACGCTTGGGATAAAATTAAAGTGGTCAACAAAAAAATAATCTCCAACACATCTAGAATAATCCTAGAGTTATCTACAAAAACAATAATTTTAATAACAAAAGCGTGGGGTGTTCTATATCAATTAATACTTATATTTGATAATAAACAGATATTGGTAAAAGTAAAGTCTCTAAGAAGAAACCGTAAAAACCATAAAAATCACCCAACGCTTTTGATGTTAAAATTATTTTTTTTGTAGATAACTCTAGTTTTATTCTAGATGTGTTAGAGATGATTTTTTTGTGACCACTTTAATTTTTTCCCCAAGCGTGTTGGAAATTCAAATTATTTTTTATTTTTTAGTTCGGTTTTCTAATAAAGCGCATTGTTTTAGTTTTTTAAACTATTTTTTTTATTTTTTAGTTTGGTTATCTAATAAAGCGTGTTGTTTCAGTTTTTTAACTATTATTTATTTATTTAAATTTTTAGTTTAATTATCATAAACCGGAATCCCATGAAAATTTAATTGCTTAATACTTTTCTAAAAAAAACTCCGGCCCGGATTTGAACCAGCGACCTATTGATTGCTGAAATTCTACACCACTACAGTCCACCGCTCTACTAACTGAGCTCTTACAACGATTAACTAAAAAGTCGATAAGTCCGGAACCTATTACACAGGTTTTTTATTTTTTTTATTTTCCGATGATTGTAGCCAGGATTTTAGAAAAAAATTATGAAATTATTGCATTGTCATGGGTCCTTTACTAGTATTCAAAATTTCAAGTCGATCCAATGGTTTTTAAGTGGATGAAAATCGTGTTCAAAGATTCCGTTACATACATACAGCTTCGTTACATAGACAGATACAGGTCAAGCTAATATAAAGCGTGTAAAAATATATAATTTAACATTGTTATAACCTCAACGGTATAAACAAAATTATGAACTTAAAAAGTATAGATTAATTCAAATGTCGAAATAAAATGTGTCTAATTTATAAAACGTTTTAATACAAATATCACGAAAAAAAAACTGCGTAATTGAAGACGCGAACCTGCGATCTTCATTAACAGAACCAGTGACCGCGTGCTTTACCGCTGAGCTATCGGGACACATACAAGAATCTTCAGTTCATGCCACATAACACAGTAGCTCAGGGCTGCACAATTATGACTAGTTTCCTAGTTTGAACCCAGCGCTGTGCCGAGTATGACTTAGAAAAAATGTGCGTTCAAGAGATGACTCATTTTTTGTCGAAGGCTATAGGCCTGTTGGTTCTGAATGTTTTGTTCAGGCAAATATTAAATGTTGCAGATTAAAATATTTTGATGTATTATTTAATACTGTAAATCAGTTAATAATATAGTTTTATTGTGCGTTGTTTTATTTCGATTCCTCCTGTTATAAGCGTTCGTGACAATTGTAGGCTTTCGTACAGGTCCCACCGGAGTAATAGGAAGGGGTACAAATACATGCTCCAGAGTCAGCACCGCGAGCTCTGAACTATGACATGGCTTTTTTTTTTCCCCTCTTTTCGTTTACACTGTTTTCCTTCTTGTTTACATTTTTCTTAACTTTCTGTTATTCTCACATATAGACACAAGGACAAGACACACACCCAGACCCGAGGTGGTGATTAAAAATCCCCTACCCCGCCGGGAATCGAACCCGGGTCGCCGGAGTGGAAGGTAGGGACTCTACCGACTACGCCACGGCGACGGACTGGCTGGTCTATACCAGTACAAGTAAGCCTTCGACATTGTGTAACAAATTCCGCTCTCTGCTAATGAGTCTGATTTCTACTGAAATTTTTTAATCGTTTATTAAAGGCCAAATACATATTTCTACAATTATTACATGGGCCATTTGCAATAATTTATATAAACACTTACTATAGTGGAACGGTGCGTAAGAGCAAATCCTACTCGTGTCCAGAGTAGTGGCAGGTCGAGGGATGAGATGAAGGTTATACTCGTATTATTGACGTTCTATGCAAGAATGCCGGCTGACCAGGCTTGAAACAATTTGTATTATTTAAAGGCAGTTACTTCAAGGAATTGAATTACATAAAATATTTAACTGCAAAAAATGGATATAACTCACAAATAATAAAAAAATTGGTCAGGAAACAAAACAAAAACGATTTTAAAAAATTAACGAAACTTGAAAAAAAAATTAATATAAAAGCAAATAATTGGATCACTTGTAATTACACAGGTAATGATACAATCAAACTAGCAAAATCTATCGAGAAACACAATAAAAACATCAAAATAGCTTACAAAATTAATAACAAATTAAATAACATAATATGTAACAAAATTGAGGAAAACAATAAATACGAAAACAAAGGCATATATAAACTCAAGTGCAAAGATTGTGAAAAATTCTACATTGGTAGAACATCTAAAAGTTTTAGAATCAGACTAATGGTCATTTTTCAGACTATATTAAAAGGAGAAGGCAAATCTTTTTTTTTTTTTTTGCAAATGCCCCAGGTTGTCTTTCAACATTCCTGATGTTCTCTCCTAGCATGGCGTACTTGTAACCCACTTCTGAGGTTGGGGCGCCTGGAAGGCGGGGTTACGCTGCCCCTATGATATGATGTATGATGATGATGATGATGATGATGATGATAGTGGTGCGCCAGGAGAGTCCCTAATCCTAAGCTTAATCTAAGATGAATATGAATGATGATTGCGACGGTCATATGGTTACGGGGACCGTTTGGGTCTAAAAGTTTTCCTGACATTTGTCTTACAGGTGAGGAAAAACCCCGATAAAAACCTCACCCAGAAAAACTGTCCCGACCGGGGATCGAATCCGGGCCCTCTGCGTGACAAGGCAGCACGCTACCTCGAGACCACAGCGGGTTTAGGCAAATCAAATTTCGCTAAATACATTTCAGAAAGCGGCCACAGTTTTAACAATATCGATAATACAATGTCAATTATACACAGAGAGAACAGCATACACAAAATTAACATTTTAGAAGAAAACGAAATTATCACGGAGGCCAAGAATACAAACATTCCCAACGAAAATATGCCTAATGAGCAAAACCCTCTACTAGACATATACAGATGATTCAATACTACAACAACTCCAGAATATGAAGCATGCTTCGAAAGGCCTAGAGTGAAAACAACAATTTTAAATAGAAACATTATAGTTGAGGAAGACGGTAGTATACAATGTAAAGAAATATACAATTTAACATTGTTATAACTTCAACGGTATAAAAATACAATTATGAACTTAAAAAGTATAGATACTTTCAATGTTACAAAGACTGCTCCACTACAAGATTAGAATGGTCACCACTAGGATCGCTGATTACAACAGTGTTTCCATTACTTATCGAATGCCCTAGTATAAAAAGCAAAAAAAAAAAATCCAGATAGTGAAAGTCTATTTTATTGCAACTTTGGGGTAATTTGTCTTCATTCAGTATTTTATTTAATGAGGGACAAGATGTAAGATTTTGTCCATTAATGCTGTGTAACATCTCACCTTACAGGTACTCTTACGTGAACACGTCACCCGGGCTTTAACAGTGGCACGACTTGTCGGGAGAGGGATTTTAACTATGGATCACACACATACCGTATTTTTTTGACCACACAAGACGATGTAGGGCCTCCCCGAACAAGTGATCAATTCAATAGCAAGGCCTCCTCCTAGATAATACAACATTAAGACCAAACACACATTCATACAAAACATGGCGAATATGATAATGAAGATTGTGATGGCCAGATTATGTTCGGTGACCATTTGGGCTTTCAAGTTTCTTGACTTTTTTATGACAGGTGAGGAAAAACCACGAAAAAAACCATCGCCAATAAACTTGTCCCGACAGTGAATCCAGCCCGTACAAGGCAGACACTGTAACATAGTTGTTAAATTTACAACACAACATAAAAAAATAACTGCAAGTCTGAAATACGATATCTCTGACCAAAATTTATCGGCTTTTTCACGTCTAGAATTGAATTGCGGTACTAACGACCTTAGTTCTTAAAGGATATTTTACCTTCCTTCCCTCTGGCCAAACATCAATTATTTTAAATTAATTTGCTGAATGATGTAAGAAATCTAAAATTACATGTATTTTTAAAATTAAATGTATTCTTAACTAACACAAAAATTACATTCTCACAAAGTAACAGTCTGCCATTGCATGCCGAAACATATATTTCAAATTTCTCCCAGAGAAGCGTTTTCTTATACCAAAGCCGTGTCCAAAAAATGATATCCCGTTTTCAACTGCAAACGCTAAAATCTAACGCCAAAACTCTCATTTAAACGACATGTAAGTAATACAACTCCGGACTTGGTGAAATGGATAATCCTGACAACCTGCCCGTGCGCCGCACACCGCCACACTATACACCGCTTTACTCACGCAGGAAGTCCATCTGCTTCGCACAGTGGGTTACCATTAGTGGATTCTGGCTTCAATTTAAGTGTCTTTCAATTAAAAAGGCAGATAATATTTCGAACACGGCCTTGGTACATCACAACGCTTTACTGGGGAAATTTCATTGTAGGTTTCGGCATGCAATTGTTGAGTTTCCTTGTCAGGTAATTATCTAATATACAAAAATGAATGTTTGTTTGTTTGTTTGTTTGTTCGTTCGTTCGTTTGTTCGTACTTTATGCACGGCCATACCGTTGATCCGATTGTGATGGGGCTTTTTGCAAAATGTTCAGAAGATTCCTGGGATGAACATAGGTTGTAAGAGAGTTGTGACACTCAACTCCTACACCCTTAAAAATCATCCTTTGTAGTGGAAAAGTAAAACAATTGCTCTTTGGACGCTTAAATGGCTTACGCTGCCTAAACCATAACAAATACACAAAATTAATGTACACAAAATTGAATATCTCAAAAAAAAAACTCTACAAAAAAGTCAATTTTTTTAAAATTTCATTGATGCCAAGAAGATCGAGACAACTACGTAGATTCTTGTGCAAATATAGCAGCACATGGCGGGTATTCTTTTACGGATAACTCACAATAACGAATTTTGTCTTTTAGTTCATTTATGGCAAGAAGATCGAGATAAGTAGATTCCCGGCAACACCGGGTAATCAGCACGGGGAAAGTTAAAATAATTACGATATACATTTATAATTATTTTTTATTTTACTTATTAACTAATCATAGGAAGTACATTAATTTTCGTCTTTCAGCTCATTTATGCCAAGAAGATCGGGATGAGTAGATTCCCGGACAACGCCGGGTAAACAGAACGGTGTATCTAAAATTAATTACAATATAAATTTTTCATTTCCCTTATTTAACTAAACATAAAACACATTAATTTTCGTATTTCAGCTCATTTATGTCAAGAAGATCGGGGTAAGTAGATACCCGGGTAATCAGCACGGGGTATCCAAAAAAATATAAATTTATAATTATTTTTCCTTTTACTTATTCAACTAAACATAAAAGCACATTCATTTTCACTTATTTAGGCATAGCAGCGCACACCGGGTATTAGCTAATATAATATATAAAGTTCAGATCAGGAGGTTCACTCAAAAGACTTTTGGATGGTATTTCTCTTGAAGCCGAAACAGGTATACAAATGGCCAAAATTCGTGAATGGACCATGATGATAATGATGATATATAAAGTGCCAATATAATTCATCATCATCATAGTACATTCACGAATTTAGGCCATTTGTTGACCTGTTTCGGCCTCAAGAGAAACACCATCCAGAAGTCTTTTGAGTGGACGTCCTGGTCTTCTTCTTCCTGCAGGTTGATATCTTAACATTAGTTTGGGTATTCAGTGATCTTCCATATTTCAATTCCTTCTGGATTTTTTCGTGTTGAGACTTGAAAGTAGTTTTGAAGTTCCTTAGGACAGGTTACTGGCCCGACGCTAAGTAGTCCAGTGGTAGGGCTGCTACCTTTTAGTCTCTGGACAGACATTAGGATACCGCATTTACTCAGTACCTGATGGAATGGTTATACCGCCGTGACTCGGTCCTCAGAGCCTCGTTTGTGAAAACGGGTTGTACCACGAGAAGGTGAGGATGAGAATTGGGTAGGAGAGGTTATACACACGTCACTACCCCTTACAACCCGCCAATATAATTATAAACACTTATTCCCTCGTCCCTCTGGATTTGGTGCCATAGAGAAGCAACAAGCCGTATACTCATATTTTGAAACAAAATGATTGTCTTACGAGGTAAGTGTCCCATTGCATGCCGAAAACTGCATTGAAATTTATTCCAGAGAAGCGTTGTGATGTACAAAGACCGTCTCTAAAAAATATTTGTCATTTTAACTGCAAAAATCCAGCGTCAAATCTGCGATTTAAACTGTAATGAATTAATACAACACCCGAATTGGTAGATTGGATAACCTCAATACTTGTTGTCCGCGCCGCGTCACGCCTTACTTCACTCCGTTCTTATTCGTGCAGGGAGTCTATCTATTCCGTACAGTGGGTTGACATTGCTGGATTCTGGCTTCGATTTCTGTGCCTTTCAGTTGAAAACGGCAGATAAATGTTTTGGATACGGCCTTGGTACATTATAATCCTTCTCTGGGAGAAATTTCAAGGTAGGTTTCTGCATGCAATAATCACAGTTCCCTTGCCAGTATTTTATTTAACGGCACGGTCTAACAGCTCACGTCAATAGCATTACAATTCAAATCTGGAAATGAAACGGACGACAAAGTGTGTTCCGAGGCCTCTTTTTTAGGTTTGTAAAAGAACCTCAGGCCTGAAATAAGAGACCTTTGATGATATTTCCTTCCGAAGGAAGCCCTATGCAGACTCTTTACTTCCTTAAAAAGCCTAATGATCCCGGTTGAGTTTAAAATTGCCAGCTTTAAAACCAGTGACGAGCATAGTAAACACTAATCCACCGGTACCGATAAATGTTGTGTACTAAAGACTGTTGTCATGTCAATATACTCAGAGACATTAAAACTTGTTGAGAATATACTGATTTTTATAGACAACATTGCTGTTTATATTTATGTTTCTGGTATCTCTTATGCAATGTAGCTGCTAACTTGTGTTTACATTGGTCAAAACAAGAAAACGTAAACCTATATATGTTTGTCTGTCGTCGTGGCGTAGTCGGTAGAGTCCCTACCTTCCACTCCGGCGACCGGGTTCGATTCCCGGCGGGGTAGGGGATTTTAAATCTCCACCTTGGGTCTGGTTGTGTGTTCTGTCCTTGTGTCAATATGTGAGAATAAAATAAAGTTAACAATAAGGTAGAACAATAAAGTAAAAACAGGAAGGAAAAACAGTATAAACGAAAAAAGTAGAAAAATCCACTCCGGCGACCCGGGTTCGATTCGCGGCGGGGTAGGGGATTTTAAATCTCCACCTTGGGTTTGGGTGTGTGTCCTGTCTTGTGTTTGTATGTGTGAATAAGATAAGAAAAAAAGGTTAACACAGGTAAAACAAAAAGGAACAACAGTGTAAACGAAAGAAAACGACAAAGAAAGAAATTAAAAAAAAAGACAGTTGTCACGTCAATATACTCAGAGACATTAAAACTTGTTGAGAATATACTGATTTTTACAGACAACATTGCTGTTTATATTTATGTTTCTGGTATCTCTTATACCCTGTAGTTGCTAACCTGTGTTTACATTGGTCAAAAATAAGAAAAAGTAAACCTATATATATTTTATAAACATAAACTGATAAATAAATTTACTATTCCTTGTATGAAAATCGGCAATAATATTGGATGTACTGTATGCAGTTTTTGTGTTGCTTCATTTATAAACTGAGTTCAATAATATTACATAGACCAGAACAAGATGACGATATACGACACTGCGGAACGTTTACATCCAGTCATTGCAACACTGTTGCTGCATAGCATGGGCGTAGATACTGACCATGTATAGTCAGGAACAAATAGCAAATGAAGCACTTGCCCAGCTTACTTACGGTTATAGCTGCACTCCTCGATGCCGCAGACTGACGTGAAGCGAGTGTACGCAGGATGACACGGCATTAGTTCGCAAATCATCCACAAACGGAGCAGGTCAATGTTCCGCTGTGTCGGATAGTAACTTTGGTTATTAACAACAAAAACAAATAAGTGTATTTTGGCAACTGAAATGGATTTTATATGAAGAGCAGCAAGAATTTCAAGAAGATAAAAAATTAGAAACTCGGTTATAAAGGAGAAAATCAAGATTGAAGATACTATTTTAGGCCATATTAAAACTCAGCAATTACGGTCGTATGGATATGTCCAGCAAATGTCCAAAATGTTTTGGAATATAAACCTGAGGGAAGACGAGGCAGAAGCAGACCTAAAACTTCCTGGAATCAGGAAATATATTTATACATAAAGGAGAAACATCTACAACCAGGAGATTGGATGGATCGACAAAATTTTTCATTAGATATCGGACGATGTAAAAGACATTAAACAACCGATATGGCTCAACTGCACTTTTACTAGCGCTTGATTTTTCAGTTATATTATTGTAAACTATTCTCATTACAGGTGGTAGCCAGCAACTGAGGTCTACCGTTGCTCGCAGAGAAACTATTCTTTTGTATTTACTAACATTATTTAATATTTTAAACTTTTTCAAACAATTTTTATAACATTATTAGACAGTTGTGAAGTATTTATTTAAATATGCAAATCACAATATTATGACACTGTTAGAAATATTGTGATGCTAACAGAGTATATTACTTAGTCTATGATTTTTCTATCGCTGTTTTGCATAATCGCTGGTTAGATCAGCGTTAGGGAGTGATAAGTAAGTGTACACCAATTTTTAATAAATGTTTGGTAATTTTAATATTATTAATATATCATTTTAACATAGATTTGGGGATTTATTGCAAATATTGGTCATTTAAATTTCATAGCAACAGATAGTAATCGAGGATGATAATCAATATGTGGTTCGATTATGGGTTATCGGTGGCTCTACAAACTCTGGCGCATGCGCACTGTCATTCTATAGGACTTTGAAAATATTTCACGCTAGTTTAAGTGCAGTTTTTCCACCGTATACTTAATAAAAAAACAATATAGGTAAACTCCTGGTACAGAATCTCCAACTGGCAGAGTTAAGGCCATAAGACCTTTCGGCTATTCTATGCCATCGTACCACCGGTGAATATTCGATCGGAGAACAAGTGAATATTAGCGTCGTGTTGGCCAATGTGATAACACATGTTCCCGTTAGAGCCAATAGCCAACATGTTTGCTCACTTATAAGAACAAGTTAATGTTTGATGGGCAAAATAGTGTTAGTTTGGGCAAGTTAGGATGAGAAAATGGGCGAGTTAGCACACCAGATTAGTTTAGCTTCACTTGTTGTTAGTGAGTTTTAGTGATAAGTTGGCTACATTGTCTGAGCAATGACTAATACACGATTCACATTGTAAATATGCTGATTTTAGGTTAGTTTGAGCTCAACTTGTCACTTTATTTCAAGGCGTTTTTCACATTAAAGCAATCAACATATATATTTCTCTCAGGTGATTGTTCACATAGGCCTACTGTAACAATAAATGTGTTTTTTAATTTGAATTTATGCTGGTAGTAAGGTGGCATAGAATCTCCGCACTTTCTTTTCACTCTACCAGTGAAAAAATACAGTAAAACATGCTCAAAGCGGAATCGCATGGGACATTTTTTTTTTCCACATTAGATAACATTCCGCATTATAAAAAACTAAAACTTATTAATAATCTTATTTTTTTTGCAAATGCTCCAGGTTATCTTTCGACATTCCTGGTGTTCTCTCCTGGCATGGCGTACTTGTAACCCACTTCTGAGGTTGGGGCGCCTGGAAGGCGGGGTTACGTTGCCCCGATGATATGATGGGTGGTGATGATGATAGTGGTGCTCCAGGAGAGTCCCTAATCCTAAGCTTAATCTAAGATGAATATGAATGATGATGATTGCGATGGCCATGTGATTTCGGGGACCGTTTGGGCCTTACAGTTTCCCTGACATTTGTCTTACAGGTGAGGAAAAACCCCGATAAAAACCTTACCCAAAAAAACCGTCCCGACCGGAGATCGAACCCGGGTCCACTGCGTGACAAGGCAGCACGCTACCTCGAGACCACAGCGGTGGACTAATCTTAGATTATAAAGTACCGTTTATGTATTTTTGCGTGCATTGGATTAAATGCAGTTCCTCTGCTTTTGAAAAGTGAAGAATAATATGTATGAGCTATTTTGTCGGTAACGGGCGAAAAATCGGTCCTGTTCGTCAGCATTAAAAATGTATCTTCGGCGCGTATCCTGAAATTAAACTATGCAGTTTCGGTTTCCACTCACTAACTACACTTTCGTCCACATCCTTTGATTCCTCGTAAATTTCATTCCACACTACATTGTGTCGGGGGCACGCCGTAGCGTAGTGGTTAAGGCACTGAGCTACAAGCCAGAGGGTCGAGGGTTCAAGTCCCGTTGGGGTCAGGATTTTTAAACTGACCCAAACCCTCTGGCGGCACTATGGCCCTGGGGTCGACTCAGCCTCTAACGCAAATGAGTACCAGATGCTTGTTCTGGGGGTAAAGGCGGCCGTCACGCAGGGCTGACAACCCGGCTGACATAAAGTGCCGATTGTCTAGAAAAAGTGGGAGCCCTAACCTCCTACTACCCCAAGGGCCTCCGGGTCTGTTGTGGGATCACTTATTATCACTACATTGTGTCGTCTTTTAAAACTGTCCAGCCAACCTAAAGATGCCTTGAAATCGTTATTCCCTATGGATTGACTTTGGACCATCGGTCCGGATATTTGGAGACTTATCTTTAATCATTTTTTCGTTTAATGACAATGACACATACGTTTTAGCCATCTTTATTCCGAAAATGCAGAACGTTACCTGTGAAAGATCGGTCTTAGAACTTAAACCAATTTAAGATTTTACAGTGCAATGGTTAGGCCTATAAGTAAGACCGATATCTGTATTTCGCATAACGGGTGTGCAGTGAGGCCGAAATAAAATTTCAGGTACAGGTAGAATATCTACTTACGCGACAACAGGATTTTTTTTTTTTTGCCTAGTGGGAATTCAATGAAGTGGAAACTAATTTATTTCTCTGTTTTTCCGCTATATAAATTTTCTTTCCGCGTTGGACAGATTCCGTTTTATGCAAAATAAATACACGTAAAATTACTATTATTTCGCCGGGACCAATAAATGTGTTCACATTGGACAAATTTCCGCATTATTCACGTTCCGGATTAAAGTTTTACTTTATTACACAGAAATATTATACAGAAAAGTTATTCTTGTATTCTACTTACATGATGTGATGTGGGTTCAGCACAATATCCAACTCTGAATAAAAAAACCTTCACTTCATACAACTTGTGTATGGAAATGTAAATAGAGGTCTACACAGTATGTGACGAAGATTTAAGATTAAAAATAATTAGTTTTGCTTCTCACAGATATGTTATTTAACACTGATACACTGAAATATGAGTTACTGAACAAGATCAAGACCCGGAACTTTTAAATTAGATTTGGTTTTGTGAATCGCATCATACAGTTGATTCAATCTAATGTTTGTAACCAATAAAATGTTTTTATTAATATTAAAAGTTGTTTGTCAACTCTCTTCTCACAAATATTCAGGCTCCAATATGCCACCATCGTAACAAAATTCACTTGCTTGAAAAGTAAAACGTAACAATATTAAATAGTAGATGAGAAGTTAGTTCGCGGCATTTGCTTTGAAGAGGTATGTAGCGGTAGAGGAACATATGTGCGCGTAAACACTGTAAGGATGACTGCTAGCTCCGAATTGCATCCAGCGCCAGGTGGAGTCTTCGGTTATCATCGTATCCAGTCGTACAATCTCCGCACAACCCCATCCACAAACAACATCCATTACAAAACTCTTTCAACCACTGACATTCCCATTTATTATCCAATTCTTTGAGTAATTGAGCACAATACATCGATATTTTACATATTGTTATTAAAAAAAAGTAAAAAAATACAGGATAGAAGAAAAACAACTATAACTTCGTCATTTTTACTTAATATTTATTTATACGCGCTTCAATATCTAGGTCCTATCGCCTTCCTGATCTTTAGTGTGTACTCAGTAAGCGTGTGTTTATATTAACCAACAAATTTGTAACTTTATATATATATATATACAGAACGGAAATAATATAAATGCGCAGTTGCACCGGTAAGTATGAATTCCTTCTGGTAAATATAATCAAAATGTCTAGGACATTTTTGGACGCAAATGTACAGTTTCCTCAGAAGAATATATATATATATATATATATATATATATATATATATATATATATATGTTATATTGTAGATTTTCGCGGATATGATTAAGAAAGTTTTCTTGGGTTTTCCGCGTCGTGAATTCAAGTTCGGCCTCTGGCCACTGATTCCGACGTTTCGGCATGATCCCACATGCCATTATCAATGAATGATAAGTTCGGGTCACAGATCCCACATCCCATTATCATTCCTTGATAATGCATGTGGGATCATACCGAAACGTCGGAATCAGTGGCTAGAGGCCAAACTTGAATCCACGACGCGGAAAACCCAAGAAAACTTTCTTAATTATTTATATATATTCCTACAGAAATTTATTGTTGGATTGATTTATCATAATGACGAGTATTGGTCTGCATTTCACACAGTACATAGGATACGAAATTGTACAACTGTTTCCTTTATTATTCTTGATAAAATAATGCAATGCTGATAATTTTCCCTTGTGTAATCTAATATATAAAAATGAATGTATATTTTTTTGTTCGTACTTTATGCGCTGCCATACCGTTCATCCGATTTTGATTGGGCTTATTGTAAAATGTTCAAGAGATTCCCGGGATGAACATAGGCTATGAGAGAGTTGTAGTACTCAACTCCTACACCTTTAAAAATCACCCTTTCTAGTGAAAAACGTGAAAAAGTAGCTTTTTGGACGCTTAAATGACCTGACATGATTAGTATTATACTGAACTATACTGACCCAACTGACCGAACACGATATATACTGACCGGACGTGACCGAACCTAACATAACCTAACATAAAATAACCTAACGTTACCTAACCTAATCAAACCTAAAAGAGCATAACTGAACCTAAACCTACCTAACTTGAACCTATCATAAAAATCACCCGAACCTAATGTGAACCTAACTTTAACCTAGCCTGAAACTTACCTGAATCTAAATTAAACCTAGCCTGAACCCAATCTGAATGTAACTTGAACCTAGCCTGAACCAAATCTGAACGTAACTTGAACCTAGCCTGAACCTATCCTGAACCTAACCTAACATAACCTGAACCTAGCCTGAACCGAACATGAACCTAACCTGAATCTAACTTGAACCAAGTCTGAACCTAACTTAACCTTGCCTGAATCCAAACTGAACCTAACTTGAACCTAGCCCAAACCTAACATGAACCTAACTTGAACCTAACCTGAACCTAACTTGAATCTAGCCTGAATGTATCATGAACCTATCCTGAATATAATCTAATCTAACCTAACCTGAACTTAACCAGAACCTAGCCTGAATCTATCCTGAACCAAACTTGAACTTACATGAACCTAACCTGAACATAACTTGAACCTAGGCTGTACCTAACTTTAATTGAACCTTGCCTGAACCTAACCTAAACCTAACCTGAATGCAACCTGAACCTAACATGAACCTAATCTGAACCTGTACCTAACATGAATCTAACCTTAACCGAATCTGAACCTAACTTAAAAGGCTTACGCTGCCTAAACCATAATAAATACATAAATTAATGTATACAGAATTGAATATCTCAAAAATATATACAAAAAAGTCCGCGACGACATAGGCCTATGTTTATCTTTTACGGATAACTCACAATAACCATTTTGGTCTTTCATTGATGCCAAGAAGATCGGGATAAGTAGATTGCCGGGCAAGGATAGCAGCGCACGGCGGGTATTCTTTTACGAATAACTCACAATAACGAATTTTGTCCTTCAGCTCATTTATGCGAAAAATGATCGGAATAAGAGTAGATTCCCGGGCAACATCGGGTAATCATCACCAGGTATCTAAAAATAATTACGATATATAGTTTTTCCCATTACTTAATCAACTAAACATAAAAACACATTAATTTTCGTCTTTCAGCTCATTTATGATAAGATCGGGATAAGTAGATTCCCGGACAAGGCAATAATCAGCACCGAGTATTTAAAAATAATGCTTATATACATTGTTCGTTTTACTTATTCAACTAAACATAAAAACACATTAATTTTCGTATTTCAACTTACTTATGCCATGAAGATCGGGATAAGTAGATTCGCCGTGTAATCAGCACGGGATATCTAAAAATAATTATGATATGAATTTTTCCTTTCATACTCAACTATACATAAAACCACACTAATTTTCGTCTGTAAGTTCATTTTTGCCAAGAAGACCGGGATAAGTAGATTCCCGAGCAACAACGGGTAATCAACACGAGGTACCTATCTAAAAATAATTATGATTTTTTTTTCCTTCCACTTATTCAACTAAACATAAAAACACTTAATTTTAGTCTTTCAGCTCATTTATGCCAAAAAGATGGAGATAAGTAGATTCCCGGTCAACGCCTGGTAATGAGTACGGAGTATCTAAAAATTATTACGATATAAATGTTCCCTTTCACTTATTCAACTAAATAAAAAACACATTAATTTTCGTATTTCAGTTCATATGCCAAGAAGATCAGGATAAGTAGATACCCGGGCAACGTCGGTTAATCAGCACGGGGTATCTAAAAATAATTACGATATTTTCCCCCCCTTTACTTATTCAACTAAACATAAAAATACATTAAGTTTCATCTTTCAGCTCATTTATGCCAACAAGATGGAGATAAGTAGATTCCCGGGCAACGCCGGGTAATCAGCACGGGATATTTAAAATTAATTACGATTTTTTTTTCCTGTTACTTATTTAACTAAACATAAAAACATATTTATTTTCGTCTTTTAGCTCATCTATGCCAAGAAGATCGGAATAAGTAATCTAAAAATAATTACGATATAAATTTATAATTTTTTCCCCTTACTTACTTACTTACTTACTGGCACTATCGAACCCGTAGGTTCATGGCCGCGCGGACATAAGCTCTCCATATTTTTTCTTTTTTTTTTATTCAACACCAGCTAACACCCGGCGTGCGCTGCTACGCCTAAAGAAATGAAAATTAATGTGTTTTTATATTTAGTTGAATAAGGGGAGGGGATTTTTTTCCCCTTATTCAACTAAAGATAAAAACACATTAATTTTCATTTCTTTAGGCGGAGCAGCGCACGCCGGGTATTAGCTAGTGTTGAATAACAATTAATATTTGAAAGTAAAATATGATAGAATCTGTGTAAGGTTTTTCGAAATCTCCGACCACTCCATGTTGGAAACTTGAGCCAAGGTACCTTTAAGATGGCGGTTAAACTATGGTCAAAGAGAGAGATTTTTTGATAACGTCAATTACCAAGCGGTTAGCAATAAACTTATAAATATCATAACAGAAATCTACGAACCTTGTGCAGAATTCAAGACAACCCCACGTCCTGTGTCCATTTTACACACATCAAAACACGCGTAAAGCTTTAATAAAACACTGTACACACGCTTAAACAACTACCACAATTATTACAAACTTTGTTTATTAAGCTTTGCACACCGCACGCATGGGTTATATTACAATGTACGCCATCTTAATATTCAACTGTGTTGCACATCAACAAAACACAAATGCCACGCGGAGAAGATTGTGTAGCGTTCAGAAAAGACAAGCGACTCCTTCATACAGATACAACGATTGCATCATCTCGCAATATCATTCAATAAAAACCTAAATGCATTATAATATAATTATATAACACGCTTTTTAAAATCTTATATATAAAAATGAGTGCCTGTGAGTCGGTCTTTCCTTCATGGACTAAAAAACTACTTCATCAATTTTAATGGAGTTTTACCATCATTTAGAGATTTTTTAATTGAGGTATATAACATACTATTGAAGGTACTATGGGGCCGGATCCACCGCTGTGGTCTCGATATAGCGTGTTGCCTTGTCATGCAGCGGATCCGGGTTCGATCCCCGGTCGGGACAAGATTCCTGCGTGACGTTATTTCGAGGTTTTTGCTCGGCTGTAAGACAAATGTCAGGAAACTTTAAGGCCTAAATGGCCAACATAATCATCACCATTCATATTCGCATTAGATAAAGTTTAGAATTAAGGACTCTCTTGGCCCACCACTATCATCATCACCCAACATATCATTGGGGCACCTTAACCCAGCCATACAAGCGCCACAACATCAGAAATGGGTTACACAATTACGCCAATGCCAGAAGAGAACACCAGAAATGTCGAAAGGACAACCTGAGGCATTGGATAAAAAAAACTACAGAGCCGAAGCTAAGAGAAAAGTTCATCAAAGCACTAAAACAGCGAAACACGAGCTCTGTGAGACGGTGCGCTCCGATATGCACCAGGAACGTTCCGCTCGACAGGTAACGCTACCTGGTGACTTTGTTCAGTTTCATTCGTCAAACGCAATGATGAGCATGGCTACGTTCAGCATGGATACCTTGTGAGAATCAAGCCTTCGTATTTTTTGGCACAGAATATCTCCCCCAATTTTAATTAAATTAGTTAATTCGATGGAAAAACAAGACAATAACATAAAAAATCGCCTTTAAAACTAATAACAAACTCAACAACATCGTATCAAACAAAATTGAAGTAACAAATAAATAAGAAAATAAAGGCGTTTATAAACTAAAGTACAAAATTTCGATAAGTTTTACATCGGTAGAACAACAATAAATTTTAACATAAGACATACTGAACATTTAAAAAAAATATTAATAACGAAGAAAAATCAAGTTTTGCCAAACATATACTAGAAACGGGTCATCAGTTCGATAAAATCGATAATACAATGTCAAAATTACACAAAAAGAATAAAACAACAAGACTAGCGTCCTAGAAGAAATAGAAATTTTAAAAGAAGTTGAGAATAAAGACTTGCTCAACAAGAACACACCCGTAGACTTGAACCCGTTGTACAACTTACAAAACAACAATACCAGTTGAAATACAGAAGATAAAACATTGTTTTTAAAGGCCATCATATTTTTAACTACTTGAAGTTTTCAAACAGAACTTTATTTTAGATGAGGACGACTGGTTTATCAGGTACTAATTTTATATTCTTAATATTAAATTAGTAAATGGGAGTAATAGACGAATAAATATCATTGCATTTAGACCAACTTCTAAAATTGGTATGATATTAGATCCCACAATCCGTTTTGAGACTCATAGTAGTCAACCTGAGGAAGTTGACTCTGAAAAGAATGCCATAGGCCTATATGAATCAACAGATGACTATTTCAAAGATAAATACCAATTAGAAAGTATAACTGTCATAGGATTGATGATCGGGGCAAGAGGTACTACACCAGGATTCTTAGCTATATTTTGGGATTTCTTAGATTTGGACAGAGTGTATCTTTCTAAAAGTTTCATCGCTACCATTAGAGTACCAATTTCAGTTTCAAGAAACCATCTTTTCAAAATGTATAATTTATAGAAATAAATATACTTCAATTACAATGTGAATGTTTTAAACGTATTTCAGCAATTCAAAAATTAATTGTCTGTATCGCTTTGTCCTTGTGACAATACTCTAATGCGGAAAGTTTTATATAAAAATATAATAAAATTAAAAAACGTCAAATGTAAGTAAGAATGCCCGGGAAGTAGCACTCTGAAAAAGAAGTGATTTTATTTTCCTACAGTAGGAACAATAAATATACCCACTAATTTTATTTTTCCTGTTCCAAGAAATATTAATCATGTTTGTTAAAATGGTGTAGAAACACATGAACATTTTAAACGTATTCTCATATTTTGTTTTGTTTGTATGTAGAGGCCTGTTGCTTCTTTAAGTTTTTTTGTTTCAGGCAAATATTAAATATTGCAGATTTAAAAAAATTTAGGTATTATTTAATACTGTAATCCAGTTAATACTATTCATTAAATAAATGCTTTATTCCTGTTTGTGCGTTGTTTTATATTTCGATTCCTCATGTTATAAGCGTTCGTGACAATAACAGTACCGGTATTTCGTAGAGGTCCCGCCGGAGAAGTAGAAAGTAGAATGCATGCTCCAGAGTTAGTACCGCCCTCCGCACGGAAATAGGAGCTCTGAACTATGACATGCCTGCACTAAAAGATTCGCTTTTGGACGCTTAAATCGCTTACGCTTCCTGGACCATAACAAATACACCAATAGGGCTTCGTTCGATGTTTTACTATTAATACTTCTCCGAGAAGGACAAATTATACGCTAAGAGGGAGGTTTGAAATAGTACAATTACGATGCGAGGTTGAGAAGTGATTTTTACAGACGCGAGGAAATGATTAAAAACCCAGCAATAGCGAGGTTTTTAATTTCCGAGATTGTGTAAAACACTTCACAAACGCGCGTTGTACGTAATTTTTGCGCGATGGTGTTTTCAAAATAATATATAATAGTAAAATAATAACATCTTTGTTGGAAATATTTGCATTCATTATAAACAACTGACTAATGTTAACAGTTTATACGGTAAATGCCGAAAATAATTCATTGAGACTACAGCAGGCCATGACACCAATCAGTCATAAAACTGCGGCAATTACGAATTTGTTCTATTATATTGTTTCAAATAAAGTTCAATTCGTTTAAAATGCAGTGATTTGTTTCGTATTATGTATATTAACACTACTTTTTGGATATATGTTTGTATATATATATATATATATATATATATATATATATTGTACGTAGTAGGCCTACACATAAAGGGCAGTGGTTTTACTTTCCGCACGAGGTAGGTAATATGTAATATTACAGTATAGTTATTTAGATTGGCAACCCCGAAATTTAGGAAATTGAACTTTCAATCATGGTCGCCATTGCTGTAAGTACGACAGAACGCACTATCGTGCAAAAAAAATGAATACCTTTAAGTGATAAAAACATAATTTACTTTTATGATAAGGGCTTAAATAAGAATAACAAAATAGTTTACTAATTTTTCCTATTATTTCAACATGATACTATGTTACCATAAAACATAGCAAATAATCTCATGTTAAAATTACTTCATCTATATTTTATTTTTTTAATAGTTTGACCAAAGCCAGAAAAGACTGTATAATGAAAGTTATACAAGACAATGGCAGTTCCTATTATTACTTATGGATCCTAGACATGGACAGTGACAACACAACAATCTGCCAGAATACAAGCTGCTGAAATGAAACTCCTCAGACCAATAGCAGGATATCAAAGAACAGACAAAAAACACAACACAGAAATAAGACAGCAACTAAGCTAGAGGAATTAAACACAACAATAGTGAAATACAGAAGAAACTGTAAAAAATACTTATTATAGCCTCACTATGATGGTTGTCCAGTGGCTCGCTTTGTTTCCACGCAACTGTTATATATAAATACAAAGATGCCGACTACCGCCACTATAATTCCGCATGTTAATCATTGTCAAGCATTATCGGGTGGCACCCGCTTTTATATAAACGGACAACCAACATAGTGAGGCGATAATAGCAAGGATGACTGAGAACAGAATACCAAAAGCAGACGTTTGGGAAAACCAAAGAAAAGATGGAAAGAGCAGCAATTTGGAGTTAGAACAGGCTAGCAAGAAACCTAAACCGTGACGAAGAAGAAGAAGAAGAAGAATAGTTTGACAATTTGTATACATTTCAATAAAATATTAAAATAGGAAGAATTGGTCGATTGTTTACGGAAAGCGAAAGACGTTCGCCAAGAGTTACGTTAAAAATTCTTGTGTTCAATAAGCTTACTGCATAGAGTCCGAGTTGATCTGGGTGCGTTCAAGTATTGTATTGTAATACGATATTCGTGTTGGCAAGAACCGGCATTTCTTTAGAGAGGTAGCTTGACCCCGCCAAACGTATGCTATAGTTTGATAAACATTTCTTCCAAGAAATATTCCAGCATCTTTTGTTTTGAATACAAGATACATGCACATCGCTTTACGAATTCCCATCTACAGAGTGATTCACATTAAGTATTACAGACTTCTAGGGGTTGTAGAGAGGACCTAGTGGATAAAGTTTTGATGAGGAACCCATGTCCGCAAACGTACCATTTCGATGTAAAATAGGTTTGAAGATCGGAACACAATGGGCTGATATCGCGTGTCTCGTGTTTCAGAATTAGTAATAAAGACTTCTAGGCGCTGTACTACATATGTGGTTCCAAATGATGACCCTGTTGTTCGTTACATAGTATTGCTGCGACGAATGTTTTCATAACACGCCCTGTTATAGTTACGGTAGCTAAATTAGGGCATAAAGGACCTTTGGACCATGGATTACTAGTGATCGGTAAGATCGTGTGATTTACCTACGGATTACGTTAGCCGAGCGGTATGGCTGATGACTTATAGAGGGTATTTGTGACAAATAAATAACTAATTAACTAACCATCTATATTTAACAATTATAAGAACAATTAATTACAAATAAATAAAAACAATTAATTACAAATAAATAAAATAGCCTAACTTATTCTAATACATATTCATGGGGGGAGGGAAAGAGAGAGAGGTCAACCCATATTACGTCATACTACTTGAATTTTATTTCTAACCCTTTCCATCTTGGTTTCATTTTAAAAGCCCCTACTTTAACCTATTAAGAATAACATGTGCAGACTTACCACAGCCCTGCTGAGAACTACGACCCTGCCGTTCAGTCACTTTTCGCTTATATCACTCCCACTCTGAGGGCCTAACTGTAATCTCTCTCTCTCTTTCACCAAGATAGTAAGTTCATAGGCACTAACGGTACATTTGTCCTGCTGTCTTTGAATGCGAAACCTTGACCTTCTCATCCTTAGGCTATATGTCGTTTTGGATGTAACTGTATATGATTTGATATAGACCTAACTGTACTAGTCAAGTTAAATCTGATTACATATTCTGTCTAATATGAAACCTATAATATTACTAATATGAAACCTATAATATTACTAATATGAAACCTATAATATTAATACTATTTAAAATAATTAATAAAAATATCTAGTCCTAAATTATCCTAAATTATCCTATTTATAACAGACTCCCCTTTCCTCAAACCTGACAAAGGGATTTTTAAAAAAAACCCTTTTCAGGCCGTTATCATAAACCATAGTATGTTGTTCCCCATAAAATCTTCTTGAAATTTCGTTTTGACCACTCACCATGCTCTAGAGATCTTTTTTTTTTTTCTTACCTAGATCTTACAGTGTAGCTCCTTTTCCTTTCCCCAGGTTTGACCCCTTCCAAAATACTAGTGTACAACAAGAAATGCAACATGAACACTCTTTAATTAATTATGTACGGTGAAATATTGTGCTTAAGTTAATCCATTTTCTCCTCGTATTTTACCGAAGTTCTCCTTTCTATATGGAACATTTGACATATGACGTTTACCGACTCCATCTTATTGCTACACGGTCATTTGGTGTTAAAAACATGCTAGATAGCAGGGGGAAAAAAAAATGGATTAGCTTATCACTCTGCACCTGAAACAAGAAAATATACATGAAACACAAATTATACATTCTTATTCCCTCTTCTTTTCCCTTTGCTGTTTTTGTTTGTTTTTCATTGCACACTTCTTTAGATTCGAAAATTTTATTTATTATTATTTTTTTCCTAAAATATTTAATTTGAGCTTATCACTTTCTTCACAACACTCGCTTTTCCACCAGCCCGTTCACCGAGAAACTTGAGCACTGAGTTCTTGTTTGGTGCCGCGCATGTCCGCGCTCATGCTGATCTATTACAGCATCCCTGGTTGAATCCGATGCCTGGGACCACGTTCGATGATGGTATCGTCCTTCGTCCGGGAGAGAGCCATGCCGGATACTGGGTCTGTCCTTGAAGTTCTTGAGACCAGCAATTTCTTTTAGGAGCCATGGATTATCCGGAGGATAGGTTTAATAGGATTTATGTGTTTTATTATCCAATTTTTTCCTTAATACTGGTTATTTATTATCATTAAGGCGTTCATTAATTGAGTTCTAACTTCCCACATGTTCTTCATTCCCAATATATTTCCTTCATCCGGAATATGTAATGTAAGGTTTTTATTTATGATGATCGAGCGTTTACGGATTAGGTTAAACCACTAAGTCTGCTTTACTACTCAAATATTCAAAACCTGCACTTGAATGACAAGAATTTATTTCCAGGGTTCTAGGGTCCTACAAGTGCGCCGGCTGTATCACCACGTTTCACTTATCACTTCGCTTGCTACAATAAAATATCTAAAAGATCTACGACTAGATTGCTCACTTCACTATGAAATTAAATAATCCAATAATATTATAAAGTTTATCGGGTCAGTTCACAATCTTACAAAAAAAATGCTGCCACCTATCGAAATTATATTGGTTTAAATATGTAGTCGCATTAAAGATAATCCTAAAACAACTAGACACCCTTGACTTAATCCAACCTCTTCACTGCATAAAAATCTCTCTGGGGAAACTGCCAGTCGCCATTTACCATATGGGTTTTCAAATAATTACTCAAGGTCCTAAGTAATGCATAAAGTCGGTTGAAAATTCAAAAACAAATTTATAAGGTAGATAAAACATAAGACTTAATTCACAACAGAAACGCAAAAATCCCTGGTTATGTAGTATCATATCACTTGGGGTTAGGATTAATAGACAATACCATGTATTTATTCATTTATTTTGTGGATATTATTTTTTTTTTTATTGTTTCCTTCTGAAGTGAGATTTAAATTAGACGTAATTTTCGCCACACTTATGTAAAAGACTATCCATGTTTCCTAATGTGTTAAAATAAAATTTTATAGGCACGTTAAGTTATATAATGTTTGTAATTCCTAGTAAATTTTTTTTTTTTTTATTAGCATCTTCGGGCGTATCCGTGTATGTTTATTTTGCCAAACATAATGTTCTATTATTATTTACTTAAGTGCTTAGTCTCATGCGGGCAAGGTCGTCTACTCGGACAGAGAATTATAAGAATGGTCAGCATCAAGGTTCCCTCAGCAGTACTAACTATTTTATGAATCAACATCATTTAAAACATTATAATTCATCAACTACCTGTATCCATAAATTTGCCGCTTATGGTTATTAACGTTCATCGACCGATTCGATAAGATAGATTAAAATTCTGCATCCCTCTATTATGTTCTTTTGTTTCTAAATTATAAGGACGTTATGCGGCAATATGTGTCCTAGTTCGAACCATCAGCTGACATATCTTGTAACAGTTGTGGAAAGTTTTCAGAATCTATTTTCAATACACCGTTACGAGATGTAATCTGATTTCCGTTACTGGTGTCCCATCCAAGTATAATTTGGGTCTATATAAGTTACACAATAAATAAACTCCGTTGAAACCAAGATTTTATCTAAGTTAATTATTTATATTTGTAAAGGAAACTGAGTTCCATGAGCCATTTTTATTTTATTTTAAATAGTTTTGTTATTTAATCTGTAAACGAATCTAAGTTCCATAATTCCATTTTTTCCTTCGATAAATTAGTTATACGAGTTGCGGAAAATTTCAAATTTACTCCCGACAAATGCTAAATATTCCTGACTTGTAAAAAAAAGGTAAAATAATTTATTAGTCCAAGTTCCAATAACCTCGAAAAAATTTTCAAACTATGTCCATTTTGCGCTATTCTGGAGAGACTAACCAAATACTGAATACATTTTTCCTGAGTTCGAATCCAAGACTTCTAGGGACGACATCCTAGCCAACACATTACGCGTGCTGCCAGATCAATCTGTTAAAAAAAATTTGATACTCTTTATGATTTCGGATATTTGATCTGATGATGTATAGTGCCGATCGAATTATTTGAATGTGTAACTCCCTCATTCAAGTTGGAAAATTTTCAGAATCTTCATCAAAATCCCGTTAGATAGCCTCGCATACGGGGAAATATTTCAAACCAAATATTCCTCGGACATATCTTAACATTCCTGCTAGAAATAAACTTGTATTATAGCTAATTTTGAACCCTCCGGCTTACCGTTCTCGGACAAGAAATAAAAAAAAACAACTGGTAGTCACCGTATGAGAGACTTATTGTACTGTTTTTCCTACCTTTCCAAAACCTAGTCTTCACTCCAGCCGCCATCTTGTAAAGCTAGTCACCAGGGTTCGAACCCGAGACTCCTTTTAACAATACCCTGTAGTTACCCCGTAAATTATTTCATAATTGCTACATAAATATATATATATATATATATGACCTGTCATTTTCCACTAATTTAAACAACATCGGTATGATTTCGACTTGACATTTAGTATTGCCAACATAGGAGTGACACAGTCCGTTTATTTATTTAATCTCCATATTTAATTTATATTTTCCAACGCATGCAGAAACGATCTGTTCGCAGGAAAGATCTAAAAATAATTCCTATACAACGTTACTAAATTTTCTCATTTAATTCAACATTTCGTTCATATGTTGGTATCGCTTGAGTTACCCTGAGGTAATTAATAACCCGAGACATTTAAACCATTTGTATTTCAGTATTATATGGAAGTAATTTTCCACGAAGGTAATTAGTTCATGCTATTTTGTAATTATTATTGCAGAGAAATTATTTTATTACTATTTTTTATTGGTCACAATCGCCATCGCAAAAATATTCATGTTAGTATGATGGCGTGTCATCCCCGTCCACAAGCCACGAGTTCGGTTCGCATACGTCGACATATCCCGTAAGGAGGCCACGTTTCAGGCTACGTTTCAGCAATGAGTTTGCCTATCTATATTGGTTTTATATTTTTATCCTATTCACTCCTCCTAATAAGTAAAATACTAATTTTATGTGCCTAAATATTTCCAATATTTATCAAGTGCATCTCAAACCCACATACCTTGAATCCCGCAAACATATTTCTTATGTATTTGCCACGAAAAATTTGCCATTCAATCCTGGTGCATCAACAAAATCTTAACATTTAAGATAACCATAGCACATAAAATTCTTACAAGATATGGATGTTCAAAACCTATTGTTCCCCTTGTGTGAATTATTCTACGTCTCTCTCTTTTCTCTTGCCATGTTGTTTAATTAATTTTAATTAACAATATCAATTAATAATGTCCCTATGTTTCACATAAATCTTATACTAAATTGACTGTACGTATCTCAACATATTAATATTTAACGTATTCCAAACGATCCAGGAACTGTAAGGGTTCGTTTCCCTATCATAAAAAATAATAAAAAATTATTTAGTGATCACCACCGCTGTTCACCACTGTTATAGTTACGGTAGCTAAATTAGGGCATAAAGGACCTTTGGACCATGGATTACTAGTGATCGGTAAGATCGTGTGATTTACCTACGGATTACGTTAGCCGAGCGGTATGGCTGATGACTTATAGAGGGTATTTGTGACAAATAAATAACTAATTAACTAACCATCTATATTTAACAATTATAAGAACAATTAATTACAAATAAATAAAAACAATTAATTACAAATAAATAAAATAGCCTAACTTATTCTAATACATATCATGGGGGGAGGGAAAGAGAGAGAGGTCAACCCATATTACGTCATACTACTTGAATTTTATTTCTAACCCTTTCCATCTTGGTTTCATTTTAAAAGCCCCTACTTTAAACCTATTAAGAATAACATGTGCAGACTTACCACAGCCCTGCTGAGAACTACGACCCTCCCGTTCAGTCACTTTTCGCTTATATCACTCCCACTCTGAGGGCCTAACTGTAATCCTCTCTCTCTCTTTCACCAAGATAGTAAGTTCATAGGCACTAACGGTACATTTGTCCTGCTGTCTTTGAATGCGAAACCTTGACCTTCTCATCCTTAGGCTATATGTCGTTTTGGATGTAACTGTATATGATTTGATATGGACCTAACTGTACTAGTCAAGTTAAATCTGATTACATATTCTGTCTAATATGAAACCTATAATATTACTAATATGAAACCTATAATATTACTAATATGAAACCTATAATATTAATACTATTTAAAATAATTAATAAAAATATCTAGTCCTAAATTATCCTAAATTATCCTATTTATAACACGCCCCCACAAGACTTGATGTGTGCTCAATAATTTCTGCTGCTGCCAGAATTCGTGCAAGAAGTTCCTCCTCCAACTCGATAGGTGTATTATAATATCATAGAAATTAAAGAAGAACGAAGATTGAGACATCTGAAGAGGATGGAGAATAACAGAATCACAATAATGATGCTTGATTGGAATGCTGAAGGCAGGAGGAGGAGAGGGAAACCCAGGGAACAATGGATAGATGAAATAGGAAGAAACATAATCAGCACAGACCTCAAAGAAGATGCTGAGAATAGAAATATGTGACGAAGCAAAATACATTTGGATTGAAATATAACTACTATAGTGTAGACAAAATTCTTAATAAAATAATAATTATTATTATATTATTATTATTATTATTATTATTATTATTATTATTATTATTATTATTATTATTATTAACTAACTAACTAACTCACTGGCACTATCGAATCCGTAGGTTCATGGCCGCGCGGACATAACCTCTCCATACATCCCTATCCTGAGCAAACTTTTCCAATCATTCTCTGTATAATCTATTTCCTTCAATCGTAATTAATGTTATTCTCCCACCTCATTCTCGGTCTTTCAACTGAGTGTTTTCCTTCTGGCTTTCCTACAAGAAGCTTCCATGCACCTCTTTCATTCCCCATACGTTCCACAAGCCCTGCCCATCGCAATCTATGAGAATTAACTGTTATTATATCTGACTTCCTACAGAGTTCATGTAGTTCATTGTTGTGTAGTCTTCTCCATTCACCTGTCTGTTCATCTCTCTTTGGTCCAAAATTTTTCCTAAGAACTTCTCAAATAATCGTAATCTCCATTCCTCCGTTATAGTAAGAGTCCATGTTTAGCATCCATATAACTGGTAGAATAATAACTTTATGTATTTTCAGTTTAACGTTTCTTGAAAGTAGTTGGGACGTCAAAGAGTCTCTCTAATGCATAATAGCACGCATTTCCAGAATTGAGCCTATGTTTAATTCATTTATGCATCTCATTCCTGTTTGTGATTATTGTTCCTAGATATTTAAATTAAGCCACTTCTTCAAAATTTCCCTCATTTGTCATCAGTTGTCCATTTCCATTATATAATGTATTTCTATATGTGAACATATATTTAGTTTTATTAATTCCATACAACATGGTAAAATAGCTAAAACTTACAGTACACATTATTTTGATTGTAAATATGTGTATTATAACCACAAAGTTATTACATATCCCCGTGGCATTATAAACTAATTGCAATAGACACATTAACCTACAATAATGCAGTGGTAACCATGGAAACTCTGTTTTAATGAAGTAGCTGCTGTAAGAGTTCGTGAATAAATTATTCGGAAGAAATATTTCAATAAATTGGACACAAATCGTGAGTTATCATTAAAATACACTTTATTTCATTTTAAGCACAAAATATTACATATATTAATGCGAATGTATGCTAATATTTCATAATTTTGGCGGCTCCGAGCCGCAAGCAGTTTGACACTCGCCTGTCATTGCTGTGGTCTCGAGATCGAGTCTCCATCATTCCTTGTGGGTTTCGTGGCTGACGAAACGAAGCTTGCACAGGTTTTTCCCTGCCACAAATTGCATTCTACCGTGTCTCCATATTGTGAACTAGTGGGTATGCAACTTGTCTCTGGTCTCCCGAGTTCGAACCCCGCCGGAGTCGATGCATATTTTTAGAATGAAAAACCCCATGTTGCAAGTCCTCCGGGAGGGATTTTAATCTGTGGGTCCCGAGTCTGACAATTTTCAGGCTCGTAAAAGAACCTTAAGGATGAATAAAGAGGCCTCTAATCAAAATTCACAGACCTCCTTCATCGTAGTAACACATTAGCCGTCTACTAGATGTCTCTGTAGGTTGGTATGTTGACCGCATACCATTCATGACATCTTTAGGTAAATAAACGTAACTATATTAACTTAGTCTCATAACCAACTTAATTGGTTAAAGTTGTGGTAATACGCCATTTTTCTCAAATGCCACCAAGTTGTCTTTTAAGACATTTTCTGGTTTTCTCCCCGGCATTGGAGAAATTGTAGCCCATTTCTTAGGTTGGGGCACCTGCAAGGTGGTATTACGTTGCCCTGATTATATGATGAAGCGCCAGGAGAGTTCTTAACTTTAATTCCAGGCCTTGGACAACGACAGGAATAATTCCCTTTATTTTGTGCTAGTCTCTTGGCTGCTTATGTATTATCTTTGTAGAAGCCTTATCTCTGTAAGGGAACAACCTAAAATGTAATTTAAAAACTGTTTTTAAAACAAGCGCCTAAATTCTAATTAAAATTTGTTTCTTTTCTAGTATTAATACAAATATACCTTACGACCATAAACATTATTATTTATCAAATGGTGACGAGGTGCCAATAGTTGGCAGTTTCGTTAAATGTAGGTAGCAGCTTCAGGTCAACAAGTCTGGGGGACCCGATATGCTGACCATATGGTCCATCTATGTGATAGCCACATGTGGATGTGAGGTCGGGGAACGGCAGGTGGGCCAGTCCGGATATGGAGTTTAGTTTTTAATAGCGTAGAAAATTTAAAATGGCATAGGCAGAAAATCATATACAAAATATATTATTTTATTAGTTTCAAAGGCGCTTCTTTTGAAGAAGCCGGGTCTAAATGTATCGATTTTAAGTCAGGAACCTAAAATCGTACTAGAGAGTCGTTTATTTGAATGTCCAACGTTGTTCACGGAGCCCAGCACAAAACTAAAATGGCATGAGCCAAAAATGATATACAAAACATATAAATGTATTAGTCTCTTCAGAAGACGAGTCAGAATCTATGGATCTACAAAAACCCCTAAAATCCACTTTAAAATTATGTATCAAGAATTATCGATGTCCTATAATACAGTGGAGAGTATGATCATTGATAAAAAAAAGTATTGCCATTAAAAATTGGTACAAGTCAATAGTTGGTGCATTAGTTGAAAACATTCTAATATGGAATGTAAGGTTGTCAGTGTGTTTTAAGTATAAAGAGATTGCAACATGAATTCCAGGCAACCCTCCGAGTTTCCCATATAAAGATATCCAAACGCATTAAAAATAGATGTAAACTATAAACTCATGAAACAGTGTTGACTTCCTTGAGGGAGTCCGATGTTTCAGGGTCCCCTTTAGAGTGTTATACTTAAAAAATATGAATCAAGTCTGACACTCGGCGGGGCATGATCAACGAAAATATCGGCAGGAGATGAGCGCCTGTCGTTCTATGTACTCAGGCTGGACCCACTTCAGCAACAAAACACGCCCCTGGGTGGTGTCCAGGGGAAGGTCGGTGGATCTGCTAGTCAGTTTTCCCGGCTAAGTCCGATGGACTCGTGAACCATAAGTGGGGTCGGCAGGAGAGGAGCGACCTGTCGTACTATTTGCTCACGCTGGGCCCACTTCAGCAACAAACACGTCCCCGGGTGGTGTCCAGGGGAAGGTCGGTGGATCTGCTAGTCAGTCCTCCCGGCTAAGTCCAATGGACTCGTGAACCATAAGTGGGGTCGGCAGGAGAGGAGCGACCTGTCGTACTATTTGCTCACGCTGGGCCCACTTCAGCAACAAACACGTCCCCGGGTGGTGTACAGGGGAAAGGTCGGTGGATCTGCTAGTCAGTCCTCCTGGCTAAGTCCAATGGACTCGTGAACCATAAGTGGGGTCGTCAGAGGTGAGCGTTCTGACGTACTACGAAGCTTAGCAATTTCACTGAAATTGTGACCCCAACACCTTCCCCGGGGTGTTGGTTTTAAGCTAAGAACTTGATCAGTAGTTAAGTAGTAGATAAGGAAGAAAAATAAGTTGGGACTTGGGGAATATGGGCTTCTGCCCGAGGTATCCCAAGGGCTGGAGGAGGGTCCAACTTCTTACTTTTTAGTTATGTATGGTTCTGAAGTATTAGTCGTTCTAACGCGTTTCCTATACGATCAAGGAGGCTTATATGTATAAGGTGGTAATTTTGTGGAAAGGGTGGATTTTCATTGGACATAGGCACGGTGGTGATTTTGGCTCGTTTAAGTGAGTTTGGAGAATGATGTAGTAGGAGTACAGAGTTGTATAGTTTAGTTAGATGTACTAGTCCATTCCGAGGTAGTTATTTTAGTGCTTTAATTACAATTCCTTCTTGACATTGTGAATTTTAAGTATAACATTTTTGACCTCAGATGGCGTTATTATTGCAAATTTGGTTGTAGGTCTGTTGGTAAGTAGTAGTTTGATTTGTCATCCAGTTCTTGTGTGAAATTGTTCATAAGTTATGCCATTTGTTCGAGATCCAAACTGATTTTCGTAGGTTGAGGTTATTGCTCCCGCTTTGTCGTCGTCTTCGTATACAAGACCATTTTGTCCATCTATTGGATGGTTTCTGAGTTTCTTTGGTTTTCTACATCGTTTTATTATTTGATAAGTTTTGTTTGTTTCAAGTGTTTCAGTAGGTCTTGCTTATGTTCGTGAATTAGTGTCTGTATTCATCTTGTTAAGTAGTATACATGCTGCTTGCCATGCGGAAGTCTGTGTATTCTTGTTTGTCTCTCTTTTCTAAGAATGTCTTGAAGGCCTGGTACATCTGTATGTATTTGTCGTTTGATTGTGTCACCTGAGTTGTGTCCTTGCAGGCTTGTTAGAGTGTGTTTTGTAAAGTCTTATTGCATTGTGTAAGTCCTGGGTATTTTCCATAGAATGTTCAATTCAATTGTCATCGAAAATAAGTATTAGCATGTACAAAAAATGAACAAATCAATAGTTGGTACATTCGTTGAAAATATTCTTATATGAAATGTAAGGTTATTAGTGGGTTTTACCAATACTATACGTATAAAGAGATTATCGGATGGAATCCACGCAACCCTCTGAGTTCCACACATAAAGATATTCAAGCACATTAAAAATAGATGCAAACTCTAAACTCATGAAACAGTATTGACTTCCTTTGGGGGAGAGGTAGTCCGATGTTTCAGAGTCCCTTTTCGAGGGTTATACTGTAATAAAACAAATCCACTTTGAAAATTATAAAGAAGAGTGGAAAGCTGCTTGAACCTCGGGCGAACAAAATGGTGTGTGCTGTATGATCCAAGCGTTGTATGATCCGATGGTGAACAAGTAGTTTCACTTCCGCACAATACTGCAGGCGTTGCAATCACTCTGTAAAATTTTAACAGAGTGACGCGACGAGTTTTTATTTTTAAAGTACTTAAAATAGTGCCACATATATCTTGAAATGTTGATTTTTTTCTAATTCAAAATCAAATTATAGTTTATTTGATATACTAAATAAGTGAATACATGAACTTGCTCTATTGCCATATTCCGTGAACAATTTTGTCTCTAATTGGATGTTTCTCGCAGAAAGCTATTTACTTAGTTTTGTAGTTGAAATTTCAAAGTTATAATATTTTACTATTTTAATCATAATAATAATAAAAATAATAAAAATAATAATAAAAATAATAATAATAATAATAATAATAATAATAATAATAATAATAATAATAATAATAATAATAATAATAAACCTTAGTTTATTGTACAAGAATTCCTTCTCTTTCAACTCAATCAGCAAAATAAAGGAATAAGGTATGAAATAATACTGTATGTATGATATACAAATTATGAATATTTTTTATTCATTATAATTTGTATTTTAGTTTGTATGTTTTTAAAAACAGGTAACCGGAGCAGGTAACCAGCCTCATGGTCTAGTGATCAGCGTTTCTGACTACTGTTGATGAGGTCCCGGGTTCGATTTCGGTCACACCATAGTAATTTTCCCTTAAATGGAATTATTTCTGTGGGTTGCCCATGGTCTGGAATTTAGGTAAAGTTTAGGTTAAGAACTCTACTAGTGCTTCATTGTCACCCATCATATCATCAGGGTAACGTAATTCCGCATGCTAGGCACCCCAACTTCATAAGTGGGTTACAATTAAGCCAATGCCAGGAGAGAACAACAGAAATGTCGAAATGATAATCCGGGGCATTTAACAAAAAAAGTCTTGAGCAGATATCTGTTTCAAGATGAACCTCAATAGAGGTCTGTTGACTGGTATATAATAAAAACCGGCAACAATGAGCAGGTGGCAACCTGTGATACCCGTTCCACTGATGTTACATCAACCGTAACAACAATGGACTTAATGCAGCTTTTTTCTTAAGAAATCAATTACAAGAATAAAGCTGGGGGACCGGATGCAATATTATATACCACGTTATTATATCGTCCTCTAACTCAATGTCAGTTTTAGGTGCTATAAAGGTCGTCACCCATGAACAATTTTTTAGTATTTTTATTTGTAATACAATTCATGGAATTCCATTGTAAACAATGGAATATGTAATTTTGATTGTTTTATAATAGCCTAATGATAACAATAATAAGAATAATGATTTTTGGATAATACATATCACGGTTTATTTTAATAGGATATTCAGAGTTTTGTTGTGAAACATCGAAAATTGCGATCGCTAGAGTCATTTTTAAATTTTCGTTTCAAGTGAACTCCTACAACTAATGGTTTTAGAACATAATAGGTATCGGCTAAACACTCGCCGCATCTGAAACTCTGTATATACAAATTTTCACGACGATCGGTTGAACGGTTTAGAAGTCCATAAAGTACAGACAAATATATATAAACTTCGTGTCACGTTGTTTGTCCGCGATGGAATCCTAAACTACTGAACCGAGTTTAATAAAATTTTGCACACTGTATGCAGTTTGATCCAACTTGAGACTTAGGGTAGTTTATAACTAAATTTATAGTCGCATTATTTTTTATTGCAAATTATTTGTTTTATTATTTAACAATGAGCAATAATTATCTGTGAGTTCCATACGATTCTAACAGATGGCGGTGTAATTATCTGTGAGTTCAATACGATTCTAACAGATGGCGATGTAAGGTAATTTGGTAAGGTGATTGGTTTATTATTTAACAAAGAGAGATCCAGATGGCTGTGCTTTTTGTTGCAACCGCGAATTTCAATTGAATTACAAATATTGAATATTTCATAATTTAAGTGTGTTCCGTGTTTATTTTATTTTCAATATTATTAATTTCGTGTGTAAGTATTAGTTTTAAGTAATCTGGCTGAAAGACAGCAACTTAATTTGAATTTTTAACATATACCTTAGCCACAACAACGCGTGGCTGGGACTTCTAGTATATATATATATATATATATATATATATATATATATATCTGTCATTCTTTTTACATGAAGACCATACAACATTATTTGCTACATATATATATATATATATATATATATATATATATATATACACTGCTCAAAACAATTATAGGATTACTTGCAATAAATTGAATAAGTAATTGTTTTTTAAAGCTGTGATGCTGAAAGTTGGACACTATGTAAATTGAATTATTAATTTTATCATTGGATACAAATTTTAAAGATACATGGCCTAAATACAGAGAAATTACCTCAAATAACAAATATAGATAATTTATTTTATTTTGGAAGGCACTGGCCACTTCTAATTGGTAAGCTTCCTGATGTTGCTATAGTGACGAATGTTGATTATTGCCTTGTTTATTGAAGTCTCTGACAAAATGAGGCCTTTAAATGAGTTTGAAGTGTATCATGCTCTACATATTTTACGACAAGGCCAATCTCTGCGACAAGTGGCTAGAGAGCTTGGAGTGTCCAGGTTACACAACAGGCACAGAGAGACAGATAGAAAACGTGGCCAGGGCCGTAAATTTAAAACAAGCCCCCAGGATGACAGATACGTTGTTCTTTCTGCTATTCGACAGCGTACAAAATCTGCAAAAGACCTGCAGAATGACCTTCATATGGCTTCCGGAATCCGGGTTTCAGACCAAACCATAAGGAACAGATTAAGGAAAGAGAATATTCGTCCAAAAAGGCCCGTCAAAAAAACCACGCTTAACAAATGGGCATAAGGCAGCAAGACGTACGTATGCTGAAAACCATGGTGATTGGAACCTGAACCAGTGGGAGTCTGTGCTCTTCTCGGACGAATCCAGGTATCGTCTTACACGTTGTGATGGTCGATTGAGGGTGTGGGGACGGCCAGGAGAAAGATTTTCTGCAGAGGCTGTACAGGAAATTGATAGATTCGGAGGAGGTTCCATAATGGTGTGGGCCGGAGTTATGTACAACAATCGTACGGACCTTGTACGTGTTCCCCAGCGACTGAATGCTGTCCGGTATATCGAGCACGTTCTGGAAGAGCATGTAGTACCTGCTGCCATTGGAGTAGGCCCTAGATTTCTGTTTATGCAGGATAATGCCAGGGCACATTCTGCGGCTGTCACCAGGGATTTCCTGAGGAGGAATGAAATTGAGGTAATGGAGTGGCCAGCGGTCAGCCCAGACCTCAACCCTATTGAACACTTGTGGAATCTTCTAGACAGGAAGGTCAGGAACCGACATCAAGCTCCACAAACTCTGCAGCAACTTGGAGATGCTCTGAAGGAGGAATGGGAGAATATCCCGCAAGAGGAAATCCAGAATCTTATTGGGAGCATGCCACGAAGGTGCCAAAGTGTCATCGAATGTCGTGGAGGCCATACACGATACTAACTCTATATAACGAGTGTTTAACTTTGAAAAATAAGCATAAGATTCAATTGCTTACATAGCGGAATTATTTGAAAAGTTAATTGTCAGCGTTATTCATTTGTTTTTACTGATATGAGCAATAAATAAATAAATAAATAAATAACCATAAATAATGTACTTTATGAATTTCATGTTTGTACCTTTATCCAATGAAAAAATATTTGCATATTTCATAGTGTTCCTCTAATTGTTTTGAGCAGTGTATATATATATATATATATATATATATATATACAAATCTATCCACCCACTTCACGTCCTCCAGTCCTTTTGTTCTCATTCCAATTCTTATTTCTGGCATCCACGAGTTTCGTGGGCTTCCTATCCTCCTCCTTTCAGGTGGACACCATTCCAGTGCTTTTCTGGGTAAAGTTTCTTCTTGCATTCGTCGTATATGCCCATACCAATTTAACTGTTTGTATCTATATATATATATATATATATATATATATATATCCGTAGTAATTCAGCCCGAGGGCAGGTCTTTCACTGCAATAATACCATTTTCATGCTATGCTTTGCAGATTTACTAGGGAATTGTAGGTGTGGTAGCTTCCCGTTGCTTTCCACACCGATGCAAAATGATGATGATGAAAATAATAAAGATGATGATGATGGCCATATGATTTCGGGGGCCGTTTGGGCCTTAACGTTTTCCTGACATTTGTCTTACAGGTGAGGAAAAACCCCGGAAAAAACCTTACCCAGAAAAAAACTGCCCGGACCGGGGATCGAACCCGAGTCCGCTGCGTGACATGGTAGCACGCTACCTCGAGACCCCAGCGGTGGAATATATATATAATCACATAATAAAACAAAAGAAATGTGTGCTCTAAATATTAGTAATTAGTGCAGAAAAACATAAGGCTGGCATGCGATTGGATATGTATTTGAAAGTGGGAATATTTCGAGATATGTATATGAAAGTATGTAGTTCGTCTGTTGTTATTTCCAATAATTTGTTTAAAATATAGCATCGTTAACGATTCAATAGAACGAGGTCTCTGCGTGTTGTATGATACGTTTTCAATATATTATAGTTAATTTAGTATGCAACAAAAGTAAGTCAGATGTTTCACCGTGAGCATCTATTTTTAATAACAGAAAAGTAACACAAATTCATATTAGCAAAACACTAATTTTTCATTATAAGTGGAAAGAAAAATTATAGAACATGCATCACAATTTAATTATTTAGGTGTATTAATAACAAACACTGCAAGTTTATTAAGAGAAGTAAAGAAACAAGTATATAAAGCAGCACAAATACCAGGATATATGAAAGATTTAATTTTGCGCAACAAACATATGTCAATAGAAAGTAAAACCCGCATATACAAAACGATAGTTTGACCAGTCATCATATATGGAGCAAAACTTGGGATGATACAACAAAAACTGTACGAATAATAAGCACATTTGAAATGAAGATCTTAACTATTCAGAGAAAACATTAATTGATAAGATAAACAACACAGAAATTAAAGACAAGTGTCAAATTCAAGACATAAACGAATTTATTATAGATAGACGAAAATATTGGAAATTTCATATAGAAAGAATGGAAGACAACCGACTTGTAAAAAGAGCTAAAGAAGATAGACCAATGGGCGGGAGAAGAACAAGAAGAAGACCAACCAAGAAACGGGTAGACAGTGGCTGCACATCCAATACGTCTTCCTCCGAGGAATGATTTGGGAAATAAACTGGATGAAAATCCTACAAATTATGAAAAAGAAGAAGAGACTGGACTGGATAAGGCGAAGTCTAGCCTCACCCAGTGTGCTGCGTATGTTAGAACCCACTAGGGCTCTTTGGCAGCTAAGTTAATAGTGGCTATCATTACGGGGTTATAGTTCACTTAACCCGAGTCTATTTGGCGGCGCTAGCGTTTGTGTGCAAATGGTGATGAAATTTGGACAGAGATAGGGATGTGATGACCTGAAGCAGGACATCAGAAACCACATTGCTTTAAATCCTACAAATTATGAAAAAGAAGAGACTAATTTCCCGTGTCAGTTATTTAAATGTGGCGGACCACACTGAAAATAAAACTACGCATGACTATTATTATTAGGTTTGTTGTGTAATTCAGCACACATTTAAGTTATTACTGCTCGTTCGTTTTCTTTTGTTTCATTAATAAGAATAAATAAATAAAACGGTCCAATTGATGTATCCCACAGGATACATAGCCAATTAAAGAGTTAAAAAAGTCAGTCACGCATAAATTGTATGTCTTTATTTTGTTCATGTGTCTCCTTTTTTTTTTTTTTGTGAGAAATTCAAATATTGGGTTCCAGGAAAGCCTCCATTTCTAATGGTCCGATTTTACTGATTACCAAATTTGTTTTTATTTTGGCTATTTAACTCATGCCCCTAATGTGAGTCAATGACCATTCACGTTTCAATTTAAGTTTGTTTTAAAACCAATGACAGTCGTGTGTCACTCATTCTTTATCGAATTCTCTTTAGCAGTTCCTGCTTTTGTGATAAAGAAAGCTCCTCCTTTTTAATATTCTGAACAGGTCACACCATTATTTTGCAGTGACTGACTCGCCAACAAATACGTTGAATGTAGCAAATAATGAACAGATTCCTTCGAACTACACATTTGATAATATATTGTGTGTTCAATAATTGTGTTTTTAAATAATGATTTTACCGAGTAATTTCCTAAAAAGATAATTAATAACCTATAATATTAGTTATAATATAGCCTACAGTTTAATGTGTTTCATTTTTTCTCTCTACTAGGATGCATTCTTAAATATTGCGATCTTATTTGGCAATAAATAATATGATCAAGTTGCAGTGGATAAACAAATTAAACATAACCAAACATTTCTCATTTGTTTTCAAACATCGCAGTTTATAAAAATATATAAATATTTAAATATTTCAAAATAACTACATTTAAATAATTATTTTTGAGTAACCAACAAGAATGGAAAAATCATCTGAGAAGAATGGCAAGAAATAGACTTCCAAAATTGGCATTCCAATATACCCCAACTGGACATAGGGACCAAGGAAGACCAAAACATCGGTGGAAAGATCAAGACCATCTTCGCTAGGTTTACCGTACAGGCCACATGGCCTAAAACGAATTTGTTCATGATGATGATGATGATTTTTGAGTAAACAGCTTAATTTTATTCGTTAAATAGTCCTAACAAATGCTATTCTTGATTTCCAAATAATCGATAAATTAACGAGTCGCGAAGTGAGGAAGTGAACTCAAGTCACTCGTGACATTGCTTGTGATCATTAAATCGTTATATCAAGTTTCGTTCGAGCAAAAAAAAACAACAGATTTTTAAAGAAAACAAAAGGATGTACAAGAGAAGACAGAAATGAAGAAATAAGAAAAGAATTATAAGTGGAAGCTCAAGAATGGATAGATTAAGAAAAAAGATGGTTTGAACATGTTGGAAGGATGGAAGATACCAGACTACCAAAAATAGCTTATCAATATGGTCATAAAGGAAATGGAGCGCAGCAAACATAGAGTATGTACTAATTAACTATTCACATATACTTCAGAATTTCAGAACGTACTATTTATTTTTGGGTGTTGCATTCTTTCACAGGTTAGAGTACTTAAATTGCGTTAGGTTATATTTTAGGTTCGTTAAATATCGTGCATATGTTGGCTGTATTTCGTGATTCCATAGTGTAAACCGCTTTGCGTTTGTTGGCGCATGCGCTTGGTGTATGATTGGAACTTACAATTTTTTTATTATTACTATTTATTATTGTTATTAAACTAACTAACTCACGGCACTATCGAACCCGTAGGTTCATGGCTGCGTGGACATAAGCTCTCCATACATCCCTATCCTGAGCTACAGTTTTTCAATCATCCCCTGTATAATCTACTTCCATCAAATCATAGTTAATGTTATTTTCCCATCCCATTCTTGGTCTACCAACTGGACGTTTTCCCTCTGGCTTTCCTACAAGAAGCTTCCATGCACGCCTTTCATTCCCCATTCGAGCCACGTGCCCTGCCCATCACAGTCTACGAGACTTAACTGATCTCATTATATCTGGCTTCCTATAAAGACCATGTAATTCACTGTTATGCAGTCTTCTCCATTCACCTATCTGTTCATCTCTCTTTGGTCCAAAAATTTTCCAAATAACTTTATTCTCAAATACTCGTAATCTCCTTTCGTCCCTTAGAGTAAGAGTCCATGTTTCGCATCCATATAATATAACTGGTAGAATAATAGTTTGATATATTTTCAGTTTAACGTTTTTTGAAAGGAGTTGGGAAGTCAAAAGTCTCTGTAATGCATAATAGCATGCATTTCCAGAATTGAGCCTGTATTTAATTTCCTTGTGCATCTCATTCCTGTTTGTAATTATTGTTCCTAGGTATTTTAAATCAGCCACTTCCTCAAAATTTCCTTCATTTGTCATTAGCTGTCCATTTCCATTATATAATGTAATTCTATGTGTGACCATTTATTTTGTTTTATTGATATTTACTTCCAGTCCAAATTTCTTAGTGTTACTCAGTAGTGTGTACGTGTTGGCCTTTCGTATCTACTCGCTATCGTCCAATAGTACATCATCAGCATAAACTAACAGCTTTATTTATTATATATTATTATTATTTTAAAATTAAATTAACCCAATAATGTCCCTTGTTGCATGTGTGTAAGATCGGAAATTTATCACATTACTTCCACAATAAGTTAATATTTACTTTGTCCACCACTGTGGTCTCGAGGTAGCGTGCTGCCTTGTCACGCAGCGGGCCCGGGTTCGATCCCCGGTCGGGGCAGTTTTTCTGGGTGAGGTTTTTATCGGGGTTTTTCCTCACCTGTAAGACAAATGTCAGGAAAACTTTAAGGCCCAAATGGTCCTCGAAATCATATGGCCATCATCATCATCCTCATCATCCTTATCCTTATCATCATCATCAGCCTTCACCGGTGTGGAAAGCAACTGGAAGCTACCACACCTATAATTCCCTAGTAAAGCTGGAAGCATAGCATGAAAATGCTATGATTGCAGTGAAGGACGTGCCTTCGGGCAGAATTACTATGGATGGATGGATGGATGCCTGATTTACAGTTATGTAATAACGTGGGATAAGGGATGCAATTGATTTCGCTACAACTAGACCTACACGTTGTGTAAATTTTAAGCCGTAACTAGAGTAAATTTAGGTTTTAACCGTTAGGGTTAAGTTAATTTAAGGTTATTAAACCTTTTGCTTGAAATTAAATTGTATGCGTGTCTACTATGTATGCATTTAATAGTCAGTGGTTCACCCAATTCAGATCGTTGTGGAAGGAGTTCGCGAGTCGAAAAAGGTTGGAAACCGCTGCACTAGTCTATCGCAGCCGACTAAAAGCAGTGATGAAACATTTTAAATGTTTCTCTTTAGGGACCAAAGCTAGACTGTTTGGATATTAATAATTCCAATCGTGCTGTCATATGAGGCAAGCACTGCAATTTTTTTATAAAGCATCCTGCCTTAACGAGTCGCTCGTTAATCTACGTGATTTTGACATATTGAAAAGATTTCTTATTACTGATATTAGGATCAATATATTCATTATCCTGATAGGAAATTAAAATCCTGTTTTCCATAGTCGTGCTTTGTTTGCAAAAAATCATACATGCAAATAGATACACGTTATCTGCACATGCATGTGTTCGTTTTTTTAAATAATTCAGCCCTATTTACCTTGCTGTTAATTTGCGAGCAAACTCCGACCAGGCTCTTCTTTACGAATGAATAATTATTTTTTAACATAACCGTAATGTTTCTTATCGCTAATGAATTGATTTTGGAAATTTCTTCCGTGTTATAAGTACCGTTAACTTCCCAAATGTTTAAAATTGTCTATTTAGCATCATATTTATTTATTTAGATGGTGGAGTTAAGGCCATGTGGCCTTCTCTTCCACTCACCAGGACAAAATGTTACATCAGACTACCACCAATCACAATTAACTCTAATATTAAATACTGAATGAAAATTTGATCAAGAAGATAATATCTATTATATTACGATCTATAACACAACCAGTTAACGATAGTTAGTCCACCGCTGTGGTCTCGAGGTAGCGTGCTGCCTTGTTACGTAGCGGGCCCGGGTTCGATTCCCGGTTGGGACAGGCTCCTGGGTGAGGTTTTTTTCAGGGTTTTTCCTCACCTGTAAGACAAATGTAAGGACGCTTAGGGCCCAATGGTCCCCGAAAATCATCCGGCCACCATCATCACCCTTATAATCATCATCATCATCATCCTTCACCGGTGTGGAAAGCAACGGGAAGCTACCACACCTATAATTCCCTAGTAAAGCTGCAAAGCATAGCATGAAAATGCCAGTGAAAGACCTGCCCTCGGGCAGAATTACTATGGATAGATGGAATGATAGTTAAGATTGAGAATAAAACTAATAATAAAATGTATTCAAGCAAGATACATTAAATCGTTGGTAGACTGTCCCTGTCTAATGTATATAAAAAACAAAGAAAATAATGAGATATCCATCCATCCATAGTAATTATGCCCGAAGGCATGTCCTCCATGCTATGCTTGCAGCTTTACTAGGGAATTGTATGTGTGGTAGCTTCCCGTTGTTTTCCACACCGGTGAAGGCTGATGATGATAAGGATGATGATGATGGCCATATGCTACCAGAGGGCAGTGGGATCGAGTTTATGTAGCTTTCGCAATAGAGAAAAAAAGTGTGTATATATATTCATAATAATTCTGTCCCAGGGCAGGTCTTTCACTGCAATCATAGCATTTTCATGCTAAGTTTTGCAGCTTTACTAGGAAATTATAGGTGTGGTAGCTTCCCGTTGCTTTCTACACCGATGAAGGATGATGATGATGATGACCAGATGATTTTCGGGGACCGTTGGGCCATAAGCTTCCTGACATTTATCTTACGGGTGAGGAAAAACCCCGAAAAAAAACTCACTAGGGGGCTTGTCCCGATCGGTAATCGAACCTGGGCCCGCTGCATGACAAGGCAGCACGCTACCTCGAGACCACTGCGGTGGATATATATATAAACAAAAATAAATATTTGTACGAGGATTCTTGTATAGCGTAAGTGGAACTGAAGTATCAATTCAGAAGTCCGTGTTCAAATCCCCGTCCAAGCATATATTTTCCTTTTCTTGTCATATATATATATATATATATATATATATATATATATATATATTCTGTACGTGTATTTGTCACTGAACTCCACCTAAACGACTGGACCGATTTTGATTAATTTTTTTTGTGTGGTTCAGTGAGTCCCTGGATGGCTTAGATTCACAATTGGACCCTCTAAAACCAATAGGTGTAGAAGTTTACCTGAAGTTAAAATTTTAAAAATCGTTCTAGCAGTCACAATTTTCGATGTTTAACAACGAAACTCAGCATATCCTATTAAAATAAACCGAGGTATATTATCCAAATAATGAGCGAAATCCGACAATTAGAAGTGGAGGTTTATCTGAAATCCAAAATTAAAAACTGACTAGCAACCATCATATTTGGTTCGTCTCAGCGTATATCTACAATTAAAAAAAAAAAACTACTTGACAGATTTGAATTGGGGTTTCGCCATAATTTAGAGGTGTATTTTTTTTGGAGAATTAACGTATATAACATATTACCGTATATACTCCGTATAGGGTCGGAGCTAAGAATATAGTGCATCGGTGCACTAAAAAAGTCGCTTTTTGGATGCTTAAATGGCTTACGCTGCCTAAACCATAACAAATACGCCAAATTAATGTGCACAGAATTGAATAGCTCGAAAATTCTACAAAAAAAAGTCCGCGACGCATATATATCCGGTCGAAATCCAAAATTTCAAAATTGAGTTTTCCAAGGCTATAGTCTTGGTGCTTTTCCAAAAAAAGTCAACATTTTCGAAATATTGAAAACTGCCGAAAATCAATCTTGAAAGTGTGTCGTTTATGATATTTTTTGCAAAATGATTTATGTATGTTCAATTTGTGTATTTTATCTATCATCTATTAAAGAATAGTACCGTTAGACATAGTCTACTTAAATCGTTATTCTCTTAGTATTTGCAGTTAGGTTAGGTTAGACAAGGACAACAAAAACTTTTATAAAAAAATAATATATATAGATAAGAGAAATGAATATATGCAACAAGAAAATGTTTAGTTGTACTGTTTTTATTGTAAATTGAAACACATTGTAACATAACCTGCAAAAAGAGGCCACATAGCTCACCGTCATAAAAAAATAAAATTCTCAAGAGCTACAACAGTATTACCCTCACTTCCACATTTGTTTGCTATTTTATACTGTATATGGAATATACTCCTACTGGATAGTTCCAGGAGTTTTCACAGTAAACAATAATAATGTTTTATCATAAAAAGGGGGACTCCAAATTTTTTCTATGGGTTTAAAATAAACATTAGTCTTGCTATCTGTAAAATAAAAAAAAATAAATAAATGGCAAATCATGCAGAAACAAACCATACAAATAAGTAACAAAGTTATATTTGATATTCTGGCTCAATTACATTATTGCAAGTAGCAACAACTAAATTGCTCTGTGATATTTTTTTCTGTAAGTTAAAGTACTGACAAATATTATGCAATTTATTTCATTAAGTCGCTTGAGAGCCAAGTAAGATAAGATGGCTATTATGTTCTTCAGACAAAATAGAAACTTCTGTTTTTCAATTTATTATTTTTCTCGTTTGTTTCTGCATTATCATCAATTTCAAAGTGTTTGATGCTGGATAATAATAATAATAATAATAATAATAATAATAATAATAATAATAATAATAATAATAATAATGACAATAATAATAATAACAATAATAATAATAATAATGGCAATAATAATAATAATAATAATAATAATAATAATAATAATAATAATAATAATAATAAAGATAAAAAGGAAAAAGGATTGGACGATGAAGATTGGAATGACAGATGTGGAAGAGAATGACAGTAAATTAATTAAATGCAGGAAGATCTTGTGAAACATTTTGAAACCTGCTAAATAAATAAAAATAATAATGATAATAATATTGATAATAATAAATATAATGGTAATAATAATAATAATAATAATAATAATAATGATAATATCAAATGTATTAATAATAATGATGATAATAATAATAATATAAAGTATTCTGAAATATGAATAATTGTATTATCAAATACTCAATAGTTGTTTGAAATTTATAAAAAATATATATTTTAATTCTAAGATACATTTGTACCATATCTAAATACAGTTCAATTTATAGTAAAGTTTCAATATTACTTATGGCTAAATGAAATATTTTAAAATATATAGAAGAAAATAGGTACTGGTACTTGTTATATTTAAAATTATTATTGAAAACTTTAATTTTCCAATAAATTAATATATTATCAAATTAGCATAAGAACAAGAAAATAGTGAAGATCAATTTAAAAGTTTTATTTTTTTAAATGAATAAAGAAGGCCGTGTACTAAAACAATGAATTTTCAGTTCCTCAATAATAGCAAACATTTTTAATTCATACTTCCATCAATCAATGAAGAGAGAATAATAACAGGAAAATGTCAGTTATTTGTAAAGTAGAATTGCATGTGATATAAACGGTGTTTTATTTTTTGTGACACTGGAAGTGAAGGTTATGATAGATCAGTCTACACAATATTATAACAAGCTCTATGTAGAGACTCAAGCACACATTTTTAGTAACTATCAATAATGACTATTTTTCTAAATCAACTTAAAAACCGCTTCTTAAAAGGCATATCTTTTAAGTTGTTTGTAGTAATTAGCGTTTTCAAAATTCTTATTTTATTAATTCTAAAAACTAACTAATAAAGTCTATTCCAAACTTAATTGTTATTAGTTTATGGGTATTCAGTTGTGAAGAGAGATAGAAAATAATGCAGAATAAAAAAAAACTATATCTCTGAATCTACTTAAGTGATATTATTACATTTTTGGGCAAAACTTTCCAAAATGTGACAAGACTTTGTAAGTACCCTAATAAATTCCTGTCTTATTTTATTCTTAGAGTATCATTTTTCAAATTATTTATTATGATTTACAGGTTTTCTAACGATTAAATGTTTTTACCTCTCCTCATATAAATCTTCTAAGTAGATCGCGATTTCGAGATCATAATGGTCTCATCTTCAGTACAATCTTAGCGACTGATGTTATGTTGATCGAAAGAAACTCTTCTTCTTTTGATCGACATAACATCAGTTGCCAAGATTGTACTGAAGATGAGACCGTTATGGTCTCGAAATCACGATCTACTTAGAAGATTTATATGAAGAGAGGTAAGAAACATTTAATTTCACCATAAACTAAACCTCATAGTGATTAATTCCTATAAAAGTTAAATTTCTAACGATTATTTGAATACACTGAATATTATGACATTGAACTTCATACGTACCATGAAGACGTGACAGATATATTGAATATTGTATACAGTCAACAAAGACTGTGTACATGTTCCAGTGCAGCCAACATAGAGTATATATGAATTAACTTTACACATATACTTTATAAGTTACTATTTACACTACCTATTTCTGGTCATTGTATTTTTTCAGATGTTAGAGTATTTAAATTGCATTAGGTTAGCTTTTAAGTTGGTTGGCAACGTGAGTTTAAATATCGTGTATATGTTGGCTGCATCCCGTGATTCCATAGTGTAAACCGCTTTGCATCTGTTGGTGCATGCACATGGTGTATGGTTGGAACTTAGAACAGTTTTTCTTGCTCATGTTGGAATGTATTTCCTAATTTATAACTATTTACTGAAAAATCGCCTTATTGTTACTGTATGTTAAATGCCAGTATATTTGCTACTTCAGGTAGAAGTATAAAATTTTCAGGCGACTTCACTCTATACCCATGATGGGCAAATTCAGTAAAGTAGCTCTTTAAACACCACATTTTTATGAATTGTTTATATGATGTAAAAATAAAATTTTTAAGACTTAAAATTCAAACATAGCTCTATTAAAAGCAATGCATTTAGTAAGTAAAACTGCTAGCGCAGGTTTTGATATACAGGGTATAACAGGACCTCACCGACAAAATGATAGGGATGCAGAGAGGATCATTTTTTGTGAAGGAACATACAGACACAAACACGTCGTTTATGAGTTATGCGCAGATGAAGGTGTTCGTCTGTAAGGGTTGGAATTGAATACAAACAATTGTACACGTATCATTTTATTGAAAAAAGGCATGTTTTTACAATAAGTGTTCAAACAGTCGACCCTGTGCCTCATTGCATGTTTGATATCATCGCAGCAATGATCGGCCAGCACAGCCAAGCATGGCAAGATTCTTTTTGATATTGTCAAAACACTTATTGTTTGAACACTTATTGTAAAAACATGTGTTTTTCAATAAAATGATGTGTGTTCAATTGTTTGTATTCAATTCCGACCCTTACAAGTGAACAACACCTTTATCTGTGCATAACTCATAAACAATGTGTTTGCGACTATATGTTCCTTCACAAAAAATTATCCTCTCTGCATGGCCTATCATTTTGTCGTTGAGGTCCTGTTACACCCTGTATAATGGCTGCTTATAGTTAAAATTTAACATTCTTATTTATTATGGAAAACTGTACTCCAAAGTAGGCATGCAATTGCCAAACACTAATTATTTTAAAATGAATTTAGAGTGAAAGGTTCAGGATATCAATAAAATACATACATTTTTAAAAGAAAATGCAACTTCATTCATTTATCCATGGGAAAAACCAGGCAACTCCAAAACTGGCACAAACAAGATAGGTCGATATATCTCTTTTTTCCTCAATGAACTTCCCCTGCTCTTTAGACTTATCTAAAACAAAAACTGCTATTAGAATGAAGAACTGATTTATCTTATTACTATATGAAGTGGCATAAACAGTATCCATTAAGAAAATATAAAAAAACATTGGAAAAAAAAAGGGTTATCTGGTTTTTCCTGGGGATGAGTGCATTAAAATAGAAATTTAAATAATGCCAGGTGATCAGAATCAGAGATTGCCTCTTCACAACTGATGTACAAACCTACAAGTAAGACAAGAGTCACAGTGGAACAGAACTACTTCACAGTGAAGAATTAGGAAGAACTAAGTTTTATCTGAAACTGTAATAAGATTATTCGAAGTTAAAAAATTCATTGCTCGATAAACAGGAACAATATTTATCTGTGATATTTCACGGACGGTCTGAGTGTGTCTGTGTGCTTTCAGACTCTACATATAACATCAACAAAATACATGTTAGATAAAGAAGAAACTCTAGTTATTGAAGTCAGTTGAATCAATCACCAATAACAATTTCCTAAACATCAACTTTTATCGTTCATTAGATAGTGAATGGTTCTAACCATAATATGTGTCTTATGACCTATATCAGTTGACAAATTAGCACATTCCACAAAATTAAATTTTACATTACTCTTTGATTAAAAGCAATGAATCTGTAACTGAAAGGATGAAAATACACTATCAGATATAAAAACATTTAAATTACTTATTTCAAGAATTCAAGACTACAGAACAATGGTCACAAAAATACCAAAGATGGAACTGAAGTGTAAAGTTCTGAAACTAGTTTAAAAAAGATGAAAAATATGAGGTGAGTGATAAAATTTTACCTAAATAAAAACATTTAGGTATGTTGATGACTAGAGGGTGGATTTTTATATATTATTTATTGCCGTATGGAATATATACGTAAATACCAAACAGAAATCTCAAAATATTTACCAAATATGTAATACAAATATTAAAAAGTATTCCTTTTAACTTCTAGTTACATTTCTTATTATTTTGAACCTGTTTTTAGTCTATTTTTATCTTTATTATTATGAATAATTTTTCCTTATTTAAGAGGACTTCATTAATTTGAATTGGGATTTTTATTTTTTTGAGTTGTACTAGATTAGAGGTTTGTACAGTAATGATTGCTGGATGGTCCTCTAATACAAACTATTCTTTATTGGGCTGTGGCTCAGACAATTTCTTATGAAGTAAGATTAGCATCAATTTTATTATCTCTCATTTTTTTCATAGGTAGTAATGACTTCATATTATGTAATATATTTCAGAATTATCTATGATTTATTTTTTTAATAATTCCTTTGGTTTTCATATGATTTACTTCTTGTTTAGCTGAAACTAATCAAACTCCTTTTGATTTTGCTGAAGGTGAATCGGAATTAGTATCTGGATTTAAATGTTGAATATAGAATAGGAGGATTTGCATTAATTCTTTTTATAAGTATATTATTTTGCATTATTTTTCTTGGGTGTGATTCATCTTCTTTATTTTTTTTATTTGAGGTTATGATTTATTTCTTTTATATTTATTTGAGTTTATTTTTATGTAACTCAAAGGATAAAAAAATAATAATTTTACACAAACTGGATACATAAATACTGTATGCCCCATAAGATCAAGATACAATCCTGAAGTCAACCACAGCACGAAACACCTGAAGTCACAACATATTTCTCAATATTTATATGACTTGTGTTTTGTTGTTGATCAGAATATATGTTTTTATATTGTGAAACATTTCACTCATCTAGACCGTGAAGGGCAATATGACAGGAAACACTGTTGGCCCTTCGTGAAGCTAGAAAATATATCCCACTTATTTTCTGACAATTTTCAGCTTAAAATTATATAAATTAAAATTGCATTTTATATTATCATTTTTATAATCCAATGTCATTCAATTAAGCACTTAAATGGTATGTAAAATATGGAATCAAATTGTACCATTTAGAATTATATTTCATATTATGTAAAATATATGAACATGAAACATAAAGGTCCCAGTAGCATAAAACATCAACATTTCATGGCACATACCAATAAAATATTTTTTTTAATGCTCCAGGTTGTTCTTTTGGACATTTTTGGTGTTCTCTTCTGGCATTGGCATAATTGTAACCCACTTCTGAGGTTGGGGCACCTGGAAAGCAGGGTTATGTTGCCCCGAAGATATGATGAGAGATGATGATGATAGTGGTGCACCAAGGAGAACCCTTAATCCTAAGCTTAATCTAAGATGAATATGAATGATGATGATTGTGATGGCCATATGATGTTCGGGGACCATTTGGGCCTTAAAGTTTCCTCATATTTGTCTAACAAGTGAGGGAAAACCCCAATAGAAAGCTCACCCAGGAAACTGTCCCAACCGGGGATCGAACCCGGACCCACTGTGTGACAAGGCAGCATGCTACCTTGAGACCACATCAGTGGACAGAACAAAATATGTAATTACATAAAAATCCAGACTCTAGTGATACTATCCTAATTTGGGACATAATTTAAGAAACAGTTGAAAACAATTAACAAAATGGGGTGGCAGTATAATTTTAATCTAAAAATAAATAAACAAAAGACACTAGTTTGGAATTAAAAACAAAAAAACAGTAGAATAATGTAAAATTTAATTTAGTGAACATTGTCTTATTTATTTTGATAAATTCAAATACGTATTTTAGAAATTGTAACAAAGAAGCAAAAATCCAAACAGAAATATGCAGGATATTGAAACAAGGAGAATATATTGGATGAAGCAGAGAAATGATAGAAAGGTGGAGGCTTCTTAAGCTCCAAATTGAGGCACGAGGAAAGATGAACAAGAATCTACCGCACTCCATCTATAGTCATAAGTCAGATATTAAGATTGTGACTTACAAGCTTTCACACCAAATTCGTAATATCTGAAACCACAATTCTTTTTTAATCGCTTGGCAATCTTCTCATCTTTGCAATTAAACTCTGATTGTTTAATAAAAGCTAGGTTTTCTCTTACCACCTGGTGGGAGTTGAATGAACCTGAAAATCAAATCATGTTCTCTGGGAATGTCAAAATTCATGTTACTCTTTTTATTCTTCTGAATGCATATAATTTTTCTTTTTGTGAGTTCTATTGATCTTTCTAAATGTTTTAACGGTTGATTTCCTTCGTCAATTCTGTGATCATGTATCAACCACTCACTACCACTGATTTTTTTAATTTTCCTAAACTAACAACTCACTGGCACTATCGAACCCATAGGTTCATGGCAGCGTGGACATAAGCTCTCTGTATATCCCTATCCTGAGCTAATGTTTTTAATTATCCCCTGTATAATCAACTTCCCTCCAATGATAGTAATGTTATTCTCCCACCTCTTCCTTTGTCTACCAATTGCACATATTCCCTCTAGTTTTTCTACATGAAGCCTCATTGCTCCTCTTTCATTCCCCATTCATGTCACATGTCCTGAAAATGCAGTCTATGAGACTTCACTGTTGTTATTATATCTGGTTTGCTATAACTATCAAGTAGCTCATCGTTATGTAGATTTCTGAATTTGCCTGTCTGTTCATCTCTCTTTGGTCCAAGAATTTTCATTTGCCTAGTTTTAATATTCCTAGACTGTCCTTCATTCAAATTCTAACCAACAGATGTCACAATGTGTGTATATATTTACATTCTGAAGAACAAGAACAGAATGAAGAATTTTGAAATTTTCAGAGAAAAATATTTAATCTTAAAAATCTTTCAAACAGATAGCTCGAAATAGCTGATATTAATAGGTAATTTGAAACAGGTGAAGTAGTGAGAAACATGGTAAGGTGAGAGGATCACATTTTATGAGGCTAGGTGTAAATTTCCATCCAATTCTTATTTTCTTTCCTATTGATATTTTTTCCTCACAGTGTTTCTTTCCATCATTTGTTTATAAATAGAAAAGCGTGGCTGGGACAGGAATTGAAGGCCTCATGTGCACATCAATAACCTAAAACTGTAAAACACATGGTGACTTTGTATAATTTTACTCTCAGCTCACTTATATAGTCATGCATTTGAGAAAACTATATTTGAATAGTTGCCCCAAAAAGAGATCTAACCCACATAAATTTGAAAGTTGACTTTTCAGTGGATTAGTGATCTATCCGCAGAATATCACAACATGATGCATGTAAAACTATCTCTGCTCTCTTACAGACCTGTTTTATTAATTTTTAAAAGTTGGCTTTCAAGCAAATAGTGATCTATCTGTAACAAAATGGCGAAAGCAGTTAGTCAAGTCATTAATAGCAGTGCAGAAAAACAATTATTGCACATGTGCAAATTCATTCCAGCACAGTTCCATGAATCTTACAGAAATTGAGTGAAAATAATTAAGACACAAAGAACGTAATGAAATAACATTAAATGAAAAATAAATATTGAACACTGTTTCAGTTAGAAATTTTTCTAACTGAATCAATGTTCAATACGTATTTTCTATTTCTTATTGTAGCATTTTTAGTTAATATGGGTTATTTAATCAAAATCAAAGTGGGAGGTAACACTATGAGGTCTTTATATTAATGAATGAGTTGGAGAAAATGCTTTAACATCTCACCTCATAAAGTTGCATGTTAAAGCATTTTCTCCAACCCATTGGTTAGATCATTTCTCCACTCTATAAAGATAGATCACTTTTGCACTCAATTCTGTATTAAATTGTTAATATTTAGTTATTAGCATGTTATTTTGCATTCAAATTGGCTGTATATGAATGATTCCAATAGGATGAGAGATTAAAATGTTTATGATACAATAAAGGTAATAGCCTCAAAATGAACATTATGCATTTTTTTTTTAACAATTTGTAGTTTGTGGGTTAGATTTGTTTTCGGGACAACTATTCAATTCTACAATTAATATATAATTTTACTTCTGTGTCTGTCCTAGGCCTCCTTTATAAACAATATTAATCTTTAGGCCAAGCCTTAATATATTATAGTTTTTAATAAGTTGCTATACCAGTACAAACACAACAATGTATCAAACTGCTTGATGTTCTTTGGAAGCTAAAAAAAAAAAATTAATAAAGGAATTGAATATATAGCTTAAGAACTAAACACAGTAATTGTATAAAGTATTTGAACCAGTTAATTTTAGTGAACAATTCTAAAATGGCTACCTCGTTCTATAAATTTCAGTTTCACTAACAAGTTTTGCTTTACTTAACACTCAATGGTATATAATTGAAAAAGTAAAGTAAATGCCTCACAATAACCTCGTAGTTGTCCTTTTTGTCTCCATCCATCAATAGTAATTCTGCCCGAGGGCAGGTCTTTCACTGCAATCATAGCATTTTCATGCTATGTTTTGCAGCTTTACTAGGGAATTGTAGGTGTGGTAGCTTCTCGTTGCTTTCCACATCAGTGAAGGATGATGATAATGATAAGGGTGATGATGATGATGATAATGACCATATGATTTCGGGGACCGTTTGGGCCTTAAAGTTTTCCTGACATTTGTCTTACAGGTGAGGAAAAACCCCGATAAAAACCTCACCCAGAAAAACTGCCCTGACCGGGGATCGAACCCGGGCCCACTGCGTGACAAGGCAGCAGGCTACCTCGAGACCACAGCGGTGGACATTAGTGTATGTTATTAGTTAAGTTTAATTTTGATCAGTTAGCTCTTAATATTTCTTTTTCTTCAAAAACAGTTGTTTATTCAAATTTAAAGAGCGTTCCTAAAAATGAGTGATATTATAAGAATAACATAAATCAGTTTTTCATTGAGTTTACTGAATTGAACTAGTTCACTGTATTGAATGAACTATGTAGCTGGATTGAACTACTTCAAAAGTGGTACCTTTTTATGCAATTACAATTAAATTATATATCCATCCATAGTAATTCTGCTCGAGGACAGGTCCTTCACTACAATCATAGCATTTTCATGCTATGCTTGCAGCTTTACTAGGGAATTGTGTAGGTGTGGTAGCTTCCCGTTGCTTTCCACACCGGTGAAGGATGATGGTGATGATGATGATGATAATGATAAGGATGATGATGATGGCCATATGATTTCGGGGACCGTTTGGGCCTTAAAGTTTTCCTGACATTTGTCTTACAGATGAGGAAAAACCCCGATAAAAACCTCACCCAGAAAAACTGCCCCGACCGTGGATTGAACCCAGGCCCACTGCGTGACAAGACAGCAAGCTACCTCGAGACCACAGCGGTGGACAAATATATATATATATATATATATATATATATATATATATATATATATATATATAATGTGTAAGCCAATATAATTATAAAATGACTGGAGCTAGGAGACTCCTAGTACGCTTAGAAGTGCGAGAATGAGGTGAGATGTAAGAATAATACATAAATTCTAATTATAAAATATGTTTTTGTGAATTAAGATGTATGTATCCAGTTTCTTTATGAAAAAAGCAAAATTTACCTGTGCCAAAGCAATTTCCAAAATCTGGATTCCAAGTAAACCCCCACTCCTAATAATCTGATTTTGCTATTTTATGGAATATGCTTTACTTTTAAAAATTATTAGATCATAATTATATACCAAGTTGTGTTACAAGAAAACAAAAATTGTGGTCGCTAAGAAATTGAAAATGTTCTCACTAAAATACTAGCTTTAAGTTAGCTTCACTCCTATTGGTCCGATTTTGTTGAATAACTTGTTCTTACTTTCCTTATTCTAATGCTAAATATTGATTTTTGTTGCAAAAAAAAATGGCAGCCATTACAGCAACTTCTTTTTTTTTAATTTTGCTCAGATTTCTGTTATGTTAGGATTGATAAATACTAGCACAAAAAAAAAATCATGAGTAAAAACGCAATTGCATCTTTCCTTCAACATTTGACAAAATAAATTCCAAATCCTATTTTGTGTATCTTTACAAAGGTATAGCAACCTGAAAATAGGCTAAAATAATAATACATAGGGTGTGGCATAAGTCAGTTAACCACTGAACTTAGTTTCAAGAGAGAAAAAATCAGATTAGTTGAAACTGTTTGAATACGGAACCTTCAGAATATAATCTCAAACACTACTGCTTGAATCAATGAATGAATGAGTCACTTCTTATCTTACCTCATAGTTTATGTTCTTTTTTAAATACGGGAACTACAGTTTTCAAGAGGAATCCCTCTTATCTTCAGCTGACATTATGACTACCGGATTTTCATTGGAATCTTCATCTATAACGTTGCTGATTATATAACTTTGAGATGAAGTCCTGTTCATCGAGAATTTCAAAATTCATGGATCTAAATTTGTTCTTCTGAATTGCAGCCATGAACCTACAGGTTCGATAGTGCCAGTGAGTTAGTTAGTTGTTAGAATATATATCTTTTCCCAAACTGTCAATTCCAAAGGTTTTTCCAAAAAGGAATTTGGACACTCGCACAAAAGAGCACATAGTTTGCTGGCAAGACATATAATTGAAAAAGAGGCTAAACTTTTAAAACATTTGGAAAAACCTTTGGAGTTGACAGTTTGTGAAAAGATATATACTCAGAAGAACAAATTTAGATCCACGAATTTTGAAATTCCCAATGAACAGGACTTGATCTCAAAATTCATAAAATCAGCACCAGATGGCAACATTATAGATGAAGATTCCAAAGAAAATCTGGTAGTCATAATGTCGGCTGAAGTTAAGAGGGACTCCTATTGAAAACTGCAGTTCCCATGTTTAAAAAAACATAAACTATGAGGTAAGATAAGAAGTGACTCATTCATTCATTGTATTAAGAACCTCATAATGTTTTTTTTCCCATATTTAACTATGAACTACTGCTTGAGGTAATTTGCTAACTAGGGAATACATCTTGTCCAGTATAGATGTAGTAAGCTATAGAAAATAATATATTTGCATTTTGGGTGAACTGACTTATGCTGCACCCTGCACATTTTAACTATAACTTACACAAGATGTTCAACTTTCAACAATATTTAAACAAACAAATGACAGACATATTATTGTGTAGACTGATGAGCAGATAAAATAAATCTCTTGTTAATACACAATTAGTTTTCTAAGTACACATAGTTTTTTTACAGTCTAATATCTAGAAAATTGAGTATTTTCTGGCTCTGAGGGAGATGGTGTTACACAATACCCTATCAGCACATCTCTATCACACAGCGAAATATATTTCCATTTCTATCATTATAAGTTCCTTTTTATTTCATCTAAAAGTTTTGATCAAAACATTTTGCCCAAAAAAGATAATTGAGGCATTTACATGGGAAAGGTAGTAAGTCATAAAAATCAAATTTTATAAGGGAAGCAAAAAACAATTTTGACACTTTTAAATTTAAATATAATTTGAAAAGCTTATATGGATATTTTGTAACTATTTCCAAATTTTTTTTTTGTTAAGTTGTGTCAAAATTATATTAAAATTAATGTTGGGAAAATTATTTTTTGCTTTCCCTGTAAAATTTGCTTTCCCATGTCAACATCTTAATTTTTAACCAAATTTTAAGACTTAAAATGAGCAACATGTACGATACAGTATTGTTTATTTCATATTGGTTATTAACCGTCAAATTGGCAATGTCCTACAAGATACATCAATCGGTTTAATTTATTTAATATTTTTAATAAAACAGAACAAAACAAACAAAATTATTCAAATGCATGTCAAAATACACAATATACTTAATAATAACAGTTATGAATTGTTTTGTTTTCACTGCAATCTGCTGCCACATTTAAATAACTGACATGAGAAAGTAGTGTTTTGCCAATTTAAGGGTTAATCTTCAAAATTACAGGTAGAAAAATATCTACGTGTTCGTCACAATAATTTCCTACAGGCTATCCACTCTTAAAGTGATCCTCATCAAAACAAAACCATGTGACCTGCTTGCTTTTCATTGGTTATGGACACCAATATACGTTGTAGAAGCAATAAGTAGGCAAAAAAGTAGTTCCCTTCATTAAATTGAAAATATGTCCTCTAAATATACTTGTTATTCTTCATGCATGAAAATAATAATATTCAAAACATAGAAAATATTCTAAAATATACCTAATCAATAATTATAACTTAAAACAATTTATTACATATGGGTGATGCATTTGAGTCATGCTTCAGTCAATTGTCATGAAACAAAATGGCTGAAAGTGTCGAGTCTTCTGTTGCTGTGTCGTCATCTCCCTGTCAAAAAGTGACAGCAATTGTGGCACAAATGACAGAAGGAGAAAATTGGCATTTGATGATGTTAGGATCACTCTAAGAGTGGATAAAGTATAGAAACAATTTCTAAAATATTTTGGGAAGAAAATTTCTTAAAAAATTAAGGAAGACTGCTTTGGAAGATATTAAAGAAATTAGATGATGCCAGGACTATCAAAAATTTAAAGGGGCAGGTGAAAGGAAACATGATTCTGGTTTCACTGACAAGGCATGACGATAACACGTAGCCCCTTATTACAGCTGAAACTTTGAAAACAGACTTCGGATTCTCCCTCTGAACAAAGCAAGTGATTGTCTGGGATCTCACATTTATGAACAATTTATAGTCTCCTTCCCGTAGCATCTACAACAACACCCCTGCAAACTATGTCTTTCAGGTGCATGCATGACATTTATGTCGTATATATTCAATTTAAGCACCACTTTCACAGTCCGTATTATTTCAATTATAAAAATTTATTGAACCTTATAAAACAGTCGTCCTCAACTATAATAACTTCTGTTATAAATGTTATACTATTAAAATTCAAAGCTTTCTTATGGTGTTCCTAAGGATGAAGCATATCTTTGAAAGGCTTTGAATTTTAATAATATAACAAAGTTTATAACAGAAGTTATTATAGTTGAGGATGACTGTTTTATAAGGAACAAACAATTTTTATAATTTAATTTAATTTTTAATTTATATAACTTTTTGCAATTTAAATGAAGATATGGAAAGAAACCATCTCCTCCGTTATCCAGCTTTTGTAGAAGAGACCAGCCTTTCTGTTAAATATTGGAGTGCAGGAGAGCGAATGATTTCATTATCAAGTGCTCGACATTAGATACCAACCAACCAAAAATTTTTATAATTGAAATAATTTTAACCTCAACGGTGTTCAAACATAAATATTAAAAGTATAGTCTGTATTATTTACACCAAAGACAATAGTTTTCTTTCGCTCAAGCTTTGGTATGTAATTGTCAGAGATAGTAGTTTTTCACAATCTGGATAAATACAAAATATGTATAAATGCTGTAAAAACTCATAGGTGTATGTTTGAAACTTACTTATACATATTATTATTGTGTTTTTTAATCACAATAAAAAGCTTAATTCTACATAACGTGCAAGAATAAAGTTCTTTTGAAATAGTTTGGTGTTAACAGCAGAGATAAGAAATTTGAAAAGAAAGAAAGAAGAAACAGAGAGATAAAATTATAAATACAGAAAAGACAAAACTTCTCAGAATTAGAAAATTACAGGAATATATATTGAAGATATGGGTCACTATAGTTAACCAAATGACATCCGAGATCATCAAGAACAACATTGCAAATGAGAATAAACATTTGAAACAATCTTTAGATTGAACAAGATTGAGATGTATATAATATATATGGGGAAAATTGTAGTATGGCCAACAATCATGAAAGAAAAAATCTGGAGGAGAACAGGTCAAATGACTCAGATAGAAAATGGATATATTCTATAGAAAAAGGATTGAAAGTTTATTTTGCAACTTCCTTGTACGCACAAAATATTGTTTTCTCAAGTTTTAAGTGTGAATGTAGCATGATTTCTTATGTACAAATATCAATCGCATAAAATAAGTAGCCATTAATAAACAATAAACTATTTTTGTTGTAATGCAGATGAATACTAGTGTTTTTATGCAGATGAATGTTTGACAGTAAACTGTGTTGGTGGTACGCAGATGATTGTAAAGTTTATTTATTGTTATACACATGGACAATAGACAGTTTTGTTGTAATGTAGACGGAACTGTATTGGTTGTTAATGTAGATGGATACATTAAACAGCGAGTGAAAATTTATTAGTTATTCAAATGTTTTAAGGTGCAAGTTGTATAATAAAGAGAGTCTGGATTTTTATGTATTAAAGATAAGATTGTAACAAAGGATAAAGAGAAGTTAGATTTCTGACTGCCTTTTGTTTTAGTTTCACATGCAAACAGTTGAATAGTATAATGAGAAGGTGGACATCTGACTGTCTTTTGTTTTGGTTTCACATGCAAACAGTTGAATAATAGAAAGAGAAGTTAAACTTCTGTCTTTTGTTTTGGTTTCACATGCAAACAGTTGAATAGTATAATGAGAAGGTGGACATCTGACTGTCTTTTGTTTTGGTTTCACATGCAAATAGTTGAATAGTATAATGAAAAGGTGGACTTCTGTCTTTTGTTTTGATTTCACGCACAAAAAATTGAATAATATATACTATTTATATTATACACAACAACCAATGCCTAGAACAAGTACAAAATTTCAACTATTTGGGTTATGAAATATCTTATCAAAATGAAAAAGACGTAAACAAGAAAATCACCCAATTTACACAAATGTTAGGAATAATAAATAATACATTAAAAGCTAAATTAGTACAAAAATCCACAAGAATAAAAATATAATATAATACTTTGGTATCACACTCCCTTTTATACGGAAGTGAGATTTGGACATTAAGAAAAAGAGACAGGAGCAGAATCAAAGCAAAGGAAATAAAATTTCTCAGAAGAACAGCAGGATACACTCTTTTAGATCGAAAAAAGACTGAAGAAATTTTAGAACAATTAGAAGTAGAATCAGTAGAAGAAAATCTCAACAGATAAAAATTAAACTAGCTAGACCATGTAAAATGAATGGATAATTCAAGAATCTCAAAAATGATGATGCAATATAAGCCCAAAGGACATCGTCAACCAGGAAGACCTCTTAAAAGACTACTAGATGGGGCCAAAACAGGTCTATAAAGGCCTAATCAATGACGGATGATGATGATGATGATGATGATGATGCTATCTATATTGCAATCTTATCTTTAATTACATAAAAATCCTGACTATAACAATAAGTGACTGGTTAGGGACGTAACATGAGTAAAGACTTAGTAAAACAAACATTCAATATTTTAATAATGCATGTTCTTTTACGCAACAATCTAACTTCCTTATTGCTAAGAAATTTATTATTTTTTTAAAATTTAATTGCTAAAATCTACTATCTCTAATAATCAAACTAATTTCTCTCTCATCTTAAGTTAAAAAGAAAAAAGAAAACTTATGCTAAATTGCTCTACTTCACATTATTTTAAATAAGCAGGAATCTATTTCCTCTCTTTCTAGAAATGTTTTCTCTTTTTTAGACATTTGATAATCAAATGTGAAAAATAAATTCATAGAAAATAGTAATCTCGTACAGTTATTTAATATTCATGCAACAATTTATACAATTTTTAAAGCAAATTTACACATCTTCTCTTTGCAATCAAAATGTCTTAAATGCTTAAAATGTAATTGGTTATTTATACCTAAATTCGTATCTCACTTGGATCATGTTTGTTTCGAAGGGCATTTTCCCAATTTTCAGGCAAAAATCGACTGTTAGAATTCTTCTATATTTTCTCTCTCTGCTGTTAAGCAGATGAACTGCACAATTTTATCCCTTTTTCCCAGAAATTCAAAATCCATTATTTTGTCTCTACTACTCCACTATGTAATCTGTAAAGGCAGAAAATATGATAACTAACATGCTGTCCTTCTCTTTCTCTTCCTTACTATGTTGCCACTTCCTATCCTCTGTATATGTTCTTTGTCTGGCAGGTAGAGAGCTGACAAATACTACGGATTATAATGGTCCGTCCTTCTATGCGGTCATTGGCAAAATTACTAATTTGACCACCCTGTTACTGTTGGGGTTACGTGTAGGAATGTGCTGTCCCTTCTCATTACATGTTGCCACTTGTGATTTAATGTGAGGCTGGTAATGGAGAAATGAAAAATACTGTGATTTTAAATTATCCGAACGCTTGAGCATTCTGTGTTTAAATGACTAATTTGACAACCATGTTAAGATCTTTCACACATGTGTAGGGATTCTCTGCCCACACTTAAAGTTGAACTATTTCAGTACGTGATCGGATGTACAATCTTCTCCTTCATCCCTTCCATAGATTCAGTAGTTCGGTGACACTAGCACTACAACTCTTCCCCTCTGCCGTGCAGAGTTAACTTGGTGATTTAATACTTTTCTCGATGTAATTTTATTCCCATACTGAAAAATTCCATTTTTTTTCAGTTATTCCAGGAATTTTGCCTTCTCTTTAATTATTTGAATTTCTGCCCACACAACTCTAGATGTACAGATTGTTCCGTCTCTTGGTATTTTACATTTCTACACCTCTGATGGTCAAGTAGAGTATATCCAGCTGTTTGGTGCATGAATCTTATTTCTGCAGCTCTTAATCTGGTGACATCTTTCATTTTTAGAACCCAGATTTCACTTCCATATGGGAAAGTCAGGAGGGCGATTTATATAATTTGAGCCTTGAATGTTTTTGTACGAGATGTGATTTTAAAATATTTATTTTATCATTCTTTTTTCTGGTTGTAGACTATTTTTTCCATACTATGGGATCTTACCCTTATACAAGATAATCAAAACATGAAAAGTTTAATAAATCCACATTATCTTCCTTTGGCACACAACGAATTTCAACAAATTCTATATCAGAGTTGCACAAAAAATGCTTTCACCAATTAAAGCATACACAACATAAAGGAATGAATGGAGATAAAAAATCAGGAATTTATCAAGTAAAATGTGAATAAATCTACATAGGAAATAACTAACTAACTCACTGGCACTATCAAACCTTAGCTTCATGGTCACACGGACATAAGCTCTCCATACATCCCTATCCTGAGCTAATGTTTTCCAATCATTCCCTGTATAATCTACTTCCCTCAAATCTTGGTTAATGTTATTCTCCCACCTCATTCTTGGGTCTACCACTGGGCGTTTTCTCTCTGGTTTTCCTACAAGTTTCCAAGCCCCTCTTTCACTCCCCATTTGTGTCACATCTCCTGCCAATCGCTAATTAATAATAATAGTAATAATAATGTTTTATTTATTCTGGCAGAGTTAAGGCCATATGCCATTCTCTTCCACTCAACCAGAGAATAATAAAATCATACAAAAATTAAATACTTATTACAATTTTAAAATATTATTAAAATATAGACTAAACAAAGCACAATCCAGATGTGGTCTAATATTAGCTATCACTAACACAACATGGAATACAGTAAAGTATTATTAATTAATACTGGAACTGGAATGAGAAAAAGAGGACTGAGGACATGGAATGGATGGATACAGACGAGTGGAGAAGAAAAATAAAACTTTAGGCACAGAAAGATGCATAAACATTAAAATTCTGTATATAAATAAATTATTATTATTATTATTATTATTATTATTATTATTCTCCCAGTATTATTAATAAAACTAAAATCAAACAATTCTTAAAAGCATCATTACTTATGGAGCAGATCTTTGGCCATTAACAAAAACAAATAAGTATATTTTAGCAATGGAAATGGATTTTAAATGAAGGGCAGCAAGAATTTCAAGAAGAGAAAAAATTAGAAACTCAGTTATAAGGGAGAAAATGAAGGTTGAAGACACTATTTCAGATTATATTAAAACTCAGCAATTAAGATGGTACGGATATGTCCAGCGAATGGAAGAGGATCGGCTACCAAAATGTGTTTTGGAATGGAAACCTGAGGGAAGACGAGGTAGAGGAAGACCTAAAACCTCCTGGAGTCAGGGAATATATTTATACATGAAGGAGAAACATCTACAACCAGGAGATTGGATGGACGACAAAATTAGCTATTAGGAATCGGACAATGTCAAAGACATTAAACAACCGATGATCTATCTATTATTATTATTATTATGTTAATGTATCGTTGCCATATTTTAACACTAAGACCACACAAAAATAAGTTTTCAGAAGAGAATTTAAATATTTAGTTTTCTTGCCAAAATTATGCAAACTGAATATGGAAAATTATTTTTTCAAACAATGTGCGAAATGAAAATGTTTAAGACGAACTAAGAAGAATGTTCTAGTGCAGCGGTTCCTAACCTTTTTCAACTCGCGAACCCCTTCCACAACGATCTGAATTGGGTGAACCACTGACTTTTAAATATACATACAGTAGACATGCATAAAATTTAATTCCAATTAACTTAACCCGTAACGATTAAAACCTAAAGTTACTCTAGTTACGGCTTAAAAGTTACACAATGTGTAGGTCTAGTTGTAGCGAAATCAAATGCATTCTTAACATTTTTACATAACTATAATCAGGCATTTGCGGTAAATATTAATTTATTGTGGAAATAATGTGATAAATTCCCGATGTTACACATATGCAACAAGGGCCATTATAGGGTTAATTAAATTAAAAATAATAATAATTATTATTATTATTATTTACAATGCTGCAGAAATTAAGGAAACAATAATAAATGTAACCTCAAAACCCGCCATTATGGAAAAGTTTTGGCAAACCCCTTGAAATATTTTGAAAACCCCCTGGGGGTTCGCAAACCACAGGTTGGGGAACGATGTTCTAGTACATAAAATGTCCTTTTGTTTTTGTCAAAATATACAATCTTTTTTTTACAATATGTTAAACTGGAATATAGGAACAATATTTTTTTGTAACTAACTGTTAATGAAACAAATTAACAAAAAGTGAAACCTTGTTCTACTCAAACAATTTGTTTTAGAAATTATGTACACAAAAATCCCAGAAAATTAGTGGATACACAAGTGGTTCAACTTTAACAATACAACTTGGTGTTTGAATATAAAACAAATTGTTTTTGTCATTATATAACTTATTATTTGCTGAAAACTCAGCAGATTTTTGACAGTGAATTTCAGGCAATCAATTCCTATTTATGCAACTTCCTGTCACATTATTCTGTTCAAAAAAAAGCAGACATACTTAGTGACTCTAAATCTGCTATACAAACAAACCACTTGTCTTAACCCTTTAGGTGCTGTGAGCAGATAAGATCGGCTCTGATGTTTCTGTCCATTACCTGCCACACAATATACTTAAACTACTTACAAATCTGATCACATCAGCGGGTGCGATTTAAATCTCTGATACAAGAGATTTTACCAGCAGCATACAGAGGGTTAATAAAGAGAACTGCTGAAGTCAAACACAATCTCTTCATAAGTCCTTCACCATGGAATGTTTGCTAATGAAAGGCAGATTCTTAGCAACAACAGACACAATCTTCATTAATTCGAACTAACTAATTCACTGGCTCTATCGAACCTATAGGTTCGTGGCCGCATGGACATAAGCTCTCCATACATCCTTATCCTGAGCTAATGTTTTCAAATCATTCCCTGTATAATCTATTTCCCTCAAATCATGGATAATGTAATTCTCCCACCTCATTCTTTCTCTACCAACTGGGTGTTTTCCCTCTGGTTTTCCTATCAGAAGCTTCCATGCACATCTTTCATTCCTCATTTGTGCCACATGTCCTGCCCATCGCAGCCTACAAGACTTAACTGTTCTTATTATATCAGGTTTCCTACACATATCAACATATCATGTAGCTCAGTATTATGTAGTTTTCTCCATTCATCTGTCTGTTCATCTCTTTTTGACCAAAAAATTTCCCAAGAAATTTATTCTCAAATACTAGTAATCTTTTTTCCCCCCTTGAAGTAAGAGTCCATGTTTGCATCTTCATTAACCCTTAAATTGGCAATATATCCTACAGGATACATCAATTTTTTAAAAATTTATTTAGTGTTTTTAATAAAACAGAAGTAAAATAAGGAGTATAAATTACTTAAATTTGTGTTGAATTACATAATATACCTAATAACAACAGGTATGCATGGTTTTGTTTTCTTTGCGGTCCGAAACATTTAAATAACTGACAAGATAAAGTAGTGTTTTGCCAATTTAAGGGATAAATTAGATATCTATCTTTATCGATGTTTTTATTATTAATTTAACACTTCTCACTGATATTAAATTATTTAAATATAATTTATCTATCATTATCGTTTGTCTCATCAACACTAATAATACAGAACACTTCTAACCAAAAGGAAATATGGCAGACAGTGTAAATTAAACTCTATGGTGTAACAGACTAAGAAGGCCCTTGGCCTAGAAACCGGCTGCTAGCCAGGGTAGGGGTAACATATGGTCAGCATGTCAGGTTCTCCAGCCATTATAGATGGTTTGAGTGTAAATAAACAATTGAAAATATTGTTAAAGAAAAAAATCCAGAATCTACAATTGCATAACGGCCCAATGTGGAGCCTTAGCCTTTCCTTTCTTTGGAGTTACTAGACCATATTAATTCAGTTATGCTTATTTGCTCATAGATGTCATGAATGGTATGCAGTCAACATATCAACCCAATAAGACATTTAGCAGGCAACTAAGGTATCACTAGGATGATGAGGTCGGTAAATTTTGCTTACAAGCATTTTTATTCAGGCTTAAGAATTTTTTACGAGCCTGAAAATGTTTATAGACTTGGGACCCACAGTTTAAAGTCCCTCCTGGTGGAGTTGCTCCTTGGATTTTTACATCCTGAAAAAATACATCAATCCCCGGCAGGAGTTTAACTTGATACCCTCGGGACCAGAGGCAATGAACATAACCACTAGCAATTCTCGCAGTTAAAAGCCGTTACTCTCTTTCAATTGCTTACAGGACATGAATGTTTGGCTGTCCATGACTTTAAAAATTGTGGAATTTGTAGAGAAGAAAACACTCCATTGGTCATGACTCATCTCCCCAATCTAAAATATCAACAGCTATATTTCTTTATTACATTACTTGCAAGCAAGAAGGCAAATGAAACAATTCTAATATACTGAACATTAGCAATAAATCAACCAACAAATTTAAATATATGCACTTTGTATATTATAATTTAACATTAGTAAAAGTATAAAAGTAAACTCCATCAGGTGAAATAAAGAAGGTAACAAATGTCCTCAATATTATCCAATGTGTGAACAGTTTTAAAATTTATATTAATTTCATATACTTCCAGCCAGAAAAAATTGTTTTCAGCAAAGCTTTCTGAAAGGCGACATTGCAATAATAAAATAGAAACATTGATTGAAAACTCTATGGTGCGCGGTATAATGGGCTTAAGTGAAAAAAACCAAACTTTTCTGGACAAGCAAAATAAATTTCAAGGTGATCTCTAAAAAAGTATGTTCATCTAGATATTCTGTGTTTTGGAATATTAATTTTTTATATTCTAGATCAGCGGTTCCCAACCTTTTTCGACTCACGAACCCCTTCCACAATGATCAGAGTTGGGTGAACCACTGACTTTTAAATATACATAGAGTAGACATGCATAAAATTTAATTCCAAGCAAAAGGTTTAATAACCTTACATTAACTTAACCCTTAATGATTAAAACCTAAAGTTACTCTAGTTATGGCTTAAAAGTTACACAACGTGTAAGCCTAGTTGTAGCGAAATCAAATGCATTCCTAACGTTGTTACATAACCATAAATCAGGCATTCGTGGTAAATATTAATTTATTGTGGAAATAATGTGATAAATTCCCAATGTTACACTTATGCAACAAGGGCAATTATAGGGTTAATTTAATTTTAATATAATAATAATTAATATATTATTATTATTATTATTATTATTATTATTATTATTATTATTATTATTATTAGTAGTAGTAGTAGTAGTAGTAGTAGTAGTAGTAGTAGTAGTAGTAGTAGTAGTAGTAGTAGTAGTAGTAGTATTATTATTATTATTATTATTATTATTATTATTACAATGCTGCAGAAATGAAGGAAACAATAAGAGACCTAACCTCGAAACCCATCACTAGAGAAAAGTTTTGATGAACCCCCTGGGGGTTCACGAACCACAGATTGGGAAACAATGTTCTAGATATTCTGTGATTTGGAATATAAAAAATAAATATTCCAAAACACAGAATATCTAGTCGAATATACTTTTATTAGAGATCATCTTGAAGTTTATTTTGCTTGTCCTAAAAAGTTTTTTTTTTTACTTAAGCCCATTATACCGTGGACCATAGAACTTTCCACCGACATATTTTTCAACTACAATTCAATAAAGAATTCTTTCATGCAAGAATAGTGTAACCTAAACCAATTCCTCACCACTTTGAATTTAAGTTCCAGTTATCTGGTTTATCTTTGTTTTGTTAGTTAAATCGTATATATCCAATTTCGTTGCCAGAAAACAAACATGACAGCCGGTTGGGCAGGTTTTCAATTCCGCTGAACTCTCACTCCTAATGGACGGATTTTGTTTATTTCTGGATAACATTTTTTCTCAATATGTCTAAAGTTCATTGTAAATCAAAATTGAGGTTATGTAGTCAAATTTTCTAAAATATTAAAATAAGTACCTGATAAATCATTTGTCCTCAATCAAAATGGATTTCTGTTTTAAAAAGTTCAATTACTTAAAACCATGTATGTCTTTAGGAACATTTTCCATCTTCATCACATCATTTGGTACTAATGTTGGTGTATAAATTGTATAATTTATCATTGACAATATGGAAATCAGTACAAAGAAAACTAAAGTGATGACTTTTTGGTGGGCGAAATACCCTATATACTAGACAAAAATTGTGTTGGATTGATGAAATTTTAGAATAAGTAAATGAAGTTAATTATTTGGGTTATAATGTAACATTGTAAGCGGAAGCTGATATAGCAAAGAAAATCACAAATTTCAAGCAATGAGGATAATTAACAATATAATGAAACCATCTTTAGTACAAGATTACGGCTTTATAAGGTTCTTGCAGGACCAGTATTAAGATATGGTAGTGAAGCATGGACAATACGAAGAAGAGATGAGTGCTGAATAACAGCAAATGAGATGTGATTTATGTGCCATACAGCAGGTTATACAAAGTGGCACAATAAAAGAAATTAGGAAATTATGGAAGAGTTGGATGAAGAACCCATTCTCCATCATATATAAAATTACCAGAACAACTGGAAAGCCCATCTTCAACAAATGCCATCTCACAGAATTCCAAAAGTTATGCTTCATTACTGCCCCCAAGGCAAAAGATCGCTGGGACGTCCAAAAAAGTGCTGGAATGAAAAATCCTCTTTGAGACCGTAACAGGCAACATGGCCTAATACTAACATGGATGATGATGATAATTGACAGATCTCAACCCGTTATAAAACTTATACACTACATCAGTACCAAATGACATGCTGAAGATGGAATATGTTCTGAAAGACCTACATGGTTTTAACTAATTAACAAAGTCATTTTTTTAAAACAGAAATCTATTTTAAATGAGGATGACTAATATATCAAGTACTTATCTTAATATTTTTCTAACTTTATTTTGATAGCATATACCAAGTTTCGTTGCAAGAAGTAAACAATTATTGCAGCTAAAGGGATTGCTTCTAGTTAATCATCAGTAATGGTTCTGGTTAGTGAATTTGACTTAATTTATTGCTCTGTGCCAAATTTGTTTTATATAAAAGTTGTGGCCACTAGGACATGTTGTGTCTAGTAAGTAGATTTGTATTTTTTCATAAGAATAACATTCCAAGTTACAACACAGCTGCTGGCACGTGTCAGCTAGTATAGTGGTGCCACTACTCTACATGAATTCCTCACAATGCTGGATACTATACTATATCCGAGCTAAGTTCCAGTTGTACTATGAACAAATTCAATAAGGTATTACTCCACTGTCTATTAGGCGCTACTTTTACTTACCATATGACTGAATTGTGAATGGAACTGTCATCAATAGATACATTGTTCTTAAGCAACATCATATTTTACGGAAAATAAGACTCAATAAAAAATAAAATGGTACCAATAATTAGGAACTTCCATTTCTTATTTATTTATAATCCAGATTTTGAATTATCATCCCCAAGGAAGGAAATCTTTGGGAAGACCACTTAAAAGATGGCAAGAGACCATAACAGGCCACCAGGCCTAATATATGGAAGGATGATGATGATGATGATCTTGTAGAAGATTTCCAGGCTGTTGGCCGTGGTCTTGAGGCTTGTAGTTCCCCGTCATTTTGCCAGAGACTGCATCAAGACAACTCTTGAGGATGCCGGACGCAGTCTCTGGCGAAACGTCAGGGAACTACAAGCCTCAAGGCCACGGCCAACAGCCCGGAAATCTTCTACAAGATCATCATAATAACTCCGACTGTGAAAGCCTAAGTCAATATATGATGATGATGATTAACAACATTATGAAATTTAGCATTAATGCATGGATTCCACAACATATGGAGTCAGTTAATTGTTTATTTCTTTAATTTTAAGATCTTGGCAAGAAGGCCTGGGCACAGATGGGGGTAATATTTGGATGGAATGTAGAAAGCTTGGTTGATAACTTTGTCATCTGATTAGAAACACGTGAATTTAATATAAATAACATTATAAAAGTCTAAAACTTGAACATCTTCAACGATTCGAATCAGTTATTTTCAGCTCACCTCATATATTGCTCTCTCACATGGATCATGTTTCGAAGGACATTTCCACCATTTTAGCAAAAAACTGATTGTTGAGATAACTGTTTGATGTCTTGTATATCTGATGTTCGACACAAAATCCTCACAATTAAATAATTTTTCTCAGGAACTACAAAATTCATTATTTTTCTTGGTATACATATTTCTCATTCTGTGACTTCTATTGGTTTTCCAGTAGTTCAAGCCATTTTCGGTTTTCTTCAATTTTATAATCTTATTTCCGCATATGACCTGTTTTTTTCTATTTATCTATACTAGTGTTCGCCAAGTGTCCGAATTTCAACCATAATCATAAATGAATCAGAAATTTAATGCCTCACAAAATATGTATATTTATTTTAAAAATACAATAGGAAGTAACATTAAGAGGTTTAATTAAATTATGTTGGTAGGAAATAACACTATGAGGTTTATTTTAATAAAAATTGAATTTTTTTGACTCAAATTTAATTAAAATAAACCTCATAGTGTTATTTCCTACCTGCATAATTTAATATAGTTGGCTATCAAGTCATAAGGAAAACAAACAAGAACCAATGGTAAAATAACTGAATGGCAGTTTCAAAAATTTAACAATTTTTTTTTTTCAGAAACTAAGATTGAAAATAAAAGATATTTAAAAAATATTAGGTGAGTCAAAATATAACTCAAATTTAATTAAGAGGTTTATTTAATAATTAGGATATTTAAGAAAAATCAGTCTGTAATTGCTGAAGATGGGGCTCAGAACCCTTGAAACATATATTCAACAAAAACAACCATAAAAGGTAAGAATACACAGACCAAATATCTTAATTTTGTATATTTATATTGGAATGTAACTGATGATGGGGTTATAATATTCTAAATTAGCACCCAGCATTGTGAGGAATTTGGGTAGCTACAACAAGTAGCGGCTCCAGATTGAGAAATCCAGCTATAACTGCTGATGGACCTGACATGCTGACCACATGTCACCACTACACTGGCAGAATGATCATCTACCTCTGTGATTAAAACATGTAAATGTATCACTTCCCTATAGTTTAAATGAGAGCTTTGGCGCTGGATTCTAGTGCCTTGCAGTTAAAAACAGCACATGATTTTTTGGATATGGCCTTTGTACATCACATGCTTCTCTGGAAGAAATTTAACTCTTGCACCACCATGGAGACTTTCCATAAACACACTGCTTGCAGTTAAAAACAGCAGAACTAATTGTTTCTAAAAAAAAATGTTTTTATTGATAACACTAAAGCTCATAGAAAAAGAAAGAAAGAGAGGAAAAAGAAAATCGGTTGACAAACAGAGGAGAAAATGGTACTTAACTGTTTTCTACTTGCCTGTTTATATATAGATAGATTTTGTATATCTAAGGTGTTTCAATCTGATATTCAGATTTTTTAAAGTTTTTGTCATGTAGATTTTTCTGTTCTACTTCTCTAATATTATTTCTCATAAATTTCCGAGTTTTTATCTTCAAGCTTCTTTTTTTTTTTTGACAATATCGGGTATTTAGCAAATAAAATGTCAGAAATGTGAATAAATTTACATAACTAACTAACGAAACTAAATCACTGCCTCTATCGAACCCTTAGAGTCATGGTCGCGTGGATATAAGCTCTCCAGACATTCCTATCCTAAGCTAATGTTTTCCAAACATCCCTTGTATAAATTAATGAGTCATTTTTACATCTTACTTCATAGTTTATGTTTTCATAATCCATCCATAGTAATTCTGCCCAAGGGCAGGTCTTTCACTGCAATTGTAGCATTTTCATGCGATGCTTTGCAGCTTTACTAGGGAATTATAGATGTGGTAGCTTCCCATTGCTTTTCACACCGGTGAAGGATGATGGTGATAATGATGAGGATGATGATGATGATGACTGGATGATTTTCGGGGACCGTTGGGCCCTAAGCTTATTGACATTTGTCTTACATATGAAGAAAAATCCTGAGAAAACCTCACCCAGGAGCCTGTCCTGACCAGGGATCCAACCCGGGCCCGCTGTGTGACAAGGCAGCACGCTACCTCAAGACCACAATGGTGGACGTTTTCTTAATGGCAGTTGAAAATGAAAGGGATTAACCTTTTGAAAACTGCAGTTCCCGTGTTTAAGAAAACAAACTATGAGGTAAGATGTAAAAATGACTCATTAATTTATGAATTAAGAATCTCATAATGTTATTTCCCATATTAAACTTTGAATCCCTTGTATAATCTACTTCCCTTGAATCATGGTTAATGTTATTCTCTCACCTCATTCTTGGTGTACAAACTGAGCGTTTTCCCTCTGTTTTCTTACGAGAAGCTTCCATGCAGCTCTTTCATTCCCCATTCGTGCCACATGTCCTCCCCATTGCAGTCTACGAGACTTAACTGTTCTTATTACATCTGGCTAACTATAGAGACCATGTAGATCAGCATTTAGTAGTCTTCTCCATTCACCTGTCTGTAAATCTCTGTTTGGTCCAAAAATTTTCCTAAAAACTTTATTCTCCATTCCTCCCATGTTTCACACCCATATAATACAACTGGGAGAATAACAGTTTTATATATTTTTCAACATGTTTTGAAAGGAGTTGGGATGACTTTACTTAGGAAGAATAAAAATAAATCTGGAAATTGGAGTGGAAGAGCATCTAAAAATGTAAAATATCGAGAAATAGAAGAAACCATATACATGAAGAAAAGTGGAAATTGCTGGAACAATTGGAAACATTAATTGAACCATGGACTCTTACTTTAAGGGAGGAAAGGAGGTTATGAGTATTTGAGAATGAAGTTCTTAGGAAAATTTTTGGACCGAAGAGAGAATAACAGACAGGCAAATGGAGAAGACTACATAACACTGAATGACTGGTCTTTATAGGAAACCAGATATAGTAAGAACAGTTAAGTCTCATAGACTGCGAAGGGCATGACATGTGGCACGAATGGGGAATGAAAGATGTGCATGGAAGCTTCTTGTAGGAAAACGCCCAGTTGGTAGACCAAAAATGAGGTGAGAAAATAACATTAAGCAAGATATGAGGGAAGTAGATTATACAGGGAATGATTGGAAAACATTGGCTCAGGATAGGGATGTATGGAGAGCTTATGTTTACATGGCCATGAACCTATGGGTTCGGTAGGTGCCAGTGAGTAATTTAAATTAACTCACAACTTGAGAAGCAATTTACATCCAGAAAAATACGGAATAAATAATGAATTTTGAAGTTCATGATAAAGAGGTTCGTTAGTGAGATAGCAATAAGAAATAATACACAAGACTTCCCATACAACAGTCAGTTTCTTTATTAAAAATGGAGTAAGTGTTCTTCGAAACATGTTCCAAGTGATAAAACAAAATATGAAGTGAGATGCATATTACCGATCCAATGTCTTTAATAAAATACATCGTAGTGTCATTCAACTTTTTGTTAAAATATAATCAACGAAATTGAATCCATTACCTACACGTCACCTAGTATTTTTCACTCTCACCTGGTCGCGTTTCAAAGCACATTTTCACAATTTTCATTTTAAAAAAATTATCTCCATAACCTGAGCGAATTCCTCAGCCCGATATTGCTCGTATATGGAACACATTTTCTTTGTTAAATTAATCATATGTATCAAGTTTCGTTGCGAGAAAATGACACCCGCTAAAGCAATTATTAAATTTCAGCTTTTTGTTGCATCTGCTCTCTTAATGCGCGGGATAAGTTCTTCTGTTTGTTTCAATGGCATATACCAATAATAATTGTGGCAGATATGATGTATATATATGTTACAGACAATGAAGTAAACATGGGAAATGACGTAAAAGGCCAGACTTTAATGACATTGTTTATTTTTTATTTCACTCACCTCATACTTCATAACTCCTCGCAAACCCAGGGTTTCGTCACATCATTTGTGACATTCTCAATGCTGTGTCACATTCACAACTACCGTCCGACTGCCTTCTATCCTGCAGACTGACCTCCGTGCCATCTGATGGCTGACCGACGAACCTCCAAATCAGTCCTCTTTCCTTACAACCGGGTATTTCAAAATTTATAGTTGTATTTTCATTCTTGCATATGTAAATTTTTTCCCAAATTGTGAGTTCCTTCGGTTTTATAACCGGGTATTTCAAAATTCATAGTTGTATTTTCATTCTTGCATATGTAAATTTTTTCCCAAATTGTGAGTTCCTTCGGTTTTTCCAAATTTAAATTACTTAAACAATTGGAAAAAAAAAATACTCTCCTTATAAGGAGAGAGGACTGATTTGGAAGTTTGTCGGTCAGCCATCAGATGGCGCGGAGGTCAGTCTGCAGGATATAAGGCAGTCGGATGTCAGTTGTGAACGTGATACAGCATTGAGAATGTCACAAATGATGTGACGAAACCCTGGGTTTGCGAGGAGTTATGAAGTATGAGGTGAGTGAAATAAAAAATAAACAATATTAAAAAACCTCATAGTGTTATTTCCTATCTACATAATTTAATTAATGACATTACTCAATTTGGATGGGCAATAATGTTAATTCAAGGTAGTTAACAACAATGTTCAAGCTATCCAGGCAAAGATGTTTAAAACAGCATTGTCCGGGCAGTTTCATAATTTCATTTATTAACAAGCCATTAACATCATTGTCTGGCCAATGTGTTAATAAATTTCAATTTCAAGAATTCCCTTAGCTGTTAGTTCACTTATACAAATGTCCAGCCATTGACATTATTGCCTTCACTTACAGAGGAGTAATGGGATATGACATTAGTGTCCAGGAAATACATAATTTCTTCATTGTCTGTAACATGTACACTCTCTCTCCATGGCCTAGAGCCAGCTGGTGGGCTCTAGGTTTGAGTGACGGTCCAGGTGAGAGTGACGTGCTGATAGAGTTAGTTAGAGGAATGTTTGGTGCCACCTCCCTCAGAGCTCACCATCTCGCTGCTGCCGCTCGAGCTGAGAGTCGTGTTGCTGCCATAGGGATCCAGCGAGCTCTGCACGGACATGGATCTGCCCTGCCCCTGTCTCCTTACTCTGTTAGGGGAGAGCTTGGCGGGGTCGACACTTGTTGGGTCTGCCTGCAATAAACACAGCCATTATACACCTGCGACAACCAAACAAACAGCTAATATATTGACTTAGGCTTTCACGGCTGGAGTTATTATGATGATCTTGTAGAAGATTTCCGGGCTGTTGGACGTGGTCTTGAGGCTTGTAGTTCCCTGACATTTTACCAGAGACTGCATCCGGCATCCTCTCTGGCAGTCTCAGGTGAAACGTCGGGGAACTACAAGCCTCAAAACCACGGCCAACAACCCGGAAATCTTCTAGAAGATCATCATAAAACAAACAGCTGTTTAATAACATCTCTATGTTTTTATTATTCATTTCAAACATCTCAATGATAGATAAATTATATTTGAACAGAAAAATTATATGCTCATACAGGGGTTTGAACCCAGGACTTTTCACACTCTAGGCGAATGCTCTACCAATTGAGCTATCTGAGAAACTCCAATCTAAATGCAAATTTTTCTCTTATATAAGCTGCTAATTAAGAGAAAAATTTGCATTTAGATTGGAGTTTCTCAGATAACTCAGTTGGTAGAGCATTCACCTAGAGTGTGAAAGGTCCTGGGTTCAAACCTCAGTCTGAGCATACAATTTTTCTCTTCAAATATAACATCTCTACATCCTTGTCAACAAAGCCAACTCATCTCTGTCTAATTCTTATTTTTCACTCTTCTCACACTATAGAGGTGTTTTGTTGAAATTCATCCAAGTGTTCCAGAGTTATGCTGGCGAATACATACACACACACATGCATAGAGACCTGTTACCAAATTTTGAAGTACCCATTGAGATTGTCTTCATGAAATATAAAAAAAATGAAAATCTGTATCAACTCAACTCATTTGATACCAAAATGGCCTATGTAAGTATGTGCCAGCATAACTCTGGAACACCTTGATCAATTTCAATGAAATTTGATACATATATAAATTGAAATTTGGAAAAGATTTGTAAGGGATAAGAGAATCCTAAAGCCCATAGGAGGGAGTAAGAGGGGACTGACATAAAAAATCTAATTTTTACTCATTAATGAGTTTCTATTCTAGACATAGACTCAAAGTAACGTGTGTGTGCATATTTTAAGTATGCATTATATTTGATAAATGTAATAAAACTGCCTTGTCTTTGTATCACAAATAAGAAAAAAGCATACAGTAAAGTAAAGCAGACTTCCAGGCGGCGGGTAGAGACAGATTTGTGAGCTGTCAACTCACAAATTAGTAACTGCGTAGAGAACTTTCCACATGCATCAATCCCTCCTCTTCGAAAAGGTCGATTCAAGATAAATGTTTTAATCTCTAGATGTCCATTGTTGAAATGTCTTGAACCGAAAATATTCCTACCATTGCATATATAAGCAGTTATGAAGATCGGAGGGGCCTGTCATGTGAACTACCTACGAATGTAAACTGTGTTAAGTGGAACCGCCAGCGAGTATAAAGAACGGAGTCATTAATAATTGTGAAACAAACCATTATTAGCAGCAAGTTATTTGTGAAGAATCAGTGAAAAAAATTAAAGTAAATAAAGTGTATTTAGAGCTTTTCTGTGAGCATTTGATGTGTTTATTCAAAACAATCAATTGGAAATCCTACAGATCAACCAAATAGTGACAACACTTTTCTATGAATCACTGTAGACTGTCATTTACACAGAGCATGTCAAGAGGAAAAACTGTGTACTGTTACACCTAAATATTTGTGAGGAACTACAATGAACGAAGGAATGGTAGAACTTTTAGTTAATAGTAACAGAATTTGTAACTAATTAAACAAATGCAAGGCACATGGCGTGTTCACTCGGGATCATGGGAAATTAGCCATTTTGTAAATTGAATTTCCGATACACATATTTTACAAAAAGAGAAAATGGGTTTAAATGTTCAGATCTGGGTGCAAGACTTTATACAGAAAAGGAAAAAAAATATTATTTTTATGCTTCCCTAGAGAACCCAAGATATAACCATTTGTATATCTACTAATTCATAATTTTACCACTAGATGGTGCTGAATTTCATATTAGTACCATAGCAATATATTAGATGTCGGCAGGTTAGTTCTACACTAGCACTGCTTGTCGCATATACATGAAATTTGCTTACTTTTTTATTTTATCTTAGTCTATGGAGTGTAGTATTGTATGGTGAAGAGACTTGAACATTACGATGGAATGAGAAAAAGTGACTGGAAGCTTTTGAGATGTGGATATGGAGAAGAATGGAGTGTATAAAATGGACAGACAAAATAAAAAATAAAGATATACTAGACAGAGTGGGTGAAGGAAGAACAATGCTGGAATTCATAAAGAAGAAGAAAAGAAATTGGATTGGCCACTGGCTAAGAACAAACTACCTGCTGACGGATGCCCTAGAAGGAATGGTCAACAGAAAGAAAATTAGAGGCAGAAAAAGACATCAGATGATAGACAATATTAAAACAAATGGTTTATATGTGGATGCAAAAAGGAAAGAGTGGAGAATGCTGAGTTTGCAGTGAAAGACCTGCTCTTGGGCAGAACACTATGTATGCATGTATCGTCATTTACACTACAATCCAAAAATATACAGACATTGAATTTAAAGTCAATCATTAGTAAAAGATTGACTATTCGAGCAGGTATTTTCACACAACATGATCACACAGGTTTACCAACTTCTAAGTAGAGTACACTCTGGCAACGCTATATCCTATTTTCATTCAGGAAGGTGGGATACAGAGCATCAACTAAGAAGGAAAGAAGTATGAAATTATATATTTCGGAAATACTTTCCAACATGTGACATGAAAAATTCATACACCATGTGCATGTGCCAGTAGATGCAAAGCAGCTTACAGTATGGAATCATGGGATGCAGCCAACATATACACAATATTTCAACTCGCGCTGTCAACCAATCTAATTCAAGAACCATGCCATCTCCGTCTTCTATAAGCTGAGGTTCTTATCTTTCAATTGTTCCTGGAAACTTTTTTAAAAATAAATATCTTGTTAGCACATGATGTTGAATAGAGTGAGCCAGTTAGAGTAGGTTCTGCATGCACACATAATTAACCACGGAGAGACGGGTCAAGAGTCTCTCTTTGCAGAATGCTTGGTTCTTGAATACCGGCCTTAAAGCTAACCTAATGAAATTTAAGTACTCTAACCTGTGAAAGACTGCAAAGCCCAAAAATAGGTAGTGTAAATTGTAAGTTCTGAAGTATATGTGTGAAGTTAATTAGTATGTACTCTATGTTGGCTGCACTGTAACATGTACAAAGTCTTTGTTGGCTGCATTGGAATATAAAATATTCGTTAAAATCAATCTGGCTGCCATGTCTTTACGGTACATATATAGTTCAATATTGTAATATTCAATAAATTCAAATAATTGTCAGAAAATATATAAAAATCATGGTAAATGGTAGTAAATAACTTGAAAAATGAAACTACAAGAATAAATTGAACTTTTATAGGAAAAAATCACTATGAGGTTTAATTTAAGATTAAATTAAAACATTTTATACCTCACTTTATATCCAGTCTTCTAACTAGACCGATTTCGAAGCCTAGGCAGCTTCATCTTCAGTAATTTCTTGTCAACTGATGTTATGTCGATCAGAAGAACTGCTTCGACTCCCTATCACCTTTTTTGGCTAATTTATTTATGGGAAGTTTTAAGCAGAAAATAACAAGTGGATGCCGTTTAATTTTTTAATTTTGGAACAGATATGTTGATGATGTAATTGGTATCGTGAATCATAAACAAATAGAGGATGCTTTAAAGCTTTTGAACATTCAGAGTTATGAAGCAGTTCTGATTGACATAACATCAGTCAATGAGAAATTACTGAAGATAAAGCTGCCCAGACTTCGAAACCAGTCTAGTTAGAAGACTGGATATGAGGTGAGGTATGAAACATTTTAATTTAATCTCTAAGAATAAAATTTGACAAGAGTTTATAGGGCACTTAATAAGTCTTGTCACATGTTGGAAAGTTGAGCTTATATTTGTAAAGAAACTAAGATGGCTCAGTTCAAAACTATATAGGAAAATAAACTATAAAAATATTACATATTCCAACAATTGTATTTAAAGATGGTCGGTTGGGAAGAGAAACTCGTATTTAAAAATATTGTGTCTATCACCTGACATTGTTATAATTTAGCTTTAGTGTTAATTAAGGACATATTTATCTTTAAAAATACAGAGTGTGGCATAAATGCCTGATGGTTCTAAAAATAAATTTAACTCTGCTACATCAAAGATATAGTCGGTGCGATGGGCTAGTGGTTATGCTCCTTGCCTCTGGTCCCAAGGGTTGCAGGTTCAAACCTGGCCAGGTTCGATGGATTTTTAAGACAGAAAAATCCAATGAGCAAGTACTCCAGGAGGGAGTTTAAGCTGTGAGGCCCGAGTCTTAAGACTTTTAGGCTCGTAGAAGATCCTTAAGCCTGAATAAAAAGGTCTCTAAACAAAATTTACTTAATTTTCCCATCCTAGTACTACCTTGTTTTCCTGGATGTCACTATGAGGCAGAACGCTGACCACAGGCCACTCAATGACATCTATGTGAAAACAAGTGTAACTAAATTAGTATGGTTTAATTTTTCCCCTGTAGGGAAAGGTACCTAAGTCTTGTTGAGAGAAACAAGGACTTACAAGAGAAAGTCAAATATATATTTGAGTAATATACAAATATACATATAATTTTATCGAGTTTTATATAACATTGTTCGCTGACGTTTTTAGTGTTTGTTTTAGAGGTTAGCAACACAGTTGACAGTAGTGGTTATCCTCTGAAAATGCAGTGTGATGGAGTATTGGCCTGTACTGGAACCAACTCAGGCAGTAAGAACAAATTGAATCACTGAGTTGAAGAGGGAAGAAACTCCAAGTACCCTACTTATGAGAAAACCTTAAAAAACTACACAACTTCTTATAGCTAACTGTGACAAATTTTTGACCAATTACAATATTGATCATCTGCTTACAGGGAATTCAAATACGACAAGAATTCATAATTTCTATAATATATGTGTTTTATCACTCTTTGAAGGCAATAGAGTTTCTTCCTTTTTCAAATCATCAAAAAAATTATTTTAGCATTATTACATAAATCTTCTTCTTCTTCCTTCCAAGTATTAGTCCAAGGCCTGTTACGATCCTATAGAAAATTTTCCCTCCAGCGTTTCATAGGACAGCCCAGAGATCTTCGTACTCTTGGTGTATAATTATAAACAGCTTTGAGGATCCGATTTGAACTCATTCTTTCAAGATGGTGTTTAATATATTCCAAAATTGGTGTAGTCTTCAATTCTTTTAAGATATCGGTGTTCCTTTTCCGATCCCATCTGGTGTAACCTGCTGTTCTGCGCATGAATCTCATTTCACAAGCCGTTATTATGCTTTCATGTTGTCATTTTAGTGTCCATGCTTCACTACCATAGGTCAACACTGGTCTAGCCAAAGTGTTATAAAAACGTAATCTAGTGTTTTTACACGCTTTATATTAGCTTGACCTGTATCTATCTATCTATCTATGTAACGGAATCTTTCAATGCGATTTTCACCCACTTAAAATCATCGGATCGACTTGAAACTTTGTATACTTGTAGAGGACCCGTGACAATACAATAATTTCAAATTTATTTTCTAAAATCCTGGCCATAATCATCAGAAAATCAAAAATAGTGTTTTTGTATCTATGTAACGGAACTTTTCAACGCGATTTTCACCCACTTTGAAACATTGGATCGACTTGAAACTTTGTATACGTGTAGAGGAGCCGTGACAATACAATAATTTCATATTTATTTTCTAAAATCCTGGCCATAATCATCAGAAAATCAAAAAACGTGTTTTTGTATCAATGTAACAGAATCTTTCAACGCGATATTTTCACCCACTTAAAATCATGGGATCGACTTGAAACTTTGTATACTTGTAGAGGACCCGTGACAATACAATAATTTCATATTTTGTTTCTAAAATCCTGGTCATAATCATCCGAAAATCAAAAAAATGAAAACTGGTATAATAGGTTGCGGACGTGTCGAGTTTTTAGTCAATCATTGTAAGAGCTCAGTTGGTAGAACAGTGAACTCTTAGTGGTATATAATTTCAATAATCCATACGTCGTTGGTTCAAATCCGGCTTGGAGGTTTTTTTTATAGAAGAGTATTACTTTTAGCTCATACTACAATAGTATCGAATTTAAAGATATTTACATTTTTATCTTATTCTGTAAAATATTAAAACTAAAAAATAAAAAATAAAAAATAAATAATAGTTTTAAAAAACTAAAAGAACACGCTTTATTAGAAAACTAAAAAATTAAAAATAATTTTAATTTCCAATACGCTTGGGATAAAATTAAAGTGGTCAACAAAAAAATCATCTCCAACACATATAGAATAAAATTAGAGTTATCAACAAAAAGAAAATAATTTTACCATCAAAAGCGTGGGGTGCTTTTTATGATGTTTACATTTTCTTCTTAGAGAGCTTACTTTTACCAATATCTGTTTATTATCAAATATATTAATTGATATAGAGCACCCCACGCTTTTGATGGTAAAATTATTTTGTTTTTGTTGATAACTCTAGTTTTATTCTATATGTGTTGGAGATGATTTTTTTGTTGACCACTTTAATTTTATCCCAAGCGTATTGGAAATTAAAATTATTTTTCATTTTTTAGTTTTCTAATAAAGCGTGTTCTTTTAGTTTTTTAAAACTATTATTTATTTTGTACAAAAGATGGTTTCATAACTTGATTAATAATTCCCAAACTTTTATTATAACTAGTCATTTTTTCAGGGATATCCTTTTCATCCCAGATAGAGAGATAATATCCAAGATATTTAAATTGATTAGATCTCTCTACAATTTTATTCTGGAGACAGATTTTACTTTTTATGGGGTCCTTCCCATGAAATGCGTTTTGTTAATTGATAAACAAAAGTTTTGTTAATTGATATTTCCATATTAAATTTGGCAGCTGTTTTTTGTAAATTATAAATTGATTGTTGCAAATCATTTTCAGAAAGTGCCAGAAGCGCTAAATCGTCTGCAAAAAGAATAGCATCAAGTTTGAGGTTCATAAATAAACTGTATAAGTAATTATAAGACAAGAAAACTACATTGAAAACCTCAAATACATCAAGAAATACATTTCGAAGTATTCCTTGCTTTACTTTGCCATCCTCTGAATGATCATTAACCATAAGCGAAGTTAAACGAACAATACCTTTAAAACTTTTTGCATAAAAAAGAAGAGGATCAATATTGTAATTGATCAAAAATTTGTCAGAGTAAGCTATAAAATATTATGTATTTTTTTAAGGTTTCCTCAAAAGTAACATACATGGAGTTTCTTCCCTTTTAAACTCAGCAATTCAATTCATAAATTAGTTATGGGAAATAACATTATGAGGTTTTCAGTTAATATAAATTAATCAAATGAGTCGTATCTCACCTCATATTAAGTAAGAACAAACTCCATTACATCTATTCAGCAGGATTTTCAATGTGTTCAAATGCTCCCTCTAGGAACAATGTGTCACTGTGAAGAAGGTTCTGTACAAGTCTGTGGCTCTTCTCAAAGCCGGCATCATAACTCTACAAAATTCAACTTATTCGTGAGATAAAGTAGCCACATTTAATTTTCTCTAATTTTGGTCAATTTGTATCGTAAAATGTTAAATTGTTTGACGTCATAACTAACTAACCACTGGCTCTATCGAACCCATAGGTTCATGGCTGCATGGACATAAGCTCTCCAAACATCCCTATCTTGAGCTAATGTTTTACAATCATCTCCTGTATAATCTACTCCCCTCAAATCATGGTTAATGTTACTCTCCCACCTCATTCTTGGTCTACCAACTGGACGTTTTCCCTCTCGTTTTCCTACAAGAAGCTTCCATGCACCTCTTTTATCCCCCATATGTGCCACATGTCCTGCCCATCGCAGTCTACGAGACTTAACTGTTCTTATTATATCTGCTTCCTATACATATCATGCAGCTCACTATTAAGTAGCCTTCTCCATTCACCTGCCCATCGCTCTTTGGCCCAAAATTTTTCCTAAGAACTTTATTCTCAAATACTCGTAATCTTTAGTAAATTAAGTTTTTTTTATCTTAAAGGATATGTTAACAAGCTGCTTCAGAACCATGTCATATCAAACTACATGAAATTTTATATATTTCAACATGACTCAAATATATCTTGTATTAACCTCACTGTGTTAACATTATATTTAAAACCATTAGGTATTTATGCACCACCCTGTATGTTAATGTATTTTAATTATCGTAAACCATCCATCCATTCATAGTAATTCTGCCCAAGGGCAAATCTTTCACTGCAATCATAGCATTTTCATACTATGCTTTGCAGTTTTACTAGGAAATTACAGGTGTGGTAGCTTCCCACACCGGTGAAGGATGATGATGAAGATGATGGCCGGATAATTTTCGGGAATCGTCGGGCCTTAAGCTTCTTGACATTTGTCTTATAGGTGAGGAAAAAACCCGAAAAAACCTCACCCAGGAGCCTGTCCCAACCGGGAATCTAACCCAGGCCCGCTGCATGACAAGGCAGCACACTACCTTGAGACCACAGTGGTGGACTATCTTAAACCATTCAGTATGCATTAATTATAATTAATTCTGAGAAAATAAAATTAAAAAAATACTTTTCTTTTTAAGTGCAGAATCCAATCGACCAATTCAGTTGTATTACTCCCCTATAGTTTAAATGAGAGATTTTCCACTGAATTTTGCTGCCTTGCAGTTAGAAACAGCAGATATTCTTTTTTGTGCACGGCCTTGGTACATCACAACACTTCTCTGGGAGAAATTTCAAGGTAAGTTTCAGCTTGTAATGGTTGACAGTTCCCTTGTTTGTGTAGAATATATTTGTTTGGTAGGTATGGAGCGAGTTTATATAAAGTGTCTTAAATGTTTGTGTCAGGATGTAGAACTGCTAATTGGATATACCTGTCATTACTTTTAATGCATAAATAGATTTATTTAGCTTGGTGGAGTTAAGGCCATGTGGCCTTCTCTTCCACTCACCAGGACAAACATGTTGTTGTTTTTAAATGCTGGGCCTTGCAATGAAGCCATTAGCGTTCTTGCTCTCCAATATTTCTCTATGGTGGATCCAACAGGTAATACTTCACAGGTTTGTAGATGTTCTTCGTTCATTTCGTCTTTGTTGCATAGAGGACAATTTGGATTCGTGTAGATTCCTATTTTATATAAATGTTTGGCCAAATAGTCACGTTCTGTAAGCAGTCTAAATTTTGCTACTGTAGTTTTACATGGAATTTCTGGAATAATATCTGGCTTCTTTACTAAAATATTCCATTTTTTGTCTTTGGCTTTATTACATAGGTCTTGATTTTGTTTGATTTTATATTTGTTTTTAATTATTCTTTTTATGGATGCGAAAAGTAAGCTTTTAGTAGTATTCTGAATTAGATTGGAGCCTTTTTTGGCAAGAAAATCAGCAGTGTCATTTCCAGGAATTCCACAATGTGCAGGTATCCATTGCAATTGAATTCTTTTCTGTAATTTTTGGAGATGTTGAATCATTTTGTAGCACTCTTTAATTTGTATTGACTTCATTACCAGGACAAACATATATTACATTTAAATACAAAAAAAATTACAACAGTACATACTAAACAACTAATTATCTGATCAAACTGAACAATAATGAAAATAATGTCTAATAATACAATAAAATTAAATACAATTAACATTAAACTAATGGAATAATGTATACTCGAACGAATAACAGCTTGAATCTACTATACATAAAAAGAAAAGAAAAAATATACATACAAAGAAAATAATAAACTCTAATGAATTAACCTATCACTTATATATAAGACATTGCGTAAATATATTGACAAATCTTAATACTATTTTTATTAAATAATCAAAAGAATTATTAATTGTTAAAAAAGTAATATTAGTGAGATGTGTCTGTTAATAATTTTATTTTCAATTTGTTTCTGAAAGATGGTAAAGTTTGGCAGTCTCTGACATAATGCTGAAGAGAATTCCATGTTCTAGCAAGAGAAACTGTAAACGATTTTGAGTAATATGTATTGTGATGAGGAGGGATATAAAGGACAATGTGCTGATGGGATCGGGTGTGTATCAGAGAGTCCAGTGAAGTAGTGTGATAAATAATAAGGTAAAAGGTAATGATGTGTAATATTTTATAGAGAAGAGATAGGGAATGGATGGTTCTACAATCTTGTAGATGAAACCATGACAATTGTTCTAAGGATGGTGCAACGTGATCAAATCTGCGAATACTACAAATAAAACATAAAAGTAGAATGGCCATCAAATCATCCAGGTAAATAGATCACTACTGGGAACCTGTACCTGAACAATAAGGACTAATTTGTGTCTGTTTCTTGTCTTGTTTTATCACTTTCACTGGTATCTGTGGTTTTAATTGGTAAGATTTGTATCCCAGATTGATTGCTCTGTTAATGAAATTGCTGAAAAAAGTATATATATATACAAATGTATATATATACATATGTATATATATTTTTTAATTTAACACTACAGTGCAGTTCTGGCTTCTTTAGCTGCTTTTGAGGGGTCTATGGTGTTTAGTGCAGTAAGAGGAGTGAACGAGTTACAGGTACTGCCAGCAACTACACTCAGTTTTGAAGTTTTTAGTTGCTACACATTGAGTTTTCTTATTTAATAGTTCTGTGTTAGTGAATAGTTTTGTTATCTAGTATGATAAGTGTGTTCATTATAGGATAGTGCTATTTTTATAACAATTTATTTTATCATTATTATAACTAAGAAATTGATTTTGCATGGCTACTAGTTCCCTCCCCCACTTAGCAATATTCCCTCCTGCCATGCACCAAGATGGCTACAGTTATCAGAACTGGACTGTAGCTAATATACAGCATGCACTGCTATGCCTAAATAAATTAAATGTGTTTTTATATTTAGTTGAATAAAGGCATGCCATAGCATAGTGATTAAGGCACTGTGCTACAAGCCAGAAGGTCGAGGGTTCAAGTCCCAGTGGGGTCAGGATTTTTAAACTGGCCCAATCCTTCTGGCAGCACTATGGACCTAGAGTCGACTCAGCCTCTAACGGAAATAAGTACCAGACGCTTGTTCTGGGGTAAAGGCGGCCGTCACGCAGGGCTGACAACCTGGCTGACATCAAGTGCCGATTGTCCAGAAAAAGTGGGAGCCTTAACCTCCTACTACCCCAAGGGCCTCATGAGACCTATAGTGGGATTACTTTACTTTTTACTTTAAGTACAAAGAAATTAATTATAAATTTATATTGTAATTATTTTTAGATACCCCATGCTGATTACCCAGCATTGCCCAGAAGTCTACTTATCCCAATCTTCTTGGCATCAATGAACTGAAAGACAAAAATGGTTATTTTGAGTTATTCATAAAGATAGATATGTGCTGTTGTGGACTTTTTGTAGATTTTTTTAGATATTCAGTTCTATGTACATTAATTTTTATTTTATTATTTATTATGAAGATGTTGAGAGCAATAGCAGGATACCAAAAGACCGATAAAAAGAAAAACAAAGATATAAGAACAGAACTTAATATATTTAATCTCTGTGAAAGAACAAAATATTATCAAAATGCTTATCTTCAGCAAGTATTACGAATGAATGAACAGCACATACCAAGAAGAATGCATAATTGTAAACCAAAAGGGAGATGAATGTTGGGAAGACCATTGAAGAGATGGAGGGACCAATTCGACCTATAATGAGATCAGAACAGGCCATTGGGCTTAATCCTTGTTGTTGATGATGATGATGATGATTATTTATTATTAATCGCATAACCCATTCTTCAGCCATAACCTCTACTTTGTTAGGTATTACTACACCAAGTTAACTTTTAGTTACCTTAATTGCCCATAGATGTCATGAATGGCATACAATCAGCGCACCAACTAATGAGACATCTAGCAGACAACTAAGGTATTACTAGGAAGTTGGTAAATTTTGCTTAGAGGCCTTTTATCCAGGCTTGAAGATCTTTTATGAGTCTGAAAATCTTCAGACTCAGGACCAACAGTTTAAAGACCCTCCGGAGGACTTGCTCCTTCAATTTTTCCGTCCTAAAAAATTCCATCGATCCTCGAGACCAGAGGCAAGGAGCATAATCACTACTCCACTGCGTATTTGTTATGGTTTAGGCTGTGTAAGCCATTTAAGCATCTAAAAAGCTACATTTTAGAGCACATAAGCACTTTTTTCTAGCTTCAGCCCTATAGTATGTAGGGTAATATGTTATATACATAATTGTCCCAAAAAATTCTGTAAATGATGGTGAAAACCACATTCAAATCAGTCAAGTAGTTTTTGAGTCAATAAAGGGCACACAGACTCACACTCATTTATATATATATATATATATATATATATATATATATATATAGGGCTATTCAGAGAGAAGGGAGAGACTTCAAACATTTATTTCTTCCAAACTACAAAAAATAGAAACACAATTCCAACATTCCTGGAAAAAGAAAAGTTTGAAGTTCCGATCATGGCCACATTTCTCTAACCACGTTTGATGTTACCTGAATAACACCGTTCCAGGATGTTGGATTGGAAGAGGAGGAGCAGAAGATCAATTTCATAACTGGTGGCCACCCAGGTCACCAGACCTAACCCCATGTAATTTTTATCTGTGGGTTTTATATACAAGACTGTGTTTTTATCCCCCCTATGCCTGACACTTTTGAAAATCTGCAAGATCGAATTGTTGAAGCTGTGAATTTGGTAACTAGAGACCAGCTGAATCGTGTGTGGCAACAAATGAGCCACCATTTTGATATTTGTCGTGTGACACATGGTGCTCATATTGAATGCATAAAATAGTGAAATTTCCAGGAATGTTGGAATTGTGTTATTTTTTGTAGTTTGGAAGAAATTAATGTTTGGAGCCTGTTCCTTCTTTTTGTACAGCCTTATATAAAGAAGAATTTCTGCAAAGTTATGCCATTAATTATGAGGAAAAATATATATATATTTATAATAAATTACATGAAGGGTTAATTTACGAATTAAGAACCTCATAATGTTATTTCCCATATTTAACTATGAATACTTGAAGGGTCTTAAGATGGGTATATCTAGCACACCCCTTATATGTAGTCTTGAGTGTTTTGTTAGATTATATCTTAGAAATCAGATATCAGAATGCAGATCGCAGTCTCTGACAAGACTTCAATTGTCATGCCCTACAAGACTACATATACATATTATATGACTTATAATTTATTAGAATTGTTGGCTATTTTATGCCATCGTGCCACCAGTGAATATTCAATTGAAGAACAAGTGACTTTTAGCATCGTGTGGTCAATGTGATAGCTAGGGATCAGTACTTGAGGACCTATAAATGGCCTTTAAAAAGATCTAAAAACTGGAAAAAGGACATAAAAATGGTTACAGTTGCTAACAAGTGGATAAAGACAACCTTGCTGCCTTCACCCTCTGCTCAAAGTAATTGTGACAAAGTAGCAACTTCTTAGAAAATTTGAAGTCAAAATACAATAGTTCAGGCAGTCTGTATGCTGGTGGTTAAAAATAACGGTATATTTTATGAGGATTCAATAGTTTCTTGCAGAACAAATATGTTTGGAATGTGAAGAATCTTTGGAAAGTAAAACTAGATAGTGTTTTTAAAAGAAATTGGAATTGAGACTAGATTCTGCAGATTCTTGAATTATACAAATGGTATAAATGTAGTCAGAAGAAGGTAAAGTTGCATAAAAAGCCATTAAAACTTTAAAAAAAGATAGGCTAAAAAAAGGACCAATAAGAAAAAAAATGTTGAAAAAGGACAAAGAGGACAAATAATACCCACTATTTTGTGGCCTACAATGACCCAATATACATATTTAGATGTTATAACTATATTTTTGACATTTGGCAATGAAGGCAAATATGATATGAAAAGAAAAACGAATGCTTGAGTCAGGATTTGAACCCGAGACTCTAAACTCTGTATGTTTAGCGCTCTAACCAACTGAACTACTCAAGTATTCCAATACAAACATACATTTTCCTTTTATATATATATATATATATATATATATATATATAATGTTGGGACCTCGTCTTCAGACATAAAATTAAAAAAAAGGATTTTCCTCAACTTTCGAGCCCTAGTAAAAACACATGTTCCCAGTACAGCTAATTGTCAACTCATCACATAATGGGATTCTATCCCAAGAGACCATGTACATTAGTGGGCAAGTTAGGGTAAAAAATGGACTAGTTGTGTTAGATGGTAAAGTTAGTGTTAGTTTTGGCAAGTTAGGGTCAGAAAATTGGCAAGTTTGTACACCAGATTAGTTTAGTGTTCACTTTTTGTTAGCAGGTTTTTGTGATACGTTGGTTACACTGTCTGAGCAATGACTAATACACAGTTTACATTGCAAATATGCTGAGTCTATATTACTTTGAGCTAAACTTCTCATTTTATTTTAAGGCACTTTTCACATTTTTTGGGAGAATAAATTAACATATATATTTTGTGAGGTTTATTCAGTACTGCAACAATAAATTGTGTGTTCTTCTGTAGATTCATGTTGGTGGCATGTTGGCAGAGAATCACCAAATAATTCAAACAATTCTACACAATATTTGAAGAAAAAAATTATATGCTCAGGCTGGGACTTCAACCCAGGACCTTTGGCTTTCTAGGCCAATACTCTACCGATTGAGCTACCTGAGCAAGTTCTCTTCAGATATAATTTATTCATCATTGAGATGTATGAAACGAATAATAAAAACATCAAAGAAAGCCGTACTGGCTTTATAATGTAATGTAAAATTCCCAAAAAAGTCTTCTTAATAAAGAAACCGCCATTTGCAAGATATAAGCAAAGATTTCATAGCATTTGGTATGTGGGAATTAACAGTGTATATAAGAGAAAAATTTGCATTTAGACTAGAACTTGCTCAGGTAACTCAGTCGGTAGAGAATTGGCCTAGAAAGCCAAAGGTCCTGAGTTCAAGCCCAAGTCTGAGCGAATAATTTTTCTCTTCAAATATGATTTATCCATCATTGAGATGTATGAAATGAATAATAAAAACATCAAATTCTACACAAGTTCAATGACAGAATTGAACTAGTTCATTTCTACAGTAAATGATATATCAGTGGAGTAGGTTCATATGAACTAAATCACAACAACTTAATGTAATATTTGAAGAGAAAAATTATACGCTCAGACCGAGACTTGAACCAGGGACCCTTGGTTCTCTAGACCAAGTGCTCTACCAACTGAGCTACCTGAGCAAGTACCGATCTAAACGCAAATCTTTCTCTATATACATTGTAATTCCCATCCACCAAATGCTGTGAAGCCATGCTTCTATCTTGCAAATGGCGGCTCCTTTATTAAGAAGACAGATTTGGGAATTATACATTACAGCCAGTACGGCTTTTTCCAAGTTTTTATTATTGATTTCGTACATCTCAATGATGGATAAATCATATTTGAAGAGAAAAATTATACGCTCAGACCGGGACTTGAACCCGGGACCCTTGGTTCTCTAGACCAAGTGCTCTACCAACTGAGCTACCTGAGCAAGTACCGATCTAAACGCAAATCTTTCTCTATATACATTGTAAATTGGTGGATGGGAATTACAATGTATATAGAGAAAGATTTGCGTTTAGATCGGTACTTGCTCAGGTATCTCAGTTGGTAGAGCACTTGGTCTAGAGAACCAAGGGTCACGGGTTCAAGTCCCGGTCTGAGCGTATAATTTTTCTCTTCAAATATGATTTATCCATCATTGAGATGTACGAAATCAATAATAAAAACTTAATGTAAGACAATAAATCAGTAATGATTTCCATATTAACAATACTCTGCATTATTTCATTTGTTTGTTTAATGAGTGATGTTGAAGTCAATACATTTATTTTGTTAAGTCAATTAATATGTTGGTCTCGAATTTAAAAAAATCTACTGTACGTAAAGATGTTTATATATTAAAATTTATTTATTATCCAATGACAAAGATTGATTTTCGAGGTCTCTGAGATAAACATCAATACTGTTTAGCTTGTGTCAACATGGCGAGTAACAAGGGAGAAATGATAAAATGTCCAAATTGATTTAGATTAACATCAAGTCAATACTTTTCAGGATCAGTAAGCTTAGGACTATTAGTGACAGTCCCAATGACATTTAAACACATTTTTAACTCCTAGCACCCCTGTGGGCAAATAAAAAAAATAAAATGTCCAAAAATGTTCGAGGTTATAATGTGGAATAAAGTTACTAGCGAAAAGCAGTTTTTGGATAAATAAATACCCAACCAAAACCACGTAACAACATTAGTAATAATAATAATAATATCGGCCATGGTAGACTAGTGGTTATATTCCTTGCCTCTGGTCCCGAAGGTTGCAGGTTCAAACCTGGCTGAGGTCGATGAATTTTTTTTAGAATGGAAAAATCCAAGGGACAAGTCTTACGAGAGGGACTTTAAGCTATGGGTCCTGAGTCTGAAGACTTTCAGGCTCATAAAAGATCCTTAAGCCTGAAAAAAATGCCTCTAAGCAAAATTTACCAAATTTATCCAACCTAGTACTACTTTAGTTTCCTATATGTCACTACTAGGCGGAACACTGAACACGAGCCACTCAATGACATCTATCCAAAAAACAAGTGTAACTAAATTAGTATGGTTGAATTTCTTCCCTGTAGGGGGAAGGAGCCTAAGTCTTGTTAAGAGAAACAAAGGTTTATAAGAAGAATAAACTTCATTAATATTACAAAAATTACAACACCAAAAATTTTATATTATATATGTTTATTACTGCATCGGTCACCAGTTTTTTAGAAACAAAACTTGGTATATACGATATACTTATTTATTCCACAGTTTTAAATGTATACAATGTATCTTCCTGTGCCCAATATTAAGTTTTGATTCTCTTCTTCCATTTATCTCTATCCTTCCATTCCCCTATCCTTCATCAAATTCATAATTCCCTCTATCCATGTCTTCTTAGGTCTCCCTCTTCTTTTCCTCAGATTTGGGATCCACTCCAAACTGTTAACTGGCAATCTATCTTCATTCATCCTCTTCGCATGTCCAAACCATTGTAAATGTTTATTTCCCACAAATTGTATAACTGTTTCGTTAAATTGTGGAATGCAAGCTTTTACGGATCGTAATCATAATGTTAAAAGATTCAGGGCTATGTGGCCGTGGTCTATAACTGGTGTTTCTTCCAACGTTTCTCTCTCAATTGCAGAGGACATCTTCAGTGGCAAGTACTTCAAGGGAACACCACCTAGAAGCACTCGCCACTGAAGATGCCCTCCACAGTTGAGGGAGAAACGTCTGGAAGAAACACCAGTTATAGGCCACGGCCACATAGCCCGGAATCGTTTAACATTATGTTTCGTTAAAGTTCATTTTTTCTCGGGTAATACTCTTTGTGATCCTGTCTAATTTAGACCATTGTGCAGGTTTTCTTAAAAAAATCAATTTCTGTAGATTGCAATTTTTTAGTTAATGAGAGAATGAAAACAGAAAATGCAAATTCATGAGAGGAGTGTGTTAAGATCTACAAATGATGATGATGATAAAATGTTCATTCAAGCTTTCTTCTGTTTCTCACAGACAACACATTTGTGCAATAAAAAATTCAATCAGGCAGGAAATTTAAAGTACCATATTTTACAGGCTATAAGATGCACCTTAATTTTTAAGCAATTTTTTTTTAATTACATTTTTATCATTTTTATTATTAGATTGCAAAGCCAGACTAACAAAAAAAAATTCTTAGTTTATAAAACTGAACTGACCTTTAAAATTCCTGAAAATCTTTATGTGAACTTCCTTCTTCTTCTTCCTCTTCATCGTCATTGATATACTCTTCACATATAAGATGGTTTCCACTGCCATCGAGAGCGTTACTTATGCCGCACTTCTTGAAAGATTCTCTCACTGTAGACCACAACTGTTTTATTCATCGACACACTTGTTTGTTCATAGGTAATTTTAAAGCTCCCTTCAGTGTAAATTCATATTGAGTTTCATCCATCAGCCTTTATTCCATTCCTCTCTCATATACACTTTAAATTGTTTATTTATCGAGACATCAAGAGGATGCAATTGTGAAGTACATCTTCCCAGAATAACAGCAAGCTGTGTATTTTCCTGTCTCAATTTCTCTTTCAGAAATTTTCAAATGACTACTAAACTTATCTAGAACTCTTCTTCAATAAAGCACATTTCCTTCTCTCCCACTCTGTTAATCCATAATTTGCCAGATAGAGATAGGTTTCCTGTGGCATCGAATGTATGGCCATTTTGAAAACTGGCAGGAGTTTTAAATCAAACATTGGACATTTTTTATATTAATTTTGAGTATAAGACGCACCTGAATTTTGGAGGCAATTTTCAAAGAAAAAAGTGTGTCTCATAGTCCGTAAAATATGGTAAGAAAATTTACACACAAGATATGCCCTTAATGAACACACACAATGTTTTTTATGAAGTACAACTAATTAGTATAAGAATTGTAACAAAGTTAATAGGAAGTAACATTATGAGGTATTTTATCAATGAAATTGAATTATTTATTTGTACTTTATTCATAATTTGCTCTCTCAACATGTGCCGAAAGATATTTCCTTCATTCAGCTGTAAATGGAGAAAATGTATTTCGAAACATGTCCCAGGTGAAAGAACAAATTATGAGGTGAAATGAAAATAACTGATTTGAATCTTTAATATATTTTTTGAATATGAGTTTTAACATCTTTTCTCAACCGACTCTGTTTAAAATAAATTATATTTTTGCAAAACACACTTGGGGTTTGAAACAGAGAGGCGAGAGGTAGTAACAGGGGTGACACATGCCGGTGAGAACAGGGTGACCACTTGACCACATCAAGATGCGGACACACAACAGAAACAACACTGTGCGCCTACCTGTTGCGAGTAATCTGCAACTTCACTTCCGAGTGGTGAAATGTGGTCACCCTGAAAACCTCAAAATACACCTTTATCCCTGACACTTCATTATTTTATAAATCTTATTCAATTTTGCTTCAAAATATACAACCAACATTTTTAATACCGATATATTTAAAAATATTGTTTTTTTTTAAATTAAACTCATGGCATCATAACTCTCAACAGCCAAAGCAACTGAAATGTTTGCTATAGTGGAATCACTTTTAGTTTGCAGTTATGTATTATTCAAGATAAAATTAAATGCTTCATACCTCTCCTCATATCCAGTCTTCTAAGTAGATGGCTTCATCTTCAGTACTTTCTTATCGACTGATGTTATGTGGAACAGAAGAACTCTACTTCTTCTTTCCTCTGTTCATGGACCGATGAACCTCTGGATCCAGTCAGAATCCACTGGAATTTCAAAGTTCATAAGTTTTTCTTTCTTTTTTTTTTTTTTTAATGTGGATTTTTTCCCAAACTGTGAGTTCTTTTTGTTTTTCTATTTGTTTAATAGACTGGCTTTTGATTCAATTAGATATTTTTCAGACCAAACATGAGCAGCTACTGCTGACTTTTCCACTTCACAATTTTTGACATTTCTAAGATGTTCTTTCATCCTTGTTTTCAAATTTCTTTCTGTTTTTCCTAGGTAAATTTTGTCACAATCCCTGTTTGGGAAAAAATCCACATTCAAAAAAACAAGAAAGAAAAACTTATGAACTTTAAAATTCCTGCTGATTCTGATTGGATCCGGAGGTTTAACAGTCCCCAACAGAGAGAAGAAAAAATAGTTCTTCTGATTGACATAACATCAGTCGACGAGATATTAGTGAAGATGAAGCTGCCAAGGCTTTGAAACCATGGTCTACTTAGAAGACTGGATATGAGAGGTACGAAGCATTTAATTTAATTTTAAATTAAACCTTATAGTGATTTCTTCCTATAAAGTTCAATATATTACTCCACTATTATTTCAGTCAACTGACAAATAGATGTTAACATAAATATGTCTCTAATGCCTGATTTCTGACTTCACCTGATTTTAAAGATGTAAATCTATAATATACCTAATTTTATAAGATAGATCATCGGTTGATTAATGTCTTTGACATTGTCCGATTCTTAATAGCCAATTTTGTCGGTCCATCCAATCTCCTGGTTGAAGATTTTTTCCTTCATGTATAAATATATTCCCTGACTCCAGAGAGTTTTAGGTCTTCCTCTGCCTCAGGTTTACATTCCAAAACACATTTTGGTAGTTGATTCTCTTCCATTCGCTGGACATGTCCATACCATATTAATTGCCGAGTTTTAATATAATCTAAAATAGTGTCTTCAATCTTCAATTTCTCCCTTATAACTGAGTTTCTAATTTTTTTGTCTTCTTGAAATTCTCGCTGCCTTTCATATAAAATCCATTTCCGTTGCCAAAAGATACTTATTGTTTTTATTGTTAATGGCCAAAGTTCTGCTCCATAAGTAATGATGCTTTTAACATTGTATGATATTACTTATTTTAGGAACTCTCACTATGAGGTATATTCTACCTTAATTGTATGATATATATTAATTTTATTTTTATTACTTATATTTTTATCCCACAATATTTCATATCATATGGCCATCGCAATCATCATCATTCATATTCATCTTAGGTTAAGTTTAGGATTAGGGACTCTCCTGGCGCACCACTATCATCATCATCATCACCCATCATATCATCGGGGCAACGTAACCCGCCTTCCAGGTACACCAACCTCAGAAGTGGGTTACAATTATGCCATGCTATGAGAGAAACCAGGAATGTCGAAAGACAAACCTGGGGCATTTGATAAAAAAAATTCATTGAGGCAAGCAATTGCAAATTTTCCTTTATTATTTCTATTAATCTAATAAGAATGATTTAAATTAACTAGTGTTTGCCCATTGGTCAATACTCGATCATAAACAACAGGTCACTGCACTTATTATCTCACTTTATATTATATTAGACATTATTAGTTTTAAATTGTATTTTATTTTATTTTGACATTGTACTGAATGTTTTATTATTACCATATACATATGTAAAGAGAAAATCTGTTGACAAACAGAAGAGAAAAAGGTACGTAACTGTTTTGTGTCGAAGGTAGGGGAAAAAATAACTGTTTACAACATTTTTTTTATTGATAACACTAAAGCTTGTCAAAGTTACTAAAAATTGGTTTAATTGACCATAATCATAATTGAATCAGAAATGTTTATATCTCACAAAATATGTATATTTAGCTTCATGGGATAGTGGTCAGCATTTCTGACTACTGTTCATGAGGTCCTGGGTTCAATTCCCGAACAAACCATAGGATTTTTTCCTTAAAGGGAATCATTCCTGTGGTTGGCCATGGTCTGGAATTTAGGTCAAGATTAGGTTAAGAACTCTCCTGGCGCTTCATTATCATTTATCACCCATCATATCATCAGGGTAACATAACACCGCCTTCTAGGTGCCCCAACTTTAGAAGTGGGTTACAATTAAGCCAATGCCAAGAGAGAACACCAGAAATTTCTAAATGACAACTAGGGGCATTGAATAAAACAAAGAACAAAAAAATGTTGGAGTGTAACTGATGATGGGGGTGATAGTATTCTAAATTAGTACCCTGCATCTTGAGGAATTTGGGTAGCTACAATAAGTAGCGGCTCCACATTGAAAAAAAACAGCTACAACGGTTGGTGAATCCGATATGCTGACCACATGGTCTATGATTCTTTTTGGTCATCATTCTTAATTTAATTTCAGAGCAATTTCTTTGAAGTTTTTGTGTGGATTACTTTTAGAACCCATAGACGTTTAACATCTGTTAATATGCAATCAGATCATGGACTCTATACATTGTGATGTTATTTATTACTGCAATCTAAAAGTTGATACACTATACAACAAACATTTTATAAATCAATGAAAATTAACAAATTGTTAATATACTCCTCACCTCATATTTCCTATTCTCTCTTGCAACAGATTTCAGTGATATTTTCGCCATTCTCAGCCTCAACCAACTACTGTGCTAACTGGTGGAAATCTCTTTATTCTCTGTTTCTAGTGACATAAACAAATGTGAAGATAATGGTTTTTTTAGTAAGTAATATTTTGAGGTTCTTTTAATCAAGTTTTTTTGAGATGGAAACATCTTATCTCAAATTATTGTTGATTTATTCTCGAACATGTTTCGATATAACTTCTATATCATTATCAGCTTGCCCAGACTTGATTGTTATGTTGTGGACCCTGGATGCCGATGTCAGCTCCCTCCTCCGGCTGGCCAAAGAACCTCCAAACCAGGTCACGTTCAGCAGGGATTTCAAAATTCATGATTCTATTTTTGTTCTGAATGGAAGAACTCACTATTTAGGAAAAAAAATCTACATTCAGAAGAACAAAAATAGAGTCATGAATTTTGAAATCCCTGCTGAACGTGACCTAGTTTGGAGGTTCTTCGACCAGCCGGAGGAGGGAGCTGACATCGGCATCCAGGGTCCACAACATAACAATCGAGTCTGGGCAAGCTGATGATGATATAGAAGTTATATCGAAACATGTTCAAGAATAAATCAATATTTGAGGTAAGATGTTTCCCCATTCTCAAAAAAACTTGAAATATGAAAATGATCGATCCCTTATCCCCGAGAATTTAAAAGATCCATAACATGTCCCTGTTCTCTTGGTGTAGATTTACTTCCATACTGTGATATCAAATCTAGCACAAAACATATGGTCTAACTGAGACTGAAAAAAATGAACTCCAAAATATGTCCACAAGAGAGGATTATATTTTATGAGGGAGGTGTAATTTGTGCTCAACCTCTTAACAATGTTACCTCATAGAGTTACTTCTTATTACTTATTGGTTACTTTTATATTCACAAGAAATAGGTCTGATATAACAATAAAATTTAACTGAATTATGATACTTTAAGTTTATATGAAATTATACAAATTGTTTATATTATACTAATTCTGAGCTAAGTTCCAGTTGTACTGTAAACAAACTTGCATAAGATATTACGTCTTCCAACTCCGTCTATTGAGGGAACTGTGGTGCTACTTTTACCTGCCATATGACTGAATTGTGTATAGAACTGTCATCAATACAAGCATTTTTCTTAGGTAATATGGTATTTTATGCTAAATAAGATCGAATGCAAGATAATATGGTACCAATAATTAGGAACTTTGTCATTTCTTAATTATTTATAACAAAAATGAACTACTGTCCAAATGGGAAACGGTCACTTGGTCGACCTATGAAAAGATGGCACGAAAACTGCTTACTCAGGCCGTAACAGTTCTTCTAGGACTAATACCAGGCAGGATGATGGTGATAATGATTATAACAAAAATTATATATGGGCCTACCTAAATCTACTCTACTTTTTTCTGTAATGTCAATAGTAAATAATTTTGTTTTTATTATTGATTTAACATTTCTCAATGAAAGATAAATTATATTTGAAGAGAAAAATTTTCGCCTAGACTGGGACTCAAACCCGGGACCCTTGGCTTTCCGGGCCAAGTGCTCTACCAACTGAGCTACCGAGGCGAGTTACGATCTAGATGCAAATTTTTCTCTTATATACGTTGTAATTCCCTATCGCCAAATGCTTTTGAAACCATTACTTCTATCTTTGCAAATGGTGGCTTCTTAGTTAAGAAGACATTTATTGGGAATCGGTCTAGGCGAAAATTTTTCTCTTCAAATATAATTTATCTTTCATTGAGAAATGTTAAATCAATAATAAAAACATCATTAGAAGCCTTACTAGCTTTATAAAGTATTGTTAAATTCCCAATAAATGTCTTCTTAACTAAGAAGCCGCCATTTGCAAAGATAGAAGCAATGGTTTCAAAAGCATTTGGCAATAGGGAATTACAACGTATATAAGAGAAAAATTTGCGTCTAGATCGTAACTCGCCTCGGTAGCTCAGTTGGTAGAGCACTTGGCCCAGAAAGCCAAGGGTCCCGGGTTCGAGTCCCGGTCTAGGCAAAAATTTTTCTCTTCAAATATAGTAAATAATTTAATGAAAATAATTTAATCAATAGATATCCTTTATTTACAATTTAATTATGAGAAGAATTTATGGTCCATGCTGATTCACCTGTAAATTCTGCTGTTATTTTCATACACTCAATGGCTAATGTACAATATTTTTCACTACGCTGTTTGAAAACATTCAACAAAATTTGTTTCTCTCCGCTTTTCAAAGGTTTCACTTTTCGATGCTTTAAAAATTGTATAGGAGAAGCAGCCATTTGGAACAATTGAAATTCTAATGTATTCTGCATTGTGCATATGAAAGAATTAAACAATGGCTATTTAATTTATTAAAGTTGTAATTATATATTTTAATATTCTCTCATATAACTTATATACACATATGTATGCTAGATAATATATATTTTTATTTCCTTTATTTTGAGTGATAGAAAGCGAACTAATTTTCGTACATGCTTAAAGGTAAAACCATCATTTGACAAATAAAAACACAGTCATACATCTGATTTGTTTACATTACAACTGGAACTTAGCTCAGATGAGCTACAGGTTAAAAATACATTTACATCAGACAACAAACATGAAAATGATTGATTTTTTTAATACAGGGCATGAGGTGTGGCAATGGAGAAACCGTATTTGGTCTCTGCACATGTTCACGGAGGATCTTCAAAAATGTTTTTAATATAAGCCTCACGGATAGTATATACGTACATATCCTTCCAGATATAAGAAAATAATCGAAATTGCTTTGATTTATTTAATGGAAATATTCCAGACTACAGTGGTTTTCTTTAACCCAAAGTTATTTGTTGCTTTGAATTTCTATGAATTAAAAAATCCAATTTTTGTCACACATAATTATGCTTTGGAAGAAATTCAATGTTTTAAGTATGGATGAGAGGAATTCTGGCACCACTTCTGCAAGCCAGGACATCATGGAAAATCTGTCTAAACATCTCCCTTATTCTTTTGAAAGATGTTCCATTTTCTGTATGGATCACCTGATTAGGTCTCCTCCAGACATCTCTGCCTTTTCCAATGCCAATATCAATTTTAGAAGCATATTTTCATCTACTCTCAGCTTGCTAGAGCTGTCCCATGTTCTTTGGAGTCTCTTTACCTATTCATTGAACATTTTATCTGGTCTTTACAACTATCTTGGAGTTATGAGTGAAAAAGTCTCAACATGAAGCAATCTTCTAATAAAACCATCTCTCACGACTTTAAACATGGACTTTCTTATTGATATTAGACGAAAAAAATTATAAGCTCAGACTGGAGTTTGAACCCAGGACCTTTGACTTTCTAGGCCATTTTTATTGATGTTGGTATGTTCAGAAATTGCTCAAATGCTCAGTCCATGGTCTGCTGGAACAATTCTAGCGACCTTAATTAGTTTTCACAATAGAAGAAAAGCCCAAAGTCTTAAATTTGTTCTATATCTATCTATTATGGCGTAGTCAAATATTGAGCCATAGTCTCTCTTTTATTATGAAATACTAGATCAAGTTAATGTTTAGTTACCTTATTTGCCCATAGATGCCATGAATGGCATGTAGTCAACACACCGACCCAATGAGACATCTAGCAATTAAGGTATTACTAGGATGTTGAGGTCAGTAAAATTTGTTTAGATGCCTTTTTATTCAGATTTAAGGATCTTCTATGAGCCTGAAAATCTTCAGACTCAGGACCCACGGCTTAAAAGTCCCTCCCAGAGGACTTGCTCCTTGGATTTTTCCATCCTAAAAATCCATTGACCCTGGCCAGGTTTAAACTCGCAATCCTAGGACCAGAGGCAGGAAGAATCATAACCTCTAGACCTTGAATTGATTAACCAACAGAAAATATACACATCGTTCATTATGAACTTCTATCAACAAATTACAAATTTCTGCAGCAGATATACAGAGTTCTGTAAGGAATTTAACATTAATACATTGTTCCACTTTTGCAATAAGACACACAATCTGGTCACGACCAGAATAACCCCTGCACATGTGATATGGTACCAGTGAATATACATGGCAATTCCCCATTCATCCAAGTTGCAGGAAATATGCAATAACAGGAAAACTACACAAGAACTCAACAAATTAATTCTTATAAGTTCAACATAACAGCACTGCACATGTGCAATCGTTTATGGAAACGTCAGTAGATGGCATCCCGCGCTGTAGCCAAATGGTTAAGGCAAGATGCCTTGGCACAGAGCTACAGGACTTGCACTGTTTCAGGTCTCCATGGGAGAAGAAATTTTCACATGGAATTTCGGCCGGTATGGGACCAGTGCTCACCCAGCATTATGAGGAATTTGGGTAGCTACAATAAGTACCTGCTCCAGTTGAGGAAATCAGTTATAACAGCTGGGGGACTCGATATGCTGACCACATATCACCTCTACATTGGCTGGATGTCTACCTCTGTAATTAAGACATGTGAATGTGAGGCCAGCAGCCACTGGTATGCCTGTCATACCATGGAGTTGTTGTAGATGGTGCCACGTTATGTTAAATAGGTGTGACCAACTTTTACAATTCATTTCCAAACATGTTTATAAGAAATGGATGTACACCTACTTGCCCCTTCATGACCTAAGTAAATAAATTGCATGTACATTTATTTAATAAACTATAAGAAAAACATTGGAATGGTGTCCATCTGGAAGAAGAAGGAAAGGAAGACCTCGAAACTAGAATGAGAACAAGAGAACTGGAGGGCATGGAGTGGATGGATAGAGATAAGTGGAGAAGGAAAATAAAACTTTAGGCATAGAAAGATGTGTAAACATTAAAAATCTACATATAAATAAAATAAAGGAACCTGGTTGTTATGAATACATAGTCTTTATATATAGTTTTTTATTGTTTTATAGATTATTTTAATTATTCAAGCAAAGTCTGTTGAGATAGAGTTTAGACATGATATAGTTCAGAGCAAAGTTTTGCTTCGCTAACTGTAAACATCCCTACATTTAGTTTACTGGAATGTTAGTGATGTTTACAGTTAGGGTAACTTTAGGTCAAATTGAGTATATAACACTTGAGAAGTGAGGGTCTGGCTGTCTGTTGATGTGTGGCAACCAGAGGTGTTATGGGTGAGTAAGCTACCATTTTTCTTAATATGTGTCAGGGACTTTTTGTAAACAGAATCAATTACCTTAACTATTTTGATACATGCTTTCAAGGGATAGTAGAATTCTAAACAATGTAGACTGTTTTAATACTAAATTTTCAAAAAGGGATATAACATTTTTAATCATGTAGATTAGGTTAGATTTATAAATTCCACAACTCCCTCTTCTCAACCCCCCAAGGAAGTACTGTAGTTTTTAATATAGGCTTAGATTAGATTTAGGGCTAGACTACTTAGGGTTTCTAATTATTTATACTATAGTAATAAAATAGTTTAAAATAAGACTTCCTTTGTTTATTTCAACACATGTATAACTGTACATCCTCATACTAATGCTCGGCTAGATAAACGCTACCAGATTTTCCAAGTCCCAAAGGTCCTTTAAGCCTAAGAAATCCAGTTGGGTTTATAATACTGGTTTGCAATAACTTGTCCCATCAGAACCTAACAAACTGAAATGAGTGAACATCCATTTATTGGAATATGTTTAGGAATTACTTGGAAAACTTGGTCACACTGATTTCAAATATATCTCCTCCCATGCCAGAACTTTAATTAAACATTTGCGCATGTGCACTATGACTCTGTGGAACTTAGAAAAAAATCATTGAGACATAAATACCAAAAGTTGTGTATGAACATAAATATTTAATCATTGTAAAAATGAATTATTTTAGGAATTCACATTACGAGGTATATTCATTTAGGTAAAATTTTATCACTCACCTCATATTTTTCTTTTTTTAAACTAGTTTTGGAACTAAGAAGAAAAATATGAGGTGAGTGATAAAATTTTACCTAAATTCTAAAATTGTTTTAAGAATCATTGTAAAATGTTTAAAATACTACAAGATATTAGTAAAAATGGAAGACGTGCAGAGCGATAGTGTCATAAGAACTTTATGATAATTAAATAAAAATAAAACTTAAAGTTTTATATGATTTTCATATTTGTTAAAACACAAATTCGTAACAGCTGTTTCAGTACTTTGTACCTTCAGACAAATTTTATCATGATAAACAGCTGTTACGAATTTGTACTTTAATAAATATGAAAATCATATAAAACTCTAAGTTTTATTTTTATATAATTAACATAAAAATGGATTTTCATCAATTAAATAACAGATCAATTGATTTTATAAGAATTTTGTATGAGAAAACAGAACTGCAATAATCTGTATCAGTTTTTCTATTCCCACACCTCATATGAGGAGACATTTCCTTTCTTCGTTATTGTACTATTGGAATTAATTCAGACTTCAAATGTACAATGTACAATAGTAATATTTATTGTGTAGTACAGCACTGTACAAAATGCTACATTATTATAACCTTTAGAATATACAAAATATACCTGATACAGTAAGGAAGCCCAGGGCACATAGCATACTGCCCACCAGTTTCAGGTGTCTCCTTAATATAACTGGGGTTTGTGGTGGACGAAAGGTTATTCTCGGGGTTTGTCCTCCTAAAAAGTTTATTCAAAGCTTCTCCATACTCATATCATCCATTTTGTTTCATTTCATTTTGTATGTCCCTACGATACTAAACAAGCATCAACAGACATTCAATAATATGGGGTTCATCTCATCTCGTTCTCCGACCTAGCATTACACAAGCACAGCATTTAATTGTTTTATATAAAATTCATAATTTTAGCTATTTATAATTGAAGGGTAAATGCCATAGTGGTGTAAGTCAATGAGTAAATTACACGGTTGTAAAGAAGAAACTTTATTTCAGATATATCAACAATTAATACCATGACTAGACTCATGGGCTGGTGGTCAGAGTTTCTGGCTACAGTTCATGAGGTCCTGAATTCGATTCCCAGTCAAACCATAGGAATTTTCTCTTAAAGGGAATTATTCCTGTGGTTGCTCATGGTCTGGAATTTAGGTTAAAGACTCTCCTGGCATTTCGTTATCATTTATCACCCATCATATCATCGGGGGTAATGTAACTCCGCCTTCAAAGTGCCCCAACCTAAAAAATGGATTACAATCCTGCCAAAGCCAGGGGAGAAAGCCAGAAATGTCATAAGAGACAAGTTGGTGGAATTGGACGAAAAACAATACCATCACTCAGGACAATAAATATCTCCATGATTATCAATGTTAATCTAACTTGATTCTTTGTATACTAGCTAACAAAACACTGTTTTTCTCAAAATAAAGATAAATTACTTACATCATTATGCCATATACCTCTAGACTGCTAGGGAACTAAAATAAAAGTAGAAAGAAAAACAAAATTCTATATGAAAGCGGCAATTTATTGGTTAATTAAAAAAAATGTGGGCGGTAAGGCTTTTATCTGCTTTCCCACACATTTCCTCGAATCTGCACTCCTGAATAGATATTTCCCGATACTGCCTTTTCCCAAAGAAACTTTCCCAAATTTCAGTTGTTATTAACTTTCTATGTTAACAGATGTTTGTGAAAATTGGACACTTCATAAATCAGATAAATGGAAAATAGAAGTAGCTGAAATGAAATTCTTATGTTCAGTAGCAGCTATACATTGTTAGATAAGAAATATAATGAAGAAATAAGAACAGAATTAAACATCTATAGTGTTATGGATAAAATTCAACATCTAACTGGCTCCAACATATAGAAAGAATGACACCCAATAGACTCCCACAAATATTCACTACCAACACAAATGAAGAAGAAATGTTGGGTGCACCATGACTAGATGGAAGGATACGGTCTCTTGATGTGGAAACAGGTCTATGGCCTAACTCCATGATGTAGAAGAACTTTCCCCGAATTAATACTACATTGGTTCAGTTGCAGAAAGAAGAGACTGACACCAGGACTATGAAAGCAGAATTCAGATGCATGCGGACACAATGAAAGAAGCCTGGTTAAATATTCAAAGACGAATACAGGCTATAGTGGAAGACTATCCAACTTATGAAGCCAGCGACAGGAGCGTAGTATATTTGTGAACAACTTCTCTTTGTTTCGGTCTTCCTACTTTTTTGCAGATAATCAAGTTATAATTTCCAATTCAGAGAATAACTTACAAATAGGATTATATACACTAAATAAAAAATTTAAACATTTTGGAATGGAAATTTCAGTACAAGTCATAAGTAATGGCATTTTTAGGAGAAGATCCGAACAGAAATAAGATAATACACAATAACCAATGTCTAGAACAAGTACAAAATTTCAACTATTTAGGTTGTGAAATTCCTTATCAAAATGAAAAAGATGTGAACAACAAAATCACCAAATTTACATGAATCTTAGGAATAATATATTAAAAGTCAAATTAGTAGAAAAATCCACAAGAATAAAAATACATAATACTTTGGCATTGCCTTCTCTTTTATACAGAAGTGAGATTTGGACATTAAGAAAAAAAGATAGAAGCAGAATCATAGCAACAGAAATTAAATTTCTCAGGACAGCAGCATACACTCTTTTAGATTGAAAAAAGAATGAAGACATTTTAGAATAATTGTAAGTAGAATCAGTAGAAGAAAAATTCAACAGATATAAATTAAACTGGCTAGACCATGTAAAAAGAATGGATAATTCAAGAATTCCAAAAATAATGATGCAATATAAGCCCAAAGGATATTATCGACCAGGAAGATCTCTTAAAAGACTGTTAGATGGGGCCAAAACAGGTCTATAAAGGCCTAATTTGTGATGGATCATCATGATGATGATGAACTTCTCTTTGTAGGCTTATTATTATATACAACTTTCCTCATTAGAGGATTGCCTCAAGGACAAAGTGATACAGACAATTCATTTTTGGAATTGATGAAATACATTTTGTAAATAATAATAATAATAATAATAGCTGAAAAATTTCAAATTGTAGGCCTAATTGATGTATACATACTATAAAGTAGAAATTTTGTAAATATGGTTTCTTAAAATTGAAATTGATCCTCTAATGGCATCGATGGCAATTTTAGAAAGATACACCCTGTCCAAATCTAAGGAATTCCAAAATTTGGCTAAGAATCCTGGTATAGTACCTCTTGCCCCAATCATCAATCCTGTGACAGTTATACTAACTAATTGGTATTTATCTTTGTAATAGTCAATTGTTGGCTCATGTATGACTTTCTTTTCACAGTCAACTTCCTCAGGTTGGCCACTTTGAGTCTCAAAACGAATTGTGGATCTAATATCATACCAATTTTAGAAGATGGTCTAAATGCAATAATATCTATTCGTCTGTTACTTCCATTAGTGGCCACAGCATGAACTTCCTCATAAACTGTGTATCCATAATCTCGCAAGACTTCTGCCATCATATTTCGAATAGTGTGGTGTTGAATGTTTCTCAGTGATTTTCCAAACGGACAGGCCCCAAGGACGTGTGCAAGGGTTTCGTGCTTTCTGCAACAATGTCTACAGAGGGTATCGTCTCTAGACCTGCCCAGCAAAGAATGCACCGCCGATACATTGGTTTGCATTTTAATAATATTAATTGGAATTAAGTTTATTCAGTACTGATAATCAGTATTATTCATTATCATCTTCAAGGTATTAGCCCATTCTGCCTGCTACACAATATATTACAGGTCATCCATCCAACGTCGTTTTGGTCTTCCTACATTTCTTCGGCCTTCAGGTCTATAATAAAATATCTGTTTTGATAAACTATCATTTGGCATTCTTTGTACATGTTCAAACCATTTACATTTATATCTGTATATTCTCTTGTTTATATTATATACCTATAATTCATCTCTATAATATCTTGACATCTCTTTTTGTATTATCAGCATTCATTTAATTTTTAATTGGGGAAAAAGTATTTTGGAAAAACAGAATTATTTAAATTCGGAAAAATGTATGTAGGAAACATGGATTTCTGAAATACGTTTTCGAGAAAAATGTTCTTCGGGAAAATTGATATTCGGGAAAGAGGATTCAGGAATTTGTATATGAATCTTTCCACTGTGCACATTTCAGACTTATCTTAGTTGTAAGATAACAAAAAATTATAAAACTTCATCAGTTCAGAGCCTTATCTCATTTTCTAACTTGTACTCATTTTCCTTAGCAGCCTATCATTTTGTAAAAATATATTTTAATGCAAACAGTACCAGACACAAATGCTATTGATACAGATGGAAGTAATATAAGTGCTCAGATTTTAAATATGAATTCCGTTTGGTAAGTAAAATTGGACAGTATTATGAATCAACCGGATATGCACCTTTATGTAAGTTTCGAGAAAAGTTTAAGGCTCAAATCTATGAACGCATTAGACCATAAAAGTCGTTCTCTGCCTGTACTCTGCTGAGAAAGTTGCATCCAAATCGTTTTTGCATACTCAAAAATCTGTTCATGTGATAATAATTGTTGAAATTCCTAAGCTACCTGGCGAGGTGACTTAGCAGAGAAAAGAATCGTGAGCAACCCGATGGGAACCAATGGTAACCGATGTAGTTTGAAACCTTGCCGCATACCTTGCTGCTTTATGCAAGATGTCGGACCTTGAAGACTTTGATCATGTTTTCGGTATACGCGGAGAAGAGGAATTTGATAAAGTCTACCAAAGAATTCAACTGGAAGAACAGGAGAATCGGCGTAATATTGCATGATGCAGACGTCATTGTATACAGTATTATTTGCGGGATGCAAGCGTAAATGCATTCCTCTATAGCAGATGAAAATAACGGAAGTGGTTTTATCGCTGAGAATTCTGGATAATTTCTTGCCAATATTACGAAAACGACGACTTTCATGCATGACCAGTTTGTGGGTAGCTAATTCGATCTTTGCACTTGCTCACGGTGAGTCAGCTCACCAGTGATTGGAAGTAATTTGAGTAGAGACTAATGTATTTGCATGCGACCCTAAGTCAATCTTCACTATTTATTGTAGTTCCAAACTAACAATACTGTATATTGCAAGTTATTTTCCTTTTTTGACAGTTAAACATCGACAATCTAAGAGCAAAAAATTTGATGCTTAGTTGCACGATGCATAATTTAGATTGGCATTTATGAAGACCTGGTTTCATAGCCTTTTGTTGCAAAACACAGAATTTCTGATAGGACTGATGGCATTTACATTTTTCTTTAATAATAAGGCTATATTTAAAGATTTGCTGCTAAAAGTGTGCATACACTTACTTCATGAGCCAGTGAACAGATGCATCAAAATCTCAATTCTTTTTAAAATGGTGCTTAGCCCATTGATGCATAACATTGTCCAATTAAAAAAAATGTATAGAATCTCGATTATAAATCTATGATTTTCTTAGGAAAAATGTACAGAAATGTTTAGATGCATAACTTTATAATAATCTCAGGTATTAATGTGATTTTCACATCTTACATCGGAGACATGAAATAGAACAACTTTCTGCTTTGTTATTTTCTATTTAATGATCTATTTTACCATAAATTGAATTAAAAGAGACAGAATGAAATAATAGAATTTTATTAATATTAGTATTAGAATGTGGCTGAAATCAAATATCTAGGAAGAATAATCACAAATATGAATGAGATGCACAAAGAGATTAAACATAGGCTCAATTCTGGAAATACATCTTATTATGTATTAGAGACTCTTGACATCCCAACTCCTTTCAAGAAAACGTTAAACTGAAAATATATAAAACCGTTATTCTATCAGTTATATTATATGGATGCAGAACATGGAGGAAAGGAAATTACGAGTATTTGAGAATAAAGTTCTTAGGAAAATTTTTGGACCAAAGAGAGTTGAACAAACAGGTGAATGGAGAAGACTAAATAACAGTGAACTACTTGGTCTTTATAGGAAGCCAGATATAATAACAGTTAAGTCTCATAGACTGTGATGGGCAGGACATGTGGCACAAATGGGGAATGAAAGACATGCATGGAAGCTTCTTGTGGGAAAACCAGAAGGAAAACGCCCAGTTGGTAGACCAAGAGTGAGGTGGGAGAATAATGGGAGAGCTTATGTCCGTGCGGCCATGAACCTACGGGTTCAATAGTGCCAGTGAGTAAGTAAGTAAGTTGGAAATTTTGACTCACTTCATATTTCTCATAAGAAATGCAACCCAAATATAATTATTCCTGTTGTTTACCAATGATCTGGAATTTAGGTTAAGAGCTCTCCTGGCACTTCATTATCATTTATCACCCATCATATCATTGGGGTAACGTAATTCCATCTTCTAGGTGTCCCAATCTCAGCAGTGGGTTACAGTTAAGCCAATGCCAGGAGAGAACACCAGAAATGTCGAAATGGCAACCTGGGGCATTGAAAAAAATTTAAAAAAAAAAAAAAAATATATATATATATATATAAGTAAAGTAAAGTGATCCCACAACAGGCCTCAGGAGACCCTTGGGGTAGTAGGAGGTTAAGGCTCCCACTTTTTCTAGACAATCGGCACTTGATGTCAGCCGGGTTGTCAGCCCTGCGTGACGGCCGCCTTTACCCCCAGAACAGGCGTCTGGTACTCATTTCCGTTAAAGGCTGAGTCGACCCCAGGGCCATAGTGCCGCCAGAGGGACTTGAACCCTCGACCCTCCGACTTGTAGCTCAGTGCCTTAACCACTACGCCCCATATATATATATATATATATATATATATATATATATATATATACACATATTTAAAATATGCCTCAAACCAGCTATAACGGCTGGGGGACTCGACATGCTAACCACATGTCACCCCTACACTGGCTGTTGATCATCTACCTCTGTGATTGACACATGTGGATGTGAAGGGCCAGCAGCCGGCTGGTAAAAGGGCAACCGCTGAAAAGTAGAAAGACCCGATTTTCCGATTGAGGGTCTTTCCACTTTTCAGCGGTTGCCCTTTTACCAGCCAGCTGCTGGCCCTTCACATCCACATGTGTCAATCACAGAGGTAGATGATCAACAGCCAGTGTAGGGGTGACATGTGGTTAGCATGTCGAGTCCCCCAGCCGTTATAGCTCGTTCCTCAACCTGGAGCCGCTACTTATTGTAGCTACCCAATTGCCTCACGATGCTGGGTGGGCACCGGTCCCATACTGGCCGAAATACCATGAGAAAATTTCTTCCCCCCATGGAGACTCGAACCAGCGCAAGTCCCGTAGCTCTGCGCCAAGGCTTCCTACCTTAACCGCTCGGCTATGGCACGGGACAGAAAGACCCTCAATCAGTAAAAATATGCCTTAGACATCTGTTTATAAAGGTCTGCAACTTTAAATGGTTGGTATCTAATGTCGAGCACTTGATAATGAAATCATTCGCTTTAAATTAAATCACTACAAACTGCATTAAAAGTGGTTGTTGTATTCAAACTGACTTTTGTTCACGGTGAAATAATAGCCTTGGTTCACTTCCCACAAATTTATAAAACATTTTAAAAATAAGTTCCTCTTTTTATTGAAAAATAAAGGAAAAAGTGTGTATTTTTGCATCTCCTATGTACTGTGTGAAAATCAGATCATTATTTGCCAATAATTGAAGAGTTTCCCCAAAAAGAGATCTAACCCACAAAAAAATTGGAAAGTTGAGTTTTCAGTGGATTAGTGATCTATCCAGTGAATATTACAACACGTGCATGTAAAACTATCCCTGCTCTCTTTCAGACCTGTTTTATTTATTTTTAAAAGCTGTCATACAAGCGAATAATGCTCATATATAACAAAATGGTGGAAGAAATTAGTCAAGTCATGAGAAGCAGTTTATGGGTTAGATCTGTTTTTGGGGCAACTATTCAATTATAAAGTAATATTAATATAATAAATTTGGGAATTTTTACATTATGAGGTTTTCTTAGTAAGAATCAAATGAATTGTGAATTCTTCTTACCTCATACATCTATGTTTTTTTAACACAGAACTGCAGTATCATTCCATCTTCAGCTATTTTCACGACTGTCAATTTTTTTACTATGCCGGTAATTTTCTAAACTTCCAGACAAACCAAGTTTGATTGCAAAGTTCTTCAAAAGTACACCAGATGGCAGTTTAGAAAATTACTGGCATAATAAAAAATTGACAGTCGTAAAAACAGCTGAAGATGGGAATGATGTGTTTCCCGATACTGCAGTTCTGTGTTAAAAAAACATAGATGAAAGAGTTAATAAGAATTCATGGTTCATTTGATTCTTATGAAATAATATACTAATATTACACTTTGAAGAGAAAAATTATATGCTCAGACTGGGGTTTGAACCCAGGACCTTTGGCTTTCTAGACCAAATTAATTAAAGTGTTAAATTAATAATAAAAACATACTAATAAATATTTCTGCACAAAAATATTTTTTCTGTGACCTAAAGACCTCAAGATATTTTGTATAATAATTCATGTGTTCTTGCATACCGTACTTCCATCTTGTTTAATTGAGAATACACAACAATGGAAGATAATATTTACATGTTTTGTGCAAAGTTATAAAATCACCCACAATATACATTATGCCTCTCTTAGAACAAACAAAAATTGAATCCTAATAACTGGAAATAAATACACCAAACAGAAATATTCAAGTCACTTTTCCAGAAATTGTCGTGGGTACATGGCTACTAACTTGGGGCCATAAAAATAAACATGTGTAATACAGAACTTTCATAGTTAAATATGAGAAATAACATTATGAGGTTCTTAATTCAATGAATGAATGAGTCATATCTTATCTTCAAATTTTGTTGAAACTGGAAACATCTTACCTCAATTTAATGTTGATTTCTTCTCGAACATGTTTCAATATAATCTTCTATATCATCTTCAGTTTACCCAGACTATTGAGATTTATGTTGTGAACCCTGATGTCGATATCAGCTCCCTCTTCTGGCTGGTCGAAGAACCTCCAAACTAGGCCATATTCAGCAGGAATTTCGAAATTTATAACTCTCTTTTTGTTCTTCTGAATGTAATTTTTTCCCCAAATGGTGAGTTCCTTTGTATTTTCTAACGGTTTTAATAATTTGGTGTTTGAATTTACATTGTGTTTTTCGGCCCAAACATGAGTAGTAACTGCAAATTTTTCTATTTCCCTATTTTTAATATATGTTATGTGTTCCTTGGTTCTAATTTTCAGGTTTCTTTTTGTTTTCCCTATATATATATATATATATATATATATATATTCACAACTGGTACATTCAATTTGATATATTCCTCATTTTTTACTTTGATCAGTTTTTTTTGCTGGTTTTTATTAGTTTATTTAAACTGTGGTAATTTTTTGGTGCTAATTTAATATTGGATTTGTCAAATATCTTTTGGAATTTATTGTGTGCCCAAAGATGATATGTGAATTTCTTGTATTTTTATAGGTGGTTTTTCTTTTTTAAGAGTGCTTCTGTTGATCATTTTTTGTTTCTTATATTTTCTATCCTTTTGTGTACCATTTTTTCATCAAACCCGTTTTCTCTGGCTACTTGATTATGTGTTTTTTCTCCATTTCAAAATCTAATCAAAGTAGCCAGAAAAAATGGGTTTGATGAAAAAATAGTACACAAAAGGATAAAAAAGTATAAGAAACAAATACTGATCAACAAAAGCACCATTGAAAAAGAAAAACCACCTATAAAATAATACAGGAAATTGACATATCACCCTAGGGCACACAATAAATTCCAAAAGATATATGACAAATTTAATATTAAATTAGCACCGAAAAAGGCCACAATTTTAAATAAACTAATAAAAACCAACAAAAATGAAAAAAACTGATCAAAGTAAAACATCAGGAATATATAAAATTAAATATACTGGTTGTGAAAAGAATATATATATATATATATATATATATATATATATATATATATATAGGGAAAACAAAAAGAAACCTGAAAATTAGAACCAAGGAACACATAAGAAATATTAAAAATGGGGAAATAGAAAAATCTGCAGTCGCTGCTCATGTTTTGGACCGACAAAAACAATGTTAATTCGAACACCAAATTATTAAAACAGTTAGAAAATACAAAGGAACTCACCATTTGGAAAAAAAGTTTACATTTAGAAGAACAACAATAGAGTTATGAATTTCGAAATTCCTGCTGAACGTGACCTAGTTTGGAGGTTCTTCAGACCAGCCGGATGATAGAGTTCATATCGACATCCAGGGTTCACAGCATGAAACTCATCAGTCTGGGCAAAGCTGACGATTATATAGCAGAATATATCGAAACATTTTCGAGAACAAATCAACATTAAATTGAGGTAAGATGTTTCCAGTCTCAAAAAACCTTGAATAAAAGAACCTCAAAATATTACTTCCTAAAATAAACCTTTTCTTATCTTACCTCATAGTTTATGTTTTTTTTTTAAACACGGGAACTGCAGTATTCAAGAGGAACATCCCTCTCGTTTTCAACCAATATTATGACCACTGGATTTTCGTTGGAATCTCCATCTATAACGTTGCCATCTGGTGTTGATTTCATGAACTTTGTGATAAAAAGAGGCTAAACTTCTAAAACATTTGAAAAACCTTTCAAATTAACAGTTTTGGAGAAGATATATTCAGAAGAACAAATTTAGATCCATGAATTTCGAAATTTTCAATGAACAGGATCTGATCTCAAATTTCATCAAATCAACACCAGATGGCAATGTTATAAATGGAGATTCCAACGAAAATCTGGTAGTCATAATATCAGTTGAAAATGGGAGCGATATTCCTCTTTAAAATTGCAGTTCCCATGTTTAAGAAAACATAAACTAAGAGGTAAGATATGAAGTGACTCATTCTTTCATTGTATACAGAACTTGTCTATAGCACATGTTATATGCTCATAATTGGGATGAATGAAGGTCCATCGAGACTGAAGTAAGACAAATTGGATTAGAAATTTGTTTTAAATGAATATTTTATATAGTTACAAAAAGAAACAAAGTTGATTTACAAGTAATGGAACTCTATGGCATTGTATGATGCTGGCGCCTCAAAAAGAATATCAGGGCGGGGAAAACCACAGGGAACATCTACCAGTTATCAGTGCTAAAATTAACTATGCATACAGAAATCTCTTTCCTGAATCAGTGAGTCCATTTTGTCACAGAATTTTATCAAACCATATGTACACATATTCACACACAGATATATATTAGGGTGTCCCAACCATAAAGAAAGTTTTTATTTTCACAAAATCAAATATGCATACCCTCTACATTTTATGTTTAACCTTAATAACTCAAATAACAAATATTATCGCGATTGAATCATGACAGCCCGTGCCGACTTTATGCCAAACATAAGACAAGAAATTTTGTACTGGGTTAGTATAGAAGGATTCTAAAGCTAAAAGTTTACTTAGTAAATAAAACATCAATATACCCAAAACGTAGAACTACTTACTATTTTACAATAAAAAAATGATTGATCAAATTTCATTCATCTTATGTTTTGAAGCAAGTCAGCACGACTGCCATGGAAATTGTATTACAATTGTTTTAACTTTATACAAATAAATTAAGAGGGTATGCATTAAAAATAAAATAATTCAATTTTTTTGGGATACCCTAATATATATATATATTTACATAACATGAAAAGAAAAATTAACACTTGAACCGGGATTAGAACATGGGACCTAAATTCTATACAGGCAGCCTTTAATAGTTACATTCATAGACTTTTAAATATCCCTCTTTCACCCTTGGAATATAATAATGAATTGAATATTATTAAACAATTGGCTGTTAATAATGGCTACGATCCTGAAATTATAGAATGTTTAATTAAGAAGGTTCATTACAAAAAAGCAATTAACAAAGTTTTTCCTTTACCCAAAGAAAACATAAAGAAATATGTTGTAATGTTATACATAGGCCCACTTTCAAATAAAATATCTAAACACTTTAAAAAGTTGAACATTAATGTGGCATTTAAAACTAATAAAACTCTACAAAATATAATAAAAAACAATAAAACCAAAACAAAAAAAGAAAAATTATCAGGTGTATATAAATTGAAGTGTGGCACATGTGACAATGTCTATATAGGACAAACTGGTAGACCTTTTATCTCTCGGATAAAGGAACACATGAGAGCATATAACAGAAATTTAGAAAATTCAAAATATGCTAACCACCTATTCCAATTTAATCATTGTTTCGATCCAAATTTTGAAATTTTACATATTTGTGATAAGGGTAAGAAGTTAGATCTTTTGGAGGCTGTAGAAATTAATAAATTTAAAAGTAGTAAAAAACTGTTAAATTCTCAACTTGATTTGAATGAATCTCCTTTGTTAAATTTAAAAATTTAAATAAAAATTGTTGTATTGTTGCTTAGATCAGTTGGAACAAAATTCATAATTTGTTAACATGTCTGAAGAAGGTACAGTGTACCGAAACAGCTGTCACTGAATTATATAATAAATATGAAAATCAAATAAAACTATGTTTTATTTTTATTTAATTAATAAATTCTATACGTTAGTGCAATACCATTTTCGTTATCCAGGCTCCCAGTGCAAATGTTAATTCACTTTCTTATAAATAATTCTCTATCATTAGAGGCAAGGGGACAACTCTCACAGTGCCATCTTAAGGCTTCTATAACAAGAAAGCATTTTTAATGAGACTATTTTACTTTATTTCAATGTTAGAATTATAGGTCCCGGGTTCAAATTCCGATTCAGGTGTTAATTTTTCTTTTCATGTCATATTTGGCTTTCATTGCTAAATGTCAAAATTTAATTATAACGTGGAAGTGTGTCTTATTGAGGACGACTGATACAACAGGTTCTAACTTTATAATTTTAATACAGTAAAACTTGTTTAATCCAGAACGTGAATAATGCAGAAATCTGTCCAATGTGAACAAATTTATTGGTCCCGGCAATATAAGAGTAATTTTACGTGTATTTATTTTGTATAAAACAGAATCTGTCCAACGCGGAAACGGAAGGATATTTCTACACAATTCACGAAAAAATATGTTTATAAGGCAGAAAGACTAAGAAATAAATAGATTAGTTTTCACTTCATTGAATTCCCGTTAGGCAAAATTACAATAAGGGATGATTCCTGCCACTTGGTGAAGTAGATTTTCTTTCTGAAATTTTCTTTCGGCTTCACTTCACATCCGTTATGCAAAATGCAGGTTCATTTAACAAATATTTGGCATGTGACATCTGTCTTACAAATAACCAGTGCACTGTAAAATCTTAAATTAGTTTAAGATCTGAGACTGATTGTGTACATATCTTTCACAGGTAGCATTCAGAATTTCCGAAATAAAGATGGCTAAATCATATGTATAAACGAAAAAGTGAAAATGATTGAAGATAAAGAAAAACAAACTCTCAGTACGCAAAATAATGACTAAATTTAAATGTGGAAAAACCCAAGTATATGAGATTTTAAAACACAAAGAAAAAATGATTAATGAATGGATGCAAGGATATGATCAAACGAAAAGGAAGTCAATAAATAATTAAATAAATAAATAATAAAATAAATGAAGAGATCAACGAAGTAGCGTGGGAGTATTTTACAAGTGCACGAAAAAAATCTCCAAATTTCCGGACTGATGCTCCAAAGTCAAGCTCTAGCTGTTGCTATATCCCTAGAGAATAACGATTTCAAGGCATCTTCAGGTTGGCTGTACAGTTTTAAAAGACGACACAATGTAGTGTGGAATGAAATTTGTGGGAAATCAAAGGATGTGGACAAAAGTATAGTTAGTGAATGGAAACCAAAACTGCATACTTTAATTTCAGGATACGCGCCTAAGACATATTTTAATGCTGACAAAACAGACTGTTTTTTTGCACGTTACTGTCGAAATCACTCGTACATACTATACTTCAGTTTTCAACGGTAGCGGAACTACAATTAATCCAAGGTACGTAAAAAGACATATACGGTACTCTATAATCTAAGATTGGTTAATAATTTTGTTGTTTTTTATAATGTGGAATTTTGTCTAATGTGGAAAAAAAAAAAAAAAAAATTGGTCCCATGCAATTCTGCTTTGAGCAAGTATTACTGTATTTCCATCAATAACCTCAATCATGGTTTACCGTGGATTTTAAAAGTACTGAATGTCAGTGATGTTTCTTTAGAAAATAAGAATATGTTAATTCTTAAATTGGCAATGTACCCTATAACATACATCAATTGGTTTAATTTATTTCATACTAGCTAATACCTGGCATGCACTGCTATGCATAAAAAAAGAAAATTAATGTGTTTTTATGTTTAGTTGAATAAGTAATGGAAAAATTTATGTCGTACCTATTTCTGGGCATTGCATTCTTTCACAGGTTAGAGTATTTAAATTGCATTAGGTTAGCTTTTAGGTTGGCTGCATCCTGTGATACCTAGTATAAACTGTTTTGCATCTGTTGGCGCATTCACCGGTGTTTTGTTGCAACTTAGAAAAATGTTTTCTTGTCACATGTTGGAAAGTATTTCCCAACTTATTGTTTGGGACAAGTTATACAATCAGAAAAATAGAGACAGGTTAATGAATTTTGAAATTCTCAGGGAATAGGATTTCATCGGAAAGTTTGTGTGTCCAACCCAAAAGGGAAGAGATCTGCAGATCAGCTTCTAAACTGACAGCAAAACAGTCAGTTATTTAAGATTTAAATTAAAATTACTTATATTTTGAATTCACGCTAAGTTCCGAAACTAGTTTATATTTAAATAAGAAGAAAAATATGAGATGAGTGATAAAAAACTTTAATTTTAGGAAGTAATATTTTGAGGTTATTTTAATTATATCATTTTTAGTCTGATCATCTTACCTCTATATTAATGTTGATTTGTTCTTGAACATGTTTCAAAACAATTCTGTTTTATCATCATCTTGTCCAGACTGGTTTTATTTATGTTGTATTATGTTGCACAACCTGGATGTCGATGTCACCTCCATCCTGTGGTTGTTTGGAGGTTTTTTGGCCAACCACAGGATGGAGCTGACATCAACATCCAGGTTGTGCAACATAATACAACATAAATAAAACCAGTCTGGACAAGCTGACGATAAAACAGAATTGTTTTGAAACATGTTCAAGAACAAATCAACATTAATATTGAGGTAAGATGATCAGACTAAAAATAATATAATAAAAAACTTTACCTAAATATTTAAATTAAAATGTTTAATACCTCACCTCATTTCCAGTCTTCTAATTATACCAGTTTCAAAGCTTTGGAAACTTCACCTTCAGTCATTTCTTGTCGGCTGATGTTTGTCGATCAGGAAAACTGCTTCTTTCTCACTCTGTTGATGGACCAATGAACAGAGGGAGGAAGAAGCAGTTATCCTAATTATTATGAGTTAGTTATTTTGAGTCACCTCATTTTTTTTTTTTTTTTTACCTTCTGCAGACTGTAGTTTCATCGTATCTATGTGACCCTGACAATGTATTCTAACTGTTGTGTTTGTGGTTGTCATTCTGTAGGTTGATTTCTACTCCCTCTGTTGGCTGACCAATGAACTTTCAAATCAAATTTTTTTTTCCCTTTCCCCAGGAATATCAAATTCATAGTTTTCTCCTTATTCTTGTGGATGTAAATTTTCTCCCAAATTGTGAGTTCCTTAGATTTTCCTGGGGAAAGGAAAAAAAAAAATTGATTTGGAAGTTCATCAGTCAGCCTACAGAGGAAGTAGAAATCAACCTACAGGATGACAACCGCAAACACAACAGTTAGAATGCATCGACAATGTCGCATAGATGCAACGAAATTATCTGCAGAATATCAACAAAAAAAATATATATGAGGTGAGTCAAAATAACTAATTCATTATACTTAAAAGAAACCTCATAGTGTTATTTCCTACATATATTAAATAAAAGCAGTTTTCCTGATCGACATAACATCAGTCGACAAGAAATTACTGAAGATGAAGCTGCCTAAGCTTTGAAACCGGTATAATTAGAAGACTGGATATGAGGTGAGGTATATAAAACATTTTAAATTAAACCTCATACTGATTTTTTTTCCTATAAAAGTTCAAGCCAGTTATTTATTTAGGAAAAAGGTGATACCTTCGAAACAGTCCAAAAGAAAGAGAAAGAGTTTTAAAATGAGGTGAGGTGGAAGGTATCAAAAAACCAGGGATTTATCAAATTGAATGTAAAGATTGTGAAAAAATATAGATTGGAAAAACAAAAAGGAATTTGAATACAAGATTGAACAAACACCTTAAAAATGTTAAAAATGGAGAAATAGAAAAGTCTGCAATATCTGCACATGCATCATCATCATCATCATCCATGCAAGTATTAGGCCATGTGGCCTGTTATGGTCTCAAAGAGGAATTTTCCATCCAGCACTTTGTTGGACGTCCCAGTGATCTTTTGCCTTGGGGTAAGTAACAAAGCATGGCTTTTGGGATTCTATGAGATGGCATTAGTTGAAGATGGGCTTTCCAGTTGTTCTGGTAGCTTTGTATATAGTGGAGAATGGGTTAGCACATGCATGGTCAGAAAAACACATAATCAAATCTAAGGCAAAATTAGTGAAACAGTAGATAAAATTAAGGAACTCACAATTTGGAAGAAAATTTACATCCACAAGAATAAGGAGAAAACTATGAATTTTGAAATTTCTGGAGAAAAGGAAAAAAAAATTGGTTTGGAAGTTCATCGGTCAGCCAACAGAGAGAGCAGAAATCAACCTACAGGACCGACAACCGCAAATACAACAGTTAGAATGCATCGACGATGTTGCATAGATGCGACGAAACTATAGTCTGCAGAATATCAAAAAAATGTGAGATGAGTCAAAATAACTAATTCATAATAACCAAAAAAAATTGTTCAATAAAACACCTCATATTGTAACTTCTTATCAATTTTGTGTTAAATCATAAAAGTTTTGCTGCAAATGATGGACTCCCTAGAAGTAAGGAAGGATGCATTACATTACCATGGGATGTGGTCGCGCCACGAGCTAATGAACGGGATACTTTGCATCACCTGATAGGCCAGTGCGTTCATGATGATACTGTACGGCACAAGACCCAGGGGATGGACCTCTCTCATCAGTACGTTGGCCGGTATCTTGTGGAACTGGATGTATTCCAAGAAGTTGCCAATCACGTCTTTCAACGGTGTGTTGGGGTTGTTGTCACAGTATTTCTTGCCCCACATCAGAGCTGCCTGCAAATCATTATAAACTTTATTATCAGTTTCAGGGGTTTTCAAACTCTGGCGAGACCCTCAAGTTATTCAGGGTACATGCAAGGGCTTTAAAAAGTCATACAATGCAAGCTAAGCATTTTGAAATCAGAAATTTAGCACTTACATTTGGCTTTTAGTGTTTAAACATTATAAATTTTAATTCTATAGCACTTTGAACACAAACATAAATTTGAGTATGAGTGAATTATAACAACAGATTTTTAAAAGTCCTTTAATTAGAGAAAAAAATATCACATTTGTAAAGTGCTGATAAAATTCATCATAAATTGGACTATGTCATGCGTCAACCAGCTAAGTGCCAGTTTTAAAAAAAATGAGATTTTGAACTGGCTCATGAAGTAAGTGTACACACACTTTTAGCACCAAATCTTTAAAAATAGCCTTATTACTAAAGAAAAATGTAAACGTCATCAGTCATATCAGAGATTGTATGTTTTGCAACAAACGGCTGCTGCCAGATGTTCGTGCTCTTAGATTGTTGATGCATAATTATCAAACAATGAAAATAACTTGCAATATCCAGTATTTTTAGTTTGGTGCTACAATAAATAGTGAAGATTGATTTAAACTTTAAACATATTTTTCTCAAAACTTACTTAATGGTGCATAGCCGGTTGATGCATAACACTGTCCTCTTAATTTTAAATTAATATAAGGCGAAGCCATACAAAAAAAATAAAATTGATCCATCCAGATTAAAGTATAAAAGAGAAAAAATATATATATGTACATTTATATATATATATATGTTATATTGCAGATTTTTGCGGATATATGTATGAATATGAAAGTTTCTTGGGTTTTCCATGCCTTGGATTCAAGTTTGGCCTCTGGCCACTGATTCCGACGTTTCGGCATGATTCCACATGTCATTATCAAGGAATGATAAGTTCGAGTCACAGGTTAGGTCTTATATAATAAAACACACAGAGTTTTCGCTGTGGTCCGTTTCCGAAGACGTATACCCATCCAAGGTTTAGTTCTTATGTAGTTAAATACCTTTGGTTTTCAGTGTGGTCCATTTCCGAAGCCGTACACACATCCAAGGTTTAGTTCTTATGTGGTTAAACACCTTTAGTTTTCAGTATGGTCCGTTTTAGAAGCCATACACCCATCCAAGTGTCGACCACACTCCATGTTGCCCAACAGTGGTTTTCTTCATATCTTCTTCGCTGTTCTGGGGATGACATGGTGGGCAGCAAGAGCAGTTTTCCATGTAGATGGTAATCTTTGGGCAACATCTCGGGTGTCCATAGAATGTGGCCTTTTCTCAATCTTTATTGCTTCTCTGTAGATTCTTGATTTTTCATGATCTATTCTAGCCAGTGTTCTAGATCCTGTGAGATCGATCTTGTGACCCCTCTGTTTCATATGTTGCACCAGAGTTCATGTAGGTTCTTGACGATTTACAAGAACCTACATCAACTCTGGTATTGGAATTATTTATAATATTTATTATTAGCTTGATCTTATTAGTTTGCATTTTAGTGGGGGTGCAACATATGAAACAGAGGGGTCACAAGATCGATCTAACAGGATCTAGAACGTTGGCTAAAATAGATCATGAAAAGTCAAGAATCTACAGAAAAGCAATAGAGATTGAGAAAAGGCCACATCCCATGAACACCCGAGATGTTGCCCAAAGATTACCATCTACATGGAAAACTGCTCTCGCTGCCCACCATGTCATCCCCAGAACAGCAAAGAAGATATGAAGAAAACCACTGTTGGACAACATGGAGTGTGGTTGACGCTTGGATGGGTGTACGGCCTCCGAAATGGACCACACTGAAAACTAAAGGTGTTTAACTACATAAGAACTAAACCTTGGATGGGTGTACGGCTTTGGAAATGGGCCACATTGAAAACTGAAGGTATTTAACTACATAAGAAATAAACCTTGGATGAGTGTACGTCCTTGGAAATGGACCACAGCGAAAACTCTATGTGTTTTATTATATAAGACCTAAACCTGTGACTCAAACTTATCATTCCTTGATAATGGCATGTGGGATCATACCGAAACGTCAGAATCAGTGGCCAGAGGCCGAACTTGAATCCAAGACACGGAAAACCCAAGAAAACTTTCATATTCATATATATAAATGTTTCAGTCAGATAAATATCTGACTTCATAAAATTTATAGAATTCTTGAGAAAATGTTTCAATACACCTGCATTATATCATCAGCTTGTCCTGAGTTAGGAAAAGCTGATGATAGTATGGAGGAGTACTGAAACATTTTTAAAAATATGTAAGTTAACTTATATAGGAAAAAATCACTATAAAAAAATTTGAAAAAAGGGTGGTAGAACATCTTAGAAATGTAAAAAATGATGAAGTGGAAAAGTCAGCAGTAACTGCTCATGCTTGGTTTGAAAAACATTTAATTGATACAAAAGCTAGTTTAATTAAACAAATAGAAAAATAAAAAAATAAAAAGAACTCTTGGTTTGACAAAAAAATCACATTCAAAAAAATAAGGGAGAAGTTATATAGTATCCTGCTGGAGTTTGGAATTCCTAAAATGTTAGTTAGACTTCTACAAATGTGTCTAAATGGCACAAAGAGTAGGGTGCGTGCAGGCAAACAGTTTTCAGAAACTTTTAAAATCCAGAATGGGTTGAAGCAAGGAGATGCACTATCTCCTCTACTATTTAATTTTGTACTAGAGCACACCATCAAATCTTTAGAGGATGAAGAAGGTCTACAACTCAATGGTATTAATAAGCTGTTAGTTTATGCTGATGATGTAGTACCATTGGGTGATTGCGAAGAGATACTGAAGGCCAACACGCACACACTATTCAGTAACACTAAGAAATTGAGACTGGAAGTAAATATCAATAAAATTAAATATATGGTCACACATTGAAATACATTAATTACATAATGGAAATGTACAGCTAGTGACAAATGAGGGAAATTTTGAAAAAGTGGCTGAATTCAAATACCTAGGAACAATAATCACAAATAGGAATGAGATACATAAAGAGATTAAACATAGACTCAATTCTGGAAATGTGTGCTATTATGCATTTCAGAGACTCTTGATGTCCCAACTCCTTTCAAAAAACGTTAAACTGAAAATATATAAAACTATTATTCTACCAGTTATATTATATGTATGCGAAACATGGACTCTTACTTTAAGGGAGGAAAGGAGATTACGAGTATTTGAGAATAAAGTTCTTAGGAAAATTTTTGGACCAAAGAAAGATGAACAGAAAGGTGAATGGAGAAAACAGTGAACTACATGGTCTTTATAAGAAGCCAAATATAATAAGAACAGTTAAGTCTTGTAGACTGCGATGGCAGGAATGTGGATTGAATGGGGAATGAAAGACGTGCATGGAAGCTTCTTGTTGGAAAACCAGAGCAAAAATGCCCAGTTGGTAGACTAAGAATAAGGTGGGAGAATAACATTAACTATGATTTGAGGGAAGTAAATTATACAGAGACTGATTGGAAAACATTAGCTCAGGATAGGGATGTGTGGAGAGCTTATTTTAATGTGGCCATTAACCTACGGGTTCGATAGTGCCAATGAGTTAGTTAGTTAGTTAGAACTGCAGTAATGGGAAACATATCATTCCCATCTTCAGCTGTTCTCACGACTGTCAACTTTTTATTATGTTCGAAGTTCATGGTTCTGCCATGAACTTCGAGGTTCCAGACAAACCAAGTTTGATTACACAGTTCTTCAAACGTACACCAGATGGCAGTTCAGAAAATAACGGCATAATAGAAAATTGACAGTCGTGAAAATAGAAGAAGATGGGAATGATACGTTACCGGATACTGCACTTCTGTGTTAAAAAAAAACATAGATGTATGAGGTAAAAAGCATTCACGATTCATTTGATTCTCAATTATAAATATGTATTAATAAAATTGGCCATTAACCAAAAAAAAAGTATCTTTTAGCAACTGAAATTGATTTTATAGGAAGGGCAGCAAGAATTTCAACAAGAAAAAAAATGAGAAACTAAGTTATAAAGGAGAAAATGGAGATTGAAAACACTATTTTAGATTATATTAAAATTCAGCAATTAAGATGGTATGGACATGTCCAACGAATGGAAGAGGATTGGCTACCAAAATGTTTTGGATTGGAAACCTGAGGGAATACGAGGCAGAGGGAACCTAAAACCTCCTGGAGTCAGGGAATACATTTATACATGAAGGAGAAACGTCAACAATCAGGAGATTTGATGGACCTACAAAATTGGTTTTTAGGAATCAGACGATATCAAACACATTCAGTACCGTAAACCAGTTAAGTCGTTTAAAGAGACTATCGTGTATGCAGCCATCGGTCAGTTAACTCGTTTTAGAGCAGGCGCGAACAATCCGCGTTTATATTCGGCGCTTAAATTTTGTTTTGGCTTCGTATGTCTTGGAGATCATAGATGGGATGTAAATGTACATTTTCTATTCCCGTTTGACACGTTTAACCTTGGTGAATCCCCTTTTATTTTTAAAACAAACAACACATGCAATTCGTTCACTCAAACTTGCCTCCAGGCTCCAATGCAGTCACATATCTTTCTCGTTATCGCGCTGTTGTTTGTGCGTGAGTGAAACCATGGTGAAAGAAAAATATCCCACTGAAGAAGAATTAATTAATATTTTGTATAATGATGATTCAGGTGATGAACTGATTTCTGAATTAGAAGATTCACAAAGTGAAAGTGAAGATGAACTTCCACTTCCTGAAATTGATATGCCGATACCATGTGATGTCAATTACCCAAGTTATTTCACCATCAGATCCTACTAGGATATCTCCTTTAGGTATGTACAAAATTTGAATTTTCTAGGACTAATAGTTTGTGAATAATGGTCCATTTTCTGAAGTGCCACAAAAAGGGAAGCTGGGGTATTTAAATGGCTGGCCTGTGGGTTTAAATGCCCTGCTCAGTGCCTGGTACTGAATGTGTTAAACAGCCAATATATATATATATATATATATATATATATATATATATATAACTAACCAACTAACACACTGGTTCTATCAAACCCATAGGTTCATGGCTGTGTGGACATAAGCTCTCCATATATCCCTATCCTGAGCTAAACATCATCTCCCTCAAATTATGGATAATGTTATTCTCCCACCTCATTCTTGGTCTACCAACTGGGCGTTTTCCTTCTGGTTTTCCTACAAGAAGCTTCCATGCACCTCTAACATCCCCCATACTTGCCACGTGTCCTGCCCATCGCAGTCTATGAGACTTAACTGTTCTTCCTGTAGCCTACATATCATGTAGCTCACTATTATGTAGTTTCCTCCATTCACCTGTCCATCTCTTTTTGGCCCAAAAATTTTTCTAAGAACTTTATTCTCAAATAGTCGTAATCTTCAAAATTATAACATTTATTATGTTTTACCTGAAATTTGGTAAATTCATCAGCCCTGAGCTCATCCCTGGCGAGGATCAGACGTACCACATGTTGTGGCAGCAGTGTGAATGACCCCAGGTTCAACACTTCATTTCCATGTTCATCAACAAACTCCAGAACCTGTGAATAAAACAACACAAATTCAACAACTTGTTTCCATGTTCATCATTAAACTATTACATGGAGATTGACAAGGCTTGTAGATCGAAAGATTACAATAGAAACGTGTTAAATATTATTAAGTCATGATGAACAGATCATGTGGATTAAACGGATAACAATATACATTTTTTTGGGGCTATAGAGTCTAAATGTACTATCTCCTCTACTATTCAATTTTGTACTAGAGCACGCCATCAAATTTTTAAAGGATGAAAAAGGCCTACAAGTCAATGGTATTAATAAGCTGTTAGTTTATCGGATGATATAGTACTATTTGGCGATAGCAAGGAGATACTAAGGGCCAACATGCACACACTACTAAGTAACACTAAGAAATTGGAACTGGAAGTAAACATTAATTAAACTAAATATATGTTTACATATAGAAATACACTATATAATGGAAATGGACAGCTAATGACAAATGAAGGAAGTTTTGAGGAAATGGTTGTATTCACTTACCTAGCAACAATAATCACAAATAGGAATGAGATGCACAAAGAAATTAAACATAGGCTCAATTCTGAAAATGCATGCTGTTATGCATTACAGGGACTCTATGTCACAACTCCTTTCAAAAAATGTTAAACTGAAAATATATAAAATTGTTATTCACCCAGTTATATTTGGATGTGAAACATGGACTCTTACTTTAAGGGAGGAAAGGAGATTACAAGTATTTGAGAATAAAGTTCTTAGGAAGATTTTTAGACCAAAGAGAGATGAACAGACAGGTGAATGGAGAAAACTACATAACACTGAGGTACATGATCTTTATAGGAAACCAGATATAATAAGAACAGTTAAATCTCATAGATTGCAATGGGCAGGACATGTGGCACATATGGGAAATGAAAGAGGTGCATGGAAGCTTCTTCTTGTAGAAAAACCAGAGGGAATACAGCCAATTGTTAGACCAAGAATGAGGTGGGAGAATAACAGTAACCATGATTTGAGGGAAGTAGATTATACAGGGGATGATTTGAAAACATTAGCTCAGGATATGGATGTATTGACAGTTTTATGTCTGCACTGCCATGAACTTACAGGTTCAATAGAGCCAATAAGTTAGAGTCGAGATGGACAGGGCATGCAGATCAAAAGTGAGATAATAGAAATCCTTTTAGGGCTATTAATTCTATATGATTAGGGCATGCAAATAAAATGGGTGATAGTAGAAACAGTTTCATCGTTGTTAATTCGAGAGGGGCTGGAAATTTAGAATGAATGGGTGACAGTACATATCCCTTTAAAATTACTGGTTTGTCCTTGTTTAATCCTATTATGAAGGTCTTAAGTATAAGTGGGAAGGTAATATTGGAATGCATTTTATTGAACTGGATAATGGAAATAACTTGAACCATAATCAATTGTCTGAAGACATGCTCCAGCAGATTCTATAATCCATTTATTTATTCATAGTTAAATATGGGAAATAATATTATGAGGTTCTTATTCATGAAGAATGAGTCATTTTTTTACATCTTACCTCATAGTTCATGTTTTCTTAAACTCGGGAACTGTAGTTTTCAAAAGTTTGAGTCATAATGTCAGTTGAAAATGGAAGGGATATTTCCTTTTGAAAACTCCAGTTCCTGTGTTTAAGAAAACAAACTATGAGGTAAGATATAAAAAAATGACTCATTCTTCATCCATCTATTTACTTATTTAAAGTACACTGAACTTATTGGTATGGAAATGGAGTAACTTACCTTTTGCACGAGGGATTTGGTGCACTTGTACTGAATATACCTCTCTGCCGACGCCAGGAGAGCACATACTGTGTCCACGTTTATGCAGCATTGTACAAAACCTGCGCAAGCTCTGCGCAGCTCATCCAAGCCGTAGTAGTCTGCAGCATTCATCACACCTGCAACCCCCACATCATTATCTCTAATTCTTTGATTTCAAATCAAAATATCAGAGCTCTCTTCTCATTAAGTGTTTCTGAGACTTAACCCCAAAAAAAAGATATTGTAGTGCAAATGACTACTTATACTAACTTAAAAAAAATGGACATAATACTGTTGTAGAATGTGATGGTTAAACTAAAAATATACTAACCAATAATTCATTATCTATCTATCTATCTATCTATATATAACGGCATAGCCCATTGCCGAGCCATAGCCTCTCCTTTGTTATGAGTTACTAGACCAAGTTAATTTCTAGTTTCCTTATTTGCCAATAGATGTCATGAATGGCATGCGGTCAACACACCGACTCAATGAGACATCTAACAGGCAACTAAGGTATTACTAGGACAATGAGGTCAGTAAATTTTGCTTAGAGGCCTTTTTATTCAGGCTTAAGGATCTTTTACAAGCCTGAAAATCTTCAGATTCGGGACCCATGGTTAAAATCCCTCCCGGAGAATTTGCTCCTTGGATTTTTTCCCTCCTAAAAAATCCATGGACCCTGGCCAGGTTTGAACCCACGACCCTCAGAATCAGAGGCAAGGAGCATAACCACTAGTCCATCGTGATTGACTTAGTTATATTAAATGGACTCTCTTCTTCAATGACTGTATATATATATATTTTTATTTTTTATGGCTTAATTAAGGACTCCAAGATCTGTTAAAAATGTATCACAATGTGTCATTCTAATAAACAGAATCATATTAATGGAAACAAGGATTGGTCGTGGAGAACCAGTTCATTGGTCTGCTCAATCTCCTGATCTTACCCCCACTGGACTTTGTTTATCAAGATATTCCTACAACTCCAGAGAATATGCAGAACCGTATTATGTATGTTTGTAATTCCATTTAGCAAGAACCAGTGAAGAAATCAAACTCCTCATTCATTTGGTAATTGGACTTGTGTGTCACTGAAAATGGTCACCAGTTTGAGCACTTAATGTGAATGTTCTACTGTTCATAATTCATATGGGTAGTACTGTAATAATCCAACTTTATATTTGAAGAGAAAATTTTTTGCCCAGACCGAGACGTGTTAAATTAATAATAAAAAACATTAATCCCACTTTATGTTTCCATTAACAAGGTTCTATTTATTAGAATAGCACATTGTGATACATTTTTGAACAGGCCTTGAAGTGCTTAATTAATGCATCGAAGAAAAAAACACATCTTATTCTTCTTAATGAAATTTGGCCTTTTGACCTGTTTTTGCATCAAGTGGGATTTAATGAATCTTCCCATCTAGTAAATGGGCGTCCAACACTTCTATGTCCTATTGGTTTGTACTTTAATAACAGCTGAGGGATTCTATCTGTAAACATTCTTTTAACATGTTAGTACCAGTTGTTTCACGTATTGTAAATTATATTTGTGAAATTTAAAATATTTAACTCTTTTCTAATATCTTCATTTCTTTTTCTGTCCAAAATTGTCACACCTCCTTAGTGAACATAAGAACTTCATTTCTACAGTTTCTATTTTTCTTCTGTTTGAACAGTTAAGAGTCCAATTCTCATTCATAGTGCCATTAAGAAAAGAAAAGTTAGTATTCATATCTCGTTAATAAAATAACACAACAAAGTTCACTAACCATCAGAATTATTCCCCCCTCGAAGTTGGACAACTTTTGTATAAAACAATTTTTAAATTTAGCACTTGTGTACAAAGATATTTGGGACAGTCTGTATATATAGATTATTTTTCATCAGAATAAATTACTACGAAAAATTGTGAAAAAGTTAATAACATTTGGAGAAAAAAAATTCCAAAATGCGTAATATGAACATTATAGATCGAGCAGGTTTATAAATCATGGTAAAAGAGACTATTGGGAATGCTGGTACTATCTGCTGGTCAGATTCCTACATTCAATCTTTCTTAAAGTAACCTATCCAGCTAACATAACATTCCTAACCTAATATAATTTAATGAAAAGTAAGGATATGTAATTTAAGATATTTACCTTCTCGAAAACAAAATAACTATGTAGAATGTAGTAAGGGAGAATGTCAGTAGGTGTTATAAGAAAAAAGCATATTGGCAGCATGAAATATAGGCCTAAGATAATTTATTGGAGACAATCCATACATTTTATAACCTATGGTCAGTTGAAATATGAAATTACAGCCATTTGCGCTACAATAGCTGAAAATTGATTTATTAACATATTATATTATACCATACGTGAATTCCATGTAAAATTGGACATGACAGATGATACCTCTCATGTTTAGTGTTTTACATATAACGGTACTATTGGGTTAGTGACAGCTCACCACCCATTTTCTCAAAGGGGAAATTTCAAAATGTTGGTGGGTAGTGTCCATTAACTAGCCAAATGCATTAATAAAGGCATTGGTTTTAATTATGATAATAAACATAAAAATCTATACTTTTCTCTTTATTATTGATTCTATTATCTCTAGTTGGTTTTGATAAAGATGTTTTACAATTATTTGAAGGCTTGAAATATTAAATAAATGACTTATCTTTCTTGTAAGAAATTTTATGTCAGTTACCATGGAATTCACCTATGTTCAAGATCTTTATGAATGAATGCTGATATATTAAAATAGGAGGAACATGTTATGAACAACCACCTGTTAGAGTACCATAGCTATTACTTATTTTTATTTTATTGTATATTCTCATCAACTTTTAAATTTAATACTTTAAAATTTCCAATTAATAACCTCCAGTACATATTAGTTCCAACCTTACACTTCTATAGGCCTACACACCAAAGTAGATTTAGAAAACTGGTCCCTGTATCAGTACATGTATCCGGCATCCAATTCTCTAGCTTCTAACAATATTATACTCCCAACCATGTCTAACTATTCCTAACACTCTCTTCCCCAAGGTGTGTTTTGCAAGAAAGATTGTGTGTACGGTAGATGTCATTCTACAGCCATTGTAAAAAACATGTTGTAGCAGCATGTCCTGATATATGTTTTTGGCTAAACTTTACAACCTGTGACACAACTTTTTTAATTCCTTCATAAACTCCTGTCAAATTTTATTCTTAGGGTTTCATTTCTTCAAATTACGATCGTATTTCCTACCATTTACAATGATTTTTACATTTTTTCTAACAATTATTTCAATATTTTTTCTATGATATTTAACTACATACGTAGCATTAAGAGATGATATTTAACTACATACGTAGCATTAAGAGATGGCAGCCATATTGATTTTAACGAATATTCTGTGCAACAACAAGGACACGTTCCAGTGCAATCAACACAGAGTATGTACTAATTAATTGCACACATATACTTCAGAATTTCAGAACTTACTATTTATTTTTGAGTGTTGCATTCTTTCACAGGTTAGAATGTTTAAATTGCATTTAGGTTAGTTTTTAGGTTGGTCTTTCACAGGTTCGAGTACTTACATTGTGTTAGGTTAGCTTTTAGGTTCGTTAAATATTGTGTGTGACGAATCATTACGACAAATGAGTTCAGATAGAGCTCTCAAAGCCATGCTTCATTATTGTCCAACAGCGAAGAGATCTCTGGGCTGTCCAAGGAAACGCTGGATACAAAATTCATCAGTGAGATCGTAACAAGCCTAAGACTTGGTTGGATGAAGAAGAAATATCGCTTTTGTTGGTGCAATTGCATGATGTATGTTTGGGATATAGAACATTTTTTCATGTCACATGGTGTAAAGTATTCCTGAGTTTTTTTTTTTTCAGAAAACAATGAGGAAAATAAATGAGATGTTGTGATATAAATAACTTAAAAGCATCATATGAACAGTGTAATGTTGGAATATAGTGATTAAATGATTGGTACATCAGGATATCAAAGTTACTTAACAATTAAAACAATAACTGACTTGAAACTTAACAAAAGATAAATCAACCTACACTTACATCTGTGCCACAATAATCATTATTGGATATGTTAAGAGGACTGGGTAGTGATTTACAAAATAAATTCATTTCATGTCCAAAAGTATATTTCAATATTTCTCAGCTCTTGTTGTTCATAAGTAATTAAAAATTGGTATGGATACGTTCTGAAACTTGGTGCATCCAACGGTATAAGAAATAATTAATTTCTTTTGTATAGGCCTATATAAAAAAGGAAAAAACATGTGTGACAGGCCTACCATCCAGCTGCTGGCCTCACATCTACATGTGTTAATCACAGAGGTAGACGATCATCTAGTCAGTGTATGGGTGTCGAGTCCCCAGCCGTTACAGCTGGTCTTCTCAACCTGGAGTTCCTATTTATTGTAGCTAACCAAATGCCTCACGATGCTGGGTGGTACTTACTTACTCACTGGCACTATCGAACCCGTAGGTTCATGGCCGCACGGACATAAGCTCTCCATACATCCCTATCCTGAGCTAATGCTTTCCAATCATTCCCTGTATAATCTACTTCCCTCAAATCATAGTTAATGTTATTCTCCCACCTCATTCTTGGTCTACCAACTGGGCGTTTTCCCTCTGGCTTTCCTACAAGAAGCTTCCATGCAAGTCTTTCATTCCCCATACGTGCAACATGTCCTGCCCATCGCAGTCTACGAGACTTAACTGTTCTTATTATATCTGGCTTCCTATAAAGACCATGTAGTTCATTGTTATGTAGTCTTCTCCATTCACCTGTCTGTTCATCTCTCTTTGGTCCAAAAATTTTCCTAAGTACTTTATTCTCAAATACTTGTAATCTCCTTTCCTCCCTTAAAGTAAGAGTCCATGTTTCGCACCCATATAATATAACTGGTAGAATAATAGTTTTATATATTTTCAGTTTAACGTTTTTTGAAAGGAGTTGGGACATCAAGAGTCTCTGCAATGCATAATAGCATGCATTTCCAGAATTGAGCCTATGTTTAATTTCTTTGTGCATCTCATTCCTATTTGTGATTATTGTTCCTAGGTATTTGAATTCAGCCACTTCCTCAAAATTTCCCTCATTTGTCATTAGCTGTCCATTTCCATTATATAATGAATTTCTACGTGTGACCATATATTTAGTTTTATTGATATTTACTTCCAGTCCTAATTTCTTAGTGTTACTCAATAGTGTGTGCGTGTTGTCCTTTAGTATCTCCTCGCTATCGGCCAACAATACTACATCATCAGCATAAACTAACAGCTTATTAATACCATTCAGTTGTAAGCCTTCCTCATTCTCTAAAGATTTAATGGCATGCTCTAGTACAAAATTAAATAGTAGAGGAGATAGTGCATCTCCTTGCTTCAACCCATTCTGGATTTCAAAAGTGTCCGAAAACTGTTTGCCTACACGCACCCTACTCTTTGTGCCATTTAGACACATTCGTATAAGTCTAACTAACTTTTTAGGAATTCCGAACTCCAGCAGGATACTATATAACTTCTCCCTCTTAATTGAATCATATGCTTTTTTGAAGTCTACATATAGTTGATGTACAGTACCATTATATTCCCATTTCTTTTCTAAAATCTGTCTTATACTAAAAATCTGATCTGTTGTAGACCTGTTTCTTCTAAATGCACATTGATGATCTCCTAGAATGTCATCAATATAGGGAGTAAGTCTGCTTACTAATATATTTGTTAGAATTTTGTACGAAGTTGAAAGTAATGAGATGCCCCTGTAGTTGTTGCAATCAGTTTTATCTCCTTTCTTATAAATTGGTACGATAATTGATTCCTTCCATTCATCTGGAAGAGCTTCTTTTTCCCAAATCATACTAAGCAACCAGCGTATCTTGTCCATCAATTTTTCTCCCCCTGATTTTATCAGTTCTGCTGGGATCTCATCTGAACCTGATGCTTTATACATCTTCAATTTTTCAATCGCCATTTCAACCTCTAATGCACTTGGCTCTGCGACTAGCATTTCTGCTGTCTGTAAATTATCCTCCTCAATGTCCTGTTCTGTATGTACATTTAATAGCTGATTAAAGTAACTTTTCCATCTATTTAATATACTCCTGGAATCTGCAATCATATCCCCATTTTCATTCCGAATTATGTTTGTTCTAGCCTGAAACCCTTTCTTCTCTATACTAATTCCCTGATATAATTCTCTAATGTTCCTATTTTTTGCATTCATTTCAAGATCATTAATCTTCTCTCTCAAATATTCCCTCTTTTTACTCTTTAGTAACTTGGTGGTTTCCCGTCTAATACTACCCAATTGCTCTAAATTTACCTCATTTGGCTCGTGTAACCATTTCATTTTTGCTAGCTTTCTTTTCTTTACAATGTCGGCACATTCCTCATCAAACCATTTCTTGTTTTGCCTCTTTTTTAAACAACCAATGCTTTCTGATGCTGACAATTTAATAGTATCTCTTATAGCCTCCCATTCTTTATTTATATCAGTTTCTTCTTCGTTTGCCACATTGTCATCTGAAGATTCCAGTACTTCAAATCTATTAGCAATTTTGATTTGGTATTCTTGCCGCATTTCATCATTTTTCAAGTTTTTTAATTCAAATTTTACAGAATCATCTTTAGCGTTTGTTCCTCTCATAAGCGATAGCCGTTGTCTGATTTTCACTCTGACCAGATGATGATCCGAATTGCAGTCTGTCCCTCTAACTGATCTAACATCGATGATGCTACTGTGCCAGCGTTTATCCACTAATACATGATCTATCTGGTTCCGAGTTTCTCCATCTGGGGACGTCCAGGTGTATTTATGAATATCCTTATGCTGAAATGTTGTGCTCTTAACAATGAGATTCTTTGATGTGGCAAATGTGACTAATCTAACCCCGTTGTCGTTACTATCTTCATGAAGACTGAATTTGCCTATTGTTGGTTTGAATATATCTTCCCGCCCCACTTTTGCATTAAAATCTCCTAAGACAATTTTCATATGATATCGTGAAAGGCTATCAAATAAGCATTCTAATTCTTCATAGAACTCATCCTTGATCTTGTCATCTTTATCTTCTGTGGGGGCATGTACATTTACAATTATAAAATCATGTCGTTTACCCTTTAGAATTATGTATGATATCCTATCACTAACAAACTTAATATCTCGGATAGCGGATAGGATCCTCCTTCTGACTAAAAAACCCGTTCCAAATGCAGGTCTTTCTGCACCCCCGTAGTATAATGCAAAGCTTCCTGATTCCTGACTACCTTCTCCTGGCCACCTAACTTCCTGTAAAGCGACTATATCCAAGGGCGATTTATCTAATTCCCGCGTTAATATCTCTAGTGCCCCGCTATTGTATAAAGTCCTAACATTCCATGTTCCTAGGAACATGTCCCTGTGTTTGAGCCTTTGGCATGGGTTCCCTGAAGTAGTCCCCGCCCGGAGAACCGAATGGGGGACTATTTGACCTCCGGAAAATTTTACCCCAGTTGAACCCATGTCCGCATTTCTTGACGGTTGTATTTTTACGGTGAAAGATCGTCACTCTTTCGACCAAGGTACTTTTTTCGTCTGGCTTATCACCTTCGACCAGTCCGGCATGGGTAACCCTATCGGCAGCAATGCTACCGCCGGCATAGCTCTCAGGATCATTTAAGCACGCAAGCCACTCCACCACGACAAGGTAAAGATACCATGGAGGGATGAGGATTTATTGCAAATATTGATCATTTAAGTTTCATAGCGATGGGTAGTAATCGAGGATGATATCGATATGTGGTTCAATTGTGGGTTATCGCTGGCTCTATAAACTCTGGTGCATGCGCACTGTTGTTCAATAGGACTTTGAAAATATTTCACACTAGTTTAAATGCAGTTTTTCCATTTGCCAATACTTATGATAAATATATTCTTACAACAGAAATATTCTGTAATTCTGGATTTTTAAAGTTTTCTTTAACTTCATTGTCTTTAGATTTATCTAAGTTACTTTCATGCTATACTCATCAGAAATTCTATTTCTATGGGATCTTTGTTTATATATTACTTTCTCTAGGTGGAGTCTAAATTACCATCTACCTCCCCTCGTATGTGTATTTAAAATTGTGGACTTGAGCCTGTTCTGTATTAATACATGGTCTATCTGATTACTAATGCCATCAGCGGAAGTCAACTTTTTTTTTTTGGAGGGATGTATTCTTCATTGGGGAAGAAAAAAGGTACTCATTTTTCTTTCTTTTTTTTTGGTGGCAAAATCTATTAATATCCATCAGTTATTATTTCAGAATTTATATAAAATAATTAAATTGTAAAGAATGGCTAGAAGTAGCTAAAGAAAAGACGACAAATGGCCAGAAAAGCTACTAATAGCTTTTCACAAATTTGTAGCTAGTTACGTTTTCATAATGGCCAGATCTAGCTCTGAAGTAGCTAAATTTGCAATCCTATTCAAAGGCTAGGAAGCCATCTTGTAGTAGAGTTTCAACACAACAGATATAATTACTTATTTTAGGAATTCACACTATGAGGTATGTTCATTTAGGTAAAATTTTTTATCACTCACCTCATATTATTCTTATTTAATTATGAAGAATAATATGAGGCGAGTTATAAAAAAATTTACCTATACAACAGATATAAATATTGTTTATTTTTTATTTCACTCACCTCATACTTCATAACTCCTAGCAAACCCAGGGTTTCGTCACATCCTTTGTGACATTCTCAATGCTGTGTCACATTCACAACTGAGTGAACGTGACACAGCATTGAGAATGTCACAAAGGATGTGACGAAACCCTAGATTTGCTAGGAGTTATGAAGTATGAGGTGAGTGAAATAAAAAATAAAAAATAAACAATATTAAAAAAACCTTATAGTGTTATTTCCTATCTACATAACTTAACAGATATAAATTTACCTGGTGTATCTGAACAGGCTACGTTCAGAAATATAAATAATAATAGTAGGAAATGCACACAAGTGTGCATAAAAGTAGAGTAGGCACAGGAATCAGTGTTCTGTGCTGAAATATCAGAAATATAAAATATCAACCTTTTTCTAACTTTCACGTTAGTTACACGAATAAGTGGGCATATCATTTGCGCCACCATATTTAAAAGACCCGTTTGAGGGGCTTACGAGATACCCACACAACATACATATTGATTTAAAAGAAAATATCTGTACTTTTTTAAAACAAATATTAGAAACTGCATTTTTAGCCCAATCACTACTCAGTTCCCTTAAATTTAATGTCTCTGAACATTAAAAAATGTAATTGTTAAGAGTTACTTATTAAAGCTTCTGTATAAATAATGTGATATTTATGTAATTCTGGAACTCAATGTACTGAAGAGAGTACATACATTATATGCTTTGTTTTAGTCCATTTCAAATTTTGGTAATTAAGATGCAACATGTCTGGTGAACTTATAGCAGTTATCTCATAAATCCACTTCCTGCAATTTTTCAACAAGACACATTCAATTAATGATTTTACATTGAACATTTTTAGAAACTCTAGACAAAAATAAATATGAAGTTAGAGCTAGTTGTTTGTGTTAGCTTAAATCTAAGACTGTTATCAATAACCTCTATATCTGCACGTGGAACAAGGGGCTCCCTTGACGGAGTTACGATTACTTTAACAAGTTAATTTAGTTTTGTTTATTTCCTACAATATATATAGCAAGTGAATTATTTGCTTATTGCCTACACTACTAACTGGAAGGTCGAGGGTTCGAATCCTGGTGGGGTCAGCATTTTTAAACTGACCCAAATCTTCTGATAGCAGCATGACCCTGGGGTCGACTCAGCCTCCAACATAAATGAGTACCAGGTGCTTGATCTGGGGGTAAAGATGGCCATCACACAGGGCTGACATCAAGTGCCTTAATCGCCTACTACCCCAAGGGTCTCCTATGGCCTATAGTGAGTTCACTTTACTTTGCATTTCTTCAAAGATACACATAGGAACAAGCCAAGGGTCCCGGGTTCGAGTCCCGGTCTAGGCGAAAATTTTTCTCTTCAAATTTAATTTATCTTTCATTGAGAAATGTTAAATTAATAATAAAATCATCATTAGAGGCCTTACTGGCTTTTAAAGTAATGTTAAATTTCCAATAAATGTCTTCTTAACTAAGAAGCCGCCATTTGCAAAGATAGAAACAATGGTTTCAAAAGCATTTGGCGATAGGGAATTACAACGTATATAAGAGAAAAATTTGCGTCTAGATCGTAACTCGCCTCGGTAGCTCAGTTGGTAGAGCACTTGGCCCGGAAAGCCAAGGGTCCCGGGTTCGAGTCCCGGTCTAGGCGAAAATTTTTCTCTTCAAATTTAACTAGTATATTACTTAGATTGGAAACATCGTTGCCATAGAGTCTTATTTAGACTTTAGGTTTTTTACAGAATTCTTCAGACACCTCACCCGCATTTTAAAGTTGTTTTGGGAGGACTTGTCCTTGGATTTTCCATGCTAGAAAAGTCCATTCACACAGGGCAGATTTCAACCTGCAACCCTTGTGAATAAAGGCACAGTTTTAGACAGATGTGTGTAATTAGTTGCAAGTTCGTCATATGCCTACCCAAGTTTGTATATTTACTGAATGTTTTACAGAAAACTTCAAGTGTGCAAACAGAACTTTTGTCAATATGACTTTATATAAGTTATTTTGGTAACGTGAGGTAAACTGGTAGCAATAATCGTAACAATATAGCTGTTATTGAATAAGTTAATTAATTAACTACAAAGAGTTTAGAAACATGCAGCTAAGAAAAATAACTCACACTAACTTTGTAATTCATTTTTTGTCAAGTGTACGTTATCATTTAGATTATATTTAAATTACGTTTCTGTACTGTTTCTTGTTTTGCATATATATATATATATATATATATATATATATATATATATACACACACACACACACACACTTTATACATAGTGTTTAAATGTACAGACTGTGCCAGTCACTGAAATATTGTCAAAATGTGATTGAGAGATGTGATGCAGAAATTGTCTATACATTATCGAATCTAATTCGCAAATGTAACACAGAAGATCGATCTAACAAAACATTGTTACACACTAAAATTTAAATAGTATTTTATATAAAAAACCTAAGTTATTTCCATTTTATTAATATTCTTTATTTGAATTTCATTCATTAAATATACTGCAAAACACCAAGAGATTTTTTATGAACTGACAGATTTCAAATATCTAGGAACAGTAAATACAAAGAAGAAAGAGGTTCAGAAATAATGTGAACAAATCTGCCTTGTTAAGTGTCCATTATTACTTAATAAATTGGTTATTGATAATTTATTAACTTTGGTAACAGTTAAATTTTGTTGTTGGATAGCTGTGAAGAATTGTAACTGCTATAAGTTCGCCATACATCGTTCAGTTCATTGTAAATTACTCTCATTCCATTAATGGTGACTGATTTATGTGTTAATAAATTTATAAACTTTAACATCTAATGTTAGTAACATTATATTAATTAAAAACTAAGAAGCACTATTTAGCATCATGCAGCACTATAAAGCCGTGAAACCCTCCGACACACAAATATAAGCCCTCGGCAAAAAGAGGAACACAAACATGTAGGTAAAGCAATAAATCATTTACCCTTTTAAAATAGTATATGACTTTATAACCCCTGCTCTTTCAAAAGAATTATTTGCGACTGTTTGTTGTTTTGAAAGAAGCGCATTCAAGAATGTCAGTTTAGCTCACATGATATCAAGCTGAGACAACTGCGGTTCAAGTCCTTGGTCCTGTAGCTGTTTTTAGTGTACTAAATAATAATAGTAATAATAGTAATTAAACCAGAGTGCCTTTATGGAGCACAAACAATAATTTTGAATAGAAAAAAAAAATATTGAAAATATAGTAGAAAAAATAACACAAAAATGTAAGAAAAATGTTAGGTCAACAAGTTACAGGAAAATAATATAGACTCAAAAGTAAAAAGGAAATAAAATTATATACAGACATACATAGTGATATAAGAAAATGAAGGTTAAAATTTTATGGGCATATTAAACGAATAAACTTAAACAGACTTTCAAAATAAATAATGGAATTCTACGAAAATGTAAGTAAAGCACCAGTGGATACTACGAAATGGATTGGTGAAGAGAAAAAGGACTTAAAGTTGGCAGAATTACTCAAGAAGGTATCAAAATCAGAGATATCTTTAGTATTAAGATACACAAGTGGCAGGTTGACCAAGAGGACAAAACCAAGAAAAAAAACTGGAACAACATAGACAGAAAGAAAGCCCAAAGTAAAAAAATTAGGAATATATAGAGTAAAAGGAAACGCCTCTAAGTCTTTGCATTGCACTACACGAGTTCATTCACAATAAAAAAAATAGTAATAATAATTATAATAAAGGACAACATCGAATTTAAAAAAAAAATTAATTACACTAAAAAAATGGTGTCTCACAGTAACTTAGTTCACTGAGCGAATTTCTCAGGAAGTCGAAATTATGATCAAATTTTCATCATTTTAGGAACATATTTTTTTATAATTAAATCGTATATACCAACTTATTTTAGGAATTCTCACTATGAGGTATATTCATTAAGGTAGAATATTTTTATCACTCACCTCATATTGTTCTTCTTATTTGATTATAAACTAGTTTCGGAACATAGTTTCTGTTCCATCCTCAGTATCGTCACGACCGTTGTTCTGTCGTCTTGAAGAGCTGTCCTTCTCTCCTTCCATTGGCTGACTGAAAAACCTCGAAACCAGGTCATTCTCACCGGGAATTTCAAAGTTCATTAATTTCTTCTTTTCGCTCTTTTGAATGTAGATCTTTTCCCAAACAGTAAGTTCTTTAGGTTTTTCTATTTGTTTTAATAATTTAGCTTCTTTCTCGATAAGATGTTTTTCAGACCATGCATGGGCAGCCACTGCAGATTTTTCTACTTCCCCTTTCTTGACATTCCTGAGATGTTCTTTCACTCTAGTTTTCAAATTTTCGAGGTTTTTCAGTCAGCCAATGGAAGGAGAGAAGGACAGCTCTTCAAGACAACAGAACAATGGTCGTGACGATACTGAGGATGGTACAGAAACTATGTTCCGAAATTAGTTTATAATCAAATAAGAAGAACAATATGAGGTGAGTGATAAAAATATTCTACCTTAACGTATATACCAAGTTTAATTGCAAGTAAACAAAAATTGTAGCTGGTAGAGCATTTTAAAGGTTTCCACTAATATTTTATCCTTCAGGTTAATGGTCGGATTTTGCTGACAAATGAACTGGGTACATATTATTTTTATTAAAATGTTACATGTTATGAGAAAACAGACAAGCGGCTCCTACAACAATTTCTAAAGTTTGACTCCCACTATACCTATAATACATGTTCCTTTCAGTAGCATATACCGAATTTCAATGCAAAAACTAAAAATGCTCCATTTAAATTGTTTACTTTAGTCTGAACACTCGCTCCTAATAATCTGATTTTGGCTGGTTAACGAACACAAGGGAAGTAATTTTCTTATAATTGCTACAGAGTGGGTCGGCCACTAGAGAGTTAAAACATATAGACCTATACACATAACGATAATAAGTAGGATTGATGCAAATTTGTAAAGAACTTTTTAAAAATGAGAAGAATTCAGCCTCCAAGAACTATAATGACCTATAGCAGATGGTCATTGAATTTGAGATTTTAGTTTGTATGAATGCTTCTGACATCCATTGACTTTATGGCGAACAACAATTATCTGTGCTTTACACTTATATTGTTCATATGAACATTTTCGAAAATCTGTCACATCAATTTCCCTGATATTTGCTTCCATATGTTTCTGTTCTTTGGGCTGTTATGGTTCTCAGCACCTCAATTTCATTAGTTATGGCAAATTTCTTCAGAATTTGCTAAAACGTGCAGGAGTGAGGACTTGAACAACATTGTCTCAGCATCTAACCGTACGATTTGACACCCTGTAAAATTCTTATTTCAAAGTTGGTGGTATAGGATATCGTAAACTTTTACTGGTACTTAATAGAAATATGATTTTATTGCTCTAGAAATAGTAGATCCTATTCTTTCATCCCACAAATTTAAATCAAACTTGGTGTCAAACAATTCAATTAAATTTAAACCCTATTACATATTTACTCTCTGAATAGATTTGATATAAATGAGGCAATTATCCATTCTGCCTTTTTTTAAATTCTAATTTGCCTACATTAAGTCAAAGTATGTAATTAACTATATACAGCCTACTTTTAAAATGTTCATTTCTGAAATTCTATTAGATGTCAATAGAAAAAGGAAAATTACCCCTGTAACTTAAGATATCCTTAAATCTGCAGGATTATAGAAAATAAATGTGTAGCAAAGGGCATATTTCCATGTCAAAAGCACTAAGAAGCACTATCTGCACTAAACACTACTTGGTGCAATCTGCGCAATTTGTGAAGACAAATTCATGCACTCAATCAAGTTTATTGTTTTACCTTACTTGTGATAATTTAGAAGAACTTCCTGGATTACCAGTCACTTACCAGAACCTAATGGAATAATCACACATTCCTATTGAGATCTCCCTTCAAGTATTACAGCGTATGCGAAAAACACTCTACATTTTACAAGAAAATATTCTCGTTTCCCCTGATGTGATATCGTCATCCATTTTATGAGGCAAACTTGGCTAATTTCGTGATTCTAAGGTTTTAGACTATTATACCTTAATATAATGAAAATTTCTTGTTAGTATCTTTGGAATATTAAAGTTAAAGATATGGGAATGAAATATATATGCTGTGTTGTCAACAATATATTTTATTACCAGTATGACATAAATTATATATCTATTTTTTCTGGAGGTTTGAAGAACTCGGGTAATTTTGTGATAGTATTAGAGTAAATTCGTGACAAACGTTTTAACCATTCTCCATGTTACATCCAATGCATTTGAAATCCCACTTATAAACAATCACTTGACACTTTTTTATGGAACCACAGATCACATTGTATCTGTTCACCTTTAGTGTCAAAGAATATCTACTAAAAATGTTCTTCAAACACAGACAAATGTTAAATCTAACAACTGCTAGGATAAATGAAAACACTTCCTCTACAAGTTAACATTAAACATGCCCAAGGTATGCTGTTATCACAGATATGAAAACATAGCAAGAAAATAGACTTTCTGCCATCTACGAGACAGAAAATAATTTGTTTATCTTGTCAGTACGACTTTGTTACAAAAAAAATATATAACGAATTATCTGTATCATGAAATCAGCCAAGTTTATCCTACAACAAGAAACATTCCCCTCATATGATATTTTATATACCTAACAAGAAAGATAATGTATCAAAGTTTTATTAAGACAGTTTTTCTCATAGTATACTACCTATTTGTCTGGGTTTCACTGGGAATTTACATATCCTAATCTTCTTAGTACCAATCATCTTAAAGACCCCCGAAAACTATGAATTTGACAATTTCTCTTTATGAAAACAATTCAAGGCTATAAACTAATACACTATTAAAGGAATATTTATAAATTGTACCCTCCCTATAGTCAGCAGCCCTTATTGCAATTAATTAAGAATGCAATTTAGAAATATCCTGATTAAAAATCTATCTCCCATTTTTTTAGACAAAAATAACAGATTTGCGACCCAAAATGCAATTTTATTTATCACAAAGAATTCATACTTAAAATGTGTGCACTTCAATTACTTCCACTCTATATTTGATGAATATCTGGTACACTTTACAAAATATTCAGGTATAAACAAAATTTTATGAGCAGATTTAATATGTATTAATATAAGATTTTAAAATTATTTTTGGACCACATTTAAAGGTGTCAGCCATGCAGTTTAACTGAGTTGGTTGTAAAAAGTGACTCACAATAAAAATATATATCTCCGATTCTAATCACCTGACAACATTAAATTGTTTGTTTTAATTACGAATATGTCTAGCTTTAAATACATTTTTATATCTTAAATCATTCTCAACACTTCTGAAATACACTGTAATCACAATTGAGGTTATGTAGTATTTTTTAAAATATTAATACAAGTACTTTTTATATCAATGTCCTACCCTGTGGCTAAGTGGCCTTGGCGCATAGCAATGGGATTGGCGCTGGTTCAGGTCTCCATGGGAAGAAATTTTCTCGTGGAATTTCGGCCAGTATGTGACCAGTGCCACCCAGCACAGTGAGGAATTTAGGTAAGTAGCGGCTCCAGTTGAGAAAACCAGCCATAATGGCTGGAGGATCCGACATGCTGACTACATGTCACCCCTATACTGGCTGGACGATCATCTATGTCTGTGATTAACACATGTGGATGTGAGACTAGCAGCCAGTTGGTAGGCCAAGGGCCTTCTAGGTCTGTCGTGCTTGCAGTTTTTTTTTGAGTTGGAGTATTAAGATGTATCAATATTTTTACCTAATGTCTTATATATAAGCGATAGATTAATTCATTACAGTTTATTACTTTCTATGTACTTTTTTTTTTCCTTTTCTTGTATAGTAGATTGGAGCTGTTATTTCTTTGTGTATATATTCTTTTATTAGTTTTAATTTTAATTGTCTTTTATTTCTTGGTGTTTATATAGTTATACAAAGTCTAGTAGGTGTTATACCAATATAGTGATTTTGAGACAGTATTTGTAAATTAATTATGACAGAATGGTATAAGAAATCTGAAAAATACATTTATAAATTTTTACAATTAATTTATTCTCTAATTAACACAAAAAATTGTAATCTGAAGTAAATAGAATCGGAGATAACATTTTGTGGTTGCAAGTGCACCATTCCCTAATGTCTTAAATATATACAATCTGACATTTTAAATAAATTAATTGACAGGAAATGAATATTCGTGGCTACTGAAACACATGAGGTACACAAAGGAGAGATACTTATATGGAAGAACAAGATAATTTTGGCTGCAGATAAATGAAGGTAGTGGGAAATCTAGACTATACAGAATGTATTATTTAATGGCAGATGCAACACTAACTGTTCTTAAACAATAAGTTGTCAGATTTGTTCTTAGTCTATAGTATGGCAATTTATCCTACCACACTAATATACAAGATTATATATTATAATTGTATGGCTAATTCAGATAATCCTTCCTTCATCTAAACACTGTATTACAGAATTAAATGAATTGTGATTATTTCTTACCTCATACTTCTATGTTCCTTTAAACACAGCACTACAGTATCGACGACTCCTTGTCACCATCGTCAGCTGTTTTTCACGACTGTCAATTTTTTCTTTTGTTGATAATTATCCAAACTGCCATCTGATGTTCTTTTTAATTTTAAGGAATTGCCATCTGATGTTCTTTTTAATTTTAAGGAATTAAAAAGAACATCAGATGGCAGTTTGGATAATTATCAACAAAAGAAAAAATTGACAGTCGTGAAAACAGCTGACGATGGTGACAAGGAGTCGTCGATACTGTAGTGCTGTGTTTAAAGGAACATAGAAGTATGAGGTAAGAAATAATCACGATTCATTTAATTCTTATGAATTGAACCTCATAATGTTAAAAATTCCCAAATTTAATATATAAACTGTATTACAGCCTGTTTTTAATTGTAACATCTCAGGAATGTTAACTTCACAGCTATGTAGATGAAACTTCTAAGACATACCCCTGACAATCAATATTGCATTGAGTCTCCGAGCACTAGGAAAAAATTAGACCATGTTATGCATCAACCAGCTAAGTGCCTTTTTTTTTAAATACTTTGATTTTGATGCCATCTGTTGCACTGGCTCATGAAGTAAGTGTACACACAATTTTAGCACCGAATCATTAAATATAGCCTTAATATTAAAGAAAAGGTAAATGCCATCAGTCCTATAAGAGATTCTGTGTTTTGCAACAAATGGCTATGAAACCAGAACTTTATAAATGCTAATCTAAATTACGCATCATGCAGTTAAGCGCCAAATATTCCTGCTCTTAGATTGTTGATGCATAACTGTCAATCAAACTTGCAATATCCAGTATTGTTAGTTTGGCGCTACAATAAATAGTGAAGATCGACTAAAACTTTAGACATATTTTTCTCTAAACTTACATAATAGCGCATAGCCGGTTGATGCATAATACCTTCCAATTATAAAATAGCCTGCTGTGGGTCTGAACTAGGCAACATTGCAGGGCAGAGAAACAAAGCACTCTTCAACAGTCCAGTCATATCTGCCATAAATAATCCATTAATTTTGAACACTTTATAAAACAAAGAATTTTGTGGATATGATTTGTACAATATAACTATTGTAAGCCCCTAAATCCAATTTCCAAGGATTTTCTAAACATTTCATCTGCCGCCCTTGCCAACAATCATTCATAGACATTTTTATTTCACTGTTGATGGGGGTAAGAAATATAAGTACACAAATCTACATTTTAGAGATATTATTCAGAACAAGTCAAGAAATTTTAATGTTTTTGTGGAAATAAGTAATATTAATTCTCAAGGTAAAAGGAAAATGTCCACGAGGAACATCAAGGGAAACATGGATTAGTCACGTAAAGGAAAAAAACTTACATGAAAAGAGATACAAGTAGAAAAACAGACATGAATACAAGGGGGAGGGGGGTGGAGATCAATCAAGGCATATATTTTATTCAACCTTCCGAAATTAAAACACGATATGAGAATCATGATGAATTTAAAAGAGGAAGTCTAACAATTTTGAAATTTTATGGGCAGAGGAAAAAAAAAAAGAGTATCTAAAGTAAGATCGAAGATATCTCTGATATATTTTCAGAGTATACGATAAACATGTTGAGAAGTGTAAGAAATATTTAAATTATTTTCTTTGACAAGTGTTCAAATTTAAAGTTTTTATAAGTTCAATTTTGTCATCAAACAGAGTAAAAGCAAGTCCATGGTAAAGCCAGGAATATCAATAAAACAAAACAAAAAATTTATTTATGTATTTTCATATAACATAAAATTTTATTTGTTTTGAAATAAAACTCATATTAAATATGAGTAATATAAAAGTGGTAGAATTTTAGTTTTCTACTTGAGGGTCACTTGAAAATTCTCGAGGATAGGTTTTAATCACTTATCAAAAGTGTAGGCATTATTCTCGACTTTACCCAATGTCATCCATTTTGATTACCATAATTGTTTTACAGGCCACCATTGGTTTAATAGGCAAACTTATATTTATTTCTATCTACAATGACCTAACAGCCCAATGTTGGACCTTAGCTTCTCCTTTGTTAGGAGTTACTAAACCAAATTAATTTAGTTTCGCTAATTTCCTAAAGATGCCCATGAATGGTATGCAGTCAACATATACATCCAATGATACATCTAGTAAACAACTGAGATATTACTAGGATGAACAAGGTCGGTAAATTTTGCTTAGAGGCCTCTTTATTCAGGCTTAAGGATCTTTTACAAGCCTGAGAATCTTCAGACTCGGGACCCATGGCTTAAAGTCCTTCCCAGAGGACTTGCACCTTGGAGTTTTCCATACTAAAAAAATCCATCTACTCCGGTCAGGTTTGAACCCATGACTCTCGGGACCACAGGCAAGGAACAACCACGAATCCACCACGGCCGACTTATTTACCTTGATCAAATCGAAAAAAAAAAAAAGGTCATGAATGTGGAATGATTTGATATCAGGATAGGAGACTATAGCCACGGAAATTAGGGTTGGTGAATTAGGATTGTGGGACTTACCAAGTAGTGTTCTGGGCTGCAAAGTCACGGAGCCAGTGTGAATGTACTCTATGAGCTGTCGAAACACGTCTGGTTCAAATTCCTCCACCATCAGAGTGCTGTGTTGACCCCCCTGTGGTTTACACTAATTAAAACACAACATGCTGATACACTGGCGCATCAGGTGCCACGCCCACCACCTCTTAAACACTTGTCATGGAACAGTTTAACATTATTGAGACACCCTATGCTTCAGGAGGGAATTAGAACAGCAAATTCTGTTCTTGCATAATTATCCTGTAACAAAACTCTCTATAAATTAAAGTTAGAATGTGAAATCTGATTAAGATTTTCACTGCTATCGTTATGTATTCCAAAATACATTTTTGGCATTCCTGGCCATGTCTTGCAGGGTTGTTTTCTCGACATTTCATCACCTGCTGTGGATGATATCTACAGGAGATCTCACTTGTTTCAACTCTCGTAGTAAAATACTGACAATACTGCAAGACACGGCCAAAAACCCTGAAAAGATATTTTGGAAAACACTCTGAAATCTGTTTTACTTTACGAATGTAAAGCAAGTAAAGAGTATTTGCTTACATGTGTTTGGTAATATGGATGATATCAAACAAGATCTATGGAAAACAACTAATCAACAAAAAATTGTAAAAGCATCAAAATAGAAACTGGAAACATAGCTACTGCAGCTTTTGATTTGAATCTTAAGGATTTATCAAATGAAAAGCAATGAATAGCAGAGTGAGAAGAGTTAGGAAAGAGAATTAAATCAATGCTTTGGCAAAAACAGTACACTGGCCAGCATTTATAGTCTCAAATTTCATGAGAGAATATTTTAAAATCCATCGTAAGGAGCATTTTTTTAGAAAATATTAAAGATACAGATTTAAAAAATCATAATTCTACTTATAAACACCAAACTTCACAGAAACACTTCTGTAAGCACATAATCATCATCATCCATGCAAGTATTAGGCCATGTGGCCTGTTACGGTCTCAAAGAGGAATTTTCCATCCAGCACTTTTTTTAACGTTCCAGCGATCTTTTGCCTTGGGGGGCAGTAGCGAAGTATGGCTTTTTGAATTCTATGAGACGGTATTCGTTGAAGATGGGCTTTCCAGTTGTTCTGGTAGTTTTGTATATGGTGAAGAATGCATGTGATAAAAAGTCCAAAACAAATGGAATCTAAAAAAAAATTGAAATTCACCAATCGGTCACCTTAAAATGCTTTCTTATTATAGAAGCTGTAAGATGGCAGTACGGATGCTTACCGCTGCTTCTCATGATTTGAGATCTATATATAAGGAAGGAAAAGTGAAGTTTATACTAGGATGACTAGAAAGCATGGTTGGTAATGAACTAATCTATAGAGTTAGAGGACCGGGGTTCAAATCCTGGTTCAGGCATCATTTTTTCATGATATATATATATATATATAACTCCAAGCGCAACAGGCCTAGAAGGTCCTTGGCCTACCATCCGGATGCTGGCCTCACATCCACATGTGTTAATCACAGAGGTACACGATCATCGAGCCAGTCTATGGGTGACATGTGGTCAGCATGTCGGATCCCCCAGCCGTTATAGCTGGTTTTCTCAACCTGGAGTCACTACTTATTGTGGCTACTTCAATGCCTCACGATGCTGGGTGGGCACCAGTTCCATACTGACCGAAATTCCATGAGAAAATTTCTTCCCCCATGGAGACTTGAACCAGCGCAAGTCCCGTAGCTCTGCGCCAAGGCTTCTTGCCTTAACTACTTAGCTATGGCGCTGGACTATGATATATATATATATTAACTCCACCATTACCGCTCTCAAGTTCGGATGAGAAAGGAGGAGGGGGAGGAGTAACTCCTTGTTAAAAACCTTGGTTCAGCTGACCTGGTTGATAGTACCTTGTAAGGGTCCCTAACCAGGGTTACGGTGAAGACCCCAACGGCAGATGCAGCAGAGTAGGAGACCTCCGGTATGGTGTAGACAGCAGATGAGGCAATAAAGGGTAGATTGGAATCTTAGCTGCAGTGAAAGCAACTCATCTATGTGGACTCCAGAAAAAGTATCTGGTCCTCCAGGTTGGGAGTTGATGCTATGGGCCAGCTGCTTATACAAGTAAAAAAACTTAATGCTAAAAAACCAAAAATGTATAGAAAATTGTATATTTTGATTGAGGGTACTGTGTATATAACAGAAACAATTCTAAAATAAAATAAAAATATGTATAGTATTTAAAAATAAATGTATCCATATGTTAACATAAAAATTGTAATGAAGTCATGTAATTATAAATTATATTTTACCTCTGTTCAAAGTTACAGTGTGTGTAATGGAAGAATGTGAAACACCAAGGTCCTGCTACGTTTAGCATATAGATAGAGTAACACAGGCAAGTGGTGAAGAGCGCTGGGCGTGACATCTGGTGTGAATGCAACAAATCAATATTGAGTACATGCCTACTGACCGAGCAGAGTTCTCGGCTGTAGAGTGACGCAGCCCGTGTGGATGTATTCTATCAGCTGGCGGAATACATCCGGCTCAAACTCCTCTATGATGAGCGTGTGATGTTGGTTAGACTGCGGCTGTTATAACAATCTAGATAAATGCAACCACACACACACACACACACACACACACACACACACACAAGAGTCCGAGCCAGCTGTACAACATTCATACACCTCCATGATCATAAGGAATGCAGTTGTACACCAAGCTGTTTATGTCCTGTCCTCTAGTAAGACATCCCATTATTCACTTCCTATATCATCAACTACCTGAGTTTAAAGGGCTGCTGAAAATTATATTCTTTTAAAGTAAATTTAAATATATTTATATTTAAATTAATATTGGGAAGTAAACATTATGAGATTATATCATTAATGGTGAGTGGAGAACATATTTTTAACAACTCACCTCATATAATTTCAAATTTCTTTGATACCGGTGGTTTTAGACAATATCTTGTCCCGTTCAGTCATGGCTTCCACTGAAGAGGGACAAGATATTGTCTGAAACTGCCGGTATCAAAGAAATTTGAAATTATATGAGGTGAGTCGTTAAAAATATGTTCTCCACTCACTATTAAATACTTTTGCAATTGGTCTCTAAGTAGAATAACTCAAGGTTTCTGACCTTTTTGTTTTCTTAACAATATTAATTTTATTCATTTTAATTTCAATTTAATTTTTATAATTATATATTTTATTATTTTCTTATCCTGTTTGAGTTTTGCCAATTACATACACAGAACAAAAAAAAAAAATACAAAACGGAAAATTTGAAAATATAATTAGCAATACATATACTAGAAAATAATTGCTTACACTAAAAGTTAAAACAATATTTTGCCCATATCGGTCATTCTGTAAAATGGAAAATTAATGTTTTATTATAATTGAGTGGATAAATATCACCGAAATTGTGTTACATTTTTTCTTACCTTCTATGGGTTTTCTATTTCATTTTATAATTTTGTCATTATAGGACCAATGATATTTATATCAATACCTCTACATTAAATAAGTACATATTTTATTGCAATATTAATAACTTCTGTTTCTGCTGAAATATATGTACCTCGCAGTTTCAAAAAAAAAAAAACTTATGGAAGCTCTCATAATAAAGAGAAACGCGGCGTAAAATGTTAGTTAATGTTGTATAATTCTAGAACATATATGGTATTGTGGATGTCCCATTTTACTGATTTATTTAAGAGAAAGTATTATGACTTTACTAAACTTAACCAGTTCATATAAATTATTATTATTATTACCCAAGAGTTACTATATGTGATATTTATAAATTAGGGTACCGTTAGTTAAACTATGACTAGCCATATTTGAAGAGAAAAATGTTCGCCTAGACCGAGACTCGAACCCGGGACCTTTGGCTTTCCGGGCCAAATGCTCTACCAACTGAGCTACCGAGGCAAGTTGCGATCTAGACTCAAATTTTTCTCTTTATACGTTGTAATTCCCTCGTGCCAAATGCTTTGAAACCATTGCTTCTATCTTTGCATATGGCGGCCTCTTAGTTAAGAAGACATTAATTGGGAATTTAACGCTACTTTATAAAGCCAGTAGGGCTTCCATTGAAGTTTTTATTATTAATTTAACACTTCTCACTGAAGGATAAATTATATTTGAAGAGAAAAATTTTCGCCTAGACCGAGACTCGAATCCGGGACCTTTGGCTTTCCAGGCCAAATGCTCTACCAACTGAGCTACCGAGGCGAGTTGCGATCTAGATGCAAATTTTTCTCTTTATACGTTATAATTCCCTCGCGCCAAATGCTTTGAAACCATTCCTTCTATCTTTGCATATGGCAGCCTCTTAGTTAAGAAGACATTAATTGGGAATTTAACACTACTTTATAAAGCCAGTTGGGCTTCTATTGAAGAGGCCGTCATATGCAAAGATAGAAGCAATGGTTTCAAAGCATTTGATGCGAGGGAATTACAACGTATAAAGAGAAAAGTTTGCATCTAGATCACAACTCGCCTCGGTAGCTCAGTTGGTAGAGCATTTGGTCCAGAAAGCCAAAGGTCCCGGGTTCGAGTCTTGGTCTAGGCAAAAATTTTTCTCTTCATATATAATTTATCCTTCAGTGAGAAGTGTTAAATTAATAATAAAAACTATGACTAACCATATTTCTCCACACGGCTCTGAGACATGGACGTTCACAGAGATTGGACACAACAGAGACTTAGCTGGCTACACATTAGATAAATTAAGAAATTCGAGAAGAAATAAAAACAAATAGATATACTGTCAATGCATCTGGTATAACCACATATTAATATCTCATGACAGATTGTCCCGCCAAATAGTAAAATATCATCAGACAGAAAAAAAAAGAACAAGGAGAAAGAGCTAAACAATCTTAAATTGATCTTGAAGCTGGATGGTGTAAGCCAGAAATTTAAGAAAACTATCGTATTTAACCTACAAATTGGCAAAACACTGATTTCTCATACCAGTCATTTAAATGTGGTGGACTGCAGTGAAAACAAAATCATAGGTAACTTGTTATTGTGTAATTCTACACACATTTAAGTAATTTTTGAAAGCATGAACAGTTGAATTACATAAGCTGACTCGGACAGAGATAGAAAGTGAAGAAGCAAAGGAAAGTAGACAACACATGCAGATTGCTCAATAACTTTTTGTTTTCTCCATTCTATATTTTTCCTTTCATTTCCATCACAATATTGTGGTCAATTTGTACTCTCTACCTATAAAAATTACACTTCTCAAATCAAGATTAATGTTATTTTCCAATCACATTCTACTGGGTGCTTTTCCTGTGATTTTAACATAAAAGTTTCCATGCCCCTCTTCTATTCCCCATCCATGCCATATTCCCTGCTAATTTCAGTCTATGACACATAACTATTGTTACTGCACCTGATTCCCCATGAAGATCAAGTATCTAACTTATGAAATTTTCTCCATTCACCTCTGTCTCTATTTGGTCCTAAAATTCTCCTAAGCACTTCGTTCTCACATACAATAAATTCTATTCTCTTACAGCAAAAGACAACATTTAGCATCCATACATTAAAGCAGGAAGAATGATTGTTCTAAGAATTTTTAGTTAATAGTTTTTGTGGATTTCTTATTCATCTTTTATTATTCTAAGAAGAGATTTAAGTTGAACTGTAACCACAAATAAAAAAAGAGTAGATTCTAGAGAAGTTTGGATGACAAGGGTCATTTTAATACCCTATATTAAGATGCATTTCCAGAATATTGAGCCTAACTAACTAACTCATTGGCACTATCGAACCCGTAGGTTCTTGGCTGCATGAACATACGAGTAAATTCTCCATACATTGCTATCCTGAGCTAATGTTTTCCAATCGCTCTCTGTAAAATGGTTAATGTTATTCTCCCATCTCATTCTTGGTCTATCAACTGGGCGTTTTCCTTCTGGTTTTCCTACAAGAAGCTTCCATGCACCTCTTTCATTCCCCATTCATGCCACATGCTCTGCCATTGCTGTCTGCGATATTTAACTGTTCTTATTATATCTGGTTTCCTATGTTTAATTTTTTTCTGTGACTCATTCCTGTTTGTTATTATTTTTCATATGTTTTTAATTTCGCAATTTCTTCAAAATTTCCTGATTTTTTGTTAAGTTTCCATTCGTATTTAGTAATGTATTTTTATGGGAACATATATGTGTCGTATTATCCAATATTTAAATAATTTTAACATCCAATTGAAGCTAATGTTGATAATTTTAATGTGATTAATTTACTAGAACCATAATAATGAAGGAAGTAAACAAGTTATTGAGGAAAATAAATGTGAAAATACAAGATACACAGATGTGCTCAAGATAGAAAGTGCAGGAACATCCACTGTCTGAGAACTATTCAAGTTTTATACATTTTAAAATTTATTAAATTAATATTAAGAAGCTAAAGTTGTTGCTATGATTGAAATAAATAAGTTAATGTACATTACTAAACTATTGTAACCAATTGTAAAGAGAAAATTTTTTGCCTGAACCACAAATTGAACCCTGAACATTAAGCTTTATGTGCTCACGCTCTGATCACTGAGCTATGCTTTGCATAGGAATGTAGCCCGAATTAGCTCAGTGGTCAGCATGTAAAGCTGAAGATTCAGGGTTAAATTCCCGGTTCAGACAATTTTTTTTCTCTTTACCATTGATTACAATAGTTTATCTAGTTGTGTATATATTAAAAGTTATTGCAATTAATTTTATTTCCTTCATCTTATAGATGTTACATAGAGTTTCTTTAAGAATGACAGCCCTTTCCCCACCTCCACAAGTGCACGACTTGTACCTTCCTCCGTATTCAATTTTTATTCTATCCATGGCAGGTTGTCACTTTCAAGGAAACTTAAAAATAACTTACTACTGGTATTATCAAAGGTTCATGGATGCATTGAAATAAGCTCTCCATACACCCCTATCCTAATTAATATTTTATTATTATTCCCGGTACAATTCACCTCTTTGAAATCATGTTTAAATGTAGTGTCCCAGCTCTGGACACTTCCCTAATAGTATTCTGCCCCCATCGCAGTCTATGAGATTTAACCGTTCTTATTAAACCTGGTTTCCTAAAAAAGATCACTGTTAAGCGGATTACATTACGGTTATTGTTTATAACATTTATTTTTAATCTGGCCGTACCTAGCCTCAAACTCATGAGCTGCCACTGATACAATGCATTGTTCCTCAGACAGTGAAATTTAAGTAGATTATCAGGAAGAAATCGGGAATGTCCATATTTATATAAATTCATAAAAAAAGCTCAATAGAAGATATTATACAAATAATATAAGTATAGTCGGGTCCGTATAGTCATTTCAAAATGTAAGATAATATATTTTTTTATATTATATTGAGTCTGCACTATGGCCCTGGGGTCGACTCAGCCTCTAACGGAAATGAGTACCAGACGCTTGTTCTGGGGTAAAGGCGGCCGTCACGCAGGGCTGACAACCCGGCTGACATCAAGTGCCGATTGTCTAGAAAAAGTAGGAGCCTTAACCTCCTACTACCCCAAGGGCCTCCCGAGGCCTGTTGTGGGATTACTTTACTTTATTGAGTCTGTTCATTTTACCTCAATATTAATGTTGATTTGTTTTTGAACATATTTCGATTGGATATCAATCATCTTCAGCATATTGCCCAGACTGGTTGGGTTTATGTTGTAAACCCTGGATGTTGATGTCAACTCCCACCTGTTTCTGATAGAACATGACCTTGTTTGGAGGTTCTTTGGCCAACCACAGGAGGGAGCCGACATCAACATCCAGGGTTTACAACATAAATCCAACCAGTCTGGGCAATATGCTGAAAATGATTGATATCCAATCAAAACATGTTCAAGAACAAATCAACACTAATATTGAGATAAGATGAATAGACTCAAAATAATGTAATTAAAAGAACCTCAAAATATTACTTCCTAAAATAAAACCATTTTTTTTAATTATGAGAAGGATTTTATGTTCTGATTTAGAAAATGTTTATTTGTGGTTTCATTTAAATAAACACCTTCTAAATGAGAACACACTCAATGACCCTCTTTACAAAATAATTATTAGCAACAATCAGTACCAAACTACAAACTGAAGATGAAACAGGTTTCCGAAAGGCTCTTATAAAAATTACACTACTGACAGTTGAGGTACTAATTTTACATTTATAAAGTTTTATAAGAAGACCTGAACGGAGATTCATAAAGTATTTTAAAAGTCTTAATTAATTAAAGAAAGATATATTTAATTTTAGGAAGTTATATTTTGAGGTTATTTTAATTATATTATTTTTAGTCTGATCATCTTACCTCAATATTAATGTTGATTTGTTCTTGAACATGTTCAAAACAATTCTGTTTTATTGTCAGCTTGTCCAGACTGGTTTTATTTATGTTGCATTATGTTGCACAACCACAGGATGGAGCTGACATCGACATCCAGGTTGTGCAACATAATACAACATAAATAAAACCAGTCTGGACAAGCTGACGATAAAACAAAATTGTTTTGAAACATGTTCAAGAACAAATCACCAAATGAATACCCCTTGCAGGTAAGATGATCAGACTAAAAATAAACCTAAGAAAGATCCTCACCTTCCTTGAATAAAACAATCAAACCATAAATTTAATATGCTGAACTATTTTCTTATAACTAATGTTAAAGAGAAAAATTTTTGCCTGAACCGGGAATTGAACCCCAAACCTTCAGATTTCCATGCTGATGCTCTGACCATTGAGCTAATTCAGGCTACATTCCCATCCAAGCATAAATCCTCCCTTTACCTTACTCTCTTGGTCCCACATTCAATGCAATGAATTATCATTCACAAATACACAACGAATGGCTTCTACATTAAGAAGACATGAAAGACTCCACACAGCTATAGAATTATGTATTAAATTAATATTAAGAAGCTAAAGCTGTTACTATGATAGAAACATTAATTTACTTATTTCTCTATCACAGTAAAAGCTTTATCTTCTCAATATTAATTTAATATTTTCTTATAATTTAACCTATGGGTCGCATGAAGTTTAATAGTCTTCAAAATTAATTCCCAACTTAAAAAGGTAGAGAACCATTGGTAAATATTTCTAAAACAATTATTTTAAAACAATCCCACCAGATGTGACATATGATGTGCTTGAAATGTTTATTTTACAAACAAAATGAACATTCCTTAATTTTCTCCTGACGACCTTCAAATGACATAGTGATAGTGCAGTGAGCAGAAGAACACAGTTAAATTCTAATGATAAACAAGACATTTTGCAAACCAAAACAAATAAGTCATAGTGAGGCGAGACTGCTTGTGCTGTTAGAAGAATCCACAAAGATTCACTTGTATGTCAATCATTCTCTGCAACTTGCTCATCAAAATCATTAAGGATGCACTTGTGCTATAGCTTAGCATACCACTCAATTCTCTCATATTTCTTCACAAAATATGAAATTTCTTTTCCAAATTCTAAATTAAGGCATCCAGAGTAACATTGTGGACAGTGAAACATGAAGTGAGAAGCATTTTTTCAAAGTTGGACATGTACACTTCATTAAATCCGTCATGAGAAATTAAAAACACAAATTTTCTGAAGTTTTATTTCAATTTGTTTGGCTTAAAAACAAAGAGATTCAAAATTTGTTCAACTGTTAGCTAATTCCAAAATAATTTAGATATTGAGGTTACACTAGCAAAAATTATTTCAAAATTTTACAAATGTTTATTGAACCTACTTAGTAGACACCGGTATTGACAATGACAAACATTTATATACAGTTTAGGTATCGATTTGGCCTTCATTGCTAATTGTCAAAATTTAATTATAACATCAGAATAAAGAAGCATTACTGCTATAAAGTAAATACTCTCTTTAAATGCTTACATGTTATAAGAGCTACTAGATGGCAGTGTGACCAATGTCCTGTTGCTTCTCATGATAGAGAATCATATATATCTAATACATAAAAATGAATGTTGTTTGTTTGTTTGTTTGTACTTTATGCGCGGCTATACCGTTGATCCAATTTTGATGGGTTTTTTGCAAAATGTTCAGGAGATTCCTGGGATGAACATAGGCTATAAGAGAGTTGTGATACTCAACTCCTACACCTTTAAAAATCACCCTTTGTAGTGAAAAACATGAAAAATAATCCTTTTTTCACGCTTAAATGGCTTACACTGCCTAAATAATAACTAATGCACAAAATTAATTTACACAGAATTGAATATCTCAAAAAACTCTACAAAAAAGTCTGTGACAGCATATGTTTATCTTTTATAGATAACACACCATAGCCATTTTTATGTTTCATTGATGCCAAGGAGTTGGGGATAAGTAGATTCTCGGGCAAGCATGCGCTGCCATACCATTCATCTGATTGCCATGGGGTTTTTTGCAAAATGTTCAGGATTTTCCCGGGAAGATTATAGCCCTTCACCCTTAAAAATCACCTTCTGTAGTGAAAAAAACGTTAAAAAATGTTGCTTTTTTTAAGCTTAAATGGCTTTTGCTGCCTAAACCATAACAAATACACAAAATTATTGTACACAGAATCGAATATCTAAAAATAACTCTACAGAAAAGTCCGCGACAGCATATGTTTATCTTTTAAGGATAACTCAAAATAACGCATTTTGTCTTTCAGCTCATTTATGCCAAGTACATTAGGATGCATAGATTCCCCGGCAATGCCGGGTAATCAGCATGGGGTATCTAAAAATAATAATGATATAAATTAATATTTATTTTTCCTTTTACTTATTCAACTAAATGCAAAAACACATTATTTATTTAGGTGTAGCAGTGCACGCCGGGTATTAGCTAGTAAGAAATAAAAATAAATGTTCATCCTACGATGCCTGAGTGGATTAGTTGGTATGTCACTAACATATGAAGTTAGAGATCTCAGTTTTAAATCCCAGGTATTATAAGGTATAAGAAATTCATGAGTCGTGATTCATGAGCTGGATATGTCCACCGGATTCATTTATGCATCTCCTTCTAGATGGATCGGTCTATCAAAGTTTCAATTCATGAAGGATTAATGCTGGGCTTCAAGATACTTTGGTCTCACATATATAATAGCATGTGAGTCGCCAATGGTCAGTAGTAGTTTGGATGTTGATCAATCACGGTAAATTGTAGGCCAGTGTTTGAAGCTAAGCATGATAAACGGGAATTTGGTAAGTCTGGAAGAAGATAACTTTAGTGAATCTGTGAAAACTCCAAGGGCATAGAGAATAACAATTTTATATACTTGTACAGTGAATTACTGTGAATAAAATAAAGGAGATTAGAATTTTTTTGTCTACAATTTGTTTGTTATTAAAGAAATTCAACCTGCTCCAACATCACTGCTACCTGTGATAATACACAAAAAATATAATGATTTCAAGTAATGAGAAATGCAGATATATTCCTCTCCATAAGTTAAACAACATGAATCTATGACATAACCCACGGTTCACTTTTACATACCATTAATATTTAAATATCCCACGGTTTTCTTTTAAATGTCATAAATATATGACATAACCCACAATTTAAATAATCAAAGGATTTTAATAGTGAGCAGAGAACATATTTTTAACAACTCACCTCATAAAAATTTCAAATTTCTTTGATATCAATGATTTCAGACAACTTCTCGTCCCTCTTCAGTCATGACTCATACTGTTGAAATTTTCTGGCTGTTGATTTCTCTGTGGTTGTCACCTCTTGTGCTGCCATCTTTGGTTGGGTTTATAAACTTCAAATTTTTTTTTTTTTTTTCCAATGGAATATCGAAGTTCGTCGATCAATATTTATTCTTCTGAATGAAAATGTTCTCCCAAACTTTTAATTCTAAATATTTATCCAATTGCTTCAAAAATGTTTTCCCTCTTCTAATTTTATGATGATCTAGCAAACTATGTACAGCAATTGCTGATTTTTCAATTTCACAGTTTTTAATATTTCTAAAATGTTCTTTAGTACGTGTTTCCAAATTCCTTTTTGTTTTTCTTATATATATATATATATATATATGTATATATACTTTGCTGCAATCATTACAATTTATTCGATAAATTCCAGATTTCTTACTGTCTGGAGTCATGACTGAAGAGGGACGAGAAGTCGTCTGAAACCATTGGTAACAAAGAAATTTGAAATTTTATGGGATGAGTTGTTAAAAATATGTTCTCCACTCACTATTAATTATATAACCTCATAATGTTTACGTCCCAACATTAATTTAAATATAATCAAAGGTTTTCTATTATATAATAAATCTATAACTTAAACCATGATTTATTTAAATACGTACCATAAATATACAACACAATCAAAAGTTTTATTTTAAATGCCATAGATCTGCAACATAACACATTGTTCTACGTCCTTTCAAAGAAAGCCATACTCAGTACTTTTACCCATTGACTTTAAAACAAAACTAAGCGTGGTGATTGAGTTTTGAGAATGATTGAGCATAAAAGTGAAAGTGAGCATATTGTTTTTACCTCTTGAATGGGAGCCAGTTGCTGGGAGAAGCCGCGCTGGGTATAACACAGACAACAGGAGTCTATCAGGCTAGACAACATTAAAACTTTACAGCGTGCTCTTTCTTTCAACACTTACTCGCCGCACCCTCATTTCTATAAATTTTCATTGGCTGACAATTAGAAAACTTTGTAATATTAATTTGTTTTTCCATTTACCATTATACAACTTGTTTCAAGAGTTCTATGTAAATACAGAGCAGTAAGTAGATCGGGGAGTAGTTAGTTCAGAGCTACCAGAAAACATAAATGTAAACAAATGTACAGCCTTTGAAATAATTGTTGGCACACAGATAATTTTCAGTCCTAGAACGAAGCCACTGTGCATGACCAGAGGTCAGATGTTTGGTTCACAAGTATACAACTATTCGAGAAACTAAAATCCATTCTATTTAGTTGTGTGTCGTGCAATGGAAAATAATTTCATGTATATAAGTAGTGCAGTAAATACTGTAAATAAAAAAAAGCAAAAAAATAAAACAAAACAAAGAAAATTAATTGAGATAAGGACAAGAGAGAGGAAAAAAGCATGACAGCAGGATCAAACATGCGACCTCCTGCATGGGAAATAGAAGCTCCTTCCACTAGACCACAATCGTTACCTGCTAGAAACTATCTGTATGAAGCGATGCAATATTCCAGGACTTACTTGTATATTAAAATTCTTTATTAACTAGTCTTAATTTATATTAATCAGATGCATTTTATATTATTAGTGTAAATAAACAATTTTGTTATGCCTTGTGTTTTTAAACAAAGTAACGAGATTTTACAATCGTTATCCTTTATATATATATATATGAGCTGTTTCCCTTAATTAATTAATTTCCCTATATATACAAATTTATTTATATAATGTAGCTTGGTAACGCATGGGCATTATAAAAAATAACGATGTTATTAAAAAAATTCCTGACCAGAATCGAACCTGGGCCTGCGCCGTCACAAGAAAGCATCTTACCGACTGCTCTACTGAAGCGAATGATACAAATACTGCATCAGAAGTAAGCGCTAATTTACTATTGATTGGTTTAAGAGACCATTACTTGCTTCCAGACATCTGATAACTCTCTTAACTTAGAAATTCAATTGATAAATTTATTTGTTGAAATTCTTTCAATAATGATTGGTATAAATCTATGATTGGCCCCTTATGCCGTCAGATTTGACCTCAAAAGAGACAGCACATGTAACAACTTACTCGTGTGAATCGCTCTTCAAAACTTTTAACTTTCCACCATCAAGAGTTGCGCCATCATTTTTTTTCAAAGGCTGTACATTTTACATGTTTCTGTTTATATTCTCAAAAGTTTTAATCCCTGTCAGTGATAAAATAAAATAAGTTAAAATACCTTCTTAGGTAAAATCTGTCGTCCTCAACTTTTAAAATATGTAATCTGTATGCCTGTAGGCCTTTCAGGACATCCGTCCCATCTTCAGCAGCTCATTCTTCGTTACAACATCCAGTATGATGTTTGATACTGCTGGTCCTAATGTGGCTTTGTCAGCAGCATCAAACATCATACTGGATGCTGTAGCTAAGAATGAACTGCTGAAGATGGGATGGATGTCCTGAAAGGCCTACAGGCATACAGATTACATATTTTAAAAGTTGAGGACGACGAATTTTACCTAAGAAGGTATTTTAACTTATTTTATTTTATGACTCTCCACCTCAACGGTTTTAACAATGAATTTTATTAGTATTGCCTGTCAGTGAACCTCCACACATGTGATACATTTAGTGAATTCTTAGGAATGAATCTATTGAATTTCTTCAAGTGAAAAAAAAAAAGAAACTTTTTTACAAATTTTTATCAGTCCTACTTATTAGACACTGAAAATTACCAAGAAAAATATACATATATACTGCTTAGTGTTTGAGATTATATTCTGAAGGTCCCATATTCAAACCCCAGTAACAAGCAATCTGATTTTTTTCCTTGCAACCATATGCAGTGGTTAACTGACTTATGCCACACCCTGTATAATATATGGACGATCATTGCACCGATGTTTTAAATAGTTTTTTTTAAATTTTGACTACTTTACATAAGTTGTCTAGAGAGAGCACGCTGCAGGTGGGCTTCTCAAGCGAAACAATTTGTACAACACAAGGTGGGAGTTCAGCATTCAACATTATGTCCATGTGTTCATTATAACATAAAACAGTGGACATGGCTACATTTTCAAATGATGTTCAAGCTATTTTCAGGATTTTCTTGATTGTTAGACAGTTATATTCATAATGTCATCACTAGCCCATAGGTCAATGCAATATTAAACACACTGTATCATAAAACATCTCATTCATTTCTTGAATCTTACAGCTTTTTTAAGCATATTCAACCATCACACATATTCCACATGTCTAAATCTCCTAGACTTAATGGCCCTGATAAGTTAGGACAATGATACAATTTATGGAGTTCCTTATTTTGAAGACTTCTTTGTCTATTCTCAATGTTTATGAAAATGAATATTTGTCTTAGGACCGAAGTAAGAAGAAAACTGCCAAGAAACGACATAACACCGGTCGAACAGAAGCTACTGATGATGGAGATAAGCTCTAAAACTGCAGTCTAGAAGAAAAAGGATATGAGGTGAGGTAATAAAAACATTAATTTAATTAATAAATTAAACCTCATAGTGTTCTTTCCCTGTGAAAGTTAAATAAATAAATGACTTTGTAAAGTTTGTGCTCATAAATCCCCACATGTGGCAAAGGTGTCCCTACTTTAGTTAAGTGTATCCCCATACAGATTTAATCAACAATAAGAGGTTATCTCATTGCCTCAAAGATTCACCTAGTAGGCAATTATATATTACTTGGAAAGGAAAAACCCAGTTCAGAGGTTCTAATTAAGTTTGGGGTACTTTTAACAGCCCAAAAATCTTCAGCTCTGGACCCAGTCTTAGGGTCGAATCTATGAACGCATTAGACTGTAAAAGGCATTCTCTGCTGAGAAAGTTGTATCCTAATACGATTTTGCTTACTCAGAAATCTGTTCATGCGATAATAATTGTAAGCTACCTGATGAGGTAACTTAAGAGAGAGACAAATCGTGAGAATCCCGAAGGGAACCGATGTAGTTTGAAACCTTGCCGCATACCTTGCTGCTTTATCCAAGATGTCGGACCTTGAAGACTTCGATCACGTTTTCGGTATACGCAGAGAAGAGGAATTTGATAGAGTCTACCAAAGAATTCAACTGGAAGAACAGGAGAATTGGCGTAATATTGCACGATGCAGTATTATTTGCGGGACACAAGCGTAAAAATACATTCCTCTAGCAGACGAAAATAACGGAAGTGGTTTTATCGCTGAGAATTCTGGGTAATTTCTTGCCAATATTATGAAAACGATGACTTTCATGCATGACCAGTTAGTGGGTAGCTAATTCGATCTTTGCACTTGCTCACGGTAAGTCAGCTCACCAGTGATTGGAAGTAATTTGAGTAGAGACTAATGTATTTGCATGCGACCCTTAAAGTCCTCTCAAAGAACTTGCCCCTCAGATTTTTTTCATCCTAAATATATCCATTGACTCCTGCCAGATATGAACCTGCCATCTTCGAAACCAGAGGCAGGTAATGTAATACTGGAGCCACCGAGGCAATTAATTTAGAAAGAGTATCTTATAAATTTATTTGAAGTAGTGACATGAATATATAGCACATGGACATAACATTTCCGACTGAAGGAAGACAGTTTTCAAGAGGTGGCACAAGGTTTCAAATGTCAACACATTATTGCTAGTCACATAATATTTATCACACCCTGTGAAGTGAAACAGACAACTTTATACATGGTGGGACTGTCACACTGCTCATTATACCAAGACCACAAGGCAACACAAAGAATGTCCCAAGAAAATATCATTTTAACATTTAAGCAGTCCTCAGATATTTATAACAATAAATTCTGTACCTGTTGTGACAACAAAGTATATTTGTATAAAATATTCAGCTAGGGCCTTCGGAACCGGTTCCACTTTCAAACCTGTTCTTTGGATACTGTTGTTTTAACAGATTTGAAAATGGAACCAGTTCCAAAAGGACCAGCTGAATATTTTATACAAATATAATTTGTTGAGGACGACTGCCACAACAGGTACAAATTTTATTGTTTTAAATATTTAACAATAAACTCAACGGTGAAAAATGTTTATTAAAAGTATCAAACACTCCTTGTTTTTTTGCAGCATAACAAAAGTTGAACTGTTCATTTCTCTAAGACATTCTAAGTTAATAAAAATTCAACAACTTATACCAGAGCTTTACCCTGTGATCTTCACATACATAATATTACAAATCAAATTGTTCCAATGAGGCAATATACAGTGTTCAACAAAAAAGCAGTGGAAACTAAACTACAAAAACATTAGAAACAAAACAGCAGAACTCACATATGGGAAAATATACATATTCAGAATAACAAGAATATAATCTTAAATTTTGAATCCAGTGGTAACAGCATTTATTTTATTTGAATCGAAGTCAGCATTAACCCATTTGCCTCAGAAGACGAGATACACTCGCCAGCTGTTAAATGGCCTTCAATTCAGTCATGTTTTGTTAACATTTATGAATAGTAGAGGAATGTGTTTTGGCCTTCACCCTTATTGTGATCTCAAGTACCGTTATCTTTTGTTCGTTTTGACTTAAATCCGGTTTCTGAGGAAATACATTGAGCATTTAAACCTAAAGTGAATAGGTTAAAAATAAAATAAAAATATTTAAATATGGGAAATAACGTTATGAGGTTCCTAATTAATGAATAAATCACTTCTTATCTTACCTCATAGTTTGTTTTCTTAATAATGGGAAATGCAGTTTTCAAGAACATCCCTCCCATTTTCAACAGACATTATGAGTACTGTATTTTCGTTGGAATCTCCATCTATAACGTTGCCAATTGGTGTTGATTTGATGAACTTTGAGATCAGGTCCTGTTCATTGGGAATTTCGAAATTCATGGACCTAAGTTTGTTCTTCTGAATATATATCTTCTTCCAAACTGAACAAGAAGAACAAATTTAGATCCATGAATTTCAAAATTCCCGATGAACGGGACCTAATCTTGAAGTTCATCAAATCAACATTATAGAAGGAGATTCAATGAAAATCTAGTAGTCATAATGTTGGTTGAAAATGGGAGGGATGTTCCTCTTGTAAACTGCAGTTCCCATATTTAAGAAAACACACAAACTATGAGGTAAGATAAGAAACGACTCATTCATTTATTGAAATAAAATAAGTCTAAATAAGACGAATGCCCTTAACCATAAAATCAGGCCATTATGTCTTCTTCTTCTTCTTCTTCTTCTTCTTCCTTCCAAGTATTAGGCCCAAGGCCTGTTACGATCCTATAGAAAATTTTCCCTCCAGCGTTTTGATCCTTCCGGGAAATTCTCGTATAAGACTTGAAAGCATAATAATAGTCCCTTCGATTGGTTGCTGGTCAAAGGAAGGCAAGACCAGTGATGGGGCTGCCATCTTATAGCCTCTGGTCAGGCTTTTCTGGAGAAGAAAAGAAAATAAAGGAAAGAAGAAATGGAAGAAAGAAAAGATTCCCTAGCCCTCGGATGCCCTAATAGCATCGGAATAAAAAAAAAAACAAGAGTTAACCAAGAGAGGTTAGATAGTAAAGTTAAAAGAGTGTAAAACACAAGTAAGTGGAAGAAATGTTTTGCTCAGCTTGGGCACCTTGTGGTCGCCATCCACATATCCCCTAGATGAGGACCCCTGAGGGAAGGCCATTATGTATGGGTGTTAAGTGAAGCAAAAATTTAAAAATCAATCTACTGGCACATTTTTTCGCTACAAAACTCGGTACTATAACATTGAGATATAATGAAAAACATATTCTTCAAAGATCAACTAATTCGGACCCATAGGACTGGCAGTTTACCTTAAAATATCACTCTAGTGGCCACCATTTATGTTTTACCATTACGAACATTTCAATAAGAATCTAGAATATGACTGAGGAGGTTATTTGGCATGGACTCTTACTTTAAGGAAGTAGAAAATATTACGAGTATTTGAAAATAAAGTTCTTACAAACATTTTTTGACCAAAGAGAGATGAACAGACAGGTGAATGGAGAAAACTACATAACAGTGAGTTACATAGCCTTTATAGGAAACCAGATATAAAAGAACAGTTAAGTCTCGTAGACTGTGATGGATAGGACATGCAGCACAAAAGGGAATGGAAGAGGTGCATGGAAACTTCTTGTAGGAAAACCAGAGGGAAAACACCCAAGGAAAACCAGAGGGAAAACACCCAGTTGGTAGACCAAGAATGAGGTGGGAGAATAACATTAACCATGATTTGAGGGAAATACATTTTATAAGGGAATTGGAAAATATTAGCTGAGGATAAGGATGTATGGAGAACTTATGTTCATGCTGCCATGAACCTACAGGTTCGATAGTGCCAGTGAGTTATTTTATTAAGCACTCTACACAATTTGTAACCAGAATCCGAGTGCTATATTAAATGCTGCAGTTCTTCAAATGTTAAAATATTAAAATAAGTAAGTTCTCCTCAACTAAATTAAACTTCTGTTTCAGAATCTTCATTAAATTGTTAAAACAATGTGTTTTTAAAGGCCTTTCTGAATCATGTTTCATCTTCTGCATTCCAATTGGTACGTTTTATTTTTTATTATTTTTTTTTATTTATTTTTAACAACTGTTTTAAGTACTGTTTAAGAAATTCCATTAAACTGTTAAAACAACAGTAAAAAAACCATAAATAATAAAAAAAATACCAATTGGAATGGAGAAAATGTAACATGATTCAGAAAAGCCTTTAAAAAACCACATTGTTTTAACAATTTCTTTAACAGAAGTTTAATGTAGTTGAGGACAACTGTTATATAAGGTACTTATTTTAATGATGAAGCCACCAATTGCAAGATAGAAGCAAAGGGTTCATAGCATTTGGTGCGCAGGAATTAACAATGCATATAAAAATTTGCATTTAGATTGGAGTTTCTCAGATAACTCACTTGTTAGAGCATTCGCCTAGTGTGTGAAAGGTCCTGGGTTCAAACCCCAGTCTGAGTGTATAATTTTTCTCTTAAAATATATCTTATTTTAATATTTTGACATTTTATTACATAACCTCAACAGTTATTTTGCAATGACTTTTAGAAGTACTGATTGCTTAAAGTTCCTGTCTCTTCTCTCGTGTTGGGAAGATGAACCTCAAAATTAAATACTTTTCCCCAGAACTATTAATTTCATAATTTTGTTTCATATTCTATGTATATAAGTTTTTTTCCCATATTGTGAGTTCTGTTGGTTGTTATAGCTGTTTCATTACTTTAGACCTATATATATATATATATACATATAATCTACAAGCCTACATGAGAGAAACTAAAAGAAAACAGGACATTTGAAAGAAGAAGAAGTGTGCCTCACCTGCTGAGCTGCATTCTGAAGGTTCAACAGTGGTTCGCTACTTCTCTTTAGAAACAATCTCAGTTTGTTCTCCTTGGGAGGTGCCTCCTTCTTACGTTGTGGGCTCGGAGTCTGGTACAGCATTTTATGGAACACCCTGTTTCAATCAATAATTACACAGTACTTACAAATTAGCTAGTTCACCACTTTTAATTATAAGTATAATTATTACGGGAGGTGTAAACATGGCAGGAAGAAGAAATAAGTGCATAAGATTTGCTAGCAGAAAATGCAATGACACTGAGGAACATGCTTATGGAGCTAAATGACAAGTGCAAGGATTATGGGATGAAGATAAATATAAATAAGATGAAGGCCATGATCATAGAAAGGAAACCAAGGAAGATAAACATGAGGATTAATAATGAGCAAGTGGAGAGCTTCAAATACATGGGTTGTACTATCAGTAGTAACATGAACTGCGGTCAAGAAGTAAAGCAGAGGGTAGCAATGGCAAAAGAAGCTTTTAAAAAGAAGAGAAGCATTTTTTGCAGACCTTTGGCAAAATAATTACGGAAGAGACTAGTGAAGTGCTTTGTGTGGAGTGTAACATTGTATGGTGCAGAGACTTGGACATTATGACGAAATGAGGAAAAGTGACGAGAAGCTTTTGAGATGTGGATATGGAGAAGGATGGAACGTATAAAATGGACAGACAAAATAAAAAATAAAGATGTGCTAGACAGAGTGGGTGAAGGAAGAACAATGCTGGAACTCATAAAGAAGAGGAAAAGAAATTGAATTGGCCACTGGCTAAGAAGAAACTTCCTGCTGATGGATGTCCTAGAAAGAATGGTCAACAGAAAGGAAGTTAGAGGCAGAAAAAGACATCAGATGGTAGACAATATTAAAAATAAATGGTTTGTATGCGGATACAAAAAGGAAAGCTAAGTTAAGGAAAGAGTGGAGAATGCTGAGTTTGCAGATATATATATATATATATCATCATCATCATCCGGTATCGTGGTAGCTGTTGCCGTCTTCCGGAAACCAAATGCCATTCCTCTCTGTCCATCCATTGATCTTCCTCCAATCCTCTGATATTCATAGCAGCTTGTACCCCTTCTATCCAAGTTTTCTTCAGTCTACCTCTCTTCCACCTTTCCATTGGGATCCATTCCATAACAATTTTAGGCAATCTTTGCTCTGGCATTCTTTTGACATGGCCATATCACTGTAATCTTTTATTTTCTATAATGTCTATGATGTCCGGCTCCTCTTGCACACCCATAATTTCCCTTATTTCTTTATCTCGTATTCTATCCATTCTAGATTTTCCAGCTGATCTTCTTAAAATATCCATTTCTGTACTTAAAATTCTTTTAATTTCCCTGGTAGAAATTTTCAAACTTCAGCACCATATGTTAAAATGCTCTGAATTAAAGTTTGATATATTTGTGATTTTCTATTTTTTGTAATATTCTTGCTCCACCAAACAGAGTTTAAAGCATTTATTGCTTGTTTTGTTTGTGTGATTCTATTTTTAATTTCCATTCTGTGTTATTGCCTGAATGGTCTAATTTTGTTCCTAAATAAGTGCATTCAATACTAGGTTTTAGTTCTTCTCCCTTGTTGAAATTTATATTTTCCATCTGAAAAATTGACTGAATATACATGTGTATTTTGGATTGGTATGTCCACTTTTTGACATTTTTTTCCTCCAGTCTCTTAGTACTCTTTCAAGATAAATTTTGAAAAGAGTTGGAGATAAACTGCAACCCTGCCTTAAACCTTTTCTAATAGTAAATCCCTCTGTTAAATGATTTCTAACTTTTATTTTTGAAATTGATCCTTTGTGTAATGATTTTATAGCTTCTATTAAAAAATGTTAATCTTTTGGTAACGTTAGAATTGTCTAAAGTTTCCTATAACATTTTTTGAGGAATATTATCATATGCTTTAGTTAAATCAACAAAAAGTAAATTTTTATCTCTGTTAGTAGCTTTTATATATATATATATATATATATATATAATAATGGTCCATAAATTTCATAAAGGAAAAAAATAGTAAATGTATATAAGTAGCTCGTACAGACAGTTTCAAAAGTATATTTAAATTACACAAAAATGTTATTGATGTCAAAGTTTAGTAGTGTGTGAACCGCGCTTTTTCAGTTGACTTCTATTCCCATCACACCTGGAATGCAATGTACTCGTATGTATAGTTGGCTCAGTCATTTAGTTTACAGGTGGCATGAAAGGCAACTGTTTCCCTCTGGTTTAAAAACTACATTGTTACTGCCAGGTAGAGCTGGAAAGTTGTTGTTAGAGGCTTCTAAGACGCTGCTTCAATCACCTAAAACTGAAAACAGTTCTCTGGCAATAATGTATTCACATTTTTAAATGATGTTGTTACCATGTCAACTCCACGTGGATATAATTATCTTAACAGCGTTGCAACTTTTGTCTTTTGCAGTATCTTTAGTTGGTAAAAATGTATTCTAGTGAATAAAACATTATAACGCCGCTTGATATGCTAAATAGTTATCCATGTAAAATAGACCTACCTAACACAAAGCAAAGTGTCTGTAAACTAAATGACTGAGCAAACTATATATCATTCTCAACTTATTTAAATACTTATACCACTTCATTTTGGGGCACCCTATAGCATAGATGGTTAACTCAATAACCTACAAGTTGGAATATCGCATTTGAGTTCTGATTGGGTCAGGATTTTTAATATCACATAAACATTCTGAAGGCACCATGGCCCTGGTGTCGACTCAGTCTCAAATTCAAATGAATATCAGACATATGTAGTCGGGTAGAGGTCACCAGAGCTGACAATCTGGTTTACATCCTGTGCCAATTGTCTACCCCAAGGACATCTCAAAACCTATAGTGGGATAACTTTATCTAGTCCTGTGCCGTAGCCAAGTGGTTAAGGCAAGATGCCTTGATGCAGAGCTATAGGACTTTCACTGGTTCAAGTCACCATGGAGGAAGAAATTTTCTCATGGAATTTCGGCCAGTATGGGACCGGTGCCCACCCAGCATTGTGAGGAATTTGGGTAGCTACAATAAGTAGCAACTTCATGTTGAGAAAACCAGCTATAACGGCAGGGGGATTCGACATGCTGGCCACATGTCACCCTTATACTGGTAGGATGGTCATCTACCTCTGTATTTAACACTTGTGGATACGAGATCAGCAGTCGGCTGGTAAGCCAAAGGCCTTCTAGGCCTGTCGCGCCATGGAGTAAAAAAAAAGAGACAACTTTAGCTTTTTTACTTTCGCTTCATTCATAATAGTCATAAGCAGACAAGTATTAAAAAGGCTAGGTATAGATGGGAGGATAATATTCGGATGGATCTTAGGTAACTTGACATTTGAAATATGAATTGGATTCCAGTTGACTGAGGATACAGAATGGTGCACATACACATACCTGCTGCGAGCTGCAAGCACAGCCTTCACTGCACAGACGGGTTCCCGGGTATCTCCCACGAGGAACGTGACATCACACAGTTCTGGCATGCTTGCAAGGAACTTCATGTCTTCGGCGAGCCCAGACTTGTTCTCGAACGTATTGAAGTCTGGCTCATCGCACAAAGGGGCCTCGGCCATCGCACTGCTACTGGATGCCTCTGGCATCGAGACACTTCAGATGAACTCTAGAATACAGATAATAGCATCAGTTGTTACTTAGGCCATGCTATGTTTAGTCGGCTGGAGTTTCCATAAAGCACAGTGAGAATTTTTTCTAAGTCCCAGGCAGACACTATGCACATTCGCCAACACGGTTTTATTTTCAAATTATTTACCACCATTTAAAATAAATTTTAAATTTTTTCTAACGATTATCTCAATATATTTTCCTGTGATATTTAATTACATATGTAACATAAAGACGTGGCAGCCATATTGATTTTAACGAATATTCACAACACATGTTCCAGTGCAGCCAACATAGAGTATGTACTTCAGAATTTCAAAACTTACTATTTATTCAGGATGTCGAATTCTTTCACAGGTTAGAGTATTCAAATTGCGTTAGGTTAGCTTTTAGGTTCGTTAAATATCGTGTAAACCGCTTCGCGTTTGTTGGCGCATGCGCGTGGTGTATGCCTGGGACCTAGAAAATTTCACTGCGTTTAATGGAAACTTTATCCTAGCCTATTGGGAGAAAACATAACCTCAATGTTAGCTTTTTTAAAATGTAAGACCAAACAATGTTAAAACCTGAGAGAAATGCGACCTAACATATATGTATACACTGACGCGAGGATGGGTATACTCCAGCTGTACGACAACAATGGGTCTTATATTTTATAACAACTCTTGTTGCACAATTCCTATGCTACTGTTTTATTTAAGGTTGTTTTTTAATTACATAGATCTTTACATTTAATTGTATTGCAGATATAATGTGGGCGTGTAAAGCCCAATAAATTTTGCTCAGATGCTTAATTTCAAAACTTGAGGTTCTTTCACGTGTCATAAGGTAGCTACGTACACACTTGCGCGTCGCGCGCGCGCACCATGTTCGTCAGATTTGTACGGAGTTTTAAGATGCACGCACGCGGCGCACCACGATCCACTCATTGTCGGGTGTTTTTTTTTTTTGTGAGAGGTTTGTTGTTTTCCGCGCGCACCTGTAGGTTTTATTTTATGAGCTACTAGCTAATACCCGGCGTGTTCTGCTACGCATAAATAAATGAAAATTAATGTGTTTTTATGTTTAGTTGAATAAGTAAAAGGTAAAATAATTATAAAATTATATTCTTTAGATACCCCGTACTGATTACCCGGCGTTGCTAGGGAATCTACTTATCCCGATCTTCTTGACATAAATGAGCTGAGATACGAAAATTAATGTTTTATGTTTAGTTAAATAAGTGAATGGAAAAAAATTATATTGTAATTATTTTGATATACCCCGTGCTGTTTACCCGGCGCTGTCCGGAAATCTAGGCCTACTCATCCCGATCTTCTTGGCATAAATGAGCTGAAAGACAAAAATGAATGTACTTATGATTAGTTGAATAAGTAAAATGAAAAATAATTATAAATGTTTATAATAATTATTTTAAGATTCCCCATTCTGATTACCTGGTGTTGCTCGGGAATCTACTTACCTCGATCTTCTTGGCATAAATGCGCTAAAAGACAAAATTCGTTATTGTGAGTTATCCGTAAAAGAATACCCGCCATGTGCTACATGCTTGCACAAATCCCCATAAAATCGCCGTGTAGGATAGGGCCAACCAGCTTAAGCCCAATACTGAATACAGACACTCGAATTCGCCGTCAATGGACAAATAAAAGTCCCAGAAAAAGGCACACTGGACAACACCAATAGCTGTCAACAAGAGAGAGAGAGGAATCTACGTACTTGTCTCGATCTTCATGGTATCGATGAATGATAAAAAGAGATAAACATATGCTGTCGTGGACTTTTTTGTAGAGCTTTTTGAGATATTCAATTCTGTTTGCATTAATGTTGTGTATTTGTTATGTTTTAGGCAGAGTAAGTCATTTAAGCGTCCAAAGAGCTACTTTTTTCACGTTTTCCACTACAAAGGGCGATTTTTAAAGGTGTAGGAGTTGAGTATCACAACTTTCTTATAGCCTATGTTCATCCCGGGAATCTCCTAAACATTTTGCAAAAGCCCCATCCCAATCGGATCAACGGTATGGCCGCGCAGAAAATACGAACAAACAAGCATACAAACATTCATTTTTATATATTAGATTATGGAATGGTCAGAAGGAGACTTTTAACCCTTAAATTCGCAATAAAACAGAATAAAACGAACGAGTAGAAATTACTTAAATGAAATTAGTGCTTTGCCAATTTAATTTAATTTGCCATAAGTATCATTTTAAAAAGAAACCATTGAAAGAAAAAGATGCCTGGAGGGCAATAAGGAGATCAGATGGATATATCTCCTGATATATGCAAGAAGAAGGTGATTTCTTTACTTTCTTCCTACCGGCGCTGCGTGAGAAAAGTAAATTAAAAAGCAGCCAAGGTACAGGAAAAGGTAAGTTGTAATAGGCCTATATAATTATTTTCAATGTTTTATTATTATAATTCGTAAATATAATTGGACGGCGTTATGCATCAACCGACTAAGCGCCAATAAAAAGTGTTTGATGTCATCTATTGCACTGGCTCACGAAGTACACACTTTTAGCGCCAAATCTTTAAATATAGCCTTATTATTAAATAATAATGTAAACGCCATCAGTCCTATCAGCGATTCTGTGTTTTGCAATAAACGCGATAGAAACATGGTTGATTACACCTCCTCTGCAAAATGTCTACTGAAGGTTTGTGGGTTTCCTATGGATCGCAGGAGGTTCGTTGAAATTAATAATTTCGACGAACACAAGACGAGCGGTGCGCAAGTGTATACGAACCTATAGCTCTACTGACTTCACTAGAGTATGAAGTTGTAGAAACTGTAAATACGTAGGACTGAATGTTGGCCACAGCTGATTCAAGAACTAGAAGGGCAATTTGAGTAATTAAAATAAGCTCGCAGCTTTATTTTCTTTCCAAAGGAAACCATACTCAGGATATTTATTCCTTCCTTATAAAATCCATCGATCACGGCCAGGATTGAACCCGCGAACCTTGGAACCATAAGCGAACGTAGTAGGCCAGCGGTAACCTGACGATAATAGCCTATTAAACTGTGATGCCTAGACTCCAGAGACCTCAGGCGATTGGCAGGAGGAACTAACAAATTACAGATTGCTGTATTAAACTAACTAATTCACTAGCACTATGGAACCCGTAGGTTCATGGCCGCGCGGATATAATCTCTCCATATATCCCTATCCTGGGTCAATGTTTTCCAATCATCCCCTGTATAATTAACTTCCCTCAAATCATAGTTAATGTTATTCTCCCACCTCATTCTTGGTCAACCAACTGGGCGTTTTCCCTCTGGTTTTCCTACAAGAAGCTTCCATGCACGTCTTTCATTCTCCATTCGTACCACATGTCCTGCCCATCGCAGTCTAAGAGACTTAACCGTTCTCATTAAATCTGGCTTCCTATAAAGACCATGTAATTCACTGTTATGCAGTCTTCTCCATTCACCTGACTGTATTACCGACATATATCAACAACCTTTGCACATGGTGCGCTAAAAGTTATTATTATATATCAACAGCGCCATCTATTCGGTTATAGAAAATTAATATTCTTACTATAAGTTACAGAATAAATAAATTTCAAAATGCTGCCATACTCTCTGATACTAAGGCAGCAATACATGCAATAAATGAAGTCGATACAAATTAAAGAGTGCTACAAAATGATTCAACAACTCCAAAAACTACAGAAAAGAATTCAATTGCAATGGATACCTGCACATTGTGAAATTGCTGGAAATGACACTGATGATTTTCTTGCCAAAAAAGGCTCCAAGCTTACCTTTCGCATCCATAAAAAGAATAATTAAAAACAAATATAAAATCAAACAAAACCAAGACCTATGTAATAAAGACAAAGACAAAAAATGGAATATTTTAGTAAAGAAGCCAGATATTATTCCATAAATTCCACGTAAAACTACAGTAGCAAAATTTAGACTGCTTACAGAACATGACTATTTGGCCAAACATTTATATAAAATAGGAACCTACACGAATCCAAATTGTCCTCTATGCAACAAAGACGAAGAAATGAACGAAGAACATTTACAAACCTGTGAAGTATTACCTGTTGGATCCACCATAGAGAAATATTGGCGAGTAAGAACGCTAATGGCTTCGTTGCCAAGGCCCAGCATTTGAAAACAACACAAGTTAATATTTCTTAACCTCGGCAACTCAGTCGTTATTTTCGACGTTTACTATACCACAACTAAAATAGTTTCCCCGAACTATTTATTAATAACAATAACATCTCACACCATATTTCGTCTCGTTTTTAGACTGATTTCGGAAAAATTAATACACCATCGGCTGTTTTTGGTAGGCTAACCACTATTCCACTAAGACCGACTATACTGCAAAATGTTCGACTGAAGTCTAGTATTTGTCGATCACGATTTTCCATATAACACTCTTATGCCACTGTTGCACTACATACTTTTACCATTTGTAATTAAGTTTCGTAATATTGTAAACATATCCTACGCTTTTTACATGCTTTATATTAGCTTGACCTGTATCTGTCTATGTAACGGACCTGTATCTATGTAACGGAATCTTTGAACACGATTTTCACCCACTTAAAAACATTGGATCGACTTAAAACTTTGTATACTGTAAAGGACCAATGACAATACAATAATTTCATTTTTTTTAAATTCTGGCCAGAATCATCAGAAAATCAAAAAAAATAAAAACCGGTATAATAGGTTGCGGACTTATCGATTTTTCAATCAATCGTTGTAAGAGCTCAGTTGGTAGAGCGGTGAACTGTAGTGGTATATAATTTTTGTAATCCATAGGTCGCTGGTTCAAATCCGGCCCGGAGAATTTTTTTTAGAAGAGTATTAAGCAATTCAATTTTCATGGGATTCCGGTTAATGACAATCAACTACACTAAAAATTAAAAAAAAATAGTTTAAAAAACTAAAACAACACGCTTTATTAGAAAACTGAACTAATAAATGAAAAATAATTTTAATTTCCAACACGCTTGGGATAAAATTGAAGTGGTCAACAAAAAAAAAATCATCTCCAACACATCTAGAATAAAACTAGAGTTATCTACAAAAAATAATTTTACCATCAAAAGCGTGAGGTGCTTTTTATGGTTTTTACGTTTTCTTCTTAGAGACTTTACTTTTACCAATATCTGTTTATTATCAAATATAAGTATTAATTGATATAGAGCACCCCACGCTTTTGAGATTAAAATTATTGCTTTTGTAGATAACTCCAGTTTTATTCTAGATGTGTTGGAGATGATTTTTTTGTTGACCACTTTAATTTTATCCCAAGCGTGTTGGAAATTAAAATTATTTTTCATTTTTTAGTTCGGTTTTCTAATAAAGCGTGTTTAGCTTTTTAAAACTATTATTTATTAAATATGTATATAATTACGCAAATGTAGTGAATTAAGTTCTACATAGGCCTAATCGCAGTACGCATGCGCGAGACGCGCAAATGCTTAATACAATTTCCGCAAGTCGGTAGTGGAATTGATGTTACCAACATTCTCAATTAATTCAAAACCATATTTTGAAAAAATAACTTCATTTCGTTAGGTTCGGATGGGACAAGTTAGTGAACACAAAATTACTTTATAATTTACTAGCGGGCCCGGCAGATGTTGTTCTGCCCGAACGCTCAATTCTCCTGCCATGACCGGACGATAAAAACGTAAGTTACTTGTTTTACCACACAATTCAATAATTGATAAGTTCGTTAGAAAATTCCTCACTGCCATCTGATGTGGCCCAAAGAAGCGTGCATTTTGACATCACACTGTTGTCGCGCGGAATATGTCGGTAATGCAGATGACTATACATCTGATAAAAAGAATTCCTATAACCCGATCGCAGAGACACCTACCGGGTCCAATTGTGAATCTAAATCATCCAGGGACCCACTCAAACATACACAACACATTTTATCAAACTCGGTCCACTCGTTTAGGCAGTTTTTAATTTCGGATTTCAAGTAAACTTCCATTTCTAATTGCCTGATTTCACTCACTTTTTGAATAATATCTACCTCGGTTTATTTTAATAGGAGATACTGAGTTTCGTTGTGAAACATCGAAAAATGTGATCGCTATGGCGATTTCTAAATTTTCACTTCATGTGAAATCCTACAATGGTTTTAGAGGGTTCAATTGTGAATCTGAACCACCCAAGGACCCACTCAAACACAGATACAAAATTTTATCAAAATCGGTCCAGTCGTATAAGCATTTTTTTTTTTTTCATTTCGAATTTCAAGTAAACCCCCATTTCTAACGACGATTTCGTTAATTTTTTGGTAGTGCATACCTCGGTTTATTTTAATAGGATATTCCGAGTTTTGTTGTGAAACATCGAAATTTGCGAACGCTAGAGCGATTTTTAAGTTTTCGTTTCAGGTGAAGTCCTACAACTACTGATTTTAGAACATAGTATACAAAATGTATAACGGCAAAACACTCTCAGCATCTGAAACACTGTACATGCCTATACAAATTTTCAGGAAGAACAGTTGAACGGTTTAAAAGTCTATAAAGGACAGACATACATTTACTTATATACATAAATTTCCCTCATTTGTCATTAACTATTTCAATTATATAATGTATTTCTACATGTGACCATATAGGCCTATTTAGTTTTATTAATGTTTACTTCCAGTTCCAATTTCTTAGTGTTACTCAATAGAGTGTGCGTGTTGACCCTAATCTTTCAAAAACATACAAACCTAATTTATTCAAAGTACATAAACAGCATATTTTTAGCTTTCTCGACATGAAACGTCCAAAACTCACGCACTTCCACGCCAGAGCTTTTTGTTTCATCCGAGTGTTAAATTATCAAAGAGGCAAAGTTTCTATTTACATGATGCTCGTCACCCCTCGTCGTGGCCTTTAATAACCTCTTCCTAGCAATTTAAATCTCAATACGCAGCATCGATCGTCATGTGAATCAATACCAACAAACTTGTTCATTAATAAGATAGTAGGATCTTCTTGGTGACTATTAACTCATGCCACAAATGCTAGTCAATGACCAATCACGCTTCAATTAATGTTGTTTTACAACCAATGACAGTCGTGTTTCATCTCGCTCTTTATCGATTTCCCTTTATCAGCTCCTGCTTTTGTGATAAAGAAAGCTCCTCCTTTTTAATGTCCTGAACAGGTCAAAGCATTATTTGTCTCCAACAAATACATTGAATATAGCAAATAATGAAAAGATTCCTTGATTTTACTGAGTTGTTTACTAAAAAAATAAATGAATAACCCGTAATGTTGATTATGATATATAGTTTGATGTGTTTCATTATTTCTCCACTTGGGCGCACTCTTACAATATTGCGATGTTATTTGGCAATAAATATTATGATCAAGCAGCAGTGAATGAACATAACCTCATATTTCTGATTTGTTTTCAAACATCGCCGTTTACATTAAATATATAAATATTTTAAAATTACTATAGTTAAACAATGATTTGTGAGTAAACAGCTTAATTTTATTCGTTATATAGTCCTAACAAATGCCACTCTTGATTTCCAAATTCTCTAGATAAATTGGAAATCACTCGTGCCATTACTTATGAAAGGTTTCCGAGATGAGTGGGTTGCCATCTCCCAGCTTCTCGTCTGGTTGGTCCCACGTGTCCTGTTTCACGCATACAGGCATCAATTCGTTGAAACAGAACATGAGGTGGTAACCTCCTCATCGGAAACCTTTCTGCGTAAAAGGCGCCGTGCTGCACGACTATTCCCACGTGTCTCCATATACAGAAGATGTATGTTCATAAGCTCGTTTAGACTGTACTCAGTCATCTGTTATGTATCAGTTGTGTACAGCGCACTGCAACAAATGGAAACCGCCAAGTAATACAAATGTAAGCACGTTTCAACATTGAACGTATGCTGAGGCACGAGAATGCAAACGTACTTACTGTACTTATCGTAGCAAGTCTTCATTGAAACCGTAATAACCCTTTCAGCTTGTTGCAGACACAGCAGCACAAACAGAACTAATCGGTGCGTGTTCTGACGGAAGTCAAGCAATCTATCCCTGAGACCCATCTAGGGACAAAACGGTGCATATGCCAAATTTTGTCAGATAAAAAAAAAGTGTTTGTTTTTTACCTCCTCTATCATCCCTGAAATGTTGTAAACGTAATTTTTAACGCCGTGTATACTTTACTTACTTACTTACTCACTGGCACTATCGAACCCGTAGGTTCATGGCCGCACGGACATAAGCTCTCCATACATCCCTATCCTGAGCTAATGCTTTCCAATCATTCCCTGTATAATCTACTTCCCTCAAATCATAGTTAATGTTGTTCTCCCACCTCATTCTTGGTCTACCAACTGGGCGTTTTCCTTCTGGCTTTCCTACAAGAAGTTTCCATGCACGTCTTTCATTCCCCATACGCGCAACATGTCCTGCCCATCGCAGTCTACGGGACTTAACTGTTCTTATTATATCTGGCTTCCTATAAAGACCATGTAGTTCATTGTTATGTAGTCTTCTCCATTCACCTGTCTGTTCATCTCTCTTTGGTCCAAAAATTTTCCTAAGAACTTTATTCTCAAATACTCGTAATCTCCTTTCCTCTCTTAAAGTAAGAGTCCATGTTTCGCACCCATATAATATAACTGGTAGAATAATAGTTTTATATATTTTCAGCTTAACGTTTTTTGAAAGGAGTTGGGACATCAAAAGTCTCTGCAATGCATAATAGCATGCATTTCCAGAATTGAGCCTATGTTTAATTTCTTTGTGCATCTCATTCCTATTTGTGATTATTGTTCCTAGGTATTTGAATTCAGCCAATTCCTCAAAATTTCCCTCATTTGTCCTTAGCTGTCCATTTCCATTATATAATGTATTTCTACGTGTGACCATATATTTAGTTTTACTGATATTTACTTCCAGTCCTAAGTTTCTTTTCTTACATGTTACTCAATAGGTGTGGCGTGACATCTTGAGCACTGTTAGTATCTCCTCGCTATCGGCCTAAGTACTACGACAGCTAATCATCGCATAAACTAACAGCTTATTAACTACCATTCAGTTGTAAGCCTTCCTCATTCTCTAAAGATTTAATGGCATGCTCTAGTACAAAATTAAATAGTAGAGGAGATAGTGCATCTCCTTGCTTCAACCCATTCTGGATTTCAAAAGTGTCTGAAAACTGTTTGCCTACACGCACCCTACTCGTTGAGCCATTTAGACAGATTCGTATAAGTCTAACTAACTTTTTAGGAATTCCGAACTCCAGCAGGATACTATATAACTTCTCCCTCTTAATTGAATCATATGCTTTTTGGAAGTCTACGTATAGTTGATGTACAGTACCATTATATTCCCATTTCTTTTCTAAAATCTGTCTTATACTAAAAATCTGATCTGTTGTAGACCTGTTTCTTCTAAATGCACATTGATGATCTCCTAGAATGTCATCAATATAGGGAGTAAGTCTGCTTACTAATATATTTGTTAGAATTTTGTACGAAGTTGAAAGTAATGAGATGCCCCTATAGTTGTTGCAATCAGTTTTATCTCCTTTCTTATAAATTGGTACGATAATTGATTCCTTCCATTCATCTGGAAGAGCTTCTTTTTCCCAAATCATACTAAGCAAACAGCGTATCTTGTCCATCAATTTTCTCTCCCCCTGATTTTATCAGTTCTTGCTGGGATCTCATCTGAACCTGATGCTTTATACATCTTCAATTTTTCAATTGCCATTTCAACCTCTAATGCACTTGGCTCTGCGACTAGCATTTCTGCTGTCTGTAACTTATCCTGCTCAATGTCCTGTTCTGTATGTACATTTAATAGCTGATTAAAATAACTTTTCCATCTATTTAATATACTCTTGGAATCTGCAATCATATCCCCATTTTCATTCCGGATTATGTTTGTTCTAGCCTGAAACCCTTTCTTCTCTATACTAATTCCCTGATATAATTCTCTAATGTTCCTATTTTTTGCATTCATTTCAAGATCATTAATCTTCTCTCTCAAATATTCCCTCTTTTTACTCTTTAGTAACTTGGTGGTTTCCCGTCTAACACTACCCAATTGCTCTAAATTTACCTCATTTGGCTCGTGTAACCATTTCATTTTTGCTAGCTTTCTTTTCTTTACAATGTCGGCACATTCCTCATCAAACCATTTCTTGTTTTGCCTCTTTTTTAAACAACCAATGCTTTCTGATGCTGACAATTTAATAGTATCTCTTATAGCCTCCCATTCTTTATTATATCAGTTTCTTCTTCGTTTGCCACATTGTCATCTGAAGATTCCAGTACTTCAAATCTATTAGCAATTTTGATTCGGTATTCTTGCCGCATTTCATCATTTTTCAAGTTTTTTAATTCATATTTTACAGAATCATCTTTAGCGTTTGTTCCTCTCATAAGCGATAGCCGTTGTCTGATTTTCACCCTGACCAGATGATGATCTGAATTGCAGTCTGTCCCTCTAACTGATCTAACATCAATGATGCTACTGTGCCAGCGTTTATCCACTAATACATGATCTATCTGGTTCCGAGTTTCTCCATCTGGGGACGTCCAGGTGTATTTATGAATATCCTTATGCTGAAATGTTGTGCTCTTAACAATGAGATTCTTTGATGTGGCAAATGTGACTAATCTAACCCCATTGTCGTTACTATCTTCATGAAGACTGAATTTGCCTATTGTTGGTTTGAATATATCTTCCCGCCCCACTTTTGCATTAAAATCTCCTAAGACAATTTTCATATGATATCGTGAAAGGCTATCAAATAAGCATTCTAATTCTTCATAGAACTCATCCTTGATCTTGTCATCTTTATCTTCTGTGGGGGCATGTACATTTACAATTATAAAATCATGTCGACCGTGTATACTTTACAGAAACAATTTGTGCGGACCTTTGGCAAAAGAATTACGGAAGAGGCTAGTAAAGTGCTTTGTGTGGAGTGTAGCATCGTACGGTGCAGAGACTTGGACATTACGACGGAACGAGGAAAAGCGACTGTAAGCTTTTGAGATGTGGATATGGAGAAAGATGGAATGTATAAAATGGACAAAATAAAAAATAAAGATGTGCTAGGCAGAGTGGGTGAAGGAAGAACAATGCTGGAACTCATAAAGAAGAGGAAAAGAAATTGGATTGGCCACTGGCTAAGAAGAACTGCCTGCTGACGGATGCCCTAGAAAGAATGGTCATCGGAAAGAAAGTTAAAGGCAGAAAAAGACATCAGATGTTAGATAATATTAAAATAAATGGTTTGTGTGCGGATACAAAAAGGAAAGCTGAGTTAAGGAAAGAGTGGAGAATGCTGAGTTTGCAGTGAAAGACCTGCTCTTTGGCAGAACACTAAGAATGAATGAATATATTTTATCCCACATTTTAACTTCGGGACAATGTTTCAAAATTATCTATCACGGAATTACTTATTCACTAAATGTAATATTGCTAGATCCCACACAAAAATTATTGAGAACGTTTTTGTAAGTTATGTTATAAACAAAATTCAGTTGATTGGACATAAAGACTTATTACATTCATTTTATAACTATACTACAAATAAAACATTATTATTATTATTATTGTGCTGAATGGAATATTCTTATTTAATACTAGCTAATACCCGGCGTGCAGTGCTACGGCTAAATAAATTATAATGTGTTTTTACGTTTAGTTGAATAAGTAAAAGGAAAATAATTATAATTTTTTATCGTTATTATTTTCAGACACCCCGGGAATCTACGTATCCCGATGTATTTGGCATAAATGAGCTGAAAGACAAAATTCGTTACTTCGAGTTATTCATGCTGGTGCTATGCTTGTCCGTGAATCTATTTATCCCGATCTTTTTTGCATCAATGAAAGACAAAAATGGTTATTGTGAGTTATCCATAAAAGATAAACGTATGCTGTCGCGGGCTTTTTTGTAGAGTTTTTTGAGATATTCAATTCTGTGAACATTAATTTGGTGTATTTGTTCTGATTTAGGCAGCGTAAGCCATTTAAGCGTACAAAAAGCCACTTTTATTTTATTTTTTCACTACAAAGGGCGATTTTAAGGGTGAAGGGCTTGAGTATTATAACTCTCTTATAGTCTATAACCTTCCCGGGAAAATCTTGAACAATTGCAAAAAGCCCCATCACAATCGGCAGTGCACGCCTGTCCGGGAATCTACTTATCCCGATCTTCTTGGCATCAATGAAAGACAAAAATGGCTATTGTGAGTTATCCGTAAAAGATAAACATGCTATCACGGACTTTTTTGTAGAGTTTTTGAGATATTCAATTCTTGGTCAATTAATTTTGTGTATTTGTTATGCTTTAGGCACATAAGTAATTTAAGCGTCAAAAAAGGATTGTTTTTCACTACAAAGAGTATTACAACTCTTGCAGCCTATGTTCATCCTGGGAATCTCCTGAACATTTTGCAAAAAAACCCATCACAATCAGATCAACGGTATGGCCGCGCATAAAGTACAAACAAACAAACATACATGCAAACAAACATTAATTTTTATATATTAGATTATAATGAATAAAGTTATTGAAAACATACCACCACGTTTGGGTTATAAAAAGGGAAACACTACATTTCACTTGATATGTTACGCAGATTATGTCGTTCTTCTTTCAGAATCTGAAGATAATTCACAAAGATCTTTACATCAATTTAATATAGATACCAGAAAATACAATATAGAAATTAATACGAATAAGAATAAATGCTTAACAATATCAAAAGGAGAAGTAAGATGCAAATTAGAAGTGGAAACAAAAATTATAGAACAAGTATCAGAATTTAGTTATTTAGGTGTATTAATAATAAACACTAAACATTTAATAAAATAAATAAAGAAACTAGCTGTTAAAGCAGCACAAATATCAGGATATATGACAGATTCAATTTGGCACAACAAACATATGTCAATAGAAAACAAAATCCGCATATACAAAACGATAGTTCGACTAGTTATCACATATGGAGCACAAACTAGGGCTGATACAACAAAAACTAAACAAATAATAAACACATGTGAAATGAAGATCTTAAAAACTATTAAAGGGGAAAACATAATTTGATAAGAAACACGACACTGAAATTAGGGACAAATATCATATTCAAGACATTAACCAAATTTATTATAGATAGACGAAAATATTGGAAAGGTCATATAGAAAGAATGGAAAACAACCGACTTGCAAAAAGAACTAAAGAAGATAGACCAATGGACGGGAGAAGAACAAGAGGAAGACCAGCCAAGAGATGGATAGACAGTGGATGCACATCCAATACGTCTTCATTCGAGGAGTGATTTTGGAAATAAACAGGACGAAAATCCTACAAATTAGAAATAATAATAAGAAGAATATGTTGAAATCGTAACTTTTAGAACCAAAAAATCCGCTCCCTAATGATAGTATAACTCGCTGATAATTTTATTTCCTTAAAAGACACCCTGTGTTTCCATAAAAACATGTCAAAATGTTTATTAAAGATGTATACATACCGTTGAGGGAGGGAGGCACTAACTACAAGATGTACCGGCAGCGGCTTGAACTTACCTGTTGCACGTATTGATCAGGCGTCCGCCATCTTCCCACGATCCATGTCAACTGCGTGCCCTGGAAAAATACCAGAGCTCAACTACGTAAAGATATTCAACTCTCTCCCTAGTTTGTGAGAACATGGGTTGTTTATTTTCTTGTGAAGAACGTATTTTTTCAAAGGTCGTGAAACAATTCATGTTACCTAAGTTAGGAGAGAATTATGACATTAAGGGAGGAAAGTGTAATACATGTTTCCCTTAGTGTTTTGTTAGTGTTAGACCACATCCGTAAAGTGCCTTGTTTAGTCTATATTTTAATTTATTTATATACAGAATTTTAATGTTGACAGATGTTTCTGTGCCCAAAGTTTTATTTTTCTTCTCCACTCGTCTCTATCCATCCACTCAATGTCCTCCAGTCCTCTTGTTCTCATTCCAGTTTTTATTTCTTGCATCCACGGGTTTTAAAAATATTTTAAAATTGCAATAAGTATTTAATTTTTGTACAATTTTATTAAACTGAAAATATATAAAACTGTTATTCTATCAGTTACATTATATGGTTATGGACTCTTACTTTAAGGGTGGAAAGAAGATTACGAGTATTTGAGAATAAAGTTATTTTTGGACGAAAGATATATGAACACACAGGTGAATGGAGAAGACTACTGAACAGTGAACTACATGGCCTTTATAGGAAGCCAGATATAATATGAACAGTTATGTCTCGTATACTGCGATGGGCAGGACACGTGGCACGAATTGGGGAATTAAACAGGTGCATGGAAGCTTCTTGTAGGAAAACCAGAGTGAAAACGCCCAGTTGGTAGACCAAGTATGAGGTGGTACAATAACATTAACCATGATTTGAGGGAATTAGATTATACAAGGACTGATTGGAAAACATTAGCTCAGGATAGGGTTGTATGGAAAGCTTACGCCGCGCGGCCATGAACCTACGGGTTCGATAATGCCAGTGAGTTAGTTATGATTTTATTATTCCCTGGTTGAGCTTAAATAAAACATTATTATTATTATTATTATTATTATTATTATTATTATTATTATTATTATTATTATTATTATTATTATCATCAACATTATCGCCATCATCACTATTATCATATCTTTATTATACCATATTATTATTATTATTATTATTATTATTATTATTATTATTATTGGCGGCTCCGTGGCGCAAGCGGTTAGACGCTTGGCTCTCACCGCTGGGCTCCCGAGATCGAGTATCGGTCACTCAATGTGGGTTTCGTTGTGGACGAAACGGAGCTTGGGCAGGTTTTTCTCGGGGATTCTCCGTTTTCCCCTGCCACAAATTTCATTCCACCATTTCTCCATTCTCATCTCATTCATTTCGTTCATCCACCCCTGTGACGGTGCGTCGAGAGTGGTCGGCCAGCACCCTTGTAGTTCACAGACCTCTATAAATATAGGGGATTCATCTCATCTCATTCCTTGACCTGACTTTGAGTTGGGCACATCTCATCTCATTCCTTGACCTGACTTTGAGTTGGACACAAGTTGAAGATATTTTATGTTTATGTTTTGAAGGAGGTTAATTATACACGGAAGGAATAGGATGAACTCAGAACTTATGTCCGTACCATGATATAAAACAAGTGATCGAATATCAAATTCACACTAACAACCATCAATCGAGAATTAACAAGTAGACATACTGTAATAAAAGTTGTGACATACAATGGGAGTCAGGCGTAACTTTGCGAAAATCCATACATATATAATAGGCCTATGTAAATAAACGAATGTATGTGTTTTGTCCTTTTTCAACCGATCTTCGTGAAAATTTGTATATACAGATATGGCGAGTATTTAGCCGTTATCTATTATGTTCTAAAAGCATTCGTGTAGGAGTTCATCTGAACGAAAATTTAAAAATCGCTCTAGCGATAGCAATTTTCGATGTTTCACAACAAAACTCGGAATATCATATTAAAATAAACCGAGGTATGTATTATCCGAAAATCAGCGAAATCCGACCATTAGAAGTGGGGTTTTACATGAAAATCCGATATTAAAAACTACCTAAACAACTGCACCGATTTTGATGAAAAATGTTGTGTTTGAGTCGGTCTCTGGATGGTTTAGATTCACAATTATCGGTCATCTAAAACTATTAGAAGTAGGAGTTCACATGAAGTGAAAATTTAAAAATCGCTCTAGCGGTTACAATTTTCGATGTTTCACAACGAAACTCAGTATATCCTATTAAAATAAACCGAGGTAGATACTATCCAAAAATGAGAGAAATAAGACAATTAGAAGTGGAGGTTTACTTGAAATCAGAAATTAAAAACTGCCTAAACGACTGGACCGATTTTGATGAAAATTTGTGTGTGTGAGTGGATCCGTGGATGATTTGGATTCACAATTGGGCCATGTAGGTGACGCTGCGATCGGGTAATAGGATTTTTTTAAGTCAGATGTGTAGTAATCTGCACAACGTGACCTCATAATGCACGCTTCTTGAGCCACAACATATGACAATGAGAATTTTTTGCGAACTTACTAATTGGTGAATTTTATAGTAAAAAGTAACTCATACTTTTATAATCTGGCCATGACGATAACCTGGTGAAGTGAAAGAGAAGATCTTACGGTCTTAACTCCTTCAGGTAAAATAAATAAATAAATAGATACATAAATGACACGAGAATTGAACGTTCGGGCAAGACAACGTCTGCCGGGCCAGCTATTTTCAAATAAAATAGTTTATCTTATAGCAATCCCGTTAAAACAGCCAGCAATCAATCTGGGATGTAAATATGTTCAATTAAAGACACAGATAGCAGTAGGAGTGATAAAACAAGATTAAAAAAATACATAAATTGATCCCTACACGTGTTTTGCCCTTCAGCAGGGCATTGTCAGGGTGATCACATCACAGTAAAACCACTACTAAAAGAAAAATAAAGAGCTCCAACAATATATATACACTGTATCTAAACGTGGCGTCATGTGACGTCATCCAGAGATAAATCATTTACAAAAACACGAAACAAGGGCGAAATAACAAAATTAGTCAGTTCATTCAACAATGCACTACTATTATGTTTATTAAAATTATTAAAAATATTAATATATCAGCGGTCCTCAATTAAAATGTATTTCTGTTTTATAAAAATCGTCAATTAGTTAATCAATTTTAATTGAGGAAGACTGATATATCAGGTACTTATATTAATATATTTTTTTTAAAATTTTACCCGTCATCCTCTTATCGTGTCCTCCTTTGGAAGGTCGATTCCAAATATGCCTCCAACCATCTCTATCTTCTCATGCTTTCTTCTTTTTAGTTCTTCCCAGTCGTATCCTCTCTCTTGTAAACTTTTCTTCACTTGGTTAATCCATTTTTCTCGTGGTCATGTATCTTGAGATTTAACAATCTTTGCGGTAGTCTTTCCTTTTCCATTCTATTTAAATGTCCAAACCATTTTTATCTACTTTTATCTGTTTACTGTTGTTAATTTTTCTACACTTAATGTCTCCCTGATTTTGTCATTCCTTATTCTACCTCTCCTTGTTTTATGTACCATTCCACGTAAGAATTTAATTTCTGTAGCTTGGATTCTGCTTTTATATGTCCAAGTCCCAGCTGCATGTTAGAACTGGTTCGAAATAAAAAAAATACTACATAACCTCAATTGTGATAACAATGAAATTTAGTACTATTGATATTATTTAGTAGTAGTATTATATATATATATTTTTTTTAAATGCCCCATGTTCGTCTTTCGACATTCCTGGTTTCTCTCCTGGCATGGCGTACTTGTAACCCACTTCTGAGGTTGGGGCGCCTGGAAGGCGGGGTTACGTTGCCCCCCATGATATGATGGGTGATGATGATAATGGTGCGCCAGGAGAGTCCCTAATCCTAGACTTAACCTAAGATCAATATGAATGATGATTGCGATGGCCATATGATTTCGGGGATCGTTTGGGCCTTAAAGTTTTCCTGACATTTGTCTTACAGGTGAGGAAAAACCCCGATAAAAACCTCACCCAGAAAAACTGTCCCGACCGCGGATCGAAACCGGGCCCGCTGCGTGACAAGGCAGCACGCTACCTCGAGACCTCAGCAGTGGACTAGTAGTATTATACATAGTTCGATCATGATTGAAAATTCAACTTCCTACATATCGGGGTTGTCGACCTAAATAACTATACCGTACTGTAATAAATATAACTGTACTGTAATATTACATATTACAAACACGCGTGTGGGAAGTAAAACCCACTGCCCTCTATGTACACTACATACAATGTATATACAAAAAATATCCAAAAGGTAGTGTTAATATACATTATACGAAATAAATCACTGTATTTTAAATGAACTGAACTTTATTTGAAACAATATAAAACAATAAATATGTACTTGCCGCCATTTTATAACTAATTGGTCTCACGGCCTGCAGAGTAGTACTAATAAACACTGCCGTCACTGTTAATGTTAGTCAATTGTTTATAATGAACGCAAATATTTCCAACAAAGATGTCATTATTTTACTACTATTTATTATTATGAAAACATCATCGCGCAAAAAAAAATAATGTACAACGTATACGTTTGTGAAGTTTTTACAGAAGTGTTTAAACATTTTCCTCGATTCTGAAAAACCACTCCCAACCTCGCATCATAATATACTATTATGTTTTTAAAACAACTCGATTTTTTTTTTTACATTGATGATGCCCAAATTATAAGGCGAAACATGTGTCGGGATCAATTTGGGTATGTTTCTTGTCTTCTTTTATCACTTTTACTGATATATGTGATTTTGGTTGGACGGATTTGCATCCTAGATTGATTACTGACCCTTTCAGCGAAATTACTGCTAAATTGTTTTATCTTATATAAAAAAAAGTTTAGCTAATTATATTACAAATAAATTTAATTTTCAGTACGAACCTGCAAATGTGGATTCAGATATTTACACAAGACGCCATCACTAGGTTTGCTCTAGTGACCTACAACGCGCGTGTCCCGGCAAATCCAAACATCTTAATAATGTAAAGATTAACCACTCAACATTCCCCTACAAATTCTCCATCATATTTAAGATAAATGGGTAAAATGAAACTTGAAATAAAAACAATTACATCTCTGATTTTAATTACCTCACATTATTATAATTCCCTGCGTTAATTAAGGATATAATTAGTTTTAAAAACACACACACACACATGTATAGCCCTATATATATATGACATGATAAGAAAAATAAATGCTTGAACGGGATTCGAATCCGGACCTCTGGGTTGGTACCCCAGCGTGCCATCCATTACACCATCAATTCAAACATTTATCTTTCTTATATATCCCTATATATATTATCCGTTATTACTAGATGTCGCGAGAACGCGGTCTTCACTGGCATCTAGTAGCTGTCTATAACAAGTAAGCAAATTAAAGAGAATATTTTTACTTTATAGCAGTGACGCTTTATCGATGTTATGATTAAATGTTTGACACTGAGCAATGCAAGCTTAATATGACATGATAAGAAATATAAATTCCTGAACGGGATTCGAACCCGGACCTCTGGGTTGGTACCCCAGCGTGCCATCCATTATACCACCAGACAAATTAAATTCAAACATATATCTTTCTTATATATATATATATATATATATATATATATATATATATATATATTCCATTATTACTAGATGTCGCGAAAACTCTGTCTTTACTGCCATCTAGTAGCTGACTATAAAAGTTAATTATGTAATTATAAAAAAAATTATTATAACATCGATAAAGCGCCACTGCTATAAAGTAAAAATATTCTCTTCTTATATATATAAGATAAATGTTTGAATTGGATTTGCCTGGTGGTGCTATGGATGACACGCTGGGGTACCAACCCAGAGGTCCGGGTTCGAATCCCGTTCAGGCATTTATTTTTCTTATCATGTCATATTAACCTTGCATTGCTCAATGTTAAAAATTTAATTATATATATATATATATATATATATATATATATATATATATATGGCATAAGAAAAATAAATGCCTGGACGGGATTCAAACCCGGAACTCTGAGTCTGTACCTCAAACCCGGAACTCTGAGTCTGTACCTCAGCGTGCTATCCATTACACCACCAGGCGAATCCAATCCAAACACTTATTTTTCTTATATATGTATTATATTCTCCATTATTACTAGATGTCGCGAGAACTCGGTCTTCACTGCCATCTAGTAGCTGACTATAACAAGTAAGCAAATTAAAGAGAATATTTTTACTTTATAGCAGTGACGCTTTATCGATGTTATAAATAAATGTTTAACATTGAGCAATGCAAGCTTAATATGGCATGATAAGAAAAATAAATGCCTGGACGGGATTCGAACCCGGAACTCTGAGTCTGTACCTCAGTGTGTTATACATTGCACCACCAGGCGAATCAAATCCAAACACTTATTTATATATATCCACAATACAGTTATTTCCAACACCCTCAATAAATTCATCTTTTCCAGTTGCAGCGGTCCTGAACATCCTCATCTGTAAGTCCCAGTTCACTCATACTTCTTTTCACACCGTCCATTTAACGTTCTTTAGGTCTTAGTTTTCTCCTTTTCCCATCTATTTTTCGCTCAAAGATTCTATCAGATGCCATCATCATGAAATGTCTGTACCATCTTAATCGTCTCTCTTCAATAGTCTGTAATACAGAGTGATTCATAATTCCCATTACAAACTTCTGGCGGTTGTAGAGGGGACTTAGTAGATAAACTTTTGATTAGGAACCTTTGTCCGGAAACGTACCATTTCGATGTAAAATAAGTTTTAAGATCGTGTTTCAGAATAAGTATTACAGACTTCTAGGGGTTGTACTACACCTGTCGAGTCGGAGGAAAATTTTCTTGCACGAATTCTGGCGGCAGCAGAAATTATTGAACACACAACAGGTCTCATGGGACATGTGTATGACAACATAATTCGGCAGGTACACTTTGTGTAATTAACAACAGGGTCGCCACGTGGAACCACACTTGTAGTGCATACTTGTCTGTAGTGAAGTGGGAGATGTGAAATCGATTTCAAGTGATTTTGCATTGAAACGATACATTTCCGGACAAGAGTTTCTAATCAAAACTGTATCTACTTAGTCCCCTCTACAACCCTCAGAAGTTTGTAATAGGAATTATGGATCAGCCTGTATACTCTTTCAACTTTCATAATTTCCTAATTTCAACGTTTCTAATATTTTTTTTCTAATTTATATTTAATAATTTATTCCGCCATGGGTACTTGAACCAGCTTATCAAGTATCTACACACCAATACACATTATGCCTTAGACCACTCGGTTCTACGCTGTGTGTGTGTGTGTGTCTATACCTCAAAGAGACATCTAACAGGCAATTAAGATATTACTTTGATGAGAATTGCCGACTAAATTTTGTTCAGATACACTTAATTTAAGCTTGAGGTTCTTTTACGAGTCCAAAAATCTTCAGATTCAGGACTCCGCCTTGAAGTCCCTTCCAGAGGACTTGTCCCTTGGATTTTTCCAACCTAAAAATCTATCGCACTGCGCTACAAGCCGGAAGGTCGTGGGTTCGAGTCCCGGTGGGGAGACAGGATTTTTAAACCGACTCAAACCTTCTGGCGGAACTATGGCCCCGGGTTCGATTCAGCCTCTAACAGAAATGAGTACCTGACGCTTGTTCTGGGGGTGAAGGCGGTCGTCACGCAGGGTTGACAAACCCGATTGACATCAAGTGCCGATTGTCCAGAAAAAGTGGGAGCCTTACCTCCTGCTACCCCAAGGGCCTCCTGAGGCCTATAGTTGGATCACTTTACCTTCACTAAAAATCTATCGAGCCTTCTTGGGTTTGAATACGCGACCCTCAGGACTAGAGGTAAGAAATTTAACCGGTAGATCACCGAGGTCCATATTATATATATATATATATATATATATATATACTAACTCTCTGGCACTATCGAATCCTTAGGCTCATGGCCGCGAGGACATAAGCTCTCCATACATCCCCATTCTGAGATAATGTTTCCAATCATCCCTGTATAATCTACTTCACTCAAATCATTGCTAGTGTTATTCTTCCACCGCCTATTGGACACTTTACCTCTAGTTTTCCTACAAGGAGTTTTCATGTCCTTCATTCGTCCATCATTCGTGCCACATATCCTGCCCATAGCAGTCTACAAGACTTAACTTTTCGTATTATATCTGGTTTCTCACATGTAGCTCGTTGGTATGCAGTTTTTTCCATCCGTCTGCTGTTAATCTCTCTTTGGTCCAAACATGTTTCTCCGATTCCGATTGAGGGTCTTTCCACTTTTCAGCAGTTGCCCTTTTACCAGCCGGCTGCTGGCCCTTCACATCCACATGTGTCAATCACAGAGGTAGATGATCAACCGCCAGTGTAGGGGTGACATGTGGTTAGCATGTCGAGTCCCCCAGCCGTTATAGCTGGTTCCTCAACCTGGAGCCGCTACTTATTGTAGCTACCCAATTGCCTCACGATGCTGGGTGGGTACCGGTCCCATACTGGCCGAAATACCATGAGAAAATTTCTTCCCCCATGTAGACTCGAACCAGCGCAAGTCCCGTAGCTCTGCGCCAAGGCTTCCTACCTTAACCGCTCGGCTACGGCGCGGGACTTTTTTCTAAGAACTTAATTCTCAAATCTTTTCTCCTGTTTAAGAGTCCATATTTCGCAATCATATAACTGCAGAATAACAAAGTTATATTTTTTGCGCGATAGTGCGTTTTGTCGTAATTACAGCAATGGCGACCATGATTGAAAGTTCAACTTCCTACATTTCGGGGTTGCCAACCTAAATAAACATACTGTAATATTACATATTACAAACCACATGTGGGAAGTAAAACCACTGCCCTCTATGTATACTACGTACAATGTATATACAAAAATATATCCAAAATGTAGTGTTAATATACATTATACGAAACAAATCACTGCATTTTAAATGAACTCAACTTTATTTGAAACAATATAAAACAATAAATATGTACTTGCCGCCATTTTATAACTAATTAGTGTCACGGCCTCCTGTAATTTCAACTAATAAACATTGCCCACACTGTTAACGTTAGTCAGTTGTTTATAATGAACGCAAATATTTCCAACAAAGATGTTATTATTTTACTATTATTTATTATTTTGAAAACACCATCGCGTAAAAAAATAATGTACAACGTACGTTTGTGAAGTGTTTTAAAGAATCTCGGAAATTAAAAACCTTGCTATCGCTTAGTTTTTAAACATTTTCCTCGCTTCCGTAACTTCCCAAACTCGCATCGTAATATGATATTTTATATATAAACTTTGAACGGGTTTTTTAGTCAGAAGGAGGATCCTATCCACTATCCGAGATATTAAGTTTGTTAGTGATAGGATATCATACATAATTCTAAAGGGTAAACAACATGATTTTATAATTGTAAATGTACATGCCCCCACAGAAGATAAAGATGACAAGATCAAGGATGAGTTCTATGAAGAATTAGAATGCGTATTTGATAGCCTTTCACGATATCATATGAAAATTGTCTTAGGAGATTTTAATGCAAAAGTGGGGCGGGAAGATATATTCAAACCAACAATAGGCAAATTCAGTCTTCATGAAGATAGTAATGACAACGGGGTTAGATTAGTCACATTTGCCACATCAAAGAATCTCATTGTTAAGAGCACAACATTTCAGCATAAGGATATACATAAATACACTTGGACGTCCCCAGATGGAGAAACTCGTAACCAGATAGATCATGTATTAGTGGATAAACGCTGGCACAGTAGCATCATTGATGTTAGATCAGTTAGAGGGACAGACTGCAATTCGGATCATCATCTGGTCAGAGTGAAAATCAGACAACGGCTATCGCTTATGAGAGGAACAAACGCTAAAGATTATTCTGTAAAATTTGAATTAAAAAACTTGAAAAATGATGAAATGCGGCAAGAATACCAAATCAAAATTGCTAATAGATTTGAAGTACTGGGATCTTCCGATGACAATGTGGCAAACGAGAAGAAACTGATATAAATAAAGAATGGGAGGCTATAAGAGATACTATTAAATTGTCAGCATCAGAAAGCATTGGTTGTTTAAAAAAGAGGCAAAGCAAGAAATAGTTTGATGAGGAATGTGCCGACATTGTATAGAAAAGAAAGCTAGCAAAAATGAAATGGTTACATGAGCCAAATGAGGTAAATTTAGAGCAATTGGGTAGTATTAGACGGGACACCACTAAGCTACTAAAGAGTAAAAAGAGGGAATATTTGAGAGAGAAGATTAATGATCTTGAAATGAATGCAAAAAATAGGAACATTAGAGAATTATATCAGGGAATTAGTATAGTGAAGAAAGGGTTTCAGGCTAGAACAAACATAATTCGGAATGAAAATGGGGATATGATTGCAGATTTCAGGAGTATATTAAATAGATGGAAAAGTTACTTTAATCAGCTATTAAATGTACATACAGAACAGGACATTGAGGAGGATAATTTAATGACAGCAGAAATGCTAGTCGCAGAGCCAAGTGCATTAGAGGTTGAAATGGCGATTGAAAAATTGAAGATGTATAAATCATCAGGTTTAGATGAGATTCCAGCAGAACTGATAAAATCAGGGGGAGAAAAAATGATGGACAATGTACGCTGGTTGCTTAGTATGATTTGGGAAAAAGAAGCTCTTCCAGATGAATGGAAGGAGTCCATTATCATACCAATTTATAAGAAAGGAGATAAAACTGATTGCAACAACTACAGGGGCATCTCATTACTTTCAACTTCGTACAAAATTCTAACAAATATATTAGTAAGCAGACTTACTCCCTATATTGATGACATTCTAGGAGATCATCAATGTGCATTTAGAAGAAACAGGTCTACAACAGATCAGATTTTTAGTATAAGACAGATTTTAGAAAAGAAATGGGAATATAATGGTACTGTACATCAACTGTATGTAGACTTCAAAAAAGCATATGATTCAATTAAGAGGGAGAAGTTATATAGTATCCTGCTGGAGTTCGGAATTCCTAAAAAGTTAGTTAGACTTATACGAATGTGTCTAAATGGCACAAAGAGTAGGGTGCGTGTAAGCAAACAGTTTTCAGACACTTTTGAAATCCAGAATGGGTTGAAGCAAGGAGATGCACTATCTCCTCTACTATTTAATTTTGTACTAGAGCATGCCATTAAATCTTTAGAGAATGAGAAAGGCTTACAACTGAATGGTATTAATAAGCTGTTAGTTTATGCTGATGATGTAGTATTGTTGGGCGATAGCGAGGAGATACTAAAGAACAACACGCACACACTATTGAGTAATACTAAGAAATTAGGAATGGAAGTAAATATCAATAAAACTAAATATATGGTCACACGTAGAAATTCATTATATAATGGAAATGGACAGCTAATGACAAATGAGGGAAATTTTGAGGAAGTGGCTGAATTCAAATACCTAGGAACAATGATCACAAATATGAATGAGATGCACAAAGAAATTAAACATAGGCTCAATTCTGGAAATGCATGCTATTATGCATTGCAGAGACTCTTGATGTCCCAACTCCTTTCAAAAAACGTTAAACTGAAAATATATAAAACTATTATTCTACCAGTTATATTATATGGGTGCGAAACATGGACTCTTACTTTAAGAGAGGAAAGGAGATTACAAGTATTTGAGAATAAAGTACTTAGGAAAATTTTTGGACCAAAGATAGATGAACAGACAGGTGAATGGAGAAGACTACATAACAATGAACTACATGGCCTTTATAGGAAGCCAGATATAATAAGAACAGTTAAGTCTCGTAGACTGCGATGGGCAGGACATGTTGCACGTATGGGGAATGAAAGACTTGCATGGAAGCTTCTTGTAGGAAAGCCAGAGGGAAAACGCCCAGTTGGTAGACCAAGAATGAGGTGGGAGAATAACATTAACTATGATTTGAGGGAATTAGATTATACAGGGAATGATTGGAAAGCATTAGCTCAGGATAGGGATGTATGGAGAGCTTATGTCCGTGCGGCCATGAACCTACGGGTTCAATAGTGCCAGTGAGTAAGTAAGTAACTTTAATAAACTAAAGTTTAAATATTATGTTTTTTATAACTACTAAACAATGACAAAACACTAAAATATATGTTTTTTATTTATTCGATGCCACCACGTTGTAATGTCGACATTCTGGTATTCACCCCTGGCATGGCGTTATTGTACTCCATTTCTGAGGTTGGGGCGATGTTATATAATGTCCCGATGTTATATTAATGGTGGTGATGATGATGATGATGATGATGATGATGATGCGCCAGGAGAGGCCTTAATTCTAAACTTAATGAATATGTTAAGGATGATAATGATGTTCGGGGACCGTTTGGGCCTTAAAGTTTCCTTTGTCAACTCATTTGTCTTACAGATGAGGAAAAACCCCGAAGAAAAACCATCACCCAGGAAACTTGTCCCGACCGGGGATCGAACCCGGACCCGCTGGGTGACAAGGTAGCACGCTACCTCGAGACCACAGCGGTGGATATTAATTTAATATTCGAAAAGAAACTTACAAAAACTAACTACGCTTCTCAACAAGGGACAGTCTACCGAGAGAAAGGTACATGTTTTCTTTACTGTCAATACTGAACAATAGATGGTTTACCACCGCATATTGTCGCTATAGCCCACTTACGATATGTAGAGGGGCAAAGAAAACTCTTCAACCTCTATCAAATCACTTGGAGTATGGTTATAGGAACATGTCCCTATGTTTCAGCCTTTGCCATGGATTCCCTGGAGTAGTTCCCGCCCGGTGAACCGAATGGGGGACTATTTTACCTCCGGAAAATGTTACCCCAATGGAACCCATATTCGCGTTTCTTGACGGTTGTATTATTACGGTGAAACATCGTCACTCTTTCGACCAAGGTACATTTTTTCGTCTAGCTTATCGCCTCCGACCAGTCCGGCATGGGTAACTCTTTCGGCAGCAATGCTACCGAATCTAGGATATAGGCCTACAACGGATTTTTGTGCTAAAAATGCTGTACACACACTCGAGACTAAATCTCTGCAGCTTTTGAATTTATGTATATAAGTACCGCGCCGTAACCGAGTGGTTAAGGCAAAAGATGCTTTGCCGCAGAGCTACGGGACTTGCGCTGGTTCGAGTCTTCATGGGGGGAAAGAAATGTTCTCATGGAATTTCTGTCAGTATGGGACCGGTGCCCACCCAGCATCGTGAGGGATTTGGGTAGCTACAATAAGTAGCGATTCCAGATTGAGAAGATCAGTTATAACGGCTGGGGGACCCGGCATGCTGACTAAATATCACCCCTACACTGGCTAGATGATTGTCTACCTCTGTGATTAATACATGTGGATGTGAGGCAGCCACAGGCCTGTCGCGCTTGGAGTTAATAATACATATAGGCCTATCGTATATTATTTTTTTATTTTTGTTAAATCAATATAACTATATCTCTGGAATATGGGGAGAATAAATGATGTGTAGGATGGACTTTTTTTGCATTATAAATCTCAGACGTACCCTGTAGATTTTAATACTTAGAAAATTTTGGAACTTTTTGTCAAAACACAAAAATGGAAACTCTTTTCCTGACATTTGAGATATAGGCCGGATTTTTGGAATAGAAATTCCAGACATACCCTGTTGACTGAATTTTTGGCCGTTTTCAGAATTCCGAAAATATTGAAATATTTGGTCAAAACACGAAGTCTGAAGCTCTGTAAAATGAGGTCGGTAAATTTGGGGTATAGGCCGGATTTTTTGCATTAGAAATCCTCGAAAAATTGCAATAGAAAACATCATTCCTACTACATTTGTGCCTAGCATCGAATAAAATTAGCCGTTTCGTTATAACTGTGTGTAGTATTGATTTTTCGTTTCATATAAATGCCACCAGATGGCAGAATTAGCTTGCTGAGCAGATTTCCCAACAATTCGATTAACAACCAAAACTATATATCCGTGTAACAACGTGAGAAATTGATTGACCACCTGTTTGTAGTTGAGGGGAATAAAACCAAGTTTCCAAAAATCCCATCACCTCTCTCTCTCTCTCTCTCTCTCTCTCTCTCTCTCTCTCTCTCTCTCTATATATTATATATATATATTTAATATCTTTAATTTGCTTACTTGTTATAGTAAGCTACTAGATGGCAGTGAAGACCGAGTTCTCGCGACATCTAGTAATAATGGAGAATATAATACATATATAAGAAAAATAAGTGTTTGAATTGGATTCGCCTGGTGGTGTAATGGACATCACGCTGAGGTACAGACTCAGAGTTCCGGGTTCGAATCCCGTCCAGGCATTTATTTTTCTTATCATACACAGAGTGTCCAGCAATTACACATTTGAAATTCCCGACCATTTCCATTTTTTTTTTGGCATCAAAGAATAATTCCCCTCTCTACAGCAGTTCAAATATAAACCAACAAATTTTGTTAATTTTTTATTGTTATATATACAGGGTGTCCAGCAAATTACACATATGTATTTCCCGACTATTTCCCGTTTTTTTATGGCATCAAAGAATAATTCCCGAGTTTTTGAGTGCTAAATTAAATTAATTTTAGTAGAGCTAATTTTTATAATGATAAACGAAAACGAACCCAATACATGCAACCCCCTCTACCAGATCTTCAGTGAAACACCAGTTTTGAATCCTGCCGATGATGGGACAAGTCCCGAAAGCGCTACAGTTAAATGATTAATTAAGTTGAGGAGACGGACCTTTCAGGTGAATATTCCATAATTATATATTAATTTTAAGAGCTAATTTTGTAAAAAAACTTTTTTTTAATATGTGTATGTAATAAAAACATATTTATTTTTATGGTGAAGAATAACATTTGAATAGCAAAATAAGTTTTTTTTTCGAATATGAACTAAGTTACCAAAAACATTGCAAACATCCTCACGTTAAAATTATTTTATCCATATCTTTCATTTTTTTATAATTTGATTATTTCGTCAATGGCAGCAATTTCTTTGCCTACTTCATTTTTTTTTAATCTGACCCAAACTTTCTGGCGACACTATTTCCCTGGGTCGACTCAGCCTCTAACTGAAATGAGTACCTGACACTTGCTCTGGGATAAAGGCGGCCGTCATACAGGGCTGACAACTCGGCTGACATCAAGTGCCGATTGTCCAGAAAAAGTGGGAGCCTTAACCTCCTACTACTCCAAGGGCCTCCTGAGGTCTGTAGTGAGATCACTTTACCTTTATTTCATTTTGTAAACTTTTTTCTTCCCCCCCCCCTTACAGTTCTTTTACACAAATGTTAGCTTCTTTTTTAATTTAATGTTTTTCTTCTTCGGACAATTTATTTTTACGATCTTACTCTGCTTCTTTATTTCTCGAACATATACGGAGTAGATCTTGATTTGAATACAAGATAGATGGACGTCGCTTTACGAATTCCCGTCTATTTCCCGGTTGCTTTCAAATTTCCGACTTATTCCCGGTTTTCAAGATTTTCGTGACTGTTTGATTCTATGGAACAGCACACACGCGCGAGCGCGCGCGCGCAGATATATATGACACGAAAAGAAAAATAAATACCTGAGTCGGGATTTGAATACGAGATTTCTAACTTTATACGTTAGCGCTCTAACCAACTGAGCTACTCAGAAATCATAACACAAAATTGATTCCGTAGCGTAGTGGTTTAGGCACTGCGCTACAAGCCGGAAGGTCGAGGGTTCAAGTCCCGGTGGGGTCACGATTTTTAAACTGACCCAAACCCTCTGGCGGCACTATGGTTCTGGGGTCGACTCAGCCTCTAACGGAAATGAGTACCAGACGCTTGTTCTGGGGGTAAAGGCGGGCGTCACGCAGGGCTGACAACCCGACTGACATCAAGTGCCGATTGTCCAGAAAAAGTGGGAGCCTTAACCTCTTACTACCCCAAGGGCCTGCTGAGAACTGTAGTGGAATAATTTTATATATTATTCTCAATTTACACGAGAGGCAGCGGGATATCGTTCTAACTGCCATCTAGTGGCCACTATATCAAGTAAGCATTTTTAAAGAGAATATTTAGTTTATAGCAGTAACGCTTGTGTGTGTATGTATATATATTTTTTTTTTTTGACATTTAGCATGAAGGCCAATTATGACATGAAAAGAAAATAAAAGCCTGAGTTGGGATTTGAACCCGAGATCTCTAACTTTATATATATATATATATATATATATATATATATATATATATATACATATGTTATAATTAAATTTTTGACATTGAGCAATGCAAGCTTTTATTTTTCTTATCATGTCATATATATATATATCCATCCATAGTAATTCTGCCCGAAGGCAGGTCCTTCACTGAAATCATAGCATTTTCATGCTATGCTTGCAGCTTTACTAGGGAATTGTGTAGGTGTGGTAGCTTCCTGTTGCTTTCCACACCGGTGAAGGATGATGATGATAATGATAATGGTAAGGATGATAATGATAAGGATGATGGCCCTATGATTTCGGGGACCGTTTGGGCCTTAAAGTTTTCCTCACATTTGTCTTACAGGTGAGGAAAAACCCCGATAAAAACCTCACCCAGAAAAACTGCCCCGACCGGGGATCGAACCCGGGCCCGCTGCGTAACAAGGCAGCACGCTACCTTGAGACCACAGCGGTGGACATATATATATATATATATATATAAGTTATATGTGTGTGTGTTATTACTTATTATACATATTTTATAGTTGTAACATCATATGGCCATCATAATCATCATCTTTTATATTCACCTTAGATTAAGGACTCTCCTGGCACAAAATTATCATCATCCATCATACAATCGCGGTAGCGTAACCCTGCCTACCAGGCGCCCCAACCTCAGAAGTGAGTTACAATTACACCAAGAGAATACCAGAAATGTCGAATGATAACCTGGGACACTGAATAAAACAGATATTATTAAATCGTTGTGTTTTTAATCACATTATTTAATTTTTTTGTAATCATGGTATAAAACTCTTTTTAAGACCCACAGGTGTGGTTTCGAGGTGTCGTCGTTACATCGTACGTAGCGGCCTCAGGTTCGATCCCGGTCGAGCAAGTTTCTTGGGCGAGGTTTTTTTTTCAAAAATTTTCATCGCCTTTAATACAAATATCGAGAAACTTTACGGCCAAACTGGTCTCCGAACATCATCTGGGCATCCGAATCATAATCCATGTCATATTTGCCTCGTTTAGAATGAATGACTGAGTGAACGGTGTGTCTATACGTGTTGTCTCGCAGATGGCCGTGGCATTTATCCAGAGAAGGTCTACATGCCCCCGTGTACAATCCACAGATAAAAATTCTCTCCTGAGAGGTGGTGTAAAATCCGAGAGGTATGCAGCATGTAAAAGTATCTATACAGGGAGAGGTTAAACTCAAGTAAAGAGAGAGAGTGGGAGAGAGTATAGAAAACTCTTTTCACAATTATGTAATATATGCACTATTCCATTCAACTACCACTGAAATAATAATAATAATAATAATAATAATAATAATAATAATAAATTATTATTATTATTATTATTATTTTTTTTTTTCATTTTTTTTTTCAGCATGCCCCATTACCGTAGTAATATTACATGCATAACATAACAAACATAAAATCAGATTACATAACATCACATATTTGGTTTTTGTTTACATGTTTTTTTTTTATCTTCGTCACTTGTTAATCACTCATTTTCGTACACTATTGTTTATATATATTTTTTGAAATGTCTTAAATATTTGTGTATTAGGTCTTTCTCCGTCACAGGCCATGTTCCTCCTTCTTTGCTTGATTTCTTCTTTCAACTTAGTTTCTAGAATAATGCTGCTGCAATTCACAATTATAAAGGAGATGTTCTACATTTTGAATTGCTTTTCTACATGGACAGGTTGCGTTGTTTAATATTCCAATGCGATAAAGATGTGATTTATTTTTTTCCATGACCAGTTACCATTTCAAGAAAATTCTGGAGTTATTCAACATTTAAGTTTTAAAATCTTTCTCTGACTGATGGGAAGAACTTCTTACATGTGGCTCCTTTATCTGCGTTGGTCCCATTCGTTCTCCTGCATTTAATGGTTCCCCATTCTTCTTTTACTTGGGCAACGATTGATGATTTAGGTAATTTTTGTATATTCTACGGTTACGCCTGGTTTCTGTTGCAGCTTGTTTTGCCAATTGATCTGCCATTTCATTCCCATCAATTCCAACATGTGATTTTATCCAGCCGAAATGTACTATCCAATTTTGTTCCCTGAGTTTTTCTATTGTTTGTCTTATTTTTGATATGATGTATCCCTGTTTGAAGTTGTTTTTAATTAGGTCGAGAGTAACTTGACTATCTGTATAAACTGCAACAAGACTTTGTTCAGAGCTGATTTGGTCAATTGATGGTATTGCTTCTAGAGCTTTAAGAATTCCTATCTGTTCAGCTTGATTATTTGAGCAACGATTGGACAGTTTGGCTTTTATTGTATGCTCTAATTTTCCGTTTTTCAAGATAACTGCAGCAGCCCTACCATTCCTTGGAATTTACTGCCATCAGTGTATATTTTTATTTTGTAGTTGTTCGATTCTTCAATGTCGCCCACATTAATTCTTTCTGCCGGATGTGGCCACTCCTCCTTTTTGAGTGGTATGTCAATGTTTGTGTGGTCATCGTGTATGGCTCTATATAACTGGGCTGTTTCTTGTATACTGATAGTTATGGGTTTAATTCCAGCTAAGATACAAGATACTTCATATGGTAATGTTTTATAGGCTTTGGCTATGGTGACATTTATAATTCTTTGAACCCTCTTCAACTTTTTTAAATTTTTTTGTTTTCTTAATTCTTCCTCCCATATTGGGGCCCCATATGTTAACATAGGCAAGATTGCTCCATTGTATATAGTCCTTAATGCTTTATGTCCCAGTCCCCACTGCAATCTAGCTCCCCTTCTTAACATGTTCATTAGGCTCATAGCCTTGTTAGTTTATTATTATTATTATTATTATTATTATTATTATTATTATTATTATTATTATTATTATTAAGGTAAAGGTAAACTGATCTCACTACAGACCATACGAGACCCTTAGGTTCGTAGGAGATTAAGACTCCCACTTTTTCTAGACAATCAGTACTTATGTCAACCGGGTTGTCAGCCCTGCATGACGATCGCCTTCACCCCCAGAACAAACTTATTTCCGTTAGAAGGTGATTCGACCTCAGGGCCATGGTGCCACCAGAAGGTTTGGGCAAATTGAAAAATCCTTACCCCACCGAGACTCGAACCCTCGACCTTCCAGTATGAAGCGCATTGCCTTAACCACTGCGCTACGGCGTGCCCCCGAAATTATTATTAATAAACCTCTGGATTTTCCTCGTGTTACCTACCACTGGTACCTCAATTCTCTTTTTACTATACAATTACACGCACATCGAGTACGAAACTTATACTCATATTGGATTTCGGCGAGAATTGAACCTTTCACCTTCTGATTTATAGTGTATTGTGTTAACATCCTCCATTGTTTCAACTATTTTGAAAACCTAGATTTTGTCCTAGTTTTAGAAACTGAAAGTTAATTTTTTTTTTCACTATACGTAAATTATTGATTGCAATGAGAAATTATAAAATTGATTTTTTAGTAAACAAAATTCTGAAACACAAACACAAAACACTCGTGATGAAATTCACATTGTTATTTCTCTCGACATTAATATGTTGTATAGCAGCAAGTAACATTACTATCGAAACAACATGTGCATGATTTTTAACCTGAACTCGTTAACAGGACCATTGGAACTATATTATAATACTTACGTGTTAGAGCAATTAAATTGCAATCATTCAAGAAACTGTAATTTTTGTTATGACGCAATTAAATTGAAACATAATGCTTATATATTTCTACTAGCGGACTCGGCAGACGTTCAGTTCTCGTATCGTGGCTGGACGATAAAAATATAACTTACTTTTTTAGCATAAAATTCACTAATTAAGACGTAATTAGATATAATTATATAAGTTCGCAAGAAAAACTCTCACAGACATCTGTTGTGACTCATTGTTCTCGCGCGGAATACGTCCATCTACGTATCCCGATCTTCTTGGAATAAATGAGCTGAAAGACAAAATTGGTCATTATGAGTTATCCGTAAAAGAATACGTCATGCCCGAGCGTTTGCTTGCCTGTCATTAGCGGGTTCAGAAAACATTTTCTCGATAATCGAATTACCGATAAATCAAGGAAAATACTTGGGCTCGAAAAAACACATATATTATCGCCTCACTATGATGCTTAACAAGCGGCTCGCTTTGTTTCCACGCAGCTGTTATATGTTATTAAAATACAAAGATCGCGACGGGCGCGTCTACCACGATGTTGCCACATTGCTATTCTTCACTCAGTGTCTATTAAAACTCGGAACGGGAGCAGTCGATCAAGTTATAAAATTGTATACCGTAATTAATTGTTATAATTATCAGTGATTTATTGTGATACGTAGCTTGAAAAATAATATAATATCTACATATTTTATTAGTTTAATATATAAGTGATTTGAACATGTGACGGTCATAGGAAAATATTTCAGACCGAACAGTTAATAATAATAATAATAATAATAATAATAAATAATAATAATAATAATAATAATAATAATAATAAGCCCCAAATATTAATAATAATAATAATAATAATAATAATAATAATAATAATAATAATATTTTCAGCATGATGTACGAACATTAAATTTATGTATACTTACAAGCTATGTAAAGTTGGAATTAAATTATTTAATAAATAAATACATATATAATTTTTATTCTAAAAGTCAAACAATATCAAACAATAACGTAAATATTAAATAATAACATAAATAAGCAATGTCTTTTGTCCTTGTGTAATAAACGCCCATAGCGCTATGAGAAACGTCCCAACATCGCATGTCAAGCTTTGCCGCGCGGCACCAGCTTTTATATAAACTGTTAACCATCTGAGTGAGGCGATAATACCAAAATCGTGTGAGAGATAATTTGAAGGTCCCTAATTGCACTAGTGATACTCGCTCATCTGCAAAACTCTGCAGTCGTCCGTTAGAGGCCTCTGCGTGTGCCATGCCTCATTGCACATTGACCTGCCGGTACGCCAGTCGAGACCAATAGGGACGGTGCAGTGTGCCTCTGAAGTTGTGTTTTGTGAAGTTATTTGTGTAGTGAAGCGTCAGATGGATCGGCGATTGGTAATCAATCCTGCTAATGTATTGCGATTGGTTGAGATGAAGTTACGAAGAACTCTTCTTCGTGAAGATGGTATTGGTGTAGAAGATGAATCATTCGCAGGTTTTCTGGTAACTATTATAGTGCAAAAATATGAGCATAAGTTAGAAACAGATACTGTTGTAACACTAACACATAATTATGATGCTAGTGATGATAATGACGAACAACTCATTGCAAGCGGTAGTGATACGGCAAGTGCGGGAAGAGGCGATGGAAGTAGTGAAAGTGAATTCCAATCCTCTCCTGATAAGAAAGTTAAAGTCGCAAGTATCATCACGGCGTTTGATGACAACACACTAGAGAACATATACGATGATTATCACATAAGAGGTTTCAACACATACAAGCTTCTGAAAAGATACCCTAAACTGAAGGCTAAAAGCAATATTAAAAACATACTGGACTACGTGGCAAAGAAACGAGAAGGAAATACAGTTTTCAAAGGAACTCGTACACTGCAGTTCAAGATCATCAAGGAGCGTGTAATGGCGAAATTCGTTGAAGCGCGAGAATGCGGATCCGCCGTTCATTATTGGCATTTACAACATTGGGCATTGGATGTAGCCAGAAATCTCGGGTGTACAAACTTTACAGCTTCACTACGATTTATTACTAATTTGAAAAAAGAGTTTAGGATAATATCACGCCGTATCACTATGCTCCAAGCACGAAAAGATACGGATGACGAATAAGAGCTGATTCAAAGAGCTCAAACGTTTGTTGCTGACGTCAATGAGCATATCACGACAGAAAAAATCGAAATTACTTCTGTATGGAACTGTGATCAGAGTCAATTCAACTATGAGCTTCTGACAGAACCGTATCCATGAACGGGGAGAGAAATACTGTCTCGATGTTGCAATCAGTTAAGAGTGCAACACATAGTTACACGATCGATGTTGCTATATCAATGGAAGGACGATTTGCAGACAAACTCTATATTTGCTCCCAAGAACCTAGTGGAAAGTTTGGACCCCGTATGTCAAGGGAAATAGAAACTCGGTGCCCTCCAAATGTCTTCGTCGATGCAAGTGTGAGTGGGAAGATGACGAGACAACATCTGAAGACGTTTTTTTCTGTCAGTTTTGAATCCAAATTTGTCGAGAAAGTCATTAGTACTTTGTGACTCCTGGTCTGGACATAAGGATGAACAAGTACTATTGGAAGCATCTGGCGGAAAAGATGTACACTTAGCGACAAAAAGAATGAGCCGTTTCAAAAAGCAGAGTCCCTGTTATGGCCCACTGCGCATGCTCGAAAAGCGAAAGCTGTGATTCACGAGGTAATGCACTGTTAAATGTTTCAAATACGCTGTATTTGGTTTTAAACGTCATAAATAGTTAAAGAACAGTGAAGGAGACATGTTTCTAGATATTTACGAGTGTTCGACAAATGCAATATTACTCAAATTGAGACATTTCAAATAAAGTTAAACTCTCGTTCATAGTGCAAAAGTACAAGACAACCATTATTTAAACAATTACTATCCGACGTTCGAGTAGAGTAGATCGTTAAACCACTTCCAGGATGAGGAAATATGTATGAAAGCCAGAGTTCGAATCCTTCAACAATGTTTTTTTATTCATTTGTATTTTCGCAAAATATATCCTATATGTGCCATAACATTTAATTCCTACCACGTAATCTACGTCCACTTTAGACTATATTAAGAAATATTCCTGCCTTCGTAAACTCTATAACATTATTAAGCTATCGGTATAAATTTGATTGTGTGTGCAGTACTACGTAATAATAATAATGCTATAAATGTATGTAATAAAATATAATATAGTTTCGTACATTTATGTGTTATTTATTTATTACGTATTAGCGAGGAAAAAGTTTCAGCCTTCAATTAAAATATTTAGTTTATATGTGTCAAGCCCAGCATAATAACAGCCCATAGATGATGGACAATAATAAAAATAATAATAATATTATTATTATTATTGTTATTAATTTTATTGTCCACCATCCATTAAAAAATTGAGTTTAAAGCTTATGTCTACTGTATTGTTCTAGACGCTCAACTAGAAATTCTAAATTGGAAAAAAATTAGAAATACATCAGAGAACAAATGAAAGTCAAAAATTCATTATTAGATTTTGTGAGATACAGACACTAGAATGGTATGGTCATACACGTGGGATGCCAAAGGAAAGATTATCCAAACAAGCTTTAGAATGGATTCCACCTGGGAAAGGAAAGAGAGGTCCACCTAGATTTAAATTGGTGGATGATGTAAGAAGAGGTATGAGGGAGCTAGGTCTGGCAGAATTGGAATGTGAAGATAGAGAAGAATGGAGAAAGAAGATAAACATTTATAACGCTTTGGGCACAGGAAGATGTTTTATTATATTGTAAACCTGTGTATAAGTAATTATAATGATAATAATAATAATAATAAAATAAAATAATAATAAAATAATAATAATAATAATAATAATAATAATAATAATAATAATAATAATAATAATAATAATAATAATAGAAGAACGAAGATTAAAATGGTATGGATATATGAAGAGGAAGAGGGTCGAGAATAATAGAATCACAAGAATGATGCTGGATTGGAATGCTGAAGACAGGAGGTGGAGGGGGAAACCCAGGGAACAGTGGATGGATGAAGTGAGAAGAAACATGATCAGCAGAGACCTCAAAGAAGAAGATGCAGAGGATAGAAATCTGTGACGAAGCAAAATACATTTGGGTTTAAGGATAACTACTGTAGTGTAGACAAAAATACTTAATAAAATATTACTATTATTATTATTATTATTATTATTATTATTATTATTATTATTATTATTAACTAACTCACTGGCACTATCGAATCCGTAGGATCATGGCAGCGCGAACATAAGCACTCAATACATTCCTATCCTGAGCAAACGTTTTCCAATCATTGCCTGTATAATCTACTTCCCTCAAATCATAGTTAATGTTATTCTCCCACCTCATTCTTGGTCTACCAACTGGGCGTTTTCCCTCTGGTTTTACTACAAGAAGCTTCCATGCACTTCTTTCATTCTCCATTCGTGCCACATGTCTTGCATATCGCAGTCTACGAGACTTAACTGTTCTTATTATATCTGGCTTCCTATAGAGACCATGTAGTTCAGTGTAATGTAGTCTTCTCCATCCACATGTCTGTTCATCTCTCTTGGTCCAAACATTTTCCTAAGAACTTTATTCTCAAATACGCGTAATCTCCTTTCTTCCGTTAAAGTAAGAGACCAGTTACGCATTAATATAATATAGCCGGTAAAATAAAATAACTTTATATATGTTCAGTCTAACATTTTTAGAAAGGAGTTCGGACGTCAAAGAGTATCTGTAATGCATAGTAGTATGCATTTCCAGAATTGAGCCTATGTTTAATTTATTTGTGCATCTCATTCCTATTTGTAATTATTGTTCCTAGGTATTTGAATTAAGCCACTTCTTCAAAATTTGCCTCTTTTGTCATTAATTGTCTATCTCCATTATATAATGTATTTCTATGTGTGAACATATATTTAGTTTTATTAATTCCATACAACATGGTAAAATGGCTAACTTATAGTACACATTATTTTGATTGTAAATATGTGTATTATAACCAGAAAAGTCATTACATATCCCGGTGGCATTGCAAAACTAATTGCAATAGACACATTAACCTACAATAATACAGCGGTAACAATGGAAATTATGTTTTAATTAAGTATCTGCAGTCAAGAGTTCTTGAATAAATTATTCGGAAGAAATATTTCTACAAATTGGACACAAACCGTGAGTTATCGTTGAAATATATTTTATTCCATTTTAAGTACAAAATATTACATATATTAATGCGAATGTATGTTAATATTTCATAATTTTCGCGGCTCCGAGCCGCAAGCAGTTTGACACTCGCCTGTCATTGCTCTGGTCTCGAGATCGAGTCTCCATCACTCCTTGTGGGTTTTCGTGGCCGACGGAACTGAGCTTGGGCAGGTTTTTCCCCTGCCACAAATTGCATTCTTACCATTTCTCCATATTGTGAACTACTGGGTATGCTCTTTGTCTCTGATCTCGCGAGTTCGAACCCCGCCGAAGTGGATGCATATTTTTAGAATGGAAAAACTCTATGGTGCAAGTCCACGGGGAGAGATTTTAATCTGTGAGTCCCGAGTCTGACGATTTTCAGGCTCGTATAATAGAATCTTAACGACGAATAAAGAGGCCTCTAAGCAAAATTTACAGACCTCCTTCTTCCTTGTAACACATTAGCCATCTACTAGATGTCCCTGTAGGTTGGTATGTTGACCGCATACCATTCATGACATCTTTAGGTAAAGTAAAGGTAACTATATTAACTTAGTTTAATAACCAACGTAATTGGTTAAAATTGCGGTAATACGCCATTTTTCTCTAATGCCACCGAGTTGTCTTTTAAGATATTTTCTGGTTTTCTACGCCGGCATTGGTGGAATTGTAGCCCATTTCGTAGGTTGGGTCACCTGCAAGGCGGAGTTACGTTACCCTGATTATATGATAATGAAGCGCCTGGAGAGTTCTTAACCTTAATTCCAGACCTTGGACAACCACAGGAATAATTCCCTTTATTTTGTGCTAGTCTCTTGGCAGCTTATGTATTATCTTTGTAAGAAGCCTTATCTCTGTAAGGGAACAACGTAAAATGTAATTTAAAACTGTTTTTAAGACAAGCGCCTAAATTCTAACTTAAAATTTGTTTCTTTTCTAGTATTAATTCAAATATACCTTTACGACCATAAACATTATTATTTATAAAAAGGGTGACGAGGTGCCAATAGTTGCCACTTTCGTTAAATGTGGGTAGCAGCTTCAGGTCAACACGCCTGGGGGACCCGACATGCTGACCACATGTCACTCCTATACTGATCGATCTATGTGATAGCAACATGTGGATGTGAGGTTGGCGAACGGCAGGTGGGCCAATGGGGATATGGAGTTTAGTTTTTAATAGCGTAGAAAATTTAAAATGCCATGAACAAATCATCATATACAAAATGTATTATTTTATTAGTCCCAATGGCGCTTGTGTTGAAGAAGCCGAGTCCTAATTTAACGATTTTAAGGCAAGAAACCTAAAATCGTATTAGAGAGTCGCTTTTCTGAATGTCCAATGTTGTCCATGGAGTCCAGCACACAACTGAAATGGCATGAACCGAAAATCATATAGGCTACAGAATATATGAATGTATTAGTCTCATAGGCGTTTCTGTTCAGAAAGCCGAGTCTAAATATATGGATCTACAAAATCCACTTAAAATTATGTATCGTGAATGATCGATGTCCTATGATACAGGGGAGAGTATGATCATCGATAAAACAAAGCATTGTCATGTATAAAAACTGGTACAAGTCAATAGTTGGAACATTAGTTGAAAACATTCTAATATGGAATGTAAGATTATTAGTGTGTTTTATGATTAAAAGAAATTGTAACATGAATTCCAGGCAACCCTCTGAGTTCCCATATAAAGATATCCAAACACATTAAAAATAGATATAAACTCTAAACTCATTAAACAATTTTGACTTCCTAGAGGGAGTCCGATGTTTCAGGGTCCCCTTTCGAGTGTTATACTTAAAAAAATATGAATCAAGTCTGACACTCGGCGGAAAATGGTCAACGAAAAAATCATCGGCAGGAGATGAGCGACCTGTCGTACTATGTGCTCAGGCTGGACCCACTTCAGCAACAAACACGCCCCTGGGTGGTGTTACAGGGGAAGGTCGGTGGATCTGCTAGTCAGTCCTCCCGGCTAAGTCCGATGGACTCGTGAACCATAAGTGGGGTCGGCAGGAGAGGAGCGACCTGTCGTACTATGTGCTCAAGCTGGGCCCACTTCAGCAACAAAACACGTCCCTGGGTGGTGTACAGGGGAAAGGTCGGTGGATCTGCTAGTCAGTCCTCCCGGCTAAGTCCGATGGACTCGTGAACCATAAGTGGGGTCGGCAGGAGAGGAGCGACCTGTCGTACTATGTGCTCAAGCTGGGCCCACTTCAGCAACAAAACACGTCCCCGGGTGGTGTACAGGGGAAAGGTCGGTGGATCTGCTAGTCAGTCCTCCCGGCTAAGTCCGATGGACTCGTGAACCATAAGTGGGGTCGTCAGAGGTGAGCGTTCTGACGTACTACGAAGCTTAGCAATTTCACTGAAATTGTGACCCCAACACCTTCCCCGGGGTGTTGGTTTTAAGCTAAGAACTTGAGCAGTGGTTAAGTAGTAGATAAGGAAGAAAAATAAGTTGGGACTTGGGGAGTATGGGCTTGTGCCCGAGGTATCCCAAGGCCTGGAGGAGGGTCCAACTTCTTACTTTATTAGTTATGTATGGTTCTGAAGTATTAGTCGTTCTAGCACGTTTCCTATATGATGAAGGAGGCTTATATGGTGGTAATTTTGTGGAAAGGGTGGATTTTCATTGCACATAGGCACGGTGGTGATTTTGGCTCGTTTAAGTGAGTTTGGAGAATGTTGTAGTAGGAGTACAGAGTTGTATAGTTTAGTTAGATGTACTAGTCCATTCCGAGGTAGTTCTTTTAGTGCTTTAATTGCAAATCCTTCTTGACATTGTGAATTTTAATTATAACATTTTTGACCTCGGATGGCGTTATTATTGCAAATTTGGTTGGTCTGTTGGTAAGTAGTAGTTTGATTTGTCATCCAGTTCTTGTGTGAATTTGTTCGTAAGTTATGTCATTTGTTCGAGATCCAAACTGATTTTCGTAGGTTGTGGTTATTGCTCCGGCTTTGTCGTCATCTTCGTATACAAGACCATTTTGTCCATGTATTGGATGGTTTCTGATTTTGTTTGGTTTTCTACATCGTATTATTATTTGAGAAGTTTTGTTTGTTTCAAGTGTTTTAGTTGGTCTTGCTTATGTTCGTGAATTAGTGTGTGTATTCATCTTGTTAGGTAGCATAGATGCTGCTTGCCATGCGGAAGTCTGTGTATTCTTGTTTGTCTCTCTTTTCTGAGAAGGTCTTGAAGGTCTGGTATATCTGTATGTATTTGTCGTTTGATTGTGTCACCTGCAGGCTTGGTAGAGTGTTTTATAAAGTCTTATTGCATTGTGTAAGTCCTGGGTATTTTCCATAGAATGTTCAATTCAATTGTCATCGAAAATAAGTATTATCATGTACAAAAAATGTACAAATCAATAGTTGGTACATTCGTTGAAAATATTCTTATATGAAATGTAAGGATATTAGTGGGTTTTACCAATACTATACGTATAAAAGATTGTCGGATGGATTCCACGGAACCGTCTGAGTTCCACACATAAAGATATTCAAGCACATTAAAAATAGATGCAAACTCTAAGCTCATGAAACAGTATTGACTTCCTTTGGGGGGAGGTAGTCCGATGTTTCAGAGTCCCCTTTCGAGGGTTACACTGTAATAAAACAAATCCACTTTGAAAATTATGAAGAAGAGTGGCAAGCTGCTTGAACCTCGGGCGAACAAAATGGCATGTGTTGTGTGATCCGATTGTTGTATGATCCGGTGGTGAACAAGAAGTTTCACTTCCTCACAACACTGCAGGCGTTGCAATCACTCTGTAAAATTTTAACAGAGTGACACGACGAGTTTTTTATTTTTAAAGTACTTAAAATTGTGCCACATGTATCTTGAAATGTTGAATTTTTTCTAATTCAAAATCAAATTATAGTTTATTTGATTATACTAAATAAATGAATACATGATTTTGTTCTATTGCCATATTCCGTGAACAATTTTGTCTCTAATTGGATGTTTCTCGCAGAAGTCTATTTACTTAGTTTTGTAGTTGAAATCTCAAAGTTATAATCTTTTACTATTTTAATAATAATGATGATAATAATAATAATAATAATAATAATAATAATAATAATAATAATAATAATAATAATATAATAATAATAATAAAAATAATAATAAACCTTAGTTTATTGTACAAGAATTCCTTCTCTTCAACTCAATCAGCAAAATAAAGGAATAAGGTACGAAATAATACTGTATGTATGATATACAAATTATGAATATTTTTTATGCATTATAATTTGTATTATAGTTTGTATGCTTTTAAAAACAAGTCCGGAGCAGGTGACTAGCCTCATGGGCTAGTGGTCAGCGTTTCTCACTACTGTTCATGAGGTCTCGGGTTCAATTTCCGGTCAAACCATAGTAATTTTTCCTTAAATGGAATTATTTCTGTGGGTTGCCCATGGTCTGGAATTTAGGTTAAGTTTAGGTTAAGAACTCTACTAGTGCTTCATTATCATTATCACCCATCATATCATAGGGGTAACGTAACTCCGCATGCTAGGCACCCCAACTTCAGAAGTGGGTTTCAATTAAGCCAATGCCAGGAGAGAAACAACACAAATGTCGAAATGATAATCCGGGGCATTTAATAAAAATAGTCTTGAGCAGATATCTGTTTCAAGATGAACCTCAATAGAGGTCTGTTGACTGGTATATAATATAAACCGGCAACAATGAGCAGGTGGCAAACCTGTGATACCCGTTCCACTGCTGTTACATCAACCGTAACAACAATGGACTTAATGCAGCTTTTTTCTTAAGAAATAAGCTACAAGAATAAAGCTGGGGGACCGGATGCAATATTATATACCACGTTATTAGATCGTCCTCTAACGCAATGTCAGTTTTAGGTGCTATAAAGGTTCGTCACTCATGAACAAATTTATAATATTTTTATTTGTAATACAATTCATGGATTTCCATTGTAAACAATGGAATATGTAATTTTGGTTGTTTTATAATAGCCTAATGATAACAATAATAAGAATAATGCTTTTTGGATAATTAATATATATCGGTTTATTTTAATAGGATATTCAGAGTTTTGTTGTGAAATATCGAAAATTGCGATCGCTACAGTCATTTTTAAATTTTCATTTCAAGTGAACTCCCACAACTAATGGTTTTAGAACATAATATATATCGGCTAAACATTCGCTGCATCTGAAACTCTGTATATACAAATTTTCACGACGATCGGTTGAACGGTTTAGAAGTCCATAAAGTACAGACTAATATATATATATATATATATATATTTTTTTTTCGTGTCACGTTGTTTGTCCGCGATGGAATCCTAAACCACTGAACCGATTTTAATAAAATTTTGCACACTATATGCAGTTTGATCCAACTTGAGACTTAGGGTAGTTTATAACTAAATTTATAGTCGCATTATTTTTTATTGCAAATTATTTGTTTATTATTTAACAAAGAGCTATAATTATCTGTGAGTTCCATACGATTCTAACAGATGGCGGTGTAATTATCTGTGAGTTCCATACGATTCTAACAGATGGCGATGTAAGGTAATTTGGTAAGGTGATTGGTTTATTATTTAACAAAGAGAGATCTAGATGGCTGTGCTTTTTCTTGCAACCGCGAATTTCAATTGAATTACAAATATTGAATATTTCATAATTTAAGTGTGTTCCGTGTTTATTTTATTTTCAATATTATTAATTTCGTGTGTAAGTATTAGTTTTAAGTAATCTGGCTGAAAGACCGCAACTTAATTTGAATTTTTAACATATACCTTAGCCACAACAACGCGTGGCTGGGACTTCTAGTATATATATCTTCTGTCATTCTTTTTACATGAAGACCATACAACATTATTTGCTACATATAATAATAATAATAATAATAAATAATAATAATAATAATAATAATAATAATAATAATAATAATGCTTCATTTTACCTATATATATATATATATATATATATATATATATACACTGCTCAAAACAATTAGAGGAACACTTGCAATAAATTGAATAAGTAATTGTTTTTTAAGCTGTGATGCTGAAAGTTGGACAATATTTAAATTGAATTATTAATTGTATCATTGGATACAAATTTTAAAGATGCATGGCCCAAATACAGAGAAATTACCTCAAATAACAAATATAGATATTTTTTTTATTTTGGAAGGCACTGGCCACTTCTAATTGGTAAGCTTCCTGATGTTGCTATAGTGACGAATGTTGATTATTGCCTTGTTTATTGAAGTCTCTGACAACATGAGGCATTTAAATGAGTTTGAAGTGTATCATGCTCTACATCTTTTACGACAAGGCCAATCTCTGCGACAAGTGGCTAGAGAGCTTGGAGTGTCCAGGTTACGCAACAGGCACAGAGAGACAGATAGAAAAACGTGGCCAGGGCCGTAAATTTAAAACAAGCCCCCAGGATGACAGATACGTTGTTCTTTCTGCTCTTCGACAGCGTACAAAAACTGCAAAAGACCTGCAGAATGACCTTCATATGGCTTCCGGAATCCGAGTTTCAGACCAAACCATAAGGAACAGATTAAGGAAAGAGAATATTCGTCCAAAAAGGCCCGTTAAAAAACCACGCTTAACAAATGGGCATAAGGCAGCAAGATGTACATATGCTGAAAACCATGGCGATTGGAACCTGAACCAGTGGGAGTCTGTGCTCTTCTCGGACGAATACAGGTATCGTCTTACACGTTGTGATGGTCGATTGAGGGTGTGGGGACGGCCAGGAGAAAGATTTTCTGCAGAAGCTGTACAGGAAATTGATAGATTCGGAGGAGGTTCCATAATGGTGTGGGCCGGAGTTATGTACAACAATCGTACGGACCTTGTACGTGTTCCCCAGCGACTGAATGCTGTCCGGTATATCGAGCACGTTCTGGAAGAGCATGTAGTACCTGCTGCCATTGGAGTAGGCTCTGGATTTCTGTTTATGCAGGATAATGCCAGGGCACATTCTGCGGCTGTCACCAGGGATTTCCTGAGGAGGAATGAAATTGAGGTAATGGAGTGGCCAGCGGTCAGCCCAGACCTCAACCCTATTGAACACTTGTGGAATCTTCTAGACAGGAAGGTCAGGAACCGACATCAAGCTCCACAAACTCTGCAGCAACTTGGAGATGCTCTGAAGGAGGAATGGGAGAATATCCCGCAAGAGGAAATCCAGAATCTTATTGGGAGCATGCCACGAAGGTGCCAAAGTGTCATCGAATGTCGTGGAGGCCATACACGATACTAACTCTATATAACGAGTGTTTAACTTTGAAAAATAAGCATAAGATTCAATTGCTTACATAGCGGAATTATTTGAAAAGTTAATTGTCAGCGTTATTCATTTGTTTTTACTGACATGAGCAATAAATAAATAAATAAATAACCATAAATAATGTACTTTATTAATTTCATGTTTGTACCTTTATCCAATGAAAAAATATTTGCATATTTCATAGTGTTCCTCTAATTGTTTTGAGCAGTGTATATATATATATATATATATATATATACAAATCTACCCACCCACTTCACGTCCTCCAGTCCTTTTGTTCTCATTCCAATTCTTATTTCTTGCATCCACGAGTTTCGTGGGCTTCCTATCCTCCTCCTTTCAGATGGACACCATTCCAGTGCTTTTCTCAGTAAAGTTTCTTCTTGCATTCGTCGTATATGCCCATACCAAATTAACTGTTTGTATCTATGTAAATATATATACATATATATATATCCATCCGTAGTAATTCAGCCCGAGGGCAGGGCTTTCACTGCAATAATACCATTTTCATGCTATGCTTTGCAGATTTACTAGGGAATTGTAGGTGTGGTAGCTTCCCGTTGTTTTCCACACCGGTGCAAGATGATGGTATGGTAATATGGTATGGTATGGTCCAGGCATTTATTTTTCTTATCATACCATATTAAGCTTGCATTGCTCAATGTTAAAGATTTAATTATAACATCGATAAAGCGTCACTGCTATAAAGTAAAATAAATATTCTCTTTAATTTGCTTACTTGATATAGTCAGCTACTAGATGGCAGTGAAGACAGTGTTCTCGCGACATCTAGTAATAATGGAGAGTATAATACATATATAAGAAAAATAAGTGTTTGAATTGGATTCGCCTGGTAGTGTAATGGATATCACGCTGAGGTACAGACTCAGAGATCCGGGTTCGAATCCCGTCCAGGCATTTATTTTTCTTATCATACCATATTAAGCTTGCATTGCTCAATGTTAAAGATTTAATTATAACATCGATAAAGCGTCACTGCTATAAAGTAAAATAAATATTCTCTTTAATTTGCTTACTTGATATAGTCAGCTACTAGATGGCAGTGAAGACAGTGTTCTCGCGACATCTAGTAATAATGGAGAGTATAATACATATATAAGAAAAATAAGTGTTTGAATTGGATTCGCCTGGTAGTGTAATGGATATCACGCTGAGGTACAGACTCAGAGATCCGGGTTCGAATCCCGTCCAGGCATTTATTTTTCTTATCATACCATATTAAGCTTGCATTGCTCAATGTTAAAGATTTAATTATAACATACATATATATATATATATATATATATATATATATATACAGAGTGTATCAAAAGGATGGCGCAAACTTACATCGTTGAAAGTAGTATACAATAATAGAAGCAACAGTGTCCCAGTAAACATGGGTCCGCAAACGAGCCGTTTGCGAGATAATTACGAATATATATATATATATATATATATATATGAAATTAAGTAGTTCGTCTGTTATTTCCATTAAATTTGTTTAAAATATCACATCCTTAACAATTCAATGGAACGAGGTCTCTGTGTGTTGTATGATACGTTTTCAATATATTACAATTAATTTATTATACAATAAAAGTAAGTCAGATGTTTCACCGTGAGCGTATATTTTAATAACATAAAAGTAACCCAAATTCATGTTAGCAAAACACTAATTTCTAATTATAAGTAGAAAGAAAAATTACAGAATAAGCATCACAATTTAATTATTTAGGTGTATTAATAACAAACACTAAAATTTATTAAAAGAAGTAAAGAAACAAGTTGAAAAAGCAGCACAAATATCAGGATATATGAAAGATTTAATTTGGCGCAAAAAACATATCAGGCGGTTAGAGGACAAGGGGTACATGTGACATTTAAAAAAAATGTTAAGAGCAGAAATGGTTAGCTAATATAACAAACTGTTTGGTGTCCAAGAGGTATATGAGTAAGATTGATAGGTTCTGACATATATTGGAGTCTTAGAAAATCTCTCACAAAAAAAGCTCTTTTACTTGGAGGACTAGGGGTACGTCTATAGTTGTACTGCTTGGCTACCAACAGCTAGGTGAACTCATGATTAGTGCGTTGTATTTTTTTATGTTTCTAACTAATTTTACGTGAAGATTATTACTGTATTATTAGTGTTTAATATAGTGTTGATGATTCTTCGAGATTTATTGATTTATCAAATATTATTCTATCTGAATCAGCATCTGATGACTTCAACCTTCAGGGTAAGTAAAATATTTTTACTGCTTTATTTATATTTTCACAATTGTATATTATAAAATAATATTTTTTAGCAATACATTTTGAGACCCTCCATGGTATCTTTACCTTGTCGTGGTGGAGCGGCTTGCGTGCTTAAATGATCCTGAGAGCTATGCCGGCGGTAGCATTGCTGCCGATAGGGTTACCCATGCCGGACTGGTCGAAGGTGATAAGCCAGACGAAAAAAGTACCTTGGGCGAAAGAGTGACGATCTTTCACCGTAAAAATACAACCGTCAAGAAATGCGGACATGGGTTCATCTGGGGTAAAATTTTCCGGAGGTCAAATAGTCCCCCATTCGGTTCTCCGGGCGGGGACTACTTCAGGGAACCCATGCCAAAGGCTCAAACACAGGGACATGTTCCTAGGAACATGGAATGTTAGGACTTTATACAATAGCGGGGCACTAGAGATATTAACGCGGGAATTAGATAAATCACCCTTGGATATAGTCGCTTTACAGGAAGTTAGGTGGCCAGGAGAAGGTAGTCAGGAATCAGGAAGCTTTGCATTATACTATGGGGGTGCAGAAAGACCTGCATTTGGAACGGGTTTTTTAGTCAGGAGGAGGATCCTATCCGCTATCCGAGATATTAAATTTGTTAGTGATAGAATATCATACATAATTCTAAAGGGTAAACAACATGATTTTATAATTGTAAATGTACATGCCCCCACAGAAGATAAAGATGACAAGATCAAGGATGAATTCTATGAAGAATTAGAATGCTTATTTGATAGCCTTTCACGATATCATATGAAAATTGTCTTAGGAGATTTTAATGCAAAAGTGGGGCAGGAAGAGATATTCAAACCAACAATAGGCAAATTCAGTCTTCATGAAGATAGTAACGACAACGGGGTTAGATTAGTCACATTTGCCACATCAAAGAATCTCATTGTTAAGAGCACAACATTTCAGCATAAGGATATTCATAAATACACCTGGACGTCCCCAGATGGAGAAACTCGGAACCAGATAGATCATGTATTAGTGGATAAACGCTGGCACAGTAGCATCATTGATGTTAGATCAGTTAGAGGGACAGACTGCAATTCGGATCATCATCTGGTCAGAGTGAAAATCAGACAACGGCTATCGCTTATGAGAGGAACGAACGCTAAAGATGATTCTGTAAAATATGAATTAAAAAACTTGAAAAATGATGAAATGCGGCAAGAATACCAAATCAAAATTGCTAATAGATTTGAAGTACTGGAATCTTCAGATGACAATGTGGCAAACGAAGAAGAAACTGATATAAATAAAGAATGGGAGGCTATAAGAGATACTATTAAATTGTCAGCATCAGAAAGCATTGGTTGTTTAAAAAAGAGGCAAAACAAGAAATGGTTTGATGAGGAATGTGCCGACATTGTAAAGAAAAGAAAGCTAGCAAAAAGGAAATGGTTACACGAGCCAAATGAGGTAAATTTAGAGCAATTGGGTAGTGTTAGACGGGAAACCACCAAGTTACTAAAGAGTAAAAAGAGGGAATATTTGAGAGAGAAAGATTAATGATCTTGAAATGAATGCAAAAAATAGGAACATTAGAGAATTATATCAGGGAATTAGTATAGAGAAGAAGGGGTTTCAGGCTAGAACAAACATAATTCGGAATGAAAATGGGGATATGATTGCAGATTCTAGGAGTATATTAAATAGATGGAAAGGTTACTTTAATCAGCTATTAAATGTACATACAGAACAGGACATTGAGGAGGATAAGTTACAGACAGCAGAAATGCTAGTCGCAGAGCCAAGTGCATTAGAGGTTGAAATGGCGATTGAAAAATTGAAGATGTATAAAGCATCAGGTTCAGATGAGATCCCAGCAGAACTGATAAAATCAGGGGGAGAAAAATTGATGGACAAGATACGCTGGTTGCTTAGTATGATTTGGGAAAAAGAAGCTCTTCCAGATGAATGGAAGGAATCAATTATTGTACCAATTTATAAGAAAGGAGATAAAACTGATTGCAACAACTACAGGGGCATCTCATTACTTTCAACTTCGTACAAAATTCTAACAAATATATTAGTAAGCAGACTTACTCCCTATATTGATGACATTCTAGGAGATCATCAATGTGCATTTAGAAGAAACAGGTCTACAACAGATCAGATTTTCAGTATAAGACAGATTTTAGAGAAGAAATGGGAATATAATGGTACTGTACATCAACTATATGTAGACTTCAAAAAAGCATATGATTCAATTAAGAGGGAGAAGTTATATAGTATCCTGCTGGAGTTCGGAATTCCTAAAAAGTTAGTTAGACTTATACGAATGTGTCTAAATGGCTCAAAGAGTAGGGTGCGTGTAGGCAAACAGTTTTCAGACACTTTTGAAATCCAGAATGGGTTGAAGCAAGGAGATGCACTATCTCCTCTACTATTTAATTTTGTACTAGAGCATGCCATTAAATCTTTAGAGAATGAGGAAGGCTTACAACTCAATGGTATTAATAAGCTGTTAGTTTATGCTGACGATGTAGTACTACTGGCCGATAGCGAGGAGATACTAAAGGCCAACACGCACACACTATTGAGTAACACTAAGAAATTAGGACTGGAAGTAAATATCAGTAAAACTAAATATATGGTCACACGTAGAAATTCAGTATATAATGGAAATGGACAGCTAATGACAAATGAGGGAAATTTTGAGGAAGTGGCTGAATTCAAATACCTAGGAACAATAATCACAAATAGGAATGAGATGCACAAAGAAATTAAACATAGGCTCAATTCTGGAAATGCATGCTATTATGCATTGCAGAGACTTTTGATGTCCCAACTCCTTTCAAAAAACGTTAAGCTGAAAATATATAAAACTATTATTCTACCAGTTATATTATATGGGTGCGAAACATGGACTCTTACTTTAAGGGAGGAAAGGAGATTACGAGTATTTGAGAATAAAGTTCTTAGGAAAATTTTTGGACCAAAGAGAGATGAACAGACAGGTGAATGGAGAAGACTACATAACAATGAACTACATGGTCTTTATAGGAAGCCAGATATAATAAGAACAGTTAAGTCTCGTAGACTGCGATGGGCAGGACATGTTGCACGTATGGGGAATGAAAGACGTGCATGGATGCTTCTTGTAGGAAAGCCAGAGGGAAAACGCCCAGTTGGTAGACCAAGAATGAGGTGGGAGAACAACATTAACTATGATTTGAGGGAAGTAGATTATACAGGGAATGATTGGAAAGCATTAGCTCAGGATAGGGATGTATGGAGAGCTTATGTCCGCGCGGCCATGAACCTTCGGGTTCGATAGTGCCAGTGAGTAAGTAAGTAAGTAAGTAAATACATTTTGAGATAATTGGAAATTATTTAACAATCTAAAGATATAATAAGATATAGATCTATATGATTTACAATCTAATAATGTTTATAACAAAGCTATTCTTTTTAAATATGAAGATTGATCATTGGTGTTGTTTTTGTTTTCTTGTCAGATTCCAATGAAGATGGCATTGAAGAACTCGGCATTATAGGACATACAGAAGAGGAAGATGCTCCAGAATTGCACGTTGGCAGAAAGAGGATTAGTAAACCAGAAAATTGGATAAAAAATTAAGCAAAAAGAGGATGGAATGAAGGCAAAGAGTATACAGACAGGAAAGGAAACATTCGTGTAGACAAACGGTTAAGAGTACGTATCCATGAATGCAGGTTTAAGTGCAATGAATTTTAAGACTGATTTTGTCAATTAATATTTTCGTAACATGTAACTCTTTAGATAAATCTATACGTATTTCAAGTCGTAATAAAAACTTTGGTATGAATCTACATTTCTTGGACTATTTAACTCATGCCTCAAATGGGAGTCAATGACCAATCACATTTCAATTATATTTTAATTACAACCAATCACAGTCGTGTTTCACCTCGAATTTATCAAATAAGTTTATCATATTAAAGAAAGCTACTCCTTTTTAACATTCTGAATAGGCCATAGCATAATTTTGCAGTGACTGGCCCTCCAAGAAATACGACTACGAGATTGTATATATAGTGCATGAATGTCAACACATAGCGCATGTGGGAGTTAATATAAAAACATTTGTAGCAATTGATTATACCACCAAAAAAAAAACCACTGTTTGTACTTTCTTAAATGTATTTTTTTCCAGGTAATAACATTCCAAAAAAAAAAAAAAAAAAAGAATTGTCATATTTACATCATTGGACATCAGAAATGAATTAATATGCAGTTTGATGTGTTTCATTTTTTTCTCCACTAGAGTGCATTCTTACAATATTGCGTTCCTTTGGCAATAAATAATATGATCTGGTTGCAGTGATGAACAAAAGAAGCAAATGAAGCGTACCAATCGTTTCTCATTTGTTTTCAAACATCGTCGTTTACATTAAATATATAAATATTTTTAAATAACTATATTTAAATAATGATTTGTGAGCAAACAGCTTAATTGTATTCGTTAATAGTCCTAAAAAATGCCACTCTTGATTTCCAAATCATCGATAAATTCACGACTCACAAGTGGCATTACTTATGATAATTTATTTCAAAATATTGCTTGGAGGACAAGGGGTACAATTGACCCTTAATTCAAAGAAAAGTTAGAGAATGGGCTAATGTTTATATTGGATCTGTTCATATTTTGGGGATAAATGGACTCATATAGCCTATAAGGAACACAAACGCAATGTATGAGACTTGTCAGATATTCCTGGAATTTTATATTCTCATTGATCTTTAAATTTAATTTTCTACAAACTAATTTTTTGTCACTTGTAACCCTTGTCCTCTGACCTCCTCACATGTCAATGGAAAGCAAAATCCACATATACAAAACAATAGTTCGACCAGTTATCATATATGTAGCAGAAACTAGGGCTGATACAACAAAAACTAAACAAATAATAAGCACATGCGAAATGAAGATTTTAAGAACTATTCAGGGGAAAACATTTTTTGATAAGATGCACAACACAGAAATTAGAGACAAATGTCAAATTCAAGACATAACCAAATTTATTTCTAGATATGCGAAAATATTGGAAGTTCATATAGAGAGAATGAAAGACAACCGACATGCAAAAAAAGCTAAAGAAGATAGACCAATGGACAGGAGAAAAACAAGAGGAAGACCAGCCAAGAAATGGATAGACAGTGAATGCACATCCAATATGTCATCCCCCGAGGAGTGATTTGGGAAATAAACAGGATGAATATTCTACAAATTATGAAGAAAAAGAGAATAATTTCTCCTGTCAGTTATTTAAATGTGGCGCACCGCTCTGAAAACAAAATCACACGTGACTGTTATTATTAGGTTTATCGTGTAATTCAACACACATATAAGTTATTACTACTCGTTCGTTCTCTTCTGTTCATTAATTATATTAGATAAATCGAACCAGTTGATGTATTATATAGGCTGCATTGCTAATTAAAGGGTTTAAAAAAGTGTAAACTGATTGAATTATAGAGTAACTCGAATTGATGGCTCCCGAATTTGGTGGTTTCGCAATATGTTTTTATTTTGTTCATTAAATCATGTGTATCCTGTAAACGGAAATTGCGGACCCTTAGAGCAATTTTAAAATGTTGAGTTCCATAAAAGCCTCCATTTCTAATCGTCTGATTTTGCTGGATTACCAAATTTGCTTTTATTTTGACTTTAACTCATGCCCCAAATGGGAGTCAATGACCAATCACGTTTCAATGAATTTTGTTTTACAACCAATGACAGTCGTGTTTCACTCATTCTTTATCGAATTTTCTTTACCAGGTCCTGCTTTTTTGATAAAGAAAGCTCCTCCTTTTTAATATTCTGAACAGGTCACACCATTATTTTGCAGTGATTGACTCTCTAACAAATACACTGAATATAGCAAATAATGAACAGATCCCTTCGAACTACACATTTGATAATTGTGTGTTCAATAATTGTGTTTTTAAATAATGATTTTACGGAGTTGTTTCCTAAAAAATTAATTAATAACTATAATGTTGGTTATACAGTTTGATGTGTTTCATTTTTTTTCCCCCTCCACTAGGATGCATTCTTACAATATCGCGATCCCATTTGGCAAAAAAAATATGATCAAGTTGCAGTGGATAAACAAATTAAACATAACCAAACATTTCTCATTTGTTTTCAAACATCGCCGTTTATCTTAATTATTTTAAAATAACTATATTTAAATAATTATTTTTGAGCAAACAGCTTAATTTTTTTCGTTAAATAATCCTAGGAAATGTTATTTTTGATTTCCAAATCATCGACAAATTAACGAGTCAGGCAGTAAGAAAGTGAATGCAAGTCACTCGTGACATTACTTGTGATGATTTAATCGCTATATCAAGTTTCGTTCGAGAAAACATATCCTGAGATTTTTTAAGAAATTAAGATATAAGAAAAGAATTATATGTGGAAGCTATCAACTCAAGAATGGATAGATACAGAACAGGATGGTTTGAATATGTTGGAAGGATGGAAGATACCAGACTGCCAAAAATAGCTTATCAATATGATCATAAAGTAAATAGGGGTACAACTGGTACATTTCAATACACCTTTTTACAGGTTCTTCTTGTAACTTGTAAGCCCATGTATCCAGGTTCTAAGAGTTTTAAAATAAGATATAAATTGAAAGTATTCAAACTGTTATATTAATTTCCTTCTTTAACCAAAGAAATCGTTAATAATATATTTTAGTATCATATTACCTAGTTTCTAAAATGCCTTGAAGTCAACTTGGCATTATTGAACCAACTTTTTAGTCATGTCTGGAATTTTATTCTAATTTTTTAAAAAAGTCATTCAGGTATTCTCTCTCTCTCTCTTGTTCTAATTTTTTTTGTAATCTATGGTATTAATTGCTGGGGATTATGAGGGCTTTGGAGATTGTGCAGGTTCCAGAAACAGCAATCTATGTAAATATGTCATTATATCTGATACCCTTGGTACGGACATGTCCAGCGAATGGAAGAGAATCGACTACCAAAATGTGTTTTGGAATGGAAACCTGAGGGAAGACAAGGCAGAGGAAGACCTAAATCGTCATGGAGTCAGGGAATATATTTATGCATGAAGAAGAAACATCTAGAACCAGGAGATTGGATGAACGGACAAAATTAGCTATTAGGAATCGGACGATGTCAAAGACATTAATCAACCGATCATATATATATATATATATATATATATATTCACCATTGTAGTCTCGAGGTAGCGTGCTGCCTTGTCACGCAGCGGGCCCGGGTTCGATTCCCGGTCGGAACAGGCTCCTGGGTGAGGTTTCTTTCGGGGTTTCTCCTCACCTGTAAGACAAATGTCAGGAAGCTTAGGGTCCAACGGTCCCCTAAAATCATCCAGCCATCATTATCATCATCCTTATCATTATCATCATCATCCTTCACCGGTGTGGAAAGTATGAAAATGCTATGATTGCAGTGAAAGTTTTGCACTCGGGCAGAATTACCATACATATATATATGTTCTCGCGACATCTAGTAATAATGGAGAATATAATACATATATAAGAAAGATAAGTGTTTGAATTGGATTCGCCTGGTGGTGTAATAGATAACGCGCTGAGGTACAGACTCAGAGTTCCGGGTTCGAATCCCGTCCAGGCATTTATTTTTCTTATCATGCCATATATATATTATATATATATATATATATATATATATATATATACCTGACACCCACTTTTTCAGCTGAAGAATGGAGATTATATTTCAATATATCAATAGGTCATTGATATTGGTCCATAAGACCATCAAGAAAGTACAAAGAATCCATATCTTACGAACTCTGACAATTCAAAAGTTAATAAATGATAGTTTTAAAAAAACTAAAACAACACGCTTTATTAGAAAACCGAACTACAAAATGAAAAATAATTTTAATTTCCAACATGCTTGGGATAAAATTAAAGTGGCCAACAAAAAAATAATCTCCAACACATATAGAATAAAACTAGAGTTATCAACAAAAAGAAAATAATTTTACCATCAAAAGGGTGGGGTGCTCTATATCAATTAATATATTTGATAATAAACAGATATTGGTAAAAGTAAAGTCTCTAAGAAGAAAATGTAAAAATCACAAAAAGCACCCCACGCTTTTGATGGTAAAATGATTTTCTTTTTGTTGATAACTCTAGTTTTATTCTAGATGTGTTGGAGATGATTTTTTTGTTGGCCACTTTAATTTTATCCCAAGCATGTTGGGAATTAAAATTATTTTTCATTTTTTAGTTCGGTTTTCTAATAAAGCGTGTTGTTTTAGTATTTTTAGAACTATTATTTTTTCTTTATTTTTTAGTTTTAATATTTTACAGAATAAGATAAAAATGTAAATATCTTTAAATTCGATACTATTGTAGTATGAGCTAAAAGTAATACTCTTCTAAAAAAAATCCTCCCTGTTGGATTTGAACCAGCAACCTATGGATTACTGAAATTATATTCCACTAGAGTTCACTGCTCTACCAACTGAGCTCTTAGAACGATTGACTAAAAAATCGACAAGTCCGCAACCTATTATAAAAGTTTTCATTTTTTTGATTTTCTGATGATTCTGGCCATGATTTTAGACACAAAATATGAAATTATTGTATTGTCACGGGTCCTTTACAAGTATACAAAGTTTCAAGTCGATCCAATGTTTCTAAGTGGGTGAAAATCGTGTCAAAGATTCCGTTACACAGATACAAAGACACTTTTTTTTTTTATTTTCTGATGATTCTGGCCAGGATTTTAGAAAAAAAATACGAAATTATTGTATTGTCACGGGTCTTTTACAAGTATACAAAGTTTCAAGTCGATCCAATGATTTTAAGTGGGTGAAAATCGCGTTGAAAGATTCCATTACATAGATAGATAGATAGATACAGATCAAGCTAATATAAAGCGTGTAAAAATAGTAATACTTCCAAATAGTTAGTACATTTTTTCTTTAAAAATGGACAGACAGAATAATATAGAAAGCATTTTAACAATTAAAAAATTTAACCTCATCGGGAATCGAACCTATAACCTTCAGCACACGAATCAAGCCACTAGGCACTGAGCAAAGCGTACGCTGGCTAATTGCGCTTGAAATAATACTCTTCAAAGGAAGAAGGGGAACTTATTGTAGCTCTACTGTGCAATTAATTTACTCGTGTGAATCACGCGTTGGAACTTAAAATATTCGAGATTAAGAGTCGGCCCATTCTTTTTTATCGCTAAGTGTACATTTGAAAATCATTCCACCTAAAACTACAAAATATATACAACCTCTGGTTGTGTATTTCTTCAGGCAATATGAAATATATGCCAAGAGAATAACAGACTTTATTAAACTACGTTCCAGTAATATGCAGCCCAAATTTCATGACAGATTCTTTATCATGAATTTACATTCTGTCATTTACAATCAGTTATCTGCGGGAGTATACAGACCAATGCTTCGTGAAGGCTCGTTTCCATTCCAACAAGTTGCAGGCACATGACGCGCAACATGTCCCGCAACATATGGCGCTTCATTTTTTTGTACTGTTTCCAATTTCCTGCGACATCTGCAACATTAGTGTAGACTAAAAATATTTCTTAATCCAAGCATTGGCCTCATCAATCCTTTTATTTGTAGTGATCTCAAAATCTATTACTGAAAGATTATTTTCATTTTATAATTCAATAATTTCTAGAATAATCATATCAGTTTATACAGTGAATCAGATACAGAGCTATCCAGCGTTTCTTGAGGTTCAAATATTTGAGCGATATGGACAACTCATTTACTTCAGCTTTTGTGGTAATGGCAGGCGCATTCTATGAACTTCTATAAAAAAAAAATAAAAAAAGGCGAAAACGACCGAGATGGTGGAGTAGAAGTTTTCTAGCGAAAAGACATTCGGAAGGAGCCTACAACCCGTTGATGGTAGACTTGCGTCTCCAAAGTGGTTACGAGAATTTTCTTAGAATGACGGCAAGTGATTTTGAATTTTTACAAAAACCTTATTGGGCCGGAGATTACAAAATTCAGGAAATGTCGAGAACCAATTTCTCCTGGTGAAATGTTAGCGACAACCCTTCGTTTCTTAGCGACAGGTGATAGCTACAGTTCTTTAATGTATTTACACAGGATATCCAAATCCGCCATTTCAAGATTCATACCTGAAGTGTGTAAGGCCATTGTTGCAGCTTTGAGGAATTACATAAAGGTAAGAACTGTTAACAGTACAGTTTTTATTTATAACAATGTTTATTCATAATTGTTTGCATTTTATATAGGCCTAGTGGTACACATGTACTTCATAAAACTGTATAAAGTTTAGGTGGGGTTGTACATGACAAGCTTTTTACTTACGCGACTTATGCCAATTTTGATGTAATTTAAAGTATTGTAAAGTGTTAATTAATAAATTTTCCTAAGAGATGTAACCGCCGCCTAAATATGTATAATTAACACGAAATGAACCAGTGGAAATATGATTTTACGTGGTAACCGTCCGACATTTTTAATTTTCCATAGAATAACAGAAATGAAGAGGTAATTTATTTTACGTATCAAATCACATTTATTAAGCAAGGAACCTAAAAGCTAACCAAACCTAAATAAATTACTGTAACAGAAATCAATTACTCTAACTAGGTGAAATCCAAGGAACGTCCTTTTTATTATTTTACGCTGTTAAATAAGTAAAGGATAAGTCCGGACCTGATTTGTTGAAACCATAGATATGGCACACAGATATGAACCCCTAGATTAAACGTACACATTGTGCTCATTTAATAATAACTGGAAAGCTCACTAACGTGCAAATCAATTAAATTCATTAGTTTTTGCTCATTTGTGGTTTACACATTGTGCTCATTTTTGTTGTATCGCTGGTTAAAAAATGGTAATTGGTAGTTTATCGCTGGTTAGAAGTAAGGACTCTTATAACCTATGTGGTCATGACAGGAAATAGTTCCACTTTATTTTCATATTTACGAGTAAAATAATGAAGTGATAATTACATCTCTTAGGTAAATACGTTTAATATAGTGTTTTATTAATATTACTTGTAATTAGGTACTCTTAAAGTTGTTAGATAAAAAGCTTGTCATCTCCCACCCGGCCAAAGTTTACACTATATACAACACATAGGCTAATAACTAAAATTAGGTAGCGGAAAGCTTTAACTTTATTTTTGAGTAAAAAACTTCATTACTTGATAATCATCTTCATTCATTTGCACTTGCGCGGGGGAATATTGATGCTCGCTAATGCTTGTTTGGGGGGAAGGATTTGGACTCTGTTCACTAATGGGTTGAGAGCTACTAGCTGACGGGTTGCTGGAATAAGGAGCGGGATATGGAATTGTTTGTTGCAATCCAGAGTAATTCATAAATCCAGAATTAAATAGTGGAGGAAATGGAACTCCTGCTCCTCCACATTCAGCTTGATAAATAATGTTTGAAATACTGTGGCGAACCCAAGCCTTAGTGTTCCTATCTTGAATTCTTGTTAACGACTCACCTATGTAGTTTCCAAAACATACATCCTCATTCCTAGTTTTATTCAAATTTGGTGTGAACACATCGTACGCATGGTTGAATTTTTTTTCAATCTCAGAATATTTTGAGTCCGGAGGAGGACGTTTGTTCCGACGTTTCTTGTGTACAGGTGCTGATTTTTGTGTGGAGTTTGCTGATGGATCTGGTATAGCAGCAGGTTGTGATACTGCAATATATATGGATTTTTCAGCTCCCTCTTATCACTTATGTTTTCTGTGAGTGGGTCATCAGGGTCGTTTTCGTCAAGGCCAGTTTGGAAAGAGTCGTTCAGAACCTAATAAGGGAGAGGAAAAAAATAGGAATTAGCCATTCAAAACTTTACTTTAAAAAATATAACTGCTATGAGTATGTGTGTGTGTGTGTGTGTATACTCAATAATGGCCTACGTTTGTGTCGTGTAAAACTGGAATTAAAGAAAAAGTAATAATTTAGTACTTATATATTATTTTTAACAACTCGAATTATTTTTAGGTACCAATGAATGAAACAGAATGGGATGATGTTGCCAAAGGATTTTATTCTAGATGGAACTATCCGAATTGCATCGATGCACTTGATGGAAAGCACATTGTTCTCCAAGCTCCGCCAAACAGTGGAAGTTTATACTACAATTATAAGGGGACGTTTAGTATTGTGATCATGGCATTGTGTGACTCAGAGTACAATTTTTTGTATGTGGACGTAGGTGTGCAAGGACGTGAGTGTGATGCAGGTGTATTTTTCGGCACAGACTCGTACCCTGCTATTGAGCAAAACACGCTGCAAATACCACCTAACCGGTCTTTACCAGGAAGAGATGTGGACATGCTCTTTGTTATAGTGGCTTATGATGCATTTGCTATGTCAGAGCGTATTATGAAACCATTTTTGGGAAGACATAGTAAAGATTAAATTGAAAGAGCTTTTAATTATAGACATTCGAGAGCTAGGAGAGTAATTGAAAACTACTAATTCTTCTTCTTCTTCTTCCGTTTGCAGTATTGGGTGATGATGCCCGTTCTGCGACTACAAAAACTGATCGTTCCATCGGTTGAAGGGTCTTCCGAGGTCTCTTTTGCCTTTAGGTTTGAGGTGGTAAATCATCTTTGGTAAACGGGAATTTGACATTCTCTGGACGTGTTGGAACCATTTAATCTGATAATTTTGTATATGTTCCACCATTTCCCTACTATTCCACTGCATCCTTATCTCATCACTCTTCATTCTATCCCTTAAAGTTACTCCTGTTAGTGATCGGAGGAATCTCATTTGTGAACTATTAATGCGGGATTTACCTTTTGCTCGAAGCGTCCAGCATTCACTTCCGTATAGTAGAGTAGGTTTGGCTATGGCATTATGAAATCTCAATTGGATTTCTTTCCTCATTTGTTTTCCAAAATTTCTCCTAATTACACCATTTAGTCTGTTATATTAATTGAAAACGTATTCGGAATAATGAGCAGTGTATTTAGAGTTCTCCGAAAACCTATGTTACTGCAACCCGAAACGCAAGATGGGTTACATTAAGCTGTGCTTATTTAAATAACTTTTTAAGGAAGAATTCTTCTGCAGAGACCTACTCTTCTGCTCATGTATTTGATTCAGAGGATGACAATGGAAATGTTATCAATGGAACTTGGAGAAATGAAGGACCTGAGCTTTCTGGATTTCGATGGTGTAAGCAAAGAGGAGAAAATCCTGGCACATTTATCCAAGAATTGGCTCAGTTTTTTCACAGGCAGCCACTGTCATGGCAACATCGATATGCTTAGTTAGAATTACATATTTGGTTCGTCTTCCGGGCTTATAGGCCGTGGTCCGGTTGTCTTCATACTCGACGTTTCGTCTACTGCTGCGGTACAGCCAGTCTGCAGTCGACTGTTGAGGAGTTCACAGAGAGCACGCAGTATCTCCTGATGAGGTCTACCGCAGCAGTAGACGAAACGTCGAGTATGAAGACAACCGGACCACGGCCTATAAGCCCGGAAGACGAACCAAATATGGATCACGATGCCGGCCGTGAAAGCCTACAATTTTACAATTACATGTTAGGGCCATACTTTAATTAGTCTGTAATGAAACCCTTAATTACTCGCGTGGGGTAATTTTTACGCTACCATTTAGTGACAATTACATTTATGAGATTCCCTGGAACTCACCTATTCTCAAATGAACTTTTCCAGCATGTGTTTCTGTTGTATTTAGTTTCTTGGAATAGCTAATGTCGCAAATTATATTTATTTTATGTCATTGTTGCTGCCTGAGGAAATGTTTTACCCCGCGCGCCTAGCATCTGTAGAGTTATTTTCTATTCTCGTGCTTACAATTTGAAGTCTAAAATATGAGTTGAAATAGGAAAGTATTGACAGAAGATGAAATTATAGAACTGTTGGAAATATCTGTTTTTCTGTTGAGTGAGAGGTGTGTATATATGTTATTATTTTTTAAAAACATCATTAAACTTTGTAATAATGTGATACAGTGTTATTCACTGTGGAAAATATCCCGCGAGTAATTAAGTATTAACAATCACTCCAGAAATAATTTGTATGATTTTTAATATGGTTTAAAGTATGACCCCTTATTACATTTACGTACCTATATATAAACAAAATCTATGAAAAATTTTGAAATTGTTATTATTTACTCACCATGTTTAGTGAACTTATATGTGCAACTCGTTCAGTGGTTGTTGACAGAAAACTCAATATACTAAAATACTGACATTTAGGCATGTAAATATCCTTAACACTAGCACCACTTTTCTTACTCTTTTCTATTTTAGTTTTTTTCCCTCATATATTGAGACCTCTGTGAATGAAGTTTCTTTTCAACTTCTTGAACAGTGCATTCAATATCGATAGAAATCCGTTGCAGGGCATCGTTTCTATTGTTGCAATTCTTGTGTTTTGAATTTTTTACATTCCAAAGCACTGTCTCCTGTTCATATAGTTCAATAAGTTTTTCTACTCTACACTTAGGCCACTCCAACACAAAAAAATAACAGCACTGACGCCACTGAAAATAACAAACAAGAGAGCACGTTTGAACTTAAACTAGCAGCTCAGCGTCTGGAAGACAGCGAAGTATGGATATTGTACAACTAGTTTGAAAGGAATGTGCGAATATAGACTGTATAAACTGTACTGCGCATGCGCGTGCCCTTGGGACATGTTGCAGTCTGTTTCCATTATCCTGTGGCACAAGTTGCGATACATGTTGACCAACGCAGTCGCTTGCTACATTTTTGTCCCCGGCACTTCTGGCGCAACATGTTGCATACTGTTTCCATTTCAACAAATTTCGGGCACATGTCGCGCAACATGTTGCGGGGCAAATTTGTAGTAATGGAAACGAGGCTTTACGCGTGGCAGAACGCTGGCTACTATATTGGTGAACCAGTGGACAACTTCAAAAGTGTAATTGACCTGGCGTTCAACATTGATAGTATAGAATGTGCAAATATGGCATGCGATCAACTTGCTTTTCTTCACTGTGCGTTTTGCAGCCATTCATATTGCTGTGAGCATTTTATTGACAGTCCCCATTTACATTTAGTTAAGATATCTGCATTGCGTATGGCTTCTACAATATCTGCAGTGATATATAGAGTTTTGCAGAAAAACGACACCCACCAGCACATTGAGAGGTAGGTAATGGTCCTGTAACCAAACTTCCATACAGATATGTTTGTTCGAGCCCAAATACTTTCCTTCTAAGCGACATTTAACACTGAGGTTGACATTTCAATTTTTTCGTTTCGTTACTGTGTGATAGACTATTTTTTTTCATAAAATTCATTAATTAAGACGAATTGGATATTATTAAACCTTTAGAAGCATACTTTTTTTTTTTTCGTTTTATCTATGTTTTCAGAGATTAACTTCTCACTGCCGTTTGTTGTGGCTCAAGAAGCGAGCATGATGACATCACATTGTTGTCGCGCGGAATATGTTGATAATGCAGATCACTACGCATGACATTAAAAAATCATATAACCCGATCGCAGCACCACCTACCGAGTACAATTGTGAATTTAAATCATCCAGGAACCCACTCAAAAACACACACAAAAATTCATCAAAATCTGTGCAGTCATTTAGGCAATTTTAACTTTCCGATTTCAAGTAAACCTCCACTTCTAATTGTCGCTCATTTTTGGATAATACCTACATCGGTTTATTTTAATAAGATATATTGAGTTTCGTTGTGAAACATCGAAAAAATGTGACCACTAGGGCGATTTTTCAATTTTCACTTCAGGTGAATTCCTACACCCAATGGTTTTAGTGGATCCAATTGTGAATCTAAACCATCGAGGGATCCAATTAGACACACACACAAAAATTCATCAAAAACGATTCAGTCGTTTAGGAGGAGTAGAATTACCCTCCATAGCATCTTTACCTTGTCGTGGTGGATTGGCTTGCGTGCTTAAATGATCCTGAGAGCTATGCCGGCGGTAGCATTGCTGCCGATAAGGTTACTCCTGCCGGACTGGTCGAAGGTGATAAGCCAGACGAAAAAAGTACCTTGGTCGAAAGAGTGACGATCTTTCACCGTAAAAATACAACCGTCAAGAAATGCGGACATGGGTTCAACTGGGGTAAAATTTTCCGGAGGTCAAATAGTCCCCCATTCGTTTCTCCGGGCGGGGACTACTTCAGGGAACCCATGCCAAAGGAAGCTTCTTGTAGAAAAGCCAGAGGGAAAACGCCCAGTTGGTTTTAAAGAAAAATACTAAGGGAAATATTTGGCGCAGTGTGCAAGAGTGAAAATTGGCGCATTAGATATAATGATATATGGTGAAATTAATGCAAAAAATAGGAACATTAAAGAATTATATCAGGAAATTAGGATAGAGAAGAACACATTTCAGGCTAGAACAAACATAATTCGGAATGAAAATGGGGATATGATTGCAGATTCCAGGAGTATATTAAATAGATGGAAAAGTTACTTTAATCAGCTATTAAATGTACATACAAAACAGGACATTGAGGAGGATAATTTACAGACAGCAGAAATGCTAGTCGCCGAACCAAGTGCATTAGAGGTTGAAATGCAATAGAAAAATTGAAGATGTATAAAGCATCAGGTTCAGATGAGATCCCAGCAGAACTGATAAAATCAGGGGGACAAAAATTGATGGGCAAGATACGCCGGTTGCTTAGTATGATTTGGGAAAAAGAAGCTCTTCCAGATGAATGGAAAGAATCAATTATCGTACCAATTTATAAGAAAGGAGATAAAACTGATTGCTACAACTACAGGGACATCTCATTACTTTCAACTTCGTACAAAATTCTAACAAACATAATAGTAAGCAGACTTACTCCCCATATTGATGACATTCTAGGAGATCATAAATGTGGATTTAGAAGAAACATATCTACAACAGATAAGATTTTTAGTATAAGACAGATTTTAGGAAAGATATGGGAATATAATGGTACTGTACATCAACTATTTGTAGACTTCAAAAAAGCATACAATTCAATTAAAAGAGAGAAGTTATATAGTATCCTCCTGGAGTTCAGAATTCCTAAAAAGTTAGTTAGCTTATACGAATTGTCTAAATGGCACAAAGAGTAGGGTGCGTATAGGCAAAGAGTTTTTGGACACTTTTGAAATCCAGAATGTGTTGAAGCAAGGAGATGCACTAGCTCCTCTACTATTTAATTTTGTACTAGAACATGTCATCAAATCTTTAGAGGATGAACTCAATGGTCACACGCAGAAATACATTGTATGATGGAGGTGGATGGCTAATGACAGATGAGGAAAATTTTGAGGAAGTGGCTGAATTCAAATACCTAGGAACAATAATCACAAATAGGAATGAGATGCACAAGGAAATTAAACATAGGCTCAAATCTGGAAATGCATGCTATTATGCATTGCGGAGACTTTTGATGTCCCAACTCCTTTCAAAAAACGTTAAACTGAAAATATATAAAACTATTATTCTACCAGTTATATTATATGGATGAGAAACATGGACTCTTACTTTAAGGGAAGAAAGGAGATTAAGAGTATTTCAGAATAAAGTTCTCAGGAATACTTTTGGACCAAAGAGAGATGAACAGACAGATGAATGGAGAAGACCGCATAACAATGAACTACATGGTCTCTATAGGAAGCCAGATATAATAAGAACAGTTAAGTCTCGTAGACTGCGATGGGCAGGACATGTTGCGCATATGGGGAATGAAAGATGTGAATAGAAGCTTCTTGCAGGAAAGCCAGAGGGAAAATGCCCCATTGGTAGACCAAGAATGAGGTGGGAGAATAACTATGATTTGAGGTAAGAAGATTATACAGGGAATGATTGGAAAGCATTAGCTCAGGATAGGGATGTGTGGAGAGCTTATGTCTGCGAGGCAATTAACCTAAGGGTTCGATAGTGCCAGTGAGTGAGTAAGTAAGTAAGTATATAGTGATATTATATCATTAGGACAATTTTAAGATGGCAAGAATTAGATGGCTGTGGCATCTCTACAGGGAAGAGGATTCAGACACATGTCACATTCACAACTGTAAATGGAAACTGAATAGTTGGACGCCCTGATATCTGGTTGGACAGGACCTGAGGACACTGAGTGTACAAGCATGGAGAAGGAAGCTGGAGAATACAGACAAATTGAGGCACATTATATAAAAGTAAAGGAGTTTATAAATTAAAATGCAATAAACTATGACAAATTCTATATTGGCAGAACTACAAGAAATTTTACTACAACATTTAATGAACATTTTAGAGAATATGTAAATAATGAGGGCAAATCTAGAATTTCTAAACACACAACACAAGCAGATCAATTTAACACAATAGATAACATATTATCAATCTTACACAGAGAAAACCATTGTTGAAAATCAACATTCACGAGGAGATCAAAATCATAAAGGAAACCACAAACAAACTCCTTTTAAATAGGAACATACCCAGTGACCAAAGTCTCTTTACAAAATCATTATTAACAATCAGTATCAAACTACAAACAAAAGAAGAAATATGTTTTCGAAAGATCTCATAAAAATTAGAGTTGAGGAAAACTGAGAAGGTACTAATTTCATAATTAAAAGTTTTAACCGAACAGTATATATATATATATACATAGTAATTCTGCCTGAGGGCAAGTTTTTCACTGCAATCATAGCATTTTCATGCTATGCTTGCAGCTTTACCAGTGTATTGTATGTATGGTAGCTTTACACACCGGTGAAGGTTGATGATGATAATGATAAGGGTGAGGATGACGGCCATATGATTTCGGGGACCATTTGGGCCTTAAAGTTTTCTTGACATTTGTCTTACAGGTGAGGAAAAACCCCAATAAAAACCTCACCCAGGAAAACTGCCCCAACCGGGAATTGAACCTGGGCCCGCTGCATGACAAGGCAGCACGCCACCTCGAGACCACAGTGGTGGTTAAATAAAGGTATAATGCAGTAAATAAATACTATTAACCCTCTAATATGTTTTGTGTCATACAAAAATGAAAAGAATATCAGAAACAAAACCACACATTTTATACAAATATCAGGAATTACAAATATTAAAATCCTCCATGTATAAAAAAGAAGTAAGACTAAAAATCTATCTCTATCTGTAGTCACGTTGTTATAACAATGTAAGACACGAGTTTTAAAAAAATAAATAATAAATTCAGCATTATGTCAGCTGAGATAGAATTCATTAGAACAAAGAAAAATTACATAGCGAGATCATAAAAACCACAGAAATATTATCGGAACTTAAAGTTGAACTCATTATCGAAAAAATACAAAATACAGATACAAAATGGAGACTGAACATTGGAAAAATGACCACAGAACGTGCTCAAATGCATATTAAAATACCATCAAGTTCGGAAACAAAGCCAAAATAGATAACATAGAAAACTACTGGTAGGATAATCAGACCAGAAGAGCCATTATGTATTTATCATTAACTGCTCTATGATGATGATATGCATATAGCAATCTCTATTAAGATGGGTTATCTGAAGAGATGACACAAAATAATGTTTCCAATATTTTGTCATTAATACAAAAATGCCAAATATGTATTAATTTTATATTGTGCAAAATGACAAACTAAATCATCTGACTGGTTACTCACGCTATCAGAACCAATAGGCATATTGACATTTTATTTCTAAATAAATAACATGTTACAATAGGAGAACATTTAGTATGATTCCCATTATTATGATTACATGTAAACCTTTATTTACATGTTTTACTTTCTAAACTAATGATACATTACAAATATATCATTTTAATTGTTCCTCATTATTATGAATATGTAAATGCCTAACAAGATCGTTTCTCTGAACAAATGATTTATCACAAACAGAACATTTGAATGGTTTTTCATTGTTATGAATACGTATATGTCTATTTAGATTTGTCTTCTGAGCAAATGATTTATTACAAAATAAACAACTGAATGGTTTCTCATTACTGTGAGAACGTATGTGTACGTTACAATTATATTTCTGAGCAAAAGATTTATTACATATAACACATTTATAAGGTTTACCATTTTTATGATGATGTAAATGCCTACTGAGAGAGTTCTTCTCGACAAATAACTTATTACATAGCGGGCATTTGAATGGTTTCTCATTGTTATGTACACGTAAATGTTTATTGTAATCTAATTTTTCAACAAATAACTTATTACAAATAGAACATTTGAATAGATCGTCAATATTATGCAAATGTAAATGTTCATCAAGTTCATATTTCCGTGAAAATGACTTACTACAAAGAGGACATTTGATTCGTTTGACATTATTGTGGATCTGTGTGTGTCTAAAAAGATTGGTTTTCTGAGCAAATGGCTTATTACAGATAGTACATATGAATGGTTTCTCATTATTATGAATCTGAAAATGTCTAGCAAGATTAGTCTTATTTGTAAATGACTTATTACAATTAGAACATTTGAATGGTTTTTCATTCCAATGAATGTGTAAATGCCTAATAAGATTGGTTTTAAGAGTAAATGATTTATTACAAACGGCACATTTATATGATGTTTCATCATCACCATGAACATGTAAATGCCTGGTAAGATTTGTCTTATGAGAAAATGATTTATTACAAATGTAACATTTGAATGGTTTCTCGTTGTCATGTATACAGATATGTGTGTGAAGATGAGACCTCTGGACAAATGATTTCATACAAACACAACATCTGAAAAATTTACTCACATGAGGAATCAAATTGTCATCTTCACCAAAAATTTCACGTGTCAAAAATTCGTCCCCTGGTTTTAAAGACCGAGTAGGAACGTACATTTCCTCAACACTGTTCATATCCCTATTACAATTACCTTCTCCACGTACTATATTTGGACCATATCTTCCTACATTAACTGGTGAATTTTCAAGCAATGTGTCTAAACTTTTTTCAAACAGGATCTCCTGAAAATGTAATATTAAGATAGGTAACAAATATCTTGAACTTTTACAGGAAAAATCATTATGAGGTTTAAGTTAAGACCTAAATTAAAAAAGAATACACAATTAATGTAACAATAGAAAACGGTTTTGAAGAAAATATGGTACACAAAATAAATAAGTTTAAAAGACAAAAACGAATTAATGAAAGTACACTTATAAAACAAACAGAAGAGGACATAAAATTGAAGAAATACACTTACTATCCATTTAAACACCACAAGTTTCAATTTTTTTTTAATTTAACATAAGATTGGCACTGAAGAATTAATTCAAACACAACAGGATAATTAATAAAAACACAAATGAAACAAATTGAAGAAAAAACCAAACAGGAATTTAGCAAATCAAATGCAGGGATCGTGAGAAAATGTATATAGGAGAAACAAAAAGAAATTTGAAAACAAGGGTGAAAGAACATTTTAGAAATGTCAAAAATGGTGAAGTGAAAAAATCAGCAGTAGCTGCTCATGCTTTGTCTGAAAAAATCTAATTCATATAATTGTTTATGAATGAGAATACACCGAACGACCAAAGCCCTCTGCATGAAATATACAAATATTTTCAGTACCATAAAAATTCCCAAGGATGAAGCAAGTCTTTGAAAAGTCTAGAATTTTATAGTGTGACGACATTTATAACAGAAGTTATTATAGATGAGGATGACTGTTTTAAAAGGTACAAATTTTAAAATTGAAATAATTTTTACCTCAACGGTGTTCAAACATGATTATTAAAAGTATAGACTACATAAATGTTTTTCATGTTGACTCATAATTACATTGTTATATTATTTCTCCATCTCTGAGATTTTCTTTTCTATTAAATAATTCTGCCAACATTATACTTGTCCACAGGTCACCGGTGTAAAATTATTACAAAGTAATAATTATGCTTAATGCTGGTGTATGTTTTGAATATATCATCATCAATAATATGTAAAAGTATTTTCTCTAATGGAAATCTTAAATTTTAAGGAAGTCAAATAATAACATTCTAATATTGTTCCTTAAAGATAAGCTGTCAAATGCTAATTGTTGCCAGTGAGCAATAACAGACACAAACTGCTTATGTTTGTCAAGCTACTTGTTAACGTAAGGAATATGAGAATAAAAACCTACTGCCACACCTGTGTTTCAACAGCTATGATTTAACCTTTGCATATCATTCACAAACAGTCAATTTAACGATTGTCAAGTAATTTTGAATTTAGAAAAGAAATGTATGTTTTGCATTTAAATAGAATATATTTTAAGGTTTTAATTTGTAATTATAGTATTAATATAATTTGCAAGTTTCTGAATTTAATTATTTTGATCATCTAATATCTGACAAAAAATTACACAGAGATAAAGTTACAGAAATATAATGTAAAAAATGGAGTCATTAAAAGAAATTTTGATAAACAAATGTCAAACAAAACAATAATATATTACGATGTGAGGTTGGGAAGTGGTATTTACAGAATTGAGGAAAATGTTTAAAAACTGAGCGATAGCAAGGTTTTTAATTTCCAAGATTCTGTAAAACACTTCACAAACATGTGTTGTACATTATTTTTTGTGCGATGGTGTTTTCAAAATAATAAATAGTAGTAAAATAATACCTCTGTTGGAAATATTTGTATTCATTAAGAACAATTGAATAACATTAACAGTGTGGACAATGTTTATTAGTTGAAAGTACAGGAAGTCGTGAAGCCACTATTATTGATCAAATGGCCACAAGTTCATATTTATTGTTTTATATGTTTCAAATAAAGTTCAGTTCATTTAAAATGCAGTGATTTGTTTTGTATAATGTACATTAACACTACCTTTTGGGTATTTTTTGTACATACATTGTACTTAGTATACATAGAGGGCAGTGGTTTTACTTTATGCACGTGGGTGTAAATGTACTATTACAGTATAGTTAATTAGGTGACAATCCTGAAATGTAGGAGGTTTAACTTTCAAGCAAGGTCGCCATTGCTGTAAATGTGACAAAATGTACTATCGTGCAAAAAATTGACATTACACAATCTAGCTGCAAATTCTTGACTGAAATATTGCAGCACAAATTGGATACTAAATTCCAAAATCAAATCACAATTGCAAGTGCCACAGATGTGATTTTTACATTCACTCCTAGGTTTGACAAAAATGGACCAGCAAAGAAACACAGATATATGCAATAAATTAAAAGTTCAAATAATAGTAGAAGAAATTCAGAATTATCAAAGCAAAATATTAAAACATATAAATGTGATAATCCTTTTACACCTAGATTTGAATTACATCATTAGAGAAGATAATTAAATAAATTGGTATGTAATTTTTTTCTCTTTTTCCTAATGCCCCAGGTTTGTCTTTTGACATTCCTGGTTTCTCTCCTGGCATGGCATACTTGTAACCCACTTCTGAGGTTGGGGCGCTGGAAGGTGAGGTTATGTTGCCCCGATAATATGATGGGTGATGATGATGATAATCGTGCGCCAGGAGAGTCCCTAATCCTAAGCCTAATCTAAGATGAATATGAATGATGATGATTGCGATGGCCATATGATTTCGAGGACCGTTGGGCCTTAAAGTTTTCCTGACATTTGTCTTAAGGTGAGGAAAAACCCCAATAAAAACCTCACCCAGAAAAACTGTCCCGAACGGGGATAGAACCCAGGCCTGCTGCGTGACAAGGCAGCACACTACCCCGAGACCACAGCGGTGGACTGATATATAATTAAAATGGCACTATGTTGTAACATAGCAAAGAAAGATTTCAGAAAGGAAAATACATGTGAACACATTTTTTACTTAAAATTAAGGTTAAAGTAGAGGAAGGCTAGGTCATATTCAAAATAAGTGTATGCTTAAATTAGTCGTATATACATACCATGTTTAAAATACATATCAAGTCTTAAAAAACAAAGTTTGTCTAATATTGTAAAATAAAATCCATTCAAAATACTTACCCGAGATACGTTTTTCATACAAGGTTCCAAACTCTCGGTCATAAAAGTCTCTGGTTTAACAACAATATCTTCATTTTCTAGTTTAACAGGAAATGTTGTAATCTGTGAAGATATAGAAAATACTTAATCAACCTGGCAAATATCCAAATTTATAACAACAGATATCAGTCAGGAAATAGGAATGGATACCTCAATGGCAAATCATTAGCATACAAAGCTGAAGGTCCTGGCTTCAAACCCGTCTAGGTGAATATTTTTTCTCCATATATAATTTGACCTTTAATAAGAAATGTTAAATTTATAATAAAAACATTGAAAGAAGCTCTACTGGCTTTATAAAGTAATGTTAAATTCCCATTAAAAGTCTTCTTAAATTTGCACGTCGAGCAATGGTTTGCTAGCCATTGGCGCTCTCAGGTACTTAAATGTATAAGAGAAAATTTGCATTAAGATTGGAGGTGTGAGATAGCTCAGTGGGAGAGAATTAGCATTTAAATAAACTCTTAGGAATTGTTACAATATTTAATAGATATAAGAACTTTTATATTAGAGCTAAAGGTCCTGGGTTCAAACCCCAGTCTAAGCGTATATTTTTCTTTAAAAATTTGGTAAGAGTAATATTTAAAAATCTCACCTTATACGAGTAAATCTCATGCTTTTCTACAAAACCAGTTCCAAATAGAATCCCATCCATCATAAGTTTGGATTTGACTGACAATGGAATGCATTCTGTTTGAAACCAGTTTCGTGGAAAAGCACAAGATTTCTTGAGGTGAGAATTTTAAATATTACTCTGGCCATATTTTAAATGAATATTGCCTCATAATGAATGAATGAGTCACTTCTTATCTTATAGTTAATGTTTTCTTAAACACAGGAACGGCAGTTTTCAAGAGGAACATCCCTCCCATTTTCAACCGATATAATGACTAATGTTGGTTGAAAATATGAGGGATGTTCCTCTTGAAAACTGCAGTTCCCATGTTTAAAAAAACTTAAACTATGAGGTAAGATAAGACATGACTCATTCATTCATTGAATTAGGAATCTCATAATGTTTACCTCCCAACATTGATTTTAAATTAGTATATTTTTCTCTTCAACTATAGGAATGCAAATAATTTTAACATTTTCAAATTTAAATTGAATACTAGTATCGACACTCATAATCAAGAGGGATCAACTGATAATATTAATTACATACTTAACCTGCAAATGAAACAATTATGATATGTCCCTTTGTTCTCCATCAATACATTTTTCTCTAGTAAATATGTACTATTCATAAATTGGCTCACTCCAACAAGTTACAGGAACAGACAAAGATAATGCAAATTAAAATGTATACAGTGATTGCGAAAAGAACTGAAAATATTAGTGCGTGTGTTTTTTTTTAATTATCAAGTGTAGTGGTGCATTAAAATGTTGAGGATGAAAAAGACACAATTTTAAATGACAGGATTACTTGTGACTTTAATTTTCATTATATTCTATAATTTATTAAATATGTTGGTATTTTCACAAAATGATGCAAACATAAATACAATTTGGGAAAATATATACTTCAGAAGAATAAATATAGAGCCATGAATTTTGAAATTCTCGACAAACATTTGATCTCCAATGTGGAAGATGTGCCTTAACGGGGAAATTTCAACAGTTGGAGTTTGACTGAAGATGATGGAGAACGACCTTTGAAACCAGTATTGTGAAAACACAACTTTATGAGGTGAGATATAAGAATATTTATCTCCAACTCAATTATAAATTATAGAATAGTGCCAATTTATTGAAAATTTTTTTGTCTAATTTTTAATCAATTTGTTGTGAATTTATATATATATATATATATATATATATATGTTATGAATAATTAAACTCCTTGTATTTGTATTGTTCATAAATAAACAGAAATCTCTGGTATATTTTAAATTTTACCTTCTACTATAAAAATAAATAGTTAAAATATATAATGGCAAATATTTGACTGCATGAAACATAACAAATTTAAAATAAATAAAGCTCAACTTCATCAGAGTACTTTGCGAATGAATGAACGAATGAGTGGTTGGCTTGGTGGATACAGAAGTTAATTAAATGTACAACATATGAATTGGTGAAAACCATAACGATTTAAGTGATATTTTTGTGAAAATTAAGTGCAGTTTTGATTTTATAGTTTAAATGAACACTTCTAATATTGAACATAACAAAAATATTACCTCAAATTCTGTATCTTCAGAAGCAAGTGGATCAATAGGTGAAAATGTTTCACATTTAATGTCAACTCTGGCTATTACATTATCTTCTGATTTTATTTGCACTTTCAAGTCCTGCAAAATAAATATCATACAATATTATTATGATAACCTAAATTTTTATAATGATGTAGAGCTAAATAAACATTTAATAAGTCAACATGGAAGCACCATAAGATTCAATATATTTTTTTTTTATTTCAACATACGACTAGTGCTGAAAAACGATTTCAGCAACAATAGATTAATTAGATCCAAAAAAAAAAAAAGATTTATCAAGTTAAATGCAGGGAATGTGAGAAATTCTACATAGGGAAAGCAAAGATAAATTTAAATGTCAGAGTAAAAGGGTTATACAGTAATTAATGTATTTTAAAATTAGCTATTTTCTTGAATATGAAAGAACAGCTCAGAAAATCAAAAATGGAGAAGTAGAAATATCTACAGTAGCAGCCCCATGCATTGTCAAAAAACATCAAATAAAAAAATGTGTTAATTAATAATGAAGAAGGAAATAGAGAACTCGTGATTTGGGGCAAAAATCTACATTAAAAAAAAAAACAGAAAGGAGAAAGTAATGAACCTTGAAATTCCCGAAGGAAATGAGGGTACGGCACTAAAAGTGGACATCTCAATTTCGAGATAATTTTGGTTTTGAAATTAAACTTAGAAACGTCGAAGATGAAAATATAAAAAAAATTTGCGGGTCATCCAGCTGTAAAATAATTTATAAAGCACTCATCCCTATATTACCTGAAGGAAGTGGCTGCCATTGTGGTAGTGACGTCAGGTTCGATATTCAAACATTGGTCCAGAGTGAAAACATGCTTTCTTCAACAGAGATGCGAAAATATAATAAATATTTTGGTGTAATAAAAGTGCACTGCTGTATTTCAAAATGTTATATTACCAAAATTACAAAGCAAAGAGTTTGAAATTTAATCAAAATCACATCCTCACATAGAGTTTAAGAAAAAATGGTTTAATTGAATAAATTTTCGATAATAATCGCATCATCGTACGTATTTCTCGAAAATGAACAATGTCAAATAAGCCCTTACAAAATATTCAATAAATAGATGCCACTTATTTATGACATAATCTTCGAAATTTGTAATATAATTTATTAGAATACATGTATTAGTTTGATCCTTCCGGGAAATTCTCGTATAAGACTTGAAAGCATAATAATAGTCCCTTTGATTGGTTGCTGGCCAAAGGAAGGTAAGACCAGTGATGGGGCTGCCATCTTATAGCCTCTGGTCAGGCATTTCTGGAGAAGAAAAGAAAATAAAGGAAAGAAGAAATGGAAGAAAGAAAAGACTCCCTAGCCCTCAGATGCCCTATTAGCGTCGGGGTCGAAAAAAACAAGAGTTAACCAAGAGAGGTTAGATAGTAAAGTTAAAAGAGTGCAAAACACAAGTAAGTGAAAGAAATGTTTTGCTCAGCTTGGGCACCTTGTGGTCGCCAGTGTTGACCTATGGTAGTGAAGCATGGACACTAAAAAAACAACATGAAAGCAGAATAACGGCTTGTGAAATGAGATTCATGCGCAGAGCAGCAGGTTACACCAGATGGGATCGGAAAAAGAACACCGATATCTTAAAAGAATTGAAGACTACGCCAATTTTGGAATATATTAAACAGTACCAACTAAATTGGAAACACCATCTTGAAAGAATGAGTTCAAATCGGATCCCCAAAGCTGTTTATAATTATATACCAAGAGGACAAAGATCACTGGGCCGTCCTATGAAACGCTGGAGGGAAAATTTTCTATAGGATCGTAACAGGCCTTGGCCTAATACTTGAAAGGAAGAAGAAGAAGAATACATGTATAATAATCTAAAAGCTAACCTAACATATTTGAATTACTCTAACCTGTAAACGTAATAAATAAAATGGCATTTAGACAATATTAAATTACAGGTGTGTAAATAAATTATACTACATGTGTAAGAAACTAAAAGCTAACCTAATAACGTACGTATAAGAAATATTACTCTAACCTAGTTTCTTTAGTAATGGCCCATAGATTTTTTTGTATTTTCATCTTTGGTGATCCTAAGCTTCATTTTAATGCCAAATTTATATTGAAAAGGGGATGTCTCGTACAGTAAACTAGTGATATATGTATTTTGTAGTGCTTATAAAATGCTATTTTACTGTTTTGTTTCTGGATGGTCTATTTTTTTTTTTTCATGTTTAGTGGTCCTAAGCTTCATTTTAAAACCAAAATTATCTCGAAATTCAGATGTTCACTTTTTGCGCAAATGATTTGACTTTGAGGTACCTCAGTCTACCAAGAGAGGGAGCAGGACACGACTCTTCAAGATGATACAACAATGGTCGTGAAAATATTGGAGAAGGAACTGAACAAGATCCAAAAATTAGACTAAAAAAACAAGAATGTGAGGTGAAGTGATAAAATTTTAGGCTCAACTGCACTTCTACTAGCACTTGATTTTTCAAGTTACATTGTTGGGAAAAACTGCACTTAAACAAGCGTGAAATATTTTCAAAGTCCTATAGAACATTGCGCATGCGCCAGAATTTATAGAGCCAGCGATAACCCACTATTGAACCACATATCGATTGTCATCCTCGATTACTATCCATCACTATGAAATTTAAATGACCAATATTTGCAATAAATCCCCAAATCTATGTTTGAAAAAAAATATTAATAATATTACAATTATCAAATGTTTATTAAAAATGGATGTACACTTACTTATCGCTCCCTAACACTGATCCAACCAGCGATAACCCAAAACAGTGATTGAAAAATCATAGTCTAAGTAATATACTCTGTGGAGAAAATAGCAGTTAGCATCACAATATTGTTTAACAGTGTCATAATATTGTGATTTGCATATTTAAATAAATACTTCAAAAATGTATAATAATGTTATAAAAATTGTTTGAAAAAGTTCAAAATATTAAATAATGATAGTAAATACAGAAGAAGAGCTATAGTTTACAACAATATAACTGAAAAATCAAGCACTAGTAGAAGTGCAGTTGAGCTTATTGTTGTAAACTATAGCTCTTCTTCTGTATTTACCAACATTATCTAATATTTTCAACTTTTTTAGGCAATTTTTATAACATTATTAGACAATTTTGAAGTATTTATTTAAATATGCAAATCACAATATTATGACACTGTTAGAACAATATTGTGATGCTAACTGCTATTTTCTCCACAGAGTATATTACTTAGTCTATGATTTTTCTATCGCTGTTTTGGGTTATCGCTAGTTGGATCAGCATTAGGGAGTGATAAGTAAGTGTACACCCATTTTTAATAAATATTTGGTAATTTTAATATCATTAATATTTTTTTAGCATAGATTTGGGGATTTATTGCAAATATTGGTCATTTAAATTTCATAGCGATGGATAGTAATAGAGGATGATAATCGATGTAGTTCAATTGTGGGTTATCGCTGGCTCTATAAAGTCTGGCGCATGCACACTGTTCTTCTGTAGAACTTAGAAAATATTTCACGCTAGTTTAAGTGCAGTTTTTCCTAAACATTTATTAAAAAAGGGTGTACACTTACTTATCACTCCGTAATGCTGATCCAACCAGCGATAACCCAAAACAGCAATATAAAAATCATAGACTAAGTAATATACTCTGTGGAGAAAATAGCAGTTAGCATCACAATAAATACTTCAAAATTGTCTAATAATGTTATAAAAATTGTTTGAAAAAGTTTAAAATATTAAATAATGATAGTAAATACAGAAGAAGACCTATAGTTTACAATAATATAACTGAAAAATCAAGCGCTAGTAGAATTGCAGTTGAGCCAATGTTTGGTAATTTTAATATCATTAATATTTTTTTAACATAGATTTGGGGATTTATTGCAAATATTGGTCATTTAAATGTCATAGCGATGGATAGTAATCAAGGATGATAATCGATATGTGGGTTATCACTGACTCTATAAACCCTGGCGCATGCGCACTGTTGTTCTATATAACTTACAAAATATTTCACGCTACTTTAAGTGAAGTTTTTCCAAATTTTACTTGATAGAAATTTAAAGAGTAACTTACTTGTGGTCCAGTGGCAGTGCTTGACAGATCATCTTCATGTTTAACAGTGGATTGGAAATTCATTATAATCAATCTGAAAAACAATAAATTCACCAATGTTTATATACATACGATATTTTCATTAAACTGCAGTAACAAATTCCTTTTTGCATTAAGCTAAGAAATTCAATTTTATTGCTACACTGATTTCAGTCAATATACACAGACAAACAAAAGAAAACTTGGCTCAACTGCACTTTTACTAGCGCTTGATTTTTCAGTTATATTATTGTAAACTATAGCTCTTCTTCTGTATTTACTAAAATTATTTAATATTTTAAACTTTTCAAACAATTTTTATAACATTATTAGACAGTTTTGAAGTATTTATTTAAATATGCAAATCACAATATTATGACACTGTTAGAAATATTGCGATGCTAACTGCTATTTTCTCCACAGAGTATATTACTTAGTCCATAATTTTTCTATCGCTGTTTTGGGTTATCGCTGGTTGGATCAGCGTTAGGGAGTGATAAGTAAGTGTACACAAATTTTTAATAAACGTTTGGTTATTTTTAATATTATTAATATATCTTTTAACATAGATTTGGGGATTTATTGCAAATATTGGTAATTTAAATTTCATAGTGACGGATAGTAATCGAGGATGATAATCGATGTGGTTCAATTGATGGTTATCGATAGCTCTATAAACTCTGGCGCATGCACACTGTTATTCTATAGGTCTTAGAAAATATTTCACGCTAGTTTAAGTGCAGTTTTTCCGAAAACTTTTTTGTGCAAAACAAGTATATATCCATCCATCCATAGTAATTCTGCCTGAGGACAGGTCTTTCACTGCAAACATAGCATTTTCATGCTAAGCTTTGCAGCTTTAGTAGGGAAATATAGGTGTGGTAGCTTCCTGTTGCTTTCCACACTGGTGAAGGATGGTGATGATAATAATGATGATGGCAGGATGATTTTCGGTGACCGTTGGGCCCTAAGCTTCCTGACATTTGTCTTACTGGTGAGGAAAAACCCCGATCAGAGATCGAAACCAGGCCTGCTGTGTAACAAGGCAGCACGCAACCTCAAGACCACAGCGAGATATATATATATATATTACTTTTAATAACATCAGTGTCCCATGCACCGGTGTGGTCTCAAGGAAATGTACTGCCTTGTCACACAGCAGGCCCAGATTCAATCCCCAGCTGGGACAAATTTCCCAGGTGAGGTATTTTGGGATTTTTCCTCACCTGTAAGACAAATGTCAGGAAACTTTAAGGCCCAAAGGGTCCCCAAATATCATCTGGTCTTCATTATCATATTAATCTCATTAGATTTAAGGCCTCTCATGGTGCAAAATTACCATCATCACCAATCATTTCATTGGGGCAGCATAACCCTACCTTCCAGGCGCCCCAACTGTAGAAGTGTATTACAATGATACTTATATTTTTTTTTACAATTATTAAACATTTATATACGTATGAATTGATTTCTTCAAAGTTCTACAGAATCACGAGTATATATGTGTTAGATGGGTAAATGCTTAATATAACTTCCTTACGATTCAATGAAATTGGTGTTACCAACATTCATAATTAATTCTACACCATAATTTAAGAAATTAACTTCATTTTGTAATGTTAGTGTACATCAGATTAGTGTATACTTCATTAAATACCTAATATGTATGTAATTTATTTTGTTAGGTTAGGAAGGAGAAAGTTAGTGTATATCCTAAACTTTTTGTAGGACTTCATAGATATGTGGATCCACCTAGCATCAACTCTATAAATGTTTGCGCTTACGCACTATTATCCTGTATGACTTAGAAAATTAATGATGGAAATCAAACTAAAGTTTTTTTCCAAATTGATTTAAGAATCATTAGAAACCGTTAATAGTAAATATTAGCAGACACGAAAAAAGTAAATAGTGCAAAAATGTAACAATTTGTATGGTATAGTATAAAAAGCCATAATCTGTATTCAGCTCCTAAGGTTAGTGTGAAATATTTTTGTTTAACTTTTTTAATTTATGATGTAGAATGACCCACATAATTGGATTAACGACATTCTCTCTCCGCCTATCTAGGTTAGAAATAATATGTGAACATTCAACCATCTAAAAAATAGCGAAACTGGATATAACAAAGGAGAGCTATATCGTTTAATAAAACTAAGAATACTGAAATATATCAGTGATGGGCACTATAAAATTATCCAAACCTTTAACTCAAATTATTCCTGAAGAACGATTAACCAATCGCTAATTACGAAAAAAATAAAAATATTCTCCATTTATTTTTCGATTTGTTTTTAGTTCTTTTTCTCACCTTTATACTGATAAAATATTGATTTGTTGATATAAAATAATCAAAATACTAATGATTATTCTAACGTCCCTAAATAATTAACGTAATGTGAAAATTTATATAAACTGGTCAACCCCGGCGCGACGTCTACATAATGTTTTTAAATTATTGATCATAAAATTGTTTCACTGCAATCAGAATCACTTGAGTGTTCACGGCACCGGTTCACGGCCACCTCTAATCCCTCTAATCACCATTCATTTTATCGTACATGACCATAGCCAATAGAGGGACACGAAATTTGTTATAAGATCCGACAGTGAACGTTGGGTGATGTGAGTGGGTGATGTAACCACCATTACAAATAAAAAATTGGTGCCCTCTTAAAAAACGGTTACATTTATGCTGAACAATGGCAAATCCTTCAGACAAATTTTCCGGAGGTAAAACAGTCCCCTTTACGGATCTCCGGATGGGGACATCTGCAGGACGTCATATACAGAACATCTTTAAAATTCTCCAATGGAACGCAGGAGGACTTACACAGAGTAAAAAAACCGAATTACAAACAATCATAGAGGAAAATGGGATAGATGTATTTATCATACAAAAGCTAATGTATCAAGAGACCAACTAAATATTTTCAATTTCCTGGATTCAACATACATATCCTCCCCAAAGCACGGCAAGTAGCTAGTGGAATCCTGCAGGCGTCAGAACAAATATTTTATCAAAATCTAAAGTTATAAAGGAAATGCAACAAGAAGACAAAGTAGAAATCATCCAAATTGAAATCTGGAAAGGAAGTTCACATTACAACATATATGGAATATACAATCCACCTAATAACAACCCCTGTCTAGATATAATTAATATTTATCCAAAAACAATTCTGATTGGTGATTTTAATGGCCATTCACCTAAATGGGGATACAAAGACTACAATCCTAGTGGCAAAACTATTGAAGATTTATTAAATTCAAACACTTTAGAACTTATCTATAAGAATGATGACTGTCCTACATACATACATTATAATGGCCAGTGTACAAATCCAGATCTCCTGTTAGTTTCATCTGACCTGAAAGATAAGACTACACGTGAAATCATTGAAGATCTAGGATCGGAACATAGAGCAGTTGTTGCATCTATAATACATCAGGACAAACAAAATAACAGTAAAAAAAAAACAAAATACTCTTGGAATTTTAGAAAAGCTAATTGGGAAAAATTTACAGAAGAAACTGAACATAAATTAAACCTAATTCAGTACGAAGTATCTACAGATAAACTTAATAACACCATCTCAAACATAATTCTTGAAGCAGCAAAAAATTGGATCCCAAGAGGAAAAACTAAACACTACAAACCCTTTTGGAACGCAGACTTATCCAAGTTAAAAGAAGAAAGGGACACAGCAAGAAGAAAAGCAGAATTGTCCAACAACCAAATAGATACACAAGAATGGCGAAGAAAGGCAGCAAAGTTTAAAAAAGAAATCTATGCAGCAAAGAAAAATGCATTCAGTGAATTTATTGAAAAAGCTGATTACAGAAAAGACTCAAAAAAGTATATAGATATATAAGTAAAATCACAAGTCAGAGAGATACAAAGAAAGAACCACTCAAATTTAATGGGAAAACACTTACTTCCAACAACTCTATTGCTGAAGCTTTTAATAAACACTACAGCTCTCAACACAAACTCCCTCCTAAAGCTAAAAAGAAGCAAAGGCAAATTAAAAAAGATCTCAAGACTTTTAAGAAGCATCAAGAACAAAAGAATGATATATTCGGCAAAGAATTTACCATATGGGAACTAAATTCCTGCAATACACGAGTTACAAGACAACAAATCTCCTGGTCCAGATAAAATACATGTTGAATTTTTGAAACATCTTGGCCAAAAGGGAAGGAATACACTACTGAAATTATTTAACCTATCATGGACCTCTACTGTACCTACAGAGTGGAAAAAAAGCAATAATTATTCCTATTTTAAAAAAAGACAAGACAGCTGATGATATAAATAATTACAGACCCATCTCTTTAACAAGTGTCATTGCAAAAACAGCAGAACGTTATGATTTCAGCGAGACTAAATTGGTTCTTAGAAAGTAAAAACATACTAACAACAGCACAAACAGGATTCAGGCAACATCTATCTACAAAAGAAAATACAATTCAACTTTCTCAAGATGCCAAAGAATCTTTCAACAAACATCAAGATACGCTAACAGTTTTCATTGATTTTGAAAAAGCATATGACTCGGTATGGAGATATAAATTACTTGAAAAACTCACAAAACTAGGCATTCAAAACAATATGTTAAACTGGATCACCCAGTTCCTTTCACAACGTTTTCTGTGCTACAAAATACAATGACAGTACTTCCAAATTCCGACAAATAAAAATGGGCCTCCCTCAAGGTGCAGTACTAAGTACAACCCTGTTCAACATCTACATCAACGATCTGCCACCAGCTATATCAAACACAGAAATAAAGACAGCTCTTTTTGCAGATGACATGATTATGTGGACATCTTCCTCACAAATAGAAAAATCTAAATCATCTATGGAAAAGGCTCTTACCTACTAGAAAAGTGGACCCACAACAATTTAATGGCCATTAATACAGACAAAACAACGTTTCAAATATTTAGCTTGAAGAAAAAAATTCCAAAACTAAATCTACAGTTCAAGAAAACAAATCTGAGACAAACAAATGAAACAAAATATCTAGGAACAATTTTTGATTCAAAATTATCATGGAGAAAACACATTGAAGCAGTAGTAAACAAAGCAACAAAAAGATTCTCAATCTTAAAAAGATTAGCCGGAGCAAAGTGGGGCAGTAATCGCCAGACTCTGAACACCACATACAAAACATTCATCAAGCCAATACTACTATACAATGGGGAGGTAATAATCACAGCAAATAACTCGAACCTGAATCGCCTAGAAGTATGCCAAAATCAGGCTTTACGGCTTATAACTGGCGCAGCAAAATCAACTCCAATCGCAGCAATGCAAGCACTAACTCAGAACCCTCCAATATGTCTAACTTTAGAGGAACAGGCAATAACACAACATGAGAAAATGTTACGATTAACAACAACAAAATGGGAAAAAAGGCAGTTACAACCAAGCAAGTTGAAAACACAAACAAGTTTCTTGTCCAAAGTAATGGAAATAAAAACAGATTTGAATCTTCCTAAATCTAAAGAAAATATTTTGATCAGAGATAACCCTCTTACTTTTGAACCAATTAATATTCAGCTAAATCTAGAAGAACCAGTTACAAAATCTGAAACTCCCACACTTGTACTAAAAGCTCTAGCATTAGAAGTTTGTGAATAAGAGATATCCACCAGAAGAATGGTTACATGTCTACACAGATGGATCTACTATTGATAACAACTCAGGATCAGGAATTACATGTGCATTATTTTCATTTTATCAACCAGCAGGATACCACACAACAAATTTTGATGCAGAAGTAACGGCTATTCATATTTCACTCCAACAATTACTATACAGAATAAATAAATTTCAAAATGCGGTCATACTCTCTGATTCTAAGGCAGCAATACATGCAATAAATTCACACAAAATGAAGTCAATACAAATTAAAGAGTGCTACAAAATGATTCAACAACTCCAAAAACTACAGAAAAGAATTCAATTGCAATGGATACCTGCACATTGTGGAATTGCTGGAAATGACACTGCTGATTTTCTTGCCAAAAAAGGCTCCAATTTAATTCAGAATACTACTAAAAGCTTACCTTTCACATCCATAAAAAGAATAGTTAAAAACAAATATAAAATCAAACAAAACCAAGACCTATGTAATAAAGCCAAAGACAAAAAATGGAATATTTTAGTAAAGAAGCCAGATATTATTCCAGAATTTCCACGTAAAACTACAGTAGCAACATTTAGACTGCTTACAGAACATGACTATTTAGCCAAACATTTATATAAAATAGGAATCTACACGAATCCAAATTGTCCTCTATGCAATAAAGACGAAGAAATGAATGAAGAACACCTACAAACCTGTGAAGTATTACCTGTTGGATCCACAATAGAGAAATATTGGAGAGCAAGAACGCTAATGGCTTCGGTGCCAAGGCCCAGCATTTGAAAACAACAACAACGTTGGAAACTAGCGATAACCCATAAAAGCGATACTCGAAGACAAATGCTATCAGTGATTAGTCGTCAGAGACCTCAGATGTTGGCAGAAAAAAACTAACCAATTACAGCTTATTGCATTATCGACAAAAACAATTTACATCATCTAGCGAGTAAAATATCGCCGTAGCGTAGTGGTTAAGGCACTGAGCTACAAGCCGGAGAGTCGGGGGTTCAAGTCCCGTTGGGGTCAGGATTTTTAAACTGACCCAAACCCTCTGGCGGCACTATGGCCCTGGTGTCGACTCAGCCTCCAACGGAAATGAGTACCAGACGCTTGTTCTGGTGGTAAAGGCGGCCGTCACGCAGGGCTGACACAAAGTGCCGATTGTCTAGAAAAAGTGGGAGCCTTAACCTCCTACTACCCCAAGGGCCTCCGGGCCTGTTGTGGGATCACTTTACTTTACTTTAGCGAGTAAAATGTAGATAAAGAGCATTGAACTCGGTGGTTCAATCGTCATTTTCGTTGTTTACAATACCACATTTTTAATAATTCGTTGAATAATTAAATTTATCAGATTCTACACCTCACTTCGTATTATTGAAAAACTCAGGACCAGTTTGGAAAATAAAATTTATTTCGAAACCAGCCCTGAGTTTTACAAAAATATGAGGCAAGGTGTAAAATTTTATTAATGCAATTATTTAATTAAGCATCATAGTGTTACACCTTAAATATATAAATTCATAGCATTTCATCTTCTCGATTTGCAAGACACATCAATTTACGTTTTTAGCCAATGCAAGGAATATATTCCTAACACAAAAGAATAATATTACTCTTAGAAAACTGGAAGAATATTTTATAGTATTCATGCTGATATTTTCAATATTTTCTTAGAAATAATATTATCTGCATAATGCTTTCTTGGAATTAAAAATATATATATTATGTTGATTCTTAAGGAAAGGTTCAAAAAATATAATTTAATTATGTATTAATTTTCTAGGCATATCAATAAAAATGATAAACAATAGAAAATTGAAATACCAGTAATTATTGAGAATTTGTAAAAATTAGGCAAAACTTTTTTTTATCTATTTCCAATTATTTTTAAAAACGATACTTCTTTCCTTTACTTCAGATTATTTTATTTTATTTTATTATTATCCCATCAAGAGGACCTACGATATTGAAGAGGCCATAAAAGATATAAAGCACATCATCTTGTTCTCCTTGATTGAGAATATGTGTGGCAAATGCTTTTTGAAACAGCCAATAACTCCCTCTGTCTGATTGTAGAATTCCTTGATCTCTGATAGTCACACATTCTTATTTTTTTATATTATGGGCATGACATGTGGCACTAATGGGGAATGAAAGCAGAGCATTGAAGCTTTTTTGTAGGAAAATCAGAGGGAAAACGCCTAGTTAGTAAACCAAGAAAGAGGTGAGAGAATAACATTACCTATGATTTGAGCAAAATAGATTATACAGGGGATGATTGGAAAACATTAGCTCAAAATAAGGAAGTGTGAAGAGCTTATGTCCGCATGACCATGAACTTATGGGTTCAATAGTGCCAGTGAGTTAGTTAGTTGGTTATTTCATTTGTATTAATAAATTACCGGGGAAAAAAGAAAAAACTATGAAATACAAGAATAACCGAATAAATTCCCAAATCACAAACTCATGTCTATAATTAACCAAGGTCATATAATAAAATATGTGTTTTGTTTTCTGTACTAAATTAATCATACATAAAGAAATGTAATAATTAATCATACTTAAAATCCATACAAAGGGCTCTACATATAGTTAAATAATAAAAAACAAATAGAATTTTAAAATAAAATATCCTGGATTCATATTATAAAAAGTGGTTTTCAAAACCAACCAGGGTATTTACAAGTATGACAAAATGCAATATGAAAGTGCTATGAAAAACACACTTGTATGTAAGATTATATAACCCAGTAAACAAACTATACCATTGGGCAAAGAAAGCACCAGATTTATTCCATACATTTAGGCAATCTAGAAAGTTGGGAAAGATCAGAGCAACTGGGGTTCTTACAAAGTTTGGAAATATGAAAGTAAGGAAAAAATCAAATATATACTAGCATTTTTTTTTTCTTTTGGGGGGGGGGAAAGAGGAGTCTGAATGCAGAGACAGAAGTATTCACTACAGCTTCCTTTGGACCATGAATACTTCCCTCTTCATGTGTGAGTATAATTCATATTTCCTACCACTATGGTGGATAATAATCAACTTAGCTTCAAATATATAAAGTTTAAGATAATATCTAGAAATAATAACGTATTAAGATAATACTTAAATAAAAGATAATATCCTCTATAATAACTAAAGTTCATCATAAAAAGTAAATTCAGAAACAATCAAATTTATAGTAGTTTTCGTTCAGTAATTGATCTGAGCTCTCTCATGTAAAAAATACATGTATTTTAACATATTTAAACGTTGTTTCTCATATCAAGTTATTTAGGTTAAGTCGCTCATTTTTGCATTAAAGGGTTTTATAAATTTGCTACGAGATATAGATGTGTTAAATAAAGTTTTTTTTTTTTTTATTTAAAGTGTTCTCCTATATTCTATGATCATTTAAAAGGTTTGGAAAGTACAGATGTTTTAATCATATCCAACGTATGTCCCGTTAGTCTTCAAATATAGAACCCTCACTTTCACGACCAACCAATAGGCTACATAAACCGCTCGAGCAAAAGTCAATAATCGAATCAATGTTATCACATCTCAGAATAATGGCCCTTTTGGGACGCTACCCTATAACCTACATCAATCCAGGTTATAACAACTGGATGGCAGCTGGTGAATCTCGAAAATATAATATTTCATTATATTTTCGAAAAAGAAACGAACCCTTAGCATCAAAATTAACTTTTCAAAATTAAAAGCGGAAAAATAAACATCACAATTAGTACTAATTACAAAATGAATATTCTAACTATTTTGTTTGTTTATCTAGTTAACAGGTGATTGATTGACAGCTAATTACGCGAGAGTGGTCAGAAATTTGACTGTAAGTTATTACATCTTGAGCAATCTAAAGTGTTAGGAGAGAATAACAGTATTTTTTTGGCATTTTATTGACAGACATTTTATTTTTCTTTTGTGAGGCAAGATCATTTATTTATTATGTAGTATTTTCAGGAAAGTTTTATCTTATTTATTCAAGTAAGGGAAATGTATTATTTTGAAAATAACATATTTTATGTTGTATTAATTTAAGGGAATATCTCGTATTTTAATTTGTGAAAATGTCGATAAATTTCGTTGAGTTTATTGAAGGCAATGGACAGAATGGCATATTTTTTTAACTCAGGGAAAATGTAACATTTAACGGAATCCTTTGGCAAACAGATCATCTCTGCGCGTCTACAAATAATGTAGGCCCTCAAGGGATTGTATATAGCATTATAGTCAGATATGCATCCCTCCTCGAGTTAGGCTGGCAAATTCTAAATTCAATCATATTTTTCGATTCAAATAAATATCTACATTGCGGGCATACAACGATAATAAGGCTCCAGGGGACTCAGATTCAAAAATGGGAATGTAATGTGGACGGACAAAATGGCGACTAGCAGTGGACGTTAAAAATGTTGAGGCGATGTGAGTAACGTTGATAAAACATTTAATATAGCAGACAAAACCACACAAGTTATAAAAAATTACCATTTACATACTAAGCAAATACTCAAATTTCTAACTTCTACAACAAAACGACGTAAATAAATTAAATTCAGCGTAAAAAAATCAACCTAGAAAAAATATATATCTATAGATAAATAAATCAAAAACTTATAAATGTATTGTTTTTTCGGACCGTCCTAAATATAAACCCCTAAAAATTAACTCTGATCCAACTTTAATCCTGATACTCAACAAAAAAGAATAATAATGGGTTATTTAGACTTACACTAGTCCACCGCTGTGGTCTCGAGGTAGCGTGCTGCCTTGTCACGCAGCGGGCCCGGGTTCGATCCCGGCCAGGGCAGTTTTTCTGGGTGAGGTTTTTATCGGGGTTTTCCTCACCTGTAAGACATATGTCAGGAAAACTTTAAGGCCCAAACAGTCAGCGAAATCATATGGCCATCATCATCCTTCACCGGTGTGGAAAGCAAATGGAAGCTACCACACCTACAATTCCCTAGTAAAGCTGCAAGCATATCATGAAAATGCTATGATTGCAGTGAAGGACCTGCCTTCGGGCAGAATTATTATGGATGGAGTCTTACACTTAAGTTGAGAGAATAAAATTACTGACAATTTATAACTAATTAAAAGTAAATTGACATAATTCTCACTAATAAATAATTTTCGATAAATTCCTTCTAGAAGGATATCTTGAAGTTGCTAGTGCGAATTGTGTTAGAAGAGGGATTCATAGCTCCATTGAGTGGGACCTCAGATATAAACCAACTTAAGATTTAAACCTCAACTTAAACCCATAGAGGCACATACTAATTCACAGGTATTGATAAGGTCACATAAACGAAAGAATTATGGAAATTAATAACCAATAACCAGCAACATGAACACTCACATAATAATCAATCGAGTTGGTGTTTACTTGATGAAAATTAATATCTCACATAATAATAAATAATTTTAACCACCACGGTAGTAATATTAGAACAGCTAATAATCGGTACCATTAAATTAAACTCCTTAAACCAAGCCCATATATGGTTTCGTGGAACCACATGGTGACTAAAAGGTAATGGATATTACTGAAAACTGAAACTAGGTGAATTAAATAATAATTTAAATTAAACCTAAAGATTAAAGAGCAACAATAATAATAAGCACGCGATGGATTTAAGTCCCTTTCTTTTGTTAGAATTTAATGGATAAAACTACGAATAATTTAATAAAAATAATGATTAAGATAAATAGTAATAATAATTAAATTAATAAAAATGCTTATAGATGGAAATGAATAACGGTACCTCAAATTACAAAGACAGGGCACGAGGCGATTAGCGGAATTACGATACGGACTTTTAAACGGCAATTTCGCCTAACGATGTTAGATGGTAGGCAAGCACCTCTAGCATAATAGGACATTATGCAACTAAAAATCAAGGGATATGAATAAAAAAATGCAGTCAGAGATAATTATGCATAAATAAAACAGATAGCTAAGTGGTTAAGTTTAAATGAGATTAACCATAATAAAATTCGTGAGATTAATATAATTTTTTAACCTAATTTAAATAAAACGTGTAAGAATAACACAAATATAACAGTAAAAAATAATACTAATACGATGAATAATATCACTAATTGAGGAGAAGATAATACTACCAGTAATTCATATTAATAATAATAATTATTATTATTATTTATTAACATAGGAAATAATATAGCAAGGATTACTTAAACAACTGATCTAAACAAAAAAAACACAATTTTAAACTGAAGGAATGCATATGTAAGCCCCCCCCAATAACAATAAATATAATAAATAAAGATGATAATAATAAAATAAAAGCGAACTACCAATAATAATGATAATAATAAGAATAGGCCAGGAATAGAAAACTACAACTAATAATAATGGTATTAAGAAAATTGGAAAAGCATATTGATGTAATCATTTGGGAAATAGGACCCATAGAGAAATAAAATAAGTAGCTTTTAGGGATAATAATATGGGTACTTACCATCATGAAAGTATGCTAATGTATGCGTAAGTGTCTCTTTATATTGTAGCCATCCGCCATGTTAAGGAAATGGTGACAAAGAGGTAAATTTATTTATTTTTGGACTTAAAGTGCGAGGGGCCTATAGGCGAAATGTTTTTCAAACAATGTGGGACCTAAACGACAAAACATAACACACTCGTTTAGGATAGTAATGTTCTAAAATAATTTTCCCATTCAATCATAGGTAATGTTTGCACATTTGTTTGTCCATTTCTTTAATTTCTCAATTTTTTTTAATTCTCCAAAATTGAGTACTTCGTTTTCCTCCAATACATGTTTAAAAATGTTTAAACAATTTTGTTCCCAATTTGTGAGTCATTATATAATAATTGTCCACCGCTGTGGTCTCGAGGTACCGTGCTGCCTTGTCACGCAGCGGGCCCGGGTTCGATCCCCGGTCGGGGCAGTTTTCTGGGTGAGGTTTTTATCGGGGTTTTTCCTCACCTGTAAGACAAATGTCAGGAAAACTTTAAGGCCCAAACGGTCCCCGAAATCATATGGCCATCATCCTCATCCTTATCATCATCATCTTTCACCGGTGTGGAAAGCAACGGGAAGCTACCACACCTACAACTCCCTAGTAAAGCTGCAAACATAGCATGAAAATGCTATGATTGCAGTGAAGGACCTGCCTTCGGGCAGATTTACTATGGATGGATATAATAATTGTATCTAAAACTAAAGTTTTTTTATGAGCTTTATTTATTACAACATTAAAAAGTTTGTAGTTCTTTTCTGTTAAAAATACTTCTGTAATGGGTAGTTTACTTAAACAGCCGGTGTTATTTAGTAGACAAAAAAATATGAATCTTTTGTTCTAGAACAAAGGACAATCAAACATAATATGTTCAACAATTGGGTTGTTAATACCTCAATTACAACTTGCATTCTCTCTAATGTTGAATCTCTGGAGGTATTGGCCAAATTTGCCATGTCCAGTGAGGAATTGTATTAGTATAAAATTTGGAACAATATGTTTGCATTTTATTCTGTCATAAATACTCAGAAAGAACAGTTAATTCCTTGAATGACGATCTCATATCCATCTTTAACTGGTCTTCAAGTATCGGTCTAAATCTAAATCCTAACAAGTCACAAGTAATTCTAATGGGGCAACAAAGACTGCTTACAACCTTTGACATATCTACACTTCCAAACATTACTATAAATAATATAATTATCCCTTATTCTTCTTCAGTAATAGATCTTGGACTACATCTAGACGCAAATTTAACCTGGCAAACACAAGTGAAACACATATGTAAAAAGACTTTCTCCATCTTACATTATCTTAGACGTTTAAAGAATTTTCTCCCAGTTTCGTTAAAACAAATCCTAGTGCAGAATCTTGTGTTACCACACTTCGATTATTGTGATATTATATATAATGATCTAAACTATGCCTTGTCGCAGAGACTGCAGCGTGTTCATAATGCTTGCGTTCGATTCATTTTCAATATCCGCCGTTATGACCATATTTCCGAACACTTTAATAACCTCTCTTTGCTCCGTCTTACTGACAGACGTAAATTGCACTCTCTTTCACTACTTTTCAAGCTTCTGAATTCCTACATTCCTACTTACCTGGCGTCCAGATTTGAGAAGTTATCCTCCTACCACAATATTGACACTAGGTCACAAGATAGCAGTCTGTTAACAAATTCCTTTTCATAGCACTTCCTCCTATTCTACTTCCTTCACAGTAGCCTCTGCCCGCTCCTGGAATCTCCTTCCTCAAGATATCAGGGGTTGCCGCACACTTGGCACCTTTAAGTCACGCTTATACAGTTACCTGTTGTCTAATAATTAATTTTTCTCTATTTATTTAATTTTATACTATGTCATTAATCTTTTCCTCGTTTTTTTATATATCTTGTACATATTATATATTTAATTCGTTAAATTTAGAGTAAATCAAAATACATTATAAATATTAATTGTATTGTATTCATAACTTGTAATCGTTTATATATATATATATATATATATATATATATATATATATATTGTAATTTAGATTTAAGACTTTTCTTTTGTATTTTTTTTAAACCTGGTTGAGTGGTAGACAAGGCCTTAACTCTGCCAGGTAAAATAAAGCTATTATTATTATTATTATTATAAGTTTTATTGTCATCCATGCGAGTATTAGGCCATGTGGCCTGTTACGGTATCAAAGAGGAATTTTCCATCCAGTGCTTTTTTGGACATCCTAGCAATATTTTGCCTTGGGGGCAGTAACGAAGCATGGCTTTTGGGATTCTATGAGACGGTATTCATTGAAGATAGGATTTCCAGTTGTTCTGGTAGTTTTGTATATGGTGGAGAATGGGTTCTCTTCCATAATTTCATTTCTTTTATGGTCGCACTTTGTATAGCCTATTGTACGGCACATAAATTACATCTCATTTGCTGTTATTCGGCTTTCATCTCTTCGTATTGTCCATGCTTCACTACCATATCTTAATACTGATCTTGCGAGAACCTTATAAAGCCGTAATCTCATGTTCTTTTGTACTAAGATGGTTTTATTATATTGTTATACAGTTTCATAAATTACCTAATGGTAGCCTCTTTTGTATTTTAATTTGTTTATTAATTTGTTTGATAGATTTTATAACATACACGTCTGCTATTATCCTATTTATACCATCTTCATTTACAGATGTCTGGAAAATTTAACTCCTCAACAGACGTCCATAAACACGGCAGGATTATGGGCATCATGCGAACAACCACACATATGACAGCACGACTATTTATTATAGTGTTAATGATATTATAATTTGAAAATAAATAAATTTATTTTCAATTTCTAATAAATTTCTAAAAACAAATAATTTTAATATATATGAAAATTTACAATGTAATAAAAAAAGGCAAAAAACTAATGATCTGAGAGCAAGTAGTATTTTAACCATCATTTTAAACTTCACGATGAAAATCTGACTGATCAAAGGTCATCAAGGGTAATTTAAAATTATAATTATTTTATTGTATTATGAATTTTAATTTACATTCATTGATGATTTAATCACTCAGACATCCATTGTATACATTAAAACTGTATGAAAATAATAATTGCTTTTAGAACTGTTTTTTTTCTTTTTCTTTTGCATTATGAATTTGTATTTATGTTATAAATATTTATTCATAACAATTTATCAGCAAATGAAGTCAATTCATTTATTTTCACATTATTATATCATTATCAATATAACAACTAAGTGCTTAAATTTTTATTTATAATAATGATTTACTGAATGACATAATAATTTTTCTCCCTTAATTTAAGTCAACTTATTAATAATTGACTATCAACATTTATAATTTTATCATTTATCTTTATGATAATGACATACTAGAAATACTATAATATAATGGAATCTATAATAATGCCCTACCCAACTTTTAAATGTTGTATGGATTGAACATAATGTTAATAACCTTATGTCCTATTTCTTCTGGGATTATTTTATGTAATGAAATGGAATATTTACAGTGTACAGATTCATATCTAATAAATTAATTTATACACTTTCATCAAGATATTCCCATTTTCAACATATTTTTAAATGTTGAAAATATGCAAAACTAACATAGAAATAGCAGAGGAAATTAATGTAACAAATATCTTGACAAATACAAAAAAATATAAATGTAAATGGCTATAACATGTGGACAGAATGCCAAAACATATAATACCTAGGCATTTCATAAAGCAGTACGAAAATATGGTAAGTCCCATAGAGCAAATATCGGGTGAAAAGACGAAATAAAGGTAAAGATAATTGACAACATGTAACTCAAAAGCAGTTACTCTCTACTTACTAAACAAAAAACGCATGCATACACACATCACTACTACGGCCTGTTCTGTTTATGAATTAGTTTATGACGTATAAAATTAGATTTATATGCTAAATTTGTCATACAAATATCACACGTAAAATGTTTTTCATTCGTATGAGTACGTAAATGTAAAGTAAGATTATATTTCTTTGGGAAAACCTTACAACAACAATTACACGTGAATGTCCTATCGTTTGTGTGCCTATGCACATGTTCAGTCAAAGAAGACCATATTCATTACAAGAAAACGATTTTTCACTAGTATGGAATTAACATAATATGGGACAAATTCACAAACAGAGACTTGACACAAATAGAAACAGTAAAAGCATGCTTCAAGAAAAGAGTTCTGGGAGTTGGAAAAACAGCACCTTCAAGAATGACGTACGTCTTAATGAAAGAAACCTTCTTCATTGAAGACATTAGACGGCAGCTATTCCTACCGAACACCTACGCACATGAGACAACAATGCAAGGACTACAGGAGAAGAGGAATGACATCTGCAGCGAATTCTACACAACAGAGGCTATGTGTACGAGAGAGTGGACACGACCAAACTACGAGATGAGGCACATCCTAACACGGTATGCAATCCATGGCTTTCACCACAAGGTTTTGCAGCACAAAGCGATTCCACGAGCCAAACCAAGAATGCATATGCGAACTGTGCAACAATCCATGTAAACGATATCACGTCGAAAAGTGTGCGGAAAGACAATTAACGTTTAACAAGTTTTGCTTAGACTAAATTTAATAACAATTTGCACATTTGTGCGCATTTACTTTAATTCAAAAAAATTAGTGTGTATTAGTATATGACGTGATAAAGCGTTTTCAGTAAATGATGCATTACAAAAGAGACATATGAAAGGTTTTTCACTTGAATGTTTTCGTTTATATGATTTACTCTAGCTCTGTGACCAAAATATTTATTACAAAGATCACAAATTAATAGTTTTTCTATTGTATCCATTCTTATGTAATCCCTAATTGTAAGATGTGATTTTTTCATGAATGAATTATATGAACTCTATGAAAATGGTTTGTCACTTAGTGAGTCTTTACAAGTTTGAGATGTTAAGAGTTCTCATGGAAACTTCATTTTGTGTCGACGTTATGCTCGTAACTGAGTCGATATAATTCTAGATTTCTTGCCAAAATGGTTAGAAAAATGTGTTGAATATTCTGATTCGTCGGAGAAAGTATCGTAGCACATTTTACAAGTGAAAGTTATTTCTTCAGTTTGTGAAGTATTTATGTTTTTCTGAATAGAACTGGTAATTTGTCTTCCTTTTCATCTTCTTTTCCTGAACAGACTAAATGCTCTGCTTTCATTTCATTGGTTCCTTGATTTCCATCCTCTTCATCTGGTATAAATAAACCGAAAGGTGTCAAACAATATTAATTTCTATCCATGAGAATTCCATTAAATAATAATGTAACAATAAAAATGCTTTGTAAGAGAGCATTTTGTTATATGGGACCAAGACCTGGACAGTAAGTAGAAAACAAGTCAACAAGCTGTATAAATGGATTTTTGGAGGCAATCAACTAGAATTTCAAGAAGGGATAAAGTCACAAAGAGCACAATAAGGCAAATTATGCAAAAAATATTAGAAAAATAGAAGAAGGTTTGAAATGGTATGGACACCTTATAAGAATGGAAGATGATAGAATACCAAAGAAGATCCTTAATTGAAAAGCTAATGTAAGAAGTGGAAGAGGCAGACCTAGAGAACCTTGGATAGATGGAGTGAGGAGAAGTATGGAAGCTAGTGATTTCAGAGAGAAAGATGATTTAGACAGGAACCTCTGGTGACAAATCACTTTGGGTTGAAGGAGAAACACTCATTGTGGGATATTCCTAGTAAAAGAAAAAAACAAAAAATGAAGACCTCAGCTGAAAGAGAATGAAACAAACAACTGTATAATAACAATGATTGTAATAAAAACAAGTAATTTGTTTATATTTTATCTAACAATGCTTTCTGATGGCTATATGATTCTGAGAGCATTTACATAAAAAATGGAAAATTCAAATTTTGATGTGAAAAATTACACATTATTAGTTACACCACAGATTTTAAAGATGCCTTTGATATCTGAAGGCATAGAGCATCTTTTATATTTAGGGCCTAATAACAGTATATTATGAAATGGTGAATATTGTGAAGTCTCACGCCATATCTGAATGGTTAAGGCAAGGTGCCTTGGAATAGTTTGTTTTATCTTTCCTCACTCAAAAACTCTACAGAACATCTCTATCAAATTCCTGCTGAACATTTCCACATAATGAATAAGTAAATAAAGTTCTGGGGATTCTCCACTTTAATTTACCTGGTATATTTTCAAAGTCCTATAGAACAACATTGCACAAGCACCAGAGTTTATAGAGCCAGCGATAACCCACCATCAAACCACATATCGATTATTATCATTGTTTCGATTATCGTTTTCTTTTTTGTTTTATGTATTTAGATACATTTTAAAATGTAACAAACTTAAAAGCTAACTAACTCACAATTAACCTAATTCAATTACTCTAACCTAGGGTGGATCCCATGAAATGCCCTTTTTTCCACTCCTTAATAATCGCAACTATTGATAATCCAGTTGTTCCAATTATATAATATACTGTACAGAGAAAATAGCAAGTCACCATTACAGTATGAGTATTTGAATAAATAATTAAAAATTCTAAAATAAAGTTATAAAGATTGTTTGAAAAAATTCAACATATTTTAAAATTAAAAATCATCGGAGAACATATTGTTTAAATAACTCACCTCATAGGATTCATGCTTCCATGATATCGCGATTTCAAACATAATCATGTTCATCGTCAGCCATAATGATTATGTTTGAAATCGCGATATCATGGAAGCATGAATCCTATGAGGTGAGTTATTTAAACAATATGTTCTCCGATGATTTTTAATGATTATACCTCATAATGTTTACTTCCCAACATTAATTAAATATATTTTAAAATGTTTGTAAATACATAAGAAGACTTATAATTCACAATACGAAAATAAAAAATCAAGGGTAAATTATTCTAACGAGGAGCCAAAGTTCTTTTAGGTTGCCTTTTCTTAAAAGCATGATAACATGAATTTTTATGTAGTTTTATATGTTGTGAAATGTCAATTTTAAATATATGGTTGCTAGATCATAGGTGAATGCCAAGTAGACTTAATTTTATTTGGATTGATGCAGTGAAAATATGGCAATAAATATCCTCCCTGCGCTACATTTTGATCGGTTTTGTCCATCAGTCTTTAAAGCTTACAATTAACTGCAACTATCTACTTGTATTACATTCAATTTTTGTGTGATGCTACTTCCTATTATAGAATAAATCACAATTGCACATGAGAAAACTATTCCTCTAAATTGAAGAGAACTACTGAATTTTTAATATTTTGAGTCAGTTAAAGCTACGAGCAGTCTGGAAAAAACTCATTTTTATTTCATCCAACACAGTTTTTACTTAAAACTTGGATTTTTTACAATATAACCTTGTACATAATTTTATAAATAATGAACACATGTATTTAGGATTTTCCTTGGCTCATGATTTAAGTAAAATAGAGCTATATTTTTCTTTATAACTTCCACATGTATACCTAAGTCAACCAAGAGTTCATAGATAGGCAGAAATAAACACTCCATGTAATCCTATCTTGAGCTCATATTTCTCAATAATTTCCTGTATAATTTATCTCCATTCACTTATATTTAAAATTATAATCCCAACTCATTCTTGACCTACAACAAATTGCTTCACCTCTGATTTTCATACAAGTAGTTTCCATGTCTCTTTTTCATTCCTTATCCATGTCACATGGCCCGTCCACCGGAATTTATTCAATATACATACTCTCCTTTTCCATAAAGATTATATAGCTCATTATTATATAATTTACCCCATTTACCTGTCTGTACATCACTTTGGTCTAATTTTTATATTTATTTTCTTCTTTTTTGAAGTAGAGGCCATATTTTGCATAAATACAATTTAACTGGAAGAATAACAATTTTATATATTTAAAATTTAACACATTTAGAGAGTAGTTTGGATGAAAAAGTCCTTATGACTTTCCAAATTTAAGCCTAAGTTTATATTTCATTCTGAGGTTCATTTTTGTTTATGTTTCTGAAATATTTTAATCACATTACTACTTTACCTTCACTGCTCTTAAGTCATCACTAATATTTAATAATGTATTTTTACATGTGACCATACATTTTGTTACACCATGTATGAAGAAAGAAATCACTGTCAAGTGCCTGAGAACTTCTTGGACTAGAACTTTTGGTCATGTTAAAAGGAAAGATCAGATGTATATTTAAACTTATAACAAAATCCCTATAAGAATATAGCATTTTGAAATTCCTTCTTCTGCCTTATTAACAAAAATTCATAATTCATCAATCATGTTCCATATAAAAAGAAGAATAAAATGGCATCGGTTCTCATTACAAATACCCATTAATATATATTAAAATACAATAGGAAGTAACATTAAGAAGTTTGTTAATAATTAAAACATTTTGTCTGTTCATTCTTACCTCTTATAGTTGTTTTTACAAACATATGTTTCTTATCCCGGAAACATATGTTCGACAAAAACTATAAGAGGTAAGAATGAACAGACAAAATGTTTTAATTACCCATTAATATATTTGCACACGTCACAACTGGGGATTGTTTTGCTTCTTATGAGTGAGTTCATGACGAATTAAAGAAGACTTGTATGCCACAGTTTTCATACATAAACGACACTTGAAAGGTTTCTCATTTGTGTGAGTACGTAAATGTTTAGTAAGATTATATTTCTTCGGGAAAACTTTATCACAAAAATTACAGATGAAAGTTCTATCCTTTGTGTGTCTATGCATATGATCAGTTAATGTCGATTTCCTAGAGAATTCTTTAGTACAAAAAATCACATTTGTAATTTTTCTCATTATTGTGAATTTTTATATGTTCGTTTAAGTCTCTTCGTATATGATATGCCTTGCTACAAACGTTACAAGCAAATGATTTCTCGTGGGTATGCATAAATGTATGACGAGTTAAACTGCATTTCTGAATAAACGATAAATTGCAAAAACTACACGTGAAAGGTTTTTCATTTTGAGTGTGTACGTTCATGTCGATTTAATCCACTTTTACGGCCAAAGGATTTTTTACAAATAAGACATGTGAAAAGTTTAACTTTCGAATGTATTATTTGTATGTGTTCTTTAAGATGAGATTTTCTTAAGAATGACTTGTTACATGAATTACATGAAAAATCTTTGTCGGTTGTATGATGAGGCGACTCTTTACAATTATCTACATGAGATATATATGATTTTATTGTAGTGAGGGAAACTTCATCTTGTGTGGACATTCTAATGTAAACTAATTGAGGACCGTTTCTTGAAGATTTCTCACCATGCTGTTTATATAAATGTGTAGAATATTCTGATTCATCGGAGAAACAAATGTAGCACATGTTACATGTGAAAGGCTTCTCCACGGTTTTTGAAATTTTAATGTTTTCCTGAAAACTGATCTCTTCTCTGTGATCATCTATGTCTTTTATCGAACATATTAACGGTTTGGCATTAATTTCAATGGCTTCCCGATTTTCATCCTCTTCATCAGCTATATTTGATTCCAAACTTTGATCTAAATCTTCCATCTGAAATATGTGCAACAATATTAATTTTTACCCATGGGGAATATATATATCTGATTAATGGGAATCTAACAACAATTATAATTGTACAATAATGATTACAAAAACTTTTAATTATTTTTTATTTCACTTAATGGTGGTCTATAACACCTGAAGTCAGTAGTATAATGATATTAAAATATGGGAGTATAAGGGCAGACAAATTTTGCTCAGAGACCTGTGGCATGCTTAAGGTCATTTCAAATGCAGTAAATTTACGACATAGGATCCTGGCTTTATTTCCCTATGGAATGAATTCATTCTCAGGATTCTTTGCCAATTGAAAAATCTATCGACAATGGCTGGGGTTGAACCGGCGAACGTTGGAATTACAGGCGAGAATCATGATCACTATCCATCATGACCTACAAAAAATTAATAATAATCATAATAATAATGTTTAATTTATTCTGACAGAATTAAAGTCATGTCTTATCAATTTGCAGAAATATTTAATATGCAGATACAACAATTTATACATAAAATTACAGGCGAGAATCATGATCACTATCCATCATGACCTACAAAAAATTAATAATAATCATAATAATAATGTTTAATTTTAAAATATATATGTAGTCAATATGCCCATTTCACCAATTAATGTTTTTAAAATGGTCAACAAGTTTCTACAGCCAAGCTGTCATTCTCAAGACCAGATATTGACTGAATCAATATCTGGTCTTGAGAATGACAGCTTGGCTGTAGAAACTTGTTGACCATTTTAAAAACATTAATTGGTGAAATGGGCATATTGACTACATATATATTTTAATATTATATCACCAAGAAGATCACTTGTGTATTAAATGTTTAATTTATTCTGACAGAATTAAAGCCATGTCTTATCAATCTGCAGAAATATTTAATATGCAGATACGACAATTTATACATAAAAGTTATTATGAAAAACGAAAAATCAGTAGGTAGAATATATATTTATATAAATATTTTATACACTGAACATAGCATAGTGATAGCTAAAGTAATAATTTTAATTATTATTATTATTATTATGCTTTTACAGTAATATTAATAACAATAAATTACCAATAAATCTTCTAAGAATTTTGTTTTACTGAAAGAAAGTAAAGAGGAAATATTTTTACATTGCAACTTACCTTGGTAACTTGAAGAAATTCGTTAAATGGCAATGTGTGCTCATTATAATCCTCTGCTTCAGACTTTATTTCAGTTTTAACCTGTAACACAATAAATTAAAATAAACACCAGTGGCGTGTGCACTCAGGAAAGCAATTGCAGCACTGCTATGGTAAATTGATTGAATAATATTTTGATAAAATCAGTCACTTTTTTTCAAAGAGTTTAGAATACAACATGTGACAATATATATCATTATTTATAGTAGAGCAGTTAAAGCCATAAGGTTTTATCTTCCACTCAACCAATATAATGTTTACACTGATATATTTACACTATAATTTTCTCCAAGCTAATACTGAATTCTATTAACATAAAAGCGGCCTAAAATAGATACAACAGATTAAACACTACATCAGTCATAAATAAATTATACATTTATCAAATAACTGACCACATTTTAAAAATAAAAAGCTGTAGAAATACACTGAAGAATATACCCTTTTAGAGGACCATTTAGAATCTGCTATTTCGTTTAAAGTAATTTCTATCAGAATTCAATGGTTATCGACTGTAAAGCCAACACACATGGATGTTCCTTCCGTGGCCGTCATTGTTGTCGAAAAATTCAGACATGGCAAATAAAAGTACAATTTTTGACCAGCCTCGTGGGCTACAAGTCAACGTTTCTGACTAGTGTTCATGACGTCTGGGTTCGATTCCCGATCAAACCATAGGCGTCCCAACTTCAGAAGTGGGTTACAATTACGCCAATGCCAGGGGAGAACACCAGAAATGTCGAAATGGCAACCTGGAGCATTGATTTAAAAAAAAAGTACAATTTTCGGAAACGGGTGCACACGAATTATTCTAGTTTCTAGAAAATCGCAGTGCGCATGAGGGAGTTGCTGTAATGGTTAATGTAGCTTCCGGTAGATGACTCTGAAGTCGGCGTTACCAAATTTGGGAATAAATTCCCAAATGCTAAAAAAATGGACGTAAAATAACTTACCATTCCCTAACCTAACAAAACAATTTACATACATATTATTTATTCCCAAGTACAAAGAAGAATGGACGTAAATTAACTTCCCATTTCCTAACCTAACAAAACAATTTACAATCATATTATTTAATAAACTATAAACTAATTTTACGTACGCTAACACTAAATGTGGTTTGGAATTATTTTCAAATGTTGGTGACTCCAATGTGAGAGCCACCTAGCAGATGTTACATGAAGCATTTCCGCGCCTGTAGAACTCGATGTACAATATTCGCGTAATTTAGAAATATTTAAAAATCGTAATATGAAATCGTTTATAAAATGGTTCCAAAATGTTTAAAATGGTACGAAACGTTATTATAAATGGCTGAAAAGCGTTTAGTGCATCAGTGGCATAAGAAAGTTAGATGGAAAATTGTGTGTATCTTAAAAGTCATCCTCTGCCCTATTTTCTATTGGCCTCCTTGCATATGAAGGAGAGATAAAGGTACGATATGCCGAGGCAGAATGTATCCCGCACTTTCAACAGAATTCGGATATAATGAAAATTTGATTGCACAGCGTTTGACGGAGCGACGACAATGATAGGAAATTTGAATTGAAATCAAGTAATCTATCATTCGCATTTTCCAGAAAGCCTGTTTTTATTCAAGTACAAAACCTCATTATGTTTCAAAATACGAGCCAAATATCAGAGTGTAAAATAATTTTATCGGAAAAAGTCTGGTTTATGCCGGAGACGAAACTAAGTTCCACAGTTCGCAGTGCGCATGCGGGAGTTGCTGTAATGGTTGATATAACCTCCAGTAGATGGCTCTGCAGTCGGCGTTACCAACCTAGGGAATAAATCTCCAAATGCAAAAAAAAAAATGGACGTTAACTAAATTGCCATTTCCTAACTAAAGAAAACAATTTACATGAATATTATTTATTCCCAAATGCTTAAAAAAAATGGACGTAAACCAACTTCCCATTTCCTAACGTAACAAAACAATTCACATGCGTACTATTTAATTAACTATAAACTAATTTTACGTACACTAACACTAAATATGGTTTGAAATTATTTTCAAATGGTGGCAACGTTGGAACAACATGGGAAAGTAGCAAGTAAGTACTGTATCGACGATCATTTTTTAAGTAAATATATAAATATAAAATATTGTAAGGAAAGCTTGAAGCTTGTTTAGTGCATCAGTGGCATAAGAATGTAAGTGTAGAATTGTGACGAGCATATAACCTACCTCACCCGTTTTATCAATCTGACTGGACTTGAAACTTTCTTTGAAGTTTAGAAAAATGTTAAATTTTGGAATAATTTGTACAGTCGTCATTCAAACGTCCGTACAAACTCGATTAAATTATTTGTCAATAGTTATAGAAGCACAACAAAACACTCATGTGTATTGTGCTATCCTAGAACTCCCTGAGTTACTGACTTTTTACATATTCTGAAGAATTGAAATAAGCGTTTTATCTCATACGCATTCGACAATCTTCACAGATATAACATCACTGTGACTAAAATATTGTAACTTACTTGTACTTCCTTTTTTATTTCACAGCTGAACAAGGAATCCTCTTCAAATTTAATATCTAATTCTCCAGATTCCACATTGCAAGCCATTGCCAGAATCTGGTTTATTTAATTAATAATCACACGTTTATGCCGATTACGAAGATAGTCCAATTTCGCTTAAATGCCAATCAAATTAATTCCATTCATCATTTTACGATGGCGAAAACGTACTGCGACTTCTGCGTTCTCTATGCTACTAAACATATAGAACGAAGCATTTTAAAGGAGGCCGTGAACAGGCTATTGATTAGGATTGGAGTGGAATATTTTTCAACTAATTTTAATATTATATCACGGTATACATTCTAGTGAGATGTAATTAAAAACTTATATTCCCGTATAACCGTTAGCATAATTTATTATCCATAATTAACTTACATAAAATTTAGTGTTAAGGAACAGTAAAGATTTTGTAATATCGATTATTTTGACGCTACATTGACGTTCATGTTTCAAACTTCGCTGGCGTTACGGTAACGATTAAAGTGGTGGTAATAGTGTACCACTTTTGAACTAGTTAACTTTAATGAACGATTTAACTGAATTTTACTTTCACATACTATTGACACACATGTTTAGATTCTCCTAACTTATACACACATATGGATAATTTAAGAAGCTAACTAAAATTACTCACCCTTATCATAAAATATTTGTCCTTTTTTGTCTAAGTATCTTGTTATAATTTAGGTTGAATTTTTTGGTTAGTTAGTTTTTTAAGATTTGGGTAATTCCTTAGCATCTGTCACTCAACTATTCCATCATTAGAGATGGTATAGCAGTTTAAGTGGCTAAATTTCGGGGTTTCTGTTTATGAGCAACAAGTTCATAACACTTTGATTTTTAAGAATATTACTACCAAATGTATCACATTTCCATTTGAATTGCTTATTCTACAAAATGTTCCATGAGGTATGATGGGGAATCAAAAAAGGGCATGCAAACTTTTGCAGGAAAACCACATGGGAAAGCTCCCAATAGGTAAACAAAGAATAAAATTTAATTAATCACAATTTGAGGAAGGTGAATGATGGAAAGTAATAATTTGTGGTAGGTTTGAATGGAGAAGATACTGTGGAAGTAGCAGTGGTAAGAATGGTGTCTTTCCTTCACTCTCCTGCATTGATCTTCTTTACACCTCTTTTTCATTTTATGTCTTCAATGTTTAATCTCAAAATTGATAAATAATGCTACAAGATATTTTTTTCAACAAATTGAATTGGTTATTATATATGTCTCCATTGTTCTCTGAACTAGGATATGTTTCAAAACACATTTCCCCTATTTTCAGCAAAAATGAACCGCTAAGTTAAAAGAATGTCTTGTATACTTTCTCCCTCTGGTGTTGGAAAATTTCAAATTAATTTCAGTAGCTTTATAATTTGGAGATTTATTTTAGACACTCTTAAATATCTTATAAATACATTTCCAGATAACTTTTTTTTTAATTCATTCTGAAATCAATTTTCTGTTGAAGATGATTTATTAAATTTGGAAATCAATGTATTAATATGAAAAATGTGCCTACAGATATATACAAATGTTCAGTGGAGTTATTTTATTGCATAATAAAACAAATTTATTACATATAATCATTATCATAAAAAGGAATTTGTTATTGTGCCTATAATATAATCTTCTGTAGTGATATTCATGGAAGAATATGTTATATTTTAATGACTTTTCAGATATTCTGATTACAATGAATGGTCAATTTGATATTAAACAAGAAGTTCATCTTCCAAGCATTGAAATTGGGCCACAGGTAAGTTACTGTACAAGTTTTTAATTAGTTTTCCGTCATCTTTAACAGCTGTGATATTATGTAATGATACAATGTTATTTTCATTTTAAGGATGTGGAAGTGAAAATTAAATCAGAAGTAGAAGAGGAAAATGGCATTATTGATATTAGGCCTAAATGTGAGATATTTTCAGATGATGATCCTCTTTCATTTGAAGAAATAAAAATTGAGGTAATTGTTGGTCGTTTAGATGTTGTTAAACTGCAGAGTGGCTTGTGTTGTTATCCATCAAGGGATCTGGTGACTTGGTCAGGTACCCTTAAATTGGCAATGTGTGCTATAAGATACATTCATTCCAATTATTTAATATTATTTTTTAAAACAGCATAAAAACAAGCAAATAGAAATTATATTTGAAGAGAAAAATATACACTGAGACTGGAGTTTGAACCCAGACCTTTCGCGATCTAGGCAAAAGTTACATGAACTGAGCTACCTGAGAAACTCCAATCTAAACACAAATTTTTCTCTTATATATGTTTTAATTCCTGTGCACCAAATGCTATGCAGCCATTTCTTCTATCTTGCAACTACCTACTTCTTAAGAATGCAAAAGGTTCTGGGTTCAAACCCCAGTCTGAGATTATATTTTTTCTCTTCAAATATAATTTATCCATCATTGAGATGTATGAAATGAATAATAAAAATATTAAACTTTTAGGTGCCATGAGCTGATTAGATCGGCTCTGAAGCTTCTGTCCATTACCTGCCATACAATATACTTAAACTACTTGCAAAGCTGATCCCATCGGCAGATGTGATTTAAATCTCTGACATCTGAGATTTTACCAGTGGCATGCAGAGGGCTAAATACCGATAACTTAAACATGTGTCAAATTACATAACAATGTACAATAATAACTTATAGTTTTATATGATTCTCTTTTCACTGCAGTCCAAAACATTTAAATAACTGGCTTCTTCTCCTTCGTCACAGTTTAGGCTTTTGCTAGCCTGTTCCGGCTCCAAATTGCTGCTCTTTCCATCTTTTCTTTGGTCTTCCCAAACTTCTTCTTTCTCTAGGTGAATAGTTGTGTGCTGCTTTTGGTATTCTGTTCTCAGTCATCCTTGTTAAGTGTTCTTTCCAGTTAGATCTGTATTTCACTATTGTATTTAATTCCTCTACTTTTAATTGCTGTCTTAAATGACTGACACACTTATTCTTTTCCCAATTTAAGGATTAACCTCAAGCCACTACCTATTAATCTAAAATATATATATTATTAGCCTCATATATTCATAAAAATTCCACATTTCTTCTATGGATATTCAATGAACTTGCATATCATCTACGCGCATCAGACTATTCAGCAAACATGTGATGTTTCATTTATTCATTTCTGTACATATGTAGTTTAGCAGAGATTCTGTTTTCAACAAACTGCTATGATACCAGATCTTCATAAATGCAAATCTAAATATTGCATCATTAAGCTAAGTGCCAAATGTTTCTGCTCTTAGATTGTTGATGCATAACTGTCAAACAAGGAAAGTACCCTGCAGTATCCAGTGTTGTTAGTTTGGTGCTACAATAAATAAAGAAAATTGACAAACTTTAAACTTACATAATGGCAAATAGCCGGTTGATGCATAATGCCGCTCTACTGTCAATTTACAAATTTAAATATTAGTCTAAAATAATTGTTAAAAACAATGTAATTTTTTATATTTAGATATTTATAAAAATTCATAGTTATGAATTTATTTATGTCCATCTAATATCTGTTGAGTACTTTAGTTGTTTTCTTCTAAAATAGCTAACTATGTTTCCCATATATCCAAACTTCTTGTATGTTTCTCAGTATTGTACATGGGGCAGGTTTAATGTTCAGTAATTGTCCTGAAGAACTGAAATTAGACATTTCACATTGCTACTGATATGTGGTTTCCATGCAGTGGAATGAGGGATTCTTTGATTTTGTATTATGCTGTAATATATTTGTTGGTTATTACAATATTACATTTTCAGGAGTTCCAGATTGAAGAAAGTTTAGAGAAACAGCATGATAATTCACAAATAAGTGTAACAAAATGCAGTCAAAATATGATTCATACAGAAGAAGATAAATTTAGTGAGAATGTGGAACTTTTTAAATGTTCTTTTTGTATTAAATCATTTGCTCAAAAATGTCAACTTACTGAGCATTTATATGTTCACAATTTTGAGAAACGATTTAGATGTTCCATTTGTGTTAAGTCATTTGCTAAAAAAGCCCATCTTAATAGACATTTATATATGCATAGTAATGTGAAACCATTCAAATGTTCTATTTGTAACGTATCATTTGCTAGAAAATCTAATCTTGTTGAACATTTATATATTCACAATAATGAAAGACCATTCAAATGTCCCAGTTGTGATAATTCATTTGCTAGTAAATCTAACCTTAATAGGCATTTACGGTTACATAGTAATGAGAAACCATTTAAGTGTTCTCTGTGTAATATTTCATTTGCTAGTAAATCGAATCTTAGTAGACATCTAGGGTCACACAATAATGAGAAACCATTCAACTGCCCATTATGTAAGAAATCATTCACACGGAAATTGGTTCTTGCTGAACATTTGTATGTTCACAGCAATGTAAAACCATTCAAATGTACAATTTGTGATAAGTCATTTGCAAACAAATCAAATTTATCTAAACATTTAGTTGCACATAAGAAAGAAAACCTTTGAATTATGTAATATTTAATAAATCATTTTTATATTGAAATATAATTTTTTCAAGTTATTCTTTGATATGTCATAATTTTTAGCGTAATCTTTGAAGAAACATGTACTCAAAATAAGTAGATAAATAAATCTTTCTAAAAGAAGGGCCTTCATGTTGATTAGTAGTACTGAGATATCATTGAATGTACCTTTTTTTTAAGTTTCCTCATATATTCAGTCTTCTTATGAGATTTTTAAAATGATTCATCACAAATACTTTGCTTGAGAACTAGTATTACACAACTCTGATATTCACAGAAATTTATTTTTATCTTCTAAATGGGAATAAGTATAATTTTTTTATTTAATATTTTTGTAGGAAATAACACTGAGGTTTCTTTTAATTATTATGAGTTAGTTATTTTGACTCACCTCAATTTTTTTTTATATTCTGCAGACTACAGTTTTGTCACCTCTATGCAACATTGTCGATGCATTCTAACTGTTATATTTGCGGTTGTCAACCTGTAGGTTGATTTCTGCTCCCTCTGTTGGCTAACCAGTGAACTTCCAAATCATTTTTTTTTTCTTTCCCTGGGAATTTCAAAATTCATAGTTTTCTCCTTATTCTTCAGGATGTAAATTTTCTCCCAAATTGTGAGTTCCTTACATTTATCTAACTATTTGGGAAAAATTTACATCCACAAGAATAAGGAGAAAACTATGAATTTTGAAATTCCCATGGAAAGAGAAAAAAAATTAGATTTGGAAGTTCATCGGTCAGCCAACAGAGGGAGTAGAAATCAATCTACAGGATGACAACTGGAAAAAAGCAATGTATCGACAATGTCGCATATATGCAATGAAACTATAGTCTGCAGAATATCCAAAAAATATGAGCCGAGTCAAAATAACCTACTCATAATAAGTATAACCTTTACAAGCATGATTCTCTTAAGGTAGACAAATCCCTTGTTATCTAATTAGTGATGCAAATTAAGACATTTTTACAAAAACAGCCCATGTCCATTTTTAATGAAAATGAGTTAAGAGCACCATCATGCTGATGCACACTTGTCACAATCTCAAGTGTATTTAAAAGTAAAAAACAACCTGTGTCAGGCTCAGTAGCCATAAGAAAAAAACAGATTCTAGAAAAATAGCATTGGTTCATTCTGTTTTTAAACAAAAATTGACCTTGTCAGCTGACATGGGTTGTTCCTTTGTTAAATGTTTTCAGCACTGAATTGATTAGTTACGTTATGCATTATAATAACCATCTCGTCAGTTTTGGCATTATTGTTTTGGAGTACATGATTTCTCAAATGATGAGGTAACACTTTATCAACTATGAAGCAGTTGATAAGATGAAACAAAATGAAGTTATGTCTTTGCTGTTTGGTCACTTATAAGAAAGAAAATAATATCAAACAGCCGTCCAGGTCAGAATAAAAAAAAATATTTGATGTACTTCTTGCATGTGGAAGTGAGGTACGGACAATCAATAAGTACTACAAAAATAGACTAATAGCTCTAGAAATGGATTATTTACACAGAAGTGCCAGAAAGTCAAAATTAGAACATGTCACAAATAAGGAAATTAGAAACATAATGGAAGCAGAAGAAAGCATAATTGAAAGAATTGAGGAGAAAGAATTAAATTGGTTAGGACATATTTTAAGAATGGAAGATGAGCGATGGCTGACACTACTATATCAATGGCAACCGACCAGAAAGAAGAAAAGAGGGAGACCAAAGTTAAATGGAAGGAAAACATGAGGATAGTAATGCAAGCAAGAGGGCTAAACATAGGCTTTTGAAGTTTTGCACAGGAAGACAGCAGCAGCTGTAAAAACCCAAAGATAGATAGAGAGATAGATGTACTTCTTATAGATGCAAGTAAACTGTTTTATGATGTTTAAATATACTGCCCCTGTACAAACTAAAAATCAGTGGGATGATATGATAGCTAGCTACAGAGTTCATTCGAAATCTTTTGAAGTAAAGAGGATTCTTACAACAGATTTTTTTCATCACTGCATTAGTGGAGCCCTATTTTGCTCAATCTTCTAGATATCAACTGAAGCTAAAACTGAATGTACAGGACTGACAGAGATTCCCCATTTGTAGGAGTAAAGGACAGTTATTTGGGGCCCTGGAGAACTGCGAATATCTGTAAAAGGGTATCAATATCTAAAGAACTATAGTTTGCAGCTCTTCCTAATGTGAAAAAGATGTTTCCAATTAAACACACACTACTTCATAAGCAGGATTTATATTTAAACCCCACAACAATAGCCGAATAGTGCAATATGAAAGAATTCATTACACAAAACCACTAATCACATGCATATATTTCTCTCCCTACTTCACTTGTGGTATTTTGTTATGTTAGACATCACTGGGTGATGTTTCAGTTGTCATGGCAACCAGCAAGGTAAGCTCCACCCACAGAGGTAGGACCAAAAATCCTTCACTTCAGCACCAGGCATAGACTAAGTATTGAAATGGATACCTCCTGGAAAAGGGAAACGGTGGTAGACCAATGCCAACGTGGATAAAGGGAATTCAAGACAACATGAAGAAGAGAAATATGACAGAAACAGACATGCAAGAACAGGAAGTGTGGAAGAAAAAATGTATATTATGGTTGATGATACCTGTGTAAATAACAGAAAGAATCCTGAAATAAAATTTAAAAAAAAAGGAAATATGGAACGAAACAATCTCCTCCGTTGTCCAGCTTTTGTAGAAGAGACCAGCCTTCCTGCTAAATATCAGAGTGCAAGAGAGCGAATAATTTAATTATTAAGTGATCGACATTAGATATCAACTACCCAACAACATCCATGGTAAGGAAAATAAAGTTTAAAATTATTCTAGTAAAAATAAGGTGAATTCGCTCTTCACCTACTTTCCCTGAATAGCCGCCCCTGGTGCTTGGATTAAATTCCAAACCAATCTGCAGTACATTTGTTGAGGAACCATATCACAATATTGCTGTGGTGATTTTTATATGAGTTAGGGACATAAGGCTGGTTATCTTCTATGTGTTTCTACCAACAGTGGGCTTCTCTTCATACAACACAAGTCAGCACACATCACCCACATCTCTCAAGTGATGTGACCACATTAATGCCATTTATGTACCAAATGTGGAAAATGAACCTCAAAAAGTGCATATACACATTAATTTCTAGAAAACATTATTCCAGATTCTAGTGCAAAGATACTCTATAGTAATTCAAACAAGAATATGAAAAATACACTAATTATTTTAGTATGTGAGAAACAATCTGAAATATATATATATATATATATATTTCCACTGCTGTGATCTCAAGGTAGCATGCTGCCTTGTCACACAGTGGGCTCGGGTTTGATTTCCAGTTGGGATAGGTTTTTTCGAGGTTTTTCCTCACCTGTAAGACAAATTTCAGGAAGCTTAGGACCCAACAATCCCCAAAAATCTTGCAGTCATCATCATCTTCATTCATTGGTGTGGAAAGCAATGGGAAGCTACAGCACCTGTAATTCCCTAATAAAGCTGCAGAGCTTTGCAGATTGCAGTGAAAGACTTGATGTATATACAATACTATAGAATAGAATATATACATATGATAATAAAACATCAAGTACAAAGTAAAATAAAACATAATATAAAGTGAGCTAATATGTACAGTGGCATGTTCTTTATGGTCGAATTTCCACCAATGGCCGAACACTGGTGTATATATATAATCAGTGTGTGTGTGTGTGGCTTTCTGTCCAAGGAGAGCATGGAATATATATCCTTGTAAGTAAACCAGAGAGAAAGAGTCTAGCTGGTAGGCTAAGTATAAGGTGGGAGAATAACATTAACCATTATTTCAGAGTTGTAGACTGCAATGGACAGGATATGTGGTAAAAATTGGGAATGAAAGAGGGGCATGGAAGCTCTTATAGGTAAACCAGACGTAAAGCATCCAGTTGGTATACTAAGAATGAGGTGAGAGAATAATATTAACCATTATTTCAGAGTTGTAGACTGCAATGGACAGGATATGTGGTACAAATTGGGAATGAAAGAGGGGCATGGAAGCTCTTATAGGTAAACTAGAGGTAAAGCATCCAGTTGGTATACTAAGAATGAGGTGAGAGAATAATATTAACCATTATTTGAGGGAAGTCCACCGCTGTGGTCTCAAGGTAGCGTGCTGCCTTGTCATGCAGCAGGCCCGAGTTCGATCCCCGGTTGGGGCAGTTTTTCTGTGTGATGTTTTTATGGGGTTTTTCCTCATCTGTAAGACAAATGTCAGGAAAACTTTAAGGCCCAAACGGTCCCCGAAATCATATGGCCATCATCCTTATCATTATCGTCATCGCCACTATTATCCTTCACAGGTGTTGAAAGCAAATGGGAAGCTACCACACCTACAATTCCCTAGTAAAGCTGCAAGCATAGCATGAAAATGCTATGATTGCAGTGAAGGACCTGCCTTCGGGCAGAACTACTATGGATGGATGGATGGATTTGAGGGAAGTAGATTATACAGGCGATGATTGGAAAACATTAACTCAGAATAGGAATGTATGGACAGTTATGTTTGTGCTGCCATGAATCTTCAGGTTCGTTAGTGCCAATGAGTTAATTATTATTGAGTACACTTTTAACATTCAGGTAATTATGTTGTATATATTTTGCAAGAGGAAAAAGGTCACAGGGACTTCTATAAAACATTATTCCAGATTCTAGTGCAATGATACTGTATAATAACTCAAAGAAAAATATAAAAAATACAGTAATTATTCTAGAAGTATTTGAATATTGACCTGAGAAATATATACATATATAAATCATTGTGTGTGTGTGTGTGCGCACGTGTGCGAGAGAGAGAGAGAGAGAGACAGAGCACATGTGTGTGAGAGAGTGAGCATGTGTGCAAGAGAGGGAGAGAGAGAGCATGTGCACGCGAATGAGAGCTTGTTTGTGCACGAGAGAGAGCATGAGCACAAGTGCGTGTGTGTTAAAAAAGCTTTGTTACTTAGTTAAAACCATGTAGGGCTTTGAGAACATGTTCCATCTTCAGGAATATCATTTGGTACTGATGTTGGTGTATAAATTGTATAATGAGTTTAAACACACCCACAGACCTGGGGTTGGAGCACTAATTTTTCTTTCTAAAATTAAACTTGAAAATGTAATCAAATTAACTCACCATAACCTTATTTTTGTCTATTTTGTGTATCATGTGTTAGATGGAACAGATACATGGGGAAAAATGAAGGTAAGTAGGTATATGGCAGAAACACGAATAAACTGTATTTATTTGCATCAATATTATAAATTACTGTTTCATTACGTACACCCCATCCAAGTATTAATATATTTACCATAAACCCAAATGAAACAAGGAGTTCAGTGGAACGTAGTGTCATGAGAAAAACAACCTGCCAGACGTATTTGATTTTTCTTGAGCACAACAGAGAGTCGCTGAGGTGTGACACATGAAGTAGGAGCAGGACGAGCCACCATCGTGCGCATTATGAACTCTCTGGTGCTAGGCTGCGGGAAGTTGCTTGAACTACTGCTCCACGGAGTCTCTTCACTAACATTAACCACGTCTAATTCACTTATCATTTGAGCTGCCTGTAACAATTCAGTGAAATAAGGATTGGAACCATGACGTACAGGCCGAATAGCAGAGGGAATATTAAGGTATAGAATATCTTTCATGTTTTTAGCAGTATATTCAACTACCTTAACTGTATAAAAATAACAATCATCACCATGGTTTGTAGGTTCACCAAGATTAATGGCTTCTTAAGAGAATGACTTACAAAGAGCAATTTTTAAATAAATAATATTGCACAAGATTACAACCTAGAAATTTGTTCAATAAAAACTAAAGTAATGGCCCAGTGTGGCATAGAAATGCAAAAAAAAACAAAAATAGTGCTAAATGACAAAATGCTAGAACAAGTAAAAGATTTCAATTATCTAGGCATATCTTTAGGTTGTAATAGAGAAAAAGACATAAATAATAAAGTACAAAGATTTCAATATTTGGGGAAAAAAAAACACTAGGAGAGAAAGTAAGAAAAGAAATACATTTAAAATTTTATAAAGTATTGGAATAAAATATGAATAAAAATACTTGATTATAGAACTTTTAACTGATCCAAGTATAAAAACATTAACAAAAAGAATGGATTGAGAAATGGACGAGTCACTGGAATTGGAAACAGAAGAATTATACAATTATATAAAAGGTACATCAATTAAAATTGCAACAGAGGATCTTGGAATAAAGGATGAGTATGGAAAGAAACAAAGGTGGTGGTCAGAAGACATACAAGAAGCAATAAAAGACAAAAAAGCAGCATGTAATAAATGGATTACTACAAAAACAGAAGAAGATCATAAAAAATATAGAGAGAGAAATCATAATGTAATACAAAAAATGAGAAAGGCAAAGAATGATGAATGGAAAAGGGTATGTTCAAATGTTAATAGTAAACTAGGTTTCAGCAGATCAAGAGAAACATGGTCGGTACTGAAATCACTGAGACAAGAAACACAACATAAAACAAAAATCAACATTATAAAGATGAATGAATGGTTCGAATATTTTAAGGAATTGTTAAATGAAGGGACGAATTTAAGGAGATTAAAACAGAAAAGTTATTCGAAGAAATCCAAACAGAAATAACAAAGGAAGAAATAGAAGAAGCCATAATGGAATGGAAGAATGGCAAATCACCAGGACCGGGAGAAATGTATTTAGAAATATTGAAAAATGGAGGAAAAACTTTAATCAAACTCTTAACAAAACTTTTTAATCAAATTTTAAGAGAAAGAAAAATACCGGAAGAAATGACAGTAGGACATATCATAACTATATTTAAGAAAGGAGATAGAAGGAATTGTGAAAATTACCGTGGAATATGTGTTATGAATTCCATGATGAAATGCCTAGGAAAAGTGATAAAAAACAAAATATAAAAATGTTACAGTGGAATAGAAGAGCAATGTGGGTTTACACCAGATCAATCTTGTATAGATAATATATTTGTAATATGACAAATCATTGAGAAATGTGAAAATAAATCAAAAGATATTGGATTGGTTTTTATAGATTTAGAAAAAGCAAGTGTACCAAGAGCAAAATTATGGGAAGCATTACGTATAGCAAACATTGATGAATCCCTAATTCAAGTAATGCAAGAAATATATAACAACAATAAATGTCAAATTAAAATGGGGTCTCAGTTATCAGAACCTTTTGGAACTAGTAAAGGATTGTTACAAGGATGCCCGATATCACCAACACTGTTTAAAATATATATAGACATTTGATTAGTAGAATGGTCACGTAAGTGTGCAAAAATGGGACTAGAATTAACAGAAAGAAGATATCTACATCGCTTACTTTTTTGCCGACAATCAGATAATTATAACAGAGGATGGAGAAGATGCAAATTATATGTGTAATCAGCTGTCAACAACATATCAGAAATGGTGTTTGAAAATCAACGAAAAACAAAACAGAGTCTTTAAAAAATTACCCAGATGAATTATATATTGATGGAGTAAAGATAAAGAAGAGTGATATTTCCTGTTATTTGGGATCAATTATAGAGAAAGATGGAACATCAAATAAAGAAATAGCAAAAAGGATTAGTAATGGAAGAAAAGCCATAGGAATGTTAAACTCTATACTATGGAGTAAAAACATCATTAACAGAACAAAACAACTAATTTATAAATCCATACTAGAAAGTATAATGTTATATGGATCAGAAGATTGGACAATGATACAACAACATGCCAATAGAATAATTTCAGTTGAAATGGATTTTTGGAGAAGAGCTGCCAGAAAATCTCGACTGGAAAAAATAAGAAATACAGAAATTAGAAAATGGATGAATGCAAAAAGAAATATAATGAATGAGATTGAACACAGGAGGCTAAAATGGTATGGACACATCAGAAAAATGCAGGATGGAAGACTACCGAAGGCCATCTATGCATGAAAAATTGAAAGAAGGAACAGAAAAGGTAGACCAAGAACAATCTGGAAGAACAACATTCAAAATTCAATCAGGAAATTTGCTGACGCAGAGGACAGAGAATGATGGAGAACTTTAATTAAGGGAAATTTGTGAATGTTTGTTGCAAACTGATAGTCTATAAGTCTGTAGTCAGTTTTATTTATTTATTTTTAATTCATGTTAATTATTAACCCGTCAGCGTGGAGTGACGTGACATGTACGTAAGTTGAATTCTTCAGCAAATGCAGAATGACGTGACGTGTACGCTAGCTACACGCACTGCTTTAAACTCTAATTATGACCTTTGTGTTTACATTAACTATTTACCGTTTATACAAATTTTATGTAGAGACTTCGAAGTTTATATTAGTGCGTATATTAACTGATTACGGCCCTCAGTAACAAGTTAAAATAATTTTATATTTGCATTTATTCTTGCGGTCTCTGACATTTTTCTTAAATTTATAACTTGATAAAGGATTTCTTATAAAACTAAATTCGCCTCTTTTTGTAGATTAGCTTGTCTATCAAATTGAATCTATTTACAAATCTCTTCATTTTTAATAATAATGTCGCAAAATTCAGTGTATGTAAAGGCCCAACAAAGTTATTTCCGATTTACGCTATAGTACAGGACCACAACAGTAAATTTCAGATATATATATTTCAAATGACGATATCCTTACATTATGGAATATAATTCACTCAGTATCTAAAAGGTAAAGTGGTCCACTACAGACCTTAGAAGGTTCTTGGGATATTAGGAGGTTTAGGCTCCCACTTTTTCTAGACTATCCGTACTTGATGTAAGCCGAGTACTTATTTCTGTCTGACGGCCCATAACAAGCATCTGGTACTCATTTCAGTTAGAGGCTGAGTCAACCCCGGGGTCACAGTGCCGCCTGAAGGACTCAAACCCTCGATCTTCCGGCTTGTAGCATGTTGATCTTTTAAGTCCACACCTCCGGTGAAACTATTATAGTCATATTTCATCAACTGTTTTCAGTTTGGAAACCAGAAGAAAGACATTGAAATTTAGGGTTGATGAAGGTCTTTTAGCACAACAGGTCTGATGTGTAGAAAGACAATTTTTTGAAGGCACACGACCTAAAGTAATGTTTCCAAAGTGTTAGAAAGACACATTTGGAGAAGGCTGCCCCCCCCCCTACAAGAAAGAAGGTCAGCGCATAGAAGCAATGTGTTTGTAATAAACATGAACAAAGTAAACACAAGGGAAAAAAATTCACTTATTGTTGCCCGAGTGTCAAACAGCTGGTTTACATTTTGAAGATTTATCACACCAATTTTTGAAGTTCATGCTTTTTTTTAAGACCCTTCTCTTTGTGTAAATATTTCGTATTGTTGTTAGGTAAAGCCGGTTCTCGCATTCTTCAAAGAATCCCTAGTGCAATTCACTGTGTCACTTATGTGAGAAATTTACAAAAAGGACCTATTTCAACTGTGGCACAACAACCATAAATAAGTCTGCAAAAAATGCAGAGATGTTACGTGAGAACCGTAACAAATTTAATTAATTAAATATTATATTAAGAGTTCACCATAAACGAATTGCAAAAACATTTAAATTACTGAAGATATATCAATTTAAATGCGTTATTGGAATACTGGCACTGAACGGCTGAGTTTAAATACCGGTGAACTTCCTCCCGCATCAGAGTATTCCCGGCCATTTAAATCCATCCGCTCTGAAGGGTTAAGATTGGTTGGAGAAAACCTTCAATGATGAGGAAAATTCTCAAAATGATGATGATGATAAAGTATTGGCTGTACCTGCAATATTGTATGGCTCAGAAATACGGACTCTGGATAAACAGACAATTAAAAGAATACAAGCAGCAGAAATAAAATATTTATGATCTGTAGCAGGATATACTTTAATGGATAAAATATGGAGTGAAGATATTCGTAAAGAACTACAAATATTCAGTTTGACAGATAAAAGAGTATAGGAGAAAATGGTATGAACATGTCTGCAGAATGGATACAAACAGATTGCCTTGGAAAAGTCTGAACTATCAACCAAGAGGAGAAAAAAGAAATTTAAGATGCCCATGAAAGAGATGGACACAGCAGCTATAATGCTTGGAGCCAGAACGAACCAAAAAGGTTCAATCCTTGTAAGAAGAAGAAGAGATGACCAAGGTCTGAACCCAGGACCTTTAGCTTTATACACTAATGCTCTGCCATTGAGTTATCTTAGGCCTTCAATCTAAACACAAATTTTTGCCTTATACATTTTAAGTCCTGAGAACACCAAAAGCTTGCGAGTTGTTGTTCGACATGCGAATGGGGCTTCTTATTTAAGAAGACTATTAATGGGACTTTAGCATTACAGTAAAAGCTCCTTATTCATGGGGATATGTTCTGCAAATATGCCGCGAATGCAGAAACCACAAATATGGAGTGGTAACTTGCATGGGTATATAGGGGATATGTTTCAAGGTTCCAAAAAAATATTTAAATTTTCAAAATAAAATTAATTAATGAGAGATTTTCAACAATTTTCCTATTGATGTTTTTATTATTAATTTAACATTTCTCAATGAAAGATAAATTAAATTTGAAGAGAAAAATTTTCGCCTAGACCGGGACTCGAACCCGGGACCCTTGGCTTTCCGGGCCAAGTGCTCTACCAACTGAGCTACCGAGGCGAGTTACGATCTAGACGCAATTTTTCTCTTATATACGTTGTAATTCCCTATCGCCAAATGCTTTTGAAACCATTGTTTTCTATCTTTGCAAATGGCGGCTTCTTAGTTAAGAAGACATTTATTGGAAATTTAACATTACTTTAAAAGCCAGTAAGGCCTCTAATGATGTTTTTATTATTAATTTAACATTTCTCAATGAAAGATAAATTAAATTTGAAGAGAAAAATTTTCGCCTAGACCGGGACTCGAACCCGGGACCCTTGGCTTTCCGGGCCAAGTGCTCTACCAAATTTAATTTATCTTTCATTGAGAAATGTTAAATTAATAATAAAAACATCATTAGAGGCCTTACTGGCTTTTAAAGTAATGTTAAATTTCCAATAAATGTCTTCTTAACTAAGAAGCCGCCATTTGCAAAGATAGAAACAATGGTTTCAAAAGCATTTGGCGATAGGGAATTACAACGTATATAAGAGAAAAATTTGCGTCTAGATCGTAACTCGCCTCGGTAGCTGAGTTGGTAGAGCACTTGGCCCGGGAAAGCCAAGGGTCCCGGGTTCGAGTCCCGGTCTAGGCGAAAATTTTTCTCTTCAAATTTAATTTTCCTATTATTTGACATAAATTGGCAACAAAACAGAAGATATGCATGTTATTCAATCAAAATTATTGCAACGAACGACAAGTTGAAACAATAAAACACCAATCAAGGCAAGGGCAGCATTTATCAACGGACATTGTTGTACGTGAAATATGGCGGCAGTGGTTTTTAACAATGAACTTTAGGCTTAGTGGCAATAAGGTTTGTTTTACTTTCATAATTTGTCCATTTGATTTGAATCACTGTTTGTAGAAGTCGCCTTGACACGTGCCTGCAGTAAAAAAAGTTGCCAATGCGTTAATAAAGGGTACTAATCCTTCTTATATACCGACTGGTTCCACAAATAAAGACATTTTTAGCCGCAAATAGAGGAACGGTGTCTCAATTTTTTAACCCATGAATAAGGAGCTTTTACTGTACTTTATATAACCAATTGAGCTTCTTTCAATGTTTTTATTACAAATTTAACATTTCTCACTGAAAGACAAATTATATTTGAAGAGAAAATATACAGCTAAACTGGGGTTTGAACCCAGGACCTTTAGCTTTATATGCTAATGCTCTGCCACTGAGCTATCCAAGGTCTCCAAACTAAATGCAAATATTTCTCTTAACATTTTTAATTCTCTTGAGCACCAAAGGCTTGCGAATCATTACTCGATACGCAAACAGTAGCTTTTTATATAATAAGACTTTTATGACATATTAAGTCTATAAAAAACTCCAAGCATGACAGACCTAGAAGGCCCTTAGCCTAACAGCCGGCTGCTGGCCTCACATCCACATGTGTTAATCATAGACGTAGATGATCATGTAGCCACTGTAAGGGTGACATGTGGTCAGCATGTCGGGTCCCCCAGCCGTTATAGCTGGTCTTGTCAACCTGGAGTTACTACTTATTGTAGTTACCCAAATGCCTCATACTAGCCAAAATTCCATGAAAAAATGTCTTCCCCCATGGGGCTCGAAACCAGCGCAAATCACATATCTCTGCGCCAAGGCTTCTTGCCATAACCACTCGGCTACAGCGCGGGACCTTATTGAGTCTGTGCTAAAATTTAGTCACCAAACTAATGTGATGTTTAGAGATAAGCTCATTCACGTGAGTTAATGCTAGGCCAAGGGATAAGCCAAAGTCCTTATCATAAATATCTATGATGTACAAAGAGGCCGTCTGATCAGGCTTTTCACATCACAGGAGCAGATTAAATGAAATGGAACAAAATGGATAACATGAATGTGGAGAAGCGGTGGTAGGAGAAAACAGGAGAATTCCCTCAGAAAAATCTTTCCTGGCTCAGATTCATCCGCCATCAATCCCACATAGAATGACCAAGACACAAATTAGGGACCCAGAGATAGAAGGCAAGTGTCTGCCACAAGCTACACTCTGTGTAAATGTTAATTTAAAAAGTAAATTACTTACATTAAATTAATGTTGGAAGTAAACATTATGAGGTATAATCATTGAAATTCATTGGAGAACATTTTTTGACAACTCACCTCATAAATTTCATGTTTTTCACAATACTGCAATTTCAAACATAATCATGTCCATATTCAGCACAACTCCGACTGATGAAATTTTTCAGCTGACAATTGTTCTACTGTCACCATCTTCAGTGCTGCCATAAATTTATCATCATCATCATCATAGTACATTCACGAATTTAGGCCATTTGTTGACCTGTTTCGGCCACAAGAGAAACACCATCCAAAAGTCTTTTGAGTGGACGTCCTGATCTTCTTCTTCCTGCAGGTTGATATCTTAACATTTGTTTAGGTATTCAGTGATCTTCCATTCAATGAACATGTTGCATCCAACTTGATTTATAATCAGAAATTTTGTTTTCTAAAGGTTCCATGTGTAATTCTTCTAAGATGTCATTTTTTTTGTGATCTAGTAGTGTGTATCCTGCAGTCCTCCGAAGGTATCTCATTTCAGCAAATCTAAGTCTCTGTATATCCTTCTGTTTCAACATCCATACTTCGCTACCATACAAAAGAGTTGGAAGAGCCAGTGTTTTATACACTTTTAGTCTTGAATGCTTTTGGACTAACTGTGGCTTGAAGATAGAATTTATTAACCCTAAAATTCTTAAAAATTTAGATATTTTTTGCATTTATATCCTTTTCTTCTTCATATGAGATATTGCATCCTAGATATGTAAAATTATTCACCTGCTCCAAAATTTTATTGTCAAGCACAATTTTATGTATAAGTTCATAAATTCAACCATAGATGGCAGTGCTGAAGATGGTGACAATAGAAGAGTTGACAGCCGAAGAATCTCATCAGTTAGAGTTGTGGGTGAAGGTGAATGTGATTACATTTGAAACTGCGGTATCATGAAAAACATGAAATCTATGAAGTAAGTTGTCAAAAAATGTTTTCCGATGAATTTCAGTCAGTTACTTACCTTTTGTGCTTCTGAGAACATTGTTCTAATTCTTGAGCCGACAGATCCTCTTGGCCCACCGGGTACATCAACTTCAGGCAAATGCATTAGTTTTGAAAGAAATGTTTTCAGTTCGGCAGAATGTGATTTTTCAGAAACAGAACAAAATTTGTGCTCCAACGAATTGGCCTGAGCTATTATAGCTTCTGCTCCAACAATTTCATGAGTAAATTCCTAAACAAATATAAAAATATTTAATTAACAAAGAGAAGTGTCATTCAGTGATAACAGAGATGTGCAGAATGATAACATTTTGGCTAAACTTTACAACCTGTGACACGACTTTAATTCCTTCATAAACCCCTGTCAAATTTTATTCTTAAGGTTTCATTTCTCAAATTTTTTTCCCACCAATTACAATGATTTTTACATTTTTTCTAATGATTATTTCAATATATTTTTCTATGGTATTTTAACAGTGAACTGCATGGCCTTTATAGCAAGCCAGATATAATAAGAATGGTTAAGTCTCATAGACATTGATGGGCAGGACATGTGGTACAAATGGGGAATGAAAGCGGTGCATGGAAGCTTCTTGTAGAAAAACCAGAGGGAAAATGCCCAAATGGTAGACCAAGAATGAGGTGGGACAATAATATTAACTATGATTTGAGGGATGTAGATTATACAATGAATGATTGAAAAACATTAGCTCAGGATAGGATTCTATGGAGAACTTATGTCCGCACTGCCATGAACCTACAGATTCCATAGCACCAGTGAGTTAGTTAGTTATGATATTTAACTATATACGTAGCATAAAGACTTGGCAGCCATATTGATTTAACAAATATTCTAAGACATGTTCCAATGCAGCCAACCTAGAGTATGTACTAATAACTGTACATATATACTTCAGAATTTCATAACTTACTATTTAGTTTTGGACGTTACATTTTTTTCACAAGTTAGAGTACTTAAATTGCATTAGGTTAGCTTTTAGGTCGGTCTTTCACAGGTTAGAGTACTTAAATTTAGTTAGCTTAGCTTCTAGGTTCGTTAAATATGGTGCATATGTTGGCTGCATCCCATGATTTCATAGTGTAAACCACATCGCGTTTGTTGGCACATGTGCAATGGTGTATGATTGGAACTTAAGAAACATTTTTTGCATCACTTTTTTTTTGCATCACATGTTGTAAAGTATTTCCTAAAATTTATTAGTTCAGTACAATTCACTTTAAAAAATATATTGCTAGTATGTCTAACTCCACTTTTTAAAAAAACTTTTTTATATAACCATGATATTCTAATTTATTTTCTGTATCTGTTTCACACACAAAACTGTGTAATTATTTTGTTGTAGAAAACTGTTAAATCCTTTTCTTTAAACATTTGAATTAGGCTGTACCCAAAACCTACATGAATTCTCCAGAAAAATATAAAAAATTGGAGTTAGAAAAACCTGCTTCTAACAAGGGAACTGTCAACTATTGCATGCTGAAACCTATTTTAAAATTTCTTCCAGAGAAATGTTGTGATGTACCAAGGCATGTCCAAAAATTATCTGCGATTTTTAACTGCAAAGTACAGAAATCGAAGCTAGATCCAGCATTGGGTATTTGGAATCCCTGCTTGAGTAAGAGGAGAGTGAAGTGAGGCAGGATGCGGCATGGATGGCAGGTACTGAGGGTTTCAGTCTATCAATTCACGAGTTGTATTACTTCCCTACAGTTTAACTGAGAGATTTGGCCCTGGATTTTAATGCCTTGCAGTTAAAAATGACAGATTTTTTTTTGACAAGGCCTGGGTACATTTGAGAATTAATATGAGTAAAGAGTCCACTGCTGTGGTCTCGAGGTAGTATGCTGCCTTGTCACACAGCAGGCCCGGGTTCGATCCCTGGTCGGGGCAGTTTCTCTGGGTGAGGTTTTTATCAGGGTTTTTCCTCACCTGTAAGATAAATGTCAAGAAAACTTTGCCCAAACGGTCCCCAAAATCATATGGCCATCATCATCATCCTTCACTGGTGCGGAAAGCAACAGGAAGCTACCACACCTACAATTCCCTAGTAAAGCTGCAAGCATAGCATGAAAATGCTATGATTGCAGTGAAGGACCTGCCTTCGGGCAGAATTACTATGGATGGATGAGTAAAGAAATGTTAATGTTTGTATCATAGCTTGAATAGTGTAATGGATAACATTCTCATATGAAGAACTAGAGGTCCAAGGTTCAAGTCCTGGTTCAAGCGTTAATTTTTCTTTTCAAAATAATAATGTCCAGTAATGGAAAATGTTAAATTTAAAATGGTGAACTAGAGGTCCAAGGTTCAAGTCCTGGTTCAAGCGTTAATTTTTCTTTTTAAAATAATAATGTCAGTAATGGAAAATGTTAAATTTAAAATATCACATTAAAAAAAACATATTTGGATGGGAAAGGACAATTAAATTTTGTTGAGATATCCATAGTTAAATATGGGAAATAATATTATGAGGTTCTTAATTCATAAATTAAATAGTCATTTTTTTTACATCTTACCTCATATTTTATGTTTTCTTAAACATGGGAACTGCAGTTTTCAAAAGGACACATCCCTTTCATTTGCAACCGACATTATGACTACTCATTATGACTATATATTTGTTCCGATAGTCTAATTTTGATTTGAGGTTCTTTTACAAGTCTGAAAATCTTCAGATTCAAAAAACCACAACTAGAGTTTCTTCCAGAGGCTTATCTTGGATTTTTCTATCCTAAAAAATCAATCAACCTGGTAGGTTAGTACCCATGACCTTTGGGACAAAAGCCAAGGACTTTAGCCCCTAGATCACCTATGCTAATTAGTAATATGAAATTAAACTGTAAATAAGAATTTGGTTAACATCAGTCTGAAAAGTATTTCTCATTTCAAATATAAAATTAAATATGAGATAGAAAATGTCATTTGACTTTTTTAGTTACATTTGTTGAGATAAATAGAAGACAAGCGACTTGCAAAAAAGAGCTAAAGAAGATAGACCAATGGATGGAAGAAGAGCAAGAGGAAGACCAGCCATGAGATGGATAGACAGTGGCTGCACATCCAATACGTCTTCCTCCGAGAATTGATTTGAGAAATAAACAGGATGAAAATCCTACAAATAAAGAATAATAAGAAGAAGTTACATTTGTTGAAATATACAAGCATTATAAATATCATCATCATCCATGCAAGTATTAGGCCATGTGGCTTGTTACGGTCTTAAAGAGGAATTTTCCATCCAGCGCTTTTTTGGACATCTCAGCAATCTTTTGCCTTGGGGGCAGTAACAAAGCATGGCTTTTGGGATTCTATGAGACGGCATTCGTTGAAGATGTATAAATATAATTTACACTACGTATGTATATTTAATATGGATGAGATTGAACACAGAAGGCTAATATGGTATGAACATGTAAGAAGAATGCAGGATGGAAGACTACAAAAGGCCTTACATATATCATGGAAAATTGAAAGAAGGAGCAGAAAAGGAAGACCAAGAACAACATGGAAGAATAACATTTAACATTCAATGAGGAAATTTGGTGTAACGGATGAAGACACAGAGAACGATGGAGAACTTTAATTAAGGGAAATTTGTGAATGTATATTACAAAATGATAGTCTGTAAGTCAATAGTCATTTATGTATTTAAAAAATATTAATTTTATTTATTAAGATTGGTTGGAAAAAAACCTCAATGATGAGGAAAATTCTCATTATAAAAAAATGTATATTTAATTATAATTGAGTTGTATATTTATCATATTTGAAGAGAAAAATTATATGCTCAGACTGGGACTCAAACTCAGAACCTTTAGCTTTCTAGACCAATGCTCTACCAACTGAGCTATCTGGGTGAGTTCCAATCTAAATGCAAATATTTCTCTTATATACATTGTCAATTCCCGTGCACCAAATGCTATGAAACTATTGCTTTTAATAATAATAATAATAATAATAATAATAATAATAATACTTTATTTATTCTGGCAGAGTTAAGGCCATAAGGCCCTCTCTTCCACTCAACCAGTACAAATACAAATAAATATTCGACAAATATAGATATACACTATACTAATTATAAACACTTAAAGATACAATAAATGTAACAATGTAAATGTCATGTACAAACAACATTTTATAGGGTAATAACAATAATGATACGATAATAATAATAATAATAATAATAATAATAATAATAATAATATAAATATGATACATTATACGGGAAACACCAATTAATATATATATCTTACACTGGATAATAATGAAGTCGAGTTTAGAGCAAATATAAATTTAGATTTCTTTTAAAAGATATCTTTGCAAATGGTGACTTCTTTATTAAGAAGAAATTTATTTGGGAATTTAATTTTTTTATTTTATTTCAGGATTGTTTCCATTATTTACACAGGTATCCTCAACCAAAATATACAGTTTTTTTCTTCTACCCTTCCCAGTCAATTTTATATTACATTATAAAGCCAGTATGGCTTCTTTCAATGTTTTTATTATTCATATCATACACCTCAATGATGAATAAATCGTATTTGAAGAGAACAATTATACGCTCAGACTGGGACTCGAACCCAGGATCTTTGGCTTTCTAGACCAATGTTCTACCAACTGTATATTTAATACCTGATAATGTCTTGATGTAGGCCGTGGATTTCGTGAAATTCTTTCAGCAATTTTTATGATCCTCTTGAAAGCATCTGGAAGCATTGTTAATTCTTCCTTTTGTTCCTGCAGTAGTCTACAAATAGCAGCATGAATGAGAGCAGGTAACAGCAAATTGCCTATCATGGAAGGCTCTCTTGACTCTAAATAATGCAAAACCTTTTCTGCTTCTCTAGTGTCATCAAAAAGTCTTTTCTGACGCCTTGCCGGTACTGGTTTCGCTGCTTCCCACACATCCAACCACATATTGCCTTTAATTTGCATACGTGCACTCAGGGAACCTGAAACATAACTGCAATTACTTCAAATGTCTGAAAAAAAGAAACAGTTTAATAATCGGAAATACTTAGACAAGAAAAATGTTCATACTCTAGCTTTAACTTCAAGATATTTTCTCAGACTATTTAACTCATGCTCCAAATGGGAGGCAATGACCAATCACGTTTCAATGAATGTTGTTTTACAACCAATCACAGTCGTGTTTCACCTCGATATTTATCAAAATAAAGAAAGCTCCTCCTTTTTAATATTCTGAACAGGCCAGAGCATTATTTTATAGTGACTGACTCTCCAACAAATAATACATTGAATATAGCAATTAATGAACAGATTCCTTCGACCTACACATTTGATAATTGTGTGTTCAATAATTGTGTTTTTAAATAATGATTTTACTGAGTTGTTTATTAAAAAATAAATTAATAACTTATAATGTTGGTTGTAATATACAGTTTGATGTGTTCATTTTTTCACCACTAGGGTACATTTTTACAATATTGTGATCCTATTTGACAATAAATAATATGATCAGGTTGCAGTGGATGAACAAATTAAACATATTTAATACACAATTGATCTTCTTGGTGATACAATATTAAAATATATATACAGTCAATATGCCCATTTCACCAATAAATGTTTAAAATGGTCAACAAGTTTCTACAGCCAAGCTGTCATTCTCAAGACCAGATATTGACTGAGTCTTGAAACTTGTTGACCATTTTAAACATTTATTGGTGAAATGGGCATATTGACTGTATATATATTTTAAATTAAACATAACCAAACATTTCTCTTTTTTTTTTTTCAAATATTGTCATTTACATTAAATATATAAATATTTTAAAATAACTATATTTAAATAAAGATTTGTGAGTAAACAGCTCAATTTTATTTGTTAAATAGTCCTAACAAATGCCACTCTTGATTTCCAAATCCTCTAGATAAATCTGGAAATCACTCGTGGCATTACTTGTGAAAAATTGGCTAGTTTATACCAATTCCAAGCTAAGAACCAGTTGTATTGTAAAATTCTTCTTTATCCAACCATGTCTTCGGCCTACAGACCTGTAACGAACTTACTTGATGGCCTTTGTGGGAAATACCCTATACCTAGCAAAATTGTTTTGGACGATGAAATTTTAGAACAAGTAAATGAATTTAATTATTTGGGTTATAATTTAACATTTCAAGATGAAGCTGATATAGCAAACAAAATCACAAATTTCACAAAAACAACGGGGATAATTAATAGTATAATCTTTAGTACAAAAGAACACAAGATTATGGCTTTTTAAGGTTCACGCAAGACTAGTATTAAGATATGGTAGTGAAGCATGGACAATATGAAGAAGAGATGAAAGCCGAATAACAGCAAATGAGATGCGATTTATGCGCCATACAGCAGGCTATACAAAGTGGGACCATAAAAGAAATGAGGAAATTATGGAAGAGTTGGATGTAGAACCCATTCTCCACCATATACAAAACTACCAGAACAACTGGAAAGCCCATCTTTAACGAATGCCATCTCATAGAATTCCAAAAGCCATGCTTCGTTACTGCCCCCAAGGCAAAAGATCACTGGGACGTCCAAAAAAGTGCTGAATGGAAAATTCCTCTTTGAGACTGTAACAGGCCACATGGCCTAATACTTGCATGGATGATGATGATGATGATAATGATGATGACAATCTTACTGATGAATTTTGTATCCAGCGCTTCATTGGATGGTCCAGAGTTCTCTTCCCTATTGGACAATAACAAAGCATGGCTTAGGAAACTCTATCTGAACCCAATCGTCGCACATTTGAATGTTGCAAATTTTCCAAAATACGAGCATATGGTTTTAGTTCAGATTCTATTCAGTAGATGGCTTTTATTTCTAGAATTCAGTGAATTAGTAAATGTGTGTGTTGTTAGTGTTACTCTCCCAGTTATATTATATGGATGCAAAACACGGACTCTTACTTTAAGGGAGGAAAGAAGATAACAAGTATTTGAGAATAAAGTTCTTAGGAAAACTTTTGGACCAAAGGGAGATAAACAGATGGGTGAATGGAGAAGACTACTTAACAGTGAACTACATGATATTTATAGGAAGCCAGATATAATAAAAAGTTAAGTCTCATAGACTGCAATGGGCAGGACATGTGGCACATATGAGGGATGAAAAAGGTGCATGGAAGCTTCTTGTAGGAAAACCAGAGAGAAAACGCCCAGATGGTAGACCAAGAATGAGATGGGAGAATAACATTATCCATGATTTGAGGGAAGTAGATTATACAGGGGATGATTAGAAAACATTAGCTCAGGATAGGGATGTATGGAGAGCTTATGTCCACATGGCCAAGAACCTAGGGTTCGATAGAGCCAGTGAGTTAATTAGTAGTCTGTTGATAGTGATTCTCGGTGACCAACTCATGGTCATGTGTTCAATTCCCACTCACACCTCAGCAATTTCTCCTTAAAGGATTGCATATGGTCTAGAATTTAGGTTCTATCTATAATGTATAGTAGCATAGCCCATTGTTGAGCCATAGCCTCTCCTTTGTTAGGAGTTACTAGACCAAGTTAATTTTTAGTGATCTTATTTGCTCATAGATGTCATGAATGGCACGTGGTCAACACACCGACTCAATGAAACATCTAGTGGGCAACTAAGGTTATACTATGACATTCGAGTTGTTAAATTTTGTAATGTATTGTATTGTAAGCCTATGTTTTCCCTTTACAGAGATTTAGGCGCTCTCCCCCTACAGGGAAGAATTTGAACCATACTAATTTAGTTACACTTGTTTTCGTATAGATGTAATTTTGAGTGGTACGTGGTTAGCGTTCCACCTCATACTGACATCTAGGAAACCAAGGTAGTACTAGGACAGGAAAATTCGGTAAATTTTGCTTAGAGGCCTTTTCATTCAGGCTTAAGGATCTTTTACAAGCCTGAAAATCTTCAGACTTGGGACCCACGGCTTAAAGTCCCTCCCGGAGGACTTGCTCCTTAGATTTTTTTCCGTCCTAAAAAATCCATCAACCCCGGCTGGTTTGAACCCGCGACCCTCGGGACCAGAGGCAAGGAGCATAACCACTAGTCCACCGCGGCCGATTGTTCTGTGGTTGTCCATCCTGTAGGTTGTAAAAAGGTAAAGTGATCCCACTACAGGCCTCAGGAGGCCCTTTGGGTTAGTGGAAGGTTAAGGCTCCCACTTTTTCTGGACAATCGACACTTGATGTCAGTCGGGTTGTCAGCCCTGCGTGACGGCCGTCTTTACCCCCAGAACAAGCGTCTGATACTCATTTCTGTTAGAGGCTGAGTCGACCCCAGAGCCATAGTGCTGCCAGAAAGTTTGGGTCAGTTTAAAAATCCTGACCCCACCGGGACTCGAACCCTCGACCTTCCGTCTTGTAGTGCAGTGCCTTAACCACTACACTATGGCGTGCCCCTGTTAAATTTTGTTTAGGCTTAAGGAACTTTTACGAGATTGAAAATCTTGAGACTCAAGACCCACGGTCCTAGGTCCCTCCCGGAGGACTTGCTCCTTGGATTTTTCCAACCTAAAAAAATCCATCAACCCTGGTCGGGTTTTAACATGCGACCCTCGGAACTAGAAGCAAGGTGCATAGTGCTTACTAGTGGTTACTAGTCCACCGCAGCCGATAGAATCTTATTATCACCAAGAAGATCATATTTATTAATATACTAGCTAATATCCAGGAATTAAAAAAAAAAAAAGAAAAAACATGAATTTTGAAATTCCCAAAGAAAAAGAAAAAAAATTTATTTTTGGAAGTTCATCAGTCAGCTGGTAGAGGGAGCAAAAGTCAACCTACAAGATGGACAACCACAGAACAACAGTTGGAATGCATCGACGTCATGCAAAAGCAACACACCTGATCTGCATAAAAATCAAGAAATATGAGGTGAGTCAAAATAACCAACTCATTATGACTAAATTAAAATGTTTCATACCTCTCCTCATATCCAAGTTCTTCTGATCGACATAACATCAGTCAACAAGATAGTACTGAAGATGAGGCCACGAAGGCTTTGAAACCGCGGTCTACTTTGGATATGAGGCGAGGTATGAAACACTTTAATTTAATCTTAAATTAAACCATCATCATCATCTTCAAGGTATGGACCTGTTGGCCCATTCCGCTCCCCGGTGCACTATATGCAGCAGGTGCAGGTCATCTTTCCAACGATGTTTTGGTCTTCCTACATTTCTTCAACCTAGAGGCCTATAATGAAGCAACTGTTTTGATAAACGATTATTTGGCATTCTTTGTATATGTTCAAACCAATTACGTTTATTTCTGTGTATTCTCTCGTTTATATTATATATTTGTAATTCATCTCTGATATCTTGACTTCTCTTTTGATCTCTTAGAGATACACCTGCAACTGATCTGAGAAATCTCATTTCTATTGTCTTAATTTTATTTTTATCAGAGATCGTTAAAGGCCAAGTCTCAGACCCGTATGTTAACATTGGAATGGCTACTGTTTTGTAAAATTTTAATTGAGTTTCCCTTGTGGTCTAATTTCTCAAATATCTTCTTATTGAACCACATATCTGTTGAAATTTCCCTAATTTCTTCACCATGTCCAAATTTTGCTGGTATGATATCATGCATCCCAAATAATTGAAACACACAGTGATTTATTTCAAAAAAACTTACCAACTCATTAATAATACATTACCTTTCTTTTGTCCATATTCATCCATTTCATCTTCTTCTATCCAGTCTCTTGGAGAATACCAACGAATAAAATCCTCCAAAATGGCACCTGGATTTGCAGCCTGAAATAGAATTCATGAACACAATACACATATTTATTACACATCGGTCCACATTAACATATTAAATTTGAAGAGAAAAATATATTCATAGTTAAATATGGGAAATAACATTATGAGGTTCTTAATTCATGAATGAATGAGTCACTTCTTACCTTACCTCATACTCTATGTTTTTTTTTAAACACGGGAACTGCAGTTTTCAAGAGGAGTCCCTCTTATCTTCAGCCGACATTATGACTACCAGATTTTCATTGGAATAAAGTATAGGCCTACATAGGAAAAACAAAAAGTAATTTGGACACAGGCACAAAAGAACACTTTAGAAATATTAAAAATGGTGAAATTGAAAAATCAGCTATTGCAGCATATAGTTTGCTGGAGAGTTATAAAATTGAAGGACTTAGGGCAGTAATATGATAAGGCACATTCTGTTAAGAAATGTAATTTATTATAATGATAGCAAATAAATGTATTGAAATATCCATAAAATCATTTGTAAGTGCACCAGTGATGAGTTAAAACATATAGACACACAATGTATTAACAACAATTAGTATTTAAATTTTTTGAAACATTAAAATCCTTATATCTCAGAAAGAACAATATGTGGCTTATATTATTGCCTGATGACCTTCAATTGAAAAAGAGACTACTGAACATTTAAAACATTTGGAAAAACCTTTCAAATTGACAGTTTGGAAATATATATATATATTACTTTTGACGAGAAAAATTTTTGCGCAGACCGAGACTCAAACCCGGGACCTTTGGCCTTCTAGGCCAATGCTCTACCATCTGAGCTACTGGGATGAGTTCCAATCTAGACGCACATTTTTCTCTTATATATGCTGTAATTCCCAGCATCAAATGCTATGAAGTCTTTGCTTCTACCTTTGCAAATGGCGGCTTCTTAGTTAAGAAGACATTTATTTGGGAATTTAAACACTACTTTATAAAGCCAGTAGGGCTTCTATTGATGTTTTTATTATCAATTTAACACTTCTCACTGAAGGATAAATTATATTTGAAGAGAAAAATTTTTGCCCAGACCGAGACTCGAACCCGGGACCTTAGGTTTTCTAAGCAATCTAAGATTCAAAGTTTAATACTACATTTATCATTTCTCGCTGAATGACAAATTTAATTGGAAGAAAAAAAACCTAAATTGTTCACTTTTTTCTTTTGTAAGAGTCAAATCATGTACCAAATCATTTAATTTTGATTAATTGACAGAATGCGGATTGTTGTACTTTGATTCTAGGTAAAAATTGGAATCATCTTCTATGCTGGAGGTGGAAAGAGTACTGGTAATACTCTCTTGTAATGTTGTTGTTGTTTTCAAATGGCTGGAGTTTGGTTTACACCATTAGTCCTCTTGCTTCCCAATAAAGTCCTGCGATGTCTTTCCTGTCCTTTTCATCGGAGTCTAGTCACCTGCAGTATAGACTCATTAGTACTGTTGTAGGTGGTATTGGAATTGTAATATTTGGCCCATGTGCTGGCACATTATTGCTTCTGCAGTTTTTCGCTGGAAACTGTGTAATGTAACCAGAAGATCGTAGGATGAACCTACCTTCAATTAAACACAATGACAAACTACTACAAATAAAATCAGTGATTATATTACAAAATTGTATTATATTTTAGATGTTTACATGTTTTAATGCAGCACATATATACTGCATACAAATGATGTTAAAAATAGAATTGAGCAAAATCTATATGTGATACGCAAAAACTAGTAACAATTCCATTAGCAGGGTATTTGACTTGACTTATTTGCATTAAAATGTCTTATGCCACAAAATCTTGGCAGGCCTGTGTTATCTATCCGGTTCTGAGTTTCACCATGTGGAGACGTCCAGGTGTATTTATGAATATCCTTATGCTGGAAAGTTGTGCTCATAACATTAAAACAGTTAAGAAAAGAAAATTATTACAAATGACCAATCTTATGCTATTGAGGTCCATGATTGAATATCCAGATCAGATCATAGGAATTTTTCCTTACAGAGAATTACTCCTGTGGTCAATGGTCTGAAATTTGGGTTTAAGGACTCTGCTGGTGGCTAGTTATCATATCATCGGGATATGGTCTCGAGGTAGCGTGCTGCCTTGTCACGCAGCTGGCCCGGGTTCGATCCCCGGTCGGGGCAGTTTTTCTGGGTGAGGTTTTTATCGGGGTTTTTCCTCACCTGTAAGACAAATGTCAGGAAAACTTTAAGGCCCAAACGGTCCCCGAAATCATATGGCCATCATCATCCTTATCATTATCATCTTCATCGTCATCCTTCACCAGTGTGGAAAGTAACGGGAAGCTACCACACCTACAATTCCCTAGTAAAGCTGCAAGCATAGCATGAAAATGCTATGATTGCAGTGATGGACCTGCCTTCGGGCAGAATTACTATGGATGGATGGATGGATGGATGGAATGTAATTTCAGAAGTGGGTTATAAGATTATCAAAGCCAGGAGAGAATGTTTGAAATGATATTGGATAAAAAATAAACAATATAATCTATATATATATATATATATATATATATATAAATGAATGTATGTATATCTGTCTATCCTTTATAGTCTTTTAAACCATTGAACCGATCTTCATGAAAATTTGTATATACAAATTTTAAGATGTGGCGAGTGTTTAACCATTATCTATTATGTTCTAAAATCATTAGGAGTAGGAGTTCACCAGAAATGAAAATTTAAAAATTGCTCTAGCGATCGTAATTTTTGATGTTTCACAACTAAACTCCTATAAAAATAAACTGAGGTATGTACTATCCAACAATCAGCTAAATCCTACTGTTAGAAGTAGAGGTTTACTTAAAATCCTAAATTTGAAAATATCTATACGACTGGACTGATTTTTATGAAACTTTTTGTGTGTGTTTGAATAGGTCCCTGGATGTCTCAGATTCACAATTGGACCCTCTAAAATCATTAGGTGTAGGATTTCATCTAAAGTGAAAATTTAAAAACGCTCTAACAGTCACAATTTTCGATGTTTGACAATGTAACTCACAATATTCTATTAAAATAAACCGAAGTAGGTATTGTCAAAAAAATTAGCAAAATCCGGCGATTAGAAGTGGAGGTTTACTTGAAATCCGAAATTAAAAACTAAGATGGCTGGACCAATTTTGATGAAATTTTGTGTATGTGTATGAGTGGGTCCCTGGATGGTTTAGATTCACAATTGGAACCGGTACGTGGCACAGAGATCGGGTAATAGGAATTTTTTATGTCAGATGTGTAGTCATCTGCATTACCGACATATTCTGCAGGAAAAACAATGTGACATCATAACACATGCTTCTTGAGCCACAACAGATGGCAATGAGGAGCTTTCTTGCAAACTTATTAATTCATGAATATTATGATAAAAAAGTAACATATTTTTTATCATCTGGCCATGATATGTGAATTGAACGTTCAGGCAAGAGAATGTCTTCCAGGTCTGCTAGTTTGAAATAAAACAAAAGTATTTACCTTAAAAGACTCCATGTCAGACAAGAGAGATGCACTCATCATTCGAGCTCGCATCTCTGCACCTTGTGCATCTGTTCCTAACTGCAGCAGCACTTCTGCATCTTCTTCAACTTGATCTTCAGTTTTTGGAGTGGGTTCCTATAAACATTATAAATAACTTCCATCAAAATTAACTCTCCCACAAGAAGTGTAAATAATATATTTATATTGTCACAGATGGTGGTAGCTTAAGATATCTTTAATTCAGGTGAACATGTTGAAATATTGTGAAATGAAAAAAATGAATTTGGAAATTTTGTATAAACAACTGTGTAATGATGGATTAAATACCAATAAAATTCATATCAAATTCCATTGAGGTGAAAAGTTATAAGATAAAAATTAAAATATATATTTTAAATACTATATTTTAACACAGTTGAGAACGACGTCACCTGCCAACAGGTATATATTTTAATTTCAAAATACAATAGGAAGTAACATTAAGAGGTTTGTTTAATAATTAAAACATTTTGTCTGTTCATTCTTACCTCTTGAGTTGTTTTTGTCGAACATATGAAAAAATATATATATATGGGAAAAAATCTATATACAGAAGAACAAGGAAAGAATTATGAACTTTGAAATTCCTGCAGAAAGGAACCTCATTAGTAAATTCATTGGACCAGACGCAAAGAGAGCAGGAATCAAGAATCAGGGTCGAAACATGAGAAAATTCAGTCTGTAATCGCTGACGATAGGGCTAAGAAGCTCTGAAACATATGTTCGACAAAAACAACTCTAAGAGGTAAGAATGAACAGACAAAATGTTTTAACTATATATTTTAATTTTGATCTTATAATGGATTGTCTACTACCTGTATTCTATTTAAATACCGTATTTTTTTGCTGTATTTCATGTTTCAGCCCCACAATGTAATAATTAGAGAGTGGAATTTGTTCCAAGATGCCTATGATTTAACTGTATTGGTATTAACTGTACTGGAACGATCAGGAAGGGGTGGGATGGGGTGTATCACATGTCCGCATACCTATCGGGCGATTCTTCACTAATATAAACATTAGGGAGCTATACAAGGTGCATAATACAATAAAATATACTTAAGTTATGCATTGCTTACAAGGTAATGAAAAGTTTTAAGACATAGATTGCCCTATCACATGCATATTTGTTTTCATTTTGCATGACATTTCACTACATGTAACATCAGGTTTGCACAATATCAACTACCGACAATAACTCCACTTCTTCACTAAATGAAATATTATTTACTGCGTCTGTTTTTCTAAATGACAGAGCTCTTTTCATAGCCTGGTAGGTATGCACTTATGTGATATGCACCATCCCACCCCCTCGCACACATTCTCATATAGTCTAACCAGTACAAGTAAGCCTGCAACATTGTGGAACAAATTCCGCTCTTTGGGATTAATGTCTTAAGTCTACTCCCTGTATTCTACTTAAATCTTTCTTTGCTGTATTTCATGTTTCAACCCCAGAATGTATTAATGAAGCAGCAGGCTTAAATTATTACTTTATACGGCTAATCCATAGGTTACAACAACAAAAATTTATGTAAAGTGCATTGAGTGGAGATTAAATATTTAAAATTTCTTCATCTTCTTCTTCTTCGTCCTTCCAAGTATTAGGTCAAGGCCTGTTATGACCTTATAGAAAATTTTCCCACCAGCATTTCATAGGACGGTCCAGAGATCTTCGTACTCTTGGTATATAATTATAAACAGCTTTGGGGATCCGAGACTCATATAAGACTTGAAAGCATAATAACAGTCCCTTCGGTTGGTTGCTGGCCAAAGGAAGTCAAGACCAGTGATGGGGCTGCCATCTTATAGCCTCTGGTCAGGCTTTACTGGAGAAGAAAAGAAAATAAAGGAAAGACGCCCTAATAACGCCGGGGTCGATAAAACAAGAATTAACCAAGAGAAGTTAGATAGTAAAGTTAAAAGACTCTGGTATAAGTAAGTGGAAGAAAGGAAGAAATACCAAATCGGTTAAAGATAAAAGTAAGGAGCAAAACACAAGTAAGTGGAAGCAATGTTTTGCTCAGTTTGGGCACCTTGTGGTCGCCATCCTCATATCCCCTAGATGGGGACCCCTAAGGATTATTTAAAATGTATATTAAGAAAAAAACTAGGAAAGACAAATTTGGAACATTGATACAAGAGAAACCTTGAATCTAGATTACGTACAAATAAAATAGAATATAGGCAAAAGAGGTAGTATAAACATGTTACAATATGGATACTATGGACATACCAACACTGGCACAAAAGAAAAGAGATCATGAAGCATTGGCCAGATATATTATATATATATATATATATATATATATATATATATAATATCCATCCATCCATAGTAATTCTGCCCAAGGGCAGGTCTTTTCACTGCAATCATAGCATTTTCATGCTATGCTTTGCAGCTTTACTAGGGAATTGTAGGTGTGGTAGCTTCCCGTTGCTTTCCACACCGGTGAAGGATGATAATGATGACATTTGTCTTACAGGTAAGGAAAAACCCCGATAAAAACCTCACCCAGAAAAACTGTCCCGACCGGGGATCAAACCCGGGCCCGCTGCATGACAAGGCAGCATGCTAGTTCGAGACCACAGTGGTGGACATATAATTGGCCAAATATTGAAGAAGTCATGAAATATGTTGCAACAAGAATGTATATTGGAATAAAACAGATGTAAAAATCATTGAAATAAGTGAACATTTATGTCCAGCATAAGAACCCACAAAAGGGGATAGAAGGAAACATGAAGAAGAAGAATAGGAAATACTTTACAACATGTGAGGCGAAAAACTTTTCTAAGTTCCAATCACACACTATGTGCATCTGCCAACAAATGTGAAGCAGTTTACTCTACGGAATCATAGGGCGCAGCCAAAATATACATATTTAACAAACCTAAAAGCTAACCTAATACAATTTAAGCACTCACCTGTGAAAGAAATTGCCCAAACATAAATAGTAAGTTATAGTGAGAAATGTTAAATCAATAATAAAAACATCATTAGAAGCCTTACTAGCTTTATAAAGTAATGTTAAATTCCCAATAAATGTCTTCTTAACTAAGAAGCCGCCATTTGCAAAGATAGAAGCAATGGTTTCAAAAGCATTTGGCGATAGGGAATTACAACGTGTATAAGAGAAAAATTTGCATCTAGATCGTAACTCGCTTCGGTAGCTCAGTTAGTAGAGCACTTGGCCCGGAAAGCCAAGGGTCCCGGGTTCGAGTCTCGGTCTAGGCGAAAATTTTTCTCTTCAAATATAGTAAGTTATATTTGAAGAGAAAAATGTTCACCTAGACCGAGACTCGAACCCAGGACCTTTGGCTTTCTGGTCCCGGAAAGCCAAAGGTCCCAGGTTCGATTCTCAGTCTAAGCGAAAATTTTTCTCTTCAAATATAATTTATCCTTCAGTGAGAAGTGTTAAATTAATAATAAAAACATAAATAGTAAGTTCTGAAATTTTAAGTATATGTGTGCAGTTAATTAGTACATACTCTATGTTGTTGCATAGAATATACATTAAAATCAATATGGCTGCCAAGTCTTCATGCTATGTATGTAATTAAATATCATAGAAAAATATATTAAAATAATTGTTACAAAACATGTAAAAATCATTGTAAATAGTGGGAAATAATTTGAAAAATGAAACCCTAAGAATAAAATTTGACAGGAGTTTATGAAGGAATTAAAAAAGTTGTGTCACAGGTTGTAAAGTTTAGCTGAAGAATATAATGATGATGATGATGATGATGTACCTGGGTAACAGGAATGTAGAGATGTTCTCCAGTCCTCAGGAGCCTCAGGTTACCATGCTTGCTCAGTCGTCCTACAGGCTGGTTCCACAGAGAATGTTTGTGTCTGTGTCTGCTTCCTCTACGATCATCTTTTGCATCCCGTTCTGGTTGTTCAGTAGAACAGTCAAAGAATTCTTCATCCTCAGAATCTACTTAATTAAATTAATATACATTATTGTTATATATGTGGTTGCATGGGGGACTGTTATAATGATTCATTGGTCACATTTAGTATTGCTTGGTTTTGAGTAACATTCAAATTATTGTTGTTAAATGCAATTCTAACCAACTAATTAACTAACTTACTGGCAATATTGAACCCGTAGATCCATAGCGGTGCAGTGTAGCAAGAATTAATAGACTCTAAGTAATAAAATATAATTATACGATTAATAGTAATAACTGGAAGGCGCACAAACATGCACATGAGTCTATTACCAACATAGGAACCCCAAACGAATGATACCTACCCCTCTAAGATATAATGAATAACATGTGCATTTGGAGGGGGGTAAATTACTTTATGGGAGGAGTTATCGCCCTTATAAGGCAAGGACACGTGACAAAACGCTCTCACATACACTCACACTCATACGTTCTACAAGAAAGAAGTCCTACAGCAATCGTTCGCGACTTTCAGTAAATTTTAAAATCTTAAGTATTTTAAAATTGTCCCGCGCCGTAGCCGAGCGGTTAAGGTAGGAAGCCTTGGCGCAGAGCTACGGGACTTGCGCTGGTTCGAGTCTCCATGGGGGAAGAAATTTTCTCATGGTATTTCGGCCAGTATGGGACCGGTGCCCACCCAGCATCGTGAGACAATTGGGTAGCTACAATAAGTAGCGGCTCCAGGTTGAGGAACCAGCTATAATGGCTGGGGGACTCGACATGCTAACCACATGTCACCCCTACACTGGCTGTTGATCATCTACCTCTGTGATTGACACATGTGGATGTGAAGGGCCAGCAGCCGGCTGGTAAAAGGGCAACCGCTGAAAAGTGGAAAGACCCTCAATCGGAAGTATTTTAAAATCCAAGATAATTAGTAACTCAGAATTTTAAGTGATATTAACTCCATGTGGACTTAAGTAAAATCATCAACTCCACTCCGAATATTAGTGAGGTATAAAAGATTATAATTCTAAATGCAAAATTATTAAATAAACTGGAGTAATAAGTTTATAATATAAACATCCCTGAGTTATCATATTCTACCCTGAGCGAACCGGCACAGCAGACATAAGCTCTCCACACATCCCTATCCTGAGCTAATGTTTTCCAATCATCCCCTGAATAATGTATTTCCCTCAATTATTAAAATTGTCTCTCACCTTTTTGTTGGTCTAACAAGAATAGGCTTTTTGCTCTGGTTTTCCCACAAGAAGTTTCCATGCACCTATTACATTCCCCATTCATGTCATATGTCCTGCCATCATAGTCTATGAGACTTGACTGTTCTTATTATATCTGATTACCTATAAAAATCATGTAACTCACTGTTACGTAGTTTTTTTTTTTTTGCTTGCCTTGTCCAAAACTTTTCATGAGAACGTTATTCTCAAATACTCATAATCTTTTCTCTTTCCTTAAAGTAAGAGTCCATGTTTCACATCCATATAATGTAACTGGGGGAATAACAGTTTTATATATTTTCAGTTTAATGTTTTTCGCGAGATGTTGAGATGACGAGAGTCCCTGTAATACATAACAGCATGCATTTCCAGAATTTAGTCTATGTATAATTTCTTTATACATCTCATTCCTATTTATAATTATTGTTCCTAGGTATTTGAATTCAGCCACTTCTTCAAAATTTCCCTCATTTGCCATCAACTGTCCATTTTCATTATATAATTTATTTCCATGTGTGACCATATATTTAGTTTTATTGATATTTACTTCCAGTCCAAATTTCTTAATGTTACTAAATAGAGTGTGTGTGTGTTGGCATGAAATTCTAGAATGATTGATTAAATTTTATTAAGTGTACGATTACAATTGTTTTAGAGTCTCCCACCACCTCCCGTGAGGTGTTGGTCCAAGAGTGGACAAAACTCTTCTATATAATAATCTATAATAGTTTCATTTCTTTCAAATTTATATTGAAATTGTTAAAAGGTTTAAACTGAACTTTTTTTAAAGTTATAAAAATGTCTGGCATCTAAATGGGATGGAAATTTTGGTTTTATAATATCACTGAATCTGTGGCTAATGTTAGCTTTAATGATATCAATGATTTCAAAACCAGTCTTCAATGACAGTTTTCTATCTCCCCCTGAAGCATTCAAAATCTATATTGAAGAGAAAAATACATAAGTTTAATAGGTTTGGTCTGTCTTATTCTTACCTCATATGGTTGTTTCTGTTAGACGTATTTTTCAAGACATGTTTGTCCCATCTTCAGTAGATACGGACTGATTTTTCTCAAGTTGTCAGCCCTGGATATCTGCTCCCTCTTTCTGTGATTAATGCTTATAAACTTCTATATATTCAAAAACCAATCACTAATACAGTTAGAGAATTGGACATCCCAGAACTTAATGAAGATAAATATACAGAAAACAAATTATCAACTATTTACATTAAGAAAGAAACCACTACCCATCACTCTGAAATTGGAGGGTGAATTATTAACTCAAACACATGAAGCAAAATATTTAGGAATAACTCTGGACACAAAATTAACATGGAAGAAACACATGGAGAATATATGTACAAAGATAGAAACAAGGTTACCATTATTAAAACGATTAGCAGGGAAAAAGTGGGGTTGCAACACACAAACCCTAAACACCTTCTACCAAATGTACATAAAACCTGTACTTCAATATTGTGAAGAAATCCTAGTAACTACTAAAGTGGAAAAACTTAATAAATTGCAGAACCAAATCCTCCGTCTGATAACAGGAGCCATTAAAACAACACCAATCACTGCCATGCAAATCTTAACAAATAACCCAAACATAGCATCTGAAATTGAGAAAACAGCAATCACACAGTATGAAAAAATTTTAAGGCTACCCCATAATAACTGGACCCAAAGAAAACCACAAGTATGTTTAAAATCTCAGCAAAGCTTCCTAAGCATTGTACAAGAAATCAAACAGAAATTGCAACTTCCACATTCAAAAGAAAATATGCAGATGAGAAACAACCCTCTAGAATTTTTGGAAATCGAATATAACCTTCATTTAACAGAAGACATCAAGAAATCTGAAACTCCTCCATATATTTTAAAACAAATGTCACTGGAAATAATAAATCTAAGATACCCAGCTCCTGAATGGATACATATTTTTACAGATGGCTCCAGCCTACCAAATGACGGTGGCACTGGTGCTGGTGCAGTATGTCCACTTTTTTCCTTTTATCGTAAACTAAACACAAATTCAACAAACTTTGATGGCGAAATTCTAGCAATTTTCTTAAGTTTACAAAATCTTTTATATCAAATCCAAAAATTTACAAAAGTTGTAATTCTATGTGACTCCAAAGCAGCCATTCTTGCTATAACACGAGACACAACACCCAAAAGCATCAAAATTATCGAATGTCACAAAATGATAAAACATTTATCCCGTCTACATAAAAAAGTTGTACTTCAATGGATTCCGGCCCATTGTGGAGTGACAGGCAATGAAATAGCCGATTTTCTAGCCAACAAAGGTAGCAAAATTGTTTCAAACCCAACTTCTGCTCCAGTTTCCTTTCACTCTATCAAAAGAATTATCTCAAATAAATACATCAATAAACTTAGAGAAGAATACACCACCAAAACATCTGGAAAGGAATGGGAAAATCTACAAGCTTATGACATTACTACATTACAAAGAAAATCTGTAGTAGCAACATTCAGACTTCTAACGGGACATGACTGCTTGAATAAACACCTACACAGAATTGGCATAACAGATTCACCTAAATGCCTTTTTTGCAATTTAAATGAAGATATGGAAAGAAACCATCTCCTCCGTTGTCCAGCCTTTGTAGAAGAGACCAGCCTTTCCGCTAAATATTGGAGTGCAAGAGAGCGAATGATTTCATTATCAAGTGCTCGACATTAGATACCAACCAACCAACCATATTCAAAAACCAGAGTGACAGAACATCTCAGGAATGTCAAAAATGGGGAAGTATAAAAATATGTACGGACATCTTATCGAAAGGGAGATTAAATTATTAAAACAAATGGAAGAACACAAAGAACTCATGGTTTGGGGGGGAAAAATCTATATAAAAAATGGAAAGGAGAAATTAATGAACTTCGAAATTTTCAGTGAAAATGATTTGATTTCGAGGTTCTTCAGTCTACCAACAGAGGGAGCAAATGGCGGCTCTTCAAGACAACATAACAATGGTCATGAAAATACTGTGGATGGAACTGAATAAGGTTTTGAAACTAGTCTAAGAAGATAAAATTTTACTTACCATAAAGAAAATGAAAGTTCAATTCAATTGTCTGAAATGCTGCTTCCACTTTCAATTTTTTTTTTTTTTGACTGAATTAATACACCCCGAGTGTTAATTTAGTTTTGAGATTAATAGTTACGTAGGCCCATACTTTTTTTTTTGTTCAATGCCACCATATTCTTATTTCCACATTCTGGTATTCTCTCCTGCCATGGCATTATTGTAACCTACTTCTGAGTTTGGGGCGCCTGGAAGGCAGAGTTATGCTGCCCATATGATATATGATAGGTGATGATGATGGTAATGATGTGCCAGGAGAGGCCTTAATCCTAAACTTAATGAATATGTTAATGATGATAATGATAGCCAGATGATGTTTGGGGACCGTTTGGGCCTTAAAGTTTCCTGACATTTGCTTACAGGTGAGAAAAAAACCCCAAAAAACAATCACCCAGGAAACTTGCCCGCTGTATGAAAAGTCAGCACGCTATCTCGAGACCACAGCGGTGAGAAGGTTGATGATCATTTCATTTGCATCCCCACATAAAAGTGACAGTTTATTTGAGTGTGTATTTGACTACAAAATGTTATGTAAGAATAAATGATTACCTGATTCTGAAGCCTCGGTGCCCAGAGTTTCCACTCTTGCCATCTGTTCCCTCATCTTCTTCCTCTCCATACAGCAGTTTAACATTTGCAATTTCTGATGTAACAGGCAAGTTCTTGGATCAGGAAAACCAGGCGTCACTCTAGGGAGAAAAAAGTTGATTAACAGGTGCAGCTGTGAGGCAGAGTCTTCTCTAAAATATCTCAAAACTCTTCTCCTTTTGAATCATTTTTATAACAGAGTACTACCTCTATGTAACTACAAAAGATCCTTAACTAACTTATTGGCACTATCGAATCCATAGGTTCATGACCGCGCGGACGTAAGCTCTCCATACATCGCTATAATGAGCTTATGTTTTCCAATCATTGGCATGGATTCCCTGAAGTAGTTCTCACCCGAAGAATCGAATGGAGGACTATTTTACCTCTGGAAAATTTTACCCCAGTGGAATCCATGTCCGCGTTTCTTGACGGTTGCATTTTTACGGTGGAAGATCGTCACTCTTTCGACCAAGATACTTTTTTTTCTTCTGGCTTATCATCTTCGACCAGTCCGGCATGGGTAACCCTACCGCCGGTATAGCTCTCGGGATCATTTAAGCATGCAAGCCACTCCTCTACGACAAGGAAATGATACCATGGAGGGACAAAAGACCCTTATGTGTTATATTTACACTGAATATGTTGAAAGGCTAAGAAAACTGTTTTATTTGTACAATTGGACAATTTTATGCATCAACAGGATAAGTGCCGTTTAAAAAAAAAATTGAGATTTTGATGCCATCCGTTGCACTGACTCATGAAGTAAGTGTACGCAGATTTTTAGCGCCGAATCTTTAAAATATAGCCTTATTATTAAAGAAAAATGTAAACGCCATCAGTCCTATCAGAGAATCTACGTTTTGCAACAAACTGCTATGAGACCAGATCTTAATAAATGTTAATCTGGATTTTGCATCATGCAACTAAGCGTCAAATGTTCCCGCACTTAGATTGTTGATGTTTAACTGCAAACAAGGAAAATAACTTGCGATATCCAGTGTTGTTAGTTTGGCGCTACAACAAATAGTGAAGATTGACTTAAACTTTAAACGTATTTTTTCTCGAAACTTAGATAATGGCGCGAAGCCGGTTGATACATAACGCTGCCCAATTATATTAATGTTTGATTTAATTTCGTATATAACAAAACGAAATAACCTCCGCGGTGGACTAGTGGTAATGCTCCTTGCCTCTGGTCCCGAGGGTCGCGGGTTCAAACCCAGCCAGGGTCGATGGATTTTTTAGGATGGGAAAATCCAAGGAGCAAGTCCTCCGGGAGGGACTTCAAGCCGTGGGTCCCGAGTCTGAAGATTTTCAGGCTCGTAAAAGATCATTAAACCTGAATAAAGCCTGTAAGCAAATTTTATCGAATTTTCCCGTCCTAGTACTACCTTGGTTTCCTAGATGTCTCTATGAGGCGGAACGCTGACCCGGGCCACTCCAACGATATCTATACAAAAACAAGTCTAACTAAAATTAGTATGGTTCAATTTCTTCCCTGTAGGGGGAGAGCGCCTAAATCTCTTTGAGGGAAAGAAAGGGCTTAAAAAAAAATAACAAAACAAAATAACCTATATAGATGAAAATGCAAATGTTTGTTTGATTAAAATCTTAAATCTCTGAAAGTTGTTCACCGATCTTCATGAAAATTTGTACAGACAGGTTTCCAGATACGGCGAGTGTTTAGCCGCTATCTGTTATTCTCTAAAACAGTTAGATATAGGAGTTCACCTGAAAGGAAATTAAAAAAATTGCTTTAGCCATCGCAATTTTCGATGTATCACAACGAAACTCAGTATATACTATTAAAATAAACCGAGGTAGGTTTTAAAATGCAGATGATCAAATAATTTTTGCAGGGGATGAAGATGATATGAAATATATGATAAATAAATTAATGGAAGAATATAAAAAATGTGGACTGAATATAAATTTACAGAAAACAGAATATATGTGTTTGGGAAAGGATGTGGATGACCTCATACTTGAAACAGGGAAAATAAAAAAGTGTGAATTTTTAAAATATCTTGGGTCAATAATTACAAGTTTAGGTACCTGCGAGAGAGATGTACAGACTAAAATTGCAATGGCAAAAAATGCAACAAAGACATTACACGGAATAATTTGGAATAAAAATATTACAAAGGAAACTAAAATGAAAATTTATAAGAGCATAATACAGAATATTTTGTTATATGGAAGTAAACTTGGTCTTTGACGGAATTACAAAAGAATAAAATTAGAACAGTTGAATTTGATTATTTTAGAAGAAGCCTCCAAAAAACAAGATAGGATAAAATAAGAAATGAATTCCTTTGGAGAGAAATGAATGTCACTACCTCTGTTGTTAAGAGGATTGAAAATCAAACGCTTAAATGGTATGGCCATGTACAAAGAATGGAAAATTAAAGATGGCCAAAAAAAATATATACCAATGGTCACCCCCTGGAAGAAATAAACGTGGGAGACCAAGATGGAAATGGAAAACCTACGTCAAAACTATAATGGATGATAGGAATTTGGAAGAGGGAGATTGGAATGATAGAGATACATGGAAACTGAAGACGGCAAACCTATAAGTGGAGGAAAGCCGAAGAAGAAGAAGAAGGTTTTACAAAAAAAATCAGTAAAATCTGACCATTACAAGTGGAGGTTTACCTGAAATCCGAAATTTAATATTTTCTCTAGCAACCGTTATGTTTGGTCTATTTAATTTACAGACAAACAGGGTATGTCAAAATAATAAATATATAAATTTATAATTATTTTTCTTTTCACTTATCAAACTAAAAATAAAAACACATTTAATTTATTTAGGTGTAGCAGCGCAACTCAGGTATTAACTAGTTTTCCATATAATACATAATGAATGACAACTATAACCCTAATATACCTAAGGTGAAACTGGGTTTATAAATTCCGGATGATAATAATAATAATAATAATAATAATAATAATAATAATAATAATAATAATAATAATAATATAATAATAATTAATAATAAAAATAATGTCCACCGCTGTGGTCTCGGGGTAGCGTGCTGCCTTGTCACGCAGTGGGCCCGGGTTCGATACCCGGTCGGGACAGTTTTTAATAATAATAATAATAATAATAATAATAATAATAATAATAATAATAATAATAATAATAATAATAGCTTTATTTTACTCTGGCAGAGTTAAGGCCTTAAGGCCTTAACTGGGTGAGGTTTTTATCGGGGTTTTTCCTCACCTGTAAGACAAATGTCAGGACAACTTTAAGGCCCAAACGGTCACCTAAATCACCTAAATCATATGGCCATCGCATTCATCATCATCATTCATCTTATGTTAAGCTTAGGATTAGGGACTCTCCGGGCGCACCATTATCATCATCATCATCATCACCCATCATATCATCGGGGCAACGTAACCCCGCCTTCCAGGCGCCCCAACCTCAAAAGTGGGTTACAAGTACGCCATGCCAGGAGAGAAACCAGGAATGTCGAAAGACAACCTGGGACATTTGAAAAAAATAATAATAATAATATTCCGGCTTTTACAATGAATATACATTTTTCCGGTACCCATGTTCACAGTTAACTACACATTTGTTTCAACGCATTTTTCCATTCTTGTCTGTTCATCCATATATCCTTCTTCTATTTCCCATTCCCTCTTAGTTTCATTGATTCCCTGAATCCACGTAATATTTGGTCTACCCTTCTTTTTCCTTCCCTGTGGTACCCAATACATGATTATCTTAGGTAGTCTTCCTTCTTCCATCCTTCTAATGTGTCCGTACCAATTTAATTGTTTCTTCTTTATAAAATCTAATATTGAAAATTGTACCTGCATTCTTTCTTTTATATAATAAATCATCATCATCATCTTCATTCATGGATTAGGTCTGTTGACCCGTTCCGACTTCAGCCCATCTCTTTCTAGGTCTGCCCACATCTCGGGTGCCTTTAGGTTTGTATTTTGTTATTTGTTTTGGATATCTATCTTCATTCATTCTGTCTATGTGTTGCTTCCATTTTTGTCTATATGTATCCATTTTATCAGTTATTGCAAATATTTCAAGTTCCTGTCTTATTTCTGTGTTCTTGATTCTGTCTTCCTTAGTGCACCCTTTAACAGATCTCAAAAATTTCATTTCTGCCGCCGTTATCCTACTTAGGTCTTGTTTTTTATGTATCCAGGCTTCTGAACCATAGAGCAGTACCGGTACTGCCAACATTTTATAAAATTTCAGTTGGGTCTCTCTTGTTGTTTTGTTATTTAGTGTTCGTTTTATCGTACCACATATTCCCTGGAATTTTGCTATTTTATTATTTATATCATTATCATAATTAAATGAAATGTCACATCCTAGATAATTGAGATGGTTCACCTGTTCTATGATTTTGTTTCCTATTACTATTTTCGATCTGATTTGATTTTTCCCTTGGAATGCCATTACCTTAGTTTTTTCTATGGATATTTTGAGATTATATTGTTCACATATATTATGTAGTTTAAAAATATTCCTCTGAAGTTCGTCTTCTGTATTTGCTATTATTACCTGGTCATCAGCGTATAATAATGTTTTCAAGTAGTGTGTTTTATCTAATTTTATTCCTTTATTTGTTTCTTCGTTCCATTTTTTTATTATATCATTGATGTATAGGTTAAATAAAACTGGAGAGATACTGCATCCTTGTTTAACTCCTTGATTAGTATGAATTTTATTTTTACTTACTTCATTTCTAGTTTTTATAACAAAATTTGTGTTCCAGTACAAACTCTTTATAGCTGCTATTAAGTGTTTCGGAATTCCTTTTTCTTTTAAAATTGTCCAGAGTTTTCCTCTGTCTACTTTATCAAATGCCTTGACAAAATCAATAAAAGCTATGTGTGTTTCCATGTTATATTCTCTTCTTTTGTTTATAAATTCTTTTATCGTAAATATATTATCCATACATGAACGCCCTGGTCTGAATCCACTTTGTTCTTCTGTTAACATTACCTCTGTTATTTGTTTTAACCTAAATGTTAAGATTCTTGAGTATATTTTATAGCCTGCAGTTAAAATGCTTATTCCTCTGTAGTTGTTGCAGTCTTTACGTTCTCCTTTCTTAAAAATAGATTGTACTATTGCTGTTGTCCAGGTTTCTGGTATTGTTGCTTGTTTCCAACATAAATTTAAAAAATGTAATAATCTCAGTTTAAAAAAAATCCTCCATATTTTATTAATTCCATATTAATTCCGTCTATTCCAGCTGCCTTTCTGTTCTTTGTTGTTTTCAGTACTTCTTCTAATTCTTCCATTGTTATCATATCTATTCCTATCTCACACTCATATATGTTATCTTTAGTTATTTTATTTTCATTATACCACAGTTTTTTATAATGTTCTTCCCATTGTTTCTCCTCAATTGCATTGATCTGTATTGTATCTTTTTCTTGTTTATTTAGATGTTTCATTACTTTATAGGCTATTTTTTGCTGCCCATGTATATCGTATTCTAGTCTGCTTATATATCTATCCCAACTGACTTTGTGTGCTTTTTTAATTTCTCTTTTGGCTATTGCACTTTTATGTTTGTAATCAGCTCTTAATTCTGGTGTTCTATTCTGTAAATATTTGTGATAAGCCTCTTTTTTATCTTTTATTATCCTCTCTAATTCTTCATTCCATATTCTTAAACCCTTCTTGTTATATATTTTATATTTTGTTCCTAATGCCTCATATGCTGCTTTATCAATGCTTTCTTTTATATTATCCCATTCTCGGTTTATTTCTTCGGAAGTAGGTTTTAATATTAATTGTTCATTTAGCCTATTCTGATACAGATTTTGTATACTTTTATCTTGTAATAAATGTACTTTGAATGTGGTCTCTTTATTTCTATATTTGTTTTTAGTTTTCTTCCATCTCGCTAATATATTTATTTTTGAGATTACTAAATAGTGATCTGAATAGATGTCACTTCCTCTAAATACTCTCGTATCTGTTAATAATGATGATGCTTTCTTATTGATTAACACATAATCTATCAGTGAACGAAAACCTCGTGCTGACCATGTGTATTTGTGAATATCTTTTTTCTTATAAAATGTATTTGTTATTTTAAAATCATTAAAAATTGCAAATTGTTTTAATTCTTGTCCATTTTTATTTATAACATTTTCTCCATGGATCCCAATTACATTTGCCACTGGTTGATTCCCCACTCTAGCATTAAAGTCTCCTAATAATATTATTATGTCGTTCTTGTTTATCTTATTTATTTCCTTTTGTAGAGTAGTATAAAATGTTTTTGTTTCTTCATCTCTCCCTTCCTCCGGTGCATATATTGCTATAATTGTCATATGTCCTCTATTATGCTTAAATCGCATTGTCATTATTCTTTCGTTAATACAATTATACGTGTCTATTTTGGATCCCCATTTCTTATCCACAAATATCGCCACTCCTGCTTTCGCTCTTTCTTTCTGACTTACTCCACTGTAAAACATCATCATATCATTTATCATTTGTGATCCTTTCAATTTTTTCTTTGTTTCTGAGGCAGCTAATATATTTATACTTTTATTTTTCATTTCTTTTGTTAGTTCAAATTCTTTGCTTCCCAAGCCTCTGACATTCCAAATCGCTATTTTAAGCTGGTCATGTATTCCAAAACTCTTTTTATACTTTTTCTTGCTGTGGTCGTCATAAGGTTTATCAATCCGGCTTTTCTTCTGCTGAAGTTTATGAGTAAGTTATTTTTTACTAGTAGAGGTTACCAGCCTCTAGCCAAACCCCTCTTCCTGGAGGGCAGGGAACTGGAATTTCGGAGTGTTCGTCTCCTAGAGAAGTTGCCTTCACTACGGCTTTGGGGACTTCTCTTCTCCCCACGTAACCCTGTGGACGGGGCCCTACCCAGGTACTACCCACTGGGCGAGTGGGACCTGGAGCTCACAAAAGGGCAGGGGCGCCTACTCCCTGGAGTGGACCTCTATCAAGGGTTCCACTCTGTTACTGAATAAATAATAATAATAATAATAATAATAATAATAATAATAATAATAATAATCTTGCCTTGTAAGCCCTTGTTTCCCTCAACGAGATTTAGGCGCTCTCCCCCTACAGGGAAGAAATTGAACCATATACTAATTTAGTTATACTTGTTTTCGTATAGATGCCATTGGAGTGGCCTGTGGTCAGCGTTCCGCCTCATAGTGACATATAGGAAACCAAGGGAGTACTAGGACGGGAAAAATAATAATAAGAAGAAGAAGATGAAGAAGAAAATCCGATTTCCTTCTGTTTTCCTCATGCATCAGATTTTATTCTAAACTTCTCCTGGGGAATGTTGCAACAATAGTATATTTTTTTTTAGAGGAATTAAACCCAATGGGTACAACTTGAACACTACACACACCCAATCCCAAGGTTAAGATTTTAAAATCCCTTACCCCGCCGGGAATCGAATCCGGGTCGCCGGAGTGGAAGGTAGGGACTCTACCGACTACGCCACAGCGACGGACAATAGTATATTATAATACGAGGTTGGGAACTGATTTTTACAGAAGGGAGAAAATGTTTAAAAACCGAGCGATAGCAAGGTTTTTAATTTGCGAGATTCTGTAAAACACTTCACAAACGTGCGTTGTACAATATTTTTTGCACGATGGTATTTTCTATATCTCTATCTTTGGGTTTTTACAGCTGCTGCCGTCTTCCCATACCAAACCTCCAAAGCCTACGATCTTGTGCATATTCAATGCTTAGCCCTCTTGCTTGCATTACCATCTTCATGCTTTCCTCCCATGTTAACTTTGGTCTCCCTCTTTTCTTATTTCTGCTCGGTTGCCATTGATATAGTAGTTTCGGCCATCGCTCATCTTCCATTCTTAAAATATATCCTAACCATTTTAATTCCTTCTCCTCAATTATTTCAATTATGCTTTCTTCTGCTTCAATTATTTTTTCTAATTTTCTTATTTATGACATGTTCTGATTTTGACTTTCTGGCATTTCTGCGTACATAATCCATTTCTAGAGTCATTAGTCTATTCTAGTAGTACTTATCGATTGTCCATACCTCACTTTCATACATTGCAACAGATTCCACCAATGTTTTACCAATTTTTTTTTGTGTCTTTCCAAATATGCTTACCCCACCATATGGAATTTAACGATGATATTATTTTGCTACTCAATTTAATTCTATGCTTTATGTTCTCTTTGCCTATACCTTCAATGTTATCCATAATTATTCCCAAATATTTAGTTTGTTTCACTTGCTTTATTTGTATTCCTTCTTCCAATATTAAATTTTCACTTTCATTGCTATTATTGCCAAATATTCCGTTGTTTTTGTAAATTTACTGTGAGACTCCATGATTCATATGTGTTTTTCAATCTTCTTATCATGAATTCCATATCAAATTTGTCTTGCGCTAAAACCAGTTGATCATCAGCAAATTGTAATGTCAGCAAAAATCTATTGCCTACTGGGAGGCTATCGAAATCATCATCAATCATACTCATCTTAGATTAAGCTTAGAATTAGGGACTCTCCTGGCGCACCACTATCATCATCATCATAACCCATCGTATCATCGGGGCAACGTAACCCCGCCTTCCAGGCGCCCCAACCTCAGAAGTGGGTTACAAGTACGCCATGCCAGGAAATAACACCAGGAATGTCGAAAGACAACCTGGGGCATTTGCAAATATATATATATATGTTCAGTTTAACGATTTTTGAAAGGAGTTCGTCAATAGTCCCTGTAATGGATAATAGCATGCATTTTCATATTTGGACCTATGTTTAATTTCCTTGTGCATCTCATTCCAACGTGATTTTTTTTAGAGTTGAGCCTCTGCTCAATTTCTTTCTGTACCTCATTCAGTCAATTTGTAATTATATTATTGTTTCGTTTCATTTCGTAAACAACAAAACCAAATAGTGTAATACAGTTATGAGGTGACGAGTTGCATTAAAATTCACAAAGCACCAGGAGTCCAATACCAGACCGTTAGCTCCCCGCTCGTTTATATGATGCTAATGTTAACTGTTAGGAATGCAAACTCGATCCATATCTTCAGAGAGAGAGCCAATGTGACATTAATTTCGGAATGTGGCCATCAAATGCAACCTAAACTGACTGCAATAGTTATGTACGCAACAAGGGAAGTAAGTAGTACATTACTAGTCAAGGACATGTTTGAGCCCGAGCTTTAGCAAGGACTAGCAAATAAGTTCAGTTATGTGCTTACTTACTCTTACTTACTTACTCACTGGCACTATCGAACCCGTAGGTTCATGGCCGCACGGACATAAGCTCTCCATACATCCCTATCCTGAGCTAATGCTTTCCAATCATTCCCTGTATAATCTACTTCCCTCAAATCATAGTTAATGTTGTTCTCCCACCTCATTCTTGGTCTACCAACTGGGCGTTTTCCTTCTGGCTTTCCTACAAGAAGTTTCCATGCACGTCTTTCATTCCCCATACGCGCAACATGTCCTGCCCATCGCAGTCTACGGGACTTAACTGTTCTTATTATATCTGGCTTCCTATAAAGACCATGTAGTTCATTGTTATGTAGTCTTCTCCATTCACCTGTCTGTTCATCTCTCTTTGGTCCAAAAATTTTCCTAAGAACTTTATTCTCAAATACTCGTAATCTCCTTTCCTCCCTTAAAGTAAGAGTCCATGTTTCGCACCCATATAATATAACTGGTAGAATAATAGTTTTATATATTTTCAGCTTAACGTTTTTCGAAAGGAGTTGGGACATCAAAAGTCTCTGCAATGCATAATAACATGCATTTCCAGAATTGAGCCTAGGTTTAATTTCTTTGTGCATCTCATTCCTATTTGTGATTATTGTTCCTAGGTATTTGAATTCAGCCAATTCCTCAAAATTTCCCTCATTTGTCATTAGCTGTCCATTTCCATTATATAATGTATTTCTACGTGTGACCATATATTTAGTTTTACTGATATTTACTTCCAGTCCTAATTTCTTAGTGTTACTCAATAGTGTGTGCGTGTTGGCCTTTAGTATCTCCTCGCTATCGGCCAGTAGTACTACATCATCAGCATAAACTAACAGCTTATTAATACCATTCAGTTGTAAGCCTTCCTCATTCTCTAAAGATTTAATGGCATGCTCTAGTACAAAATTAAATAGTAGAGTTGTGCTTACTTCCCGTATTACTTTTTTTTTTCGGAGGTTTTCTCATCTGTAAGATAAATGTCAGAGGTCATTATATGGATTCTATCTAAGATGCAGGTAGGAATTAGAAAGGAAAACAATTGAGCAGGTCATAGTTATCAAATATTTGGATGTGGAAATAACTAGCTGAAATCACATATCAGGCTAAAAAAAGCAGCAGGAGTGGCTGGGTGTATGAATGGAAAAACAGGTATATCTGGAGAAGCCCTACGTCCCTTGTGTGGTCAGAAAAGTATAGTATGTGGTCCAAAGTTAAAAGTGCTCTCCCGACAAGCACAGAGTGAAGTTACGCCCTTAAATTGGCAAAATATAACTTCTCGGCTATTTAAAGTTTCGGACCGCAATTAAAACAAAATTACGCAAAACTGTAAGTTATTATTGTAGCTACATTATTGTGTGTAATATGCCATAAATTGACATTTATATTCTTTTGTTTTTTATTGTTTTATAAATTTTATATATATACGTATGTCCTTTACAGACTTTCAATCGATCTTCGTGAAAATTCGTATATACAGGTTTCAGATGCGACGAGTGTTTAGCAGTTATACAGTGTGTCCACAGTGAGATTCCCTCATTTTATAAGTCTGTAAATTTCTTATTATAGGTTGTAACACTGTAAATCTTTAAAGAGCAGAAACAGCAACTCAAAAAGTTTATGTGGTAATGTTGTAGTACGCACAATATCCGTAGTGGCGCTGCAACAAACGATTGTTTCTAAAATGGAGATTCCAAACCAGCGTGCCCAGGTTGTCTGGTGGTATGCTGAAACGAAATCCATTATTCAAGTGCAACGAAACATTCGTCGTGTTTAGAATAAGGATCATCCGTCACCCAAGAATATAAGGAGTTGGTGTAAACAGTTTTTGGCGACCGGCAATGTTTCAAAAGGACACGGTGGTGGTAAACCCAGAATCCAGGAAGAGACTGTAGAAAATGTGCGGAGGTCATTCGAAAGGAGTCACGGAAGTCGATAAGACAAGCAGCAAGAGAACTTGGTATGAAACGGTCGACAGTACATAAAGTTCTTCACCGTCGACTGCGATTTTATGCATACATTTATTTGGATATGTTAGAGAACTTCGCTGTGCCACAGATAGCACCCATGCAGCCAAGAATAATCTTTAAACAGGATGGTGTCCCACCACATTGGAAACTTAATGTCCGACAATTCTTAAAAGACACATTCCCAGGTCGTTGGATAGGCCGTAGTGGTCCTATTCCTTGGCCTCCGCGTTCCCCCGACATTACCCCACTTGATTTATTCTTGTGGGGGTACGTCAAAGATAGAGTGTACGCCACAAAAATTAACGATATACTGGACTTAAAACAACTCATTAGAGATGTTATAAACTCTGTGACAGAAGACATGCTGTTCAACACATGGCGTGAAATTGACTATAGGTTGGATATTCTTCGCGCACCCGACGCGCACATGGCCAAGTGCACTGAACTAGAGTTTGTCACAATCACAAAATTAAAACTTAAATTAAAAAGTTATGAGTTACATTATCATTTTCGTGTACAGTAATTATAGTACACAACATTTACTTTGCGTTATGTTTGTTTGAAATGAGGGAATCTCACTGTGGACACCCTGTATATTATGTTCTAAAATCATTAGGTGTAGGAGTTCGCCTGAAACGAAAACTTAAAAATCGCTCTAGCGATCGCAATTTTCGATGTTTCACAACAAAACTCGGGATATCCTATTAAAATAAAGCGAGGTATGTACTATCCAAAAAAATCAGCGAAATCCGACCGTCGGAATTGAGGATATAGGTCTACTTGAAATCCGAAATTTAAAAAAAAAAAAAAATGCCTATACGACTGGACTGTTTTTGATGAAAATTTGTGTGTGTGTCTGATTGGGTCCCTGGATGACTTAGATTTACAACTGGATTCTCTAAAACCATTTGGTGTAGGATTTAACCTGAAGTGGACATTTAAAAATCGATCTAGCAGTCACAATTTTCAATTTTTCACAACGAAACTCAGAACATCCTATTAAAATAACCTAGGTGGATATTATCCAAAAATGAGAGAAATCAGACAATTATAAGTGGAGGTTTACTTGAAATCTAAAATTAAAAACTGCCTAAACGACTGGACCGATTTTTATGAAATTTTTGTGTGTGTTTGAGTGGGTCACTGGATGGTTTAGATTCACAACTGGACTCGGTAGGAGGCGCTACGATCGAGTAATAGGATTGTTTTATGTCAGATGTATAGTCATTTTCATTACCGACAGATTCCGCGCGACAACAATGTAAGCTAAATCAAGCTTATGGGTTCATACCCCATTTATAGAAGAAGAGTCTCTCTTCTCTAATTTCCATTAATTCAACTAAAATCCTTTTCCTTACCACATTAATTAGTGGTCTCCTTATTACAATCTCATCAAATTCTTGGCTTGGGTCACGGATAGAGTTAGAAATCAATTTACTTTCATTTATCCCCCTAATAACAAACCATAAAAATGTGTTTACAACGGAAGCTTCCTTAAAATCTTGTTACATAAATAAATAGTACGAGTATACCTACCAGGAAAATTAAGAATAAGATATATGAAAATCAGAATGATTGGGAGGGTCATAATGCACGGTTCTTGAGCCACAACAGATGGCAGTGAGGAGTTTTCTTGCGAACTTATTAATTAGTGAATTTTATGGTTAAAAAGTAACATATTTTTGTCGTCCGGCCATGATACGAGAATTGAACGTTCGGGCAGGACAAGGTCTGCTGGGTTCGCCTCGTACTAAATAAATTAAATCTATGTATCTTACAGGACACATTAACAATTTAAGGGAAAAAACAAGAAAGAGAAACAATCAATGGTACTTCGTGTCAATCTACATTAGAGTTACTTTCTACGATATACTTTAATGAGCCATAATACTATTTGTGGTTATGGAAACTAGTATAAGGGGCGGGATGACGCGTGCGGGTGTGAGAAATGCGGGTCCACGACCTACAAGTGCGGACTACTTGCTACACATCACGTCCCATTGTGTTGCGTGCTCGCACGTTGTGTGGCCACATTATCCAGGCACCATAACTAGTATCTAGCTCACTTTTTCCCTCTGTCCGAGAAAACATATTAATACTAATAACAATCATCAACCATCACGAATTAAGCCTTTGTAGATCTGTTTCGGCCCCATCTAGCAGTCTTTTAAAAGGTCTTCCTGGTCGACAATGTTCTTTGGGTTTATTATTCAACTAGCTAATACCCGGCGTGCGCTGCTACTCCTAAATAAATGTTAATGTGATTTTACCACCAGCCGTGCGCTGTTATGCTTACCCGGGAATCTGCTTATCCCAATCATCTTGGGATCAATGAAACAAAAATGGTTATTGTGAGTTATCCGTAGAAGATAAACATATGCTGTCGCGGACTTTTTTGTAGAGTTTTTTTTTTAGATATTCAATTACGTGTACATTAATTTGGTGTATTTGTAATGGTTTAGACAGCGTAAGCCATTTAAGCGTCAACATGGGGACTTTATTTCACGTTTTTCACTACAAAGGGTGATTTTTAGGGGTGAAGGCGTTGAGAATTACAACTCTCTTATAGCCTATGTTCATCCCCGGAATCTCCTGAACATTTTTCAAAAAGCCCCATCTCAATCGGATGAACCGTATGCCGAGCACGCAAGCCCGGGAATCTACTTATCCCGATCTTCTTGGGATCAATGAAAGACAAAAATGGTTATTGTGAGTTATCCGTAAAAGATAAACATATGCTGTCGCGGACTTGTATTTGTTATGATTTAGGCAGCGTAAGCCATTTAAGCGTCAACATAGGGACTTTATTTCACGTTTTTCACTACAAAGGGTGATTTTTAGGGGTGAAGGGGCTGAATATCACAACTCTCTTATAGCCTATGTTCATCCCGGGAATCTCCTGAACATTTTGCAAAAAAAAACAATCAAAATCGGATCAACGGTATGGCCGCGCATAGAATATGAACAAACAAACATTGATTTTTATATAGCCTATTAGACTAGTTAATACCCGGCGTGCGCTGCTACGCCTAAATAAATGAAAATTAGTGTGATTTTATGTTTAGTTGAATAAGTGAGAGGAAAAATAATTATAAATTTAAATTTTTTAGATACCCCGTGCTGATTATCCGGCGTTGTCTGGGAATCTACTTATCCCGATCTTCTTGATATAAATGAGCTGAAATACGAAAATTAATGTGTTTTATGTTTAGTTAAATAAATATGGGGAAAATTTACACAGTAATTATTTTTAGATACCCCGTGCTGTTTACCCGGCGTTGTCCAGGAATCTATTCCTCCCGATCTTCTTGGCATAAATGAGCTGAAAGACAAAAATTGATGTACTTCTTATGACTAGTCGAATAAGTAAAATGAAAAAATTATAAATGTATATCGTAATTATTTTAAGATTCCCCGTGCTGATTACCTGGTGTTGCCCGGAAATCTACTTATCTCGATCTTTTTGGCATAAATGAGCTAAAAGACAAAATTCGTTATTGTGAGTTATCCGTAAAAGAATACCCGCCATGTTCTGCTGTGCTTGTACTTATTTCGATCTTCTTGGCATCAATGAAAGATAAAAATGGTTATTGTGAGTTATCCGTAAGAGATAAACATATGCTGTCCCGGACTTTTTTGTAGAGCTTTTCGAGATATTCAATTCTGCGTACATTAATTTTGTGTATTTATTATGGTTTAGGCAGCGTAAGCCATTTAAGTGTCCAAAGAGCTACTTTTTTCGCGTTTCCCACTACAAAGGACGATTTTTAAGGGTGTAGGAGTTGAGTATCACAACTCTCTTATAGCCTATGTTCATCCCGGGAATCTCCTGAACATTTTGCAAAAATCCCCATCACAATCGGATCAATGGTATGGCCGCGCATAAAGAACGAACGAACGAACAAACAAACATTTTTATATATTAGATAAGGGCGAAAGGTTAAATTAATTGTAAAAATGATAGATGCATTTCTTTGCTATGAAATGCATACAAAATATTATTCACAGATATTTTGAGGAGGAAACTACAACTATATGCAGATAAATTAATAGGGAAAACCAAGCAGGATTTTGAGCTGGAAGATCTATGACAGACCACATAATTGTATAAAAACAAACATTGGAAAAATTTTAGGAGTACAACATAGATATGTATGTTATATTCGCCAAGCCTATACAGCAATATGCTAAATAAATTATATCAAATTCTCCATTACTTTAAAATGTCACGAATTTTATTTGCAGAAAAACCTCCCGAACTTATGACCAATTTATCTACTATTTAGTCATCAAAACAAAAGCATATTCTGCAATCTAGGAAAATCGGAGCTTTATTAGTGGAGGAGTAGCTGAAATAAACATCTTAAATTTGTTCTAGCGGCCGCAATTTGTTTTCCCGCAATTAAACTGCATACAAACAATTCAATTAAGTGTACATATATGCCTATATATATATGTGTGTGTGTGTGTGTGTGTGTGTGTGTGTGTGTATGTGTGTGTGTGTGTGTGTGTATGTGTGTGTGTGTGTCTGTGTGTGTGTAGGTGTGTGATTGTGTGTGTGTGTGTGTGTGAGTATGTGTGTGTGATCGTTTGAGTGTGAGTGAGCGTGAGATTGTGTGAGAGTGTGAGTGACTGTGAGTGTGTGAGTGAGAGTGAGTGACTGTGAGTGAGTGAGTTAGTGTGAGAGTGAGTTAGTGTGAGAGTGAGTGCGTGTGAGAGTGAGTACGTGTGAGAGTGAGTACGTGTGAGAGTGAGTGAGTAATTTTGAGTGAGTGAGTGAGTGAGTGAGTGAGTGAGTGTGAGAATAAGTGTGATAGTGAGTGAGTGAGTGGGAGAATGAGCGAATGTGAGTGAATGTGAGAGTGAGAGTGTCAGAGTGAGAGTGAGTGAGGGAGTGATTGAGTGAGTGAATGAGTGAGTGAGCGAGTGTGAGAGGGAGCGAGCGCGGCGTGCGCGCGCGCGTGTCGTCAATGATTTAAAACCATGTAGGCCTTTCACATGTTTCATCTTCGGCATGTTTTAAAAAGCCTACATGATTTCAAATAATTAACGAAGATTTTTAAACAAAAAAACATTTTAGTTGAGGAAGACGGATATAAGAAGCTACTTATAGTTTAATATTTAAAAAAATAATAATACTTATTCAACTAACTCACTGGCATTATCGAACCCGTAGATTCATGGCCGCGCTGACATAAGCTCTCCATTCCTATCCTGAGCTAATGTTTTCCAATCATTTCCTGTATAATCTACTTCCCTCAAAACTTCCACCTCATTCTTGGTCTACCAACTGGGCGTTTTCCCTCTGGTTTTCCTACAAGAAGCTTCCAGCACATATTTTAGTCCCCATTCGTGCCACATGTCCTGCCCATCGCAGTCTACGAGACTTAACTGTTCTTATTATATCTGGTTTCCTATAAAGAACATGTAGTTCACTGTTATGTAGTCTTCTCCATTCACCTGTGTGTTCATCTCTTTATTTTCCTAAGAACTTTATTCTCAAATACTCGTAATCCCCTTCCCTCCCTTAAAGTAAGAGTCCATGTTTCACATTCATATAATATAACTAGTAGAATAATATTTAAATAAATAATTTACTTATCATAGTATAAACGGATAGATTAATTTATGTTACATTTACAGAAGGAAGGGAAATTATTTAATATTAGAGAAAGTTATTATCAGTTGTTAAAATGAAAGTGCTGAAAATGCGGGTATTCCAATATGAGGGTGGTATGACGTCACTGTCAACGTAATGAATAATTTACGTAACATATTTTAAATAATGTGTCTTACATGTAGAGGAACTTCGGGTAATGTGGACTCCTATTTTCAATTTGTTGTTTTTCTTGTTTTAATTAAGGGATTTAAATTATGTTTAATTAAAGTGATTATCATTAGTGTTATAACTATGGAATAGCATTGTTATTTTATTCAAATATGGAAACATCTTTATAATTTATAAACTTTTTTACATTACAATAAAAGTCCACTTTAACCTGCATATTCCGGTAAAGTGGATACCAGAGTCCATCCTAGCCTTTAGACTATTTTAAGTTTATTTACTCTATTAATTTATACAGACAGGAACAAATTCATCTGAAAATATTTATGACTGATGATAATTAAAAGCGTTGATATTCATTTAATGTTTTGAAAAATTACCGTTGATTATAACATTCACACGTCATTCATCTGCAGATAGCGACGGTCTTTGTGTTTAGGTAAAATTACAAGGATATTAAATAACATTAATTAAGTGTATGGCATTTACATACAGCACCCTTGTTGATAAAATAAACGTATTCGTATAAAGTGAACCCAGCTCCTCGTGGAGGGTCCACATTAACCGAATTCCTTTGTTATGTTTAATTATTTTATACAGCCAACATGTCACATAATATCAAACTAAAGTCGCATATTAAAAAAGCACCTACATAACATAATATATTTACAAGTTTTTTCAACATTTGTAATATTCAATAGCAGAAATTAAGAATTAATACTTAGCTTGAAAACTTTTAAAATGGTATTTTCACAAATATCACAAATAAGCACTTCTTCGCACAAAGAATAAACAAATGGTCTTGAACACATCAAAGTTAAAGAGGGGAAGAAGTAGAAATACGTTCTGTTCGAGGGCAGCACCAATTAAAGAAGATATTAATAGGGTCCACATTACCCGAACTTCCTCTATAATCAATACTACCTACTTAACAAACATTAAAAGGGAAAAATTATTTATGACTGAAAAATTAACACAAATTTAGGGATACAATTAAATACAAGAATATAGTCATTAACAAATATATTCTACACCAAGATGAATTATATAGAACCACCCAGAGAAAGAAATAGATGACGAACACCTCAACAACTGTAGGCTACAGCTGTCAAACAAGAAACTTCCAAAACACCAAAGTAATATACATCAAGAATGAAACTCTCTACAAAAAAAATGGAAACTTCCAGATGCTATGTGAAAAAGGAGAATATATTTTTACGGTCATCTTCTCAGAATGAACTCCAACAAATTAAACAAACAAATTTTTCATTTATTCCGTAACCGCAAAACAAAACCAAACTGGTTTAAATAAACTAAAAAAGACCTAGTAGAATTAAAGATTACAGAAAATTCACTAATCGGTCGAACAGCTAAATTAAATATTCAAGATGAAAACTTAAGGTTCCAAGATAAATCTTAACAAAAATCCAAACCTATTATCTCGGAAGAAGAGAGGAAAAGACGATCAGAAAGAATGAAGAAATACTGGGCACTAAGAAAGGAACAACACAAAGAGGGTGAAACGTGGAAAAAAAAATATATATATATATATATATATATATATATATTATATATATATATATTTAATGACGTGTTATTTATGGTCGAATTTCGATCACTTGGCGAACGCTAGTAATAATTATTAATTACTTCTAAATAAAATATTAAAAGATTATGGAAAGGAAATTTCAGTACAAAAGTCAAAAGTAATGACATTCTTAGGAGCAGATCCAATCAGAAGTAAGATAATACACAATAATAAATGTCTAGAACAAGTATAACATTTCAACTATTTAGGTTGTGAAATATTTTATCAAAATGAAAAATATGTGAACAAGAAAATCATCAAATTTACACAAATCGTAGGAATAATAAATAATACATTCAAAGCCAAATTAGTACAAAAATCCACAAGAATAAAAACATATAATACTTTAGCATTACACTCCCTTTTATATAGAAGTGAGATTTGGGTATTAAGAAAAAGAGACAGGAGCAGAATCAAAGCAACGGAAATGAAATTTCTCAGGACAGCAGGATACACTCTTTTGGATAAAAAAAAGAAGAAATTTTAGAACAATTAGAAGTAGAATCAGTAAGAAGAAAACCTCAACAAATATAAATTAAACTGGCTAGACCATGTAAAAAGAATGGATAGTTCAAGGATCCCAAAAATGATGATGCAACATAGGGCCTATGGGTCAGGTGCTAGACCGCCACTCTTGTAGTATATCGTCACCTTGTTGTCTAATTTAACAAATTTTTCAAGAGAACATAAGAACATTTTTGACATTGCTTAATATTTTGTATTTATGTTAAGAACTATGTTATGTGAACTAGTGGTTATGCTCCTTGTCTATGGTCCCGAGGAGCGCGGGTTCAAATCCGGTCGGGATCGATAGATTTTTTTCAAAATGGAAAAATCCCAGGAACAAGTCCTCCGGCAGGGACTTCAAGTCGTGGGTCCCAAGTGTGTAGATTTTCAGGCTCGTAAAAGATCCTTAAGCATGAACAAAGAGTTCTCTAAGCAAAATTTACCGATCTCAAACGTCCTAGTAAGATCGTAGTTGCCTGCTAGATGTCTCATTCAGTCGGTGTATTGACCGCAATGTCACTCATGACATCTTTGGCAAATACTGTCCAGAACTGTAGCCGTCTTGTGAAACCAAAGGCGCGTGGCAGGAAACAACATTACCGAGTGGGGAGGGAACTAGCCATGCAAAAAACATTTTCTTTACAATAACAATAATAATAATAATAATAATAATAATAATAATAATAATAATAATAATAATAATAAAATAAATAGTGTGGCTGGTTGCAAACTTCTAGATAAGAGGAGAAGTGAAGATATTAGAAATGAGCTAAATATCTTTAAACTCTTAGATAGAATAAAAGAATCTAGAAAAAACTGGAAAGAACATGTTCAAAGAATGGAAGATGATCGCATTCCCAAAATTATACTTAAATACAAACCAAAAGGACGCAGGAATGTTGGTAGACCGAAGAAGAGATGGATCCAACTTTTGAATGAGAATCTATGAGACCGGAACAAGCCACATGGGCTTAATCCGTGATTGTTGATGATGATGATAAAATAAATTGTTACAAAAATAACGCTATTCTATAATGAACACTTGAAATGTATTAGACATCAAAACTACTCACTAACACAGAACTAGTGGATAAGAAAATTCAACGTGTAGTAATTATTATGTTTTCAAAACTGAGGGTAGTTACTGGCAGTACTTGTAACTTGCCCTCCCCTCTTACAGCACCATACACCCCTCAAAAGCAGCTAAAGAGGCCAGAACTGAACTATAAAATGAACTTCATCTACTAACTCCTGATCCCACTCAGACAAAAACATAAATGACTAAAAGTGGTCATCCATATAAAATCATAGTGCAACAGTTTAACAAAATCCAAAAAGAAAAAGAAACCATCTGCATGTTGAAAGGAAAAAATGTAAAACGAAAGCACTGTTACAATATTTATTAAGTTTCAAAAGTCTCGGATATGTACTAATACAAACCATTAATCACTTAATCTCTAGATCCATGGAGGGTGCGTCTGGTCTCATAAACAGTCTTCCTGTGGCATCAAACGACAATAACATCTAACGTAAAACTGAATACTTGTTAATGCTCAATCACTGAAACTTTGTTTCCTGATCTACGGCTGGTTATGGCCGGCGGCGCTACCTTCAACTTAGAAACATATGGACTGGGAAGCGAAACCCTGGAATCGAACCCGGGGGACTCTTGATAGAAGAAGGGCAGAATGCCGTGAATTGTATATTTTATCACGTGGTGTCGAATGACATAACCATGAAATCAGCAAATCTGCGCAAAAGAAAGTCGCATAATGCGTGTAATACGGATTGCATATAACTTTACACCTTGAATGAAAGTAAAATACAACAATGAAAAGAATTTAGACAAGGTCAGGTGTTTACTAGAAACGCCGGTAGACGGCGCAGGAAGGTACGATGACCTGGAGAAGCTGGAGAAGGAGTGAAGATTGTTTCAGTCGTGTTTGTGACTTGTGAGGGTGAAGTGAAGTGCGGACAACATGTCGATGGAACGGTAGTTGCCACCCGTGTACATCATGCCCCCCGTCTTCAGCAACTCCTTCCACAAGGTCAGTTCACACACTTTATTCTAATTCCCGTGCTAATATGTGGACGGCGTTATGCATCAACCGGCTATGTGTCATTATGTAAGTTTCGAGAAAAATACGTTTGTTCATTCCTATACTAATAATGGCCTAATTATCATTCTGTTTTATGGAAGTAACTTGAATTTACCAGAGAGGCCTTGTTATTCATTGGCAACGGCTTAACTTACTTCCCTAGGGAAGAAAAGTAATTGACTTAATTAATAATGTAAAAATGTTACCTACTTCAAATTTTATTAATACAATACAATTTTATTGTATCACACTTACTTCTTACTTTGATAATTCAAATTTATGGTGATTGTACAGTTATTACAATTATTAACATTGGTCACAAAATTTGGTTGATTTTCATTACTATTTTTCTTATTTATTTCAATATATAACTCACCAGTCCTTAAATATTCTATACACTTTTTCATATAAATTTTTGGACTTTGTTGGTAATAGAAAATGACCGTAGCATTCGCCGCTTCCTCTACATCACAATTAATCATTTCTGTAATTAATATGCAGTCTGAAACTGTTATTTAAAATGTCTGCCACTAATTCGGGTAACAATAAACAATTGCAGTTTTATCAACATTATCTTGCTATCAACAAATGAACTCTTCAAACCAAAATATAAATTCACATGAAATATAAAAATCAAACATAATTATTAGTATAGGAATGAACAAAATTATATACGCAATTCGGGAATAAGTACATTACTAGTCTCGAACTTATTTGCTGGCCCCTCAAACACGTCCTCGACTAGTAATGTACAACTTACTTCCCGTGTTTAAGCCAATCCTCACTATTTACTGTAACGCCAAACTAACAATACTGGACATTGCAAGTTATTTTGCTTGCCTGACAGTTAAGCATTACCAATCTAAGACCGCGAACATTTGGCGCTTAGCTGCATGATGCAAAATTTAGATTAGCATTTATGAAGATCTGGTTTCATAGCCGTTTGTAGCAAAACATAGAATCTCTGGTAAGACTGATGATGTTTACATTTTTTAATAATAAGGCTATATTTAAAGATTTGGCGCTAAAAGTGTGCGTACACTTACTTCATGAGCCAGTGCAACAGATGACATCAAAATCTCAATATTTAAAAATGGCGCTTAGCCGACTGATGCATAACATTGTCCATATCTAGAGCCCTACTGCTACATAATCAATACTTCTAAAATCCATTGCAAATCACAATTGAGGTAACGTAGTAATTGTGTTTTTTTTAAGTATTAGGGCCTACAATAAGTACCTGATGAATCAGTCTTCCTCAGTTTAAATGGATTTCTGTTTAAAAACCATCTATTGACATGCCGAATATGGAACAAGTTCTGAAAGGCCTACATGGTTTTCACTAATTTACTAAGTTTTTAAAAAGAAATCCATTTTAATTGAGGACGGCCGATATCAGGTACTTATTTTAATATAAAAAACTATATAAAGTCCTAACATTCCATGTTCCTAGGAACATGTCCCTGTGTTTGAGCCTTTGGTATGGGTTCCCTGAAAAAGTCCCCGCCCGGGAAACCGAATGGGGGACTATTTTGCCTCCGGAAAAGTTTATACCAGTGGAAACCATGTCCGCGTTTCTTGTCGGTTGTACTTTTACAGTGAAAGATAGTCACCATTTCGATCAAGTTTTTTTTTTTTTTTTCGTCTGGCTTATCGCCTTCGACTTGTCCAGCATGGAACCCTTTCGTCAGCAATGTTACTGCCAGCATAGCTCTCGGGGTCATTTAAACACGCAAGCCACTCCACCACAAGGTAAAGAAAAAAAAAGACATGAAAAATCAACAAACATTGTTGTTATATTCTGCAATTTTGGTGCTAGTTTCATATGTGAATTTAAAGTAAAAATGAGCGGAGAAGGTGATTTTCATGGTTCGTCAGGAAAAGTTTAAAAAGCAGTTCAAGATGCAGTTATTAATATACTTCCAGAAAAGTCAAGGAAAGTTTATTTATGTAGTTATATGAAATCATGATTGCAGTGTATTTTATGTTTTGTTGAACCTGTATTTTATGTTTTGATAGCGTGTTTTATTAGAATATAAAGTATAGGTTTTGTTACCTAGTAACTACCAACTAAAGCGACACTGACTGTTGTAATACTGTAATAGATAAAGTAAAAACTAATCCTTTCTATAATGCTTAAAAGTTGAGTCAGTTAAAAGGTTTTAAAATGGTGTTTTACGGATAAGATGAGATGAATTTCTTAAAACATAATCATTGCGTATAATGAAATTTAATATTGTGTCTATTTTAATAAACATTGAAGTTGTTCGTGTGAAATGCTGAGGTTTACACAGGTCCTCACCTTTCTTGTGCTCACATCTGGTGCCTTTTTTTATGACAGCATGCTCCACTACAGATTTCTACAGTAATACAAGCCTTGATTTACTTTTGTCAATATTAAAAAAATTATATCATGTTTATGTGTGTTGATATTCCTGGCTAAGATTTTAAAATATTAGACTTTTACTAATTCTAAGTTATAAAGTTATTATTTCCTTAAGGTGACCGACTGGTGAATTTAATTTTTTTTTCATCTGATTGTTTTGAAATTTTTATCACATACATTATGTGCTTATAGAAGTGTTTCTATGAAGTTTGGTGTTTATAAGTAGAATAGTTTCATAATTATGATGTTTTAAATCTATTTTTTAATGTTTTCTAAAAAATGCTCATTACCATACATATTTAAATATTCTCTCATGAAACTTGAGATTCGCAGTCTTTATGATTCCACTAAACACATTTGCTATGCTAAAAACATACATACTTATTTTTCATTTTTTTATTTTTTTATCCACTCTCGTGCATTTCCATCTCAATTTAAAAGAACACACTTGTCTTAGACTAGTAACTGCATAGTAAATTTCAATTAGCATATATTGGGGAGTCTAACCACAAAACTTCACTTTGATAGCAAAAAAAAAAAAATGCATCGTAAGGAGCATTTTAAAGTTTTGGAAAATGACGAAAAAATGGAAACAGAAAAAAAAACACATATAAAGTTTAAGTAGTAATACTGACCACATGTGCAAGTGTGTTTAAATTCTTACGTCACGGACTCAATTATGCTCCTACAATAAAAATGTTTACATGAAAATGATTCTATAGAATCACAGTTATTAAAAAGTAAATAAACAAAAACGTATTTTTATTGCCATTTTTTCAACATTTTCACCATTCGATGCCCTTAAAATATGATGTTCAGTTATCCTAGTTATTTAAGGTTCCTATTTGCATTTAAAACAATGTTCTCTGTTAATTATACTAAAGCAAGTTATGGTTCCTAATGACACGTATAATAACACTAATACTAACAAGTTAGTAAGTAGGATTGATGAAGATGAGAAAAAGTATTCAAATAGTACATTACGATGCGAGGTTGGGAAGTGATTTTTACAGAATCGAGGAAAATGTTTAAAAACCGAGCGATTGCGAGGTTTTTAATTTCCGAGATTCTGTAAAACACTTCACAAACGTGTGTTATACATTATTTTTTGCGCGATGGTGTTTTCAAAATAATAAATAATAGTAAAATAGTAAAATAATAACATCCTTGTTGGAAATATTTGCGTTCATTATAAACAACTGACTATCATTAACAGTGTGGGCAATGTTTATTAGTTGAAATTACAGGAGGCCCGTGGCACTAGTTAGTTATAAAATGGCGGCAAATACGTATTTATTGTTTTATATTGTTTCAAATAAAGTTGAGTTCTTTTAAAATGCAGTGATTTGTTTCGTATAATGTATATTAACATTGATATTTTTGTATAAACATTGTATGGAACACACATAGAGGGCAGTGGTTTTACTTACCACACGCGTGTTTGTAATATGTAATATTACAGTAATTATAGTTATTTAGGTTGGCAACCCCGAAATGTAGGAAGTTGAACTTTCAATCATGGTCGCCACTGCAGTAAGTACGACAAAACGCATTATCGCGCAAAAAATCATTTACACAAATACAACCTCAACAATGTTTCGAAATTCGCTAAAAGTTGAAAAAAAATGAGAAAAGGGATACGAAAGAATGAGATAGAAAGATTGTGAGAAACATTGTGAAGAAACATGAATGTTGGAAAAATCAACCTAAAAGATAATTATCTAACACTTTGTGAAACTTAGTTAACATTATTCTCGTAGCAATGATAACAATAGTTACGTGCGTAACATGTTCACATCGCGCAGTGTTTTGATCTGTAACTAGGCTCGCAGTTTTCTTATACAAAACAAACAATTCAGAGCGAACTAGCTAACACCCGGCGTGCGCAGCTACGCCTAATGAAATGTATTTTTATATATTAAAAACACACTAAAATACAACGATTCAATTATCTATGTGGCACAATTAAACGTACTTTATTGAATAAAACTAGAAAAGAAACTATTTTAAAATTTTACAAAGTATTGGCAGTTCCATCTCTTATCTATGGATGTGAAAGCTGGATATTAACAAAGGCAGATAGTAAACAAATAGAGGCTGCAGAAATGAAGATGTTGAGAGCAATAGCAGGATACCAAATAACCGATAAAAAGAAAAATGAAGATATAGGAACAGAACTTAATATATTTAATCTCTGTGAAAAAATAAAATACTATCAAAATTCTTACCTTCAGCACATATTACGAATGAATGAACAGCGCATACCAAGAAGAATGTATAATTATAAACCAAAAGGGAGAAGATTGTTGGGAAGACCATTGAAGAGATGGATGGACCAATTCGACCTATGAGATCGGAACAGGCCATTGGGCTTAATCCTTGCTGTTGATGATGATGATGATGAAATTATATAACAAAATATCAACAAAATTGGAAACGACATGTTTTGAGGATGGAAAGGGGAAGATTACCCATTTCTTTTTTTTACTCCAGGCGCGACAGGCCTAGAAGGCCCTTGACCTACAAGCCGGCTGCTGACCTCACATCCACATGTGTTAAAGAGGGAGATGATCATCCTGCCAGTGTATGGGTGACATGTGGTCAGCATGTCGGGTCCACCAGCCGTTACAGCTGGTCATCTCAACCTGGAGTCGCCACTTATTGTGGCTACACAAATTCCTCACGATGCTGGGTAGGCACCGGTCCATACTGGCCAAAATTCCATGAGAAAATTTCTTCCCCCAGCGCAAGTCCCGTAGCTCTGCGCCAAGGCTTCTTGCCTTAACCACTCGGCTACGGCGTGGGACAATTACCCAACCCAAACTACCTCTACAATATCAACCACAGGGAAAGAGATTTGGGAAGGCCAAGACATATATGGATTCACCAAGATCACCTTGAATAAACTACAGGCGACAGATCCTACAAAATTGTTCATGATGATATTTAGTTGAATAGGTAAAAAGAAAAATAATTATATATCTTCTTCTGGAACAGACGCTATGCTGATTTTGGTTCACCCCGGGTATTTCATTTCCCCGGTACCACCTATATTTAGGAGGCATCAACGAGCTGAAAGACAAAAATGGTTGTTTTGAGTTATCCGTAAAAGATAAGACATATGCTGTCGCGGACTTTATTGTAGAATTTTCCAGATATTAAATTCTGTCTACAATAATTTGGTGCATTTGTTATGGTTTAGACAGCGTAATCCATTTAAGAGTAAAAAAAGTTAATGTTTAGTGCTGCGATGCCCCACTTTTTTTTAGCTCCGGTCTTATAGTACGTAGGATAATTCTTCTTTTCCTGGCGCAACAGGCCTAGAAGGCCCGTAGCCTACCATCCGGCTGCTGGCCTCACATGAACATGTGTCAATCACAGATGTAGATGATCATCCCGCCAGTGTAGGGGTGGACATGTGGTCGGCATGTCGAGTCCCCCAGCCGTTATAGCTGGTTTTCTCAACCTGGAGCCGCTTATTGTAGCTACCCAAATGTCTCACGATCTTGGGTGGGCACCGGTCCCATACTGGCCGAAATACTATGAGAAAATGTCTTCCCTCATGGAAACTCGAACCAGCGCAGTCCCGTAGCTCTACGCCAAGGCTTCCTGCCTTAACCACTCGGCTACGGCGCGGGACGGATAATATGTTACATGCGTTAATTGTCCCAGAAAAATTCTCAAAATGATGGGAAAAAACGCCATTCAAATCTGTCAAGTGCTTTTTGAATCCATAAAGGACAGACTCACGCTTTTTTTATACACAAGGATTTCGATTCTCGAAAATGAATTTGAGAAAAGGTATATATATATATACACAGAGTGTCTATAAAGTCCCAATATGTTTTTGATTTCTAGTTGAGAGATCGCATTTATTTTGCAGGTACCAGAATGTTTACAGTAGAAGAATGAATTGCAATTGTTGTCGGGCGTGTAAGAGGTCACACGTGCCGGCAGGCGAGGGAGGGCTTTGGAAGAAGATATTGGAAACCAGCCACAACGCAAAAGAATATCCAAATGCTGAACAAATTTATGCGTACGGGTCCTTAGCAGATGCACAGCGGTCAGGTCGGCCACCCACATCCCAAGAGAGAGTGGAAACTACCCGCAAAACCAACGAGCGTAGCCCACGTCCATCCACTCGATGGCTTTGCGGATAGTATCCACTGTCTATTGGGATGTGGGTGGCCGATCTGACCGCTGTTCATCTGCTACGGACCCGTACGCATAAATTTGTTCACCAGCATTTGGATATTCCGTTGAATTGGGGCTGGCTTCCAATATCTTCTTTCAAAATCCTCCGTCACCTGCCGGTACGTGTGACCTCTTACACGCCCGACAACTACAATCCGTTCTTCTACTGTAAACATTCTGGTACCTGCAAAATAAATAATAAAATGCGATCTCTCAACTAGAAGTCAAAAATATACTGGAACTTTATAAACACCCGGTATTATATGTATGTGTGTATATATATATATATATATAATATATATATATAAACTCTCCTGTAGGTGTGTTCGTCACTCTATTCTCCTAAACGACTGGATCGATTTTGATGAAATGTTTTGTGTGTGTCTGATTGGGTCCGTCGATGGTTTAGATTCACAATTGGACCCTCTGAAACCATTAGATATAGCAGTTCACCTGAAGTGAAAATTTAAAAATCGCTCTAGCAGTCACATTTTTAAGTGCTTCACAACGAAACTCAGTCTATCGTATTAAGATAAACCGAGGTAGATATTATCAAAAAATGAGCGAAATGCGACAATTAGAAGTGGAGATTTACTTGAAACCCAAAATTAAAAACTGCCTAAACGACTGGACCGATTTTGATAAATTTTTGGATGTTTGAATGGGTCCCTGGATGGTTTAGATTCACAATTGGACCCGGTATGTGGCGCTGCGATTGGGTTATAGAATTTTTTGTCAGATGTGTAGTCATCTGCATTATCGACCATTTCGCGAGACCAACAATGTGACGTCATCATGAAACGCTTAATATATGGCAATGAGGAGTTTTCTTGTGAACTTATTAATTGGTGAATTTTATGGCAAAAATGTAACATTTTTAACCTTCGAGTAGGACAAATCTGCCGGGTCCACTAGTATATATAATATACCCTCAAAATGACTGATACATTTCTCTACACAGACGGTTCACAAACATCCAAAATGGTGCACGAGGAATAAGTCCTCTCTTTTCATTTTATCACGCTGGGAAAGAACAACAAATTTAGACGGTAAGTCACTCTATAAAAAACATCACTTGATAAGCTCCTACACGATTAAATAACTTTTTTTAGATCAGTTCTCCTATCTGATTCAAAAGTAGTTCTTCAAACAATCCTCCCCAAAGACACAAGAATCCAATCAGTGTTATACCGTGGTATCATCATCTTAAGGCACTACAACTTCAAAATTGAATGTTTTGGCTTTCAGAATAATCTTCCACCAGACTCTTCTAACAGGCCAGTTTCACCTTCATCTTCTTCAAATTCTCCCAAACATCGTCCCGCCATCTCATCACCAACATCTCTAGTTCCTGTAAGCTTCCATTTATATAGTTTTTTTTAAATTAATCTCTTTTGGTCCATTCTTATTAGATGACCAAACCATCCAATCCTAAGAGATCTCATATGAATTATATTTTGATTTTTAATTATATTATTTAATTCACTATTTCTTTTCATTTTCCAACTTTGGTGTGGTCCTTTATTTGGACCATATTTTTTTCTAAGTATCTTTCTTCCGAAAATTAATAATTTTTGTTTGGTTGTTTCTTTAAGTGTTCAAGTTTCACTTGCATTAAGTTACTTACTATTGGTCTTATATGACGTGGTATATCATCTGTAAAGATGTCATCCTACAGTGGATTCTATCACATTGTGGAGTGTTCTTCTTCTTCTGCCAAAACACAGGTTTGGGTTTATTCCAGTCTGTGAACTACAACTGGAAATAATCTGTCCAACGGCGATTAGTCTCTGTTTTCTGCAGGGTGATATATATATATATATATATATATATATATATATATAAAGTAAAGTAATCCCACTACAGGCCTCAGGAGGCCCTTGGGGCAGTAGGAGGTTAAGGCTCCCACTATCTCTGGACAATCGGCACTTGATGTCAGCCGGGTTGTCAGCCCTGCGTGACGGGCCTTTACCCCCAGAAAAATCGTCTGGTACTCATTTCCGTTAGAGGCTGAGTCGACCCCAGGGCCATAGCGCCGCCAGAAAGTTTGGGTCAGTTTATAAATCCTGACCCCACCGGGACTTGAACCCTCGACCTTCCGGCTTGTAGTTCAGTGCCTTAACCACTACGCTACGGCGTGCCCCATATATATATATATATATATATATATATATATATATATATAGAGGGTGAAAATTATTTAAACCGACAAACTCTGGGAGGTTGTAGGGGACACCAAAACAAATATTTTTCCCTAATGTCATTTTTTCCTACGAGGATTATTTAAACAGGTAGAGGAAGATTTCTCTGGCGGTAAATGAATTAAACCAACAAACACTTTTGCATTTTTTATTACCAAGAGACAACCCATTAGCACAACGCAATTACTTAAATTACAGTAGAGGTTCAAAAATGCCTCCATTGACATGTAAACAAAGGTTACACCGGCGGATCATGTTCTGTCTAACACGGGCAAAAACTCCAGGAGTATCGTTAATTGCTCCTGCTGCTACTACTATCCGGGCAACCAGATCCTCTTCTGATGCAACAGGAGTTGTGTAAACAAGATTGCGCATCTCTCCCTACACAAAAAAAAAATCCAGAGGGGCCATATCGGGGGATCGAGCAGGCCATGGTACAGGACCACCTCTGCCAATCCACTTTTCTGGAAACCGTTGGTTCAAGAATCGACGCACACGACGACTGAAATGTACCGGCGCCCCGTCATGTTGGAACCACATGCTTTGTCTTGTAGGGAGTGGGACGTCTTCCAGCAATTCTGGCAATGCTCTTGCGAGAAAATTATAATAGTCATCATCATCATCAGGTAGGAGATATGGCCCAATTAAACAGTCCTCAACAACACTGGTCCACCACACATTAACGAAGAACCGCACTTGATGTGCGTGAGTAACTGTGACATGTGGGTTATCCTCACTCCAAACATGCGCACTGTGCATGTTGAAGACTCCATCACGCCCGAACGTTGCTTCATCTGTAAACAACACAGAGGATGGAAATGTAGGATGCATTTGACACTGTTCCAGGTACCACTGTGAAAATTGTGCTCTGGGTGCATAATCAACTGGTTCCAGATTGTGGACACTCTGTAAGTCAAATGGATATAAGAATTGCTCATGAAGGACGTTTCTTACATTCGTCTGATTCGTCCCCATGTTACGCGCAATTGCACGAGTGCTGATTGAAGTACCTCGCTCCACATGCTGCAGGACAGCTTCCTCAAATCGCAGCGTTCTTACTGTGCGACGGCGTCCCTGTCCAGGTAATCTGCTAAATGACCCGGTCTCACGCAGACGTTGGTACGCAGCAGTAAACGTCATGTGATGCGGGATACGGTGATTAGGATATTGTTGTTGATAAACCCGCTGTGCAGCTAGTCCGTTGTCAACCATATCAATGTACTCACTCCAGGTGTATCGCTCCATTAGTAAACAGATACAATTCACTACTACACTGGTGGACAAAACAATTCCTACCATCAACAGCAGTTGCAGTCATTACAACTGAAGAGCGTAATACGCTCTCTACCGGTTTAAATAATCACCATAGGAAAAAATAGCATTAGGGAAAAATATTTGTTTTGGTGTCCCCTCCAACCTCCCAGAGTTTGTCGGTTTAAATAATTTTCACCCTGTATATATATATATATATAATATATATATATATATACACACACACTTTTTTTAATCCACTCCAAACTCCTAAACTGGGAATCTATATTCATTCATCCTCTTCATGTGTCCTAACCATTGCAATTGTTTATTTCCCATAAATTGTATAATTGTTTCGTTAAAGTTAATTTTTTCTCGGATAATACTGTTTCCGATCCTGTCTAATTTATAGCATCGTGCAAATCATCTTAAAAATCAATTTCTGCAAATCGCAATGTTCATTTTAATTTGTAATTTTTATAATCCACGTTTCTGCTCCATATGTCATTAATCTTCTTACTATCGATTTACAGATATAGATTTTTGTTTCTTTGAATATCAGGAAGTAAATTACATAGAGATAATATTGTCTCAGGATAGATATGTGGCCTCTCGCACTGTGGAGTGTGGTAGGTGAAGGACAAGATAACTGTACTGTTGGTGCGGATCGCCAGGTGATGCCACTTCGACCTCCATACTATCTTCGCGGTCAGTATCAAACTACTCAAGTTTTAATTTTTTACGGTATCGAATAATCGGAACGTCAACGATCCAGGTGAAAGTAGTGACATCTTGTTGTCAACTGACTGGAACGATGAGGAGTGTTGCCAACTCCAGTCGTTATTTTCATATGAAATAACGACAAATTTAAAGTAAGCGCAAATTTAATGTGTCTAAAAATAGACACGAACTGGCAAGTAAAAGGTCATATTTTAGTTATGTCCCGCGCTGTAGCTGAGCGGGTTAAGGCATCGCCGATGGGTGATTTTGGTCGGTATAGGACCAGTGCCCACAGAGCATTGCAAGGAATTTGGGTAGCTACAGTAAGTAGCGATTTCAAGATGAAACTAGCTATAACGTCTGGGGGAACTGGCATGCTGACCACACGTCACCCATATACTAGCTGGATTATCGTCAGTCTATATGATTAACATGTGGTAAGAAGCCTTGGCGCAGAGCTATGGGACTTGCGCTGGTTCGTGTCCCCTTGGGCGAAGACATTTTCTCATGCAATTTCAGCCAGTATGGGACCAGTGTACACCCAGCATCGTGAGGCATTTGGGTAGCTACAATAAGTAGCGACTCCTGGTTCAGAAAACCAGCTATAACGGCTGGTGGACCCGACATGCCGACCACATGTCACCCCTACACTAGCAGGAGAATCGTCTACCTCTGTGATTAACACATGTGGATGTGAGGTAGCACCAACTGGTAGGCCAAGGGCTTTTAGTCTGTCGTACCATGTTTTTTTTAATGTGAACCAGCCTTAAAATCCATTCACGATTAGCTGATTGGCAGAACACCTTAAGACAAGGAGGATCCCTCACACGGTCACCCGAGAGTAGTTATTGTGATACCAACACATGGATGATGATGAACAGTGCAAACAAGTTTTATTTTGATGATGTGAAAGTAGCTGTTACAAAAAGTTGCTTCTCCCGTTAACTGGTTTCATAATTTTTGCCGCTGCAACATTCTGACATCCGTTACTTCATTTTTTTTATAATTATCCGTTCATTAGGTCTGGATGCCAAGGTTATATGTCCACGTGTGAACGTGTATTTTTGTTTCTAGAAGGAGTAAATGCCCACTGTACTGTTACACCCCTGTCACAGTTGTGTCGTTACAAAAATGCTGGCAGCAATAAAAATATTGGGAAATACTATGCAATATGTGACATGAATTTTTTGTCCAAGTTCCAATATACACCATGCGAATGCGCCAACAAACCCGAAGCGGTTTACACTATGGACTCATGGGATGCAGCCCACATATACACTATATTTAACGATCCTAAAAGCAAACCTAACGCAATTTAAGTATTCTGACCTGTGAAAGACCAACCTAAAAGCTAACCTAACGCAATTTAAGCACTCTAACCAATGAAAAGTCCACCACTGTGGTCTCGAGAGAGCGTGCTGCCTTACGCAGCGGGCCCGGGTTCGATTCCCGGTAGGGACAAGCTTCCTGGGTGAGATTTTCTTCAGGGTTTTTCCTCACCTATAAGACAAATGTCAGGAAGCTTAGAGGTCCAAACGGTCCCCGAATATCATCTGGCCAACATCATCCCACGGTATGGAAAGCAACGGGAAACTACCACACCTATAATTCTCTACTAAGCTGCAAAGCATAGCATGAAAATGCTATGATTGCAATGAAAGACCTGCCGTTGGGCAGAACACTATAGAATAGAACCTATGAAAGTATGTAATATCCAAAAATAAATATAAATCCTGAAATTCTGAAGTATATGAGTACAGTTAATTAGTACATACTCTATGTTGGCTGCACTGGAATATGCTTTGGTTGTTGCACAGAATATTCGTTAAAATCAATATGTTCCACGTCTTCATGCTACGTATGTAGTTATATATCGTAGAAAATATATTAAAATAATCGTTAGAAAAAATGTAAAAATCATTTTAATGTGGGAAATGATTTGAAAAATGAAATCCTAAGAATAAAAATTTGACAGGAGTTTATGAAGGAATTAAAAAGGTCGCGTCACAGGTTGTAAAGTTTGGCCTTAAATTGTTATGTAGACTATAAGCAAACATAAATTGGATGAACAGGAAAACAAAAGAGACAACCATGTATAATTGATGCAACTGAAGTACATATGCGAAATATGGACTCTTACTTTAGGGGAGAAAAAAAAACATTACGAGTATTTGAGAATAAAGTTCTTAGGAAACATTTTGGACCAAAGAGAGATGAACAGACAGGTGAATGGAGAAGACTACATAATAAGAACAGTTAAGTCTCCTAGACTGCGATGGGCAGGACATGTGGCACGAATGGGGAATGAAATACATGCGTGGAAGCTTTTTGTAGGAAACCAGAGGGAAAACGCCCAGTTGGTAGATCAAGAAAGTGGTGGGAGAATAACATTAACTATGATTTGAGGTAAGTAGATTATACAGGGAATGATTGGAAAGCATTAGCTCACGATAGGGATGTATGGAGAGCTAATGTCCGCGCGGCCATGAACCTGCGGGTTCGAGAGTGCCAGTGAGTTAGTCAGAGGTAGATATGTTATTATCATTAATATTATATTTAATTGGATGGTGTTATGCGTCAACCAGCTATGCACCATTATGCAAGTTTTTAAAAAAATACGTTCAAAGTTTAAGTCAATCTTCACTATTTATTGTAGCGCCAAACTAACAATACTGGATATTGCAAGTTATTTTCCTTATTTGACAGTTACGCATCAATAATAAAAGCGGGAACACCCTTCATGATGCAAAATTTAAATTAGCATTTATGAACATTTGATTTCATAGCCATTTTTTTGAAAACACACAATCTCTGATAGGACTGACGGCGTTTACATTTTTCTTTAATAATAAGGCTATATTTAAAGATTGGTCGCTAAAAGTGTGCGTACACTTACTTCATGAGCCAATGCAAAGGATGACATCAAAATCTCAATTATTTCTAAAAAAAATGGCGCTTAGCCCATTGTTGCATAACATCGTCCAAATGTAGTTTTTTTTGTAATAAAGTCGATCTCAATAATTTTCCAAACAAGCTATTAGTTTATGCTGATGGTGTGTGGCTGGCTATATATAACAGACCGAAAACGAAATGAAAATATACAAAGTGAACTAAATATATTCAAACTATTAGACAGAACTGCACAATACAGAGATGAATGGATGGGTCACATCAATAGAATGGATAACAATAGAATTCCGAAACAGATTCTTCATTACAAACCATTAGGACGAAGAAATGTTGGAAGACCCAGTAAAAGATGGACATATCAATTCTAACATGAGATCGGAACAGACCTTAAGATTTAATCATTGATGCTGATGATGATGTATTATTATTATTATTATTACAAGATAGGGAGGAGATACTAAGGACCAACACACACACACACACACACTATTGAGTAACACTACGAAATTGGAGCTGGAAGTAAAGATCAATAAAACTAAATATATGTTCATACATAGAAATATATAAGGGAAATGGACAACTAATGACAAATGAGGGAAATTTTGAAGAAGTGGCTGAATTCAAATACCTAGGAACAACAATTACAAACAGGAATGAGATGCACAAATAAATTAAACATAGACTCAATTCTGGATATACATGTTATTATGCATTGCAGAGACTCTTGTTCCAACTCCTTTCCAAAAACGTTAAACTGAAAGTATATAAACTGTTATTCTACCAGTTATATTAAATGGATGTGAAACATGGACTCTTTCTTTAAGGGAGGAGAAAATATCACGAAATGAAAATATACAAAGTGAACTAAATATATTCAAACTATTAGATAGAACTGCACAATACAGAGATGAATGGATGGATCACATCAATAGAATGGATAACAATAGAATTCCGAAACAGATTCTTCATTACAAACCATTAGGACGAAGAAATGTTGGAAGACCCAGTAAAAGATGGACAGATCAATTCTAACATGAGATCGGAACAGACCTTAAGATTTAATCATTGATGCTGATGATGATGTATTATTATTATTATTATTATTATTATTATTATTATTATTATTATTATTACAAGATAGGGAGGAGATACTAAGGACCAACACACATACACACTATTGAGTAACACTACGAAATTGGAGCTGGAAGTAAAGATCAATAAAACTAAATATATGTTCACACATAGAAATATATAAGGGAAATGGACAGCTAATGACAAATGAAGAAAATTTTGAAGAAGTGGCTGAATTCAAATACCTAGGAACAACAATTACAAACAGGAATGAGATGCACAAATAAATTAAACATAGACTCAATTCTTGATATACATATTATTATGCATTGCAGAGACTCTTGTTCCAACTCCTTTCCAAAAACGTTAAACTGAAAGTATATAAAACTGTTATTCTACCAGTTATATTATATGGATGTGAAACATGGACTCTTTCTTTAAGGGAGGAGAAAATATCACGAAATGAAAATATACAAAGTGAACTAAATATATTCAAACTATTAGATAGAACTGCACAATACAGAGATGAATGTATGGATCACATCAATAGAATGGATAACAATAGAATTCCGAAACAGATTCTTCATTACAAACCATTAGGACGAAGAAATGTTGGAAGACCCAGTAAAAGATGGACAGATCAATTCTAACATGAGATCGGAACAGACCTTAAGATTTAATCATTGATGCTGATGATGATGTATTATTATTATTATTATTATTATTATTGTTATTATTATTATTACAAGATAGGGAGGAGATACTAAGGACCAACACACATACACACTATTGAGTAACACTACGAAATTGGAGCTGGAAGTAAAGATCAATAAAACTAAATATATGTTCACACATAGAAATATATAAGGGAAATGGACAGCTAATGACAAATGAGGAAAATTTTGAAGAAGTGGCTGAATTCAAATACCTAGGAACAACAATTACAAACAGGAATGAGATGCACAAATAAATTAAACATAGACTCAATTCTGGATATACATGTTATTATGCATTGCAGAGACTCTTGTTCCAACTCCTTTCCAAAAACGTTAAACTGAAAGTATATAAAACTGTTATTCTACCAGTTATATTATATGGATGTGAAACATGGACTCTTTCTTTAAGGGAGGAGAAAATATCACGAGTATGTGAGAGTAAAATTCATAGGAAAACTGTTGGACCAAAAAGAAATAGGCGAATGGAGAAGGCTACTAAACAGTAAGCTACATGATCTTTATGTGAAACCAGATATAATGATAATTAAGGCCCGTAGATTGCGATGGACAGTACATGTGAGTCGAATTGTGAATAAAAGAGAGGCATGGAAACTCCTAGTAGGAAAACGAAAAAGAAACCGCCCAAGAAGTAGGTCAAGAATAAGGTGGGAGAATAACATTAACCATGATTTGAAATAAGTAAATTATACAGGAAATGACTGAAAAACGTTAGCTCAGGTCACGGAGCGTATGTCCTCGCGGCTATGAACCTACGGGTTCGATAGTGCCAATGAGTTAGTTAGCATCGATAACGGGTAGGGATTGTAATTAACATTTATTATATAACCACGCGATATCCCGGATATTACAAAACATTCGTTGATTAATTAACTTTTCAAATATGCTGCAGTCTAAATCCTGTTTTTTTTCCAGAATAATCGTTCCATGTTTGTTTTTAAGTATTAGCCAATAGGAGTATCCGGCTATTATATGCCACCTGTAAATATTAGATCATAGAACAAGTGACTGCTAGTGTCATGTTAGACAATATGATAACATACGTTCCCGCTGCAATATGATGTAAGAATTCTGTTTCTATCAATATTAAAAACATTTACCATTCCAAGTAAAATTTAATTACCACTTTTGAAAGAAAGATTTTGAGAAGGATATATGGACCTGTAAAAGAGATTGGAAGATGAAGAATGAGGTATAATAAGGACATCTATTACCTTTTTAAGATACCTGATGTATCAACACTTGTGAAATTTAAAAAAAATTCAATGGGCCGGACACGTTCAAAGAAAGTGATGACGGAGGAGATGTTTGGGAAGCGGCCAGTAGGAAACCCTAAGAATAGATGGGTGGACTGAGTGAAGGAAGATTGTCATCAAATCCTGAACTGTAGGAACTGGCAAAAGAAAGCACTGGATAGAGAAGATTGGAAGTATTACATCAAGAAGGTCCGGGCCCGCTATGGGTTGTATCATCACAGGAAGATGAAGAAGAAGAATAAGAAGAAGAATAAGAAGAAGAAGAAGAACTACTAGATTTACTTTATTTATATTCGGACCAACGGATGTGTCCCCACACCGCTGGCATCGTTCTTAGAAAAGTGCACGTCCATACTCACCATTTCACCGCACTTCCCTCTCACTACGTCAAAACAACAGCCACGGTAACTTATCACGTAGGGATATTGTCAGACATCCCCCAGTGTCAGGCTCTTGAATATTGAATAATGCAAGGTTGGAGTCGAGGTGACAACACTGGAGTGCAAGTGCAAGAGAGAGATAGAAAAGAGAGACAGATAGGAATGCAGGGAAATGATCTGCTGAGGCAGAAAAGGAAGTAGGCTTTAGTTCGCATATCTTATGGGGGCACAGATCCGTTGGACAGACAATATTACGATCAATTAAATTTTTTAAACTAAAATTTGTTTTAGTTGGGGATGATTTAAATGTCAGATAAAAATGTAAACATTTATTTAACTTTTTGTTGCATTAGTCTAGATATACAAACTGTATAAATGGCAGTTTATATTGCCCCATATCCTGTACAACGTTCAATTAGAATTACAATAAAACAACGCCCATATAATGTACAAATATTAGCGAAGGTGCGGTTCTGCTGGTTGATCCGACATACTGTCCAATATGTCGAGACGTGTATGACCTTCTGAAGCCAAGGTGAACCAGCGCGGGGGTGCTTTGCCGATATGTAGCTTTATTCTGTACCTGTACTTCAATTTTAACTATCTTAATATCGATATAGATCTTTATATATATATATATATATATATATATTATTGTTATATTGCAGATTTTCGCTATCCCGAACATGCAGTGAAAAGAGTGTTTAAACGAGCAAGAAACGCACCAAGCACATCGGAGAAGAAACAGCAGACCTAAGGCACTGCCTTCTTACCGTATGTGCAAGGCACTACGGATAAAATAAGCCGAGTACTACAAAAACATCATATTAAAACTATATTTCACTATAAAAATACCATCTCCAACTTACTCATGTGTGCTAAAGATAAAATACCTCTAGAATCACAAGGCATCTAGAGATCCCTTGCACCTCATGCGAACAAACATGTGTAGGACGTACCAAAAGACGAATTTCCTGCCGAATACAAGAACATAAGGCTGCAATAAATCGTCAAGAACCTACTTCAACTCTGGTGCAACATATGAAACAGAGAGGTCACCTCACAGGATCTAGAACGTTAGCTAAAACAGATCAAGAAAAATCAAAAATCTACAGAGAAGCAAAAGAGATTGAGAAAAGGCCACATTCTATGAACACCCGAGATGATGCCCAAAGATTATCATCTACGTGGAAAACTGCTCTCGCTGCCCACCATGTCATCCCCAGAACAGTGAAGAAGATATGAAGAAAACCACGGTTGGGCAACATGGAGTGTGGTCGACGCTTGGATGGGTGTACGGCTTCCGAAACGGACCACACTGAAAACTGAAGGTGTTTAACTACATAAGAACTAAACCTTGGATGGTATACGGCTTCGGAAACGGACCACAGCGAAAACCCTATGTGTCTAATTATATAAGACCTAAGACGCAGAAAACCCAACAAAACTTTCTTAATCATATGTATATATATATATATATATATATATATTATATATATATATATATGCAGTTGTCAATATAACCAGTTTTTTATTTGCATTGTTCTGCCCTAGGGCAGGTCTTTCACTGCAATCATAGAATTTTCATGTTATGCTTTGCAGTTTTGCTAGGGAATTATTATATGTGTGATGGCTTCCCGTTGCTTTCAAACACCTAGGGATGATAACGATAATGATGATGATGATGATGGCCACATGATGTTCAGGGACCTTTTTGGGCCTCAAAATTACCTGACATTTGTTTTACAGATGAGGAAAAATCTCACCCAAGAAACTTGTCCCGATCGGAATGGAACCCGGGTCCGCTGTATGACAAGGCAGCACGCTGCCTCGATACCACTGTAATGGACTAATTTATCGTATGTTCGAGTACAGGAGTAGGCGTACGTTTGATACAACTCTGTTTTATCATTGTCGTACTCCTGAACTCATTGTATAAATGATTCGCCGACATCAATTAGCATGCCGATGATGAAACACGTTTTTGAAAGGCCTTCATGATTAATAATTTAACAAGGTTTTTTATTTAAATCTGTTCTAATTGAGGAAGACGGATAGAATAAAAGGTACTTTTTTTATGCCCCAGTTTGTCATTTTTGGACATTTCTGGTGCTTTCTCCTGGCTTTGGCGTAATTGTAACCCACTTCTGAAGTTGGGGCACCTAGAAAGCGGGGTTACATTACGCCAATGATATGATGGGTAGTGATGATAATAGTGGTGCTCCAGAAAAGTCCTTAATCCTAAGCTTAACCTAAGATGAACATGAATGATGATGATTGCGATGACCGTATGATGTTTGGGGACCGTTTGGGCCTTAAGGTTTCCTGACATTTGTCTTACAGGTGAGGAAAAACCCCGATAAAAACCTCACCCAGAAAACTGTCCCGACCGGGGATCGAACCCGGGCCCGCTGCGTGACAAGGCAGCACGCTACCTCGAGACGACAGCGGTGGACGGTACTATATTATTATTTATAACATTTTATTACATAACCTCAATTGTGATAGCAATGAACATTAAGAATATCGATAAATATATCCTTAATCAATAAAAAATAATTTAATAATTTCACATAATTAAGAATCAGAACTTAGTAAGTGAGGATCAGCCTGTGAACAATGAAGGTTCTTGTGATTAATGGTGTAATGTTGCGGTTACGGAAGTAGAAGACCAGTTTCTACTCTGATTCGCACGATGTGATATTCTGCCACTTGCCCATTCGTCCATCCACATTCCCACACCAGGACATACCGCATTGTGGCTAACGTCCATCTTGTACTAACAATATCTGCGTTTTTATCTTACATCTTACTCTCTCAATTATAATCCGACACAGCCAACTTCTGCATTTGACCTACATAGATTGAACAGTGCAGTCTTAAGGCTGAGAGGTGAAATATAAACAGTGCCAAACTACAAATGAGTTACTATACAAAATACTAGCCAATACCCGGCGTGCGCTGCTACGCCTTAATAAATTAAATGTGTTATGTTTAGTTGAATAAATGAAAATAAAAATAATTATGAATTTATATCGTAATTAGAATGAATAAAAATAGTACTAAATGACAAAACGCTAGAACAAGTAAAATATTTGAATTATCTAGGTGTATCCTTAGGTTGGGTCCCGCGCCGTAGCCGAGCGGTTAAGGCAGGAAGCCTTGGCGCAGAGCTACGGGACTTGCGCTGGTTCGAGTCTCCGTGGGGGAAGAAATTTTCTCATGGTATTTCGGCCAGTATGGGACCGGTGCCCACCCAGCATCGTGATGCATTTGGGTAGCTACAATAAGTAGCGGCTCCAGGTTGAGAAAACCAGCTATAACGGCTGGGGGACTCGACATGCTGACCACATGTCACCCCTACACTGGCTGATTATCATCTACCTCTGTGATTGACACATGTGGATGTGAGGTCAGCAGCCGGCTGGTAGGCTAAGGGCCTTGTAGGCCTGTCGCGCCAGGAGTTTTTTATCCTTAGGTTGGAATAGAGAAAAATACATAAATAATAAATTACAAATATTTCAATATTTATGTGGCACCCTTAAAATAACACTGGGAAAGATAGTAAGAAAACAAACACATTTAAAATGTTATAAAGTACTGGTTATACATGCAATATTGTATGGCTCAGAAATACATACTCTGAAAAAACAGTCAATTAAAATAACAGAAGCAGCAGAAATGAAATATTTACGATTTGTGGCAGGACATACCTTATTGGATAAAAAACAAAGTGAATGTATCCCTGAAGAACTACAAATATTCAGTTTGACAGATAAAATAGAAGAGTATAAGAGAAAATGGTATGAACATGTCTGCAGAATGGATACCAACAGATTACCTAGGAAAAGTCTGAACTATCAACCAAGAGGAGGAAAAAGAGATCGGGGACGTCCAAGAATGAGATGGACACAGCAGCTATAATGCTTAGCGCCGGTACGAACCAAAAAGGTTCAATCCTTGCGACAAGAAGAAGAAGAAGGAGAAGAAAAGATGTAATTATTTTAGATACCCCGTGCTGATTACCCAGAGTTGACCGGGAATCTATTTATCCCGATCTTCTTGGCATCAATGAGCCGAAAGATAAAAATGGTAATTGTGAGTTATCCGTAAAAAATAAATATCATGCAATCCTCCATTCCATAAACATGTTGCATCCATCTTGACTTATAAACAGAAATTTTTGTTTTCTAAAGGTTCCATGTGTAATTCTTCTAAGATGTCTTATACTTATTTATAATCTAGTAGTGCGTATCTCAGTTTCAGCAGATCAAAGTCTCTGTATATCCTTCTGTTTCAATGTCCATAGTTCGCTACCATACAAAAGAGTTGGAACAGCCAATGTTTTATACACTTTTAGTCTTGAATGTGGCTTGAAGATAGCATTTATTAACCCTAATATCCTTAAAAAGTTTGATATTTTTTATTTACATTCTTTTCTTCTTCATATGAGATATTGCATCCTAGATATGTAAAATTATTCACCTGCTCCAAATTTGTATTGTCAAGTACAATTTTACTTCTGACAGGTTCAACAACTTGTATAGCCATAATTTTTGTTTGATACTTAATAGAACTGAAAATTGAGATTGATGGAAAAATTATAGAACAAGTGTCTGATTTCTCATACTTAGGAAGTGTATTTGCAGAACATAAGAGTGACATTGATTCAAAATTACAAAAATATAATAAAATGAATGGGGTGATAAGAAGGCATTTTGGTAAACAGATGAGGACAGATACGAAACTAAGATTATATAACATCACATCAAAAGCTGCTCTAAAATACGAAAGTGAAATCTGTATTTTAAATAAAAGAAATCCTCATAAACTTAGAGCAAGTCAAATGCGCTTCTTATAATCACTGTTGGGAGTTAATAGACTGGACCACCAAAGGAACACTATAATCAGAGAAAAACTTGGAGTACCAAGTTTAAATGAAGATACCAACAAGAATGAAAAAATCATCTGAGAAGAATGGAAAGAAATATACTTCCAAAATTGGCGTTCCAATATATTCCAACTGTACATAGGGACCGAGGAAGACCAAAACATCGGTGGAAAGATCAAGACCATCTTCGTTAGCTTTACCGTCACAGGCCACATGACCTAAAACGAATTTGTTTATGATGATAATATTCTATTGGGGTTTGATTTTCTGTCACATGACTCCTTCAGAAATTTGCTTGAAATTTGGAATGAGTTTTGTCTAGACTCAAATTAAAAATTTATATTTTTCCGAAGTTTAAATTTATAATTATTTCATGAGATATTCAAATAATTATTAAAAATATATTACAAACATAAATTTAAAAATTGACAATTTACATTTCGGAAACATGGACGTTGAAGCAAAAACACAGAAATAAATTATTAGTTAGAGAAATTGACATTTTAAGAAGATCAGCAAGAATATCAAAATTAGACAAAATAAAAAATAATACAATAAGAGAAATTATGAATGTAGAAAAGGATATTGTACAAGAGATTGAATAAATTCAACTAAGATGGTATGGGCATATAATGAGAAGAAGGGACACAGAAACAAACAAAGAAGTATTGAGATGGATACCTCCTGGAAAAGGGAAGCGTGGTACACCAAAGCCAACGTGGATAAAGGGAATTCAAGACAACATGAAGAAGATAAATATGACAGAAGCAGACACACAAGACCGGGAGTGTGGAAGAAAAAAATTGTATATTTTAGTGAGGATACCTGTGAAAATATCAAACAATCCTGAAATAAAAAATAAAAACTTTCGAGGTGAGTTATTAGAATTCAGAAAACACCAAATTCAGGGCTACCAATTTGCCAACAAATGATGATGGTGAAGAATGACTTAATAGAATTAATTATACATCAGTTGTTTGTTTACAAAGTGCCTTAGAATGACATGTGACTATTACAAAATAAAACAAGTGGTTATGAGTCCGTAAAGAGTGTGAAGGTCTTCATCTTGTCCTTGCGAGATGGCACTGAGCCTTGACACCACAGGATGCATAGACCTACATGTGAAAGTTCCTTGTCGCCTGGTCCTACACATCGCCGCGCCGGTCTCATTTCCCATCACACGTCAACGTCAGTACATGCCAACTCTATACGTTCTGTGTGTTTTCCGTTCTCAAATACAAAACACTGTTAATACCATCTCACTTTTTACTCCATTCTCGAAAAAATTAAACAACTTCTATATTTTTTTGAAGAAATATTTTTTAATTTAACACTTTTCAATACTGGATATTATTTTCAAAAGAAAAATTAATGCTTGAACCGGGATCTGAACCTCTCGTTTCTCCGTACGAGTGTACTGTCTATTACACAACTCAAACGAAAATACGATATGTATAAAAAAAAGTGTTAACATTTGTATCGTTCACAGGAAAGGAGTTAATTTTTCTGCAATTAAATTATCTTATTCTTATTCATAATTTGTAGGATTTTGATCCTGTTTAATTCCCAAATCACTCCTCGGAGGAAGACGTATTGGATGTGCATCCACTGTCTATCCATCTCTTGGCTGGTCTTCCTCTTGCTCTTCTCACGTTCATTGGTCTATCTTCTTTAGCTCTTTTTGCAAGTCTCTTGATTTCCGTTTTTTAATACAGTTATAACAAATTAAAGGGGTGTAATTTGTTATAAGAACTTTATTTTAAAAACTTACAAATGATGTAGTAGACAATCCAAACTTTCTATTGTCAACAAGCATTGGCCTTCATCTGGTATATTAGTTTAAAAGCGATATAAGCATCCTACCCCAATACTTGGGGAAGATGACTAGGCCTACATATTTTTGGGGTAAGAAGCCAACATTTTACGAGATTTATATTTTCTTATTTTATTACAGATAATGTACTAACAGACGATGCTCGTTTGAAAGATGCCAAAATCGCGAGCGATAGAAAAAAAACGTAGGGTCAACAAACAAAAGAAGGGAAAATAAAAAGTACTCTGTTGTTTGTAAAGTAAGTTACTATGATCCTGAAACACCTCAGGTTGATTGGGTTGAATGTGTCTTGTGCAAGAAGTGGCTTCATGAGTCCTGCACACAGAAACAAAATGTGTGCGATACTTGTGCTGACTATTTAACTCATGCCCCAAATGCTAGTCAATGACCAATCACGTTTCAATTAATTTTGTTTTGCAACCAATCACAGTCGTGTTTCACCTCGCCCTTTATCGATTTCTCTTTATCACTTCCTGCTTTTGTGATAAAGAAAGCTCCTCCTTTTTAATGTTCTGAACAGGTCAGAGCATTATTTTTCTCCAACAAATACATTGAATATAGCATATAACAGATTCCTTGATTTTACCGAGTTGTTTACTAAAAAAATAAATTAATAACCTATAATGTTGATTATAATATACAGTTTGATGTGTTTCATTATTTCTCCAGTAGGCTGCATTCTTAGAATATTTCGCTCATATTTGGTAATAAATAATACGATCAAGTTGCAGTGGTTATACATAACCTCACATTTCTGATTTGTTTTCAAACATAGCCGTTTACATTAATTATATATATATATATATGTCCACCGCTGTGGTCTCGAGGTATCGTGCTGCCTTGTCACGCAGCGGGCCCGGGTTCGATCCCCGGTCGGGGCAGTTTTCTGGGTGAGGTTTTTATCGGGGTTTTTCCTCACCTGTAAGACAAATGTCAGGAAAACTTTAAGGCCCAAATGGTCCCCGAAATCATATGGCCACCATCATCCTTATCATTATCATCATCATCATCATCCTTCGCCGGTGTGGAAAGCAACTGGAAGCTACCACACCTACAATTCCCTAGTAAAGCTGCAAGCATAGCAAAAAAATGATATGATTGCAGTGAAGGACCTGCCTTCGGGCAGAATTACTATGGATGGATATATATATATATATATATATATATATATATGAAATACCGGTAACTATATTTAAATAATGATTTTTGAGTAAACAACTTAATTTTATTCGTTAAATAGTCTTATAATAACAAATACCACTCTTGATTTCCAAATCTGCTAGTTTAAATTCACTCGTGACATTACTTATGATAAATAGTTTAAAAAATCGAGATGAGTCGTCTTTAGTATTAGTTTACTTTATTTGTAATTATACACTTAATAAAAACCTCATCATCATCATCATAGTACATTCACGAATTTAGGTCATTTGTTGACTTGTTTCGGCCTCAAGAGAAACACATCCAAGAGTCTTTTGAGTGGACGTCCTGGTCTTCTTCTTCCTGCAGGTTAATATCTTAACATTTGTTTGGGTATCCTGTGATCTTCCATTCGATGAACACGTTGCATCCATCTTGACTTATAATCACAAATTTTGTTTTCTAATGGTTTCTTCGTGTTGAGACTTGCAAGTAAAGTTGAGATTCCTTAGGACAGGTTACTGACCCGACGTTAAGTAGTCCAGTGGTAGGGCTACTACCTTTTAATCTCTGGGCAAACATTAGGATACCGCATTTACTCAGTACCCGATGGAACGGTTATACCGTCGTGACTCGGTCCTCAGAGCCTCGTTTGTGAAAACGGGTTGTACCACGAGAAGGTGAGGATAAGAATTGGGTAGGAGAGGTTATATACAGGTCACTACCCCTTGCAACCTAGATTATCCTAGATTAAATAAAAGAGACACATTAGTATATGTCAAATTTACTTTTGCCATCTTACCCCAACTATCGGGGAAATATGTCTAATCTGCAGAGAAAAAACAAATTTATCATTATCATCATCATCCTTCACGGATTAGGTCTTTGTTTGTTCCGATCTCACATCTGTTCAGCCCAGCGCTTTCTTGGTCTTCCTACCTATCTTCGTTCTCAAGGATTATACACCAGTGCGATCTTTGGTATCCTATCCTCTATCATTCTTTGCAGATGTTCTATCCAATTGTTCCTGTGTTCTTCTATTTTGAAGAAGTGGTTGTACTTTTAGTCCCTTCTCATTTATAATACGTTCTTCTCTTGTACAACCTTTCACAGCCCGTAGGAATCTCATTTCCACAGCCTGAATTTTAGTTTTTCTTTTTCCTTCAGGACCCAGGTAACCATAATAATTAATGTTTTTCAGTTTGATAGTAATATGCCATTTCAAATACTTCATAAAATTATATATTTCAATATGAAACGCGTAAACGCATGTATAATACCTACAACCTCCAATCAAAGTAAAATGTTAGGCATCTTTCCCCGATCCACTACTATAAGAATGGCATGAGGTACTACACATAACAGCTGAGCGGAACAAATAGTTTGACGTTGAGCATGTAGTTCAACAATGTCAGATAAAAAAGAGGTTTGCACATGAATTGAACCCTGCGGGTTAAATGAAAAGGGGAAGAGAATGCGTGTTGGATAAACAGGTTTGTTCCTCTCTCATACAACATTACTTTCCTATTCTATCAACTAGTTTCAAAAACTGATCGCTCTTCTGGAACAGTTCACTTAGTTATACTTTTTTTTCAATGAAACTATCAATGTTCTCACATCGAAACTATTCGCAGCATCGAAGAAGCAACGGTGGCTACAGAGAAGTTACTATACATAAACTTTAAGAGTTGTTGTAAGGAGTATGATTTATTTGTGGATGGAACAAAAATTTGTGAAAAATATAAATTATAGTGTATGACTACAAATAGTGTATCTCTAATAATTGCTGGAAGTGTCAATTTCACAGAATCTTTTAATGAAGACAACTTTTATTTAAATAATAAGAATTAATGTCTTGAGAATGATCGCACATAAGGAGATCGAAACAAGGACGAATTCTTAAATAAACATAACTTTGACTGAGATAACGAATTTATTATTGTTGATTCAATTTGCATTGTCTACTCTTTTAGTGAATTTCGAATTAATACAGCTACAGTAGTTTTACCTATAAATATCTTTGAATGTTTTGTATTTTTTGTCAACCACTGCATGCCCAAACCTACGTTGAAATTTCTCACCCAGTACAGTTTCAACGTACCAAGGGCGTATCAAAAAAACAAAAATCTGCCTTTTTAACAGTAAGGCACTAAAATCCGGTACCATATTCCTCATTTAGACTATTACATAACCGCCACAATCTACCGTCTGCGTCACTCAACTCCGCTATTATTCAAGCAAGGAATCCATCTGCTCCGTAAACTGGGTTGCCATGCGCTGCATTCTGGCTTCGATTCCGGCGCCTTGCTGTTAAAAACGGCAGATGTATTTTTGGACACTGCCTTTGTACATCACAATGCTTCTCTGGGAGAAATTTCAAGTTAGGTTTCGGCATGCAATGGTTGACAGTTCACTGGTAAGTAGACAACAAGAATGGTCATGGATATGGGGCATTCCAAAACAAAATACTTAAATAACAATAAAATAAAAAACAAAATACTTAAAATGTACAACAAGAAATGAAAAAATAAGTAATCTGAACATCAATGATACAAATATAGAAGAAGTAAAATCATATAAATATATATAATATCTTGGCTCAACTGTAAATGGGGGAAAAAAAAAACTATATAGAGAAATAAATTGGTGAAAGCATTTCTTTGGGCAATAAAGCTTACTATGCAAATAGAATAATATTCAAAAGTAAACTTGTGTCCAGAAAAACTAAAGTTAAACTGAATAATAAAGTAATAAGACCGATTGTAACTTATGGCTTGTGAAACATGGGTACTGAAGGAGTCTGATAAACAAAAACTATTAATCTTTGAAAGGAAGATCTTACGGAGAATTTTTGGACCAATTAGAGAAAGCGATGGCACATGGCGTATGAATGAACTCTGAATTAAATAATCTAATACGAAATAAAAATGTAATAAACAACATTAAAGCTCAAATATTGTGCTGGTTTGGACATAAATAGGATGCAGGAAGACAAGCTTGTAAGAAAAATATTATCTTCTTCTTCTTCTTCACTTAACGGGCTAGGCAAATAGCCTGTTCCGCCTCACAGTTGTTCTGTCCATCTTTTCACCGGCCTTCCTACATTCCTTGAACCTCTTGGCTTGTAGTTAAATGCTGCTCTTGGTAATCTTGTTACATTAATTCTTTCCAAATGACCAAAAATTGCAAATTAGAATACAAAGTGCAGAAATGAACTTCCTTAGAAGAACAAAAGGCTGCACAAGATTGGATCGGATAAGGAATGAAGATATAAGAGCAGAGTTAAATATATATCCATTGGATGAGAAAATCAGAGACTATAGAGAGAAATGGTTTACACATGTCGAAAGAATGAATGTAAGAAAAATATATAAATGGAAACCAATATTCACCAGAACAGCTGGACGCCCAAAAAACAGATAGCAGGATGATGTTATAAAAGATATATTAGAAATGAAAATTGGAAATTGGCCGTCTGTATCCAGAATAGATCTAGGTGGAGAAAAATTGTTGAGGAGGCCAAAACTTCAATGAAGTTGTAGTCGCCTACTAAAGAAGATTGTGTGTGTGTGTGTGTGTGTGTGTGTGTGTGTGTGTGTGTGTGTGTGTGTGTGTGTGTGTGTGTGTGTGTATACAGGGTGTAAACGAATTATACCGCAAAATGTAACTGCTTACAGAGGGGTATTATACAAGTAAGTTGAGATAGGGAACCAATGGTCTACGAGGGAAAATAGGCGAGTTAGAGCGAATCAAAGTAATCGTCATTTGATACAGATAAATCAACAGGAGAGCAAAGTAGGAGAGAAAATTATACTAGAATAACTCCAGATCTTTGTATTAATTCCGAGACCCTGATTGCTCATAATTCATCAAAAACGTTTATGAAATATTGGGTTATCAAATTCCTCAAAAGTCGAACTTAACAGATGATTGCACGCCACTGCACTCGCTACAGTAGAATTGGTACAATGAGAGCCTTAGCTCAGAGTGAAACACGCAGAATCTGTTTAGTTAACGTGTGGCTTAATGGTTAAAGCGATGGATTTGAGATTCGAACACTGATACTTTTTTTTCAGGTTTACTCAAGTATATTGATTACGTATCTCCCAATTACATTATGTATGCCATGTGTACATACAGTGTAGCCTACCTCTTCATGTTATCACTGCACTATCATTTATCTAAGTACATAAGTACTGTGCAGTACAATTGCATATTTATTTTCAAAACCTATTGTATTCTACAATATGTGCGTTATTATTACATTTCAAACAATTGCCTGTGCTATAGGGCCTACGTTTTGTAACTCATGTACTGTGCCGACATTCAAATACCATATTCTGTAAAATAATGAATAAACAAAAAATAATGCATAAACAATTAAACCATAAATAAATATACGTACGTAAAACTGATTTACAGTACGTACATACGTAATGAAGAAAAAAAAAGGGGGGGGGGAAAAGTGTGCACGTAGTTTCGAACTTGATGCATCAATCTTAGATTTGCGTCGGTAGTAAGACTGCTATAACCACTGAGCTAAAGGCGAATACGTCTTGTCAGTCACAGTCTCTGTATCATATTATTTCCATTTTAATTGGAATTAATCAGTGGCGTGCCAACCATTTTACAAATTGGGACCATTAGTCTATTATCTCGAATTGCTTATATATGGTATGATACCCCTGTATACGCAGTTAAATTTGTGCGGTATAATTCATTTATATTATGTCTATATATAATATATATACACACACATAAAGGCTGCATGTATGTTAATGCTGTAGCAGACAATTTGTATTCCTTTGTAACCAAACTTGATATATAAGAACCAAGATAAGTAAGATCGACTTTGTTAAACAACAAAATGAGAGCTCAAGTGGTGGGAGTTAAACAAAAGCAAGCTTTAAATTCACTCTACCAGCCGGTATTTTCGTTATTGGCATCTTAATAAATATGAAAATCAAATAAAACTAAGTTTTATTTTTTATTTAATTAATGGACATAGATTTTCATCAAGTAAACACCAACTCAATTGATTAAATATATATTACATTAAAGTAAAAAGATCTACGAAAACCAGCGAAATCGGACCATAAGGAGTAAGAGTTTACCTGAAATCGGGTTATAAAAATCGCTCTATCGGCCGCTATTTTCGGTTTATTTCGCAGAAAAACTCGTCTTATAACATCTGAATAATATACGTAATGACGTTAATCAGTAGAATCGGAGTGGGGGTTAACCTGAAAGCTGATATTTCAGCAGCAATATTTTTCAGTAATTTTTATTTTCTCGCAACGTAACTTCATACATATAATCCAATTATCAAAAGAAGGACTTATTCCAAAAACCAGTCCAATTGGACCATTAGGAATGAATCTTTACCTGGAATGGTAAATTTGAAAATAGTGCTAGCGCCGCAATGTCTGTTTCCTCGCAACAAAACGGGATATAAATAAATATCCTCAACTCGTGTCCAACTCAGGATCGAGTCATGAGATGAGATGAATCCCCTTATATAGAGGTCTGTGAACTACAAGGGTGCCGGCCGACCACTTCTGACGCACCGTCATTGGGACGGATGATGAACGAAATGGATGAAATGAGTATGGAGAAATGGTGGAATGAAATTGTGGCAGGGGAAAATGGGAGAAAATCCCAAGAAAAACTGCCCAAGCTCCGTTTTGTCCACAACGAACCCACATGGAGTGACCGAGATTCGATCTCGGGACCCCAGCGGTGAGAGTCGAGCGTCTAACCGCTTGCGCCACGGAGCTGCCTAAAACTGGATATATACCATTTGAATAACAAAAGAAGAATAAATCCAGTAATTTCTGGAAGAGATAAAATAAGAAACAATGTATGTGAAGGTTGGACAAAACAGGGTAGTTGGACATATCTTCGTGATTACAGCTGTCATCTTTCAAATGATTGCCCAACTACTTTCCAAATGGTAGTTAATTATAAAATATTTCAGTTACTGCCGTTTTATTTATTTATTTACTTTTTTTTTGCCAGTGAGAAAAAAAAATTATCACGTGTTCGTATTTGTCAGCAGTGGATATTAATATTTCTGCGTTAAAGGGGACCTTAATAATTTTCTTTTCAATGATATTTTCAAAGTGTAAGTTTATATTATCATTTAATAGGATACATCATCATCATCCTACACGGATTAGGTTTTGCCTGTTCAACCCAGCGCTGTCTTGGTCTTCCCACCGGTCTTCGACCTCCAGGATTATATATCAGTGCCATCTTTGGTATTTTATCCTCTGTCATTCTTTGCAGATGTTCTATCCAATTGTTCCTGTGTTCTTCTATTTGTTGAAGAAGCGGTTGTACTTTTAGTTCCTCTCTAATATTCTCATTGCTAATATGTTCTTCTCTTGTACAATCTTTCACAGCCCGTAGGTAGCTCATTTCCGATGCCTGAATTTTACTTTTTTTCTTTTTCCTTCAGGACTCAGGCCTCACTTCCATACACCGCCACTGGTAGTGCCATCGTTGAGTAAAATCTTAGCTGCGTATCCTTTCTAACTTTGTTCCTCAGTGTTCGTCTGATTGTTCCACAAATATGTTGAAATTTCTGCATTTTCTTATTTATGTCTTGTTCTTCTTCATAAGTTATATCGCAGCCCAAATACTGGAAGTGTGAAACCTGTTCCAACACTTTATCTTCTATTACTATTTTTGTTCTTACTGGGTTATTTCCATGGAACGTCATTTGTATATTAATTCGCAATAACCATGTTTCTAACCTCTGAATTCCATGCATGCCATTGTTTTAAAGAAAAAGTGCCGTGGTTGTACAAAACGGCTTAGTAAACAGTTCTCTAAAATGGAGTACCCCAATTTATCCTCCATGCCCCGCACCGTAGCAGAGCGGTTTTTAGGCACCATGCTTACAGCAGAGTTACGGGATTTATATGGTTCCATTCCCCATGGGGAGGGAGAAATTTTCTCATGGAATTTCGGTGAACCCTGTGGGACCGGTGCTCAATCAACATAATGAGGAATTTGGGTGGCTACAATAAGTAGCGGCTCCTGGTTGAAAAAACTAGCTTCAACAGCTGGAGGACCCGACATGGTGATCAGATGCTACTCCTAAACCGGTTGGATAATCGTTCATTCTGCGATTTACATGTGAATGTGAGGCCAGCAGCAGGCTGGTAGGCCAAGGACCCCCTAAGCCTGTCGCGTCATGGAGATGGTGTTTTGAGCAGCATGAGAGAAAAATGATTGGACAATGAAGATGTTGAGAGCTATAGCAGGATACCAAAGGACCGATAAAAATAAAAACGAAGATATAAGAACAGAACTTAATATATTTAATCTCTGTGAAAGAATAAAATATTATCAAAATGCTTATCTTCAGCACGTATTACGAATGAATGAACAGCGCATACCAATAAGAATGCATAATTATAAACCAAAAGGGAGAAGAATGTTGGGAAGACCATTGAAGAGATGGAAGGACCAATTCGACCTATAATGAGATCGGAACAGGCCATTGGAATTAATCCTTGTTGATGATGATGATTATGACAATGGAGATGGGAATGACAGAGAAATGTGGAGGAAGATGACAGCAAATTAACTGGGCGCAGGAAGATGTTGTGAAACGTGCTAAATAAACAAATATAGTAAACCATCACAATTAGAGTTAGTGAAAAAAAAAATCCCTTCCTGTAGGGAGCTTTCGTGATGGCGGTGCGTTTGAAGAAATATCTACACGCACTGCAGTCTGTATAGTTTTCCCTGAGGCGATTCGATGGCTGATGACGTAATTACATAGTGTGATAATATCAGGTGGTGATATCCGTGGCTGCTAGGACCTGGTTATCTAGATCAGTTCCCGGAAACTCCAGCCCGGAGTTATTAATTAATAGAGAAATAAACAAGAGACATGTATTTCTTCAGACTCCGTATCACATTTCCACGTGATTCGCTGTTTAAAGGAGCGACTTCGATTACCGGTATGTACACATCTCATGAGATTCAACTTCCAAATGCAATAGTGGTCCCAAAATAAGTCACACTTATGATCCAAATTTCAACTTCAAAAATGTTTCGGCTTAATTCACTACATTGGCTTTTTACATTTTTTAGACAATCGGCACGAGATGTTAGCCGGATTGTCAACCCTGTGTGACGGCCGCCATTACCCCCAGAACAAGAGTATGGTACTCATTTCCGTTAGAGACTGAGTCTACTCCAGGGTCATAGTTGCCACCAGAAGATTTTGGGTCAGTTTAAAAATCCTGACCCCATCGGGACTCGAAACTTCGACCTTCCTGATTATAGTTACTTTGCAAATTTTGGAAATACTTTCCAACGTGTAACAATAAAATTTGTTCTAAGTTCCAACCATACGCCATAAGCATGCGCTAACAAAGGCGAAACCGTTTATACTATAGAATCACGGGATGCAGCCAACATATACACGATATTTAATGAAGCTAAAAGCTAACCCAACGCAATTTATGTACTATAACCTGTGAAAGAATGCACGCTGATTTTATTTAGTGTAAGTTAATTAGTACAGACTCTATGTTGGCTGCACTGGAACACAGAATATTCGTTAAAATCAATATGGCTGTCACGTCTTCATGTAGTTCAATATCGTGAACTATTGAAATAATCGTAGAAGAGATGTAAATAAAAATCATTGTAAATTGTAGGAAATAATTTGGCACTTAGCTGCAAGCTGCAACATTTAGAATATAATTTATGAAGATCTGGTTTCATACCCGTTTGTTGTAAAATAATAGAATATCTGAGAGGACTGATGGTGTTTACATTTTTATTTAATAATAAGGCCATATTTTAAGATTTGGCGCTAAAAGTGTGTATACACTTACTTCATGAGCCAGTGCAACAGATAGCGTCAAAATCTCAGTTTTAATGACGTTTAGCCGGTTGATGCATAACATAGTTCAATTATAACGAATTTACATCTTCTTTATAATTATATGGACATAAATTATAAATTAATATAAACAATAAGGCAGATCAAAAATACAGATGTCACTTCATTTATAAACTAACCAGCTCAGTGGCTCTACCGAACCCATAGGTTCATGGCCGCGCAAACATAAGCTCTCCGTACATCCCTATCCTGAGCTAATGTTTTCCAATCATCCCCTGTATAATCTACTTCCCTCAAATCATGGTTAATGTTATTCTCCTACCTCATTCTTGGTTTACCAACTGGGCGTTTTCCTTCTGGTTTTCCTACAAGAAGCTTCCATGCACCTCTTTCATCCCCCATTCGTGCCACATGCCCTGCCCATCGCAGTCTACAGGACATATCATGTAGCTCACTATTATGTAGTTTTCTCCATTTACCTGTCTGTTCATCTCTTTTTAGCCCAACAATTTTCCTAAGAACTTGATTCTCGAATACTCGTAATCTAATGTATTTTAATATCTGCAATTTCCATTTCGTTTTGTCAATTGGCAATACTTATTGAAACAACTTTCATTTGTTTCTTTGTACAGGTAACAGGGTCTAATGAAAATGGCCGACTGGCATTCTGAACCGTGAGTTTATGCAACGGGCAATTTTATTAAAGTGTAAGATCCACAATACCCCAATAGGTTAAAATTATGAGGCCTTCAATAACAATTCCTATATGTGCCACCTATGACATTTTATTCGCACGCACGCACACACACACACACACACACACACACACACACTTCCGTTGTGTGAATATCATTGATGACTGGATCGTTAAATAAACTATGAACTCATATGTTTACGACGTAACGGTTTTGCATTTTGTATGGTTTTACTCAATTACGAGCCGCTAACTTGTAAGTCAATCCCAGCTTACGGTGCATTCACTTCCTCTAAACAGTTAACAAATATCAGTTATAAATACAGCCCTGATTTTACTTCATTCACATTCTCTTACTGTATATCACTACTAAGGCTAGTATTTTTATGTAATATGAACATGAAAAATATGTACATATTTATGTAATAACATTATGTAAAATATATAAAATTACATAAAAGTTCCTTAAAATATTAAATACATTAAAATTAAATGTCATATAAATTTATATTAAACATTAACTTTAAGATAGATTAAATTTGAAGGAATGGGGCAGTTACATACTTGACAACATAGTAAGAAGGGTTTCTATTATAAAGTGATCCCACTACAGATCTCAAGCTGTGGTTTATCTACGACGCAACACGCCAGCGCAAAAATTGTTCCTCACGTATTTAAAATGATGTGGGGTTTCTCTACAAAGCGAATCGGTGGCGCAAAAAGTTTTACGCTGACATGCCGCGTCGTGTATTTGAATCACTTTAATTCCGGACGCAATTTGCCGGCGCAAACAAAGAATATAGAAGCTATTATCCGTACTTATTGGTGTAATTGCTAAAAACAAACGATTTTATGACAAAATGTCGGAAAAACAGCGCTTGTTTTGTAAATTACCAATTTTAACTACGAAAGTTTGATAGTTTTGTTGCAAATCATCGAGTTCTGTACAATATGAGCATGAGGGAGTATAGAGATGTAGAGAGAAAGAGTTATTGTGTCTTGAACTTAGTCAAGAAATAAATAAAAGCTGTAAATATTGTATCGTATATTAGGGATACTGTGGATGTACATAAATTTCGTCTTCTGTTAAATTCAAAACCTGATAAAAAGTGGTCAGGCGAAAATCTGAAGTATTCTAAAATTTGTATTATCATCAACCATATGTTTGTTTAAGAACTAAAGAATAATTTGTTCTATAATTTTGCATACAACATTCATATGACGCTGTTGTTCTAGGTGCTTTTCCGTCTTTACTAATATTTCGTACTATTTAAACGTTTTGCAACAATACTTAAAACTTTTTTATAAATATGTTTTATACGGTATGTTTATCTATGTTCACAAATTATAACTTTTCCTCTCAATTATTTTTCAAAAGTTCTTTAGAATTGAAGTTGGCATACGCGAACGCTTATAAAATTAAATCCACCAGATGGCAGGACATATCCACATACGTGTGAATGACCAACATTTGCATTTCATTCCAAAACATAATATTTCAAGAAATAAATATTCAATCACTTCATTTTGTTAGGTCCCGATGGGTCATTTTAGTGTACATCAGATTAGTTTATAGTTTACTAAATAGTATGTATGCAATTCATTTCATTAGGTTTTGCAGGGACATATCCACATATGTGTGAATGACCAACATTTGCATTTCATTCCAAAACGTTATATTTCAAGAATTAAATATTCAATCACTTAATTTTGTTAGGTCCCGATGGGTCAGTTTAGTGTACATCAGATTAGTTTATAGTTTACTAAATAGTATGTATGCAATTCATTTCATTAGGTTTTGCAGGGACAGGTTTTTATACATCCATTTTTTCATAAACACGTTTGAGAATTTATTACTGATTTTCGTCATTTCGATTTCCCATATATGTGGTGTAATCTGGCGACAATTCCATAAACATACGCGCTGTACGGTTGCAATCCATGCGAAACCAGTATCACGCCGAGCGTAACGCGAGGATGCGTCACGTCGGGCGCGACACGCTGTATAATAAACCACAGTTTTAGGGATATTGGGAGATTAAGGTTCCCATTTTTCCAGACAATTGGCAAGAGATTTGAGCCTTGTGTGAAAGCCGTCTTTACCCCCACAACATAGTATGGTATTAATTTTTTTATAGGCTGAGACGACCCTAGGATCATGATGTCGCCAGAAGATTAAGCAGTTTAAAAATCTTGACCCCATCGGGTCTCGACCCTCAATTTTCCAACTTATAGGATATTGCCTTAACCAACTATACCACGGTGTGCCACCTATATATTTCTACCATTTAGTTCATAAACAGAGTGGATCGTTCATGTTTAAAAGAGATCTTGCTATGTGGAACCTACACTTAAGTTTTCAGAGTCTTCCTGTATCTATGTTTATCGTGTTTTGTAAATAGAATTCTTTGACCGTTCTTCAGCAGCATATGTTGGGGGAGGGGGGGGGGTAAATCAGTGTATAATCAGGTATGAGTTTGTAATGTAAACAAATTTTGTCACAAATATTATTTTAAATTATTTTTCGCTTATGAAAATACTTTTTTTTAATTAAGGGGCATAATATGTAAATTTACATAACTATCTTTAAAATATGTAAAAATATGTAATTATAACCAAATATGTGAAAATATGCAATGATAAATTTTCATATATGATAAGTACGTTTCTAATTTGTGGACATTTATCAATTTTACCCATGTATAAACAAAGGGAAAGAATATGTAATTACATACAAATCCTAGCCCTAATCATTACTAACTCACTTGCACCATCGAACCCATAGGTTCATGGCCGCACAGACATAAGCTTCCATACATCCCTATCCCGAGCTGAAGTCTTCCAATCATTCCCCGTATAATCTACTTCCCTCAAATCATAGTTAATATTATTCTACCAACTCATTCTTGGTCTACCAACTGGGAGTTTTTCCCCTGGTTCTGCTACAAGAAGCTTCCACGCACATCTTTCATTCCCCATTTGTGCCACACGTCCTGTCCATCGCAGTCTACGAGACTTAACTGTTCTTATTGTATCTGGCTTCCTATAAACATCATGTAGTTCACAGTTATGTAGTCTTCACCAATCACCTGCCTGTTTTATATATTTTCAGTTTAACTTTTCTGGAAGGAGTTGGGACGTCAAGAGTCTCTGTAATGCATAATAGCACGCATTTTCAGAATTGAACCTGTGTTTAATTTCATTGTACATCTCATTCCTATTTCTGATTATTGTTCCTAGGTATTTGAATTCAACATACTTCCTCAAAATTTCCCTCATTTGTCATTATCTGTCCATTTCTATTATATAATGTATTTCTATGTGTGACCGTACATTTAGTTTTATTGATAGTGTATATATTTACACTATATATAATTCTTCTGTACGTGAGTAGGCCTATGTCATTAAACTCCTCCTAACCGACTGGGCCAATTTTGATTAATTTGTTTGTGTGTGTGTGTGTGTGTGTGTGTGGTGTGTGTGTGTGTGTGTGTGTGTGTGTGTGTGTGTGTGTGTGAATGGGTCCCAGGATGGTTAGATTCACAATTGGACCCTCTAAAGCCATTAGGTGTAGGAGTTCACCTGAAGTGAAAATTATAAAATCGCTCTAGCGGTCACAATGTCCCATTTTTCACAAAGAAACTAAGTATATTCTAATAAAATAAACCGGGGTAGGTACTATCCCAAAATGAGCGAAATCCGACAATTAGAAGTGGAGGTTTGCCTTAAATCCGAAATTAAAAACTGCTTAAATGAATGAACCGATGTTGATGAAATGTGTGTGTGTGTGTTTGAGTGTTGCCTGGATATTTTAGATTCACAATTGGACCCGCTAAAGCCATAGATGTAGGAGTTCAACTGAAGTGAAAAAAAAAATCGCTATAGCGATCACAGTTGTCGACGTTTCGCAACGAAACTTATTAGGCCTATATTGTATTAAAATAAATCGAGGTATGTATTATCCAAAAATGAGTGAAATCAAACAAAAGTGTAAGTTTACCTGAAATCCGAAATTAAAAACTGAGCAGCAACCGCCATATTTGATTCGTCTGAGCGTATACCATACAATTTAATTAACTTTAATATTTAATTCATTTAGGCGTTGCAAAGCACGCCGGGTTTAGCTAGTACTTTAATACATTTTCAGTTTAACATTCTTTGAAAGAAGTTGGGACGACAAGAATCCTTGTAAAGCATAACAGCATGCATCTCCAGAATTGAGCCTATGTTTAATTTCATTGCGCATCTCATTCCTATTTGTAATTATTGTTCCTAGGTATTTGAATTCAGCCACTTCTTCAAAATTTCCCTAATTTGTCATTAACTGTCCATTTCTATTATATAATGCATTGAATAAAAAAGTGAAACCAATCCTATAAGGACAAGACATTTAAGGAGCCTGTATGGGCTGAAGTGGTAGGTATCGCAATTCATCAGACGATGGTAAAAAATGCTCAAAGTCTCGGAACAATCAGCAAATAAATTATTGTTCAAACTTTCGTATAACAAGTAAGTGAAGGAGGGTCAGAGGACGTCAGTGAAAGGAAGATTCACAAACTGGATCGTGAAGTTTAATGACTGAGCCGCAGGATTCAGGTCAACTCTATAGTTTCATGTGCACTGCAAGGTCTAGGCCGAACCCACTGTACAGGGGCGCGAGCGCGCTTAGGGTGTTTCACTTCTAGATAATAGCATTGTTCTTATGGAGCAATTATTTCTAGTAAATATGTTCTTTTATTTGAGATTGATCTATTAGTTAATCCATGATAAATAAATAATTTACACTGACTATTTAACTCATGCCCAAATTGGAGTCAATCACTAATCACATTTCAATGAATTTTGATTTACAACTCAACACAGTCGTTTTTCATCTCGATTTTATCAATTTAATTTTATCACTTTAAAATTAAGCTCCTCCTTTCTTAACATTCTGAATAGGTCATAGCATTATTTTGCAGTGATTGACTCTTTAAAATACGTTGAATATAACAATTTATATATTAAGATGCAAGAATTCTGCATGTAGCTACCAGATTGTATATATAGTGCACGAATATAACCAAATAATGTTTGCGGGATATAATATAAAAACATTTAACACGAATTTACGTTCCAGAAAAACATAATTGACATATTTACATCAGAAATTAATTAATATGTTGGTTACAAACAGTTTGATGTGTTTCATTTTTCTCCACTCGGGTGCATTCTTACAATATTGCGATCTTTTGGCAATAAATAATATGATCTGGTAGCAGTGATGAACAAATGAAACATAATAAACATTTCTCGTTTGTTTGCAAACATCGCCGTTTACATTAAATATATAACTATTTTAAAATAACTATACTTAAATAATGATTTGTGAGTTTGCAGCTTAATTTTCTTCGTTAAATAGTCCTAACAAATGCCACTCTTGATTTCCAAATTCTCTAGATAAATTCACTCGTTAGTCGTGAATTTATCGATAATTTGGAAATCACTCGTAGCATTACTTACGACCATAATTTCAAAAGCCAAGTGGAGAAATTTGAGCTAAAGGAAAGGAAAATCATAAGACCAAAATTTCATGATAATAAGATAATATATGTCAAGAATGAAATACTCTATAAAATAAATTGAAAAAACTTTCAGATACTACGCGAAAAAGGAGAATAAATTTTTACGGTCATCTTCTCAGAATGAATTCTAACAGATTAACAAAACAAATCTTTGATTTTTTTCGTAACCGCAAAACAAAACCCAACTGGTTTAAAGAAACTGAGAAATACCTAGTAAAATTAAAAGATTACAAAAAAAAATACTAATCGATCGAACAGCTAAATTAATTACTCAAGATGAAAACATATGGTTGCAAGATAAATCTTAGCAAAAAACCAAACATATCTCGACAGAAGAGAGAAAAAGATGATCAGATACAATGAACAAATAGTGGGCACTAAGAAAGGAACAACACACAGAGAAATGATTGATCCAACGTACCCCAAAGAGGGTGAAACGAAAAAATAAACAAAATAATTTAGTTAAATACTATTACTTTAAGGGAGGAAAGAAGATTACGAGTATTTGAGAATAAAGTTCTTACGAAAATGTTTGGACAAAAAAGAGATGGACAGGTGAATGGAGAAAACTACATAATAGTGAGCTACATTAAATGTATAGGAAACCAGATATAATAAGAACTGGTAACTCACGTAGACTGCGATTTGCAGGGCATGTGGCAAGAATGGGGAATGAAATACGTGCATGGAAGCTTCTTGTAGGTAAATCAAAGGGAAAACACCCAGTTGGTAGACCAATAATGAGGTGGGAGAATAACTAACCATGATTTGAGAGAAGTAGATTATACAGGGTATGATTGGAAAACATTAGCTTATGATAGGGATATATGGAGAGCATATGTCCGCGCGGCCATGAACCTACGAGTCCGTTAGCGCCAGTGAGTTAGTTTAGTTAGGGAGTGAACTCAATTATCGTAAAAGGGGCTAGCGGATATGCCATTGAGCCATCATTTTTCAACGAAACTTGCAGATAATTGTATTTCCATCTCTATCACTCAGTCTGCGGCGTCAAGTGACAACAGCGTTCCCATAGGAGCAATACTACCTTCTAGAAATGAAGAACCCTATAATACGGGTAGCTATGCATATCTTAAGTACTTTGCAAACGCTCTATACTCATTTGGAGAAGCTTATGACACTGCATCATGTCTTAACTAACTACGAACCCATTGGTACTATCGAACCCATAGGTTCATGGAAGCACGGACATAAGCTCTCCATACATATCTATACCGAGCTAATGTTTTCCAATCATTCTCTGTATAATCTACTTCCCTAAAATCATAGTTAATGTTATTCTCCCACCTCATTCTTGGTCTACCAACTGGGCGTTTTCCCTCTGGTTTTCCTACAAGAAACTTCCATGAACGTCTTTTATTCCCCATTCGTGTCACATGTCCTGCCCATCGTAGTCTACGAGACTTCAGTGTTATTATATCTGGCTTCCTATAAAGAAACGTGTAGCTCACTATTGTGTAGTTTCTTCCATTCACAAGTGTGTTGATCTCTTTTTGGCCCAAAAATTTTCCTAAGAACTTTATTCTCAAATACTCCGTAATCTCCTTTCGTCCCTTAAAGTAAGAGTCCATGTTTCACATCAATATAATATAACTGGTAGAATAACTGCACCATGCCATACAGGATCAAAAATCTCCAAAACTGGGGAGAACATTTGAGGAACAACCGCCGCACTCAGTTGCCCTTTCCCCAAAATTGGCCACGCGGGCATTCGAGCGCTTTAACCTGTAAACACGTGGCGTGACAAAACTTTTGATTTTTGCGGATTCCAGGTAGATTAGGGTCTTATTTCGATGTACTTTAGTACCCTCATAATTGGGGCTCGGAAGTTGAGGACCTATAAAAGACCTTAAAAAAAACTAAAGAATCTATAACAGACCTAAAAACTGAAAAAAGACGTAAAAATTGTTTCCAACAACCGAATAAAGACAATCTCGCTGCCTTCACTCTTTGTTCGAGTAATTGTCACAAAGTGGCAACTTTTTAGAAATACAATAGTTCAGGCGGCCAGTAGGCTGGTGGTTAAAGGTAACGGCATATTTTATGAGGATTCAATAGTTTCTTGCAAAAAAAATTGGAATGTCAAAAGACTTTAGAAAGTAAAACTAGATAGTGTTCTTAAAAGAAGTTGGAATTGAGACTAGACTCTGCGGATTCTTGAATTATACAAATGGTATAAAGATGATATAACTCACTGTTATGTAGTTTTCTCCATTCCCCTGTCTGTCTCTCTTTAGTCCAAACATTATCCTAAAAACTTTATTCCCAAATACTCGTAATCGTCTTTCCTCCCTTAAAATAAGAGCCCATGTTTCACATCCATATACAGTAAAACTTGTTCAAAGCGGAATCGCATGAGATCATTTTTTCCCCCAATATTAGACAACATTCCGCATTATAAAAAAACAAAAATTATTAACCAATCATAGATTATGGAGCACCGGATATGTTTTTTTTCATGTACCTTAGATTAATTGTAGTTCCGCTGCCATTGGAGTGTGAAGTATAGTATGTAAGAGCGACTTCGACGGTAACGCGAGAAAAAAACAGTCCCGTTTCGTTAGCGTTAAAAATGTCTCTTAGGCGCGTATCCTGAAATTGAAGTATGCAGTTTCGTTTTCCGCTCACTACCTATACTTTCGCCCACATATTTTGACTCTCCGCAAATTTCATTCCACACTACATGGTATTGTTTTTTTTAAACTGTCCACAACCAACCTGAATATGCCTTAAAATCGTTATTCCCTAGGGATATAGCAACAGCTAGAGCTTGACTTTGGAGCATCGGTCCGGAAATTTGGAAATTTTTTGATCGTGGACTTGTAAAATACTTCCACACCTCGTTGATTTCTGAGTTTGTTTTTCTTTATCTTCAATCACTTTCACTTTTTCGTTTAATGACAATGATACATATGATTTAGCCATCTTTATTCCGTAAATTCAGAACGCTACCTGTGAAAGATACGTACACAATCGGTTCAGATCTTAAACTAAATATAGAGTTTACAATGCACTGGTTATTTTAAAGATAGATGTCACACGCCAAATATTTGTTAAAATAACATGTATTTCGCAAAACGGGTGTGCAGTGAGGCCGAAAGAAAATTCCAGATACAAATAGAAACTCTACTTCACCCGGCGCGGCGGCAGGAATCATCACTTGTTAATCATTCACCTAACGGGAATTCAATGAAGTGGAAACTAATTTATTTCTCTCTATCTTTCCGCCTTATAAACATTTTCTTTCATGAATTGTGTAGAAATATCCTTCCGTTTCCGCGTTGGACAGATTCCGTTTTATACAAAATAAATACACTTAAATTACTATTGTTTTGCCGGGACCAAGACATTTGTTCTCATTGGACATATTTCCGCATTATTAACGTTCCGGATTATACAAGCTTTACTGTAATATAACTGAGAGAATAACAGTTTTATATATTTTCAGTTTAATGTTTTTTAAAGGAGTTGGGACGGCAAGAGTCTCTGTAATACATAATAACATGCATTTCCGGAATTGAGCCTATGTTTAAATTATTTGTGCACCTCATTCCTGTTTGTAATTATTATTCCTAGGTATTTGAATTCAGCCACTTCTTCAAAATTTCCCTCCTTTTTCATTAACTGTCTATTTTCATTCTGTAATATATTTCTACTTATTAAACGTAGCAGGGTGAATTCAAGTTGTTTACAAAGGATATAAAGAAAATAAAAAGTTCCATCACAAAGGACCTGCGTAAATGAAGGGAACTGAATTTTTAGAGTCGTCATTCCACATCTTCACCTACTGTTGGAGAGACGCGCTCCTAGGTAACAGGGTCAAGGTTGATGACGGTTTCCGTTACAACGGAACTTTAATATTCTTTCAATCTGAGATACCTGTTGCGTCTATCAGCACACACGCTTTCAAAAAGCAAAAATATCTATAGATGGACAGGTAAAGTCAAAACATTTAAGTACCTTTTTCTCCTCTGTTGTTTGTCAACCGATATTATATCTATATTTAGTAGCTATTGACGATATATAAAAACTGAAAAAGTTAAGTCTTTTTTCCCTATCTTCGACACAAAACAGTTAAGTGCGTTTTTATCCCCTGTTTCCATTATCTCTCTCTATCTCGCTCTGTCTTTTTTTTTAGTAGCTATTGACGAGTTTTAGTGTTATCAATAAAAATGGATTTTTTTCTTGCTGCTTTCGATGTAGAGTCAAAGCCTTTATTAAGAAGTCTCTCTTCGTCATACTTGACGCTCCTGACGTCTACAATCTACAAATATTTGTACAATATCGATACTAGTAAAATTCATGGTGATTTTCCGTTGAGGTAGGCTATTAATTCACAGTAATATAATGTACGGTTAAAAACTATAATATAGTTACCTTGTAGGTCCGTCTCCTCAACTTAAGTTCTTTTAAAACTCTGTACAATAGTCAATACAAATTTTATACCATTTAGAATTACTTTTATCTGTTACATATCATTTGTATATTATTATAGAAACAACAACAAAAGAAGCGGAAAGAAGAAGAAATGTCAGGAACAAAACAAAATACAAAATGTAATCCATCAAATGAATATCAAAGCAAAATAATACTAATCTTAAGGTGTCAGGTAATCAATTTTCTATATATATCGTGGTAGACCAAAGCCAACGTGGATAAAGGGCATTCAAGACAACATGAAGAAGAGAAATATGGCAGAAGCAGCACACAAGACCGGGAAGTGTGGAAGAAAAAAAAAATGTATATTTTGGTTGAGGATACCTGTGTAAATAACAGAAACAATCCTGAATAAATAAATATACATAAAGAAAAATAAATGCCTGAGACGGGATTTGAACCCGAGATCTCTAACTTTATATGTTAACGCTCTAACCAACTGAGCTACTCAGGAATCCTAACACAAACATTTATTTTTCTTTTATATATATTGTTCTCAATTTACACGAGACCTTGGGATATAGTTCGAACTACCATCAAGTGGCTACTATAACATTGTGTTAGAATTCCTGAGTAGATCAGTTGGTTAGAGCGCTAACGTATAAAGTTAGAGATCGCGGGTTCAAACCCCGACTCAGGCATTTATTTTTCCTTTCATGTCGTAATGTGTATATATATATATATATATATATATATACATATGATAGTAAAACGTCCATTATAAAGTCAAATACACAGAATGGATAACAATAGAATTCCGAAACAGATTCATTACAAACCACTAGGACGAAAAAATGTTGGAAGACCCAGTAAAAGATAGACCAATTCTAGCGTGAGATCGGAACAGAGCTTAAGATCTAATCCTTGATGCTGCTGATGATGACAAATTTAAAACTAACAATGTATAATATAATACGTGTTATTTATGGTTGAATTTCGACAACTTAGCGAACACTAGTTACACAAATACACATACTTCTTCCTCAGGAAGTGCAAACAATATTTTGTGAAGCTGTTTAAGTTGAATTGTACAACATGCCAGAATCACCTCACTGGCACTATCCACTGCATGTGCTATCCCCTAACCTGAACTATTGTTTCTCAATTATTCCTTGAATAATTCACCTCCATTTTATATGTACAAACACCAATAATAATAAATATATGATCATACATACAAATACATTATAATGGAAATGGACAGCTAATGACAAATGAGCGAAATTTTGAAGAAGTGGCTGAATTCAAATACCTAGGGACAATAATTACAAACAAAAATGAGGTGCACAAATAAATTAAACATAGGCTCAATTCTTGAAATGCGTGCTATTATGCATTATATTGACTCTTCTCGTCCCAACTTTTCTCAAAAAAATGTTAAACTGAAAATATCTAAAACTGTTATTCTCCCAGTTATAATATATGCATGCCAAACATGGACTCTTACTTTAAGGGAGGAGAAAATATTACGGGTATGTGAGAATAAAGTTCTTATGAACCGCGGTGGACTATAGGTTATGCTCATTGCCTTTGGTCCCGAGGGTCGCGGGTTCAAACCCTACCGGGGTCGATGGATTTGTTTTTGGATGGAAAACTCCAAGGAGCAAGTCCTCCGGGAGGGACTTTAATCCGTGGGACCCGAGTCTGGCTCGTAAAAGATCCTTAAGCCTGAATAAAAAGGCCTCTAAGCAAAATTTACCTAATTTTCCCGTCCTAGTACTACCCTGGTTTCCTGGATGTCAGTATGAGGCGGAACGCTGACCACGGACCACTCAAATGACATCTATACGAAAACAAGTAACTAAATTAGTATGGTTCAAATTATTCCCAGTAGGGGCAGAGCGCCTAACTCTCTGTTAAGGGAAACATGGACTTACAAGATACAAGAAGATGAATTTTTTGGACCAAGAGAGATGAACAGACAGACGAAAGGAGAAGACTACATAACAGTGAACTACATGATTTTTATAGGAAACCAAATATAATAAGAACAGTTGAGTCTCGTAGACTGCAGTGGGCAGGACACATGGTACGATTGAGGAATGAAAGAGGGGAATGGAAACTTATTGTAGGAAAACCAGATGCGAATCTTCCAGTTTGTAGGCCAGGAATGAGGCGGGAGAATGACATTAACCATGATTTCAGGGAACTAGATTATAGAGGGGTATGATTGGAAAACTTTGGCTCAGGATAGGGATGTATGGAGAACTTATGTCTGAGCTGCGTGAACCTTCAGGTTCGATAGTGCCAGTGATTTAGTTGGTTACATATATCTGATGTAAAGTGTCATCATATTCCAAATTCTAGAATCTGTCTTACGCTAAAAGCTTGGTCTATTATGGATGTATTTCCTCTGAATCCATATTGAAGATCACTTATTATGTCGTCAAAATAGGGATTACGCCTGGATAATAACATATTTACTAGAATTTTGTAAAACGTTGAAATTAATAAAGTGCCCTGTAGTTGTTGCAACCAGTTTTCGACCATGATTTATGTTGTGAAGGCCTTTCGGATGTAGTCAATCATCAACGTTTATTCAAATACTGGTTCGAGATGTAGAGGCGGTTGTGGTAGATGTACATGTTTTCATCCAACATTTTAAATTTTTCCGTTCCAGCTTCTTCTAAAATGTCAGTTTCTTCCAAAATATTTAATTAATTAGCTGTTATATATTATTTATGTTATTAAAAGTGTATTATTAATTTATCGACAAGTAATTGGGAACCTGTTTCTATGGTGTATTTTGCGAAGCTGGTTTTTTATTCCGCGTGTTCAAAGCCTTTTATTTTATATATTAATTGTATCTGTGTTAAAATTACTAATTAATAAGTCTTTTGATTTAGAATTTATTATAATTATTGCATATTATTTTATGGAAATCTTTGTTTTTATATTTGTTTATTCTATTTTTGTTTGCTTCTATTTTATTTATTTTGTTTTAAGTTTCTGTAGCCAAACATAAAAACACAGAAAAAAGAAAACTGAACAAAGAATAGTTATGTACGCAACAAGGGAAGTAAGTAGTACTTTACTAGTCGAGGACGTGTTTGAGCCCGAGCTTTAGCGAGGGATAGCAAATAAGTTCGAGACTAGAAATGAATGTACTTACTTCCCGAATTGCGTATATATCGTAATTTTTTTCACTCCTATACTAATAATTATGTTTAATTTTTATATTTCGTGTGAATTTATACCTTGGTTTAAAGAGTTCAATTGTTTGATAGCAAGGAAATGTTGGAAAACAATTGCAATTGTTTATTCTTGTCTAAATTAGTGGCAGACATTTTAAATAACAGTTTCAGACTGCATATTAATTACAGATATGATTAATTGTGACGTAGACGAAGCGGCAAATGCTGCGGTTCTTTTTCTATTACCAGCAAAGTCGAAAAGTAGATGTGAAAAACTCAACATTAGAGAAACATATTGAAATAAATACGAAAAATGCTAATGAAAATCAACCAAATTTTGTGGCTAATGTTATTGGTAACAACTGTTCAATCAATATAAATTTGTATTATCAAAGTAATAAATAAGTGCGATACAATAAAATTGTATTGCATTACTCCATCGTTTTCAAACCTGTGGTTCGCGAACCCCAGGGGGTTCGCAAAATATTTCAAAGGATTCGCTAAAACTTTTCCGTAATGGCGGGTTTCGAAGTAAGGTCTATTATTGTTTCCTTCATTTCTGCGGCAGTCATAATAATAATAATAATTATTATTATTTTAAAATTAAACTAACCCTATGCATATGTGTAAGATCGGGAATGTGTCACATTATTTCCATAATAAATTAATATTTACAGGGAATGCCTGACTTACAGTTATGTAACAACGTTAGGAATGCGTTTGATTTCGCTACAACTAGGCCTGCACGTTGTGTAACTTTTAAGCCGTAACTAGAGTAACTTTAGATTTTAACCGTTAAGGGTTAAGTTAATAAAGGTTATTAGACTTTCTGCTAGGAATTAAATTTTGTGCATGTCTACTGTATGTGCCTATATTTAAAAGTCAGTGATTCACTTATCTCAGTCGAAAAATGTTGGGCACCGCTGCCCTACTCAATAAAATTTTAAGTAGGTAACATTTTTACATTATTAAGTCGATTACTTTTCTTCCAAAGGGAAGTAAGTTGAGCTATTACATACCGTTGTCAATGGATACTAAGGCCTCTCTGGTAAATTCAACTTACTTCCATTCTTCTTCCTCTTCCTTTCCAGGACTAGGTCAATTCAACCTGTTCCGGTCTCATCCATCGTTTCCTTGGCCGTCCCAAAGATCTTTTTCCATACGGTTTGTAGGTGTTGATCGTTTTGAGTAATCTTGTATTGTCCATTTCTGTCTAAGGGTCGGTTTCACCAACAGAGGTAACTGCATTACGCCAGTTTAAGCTATGCTTTATACATGGGGAAAACTGGAGTAATACAGTTATCTGTGAAACTGACCCTAAGGGTCGGTTTCACCAATAGAGGTAACTGTATTATGCCAGTTTAAGCTATCTTTATACACGGGGAAAACTGGCGTAATACAGATACCACTGTTGGTGAAATTGACCCTAAATGTTCTGTCCATCGGTATCTGAGCTCTTCCAGTTTATCGAGTATAGAAAATATCTCCAGTTCATTTCTTATTGACTCATTATGTAATCTATCCATGCGTGTACATCCTTTTACGGATCTTAAACATTTAATTTCCCTAAAAACATAATTATAATTAGGCCATTATTAGTAAAGGGGTGAAGAAAATATTTTTCAGTTTTTAGTGCATAGAAACGTAAGCTTTGATAATTAGACTGTACAGTCACACAGTGAATAATGAAATTCGTCACTATGCAGAGAGAGCTGAACAAACTGGTGCGTGCTACAATGATAAATAATCAGTTACGCCTCACACAAACAGTGCGGGTAAGGGGGCCATCTTCCAACCGCGAATAAATTGGGTGAACGCTTTTCTAACAAGTGGAGCGATTAGGTTGGTAACCGCACTGCTGCGTGATTCCATTACAACACACTCAACCCTGCCATCTGCTAAGTTTCATTGCAAAATAACACAAAGTTACAAAAATCATCAACAGTTCTGACAGGTTCAGAGTTCAAATTAAAAATCGGGTGTACATGACAATACTCAGTCTAACTGACTCACTGGCTCTATCGAACCCGTAGGTTCATGGCCGCGCGGACATAAGCTTTCTATACATCCCTATCCTGACAATGTTTTCCAATCATCCCCTGTATAATCTACTTACCTCAAATCATGGATAATGTTATTCTCCCACCTCATTCTTGGTCTACCAACTGGGCGTTTTCCCTCTGATTTTCCTACAAGAAGCTTCCATGCACCTGTTTCATCCTGTATACGTGTCACATGTCCTGTCCACCACAGTCTATGAGACTTAACTGTTCTTATTATATCTGACTTCTTATAAATATCATGTAGCCCACTATTAAGTAGTTTTCTCCATTCACCTGTCAGTTCATCTCTTTTTGGCCCAAACATTTTCCTAAGAACTTTATTCTCAAATATTCGTAACCTTCTTTCCTCCCTTAAAGTAAGAGTCCATGTTTCACATCCATATAGGCCTAATATAACTGGTAGAATAACACTGATTTATATATTTTCAGTTTAATGTTTCTTGAGAGCAGTTGGGACGACAAGAGTCCCTGTAATACATAATAGCATGTATTTATAGAATTGAGCCTACGTTTAATCTGTCAATATTTCACAATCATTCCCTGTATAACAGATCTCCCTCAAAGCATGGTAATGTTATTCCCCGCCTCAATCATGACATTTTCCCTTAAGTCAACCACGGCCTTAATACATTAATAAGTGACAATGCTATAGATGATCTGACACAAGCGCCAATTATACAGTCACATTAGAAATTCCAGAAAGAGTAAAAACAAACACAAACTGTCAATCAATGCTGAAATATCTAGCAATCAATCAACACGTCGGATACAAACCTACGAGAAAGAGGGTACAAAGAGGATCTGGAAGGAGATGAAAAGAGCAAATTGCAACTTGATCTTAGAGAGGGAAGACCGTCAAGCTACTGATGATGGATAAAATAATACCAACGAATGTGTTTCTTACAAAAAAAATTACTGGCAAATGTGTTCATTATTTGTTTAAAAACAATTGTTCTTTTCACAGTCAATAATTCTTGCGAAAGCAAATTATTTTAACTTTCTCCTAATAACAGCACAACATGCGAAAGAGCTTTTATATGAAAAATAATTCTGCTACGACGTCATTTTGTACAAGAAATTGATTCACGTGCGAGTGGTTACAATTATTCGAGCCGCCATCTTCTAACGTCTTCATGTGATAAAACCTTCCACTCTCTAACCAATTTAAATAAAGTTGCTAGGTCTCTTTACATTTATAAAACAAGTCTTGTTGTATTCCTACTTACTCTTACTCACTGGCATTATCGAAGCCATGGGTTCATGACCGCGCGAACATAAGCTCGCCATACATCCCTATCCTAAGCTAATGTTTTCCAATCATTCCCTGTATAATCTACTTCCCTCAAATTACAGTTAATGCTATTCTCCCACCTCATTCTTGGTTTATCAAGTGGACGTGTTCCTCCTAGTATACCTACAAGAAGCTTCCATGCACGTCTTTCATTACCCACTCATGCCACATGTCCTGCTCATCGCAGTCTTTGAGATTTAACTGTTATTATTATTATATCTGGCTTCCTATAAAGACGATGTAGTTCACTGTTATTTAGTCTTCTCCTTTCACTTGTCTGTTCATCAGCCTTTGGTCCAAAAATGTTCCTAGGAACTTTGTATATATATATATATATGTGTGTGTGTGTGTGTGTGTGTGTGTGTGTGTGTGTGTGTGTGTATTCTTTAGTGTTTGGCCCGAGGGCAGGCCCTTCACTGCAATCATAGCATTTTCATGCTATGCATTGCAGTTTTACTAGGGAATTATAGGTGTGGTAACTTCCCGGTTGCTTTCCACTCCGTGGGATATAACGATGATGGCCAGATGATGTTCGGGGACAGTTTGAGCCCCAGAGCTTCCTGACATTTGTCTTGCAGGTGAGGAAAAAAACCGAAAAAAAACCTCACCCAGGAAGCTTGTCCCGCCCGGGAATCGAACCCGGGCCCGCTGCATGCAAAGGCAGCACTCTACCTCGAAACCACAGGGGTGGACATACATTATAAAATTATTCTGTATGTGTGCTTGTCACTGAACTCCTCCTAAATTACTGAATTGATTTTGATGAAACGTTTTGTATGTGTCTGATTGTGTTACTGAATGTTTTAGATTCACAATTAGACCATCTAAAACCTTTAGGCGTAGGAGTTCACCTGAACTGAAAACTTAAAAATCGCTCTAGCGGCCACAGTTTCACAATGAAACTCAGTATAAGTCACGCTTATACAGTTACCTGTTGTCTAATAATTAATTTCTCTTTATTTATTTAAATTTATACTATGTCATTAATAATTTTTTTCTCGTTTTTTTATACCTTGTAATATTATATATTTAATTCGTTAAATTTAGAGTAAATCAAAATAGATTATAAATATTGATTGTATTGTATTGTTTTTATAATATGTAATTGTTTTTTGCAGTTGTAAGACTTTTTTTTTGTATTTTGTATTTTTTTTAAAAACCTAGTTGAGTGGCAGACAAGGCCTTAAGGCCTTAACTCTGCCAGGTAAAATAAAGCTATTTATTTATTTATTTATTTATATCCTATTAAATTAAATCCAGGTAGGCATTACCCAAAAAACGAGCGAAATCCGAAATCAGAAGTGGAGGTTTACTTGAAATTCGAAATTAAAAACTGACTAGCAACCGCCATGTTTGGTTCGTGTCAGCGTATAAAATACAAATTAATTAACCTTTAATATTTTATTTATTTAGGCGTAGCAACGCACGCAGGGTACTAGCTAGTATATAGCCTATATACATATATATATATATATGCAATGCCCCAGTTTGTCATTTCAACATTTCCGGTGCTCTCATGGCATTGGCGTAATTGTAACACACTTCTGAGGCTGGGGCACCTGGAAGGCGGAGTTACGGCTGCCCCGATCATATGATGAGTGTTAATATTGATAATGGCGTGCCAGGAGGAGTCCTTCGCTGATTGTTATAATCTATATACGCTATATAAAAAATGAATGTGTGTATGGCTATCTTTTATAGATTTCTAAGCTGTTCAACCGATCTTCGTGAAAATGTGTATAAATTGGGTTTCAGATGCGGCGAGTGTCTAGCCGTTATCTACTAGATTCTAAAATCATTAGTTGTAGGAATTCACCTGAAGTGAACATTTAAAATCTCTCTAGCGATTGTAATTATCGATGTTTCACAACGAAACTCACTATAGCCAATAAAATAAACCAGGTAGGCATTGTCCAAAAATGAGCGAAGTCCGACAATTAGAAGTGGAGGTTTACTTGAAATCCGAAATTAAAAACTGCCTAAACGACTGCACCGATTTTGATAAATTGTTTTGTTTGTAGGAGTGGATCCCTGGATGGTTTAGATTCACAATTGGACTCTGTAGATGGCGCTGCGATCGTGTAATAGGATTGTTTATGTCAGATATATAGTCATCTTCATTACCAACATATTCCGCGCGGCAACAATGTGACATCATAATGCACGCTTCTTGAGCCACAACAGATGGCAGTGAGGAATTTTCTTGCGAACTTATGAATTAGTGAAATTTATGGTAAAAAAATGATAACATTTCTATCGTCCGGCCATGACACGAGAATTGAACGTGTCTGCCGGGTCCGCTAGTAGTAGATATATAAATGTTTCGCAATTTTGTGTCGCCCTTGATACAAGTGTGTAAAGGATGTATACAACATGTATATTTGCAATTACAACTTGAAAGTGTAGTGATATCCGGAGCTCATAAAAACTAGAAATTATTGTGTAATTGCAACCAAATAACTTTTTTTTTCAAACTATAAATCTTACGTAATTCGATTGTTTTTACATAATTAATGTATGAAACAAAGAAAATCTCCCTCTAACAATTTCGCGTGGCATTTGTTTGATACATAACACTCCCTTGAACACATTACATTGTTTAAGTATTTTCAACTAACATTGTTCACATTAATGGACTCTTACTTTAAGAGAGGAAAGATGATTACGAGTATTTGAAAATAAAGTTCTTAGGATTTTTTTTTGGGCCAAAGAGAGATGAATAGACAGGTGAATGGAGAAAACCACATAACTGAACTACACGATCTCTATAGGAAGCCAGATATAATAAGAACAGTTAAGTCTCGTAGACTGCGATGGGCAGGACATGTTGCACGTATGGGGAATGAAAGACTTGCATGGAAGCTTCTTGTAGGAAAGCCAGAGGGAAAACGCCCAGTTGGTAGACCAGGAATGAGGTGGAGAATAACATTAAGTATGATTTGAGGGAAGTAGATTATACAGGGAATGATTGGAAAGCATTAGCTCAGGATAGGGATGTATGGAGAGCTTATGTCCCGCGGCCATGAGCCTACGGGTTCGATAGTGCCAGTGAGTAAGTAAGTAAGTAATCTACTGGTGGACCTTACTAATTTCTCGTGTCGGTTATTTAAATGTGGGGGACCGCAGTGAAAACAAAATCAACAATAACTGACATTACTGGATATATCGTGTAATTCGTCACACATTTAAAGTATTTATATTCGTTCATTTTTTTATGTAAACTATTAAATTAATTAAACCAATTGTTGTATCCTGTAGGACACATTGCTAATTTAAGGGATTAAACAACAAGTGAGGTGTGTTGGAGAGTTGCGGTTCGTTGACCTGCAACGGGATTAACTTGAGTGACCGGTTCCACAGCAACTCAATTACTAGTATTATTTCACCTCACAGACATCGTCATTTCTGCAATAAATACGTATAATAATGTTAACTTGCACTCGTAATGCCCGATTAACATAAATTATAGTATACAGGGTGTGGCATTAGTCAGTTAATCACTGCACATGGTTGCAAGGAAAAAATCAGATTGGTTATCCAATACACCCAGTGAGGATGTTCTATTACTTGCCTGTAGTTTAAATGAGAAATTTAGAGCTGGATTTTAATAACTTGCGATTAAAAACGGCAGATATATATATATATATATATATATATATATATATATATATTTTCAAATGCCCCAGGTTTGTCTTTCGACATTCCTGGTTTCTCTCCTGGCATGGCGTACTTGTAACCCACTTCTGAGGTTGGGGCGCCTGGAAGGCGAGGTTACGTTGCCCCGATGATATGATGGGTGATGATGATGATGATGGTAATGGTGCGCCAGGAGAGTCCCTAATCCTAAGCTTAACCTAAGATGAACATGAATGATGATGATTGCGATGGCCATATGATTTCGGGGACTGTTTGGGCCTAAAAGTTTTCCTGACATTTGTTTTACAGGTGAGGAAAAACCCCGATAAAAACCTCACCCAGAAAAACTGTCCCGACCGGGGATAGAACCCGGGCCCGCTGCGTGACAGGGCAGCACGCTACCCCGAGACCACAGCGGTGGACATTATACATATATATATATATATTTTGGCACGGCCTTTACATCACAACACTTCTCTGGGAGAAATTTCAAGGTTTCCTCCTTGTAAGAGGAACAGGAATAATAATAATAATAATAATAATAATAATAATAATAATGATTTATTTTAGCTGGCAGAGTTAAGGCCATAAGGCCTTCTCTTCCACTCAACCAGCGAATAGTAAAATTATACAAAAATTACGTACATATTACAATTTTAAGATATTAAAATACAGACTAAACAAAATACAATGATGATGGATCTAATACTAGCTAATGCTAACAAAAACATAGAATATAATAAAATTAAAATGATATAAAATAAAGTAAGTAGCTTCCTACATGATTATTAATAGAATGCTCTATATAGTTGTTATGTAGTTAATGTTTTCATTGTGTCGAACTTAAGATATCAGTTAATTTGGATTTAAATAATGATAGCGATTGACAGTTCCTGACATGACTGGGAAGTGAGTTCCATGCTCTAGCCATAGATAGGAATAGTGGGTAGATTAAGATGTTTGGAAGTTGTGGAGGATGATTTGAGAAAGTTGGATGGGAGAAGATGGAGAGGAATGGTTTACTTTCAAAACGAAATTGGAAGAGGAAGTACTTGACTACACATGACATATATGGATCAAGTCCAACAGGACTTAAACTGTATTAAAATGATACTTTGAGGTCGGTATCTAACATTACTCAACATCAATCAATTACAATAGGAAGTAACACTATGAAGATATTCTCAATAAATGAGGTCGACGATCATAGTATGTCCAATGTGCGGGAGTTTTGAAGACAAATTACATATATTAGTAAAATGTAACGATTTAGAATAGTAGAAGCATCAGTTGTTACCGGGAATATTTAAGATATCCTATTATAGGCCTCAGGAGGCCCTTGGGGTAGTAGGAGGTTATGGCTCCCACTTTCTGGACAATCGGCACTTGATGTCAGCCGGGTTGTCAGCCCTGCGTCACGGGCGTCTTTACTCCCAGAACAAGCGTCTAGTGCTCATTTCCGTTAGAGGCTGAGTCGACCCTAGGGCCATAGTGCCGCCAGAAGGTTTGGGTCAGTTTAAAAATCCTGACCCCACCGGGACCGAGAATATTTATAAATTCGAATCGTGAAAGATTGGCATGTTACTACTTAATGGTAAACCTAGAAAACTGGATAAAAAATAAATATCCTCAACTCGTGTCCAACTAAGGGTCGCGTCGAGGGATGAGATGAGATAAGATGAGATGAAGTACCCTATAGTATAGAGGTCTGTGAATGACGAGGGTTCCGGCCGACCAAGATAAGTCAATATATGTTTTTTTCCAATGAACTTCCTTCATTTCACACTCATTTAAAACAAAAATTGCCTATTACAGGCAATAGAATGAAGTACTTACTTGTTATATGATGTTATTACCATATGAAGTGGCATAAAGAACAATATACATTAAGAAAAAATGGATAGTGATTATGCTCCTTGTCTCTGGTCCTGAGGGTCGCGGGTTCAAATCCGACCGAGGTCGATGGATATTTTAGGATCGAAAAATCCAAGCCGCGGGTCCCGAGTTTGAAGATTTTCAGGTTCGTAAAAGATCCTTTAGCTTAACTATTTAACTCATGCACCAAATGGGATTAAATGAGCAATCACATTTCAATGAATTTTGATTTACAACCAATCACTGTCGTTTTTACATTTCAATGAATTTTGATTTACTACCAATCACAGCCTTTTTTCATCTCGATTTTATCAGTTTAATTGTCATATTAAAATCAAGCTCCTCCTTTTTAACATTCTGAATAGGTCAGAGCATTATTTTGCAGTGACTGACTCTCTAAGATATACGGCTACCAGATTGTATATATAATGCACGAATTTAAACAGATAATGCTTGCGGGATATAATAGAAAAACATTCGTAGTAATTGATTATACCACAATAAAAATAAACCACTGTTTGCACTTTCTTAAACGTATTATTTCCCAGGAATTTACGTTCCAGAAAAAAATTTGGCATATTTACATCATAGGACATCAGAAATATTAATTAATAAGCTATAATGTTGGTTATAAACAGTTTGATGTGTTCCATTTGTTCTCCACTAGGGTGCATTCTTACAATATTGCGATCTTTGGCAATAAACAATATGATCTGGTTGCAGTGATGAACAAATGAAGCATAACAAACGTCTCTCATTTGTTTTCAAAGATCGCCGTTTACATAAAATATATAAATATTTTAAAATAACTATATTTAAATAATGATTTATGAGTAAACACCTTAATTTTATTCATTAAATAGTCCTAACAAATGCCACTCTTGATTTCCAAATTCTCTAGATAAATCACTCCTCACTTCGTGAGTCGTGAATTTATCGATACTTTGGAACTTACTCGCGGCATTACTTATGAATAGAAAAGCCTCTAAGCAAAATTTACCTAATTTTCCCATCTATGTTTCCTAGATGTCAATATGAGGCGCAAAGCTGACCCCGGGCCACTCAATGACATCTATCCAAAACAAGAGTAAATAAATTAGTATGTTTGAATTTCTCCCGTTTAGGGGGAGTACCCCTAAGTCTCGTTAAGAGAAACAAGAGCATACAAGAAGAAGAAAAAAATAACATGTTTTTTTTCCCGCGGATGAGTGAATTTAAAAAAAATCGTGATGTGGCCGTGTGTACGTAACGGGTAATATTTTCTTTGTCATAACCATTACATCATCCATTTGTATAGGCTCGGCCGCCCCAGCTACAGATATACTGGCGCCGTCGTTGATCCGCTCGGACGCCTTCATTCTTTTACGTTCCCGGCACTTCTTCACTCTGTCATATGGTGTTTTATGGGTACCACTGGATTGCTCTTGAGAAGCCCTTTCCAACCATATACGATCTGTATATTTTGACTTGGCTTTTTTGACGAGTATAGGTCGACATTGCGTTATTTATTTAAACACCATATATATTCTATATCCATCTCACACTAATGTTTTATATACGCAATCGATAGATCTTGACGAGAGCTGACGATTGAAACTCAAACGAATGTCGTAACTTCTCCGAATCAAAATGTATATTAAACGAAAATTGTGACGCAGCGAAACATCAAAATTGCGGCGCGTCCCCATCCAGCGCGCGCGATGCGTCACAGTCCACACTCAACGTAACGAATTCCTTGATCCTTTATCTATCGAGTGGTGTAATTAAATGCTGGATGTAGATGATAGATATGTGGCTGCAGCACCAAATTGTATCCCCCGATTTTGTTATCAGTTTTCTAAATTGCCTCCCACTATGGACACAAATTTTGAAGACGTATTCACGTCAAATTTAAAGACGTATTCAAATTGAAAAAAATTGACTTGTCTGGTTTTTCCCGGGGATGAGTGAATTTTAAAACATAGTATAGGCCTATTACAATGCGAGATGGGAAGTGGTTTTTACAGAAGCGAGAAAATGTTTAAGAACCGAGCGATAGCGAGGTTTTTAAATTTCCGAGATACTGTAAAACACTTCACAAACGTGTGTTGTACATTATTTTTTTGCGCTATGGTGTTTTCATAATAATAAATAATAATAAAATAATAACATTTGTTGGAAATATTTGCGTTCATTATAGACAACTGACTAACGTTACCAGTGTGGCCATGTTTATTAGTTGAGACTACAGCAGGCGTGACACGAATCAGTCATAAAATGGAGGCAAGTACGAAATTATTGTTTTATATTGTTTCAAATAAAGTTCAGTTCATTTAAAATGCAGTGATTTGTTTCGTATAATGTATATTAACACTATCTTTTGGATATATTTTTGTATATACATTGTATATAGTACACCTAAAGGGCAGTATTTTACTTCCCGCACGAGGTCGATAATATGTAATATTACAGTAAGTTATATGCGAAGTGAACTAAATATATTCAAACTATTAGATAGAATTGCACAATACAGAGGTGAATGGATGGACCACATCAATAGAATGGACAACAGTAGAATTTCGAAACAGATTTTTCATTACAAACCACTAGGACGAAGAAATGTTGGAAGACCCAGTAAAATATAGACATACCAATCCTAGCATGAGATCGGAACAGACCTTAAGGTCTAATCCTTGATGCTGCTGATGATGATGACAGTATAGTTATTTAGGTTGGCTACCCAGAAATGTAGGAAACTGAACTTTCAATCACGGTCGCCATTGCTTAAGCACGACATAACGCACTATCGCGCAAAAATGAACTTGGAAGAACGTGGTTCTAGATCTAAACAATGACTGTGTGAAAAGATATTGTCATGACTCACAGCACCTAATTCTGGTAAATGTGTTACCAGTTATACAGGTTCCCGTTACAATAATGCGCTCTCAGAGGCCACGTTATCCAGATGGAGATCTCAATCACATCACATACCTTCAACTTTACATAATACAACACTTATTTATAATTGAATAGTTGCCCCGAATATAGATCTAACCCACAAACTACAAATTATTGAGAGAGAGAAAAAAAAAAGGATAATGTTCATTTTGAGGCTATTATCTTTTTTTGCGGGATAGTGCGTTTTGTCGTATTTATAGTAATAGCTATTCTGTAATATTACATATTACCTACCTCATGCGGGAAGTAAAACCACTGCCCTCTATGTATACTACATACTATGTATATACGAATATATATCCAAAAGGTAGTGTTAATATATATTATACGAAACAAATCACTGCATTTTAAATGAACTGAACTTTATTTGAAACAATATAAAATAATTATGTACTTGCTGTCTTTTTATCACTGATTGATATCACGGCCTCCTGTAGTTTCAACTAATAAGCATTGTCCACATTGTTAACGATAGTCAGTTGTTTATAATGAACGCAAATATTTCCAACAAAGATGTTATTATTTTACTATTATTTATTATTTTGAAAACATCATCGCGCAAAAAAATAATGTACAACACACGTTTGTGAAGCGTTTGACAGAATCTCGGAAATTAAAAACTCGCTATCGCTCGGTTTTTAAACATGTTCCTCGCTTTGTAAAAAAAACACTTCCCAACCTCGCACCGTAATATACTATATTAGGCCTATATCATATATATTTTGATCTCTCATCCTATTGCAACCATATAAAGCCAATTTGAATGCAAAATAACTAAATATTAACAATTTAATACAGAATTCAGTGGAAAAGTGATCAATCTCAATAGAGTGGAACAATGATCTAACACATATTTAACTAAAAATGCTATAATAAAAAATAGAACATACATATTGAAAAATGTCTAACTTAATCAGTTTTCAGTATTTATTTTCCATTTAATGTTATTTCGTTACATTCTTTGTCTTTATTTTCACTCAATTTCTCTAGGATTCTGATTAGAATGCACGGAACTGTGGTGGAAAGAATTTGCACTTGTGCAATAATTGTTTTTCTGCACTGCTACTCATGACGTAACTAACTGTTTCTGCCATTTTGTTACATATAGACCACTATTCGCTTAAAAATCAACTTTTAAAAATAAATAAAACGTGTTTGGAAGAGAGTAAGGATAGTTTTACATGCACCATGCCGTGATACTCTCCGGATAGATCACTAAGTCACAGAAAACTCAACTTTCCAATTTTTGTGAGTTAGACCTCTTTTCGGGGCAACTATTCAATTGTTTGATCTTAAAAATGTCCGTCACGCAAAGCTGCGAGAACAAGCGAATTCCTCTTCAAGTGGAACTTGTGATCCAAATTAACGTAATATATGCATGTATCCAGTTTCGTCGGAAGAAATAGACATTTAGAGCCCAACATCAATTTTCAAATTTTCGGTTCCTGGTGAGCCATTCAACTACTAATGGTCTGATTTTCTTGGTTTACTTAATGTATTTATTTTAATTATCAAATTATATATACCAAGTTTCGTTGCGAGAAAACAGAAATTTGTGTTCACACATAGAAATGCATTATACGTATAATGGATATGGACAACTAATTACAAATGAGGGAAATTTTGAAGAAGTGGCTGATTTGAAGTAGACTATCTAAAAACAATAATTACAAATTGGAATGAGATGCACAAAGAAATTAAACATAGGCTCAATTCTGGAGATGCATGTTATTATACATTACAGAGACTCTTGTCGTCCCTATTCCTTCAAAAAACGTTAAACTGAAAATATATAAAACAGTTATTCTACCAGTTATATTATATGGATGTCAAACATGGACTCTTACTTTAGGGAATAAAGCAGATTACGAGTATTTGAGAATAAAGTTCTTAGGAAAATTTTTGAACCAAAGAGAAACGAACAGTCAAGTGAATGAAGAAAACTACATAATAGTGAGCTACATGATATGTATACGAAGCCAGATATAACAACAGTTAAATCTCGTAGACTGCGATGGACAAGACATGTGCACGAATGGGGAATGAAAGAGGTGCACGGAAGCTTCTTGTAGTAAAACTAGAGCGAAAACGCCCAGTTGGTAGACCAAGCATGAGGTGGTAGAATAACATTATCCATGATCTGAGGGAAGTAGATTATACAGGGGATGATTGGAAAACATTAACTCAGGATAGGGATGTATGGAGAGCTTGGACGTACGGGTTCGACAGAGCCAGTGAGTTAGAGTGTTGAAAATGTGAGCTAGCATGTTTAATCATTATACCAAGTCGATCTTAATTTTCATATTTAGAAGTTTGATGCCGAGTTGCTTTGCGATAAAAAATGGCTGCTGCTAGAGGGATTTTTAAATTTCGACTCTTTGACATGTCATTTCAGTACCAAATGACACGGCGAACTTGGAACATGTTCTGAAAAACCTACATGGCTTCAACTAATTAACGATTTTTTTTCAAACAAAAATCAATTTTAATTCACCAAGACTCATAAAAAGGTACTTATTATAATACTCTTTTAAAAATTTTACTTACTCACTGGCATTATCGAACCCGCAGGTTAATGGCCTTGTGGACATAAGCTCTCCATACATCCCTACCCAGAGCTAATGTTTGCCTTAATTGTGATTACAATGAATATTATAAATATTGATTAGACCAACCTCATGGGGTAGTGGTCAGCGTTTCTGACTACAGTTCATGAGGTCCCGGGTTCCATTCCCGGTCAAACCATGGGAATTTTTCTTTAAAGGGAATTATTCCTGTGGTCGCCCGTGGTCTGGATTACAATTCCGCCAATACCAGGAGAGAAAACCAGAAATGTCATAAAAGACCTGGTGGCATTAGGCCTAGATGAAAAATAAATATTGATTAGTCTTTATTGATTTATAATTTCTATCGATTTTTCTTTGTTCACTTGTAACTTTATTAACTAATTTTGTCATGGTTTGTTCATATGTTGGCGAAATTTGCGTCTTTTTTGGTGAATATTACAGTATATGGTAGTGTAATGTTCCGACCTTTTCTAAAACGAGAAGTGGTATGAAATGTGACAATCGGTGGGGGTGCCTGAACTCTAGATAACGGGAGAACCAAGTGAACCGGTGAACGACCGACAGGTGGGCCTGGCCTTGCGGTACTTCTCAAGTCTGGAGCAAGTGTGCCACTGACTCACATCTCCTCTGTTACATTCTGTCACTCCATATTTATGAGATACTAAGGGCCAACACGCACACATTATTGAGTAGCACTAAGAAATTGGGGCTGGAAGTAAATATCAATAAAATTAAATATATGTTAACACATAAACTAGGGCTGATACAACAAAGCTAAACAAATAATAAGCACATGTCAAATGGAGATCTTAAGAAGTATTCAGGGGAAAACATTATTTGATAAGATACACAACACAGAAATTAGGAACAAATTTCATATTCAAGACATAACCAAATTTATTATAGATAGACGAAAATATTGGAAAGGTCATATAGAAAGAATGGAAGACAATCGACTTGCAAAAAAGAGTTAAAAAAAGACCAATGAACGGAAGAAGAACAAGAGGAAGACCAGTCAAGAGATGGATCGACAGTGGATACACATGCAATACGTCTTCCTCCGAGTAGTGATTTTGGAAATAAACAGGACGAAAATCCTACGAATTATGAATAAGAAGAAGACATAGAAATACATTATATAATGTAAATGGGCAGTTAATGAGGGAAATTTTGAGGAAGTGGGTGAATTCAAATACCTAGAAACAATAATCACAAATAGGCATGAGATGCGCAAAGAAATTGAACATAGGCTCAATTCTGGAAATGCATGTTATTATGCATTACAGATATACCGCTGTGGTCTCAAGGTAGCGTGCTGCCTTATCACCCAGAGGGCCCGAGTTCGATCTCCGGTCAGGACAATCTCCTGGGTGATGTTTTTTCGGGGCTTTTCCTCACCTCTAAGACAAATGTCAGGTAGCTTCAAGACCCAAAAGGTCCCCGAACATCATCTCGCCATCATCATCATCATCCACGGTGTGGAAAGCAACATGAAGCTACCACACCTATAATTCCTAGTAAAGTTGCAAAGCATAGCATGAAAATGCTATCATTGCAGTGAAAGACCTGCCCTAGAGAAGAATACATTACAGAGACACTTGTCTCAACTTCTCTTTAAAAAATGTTAAATTGAAAATATATAAAAATGTTATTCTCCCAGTTATACTATGTGGATGTGGAACATGGACTCTTACTTTAAGGGAGGAAAGGAAATTACGAGTATTTGAGAATAAAGTTCTTAGGAAAATTGTTGGTACCAAAGAGAGATGAACAAACAGGTGAATGGAGAAGACTTACATAACAATGAAATACATGTTCTTTATACGAAGCCAGATATAATAAAAACAATTAAGTGTCGTAGATTGCGATGTGCAGGACATATGACACGAATATGGAATGGAAGAGGGGGATTGAAGCTTTCTGTAGGAAAACCAGAGGGAAAACGCCTAGTTGGTAGAACAAGAATGAGGTGGGAGAATAACATTAACCATGATATGACGAAAGTCGGCCACGGTTGGCTAGTGGTTATGCTCCTAGCCTCTAGTTTCGAGGGCCGCGAGTTCAAACCCGGCCGGAGTCGATGGATTTTTTAGGAGCAAGTTCTCCGGGAGAGACTTTTAGCCGTGGGTCCTGAGTCTCAAGATTTTCAGGCTCGTAAAAGATCCTTAAGCCTGAATAAAGAGGTCTCTAAGCAAAATTTACTAACATCAGCCTCTTAGTAATATCTTAGTTGCCTGCTAGATGTCTAATGACTCGATGTGTTGACCGCATGCCATCCATGGTATGCATAAGCAAATAAGGTAACTAAAAATTAACTTTGACTAGTAACTTCTTACAAGGGAGAGGCCATGGCTGAAAAATGGGATAATCCATTATATATATATATATATATATATATATATATATATATATATATATGGATAGATAGATAGAAAGATAGATATGAGGGAAGTTGATTAAACAGGGGATGATTGGAAAACAGGGTATGTATAGAGAGCGTATGTCCACGAACCTAAGGGTTCGATAGAGCCAGTGAGTTAGTTAGTCCATATTTAATAGCATTTATGCCGACACCATAGCTTTCGGGGTTGTTCAAATGAATAAAGGCACTACCTAAACTGCCATCGCCATGGCGGCAAGTGACAAAATGTTCAAACTGACCGACAAGCATATTAGAATAACGCTGCTAAGTAATCAGAAAGTACCAGGGCATTAGATAAGTAATGTTGTAAATCAGCGATCCTAGTGGTGACCATTATAATCTTGTAGTATGTTGTTGGGCAGTCTTTATGTTGAATAAATCTGTAATATTTAAAGTACAGAAGTAGCAATAGTTTGTGAATACATTCGTCGTTTCTCACATTTATTAAATAATACCTACCTAAAAAAGATGTTCAATAGAATTTGTTTAGAAGATCGAATTGGGAAGTATTCGAACATCCACCAATTTCACCAGACAGGAGCACTTGTGACTGTAACTTATTCTCAAAGATCAAAGAACGTCTACAAGACATTCAATTTCAATCAAGAATTGATATGCAGAAAGCTCTAGAACGAACAGATGATAGATATCCAGAAATGGTGTTGCAGATGGAGTGCGCCATCTTCCAAGGATTTGGCAATATACCGTTGAAGTTCGTAACGTCAAAAATAACGTAAATAAATGTTTTGTGATATTACTGCAGTGTTGTCATTACTTATCGAATGCCCTAGTATTTTATATTTATAACTATACTAGCATACCCAGCAGAGGATGTCCTGCCCGAACATTCAATTCTCATTCATGGCCGGATGAAAAAAAAAGTTACTTTTTTACCATAAAATTCACTAATTAACACGTAATTATGTATTATTAGATAAGTTCACAAGAATTCTCTCACAGCCATCTGTTGTGGTTCAAGAAGACAGCATGATTACGTTATATTGTTGTCGCGCGGGATATGCCAGTAATGCAGATGACTATACATCTGACACAAAAAAATCCTATAACCCGATCGCACCGCCACCTATCGGATCGAATTGTGAATCTAAACCATCCAGGGACACACTCAAACACACTTCATCAAAATCGGTCCAGTCGTTTGAACAGGTTTTAATTTCGGATTTCAAGTAAACCTCCAATTTTAATTGTCGGATTTCGCTCATTTTTTGATAATACCTACCTGGTTTTATTTTAATACGATATCTTGAGTTTCGTTATGAAACATCGAAAACTGTGACCACTAGAGCGATTTTTAAATTTTCACTTCAGGTGAACTCCTACACCTAATGGTTTTTAGAGGGTCCAATTGTGAATGTAAACTACCGAGGGACCCAATCAGACACACACAAAAATGCCATCAAAATCGGTCCAGTCCTTAGGAGGATTTCAGTAACAAACACACGTACAGAAGAATTATGTATTTAAAAATGTTAATACATAACCTCAATTGTGATAACAATTAATGTTAAGAATATATTTGTAGCACGACAAATCGTTTTCAAATTAAAATGGGGTCTCAATTGTCAGAACCTTTTGGAACATGTAAAGGATTGTTACAAAGATGTCATATGTCACCAACACTTTTATATATATATATATTCCACCGCTGTGGTCTCGAGGTAGCGTGCTGCCCGGGTTCGATCCCCGGTCGGGGCAGTTTTTCTGGGTGAGGTTTTTATCGGGGTTTTTCCTCACCTGTAAGACAAATGTCAGGAAAACTTTAAGGCCCAAACGGTCCCCGAAATCATATGGCCATCATCATCCTTCACCGGTGTGGAAAGCAACGGGAAGCTACCACACCTACAATTCCCTAGTAAAGCTGCAAGCATAGTATGAAAATGCTATGATTGCAGTGAAGGACCTGCCTTCGGGCAGAATTACTATGGATGCATATATATATATATATATATATATATATATATATATATATAGACATTTGCTTAGTAGAATGGTCACGTAAGTGTTGAAAAATGGGACTAGAATTAACAGGAAGAAGATATCTACGTCACTTACTTTTTACCGATGATCAGATAATTATAACCCAGGATGGAGAAGATATAAATTATATGTGTAATCAGTTGTCAACAACATATCAGAAATAGGGTTTGAAAATCAACAAAAATAATTAACAAATGACCCAGATGAATTATATATTGATGGGGCAAAGATAAAGAAGGGCGATAGTTTCTGTTATTTGTGATGAATTATAGAGAAAGGTGGGATATCAAATAAAGAAATAACAAAAAGGATCAGTAATGGAATAAAAACCATAGGAATGTTAAACTCTATATTATGGACTAAAAAAATACCATTAACATAACAAAACAACTAATTTATAAGTCCATACTAGAAAGTATATTATTATATGGATCGGAAGTTTGGACAATGACACAACAACATATCAACCGAGTAACTGCAGTTGAAATGGATTTTTGGAGAACAGCTGCCAGAAAATCTCAACTGGAAAGAATTAGAAATACAGAAATTAAAAAATGGATGAATGCAGAAAGAAGTATAATGGATGAGATTAAACAAAGAAGGCTAATATGGTATGGACACGTAAGAAGAATGCAGGATGGAAGACTATCAAAGGCTATCTATGCATGAAAAATTGAAAGAAGGAGCAGAAAATGAAAACCAAGAACATGGAAGAATAACATTCAGAATTTAGTGAGGAAAATTGGTGTAACGGATGAAGACACAGAGGACAGAGAACGATGGAGAACTTTGGAAGAAATTTGTAAATGTGTATTACAAACTGATAGTCTACAAGTCTGGTAGTCATTTATGTATTTTTTAAAACTCATGTTAATTAATAAGATTGGTTGGAGAAAACGCTCAATGATGAGGAAAATTCTCAAAATGAAAAAAAAAAAAAATTAACGTTTAAAATATTGATAATTATAAGAATTTTTTTTAATTGCAGGGGATGAAATGGGGCTACGTGTGGCTTGTAAGCATCATGTTGCTGATGACCCGCTGTTTGGCTGCTCAATGTCCCTGGCATCGAGACATCAAGGAGCTACAATCATCCTGTATATGTGCATTCAACATGGGACAAGAACTGTCAGTGCAGTGTGACATGGTGGACTTCCCCCGGCTCTTGAGTGCATTGGACAGATACGCCAGAGCAACACCCTTAGACCTGTTGTACGTCAACAATAGTACTGTAGTCAAGTTAGAAGACGGGGCGTTCAAAAACCTTAGAATTCATAACATCCAATTATCGGGATGTAAGATTAGAAACATTGCTCCTGGAGCTTTTAGAAACCAGGAAAGGACACTTAAGAATCTAAACCTGCAGGACAATGCATTAGAAGAAGTGCCTGTTGAGAGCCTCAGACCATTATCAAACCTATCACTATTAGATCTTTCTAGAAACAACATTGGTCGAGTGGCAGACAAAGCGTTTGCAACTCTTCAAAGTCTCTCAACTTTGAAACTTTCTGACAACAATTTGACGTTGTCGTCAGGAGCGTTTAAAGGTCTAGAGGGAGTGCTTAAGAACCTTAACCTAAAAGGGACGAGGCAGAAAAACATCCCGGATGCAGTGCGCGGGTTAAGAAATTTAGCGTTTCTAGATCTCGCTCAGAATGGACTCAAAGAACTGCCTGGGCCCGGAGGACGACTGTTGGAAGGTCTCCACTCTCTGACAGCGCTCAACTTGGAACGTAACTTGATTCAGAGTGTAGGAGCTGATGCTTTCAGCGGAGTCAACGACACGCTTAGCTCTCTGAGTCTCCTAAACAATCTGATGACAGACTTCCCAACTGCAGCCATCAACAGCCTCACCGAGCTACGGGTAAATGCACCACTTTTTATTTTATTTATATACAGATTTTTAATGCTTACACATCTTTCTGTGCCTACAGTTTTATTTTCCTTCTCCACTCGTCTCTATACATCCACTCCATGTCGTCCAGTCCTCATGTTCTTATTTCTTGCATCCATTAGTTTCGAGGTCTTCCTTTCCTTCTTCTTCCATGTGGACACCATTCCAACGCTTTTCTGGGTAACATTTCATCTTGCATTTGTTGTACATGCCCATACCAATTTAATTGCTTATTCTTATATAATCTACTATTGAATATGTAATATTCATTTTTTTCTCGTATGATTCAATTTTTCTTATTTTTTTCTAATTTTGAACAACTTGATGCTCACCTCAAAAAATCCATTTCCATCGACATAAGTTTTGTTCAATTTCCAAACTTCAGCTCCATATGTGACAGTACTTCTCACTATTGAATTATATATTTGTAACATTTTCCCTGGTTATATGCCTGTTCCATAAGACTCCATTTATCATTGCTGTTATTGCTCTACCTTTATTTATTCTGTTCTTAATATCACTTTCATGTTTATCCTCTTTATCTACTTTTACTCAAATTCATCACATCCTGTAATGTATCCCTTTTGATCTTCTAATATTAAATCTTCGGTTTCTGCTCCACATCACATTACTTTCCTCATATTATTAACAATTTCTCATTTTGATTGATTTTTTTCTTCAGTTATTGTTGCCCAAATTAATGTAAATGCATGTTACGATGGGCCCATCCTTATAAACTGCATCGACCGTTAAGGATTGTTCTTCCTTCTTCCGTTTAGGCTTTTGACCTAGCTTTAAGAGCTGACAAGAAGGCGAGCGTAAGGAATTGCGTGACGTAATACGCAAAGCCATAACATTTCTATCGCATGCATCTTAGTACTACGTGTTCTGAAAATATTAGTTGCATTACTGAACGAATAAAATAATCTTTGTAAGTGGTATAAACTAAGAAATTGAGACTGGGAGTAAATATTAATAATGACCATAGATAGAAATACATTATATAATGAAAATGGTCAGTTAATGACAAATGAGGGAAATATTGAAGAAGTAGCTGAATTCAAATACCTAGGAACAATAATCACACATAGGAATGAGATGAACAAAGAAATTAAACATAGGCTCAATTCTGGAAATGCGTGCTATTATGTATTACAAACGTTAAACTGAAAATATATAAAACCGTTATTCTACCAGTTATATTATATGGATGCGAAACATGGACTCTTACTTTAAGGGTGGAAAGAAGATTACGAGTATTTGAGAATAAAGTTCTTAGGAAAATGTTTGGGAAAAGCGAGATGAACAGACATGTGAATGGAGAAGACTACATAACAGTATGCTATATGTTTTTATAGGAAGTCAGATATAATAAGATCAGTTAAGTTTCGTAGACTGCGATGGGCAGGACATGTAGTATGAATGGAGAATGAAAGAGGTGCATGGAATCTTCCTGTAGGAAAACCAGAGGGAAAACTTCAAACTGATAGACCAATAATGAGGTGTGAGAATAACAATAACCATTATTTGAAGAAATTAAAGAGGGGATGATTTGAAAACATTAGCTCAGAATAAAGTTGTACGGAGAGCTTATGTCCTCGCGGCCATGAACCTACGGGGTCGATAGGAGCAGTGAGTTAGTTAATTTAGTGTCTGGCTTTGATAAAAAAAAAATATTTGTCAGAAATTTAAAAAGACTACAATTGTCCTATTATTCTTAGCTTTCAGAATTATCTGGTAATTGTTTTTTTAATGGCTAAGATAGTTCAAAGCATTTAATGAAAATCTAACGGAAAATAGATTTTAACGAAAATCTGATTGAACAAACAAAGATAAAAAATGTGTTTTCTTAAAAATATGAAAAGTAAACGGGAATGTGATAGAGAGAGTTGTCTAACTTCATCTGTTCATATCAACAAGAGAAACTAAACAAACTAAACTTGTCAGAATCCCTCCTTCAAAACCAAAGAAATGCCCTACTTACAAAACAAGCTGCAAAGGAATTTACACCTAAATATATTTCATTAATTAGGTATTAGCAATAACTAATTAACTCACTGGCACTATCGAACCCATAGGTTCATGCCCACGAGGACATAAGCTCTCCATATATCCCTATCCTGAGCAGTTTTTCAATCATCCCCTGTATAATCTACTTCCCTCAAATCGCCGTTAATATAAATTTCCCACCTCATTATTGGTCTACCAGCTGGCGTTTTCCCTCTGGTTTTCCCACAAGACATTTACATGCCCCTCTTCCATTCCCCATTCATGCTACATGTCCTGTCTATCGCAGTCTACGGGACTTAACTGTTCTTATTATATCTGGTGGCTTCCTATAAAGACCATGTAGTTTACTGTTATGTAGTCTTCTGAATTCACCTGTCTGTTCATCTCTCTTTAGCCCAAAAATGTTCCTAAGAACTTTATTCTCAAATACTCGTAATCTCCTTTCCTCCCTTAAAGTAAGAGTCCATGTTTCGCATCCATATAATATAATTGGTAGAATAACAGTTTTATATACCTTCAATTTAACTTTTTTTTAAAGAAGGTGGGATGTCAAGAGTCCCTGTAATACATAATAGCATGCATTTCCAGAATTGAGCCTATGTTTAATTTCTTTGTGCATCTCATTCCTGTTTGTGATTATTGTTCTTAGGTATTTGAATTCAGCCACTTCCTCAAAATTTCCCTCATTTGTCATTAGCTGTCCATTTCCATTATATAATGTATTTCTATGTGTGAACATATATTTAGTTTTATTGATATTTACTTCCAGGCCCAATTTCTTAGTGTTACTCAATAGTGCATGCGTGTTGGCTTTTAGTACTTCTTCGCTATCGTCCAATAGTACTACATCATCAGCATAAACTAACAGCGTATTAATAGCATTGAGTTGTAGGCAAGCTGATAAAGCAGCACACATATCAGGATCTATGAAAGATTTAATTTGGCGTAACAAACATATGTCAATAGAAAGCAAAACCCGCATATACAAAACGATAGTTCGACCAGTTATCGTATATGGAGCAGAAACTAGGGCTGAGACAACAAAAACTAAATAAATAATAAGCACATGCGAAATGAAAATCTTAAGAACTATTCAGGGGAAAACATTATTTGATAAAATACACAACACAGAAATTAGGGGCAAATGCCATATTCAAGACATAACCAAATTTATTATAGATAGGCGAAAATATTGGAAGGGTCATATAGAAAGAATGGAAGAAAACCGGCTTGCAAAAAGAGCTAAAGAAGATAGACCAATGGACGGGAGAAGAACAAGAGGAAGACCTGCCAAGAGATGGATAAACAGAGAATGTACATCCGAGGAGTGATTTTGGAAATAAACAGGATGAAAATCCTACAAATTAAGTTTAAGAAGAGAAGAAGAAGAGTTGTAGGCCTTCTTGACCCTCTAAAGATTTGATGGCATGCTCTAGTACAAAATTAAATAGTAGAGACTTCTTCGCTATAACCTGAAACAGTTTTATGACATCATCTTGATGCGAGGATTAAAACTTTTTGGCTCGTTCCCGCTCCAAGTATCACAGCTGCTGTGACCATCTCTTTCGCGGGCGTCCCCGATCTCTTTTTCTCCTCTTGGTTGATAGTTTGGACTTTTCGTAGGCAATCTGTTGGTATCCATTCTGCAGACATGTTCATACCATTTTGTCCTGTACTCTTCTATTTTATCTGTCAAATTGAATATTTGTAGCTCTTTACCAATATCTTCAATTCGTTTTTTATCCATTAAAGTATATCCTGCCACAAATTGTAAATACTTCATTTCTGATGCTTTTATTCTTTTAATTGACTGTTTATTCAGAGTCCATATTTCTGAGCCATACAATATTGCAGGCACAGGCAATACTTTATCTTCTTCTTCATGGTTTAGGCTTATTTACTAGCCTGTTCCGGCTCCAAATTGCTGCTCTCCATCTTTTCCTTGGTCTTCCCAAACTTCTTCTTCCTTGTGGTGAATAGTTGTATACTGCTTTTGGTATTCTATTCTCAGTCATCCTTGACAAGTGTTCTTTCCAGTTTGTTCTGTATTTCTCTATTGGCCAATACTTTATAAAATTATAAATGTATTTCTTTTCTTACTTTCTTTCCCAGTGCCACATAAATACTGAAATATCTGTAATGAACGGACAGGTGAATGGAGAAAACTACATAATAGCGAGCTAAATGATATGTATAAGAAGCCAGATATAATAAGAACAGTTAAGTCTCGTAGGCTGCGATGGGCAGGACATGTGGCACGTATGGGGGGTGAAAGAGGTGCATGGAGACTTCTGGTAGGAAAACCAGAGACAAAACGGCCAGTTGGTAGACCAAGAATGAGGTGGGAGAATAACATTATCCATGATTTGAGGGAAATAGATTATACAGGGGATGATTGGAAAACATTAGCTCAGAATAGAGATGTATGGAGAGCATATGTCCGCGCGGCCATGAACCTACAGGTTCGACAGAGTCAATGAGTTAGTTAGTTATGTATTTATCTCTATTACAACCTAAAGTTACATCTAGATAATTGAAATCATCTACTTGTTCTTGTGTTTTGTTATGTAGCACTATTTTTGTTCTTTCCATCTCTTTGCCACATTGGGTCATTACTTTAGTTTTTATTGAAGAAATCTTTAGGTTGTAATCTTATGCAATATTATTTAATTTAAAAATTGCTCTTTGTAAATAATTCTCTGAAGAAGCCATTATAGCCTGATCATCAGCAAATATGAATGTGTCAACACAATTTTATTACATATAAGGGTACTTTTATATCTAAATATATTAAATTTTAAAAGTTTTCACCATAAAAACAGTGAGGGTCAACACTTAATGTTTGTTATTGTCACCAGGTACTTGACATTGGATTCAACTTGCTAACGGAGCTGCCAGGTGATGCATTTTTTGGAACGCCGTCCCTAACACTGCTAGCACTAGATGGAAACCCATTGGCCACAGTTCCAGAACTAGCACTGGCACATCTCAATACCACATTAAGAGGGTTGAGTCTTGGAGGGCGGTTCTTGCACTGCGACTGCAGACTGCGTTGGGTCACTGAGTGGATTCTTAGCAACGATCTACAAGTTACAAGTCGAGAAAGAAATCCTCAGTTTTGTGGAAGTCCAACGAGGTTAAGAGATCGTGGATTCTACACAATTCAACCAGAAGGTGAGACAATTATTAATTTGTTATTAACAGTAGTCGGCTGTCAAGAGGGGTTAAAAATAGCTCAAAATATTAAAATTATTCTAATTATGTAATTTATTTTGTGTTATTTAAAGGTGCCTTTACATTTAATAGTATATTACGATGCGAGGTTGGAAAGTGGTTTTTACAGAAGTGAGGAAATGTTTAAAAACCGAGCGATAGCGAGGTTTTAATTCCCGAGATACTGTAAAACACGTCACAAACGTGCGTTGTACATTTTTTTATAGCGATGGTGTTTTCAAAATAATAAATAATAGTAAAATAATATCGCTCGGTTTTTAATTCCCGAGATACTGTAAAACACGTCACAAAGGGGCGTTTACATTATTTTTTTTCGCGGTGGTGTTTTCAAAATAATAAATAAAGTAAACTAATAGCATCTTTGTTGGAAATATTTGCGTTCGTTATAAAAACTGACAACGTTAACAGTGTGGCCTATGTTTATTAGTTGAGACTTCAGCAGGCCGTGACACCAATAAGTCGTAAAATGGCGGCAAGTACGTATTTATTGTTTTATATTGTTTCAAATAAAGTTCAGTTCGTTTAAAATGCAGTGATTTGTTTCGTATAATGTATATTAACACTACCTTTTGGATATATTTTTGTATTACATTGTACGTAGTATACATAAAGGGCAGTGGTTTTACTTCCCGCACGAGATTTGTAATGTTAGAGTTATAGTTATTTAGGTTGGCAACCCCAAAATGTAGGAAGTTGAACTTTCAATCACGGTCACCATTGCTGTCCGTATGACAAAACGCACTATCGCGCAAAAAATATAATTTATGTAATACTAGCGTGCCTGGCAGACTTTGTCCTGGCCGAACGTTCAATTCTCATGTCATAGCCGGATGATAAAAATATAAGATACTTTTCTTACCATAAATTCACTAAATCACTGCTGTGGTCTCGAGGTAGCGTGCTGTGTTATCACCCAGTGGGTCTGGGTTGGGACAAGTTTCCTGGGTGATGATTTTTTTTTTGGAGTTTATCCTCACTTGTAAGACAAATGTCAGGAAACTTTAAGGCCCAAACGGTCCCCGAACATCATCTGTCCATCATTATCATCATTAACATATTCATTAAGTTTAGGATAAGGCCTTTCCTGGAGCATCATTATCATTACCTATCATATATCATCGGGGCAGCGCAACTCCACTTTCCAGGCGACGCAACCTCAGAAGTGGGTTACAATAACACCGTCCCAGGAGAGAATACCAGAATGTCAAAATTACAATGTGGTGGCATTGAATAAAACAAGTCAAGTTTGCAAGAAAACTACTCACTGTCATCCTTTGTGGCTCTGACAAAAAAAAAATCCTAAACCCGATAGTGCCACCTACCGGGTCCCATTATGAATCTAAACCATCCAGGGACCCACTCAAACATACACAAAAATGTCATCAAAATCAGTCCAGTCATTTAGGCAGTTTTTAATGTCGGATTTCAAGTAAACCTCCATTTTTAATTGTCAGATTTCACTCAATTATGGGTAATACCTACCTCGGTTTATTTTAATAGGATATACTGAGTTTCATTGATAAACATAGAAAACTAACTGCTAGTGTGATTTTTAAATTTTCACTTCAGGTGAAATCCTACACCTAATGATTTTAGAGGGTCCAATTGTGAATCTAAAACATCCAGGTACCCACTCAAACACACACAAAAAATGTCATCAAAATCGGTCCACTCGTATAGGCACATTTTAATTTTCGATTTCAAGTAAACCTGTTTAGAACACTTTTTGCTTTATAGTCGCCATTTTAAAAACCATTGTTACGTCATCACAACAAAATATGAGAAAGTAAACAAGAGTTCCTCTTTCATTGATGTATCATTCATTGTTTCATGTACTCTAGTTTGGTTTATACAACCGATTAAAATGTGATGAATCATTTGTAATTGCCCTGTACAGCTTAACTTTACTTAATCTGGAGACAAGTTTACTTTTAAAGTAGGTTTTACTGACTAGAAAGATTCTTATACTAAATTCTTCCTCTGTTAGTTTATACATAACCTGTTTAAATTATTTTGCCCACATGAACAATGTTGTGGGTCCTGCGATTATTTAATAATATGAGGTATTTAAAATCAGAAATATAAAATTTTGATCACTTAATCCCTGTCCTACAACACTAATTAATGATGTTATTATTAATTTCATACAGCTCAATGATGGATAAATCATATTTGAAGAGAAAAATTATATGCTCAGACCGGAACTTGAGTGTATAATTTTTCTCTTCAAATATGATTTATCCATCATTGAAATATATGAAATTAATAATAAAAACATCGAAAAGAGTCGTACTGGCATTTATAATGTAATGTATAATTCCCAAATATGTCTTCTTAATAAAGGAGCCGCCATTTGCAAAGATAGAAGCAAAGGCTTCATAGCATTCGGTGGCGGGAATTACAACGTATATAGAGAAAGATTTGCATTTAGATCGGTACTTGCTCAGGTAGAGCACTTGGTCTAGAGAACCAAGGGTCCCGGGTTCAAATCCCGGTCTGAGCGTATAATTTTTCTCTTCAAATATGACTAATTAATATTACTTGTTTTTTTTCAGAACTGACGTGTGGTCTAGACAATGATGTAGACAATGCAGCACAACCTACAGTTAACAGACTCGAGGAAGAGAACGAAGATAATTCAAGACATCCAACTGTTGTCCCACCTTTCACAAGAATAAAGTCAACAACACCTAAAACAACCAGTACAATTACAACCACCATAATTCCTACATCATCAACAACTACTACAACAACAACTACAACTACCACACCTCGAACTACAACAACTCACCCTACAAGACCTGTGATCATACCTTCCACACATAAACCAATCCACAGAAACCCAATTCTTACAAAAGACTTCATAAGCACTACTTCCTCAACAACAACCACAACTACAACACACCGACCATCCACGACAACAAGGAAAGGCAGTGTGGTGGTGTCTAGAACTACTACACCATCGTGGCGCGTCAACAATAATTCACAACAAAGACCACCACTTGTGCTAGGATTTCCAAACCATCCCAAACACGAGGAAGTTCAAGAAGTGTTGGTTCGCAGTGCTTACAGACAAGATAATTCTGTTATAATTCAATGGGATTCTGAAACAGCAAATATTCTGGGTTTCCGGGTAGTTTACAGGCTTTTTGGAGACAAGAGTTTCAAGCAAGGTCCACCTCTTGAAGCAAGTGAACGAGAATTCAAGATTAAAAATGTGCCAGTGCAAGTAAGTTCTTTATACCTCACCTCATATTCAGTCTTCTAATTATACCAGTTTCAAAACCTAGGTGGTTTCATCTTCAGTAGTAATATCTTGACCGATGTTATGTCATTCAGGAGAACTGTTTCTTACTCCATCTGTTGTTGGACCAATGAACCTCCGAATTAAATCAAATTCCTCAGGAATTTCAAAATTATAAGTTTTTCATTCTTGTTTTCTTCTATGTGGATTTTTTTCCCAAACCATGAGTTCTTTTTCTTTTATATTTGTTTAATTAGACTGCCTTTTATATCAATTAGATGTTTTTCAGACCAAGCATGAGTAGCTACTGTTGACTTTTCCACTTCACCATTTTTAAATTTCTAAGATGTTGTTTCACCCTGGTTTTCAAATTTCCTCTTGTTTTTCCTATATAAATTTTGTCACAATCCCTGCATTTGATCTGATAAATTCCCAATTTGTTTCCTTCTTCAATTTTTTTATCATCATCATCATCATCTGCATTCATGGATTAGGTCTGTTGACCCGTTCCGACTTCAGCCCATCTCTTTCTAGGTCTGCCCACATCTCGGGTGCCTTCAGGTTTGTAGTTTGTTATTTGTTTTGGATATCTATCTTCATTCATTCTGTCTATGTGTTGCTTCCATTTTTGTCTATATGTATCTATTTTATTTTTTTTTTATTTTTGTTGGTTTTAATTATTCAATTGAGGCTATATTCATTCTTCACAGCCAGTCTTATGTTAAACTTTTTGAATTTATTTTGAATTTGTGGTGATTCGATGGATGATAAGTGAATTTCTTGAATTTTGTATTTCTTTTATAAGTGTGTTTTCATTAATTAATTCCTATAAAAGTTAAATTTAAACATTACCTATCACTAGAGATCAGACTTTAAAGGGAAAAATGTGAACAAAAAGAGAAATATTAATAATAAAGATCTTAAAAATGGACATAAGTAAATAACAAAATTAATGCATAATTATTATACTTCCACTTTACAGTATTAAGAATTATAAATAATTACATCAACACTTGAGTACATTTGAAAGTAGATTCTATCTCTTTGAATATAGAATCACTTTATACAAAGCAGTTGATCACCCTACATCAACAGAAACCAGTGCTGAATGTTTAGCTTCAAAGTCTGAATTCCAAATTTCTACACTTTACTAGCTTTTCAAGGTTTCCATTTTTAAAAGCTACAAGTTTGCTATGTTTACAGTTTCTGTAATAAAAATGACATACTTTATCAAAATTCATATAAATCCTATCAAAAGGAATGATAAAGACCAATGTAACCAAAAAGGGGAAGATATTCATAGATAAGAAGTGACTCATTCATTCATTGAGGGAGAGATATATTAAAACGTCTTAAATCAATAATTGACTATGCTATATGTAATAAAAAATTAGCATCTAAAGTTCTTGATACAAGAGTTTACAGAGGACCTGAAATCGAATCAGACCATTACTTACTTGTTTGTCCAATTCGTATGCCACCGAGATGGAAAAATAAAAATAAAATTAATAATGTAAAATTTAAAAAAGTGGACTATACTTATAAAGTAAGTCTTTTCCGAGATCCCACTATTACCTGGCTATAAAAGTGCAGATTAGATCGTCTAGTTCAAGACAAGAAACACCGGTTGGCGAAAATATTGAAGAAGAATGGCTTGCTCTACAAAGTATTTTGACACAAGCAGCAAATGAAAGCCTGGGTATCAAAACTAAATGGAATCGAAAAAAAGAACTACGGATATGGGATGAAAACATCAAAAAAGTAATTGATGATAAACGTGAAGCATACAAAAAATTTCTGTCTACAAAAAAAGATGAAGATAAAGTAGAGTATCATAGGAAGAGAGCCATAGCTAAAATTGAAGTTTGCAAAAAACATAGACAAAGCTGGGAACAATTTGTCTCATTTTTGGAAAATGATATCACTAGGCCTCAACCAAAAATATATAAAGTTTTAAAAAATTTAAATAATGATTCAAGAGAAAATGCACATTTAAATTTGTATGCCTAAAGAATCTTGGCTTAACTACTTTCATCATTTATGGACACAAAAGGATGATTTATTACAAATACCAATCTCTAATAACACTGCTTTGGAACAAATTTCTATAGATGAATTAACTGATGTTAAATCATTAAAAAGTAACAAAGCTCCCGGAGAAGACCACATTAATCAAGAATTATTTAAATTTTCAACTAAAAATTTTTTAGACAGATTTCTTATTCTCCTTAATATGATATGGGAAGGACAAGAACCACCACAAAGCTGGAACAAATCCATTGTAATACCAATCTTCAAAAAAGGAAGTCGCCAAATCAAAGATAACTATCGTGGAATTAGCTTGTTGAACTCTGGATATAAAATTTATGCTAATATAGTTAAGAATAAATTGAGAAAAATTTATGAAAATATAATTGGAGAAGAGCAGAATGGATTCAGAAAGGGTAGATCTTGTACAGATGGATTCTTCACTCTAAAACTACTATTAGAAAAGCACAAGGAATTCAATATAGAAACTCATATCGCCTTTGTTGACTTCATAAAGGCTTTTGACAAAGTAGACAAAAATATATTACTACAAATTTTAGCTGATGATAACGTTCCACAACAATATATTACTAATATCTTCAACATCTATAAAGATAATGAAATCTCTGTTAAACAAGATGGCAAATTATCTTCTTGGGAAAAGATCAACACTGGAGTAAGAGAGGAATGTGGACTTTCACCGGTGCTTTTCATTATATACATGAATAAATTAATAAATGAATGGAGGAAAACACAACAAGGATATATACCAATCAATAGGAACCTCAAACTCGATGCTATTCTTTTTGCAGACGATTTAGCTCTTCTGGCACTTTCCAAAAATGATTTGCAACGATCAATTTATAATTTACAAAAAATAGGTGCCAAATTTAAGATGGAAATATCAATTAACAAAACTAAAATTATGGCATTTCATGGGAAGGACCCCATACAAAGTAAAATCTGTCTCCAAAATAAAATTTTAGAGAGATCTAATCAATTTAAATATCTTGGATATTATCTCTCTATCTGGGATGAAAAGGATATCCCTGAAAAAATTACTAGTTATAATAAAAGTTTAGGAATTATTAATCAAGTTATGAAACCATCCCTTGTACAAAAAAACACCAGATTATGTTTATATAACACTTTGGCTAGACTTGTGTTGACCTATTGTAGTGAAGCATGGACACTAAAAAAACAACATGAAAGCAGAATAACGGCTTGTGAAATGAGATTCATGCGCAGAACAGCGGGTTACACCAGATGGGATCGGAAAAGGAACACCGATATCTTAAAAGAATTGAAGACTACGCCAATTTTGGAATATATTAAACAGTACCAACTAAATTGGAAACACCATCTTGAAAGAATGAGTTCAAATCGGATCCCCAAAGCTGTTTATAATTATATACCAAGAGGACGAAGATCACTGGGCCGTCCTATGAAACGCTGGAGGGAAAATTTTCTATAGGATCGTAACAGGCCTTGGCTTAATACTTGGAAGGAAGAAGAAGATATATTAAAACAAGAAGTTAAAAATCACAGATCTTGAATATTTTAAAAAGTTACAAAATTCACCAAGGGGGAAGAAATTATCTCATGGAATTTCGGCCAGCATGGGACCAGTGCTCACCCAGCATCGTGAGGCATTTGAGTAGTTACAATAAGTAGCGACTCCAGGTTGAGAAGACCAGCTATAACAGTTGTGGGACCCGACATGCTGACGTCACCCCTACATTGGTTAAATGTTTGTCTACCTCTGTGATTAACACATGTGGATGTGAGGACAGCAGCCAGATAGTAGGCCAAGGGCCTTCCAGGCCTATCGCACTTGGAGTTTTGTACTTATATAAATATAAATCTTAATCAAAACTAAAGTGGGAAGTAAAAGTATGAGGTATTTTTAATTTATAAACGAGTTGCAGAAAATGTTTTTATATCTCATCTCATAAAGTTGTGTTTATTCATGATACAAGTTTCATAGGTCATTCACCTTCATCTTCAATTAAATTACAACTGTCGAAATTTTGCCGTTAACACCATCTTCCAAACTCCTACTGATATCGATTTTATGCACTTGGAAATCAAATTTTTCCCGTCGGGAATTAAAAAAATCATAGCTGTTAATTCCAAAGTCTTCTACAAATGTTTTAAAAGTTTAGTTTCTCTTCCAATTTTGTGATTCTCTAGCAAACTATGAGCTGAAATTGCTGATTTTTCAATTTCACCATTTTTAATATTTTTCTGAAGTTTTCTTTTGTACAAGTTTCTAAATTCCTTTTAGTTTTTCTTATATATACTTTCTTACAGTCATTGAAAGTAAATTCATAAATTCCAGATCTTTTACTATCTGGGACAGTAAGTAGTAGATTACTCAGACTAAATTTGTAAATCATTGCCAATTAAATATTAAATTTGTTAAATTATTATTTTTATTTATTTCCTGTAATTCCTAAATGGAACATAGGGCAGCAGTAAAGTTTCTCCAGCGTACTCTGCTTCCAGCCAGCAATTTCACTTGTTTCCAGCTTTTCCCTCTTTCCTTTGTTTCCTCCTCTACTGATCGCATCCAAGTTTTCCTAGGTCGTCCCTCTTTCTTACTCCTTGTGGGTTACAATCTAGTGCAGTCTTCTCAATGGCTCCATCTAGTTTTCAAATTTGTTAAATAATTTGTTTAATGTTCTGTATGTTCCAGGATGGAAAGTAATTTTCTTGAATTGTTTCCTTTCTTTTGAATCAGGTTGTATACACTATCTTACTTGGCTGTGGCCTGTAGTGTGTTTTCCAGGAATTTGTAGGTGTTGAGTGTCCTGAGAGGTTCTGTTCCTAAGAATATTCTGTCGTCCACTGTTTTTAATTTGTTTCTGTAACTTAATTATGTTGGTAGTTATTGTTACTGGATATTTATAATAATTTAATTGTGTTCATTAATTTACTTATTTCTAACATAGTAATAGCTTTAGCTTCTCAATATTAATTTAACAAATAACGCTATAGCTGTGTGGAGTCCCTTCATGTCTTCTTCAGGTAGAAACCATTCATTGTGTATTTGTGAATCATGATTCATTGCAATTGAATGTGGGAACAGTAGAGTAGGATAAAGGAAGGATTTCTGCTTGGATGGGAATGAAGCCTGAATTAGCTCAGAGGACAGAGCATTAGCACGGAAAGCTAAAGGTTCGGGGTTCGATTCCCGGTTCAGGCAAAAATTTTTCTCTTTACCATTGATTTACAATAATTTAATTTGTTCATAAATTTACTTATTTCTATCATAGTAATAGCTTTAGCTTCTCAATATTAATTTAACAAATTTGAATTCTACCACATCTTCAAAATTTCCCTCATTTGCAATTTTCCCTGTATCTATATATATTTTTGTCGGTTTTCAGGAGTGCATCGTGGTATGTGTAATTTCACTGGAAGAAGTGAACGTGACACCTGAGACAGTGCCTTACAACCAGTGTCGCGAGGTGCGCACAGTAACATCTCCGTCCAGTAACATGGACAAGATAACAATAGCAGCAAGTGCTGCCATCTGTGGAACAGTTGTGATAGCAGTTATAGTGTTCGTAGCAGCAAGTCGTCGCAGGTCCCGCAAACTGCACACGTTGCAACAACATGAAACCAAGAATGGGATCCCTGTGGGAGGACTTCCAGTGACCTGCTGCTCGGGAATGGGGCCTACTCCCAGCCCAGGAGGACCCCTCTCTTCACTTGCGACATTAAGTGCCTTTACGACACACAAAGATTGGGACCAAGTGTCCATGTACAGCAACCGCAGTATTCCAAGACCTCGGGTTTACCACATGGAGAGACAGGGTATGTAGACAGCCTCCTTATTCACATGTGCTGGATATTCTAGCACAAATGACAGTCTATCAACACAAATATAAGGTTATGGTTAGCATTTTAATTTTAAGCCTGATGTAGACTATTCTTTTAGTTTTTAGTGTATTCCCATAAGTTTTACCCACAATTCATTGCTATCTTTCAAAGTTATGTACCAGCATAATTATTAATATCATCTTTTTTAGGTTATTTCTATCTCACATTCCCATTCAATTTTCAGATATCTTCCTTATTTTTTTCATGCAATATAAAATACATATAAAGCAGTGATGCATTTATTACAAACGGACAGTATTATGCATCAACCAATTATGCGCCATTATCTAAGTTTCGAGAAAAATAAGTTTAAAGTTTAAGTGAATCTTCACTATTTATTGTAGTGCCAAACTAACGATACTGGATATGGCAAGTTATTTTCCTTCTTCTTCTTCTTTGGCTTTCCCCCACTTATAGGTTTGCCGTCTTCAGTTTAGATTTATTTCTATCATTCCAATCTCCTTCTTCCAAATTCCTATCATCCATTATTATAATTCTGACGTAGGTTTTTCCATCTTGGACTGCCATGTTTATTTCTTCCAGGGGGGTGACCATTGGTATATATTTTTTGGTCATCTTTTATTTTCCATTCTTTATACATGGCCATAAAATTTAAGTGTTTGATTTTCAATCCTCTTAACAACAGATGTTGTGACATTCATTTCTTATTTTATCATGTCTTGTTTTTTGGAGGTTTCTCCCTGGTGAAGTGGAAGAGAAGACCTTATGGTCTTAACTCCATCAGGTAAAATAAATATATAAATAAATATAAATAAAATAATCAAATTCAACTGTTTTAATTTTATTCTTTTGTAATTCCGTCAAAAACCAAGTTTCACTTCCATATGACAAAATATTCTGTATTACGCTCTTATAAATTTTCATTTTAAGTTCCTTTGTAATATTTTTGTTCCAAATTATTCCATGTAATGTCTTAGTTGCAATTTTGCCATTGCAATTTTAGTCTGAACATATCTTTAACAGTACCTAAACTTGTAATCACTGACCCAAGATATTTAAAAAATTCACATTTTTTTCTACTTTCCCTGTTTCGAGTATGAAGTCATCCACATCCTTTCCCAAACACATATATTCTGTTTACTGTAAATTTATATTCAGTCCCCATTTTTTTATATTCTTCCATTAGTTTGTTGCAGATGTTATTTTCCTTGTTTGACAATTACGCATCAACAATGTAAGAGTGGAACATTTGGCACTTAGCTGCATGATGCAAAACTGAGATTAGTATTTATGAAGATCTGGTTTCATATCAGTTCTTTTGCAAAACACAGAATCTCTGGTAGGACTGATGGCATTTACATTTTCTTTAATAATAAGGCTATATTTAAAGATTTGACGCTAAAAGTGTACGTACACTTACTTCAAGACCCAGTGAAACATGGCATCAAAATCTCATTTTTTTAAATGGCCCTTAGCTGTTTGATACATAACATCGTCCAATTATATATAAGAATTATATTTTATGAGAATTAAGTACAAGGAAGGTAAATTAATGTTTGCACTGGGATGCCTGGATATTGTGGTCAGTAACACACTATGATATAGAGATAGAGATCCTTGGTTCAAATACCCGGTCAGGCATTAATTTTTCTTTTCATGATATATATATATATGTGTGTGTGTGTGTGTGTGTGTGTGTGTGTGTGTGTGTGTGTGTGTGTGTGTGTGTGTATGTGTGGTGTGTGTGTGGTCAATATTCACATACTCCTACAATACTGAGTTTTTTTTATATTTTCCTTCAAACTACTATAGACTATCATTTGCACTAGAATCCTCAATGTGGCTAATAAATACAAATAATGTGCAGTATTTTAAGTAGAAGGGAACTTACTGCAGCTTTCATTATATCAAAAAAATACTAAACATGAAAATAAAACAATTAATAAATTAATTATTATACAGAAAGGACAAGTGAATAAATAAGACAAGTCTCATTCATTTTATCTCATAAAACATCAATTTTTTTTTGGACATGTTGCAATACACCTACATACCATATCAGCTTGTCCACTCTGGACATATTAAAACATGTCCGAAATAACTCATCGTTTTATGAAGTAAGATGAACAGACTCACCTTATTTATTAAGAAGAAACCTCATAATGTTACTTCCTACTGTAATTTATCTTTTTTTATTCAATGCTGTCATTTTGACATTTCTGGTGTTCTCTCCTGGCATTGGCGTACTTGTAATCCACTTCTGAAATTGGGGTGCCTAGAAGGCAAAGTTAGGTAACCCCGATGATATGATGGATGATAAATGATAATGAGGTACCAGGAGAGCTTTTAACCTAAACTTAACCTAAATTCCAGACCATGGGCAACCACAGGAATAATTCCCTTTAAGGAAAAATCCCCAAGGTTCGACCAGGAATCGAACCCAGGACCTCATGAACTGTAGTCAGAAATGCTGACCACTAGCCCATGAGGCTGGTCCTATTGTAATTTATAAATGGACAAATTTTAACATTTACTTTGAATATATAGTATGAACATTAAATAAAATAAATAAAGTGTATATATCATTATTATGGAAATGAAATGATCCACACAATAAAATTGGACGATGTTATGCATCAACCAGCTAAGCGCCATTTTTTTAAAAAAATTATATTTTGATGCCATCTGTTCCACTGGCTCATGAAGTATGTGTATGCACACTTTTAGCGCCAAATCTTTAAATATGGCTTCATTATTTAAGAAAAATGTAAACACCATCAGTTCTATCAGAGATTCTGTGTTTTGCAACAAATGACTACAAAACTAGATCTTTATAAATGTTAATCTAAAGTGTGCATCATGCAGCTAAGTGCCAAATGTTCATGCTCTTAGATTGTTGATGCATAACTGTGTATGGTTAGTTTGGCGCTGGAGTTTAAAATGTAAAAAAAAAACTTTAAACATATTTTCCTTGAAACTTACATAGCCGCTTGACGCATAATGCCGTCCAATTTACATAAAAACACTCATTTTGAAAAAGGGAACCATTTTTTAAAAATACTTATCTCCTTTTGTACTTAGATGTAGGCCAGTAAATAGTAGAACAAGATTTGAGAAAATATTTTTAATTTGTGGCTTTTTATAAAGATATTTTAACTTATTATCAAAACTGATAGGAAGTAACATAAGAGTAGGAGGTTTGAAACAGAAAAATGAGTACATATATGTATATAAAATGTATAATCTTAATACTAAAATTTGAAGGGTGCTTAAATTTACTTTTAGTGCATGTTATACTAAACAGTTTATAAATTAAATTTGAAGAGAAAAATTTTCGCCTAGACCGGGACTCGAACCCGGGACCCTTGGCTTTCCGGGCCAAGTGCTCTACCAACTGAGCTACCGAGGCGAGTTACGATCTAGACGCAAATTTTTCTCTTATATACGTTGTAATTCCCTATCGCCAAATGCTTTTGAAACCATTGTTTCTATCTTTGCAAATGGCGGCTTCTTAGTTAAGAAGACATTTATTGGAAATTTAACATTACTTTAAAAGCCAGTAAGGCCTCTAATGATGTTTTTATTATTAATTTAACATTTCTCAATGAAAGATAAATTAAATTTGAAGAGAAAAATTTTCGCCTAGACCGGGACTCGAACCCGGGACCCTTGGCTTTCCGGGCCAAGTGCTCTACCAACTGAGCTACCGAGGCGAGTTACGATCTAGACGCAAATTTTTCTCTTATATACGTTGTAATTCCCTATCGCCAAATGCTTTTGAAACCATTGTTTCTATCTTTGCAAATGGCGGCTTCTTAGTTAAGAAGACATTTATTGGAAATTTAACATTACTTTAAAAGCCAGTAAGGCCTCTAATGATGTTTTTATTATTAATTTAACATTTCTCAATGAAAGATAAATTAAATTTGAAGAGAAAAATTTTCGCCTAGACCGGGACTCGAACCCGGGACCCTTGGCTTTCCGGGCCAAGTGCTCTACCAACTGAGCTACCGAGGCGAGTTACGATCTAGACGCAAATTTTTCTCTTATATACGTTGTAATTCCCTATCGCCAAATGCTTTTGAAACCATTGTTTCTATCTTTGCAAATGGCGGCTTCTTAGTTAAGAAGACATTTATTGGAAATTTAACATTACTTTAAAAGCCAGTAAGGCCTCTAATGATGTTTTTATTATTAATTTAACATTTCTCAATGAAAGATAAATTAAATTTGAAGAGAAAAATTTTCGCCTAGACCGGGACTCGAACCCGGGACCCTTGGCTTTCCGGGCCAAGTGCTCTACCAACTGAGCTACCGAGGCGAGTTACGATCTAGACGCAAATTTTTCTCTTATATACGTTGTAATTCCCTATCGCCAAATGCTTTTGAAACCATTGTTTCTATCTTTCTCTTCAAATTTAATTTATCTTTCATTGAGAAATGTTAAATTAATAATAAAAACATCATTAGAGGCCTTACTGGCTTTTAAAGTAATGTTAAATTTCCAATAAATGTCTTCTTAACTAAGAAGCCGCCATTTGCAAAGATAGAAACAATGGTTTCAAAAGCATTTGGCGATAGGGAATTACAACGTATATAAGAGAAAAATTTGCGTCTAGATCGTAACTCGCCTCGGTAGCTCAGTTGGTAGAGCACTTGGCCCGGAAAGCCAAGGGTCCCGGGTTCGAGTCCCGGTCTAGGCGAAAATTTTTCTCTTCAAATTTAATTTATCTTTCATTGAGAAATGTTAAATTAATAATAAAAACATCATTAGAGGCCTTACTGGCTTTTAAAGTAATGTTAAATTTCCAATAAATGTCTTCTTAACTAAGAAGCCGCCATTTGCAAAGATAGAAACAATGGTTTCAAAAGCATTTGGCGATAGGGAATTACAACGTATATAAGAGAAAAATTTGCGTCTAGATCGTAACTCGCCTCGGTAGCTCAGTTGGTAGAGCACTTGGCCCGGAAAGCCAAGGGTCCCGGGTTCGAGTCCCGGTCTAGGCGAAAATTTTTCTCTTCAAATTTAATTTATCTTTCATTGAGAAATGTTAAATTAATAATAAAAACATCAAGTTTATAAATTACTTGTTAATTCAACATAATCAATTGGTATGCTAACAGAGGAGGTTTCTCTTGGAAACTACTGCACTAACAAATTATTACATAATCTAGCAATAAGTAGAGACCAGGTTTTAAAGGGAATACTCATTATCTGGGTATTTACTAGGGCATTCCACAAGTAATGGCAACACTGCTATAACACACAAAAAAATTATTTAGGTTTCTTTTGACATTACAAACATAATTTATAGTCAATTTATAGGGAATTACAATGTATATAAGAGAAAAATTTGCATCTAGATCACAACTCGCCTTGGTAGCTCAGTTGGTAGATCACTTAGCCCAGAAAGCCAAGGGTCCTGGGTTCGAGTCTCAGTCTAGGCGAAAATTTTTCTCTTCAAATATAATTTACAGTCTCTTGTCAAGTAAAGTATACATTGCCAAATCCTTTGAAGATGGAGCACTCCATCTGCAGCACCATTTCTGGATATCTCTCTCATCTAATCGATCTACAGCTTTCTGGATATCAACTCTTCATTGAAATTGAATACTTCCTACAACTTCTTTGATCTTTGTGAATAACTTATAGTCACAAGGGCTCATATCTGGTGAATTTGATGAATGTTCGAGTACTTTCCAATTCCATCTTCTAAACAAATTCTATTGACATTTTTTTAGGGCGGTATTACTTACTAAATGTCAGAAACAGTGAACGTATTCATAAAATATTGCTATTTAGAGAGTTACAGTTTTACAGATTTATACAACAAAGACTGCTCAACAATATATTACAAGATTACAATGGTCACCACTAGGATCGCTGATTTACAACAGTGTGGACATTACTTATCGAATGCCCTACTATTTATCCTTATCTTTTTAGGAACAAAAAACAAACTCCATAGCACAACAAGCCTGGAAGACTCTTGGCCTAACAGCTAGGTGCTGTCCTCACAATCACATGTGTTAATCACAGAGGTAGACAATCATTCAGCCAGTGTAGGAGTGACACGTGGTCAACATTTTAGGTCCCCCAACCGTTATAGCTGGTTTTATCAACCTGTAGCTGCTACTTATTGTAGCTACCCAAATTCCTCGTAGTGCTGGGTGGGCACTAGTTCCATACTGGCTGAAATTCTATGTGAAAATGTGTTCCCCCATGGCGACAAAACCAGCGTAAATTCTGTAGCTCTGCACCAAGGCATCTTGCCTTAACAGCTCGGCTGCCCTTGCCTTCTTAGAATTAGTAAGTAATTCCAGTCACTCCTCATGGAAGTATACAACCTTCATGAAAGAACGCCACTAGACTCTGATATTTGCTAAATCCTTGACTTCATTCCAGGTTTTCCTCATTCGATTTCTGTTATTACTGTCTGCATCACGTAATTTTTATGTTCCTCTTTTCCTCATCAATCCCTGGGAATTCAATTGTCTAGAGCTCTCTTGGCACAATGTCCAGTTATCCACTGAGAGTATGTCCAATCCATTTACAATATAAAATCTCGTTCCAGACTTCACTTTGCCAATCATGTTAGTGACCATCAAAACAATAGATTCAACATTATTCTTTGTCAATTACTTTGTTTTATTAATTTAGCTTTTCTCTCGATAAGATGTTTTTCTGACCATGCATGGGCTGCTACTGCAGATTTTTCTACTTCTCCTTTCTTGACATTCCTGAGATATTCTTTCACTCTAGTTTTTAAATTTGTCTACGTTTTTCCTATGTAGACTTTCTCACATTCTTTGCATTTAATCTAATAAGTCCCTGATTTGTTTTCATCTTCTATTTTCTCATTTTTGTTGGATCTAATTAATATAATGATGCTGAAGTCGTTTTTTGGTGCAAATCTTATGTTAAATTTTTTTTAAATGTTTGAAACTTATAGTGTTTCAATGAATGGTATGTGAATTTTTTGAGTTTTATGTTTTCCTTCTTTTACTTTTAGAAGTGTACTTTGATTAATAAATTTCTGTCTTTTAAACTTGTTTATTTTCTTGTGTATCATTCTTTCTTCCTGTAGTCAGGTTGATTAAGTGTTCTTTTTCTTTTTTATAATTTTCTCTGTTCATGGGTATGCTCACAATCTGTGTGTCAAACTATTGAAAACTGCTTCTTTGTGAGCTATGTGATTGAAACCTGAAGCTTTTATGCAGTTATCTATATTCATTGGTGAAACGGACATAAAAGTTTATCATCTTTTTCATGGATTGAAGTACAAAAGGTTGGTTCCGATCTCATGTAGAAAATTATGTCTCCATTGTGCTCTTGGCCATCCCACACATTTATTTCCTCTGAATAACTGTTTTGTTATATGTTTTTGATCCATTTTTTGAATGTGTTCGAACCAATTTTGTTTTGTATTGTTTGAATTCTGTCTGTTAAGCTGAATATGTTAAGCTCATTCCTATATCTTTGCTCTCCCCCCCCCCCTCTCTCTCTCTCTCTCTCTATATATATATATATATATATATATATATATATATATATATATAGTATTCCATAAAAGTTATGGAATATAAATTAATTCATAAATAAATTTATCCAAGAGATGAAAATATCTAAGAATAAATATTACAATAAGATTACTTCAACAATTTAGAATTATGGACCCTTTTATTTATGAAACTATATTTTCATTATTGAGTTCATGGCAATTTATTTAACTTTTTTTATCATCAACATCGTGAACAAACCCTTTTAGGCCATGTGGCCTGTGAGGGTAAACCTAACGGTGATGGCTTGATCTTTCCACCGATGTTTTTATCTTCCTTTATCCCTATGTTCAATTGGAGTATAATGGAATGCCAATTTTGGAAGTCTATTTCTTTCCATTCTTCTCAGATATTTTTCCATTCTTGTTGGTATCTTGATTTAAACTTGGTACTCCAAGTTTTTCTCTGATAATAGTGTTCCTTTGGTGATCCAGTCTATTAACTCCCAACAGTGATTATAAGAAGCGCATTTGGCTTAATCTAAGTTTATGAGGATTTATTTTATTTAAAATCCAAATTTCACTTCCGTATATTAGAGCAGCTTTTGATGTGATGTTATGTAATCTTAGTTTTGTATCTGTCCTCTCTGTTTACCAAAATGTCTTCTTATTACCCCATTAATTTTATTATATGTTTGTAATTTTGAATCAATGTCACTCTTATGTTGTGCAAATACACTTCCTAAGTACGAGAAATCAATTCACTTGTTCTATAATTTTTCCATCAATCTCAATTTTCACTCGTTCTATGTTTTTTTTCCACACATTACCATTGTTTAGATTTTGAAGTGGAAATTTTCATACTATATTTGCTGGCAGTTTTGAATAATTGTAATATTTGTAAGCTCTTCGGAATCTGATAATATTATTTGATCATCAGCATATAATATTGTTTGAACTAATTTATTTGTAGTTATCTCTCTAGTTTTTTTAACCTATGGTAATAACATTTAAATTTTTTTATCGCACCCACTGAATCCATAAATAAGTGAATAAAATTAAATTCAATATATGTCACTTTACTGTTGACAAATGTATAGTATGACAAATTTATATACTTCATAATACAAAGCAATCAATTGCTGTAGATTTTTAGAGTAATAAAAATATTAATAGCATAAAATTTAATCACATCATATATTACATAATATCTTTGAGTTTTCTTTCCCAGAAAGACAATTGACAGAGATATGTTGACCTTTACAAAGACATGAATACTCTTTTACCTTAAAACAAACTAATTTTACTAACTTTATTTTGTTTATCCCTCACTTGTATTTGATATTTCCCAACTTCTTGTTGATTTAATGCATCACATTTGTTCCCCACCAAGTCAATGCCGTTAGTGTTCATTTTCAATCTGTGTTTCTGGATTTCAATGAATGAAATTCATGAGAACACAATTGAGACACAATGGAGTACAATGCAACATGGATCCTCAATTCAATCATTCACTAACAAGCCACTCCACCACAACAAGACCATGAAGGGGTCTAAATCTGCTACGAAACATAACTTGTAACCAAGATATTTAAATTCTCTTTCGAAAATACTTGCGTTAATTCAAATTTCCATAGAGTATTTATATGCTATGAGCAGGGCTAGGATTTTTATGACCTAAAAACCACTGAAATATGCAAAAAAATATATACACTTATGACTTAAAATTTACAAAAATATGCACCGTAACATAAAAATATCACCTAATAATATTATAATTATGTAATAATTTCAGTTGTAAAATCAATTAGTAAATCAGTTTATAATAAACTATTTATTTAAGAATAAAATACAAATGAAAAGCAAGCTAAAGTATGGAATTTGATATTACAGCATGATTTTTATTTTATTAAAATTATCAATAGCTACCTGCTTGTCACGAGACAATACATAAATATTTGCTCTGGTATATATGTAAGGGAAAACTCTATACTGTGAATTGAAATGAAACAGGAGAAGATGATTTTACAAAAAAAAAAATTTGAGAAATTTAACAACTCAAATAAACACAGAAGAAATAAATTGTACAATAAAAGTTCTTTAATTCTTATAACAGTGAAAATGTGATGAATTTGACTATTAAATTGCTATAATATGCTCTGTCACATATAAATGGCCAAATATGCATAAATATGACTTAACAAAGTACTTTAATTCAATTAGTTTTTGTATAAAAAAAGCATTTAAGAAACATATCACTCTAACCACAAAATATATGCTATATCATAAAAATCCTAGCCCTAGCTATGATTTCTAAATTGTATAATATGGATCCTCTGAACAGGATAGCAAAGCTAAATGATCTAGAAACAACTGTATGTCTAAATTTAAGTGGGTGTATATTGGCATGTGACATAGCTTGTTTTCCTATATTCACGTATAAAGGCATTTAAATTCATGTTGAACAGAAAGGAGACAGACAGCCTGTTCATCAAATACCGAAAGAGATGACATTCCAGGCTGATAATTGAGTTTGAAGTATTTATTTATATATATATATATGCTGAACAATTTGCAGTAAAATGAAATCAGCCACTAATATGTTCAATAAGATGTTAAGATTTACATGATCAAAGCTTTTTGGAAGTCGACAAATGCAACATGTGTTTCTATATTGTATTCCCAATTTTTACCAACCAAAAGTTCCATTGTGAAGTAGCCATTACAGCATGGATCTGCCTTTCCTAAATCCATTTTGTTCTTTGCTTAAAATATTCTCATAATAATGATATACTTTTTTAATTAAATTTTCAAATATTTTATAACCAGAATTTGAGATTAATTTTTTAAATATTAATTTAAGTACTTGATGTATCAGTCGTCCTCAATTAAAATGGATTTCTGTTTAAAAAATGTAAATTTGTTAAAACCATGTAGGCCTTTGAGAACATTTTTTTAACTAATTGACAATTTTTTAAAACAGATCCATTTTAATTGAGGACAACCGATAATCAGATACTTGTATTAATATTTTTTTAAAAATTACTATATAACCTCAATTATGATAACAATGAATTTTAGAAGTACTGATGGTATTTAAGAAACTAATTCAACTATAATTTTCACATTGTTACAAACAACATAATAGTAATTTGTAGATTATCAGTGATGCTTCACTTATTGCAAACAATGGCATAAAATAAAAACCAATCACAAAATTAAATACAAAACATGTAACTTCCATGGTAAAGGTAAAGGTGTCCCACTACAGGCCTCAGGAGGCCCTTGGGGTAGTAGGAGGTTAGGGCTCCCACTTTTCTGGATAATTAGCACTTGATGTCAGCCGGGTTGTCAGCCCTGCATGACGGCCGTCTTTACCCCCAGAACAAGCATCTGGTAATCATTTCCGTTAGAGGCTGAGTTGACCCCGGGGCCATAGTGCCGCCAAAAGTGACCTTCTACAATAATTGTTCTATACATATTTGTCAAAATGAAGGCAGTACATAATAATCAACATTGATAAAAGATTTGCAAATATAAAAACTAAATAATTGCCAAGAATTATTTAGAGGAGGCGTAAACATTACAATTAATATATTAAGGCATTTTCTATTCCGAATTAATTCCTACAATATATTATAGTATTAGCTCTTGAATAGCTATTGTTCTTTATGTTGGTATTCTGGTTAATTTCTTAGCTGACTGTCTACATATTATTAACACTCAGAGTTTGAAAATATACAAGTTATGTACAATAAATCAAAGTGTTTTATTATTTATTAAATCGAGAATGCATGAATTTTCCTTCTTTATCCCAAACTTAATTTTATAATGCAGAAATATTCAAGCTAATAACTACAATCCAGATTTTAAAGGGAATATATTTTTTCACTGAACAATTGTAAGAAATATCACTATGAGGTATAATTTAAAAGTTAATATTAATTCCATTCACCTCACCTCATATCCCGTTTTGTAATTATACCACATTCAAAACCTATGAGCTTTCATCATCAGTAATTTCACGACCAATGTTCTATCCTCCAGGTTCATCTGTTGGTGGACCTATGAACCTCCAAATCAAATCCCCAGGAATTTCAAAATTCGTTTAATTTTTCTTTCTTGTTTTTTTTTAATGTGGATTCTTTACCCAAACCATGAGCTGTTTTGGTTTTATATTTGTTTTATTAAACTGCTCTTTCTTTCAATTTGATGTTTTTCTGACCAAGCATGAGCAACTACTGCTGACTTTTTCACTTCACCATTTTTGGCATTCCTAAGGTATTTTGATGTTCCTAAAAATTTGAAACCCAGGGTGAAAGAACATCTTAGGAATGTCAAAAAATGGTGAAGTGGAAAAATCAGCAGTAGTTGCTCATGCTTGGTCTGAAAAACATCTGATTGAAAGAAAGGCTAGTTCAATTAAACAAACAGAAAAACCAAAAGAGCTCACGGTTTGGGTAAAAAATCCACATTCAAAAAAATATGAAAGAAAAATTAATGAATTTTGAAATTCCCGGGGAAGTTGATTTGATATAAAGGTTCATTGGTCCACCAACAGATGGAGTAAGAAGCAGTGCTCCTGGACAACAGAACATTGGTCGTCAAATTACTGAAGATGAAACCACCTAGGTTTTGAAACAGGTATAATTAGAAGACTGTTAATGAGGTGAGGTATTAAACACTTTAATTTAAATTCTTACTTCTTCTTTAGCTATTAAAGGTAATATTTTCAATTTTTGTTTCTTCAATGTAAGTGACAAAATCAAAATAAAAAATGAACAAAGATCCAGGATGTATTATTATTTTTAGTCTGGACATCTTACCTCAATACTAATGTTCAAGAACAATTGTTTTGAAACATGTTCAAGAACAAATCAACATTAGTATTGAGGTAAGATGTCCAGACTAAAAATAATAATATAATTAAAATAACCTCAAAATATAACTTCCTAAAATTAAATATCCAGGAGGTAGTTGTGATTTCTGATGAAAATTTTAAAAAAAGATTAATTAAAAATAGATAATAATATGAAAATACAATAGGAAGTAACTAACATTATGAGGTTTTACTTAATAATAAGTTTGGTCTGTTTAATTCTTACCTCTTATCATTGTTTCAGTTAGACATATATGGCATGTTGGCCTCCTCTTCAGTTACTAGCCTGTAACTACTGAACATGAGACTAACATGCCTTGAAACATATGTCTAACAGAAACCATGATTTGAGGTAAGAATAAACAAACCAAACTTATTATTAAGTAATAATGCTTTTATGAATGTTATAGTACATAATATGGTAATAAGGTATTTTATTGTAAAAATCATAAAATATTGAAATAAGATATAAATATCACTTCTACTAACAAGCAGAGGACATGCAATGAGATGAAGGCATTTTATTGTAAAAATCATAAAATATTGAAATAAGATATAAATATCACTTCTACTAACAAGCAGAGGACATGCAATGAGATGAAGGTTCAAACTGTGATGAAGGGAGCGACGGCTCTCGAAAGCATGGTTCTCTGTTGAACAGCATAGATATATGAGGTAAGAATATTTATTTTGAACTTTTATAGGAAGAAATCATTACGAGATTTAATTTAAGATTAAATTAAATGCTTCATGCCTCTCCTCATATCCAGTCTTCTAAGTAGTCAACAAGAGGGTACTGAAGATGAATCCGCCAAGAATTTGAAACTGCAGTCTACTTAGAAGATTGGATATGAGGAGAGGTATGAAGCATTTAATTTAATCTGGAATAATATGTAACTCAATTTTGATTTTTATTTATTGTAAAACCTGCTGAATAAATAAAAAATCAACATTTTTCAAAGTATATATATTGAAAGTTGAAACAAATATTGGATTCATAGTTAAATATGGGAAATAACATTACGAGGTTCTTATATCGTAAATTAATGAGTCATATTTTTATATCTTACGAAACATGAGATATGAGGTAAGATGTAAAAATATGACTCATTAATTTACAAAATATTGGATGCCTGAAGAAAAGATGGAAAGATACAATTGGGGAATTACATTGAAGAGGAAAAGACAACTTGTCTACATTGGAAGAAACAAGAAGAAGAAGAAAGTTAAAACAAAAATTGTCAATTATTATTGTGACATGTAGCATGTGCATGATTTTTATAAGAATGGCTTTAACATCTTCTTGCACTAACTCTTGGGTAGTAAAAAGTGGCTCTTTTTATTGGTACATGTTTTGTTTCAAATCTTAAACTTGTAAATTCTTACAAAGTGTGTTATGTAAATAAAACAATGCCATATTTTATTTTTATGTTTACTTGTAAGTAAAATTTTAAATATCAAATATGTAAATATAGCAGAAACATATTCAGATATTTGTAAGTATACAATAGACTAGCAATGACACTGGAAGGTTATTTCCTTAATCAAGGATTCAGGTATGTTCCAGCCTCTGCCATAATCTCCTTACCATTTGGGATAATTAATTGGACAGTGTTATGCATCAACCAGCTATGCACCATTATATAAGTTTTGAGAAAAATATGTTTAAAGTTTTTTTTTTCTTTTTACATTTTAAACTCTAACAAGAAACTTGAAATATCTGCTCCAAAAACAAAAGTTTTAGCTTTTCGAGGATATGAGCCACTAAGAGTAAAAATCCAATTAGAGAATAAAATAATAGAACAGGTGAGCAATTTTAATTACCTGGGATACAATGGATCATATAGAAAAAGTGAAGACATTGAAAACAAAATAAATATATTTAATTATATGTTTGGCACCATAAAACGAAGTCTCAAAGGAACTAGAAAAGAGACACTTTTAAAAATTTATAAAACAATGGCTGTTCCAACACTACTATATGGATCGAAACACTGGGTCTTAACCAAAAACCAGGAACGAAGAATAGAAACTCAGAAATTATATTTCTGAGGAGTGTGCCTGGCTATTACAATAACAGATTAAAAACAAAATGAAAATATATGAAGTGAACTAAATATATTCAAACTATTAGACAGAATTGCACAATACAGAGATGAATGGATGGACCACATCAATAGAATGGATAACAATAGAATTCTGAAACAGATTCTTTACAAACCACTAGGATGAAGAAATGTAGGAAGACCCAGTAAAGGATGGACAGACCAATTCTAGTATGAGATCGGAATAGACCTTAAGATCTAATCCTTGATGCTGTGATGACAATGTTGAACACTAAAAAGAGCTATTTAATTATTTCTGAATTGATAATCACCTATATGATACACTCAGTTATGCATCAACAATCTAAGAGCAGGAACATTTGACACTTAGCTGTATGATACACTATTTAGATTTGCATTTATGAAGATCTGGTTTCATAGCCATTTGTTGCAAAACACAGAATCTCTGGTTTACATTTTCTCTGGCATTTACATTTTATTTAATAATAAGACTATATTTAAAGATTTGGTGCTAAAAGTGTGCATACACTTACTTCATTAGCCAGTGCAGCAGAAGGCATCAAAATATCAATTTTCTAAAAATGGTGCATAACACTATCCAATTAGAAGTCTGGATATGAAGTGAGTTGTAAAGAATGTTAATATAATCTTAAATTCATTTCATTTTGAAAATATTTCAGTGGAACTTGTAAAATTACAATAGGAAGTAACATTATGAGGTTCTTCTTAATAAATAAGGTGAAACTGTTACCTCATAGAAGTTGAGTTCTTTTAGCACATGTTTCAAAACACTTATGTTTCATCATCAGCTCGTCCATACTCAGAGTATTTTGAAATATGTTTTTATTATTAATTTAACACTTCTCACTGAAGAATAAATTATATTTGAAGAGAAAAATATACGCTCAGACTGGGGTCTGAAAGACAAAAGTCCTGGGTTCAAATCCCAGTCTGAGAATATATTTTTATCTTCAAATATGTCCTAAAAGAACTCAACTTTTATGAGGTAACATGCCACAGTATTATCTTATTTATTTAGAATAACCTCATAATGTCACTTCCTATTGTAATTTTATAACAGTCACTGAAATATTGTCAAAATGAAATTAAGATGCAACAGATTCACCTTATTTATTATTTCAGTGACTGGTCTACACTGTAAATTGGATTGGTGAATATTCAATGTCTAGCATATGTACAAAATAACCCATGTATATTATCAACATCCTTTACCTATTATGTGATACTATAGTTGCTAAATAATTGAATGTGTTGACTTGTGTACAGTCTCAGCATGCTATTTGGCTTTTGTAAATGTTTAATTTCCTAAAGTCCTCACATTTCCTCTCAGGTTCCATCAACATGGGATGCATAGCTGATGACATGCGTTCCCATGCCTCTCACTTCAGCAACAAGGGAGTAAAGACGAGGTCTATTGCCGACGGCCAGTCTCAACACAGTTTCTCAAACCACTCAGGCAGATACCTGTCAGGGCTTGCCAGCTCTCGTCCAGGCAAGATATTTATTACTATTACTATCTCTAACTCTCATCTAATAATCATTATATCATTAAGATTAAATTAAAACACTTCATACCTCACCTCATATCCAGTCTTCTAAATATACTGCAGTTTCAAAGCCTTGGCAGCTTCATCTTTAGTAATATCTCGTCGACTGATGTTATATCGATCAGAACTACTACTTCTTCCTTCTGTTGATGGACCGATAAACCTCTGGATCCAATCAAAATCCACGGAAATTTTGAAGTTCATAAGTTTTTCTGTTTTTTTTAAGTAGATTTTTTCCCAAACCGTGAGTTCTTTTTGTTTTTCTATTTGTTTAATTAGACCTGCTTTGATTCAATTAGATGTTTTTCAGACCAAGCATGAGCAGCTACTGCTGACTTTTCCACTTCATGATTTTTGACATTTCTAAGATGATCTTTCACCCTTGTTTTCAAATTTCTTTTTGTTTTTCCTATGTAAATTTTGTCACAATCCCTGCATTTGATCTGATAAATTCCTGATTTGTTTTCTTCTTAATTTTTTGTTCATTTTTATTGGTTTTAATTATCCTATTTAGGCCGTATTTGTTCTTCAGTGCCAATCTTATGTTGAACTTTTTGAAAATCCCGCGGATTTTGATTGGATCCAGAAGTTTATCGGTCCACCAACAGAGGGAAGAAGAAGTAGTTGTTCTGATCGACATAACATTAGTCGTTGAGATATTACTGAAGATGATGCTGTCAAGGCTTCAAAACTGCAGTATAATTAGAAGACTGGATATGAGGTGAGGTATGAAGTATTTTAGTTTAATCTTAAATTAAACCTCATAGTGATTGTTTCCTATAAAAGTTCAACATCAGATCATACTAGCTATAAAACTGACAATTCTATTGGAAAATAGTGAAGAGATTTATGTATATTTTTTAATTATCAGTAATGGCACTAAGATTAATATTATAAAAATAAACTTCTTCGTAAAACTGGAACAGTACTACTAAAATTAAAGTAAAATATTAAAATATGTCGAAAAATTAGCAAAATTTCTTTAAAATTCCATCGCTTTATTTAAAATTTTTGTTCATAATCATCATCATGTTCCTTTTAATTTTCAGATAATTGTGAATACCTATATTGAAAAACATAATAAATAAGAAATAGAAAAATTTATTGTAAGTAATCATTATCCTGAATAAATGAGTCATTTTTAATATCTTACCTCATACTTTATGTTTTCTTAAACACGGGAACTGTAATTTTCAAGAGGAACATCCCTCTTGTTTTCAACTGACATTATGACTACCGGGTTTTCATTGGAATCTCCACCTATAACATTGCCATCTGATGTTGATTTGATGAACTTCGAAATCAGGTCTTATTCATCAAGAATTTGGAAATTCATGGATCTAAATTTGTTTTCCTGAATATATATCTTGTCCCAAACTGTCAATTCTAAAGGTTTTCCCAAATGTTTTAGAAGTCTGGCCTCTTTTTAAATGTTATGACTCTCCAACAAACTATGTGCTGCAATAGCCGATTTTTCAATTTCACAATTTTTAATATTTCTAAAGTGTTCTTTTGTGTAAGTGTCCAATTTCCTCTTGAAAACTGCAGTTCCCATGTTTAACAAAACAAACTATGAGGTAAGATATAAAAAATGACTCATTCATTCATGAATTAAGAACTTCATAATGTTATTTCCCATATTTAACTATGAATAATTCATTACCCTTATTGATGTTATATTTTAAATTAAGACTTTTCAGAATTGGACATAGTTTTATTTTAGAAACAAAAATTTACGCCCGCACCAAGACTCAAACCCCGGATCTCTGAGACTCCGCAAGTCAGTTTGATAACCCATATGATACACCATTTCAACTCCAATGTGAACGTCAACAATATTTTTCCATTTATAAAATTCTCTTTCATCCAAAGGCCAATAGCCACCACTATCAACAATGCCATTTGTTGACAAAGTATTTTGATTGACAATTTAAACATTACTTTTAGAGCACTGACTTGAACATTGGAATACAGTTTCAGAAGAATATGGTTTAAAAATAAATATTGAGAAAATGGCAGTCATGAAAATATGTAGAAACCAGAACAATGATTGGAATATTAAGTTATCAGGCACTACAAAAAGTGGAAAGATATACATATTTAGGAATGGTGATAAATGCAACTGGTAAAATACAGACTGAAATCAGTAAAAGAATAGAGAAAAATTTAAAAGTCTATAATTTAACTAAACAATTAATCTGGAATAAAGATATAGCCATCAAGAGTAAAATGGCAATGTATAAAACTTATTTCAAACCAGTTCTAACATGTGCAGCTGAGACTTGGATATATACAAAGAAAGAATTGAGCAGAATCCAAGCTACAGAAATTAAATTAAAGTGTAATGGTACATAAAACAAGGAGAGATAGAATAAGGAATGACAAAATCACGGAGACATTAAGTGTAGAAAAATTAAGAACAGGCATAAAAAAAAGTAGACTAAAAAGAATAGAAAAGGAAATACTACTACAAAGATTGTAAATCTCAAGATACAAGGAAAATGACCATTAGTAGACCACAAGAAAGATGGATTAACCAAGTGAAGAAAAGTCTATAAGAGAGAGAATATGACTGAAAAGAACTAATAAGAAGCAAAGCATGGGAAGATAGAGGTGGTTGGAGGCATATTTGGAATTGACTTTCCAAAAGGAGGACATGATAACAGGATGATGACGATGATATAAAAGGTAAAGCTTTATGTTTTGATGTTATATTTCAAATTAACACTTTCCAGAATTTTCTTTCTAAAATAAAATTATGTCCAAATCTTTCATCTTTGTCCTATTTAAGCGTTGCTGAGTTAGTAATCTGAACTGAAGATAAAATGTAAATTTAACAAATTATAATGAAAAAATATATACGACAATTTTCTACAAAGGTGGGAACCTTAACATCCTAGTACCCCAAGGGCCTCCTAAGAGCTATTCATTCATTTGTCATTACGTGTATCCAGCTGTAGTTGATGACAGGAGTCCATTGCATACTTATGCTATAAGTTAAACTGAGACTGCATTTGAACATGCAGCAAGGTGATTGTCCACGAGGTTAAAAAAAAGAGATATAGGAAAGACAAAAATGAACCCTTTGCCTCGAATACTCTAGTACCATCAAGGTTAAAGAAAACAAGAGGTCAGGCAAGGGAGACTGGATAGGAGGGATCTGGTACTAGAAAAGGAAGAAATATCAGATCGATCTATAACCCACCAAGCTGACCAGTGGTAGCCTACCCCTTTGGTTCATATTGCATAAACAATATGTCAACAGCTGCACCACAAGAAGGTAGGGATTGTCCAGGTTGATTCTTGTAACCTTTCAATCTAGAAACAATTAGAGGGTCTCCTCCCTGTTAAAAAACAATAATCCTTCGCAGCCTCCAAAGGGCTATAGTTGGATGACTTTACCTTATGTAATGCTTCTTGCACATTCCAAAAATATTGTACAATACACATTTGTTACATGAGGTTAAGGATATGCACTGTATTATAAAAAGCACACCCGTGTCTCGTAATGTGTAATGTTGGTACTAAACAAGACATGTTGTTTTGTCGCAGAGCTGAGGCAGTCTCGCCAGTCACTAGCTGCGACGTCGGACCACCTCTCCAGGATGAGTTACCCAGCGAGTCATCATCATCAACCATCAGTAACCTCATCTCGACGCCAGCGACCAAGATCACGTACACGAGATCATCCAACAGGTCTACAGAGACCCGGCAGTCGCTACAGCACTGCGGGCTCAACGCACACACTTAATAACTACTGCGACACTTCCGACAACTGGACCGACCACGACATGGACATCTACATGGCTAGAAATCCCACCACAAGAGGGGGTCTAGTACCTCTCTAAACAAACAACACTTAGACATACATCGTGGCTTGTTCAACACAATACCGTAAATAGGTGTGACATCAGACAATTTTTCAGTTTACCTTCAATAATGTTTTTATGTTTAAAGAGTTCTACATTATTTTTGTGCTATTAGAAAAAAAAACTCCAAGCACAACAGGCCTAAAAGGCCCTTGGCCTACCAGCTGGCTGCTGGCCTCAGTTCCACATGTGTTAATCACAGAGTCAGTGTACGGGTGACATGTAGTCAGCATGTCGGGTCCCCCAGCAGTTACAGCTGGTCTTCTCAATCTGGAGTCACCACTTATTGTAGCTACCTAAATGCCTCACGATGCTGGGTGAGAACAGGTCCCATACTGGCCGAAATCACATGAAAAAATTTCTTCCCCCATGGGGACTTGAACCAGCGCAAGTCCCATAGCTCTGTGCCAAGGCTTCTTGCCTTAACCATTTGGCTATGGCGCAGGACTTGTGCTATTAGAATGTCTAGTGTTTTATGGTAATTATCCATTAATTATTTATAATAAAAGGCCAAAACTAACCTCTTTTTTAAAACAGTACATACCGAATAAGAAGTGTTGTCTGTGTTATTCTTCTCTCATATCGTTGTTTCTGTTAGACATATGTTTCAAAGCTTGTTAGCCTCATTTTCAGTCGTTTCAGACTGGTTTTTCCCAAGTTGTCGGCCCTGGATCTCGACTTCTGCTCCCTCTTTCTGTGGTCCAAAGAACTTGCTAATCAGGCTCCTTTCCCTGGGAATTTCAAAATTCATAATTCTCTCATTATTCTGTATGTAGATTTTTTCCCATATGGTGAGTTCATTTGTGTTTTCTAACTGTTTTGAATTTTGTGTTGAAATCTACATATTTTGTGTTTTTCTGACCAAATGTGAGCAGCTCCTGCAGATTTTTCTACTTTCCCCTTTTTTACATTTCTTATGTGTTCTTTGCTTCTAATGGTTAAATTTCTCGTTGTTTTCCCTATGTATATTTTATCACAGTCTGCACATCTTATTTGATATATTCCTGATTTTTACAACCATCAATCTTTATATTTTTGTTTGTTTTTGTAATTGAAATGTAAATATTGATGATGGTAAAAAATCAGGAATATATAAAATAAAATGTGCAGACTGTGATAAGATATACATAGGGAAAACAAAAAGAAATTTAACCATTAGAACTAAAGAACACATAAGAAATGTAAAAAAAAAGGGGAAGTAGAAAAATCTGCAGTAGCTGCTCACATTTGGTCAGAAAAATACAAAATATGTAGATTTAAACACAAAATTATTAAAACACAAATGAACTCACCATATGGGAAAAAATCTACATACAGAATAACAAGGAGAGAATTATGAATTTTGAAATTCCCGGGAAAAGGAGCCTGATTAGCAAGTACTTTGGACTACAGTAAGAGGGAGCAGAAGTCGAGATCCAGGGCTGACAACTTAAGAAAATCCAGTCTGTAATTACTGAAGATGAGATTAACAAGCTTAGAAACATATTTAGGTAAAATTTTATCACTCACCTAATATGTTTCTTCATTTTTTTAATTTAAACTGGTTTCGAAACTTTACACTTCCATTCCATCATCAGTATCCCTGTGACCATTGTTATGTTGTCTTGAAGAGCCATCTTTCACTCCCTCTGTTGGCAGACTGAAAAACCTCGAAATCAGGTCATTCTTCCCGGGAATTTCAAAGTTCATCAATTTTTCCTTTTCACTCCTTTGAATGTAGATCTTTTCGCAAACAGTGAATTCTTTTGGTTTTTCTATTTGTTTTATTAATTTAGCCTTCTTTTGGGAGAAGATCTACATTCAAAAGAGCAAAAAGGAGAAATTGATGAACTTTAAAATTCCTGGGGAGAATGACCTGATTTCGAGTTTTTTCAGTCTGCCAACAGAGGTTCTTCAAGACGAGTAACAATGGTTGCAGGGATAGTGAGGATGGAACTGAAGTGTAAAGTTCCAAAACTAGTTTAAATTCAAACAAGAAGAAAAATATGAGGTGAGTGATAAAATTTTACTTACATGAATATACCTAATAGTGTGAATTCCTAAAATAAGTAATTTGAAACATATGTCTAACCCGGAACAACGATATGAGGTAAGAATAATACAGACAACACTTTTTATTAAGTTAAACCTCACTGTGTTACTTAATATTGTACTTTCAGTAAATACTGCACTTTTGGATGTGAAATGACACGTGTGAACTTACTGGTAAGGGAATGACAAACGTGAAGTGACTGTGAAATGGTGCATGTCAGAAGTCATGACGTGAAACTATTAACTTACAACCATATAAGAGAAAAAAACTATACAAAACAGATGAATATTTTGCTCCAATAAACACATTCACCATATTGTAAATATATTACTTGCTAACAAGCACAAAAAAACAAAGTAAGTTGCACCTGTTTTGATGATTTAAATATATACATATATTTTTTTTAAGTTGCACTAAAAATGTATTTTTTATATTCTCAAAAGTTCAAAAGTTATTTAAATAAATCTGCTGAAAATTATATAACAGGCTAACTGATATTGTCGGAACAACGGATCTGTGCCCCTTCAGTGCTGTAGTTGTTCTTAGAAAAGAACCTGCACTCATTCCACTCCACGCACTTCTTTCCCACCACGTCAAACAGCAGCCATGAACATTTCCAAATAGGGATGTTGTCAAACTTCCTCCAAACAGTGTCATGAATCTTTAATATTGAATCATATAAGGTTTATTATTACTTCTTCATATTTAAGTAGGTCTAATCACTTGTATTATTTGCCTAATAATATTTCTTTCACTACTCCAAGCTACAGTGTTCATGCTGAGTTGACAACACTGTGCTGCAAGTGTCCCCCAAGAAGGCTCAAAATTGTGAGTAGTGGGAGGGAAGAAAGAAAAAAAGAGAGACTGGAATGCAGGGAGGGAAATGATTTGCTGAGGCAGAAAAGCAATTAGTATTCAGTTCATATACGTTACAGGGGCACAGACTAAACATAATTCCACACAGTTCATCTACTTTAAATGTTCTAATCAAGCTTCAAGTTCCATTTCAATGAACTTGAAAAATATTTTAAGCACATCATTATTACATGCAATAACCCTTCGGTCATGTTGTAACTTAAGCATCTCGTTACTAAACTTCTGCTTTTGTAACTGGTCGTCTGAATAACTATTATACAAAGCAGAAAATGTACTCAAAACATCATTCGGATCAATATTTACTTCGGTTAAACAACAGTGCTGCTACAAAATATCTTATTTATTCATGTATTTAGGCCTATGTTAAATTTTCTCTGTGTGTTTTGTAAAAATTATACTTTCTCAGGCTGTTCTACTAAATGTGTCAACACCTCAAACTACTTTGTTGCCTAACAATACTCAAATTCGATAAAAGTTTAGTTTACCTTCCTTAATATTTTTTAAGTCCTACAGAATAACAATGCACATGCACAAAAGTTTAGAGAGTTGTCACTAGATGGAACCATATATCTATGAAGTCCTACAGAAAGTTTACAGAGCTGTCGCTAGATAGAACCACATAGCTGTGAAATTGGAATGACCAACCTTCGTAATAAATTCCCAAATGTTTATTTGAAATGGATATACACCAACTTCCCCCTTCCTAACCTAACAAAATAAATTACATGCATATTATTTAATGAAATGTACACTAACTTGTCCTATCAGAACCTAACAAAACGAAGTAAGTGAACATCCATGTCTTAAAATATATTTTTGAAAGTTCATCATTCCAATTTCACAGATATCTCCACCATCTATCAGAAGTTTCTTTAAGTGTTCACGCATGAAGATAAGGATTCTGTAGAACTTTGAAGAAATAATTTTGTACGTAGATAAATATTTAATAATTATAAAAAAATGTTATAACGTTGCAGAACATTTAAAATAGTACAAAATGTTAGTAAAGACAGAAAAAGTACGTAGAACAACAGTATTACAAGAATATACTGTGAAAATTCAAGGGAAATGTAATCTAAACTTGAGCCCTTAAATTGCATACTTGACGTCTTTGAAGGATTTGTAATGCATGCAGGTAGCATAAACTTCCCCCCCAAATTATTTTGTGGTCCGACAGTTTTTTATGTAATTGCAATACAACTATTGAATGTGATGACATAGATATCAATACCACTCATCAGTAATTCATTAAATAAAGAAACAATTCAGGTAAAAAAAAGTTATAGTAAAGAGATAAATATATATTTTTTATTTTAATATAATAAATTTGGGAATTTTAACATTATGAGGTTTTCTTAATCAGAATCAAATGAATTGTGAATTCTTCTTACCTCATATATCCATGTTTTTTAACACAACTGCAGTATCACAAAATACATCATTTGCATCATCAGCTGTTTTCACGACTGTCAATTTTTTCTCTTGCCGGTAATTTTCTAAACTGCCATCTGGTGTACTTTTGAAGAACTTTGTAATCAAGCTTGGTTCGTCCGGAACCTCGAAGTTCATAGTTCTAGTATGTTTTTTTTTAAATGTATGTCTTTTTCCTTTGGAATTAACAGTTTGGGAAAATATATACATTCAAAAAAACCATACTAGAGCTATGAACTTCGAGGTTCCGGACGAACCAAACTTGATTACAAAGTTCTTCAAAAGTACACCAGATGGCAGTTTAGAAAATTACTTCTTGAAAATTACACCAGATGGCAGTTTGGAAAAATACTGGCAAGAGAAAAAATTGACAGTCGTGAAAACAGCTGATGATGTAAATGATGTATTTTGTGATACTGGAGTTCTATATTAAAAAAACATAGATATATGAGGTAAGAAGAATTCACGATTAATTTGATTCTGATTAAGTAAAATATATTTACTTATTTTATGAATTCTCACTATGAGGTATATTCATTAAGATAGAATTCTTATCACTCACCTCATATTGTTCTTAGAACAATATGAGGTGAGTGATAAAAATTCTACCTAATTTAAGTAAAATATATGCCTGAACAGGGAATCGGACCCTGGACCTTCAGCTTTGCATGCTGATGAGTCAAGTTATAAGAGAAAGATACTTACTTGTTTGAGTGAATACAAATACCTGAATAGCTCAGTGTCAGTGCACCAGATCCGCGGTTGGATTTCCAATTCAGGCAGATATTTTTCTTATTTTGAAAAGTAAAATTAATGCCTGAATCAGGACTTGAACCAAACCTCTAGCTCTGTATGCTAGTGTGCTAACCACTACACTATTTTAGGCTTCTGTGCAATAAGAATCAATGAATCGTGAATTCTTCTTACCTCATACATCTATGTTTTTTAACACAGAACTGCAGTAAATTACTTCTTCAAAAGTACACCAGATGGCAGTTTAGAAAATTACCGGCATAATAAAAAATTGACAGTCGTGAAAACAGCTGAAGATAGGAATAATGTATTTCCCGATACTGCAGTTCTGTGTTAAAAAACATAGATGCATGAAGTAAGAAGAATTCATGATTCATTGATTCTTATTAAGAAAACCTCATAATGTAAAAATTCCCAAATTTATTATATTAATTCTGATGCAGTGCTCATTTTTTTTCCTCATATACTTCTTCATCCAACCAAGTCTTAGGCCTATAGGCCTGTTACAATCTCACTGATGAATTTTGTATCCAGCGTTTCCTTAGACGGCTCAGAGATCTCTTCCCTGTTGAACAATAACGAAGCATGGCCTTGGGAACTCTATCTGAACTCATTCGTCGCAAATGATTCATCCAGTTGCACTGGTATTTATATATTTATTCAAGGACCGGTTCTAAACATAGTTCCTTCAAGATATCATTCGATAGTGGGCAATGAAAACCTTGTAACTCCATTTTGGTAAATTTTACAGGAGAAACAAATAACTGTTTTAAATAATTATGAAAATTGATACAGCAATAGTTCCCATATATTTTACTACAGAATACAAGTCAAGTTATTAATAAATTTGAAGTCCATGTTCTCAACAGGTTATGCATCACATTATATTATTTTTGGTCTGGACATCTTACCTCAATATTAATGTTGATTTGTTCTTGAACATGTTTCAAAACAATATAATAATATAATTAAATAAATATAAATAAAATAATATAATTAAAATAACCTCAAAATATAACTTCCTAAAATTAAATATTATGCATCACATATTTCTGTGCAGCTACTGGAGTTATGTGGTTTTCAATGACTGATGGAGTTATGAGGTTCTCATTGCCTACTGTCGCATTGCATTTGTGATCCCATTTGGTATATCCTGCTGTATATCTTATTTCACTAGAAGTTATCCTGCACTCCTCAAAGTCCATGCCTCACTGCCGCAGCAAAGTGCAGGTCTTGCTAAGGTTATGTATAACCGTACTCTGGAATATCTCTGGACTAGCGAAGGTTTCATTATTGAATTTATTATCCTAATGGTTATATTAAAATTGTAATTTTATTTTCTATGTCTACTTCATCCAATAATGTTAATGTATATCCAAGGTAGGAATTTACTGTTTCCAGTATTTTTGAATCTATACAAATTTTGCTATGTACAGGGTATTTTCCTTGAAAAGCCATTACTTTTGTTTTCTCTATATTGGTTTTCATGTTATATTTTATGGCTATCTCCCACATATACAATTCTCTTTATCGTCGGAAAAAATTAGTATTTACATCAGAAGCCTGAAATAGTGTAATGATTAACATACTAGCGTACAAAGTTAGAGATTTCAGATTCAAATCCCAATTCAGGCATTAATTTTTCTTTTCAAAATAATAATTGTCTATTATTTGCAAATGTTAAAATTTAAATTAATACATTGAAATATTAGAGATGGTCGTATCACTGTCAAACATGAAGATTCTAAGACCTCAAAGTATTGGAGAGCAAGACTGTTAAAGACTTCAGTGTTAGATGCAGCACATTAGACAACAACAACATTTAGGGCCGCATGCAAATACATTAGTCTGTACTCAAATTACTTCCAATCACTGGTGAGCTGACTCACCGTGAGCAATTGCTGAGATTGAATTAATGGCCGACTTACCGGTCCTGCATGAAAGTTGGCATTTTCGTAATATTGGCAACGAATTACCCAGAATTCTCAGCGATAAAACCACTTCCGTTATTTTCGTCTGCTATAGAGGAATGCATTTACGCTTGCGTCCCGCAAATAATACCGTATACAACGACGTCTGCATCGTGCAATATTACGCCGATTCTCCTGTTCTTCCAGTTGAATTCTTTGGTAGACTCTATCAAATTCCTCTTCTCCGCATATACCGAAAACATGATCGAAGTCTTCAAGGTCCGACATCTTGGATAAAGCTGCAAAGGTTTCAAACTACATCGGTTACCATCGGTTCCCTTCGGGATTCTCATGATAAGTTTCTATCTTGAGCTATGATCTTAAGTTACCTCGTCAGGTAGCTTACAATTATTATCGCATGAATAGATTTCTGAGTAAGCAAAATGTATTAGGATAAAACTTTCTCAGCAGAGAACGCCTTTTACGGTCTAATGCGTTTATAAATTCAACCCTTAGAGATTGTTGGAAGCATATTTGGAATCAACCTTCTGAAAGAAGGACATGATAAGAGGATGATAACATTGATATATAAAATTTAAGTGCTATATAAAGTTATGTAAATTTTCTTCTTTAATTAAAAGCCATCCACTGCTGTGATCTTGAGGTAGCGTGCTGCCTTGTCACACAGCGGGCCCGGGTTCGATTCCCGGTCGGGACAGTTTTTCTGGGTGAGGTTTTTATCAGGGTTTTTCCTCACCTGTAAGACAAATGTCAGGAAAACTTTAAGGCCTAAATGGTCCCCGAAATCATATGGCCATCATCATCATCATCCTTCACCAGTGTGGAAAGCAACGGGAAGCTACCACACCTACAATTCCCTAGTAAAGCTGCAAAGCATAGCATGAAAATGCTTTGATTGCAGTGAAGAACCTGCCCTCGGGCAGAATTACTATGGATGGATGGAATTAAAAGCCACCAAACAGCACTGGTATCAACAACTATCTGCTTCTGACAATAAAGAGATAAATCATATTTGAAGAGAAAAATTATACGCTCAGACTGGGACTCAAACCCAGGACCTTTGGCTTTCTAGGCCAATGCTCTACCGACTGAGCCATTTGTATAATTTTTCTCTTCAAATATAATTTATCCATCATTGAGATGTATGAAATGAATAAATAAACATCAAGATAAAGATATATATGAAGAAGAAAAATATTTTTTTTAAATACAATAGGAAGCAACATTAAGAGGTTTGTTTAATAATTAAGTCTTAATTATTAATTAAGAAAAATTAATGTTTGCATCAGGAGCATGAAACAGTGTAAATGGTTGGCACACTAGTGTACAGAGCTAGAGGTTTCAGATTCAAATCGCGATTCAGTCATTAATTTCTATTTTCAAAATAATAATTGTCCAACAGTGTGAATGTTAAAATTTAAAATAATACATTGGGATATTTTTCTCCTTACTATAATTGCACTAGCTTATCTGTGAACAATAATTTTGAATAAAAAAATGTGCCCAACTAGCATGGATATAACAGTAAATTTGTTAATACTCACCCAGGAACAAGAATTCCTTTCTCCCAGCGATATCTCATCTCCTGAGTGAATTCATACCACAGGTGGACTGCTGCTCTGAGTCCTCCCAGAGTGTGCATAACATGTGACATGACGACCGCCAGTCTCCACACAAGTCCATCTACTGGAGCTGATTTCAGACCATTTGCCAGTTCCTACAACATCATGTTACACAGTGGTGGTTCATGAAGGAGAGTGGCAGGTGCACAGGCAGGGGTTTGAACCCAGGACCTTTGGCTTTCTAGGCCAATGTTCCACCGCTGAGCTATCTGGACACGCTAATCTAAACACAAATTTTTCTCTTATACATTGTTAATTCCCAATCGCCGAATACTACGAGCCTTTGCTTCAATTATGCAAATGGCAGCTTCTATTTAAGTAGACATTTATTAGGAATTTAAACACTATTTTATAAATCCAGCAGGGCTTCTTTCAATGTTTCTATTATTAATTTAACACTTCTCACTGAAGGATAAACTATATTTGAAGACAAAAATGACCTGATCAGACTGGGGTTTGAACCCAGGACCTTTGGCTTTCTGTTTAAATTTCCAATACAATGTCTTCTTGAATAGAAGCTGTCATTTACATAATCGAAGCAAAGGCTCGTAGCATTTGTCAATCGGGAATTAACAGTGCATAAGAGAAAAATTGGTGTTTAGATTGGAGGGCTCAGGCAGCTCAATGATAGAGCATTGACCTAGAGAGCCAAAGGTCCTGGATTCAAACCCCAGTCTGATTATATAATTTTTCTCTTCTAATATAATTTGTCCTTCAGTGAGAAGTCTTAAATTAATAATAAAAACATAGAAAAATATATTTTTATTATTCATTTCATACATCTTGATGATGGATAAATTGTATTTGAAGAGAAAAAAAATGTAATATAATGTAAAATTCCCAATGAAATGTCTTCTTAATAAAGAAGCCACCATTTGCAAGATGGTGCACGGGAATTAACAGCGTATATACGAAAAAAATTTGCATTTAGATTGTGGAGTTTCTCAGATAGCTCACTAGATAGATCATTCACCTAGAGTACGAAAACCCCAGCCTGAGCATATTTTTGTCTTCAAATATACCGGTATATTAAGAAAAATATATGCTTAGGCTGGGGTTTAAACTCAGGATTTTTGGCTTTCCATGCCAATGCTCTACCAACTGAATTATTATGACAACTGGATTTTTGTTGGAATCTTCAACGTTGCCTTCTGGTGTTTGATTTGATGAACTTCAAGATCAGGTCCTGTTCATCAGGAATTTCGAAATTCATGGGTCTAAATGTGTTCTTCTGAATATATATCTTCTCCCAAACTGTCAATTCTAAAGGTTTTTCAAATGTTTTAGAAGTTTGGCCTCTTTTTCAATTTTATGACTCTCCAACAAACTATGTGCTGCAATAGCTGATTTTTCAATTTCACAATTTTTAATATTTCTAAATTGTTCCTTTGTGCGAGTGTCCAAATTCCTTTCTTTTTTTCCTATGTATACTTTATTGCAGTCTCTACAACTAATTTGATAAATTCCAGATTTTTTACTATCTGGGATGTTTAATTCCTAACTGGTCATTAATAGATTACCAAGGCTAAATTTATTTATCAGCGCTAATGTAATATTGAATTTCTTGATTTTTTTTTTTTAATTTGTTATGTATTTCAGGATGGTAAGTAATTTTCTTGAATTGTTTTCCTTTCTTTGAATCAAATTGCAGGGTGGTGTATTCTTTTAATCTTATTTTTTGTCTGAATTTCTTTAATTTATTTATAATTATTTCATTTCCTATGAGGTAAGATAAGAAGTGACTCATTCATTCATTGAATAAGAACTTCAATGTTATTTCCACATTTAACTCTGAATCAAATTATTAAGTTTCACAGCTTAAAAGTAATGTATATTCTTGTTAAAAATGCTTTCGGAGAATTGTATAAGTGGAAAGAAAATTATTGGTTGTATTGGGTCTTGAATGGTGTACACTGACATACAGAGTCAGAGGTCCAGGCTTCAATTCCTGGTTCAAGTGTTAATTTTTCTTTTCATAAAATAAATCTGTCCAGGACTGGAATATGTTAAACTAACACTAAAAAGACAATATGAAAGCAGAATAACGGCTTGTGAAATGAAATTCATGCACAGAACAGCGGGTTACACCAGATGGGATCAGAAAAGAAACACCGATATCTTAAAAGAATTGAAGACTATGCCAATTTTGGAATATATTAAACAGTACCAACTAATAAGAATTAAATTAATCGTAATTATTTCATACCTCATACTTCTATATTTCTTTAAATACAGCACTGCAGTATCGGCAATTTCTTATCACCATCATCAGCTGTTTTCACGATTGTCAATTGATAAGAAATTGCCGATACTGCAGTGCTGTATTTAAAGAAATATAGAAGTATGAGGTATGAAATAATTACGATTAATTTAATTCTTATGAATTTGAACCTCATAATGTTAAAAATTCCCAAATTTAGTATATAAAAGTACCAACTAAATTAGAAACACCATCTTGAAAGAATGAGTTCAAATCTCAAAGCTGTTTATAATTATATACAAAGATCTCTGGGCCGTCCTATGAAATGCTGGAGGGAAAATTTTCTATAGGCCTTGGCCTAATACTTGGAAGGAAGGAAGAAGAAGAAGAAGAAAATATAAGATAATTGAAATTCTTACCTCCATCTGTTGATTGTTGAAACTGCAATTATTTCCCAATTCTTCAGAGTAAGGACTTTTCTGAAACAATAAAGACAAAGTTTCAGTACCGACAAATTTAAATTTTCAATATTGTTCCATAACAGTGTTCCACATGTTAGAGGCTTGTGAAAATACCTAACATTACCACTGAGGTGAGCTCTCATTCTGGGAAGTCATATTTCATAACATTCAAAATTAAGAATAACTTCATTAAATACAGGGTTCCCACAAATGCTCTATGAATTATGATTTTTTCATAAATTTTTTTAATACTAGTATCTAAAAAATGCTCCTTACGATGCATTTTTAAATATTCTCTCATGAAATCTGAGATTCAGAGTCTTTATGATTCCATTAAACACATTTTGCTATGCAAAAAATATTCATAAAGCGAGGATACTGCATAAGTTTTATTGAGACTGAAAACATCTTACCTCAAATTAATGTTGATTTATTCTCGATTATGTTTCGATATAATCTTCTATATCATCTTCAGCTTGCCCAGACTGATGAGTTTTATGTTGTGGACACTGGATGTCAATAACAGCTCCCTCTACCGGCTGGCCAAAGAACCTCCGAACTAGGTCACATTCAGCAGGAATTTTTGAAATTCTTAACTCTATTTTTGTTCTTCTGAATATAAATTTTTTCCCAAATGGTGAGTTCCTTTGTATTTTCTAACTGTTTTTATAATTTAGTGTTCGAATTTATATCGTGTTTTTCGGCCCAAACATGAGCAGCAAATGCATATTTTTCTATGTTTCCACTCTCAATAAAACCTGATTAAAAGAACCTCAAAATATTACTTCCTAAAATAAACCATTAGGATACTGCATATTTATCATTTTTTGAAAAAAAATATTTTTTTACCCACTCTCATGCATTTCCATCTCAATTTAAGAGAACATGTGTGTCTTAGACTCCGTAGTAACTGCATAACAAATCTGAATTAGCATATAATGGGGAGTCTAACCACAAAACTTCACTTTGATAACATAAATATTGCATCGTAAGGAGCACTTTAAATTTTTGAAAATGTCAAAAAAATGGAATACACATATTATTATTTAAGTAGTAATGCTGACCACACATACAAGGGTATTTAAACTCTTATTTTACGGATTCAATTTTGCTCCTACAATAAAAATGTTTACATGAAAACAATCCTAAAGAATCAGAGTTATTAAAAGCAAATAAACAAAAAAAAAAGGCTTTTTTTTGACATTTTTTCCAAAACTTTCATCATTCAGTGCCCTTAAGAGTAATACATGTGATTTAACCAAATGGATAACAAAAAATATTTGAGTTTCTCTTTCGATTGATACCAATATATCATGTTTATAAGCGTCTCCTGATGATAGTTATTCAATTTGAAGAGAAAAAGTATATGCCCAGTCTGGAGTTTGAACCCAGGACCTTTGGCTTTCTAGGCCAATGCTACCACTGAGCTACCTGAGCACTCCACTCTAAATGCAAATTTTTCTCTTTATACATTGTTAATTTCCAATCGCCGAATGCTCGATCACACAAATGGTGGCTTCTTGTTTAAGAAGATATTTATTGGGAAAGTAAACATTACTTTATAAAGCCAGTATATTGTAGTTCTCAGGTAGCTCAGTGATAGAGCATTGGCCTAGAAAGCCAAAGGTCCTGGGTTCAAACCCTAGTCTGAGTACATAATTTTTCTCTTCAAATATAATTTATCCTCCAGTAAGAAGTGTTAAATCAATAATAAAAACATTGACAGTTATTCAAATTTGTAATTGGAAAGATCATATTATATTATTTACATATAATAAAAACTTAGAAGTGTGCACTTAAATTTCTGTGTGTAATGTAGACAGGGCTATGCCACTGTTTTATAAGTTTGTATGTGAATACTCACAGGCTCGTCCTCGGCGTCAGGAAAGAGAAAATAAAGAATTGGCATCAGCAAACTGTTTGAAATTGGACCTTCCTGAGATGGCTCCTGATGTGCACCTTTTGCTTTCTTTATTACTTTTGAAATTGTTGGTACTCTGGATTCTGTCAGAACATTGAACGGTGCACTTAAGTTTGTCTCTCCTGCAACATAACAAGATAATAGTAAATAAGTTAAACAACAAAAAAGACAAAAAATACACCATCCTATAACCTGATTCAAATTTGGTCAATACCTCCAGAGATTCAACATCAGAGAAAATCCAGGTATTAACAACCAAAGCATTGAACATATTATCTTTGATTGTCAAGTGTTCTGGAACGAAAGAATCAAATTCTCATGTCTTCTAAATAACACCACCTGTTTAAGTGAACCACTCATTACAGAAGTGCTTATGACAGAAAATAATTACACACTTTTTAATGTTTTTATAAATAAAGTTCATAAAAAACTTTAATTTTAGATAAAATTATATAATAACTCACAATTTTGTAACAAACTATAACCCTAATGTACCTTAAGTGGAATAGTATTTATAAATTTCGGATATTAGATGACGACGATGACGACAACAACAATAATAATAATAATAATAATAATAATAATAATAATAATAATAATAATCTGATTCAAAAGAAAGAAAAAAATTCAAGAAAATTATACAGAAAATTTCAAGAAGTATTTAACAAATTCAATATTACATTAGCACCAATTAACAAATTTAGTCTCGGTAATCTACAAATAACTAATAAAAAAGTTAATGTCCAGACAGTAAAAAATCATTTCCATTATACAATGTATATCTATGTGTGAACATATATTTATTTTAATGTTTTTATTATTCATTTCATACATCTCAATGATGGATAAATCATATTTGAAGAGAAAAATTTTATGCTCAGACCTGGGCTCGAACCCAGGACCTTTGGCTTTCTGGGCCAATGCTCTACCGACTGAGCTATCTGAGCAAGTTCCAATCTAAATGCAAATTTTTCTCTTATATATGTTGTTAATTCCTGCGCATCAAATGCTTTGAAACCATCGTTTCTATCTTTGTATATGGCGGCTTGTCTGTCCAACAGATCTGTGCCCCCATAAGATATGTGAACTAAAGCCTACTTCCTTTTCTGCCTCGGCAAATCATTTCCCTCCCTGCATTCCTATCTCTCTCTTTTCTATCTCTCTGTTGCACTTGCACTCCAGCGTTGTCAACTAAACTCCAACCTTGCATTATTAAATATTCAAGAACCATGACACTGGGGGAAGTTTGGCAACATCCCTACTCAATAAGTTACCGTTGGCTGCCATTTGACGTGGAGGGAGGAGAGAGTGGTGAAATGGTGAGAGTACAGACGTGTACTTTTCTAAGAATAATGTCAGCACTATATGGGCACAGATCCGTTGGTCCGAGTATAGTTTCATTGATGTTTACTTCCAGTCTCAATTTCTTAATGTTAATCAATAGAGTGTGCGGCTTGGCCCTTAGAATCTCCTCGCTATCTCCTAATAACACTACATCATCTGCACAAACTAACAGCTTATTAATATAATTGAGTTGTAGACCTTCTTCATCCTCTAAAGATTTGATGGCATGCTCTAGTACACAAATGAATAGTAGAGGAGATAGTGCATCTCCTTGCTTTAACCCTTTGTCAATTTCAAAAGGAAATGGCATATGGAAAAAAAAAATATCACACAATAAATAAAATTATTATACTTTTTTTAAAATACAATAGGAAGTAACATTAAGAGGTTTTTTTTTTATTTAACTTTCACAGGGAAAGAACACTATGAGGTTTAATTTAATAATTAAATTAATGTTTTTATTACCTCACCTCATATCCTTTTTCTTCTATACTGCAGTTTCGGAGCTTATCTCCATCGTCAGTAGTCTCTAGTCGACCGGTATTATGTCGTTTCTTGGCGGTTTCCTTCTTACTTCTATCGGTGTACCGATGAACCTCTGGATCAGGTCAAAATTTGCGGGAGTTTCAAAATTCATGAGTTTGTCTTTCTTGTTTTTTTGGATGTGGATTTTTTCCCAGACTGTGAGTTCCTTTAGTTTATCTGTTTGTTTGATTAGGCTACCTTCTGTATCAATTAAATGTTTTTCAGACCAAGCATGGGCTGCTACTGCTGACTTGTCCACTTCACCCTTTTTTACATTTCTAAGGTGTTCCTTCAATCTAGTTTTTAAATTTCTTTTTGTTTTTCCTATATAGATTTTGTCGCAATCTTGACATTTGATCTGATATATTCCTGATTTATATTCTTCTCCAATTTTTTTCATTTTTGTTGGTTTTAATTATCTTGTTTAGGCTGTATTCATTCTTTGGGGCCAATCGAATGTTAAACTTATTGAAAATTTTCTGGAACTTGTGGTGTTTTACAGGATGGTAAGTGAATTTTTTGAATCTTATGTTCTCTTCTGTTTGTTTTTTAAGTGTGCTTTCATTAATTAGTTTTTGCCTTTTAAACTTATTTATTTTCTTGTGTACCATGTTCTCTTCATAACCATTTTCTATTGCTACTTTAATTATGTATTCTTTTTCTTTTCATATTTTTCACGGTTCAGGGGTACATTCACCAATCTGTGTGTTAGGCTATTGAATACTGCTTCTTTGTGAGCGAAATGGTTGAATCCTGATGCCTTAATGTAGTTATCTTTATGTGTGTTCTTTCTGTATATTCCAAATTCTATTTTGTTTTTTTCGTTTCTAGTTAGAGTTAGATCCAAAAATGAGATTTGTCTGTCAGTTTCAGTTTCCATTGTGAATTTTACAGTTTTGCTCTGAAGGTTCAGGAGTTTTAAGGCATCTTCTATTTGTTTATGGTTTATAATGGCTATTATATCGTCAACGTATCTGCGCCAAAATTTGAAAGTTAATGGGTGTCCCCTTGTGATTTTCTGTTCAAAACTACCCATGAATAAATTGGCCAGAAAGGGAGATAGGGGGTTCCCCATGGAAAGTCCAAAATTTTGTTTGTAGTATTTCCCATTGTATGTAAAGAACATTTGTTCGATGCATAATTTTGTCAAATGATGTATTCTTCTACCTTTTTCTTTCCCAAATTATTGTTCGTTAACCATTTTTCCAGAATATCAATGGTGGTTTCTCTTGGGACACTGGGAAACAATGAAACTACATCGAAAGAAACTAACCTGTCAGTTGGATCTAATTCTTTGTGCTTGAAATCCTCTATCAATTCCAATGAATTGTCGATTGAAAGGTTCTCAAACCCTCCCATATTCTTGTATTCGCTACATAACCATCTAGCTATTTGGTATGTAGGGGACCCTATACAGTTGATAATGGGTCTCATTTTGTTTCCTGCCTTATGTGTTTTCGGGAGGCCGTGCATATTAGGGTTTTTAGGGTTGGGAACCTTTAGGTAAAACTTTTTTTGTTTGGTTAGGATATTGTTCACATTCTTTAGGGTGTTGTCCACCTCTTTGACGCATTTCGGAAGTGGGTCAGATTTAATTTCAGTGTATTCAGTTGATTCCAAAAGATTGTACATTCTATTTTTATAATCAACAATGTCCATGATTACTACTTGATTTGCTTTGTCAGCTTTTGTGACTATTACATTTTTCTTGTTTATTTCTTTGATGATTTTCATGTTTGCCTTTCCCGTTTTGTTTATAGGATTTTCTTTGATCTCCTCAATAATTTTTGCGCATTCATTTCTAATCAAGACCTTCTCTTCTGTGTTCATTCCATCTATGGCAATTTCTATGTCTGCTACGTAATCATCTATATTGTTAGAGAAGTTCACACATGTTTTTAGGCCTAGTTCCAATATTTCCATTTCTTTTTTGCTAAAATTTTGGGAAGACAAATTTACTACATTTTTTTGCATTCTTTTTCTATTTTCCGCTTGTTTGGGTTTCCCATGAAACATTTCTTTGATTTTAAATTTTCAATTTTATTGTTTTGTTTGACTGATTTTTCTCTTATAATTTGGTTTATTTTGTTGAAAGAATTTTCCTCCAAATTGTCCCAATAAAAAAAATCAAACAAACAGATAAACTAAAGGAACTCACAGTCTGGGAAAAAATCCACATCCAAAAAAACAAGAAAGACAAACTCATGAATTTTGAAACTCCCGCAAATTTTGACCTGATCCAGAGGTTCATCGGTCCACCGATAGAAGTAAGAAGGAAACCGCAAAGAAACGACATAACACCGGTCGACCAGAGGCTACTGGCGATGGAGATAAGCTCCGAAACTGCAGTATAGAAGAAAAAGGATATGAGGTGAGGCAATAAAAACATTAATTTAATTATTAAGAGGTTTATTTAATAATGAATATATTTGGTCTGTGCATTCTTATCTCTTATGGTTTTTTTTGTTGAACATATGCTTCAAGGCTTCTGAGCCCCATTGTCAGCGATTACAGACTGATTTTTCTCAAGTTGTCGGCCCTGATTCTTGACTCCTGCTCCCTCAAGTTCATTGGACCACAGGCAAAGGGAGCAGAAGTCAAGAATTATGGCCAACAACTTGAGAAAAATCAGTCTGTAATCGCTGAAGATGGGGGTCACAAGCCTTGAAACATACGTTCAACAAAAACAACCATAAAAGATAAGAATACATAGACCAAATATCTTCATTAATAAATAAAATTAAAATTTATACCTGAATTCCCTCGATCAACGTAGTCACCAAGAAGATCTTTCATAGTTCTCTTACTGCTGTACAGCTGTACAAACTCAGTTAAATATTCACTGAGTAAACAAGCAGGTTGTTCAGCCATCTTCACTCCAACAGACCATTGAGGCGCTTGCGACGGTTCAAAATCAGAGTAGCTTTCACTGTCCACAACCACATTCTCCATCAGTTGCGGCCACGTCGCAAACAAGTGCAACTCACTGCAAAATAATAATAATAAATATAAGAATTAAATTAATATTTTTAATTATGTTTTTATTATTAATTTAACACTTCTCACTGAAGGTTAAATTATCTTTCAAGAGAAAAATTTTCACCCAGACTGAGACTTGAACCCAGGACCTTTGGCTTTCCAGGCAAATGCTCTACCAACTGAGCTACCGGGGCAAGTTCCAATCTAGATGCAAATTTTTCTCTTATATATGTTGTAATTCTCGTGCACCAAATGCTATGAAACTTTTGCTTCTATTGCATCTAGATTGGAACTCACCCCAGTACCTCAGTTGGTAGAGTATTGGCTCAGAAAGCCAAAGGTCCTGGGTTTGAGTCTCAGTCTAAGCGAAATTTTTTTCTCTTCAAATATAATACTTTTCAGTACCTCACCTCATATCCTTTATTCTTCTAGACTGCAGTTTCAGAGCTATATCTCCATCATAAGTAGCCTCTCTTCAACCAGTGTTATGTCGTTTCTTGGTGGTTTTCTCCTTACTTCTATCGGTGGACCGATGTACCTCCGGATCAAATCAAAATTTGCAGGAGTTTCGAAATTCATGAGGTTTTTTTCTTGATTTTTTTCCTTTTTTAATTTCGAAACTCCCACATATTTTATTTGATCCAGAGATTGACCAGTCCACCAACAGAAGGAAGAAGAAAGCCCCCAAGAAATGACATTAACACCAGTTGAAGAGAGGCTACTGATGATGAAGATATAGCTCCAAAACTGCAGTCTAGAAGAATAAAGGATATGAGGTGAGGTATTAAAAATATAAATTTAATTCTTAAATTAAACCCCATATTGCTTTTTTTTTTCCTGTCAAAGTTAGATAAAATAATAAATATATTTTTGTGCAGATGAAAGTCATGATGCTGAAATTAATGAGAGGATAATTAAGGGCAAATCTGCAATATCAAAATTAAATGGTGTTTTATGGGATCAGAATATAAGTTGTCCCTTCGATTGGTTGCTGGCTAAAGGATCAATTTAAATACCTTGGATATTATCTCTCTATCTGGGATGAAAAAGATATCCCTGAAAAAATTACTAGTTATAATAAAAGTTTAGGAATTATTAATCAAGTTATGAAACCATCCCTTGTACAAAAAAACACCAGATTACGTTTATATAACACTTTGGCTAGACCAGTGTTGACCTATGGTAGTGAAGCATGAACACTAAAAAGACAACATGAAAGCAGAATAACGGCTTGTGAAATGAGATTCATGCGCAGAACAGCGGGTTACACCAAATGGGATCGGAAAAGGAACACCGATATCTTAAAAGAATTGAAGACTATGCCAATTTTGGAATATATTAAACAGTACCAACTAAATTGGAAACACCATCTTGAAAGAATGAGTTCAAATCGGATCCCCAAAGCTGTTTATAATTATATACCAAGAGGACGAAGATCACTGGGCCGTCCTATGAAATGCTGGAGGCCTTGGCCTAATACTTGGAAGGAAGAAGAAGAAGAAGAAGAAGAATGTAAGTTCTAAAACAAAAACAAACATTTTTAATACAATAATGAGTATTTAAGATTTAAATTAAAGCTCTTTATACCTCACCTCATATGCAGTCTTCTGATTATGCCAGTTTCAAAGTCTAAGTGGTTTCATCTTCAATAATATCTCATCGACAGATGTTATGTCGATCAGGAGAACTGCTTTTTCCTCACTCTGTTGGTGGACCGATGAACTTAAGAATTAATTAAATATATGTAGGAAATAACACTATGACGTTTCTCAATTATTAGTGAGTTGAACATTTTGATTCACCTCATATTTCATTTTTATGCAGACTAGTTTCATCGCTTCTGTGCGACATTCTCGATGCATTACAAATGTTGCTTGGCAGATGATTTCTACTCTGTCGGCTGGCTGACCGACGAACTTCCAAATCAATTCTTTTTTTTTTCTTTCTTTCACTGGGAATTTCATTCATTCTTCATTATGTGTATCCAGCCATAGCTGACGACACGAGTCCATTGTATACTTATGCTATAAGTAGCAATGGGGCTGCATTTGAACTTGCAGCTTATATGGGCATTCAAGGTGAGTGCCCACGAGGTTAAAAGAAAGAGATATAGGAAAGACAGAAATGAACCCTTCGGCCTCGAATACTCTAATTACTCTAATACCATCAGGTTCGAACAAAACAAGAGGTCAGGCAAGAGAGACTGGATAGGAAATTAAACAGAGGGATCTGGTACTAGAAAAGGAAGAAATACCAGATCGGTTAAAAGATAAAAGTAAGGAGCAAAATACAAATAAGTGGAAGCAATGTTTTGCTCAGCTTCAAAATACATGGTTTTCTTTTTTATTCTTCTAGATATAAATTTTCTCCCAAATTGTGAGTTCCTTAGATTTATCTAATTGTTTCAGTAATTTGGCTTAGTTTCAATAATGTATTTTTCTGACCATGCATATGAGGCTATTGGAGATTTTTCTATTTCTCCATTTTTAACATTTCTAAGGTGTTCTTCCAATCTTATATTTAAGTTCCTTTTGTTTTTCCTATGTATAGTCTTGCATAAAAATGAAGAAATATGAGATGAGTCAAAAAATACAACTCATTAATAATTGAACTTATGAATATTGAAATTCCTGGGGATTTTTATTTGATCCGGAGGTTCATCGGTCCACCAACAAAGGGAGTAAGACGCTGTTCTCCTGAATGACATAACATCAGTCGAAATATTGCTGAAGATGAAACTACATAGGTTTTGAAACCGGTATGATCAGAAGAATGGATTTGAGGTAGTGTATAAAGAATTTTGATTTAAGTTTTAAATTAAACCTCATAGTGATTTTTGTTTAGGCCATCCTCTGATTGTCGAACTATATTTCGCCTAACTTCAAAATTTCCTTAGGTGCTGATTTGAATAATTAAGTCACGAAGTTGATAAAAAAAATTTTTTATTTTTAACACACATTTGAAACTTATAAAACACTTTCAACAGTGAATATAAATTCACATTTTGCTTGATCATCTTCAAATTGCATCCATCCCATGTGGAGGCTACAAGTAAAAAGGACAATAGCAGGAAGAAACTGCTTTATCATGTAGTTAGTCACTCTGCGCATGCTCAGGCGTGCCAGAAAAATAAAGGTGGGTTGATATTACTGAGCTTTGCAGTATAACCAACTATGACTGTGGCCATAGAGAAATGAAAATACCAATATAGCCACACTAACATAACTAAATGGAATATACATATAAAGGATGAAGTATATTTACGGAACAATTTTTCCTATAAAAGTTCAATTCAATGTTGTAGAGGTGTTAAAAGAAAGAAGAATAAAAATAATATTACCTTATAGGATCAAAAGTTGCACCAAACGGCAACTTGCCTAACTCTGCAACTCCCAGCGTCTCACCTTGAAGAAAATCAAAATCAGGAGGTTCCTGAGTCCATGTGTTGTTGCTAGTCCAGTCTCTCAAGATGTACGTGAATCTAACAGCAACACTTACTGTGTCTAATGGCACAGGACTAGCTATTTTAGTCTTGAAGAGATTCAGTAGACCTGCAATTAAAATTGTGTTTGAGTTATATTTTAAATATAAATGCACAAGAATATAATTAAAACATAAATATTTGAAAAAAATTATATTTGAAGAGAAAAATTATACGCTCTGACTGGGATTTGAACCCAGGACCTTCAGCTTTCTACGCTTTCTAGATTGAAGTTTCTCAGACAGCTCAGTGGTACAGCATTGGCCTAGAAAGTCAAAGGTCCTGGTTTCAAACCCCAGTCTCAACATGTAATTTTGCTCTTCAAATATAATTTATCCTTCAGTGAGAAGTGTTAAATTAATAATAAAAACATCAATTTGAAGAGAAACATTTTCACTCTAACTGGGATTTGAACCCACATCTTCATGTAGTTCAATATCGTGAAAAAATACATTCAAATAATTGTTAGAACATATGTAAAAAATCATTGTAAAATGGAGGGAAATAATTTGAAAAATGAAACTATAGGAATAAAATTTGACAGGAGTTTATGAAGTCATTTAAAAACTCATGTAAAATGTTGTAAACAATTTAGAATATAAAATGATATACCTTTTAGGTCCGTCTCCTCAATCGTTGAAACATGAAGTTACTGTAGGTCTTTCGGGACTAGTCCCATCATCAGCAGAAAGTACGTCTGTATCCACTGGCTTCGAATGTAAGACTGGCTGGTCTGTTATAACTTTAAAGAGTGTGTTTGAATTACTGGGAGTGTTCTCGTTTAATAGCAGGTCATTGTTGATCTGCTTAAATATTTCCAATTCCTCCAGTACGTTGATTCTATTCAGATTATTATCTTTGTGAATAATAGTTAAAATCAAGCTTTGCAAAACGTAATTCAGGCAGGACACCGCATGCTGGACATTAATAATACACTAACTATTATGCACGAAGATAATAATCCAAACAGAATCAATGTACTGGAGGAGGAATTGGAAATATTTAAACAGACCAACAATGATATTATTCATTTCATACATCTCAATGAAGAGGTCCTGGGTTCGAGTCCCAGTCTGAGTGTATAATTTTTCTCTTCGAATATAATTTATCCATCATTGAGATGTATGAAATGAATAATAAAAACATCAAAAGAAGCCGTACTGGTTTTATAATGTAATGTAAAATTCACAAATAAATGTCTTCTTAATAAAGAAGAAGCAAAGATAGAAGCAAAGGTTTCATAGCATTTGGTGTGCAGGAATTAACAGCACACATAAGAGAAAGATTTGCATTTAGACTGGAACTTACCTAGATAGCTCAGTCAGTAGAACATTGGACTAGAAAGTCAAAGATCCTGGGTTCGAGTCCTAGTCTGAGTGTATAATTTTTCTCTTCAAATATGAGACTAACAATGACCTGTTATTAAACGAGAACACACCCCAGTAATTCAAACCTACTCTTTAAAGTTATAAATGGACCAGCCAGACATACATACAAAGCCAGTGGTTGCAGATGTACTTTCTGCTGATGATGGGACCAGTCCTGAAAGACCTAAAGTAACTTCATGTTTCAACGGTTGAGGAGACAGACCTAAAAGGTATTTAACTTTATATTATAATTCTAAATTGTGAGTTACACCTCGACAGAGTTTATAGTGAATCTTAATAATGACATGTTGTAAAAAAGCTCCAAGCATGACAAGCCTAGAAGGCCCTTGGCCTATCAGCCGGCTGCTGGCCTCACATCCACATGTGTTAAAGAGGTAGATGATCATCTAGCCAGTATAGGGATGACATGTGGTCAGCATGTTGGGTCACCCAGTCATTATAGATGGTATTCTCAACCTGGAGTCGCTACTTATTGTAGCTACACAAATGCCTCACGATGCTGGGTGGGCACCGGTCCCATACTGGCCAAAATTCCATGAGAAAATTTCTTCCCCCATGGAGACTCAAACCAGCATAAGTCCTGTAGCTCTGCGCTAAGGCATCTTGCCTTAACCACTCGGCTATGATGCAGAGTTTAGCCCAAATCTGTTTCATCGTAACCTTGTCCAGACTGACAATAAAACAGAATTGTTTTGAAACATGTTCTAAAAGAACTCAACTTTTATGAGGTAAGATGCAAGAGACTCAATTATTGTGAAATATTATTCCCTGAATATTGCATTATTTTGAGTTTCTGTCGTATTTCATGTTCTGTGAAAAAGTTATAAGTACTTACCAGTTAGGTATTTACAATGCGGTGGTATGCGTCTTAAATTAACCATTTCAAACTCACTTCTGATTCCTTTTGCTTCACACACACCCATGTAGTAATGTTGCAAAGGATCGTGAATTTGAACAAAAAACGGGATCTGACTGTAAACAAATAATATCAGGAATTTACACACAAAACTGATAGCAACACACAATCAGTCATTTTATCAATATTCAGAGTTAAATATGGAAAATTTCAAAAAATTCTCAAGAAATTCAATATTACATTGGCATCAATAAATAAATTTAAGCCTTGGTAATCTATTGATAACCAATAAGAAAGTGAACACCCCAGATAGTAAAGAAATCTGGAATCTATAAAAATTAGTTGTAATGTAACTGACTAACAAACTCACTGGCTCTATTGAACCTGTAGGTTCATGGCCATGCGGACGTAAGATCTGCATACATCCCTATCCTGAGCTAATGTTTTCCAATCATCCTTTGTATAATCTACTTCCCCCAAATCATGGATAATATTATTCTCCCACCTCATTCTTGGTCTACCAACTGGGCGTTTTCCTTCTGGTTTTCCTACCAGAAGTATCCATGCACCTCTTTCATCCCCCATATACTGCCCATTGCAGCCTACGAGACTTAACTGTTCTTATTATATCTAGCTTCCTATACATATCATGTACCTCATTATTATGTAGTTTTCTCCATTCATCTCTTTTTGGTCCAAAAATGTTTTTAAGAACTTTATATTAGTTGTAATGTATGTTATATAAAAAACAAGATCTAAGTAGGATAACGGCGGCAGAAATGAAATTTTTGAGATCTGTTAAAGGGTGCACTAAGGAAGACAGAATCAAGAACACAGAAATTATACAGGAACTTGAAATATTTGCAATAACTGATAAAATAGATACATATAGACAAAAATGGAAGCAACACATAGACGGAATGAATGAAGATAGATATCCAAAACAAATAACAAAATACAAACCTAAAGGCACCCGAGATGTGGGCAGACCTAGAAAGAGATGGGCTGAAGTCGGAACGGGTCAATAGACCTAATCCATGAATGATGATGATGATGATGATGTATGTTATAAAAATGACGGTTCTTACCAATTTGAGTTATTAACTGCTATGTAAACAGAGCTGAGCAAGATTTTCACTCTGCACTCATCGGAAATGATATCTCGAGTAGGAGCCACGACAACAAATTCCCTTAGACCATACCACCTAGCAAGAGGATGGGGGTGAGAACAACCAGGACCCAAACTGCTTTCTATTTGCGGAGGAAAATCATTTTCTAGGGACATCATGTCATCAAGCGCTTGAGTTCTTCCTTCTTCTGTTTCTTCATCCACTGGACTTGTCACATTCTCCACCGGCTTCAACTTCAGCTTATGTCTCGTTATGATGAACTCCACATCTGAAACAAACACATCACAAGCTACTATCATGAACTCTTGAATCCTATAACATACATTCATTTCATTTATTTAATACTAGTTAATACCCGGCACATGCTGCTATGCCTAAATAAATTAAATATTGAGGATTAATTAATTATATGGTATACACTGCGACAAACCAAACATGGTGGTTGCTAGAGTAAATTTTTTATTTCAAATTTCAGGTAAACCCCCACTTCTTTCAGTGGGATTTCACTGATTTTTGGATGGTACCTACCTCGGTTTATTTTAATAAGATATTCCGAGTTTTGTTGTGAAACATCGAAAATTGCGATCACTAAGAGCGATTTTTAAATTTTCGTTTCAGGTAAACTCCTACACCTAATGATTTTAGAATATAATGGATAACGGCTAAACACTCACCACATCTGAAAACCTGTATATACAAATTTTCACGAAGATCAGTTGAACAGTTTAGAACTCTATAAAGGACAAAGAGACAGCCAGACATACATACATACATTCATTTTTAATATATATAGATTGTTGAAAGAAAGAAACAAAATTGTTCGAAAACAATATGCTGGCATATCAATCCACTTTTTATACATTTCCAATATTTAAAAAATATACAATCAAAAAAAATTATTGGGGATTCTAGCGCACCATGCCACCAGCATAAATTTAAATACAACAATGTAAAAACACACGTTTTATTGCTGCATTATTTTTAAAAATTACCCTATATATATATATATATATATATATATATATATATATATGTTGATTTTGGCTCAACTTAACTTTAGATTACCTTTCCCTTCATTTTCCATAGTATATTCTTGTAATACTGTTACTCAACATACTTTTTTTGTCTTTACTAACATTTTGTAACATTTTAAATGTTTTTTGACAGTGCTTATAACATGATTTTACAATTTTTACTTATTTATTTATTTACGAGAAACACAGTAACAGCACGACATTATCACTCAATGTTGCCCCCATTAGCAACTCAATTACACATATTTTTGTTAGGATAGTGTTAGTGTACATCAGATTAGTGTACACTTCAGTAAATAATATGCATGTAATTTATTTTGTTAGGTTAGGAAGGAAGAAGTTCGTGTACATCCATTTCTAATAAATAAATATCCTCAACTCGTGTCCAACTCAGGGTTGGGTCGAGGAATGAGATGAGATGTGATAAAGCCCCTATATTTATAGAGTTCTGTGAATGACAAGGGTGTCAGCCGATGACTCCTGATGCACCGTCACAGGGGCAGATGAATGCAATGAAACAAAATGGATGATGTAAGTATGGAGAAATGGTGGAATAAAATTCGTGGCTGGGGAAAATGGGAGAAACCCCAAGAAAAACTTGCTCAAGCTCCGTTTTGTCCACCACAAAACCCACATAGAGTGACTGAGACTCGATCTCGGAACCCCAGCAGTGAGAAGCGAGCGTCTAACCATTTGCGCCATGGAGCCGTCCCATTTCTAATAAATAACCTAACAAAATAATTTACATGCAACTTATTTAATGAAGTGTATACACTATTCTGATGTACACTAACCATTCCCAATGGAACCTAACAAAATGATGTGAGTAAACATCAATTTCTCAAAACATATTTTCAAATGTTGTCATTCTGATTTCACAGATATCTCCACCATTTAGAGGAAGTTCCTTAAGCGTTCAGGCATGTGCACGACAATTCTGCATAACTTAGAAGAAATGATTGCGTATATAGATAAATATTTAATAATTGTAAAAAAAAAATGTTATGAGTATCGTTGCAAAATGTTTAAAATATTATGAAATGTTACTAAAGACTGAAGAAGTAGATAGAGCAGTAGTATTACAAGAATATACTATAGAAAATCAAGGAAAAGGTAATCTAAAGTTGAGCCTAAATTTCTAGTTAAAGCAGTTGTATCTTTATATGTGCAGTAAATGTGCACAGTAATTCGACTGCAGTAAAATTTCTCACGAATAGTTGAAACGTTCGGTAAAATGTGACTATAATATGAGTAAATTAGTTGGCAATTGACTATAAAGATAACTCCGCTTATGTTAAAATTGGAAATACAATGTCTAATCCTATAAAAACCACAAAGGGATTGAAACAAGGGTGCAGTCTTTCACCAATTTTATTTAATATTTATGTAGAATCCATATTAATGAAATGGAAACAAAGCTGCAAAGGTATGGGGATCCCAATAGGTAACAGATTTTTGCTGACATTACAATTTGCCGATGATCAACTGGTTTTAGCGCAAGACAAATTTGATATGGAATTCATGATAAAAAGGTTGAAAAACACATATGAATCATGGGGTCTCACAGTAAATTTACAAAAAACAGAATATCTGGCAATAAATAGCAATGAACGAGAAAATTTAATATTGGAAGAAGGAATCCAAATAAAGCAAGTGAAACAAACTGAATATTTGGGAATAATTATGGATAACATTGAAGTTATAGGCAAAGAGAACATAAAACATAGAATTGAATTGAGTAGCAAAATAATATCATCGTTAAATTCCATATGGTGGGATAAGCATATTTGGAAAGACACAAAAAATATATTGGTAAAACATTGGTGGAATCTGTTGCAATGTATGGAAGTGAGGTATGGACAATCAATAAGTACTACAAGAATAGACTAATAGCTCTAGAAATGGATTATTTACGGAGAAGTGCCAGAAAGTCTAGATTAGAACATGTCACAAATAAGGAAATTAGAAACATAATGGAAGCAGAAGAAAGCATAATTGAAAGAATTGAGGAGAAGGAATTAAAGTGGTTAGGACATGTCTTAAGAATGGAAGATGAGCGATGGCCGAAGCAACTATATGAATGGCATCCGAACAGAAAGAAGAAAAGAGGGAGACCAAGGTTAACATGGAAGGAAAACATGAAGACAGTAATGCAAGCTAGAGGGCTAAGCATCGAAGATGCCCAAGACCGTAGGCTTTGGAGGTTTGGCACGGGAAGACGGCAGCAGCAGTAAAAACCCGAAAATAGATAGATAGACTATAGCAGCAACATCTGTTAACACGTTGGCAATGACGATGCAATGATGGCACCAGAAGTCAGTTGTTTCCGATCGAATACTCATAGTAGCATATGGCGGCAGAGTGGGCTAGAATAATTAGAAAATGTTCATTTTTACATTTAAAATGTAATAAAAAATTAACCCGTGAGAGTAAAATAAGATAGAATGTTTGTAAGGTATTTTAAAATCTGTGTACCATCTTGAGCCTACTACATTCTTATAAAATATATTTGGGAAATATTAGTCATACCAGTAGCACATATAGTGCTGCCATCTATTGACAAACTCAGCTCAACTTTCCAACATGTGACATGACTTTTCAAATACCTTAATAAACTTCTTATGGTTTCATTTTTTAACTTATTCACTACCATTTACAATGACAAATTCTCGTGTATGCAAATTACAATGCTGTAGAACTAAGAATAAAGCACTGAGAGATTTGCACACACAGGGAAAAAAAAAAAGGATAAAAAGCCTGCTATAATTTGCATACATATATAAATATTTAAGAACTGTAGAACATGTCGGAAAAGGTGGACTATTTGTCTGCCATGAATTCTTCTAAGTTCTACAGAATCGCAGTGCGCATGTGCGAGTTGCAGTAATGGTTAATGTAGCTTCCAGTAGATGGCTCTAAAGTCAGCATTACCAACTTCCGGAATAAATTCCCAAATGCTAAAAAAAATGGACGTGAACCAACTTCCCATTTCCTAACCTAACAAAACAAATTTACATGAATATTATTTAATTAACTATAAACTTTTAGGATAATCTTTCCATTAAGCGCAGTGAGAATTTTTTCTAATTCCCAAGCAGACACCATGCGCATGCGCCAACAAATGCAAAGCGGTTTACTCTGTGGAATATCGTGATGCAGCCAATGTTATACATACTATTTAACAAACCTAAAAGCTAACCTAACGTAATTTAAGTACTCTAACCTGTGAAAGACCAACCTAAAAGCTAACCTAAGGCAATTTAAGCACTCTAACCTGTGAAAGAATGTAACACCCAAAAATAAATAGTAAGTTCTCAAATTCTGAAGTACATAACCTATGTTGGCGGCACTGTTGTTGTATAGAATATTCTTTAAAATCAATATGGCTGCTATGTCTTCATGTTACGTATATATTTAAATATCATAGAAAAATATGTTCAAATAATCGTTAGAAAAGATGTGAAATTTGTTGTAAATGGTGGGAAATAATTTGAAAATAAAGTCCTGCTGGTGCATGCATATGGTTGTCTGCCTCGGACTTTTTCTCACTGCGCTTAATGGAAACATGAGCCAACTAATTTTATGTAGACTAACTTGTCCCATCGGAACCTAACAAAATGAAGTTAATTTCTTGAAATATGGTTTGGAATTATTTGCGAATGTTGGTAACACCGATTTGAGAGCCATCTAGCGGATGATACATGAAGCATTTGCGCATCTGTAGAACTCAATTCACAATATTCACATAATTATATAAATATTTAAAAATCGGGCTCAACTGCACTTCTACTAGCGCTTGATTTTTCAGTTATATTGTTATAAACTATTGGTCTTCTTCCTAATTTACTAACATTATTTAATATTTTAAACTTTTTCAAACAATTTTTATAACATTATTAGACAATTTTGAACTATTTAATTAAATATGCAAATCACAATATTATGACACTGTTAGACAATATTGTGATGCTAACTGCTATTTTCTCCACAGAATATATTACTTAGTCTATGATTTTTCTATCGCTGTTTTGGGTTATCGCTGGTTGGATCAGCGTTAGGGAGTGATATGTAAGTGTATACCCATTTTTTAATAAACGTTTGGTAATTTTAATATTATTAAGATATATTTTCTAACATAGATTTGGGGATTTATTGCAAATATTTGTCATTTAAATTTCATAGCAACGGATAGTAATCGAGGATGATAATCGATATGTGTTTTAATTGTGGGTTATTGCTGCCTCTATAAACTCTGGCACATGCGCACTGTTGTTCTATAGGACTTCGAAAATATTTCACGCTAGTTTAAGTGCAGTTTTTCCAAAAATCGTAAGGAATGTTTATAAAATGGTTCCAAAATGTATAAAATAGTACGAAACGTTATTATAAATTGTCGAAAAGTGTTTAGTGCAACAGTAACATAAGAATGTTGTATGGAAAATTGTGACAGACAAATAGGTAACCTCAGCCAAAATGTCTTACGAATCGTTACAAAACATTAAAATAGTAAGAAATGTTAGAAAGAAGGGTAAAACTAAATAGTACAACGGTGTCATGAATATAATATAGTATAGCATAGTGATACATAATCTATAGTTTAATCTATAGTTCAGCTCATTTTTTCTTCGAATTATTATAGACTGTCATTTGCCAATTTACTCTGCTAAGGATACTGGTCACTTTAATAACATACCTGAAAATAAAATCTTTTCCGAAGCTCGATCCCATTCTCCTTCACTTAATTCTCCCTTTTTAAGTGGTGGGCCCTTTTTAACTTTTGGCAATTTCCAATCGTGAATAATTTTCTCCAGATGTGCTACAAACACTTCCCAATCTGTCAGTGCTGTGAAATCTTCTTGATAAAAATCTTGATCGTCTATTTCTTCATTCATCGTATCTTCAAATAATTCTATAAACTATTGCCAATGACAAGTAGTTTTTCTTTCGGTTTTACACTTTTAATACAAGAGCTATCACTGACAGGTTAATAAAAACATAAAACCATAGACAGTTGCCATACAATTGTCCCTGCCAAGTAAAAAGAATTCCCCTTCGTTACAATAAAATTCCCTACGCCAAAATTTACGAACTATTTTTTTAACTTAACTATTTTGATGCCACAAATGTTTATAAAATTGTATATTAATAGACTTATATTTAGCACTGAAATTTAATGATCTTAAACTCATTTTACCTGTAAATATTAATACCTCTGGAATTATACAACATGAAACTATATATTGTCTGACCAGTCTAATACCTCTGGAATTATACAAGTTTGTAATAAAAATCAAATGTGTCTCTGTCAATAACAAAGATTATATGCTTCTTACTAATCCAATATAAACGGCGTTTTAGAAATTTCATAGTTTTAGCAAATTAGATTAGTTAAATTGCATTAGATTAACTCGTGTATTTGTAAATTATAAAAAAAAAGTTAGAACTATTTATTGTCATGGCCATTCTAACATCTCTGGATATATAACAACATTGCCAACTTTTACAACGTAAGAACAGTTACATTTTTTTTGCAAATGTAGATTAAAATACATTTATAAGCATTACTTCCAGACCTAAATATATTTAATATCACATTCTACAAATATCCCACCCATTACAATTTTCTTCAATTGCATAAAAAAATAATTTATAGTATTATACACCCCACTATCTAAAGTCATCTTGCGTCTATTTAATTATTTCTTTAATGATACTGTCAATATGTTACAATGCAGAAGGTCGAGAATTCGATTCCGGTGGGGTCAGGATTTTTAAAACTGACTCAAACCTTCTGGCGTCACCATGGTCCTGGGGTCGACTCAGCATCTAAACAAAATGAGTACCAAACGCATATTCTGGGAGTAAAGGCGGCCGTCACGCAGGGCTGACAACTCGGCTCATATCAAGTGCTAATTGTCTAGAAAAAGTGTGAGCCTTGACCTCCTATCACCCCAAGGATCTCCTACGGCTTGTAGTGGCATCACTTTACCTTTTTTAATACTACAAAATGTGTATGATGAAATTGGTCCTGTTACTAAAATTATAACCCACATTTGCAATAAGAAAAAGTGTCAATTAGGTTGGTCACACTGGGATTTGAATGCAGGACCTTCTGAATACAACTATGAAACACAACTGCTTGAATCAAATCGTACAATACTGCCAGTATTGCTGCTGTTACTAATACCATTGTAGCCTCACTATGATGGTTGTCCAGCAGCATGCTTTGTTTCCCCGCAGCTGTTATATGTAATTAAATACAAAGATGCCGAGTACCACCACTATAATAATTCTGCATGTTAATCATTGTCAAGCATTGTTGCAGCACCTGCTTTCATTAAACGGCAACCATCATAGTGAGGCTATAATACCAATACTGTATTTTTAAAGACTGCGAGAACTATTTGTTGTAGATATACATCATTATGAGATAATCACCAGGCATTTCCAGGACCATTTTCCCAGTTGTATTTCAATACTTGGCTTACTACCACATTCACCGCATCACTGATCCATAAATCTAAATTATCGTTTTCATAAGCTAACAAAGAACTACATATTCAAATCAATAACAGAAACAAGTTATTTTTTAGAGAAAGTCTTCTTTATTGTTTGTATTTTGGAAATGTTCCATCAATTAGAAGTTTATTTACATTTAAAAAGACTTTATGAAAATATGCCTTTTTCTCCTACCCCGAGGGAATTTTCCCTCATCTGGCATTACAATATTTCAACTTGATTGGTAGATATCAATGATTATACTATAACTTCATGGCACGGTAGGTCTAGAAGATACTTGACCTGGTCAGCTCAGATCCATATATGTTAATCACAGAGGTGGATGATCATCCAGTATATGGGAGAATGTAGTGAGCATGTCAGGTCTACAGCCATTATAGCTGTTTTTCTCAACCTGAAGCCTTTACTTGTTGTAGCTACCAAATTCCATAAGACACCCACTGATAAAACCAATAGAGAACATCATGAAATATAACTACATAAGAATAAAAAATGACGTTGAAACCGGAGAAATCATCAAGCAAACAAATGGGGTATGACAAGGGGACCCCATCAGCCCTACGCGATTCCACCTCCTCACAGCAGACTGGCCCAAATACAATAATATGGTGATGAAACAACTATAATAATGAATGAAGCAGATGACATGGTGAATTGGATTCCACAAAATAAAGTAGACACCGCCAGGAAACAGTGAATAAAATTAGACGAATGGGCACTCCAAAACTCAACTTTGCAGTAAATAGGGATAAAGACATTGCATATGACCGTTCACAAAAGGGGGACTGAGAGCAGCAGAAGATTCATCACAAAACACTGGCATGAAGTCCTCTAAAGACAGTCAACAGGTCCATATCTACGTATATCAATCACCATGCAGACCACTAATCAGACAATCCTTCAGCATACACGTCCAAGACAGTACTTCAATCAATAAAAGCGATCTACAATATCAAGAACCTTACAAAACTAACAACAGTACACTAGCAATGGCACTTTTCCATTTCCTTCGCACAACGATAGCCCCCATAGTTACATACATACGGAATCTAGATCATTCTGGCATAAATTAACCAGTCAGTGATCCATCTAAACAAAATAGAAAAAAAGTTAAAGCAAGCATTCATGAAGGAGAATCACTGGAACTGGAAAAACAGCACGATCCAGATTAATTTATGAACTTATGCGAGAAACATCTGTTCATCACGAATACGATCAGGATAACCTACCTTCCTACCATCTACACCGCACCATATCAAAACGCATTAAAAGTGAGGATGTGAAATCATACAACGGAAGGAAATAAATGAGGAATTTTACACTTCCAGTGCCATGACAGACAGAAACTGGACAAGAGAATGTCAGACACTGAGACACATTGTAACCAGACTAGCGATACATGGCTTTCATCACAAGGTCTGCGAAAATAAAAAATTCCACCAGCCAACTGAAGACTGCAGATGTGCACTGTGCGGTGATAAGTGTAAACTTTATCATATCACAGAGTGTAAAAACAGAACAAAATCAATTAATGAATACAGCAAAGAGTGAATGCAAGTGATCAGTGGAAAAGAACGTAAAACTTTCGAAACTAATGCTCTTCTGAGTGCTCCTTTATATTATTATAAGATGCTGGGTGAGTACCAATCGCAACTGACCAAAATTTCATGAGAAAATGTCTTCCCCCTATGGAAACTCAAACCAGTGCATGTCCTATAGCTATGCATGAAGGCATAATGCTTTAAACTGCTTGGCTATGAGTCATTTGTATGAATAGTAGCCTTTCAACTAAATTCATTAAAATAACACAACTCAAACGATGTTACCTAGTGATCAATTTTTACATATTTTATTTTTAATCTCTTCAGAAAAAAATGCAATTTTTTTTTTAACTTTCAAAGTGTGTTTAACTATGAAGTATATAAATCAATGGTAAAGAGAAAAATTTTTGCCTGAACCGGGAATCGAACCCCGAACCTTTAGCTTTCCGTGCTAATGCTCTGCCACTGAGCTAATCCAGGCTTCATTCCCATCCAAGCAAGAATCCTTCCTTTACCTTACTCTACTGGCCCCACATTCAATTGCTATGAATCATCATTCACAAATACACAATGAATGGCTTCTACCTGAAGAAGACATGAAGGGACTCCACACAGCTATAGCATTATTTATTAAATTAATATTGAGAAGCTAAAGCTATTACTATCATAGAAATAAGTAAATTAATGAACACAATTAAATTATTGTAAATCAATGGTAAAGAGAAAAAGGCAAAAATTTTTCTCTTTACCATTGATTTACAATAATTTAATTGTGTTCATTAATTTACTTATTTCTATGATAGTAATAGCTTTAGCTTCTCAATATTAATTTAATAAATAATGCTATAGCTGTGTGGAGTCCCTTCATGTCTTCTTCAGGTAGAAGCCATTCATTGTGTATTTGTGAATGATGATTCATAGCATTTGAATGTGGGACCAAGACAGTAAGGTAAAGGAAGGATTTATGCTTGGATGGGAAGGAAGCCTGGATTAGCTCAATGGTTAGAGCATCAGCACGGGAAGCTGAAGGTTCGGGGTTCGATTCCCGGTTCAGGCATAAATTTTTCTCTTTACCATTGATTTACAATAATTTAATTGTGTTCATTAATTTACTTATTTCTATGATAGTAATAATATATATTTATTAAACACAATGTGTACACTAATATTATATACATGGTTTACAATTTTGCTATTAATTCGTGAATTGTTTTGGTTCTGTTTTCGCACTTCACTAAGTGATACTTTGGGCACGGTTTGCTACAGAGTTTACAGATGCAGGACTCCTCAGGTTCATGGTAACTTTGTTTATGACATATTTTGCCATGGAAGTCGTGAGCGGCGAAGCGTGTGTATAAGTGACGAAGTCGAAAATTTGGTCCTTTCCATTCGTCTGTGTTTAACACTTCCGTTTCCGTGATTTCGTTCGGAATCTCTCTGGCTTTTCTCTGTCTCTCCTCGATTGCTGTTTTGTATGCCTGCGTTTCTGGTAGATCGAAGTGTTTTCGGATGTCTTCTATGAAGTAAGACTCCTTTGCTATTATGTAGGCATAGCTATGTCTTGTGAATTTTGAAATTGAAAGAGCCCGTTTTAGGAATCTCGCTTTTATGCTTTCAAGTTTCATGAAATTTTTGGCTGTGAGATATGTCCATATTAGCTGGATTCCATAAGTGGCAACCGGCATAACTTTGATGTTGAATAATGCTATTGCCGTTGGTAGGGATAGGTTTCGTAACTTTGGAATGTCATAAATGGCTTTTGTGGCAGCTGTAGCACGCTCTTGTATATGCATCGAGAATACTGTTCCGGTGGTCTGTAATGTTATTCCTAGGTATTTGAAGCTGCTAACGAATTCTAGAGTTGACCCGTCGCATGTGAGGTGATCTCTCTTGGATAGTCTTCCTCCTCTCCTAAATTTCATAGCTTTGGTCTTTGAGCTATTTATTACCATTGCATTTTCTAGTGCCCATTTCCTGATCTTCTCCATGGCTGCTTGTAGGTCTTCTAGGCTCCTGGAGAGGATAGCCATGTCATCTGCGTACATAAGGAGTTTGACGTTCCTTGTGTCTATCACCTGACCGATGTCCGCCGTCATGACGTTAAAGAGTATCGGGCTCAGCGGATCTCCTTGTAGTACCCCTCTTGTCTGGATGATATTTTTCGACGTAGTTATGCCGTCGTGTATAGCCACAGAGTTTGCGGTTAGCACAGACGCGATTATTTGTAGTTCATTGCTAGTCCTACCTAGTACGCTTTCTAGATTTTGAACGAGTATATTCCTGTTGATGCTATCGAAGGCTTTAGCGTAATCTATGAAGATTGCGTACAGAGGGGTGGTGGGTTGCGCCAAGGTCGTTGTTATTATCTTTTATAATTTCATGTAACAGCGTGTAGCGTTGATCTGCACCGGGGTGAAGCCATATTGATTAATTGGTATGATAGCACGTAATCTTGGTTCAATTCGCCTCAGTAGAAGTCTACCTGAAAAGTTTAAACATGACGTTTTCCAGGGCTATTCCCCTATATGAATTTGGATCGTCCTTTCGTCCTTTGCCTTTGTAAAGCACAGTTATCAGTGTGCTCCTCCACTGTTTTGGGATTGAATTATTCTTGAAACATTCTCTGAAAAGGCACGCTAGCGGTTCCGCCAGGTCTCGGACTGTGTCTTTCAGGTGTTCAGCATATATTCCATCTGGGCCGGCCGCTTTGTTGTTCTTTCCGTTCATGATTAGTTGAGTGACTTCTTCTGTTGTAATGGGGGTCGAGGTTTGATTGCGTTCCGCATGTAGTGAGAAGGAGTTGGACATTTTGTTCCTTTCTCCCAGGAGGTTGCTGAAGTGCAATTCCCATCGCTCCATGTTTACGAGGGGGCTCGATCTGTTCTTCTTCGAGGACCTTAGGATTTTGTAAGGTTTCATTTCCGCCTCAGCAATTAGTTCCTGTTCTACGAGGAGGTCGTATGTTAATTTCTTTTCCTTTAGTAGGCATTTGTATTTCCCACGCTCTACGGCGTACTCTGTCAGTGCATCACCTCCGTGTTCCCTAGCAGCATGGAGGAGTTGTAGTGTCCTTTGCCTCATTACGTAACAATCTTCGTCGAACCATGGCTTCGCGGTGCGTTTTCGATCTGGGCAGTTCTCTGGTGGAGTGTGTGATTATGTCATTCAGAGCAGCAGTTGCCTCGTCTAAGTTCCCCTGCCTCATCATGTCCACTATTTTTGGTAGCTCTGCTTTGTTTGTTTCCCATCTTTCTTCGTCTATGTATCTTGAAATTGACGGTTTGAAATATGTGCCTAATGGTTCTATGTGTTCCTGCACTGGCATGGAATTTTGTTATAACAGGGAGGTGTTTCCTAATTGTGACATTTTCCACATTCACCTCAGCGTCACCCTCGACCGTTCGTGAAGAACCAGGTCGATTGTGCTCCTCCCGTTTGGTGCCACATATGTGTAATCCTTTTCCTGGTTTAACAGGATTAGCCCGTAGTCCAAAAGAAAGTCGGTAACCGCTTGTGTTTTTGTGTCCCATTTGTCTATTCTACAGTTAAGATCGCCTACCAGGAAAGTAGGTTTGCTATCTTCTGTGTTTTCTAGTGCCCTTCCTAATTCATCGATGATGACCTCGGGTTCGGTGTTAGGAGTGAAGTATGCGCCAACGATGTTTGCTCTTCTAGTGACTATGATAGTAATAGCTTTAGCTTCTCAATATTAATTTAATAAATAATGCTATAGCTGTGTGGAGTCCCTTCATGTCTTCTTCAGGTAGAAGCCATTCATTGTGTATTTGTGAATGATGATTCATTGCAATTGAATGTGGGGCCAGTAGAGTAAGGTAAAGGAAGGATTCTTGCTTGGATGGGAATGAAGCCTGGATTAGCTCAGTGGCAGAGCATTAGCACGGAAAGCTAAAGGTTCGGGGTTCGATTCCCGGTTCAGGCAAAATTTTTTCTCTTTACCATTGATTTACAATAATTTAATTGTGTTCATTAATTTACTTATTTCTGTGATAGTAATAGCTTTAGCTTCTCAATATTAATTTAATAATTTAATATGAAGTATATTTTCAATTTCTCCCCAAATGTCATCACTGAAATAACTAAAAGAATTTGCTAAGAGTGTATAAAAAGCATGAAAATATTGCATCACAATATTTAGTAGGAAGTGACTGAAAATTATTTTGAATGAAATTTTAAAAAATACTAAGTTTTTTTATAGGCCTAAAACATTTTCTAAATAAATTTCAATAAAATGGAAAAATGAATTATGAAATAACATTACTTCATTTAAGTAAAATTTTATTACCTCACCTCATAATCTTCTTCTTAGACTAGTTTCAGGACCTTCTTTGATTCCATCATCAGTATTTTCATGGCCGTTGTTATGTCGTATATAATAAATCATATCAGTATTTGAGTTTGTATTCTTTAACATTCTTACCTCATATGTTTATTCTATTGGACGATTATTTCAAAGCTATTGCTCCATTTTCAGCTTGTTCACAAACTCAAATATTAAATTAAACCTCATAATGTAACTTCTAATTATTTTAAAATTTACAAAAAAAATCATATCAGGTCTCTTAGGATTGGATGGTTTGGTCATTTGATATGAATGAATCAACAGAGATTAGTTAAAAAACTATATAAATGGAGGCCTACAGGAACTAGAGCTGTTGGTAGACCTAGATTTTTTAGGATGGAAAATCCAAGGAGCAAGTCCTCCAGGATGGACTTTAACCCTTAGGAGACTTGGTGGACAAATTTGTCCATACAATGTAAAGCCCCAAAAGACTTAGTGGACATATTTGTCCATGATATAATTTTTTTTTATTTTAAATATTAAAAGATCCAAAAAATAAATTTCAGGGATGTTATGAGTCGTTCAAACTTATTGTGTTATAGTTCAGGTATCCACAGAAAAAAACAATTTTTTTGTTCATATATGCGCTCTAGTGTGGATTTAATCACACTTGGGACATTTAAATTCCGGCCAGCAGCACAGCTTGGAATTTAAATACCCAGGCACTTAAAGGTTAAGCCATGAGTCCCAAGTCTGAAGATTTTTAGGCTTGTTAAAGATCCTTAAACCTGAATAAAAAGGCCTCTAAGCATAAATTTACAAACATTTATTTTAAATTTATTTCACAAGTTCAGTGAAAAATCTCATCAGCTTTCTTGTCATCTACTTCATTCAATGATCATATGTTTTATATACTTCACATGTGCTTCCTGTCAATGTGCAGTAACTGCGGCACGAATGGCAGAAGGATACAATTGGCATTTGTTTATTTTAGGATCACTCTAAGAGTGGATAAGGTATACTGTGAGAGATGGTTTATTTTATGTTTATGTACAATTAGTTAACATGGGTGTTACTTCAGAATGTTTTCTGACTTCCATAGCCTGCACCAAGTGTTCCATAAACTCCTTGTACACTTGGACATTCATGTTGTTGGCCAACAGCCGAAGAAACAGCCAATCTCCACAATCCAAACGCCTGGTGATGGTTGAAATGTAGACTGGATCCAGACTCACGGGAGCTCCTAACACTCTCTGAGTCCAAGGAGAATAGAAACTGGAGGCACAAGTAAGTCGCAAGAATACAACCCAACTCCAGAGCAGTGACAAGGCGGTCACTAGCGTCAGCAGACAAAACCAGAACCAAAGAGCTGTGAAGATCTTATCGTTTACAATATTGAGCGACATAACACATAAAGCATCATGGGTTTGTATAGTACCAGATGGACCATATTTTCGAAATATACATTTAGTTAATTTTGGGAACATTGCATCGCTTGGTGACGAATCCAATGTCTGTAACACAAAAACAGAACACAGATTTTTATTAACATTCAAATTAAATTAATATCACTTTTCACTATCCAAATAAAATTCACACTTTGGCTACTTTTGATTCATTAAAACCCAACATCAGTTAAATATATACGGAAATAATATATATATATATATATATATATATTTTATTTCAGGATTGTTTCTGTATTTTCACAGGTATCCTCAACCAAAATATACAATTTTTTTCTTCCACACTCCCCAGTTTTGTATGTCTGCTTCTGTCATATTTCTCTTCTTCATGTTGTCTTGAATTCCCTTTATCCACGTTGGCTTTGGTCTACAACATTTCTCTTTTCCAGGAGGTATCCATTTCAATACTTCTTTGTTTGTTTCTATGTCCCTTCTTTTCATTATATGTCCATACCATCTTAGTTGGATTTCTTCACTCTCTTGTATAATATCCTTTTCTACATTCATTATTTCTCTTATTGTATTATTATTTATTTTATCTAATTTTGATATTGAAATAATAATAATAATAATAATGAAGACAACTATATTTCAAGTTCTGTTACAAAGCATTTTATTATATCGGTCCGAAACCTTGACAGTAAGTAGAAAACAAGCCAACAACCAGTTAGCAGTAGAAATGGATTTTTTGGAGGTGACCGACAAGAATTTCAAAATTTCAAGAAGAGATAAACTCAGAAACAGCACAATAAGAGAATTTATGCAAGTTGAAAAAAAATATTAGAAAAACGTTTGAAATGGTATGGACACCTCATAAGAATGATAGAAGAGAGAATACCAAAGAAGATCCTTGATTGGAAAGCTAATGGAAGAAGTGGAAGAGGCAGACCTAGAGAACGTTTGATAGATGGAGTGAGGAGAAGTATGAAAGCTAGAGATTTGAAAGAAGAAGATGCTTCAGACAGGAACCTCTGGCGACAAATCACTTTGGGTTGAAGGAGAAACACCGTATTGTGGAATATTCCTAATAAAAAAAAATAATAATTTCATTGACTTAGGCTTTCACGTCCAGAGTTAGAATGACGATCTTGTAAAAGATTTCCAAGCTGTTAGTCATGGTCTTTGAGGCTTGAAGTTCCCTGACATTTCGCCAGACACTGTGTCCGTCATCCTCAAGATCTCAGGACAATCTGTTCATTTGAAAATGGAACCGGTTCCGAAAGGCCTAGCTGAATATTATATCATCATCTTCTTCTTCTTCTTCTTCTTATAAGGATTAAACCTTATTGGTTCATTGTGGCTCCAAGTATCATAGCTGCTATGTCCATCTCTTTCATAGGCGTCCTCAATCTCTTTTCCTTCCTCTCACTTGATAGTCAGACTTTTCCTAGGCAATCTGTTGATATCCATTCTGTAGACATGTTCATGCCATTTTCTCCCATACTCTCCTATTCTGAGACGTGTGTCTGGCTGCAAACTTCTAGATAAATGAAGAAGTGAAGATATTAGAAATGAGCTAAATATTTTTAAACTTTTAGATAAAATAAAATAATCTAGAAAAAACTGGAAAGAACATGTTCAAAGAATGAAAGATGATCGGATTTAAAAAATTATACTTAATTACAAACCAAGAGGAGACAGGAACATTGGTAGACTGAAAAAGAGATGGATTCAACTTTTTTGAATGAGAATCTATGAGACTGGAACGAGCCACATGGGCTTAATCCGTGATTGTTGATGATGATGATGAACACTCTTCTATTTTATCTGTCAAACTTAATATTTGTAGTTCTTTACAAATATCTGAATATTTTATACAAATATAATTTGTTGAGGACGACTGCCACAACAGGTACAAATTTTATTGTTTTAAATATTTTTTGCACTATGTCATTAATATTGTATACTTACTGTTATTGTTGATGTGCATCGTAATTTGACATTCCTGCATACAATCTTGGTTGCTATGAAAACAAAAGAAATCTAAATACTTTAAAAATGACCAAAAGCATAAGTGCGATAAGTAAAAACATTTATTTTGAAATATTGATAGTGATACTGAATTTGTATTAATTTCGGTATTAGCTTTCCACGCCTCTTCTAGTTCATCATCACTGCACACATTGTCTAAAACTTTCTCCATAATCAGAAATAAATCCCAAATCAAATTGGTTTCACAGTTGTAACAAATATAAGAAGGCAACATGACCAACAATACTTATTATTTCTCCACAGCAACACGTATAGCCGATTCACCTTCGGAAATCTAACATTTATCTTCAATTATATTTATTAATATTTTAGCTAATATCTTAATTACTAGTCCACTGCTGTGGTCTCGAGGTAGTGTGCTGCCTTATCATGCAGCGGATCCAGGTTCGATTGCCAGTCGGGACAGGCTCCTGGGTAAAGTTTTTTTGGGAATTTTCCTCACCTGTAAGACAAATGTCAGGAAGCTTAGGGCCCAACAGTCCCCGAAAATCATCCAACCATCATCATCATCCTTCACCAGTGTGGAAAACAACGGGAAGCTACAACACCTATAATTCCCTAGCAAATCTGCAAAGTACAGCATGAAAATGCTATGACTGCAGTGAAAGACCTGCCCTCGGACAGAAATACTGTGGATGGATATCAATTACTAAAAAAATATACATAGTGCATGTGGTTAACACATAAAAAAATCTCGCAAATTAAAAAAAAAAATGACGCAAGCATCTCTTTTTTTAAACTTTTCCTCAGTCCATATCAAGTCTTTACCACACTCATATCGCAATATACTATAACAATAACCTCAACGGTGCAAAATGTTTCTTAAAAGTATTAAAACACAGAATGAAATAAAAGTAGAGAAATACCTGTATTCCATAAAGACTCATCTGCAGTCCATAATGAAAGAAATTTCCTCCAAGTAAAAGATCACTGAGGTAAGCATTGCCGAGCACATTAAGCAAGTTAAGAACTTGACAGAAGTAGAATCCAGAAGCCCAGAAGTGAAACGTGTGGAGTCTAGCAGCAAAGTAGTGGGCCAGGATTCTCAGCTTGTCTCTGTCAGGGTCTCTCAGGATGTCCTTCACACCAGTAAGGGACCTGCGAACTAAGCCTCCTTCCCAGTTCACCCAGGCTGAGTGAGGTGCAGCAAACAACATCGCTTGCATGAGTAACACAAATGGAACCCATTGGTAATATGCATGGCGACGTTCTTCCTCTTCCTGACCATGCCAAGTTTCACCTGCAGATAATGTTAATACTTCAGTTATTACATATTTATTTATTTATTATTAATTTTATTTATTTTACATTATATAATGGAAATGGACAGCTAATGACAAATGAGAGAAATTTTGAAGAAGTGGCTGAATTCAAACATAATACCTAGGAACAATAATCATAAATAGGAATGAGATGCACAAAGAAATTAAACATAGACTCAATTCTGGTAATGCATGCTATTATGTATTACAGGGGCTCTTGTTGTCCCAACTCCTTTCAAAAATCGTTAAACTGAAAATATTTAAAACTGTTATTCTACCAGTTATATTACATGGATGTGAAACATGGACTCTTACTTTAAGGGAGGAAAGGAGATTACGAGTATTTGAGAATGAAGTTCCTAGGAAACATTATCTACCAAAGAGAGATGAACAGACAGGTGAATGGAGAAGATTATACAACAGTGAGCTACATGGTATTTATAGGAAACAAAATATAATAAGAACAGTTAAATTTCGTAGACAGTGATGGGCAGGACATGTGGTACAAATGTGGAATGAAATACATGCATGAAAGTTTCTTGTAGGAAAACCAGAGGGAAAATGCCCAGTTGGTAGACCAAGATGAGATGGGAGAATAACATTAATCATGATTTGAGGGAAGTCTATTATACAGGGGATGACTGGAAAACATCAGCTCAGGATAGGGATGTATGGAGAGCTAATGTCTGTGTGGCCAAGAACCTATAGGTTTGATAGTGCCAGTGAGTTATTTAGTTATTTGAAACTATAATGTATTATATTTTGCCTGATACTTCATTTTACAATGTGAATGAATTATCTATCTTTAACACTGATTAACATTATATTTGATGTTTTTGACACTGTTTTTTTTATGTTTATATTGATGTGTCTATTATTATTATTATTAATAATAATAATAATAATAATAATAATAATAATAATACTTTATTTAAGCTGGCATAGTTAAGGCCATAAGGCCTTCTCTTCCTCTCAACCAACAAATAATAAAATTATAAAAAAAATTGCATACTTATTACAATTTAAAAATATTATTAAAATATAGACTAAACAAAAGCCAATGGTGATGTGATCTAATACTAGCTATTGCTAACAAAACATGGGATATAATAAAATTAAAATAATATAAAATAAAATTAAGTAAGTAAAGCTTCCTAGATGAATATTTACAAAAATGCTGAATATAGTTGTTACGCAGTTAATGTTTTCATTGTGTGAACTTAAGATATCAGTTAATTTGTATTTAAATAATGATAGTGATGGGAAGTGAGTTCCAAGCCCTATCATAGATATTATGTAAGATTCAGAGTATAGACATCTCCTGTGCTGTGGTATCAAAAGTAAAGAAGAGTCTTGTGATCTTGTTTCTAAATTGTGATGAGCCGATAAATTTTGAAAATGAGTTGATAAATAACTTGGTAAATATGTGTACAAGATTTGGAGTAGTAAAACATGTGAATTTAGGGGTAATTGCCAAAATGGATGATATAACACAATAAATAAAGAATCAAATATATAGCCTACAAATGTAAGCGCGAGGATTATGGGATGAAGATAAATATAAATAAGACGAAGGCCATGATTATAGGAAAGAAACCAAGGAAGATAAACATAAAGATTAAAGATGAGGCCATTGAGCAAGTGGAGAGCTTCAGATACTTGGGTTGTACTATCAGTAGTAACATGAACTGCGGTCAAGAAGTAAAGCAGAGGATAGCAATGGCAAAAGAAGCTTTCAACAAGAAGAGAAGCATTTTCTACGGACCTATGGCAAGAGAATTAAGAAAGAGGCTAGTGAAGTGCTTTGTGTGGAGTGTAGCATTATATGGTGCAGAGACATGGACATTACGACGGAATGAGGAAAAGCGACTGGAAGCTTTTCATATGTGGATATGGAGAAGAATGGAACGTATAAAATGGACAGACAAAGTAAGAAATGAAGATGTGCTAGACAGAGTGGGTGAAAGAAGAACAATGCTAGAACTCATAAAGAAGAGGACAAAAAAATTGGATTGGCCACTGGCTAAGAAGAAACTGCCTGCTGAAGGATGCTCTAGAAGGAATGGTCAACGGAAAGAAAGTTAGAGGCAGAAAAAGACATCAGATGATAGACAATATTACAATAAATGGTTTTTATGCAGATACAAAAAGGAAAGCTGAGTCAAGGAAAGAGTGGATAATGCTGAGTTTGCAGTGAAGGACCTGCTCTTGAGCAGAACACTATGAATGAATGAATGTAATTATGGGCTTTTAAAAACATGAAAGGGCAAGTCTTGTCAAGATCTATAAAGATATTACTATAACTTACTAACTCACTGGCACTATCGAACCTATAGGTTCATGGCCGCGCGGATATAAGCTATCCATATATCCCTATCCTTAGCTAATGTTTTCCAATCATTCCCTGTATAATCTAGGCCTACTTCCCTCAAATCATAGTTAATGTTATTCTTCCACCTTATTCTTGGTCTACCAACTGGGCGTTTTCCTTCTGGTTTTCCTACAAGAAGTTTCCATGCACAATTTAATTCCCCATTCGGGAATGGCCACATGTCCTGCCCCATCACAGTCTACGAGACTTAACTGTTCTTATTATGTCTGGCTTCATATGAAGACTATGTAGTTCACTATTATGTAGTCTTCTCCAATCACCTGTCTGTTCACCGTAAAAATACAACCGTCAAGAAATGCGGACGTGGGTTCCACTAGGGTAAAATTTTCCGGAGGTCAAATAGTCCCTCATTCGATTCTCCGGGCGGGGACTACTTCAGGGAACCCATGCCAAAGGCTCTAGCAATACAATGGTGGTGCAGAAAGATCTGAATTTGGAACGGATTTTTTAGTCCGAAGGGGGGTCCTGTCTGCTATCCGATAAATTAAGTTTGTCTGTGATAGGATTCATGCATAATTCTAACGATATTACTATACAAGACTATAATAAGACATGTGGGTGTGAAACATGGATAATGGGGAAAACCAATGAATGCACTCTGCAATGTTTTGAAAGAAAAGTATTAAGGAGGGTGTATGGCCCTATATGTGAGAACAGTGTTTGGCGAAAACGCTATAATCAGAAATTGTATGCATTATTCAAATATGTGGAAATTAGTAAATTCATTAAATTAATCAGACTACGACGGGCAGGACATGTAAGAAGAAAGGAAGAGTCTGAAATATGCAAAAGGATATGGTTCACTCAACCAGAGGGTATTCATTCTTCATTACGTGTATCCAGCAGTAGCTGATGACACGAGTCCAATGTATATTTATGCTATAAGTTGCAATGTGGCTGCATTTGAACATGCAGCTTATGTGGGCATTCAAGGTGAGTGTCCACGAGGTTAAAAGAAAGAGATATAGAAAGACAGAAATTAACTCTTAGGTCTCGAATACTCTAATACCATCAGGGTCGAAGAAAACAAGAGATCAAGCAAGGGAGACTGGATAGAGGATCTGGTACTAGAAAAGGAAGAAATACCAGTTCAGTTAAAGATAAAAGTAAGGAGCAAAACACAAGTAAGTGAAGCAATGTTTTGCTCAGCATGGGCACTTTGTGGTCGCCATCCACATATCCCCTAGATGGGGACCCCTGAGGGTAGAAGAACAATTGGAATACCGGAAGTATGATGGAAAGATGAAGTGGATGGAGATGCTAGAGTTGGTGTTGTGATAGGACTTAACTTGATAAAGGGTTTAACCGGATTAATCTTACATCGTTTATTTAAATAAATTACATTAAATTTTAAATCACCCTGTAGCTTCTACTGAACAAACATTTAGAAAGATTTAGAAGTATGTTTATATAATAGTGAAAGTTTTTCCAGAAATAATATGTTTATCTTGCGACAAGAGACAGGAAGTTTTCAAAACAACTCAAGAGAATATGCTAGAAGAATACTATAAAAAAACTGAACCAGAGAGAGCTAGTGACAGTGAGGTCCAGGGGTGCGCACCCGGCGACACGTCAGCCGTCCTGCGGGGCAGTTTACGTAGGTAGAGTTTTGTTTCACTTTCAGGAATGTTAAATTAGGAATATTTAATTATAATAAACTTAAGTTCTAAAAAGCAATACTTATACAACAATCTGAGTTTTATCTCTCCTTCTCGAACTAAATTATTAGTAAATGTTGGAGTTAGGTGCATAAGAGCGAATAAGGTATAGCCACGATGATGCCTGAAATGAAGGAAACACGTGGCCATAACAACGGAGATTGCATATACCTGATGGTCCAATGACAGTGTACGTTGTGGTGATAAAACAGTATGTGTTGAGAACGTTACTGGGAATGGCTGTATCATCTGGTGAGTCCTGTATGCACAATACTGGTTCTCCAAAGTACTGCCTGCTACTGACTAGCGCACAACACACCAGGAGCAGGGCTGACGTCACTCGGTAATGCAGCGATGAGACCAGTGTGTCTACATTCGCGTAATCAGAAGAGCGTCGCCCCAACTTCACCCTTGAGCGTAACTGACGCAACAGTTCTTGCATACTGAAACATCATGGTATTTTTCTCTTGTCACAAATTGGAATAAAAGAACTGCAAAATTTGAATCATGATACAGTAAAGGCTCCTTATTCACGGTTCCGTTATTCGCTACACAGTTCCTGTATTCGCGGTTCCAGTCGGTATATTAGAATGATTAGGTATCCTTTAGGGGCACGCCGTAGCGTAGTGGTTAAGGCACTGAGCTACAAGTCGGAGGGTCGAGGGTTCAAGTCCCGTTGGGGTCAGGATTTTTAAACTGACCCAAACCCTCTGGCGATACTATGGCCCTTGGGTCGACTCAGCCTCTAACGGAAATGAGTACCAGACGCTTGTTCTGGGGGTAAAGGTGGCCGTCACGCAGGGCTGACAACCCGGCTGACATAAAGTGCCGATTGTCTAGAAAAAGTGGGAGCCTTAACCTCCTACTACCCCAAGGGCCTCCTGAGGCCTGTTGTGGGATCACTTTACTTTTAGGTATCCTTTATGAACTTACTTACTTACTCACTGGCACTATCGAACCCGTAGGTTCATGGCCACGCGGACATAAGCTCTCCATACATCCCTATCCTGAGCGCATCAATACATTTTTTACTGCAGATACCTGTCAAGGCAGCTTTTACAAACAGCTGTACAAAGCAAATGGACAAATAAATATCAAAGTAAAACAAACCTTATTGCCACTAAGCTTAAGTTCCTTGTCAAAAGCCGCCGCCGCCGTATTTCACGTGCCGCTCCACGATTGGTGTTTTATTCTTTCAATTTGTCATCCGTTGCAATAATTTTGACTGAAAAACACGTCTCTCTTCTGCTCTGTTCCCAGTTTATAATGTTGAGTAAAAGGTAGGAAAAATCAGTTCCGAAGCGGAAAAAAGTAGTGTTGCCGCTTAAAGTAAAAAATAGAAATGCTTGGCCGTTTACGCGTTGGCGAGTTGTTTGCATCCATATCACGCTGTTTCAATGTTAATTAATCAACTTACGATTTATCAAGAAATCCGCAGACAAAATAAGGAATTCTATTAATAAAAATTGTTCAAAATCCCTCATTAAGTTGAATTTATTTTTATAATTTTTATTTTATTTAGGAACCTTGGAACATATCCCCTATATGATTAAAGGCGTAGCCCATTGTTGAGCCATAAGGTACGTACACATATGCGCGCCCGCGAACACGAACGGCGCGCGCGCGGCGCGTGTTATGTTCGTCGAAATGATTAATTTCAACGAACCTCCTGCGATCCATAGGAAACCCACAAACCTTCAGTAGACATTTTGCAGAGCAGGTGTAACCAACCATGTCTATTCCCTTTCCGTTCTCCCGCTTGCCCTGCATTCTTTCCCAAAAATAGGAACTTTTTTTTAAAATGCCGAGGGACGCGGGACAAATTGTTAAAAATCGGGACTGTCCCGCCAAAATCGGGATGTCTGGTCACGCTTATTACTTATTACATCTTATAACATTATTTATACTTTTTTTCAAATATTATAGCATTAAAGGAATTTAAAAAAATATATGATTTGTATATATATGTTTAAAATTATTAAGAATCTATCTCACCATAACATGGCCTTAATTTTTAATAAAGATGTACATGCTTATTATACTAGAGGTTGTACTTTATTGCACAAAGATACTAGTTTCTCAAAAAAAGATATAAAAGGGATTCATTATGCATTAATCAACCATTATAATAACTTACCTTTTGAATATCAACATTTCACGAATGTTAAACATTTTTCTAATTGTATTAAAAAATATTTTTTCTCATTGCTTTCTTAGTTAATTTTGTTAATTTTATTATTATTAATAATATCCTGTTTAAATATTGTATTTATATGTGTATATATATTGTGCAACTATAGTAGTTTGTATTACTTAAACTTAAGCCTGAATTTGTTTTCTTGTTTTTATTGTTAATTGTTTTATGGCCATTATTTTTTGTATATTGCCCCTTAACATGAGTAATCTTGCTCTTTGGAGTCTTTGAAGAAATAAATAATTAGTAATAAATGTGTTTATATATTGTATTGTTTTGTGATACTTCATACATAATATTATGAAATGAACGTCTTAAATAAATAATGTTTTCTAAATAATTCTAATTTATTCATACAATTACAGTACACACGAAAAAAAAACACATAACACTGAAAAAAAGCAGGCATCTCCTTTGAATGATTTTTTAAAATGATCCTTATGTAGAGGATATCACAATAATTGCTTGCTTCTATAAATGTTAATAAGTTTTAACATGTTTCCCTCTGACCACTCCACACTCAAATAATAGGTGCGCAACGAAAACAACGAACCTCTCAGGTACCCGTCCGTTCGCGCGCACCTTAAAACCCCGTCCAAATCTGACGAACATGGTGCGCACGCGCGGCGCGCAAGTGTGTACGTACCTATAGCCTCTCCTTTATCAGGAGTTTATAGACAAAGTTCATTTTTAGTTACCTTATTTGTCCAAAGATGGCATGAATAGCATGCTGGTAAACACACCGACTCAATGAGACGTCTAGCTGGCAACTAAGGTATTATTAGGATGTTTGAGGTCGATCGGTAAATTTTGCTTAGAGGCTCCTTTGTTCAGGCTTAAGGATCTTTTACGAGCTTGAAAATCTTTAGAATCGGGACCCACGGCTTAAAGTCCCAACCGGAAGACTTGCTCCTTGGATTTTTCCATCCTAAAAAATCCATCGACCGCGGCCGGGTTTGTATACCCATACAAATTATCATTCCATATTCACGGTTTCTGTATTCGCGGCATATTTACGGAACATATCCCCTGCGAATAAGGAGCTTTTACTGTACTGTGTGAGGAATAACTTGAGACGGCTACCTGCTTCGTTTGTCTGGAGTTGGGGGTAGGATTGTCTTGATGGAAGGTATTACAAAAATGCTATCGACCCCGTAAAGCAGCCCCTGTGCGAAATTAGAGGGTGTGTGTCTGTTGCTGCTTCTTTCTAAAATTCTGTCTTTAGGTTGATCCTTTTAGACTTTATACGAGTATTAGCGAGTTAGCTTCGAAGAAGAATGAAATAGTAGCTCATTATATAATATACCAAGTAATATCCGGCGTGCGCTGCTACGCCTAAATAAATGAAATATATTTTTACGTTTAGTTGACTAAGTAAAAAGAAAAATAATTATAAATTTATATCGTAATTATTTTTAGATACCGCGTTCTGATTACCCGGCGTTGCCCGGGAATGTACTTATCCCGATCTTCTTGGCATAAATGAGCTGAAAGACAAAAAAATTGTTATTGTAAGTTATCCGTAAAAGATAGACATAGGCCTATGCTGTCGCAGACTTTTTTGTTGAATTTCTTTAGATATCAAATTCTGTGATTAATGTTGTATATTTTATGGTTTTTCGGGGATTTTCCTCATCTGTAAGGCAAATGTCAGGAATCTTATGGCCCAACGGTCTCCTAACATTATCTGGCCATCATCATTATCATCTTCATCATCAACCCACGATGTAGAAAGCAACGGGAAGCTATCCCACCTATAATTTCCTAGTAAAGCTGCAAAACATAACATGGAAATGTTATGATTGCAGTGAAAGACTTAACCTTGGGCAGAACACTATAGATATTTATGGTTTAGGCAGTGTAAGCCATTTAAGCATCCGGCCCTATAGTACATACGGTAATATATTATATACATTAATTGTCCGAGAAAGTTCTGTAAATAATGGTGAAAACCCCATTCAAATCGTCAAGTAGTTTTTGTGTCCATAAAGGACAGACAGACTCACATTTATCTATATTTTCAACATACATTGGTATCACAATTGAGGTTATGTAATAAATTGTTTAAATAATAATACAAGTTCCAATTTTATCCGTCTTATTCAATTACAATGGATTTTTATTAAAAAAACTTCGTTAATTATCTTTTTCTATTCGTCTTAATTAACGAAATCTAAGTTGCTACTTGGATGGGTAAATGGTCGGTAAATTTTAAATACAGGCTTCTACGCTACAAGCCGGAAGGTTGAGGGTTTGAGTCCCGGTGAGGTCAGGATTTTTAAACTGACCTAAACCTTCTGGCGACACTAAGGACCTGGGGTCGACTCAGCCGCTAACTGAAATGTGTACCAGTTGTGGGGTAAAGGCGGCCATCACGCAAGACTGACAACCCGGCTGACATAAATTGCCGGTTGTCTAAAAAAGTGGAAGCCTTAACCTCCTACTACCCCAAGGGTCTCCTGAGGCCAGTAGTCGGACCATTTTAAATTCACGTCTTTATTTGGACTTGGGGTTCTTTAACTGGCCTGAAAATTTTCAGACTTAAAGTCCCTCCCGGAGGACTTATCCATTGATTTTTCCATCCTAAAAATCCATCAACCACGGTCGGATTTGAAACCGCGTCCCTCGGAACTAGAAGAAGGAACATAACCACTAGCCCACCGCGGCAGAGAGAAACAAATATGTATTATTATTATTATTATTATTATTATTATTATTATTATTATTATTATTATTATTATTATAGTAATCAGGGAAATTATGGGTGTACAAGAGGAGCCAGACATTATAGAAAAAAGAAAGAAAAAAAGATTACAGTGGTATGGCCATGTCAAAAAAATGCCAGAGCAAAGATTGCCTAAAATTGTTATGGAATGGATCCCAATAGAAAGGAGGAAAAGAGGAAGACCGAAGAAAACTAGGATAGAAGGGGTACAAGCAGCTATGAATATCAGAGAATTGGAGGAAGATCAATGGATGGACAGAGAGGTTTCCGGAAGGCGACGGCAGCTGCTATGATACCGGATGATGATGGTTATTATTATTATTATTTATTATTATCATTATTATACGTGAAAGAATAATGGAGAAGACTACCTAACAGTGGACTATATGGACTTTATAGAAAGCCAGATATAATAAGAACAGTTAAGTCTCATAGACCGCGATGGGCAGGACATGTGGCATTAGGTCAGACATGGGGAATGAAAGACGTGCGTGGAAACTTCTTGTAGGAAAACCAGAGGGAAAACACCCACTTGGTAGACCAAGAATGAGATGGGAGAATAACATTAACTATGATTTGAGGGAAGTAGATTATACAGGGGATGATTGGAAAACATTAATTCAGGATAGGGATGTATGGAGAGCTTCCGCGCGGCCATGAACCTGCGGGTTCGATAGTGCCAGTGAGTTAGTTATATATGAAGCGAAAGAACCTCAATCCTAAAAATAATACGTCTAAGCAAATGTTGACGTGTGTTTGACATGTAGATTTAGATAGCGACCATTTTAATGACGCGAGTTGTTAATAATCTTCATTAAATAAAAAGTAGAAAGAAACAAAAAGTGTAAAGTGTTTGGTCATTAAAGAAAACCAACTTACCTGTTAAACACACTAGAAACAACTTGTGTTAATGCGGAATTTTATAATCTTTGCTAAATGCGATGTGATTCGCGTTGGCTGCCATCTTCAACTAAATGTGTTTCTCGTGTTGGTTTTATCAGAAGAAAGTCCAGTCAGTGTGTGACTTGTTTTTAACAATACACATCCGTTCCCACTGCTACGCCCTCCCACATAATTACAATACCTGCACCCATCATTCTGCCTATTAAATTATACCTATTGAATACATTAGGTCAGACATTCAGCCATCGAAACCAAACATGTAACTTTGTTACAGTTTAAATAATTGAATAGTTGCCCCAAAAACAGATCTAAGCCACAAACTACAAATTGTTGGCAAAACGAAAAAAAAAAAAAAAAAAAAGTATAATGTTCAATTTGAGGCTATTACCTTTATTATATCATATACATTTTAATATCTCATCCTATTGGAAACATATACAGCCAATTTGAATGCAAAATAACATGCTAATAACTGAATATTAACACTTTAATACAGAATTGAGTGCAAAGTAATCTCTGTAGAGTGGAAAAATGATCTAACATATATTTAACTGTCCACCGCTGTGGTCTCGAGGTCTGTGCCTTGTCACGCAGCGGGCCCGGGTTCGATCCCCGGCCGGGGCAGTTTTTCTGGGTGAGGTTTTTATCGGGATTTTTCCTCACCTGTAAGACAAATGTCAGGAAAACTTTAAGGCCCAAACGGTCCCCAAAATCATATGGTCATCATTATCATCCTTCACCGGTGTGGAAAGCAACGGGAAACTACCACACCTACAATTCCCTAGTAAAGCTGCAAGCATAGCATGAAAATGCTATGATTGCAGTGAAGTACCTGCCCTCGGGCAGAATTACTATGGATAGATGTATTTAACTAAAAACGCTATATTAAGAAATAGAAAATGCATATTGAACACTATCAGTTAGAAAAATTTTTAACTTAGTCAGTTTTCAGTATATATTTTCCATTTAATGTTATTTCGTTACATTCTTTGTGTCTTTCTTATTTTCACTCAATTTTTCTAAGACTGTGATTAGAATTCACGGAACTTTGGTGGAATGAATTTGCACGTGTGCAATAATTGTTTTTGTGCACTGATATTAATGACTTGACTAACTGCTTCCGACATTTTGTTACATATAGATCACTATTCACTTGAAAGCCAACTTTTAAAAATGAATAAAACAGTTCTGGAAGAGAGTATGGATAATTTTACATGCACCTTGTGATACTCTCTGGATAGATCACTAATCCACTGAAAACTCAACTTCCGAAGTTTTGTGAGTTAGATCTATTTTCAGGGCAACCATTCAAACAGTAAACTCTCAAATAATTTAATCTGTGAACACATAACTTATTTATTACTTATTAATATGTAATTAAATTAAATTAAATAGAAGATAATTATTACCTCCACCATTTACTTTATTATTTTTTATATTAGGAATATTCCACAATAAAGTGTTTCTCCTTCAACCCAAAGTGATTTGTCGCCAGAGGTTCCTGTTTAAAGCATCTTCTCCCTCAAATCTCTAGCTTCCATATCTATCCAACGTTCTCTAGGTCTGCCACTTACACTTACTAAATTAGGTTTTCGATTAAGGACCTCCTTTGCTATTCTTTCTTCTTCCATTCTCATGAGATGCCCATACCATTTACTATTCGCCAAAATTATTTTAGAAAATCAAGCAGGTGTCTATTTTCATTTATATATTTATACATATTAGCTTCAATATGGAAATATTCTTTTAATACTGCAACATTGTCATTTCGACATTCTGATATTCTCTCCTGGCATGGTGTTTTATAATCCACTTTTGAGGTTGGGGTGCCTGAAAGGCGGAGTTATGCTGCCCCGCTGATATTGAGGCGCTTTGAATAGCAAGGGCGTATCAACAAAAATAACGTTTATTTTTAATTATTGAAATATAAACTTTGAAACTTCTTCTTTCGTCCAAATTTTAAACCACTAGAACACAATATATAACTTCTTCACATTGACGGATATGACACGTCATGCGATATAGAGAAAATGTGTTTATGACATTTTAAACACGTTTTTCTCAAAACTAATCTTTTGCATATACGCCCTTGCTATTCTAAGTGCCTCAATGATACGTGATTATTATAGTAATGATGCCTGAATCCTAAATTTAATGAAAATGTTAATGATGATAATGATACCAGATGATGTTCGGGGACCGTTTGGGCCTTAAAGTTTCCTGACATTTGTCTTCCAGGTGAGCAAAAACCTCGAAAAACATCACCCAGGAAACTTGTCCCGACCGCGGATCGAACCCGGGCCCGCTGCGTGACAAGGCAACACGCTACCTCGAGACCACAGCGGTGGAATGTAATGAAGTATTGATTCCAAAATAAATACATTTCAGACGGTATGTGGAACAATACAGAGAACGTTAAAAAATAAAATTAAAAGAAGAAACAAAGATAAAAAACGTATAAAATTATGGCAATTCCCATAATATTGTATGGATGTGAAACTTGGGCTCCAACGAAAAAAAAAAAAATAGAAAAAATAATACAGACGGCGGAGATGAGGTTCCTGAGACAAGTTAAAGGATGTACAAAACTTCATAGAATTAGAAATGAAGATGTAAGAGAAGAATTGAAAGTGCAGCCTTTATTGGATAAAGTCACGAATTGTAGACAAAAATGGATTGATCACATGAATGGAATGGAATGATGTCGGAAGACCTAGAAAACGTTGGGCTGATGCATTACGAAGTGAGAACGGGCAATTGCCTAATCCTTGGAGAAACGATGATGACGATTTACTATTCGCAGATGATCAGCTGGTGATTGTTCAGCATCCGGATAATGCATATTTCATGTTAAGGAAATTAGAGATACGATTAAAAAAATGGGGAGTACAGATAAATTATAATAAAACAATACTTTTTTATTCAGTGCCACTATGTTGTCAATTCGACATGGTTGATGATGATGTAATGATGCGCCAGGAGAGGCCTTAATTCTAAACTTAATGAATATGTTAATTTTAGCTGGAATTCTTTTAAAATTAGGAGGGTATGGACTTCTTCGGGTGTATAATTTATTGATAAAAATTTGGTTGTAAAATAAACTTTGTCTGGGTTTCTGTCAGTGTCGTAGGAGGTACTTTAGTTAGCTTAATTTGATAATGATAATGATGGCCAGATGATTTTCGGGGAGCGTTTGGGCCTTAATATTTTCTGATGTTATCTTACAGGTGTGGAAAAATCCCGAAAATAACCACCACCCAGGAAACTTGTCCCGACCGGGGATCGATCTCGGACCTGCTGCGTGACAAGGCAGCACGCTACTTCGAAACCACAGCGGTGGACATAGAACAGAATAACTCTCATTGGATATAACAGATGAGTCAAAATGTAATTCAGGAAGATTACGTAATGTTAAAATTTTTAAATATTTAGGGTTTATTTTAGATAAAAATAAGAATTCAACTACAGAAATTGAAGCAAGAATAACTGATGGAAGAAGAACCATTGGTATGTTGAATTCAGTGCTTTGGAATAGAAATATAACATACTTAACGAAAAAACTATATTTCAAGCTCTGTTACAAAGCATTTTATTAAATGGGTCCGAAAACTGGACTACTTTTTGAGTCCATAAAGGACATACACACTCACTTTTAAATATAGGCTACAAGCTAATACCCGGCGTGCGCTGCTACGCCTAACTAAATTAAATGCCTCTTTATGTTTAGTTGAATAAGTAAAAAGAAAAATAATTATAAATTTATATCGTAATTATTTTTAGATACCTGTGCTGATTACCCGGCGTTGCCCGGGAATCTACATATCCCGACCTTCTTGCCATCGATGAGCTGAAAGACAAAAATGGTTATTGCGAGTTATCCGTAAAAGATAAACATATGCTGCAGAGGACTTTTTTATAGATTTTTTGAGGTATTCAATTCTGCATACATTAATTTGGTGTATTTGTTATGGTTTAGGCCAAAAGTCCAAAAAGTCCCGAAAAAACACGTTTTTCTCTACAAAGGGTGATTTTTAAGAGTGAAGGAGTTGAGCATTACAACTCTCTTATAGCTTAAAACCTTCCCGGGGAACTCCTGAACATTTTGCAAAAAGCCCCATCACAATCGAATGAATGGTGTAGTAATGGATAAAGGACAAACATACACACACACACACACACACACACACACACATATATATTATATATATATATATATAACCCGCCAAAGCCTATCCCAAGTCAGGTTAGTGGGGTGAGGGGGAGTCCCTGTGAGGGTCCCTTATCTAGGGTACAGATACTGCTGCCTTACAGTTCGTCATTGGTTTGATAACGGCTAGAGGAAGAAAACCTTGACCAAAAATCACCTGGTCCTCCAGGTTGGGGGTTGATGCACCAGGCCAGCTCCCTTCCCTATTCGTTACAAAAGAACATAACAATGCTAAAAAGCCTAAAGATTTAAAGCCGAACGGAAATAAAAAAAGACGACAAAAGTAAAGGAAAAATATATTAGATATTCAATAGTAAATTATATAAGTAATTAAATTGGTATGGGCAAGTACGACGAATGCGAAACATTGGAATGGTGTCCACTTGGAAGAAGAAGGAAAGGAAGACCTCGAAACTCGTGGATACAAAAAATAAGAAATGAAATAAGGACAAGAGGACTGGAGTGGATGGATAGAAACGAGTGGAGAAGGAAAATAAAACTTTATTTATTTATTTAGTTTACCTGATGGAGTTAGGCACAGAAAGATGTGTAAAATGTGCAAACATTAATTTATATATATATATATATATATATATATATATATATATATATATATATATATATATATAAAGATTGGAGGTTGTATTTCACATGATAACATAGGCACATCACGTTCAGGTGAGAAAGTAATAGTCACACGTGCTCCTAATAAAATTAACACACCAGCCTTGGTGACGTCATTAACATCCGGTGAAGTTAATCTATACAATGGTTAATTTGATTGGCTGAATAATGAATCTCGTAGAGCTGAGTTTAAATTCTCAATTAAAACTATACTCAACTTACGATACGTGAATGAAAATAAAAAATCGAATGAATATATGATTGTTCGTATTTTATGCGCTGCCATACCATTCATTCGATTGTTATGGGACTTTTTGCAAAATGTGCAGGAGTTTCCCGGGAAGGTTTTAGGCTATAAGGGAGTTGTAATACTCAACTCCATGGCCCTTAAAAACCGTCCTTTGTAGTGAAAACGTGAAGAAAGTATCTTTTTTGACGCTTAAATGGCTTGCGCTGTCTAAACCATAAGAAATATACAAACTTAATATACATAGAATTGAATATCTCAAAAAACTCTACAAAAAAAGTCCGCCACAGCACATGTTTATATTTCATGGATAACTCACTATAACTTTTTTTTGTCTTTTATTAATACCAAGAAGATCAGGATAAGTAGATTCCCGGGTAACGCCATGTAATCAACACGGAGTATCTAAAAATAATTACGATATATATTACCCATCCAAGTGTTTTGTGCAGGCGGAAAATATGTTAACTAACGAACTGTCTTTCTCTTTCTATTCCTTACTACGTTGCCACTTCCTGTCCTTTTTATTATGTTGTTTGATTGGCAGGTAAAGAGCTGACAAATACTATGTATTTTAATGATCCGTCGTTCTGCGCGGTCAGTGGAAGAATGACTAACTTGACAACCCTGTTACTTTTGGGGTTATTGCCCTTCTCATTACATGTTGCCACTTGTGATTTATTGTGAGGCTGGTAACAGAGAGACGGCAAATACTGTGATTTTAAATGATCCGACCGCTTGAGCGTTCAGTGCTTAAATGACTAATTTGACAACCATGTTAAGATCTTTCGCACGTGTTTAGAGAATCTCTCCCCACATTTGAAGTTGAGAACTTTCAATACGTGATCGGATGTACAGTTTTCTCCTACATCCCCTTGCACAGATTCAGTAAATCGGCGACACTAGCGCTAAAACTCTTCCCCTCCGCCCGTGAACAGTTAACTTGGATGTGTAATATTTATAATTATTTTTCCTTCTACTTATTCAAGTAAACATAAAATCACATTAATTTTAATTTATTTAGGCGTAGCAACACACGCCGGGTATTAGTTACTTATAAATAAAAACTATCCTAGCAGTTTCAATGTAGTAATTTCATTGCAGGGTGTGATTGAACGTTAACCTGAAAAGTTACTTCTTTGCTCTTCTTTCCACCGGGTGCCTCGTCAGATGGCGGATAACGATATACAGAGTGTCCACAGTGAGATTCCCTCATTTCAAACAAACATAGCGCAAAGGAAATGTTGTATACTATAATTACTATATACGAAAATGATAATGTAACTCATAAAGTTTTGATTTTGTGCTTGTGACAAACTCTAGTTCAGTGCACTTGGACAAATGCGTCTCGGGTGGCGCGAAGAATATCCAACCTATAGTCAATTTCACACCATGTGTTGAACAGCATGTCTTCTGTCACAGAGTTTATAACATCTCTAATGCGTTGTTTTAAGTCCAGAACATCGTTCACTATTGTGGCGTACACTCTATCTTTGACGTACCCCCACAAGAAGAAATCTAGTGGGGTAATGTCGGGGGAACGCGGAGGCCAAGGAATAGGACCACCATGGCCTATCCAACGACCTGGGAATGTCTTTTAAGAACTGTCGGACATTTAGGTTCCAATGGGGTGGGGTACCATCCTGTTGAAAGATTATTCTTGGCTGCATGGGTGCTATCAGCGCCCAGCAAAGTTCTCTAACATATCCAAATAAATGTTACCAGTGATCGTATTCTCTTAAAAGAAAAACGGCCCAACAATTTGATTATGCAGAAGACCGCACCAAACATTTACCTTTGGGCTGTCAAGGAAGTGTTCTGTGAATGTATGGGAATTTTCTGAAACCCATATACGCACATTGTGGCGATTCATTTTCCCTGAAACATGAAAGGTGGCCTCATCTGTAAACATCACGCGCGATAAAAAGGTTTCGTCCTCAGCAATGTGAATCAGCATAGTGATTGCAAAATGCTTCTCGCTTTGGTGCGTCATCAGGCTTGATTTCCTGAATTTAAACCTTGTATGCATACGATCGCAGTCGTCGGTGAAGAACTTTGTGAACTGTCGACCGTTTCATACTAAGTTCTCTCCTGCTTGTCTTATCGACTTCCGTGGACTCCTTTCGAATGTCCGCACATTTTCTACAGTCTCTTCCTGGATTCTGGGTTTACCACCATTTTTATAGCCCAGCTCATACGTTCTACTACCATTTAGTAGTCCCCAATTCATAAATATCAGTGTTATTTACTATCCTTTGCCCGGGCCCATCAGAGGCAAAGATTGATTCATCTTTCCTATGTTGTATGCTTAATATTTATTAACTATTACCATGAAATTATTAAATACACTGTAGTAATTTATATAGTTAGTATCTAACTCTGTGTAGTATCTACAATCATGAAAGCTAGAAGGAAAAGGGAAGCTAATTTGACTTGAGAAAGCTTTAGAATAGGAATTAATATGAAGCAGCAATATCATAACTAATTAAACAGTAATTAAACATTATTTTTACTAAAATTGAGTTTAAATTATAAGTCTGGTTAATTAAACAGAAATGACTTTTGGGCTTGGTTCTTGAAAACAGGCGTAGGTCTCGTTGATAGACAATAAAGGCTTATAAAAATTGACTTCGTGTTCACAGAGTTCCAGAAAACTAGATAACATTATGAATATTGTCAAGTTCCCGGGGAGAACGATTTCTATCCAGAGGACATACCATCATCTTAAAAGTGAGAGAGAGGGTAAAGAGAGGTGAAGCATAAATAACAAATTCAATTTCTATGACTATTTAACTCATGCCCCAAATGGTAGTCAATGACCAATTATGTTTCATTGAATTTCGTTTTACACCCAATGACAGTCGTGTTTCACATCGCTCTTTTTCGATTTCTCTTTATCAGCTCCTGCTTTTGTGATAAGATAGATCCTCCTTTTTAATATTCTGAACAGCTGAAAACATTATTTTTGTCTAACAAAAACACTGAATATAGCAAACAATAAACGATTCCTTGATTTTACTGAGTTTACTAAAAAAATAAATAAGCTATAATGTTGATTATAATATACAGTTTGACGTAGTTCATTATTTCTCTACTAGGGTGCATTTTCACAATATTGCGATCCTATATAACAATAAATAATATGATTAAGTTGCAGTGAATATACATAACCTCACATTTCTGATTTATTTTCAAACATCGCCGTTTACATTAAATATATAAATATTTTAAAATACCAGTAACAATATTTAAATAATGACTTTTGAGTAAACAGCTTTATTTTATTCGTTAAATAGTCCTAACAAATGCCACTCTTGTTTTCCAAATCCTCTAGATAAATTGGAAATCGCTTGTGGCATTACTTATGACAAAGACCAGACTCAAGAGCTTTTCACAACAGAACACGAGTTCTGAGATTTGAACACACACTGTCTGGAATTTAGGTTAAGTTCAGATCTAAGGACTCTCCTTGTCCTTCATTATCTTGTATCGTCCATCATATAATTCAGATATTACAATTCTTCCTTCCAGGCGCCCCATCCTCAGATGGTGACATTGGACAAAAAATAGTAAAATGACTCAATTCCTATCAATTATATACTTCTTCTTACAAAGATTAAACATTTTTCGTTCTGGCTCCAAGTATTATAGCTGCTGTGTCCATCTCTTTCGTGGGCGTCCCCGATAACTTTTTCCTCTTCTTGGTTGATATGAGGGGTGATCCCTATGCTGTAGTCCTGCGGGGAAAAAATATTCTTACCTCATTTTTCCACATAGTCCCCTAAGAGATTGACGCACTTCTCCTAGCAATGCATTTTTATATGTAGTACCGTGATTAGAATCTGTTTGATAATTTTATTATGGAAGGAGTCATGGTAGACGATAGAGAAATTGAAGAAGTCTGCAGAATGGGATGTTCAGCGTTAATTCCGGAAAAGTCTAAAGAAAGGTATGAGTTAGTGTACAAAACATTCAAGAAATGTTTTATTTTACTTACCGAACGTGTGCTTTTGAGTCCATATCAGCATTGCGATTTCTTTTGTTTGCATAGCAACCAGGTTAGATGTGGGAACGTTGACTTATTTCCAGTAACAACGATATTGCTAAGTATAAGAAATTAGTCACATCGACCAAAAAAATATTTATCGTAAGTAATGCCACGAGTGATTTCCAAGTTATCGACAAATTCACGAGTGACGAAGTGAAATTATCTAGAGGATTTGGAAATCAGAAGTGGCATTTTAGGAAGCTGTAGAAATGTTAGAGCTTCCTGGAGTCAGGGAATATATTTATACATGAAGGAGAAACATCTACAACCAGGAAATTGGATGGACTGATAAAATTGGTTATTAGGAATCAGATGATGTCAAAGACATTAATCAACCGATGATCTATCTATCTGTTAAACAAAATCATTAATTCTATGAAAAGAAAAGAATATATATATATATATATATATATATATATATATATATAATATATATATGGAATGATAAGAAAAATAAATGCCTGGACGGGATTCGAACCCGGATCTCTGAGTCTGTACCTCAGCGTGATATCCATTACACTACCAGGCGAATCCAATTCAAACACTTAATTCTTATCATTCCATATTAAGCTTGCATTGCTCAATGTTAAACATTTAATTATAATATATATATATATAAATGTTTAAAGAAAAAATAAAAATTTTGAAAAAAAAAATTCAAAAACACAATTTTGAAAAAATAAAAGTTTTGTAAAAAATTCTGAAAAAGAATAAAAATATTTTAAAAAATATAAAAGATTAAAATTGTGTTTTCAAAAGAAAAGAAAAACTTTAGAACAAAATAAAACATTCTTTTAAATAAAATAAAAAAGTTGAAGTATTTTTAGAAAAAAAATTTAGAAAACAAACATTTTAAATAGTGAAAAAAATTAAAAATTACGAAAAAAAAATTTTGGAAAAAAAAAGTAAAAAAAAATTTACCCTGTAAGACTGAATTTTTGCAGTTTTAAATTTTTTTTTGGAAAAACTCCAAGCCTTGGAATACTGAATTGGGAAATTTTGCAATCAGACTCATTTTTTGCATTGGAAATCCCAAACACAATTTCTAGACTGTAGAAAAAAATATATAAATTTTGAAAAAAGAAATTGATTAAAAATTTGGAAAAATAATTTTTTAAAATTATAATAATAAAAAAATCAGAATATTTTGAATATGAAAAATTAAAAGTTTCAAAATAAATTTTAAAATTGGAAAAAAAAAAAAAAAATTAAAAAGACAAATATAACAGAATAAAAACCTTTTAAAATAAATATAAAAATAAAACAAAGAAATTTTGAAAAAAAAAATATATATAAAATAAAGAAAATACATTTTAATGATAAAAAAGTATGCTTGTTTTCTAAATCATATGTTCATTTCAATTTTCATACTACTAGGCATGGAATGCCCAAATAAGAATTAAGAAAAAACTGCTTATCCTTTTTTTAAGAATTTATTTTATTTCCAGGAACTTCCACGCTCTCAAATAAAAGCAAGACTTGTAATCATATCTCCCTTTATTCAGGGACTTTGTTTCAAGGTTTACATAAATTATAAAACACACTACAATACAAAACTTCACAATTTTCACTAATCTATGAGTGATAGGTTATACTGACAATCATACATTATGCAACTTAAGTATTTATCACTTTCTATTAGAAATAAATAATGCTTTACTTTTAAATTTATGAAAAGTAAAATGTTACTTTCATTTAATTCTCCAGTAATGTTTAAGAAAAGCCAAGTTTTCTTGAGCTAGGGGGTATACACTTGTTATTAAACTTTACATTAATTCTACAAAAAATTCAATGTATTTAGATATTTTATTTACAAGGTAACAGTATGAGGTTATGTTACATCTCAGATTGCCATCTCCATCCTCAAATAAACTCCAACTGACTGAAATGAGAGACTTTTCGTGCCACTTTGAAATCAAATATTGTTTGCCGGTAACTTCAAAATTCATGCCTCTGTTCTTGTTCTGGATGTATATATTTTTCAAATACTGCGTGTTCTAAAACTAAATATATGTTCACAAATAGAAATGTGTTATATAATGGAAATGAACAACTAATGACAAATGAAGGAAATTTTGAAGAAGTGGCTGATATCAAGTATCTAACTAACTCACTGGCCATAGGTTCATGGCCATGCATACATAAGCTCTCCATACATCCCTATACTAAGCTAATCCAATCGTTACCTATATAATATACTTCCCTCAAATCATAGTTAATGTTATTCTTCCACCTCATTATTAGTCTACCAAATGGGCATTTTCCCTCTGGTTTTCCTACAAGAAGCTTCTATGCATGTCCCTCATTCATGCCACATGTCCTGTCCATCGAAGTCCACGAGACTTTACTGTTATTATTATATCTGGCTTCTTATAAAGACCATGTAGTGATTTTAAGCATCTAGGAACAATAATCACAAACAGGAATGAGATGCACAAAGAAATAAATATATGCTCAATTCTGGAGATGCATGCTATTATGCATTACAGGGACTCTTGTCACAACTCCTTTCAAAAAACGTTAAATTGAAAATATATAAAACTGTTATTCTACCAGTTATGTTATATGGATGTGAAACATGGACTCTTACTTTAAGGGCAGAAAGGAGATTAGGAGTATTTGAGAGTAAAGTTATTAAGAAATTTTTTTGGGCCAAAAAGAGATGAACAAACAGGTGAATGGAGAAAACTAAGTAATAGTGAGCTACATATGTATAGGAAGCCAGATATAATAAGAACAGTTATGTCTTGTAGGTTGCGATTAGCAGGACATGTAGCACGTATGGGGGATGTAAGAGGTGCATGGAAGCCTCTTGTAGGAAAACGCCCAGTTGGTAGACCAAGAATGAGGTGAGAAAATAACATATCCATGATTTGAGGAAGTAGATAGTACAGGGGATGATTGGAAAACTTTAGCTCAGGATAGGGATGTATGGAGAGCCTATGTCTGCATGGCCATGAACCTAAGGGATCGATAGTGCCAGTGAATTAGTTAGATATACTGCAAGTTCTATTGGTCCTTCCAAATGATTATTGTAGTAAAGAATATTTCAGAAATATTATAAATACAGAAATAAAAAAATTGGTGGAAATAGTTCATAATTTTGATTCAGGATCACAAAACTGAACAAAAACCTCATCATCATCATCCATGCAAGTATTAGGCCATGCGGCTTGTTACGGTCGCAAAGAGAAATTTTCCGTCCAATGCTTTTTTGGACGTCCCAGCGATATTTTGCCTTTGGGGCAGTAATGAAGCATAGCTTTTGGAATTCTATGAGATGGCATTCGTTGAAGATGGGCTTTCCAGTTGTTCTGGTAGTTTTGTACATGGTGGAGAATGGGTCTACATTCAACTCTTCCATAATTTCATTTCTTTTATGGTTCCATTTATTGTATAGCCTGCTGTATGCTCATTTCCTGTTATTTGGCTTTCATCTCTTCTTCGTATTGTCCATGCTTTACTACCATATCTTAATACTGGTATCGCAAGAACCTTATAAAGCCATAATCTTGTGTTCATTTGTACGAAAGATTGTGAACAAAACTCTAAACTATTAAAAAAATAGAATTCACAGTATGAGAATTAAGAACAAGAATTCTGAAGTTCCCGCTGAGCTACATTTGCTCCTGAAGACCAGGTAAGTGGCACAAGAAGAATTAATGTTAACAGCATGTTTCAAACAGTCAGAAAGAAACCCTACTCACTTTATAAAGTAATTTAATATTTGTAGGAAATAACACTGAGATTTCTTTTAATTATCGTGAGTTAGTTATTTTGACTCACCTCATATATTTTTTGATATTCTGCAGACTATAGTTTCGTAGCATCTACAAGACATCGTCAATGCATTCTAACTGTTGTGTTTGCAGTTGTCGTCCCGTAGGTTGATTTCTGTTCCCTCTGTTGGCTGACTGATGAATTTCAAAATCTTTTTTTTTTTCCCCTTTTCCCCAGGAATTTCAAAATTCATAGTTTTCTCCTTATTTTTGTGATTGTAAATTTTCTCTCAAATTGTGAATTTCTTAGTATTATCTAACTGTTCCAGTTATTCGGCTTTTGTTTCGATTCTGTTTTTTTTTTCTGACCATACATGTGCAGCTATTGCAGACTTTCGAAAGAACACCTTAGAAATGTTAAAAATGGAGAAATCTGTAATCGCTGAAGATGGGGCTAACAAGCCTTGAAACATATGTTCAACAAAAACAACCATTAACAGGTAACAATATACAAATCAAATAACCTAATTATTAAGTAAACCTCTTAATGTTACTTCCTATTGTAATTAAAAAAAAATTGTTAAGCCATCAACCTGCAGGAAGAAGAGGACCAGGATGTCCATTCACAAAAAACTTTTGGATGGTGTTTCTCTTGAGGCCAAAACAGGTCAACAAATGGTCTAAATTCACTAATGGACTATGATGATGATGATATGTACAAAATTCCTATTTTCAGTTACTAATAATAAAGGAATAATACTGAAATTTCCAACAAGGGTCATTCCATGTCAAGTGACCAAATCACCTTTTAGGTACCACCTTGGATCTTGATGAAATTTGGTGTTAGTGTTGAACAAAGCTTCAAGTTATTTAACATTTTCCAATACTGTTATTTTAACACAGTTCCAATAATGGATCATATTATAATATAATGATATTGTGAAAAGAGAAATAATGTGTGAACCAGGAATCGAACCGTGGACCTCTAGTTCTCCAGACTAGTGTACAGCCCACTACACCATTCCACACCTGGCACAAACACTAACAACTCTCTCCACATATACAAATCTATAATTCTCGTTTTGTCTGCTGTCAGGTAGATGACACTGCCATTGCCAACGGCCAGCTTCATTTAGAAGTATCTATATTTGAGAATTTTACACCACCACTTTTATAAGTAGTAAACGATGTTATTTAACAGTTCCAATAAAGGATCATATTATAATATAATGATATTGTGAAAAGAAAAAATTAATGTGTGAACCAGGAATCAACCGTGGACCTGTAGTTCTCCAGACTAGTGTGCAACCCACTACACCATATGATCCATTATTGGAACTGTGTTAAAATAACAGTATTGGAAAATGTTAAATAACATCGTTTACTACTTATAAAAGTGGTGGTGTAAAATTCTCATATATAGATACTTCTAAACGAAGCCGGCCGTTGGCAATGGCAGTGTCATCTACCTGACAGTGGACGAAACGAGAATTATAGATTTGTATATGTGGAAAGAATTGTTAGTGTTTGTGCCAGGTGTGGAATGGTGTAGTGGGCTGCACACTAGTTTGGAGAACTAGAGATCCACGGTTCGATTCCTGGTTCACACATTAATTTTTTTTCACAATATCATTATAATATTATAAAGCTTCAAGTGTTGTGCAAAATCTAAGTTTCCCTAGTAGTATAGAGGGGGCGGCAGGAACTCCTAAAAAAAAGATCAGCAGTGCAATGCAACCATGTGCGTGCACAGATTGTGTACTTTCAAGTGCTGTTGTTCTGAAACCATAGAAGGTAGCATCTTGAATTGCAACCTGGGACAACTTTTTATGCTCTACATGAAGGTCACAGTTCCAATGTTTATAAAATTTTACTTTTATTGCTGTTATCTCACAAAGTTGATCAAATAATCTGTCACATCAATTTGAGGCTGATTTTTTCATGCTTATAACGTTGAAACAAGACATTCTATAAACTTATGCTTTGGTAAGCTAACTAAACTCATTACTGATTTTAAGCTGCCAAAGTATCAGCTATCAAGCATATTTTGTAAAGATACATGTTATTAAACATGCATTTCAAATTTTACGCGTCAAATTTGGTGAAGTTTCAAACACAACTAGCAAACAAACCATTTGTTTCAATCAAGTTCTTTTTTGTTACCATAAGAAAAAGCAGCCTTCTTTCTGTTAGAGTCATCTTATTTCATTTATTTAATTTGAGGCAGATTTTTCATGTTTATAACTTGAAACTAAACACAGACAAATATTCTCTAAATGACGCTGTTGCCAAAATTAACAAGGATCTTGACTCACTAATGACTTGGACAGTTAAATATGGACTGCAATTAAATCCTAGAAAGTCACAATCAATCATTTTGGGTCACCAGAGACTATTATCTACAATTAACCTAAACACAGTCTCGCATGTGTCAATTAACGGAGTTCAAATCCGTTATAGTGAGACAGTAAAAATTCTAGGAGTATTTATTGACAACAACTTAAACTGGAATACACAAATAAACCATACATGCAAAACAGTCTTCTCAATAATACATTCATTAAATCGCATAAGAAATTGTCTGCCATTTGCTCTTAGGAAAATGTTAGTAGAAACGCTTGCAATGCCCCATTTTGATTATTGTGACACTCTTTTTACAGACTTAAATATTATTTTCACTCAAAGACTTCAATGTGTTCATAATTCTTGCGCACGTTTTATTTGTGGTATTCGCAAATTTGACCATGTTACACCATCCCTGTAACAATTATCGTGGCTTTGTCTAAGAGATCTTAGGACTGTCCATTCCCTATCCCTTCTCTATAAAATACTTCACACATCATTGCCTAATTATTTATCATGCCGCTTCATCAGACTATCCAACACACATAATCTTGACACTCGATCCCATCAGCACACTGTCTGTTATATCCCTCCTCATCACACTGTGTATTATTCATTATCTTTTATGGTGTTACTTGCCAAAACATGGATCCCTTCTGCCCTATGTCAGAGACTGTCAAACTATAACATCCTTCAAAAACAAACTGAAGAATTATTTAATAACAAACTAACTTATACACCTCACTGATAGCATTCATTTAACAATTAATAAATCAAATTAAGGCCACATGACCTTAACTCCACCAAGCTAAATAAATATAAATAATAAAATAAATACTAAACGTTCTACAAACTTATGCTTTGGTAAACTAACTTAACCCATAACTGATTTTAAGCTGCCAAAGTATCAGCTATCAAGCTCCTTAGTTAAGATATATGCTATTCAACATGAGGTTCAAATTTTGTGAATTTTCAAACCCAAATAACAAAAAATCTTTTGCTCCAATCAAGTTACCTTTGTTACCATCGGAAAGAGCAGAATTTTTTCTTTTAGAGTCATCTTATTTCACTTATCATTTAAGGCCAGATAAATTACTTTGAAAATTGAATTTATTTAATTATGTGACATACATATACGACTATACAAACAATCTACAGGAATATTTAATTTTAGGAAGTTATATTTTGAGGTTATTTTAATTATATTATTTTTGGTCTGGACATCTTACCTCAATATTAATGTTGATTTGTTCTTGGACATGTTTCAAAACAATTCTCTGTTTTATCTTCAGCTTTCCCAGACTGGTTTTATTTATGTTGCATTATGTTGCACCACCTGGATGTCGATGTCAGCTCCATCCTGTGGTTGGCCAAAGAACCTCCAAACAAGGTCACCCTCCATCGGAATATCAAAATTCATAACTCTGTTTCTGTTCTTCTGAATATAAATTTTTTCCCAAATAGTCAGCTCGTTGTGTATTTTCTAACTGTTTTAATAATTAGTGTCTGAATAAATATTATGTTGTTTTTTTTTTTTTTCAGACCAAACATGAGCAGCAACTGCAGATTTTTTCAATTTTCCTCTCCTCCATTTTTAAAAATATTTCTTATGTGTTTTTTGGTTCTAACTTTTTATTTTTTTTAGGTTTCTTTTTGTTTTCCCTAATATATATATCTTTTCCACACACCCAACAACCCATGCATTCAGTGATATATTCCTGGACTTTTTTATTTTGATATCAGTTTTTTCATTTTTGTTGGTTTTTATTATTTTATTTAAACTGTAGTTATTTTTTGGTGCTAATTTAATATTAAACTTCTCATAGAAGTTGAATATTACATAGAGCACCAAAAAAAAAAAAAAAAAATAACTACAGTTTAAATAAACTAATAAAAACCAACAAAAATGAAAAAACTGATAAAAATAAAAAGTCAGGAATATATCAAATTGAATGCATGGGTTGTGAAAAGATATATATAGGGAAAACAAAAGAAACCTAAAAATTAGAACCAAAGAACACATAAGAAATATTAAAAATGGAGAAATTGAAAAATCTGCAGTTGCTGCTCATGTTTGGTCTGAAAAACATAATATTAATTCAGACACTAAATTATTAAAACAGTTAGAAAATACAAACGAGCTGACTATTTGGGAAAAAATTTATATTCAGAAGAACAGAAACAGAGTTATGAATTTTGATATTCCGATGGAGGGTGACCTTGTTTGGAGGTTCTTTGGCCAACCACAGGATGGAGCTGACATCGACATCCAGGTGGTGCAACATAATGCAACATAAATAAAACCAGTCTGGGAAAGCTGAAGATAAAACAGAGAATTGTTTTGAAACATGTCCAAGAACAAATCAACATTAATATTGAGGTAAGATGTCCAGACCAAAAATAATATAATCTACAGGAAGTTGACTGTCAGTCATACTGGAATTTTTGATTTTGACCAGCCTCATGGGCTAGTGCTCAGTGTTTCTGACTACTGTTCATGAGGTCCCGGGTTTGATTCCCGGTTAAGCCATAGGATTCCTGTGGTTGCAGCTTAATAGCCGATACTTTGGCAGCTTAAAATAAGTAATTGGTTTGGTTAGTTCACCAAAGCATAAGTTTCTAGAAGATCTTATTGCAAAGTTGTAAGCAATGAAAAATCTTTAATAGTGAGTGGAGAACATATTTTTAACGACTCTCCTCATATAATTTCAATTTTCTTTGAAACCGGCAGTTTCAGACAATATATTGTCCCTCTTTAGTCATGGCTTCCACTGATGAAATTCTCTGGTTGTTGATTTCTGCAGCGTGTCCATAATATGTGTATCAGATTCATATTTAATGTTCGAAAATACGATCACATTTCTCCATTATTCCACGAATTGTCATGGCTACATCTAAAAGAGAGAAGAAAATCACACTGTCTAATTATCTTATTTAAAATCCTACATACCTCGATTCCCAATTATTTATCATCCCGTTTCCAGTATCTATCCTCAAACCATAACTTAAACACAAGATCACAATATAGTCTCTTGCTTAATATACCGCAACATAGGACATCACATTACTCCATGTCATATACCATCTTCACTTCTCGCAACTGGAATTCCCTACCACAAGAAATAAGGGGCTGCCGGACATTGGCATCTTTTAAAAGAAATCTAAATTTATATTTGCTCTAAACTCGACTTCATTATTATCCAGTGTAAGGTATATATATTAATTGGTGTTTCTCGTATAATGTATCATATTTATAATTATTATCATATCATTATTGTTATTACCCTATAAAATGTTGTTTGTACATGAAATTTACATTGCTACATTCATTGTATCTTTAACTGTTTATAATTAGTATAGTGTATATCTATATTTGTCAAATATTTATTTGTATTTGTGCTGGTTGAGTGGAAGAGAGGGCCTTATGGCCTTAACTCTGCCAGAATAAATAAAGTATTATTATTATTTCTCTAAGGACATCACCTCTTGTGCTGCCATCTTTGGTTGGGATTATATAAAAATATGTTCTCCACTCACTATTAATGATATAACCTCATAATGTTTACTTTCCAATATTAATTTAAATATAATGAAAAATCTATTTATGTTCTTAATATTAATTCAGTCCCGTGCCGTAGCCGAGCGGTTAAGGTAGCAAGCCTTGGCGCAGAGCTACGGGACTTGCGCTGGTTCGAGTCTCCATGGGGGAAGAAATTTTCTCATGGTATTTCGGCCAGTATGGGACCGGTGCCCACCCAGCATCGTGAGGCAATTGGGTAGCTACAATAAGTAGCGGCTCCAGGTTGAGGAACCAGCTATAATGGCTGGGGGACTCGACATGCTAACCACATGTCACCCCTACACTGTTGATCATCTACCTCTGTGATTGACACATGTGGATGTGAATGGCCAGCAGCCGGCTGGTAAAAGGGCAACCGCTGAAAAGTGGAAAGGCCCTCAATCGAATCGGAATATTAATTCAACATTTCTCACTGAAAAAAATGAAAAATCTACCCCAAATTGATGTGACAGTTTATTTGAGCAACTTTGTCATATAACAGCAATAAAACTAAAACTTTTTAAACCTTAGCCCTGCAGCCTTCACGTAGAGCATAAAAAGTTGTCCAAGTTTGCAATTTTTCAGGAAGCTATCTGCTACAGTTTCACAACAGTAGTAGTTGAAATTTGCCAAATTTGTTAGAATGTGCATAAGTGAACTTTATGCTGGAGATCCGTGGACCTCGCTATACCACTTATGAAGGTGAAATTTTACACATCATCATCTTAGACACCTATCTGTCCTTACACAAAATTGCAGCAGGATTGGAGATGGTGACTAAAAATTTTATTTGTTAATTTGGTCACTTGATATGGAATGACCCACGAGTGTTATGCAGAAGTGGGAATTCCACTTAAGAGCACCCAGTACTCATTGGATTAAAAAAATTGCTTTTTTTCATTTTGCTTAAAAAAATCCAGGAAGGTCTATTTTATTGATGTGTAATATTATTTTGCCCATGTGGGGTTGTTAGTTCCCGATTGGGCGCCTCCCCACATGGTGGATAGAGGAATGCTTCCCAGATATGGGTGGAATCAGGGAATGAAATATCTGAGGCGAACCAAAACTAATATATTCTGCCTTGTAGTTCAGTGTTGATTCACTAAAGGCTATAGGAAGACAACCTTGATTACAAATTACCTGGTCCTCCAGGTTGATGGGTAAGCTCCTCATTCTACTAAAAAAAATCTTCTTGTAAGCCCGTTTCCCTTAACAGAGATTTAGCGGCTCTCCCCCTACAGGGAAGAATTTGAACCATACTAATTTAGTTAAAACTTGTTTTCGTATAGAAGTCATTTGAGTGGTCCGTGGTCTGCATTCTGCCTCATACTGACATCTATAAAACCAAGGTAGTACTAGGACGGGAAAATTCGGTAAATTTTGCTTAGAGGCCTTTTCATTTAGGATTAAGGATCTTTTACGAGCCTGAAAATCTTCAGACTCGGGACCCACGACTTTAAGTCCCTCCTGGAGGACTGACTCCTTGGATTTTTCCATCCTAAAAAAATCCATCAACCCCGGCCGGGTTTGAACCAGCGAACATCAGGACCAGAGGCAAGGAGCATAACCACTAGTCCACCGCAGCCGATACTGAAAAATATACAATGCTAAAAACCTAAAGAGAAGAATGCCAGGCTAATGGAAGAAGTGGAAGAGGCAGACCTCATAATGTTTACTTAAGGCCAGGATGTTGGATAGATGGAGTGAGGAGAAGTATGGAAGCTAGAGATTTGAGGGAGGAAGATGCTTTAGACAGGAGCCTCTGGCGACAAATCACTTTGGGACAAAGGAGAAACACTGTATTGTGAAAAACTCCTAAAAAATATTATTTTGTCAATTTTGGACATTTAAACCCATAAAAATGATTAAAAAATGGCATGTCACCACGTCCCTTCCTGCTATGATTCAAAGATTGCAGAAACAAGTGTTTTGGTAAATTACTTTCCCACTTAGAACGATGTGGCATTTTTTGTTGTTAATTAGCACTCCTGTTAACTTCCAGAAGTGTTTGCTTGCTTGTTTTCCTAGAAATTGAAAAAGATGACAGATATGTTTTAAACCTAAGGTATGTTCTGCTAATGTGCACATTTTTTGTTTTTGCATTTTCCCATAACTTGCATTTTTTCATCTTCTAATACACTTTTCTCCGAAACTATGAAAGATAAGACAATTTTTGGCATGGATATGCAGTTTAAAGAGCTCTATAATAATAAGGTAAATTTATCTTTGTGCTATTCATAGTGTTTGAAATTAAAAAAAAAAGTATGTAAATTTTTAACAAAAAATTTTTTCATCTATACATTTTTTAAAAAATAAATCACAATCCATATTTGAACACAAGCAAACCTAATTTTTATCAAACGAATTATGGACAATAACATGCTTCATCTCGGAAACAATTGGATAAGTAGTTTTTTGAGAAAATTGTAACAATACTTTCAAGAAGTTGGATTTTTTTATTTTAATTTTTTTGTATTTTTAATTACTCACAAAGAAATATGTCTGAAAAGTTAACCAGAGTGCCATTATTTTCAGGAAGATTTGTTTAATTAGTGAACTAAATTTCATGCATATAACTTAAGAATAAGCTGAAAAAATTATTTTAGAATTTTTTTTATATTCTATGCTCCAGGCTTTCATTTCGACATTTCTGGTGTTCTCTCCTGGCATTGGCTTAATTATAATCCACTTGTGAAGTTGGGGCTCCTAGAAGGCTGAGTTACGTTACTCCAATGATATCCATAGTAATTCTGCCCGATGGCAGATCCTTCACTACAATCATAGCATTTTCATGCTATGCTTGCAGCTTTACCAGGGAATTGTAGCTGTGGTAGCTTCCCATTGCTTTCCACACCGGTGAAGGATGATGATGATAATGATAAAGGTGAGGATGATGATGGCCATATGATTTTGAGGACCGTTTGGGCCTTAAAAGTCTTCCTGACATTTGTCTTACAGGTGAGGAAAAACCCCAATAAAAACCTCACCCAGAAAAACTGCCCCGACTGGGGATCGAACCCGGGCCCACTTCATGACACCTCGAAACCATAGCAGTGGACCCCGATGATATGATGGATGATAAATGATAATGAAGGCATCAGGGAAATTCTTAACCTAAATTCCAGATCATGGGCAACCACAGGAATAATTCCCTTTAAGGAAACATTCTTATGGTGTGACCGGGAATCGAACCCGGGATTTCTTGAATAGTAGTTAGAAACACTGACCACTAACTAGCCCATTAGGCTGGTCGATTTTTGAATGTTGCATATTTTTACTGGCTTGTAGATTGACAAACGGGCAGATGAGGTTTGGTAGTCCTGCAAGACAACCCATCTAGGAGAGGCAACTCCAAAATAAAATGGGGCAGGCTGAGCTCTGGAGCTGGGTGAAGGCAATCGGCCTAGGGAGGAAACCCCGAATAATAAAGCCACCACGAAAACGTGCTAGCAACCCACTTCAAAATGTATCTTATACATAGCTCGCAGTCCCAAGGATCAAAGATGGAAACAAAATATGACAAATGCTGGGAAAAGGACTACGATTTGGAAAATTAGGGACATATGTCATATTCAAGACATAACCAAATTTATTACAGATAGACGAAAATATTGGAAAGGTCATATAGAAAGAATGGAAGACAACAGACTTGCAAAAAAAAGAGCTAAAGGAGACAGACCAATGGACGGGAAAAGAACAAGAGAAAGACCATCCAAGAGATGGATAGACAGTGGATGCATATCCAATATGTCTTTCTCCGAGGAGTAATTTTGAAAATAAACAGGAAGAAAATCCTACAAATTATGAATAAGAAGTATATTTTTAAACCAATTTGCAAGGAAATTAGTACCGTGTGCCCTTAAAGAACTGATCTGGGGATTTAAATGCCTGCTCAGTCAAATATCTCTCAGGTGACATAAAATTTAAAGGTTACGAGTGAATGAGAACAGTATGTGTTACACTAGATTTCGAAGTTCAAGAAAACTCGGCCAAGTATTACATTCCGTATAGAATATATACATGGATCCAGGCACAATATCAACTTTATTAACTAATTTTCCATACTTAATATATCAACACTTTATGCTACTGGATTTTTATCGAATTTTAAGCTCTATATTAGTAGCACTTCTAATAAAAACTAACTTTATAGAAAAATGTTATAATTTATTTTGGATCCATAAAAGTGTGCAGGAGGAAAACTGAAATGAAAGCAAACCCTGACACATTACTGTCGCAATGTACATATATACAACTAATTTCATAATCAATATTTGGTTATTTTGTGACAAGAATGCAAAATCAGTTTATTGATAACCTATTCTAAGTCCATCTGTATCATAATTTCAAAATTTGGGCATAACTAACAAATTAAAATATATAAAGTTATAAAACTCACAAAAAACAATTTATTTAAACTAAAACTCGAGTTACTACAGAACAGTCTATGACATTCTCTACGGCAGTTCTTGTTATTCCTGGTGAACAGGGTCCGCTGCAGTCAGCTATCATCACAATATGCTACTGTAATTTTAATATTCATGTTTGAATACCGTTGAGGTTTAAAATTATTTCAATTATAACACAGTCGTCCTCAACTATAATATCTTCTGTTATAAACGTTATTATACTATTAAAATTCAAAGCCATGCTTCATCTTCAGGAATTCTTATGGCACTGAATTATTTTGTATATATTACACAGAGGGCCTTGGATATTGGGTATGTTCTCATTTATCAAATTTTTTTTCCCGCTTCCTTGATAATTTTAATTTCTTCCAAGACATTGTTTACCAACATGTGGTTCGCGAACACCCAGGGGGTTCGCCAAAACTTTTCCGTAATGGATGCTTTCAAGATTAGGTCTATTATTGTTTCCTTCATTTCTGCAGTATTCTAATAATAATAATAATAATATTATTTTAAAATTAAATAAACGCTATAATGCCCCTTGTTGCATACGTGTAAAATCGGAAATTTATCACAATATTTCCACAATAAATTATTATTTACCGCGAATGCCAGATGTACAGTTATGTAACGTCAGGAATGCATTTCATTTTGCTATAACTAGGTCTACACGTTGTGTAACTTTCAAGCCGTAACTAGAGTAACTTTAGGTTATAACTGTTAAGGGTTGTTAATTTAAGATTATTAAGCCTTTTGCTTGGAATTAAATTTTATGCACGCCTACTGTATGCATATTTAAAAGTCAGTGGTTCACCCAACTCAGATCGTTATGCAAGGGGTTCGCCAGTCGAAAAAGATTGGGAACAGCTGCTCCAAGATATTAATTTTTTGTCTATTCTCTACAAAGAAAACAATAGACAAGAATTCCTGAAGATGAAGCATACTTTGAAAAGCTTTGAATTTTAAAAGTAAAGGTCTATTCAAAAAGAAGGAACAGACTTCAAAACATTTATTTCTTCCAAACTACAAAAAATAGAAACACAATTCCAACGTTCCTGGAAAGAGAAAAGTTTGAAGTTCCGATCACGGCCACACTGGCGCTGTTGCTTGTCATGTTGATTGTTTGTATTAAAATGACGACACAACAGGATGATGGATTGGAAGAGGAGGAGCAGAAGATCAACTTCGCTGGTCACCAGACCAAACCCCGTGTGATTTTTATCTGTGGGAATACGTAGAAGACAGTGTTTTTTATCCCTCTATGCCTGACACTCCTGAAAATCTGTGACATCAATTTGTTGAAGCTATAAATTCTATAACTAGAGACCAGCTGATTCGTGTGTGGCAAGAAATGAGACACCGTTTGATATTTGTTGTGTAACACATAGTGCTCATATTGAATGCATAATATAGTGAAATTTGAATTTTTCTCTTTCCAGGAACGTTGGAATTGTGTTTATATTTTTTTGTAGTTTGGAAGAAATAAATGTTTATAACAGAAGTTATTATAGTTGAGGACAACTGTTTTATAAGGTACAAACAATTTTTATAATTGAAATATGCTACAGTTTAGTTGCCTGAAGAGATCTGTCGATGTTTATATTGATTTACATCTTACAAGGGAACTGTCAACCATTGCATGCTGAAATCTACCTTCAAATTTCTCTCAGAGAAGCGTTGTGATGTACCAAGACCATGTTCAAAATGCAAGACACAGAAATTGAGCCAGACTCCAGCAATACCAAACCAGTGTGCAAAGAAGATGGACTTCTCGTTTGAGTAAAGCAGTGTGTAATGTTACGGGATGCAGCGTGCATTTCACCAAGTCTGGAGCTGTTTTACTTTCCTGTACATTTTATTCCAAATTTCATCTTAACACAATTTCCATGGTAAATTTGAAGTTATTTTAGGATATTTAATATTAACCCAGACAGTGTTCATAATTGAAGGGGTCAGTGGAAGAAGGGCCAATCCCACAATTTTGTGATTTGGAGAAAAATAAAATCAAAGTGTTTTTGCTGTAGAAACAAATCTAATTAATTATATTATTTTTGGTCTGGCCATCTTACCTCAATATTAATGTTGATTTGTTCTTGGACATGTTTCAAAACAATTCTGTTTTATCTTCAGCTTTCCCAGACTGGTTTTATTTATGTTGCATTATGTTGCACCACCTGGATGTCGATGTCAGCTCCATCCTGTGGTTGGCCAAAGAACCTCCAAACAAGGTCACCCTCCATCGGAATATCAAAATTCATAACTCTGTTTCTGTTCTTCTGAATATAAATTTTTTCCCAAATAGTCAGCTCTTTTGTATTTTCTAACTGTTTTAATAATTTAGTGTCTGAATTTATATTATGTTTTTCAGACCAAACTATGAGTCTATGCGAACTGCAGATTTTTAATTTCTCCATTTTTAATATTTCTTATGTGTTCTTTGGTTCTAATTTTTAGGTTTCTTTTTGTTTTCCCTATATATATCTTTTCACAACCCATGCATTCAATTTGATATATTCCTGACTTTTTATAAAAAGATATATATAGGGAAAACAAAAAGAAACCTAAAAATTAGAACCAAAGAACACATAAGAAATATTAAAAATGGAGAAATTGAAAAATCTGCAGTTGCTGCTCATGTTTGGTCTGAAAAACATAATATAAATTCAGACACTAAATTATTAAAACAGTTAGAAAAATACAAAAGAGCTGACTATTTGGGAAAAAATTTATATTCAGAAGAACAGAAACAGAGTTATGAATTTTGATATTCCGATGGAGGGTGACCTTGTTTGGAGGTTCTTTGGCCAACCACAGGATGGAGCTGACATCGACATCCAGGTGGTGCAACATAAATAAAACCAGTCTGGGAAAGCTGAAGATAAAACAGAATTGTTTTGAAACATGTCCAAGAACAAATCAACATTAATATTGAGGTAAGATGGCCAGACCAAAAATAATATAATTAAAATAACCTCAAAATATAACTTCCTAAAATTAAATATTAAATCTAATTAACTTTGGTATTTGAATTTTTAGGATCAGATACAGAACACTATTGGAAATATTCCTGCAAATATACAATACAAATTGGCAACAGGTATTGAAGAAATAAAATTCATCGGAGAACATATTGTTTAAACAACTCACCTCATAGGATTCATGCTTCCATGATATTGCGATTTCAAACATAATCATGTTCATCGTCAGCCATAACTCCGACTGATGAAATTCTTCGGCCGTCAACTATTCTATTGTCGCCATCTTCAGTGCTGCCATCTATGGTTGAATTTTGTGAACTTCGAAATCAATGTAATTTCGTTAGGGATATCAAAATTCATTGATCTATTTTTGTTTTTCTGAATGTATATTTTTTCCCAAACTGTCAATTCCAAAGGTTTCTCTACTTGTTTTAAAAGTTTAGCTTCTCTTCCAATTTTATGATGTTCTAATAAACTATGTGCAGCAATTGCAGATTTTTCAATTTCACAATTTTTAATATTTCTGAAATGTTCTTTTGTCCGAATTTCCAAATTCCTTTTTGTTTTTCCTATATAAACTTTATTGCAATCTTCACAATTTATTTGATAAATTCCAGATTTCTTACTGTCTGGAACATTGACTTTTTTTATTGGTACTTAGAAGATTACCCAGACTAAATTTATTTATTGGTGCCAAAGAAATGTTGTATCTGTCAAAAAATTTTTGAAATTTCCTATGCAGACAGTGTTCATAATTGAAGGGGTCAGTGGAAGAAGGCCAATCCCACAATTTTGTGATTTGGAGAAAAATAAAATCAAAGTGTTTTTGCTGTAGAAACAAATCTAATTAACTTTGGTATTTGAATTTTTAGGATCAGATACAGAACACTATTGGAAATATTCCTGCAAATATACAATACAAATTGGCAACAGGTATTGAAGAAATAAATTACACAAACTCACAACTCTAGTTTTAATGTCCAGAAAACTGTCTAGAGGCACTCAACAGCACATTACTTTCTTCATTATCGTCTTCTCTCTTCAAATTTTGGTAGAAGCTGTGATGATTAAATGGAATGAACTTTAAAAGGGAAAGAATGTCTTGAAGTTTTTTTTTATTCCTCTTCCATTGGGATTCTTATTTGGGAAAAAAAGATCTTGAAGTAAAGGTGCTCGTCCCTTTCCCCTCTGAAAATTTACAGTCTCCCAGTCACAAAGGTGTCCGTATGTATATTTGATCTCTACTTTGCGTCCTCCAGTAAACCTACGAGCACTTACCTTTGGAACGTCCACTTTTCTTCCATCCATGGTTTTCTGGCGTTTGACCAGCTTTTCAGCCAGAGGCTTGAAAGACACAAAATCATTATTTCCCATTTCAAGCACCTCAAATGGTTTGGTTGTACGATATTTTCTGATAAGGACCATCCAATCTTGTGGTGTGAACAACTGAGTTTTTCTTTTCAGTTTTTCTATCAGACCAAAATCGGCATCGCAGGGAAGAAAGGTGTGTCCTGGAACCAGAAAGCGATGCTCAATTTCTTCAAACTACTGCAGCTGGACCATGTAGATGAAAATACTGATAATACCAAAGTTTTTGTTTTGTCCAGCACACGAATCACTAACCTTCTTGTTTACAACTTTGCCTTCTCTGTTCACATATTCTTGTCCTTGAGCCTTTCTTTTATTATCTTTCCATCCTTTAATACTCTTTTGTTTTTTCGACTTTTTTCATTCAAAGAGCTATATTTATTATAAATATCACTATTATTTTCCATATTACTCATAGAATCGCCATTTAAGTCAGCCATGATTGTTTACTAGCAACGACTTAGAAAACAAACATGTAATTGGAGCTAAACAACAAGATGGCGACCACATGGCCAATCAGAATAAGGCTTACAACCCTCTTAGGTTAACTGAGACGGCATTGAGGGATTGGCCCTACTTCCACCAAGAAGCTGCACAGTTCATTCTCCATCAGTTTTTATGTTTAAATTTACGTGGTGTTGGGCATATCCCACAATCAACTTAGTTCAAGGAGTAAACACTAGATGGCACTAGCTTACACATTAGTCACAAAACTCATTTTTCATGGAGGAGTGGGATTAGCCCTTCTTCCACCAAGCCCTTCAATTGTAAATGTCAAGAATCAATACAATCTGTAAAACGTGTTTTATTTGGTTGTCCTATACTTGAAAGACTATGATTCTGGTTAAACTTACTTTTAAACGATGATGGGGCTACTGCCTCAATGTGTGAAGTGATTTTTAAGAACCAAAATTATTACAAATATTTTATGAAATTCATAACAAACATTCATAATAATATGTAGTATTTTCTAAGACGATTTATGTAATTCATAACAATCATTCAAAACCACAAGTTAATATTTTTGTTTTACAATATATAGTACAGGAACCCATTTTAAGTGGAAACCTTTTTACAGCGTTGCAGCGGCTCTCACTTTGCCCGCTATTGTGCTTGTATCGGCAGGGAGCGTGTTCCGTTACTACTGGCAAATAAAGACTGTTAGAAGCTACAAAATACAAATAACTCCACTAATTTAGATTTTAAAAAATAGGTGTACACATAGAGACTTATTACTCACCATTTATTTTCAGTAGTCTGGTCGCTTTGTGGGCTGACCCCTTGGATTTGTTAGTTTCCCGCACCAACTTACTTCTAATTGCACCCGAATATCCTCAAGTTTCTATAATATTAAAACATGCCTTTCACGCTTCTTCCGTATGTCACAAACTGAACCTGTTGTATGCCACTTTTTCATCAACTTCGAAAGGCATGACTTTGTATCTGGATTTTTTTGAGAAAATCTCTGAATGTGCCTTCTATGGTTATTTCTCAATAAGTAACATTCCACCAAATAAATTCACTGTTCAACCGCATACTTAATTTTCAATTATTTTCTTATATAACACACGACAACAAGCGGCATGCGTCCCCCTACAACACACTGAAGCAACTAACCGCTGGGAAGTTGTGTACAACTTGTCTCCCAGGCTGCAATCGTACTGCTCACAGCCGTGGTGGCAGAATGTGCGAGGTTTCCTCTTAAAATGGATTCCCTGTATAATATTGTTATAGTAAGCTACAACTCTAACATTCCTTTGTGGCGAAATATTTGGAGATTCAATAATAATACTTTACTATAGTTAAAATGAGAGCTTTGGAACTGGATTTTAGTGTCTTGCAGATAAAAATGGCAAATAATTTTTTTTTGGACACGGCCTTCGTACATTACAATGCTTCTTTGGGACAAATTTCAAGGTAGGTTTTGACATGCAATGATTGACAGTTCTCTTGTAAGTTGAAGAGTGAAGAACGTGACTTTATATTGCAACACAAAATTTCACATTACAACTAAGGATTTATTTTGTCAAGTGGTACTTGATTCAAAACAACTGTGGACCAACATGTTTCTACAAAACGTTTCCTCGTGTTTTGGTTCCACATAAACCTCATTAAAAAGGTTACAAAAATAGGATCAGTTCTAATAAACATAAAAAAAGTATGTATATAAATGAATCAGATATTTTTACATCTCACCTCATAATAGACAAGATTTTCACTAGACCGGTTTCAGAAGCCATCCCTTCCATCTTCAGCCAAAACTTCCGATTAAAATAAAAAAACTCAAATGTACTTTCTAAAATCAAATTGAGCTGATACTAATAATGATGAACAACAAAAATTAAGAAAAATCCACATAAGTCTTATCTTTTTATACGCCCTTGTTTCCCTCAATGAGATTTAGGTGCTCTCCCCCTACAGGGAAGAAACTGAATCATACTAATTTTGTTACTCTTGTTTCTGTACAGATGTCATTGGAGTGGCTTGTGGTCAGCGTTCTGCCTCATACTGAGATCTAGGAAACCAAGGTAGTATTAAGATGGGAAAATTTGGTAAATTTTGCTCACAGGCCTTTTTGTTCAGGCTTAAGAATCTTTTATGAGCCTGAAAATCTTGAGACGCAGGAACCACGGATTGAAGTCCCTCCCGGAGGACTTGTTCCTTGAATTTTTCCATCCTAAAAAATCCAACGACCCCGGCCAGGTTTGAACCCATGACCCTTGGGACCAGAGGTAAGGAGCATAACCACCAGTCCACCACAGCCCTATAATCGAATGAAAATTTCACAGAAACATAACCTAGAAATCAAGCAACATGGCTACACTGATCAATATGTACTGAGTAATGACTGTTTACATAGAGGAAACAAAATAGCCAGTCTATTGAAAATATGTGGACTCAAAAAATAAAGATACATTGCCCACCCACGTGGTTTTTACATTTATTATTATTATTATTACAAAAACTGAAGATAGCTCTACACAACATATTACTCGCTGTTATCTGAAATTCTACCTGCATACATTAATAACATTAACTGAATGTTAGCTGATCTACCCAAATGTACCAAAATGTAACAACTTTTCTTTTTATCTGATTTTTAAGTTACATTTTCATGAAATTCTAATTAATTTTCCATCTATTTCTCATACCTTTTTCAAAGAAAATGCAAACAAAACAAATTGAATGGTGTCATAACCGATATTTATTAGAAACTAAGAGTCATACGAAATGAAACCATCCCAAGCATAAAAGTCTGAGATGTGCGGTAAATTTGCACATGAAATTGCCTTTCATCAAAACATGGAGATCAAATTGGTCTAGTCATAAAAATATGCACATAAATTGCCTCTAGTACAAACTTTAGTAAATTTTCATGGGTTATCGCTGGACTAAATCACCAACAATCAGACTAAACTCTGGCAGAAACTTCAGGAACTTTCATGGGATATCACTGGAGAAACATATAACCCAACCAAACAATTTTCTATAGTAAACATAACTAGATATACAGAGTGATTCAAAATAAGTATTACAGGCTTCTTGGGGTTGTAGAGGGGACTTAGTAGATAAAGTATTGATAAGGAACCCACGTCCGGAAACGTACCATTTTGATGTAAAATAAGTTTGAAGATCGAAACACAATGGGCTGATGTGTGTCCTGTGTTTCAGAATAAGTATTACAGACTTCTAGGGTACTAGGGGTTCTACTACACCTGTCGAGATGGAGGAAGATCTTGTTGCAAGAATTCTGGTGACAGTAGAAATTATTGAGCACACACCAGGTCTTGTGGGGCGTGTGTATGAAAACATGCATCGCAGGTACACTTTGTGCAATGAACAACAGGGTTGCCATGTGGAACCACACTTGAAGTACAACTCCTAGAAGTCTGTAATACTTATTCTGAAACACAAGACACGTGATATAAGCCCATTGTGTCTCAATCTTCAAACTTATTTTACATTGAAATGGTAAGTTTCCAGACATGGGTTCCTTATTAAAACTTTATCTACTAAGCCCCCCTCTACAATCCCTAAAAGCCTGTAATACTTATTCTGAATCATCCTGTATAGGCAACAAGCGATAACTATTGATGCTTTAAAAATACAATATGAAGTAACATTAAGAGGTTTAAGTTATGTAGATAGGAAATAACACTATGAGGCTTTTTAACATTGTTTATTTTTTATTTCACTCACTTCATAACTCCTCGCAAACCCAGGGTTTCGTCATTTCATTTGTGACATTCTCAATGCTGTGTCACGTTCACAACATGAAGTATGAGGTGAGTGAAATAAAAAATAAACAATATTAAGAGGTTTGTTTAATAATTAAGACATTTTGTCTGTACATTCTTACCTCTTATGGTTGTTTTTGTCGAACATATGTTTCTAGGCATCCGAGCCCCATCTTCAGCGATTATAGACTGAATTTTCTCAAGTTGTCAGCCCTGATTCTTGATTCCAGCTCTCTCTGCCTCTGGTCCAATGAATTAACTAATTCTAGATTTTAGAATCAACACAGAGAAGACAAGGAAAGAATTATTAATTTTGAAATTCCCGGAGAAAGGAACCTGAATAGTAAATTCATTGGACCAGGGGCAAAGAGAGCAGGAATCAAGAATCAGGGCCTACAACTTGAGAAAATTCAGTCTGTAATCACTGACAATGGGGCTCAGAAGCCTTGAAACACATGTTCGATAAAAAGAACCATAAGAGGTAAGAATGTACAGACAAAATGTCTTAACTATTAAACAAACCTCTTAATGTTTTTCCTGTTGTATTTTTAAATTAAGAGGTTTATTTAATAATTAAGATATTTTAGAATACACAGACCAAATATCTTAATTAACTATTGACGTGCTTAGCAACTAATTGTCCGTTGCTCCTCATCATTGCTAGTTCAGCCCAAATTGAAAGATTATTAATCAAAGTGAATACTGTAATTTTATCAGCCGACACTAGAGACCTCGCTCAATGAGAACAAGAAGCGCTGCTTGCCACAGAGAATGTACGTAATTAGAAATCTTACGGAGGATAATGCACATTTCCTAACCACGTAAACTGGATACACCAATATTGCCTTACTTTTACTAACATTGTATCACAAAATTCAGTTATATAATTTCTATATTAGAACAAACTGATGTTCAAGTAAACATTTTTAATAGTGAGTGGAGAACATATTTTAATCGACTCATCTCATACATTTTCAAACTTCTTTGATATCGACGGTATCAGACAATATCATGACCTTCATCAGTCATGGCATCCACTGATGAAATTCCGTGATTGTTGATTTCCTTAGTGACATCACCTCTTGTGCTGTCATCTTTTGTTGGGATTATAAACTTTGTAATTAAATTTTTATCCACCGGAATATTGAAATTCATAGATCAATATTTATTCTTCTGAATGAATATCATTTCCCAAATTGTCAATTCCAACGGTTTATCCAACTGTTTTAAAAGTTTTGCTTCTTTTTCAAACAGTTGGATAAACCGTTGGAATTGACAATTTGGGAAATGATATTCATTCAGAAGAATAAATACCGATCTATGAATTTCGATATTCCGGTGGATAAAAATTTAATTACAAAGTTTATAATCCCAACGAAAGATGGCAGCACAAGAGGTGATGTCACTAAGGAAATCAACAATCACGGAATTTCATCAGTGGATGCCATGACTGATGAAGGACATGATATTGTCTGAAACCGTCGGTATCAAAGAAGTTTGAAAATGTATGAGGTGAGTCGATTAAAATATGTTCTCCACTCACTATTAATGATATAACCTCATAATGTTTACTTCCCGATATTAATTTAAAAAAAAATATTTTTAAATTGTTTCAAAAGTGAAAAAAAAAAAAGCTATCTTTTGATCCCATTTGTTCTTTTATGAAATAATGACTTCCACAACAAGATATGAAGATTTTCAGTCAATACCTTATCAAGAAATGAATCTATTTCAAAATGTGACCTGAAGAAACATATGCAACTATAATTAATAATGTGAATAAATAAGTCGGTGAGAGAAAACACCCACAATGAGTATTGTGTCTTGAAGCCGGGAACAAATAAACAAGATCACATTTCACAATACCACGCATCAATCCCAACTCTTGTCACTGTCACAATTATCTTCCTCTTCCTCCGACATAACTTCCACTTCTTCTTCGTAATCATTGTCCTCAATTTCAACACGTGTAAAACTTCTTTTTCTTTTCTGTCCTTTACGTCGTAATTGTATTGCTAATAAATCCTCTTTTGTACGTTCTTTACGAAATTCATAGACTAGAGGGAAAATGTACTCGATAGCAGCCTGTACATCTGCCACACTTGGTGCTGAAAAAACATAAACAATACAATAATTCTATAAGCTGCCATATTTATACAGTTTGTGTATCTAGGCAAAAGTAATAGAAAAATTAAAGAACTTTCGGCTAAACTTTACATCCTGTGATGCAACTTTTTAAATTCCTTCATAAACTCCTGTCAAATTTTATTTTTAGGGTTTCATTTTTCAAATTATTTCCCTACATTTACAATGTTCCAAGTTTTTTTGAGACTGGAAAACATCTTACCTCAAAAACTTGATTAAAAGAACCTCAAAATGTTACTTCCTAAAATAAACCATTATTTACAATGATTTTTACTTGTTTTCTAACGATTATTTGAATATATTTTTTTACGAAGACATGGCAGCCATATTGATTATATTGAATATTCGTGTTACAGTGCAGCCAACATAGAGTCTGTACTAATCAATTTACACTAAATAAAATCAGGGTGCATTCTTTCACAGGTTAGAGTACTTAAATAGCACTAGGTTAGCTTTTAGGTTGGTCTTTCACAGATTAGAGTGCTTAAATTGCTTTAGGTTGGTTTTTCACAGGTTAGAGTGTTTAACGTTATCTCGAAGTTCTTCAAATCAACACCAGTTGGCAACATTATAGGCGTAGATTACAACGAAAATCTGGTAGTCATAATGGTGGTTGAAAATGAAAGGGATTGACCTTTTGAAAACTGCAGTTCCCGTGTTTAAAAAAACAAACTACGAGGTAAGATGTAAAAATGACTCATTAATTTATGAATAGAGTGCTTAAATTGCATTAGGTTAGCTTTTAGTTTCGTTGACAACACGAGTGCAAATATCGTGTATATGTTGGCTGCATTACATGATTCCATAGTGTAAACCGCTTTGTGTCTTGGTATGCAAATGGTGTATAATTGGAACTTAATAACATTTTTTCTGTCACATGTTGTAAAGTATTTCCGAACTTTCATTTGTATCTGCAATTTATATTTGAAATGGGAAGTATTTTTAACATTGATAATAGCTAAATTTTATTTACAGTTTAATTTCAACACCACTACTTACTTGTATTCAGAGTTAAGCTCTTGAGTTGGTTGCACAAATTAAGATCCACTCTCACTGACCTTGTGAGAGGTCATAAGCACAGTATCAACAATTTGTTATTACTAGAGACCGGATGTTAGGGAAAATGTCTACAGTTATTTATTATAGATATTGTAAATGTGACTTCATATAAGTTCATACCGACAACCCTAGAATTGTTTTCCATGAAGTTAATAATGCCTAACAATCACCTATTTCAGCTTACAATGCCATTAAATGTCTATTTGCCATTTTTTCTCCAAATTAACTTAGTATTTCAATGAAATTAATTGAAATAGATGACCTTCATGACACATAACATTGCATAGAAATCTTTAATTGACTGGCAATATTATTTTTGATGTTGATAACACTCGGAAATTCTCGTATAAGACTTGAAAGCATAATAATAGTCCCTTCGATAGGTTGCTGGCTAAAGGAAGGCAAGACCAGTGATGGGGCTACCATCTTATAGCCTCTGGTCAGGCTTTTCTGGAGAAGAAAAGAATAAATGAAGAAATTTTGGAATATATTAAACTTTTGGAATATATTAAACAGTACCAACTAAATTGGAAACATCATCTAGAAAGAATGAGTTCAAATCGGATCCCCAAAGCTGTTTATAATTATATACCAAGAGGATGAAGATCACTGGGCTGTCCTATTAAACGCTGGAGGGAAAATTTTCTATAGGATCGTAACAGGCCTTGGCCTAATACTTGGAAGGAAGAAGAAGAAAACACTGAATTCAGTCTGTAGTCCTTGTTCACAGACAGATGCTTCAAAGACAAAGTTGTGCGACCAGCATTAGAATAGTTAAGTTATGTAGGTAAGAAATAACACTATGAGGTTTATTTTAATTTTGTTGAGTTGTTTCACGATGCTTAAAGAACAGACAAGAGTAAAACAGTAAAAGACAAACTGACCAATTTCAAGAAAGAATTTGGTGCAGAAATATTCTCAAGTGACATTGTTTTGCATAGTGTGTAAAATTTCAGTGAATTGCGCGAAGAAGTGCCATGTTTCGCAGCACGTACACACTGCTCTTTGTAAAAAAGGCAAAACAAGTTCCAAAATAATCTGATATATTCATATGCTATTGATAGCATATGTTTATAATCTTTACGTAAGGCTGTAAAATTTTATGTTGTAGTCCAATTTTTGTAAGAGCCTATTTTGATTTTTTAGTGCCTAACATCCGGGCTCTAGTTATTACATTGGATTCAAAATATCTACTCCTCTTTCCAAAAACATTACAATAAAACAAAACATGTTATTTAAAATAAAATTTTTTGAACTTGCCTCATATTTATTAATAATATGCAACTTAACAAGAAAACAAGAAAGAATAAGAAAAATGAACTTCAGAGACTATACAAAGACATTGACATTAAAGGTAGAAGAATTGAATTCCTGGCCCATGTCTGTAGGGCTAATCGAATACCTCAAATAGTTTTAGGGTCAGTTGTACCAACTCAGTATAAGTTAAAAAAAGTGCTATCTTAAGTATTCGGCCGAAATTCTGTTGTACCATGACAGCATAACACCTCACCAGGACTGTAGTCAGAGTAAACTTTTTATGGTCATTCCAAGCCCGATATTGAGAAATATTCATGATAGCTTCTAAAGATGGCTGCTGGAAATTTATCGATTTCGATAGTGACGATGAAATAATATGTTTCTAAACATCCGAAAGCTCAGGAAAATCAGTGGAAGACCGGATCATATTAAAAATTATGTTGATAAAGAATTTTTCGTAAAGTTTTGCCTTGATCTCACCAGACATTGATTAGAACATAAAACAGAAAGGTAAGATTTTAGCATTTTTCATTTATATTTTAACAATCATTATTTAATATTTGTAGGTGGTTGTTTAAACATTTTTATTTAAAGAGGTATAAGCATGAATTAGCATCAGTACTCGTATTTGTAGTGGTAGCTTCGATAATATATTTTATAATTAGGATACAAATTAAAAACATAATCTTCTAGGTAAAAGTGTGCTTTTCGAAGTATAATTGCTTATATTTTACAAAGTATCATTTAACAAAAGAACAATGAAGTGTACATTTTGAGTTTATATTGAAGTGCCATACCACTTCAAACTTAAGTTACAGAAGTGGTTATAGTATGAACCTTCAATATGCAAGGTCAATTATGTTGTAGCACCATAACCTCAAAACTTATATTTAGTTTCCAATTTTTCAAACTGTTATTAAATTGATCCATATTTGGTTTGTCTTCCAGGCTTATAGGCCGTGGTCCGGTTGTCTTCATATTCGATGTTTCGTCTACTGCTGCGGTAGACCTCATGAGGAGATACTGTGTGCTCTCTGTGAACTCCTCAACAGTCGGCTGCAGACTGGCTGGTCGTTGGAAACTGTCTCTCTATTTATAGGTAAACCCCGGGCAGTGGTGGTGGGGGTTTCTGCGCGGTCCATGTTTTGTGCCGTTTGCAGAAGTCATAGGTTTCGTTGTCGTATTATGCAGTGCTGGGATCCATATTTTGTTTATCTTCATGGTTTCTTCTTTTTTGTTGAAGGAATTTTTATGTTTATATATTTCAATGGCTGAAAATATATAAACATAAAAATTCCTTCAACAAAAAAGAAGAAACCATGAAGATAAACAAAATATGGATCCCAGCACTGCATAACACGACAACGAAGCCTATGACTTCTGCAAACGGCACAAAAACAGCACAAAACACGGACCGTGCAGAAAACCCCCCCCCACCACCCGGGGTTTACCTATAAAAAGAGAGACAGTTTCCAACGACCAGCCAGTCTGCAGCCTACTGTTGAGGAGTTCACAGAAAACATGCAGTATCTCCTCATGAGGTCTACCGCAGCAGTAGACAAAATGTCGAGTATGAAGACAACCGGACCACGGCCTATAAGCCCGGAAGACGAACCAAATATGGATCAAGACGCCGGCCATGAAAGCCTACAATTATATGTTATTAAATTGACACATTATTATTAAAAAGGCATTGACTATTCTATATCAAGTGTCCAAATATGCTTATTTTATTTCATTAGCTGAGAAAATGGGCAGGTAAGTGTACACCAGATTAGTTTATAGTTTGTTGGATACCATAAGGCAAAGTTGGCTATTCTGATTGAACAGTGACTAATGTAGATGGACTCCTGGCGTAGAATACCTAAAATATTTATCACTGTGAAATTATGGCATTATTAAAAACTAACACGTAGTACACAACACTTTGGAAAAACCACAGTTTGTGACCCATATGAATTTTTCTGGCTCAATTTTAATTTATTTTCCACTTGATTTTTCATACTATATTCTTGTAATATTGTTGCTCTATGTACTTCTTCTGTCTTTACTAACTTTTGTACTGTTTTAAACATTTTGCAATGATACTTATAACATTTTTTCACAAGGCTTCATATTTATATTGGAGTACAATAAACTAGTTGTAACCATTTAGTAGTAGGCACCACATGTTGCGGTTACGTCACCCGTAGAGAGAAAATAGGTATAGGAAGGAAGGAAGGAGAAATGAACCCCTTGGCCTCGAATACTCTAATACCATCAGGGTCGAAAGAAACAAGAGGTCAGACAAGGGAGACTGGGTAGAAAAGTTGAGAGGGAATTGGTATGGGAAGAAGTAATACCAATTCGTCAAAAAAAAGAACTCAACAAGCTGACCAGTGCTTATTGGTGAGTAGTCCTTCCCTTTCGTTCATCATACATAAGCATGATTACTAACAGCTGCACCATGAGAAGGTGAGGGATTGGACACTAGGTTACTGTCCAGGTTGGTTCCTTTAAGCCTTTGATAGAAGGAATTAATGGGTCTCCTCACTGTTAAAGAGAGTAGCCTTTCCCTACACAGACTTGGCATAACAGATTTGCCTAAATGCCCTTTTAGCAATTTAAATGGAGATATGGAAAGAAACCATCTCCTCCATTGTCCAGCTTTTGTAGAAGAGACCAGCCTTTCTGCTAAATATTGGAGTGCAAGAGAGCGAATGATTTCATTAAGTGCTCGACATTAGATACCAACCAACCAACAATTTTCCACAATTATTAAATATTTATCTACGTACACAATGATTTCTTTGAAGTTCTACTCTTAAAGGAACTTCTACTAAAGAGAGATCTTACAGAGGGTCAGAATATACAGTCATAGGAATAATATTCCTTGCCAAGTAATTGTGATTGGTTTCAAAGAGTAGTTGTGTGTAGAAGTTTTACTATATTATAATACAGTAAAGAGATCTGAATACAGAAAGGACAAAAATTTAATAAACCAACTTCATGTTGGAAAAAATGCAATATTACAAAAAGAATCATTATTAACTTAAAATTAATAGGAATTCACACTGAGGTATTTTTATGCAGCTTTATTTCTTAGTGTGCCTACATTAAAAAAAATTAAGATTCTTGTAATTGGTTAATTTCCACAAAATAGGCATAGATTGCATAGAAAAATTATCAAGTAATGCCACGAGTGAATTCCAAATTATCGATAAATTCACAACGTCACGAGTGAATTTATCTAGAGAATTTGGAAAATCAAGAGTGGCATTTGTTAGGACTATTTAACAAATAAAATTAAGCTGTTTACTCACAAATCATTGCTTAAATATAGTTATTTTTAAATATTTATATATTTAATGTAAATGGTGATGTTTGAAAAAAAATGAGAAATGTTTATTATGCTTAATTTGTTCACCATATTATTTATTGCCAAAGGATCGCAATATTGTAAGAATGCACCCTAGTGGAGAAAAAATTAAATACATCAAACTGTTTATAACTAACATTATGGGTTATTAATTAATTTCTGATGTCCTAAATATGTCAATTATATTTTTCTTGAACGTAAATATCTGGGAAATAATGTTTAAGGAAGTGCAAACAGTGGTTTCTTTTTATTGTGGTATAATCAATTGCTACAATTTTTTTTTCTGTTATATTCCACAAGTGGTACATGGTTACATTCGTGCACTATATATACAATCTGGGAGCCACAAGCATACTAGGATCCTACATGAATATAATATATAAATTGCTATATTCAATGTATTTGTGGGAGAGTCAGTCACTGCAAAATAATGCTCTGACCTGTTCAGAATATTAAAAAAGGAGGAGCTTTCTTTAATGTGATAATCAGAAGTTGATAAATATCGAGGTGAAATAAGACTGTGATTGATTGTAAAACAAAATTAATTGAAACATGATTGGTGACTCTCTTAAATTAAAAATTCAGTTAATAAACAAACAAATCTCGGGACTTATAATGGTGGACCTGCTGTACTTATTTATAAAAAATATGAGAAATTACATATACAGGGTGGACCGCTCGAATGGACCTAATTTCAATTGCTTGTTACTGGCAAACGGTTGAAGATAGAAACTTAAAACAACGTTCATATTACAGAAAAACTCACCAAGTTTTGATATCCAGATCACCACATCTCTATATGAGCCCCAGCAGTCACTGTGACGATATCAAAGCGATGAACAATTTCTTGCCAAGTACGTTGGAGTATGTCTTCTGGAATGTTCTCAATAGCCTCTATGATGCGCTCACGAAGATCACGAAGGTCTTTGACTGGGGTGGTGTAAACTTTATCTTTGACATAGCCCCAGAGAAAGAAATCCAGTGGTGTTAAATCGGGAGATCTCGGGGGCCACGCGATTGGTCCTCCCCTACCAAACCAACGGCCAGGGAAAATGTTGTCCAAAGTCGTACGAACTTCATTGGACCAGTGGGAGGAGCACCATCTTGCTGGAAAACGATGTTAGGCTGCAGTTGTTCAATTTGTGGAAAGAAGAACTGCTCCAGCATGTCAAGATATGTGGTACCACGAAACAGTTTTCTCGGCGAAGGAAAAACGGTCCAATGACCTTATTATGTGACAAACTGCACCAAACATTCATCTTCGGACTATCACGAACATGCTCTTGAATAGCGTGAGGATTCTCCGATCCCCAGATCCGCACATTATGCCGGTTTACCTTGCCTGACAAGTGGAAAGTGGCTTCGTCCGAGAAGAAAATCTTGGTCATGAAGTCAGGATCAGCGCCGAGACGGTCCAGCATCGTATTGGCGAATTCCACTCGTTTCGGCATGTCATTCGGCTCCAGACGTTGCACTAACTGCACTTTATATGCGTGCAGTTTGAGGCGTTTGTGGACAATCCGTTGTAATGTCGATTTTGGTATTTGAAGTTCCCGCGAAGCTCTTCTTAATGACTTCCGGGGGCTTCGCTCAAATGCGGCTTGAACATTGCTACCATTTCATCGGATGCTCTGCGACCACCACCATGCTTCTTCAACACAGATCCTGTAGCTAATAATGTATCACGCCACTTCTTTATGCTTCTAGCAGTTGGAGCATCACGGTTAAACACACGCCGGAACTCCCTTTGAACTCTAATGATTGATTTAAACTCCGCATACCACAAAACAGCTTGCGCTTTCATCTGCGGAGTCGCCATTTTCACAAACAATTAAATCTAAGAACGAGAAACGTATCTTTGTGCCATCTACCGACAGGATTCGAAACTTGGTGAGTTTTTCTGTACTATGAACGTTGTTTTAAGTTTCTATCTTCAACCGTTTGCCAGTAACAAGCAATTGAAATTAGGTCCATTCGAGCGGTCCACCCTGTATGTAGGAAATAACACTATGAGGTTTATTGTAATTATATTTGAGTGCATTTCTTACTCACCTCATATTTCTTGATTTTTATGCAGACCTAGTTTTTTTATGGCATCGAGAATGTTACGAAGTTTAGCGACGAAACCAGGTCTGCATAAAAATCAATAAATATGAGGTGAGTCAAAAACATAACTTAAAATATAATTAAATATGAGAAATCATATTAGAAGAGAAAAATTATATGCTCAGATCGGGACTTGAACCCGGGACCCTTGGTTCTCCAGACCAAGTGCTCTACCATCTGAGCTACCTGAGCAAGTATCAATCTAAAGATAGAAGGGATAAGAATAGTAAAATTTTTACTATTTTTTTTTCATTATTAATTAAAAAGGTTTGGTTAATAAAAGAGATTTGTAGAGAATTTATGATTAGCAAATTTTTCTCTATATACGTTGTAATTCCCGCCCACCAAATGCTATGAATCCTTTGTGCTTCTATCTTTGCAAATGGCAGCTCCTTTATTAAGACATATTTGAGAATTTATACATTACATTATAAATGCCAGTACGGCTCTTTTCAATATTTTTATTATTAATTTCATACATCTCAATGATGGATAAATCATATTAGAAGAGAAAAATTATACGCTCAGACCGGGACTTGAACCCGGTGGGCGGGAATTACAACGTATATAGAGAAAAATTTGCATTTAGATCGGTACTCGCTCAGGTAGCTCAGATGGTAGAGCACTTGGTCTGGAGAACCAAGGGTCCCGGGTTCAAGTCCCGGTCTGAGCATATAATTTTTCTCTTCTAATGTGATTTATCCATCATTGAGATGTATGAAATTAATAATAAAACATTGAAATGTGAGAAAGTTTGAATTTCATATAATTAAACAACATCACATTTATTTTTAAATTCTAGTGTATGTACGTGGATTATACCGAACATATATTTCATAAAACTATTAAAACTACATGTAATTACAGTGAATTGTTATATATAATATTAAACAAACTTTAAAGACTATAAAAATAATATTAAAATATTAATAACACAAAAATGAAAACTAAACCAATTTATTTACAACTATGTACATTTACATTAATTTATAATATTGAAAATAAACTAAAAGATAGTATAAACATTAATGATGTCAGGATTGAAATCATTGATGCAGAATGAATAAATAATGAAAGCAGACAAACTTTTGCTATCGGAAATAAGAAAACATAAGAATGACGTGCAGATATACAATTCAGCCAACATAATGAGGGAAATTGGAATTTATTACCAACATAACTGATATAATGAGTTACACTGAGTGTAAAGAACTAGCTGATAAAAGTGGCTGATACAACATATATTGACTAAACTCCTGGTAGCCTTAAGCATCAGATGACTACCTGGAGATTTAACCTGAAGTTCGTACAACTGGCCCTTAAACTCTAAACTGGATAGTAAGATGATTGGTAGACCTACATTGAGATGGTTGGATGATGTACAGGTACATATAAAACAGACTGGAATCAAGAACTGGAAATCAATAACAAGTGATCAAAGTGAATAGATGGCTTATTTTTTTAGGAATTCACATTATGAGATATATTCATTTAGGTAAAATTTTATCACTCACCTCATATTTTTCTTTTTAATTCAAACTAGTTTTGGAACTTTATACTTCAGTTCCATCCTCAGTATCCCCACGACCGTTGTTCTCTGGTCTTGAAGAGCCGTCTTTCGCTCCCCCAGATGACTGAAAATCCTCAAAACCAGATCATTCTCCCTGGGAATTTCAAAGTTCATCAATTTCTCCTTTTCGCTCCTTTGAATGTAGATCTTTTCCCAAACAGTGAGTTCTTTTGGTTTTTCTATTTGTTTTAATAATTTAGCCTTCTTGTCCATGCATGGTCAAAAATCATCTTATCGAAAAGAAGGCTAAATTATTAAATCAAATAGAAAAACCAAAAGAACTCATTGTTTGGGAGCAGATCTACATTCACAGGAGCGAAAAGGAGAAATTGATGAACTTTGAAATTCCTGGGGAGAATGACCTCATTTTGAGGTTTTTGAGTCTGCCAACAGAGGAAGTAAAAGATGCTCTTCAAGACGATAGAACAACTGCCGCGGGGGTACTGAGGATGGAACTGAAGTGCAAAGTTCTAAAACTAGTTTAAATTAGAAAAAGAAAAAAAAAATGAGGTGAGTGATAAAATTTTACCTAAATATATGGCTGTTAAAAGGGAGGTCATGGTGAGATACAAGAAACATAGCACCAATGATGAACAAGTTGTTTTAAATTTTGAATAACAAACCAATTAGTTTATTATATCTCATTATGTTATCTACATTAGATAGGAACTGTCTACCAAACAATAACTTAATTCATCTTGCTTGTGCACATTTTATTATTGGTTTTAGTTTTAATTATCATTAACATTAATATGTTATGGTAATGTATAAAACTTACTTCAAACCAGTTCTAACATATGCGGCTGAGACTTGGGACATATACAAAGAAGGAATAGAGCAGAATTCAAGCTACAGAAATTAAATTCTTACGCGTAATGGTACATAAAACAAGGGGAGATAGAATGAGGAATCACAAAATCAGGGAGACATTAAGTGTAAAAAAATTAACAAAAGACATAGAAAAAATAGAATAAAATGGTTTCACATTTAAAAAGAAGCTTATGACATTACTACATTACAAAGAAAATCTGCAGTAGCAACATTCAGACTGCTAACGGGACATGACTGCTTGAATAAACACCTACACAAAATTGGCATAACAGATTCACCTAAATGCCCTTTTTGCAATTTAAATGAAGATATGGAAAGAAACCATCTCCTCCGTTGTCCAGCCTTTGTAGAAGAGACCAGCCTTTCTGCTAAATATTGGAGTGCAAGAGAGCGAATGATTTCATTATCAAGTGCTCGACATTAGATACCAACCAACCAACCAACATTTAAAAAGAATAGAAAAGGAAAGACTACCACAAAGACTGTTAAATCTCAAGATACAAGGAAAACGACCACGAGAAAGATGGATTAATCAGGTGAAGAAAAGTTTACAAGAAAGAGGATACGACTGGGAAGAACTGAAAAGAAGGAAAGCATGGGAAGATAGAGATGATTGGAGGCGTATTAGGAATCGACCTTCCGAAAGGAGGACACGATGAGAGGATTATTATTATACCGATCTTAATGTTATAGATATTATTTTATTGATAACATTTTCATTTAGTATTTAATATTAGAGTTAATTGTGATTGTTATATTCTGATGTAATATATGTTTGTCCTGGGGAGTGGAAGTGAAGGCCACATGGCCTTAACTCCACCAGGATAAATAAATAAATTTAATCAAAATCAAAGTGGGAGGTAACATTATGAGGTATTTTCATTCATGAATGAGTTGGAGAAAATGCTTTAACATCTCATCTCATAACATTGTGTGTCTTCATGATACTGGTTTCAAAAGTATAGTTTTACTTCCATCTTCAGTCAAAATTTCACCATTAACATCTTCTGAACTGCCATCTGGTGTCGATTTTATGAACTTGGACATCAAATTAATCTAGTTGGGAATATTAAAATTCATGGCTTTATATAATTTGACATTCCCAACGAAAATAATTTGATCTCCAAGTTCATAAAATCAACACCAGATGGCAGTTCAGAAGATGGTGTTAGTGGCAAAATTTCGATAATTGGAGTTTGACTGAAAATGGAAGTAAAACTATACTTTTGAAACTGGTATCGTGAAGATATACAACTTTATGAAGTGAGATGTTAAAGCATTTTCTTCAATTCATTCACTAAAATAAATAAATATAATTTATCCTTCAGTGAGAAGTGTTAAATTAATAATAAAAACATAAATAAATCATTATTTGAAGAGGTGATGTGTATATTTGTACTATCACTTCCTAGTAGTAAAATTATCAAATAAATGTTATCTTATCAACAATAAACAAATTGATAATCTCTTGTTTTAGAGATAAGTGACAGTAGAACAGGAAAAAACTAAAGGCATTGTTTAGCATTTCAGAAGACAACAGGGGTAAGTAGCTTTACCACTTCTCTCAATCAAGTATAAAAAAATATTATTATTTAATATCCAACATTTATATTTCATCTAAGGTACATTATGGTCATAGTTTGTTACAAAGTTGTGAGTCATTATATAATTTTATCTAAAATTAAAATTTTTATTAACTTTATTTAAAAAGTGTGTAGTTCTTTTCTGTCATAAGCACTTCTGTAATGGAAGGTTCACTTAACAGGCGGTGTTATTTAGTAGACATGAGAATTCGAATCATCAAATTCCCAACTATTTCCTGCTTTTTTCATTGCATCAAAGAATAATTCGCAAGTTATTTCAGTGCTAAATTGAATTAATTCTAGTAAAGCTAATTTTCAATATTTTAAAAATTAATTATCATAACAATTGAAGTTATGCATTCAAATGTTTTAAATAATAATATAAGTTCATAGTTAAATATGGGAAATAACACTATGAGGTTCTCAATTCAATGAATGAATGAGTCATTTCTTATCTTACATCATAGTTTATGTTTTTTTTTAAACATGGGAACTGCAGTTTTCAAGAGGAACATCCCTCCATGACTCAGTCTCGAAAACTGCAGTTCCCATGATTCAGAAAACATAAACTATGATGTAAGATAAGAAATTATTCATTCATTGGAATAATATAATATGCATCTTCCTAAATTACATGTTATGAACCCAGGACTTTTAACATTAGAAAATGAAAATATTAGAAGTCTTTTCAATTGAGGAGTACAGATATATAATATAATACAGTATATAATCATGTTCCAGGTATATTTTACTCTTTTATGTTTTGCACTTTCCTTAATAAGCCAATTACTTACATTAAATTATGCGTTATTATTATTATTATTATTACTATTATTTTTTTTGTTCTTTTCTTGTCATCTGTATATTGTGTAGTCTATATCAATTATGTATTATTAACCAAGTTGTAGATAATTCATAATTGTTATTATAGGTATAATTCAACACTTGTGAACGGTCTTAATTCCATCAGGTAAAATAAATAAACCATTAAATAACAAATAAATAAACCATTAATTAAGAGGAATGAAAAGGTGTGAAAAATAAAATCTCAAAAGTGATCGAGATTACTGACAAATCCACAGTTTTCAGGGACATAAGGTGATTAGTGATGGAAAGATTCAGATAAACATAAATAACTGGATAATAGCATAAAATTAAGATGAAGAATTTTTGTAAGGTTTATCCTCAAACAAGATTAAAGAAAATTTAATCTATGTTTAACCTAAGATATTATTTAATTATTAGAACCATAAAAATGTGCAGACAACACAAGTTAGACGTAGTTTGATACACTTACCAGTTACCGTGACACTGCCAGTAGAAAATATTTTAAGAGTTGCTTTGGGTTGAGTTAGTTTATATGTCACACCAGGATGTAATTCAGGCTCGTAACTGAAACAAAATAACTCCAAGTTATTTGATTAGCACATAAACTATAACAATATAAGTAATACAGGGCATTGCAAAAAAAAAAAAAAACACCGACAACAGAGGTGAGGTATTATATTGAGATATCGTATAATTTTTCTCTTCAAATATGATTTATGCATCAATGAAATGTATGAAATGAATAATAAAACATACTGAGATATGTCGATAATTTTTTAATAAGGTACTAATGTCCAGAAATGATGGGTTTTCACACTATGACTAGTTAATTACGTCTCAAGATCAGTGTTAGTTTGAAGGAATTGAAAATGCATTACTTGACAACATCTCACAGGTACAGAACCTGTGATATGTGGCTTCGCAACGGAATGTGGCTGCAACATGACGGAGCTCCAGCTCACTTCCATGCCAATGTGAGGAGACAGTTGGATACCATGTATCCAGGTTGAGGGGGACCAGCCCCATGGCCTCCAAGATCACCTGATCTTAACCCTCTCAACTACTTTTTCTGGGGTGACATGAAACAGTCTGTTTATCAGACTCCAGTAGTCATGTATGAATCTTATAGCCCGAATCCATGCTGCTGGAGAAACAATTCAGACGAAGCCAGGCATATTTGAATGTGTGTACCAATCACTACAACGCCGATGTGCACTCTGCAATGAAATGGGAGGTGGATATTTTAAAAATTTGATGTGACCGTGACAGTTCTGTCAAGTATTGAGTCTTGAAATCCAACTAATGGAACTCTTGAAAAGTTAGCTACTCATAGTGTGAAAACGCATAATTTCCGGACATTGGTACCTTATTAAAAAACAATTAACATATCGTCAGTTTGGAAGAAGACTGTCACAACTCAAAATAATTCATTTTTATGTTTTCACAATGAAACAACTGCAATTTGTCTATTTTTTTTATGTGGAAGAGAGTTAGCTTAAATTGTCTGCAAACCACCTGTACCGATTATGGTTTCTAACTATTTCATGACACCAAGTTCTGAGGCCCTATTATCATAAGTAATGCCACGAGTGATTTCTAATTTATCTAGGGAATTTGGAAATCAAGAGTGGCATTTGTTAGGACTATTTAACGAATAAAATTAAGCTGTTTACTCACAAATCATTATTTAACTGTAGTTATTTTAAAATATTTATATATTTAATATAAATGGCGAGGTTTGAAAACAAATGAGAAACAATTTGTACGCTTCTTTTGTTCATCACTGCAATCAGATCATATTACTTATTATATATTATCTCCCGCATGCTCTATCTGTTGACATTCATGCACTATATATACAATCTGGTAGCCGTATTTCTTGGACGGTCAGTCACTGCAAAATAATGCTAAGACCTATTCAGAGTGTTAAAAAGGAGCTGCTTTCTTTAATATGATACATTTTTGATGTTAAATTCTAGGCGAAACACGACTGTGATTGGTTGTAAATAAAAAAATCATTGAAATGTGATTGGTCATTGACTCCCATTTGGGACATGAGTTAAATAGTCAAGTAAAATGTTTAAATGCTTCCCCTGAAAATTTGTTAATTTTGAGTTATGACAGTCTTCTTCCAAGCCGATGATATATCAATATACTACCTCACCTCTATTATCTGTGTTTTTTGCAGCACTCTGTATATATACAGATGGGCAGATTGCATTTTCACTATTAATCAAATAATTGAGAAACATAGGCGACGGTCTTACTAATAAAAATCTTTAATACAGGCTTTCATCAGTTGTTTAATTATACAATATATAAGCCTGATGTAGATCACGTATAATTTCCTTACTAATAAACGTTGTGCCGGAGCTATATAACTAAACAGCAGTTATACACAATACGTCACATATTCGTCATCATAATGACGTCAGAACAATATTACTCGCAGTTTGTAACAGAAATAAAACATCAACTAGTGATTAATTGTGTAAGAAATGAATATGGATAAGAATTAATAGAGATTCCCTAATTGAGGAGGTACGGAAAATATAAGTGTGTTTTAATTTATATACATTTCCCTTTACGCTATGTCAAATATATCGTAGAATTGGTTTCACAAATAATGTGCTGCCATCTAACGTCAAGAATTTTTGACCAATTCTAGGAAACTAATAAAAGCTTTTCCCATTACTTATGAATTATATGCAGTGTTTTAAGATGCGTTAGAAAACGTTCAAAATAGTAGGAAATGTTACCGACAACAAAATAACATTTCAAGCAAGAAAAAAAATCACTATAGTTTGACCAGGAATCGAACATATGACCTCACGCATCGTAGTCAGAAGCTCTAACCACAAGACTACCAAGTTAATATGTAGCTTGTTGCAACAATAGTACCTCTATACTTAAATACATTTTTATATCGGTGTGTGTGTGTGTTATGTATTAAAGATGCAAGAAAGTTTTCTTAAAATAATATTATGAAGCATTTAAACTACATTCAGGTTAAATCTTGTCTACAGCAATTATTGTAGAACATATTCTTTTGTGAATCAATGTTCAATTTTAAAATATTGTTAGGCCTAATCGAGAATGAGTGTAACGAAAGGCATTTTATGATGCCTTTATTTTCCTACCCAGAGCTTTATTAATATTATTTATGCCCTGTGCATCCATCAAACAGTCATTAAATTGTTGCATTTTGGGTTAAATTTAAGGAAACTTTCATCAATATCATAAGAAAACAATCAGTTGATCTTGATATCCGACATTTTGTCTAGTTATAGAATCCTTAAACAAGGCTGGAGGCATGTATAATGATTCCCATGTAAAGTTGTACACCTCTTCTACACTGAACAGCTAATACAGTGTTTATTAGTAAGAATTTTCAACTGAGATGTGTATAAACCTTGTATAAAAGTTATATATGGATTATTAGTAAGGGGGAGAGAATATAATCAACCAACTTTTATGCCATTTATAGATCATGAAAAGGCGTTTGACAAAGTTAACAGAAATAAATTGTGGAATGTATTAAAACAGAAAGGTGTACCTCAGCACTTAATAACTGCAATTAAAAGTCTATATATAGAAAATAAAATAATATCCATCCATAGTAATTCTGCCCGAAGGCAGGTCCTTCACTGCAATCATAGCATTTTCGTGCTATGCTTGCAGCTTTACTAGGGAATTGTGTAGGTGTGGTAGCTTCCCGTTGCTTTCCACACCGGTGAAGGATGATGATGATAATGGTAAGGATGATAATGATAAGGATGATGGCCATATGATTTCGGGGACCGTTTGGGCCTTAAAGTTTTCCTGACATTTGTCTTACAGGTGAGGAAAAACCCCGATAAAAACCTCACCCAGAAAAACTGCCCCGACTGGGGATCGAACCCGGGCCCACTGCATGACAAGGCAGCACGCTACCTCGAAACCACAGCGGTGGACATAAAATAATAGAAAAAATAAAAAGAATATAACAGCAACAATAAATAGAGGTGTAAGAGAGGGATGTTCGCTTTCATCCTCCCTTTTTAATATTTATTTTGATGATAACATATATAACTGGCAGATAAATTTGGACTCGCATTTAAAAATAGATACAATATCTTAAACACCTTACTTTTTGCAGAAGACCAAGTTCTAATATATAGCTCAGAAGATGGTCTACAGAAATCACTCTTTCAATTAAATAACAATATACAGAATTATAATTTCAAAATATCAATAAGTAAAACAAAAATCTTAGCTTTTAAAGGATCAGATAATGTAAGAGATAAAATAATTTTGGAGGGGAAACCTGTTGAACAAGTGAACCATTTTAAGGGGGTTATAGGTGAAATTTCTATTTTCTACATTTTTTAAGCTACATACTTGATTTTTTGTACACACTTTTCATGCCATCATAGGTGATGTTATACTGAAGTTTCATCCTTCTAGGCTTAAAAGTTTTTGAGTTATTGAAGAAAATCCATTTAAAAATTTGCATATTAAAATTTTTAGTTAGTCCCATAATTTTTGAGTAAATTTTTTAAATTTTTTCTACAAGACCACTGACTTATTTAAAACAATACTATGCATTAACTTTTCTATATCATTATAATAAAGGAAGGAAAAAATATACACATCCTCCGCATAAGAAAATTTAATTTATTTTTTATTTAAAAAACTATCAATGTTGTTTCAAAATTCATGCAAAGAATTGTTAGCCATGGTGTGTGGAAATGCAGTACAAATTTTGTGCTTCTATGAATAAATTTACCAATGCTAATATAATTTGAATGTATTGAAATGCAATGAAAATAAAAGTGTGGAAAAGCCAATTTAAAAGTTTGCATGCAGTTAAATTGAAAATGTAGCATACATGCCCTCCTACAGTCACTACAATTCAAATCACACAATAACGCAGATAGAATGTCCATCAATATATATTTACATTCTTCATTATTTACAGTATAAATATCCTCACAATTATCTTCTAATTGTTTCTGTCTTAAGTTTCTCCTAGAATCACAGTCCACTTCCTTCAGACCTAACCTCACTAGCTTGCACTATTATTTAGTTCTATATTTTCTTCAACACTTGTGGGCATATTTTTACTATTATTTATATTTAAAACAAACATTCTGTATTTGTTCCACCTTTCATTTGCCATTTTTACAAAGCATTTTTTTTAGAGTTTTTACTCCTAGCCATTTTTACACCATGTACTAAACATATATATATAATATGGGAAGGACAAGAACCACCACAAAGCTGGAACAAATCCATTGTAATACCAATCTTCAAAAAAGGAAGTCTCCAAATCAAAGATAACTATCGTGGAATTAGCTTGTTGAACTCTGGATATAAAATTTATGCTAATATAGTTAAGAATAAAATGAGAAAAATTTATGAAAATATAATTGGAGAAGAGCAGAATGGATTCAGAAAGGGTAGATCTTGTACAGATGGATTCTTCACTCTAAAACTACTATTAGAAAAGCACAAGGAATTCAATATAGAAACTCATATCACCTTCATTGACTTCATAAAGGCTTTTGACAAAGTAGACAGAAATATATTCCTACAAATTTTAGCTGATGATAACATTCCACAACAATATATTACTAATATCTTCAACATTATAAGACTTGAAAGCATAATAATAGTCCCTTCGATTGGTTGCTGGCCAAAGAAAGGCAAGACCAGTGATGGGGCTGCCATCTTATAGCCTCTGGTCAGGCTTTTCTGGAGAAGAAAAGAAAATAAAGGAAAGAAGAAATGGAAGGGAAAATTTTCTATAGGATCGTAACAGGCCTTGGCCTAATACTTGGAAGGAAGAAGAAGAAGATATCTTCAACATCTATAAAGATAATGAAATCTCTGTTAAACAAGATGGCGAATTATCATCTTGGGAAAAGATCAACACTGGAGTAAGACAGGGATGTGGACTTTCACTGGTGCTTTTCATTATATATATATATATATATATATATATGAATAAATTAATAAACGAATGGAGGAAAACACAACAAGGATATATATATTCCTGTTAATAGGAACCTCAAACTCGATGCTATTCTTTTTGCAGAAGATTTAGCTCTTCTGGCACTTTCCGAAAATGATTTGCAACAATCAATTTATAATTTACAAAAAGTAGGTGCCAAATTTAATATGGAAACATCAATTAACAAAACTAAAATTATGGCATTTCATGGGAAGGACCACATACAAAGTAAAATCTGTCTCCAGAATAAAATTTTAGAGAGATCTAATTAATTTAAATATCTTGGATATTATCTCTCTGTCTGGGATGAAAAGGATATCCCTGAAAAATTTACTAGTTATAATAAAAGTTTAGGAATTATTAATCAAGTTATGAAACCATCCCTTGTACAAAAAAACACCAGATTACGTTTATATAACACTTTGGCTAGACCAGTGTTGACCTATGGTAGTGAAGCATGGACACTAAAAAGACAACATGAAAGCAGAATAACGGCTTGTGAAATGAGATTCATGCGCAGAACAGCGGGTTACACCAGATGGGATCGGAAAAGGAACACCGATATCCTAAAAGAATTGAAGACTATGCCAATTTTGGAAAATATTAAACAGTACCAACTAATTATATTTAATTAATGTTGGGAAGTAAACATTATGAGGTATAATCATTAAAAATCATCGGAGAACATATTGTTTAAATAACTCACCTCATAGGATTCATGCTTCCATGATATCGCGATTTCAAACATAATCATGTTCATCGTCAGCCATAACTCCGACTGTTGAAATTCTTCGGCCGTCAACTATTCTATTGTCGCCATCTTCAGTGCTGCTATCTATGGTTGAATTTATGAACTTCGAAATCAATGTAATTTCGTCAGGGATATCAAAATTCATTGATCTATTTTTGTTTTTCTGAATGTATATTTTTTCCCAAACTGTCAATTCCAAAGGTTTCTCTACTTGTTTTAAAAGTTTAGCTTCTCTTCCAATTTTATGATGTTCTAATAAACTATGTGCAGCAATTGCAGATTTTCAATTTCACAATTTTTAATATTTCTGAAATGTTCTTTTGTCCGAATTTCCAAATTCCTTTTTGTTTTTCCTATATAAACTTTATTGCAATCTTCACAATTTATTTGATAAATTCCAGATTTCTTACTGTCTGGAACTTTGACTTTTTTATTGGTACTTAGAAGATTACCCAGACTAAATTTATTATTGGTGCCAAAAAAATGTTGTATTTGTCAAAAATTTTTGAAATTTCCTATGCATTTCAGGATGGTAAGTAATTTTCTTGTATTTTTTCTTTCTTTGCAATTTTGTAAAGTAGTATATTCATTAAGTCTTTTATTGTGTTTGAATTTCTTCAACTTATTTATAATTAATTCTTTATCAAAACCATTTAATCTAGCAGTGTTTAAGATATGTTTAAACTCTTTATTGAAATTTTCTTCGTTTAATGGTACATTGTCAATCTGTAAATTAAGCTATTGAATATTGCATGCTTATGAGCAATGTGATTGAAGCCTGATGATTTAATGTAATTATCTGTATGAGTTCCTTTTCTAAATATATCAAATTCAATTTTCAGTGTTTGATCATTCCTAATTATACATAAATCCAAAAAAGGAATTTTGTTCTCTTTTTCTAATTCGACGGTAAACTTTACTGATCATCCTGAAGGTTTAATAATTTAAGAGCATCTTCAATATCTTTAGAATTTATTATTGCAAAAATATCATCCACATATCTGTACCAAGTCTTAAACATCCATGGGTATGCTTTAGTGATTGACACTCCAAGTAACTCATGAACAAATCAGCTAAAAATGGTGTAAAGCGGATTACCCATTGACAAACCCGAAACCTGTTGGTAAAATTTTTCATTATAGGTAAAATAAGAATTACTGACACATAGCTTAATAAGAGTTATATATTCCTCTAATATTTCATTTTTAATATTTTAAAGAACTTAACCATTTCCTCAAAAAATTTAGCATTTTTTCAACTGGTATACTAGGAAACAATGAAATTACATCAAATGAAACCAATCTGTCATCATGTCCTAGACTCATATTTTTCAATTTGTCAACCAATTCCAAAGAGTTTCTGAATACTTTTAGTGTCAAATTTGGGAAACTCGTTAAATTTTTGTACTAGCCATTTAGATAAATAATAGCATGGTGAACCAATGTTGTTGACTACAGGTCTCATCTTATTACCAATTTTATGAATCTTTGGTAGACCGTACATTCTAGGATTCGATGGATTGGACACTTTTAATTTAAATTTTTCTGTTTTGTTAAAGTATATTTTATTTGTTTCAAAGTATTATCAAATGATTTAATAGCTTTAGGTAAAGGATCTTTTTTCAATTCCAAAAATTCTTTTGATTCTAAGAGATTGTCCATCCTCGCAGTATAATCCAATTTGTCAAGAATAAATGCATAGGAAATTTCAAAAAATTTTTGACAAATACAACATTTTTTTGGCACCAATAAATAAATTTAGTCTGGGTAATCTTCTAAGTACCAATAAAAAAGTCAAAGTTCCAGACAGTAAGAAATCTGGAATTTATCAAATAAATTGTGAAGATTGCAATAAAGTTTATATAGGAAAAACAAAAAGGAATTTGGAAATTCGGACAAAAGAACATTTCAGAAATATTAAAAATTGTGAAATTGAAAAATCTGCAATTGCTGCACATAGTTTATTAGAACATCATAAAATTGGAAGAGAAGCTAAACTTTTAAAACAAGTAGAGAAACCTTTGGAATTGACAGTTTGGGAAAAAATATACATTCAGAAAAACAAAAATAGATCAATGAATTTTGATATCCCTGACGAAATTACATTGATTTCGAAGTTCATAAATTCAACCATAGATAGCAGCACTGAAGATGGCGACAATAGAATAGTTGACGGCCGAAGAATTTCAACAGTCGGAGTTATGGCTGACGATGAACATGATTATGTTTGAAATCGCGATATCATGGAAGCATGAATCCTATGAGGTGAGTTATTTAAACAATATGTTCTCCGATGATTTTTAAGTACCAACTAAATTGGAAACACCACCTTGAAAGAATGAGTTCAAATCGGATCCCCAAAGCTGTTTATAATTATATACCAAGAGGACGAAGATCACTGGGCCGTCCTATGAAATGGTGGCGGAAATTTTTTTATAGGATCGTAACAGGCCATGGCCTAATACTTGGAAGGAAGAAGATATATATATATAAGAATTAATTGAATCGTGAATTCTTCTTACCTCATACTTCTATGCTTTTTTAAACACAGCACTGCAGTATCAGTGACCATCGTCACCATCCTCAGTTGTTTTCATGACTGTCAAGTTTTTCTTTTGCCGGTAATTATCCAAACTGCCATCTGGCTTTCTTTTGAAGGAATTACTGGCAAAAGAAAAAAATTGACAGTTGTGAAAACAGCTGAGGATGATGACAATGGTCGCTGATACTGCAGTGCTGTGTTTAAAAAAACATAGAAGTATGAGATAAGAAGAATTCATGATTCAATCAATTCTTATTAATAAAACCTCATAATGTTAAAATTCCCAAATTTATTATATAAATATATATGATATATTTGAAGAGAATTTTTTTTGCACAGACCGAGACTCGAACCCAGGACCTTTGGCTTTCTAGGCCAATGCTCTACCATCTGAGCTATTGGGGCGAGTCCGATCTAGATGCAAATGTTTCTCTTATATACTTTGTAATTCTCAGCACCAAATGTTATGAAGCCTTTGCTTCTTCTTCCTTCCAAGTATTAGGCCAAGGTCTGTTACGATCCTATAGAAAATTTTCCCTCCAGTGTTTCATAGGACGACACAGAGATCTTTGTCCTCTTGGTATATAATTATAAACAGCTTTGGGGGATCTGATATGAACTCATTCTTTCAAGATGGTGTTTTCAATTTAGTTGGTACTGTTTAATATATTCCAAAATTGGCGTAGTCTTCAATTCTTTTAAGATATTGGTGTTCCTTTTCCGATCCCATCTGGTGTAACCCGCTGTTCTGCGCATGAATCTCATTTCACAAGCCGTTATTCTGCGTTCATGTTGTCTTTTTAGTGTCCATGCTTCACTACCATAGGTCAACACTGGTCTAGCCAAAGTGTTATATAAATGTAATCTGGTGTTTTTTTGTACAAGGGATGGTTTCATAACTTTGCTTATAAAGTGATCCCACGACAGGCCTCAGGAGGCCCTTGGGTAGTAGAAGGTTAAGGCTCCCACTTTTTCTAGACAATCGGCACTTGATGTCAGCCAGGTTGTCAACCCTGCATGACAGCCGCCTTTACCCCCAGAACAAGTGAACAAGTGTCTGGTACTAATTTCTGTTAGAGGCTGAGTTGACCCCAGGACCATAGTGCCGCCAGAGGGTTGGGTCAGTTTAAAAATCCTGACCCCATGGGGCTTGAACCCTCGACGTTCCAGCTTGTAGCACAGTGCCTTAACCACTACGCTACAGCGCGTCCCCAACTTCTTATATCTTTGCAAATGGTGGCTTCTTGGCTAAGAAGACATTTATCAGGAATTAAATACTACTTTTTAAAGCCAGTAGGGCTTCAATTGACTTTTTATTATTAATTTAACACTTCTCACTGAAGGATAAATTATATTTGAAGAGAAAAATTGTTGCCCAGACCGAGACTTGAACCCGGGACCTTTGGCTTTCTAAGCCAATGCTCTACCATCTGAGCTACTGGGGCAAATTCCGATCTAGACCCAAATTTTTCTCTTATATACGTTATAATTCCCAGCACCAAATGCTATGAAGCCATTACTTCTATCTTTGCAAATGGCAGCTTCTTAGTTAAGAAGACATTTATTGGGAATTTAAACACTACTTTATAAAGCCAGTGGGCTTTAATTGATGTTTTTATTATTAATTTAACACTTCTCGCTGAAGGATAAATTATATTTGAAGAGAAAAATGTTTGCCCAGACCGAGACTCAAATCCGGGACCTTCGGCTTTCTAGGCCAATGCTCTACCATCTGAGCGCAATCGGGGTAAGTTCCAACCTAAATGCAAATGTTTCTCTTATATACTTTGTAATTCCCAGCACCAAATGCTATGAAGCCTTTGCTTCTATCTTTGTAAATGGCGGTTTCTTGGTTAAGAAGACATTTAACGGGAATTATTATTAATTTAACACTTCTCACTGATGGATAAATTATATAGTAGTAGTAGTATTATTCAAATGTTTTGAAGCTCTTGATTTGTCATCATTCGCTTGCGGGCTTCCCAATAAAATGTTATTGTTCACATGATTGGGAGATGTAACTAGCACTTCAGATCCATATTGTAAAACGGACTTTATATAAGACTTGTATGTCTGGTTTAAAGTTGATTATATTTGAAGAGAAAAATGTATGTATATATATATATATATATATAGTTTGAGTCATGACTGAAAATGAACATAAATTAGTTTGGAACTAATAGTATCAAAGAAATTTGAAATTGTATAAGGCGAGTTATTAAAAATGTGTTCTCCACTCAATATTAATATATACCAGAACTAACTATTTTTACTATGCAACACTGCACTATAACATTTTCACTAAACACTGTACTTATGAAACTATATTTGTGTACTAATAAAATTAACTACTGAATACTGTTGAAATTAAAAGAAAAACTTTACAAAACAAACGTGCTTCACACGTGTATCATCAAAAAACCAAAATACACATGGATTATAGAAAATCTAATACAACTAAATTTACACTGTCATATATCGTCCCCACATCCTTACTATGTTCAGCCGATTACTGTGGCTCTGTAGACATAACAGGAGCAAAAATGTATGTGAAAAAACTACTCAAAAATTAAAATTACAGAGGTTTAGGGAACATCGCAAACCACGCCCCAACTGAGTGACATTTAAAGAGTGCAGCCTTTTAAATATAACGTTATTAGGGAGACTTACAAGCGCCATAGGACACTGAAACTTCACCAACATATACTTTAAGGTACATAGTAATTTTTAATACAAAAAAAAAATGCTAAATTTGACTGAAAGTGTTGAAAATTTCACCCATCATCCCGCTTAAATACCTGGGTTATGAAATCTCCTATTTTAAAAATGAAGATTTTTTAACAAACTTAATGTAATCACCATCATCTTCACAGTAGGCCCTCAGCCTGTTCCGTACTCAGAATTCATCTTCCCATTGTCTTCTAGGTCGTCCTACATCTCTATAGCCTTGAGGCTGGTACAACAGTGCTTGTTTTAATTATATTATTTTTAGTCTGATCATCTTACCTCAATATTAATGTTGATTTGTTCTTGGACATGTTTCAAAACAATTCTGTTTTATCATCAGCTTGTCCAGACAGTCCAGCTGATGATAAAACAGAATTGTTTTGAAACATGTCCAAGAACAAATCAACATTAATATTGAGGTAAGATGATCAGACTAAAAATAATATAATTAAAATAACCTCAAAATATCACTTCCTAAAATTAAATATTAATTACAAGTGCTTGTTTTGTTAGCCTAGAAGAGTTTATTCTTAAAATATTGAGACAGGATCACCTCTATTTTCCTTCTGTGTTATTTAGGCATAATAAGCACAATGGATTTATTAAACACTTTATTTAATTCTTGAATTATCAATAAACTTCCATTCACAATTACAATTCCCGAAATAATCTTCTTTTAATTGTCACCTCAGAACACTTTTCCACTCACTGATAAATCAATTCTCCACAACTTATCGTCACACTTATCACCACAAGACTCGTTACCGCAGTCTGACTGTTATCGCTGGCATCAAACACAGAACTGACTCGCCAGCCCTCCGCCTCTGCTCTTTATAAGTGCGAGAAAAGCCTCGAAATAGCTTCGAGTAACTTTGGCGCCCAGAATCCTCTAGAAATGGATCCTTCTCCAAAGGGGAGAGAGACACCAGTAGAATCATCTGGCAACACACTCCAGACAATTCTGCTGACTGTGCAGGTAATCTATCTCACCATGGGCGACTTGCCCGCACAATTCAAACATCGCTGTGTGTGACACATAACAATATCTTCATGCCATTTTTGTTTACAGCTTTGTATTTTTTCATTTAGATTAAACATTTTGAGTTCTTGCCTTATTGTTTCATTAGGAATATGGTCTTTTATAGTATATCCAGTAACGTATCTGAGGAACTTTATCACTGATGTTTCTAGTAATCTTCTGTCTGATCTATTTATGGCCCAATTTTCTGATACATATGTCACAATGGGAACTGCCATTACCTTATAAAACTTTTTTTCATTTATATAATTTTTCCAATTGTAAGATATATTATAAATGAAAAAACTTATAAATTTTCGATAGTACAGAAGATGAGACCGTTATGGTCTCGAAATCGCGATCTAGTTAGAAGATTTGTATGAGGAGAGGTAAGAAAAACTTGATTTTACCATAAATTAAACCTCATAGTGATTAATTCCTGTAAAAGTTAAATATCAATTAAACATCAAAATTATAATAAATCCATGGGAATCATTAATAGAGTTTTTAAACCATCTTTAGTACAAAGGCACACAAGAATCCATCCATCCATAGTAATTCTGCCCGAGGGCAGGTCTTTCACTGCAATCATAGCATTCTCATGCTTTGCAGCTTTACTAGGGAATTATAGGTGTCATTGCTTTCCACATTACTCCCAACTGCATCTAAATTATAATAATAATAATAATAATAATAATAGCTTTATTTTACCTGGCAGAGTTAAGGCCTTAAGGCCTTGTCTACCACTCAACCAGGTTTAAAAAAAATACAAACAAAAAATAGTCTTAAATCTAAATTACAATATATATCTATAAATATAAACGATTACAAGTTATGAATACAATACAATTAATATTTATAATGTATTTTGATTTACTCTAAATTTAACGAATTAAATATATATGTACAATATATATAAAAAAAAACAGGAAAAGATTAATGACATAGTATAAAATTAAATAAATAGAGAAAAATTAATTATTAGACAACAGGTAACTGTATAAGCGTGACTTAAAGGTACCAAGTGTGCGGCAACCCCTGATATCTTGAGGAGGAGATTCCAGGAGCGGGCAGAGGCTACTGTGAAGGAAGTAGAATAGGAGGAAGTGCTATGAAGAGGAATTGTTAGCAGACTGCTATCTTGTGATCTAGTGTCAATATTGTGGTAAGAGGATAACTTCTCAAATCTAGACGCCAGGTAAGTAGGGATGTAGGAATTCAGAAGCTTGAAAAGTAGTGAAAGAGAGTGCAATTTACGTCTGTCAGTAAGACGGAGACAAGAGAGGTTATTAAAGTGTTCGGAAATATGGTCATAATGGCGGATATTGAAAATGAATCGAACGCAAGCATTATGAACACGCTGCAGTCTCTGCGACAAGTCATAGTTTAGATCATTATATATAATGTCACAATAATCGAAGTGTGGTAACACAAGATTCTGCACAAGGATTTGTTTTAACGAAACTGGGAGAAAATTCTTTAAACGTCTAAGATAATGTAAGATGGAGAAAGTCTTTTTACATATGTGTTTCACTTGTGTTTGCCAGGTTAATTAAAAATAAGTTATCAGTAAGTACTGAAACATTTTTGGAAGAAGAACAATGTGGATTTAGAAAAGGGAGGAGCACTATAGATGCAATATTTACCCTGCAACAAATTATGGAAAAAAGGAGAGAATTTAATCTCCCACTGTACATACTATTTATAGATTATGAAAAGGCATATGATAATGTAAACCGAGATAAACTTTGGCAGATACTGCATGAAGAACATATACACTCACATGTAATACGAGCCATACAAAGCTTATATCAAAATTCTAAAATCAAAATTAATTTACCAGATGGAGAAATAACAGAACACATAAACACAGGCAAAGGTGTTCGACAAGGATGTGGACTATCTCCACTCTTATTTAATATATATATTAACAGAATAGTGCAAGAATGGAAACAAACAGTAAACAGTGGAATTTCAATAACTAGGAATAAAATAATTCAAACAATATTATATGCTGATGATCAAATAATATTATCAGATTCCGAAGATAGCTTACAAATAGCAGCATATCAATTATTCAAAATTGCCAGCAAATATAATATGAAAATTTCCACATCAAAATCCAAAACAATGGCAATGTGTGGAAAAAACATACAACGGGTGAAATTGAGATTGATGGAAAAATTATAGAACAAGTGTCAGATTTCTCTTACTTAGGAAGTGTATTTGCAGAGTATAAGAGTGACATTGATTCAAAATTACAAAAATATAATAAAATGAATGGGGTAATACGAAGACATTTTGGTAAACAGATGAGGACAGAGACAAAACTAAGATTACATAACGTCACATCAAAAGCTGCTCTAAAATATGGAAGTGAAATTTGGATTTTAAATAAAAGAAACTCTCATAAACTTCAAGTAAGCCAAATGCGCTTCTTACGATCATTGTTAGGAGTTAATAGACTGGATCACCAAAGGAACACTACTATCAGAGGAAAACTTGGAGTAGCAAGTTTAAATGAAGATATCCAAAGATGCCAACAAGAATGGAAAAATCATCTGAGAAGAATGGCAAGAAATAGACTTCCAAAATTGGCATTCCAATATACCCCAACTGGACATAGGGACCAAGGAAGACCAAAACATCGGTGGAAAGATCAAGACCATCTTCGCTAGGTTTACCGTACAGGCCACATGGCCTAAAACGAATTTGTTCATGATGATGATGATGCTTTCCACACCGGTGTAGGATAAGGATGATGATGGCTGGATGATTTTCGGGGACCGTTGAGCCCTAAGCTTCCTGACATTTGTCTTACAGGTGAGGAAAAACCCCGAAAAAATCTCACCCAGGAGCTTGTCCCAACCGGGAATCAAACCCGGGCCCGCTGCGTGACAAGGCAGCACGCTACCTCGAGACTACAGAGGTGGACGCACACAAGAATAAGGGCTTATAAAACCTTAGCGAGATCAATGCTTACCTACGGAAGTGAAGCTTGGACTACATGCAAAAGAGATATAAGCATAATAACAGCTAGCGAAATGAAGTTCATGAGAAGAACAGATTGGATACACAAAGTTAGACGTAAATATCCTCCAAGAACTTCAAATCACTTCGGTTATGGACCATATAACTACATATAGAAGTAATTGGCTACAATACATTCAGTGTATGGATTGATCTTGCATCCCTCATCAGATTTTGAATTATCCCCAAGGAAGATCTTTGGGAAGACCACTCAAAAGATGGCAAGAGACCGTAACAGGCCACCAGGCCTAAACATAGAAGGAAGGTGATGTTAGTAGATAATTCATAATTGTTATTATAAGTATAATTTGTTCACTGCTGTGGTCTCGAGGTAGCATGCTGCCTTATCTCACAGCGGACCCAGGTTCGATTCCTGGTAGGGACAGGCTCCTGGGTGAGGTTTTTTCTCGTCTGTAAGACAAATGTCAGGAAGCTTAGGGCCCAACGATCCCCGAAAATCATCCTGCCATCATCATCATCCTTCACCAGTGGAAAACAACAGGAGCTACCACACCTGTAATTCCCTAGTAAAGCTGCAAAGAATAGCATGAAAATACTATGATTGCAGTGAAAGACCTGCCCTCGGGCAGAATTACTATGGATAGATGTACAATTTAACCCTAGTGAAGTGGAAAAAAAGACCTTATGGCCTTAACTCCTTCAGGTTACATAAATAACAATAAATAAAATACTTACTCTGCCTGTTCTTTGTATCTTTCTGAGAAAGCCATTATTTTGATTGCAAATGGCATTGAGCATGTTCCCAATACATTGACTACCCTAAAATTATTAAAGCGAACTTTAAACCCAAGTTTCTGTAAACACCGAGCGAAACGCCTTGCAGCAACCTTTGCTTGATCTTCACTGGTGGCCCCAGTACACGTCACTTTCCCTGAAGACCACATTGATGCCGTTGTGTACGGTTTTCTCAACTTCATCGTTATCATCTGAAATAAACATCTACTTTTTAGCAATTAACACTATGAGGTATTCATTGTTTTTATTATTCATTTCATACATGCCAATGATGGTTAAATTATATTTGAATAGAAAAATATATGCTCAAGACTAGGGTTTGAACCCAGGACCTTTCACACTCTAGGCAACTGCTCTACCAACTGAACTACCTGAGAACTCCAATCTAAATGCAAATCTATCTCTTATGTACGCTGTTAATTCCCACGCACCAAATAAAGACAACGAAAGAAGCCAAACTGGCTTTATAATGTAATGAAAATATTCCCCATTAAAGGTCTTTTTAACAAGGAAGTTGCCATTTGCAAGATAGAAGCAATGGCTTTTTAGCATTTGGTGAGTGGGAATTAACAGCGTATATAAGAGAAAGATTTGTGTTTAGAATGGTGCTTCTCAGGTAGCTCTGTTGGTAGAGCATTCACTTAGAGTGCAAAAGATCCTGGGTTCAAACCCCAGTCTGAGGGTATATTTTTCATAAGTAATGCCACGAGTGATTTCCAAATTATCGATAAATTCACGACTCACGAAGTGAGGAGTGAATTTATCTAGATAATTTGGAAATCAAGAGTGACATTTGTTAGGACTATTTAACGAATAAAATTAAGCTGTTTACTCACAAATCATTATTTAACTATAGTTATTTTAAAATATTTATATATTTAATGTAAACGGCGATGTTTACAAATGAGAAACGATAGGTACGCTTCTACTGCTTCTTTTGTTTATCACTGCAACCAGATCATACTATTTATTGCCAAAGGAACGCAATATTGTAAGGAGGAGCTTTCTTTAATATGGTAATTATAACACTGATAAATATTTGGTGAAACACGACTCTGATTGGTTGTAAAACAGAAATCATTGAAACGTGATTGGTCATTGACTCCCATTTGGGGCATGAGTTAAATAGTCTTTTCAAATATAATATACTATGAGGTATTATTTATAAAATTCACAACATTATTACAAATTTTAGGCTTAAGGCGCCCGGTACTAATTTCCTTGCAATTTTGTTTAAAAATATGCAACATACAAATATATAATTTTTTCAGCTTATTCTTAAGTTATGTGCATGAAAATTATGTCACTTATTAAACAAGTCTTTCTGAACATAATGACACTCTGGTTAACTTTTTAGACATTTGTTTCATGAGCAATTAAAAATACAAAAAAAAAAAATGAAAATAAAAAACCAACTTCTTAAAAGTATTGTCTTGGGACAATTTTCTCAAAAACTACTTAACCATTCATTCCCAAAATTTAGTATGTTATTGCACATAGTTCCTTTGACAATAATAATGTTTGCTTGTGTTCAGAAATGTATGTATGTAGCTAATGCTCTGGAGTTAACAATAAAGTTATTCTCCTTCTTGCTTCCCAATACTTGGATTCATATCTTGATAATTTTGAAGAGCTACACAGTTTTTAAATGTTCTCTGTCCATTTCCACACCTTGAGAACACAATATACACTCAGGAGACATTAATACACCAATTCTATGAAGATGTTTTCATGTCCTGTAGTAAGCCCCAGTATAGCAACCGCAGATTTTCGTGGTAGTTCCAGAATTATAGATAGATTTTCTAGCAGTATTTTTATATTTCTGTTTCTGACTTTTTCAATTAAATTGGAATTGTAATTATCACTAATTTTTTTCATTATAATTTTTTTAATTGATTCATAAGAAAATGCATTTGTTACTTTCTGCTTAATTTTACATCATTTTTGCGAGCAGCTCTTTCATTCCCTTGTATTCCACAATGGGCTGGAATCCATTGTAAGACTATATGTTTACCAAGTTTCTCAATAGTCTGAATCATGTTTTGTACTTCTAATATTTTTCCCATTTTTGGATACATGGTTAATGCTGTGGCCTGAATCATGGCTTTGGAATCTGATAGAATGACAATATCTTTCCAATGTTGTAGCCAATTAAAAATGTTTTTAAGCGAGAGATTAATAGCTTCAATTTCATCATCAAAATTAGTAGTATTTCTTCCAGCGTGTTTATAAAAGGAGCATGTTCCACCAGCCCCTAATCCACTCTCATCTATATAGATGTGCATCTACTTTTCAGAAGGGTAATTTGTGTGAATAGTTTCTAATGCCAAAACCTTGCATCATTAGGGGATATATTTCTTTTATTAATAGGAGCATTTAAGTTCAGATATGGAATGTGACTTAATAAAAAAAATTCAAAACGGACATTTTTTTTGTTAAAAAATTTGGATACTTTTTATTTTTATAATTTCACACAGTATGAATAGCACAAAGATAAATTTATCTTATTATTATAATAGAGCTCTTTAAACTGCATATCCATGCCAAAGTTATTGTCCTACCTTTCATAGTTTCAGAGAAAAGTGTACCAAAAGATGAAAAAATACAAGTTACACGAAAATGTAAAAACAAACAAAGTATACATTAGCAGAATATGCATTCAGTTTAAAATGTGGCTGTCATCTTTTTCACTTTCTAGGAAAACAAACTAACAAGCGAACACTTCCAGAAGTTAACAGAAAAAATACCACAGCGTTCTAAGTCGGAAAATATTTTACCAAAACTAATTTTTTCTGTGATCTTTCAATCACAGCGGGAAGTGGGCATGGTGACAGACATCATTTTTTAAAAATCAATTTTTGTGAGTTTCTTCTTCTTCTTCTTCCTTCCAAGTATTAGGCCAAGGCCTGTTACGATCCTATAGTTTAAATGTCCAAAATTGAGAAAATAAATATTACATGTCAATAAAATAGACCTTCCTGGATTTTTTAGGCAAAAAAAAAAAATTGATTTTTGCAGTACCAGGTGCCATTCTTCATCTTCCCATTCCAATTATTCCAGACCTAGCTCCCTCATGCCTCTTCTTACATCATCTATACATTTAAATCTAGGTTGACCTCTCTTTCCTTTTCCAGGTGGATAAATAAATAGTAAGTTCTGAAATTCTGAAGTATATATGTAGAGTAAAATAGTACATACTCTACGTTGGCTGCACTTAGTTTTTGTTTAGAATATTAGTAAAAATCATTATGGCTGCCACGTCTTCATGCTACGAATGTCGCTAAATATCATAGAAAAATATATTCAAATAATCGTTAGAAAAATGTAAAAATCATTATAAACGGTGGGAAATTGTAGGAATACAATTTGACAGGAGTTTATGAAGGAATTAAAAAAGTTGAGTCACAGGTTGTAAAGTTTAGCCTAGTAAATAATAATGCTTTTCAAAATTTGAAATATTTCTATTCTATAAATTAAAAATGACTGTCAGCATCTCCTACAATCCTGTAAGACAAGATTCATATATTAAAGTATAAAATTATGGAATATTTACCTAAAAGGTCCATCTCCTCAACTTTATTAGTTATTTAACTGTAGCGCTTTTGGGACTAGTCCCATCATCAGCAGGATTCAAAACTGGTGTTTCATTCAAGATCTGGTAGAGGGGGTTACACATACTGGGTTCATTTTCATAATGGAAATTATGAAAGCAGTTAACAACATGGACCATCTGATAAATGAAAATGAACCCAGTATGTGTAACCCCCTCTACCAGATCTTCAATGAAACACCAGTTTTGAATCCTGCCGATGATGGGACTAATCCTGAAAGCGCTCCAGTTAAATAAGTAATAAAGTTGAGACGGACCTTTTAGGTAAATATTCCATAATTTTATACTTTAATTTTGGATAATACCTCAATGGAACATATGAATCTTATTAAAGTTGAAGATTCATATATAGAACTGTTTCAAACATTACCACAATTAATAAATAATTAAGACAAGGTATGGGTCATTTCTTATCTTACCTCATAGTTTGTTTTCTTAAACATGGGAACTGCAGTTTTCAAGAGGAACATCCCTCCCATTTTCAACCGATTTTATGACTTTTGGATTTTCGTTTTGAATCTCCATCTATAGTGTTGCTATCTGGTGTTGATTTGATGAACTTTGAGCTCAGGTCCTGTTCATTGGGAATTTGGAAATTCATGGATCTAAATTTGTTCATCTGATTATGTATCTTCTCCCAAACTGTCAATTCTAAAGTTTTTTCCAAATGTTTTAGAAGTTTGGCCTCCTTTTCAATTTTATGACTCTCCAACAAAACTAAGTGCTGCAATAGCTGATTTTCCAATTTAAAACATTTTTCAAGAAATTCAATATTACATTGGCAACGATAAATAAATTTAGCCTTGGTAATCTATTAATAACCAATAAGAAATTGAACACCCCAGATAGTAAAAAAATCTGGAATTTAATCAAATTAGTTGTAATGACTTCAATAAAGTGTACATAGGAAAAACAAAAAGGAATTTGGACACTCACACGAAGGAACACTTTAGAAATATTAAAAATGGTGAAATTGAAAATTAGCTATTGCAGCACTTAGTTTGTTGGAGAGTCATAAAATTAAAAAAGAGGCCAAACTTTTAAAACATTTGGAAGAACCTTTAGAATTGACAGTTTGGGAGAAGATATATATTTAGAAGAACAAATTTAGTTACATGAATTTTGAAATTCCCAATGAACAGGTCGTGATCTCAAAGTTCATCAAATCAACACCAGATGGAAATATGTATAGATGGTTATAGATAGAGATTCCAACGAAAATCCGGTAGTCATAATGTCGGTTGAAAATGGAAGGGATGTTCCTCTTGAAAACTGCAGTTTCCTTATTTAAGAAAACAAACTATGAGGTAAGATAAGAAATGACTCATTCTTTCATTGAATTACGAATCTCATAATGTTATTTTGCATATTTATCTAGAACAGTAATTAAGTATTGAACACACCCCATTCTCTCTTCTGTACTCCACATTAGCACCGTTTAAAGCGATCTGCCTGAGATTCAGATGACATCGAACACTAAAACTGCAGACTACATTGTTGATTACTATGTCTATTTCTGGAGAGTCTGGTTCAGCAGGCTTCTCTGTAGATGTAGAACTGTCTGTGGCTGGCATCACTTCAACATGACCGATATTACCATTTGCCAGGGTTTCAATTCCATTATTTTGTATTGCTGTTGTCATCATATCCTGCAACATTAGCATATCACACTAAGTAATGGGATTCTTAGGAGAAGATCCAATCAGAAGATAATACACAATAATCAATGCCTTGAGCAAATACATTTCAACTATTTAGGTTGTGAAATATCTTATTAAAATGAAAAAGATGTGAACAAGAAAAGCACCAAATTTACACAAATCTTAGGAATAATATATAATAACTAACTCACTAGCTCTATCAAACCCTTAAGTTCTTGGCTGCACAAACTTAAATTCTCCATACATCCCTATCCTGAGCTAATGTTTTCCAGTCATTTCCTGTATAATCTACTTCCCTCAAATCATAGTTAATGTTATTCTCCCACCTCACTCTTGGTCTACAAACTGGGCATTTTCCTTCTGGTTTTCCTACAAGAAGCTTCCATGCACCTCTTTCATTCCCAATACATGCCACATGTCCTGCCGATTGCAGTCCACTAGACTTAGAGTCCATGTTTAGCATCCATATAACTGGGAGAATAACAGTTTTATATATTTTTTTAAAACGAGTTGGGACAACAAGAGTCTCTGTAATGCATAATAGCATACATTTCCAGAATTGAGCCTATGTTTAGTTTCTTTGTGCATCTCATTCCTATATGTGATTATTGTTCCTAGGTATTTGAATTCAGCCACTTCCTCAAAATTTCTCTCATTTGTCATTAGCTGTCCATTTCCATTATATAATGTATTTCTATGTGTCACCATATATTTACTTTTATTGATATTTACTTCCAGTCCTAATTTCTTAGTGTTACTCAATAGTGTGTGCGTGTTGCCCTTCAGTATCTCCTCGTTATCGGCCAAATAGTACATCATCAGCATAAACTAACTGCTTATTAATACCATTGAGTTGTAAGCATTCCTCATTCTCTAAAGATTTAATGGCATGCTCTAGTACAAAATTAAATAGTAGAGGAGATAGTGCATCTTCTTGCTCTTCTTGCTTCAACCCATTGTGGATTTCAAAAGTACCCAAAAACTGTTTGTCTACACGCACCCTACTCTTTGTGCCATTTAGACACATTTGTATAAGTCTAACTTTTTAGGAATTCCGAACTCCAGCAGGATACTATATAACTTCCTCCTCTTAACTGAATCATGCCTTTTTGAAGTCTACATATAGTTATGAGTTATGGGTTATTCTGTTTTAGCAATGATAATTGACAATTACAACAATATGGCATATTTTAGGTTATATTTACATAAACTTCTCATTCAATTATCAGCATTTACTGGATTAAAAAAAAAAATGTACATTGTTAAGGTGACCAGCCTCATGCGCTAGTGGTCATCGTTCCTGCCTACTGTTCATGAGCTCCCAGGTTCAAGTCCTGATCAAACCATAGGAATTTTTCCTGTGGTTGCCCATGGTCTGGAATTTAGGTCAAGTTTAGGTTAACTCTCCTGATGCTTCATTATCATTTATCACCCATCATATCCATATCATCGGGGTAACATAACTCCGCCTTCCAGGTGCCCCAACCTAAGAAATGGATTACAAAACTGCCAATGCCAGGTGAGGAAGTCAGAAATGCCATAATAGACAACCTGATGGCATTAGACAAAACAAAATAAAAAAAAAGAAACAAATTACTAAGGTAATTATTTACATACTTGTAATGTATTTTTTGTGTCTCTTGTTGATTTTTTATTCCAATTTGTGTAGATGGCATCTCACATAGAGTCTCTATGAGCCTTTACAAACCATGTGAAAAGGATAAAAATTCTTTTCTGTGCCAAAAAATAAATTCTACATACCAAGATGGTAATGGCTTTACTGCAGCATTCATGTCTCAATTCCGAGTGAAGCAAACCATGTATCTGCCTGCAGTCATGCAAAGATAATCAGGAAGCTTTGCATCAGCGATAACCCACTAAAAGAGATTGCCGACAAAAATGTTAAACTGTGATGCCTAGACTTCAGAGACCTCTGGCGATTAGCAGAAGGAACTAGGTCTGGCATCAAGTACTTCCATATGCATCGGCACCCCCTGCTTTGCATTATACTACAGGAGTGTGGTGAGACATGAATTTGTAACAGATTTTTTAATCCGAAGGAGGACTCTCTTCTCCATCCGAGATATTAAGTTTGTCAGCACTAGGATATCATACATAATTCTAAAGGTTAATGACATGATTTTGTAATCATAAATGTACATGTTCCCACAGATGATAAGGATGACAAGATCAAGTATCAGTTTTATGAAGAATTGGAATGCATATTTGATAGTCTTTCTTGGTATCAAATGAAAATTGTCTTAGGAGATTTTAATGCAAATGTGGGGCGTGAAGATATATTCAGGCCAACAATAGGCAAATTCAGTCTTCATGAAGGCAGTAACAACAGTGGGGTTACATTAGTCACCTTTATCACATCAAAGAATCTTATTGTTAAGAGCATAACATTCCAACATAAGGATATTCATAAATACACCTGGATGTGTCCAGATGATGAAACTCAAAACCAGATAGATCATGTAGCACAGTATCATCAACATTACATTAAACTTGCGCTGGTTCGACCCTCCATGAAGGAAGACAATTTCTCATGGAATTTTGACCAGTATGGGATCCATTGTAAGACATTTGGGTAGCTACAATAAATAGTGGCTACAGGATCAGAAAATCAGCTGTAACAGCTGGGGATCCGACATGCTGACTACATGTCACCCCTAAACTGTCTGAATGATTGTCCACTTCCGTGATTAAACACGTGGATGTGAGGCCAGCAGCTGGCTGGTTAGGCCAAGGCCTTCTAGGCCTATTGTGCCATGGAGTTCTAACTAACTATAGTGAGTGGTTTCCACAAAGATATACATCTTCTGCGTTGATTTGTCCACCTTTATGAAATGTTATTACTTTTGCCTTGTTCTGATTCTTCTTTTACATCATGAAATTAGGTTTTTGAATTGTTTTCACATCAAGTGGGATTTTATGAATCTTCCAATCTAGTAAATGGGCATCCGACACTTCTATGTCCTATTCATTTGTATTTTAATAAAGCTGAGAGATTCTATCTGTAGGCATTCTTTTAACATGCTCATAACAGTTGTTTCTCATATTGTCCGTCAATTCTATTTATTAAATTAAAAATATTTAAGTCTGTTCTAATATACTTATTTCTTTTTCGGTCCAAAACTGTCATACCTGCTACTGAACGTAAGAACTTCTGGTTAAGAATTAAATTAATGATTTTATTACCTCACCTCATCCTCTTTCTTCTAGGCTGCAGTTTCGGACCTTATCTCCATCATCAGTAGCCTCTAGTTGACCGGTGTTATGTCGTTTTTTGGTGGTTTTCTTCTTCCTTCTATCGGTGGACTGATGAATCTCTCGATCGTCAAAATTTGCAGGAGTTTTGAAATCCATGAGTTTATCTTTCTTGTTTTTTTTGGATGTGGATTTCTTTCCAGACCATGAGTTCTTTCTGTTTATCTGTGTGTTTGATTAGGCTAGCTTTTGTATCGATTAAATGTTTTCCAGACTAAGCATGGGCTGCTACAGCTGACTTGTCCACTTCACCCTTTTTTACATTTCTAAGATGTTCTTTCAATCTAGTTTTTAAATTTCTTTTTGTTTTTCCTATATAGATTTTGTCACAATCCTTACATTTGATCTGATATATTCCTGATTTGTTTTTTCTTCAATTTTTTTTTCATTTTTGTTGGTTTCAATTATCTTATTTAGGCTGTATTCATTCTTCGGAGCCAAATCGTATGTTAAACTTTTTAAAACTTATCTGGAACTTATGGTGTTTTAAAGGATGGTAAGTGAATTTTTTTAAATTTTATGTTCTCTTCTGTTTGCTTTTTAAGTGTGCTTTCATTGATTAATTGTTGCCTTTTAAACTTGTACCATGTTTTCTTCATAACCATTTTCTATTGCTACTTTAATTGTGTATTCTTTTTCTTCTTCATATTTTTCTCTGCTCAGGGGTATATTCACCAATCTGTGTGGTTAAACTATTGAATACGGCTTCTTTGTGAGTGAAATGGTTGAATCCTGATGCCTTAATGTAGTTATCTTTATGTGTGTTCTTTCTGTGTATTCCAAATTCTATTTTTTTTCCATTTCTTGTTAGGTTTAGATCCAAAAATGAAATTTGTCTCTCAGTTTCAGTTTCCATAGTAAATTTTACAGTTTTGCTCTGAATGTTCAGGACTTTTAAGGCAACTTCGATTTGTTTATGATTTACAATAGCTATTATATTGTCAACATACCTGTGTCAGATTTGGAAATTAAAGGGTGTCCACTTGTTATTTTCTGTTCAAAACTATCCATGAATAAATTGGCCAGAAAGGGTTATAGGGGGTTTCCCTTAGAAAGTCCAAAATTTTGTTTGTAGTATTTCCCATTATATGTGAAAAACATTTGTTCGATGCACAATTTGGTCAAAATTATATATTCTTCTATCTTTTCCTTTTCTAAATTATTATTATTAAATAAATAAGTGACGATTCTGGTTAAGTTTCAAATTTATTCATCGCATGCTGTATCATAGCCCTGTTTTTGCTAACGATCACCATGTCATCTGCATATAGTAATATTTTTACTTCATCAGTTGAGATTTTCAGCATGATGTCATTTGCTAGTAGTGAGAGAAAGTATATTTACGGCACCATGGACAAGGTTAATGAAATGAGTTCTCTCTTCTCTATCCCTCTTCAGTGCGATTGTGATTGTGATTTCCAAGTCACATTGAATAGATATGCAACTTGAAAATTATTATAAATTTTCCTTTCATAAGTAATAAGTAAACTGTACTCACTAGAAGGGAAATCTCTTTCATTTTCAATTTGCAGGAATAAGGTGCACTAAGAAATTAAACATAGACTCAATTCTGGAAATGCTTGCTATAAGTATTACAGCGACTCTTGTCGTCCCAACTTCTCTAAAAAAAAAAAAAATTAAACTGGAAATATATATAACTGTTATTCTCCCAGTTATATTATATGGATGTGAAACGTGGACTCTTACTTTAAGGGAGAAAAGGTGATTACGAGTATTTGAGAATAAAGTTCTTAGAAACATTTTTGGGCCAGAAAGAGATGAACAAACAGGTGAATGAAGAAGGCTAAAAAATAGTGAGCTACATGGTATGTATAGGAAGCCAGATATAATAAGAGCAGTTACGTCTCATAGACTGTGATGGGCAGGAGATGTGACACAAATGGGGAATGAAAGAGGGGCACGGAAGCTTCTTGTAGGAAAACCAGAGGGAAAACACCCAGTTGGTAGACCAAAGAATAAGGAGGGAGAATAACAACCATGTTTTTGAGGGAATTAATTATACAGGGGATCATTGGAAGACATTAGCTCAGGATAAGAATGTATGGAGAACTTATGTCTGCACAACCATGAACCTATGGGTTCAATAGAGGCAGTGAGTTAGTTAATTATAATAACCCATTTTCACAATGTTATAGTCCACCGCTGTGGTCTCGAGGTAGCTTGCTGCCTTGTCATGCAGTGGGCCCGGGTTCAATCCCCAGTCAGGGCAGTTTTTCTGGGTGAGGTTTTTATCGGGTTTTTTTCTCACCTGTAAGACAGGAAAACTTTAAGGCCCAAACGGTCCCCGAAATCATATGGTCATCATCACCACCACCACCCTTCGTCGGTGTGGAAAGCAACGGGAAGCTACCACACCTACAATTCCCTAGTAAAGCTGCAAGCATAGCATGAAAATGCTATGATTGCAGTGAAGGACCTGCCCTTGGACAGAATTACTATGGATGGATAGTCAAACATACATATTAATAATTATGGGAAAGTTTCCATTAGGTCACTCTAAACATTCTTCTAACTTCTATAGAATGGTGGTGCACATGCGCTAAGCTTACAAAATTGCTGCAAGATAGCAGCAAACTGGTTGACCAACTTTCACAACAAATTCCCACTTTTTTAGTAAATTGAAGTTTACTAACTTGCCCATTTGGACCTAACTAACTCACTGGCTCTATTGAACCCTTAGGTTCATGGCCATGCAGGCATAAGCTGTCCATACATCACTATCCTGAGCCAATGTTTTCCAATCAACCCCTGTATAATCTACTTCCCTCAAATCATGGATCATTTTATTCTCCCACCTCATTTTGGTCTACCAACTGGGTGTTTTCCATCTGGTTTTCCAACTAGACGCTTCCTGACACCTATTTCATCCCCCATACATGTCACATGTCCTGCCCATTGCAACCTATGAGATTTAACTGGTCTTATTATATCTGGCTTCCTACACATATGATGTAGCTCATTATTATGTAGTTTTCTTCATTCACCTGTGTTCATCTCTTTTTGACACCAACATTTTCCTAAGAACTTCATTTTCAAATACTCTTAATCTCCTTTCCTCCCTTAAAGTAAGAGTCCATGTTTCACATCCATATAATATAACTGGTAGAATAACAGTTTTATATTTTTAGTTTAACATTTTTTTGAAAGGAGTTGGGACGACAAGAGTCTTTGTAATATATAATAGCATTCATTTCCAAAATTTAGCCTATGTTAGATTTCTTTGTGCATGTTTTTTTTTATCCAATGCCCCAGGTTGTCATTTCGACATTTCTGGTGTTCTCTCGTGGCATTGGCTTTATTATAACCCACTTCTGAAGTTGGGGCGCCTAGAAGGTGGAGTTACGTTACCCCGATGGTATGATGGGTGATAAATGATAATGAAGCACCAGGAGAGTCCTTAACCTAAACTTAACCTAAATTCCAGACCATGGGCAACCACAGGAATGATTCCCTTTAAGGAAAAATTCCTATGGTTTGACCGGGAATCGAACCCGCGACCTCATGAACAGTAGTCAGGAACGCTGACCACTAGCTCATGAGGCTGGTCTTTCTTTGTGCATGTTGTATATTCTACTTTTAAAAAATCCTTTATTCTCATATGTGATATAATTCCAAATGAAGGGATGTGATGTGATGAAGCCCAGATTATTTAAGGGCTGGCAGCTCCATGATCCTGGGGCTGTTAATAAGTGCTCACTAGGTCCTACCAGCGTGCAACTATACTATCAATGAATAGCAGTGTCTTACCTCGTCAGCCCATCCGACGTAGGGTTGAATAGGAGGGGTAGGGCATCTTTCCATACCTAGTGAACACTTGGCTGTTGAACACCAGAAACATGTGATGGTGAAGGCAGCTGTCACACAGGACTGATTTCTCATGTCTAAAAAAGGTGAGAGCCTATACCTCCTACTACCATAAGAACTGTAGTGGGATCACTAATTATATAGCCTATATACTAGCTACTCGTAATACCCAGTGTGTGTTGCTACACCTAAATATAGGGACAATTCTGGAAATGTGTGCTATTATGCTTTATAGGGACTCTTGTCATCCCAATTTCTCTCAAGAAATGTTAAACTGAAAAATATATAAAACTCTTAATCTGCCGGTTATATTATATGGATGTGAAACATGGACTCTTACTTTAAGGGAGGAAAGGAGATTACAAGTTTTTGAAAATAAAGTTTTTAAGAACATTTTTAAGACCAAAGAGAAATAAACAGACAGGTGAATGGAGAAGACTGCATAATAGTGAGCTACATGGTATTTATAGGAAGCCAGATATAATAAGAACAGTTAAGTCTCACAGACTGTGATGGGCAGGAGATGTGACACAAATGGGGAATGAAAGAGGGGCATGTAAGCTTCTTGTAGGAAAACCAGAGGGGAAATGCCCAGTTGCTAGACCAAGAAGAGATGGTACAGTGGAGTAAATTGGTATAAAGCCACTTGTTAAAAGGGTTAACACAAATTTATTTACTCTTTCTTTGGCATTTTTCTATATTAACTTACCTCAGGGGTCCTCATCTAGGGGATATGTGGATGGCGACCACAAGGTGCCCAAGCTGTGCAAAACATTTCTTCCACTTACTTGTGTTTTGCACTCTTTTAACTTTACTATCTAACCTCTCTTGGTTAACTCTTGTTTTTTCGACCCCAATGCTATTAGGGCATCCGAGGGCTAGGGAGTCCTTCCTTTTTTCCATTTTGTCTTTCCTTTATTTTCTTTTCTTCTCCAGAAAAGCCTGACCAGAGGCTATAAGATGGCAGCCCCATCACTGGTCTTGCCTTCCTTTGACCAGCAACCAATCGAAGGGACTATTATTATGCTTTCAAGTCTTATACGAGAATTTCCCATAAAGGAAAATTTTCTATAGGATCGTAACAGGCCTTGGCCTAATACTTGGAAGGAAGAAGAAGAAGAACTTAGGAGGTGATTGAGTATAAAACACACACAAATAATGTCAAAATTAATTATCTATTTCCGTCCAAAAAAGTACATGAAAACTGAAACCACTCTCACATATGGGTGGAAATTAGTATAAAGGCACTTTGTGTATTTCACAGATTAAACCAAAAAGACTGAGCGCAAAGTTTTACAACAAAGTTCTAAAATTTAGTTGAACCTCCATTGTTGTTAATTACTTGGAAGATTCTCTTTAACATTGACTTGATGAGGGTGTTTATTTCTTGCACTGAGATTGAAGCCCACTCTTCCTGAATAATATTTTTCTGCTCAGTCACTGTTCCAAACAGCCGTCCATTGCGATACACACGCCTTGCCAGGATCCCCCATAAGTTCTCAATCGGGTTTAAATCAGGACTTCTGACTGGCCACATCAAAAGTGGCATTTCTTTCTTCCTGAACCACTCCTTTGATTTAGCAGACACGTGAATGGAAGCATTATCTGGCTGAAAAATTAGATCTTCACCAAATTCCTCATACATTCATAACAATTAGGACTCCAGAAGCTCCTCAGTGTAGGACTCAGAATTCATCTTGGTGCGTATCCATGCTATTTTTGATCTTCCTTTAAAGCAGAATGCTGCCCAAATCATAACGCCTCCACCACCGAAGTTTCTACTCATTCTAACTTGCTCTTCAGTACGGAGATCATTCCAGTAATACTGAAGGCCATCAGGCCCGTCCAGATTAAACTTCTTCTCATCACTGAACATTACTTTATTCCATTCTGAGGTCCAGGACATGTGTTCTTCTAAAATTCATTCTAGCTTTCTTATGTGCATTGTTCAGAGGTAGTTTACTACGACTTTTTTTAAATTTTAGGTTCTTGTCTTCTGACAGAATTTGTCTTAGTCGTCTGGCTGTTAATGACAACATCAAATCAGCCTGGATGAGAAAACATATTCTTACCTTTTGCTTTACGTAAAATGACATATTTAGTGCGCTCAGACAATTTTCTTGTCCATCCATATTTCCCGTTTTTTTCATATTGTGAGCCCAGTTTGACAAAATTATCATGACACATCTTGAAGCCCCAAATTCGTAGGTATTTGTCTATTGCAAAGGCCCATCTCCTTGAAGGCACTAACTCTTGATTTCTATTAATTTGATAGAGGCTTTCCACATGGCATTGTATGTACTGCTGACTTGTAACTGATGAACGATGCTCACAGACACGTCGTCTCCATGTAATTGCAGTGTTTTGTTTACATTTATGTCTCTGTAAGAGCCAGAAGTTGACCTGCCTTTATACCGATTTCCACCCCTAGGACAGTGTTTTCTTAGATTTTACGTATTATTTACATATATAATAAATATAAAATGAGGAGACCTGTATGAAATTGTGTCCAAGATAATTATATGTAATCTATGACACACATACGGTATTTGCATAAATATTTCAGGTTGTTTTACTACTAAAAGTTAGTGGCTTTATACCAATTTCCTCCACTGTAGAATAACAGTAACCATTATTTGAGGGAAGTACATTATACAGGGAATGATTGGAAGGTATTAGCTCAGGATAAGAATGTATGGAGAGCTTATGTGCGCATGGCCATGAACCTACGTGTTTGATAGTGCCAGTAAGTTAGTTATAATTACTCATTTTCATGATGTTAAATTTCAGTCAAACTCACGTATTAAAAATTAGGGGAAGTTTTCATTAGGTCGCTCAAAACATTTTTCTAAGTTCCACAGAATGGTAGCATGCATGTACTAAGCTTACAAACCTGCTGGAAGATAGCAGCACATTATCTGCAAAACTGGTTGATCAAGTTTCACAACAAATTGTCAAACTTTTTTAATAAAATGGAAGTTTACTAACTTGCCCATTTGAACCTAACTAAATAAATTACATATATGTTATTCAATAAACTGTAAACAGCCGAGATTTTCTATTTGTCTGCCACGATTTTCCATACAACATTCTTATGTCACTGTTGCATTAAACACTTTTCAACCATTTATAATAACATTTCGTACTATTTTAAAGATTTTCGAACCATTTTATAAACATTTCTTACGATTTTTAAATATTTATATAATTACCTTAATATTGTGATTTGAGTTCTACAGATGAGCAAATTATTAATATAACATCCACTAGATGGCTCTCAAATAGGTGTTACCAACATGTGCAAATAATTCCAAACCATATTTCAAGAAATTAATTTCATTTTATTAATTAAAAAAAATAAAACGTTTTATTTTTATTTAATTAATAAATATGGATTTTCATCAAGTAAACACCAACTCAATTGATTATTTAATTTCATTTTGTTAGGTTTCGATGGGACAAGTTAGTGTACATAAAATTAGTTTATTAAATAATAGGCCTATGCATGTAATTTGTTTTGTTAGGTTAAGAAATAGGAAGTTGGTTTACATCCATTTTTTTAAACATTTGAGAATTTATTCCAAAAGTTGGTAACACCGACTTCAGAGCCATCTAATGGCAGCTACACTAACCATTACAACAACTCGTGGTTGTTACAATTCTTAAAACATTTTTTTATAATTCCTAAAAATCTTTCAGTAATTTCTTCTAAGTTTTACAGAACTATAGTGTGCATGAACAAGGTTTTATCAATAGATGGCAGGACTATGTGTGACAAACCTTCACAACAAAAAATTGCGCTAACTCCTTTTTTATTTTGTTAGATTAAGATGGGGTAAATTAATGTACAACAAATTACATTTATTGAATAACATGTAAGTGATTTACTTTGGTTAGGTTACAAAATGACAAGTTAGTGTACATACATTCCTTAAAAGCATGTTTGGGAATTTATTGCAAAGTTGGTAGTCCCGGTTTAACAGATATATGCTACATTAAGCAGAAAATCTATAAGCATTTGCACATCCAGAGTACTATTCTGTAGAACCTAGAAAAATACATGGTGAGCCTAATGTCCAGTTTACAAAAATTGTTTGTGCCATTTTAAAAATTCAGTGACCTAATGCTAACTTCAGCCATTAATTGCATAGGGTCAAGTGGGGTAAATGTGGGACAAAAAAACTAATATTTGACAATTTTTTTACATTTTAAGACTCAAATGATCATAAATACATTTTAGTATTCTCATTTCAATCCCATACCTGAAACCAAGCTATATAAAACTGTTCATGAACAATCTATAAAAATTCTTGTCCCATATTTACCCGATGGTTTAGGGCAAAATAGGGACAAGGGTGAAGCAAAATAGGGACACTATGTTAATTCAATTACCAACAGTACTATTCTAAATCTGAGGTAATGGTGGGACAGCTGATATTTTATTATTCATAACTAGAGCGAGGAATTATATGAAAATATGAAATCGTAAAGACAAAATATGAAAATTATGCCATAAAAATATTATGAAGCTACTATTTTCTAAACTTTTTACATATATTTATATTACATATATTTATATACATAGGCCCTTCATAATTTATAAGTGTACATACCAGCACCTAAATGAGACAAACAGAACTTATTTATAGCTCAAGAAATCAAGATGTTCACTGTATTTCGATTTTAATTAGCTTTTTCATTAATTCTTACCCAATATAAATATAATCAAATTCATGATTCAAAAACAATTTTAATGGGATCATGCCATAGCGCAGTTGGTATATGGAAACGTTGTACAAACAGGAAAGTCGTGGGTTCGGGTCTTGATATGGTTAAGATTTTTAGCTGGACCAGACCTCCTGGTGGCATTGTAGACCTAGGGTCGACTCAGATTCTAATGGAAGTGAGTAGTACTAGATGCATGTTCTGGGCACAAATGCGGCCATCAGGCAGATCCGACAACCCAGCGGATATCTTGTACCTATTTTCTAGAAAGATGGTAGCTTCAACATGCCACTACCCCAAAGGCCTCCCAAGACTGTAGTGGGAATCACTTTACCTTCATAAATCAAAACTGAGAGGTTATATATATAATACAATAAACTTATGTATTGAATGATATTGAATTATGAAATCCAAACATATACAAGAAACAAAACATTGCAACCAAAACAAAACAGGTTTCCATGAAATATAGCACTAACAAAGTTTATAGAGCAGGTATAGTTTGGATTACTGCTATTTTTACATTGCATGAAGATATTAAATTCCTGTAGATGCAAATGTAACAATAACATTAAATTGGACAATTTAGAATACAAGTAAACCATTCCGGTATGTCCATATTTGGAGAGAAAACAAGATGTTAAAAGTTATTAGTCCATAATTGAATCTAGGGATTTTATCACTACTCTATTTGCAATTACAGTTACATTTAATATTGAACTACAAATATAGTGAAATGTAGTTAGAATGATTTTAACATTATTTTTTTCATGAAATGGGTCTAACATAGTGTCCATAATCTTGGTCTAATTGTGCTTTGAACAATCCAATTGTCAATTCTGTTCGTACTACACAGTTAAAGTTTTTTTTTCTCTATATTTTCTGATAGTAAACTATAAGGCCTTTGTCGTCAGAATTGTTTTGCATGATGAAAAATTATGCTCAACATTACACGATGTTATGGAAGCATATGTGTATCATGCTATATTTAATAGTTTTATGTATGTGAGAAAAACATTCTTCTTATCTACATGAACTTTACTAATTTCACAAAGTACTGCTTCAAGTTTAGCAGCAGCAGTCTTTCCTATATTTAAATGCTGTAATATATTCAAAAAGTAAGGACTGCCCTCAGGTAGCAGGAACGAACTGACAGCTACCTGAATACCAGAATATTCCAACATTGTTCTTTTACTTATTCATCTAGGCTCATATTCTTGTTCTGGGGATCGAGTTTAGGACAAAAACCTCCATCTAACACAGTCACTATGTGACTTCTCATCCAATTATTTTCTTTTATAAAATCTGCCTATCTTGCTCAGAATGAATACTGACGAATTTTCACTTGTCTACTACATTACACTGTCAAAAATTACATAAATACATTAATTTCAAAAATATTTTAATGAATTCCTAGAAGTTCTGTTGAAAAAAAACGGAAATTGAAAGTTGAAAAATATGAAGGAGTATAAAATTTTCACTAAAATAAGAACATTTTGCTAAAATATTATGAATATGAAGTTTTTTGTTGGTCTTATTTGATTCTACACATCTTCTTCTTCTTAAACTTATTTGTAGGATTTTCATCCTGTTTATTTCCAAAATCACTCCTCGGAGAAAGACGTATTGGATGTGCATTCACTGTCTATCCATCTCTTGGCTGGTCTTCCTCTTGTTCTTCTCCCGTCCATTGGTCTATCTTCTTTAGCTCTTTTTGCAAGCCGGTTTTCTTCCATTCTTTCTATATGACCCTTCCAATATTTCCATCTATCTATAATAAATTTGGCTATGTCTTGAATATGGCATTTGTCCCTAATTTCTGTGTTGTGTATTTTATCAAATAATGTTTTCCCCTGAATAGTCATAAAATGTAAAGATACTTAGTCTCAGCGCTCTCTAATAAATACTTTAAAACATGAAATTTCATAAAATTCCTTGCCCTATAACTTTTTTTTTTCACATTTTTTCAAAAAATAAAAAAAAATCTATATTTTCTGCAAAGAAAAAAAAGTGAAACTCTGGAGAAAAAATGTACTTTTTGTTAATGAAAGAAAAATTAATTTGCATTACATTAATCCTGGAAACACATATTTATGAAAATTTCTCAACATTTGAAGTGCATGAAATATATTTACACTTTTCACTTAGTCATTTCTTTTCATTAATATCAAAGCATGATAAGTTATGTGGTCACCAACACACACATATTTAGGTTGTGGTAGTTTTTTTAAATTATATCTTTACAGGAAACCAATGTCACATTATCTTCAACAGACCTAAAGGTAATATTCTTAGAGTCCACAGACTTAAGACACATCACTTCAAATACTTCACATTTTGTAACACATGCACATATCTATATTCGGCAACCTTCTGCTTTCCAGCTACTTCAAATTTCACTAACACAAAATCAGACTGATGCAGGTCTATGACACCTGAATTTTCTTGTGGAACAGTATTTGCTGATGCATCCATGGACAGCTAATGACAAATGAGGGGAATTTTGAGGAAGTGGCTGAATTCAAATACCTAGGAACAATAATCACAAATAGGAATGAGATGCACAAAGAAATTAAACATAGGCTCAATTCTGGAAATGCGTTATTATGCATTGCAGAGACTCTTGATGTCCCAACTCCTTTCAAAAAATGTTAAACTGAAAATATATAAAACTATTATTCTACCAGTTATATTATATGGATGCAGAACATGGACTCTTACTTTAAGGGAGGAAAGGAGATTACGAGTATTTGAGAATAAAGTTCTTAGGAAAATTTTTGGACCAAAGAGAGATGTACAGACAGGTGAATGGAGAAGACTACATAACAATGAACTACGTGGTCTTTATAGGAAGCCAGATATAATAAGTACAGTTATGTCTCGTAGACTGCGATGGGCAGGACATGTGGCACGTATGGAGAATAGAAAGACGTGCATGGAAGTTTCTTGTAGGAAAGCCAGAGGGAAAACGCCCAGTTGGTAGACCAAGAATGAGGCGGGAGAATAACATTAACTATGATTTGAGGGAAGTGGATTATACAGGGAATGATTGGAAAGCATTAGCTCAGGATAGGGATGTATGGAGAGCTTATGTCTACGCAGCCATGAACCTATGGGTTTGATAGTGCCAGTGAGTAAGTAAGTATCCAAATCAAGAGTCCTTTTCAAATTCGCCCAATGCTAGATTATCATCACTGCCAGTGTTTTTACACTCTTCCTTACTGCTGCTATCACTTAGATCTATACATTTCTTCTTAGCTCTCTTATTACAATGCTTCATAAATTCTCCTTTGATTTTTTTGCAGGTCTAGGATTTTCTTGCTTATTTCCTTCAGAAACTCTTCTGTTGTTATCACTTTTGAGGCACAGTCTACCTTCCTTCTCTTTGAGGTGGTGTCGTTTTTCCTATTCTGTGAGTAATCAATTCTCAAATGATGAACATCTTTGGGAATCAGCAGCATGCACATCTCCAGAATTAGGGCCATTACTACGACTAGGCCCAGGCATTGATAGAGAATTTGACAATGAGACATTTAGGTTTAAATCCATGTCATTAGAGCATTTTTCAGGCTCATCCTTGAAGATTTTAGCATCAACATTTTCTGAAGCATCTTTATTGTTGTATCTGTCCAGCTTTACCGGATGAAATCTTTCCACAGGGTACTTACTTCTATCTGGTGGGAAAATTCCACTGCTCTCAAATGCTATCTTGATTATTTCAGGTGTAAGAGCAGTATGCCACATTTCATAAAGGAGAACAGCAAATTCAGCTTTCTGAATGGTTTTCTGATTTAATCTCTGCCACTCTGTGACTCTTCTATCCCAGGAACAGTTTTAGTGGCCAAAACCCACATTTGTCTGGTGGCTGAAGGAGATCAGTTGCATGTGACAGCAATTTCTTCTTCTTCGGCTTTCCCCCACTTATAGGTTTGCCGTCTTTAGTTTCCATTTTACCTCTATCATTCCAATCTCCCTCTTCCAAATTCCAATCATCCATTATAGTTCTGACGTAGGTTTTCCATTTCCATCTTGGTCTGCCACGTTTATTTCTTCCAGGGGGTGACCATTGGTATATATTTTTTGGCCATCTTTCATTTTCCATTCTTTGTACATGGCCATACCATTTAAGTGTTTGATTTTCAATCCTCTTAACAACAGATGTGGTGACATTCATTTCTCTCCAAAGGAATTCATTTCTTATTTTATCCCGTCTTGTTTTTTTGGAGGCTTCTTCTAAAATAATCAAATTCTACTGTTCTAATTTTGTTCTTTTGTAATTCCGTCAAAGACCAAGTTTCACTTCCATATGACAAAATATTCTGTATTATGCTCTTATAAATTTTCATTTCAGTTTCCTTTGTAATATTGTTATTCCAAATTATTCCATGTAATGTCTTAGTTGCATTTTTTTGCCATAGCAATTTTAGTCTGTACATCTCTCTCACAGGTACCAAAACTTACAATAATTGACCCAAGATATTTAAAAAATTCACACTTCTTTATTTTCCCTGTTTCAAGTATGAGGTCATCCACATCCTTTCCCAAACACATATATTCTGTTTTCTGTAAATTTATATTCAGTCCCCATTTTTTTATATTCTTCCATTAGTTTATTTATCATATATTTCATATCATCTTCATCCCCTGCAAAAATTATTTGATCATCTGCAAACAACAATGAATGCAGTACTTTTCCTCCTATAGGAATACCCATTTCAGAACATTTTTTATACCACAAGTTAAGAGCCTGGTCTAAATAAATGTTAAAAAGAATTGGTGATAAACTGCATCCCTGCTTAAGGCCTTTATTCACTGTGAATTCCTCTGTTAAAGTATTCTGGTGACAGCAATTTAATAATCAAAATATTTTATTTCATTGCTTTGTTGATGGTTTTGAGGTCCAAATGAGACACGTGTCCATGATATATTAACAGAATAGGTTTTTCAGTAACAAACTTGCATAAGTTGAAGAAATAATCTTGAAAAATCTTGGTTGTGATGTACCCTTTCTTGGATACTTGTTAATCACTACTTCTTTTACTGCTTTTTTTCCAAAACAACAGTGGATAACATCCATTTTCACTTTTCTTCTTGAAATTATGAACCATTTTATCACTTATTAGGTCAACACAACAGCCTAATATGTGCACTGTAGCCTATATGCTTGGCCTCATAAACAAATAAAGAACACAAATGATGGGTGTGGTGTACAAACCATCGCACAAAATTTTCAATCTTATTTCTTATGCCACTGATGCACTAAACACTTTTAAACATGTTTAAAACATTTTGCAACACTTTTAAACATCTACCAATGTTGCAACAATCTTTTTTTATATTTATATATTTACGTAAAACATGATCGTGCTACATTGCTTACTTGCTACTTTCTGCTATTTTCCCTCCTCTTCCTATGTTGTTCCAACGTTGTCACCATCAACAACCCAAAATACTCCAGATGTTGTCAACATCACTTCCACGTTCCCTGGATTTCACCTATGTTAGAGTAATTGATTTGTGTTACAGTAATTGATTTAGGTTTGGTTAGCTTTTAGGTTCTTTGCTTTTTAAATGTGATTTGATACGTAAAATAAATTACCTCTTCATATCTGTTATTCTATGAAAAATTCAAAATGTCGGACGGTTACCACGTAAAATCATATTTCCACTAGTTCATTTCGTGTTAATTATACATATTTAGACAAGTTCTGGGAATTTTGTGTCAATGTTGGTCATACTGATTTCACATACATATACTGCCATCTGCTGGAGGTTGCATTTATCTTTCTGGGATTATATGAAGCACTAGCACATGCACTTAGAAGAATTTATGTGCGACAGTAAGTACACCTTATCCCAAATGACTGTCCAGGTTGAACAACTTGCTAACAAAGGAGGTAAAACAAGTTGATTAACTGTCCCACATTTTCCCAACAAAAGTCCCATATTTACCTCAGAAATTTGAACAGTGATGGTTTCTTACTAAATTTACTCAGGATAAGCTATTGGCAGGAAGATAAGTGTGAAGTGTGTACTTACTCATATTAACAATAAATGAATCGTGTGTTGAGATCGTCCACCGCTGTGGTCTCGAGGTAGCGAGCTGCCTTGTCACGCAGTGGGTCTAGGTTTGATTCCCGGTCGAGACAGGCTCCTAGGTGAGGTTTTTTCGGGGTTTTCCCTCACCTGTAAGACAAATGTCAGGAAGCTTAGGACCCAACAGTCCCCGAAAATCATCTGGCCATCATCATTCTTCACTGGTATAGAAAGCAACGGGAAGCTACCAAACCTATAATTCCCTAGTAAAGCTGCAAAGCATAGCATGAAAATGTTATGATTGTAGTGAAAGACCTGCCCTCGGGAAGAATTACTATGGATGGATGGATATTGAGATCTGAGCCCACAGATGTGAAAGTTGTCAAGAGAGACAACAAAATAAATGTGTGTAAAATAAGGGTTTCCCTTTAATTTTTTTTAGGACACATTAACCAGGAAAACTTTTATCATTCAGTTAGTGTATACTGTATATTAGATTATGTACCAAGTACAGAAATTTAAATCAGCAGAAAATTGTTTGGATAATCTTTCCATTAAGCACAGTGAGAATTTTTTCTAAGTCCCAGGCCGACACCACACGGATGCGCGGATGGAAGATCGCGATGCAACCAACATTATACATGCTATTTAACAAACCTAAAAGCTAACCTAACGCAATTTAAGTACTCTAACCTGTGAAAGACCAACCTAAAAGCTAACCTAACACAATTTAAGCACTCTAACCTGTGAAAGAATGCAACATCCAAAAATAAATAGTAAGTTCTCAAATTCTGAAGTACATACCCTATGTTAGCTGCACTGTTGTTGTATAGAATATTCTTTAAAATTAATATGGCTGCCACGTCTTGTTACGTATATAGTTAAATATCGTAGAAAAATATGTTCAAATAATTGTTAGAAAAAATGTAAAATTTGTTGTAAATAGTGGGAAATAATCTGAAAATAAAACCCTGTTGGTGCATGCACGTGGTGTCTGGCTCGAACTTAGAAAAATTTCTCACTGTGTTTAATGGAAACATGAGCCAATTGTTTATATTTATAGATAGTAGACAAGTGTCCCTCTTTTGCCCCGAAATTTAACTGTCCCATTAGGAAAAACTGCACTTAAACTAGCTTGAAATACAGAACAGTGCACATGCACCAGAGTTTACAGAGCCAGCAATAATCCACAAACGAACCACATATCGATTATCATCCTTGATTACTATCCATCGCTATGAAATTTAAATGACCAATATTTGCAATATAGGCTCAACTGCACTTCTACTAGCGCTTGATTTTTCAGTTATATTGTTGTAAACTATGTAAAATTTTCCGGAGGTCAAATAGTCCCCCATTCGGTTCTCCGGGCGGGGACTACTTCAGGGAACCCATGCCAAAGGCTCAAACACAGGGACATGTTCCTAGGAACATGGAATGTTAGGACTTTATACAATAGCGGGGCACTAGAGATATTAACGCAGGAATTGGATAAATCGCTCTTGGATATAGTTGCTTTACAGGAAGTTAGGTGGCCAAGTGTAGGTAGTCAGGAATCAGGAAGCTTTGCATTATACTATGGGGGTGCAGAAAGACCTGCATTTGGAACGGGTTTGTTAGTCAGAAGGAGGATCCTATCCGCTACCTGAGATATTAAGTTTGTTAGTGATAGGATATCATAAATAATTCTAAAGGGTAAATGACATGATTTTTATAATTGTAAATGTACATGCCCCCACAGAAGACAAAAATGACAAGATCAAGGATGAGTTCTATGAAGAATTAGAATGCTTATTTGATAGCCTTTCACGATATCATATGAAAATTGTCTTAGGAGATTTTAATGCAAAAGTGGGACGGGAAGATATATTCAAACCAACAATAGGCAAATTCAGTCTTCATGAAGATAGTAACGACAACGGGGTTAGATTAGTCACATTTGCCACATCAAAGAATCTCATTGTTAAGAGCACAACATTTCAGCATAAGGATATTCATAAATACACCTGGACGTCCCCAGATGGAGAAACTCGGAACCAGATAGATCATGTATTAGTGGATAAACGCTGGCACAGTAGCATCATTGATGTTAGATCAGTTAGAGGGACAGACTGCAATTCGGATCATCATCTGGTCAGAGTGAAAATCAGACAACGGCTATTGCTTATGAGAGGAACAAACGCTAAAGATGATTCTGTAAAATATGAATTAAAAAACTTGAAAAATGATGAAATGCGGCAAGAATACCAAATCAAAATTGCTAATAGATTTGAAGTACTGGAATCTTCAGATGACGATGTGGCAAACGAAGAAGAAACTGATATAAATAAAGAATGGGAGGCAATAAGAGATACTGTTAAATTGTCAGCATCAGAAAGCATTGGTTGTTTAAAAAAGAGGCAAAACAAGAAATGGTTTGATGAGGAATGTGCCGACATTGTAAAGAAAAGAAAGCTAGCAAAAATGAAATGGTTATACGAGCCAAATGAGGTAAATTTAGAGCAATTGGGTAGTGTTAGACGGGAAACCACCAAGTTACTAAAGAGTAAAAAGAGGGAATATTTGAGAGAGAAGATTAATGATCTTGAAGGCCAACACGCACACACTATTGAGTAACACTAAGAAATTAGGACTGGAAGTAAATATCAGTAAAACTAAATATATGGTCACATGTAGAAATTCAGTATATAATGGAAATGGACAGCTAATGACAAATGAGGGAAATTTTGAGGAAGTGGCTGAATTCAAATACCTAGGAACAATAATCACAAATAGGAATGAGATGCACAAAGAAATTAAACATAGGCTCAATTCTGGAAATGCGTGCTATTATGCATTGCAGAGACTTTTGATGTCCCAACTCCTTTCAAAAAACGTTAAGCTGAAAATATATAAAATTATTATTCTACCAGTTATATTATATGGATGCGAAACATGGACTCTTACTTTAAGGGAGGAAAGGAGATTACGAGTATTTGAAAATAAAGTTCTTAGGAAAATTTTTGGACCAAAGAAAGATGAACAGACAGGTGAATGGAGAAGACTACATAACAATGAACTACATGGTCTTTATAGGAAGCCAGATATAATAAGAACAGTTAAGTCTCATAGACTGGGATGGGCAGGACATGTTGCGCGTATGGGGAATGAAAGACGTGCATGGAAGCTTCTTGTAGGAAAGCCAGAAGGAAAACGCCCAGTTGGTAGACCAAGAATGAGGTGGGAGAATGGCATTAACTATGATTTGAGGGAGGTGGATTATACAGGGAATGATTGGAAAGCATTGGCTCAGGATAGGGATGTATGGAGAGCTTATGTCCGCGCGGCCATGAGCCTACGGGTTTGATAGTGCCAGTGAGTAAGTAAGTAAGCTCTTACCTTTGTTTATTATTTTTAACTTTTTCAAACAATTTTTATAACATTATTGGACAATTTTGAAGTATTTATTTAAATATGCAAATCACAATATTATGACACTGTTAGATAATATTGTGATGCTAACTGCTATTTTCTCCACAGAGTATATTACTTAGTCTATGATTTTTCTATCGCTGTTTTGGGTTATCACTAGTTGGATAAGGGTTAGGGAGTGATAAGTAAGTGTACACCCCTTTATAATAAAGTTTGGTAATTTTAATATTATTAATATGTATTTTTAATATAGTTTTGGGGATTTATTGCAAATATTGGTCATTTAAATTTCATAGCGACAGCTAGTAATCGAGGATGATAATCGATATGTGGTTCAATTCTGGGTTATCGCTGGATCTATAAACTCTGGCATATGCGCACTTTTGTTCTATAGGACTTTCACGCTACTAGTGCTTGATTTTTCAGTTATATTATTGTAAACTATAGCTCTTCTTCTGTATTTACTAACATTATATAATATTTTAAACTTTTTCAAACAATTTTTATAACATTATTAGACAATTTTGAAGTATTTATTTAAATATGCAATCACAATATTATGCCACTGTTAGACAATATTGTGATGCTAACTGCTATTTTCTCCACAGAGTATATTACTTAGTCTATGATTTTTCTATCGCTGTTTTGGGTTAATGCTGGTTGGATCAGCATTAGGGAGTGATAAGTAAGTGTACATCCATTTTTAATAAAGATTTGGTAATTTTAATATTATTAGTATATTTTTTAACATAGATTTGGGGATTTATTTCGGAAAAATTACCAAACGTTTATTAAAAATGGGTGTACACTTACTTATCACTCGCTAATGCTGATCAAACCAGCGATAACCCAAAACAGCGATAGAAAAATCATAGACTAAGTAATATACTCTGTGGAGAAAATAGCAGTTAGCATCACAATATTGTCTAACAGTGTCATAATATTGTGATTTGCATATTTAAATAAATACTTCAAAATTGTCTAATAATGTTATAAAAATTGTTTGAAAAAGTTTAAAAGGAAAAGTCTGGTTTATGCAGTGATGAAATCTTCTAAGTTCCACAGAATCGCAATGTGCATGCGCGAGTTGCTGTAATGGTTAATATAGCCTCCAGTAGATGGCTCTGTAGTCGGCATTACCAACTTTGGGAATAAATTTCCAAATGCAAAAAAAAAGGACGTTAACTAACTTGCCATTTCCTAACTAAAGAAAACAATTTACTTGCATATTATTTATTCCCAAATGCTTAAAAAAATGGACGTAAACCAACTTCCCATTTCCTAACGTAACAAAGCTATTTACATGCATACTATTTAATGAACTATAAACTAATTTTACGTACACTAACACTAAATATGGTTTGAAATTATTTTCAAATGGTGGCAACGTTGGAACATGGGAAAGTAGCAAGCAAGTAATTTATCCACGATCATGTTTTACATAAATATATAAATATAAAATATTGTAAAGAAAGCTTGAAGATAATTGGAAAATGTTTAAAACAGTACAAAACGTGTTTACAAGTGTTCAGTGCATCAGTTGCATAAGAATGTGAGTGTAGAATTCTGACGAGCATAAAACCTACCTCACCTATTTAAAATAATAAATAATGTTATAGAAGAAGAGCTATAGTTTACAACAATATAACTGAAAAATCAAGCACTAGTAGAAGTGCAGTTGAGCCACCCGGAAAAAGTCAGTTATGTCTCAGACAAATTTTTCTAAGTTCCACAGAATCGCAGTGCACATGCACGAGTTGCGGGAATTGCCATAATGGTTAATATAGCCTCCGGTAGATGGCTCTGCAGTTGGCGTTACCAACTTTGGGAATAAATTTCCAAATGCAAAAAAAAAAGGACATTAACTAACTTGCCATTTTCTAACTAAAGAAAACATTTACATGCATATTATTTATTCCCAAATGCTTAAAAAAATGGACGTAAACCAACTTCCCATTTCCTAACGTAACAAAGCAATTTACATGCATACTATTTAATGAACTATAAACTAATTTTAAGTACACTAACACTAAATATGGTTTGAAATTATTTTCAAATGGTGGCAACGTTGGAACAACATGGAAAAGTAGCAAGCAAGTAATTTATCCACGATCATGTTTTACGTAAATATATAAATATAAAATATTGTAAAGAAAGCTTGAAGATCATTGGAAAAGGTTTAAAACAGTACAAAACGTGTTTAGTGCATCAGTGGCATAAGAGTGTAAGTGTAGAATTGTGAGAGACATAAAACCTACCACATCCAGCCACCCTATCAATGAACAAAGGAGATAAAAATTTGAATGATAAAAAAGAAACTCAGGATAGTATGTAAAACTTGAGTTCTCTACGTAAAACAGAAGTCTCGTCCATATTGATGTATTAATAACATTTCCCATCACATGTATATAAAAAAAAAAAGAAAAAAAAAGAGGTACAAAGTTTCAAACCAATTATGAACTTGGGATATATATTTATGCCATTATTTTTTTCAAAGTCTAAAGTTAATTTATTCTACAGCATTTTCGTTCAATGAATAACTTAACCTAGTAAATTTAACTGTGTTATAATATTCTGATCGATCATTGCAAAATGAAAATCAGATGCTTTATTTTATTATCCATTCGAAAAGAACGTATTCTCATATTATCACATTGCTCATAAATGTGTAGTATATTCACAAAAATACTAAATGATGACTAATACCACCCCAATAATAAATTGTGTTAGGAGAGGAAGTGTCTAATAAAACACACCGATTCCTGAGACAGACGAACTCAAATAGTTTTACAGTTAACATGGTTAGAAAAAAATCATTACTTACTTACTCCTTTATTTCAGCAACCGAAGTCTTCCTAATAAAATATTTATAAACTATCACAGACAGTAAACTTCAAATAAAAAGTAATACGGTTTAACCATTCCTAACTCCATTGTTTTCCGCCATGACTGTGAAAAATCCACCGCCTTGCCCAGTTTTCCGCCATGACTATATAAGCGTATATAAGTTCCACTGCCTTCTAAATATTTATAATAATATAAAGGAGTGCGCATAAATGTGTATTTTGTATTATTTGGTTATCAAAGCTGTCTTCGCTTTGTACACTAGCATGTTTACATTAAATATATAAATATTTTAAAATACCGGTAACTATATTTAAATAATGATTTGTAAGTAAACAGCTTAATTTTATTAGTTTTGTACTGGCCATAGAGAACCGAAGGTACTGGCACTGTATGTGCATAGAGAACAGAGAACGGATAGAGGCGCTACTCAATGTTAGTTTTTTTTACAAAAACCGCAACGCCATCTAAATTTATCCCGTGCGAAACTTCAACTAGTCACGCTGGCTCAGGAGCATGGAAAAGTACCCTATAATTTAAAAATAGAATTCTAGCCCTCTTCAGAAAAAGATAAAAATACAAGGACTTTGCCAACTTTTCAGATGTATTTAACGATATTTTTAATCTTTTTTAATTCATTATAAATTTGACTAAATAATTTTACATTATTTCACGTTTATTAAAAGTCTAGATTAACATAGTAAATAAGGTAAATCACTATAAATTAGGAAGTCATTGAAAAAGTTAAACAAAAATATTGGCAACATTTTTGTAATTTTTTTCTAAAGAAGCAACAATTAAAAATGCAAAATTCTTTACAAAATAACATTTCTTGCATCATTTCTATCAGGGGCTTCAAAAATAATTTGTGGAAATAAACTCAAACAAGGAGAAAGTAAGGGAGGAGTTTTGCTTCAAACATGGAAAGATAAGAGACGTAAGAATGGTTAGCACACTGCATCAGGCAACAAGAGAGTGGGAGGGGTAAAGTTGTTAAAATGCCCTATTGAATGCTCCAATATAACAAGTATGTGAAGGGCGTAGACAGGGCTGACCAGTACCTAACATATTACTCTATCCTTAGAAAAAACAGTGAAATGGAGCAAAAAAAGTCATATTGTGACTTCTGAATTGTGCACTCTTTAATGTTTTCAGGGTCTATACATTTCAAAACCCTAACAACAAAATGTCAAACAGAAGTTTTTTGCTTGAAACAGCCTCTTGTTTGGCAGTCGTGAAATTAGGAACAGATGACAGAGAGAAAAGGAAACCCCTTCTAGGACACCAGGTCAAGACCCACCAGATAGGCTGTCAGGAGACATAAAGAAACACCATTTGTGACTGGAAAGAAAAAATAACCCTCCAAAACTTGCCGTTTTTGCAGTGAACACAAGAAAAGAAACTAGCTACATATGATCCTTTTGCACTGTGCCTTTACATAAAGGAGAATGTTTCCAACACTCAATTTCTTCCAGAAGGTCTGGTGAGAACACTAATAAAGAATTACTTATGTATTATTGTAATTGACTGTAAATATACTTATGTAAAAACCACATTGTGCTAGCGCCGTTTAAAATTGAAAAGTCCACCTCACTGACAGAAATGTCCAGTCTAGCAGCGGTGGGTGGAATGCACAACTGTCGGTCACCAATGTGTTAATAAAGAAGCCACCATTTACAAGATAGAAGCAATGGCTTCATACAATTTGGTGCACAGGAATTAACAGCATTTATAAGAGAAAGATTTGCATTTAGATTGGAGCATTTATCTAGAGTGTGAAAGATCCTGGGTTCAAACCTCAGTCTGAGCGTATAATTTTTCTTTTCAAATATAATTATGAGGTAAATTTCCTACAGAATTAAGGAAGAAGAAAAAATCCCGTTCTTTAATTTTAATTAGGAATGGACATATATATATATATATATAGAAAGGACACTCATACTGATAATTATATAAAATCAACAGAATTTAATCACACTGCACATAAGCATGCAATATTTAATAGCTTAATACGTAGATTGTTAAATATCCCATTAAATGAAGAAAATTTCAAGAAAGAATAAATCATATCTTATGCAGAGCTAGATTAAGTGGTTTTGATAAAGAGTTAATCATAAATCAGTTAAAGAAATTCAAACATAAGTAAAGACTTAGGGCCACATGCAAAGACATTTGTCGCTTCACAATTACTTCCAATCCTTTGATCTATGTCACTGGTGAGCTGAGTTTTCCATGAGAACATGCATTGATCGAATTAGTGAGTTCCTCGCCCAATGAAGCATGAACTTGACTCATTTGTTTTTTCCGTCAACGTTGGTAACAAAAATACTTATTTTCAATGCTTTCCTGAGGCGTATTATAGCAGACTAATGGATATACTCATTTCTAAAATAAAATTTAAAAAACAGAAATACCTGTAATTACATGGTTACAAAGTAAGATACAATAATTTAAAATAAATTACATAGGCCTACTATATTTCTATAATAAATTTAGGCTATTCTTTACAACCTGTGATGCAACTTTTTTTAATTACTTCATAAACTCCTGTCAAATTTTATTCTTAGGGTTTCATTTTTCAAATTATTTCCCACCATTTACAATGATTTTTACATTTTTTCAATTGAGAAAACAGCAATCACACAGTATGAAAAATTTTTAAGGCTACCCCATAATAACTGGACCTAAAGAAAACTACAAGTATGTTTAAAATCTCAGTGAAGCTTCTTAAGCATAGTACAAGAAATCAAACAGAAATTGCAACTTCCACATTCAAAAGAAAATATGCAGATGAGAAACAACCCCTAGAATTTTTGGAAATTGAATATAACCTTCATTTGACAGAAGACATAAAGAAATCTGAAACTCCCCCATATATTTTAAAACAAATGTCCCTGGAAATAATAAATCTAAGATACCCTGCCCCTGAATGGATACATATTTTTACAGATGGCTCCAGCCTACCAAATGACGGTGGCACTGGTGCTGGTGCAGTATGTCCACTTTTTTCCTTTTATCGTAAACTAAACACAAATTCAACAAACTTTGATGGCGAAATTCTAGCAATTTTCTTAAGTTTACAAAATATTTTATATCACATTAAAAAATTTACAAAAGTTGTAATTCTATGTGACTCCAAAGCAGCATTCTTGCTATAACACGAGACACAACACCCAAAAGCATCAAAATTATCGAATGTCACAAAATGATAAAACAGTTATCCCGTCTACATAAAGAAGTTGTACTTTAATGGATTCCAGCCCATTGTGGAGTGACAGGCAATGAAATAGCGATTTTCTGGCCAAGAAGGGTAGCAAAATTGTTTCAAACCCAACTTCTACTCCAGTTTCCTTTCACTCTATCAAAAGAATTATCTAAAATAAATATATCAATAAACTTGGAGAAGAATACACCACCAAAACATCTGGAAAGGAATGGAAAAAACTACAAGCTTATGACATTACTACATTACAAAGAAAATCTGCAATAGGAACATTCAGACTGCTAACGGGACATGATTGCCTGAATAAACACCTACACAGACTTGGCATAACAGATTCACCTAAATGCCCTTTTTGCAATTTAAATGAAGATATGGAAAGAAACCATCTCCTCCGTTGTCCAGCTTTTGTAGAAGAGACCAGCCTTTCTGCTAAATATTGGAGTGCAAGAGAGCGAATGATTTCATTATCAAGTGCTCAACATTAAATACCAACCAACCAACCAACCAACCAACATTTTTTCTAACAATTATTTCAATTGTAATATTTAATTTTATATAATCGTGAAAATTCTCAAATGGAAATTCCTACCAATGTCTCAAAATTAATAGATGAAATTATAACTTTTATGTTTGATTATTACTATTATTATTGTTATACCATGTGAGGTTTATACCTAAACTAAAAAGAAATCTAAGTAAATAATTTAATATGGTATGGCTATTGAAATATTTAACATCATCATCATCCATGCAAGTATTAGGCCACGTGGCCTGTTAAGGTCTCAAAGAGGAATTTTCCATCCAGCACTTTTTTGGACGTCCCAGCGATCTTTTGCCTTGGGGGCAGTAGTGAAGTATGGATTTTGGAATTCTATGAGATGGCATTCATTGAAGATGGGCTTTCCAGTTGTTCTGGTAGTTTTGTATATGGTGAAGAATGGGTTCTACATCCAACTCTTCCATAATTTCCTCATTTCTTTTATGGTCCCACTTTGTGTAGCCTGCTGTACAGCGCATAAATCGCATCTCATTTGCTGTTATTCGGCTTTCATCTCTTCTTCGTATTGTCCATGCTTCACTACCATATCTTAATACTAGTCTTGCGAGAACCTTATAAAGCCCATATTTAACATAATTTTTATATTTTTAGGTTAGGCCTACAGAGGAAATTTGGTTAATAATAATCAATTAAAACTACACTTATACCTTCAGTCACATATTTTTAAATGTTTTAAAAATTGTGTACCATTATTATAACTCATAAATATAATGATATGCCTAATAACAAATCATTGGCATTATCAAACCCAGAGATTTATGGCTGCATGGACATAAGCTCTATACACATCCCTATCCTGAGCTAATGGTTTCCAGTCATTCCTTGTATAATTCACCTCTCTCAAATTATGGTTACTGTTATATTAGTTTCCATGCCTCTAATTCATTCTCCATGTCCTGCACATCACAGTCTATGAAACTTAACCATTCTCATTACATTTGATTTCCCATAAATATCGTGAGTAGCTTTCTGCTATTAAGTCTTCTCCATTCACCTGTCTATTCATCTCTTCTTGATTTAAAATTTTTCCTAAGAACTTTATTATCAGATCACCTAATAATAATGCATCATCAATATATACCAGCAATGTATTAATACCATTTTAAATATACCTCTTCTTTTATCATCTAGAGATTTGATTACCTGCCCTAGTACAAAATTGAATAGCAGAAGAGACACAGCATCGGCTTGCCTTAAACCATTAGAGTTTCTATTTGTTATTTTTTAAAAATAAAATATAGATATTGATAATACTAGAATTTGCTACAGTTATGCCTAGAGTCACAAATGGATGTAAAAATTTAATACATTGTTTATAACGGAATTTAAAAAAATCTGTTTTATGACAAATGGTTTTTAAATGAGATTTACTGAATGCTAAATTATCATCCTCTTTCCTGTATGCAAATGTTATGAATTTGAAAATGATGGATCTGAAGCAGATTTGCTCTAATATTGAGTGGAGAACATATTTTTAATAACTCATCTCATACAATTTCAAATTTCTTTGAAACCATTTGTTTCAAATGAATTTTCATTCATCTTCAGTCATGAAACCAACAGTTGGAGTCATAACTGAAGATGAACGAAAATTCGTTTGAAACTTATGGTTTCAAAGAAATTGGAAATTGTATGAGGTGAGTTATTAAAAATATGTTCTCCACCCAATATTAATGATAATAAGGTAAAGAAAGTTCCGCGCCGTAGCCGAGTGGTTAAGGCAGGAAGCCTTGGCGCAGAGCTACGGGACTTGCACTGGTTCGAGTCTCCACGGGGAAGAAATTTTCTCATGGTATTTCGGCCAGTATGGGACCGGTGCCCACCCAGCATCGTGAGGCATTTGGGTAGCTACAATAAGTAGCGGCTCCAGGTTGAGAAAACCAGCTATAATGGCTGGTGGCCTCGACATGCTGACCACATGTCACCCCTACACTGGTTGATTATCATATACCTCTGTGATTGACCCATGTGGATGTGAGGCCAGCAGCCGGCTGGTGGGCTAAGGGCCTTGTAGGCCTGTTGCGCCAGGAGTAAAAAAAGGTAAAGAAAGGATTTATGCTTGGATGGGAAGGAAGCCTGAATTAGCTCAATGGTTAAGAGCATCAGCATGGAAAGCTGAAGGTTTGGGGTTCAATTCCCAGTTCAGGCATACATTTTTCTCTTTACCATGATTACAATAATTTAGTTGTGTCCTTTAATATACTTATTTCAATCATAGTAACAGCTTTAGCTTCTTGATATTAATTTAATTAATGATATAACCTCATAATGTTTACTTCCTAACATTAATTTAAACAGATTTGCTCTGTTTGTATAATTATTATCTTTGGGCAGACCCTTGAAGCGTTGGATTGAGGCCGTAAGAGACCCCTAAGTCTATCACATGAAAGGAAGAAAAAGAAGAAGAATTATGCTGTAGTTAACAAAAGTGTAATGTGACACACTGCATATTAGTAGCACTGTTTAATACTGTTGTTGTTGTATTGTTTTCAAATGGCTGGAGCTTGGTTTACACCATTAGTCCTCTTGCTTCAAAATAAAGTCCTGCAAATATACTTGCATGAACCAAATACTCTTATGTTAGGTCAGATGGTAACACATCTGCCTGTTGAACTGCAGATCTGAGTTTAAAACCTGATGTGATAGTATATATATATATATTTATATATTAAATTTGGGAATATTTAACATTATGAGGTTCAATTAATAAGAATTAAATGAATTGTGATTTCTTCTTACCTCATACTTCTATGTTTTTTTAAACACAGCACTGCAGTATTGGCGACCCATTGTCACCATCATCAGCTGTTTTCACGACTGTTCAATTTTTCTTTTGCCAGAAATTATCCAAACTGCCATATGGTGTTCTTTTGAATGAATCATTTTCTAAACTGCCATCTGTTGCTACAATAAGTAGCAGTTCCAGGTTGAGAAAACCAGCTATAAGGACTTTGGACCTGATATGCTGAATACATCTCACCCTAATATTGGCTAGATGATTGTCCATTTCTGTGATTTACACATGTGGATGTGAAGCCGGCAGGTAGGTCGAGATTCCGGATGAACCAAGCTTGATTACAAAGTTCTTCAAAAATACAACAGATGGCAGTTTAGAAAATGATTCATTCAAAAGAACACCAGATGGCAGTTTGGATAATTACCGGCAACAGAAAAAATTGACAGTCGTGAAAACAGCTGACGATGGTGACAATGGGTCGCCGATACTACAGTGCTGTGTTTAAAAAAACATAGAAGTATGAGGTAAGCAGAAATCACGCTTCATTTAATTCTTAGTACATATATATTTTTTCTGAGCTATTAAAACCGCATATAAGAAGTATATTCATAAGTTTAAGTGGGCAGTTCTGCATATAGCCAAGCAGTTTAACACATGATGCATTGGTGCATGTTCAAATCCCCATGAGAGCAGACTTTTTTTTTTCAATATGGGACCGGTGCCCACCCAACATTGTTGGAACTACAATAAGTAGCAGTTCCAGGTTGAGAAAACCAGCTATAATGACTTTGGACCTGATATGCTGAATACATCTCCCCCTAATATTGGCTAGATTATCATCCATCTCTGTGATTTACACATGTGGATGTGAAGCCGGCAGGTAGGTCAAAGGCCTTCTAGACCTCTCATGCCATGGGATTGGAGATTAGATACCAAATATCTGGATTAACTGTATGAAAAAATATACTGTACTGTTGTTTTTATTATTAATTTAACATTTCTCAATGAAAGATAAATTAAATTTGAAGAGAAAAATTTTCGCCTAGACCGGGACTCGAACCCGGGACCCTTGGCTTTCCGGGCCAAGTGCTCTACCAACTGAGCTACCGAGGCGAGTTACGATCTAGACGCAAATTTTTCTCTTATATACGTTGTAATTCCCTATCGCCAAATGCTTTTGAAACCATTGTTTCTATCTTTGCAAATGGCAGCTTCTTAGTTAAGAAGACATTTATTGGAAATTTAACATTACTTTAAAAGCCAGTAAGGCCTCTAATGATGTTTTTATTATTAATTTAACATTTCTCAATGAAAGATAAATTAAATTTGAAGAGAAAAATTTTCGCCTAGACCGGGACTCGAACCCGGGACCCTTGGCTTTCCGGGCCAAGTGCTCTACCAACTGAGCTACCGAGGCGAGTTACGATCTAGACGCAAATTTTTCTCTTATATACGTTGTAATTCCCTATCGCCAAATGCTTTTGAAACCATTGTTTCTATCTTTGCAAATGGCAGCTTCTTAGTTAAGAAGACATTTATTGGAAATTTAACATTACTTTAAAAGCCAGTAAGGCCTCTAATGATGTTTTTATTATTAATTTAACATTTCTCAATGAAAGATAAATTAAATTTGAAGAGAAAAATTTTCGCCTAGACCGGGACTCGAACCCGGGACCCTTGGCTTTCCGGGCCAAGTGCTAAAAACATCATTAGAGGCCTTACTGGCTTTTAAAGTAATGTTAAATTTCCAATAAATGTCTTCTTAACTAAGAAGCTGCCATTTGCAAAGATAGAAACAATGGTTTCAAAAGCATTTGGCGATAGGGAATTACAACGTATATAAGAGAAAAATTTGCATCTAGATCGTAACTCGCCTCGGTAGCTCAGTTGGTAGAGCACTTGGCCCGGAAAGCCAAGGGTCCCGGGTTCGAGTCCCGGTCTAGGCGAAAATTTTTCTCTTCAAATTTAATACTGTACTGTTGTTTGATAGGGATATTAACCCAGTGTTACATAAATGTAATATTTCCAAAGATTTTTATGTCTGCTGAAAAAAAAATCATACAGAGTTTATCTACTAACTTGTGTAAATTAAAAAAATATATATCTTATTGCAATATTTGACAGAGTTATAATGCAGTGGAAAAAAGTTTAGGCTCTATGATAAATATTAGACTATGAAATATATTTTTTAGTAATGTTATGATTATTTTATACTGGGATATTAATGAAAAACCCCTATCAATCATTAACCCATGAATGACTATTCTTTATCAAATATAATTGCCATAGATTTTGTGAAATGTACACACATATATATTAAGAAAGCCTCTAAAAAATTGAAAAATAGGCATAAACTAATTTCCTGTAAAATTTCTTAAATATGTTAAATTATCATCAAAGAGTACCATCCTCGTTATAAATAAACTTTGTTATCATGCTGAGGAAAATTGTTAGTTTAGACTACCGTTTGATACCTATTTATTTTAATAAAAAATATTAAATATTCGTATTATCACAAATTAAAACCTAAGTAAAATGCTGTTATGTACTTCATTTTTAATTATTTGACAAACAAAAGTGCCAATAAGGCTTAAACTCATGTGTAACTTACTACAATTACATACAAAATAACAGAAAGATCATTAGTTCATTTAATTAAAGATAATTTTTTAACCAAGTTTTGTATGTTTACGACATATTTCAAGAATCAACTTTTATAATATTCATGATGTGTTCCGTTGAGGTATTATTCAAAATTAATATATAATTATGGAATATTCACCTGAAAGGTCCGTCTCCTCAACTTAATTAATCATTTAACTGTAGCGCTTTCGGGATGATGGGACAAGTCCCGAAAGCGCTACAGTTAAATGATTAATTAAGTTGAGGAGACAGACCTTTCAGGTGAATATTCCATAATTATATATTAATATTTCAAGAAACATATAATATTAACAAATTAATTATTATTTAAAATAAGAGACACATATGTCTCAACAGACAATGACATGAACATTTTACGAAATTAAGAAAAAAATATACATTGAAGCAGTAATAATTTCACACTTGAAAGCACAAAGTCACCTGCCCAGGTAGCTTATGGGATTTCCACTTGAATTGGCAATTATTATCGCATGAACAGATTCTTGAGTCCAGAAAACGTCTTTGGAAGGGACTTGCTCAATTATCTATATCTGAGTACGACTTTTACGCAAGAATGCATTCATAGATACAAGCCTTAAAGAATATACTACCCTACAAAATTGCAAAAAAAAAAAATCAAGAAAATTCCTTTACTTACCATCCTGAAACATAAGAAATTTAAAAAAAATTGGCAAATACAATATTAATAATTAAGAACCTCATAATGTGTTTCCCAATTTTAACTTTGAATACAATATTACTTTGGCACCAATAAATAAATTTAGTCTGGGTAATCTTCTAAGTACAAATAAAAAAAAGTCAATGTCCCAGACAGTGAGAAATCTGGAATTTAAAGTTGTAAAGATTGCAGTAAGGTTTATGTAAAAAAAACTAAAAGGAATTTGGAAACTCATACTAAAGAACATTTTAGAACTATATTGTGAAATTTAAAAATCTGCAATTGCTGCACATAGTTTATTAGAACATTATAAAATTGGAAGAGAAGCAAAACTTTTAAAACAAGTGGATAAACATTTAGAATTAACAGTTTGGGAGAAGATATACATTCAGAAAAATAAATATGTTGTTTTCAAATGCTGGGCCTTGGCAATAAAGCCATTAGCATTTTTGCTCTCCAATATTTCTCTATGGTGGATCCAACAGGTAATACTTCACAGAGAAAAATAAATATAGATCGATGAATTTTGATATCATCATCATCATTTTCACTTCAAGGTTTAGGTGATTCGCCTGTTCTGAATTCACAATGATTCCTTCCATCTCTTCCTAGGTCTTCCTACATCACTTAATCCCTTTGGTTTATATTGAAATTCCACAAAACAATCTTTCACCTTAACCTCAGCCATTCTACTATTTGAAATGATGATTATTCTCAATTAATCATAAAGATATTGGAACCTTATATTTCATTTTCGGAGCCTGAGCGGGGATAGTAGGAACATCATTAAGAATACTAATTCGAGCAGAGTTAAATCAACCAGGATCTCTTATTGGAGATGATCAAATTTACAATGTTATTGTAACAGCTCATGCTTTTATCATAATTTTCTTTATGGTAGTGCATCCTGGGTAACAAATAAGAGGAGTTCGAGTAGAATACAAAGTCAGAAATGACTTTTCTAATAAGGACCAAAGGATGCACAAAATTGGACCACATAAGAAATGAAGAAATAAGAAGTGAATTAGAAATATATTCAATAAATAATAGAATTCAACAACACCGCATCAGCTGGGAACAGCATTTTGATATTCCTAACAAACAAAATTTGATTTTGAAGTTTATAAATTCATAGATGGCAGCACAGAAGATGGTGACAATAGAAGGTTTGACGGCGGAAGTATTTCATCAGTCGGAGTTTAGACTGTAGTTGGATGAGATGTCATCTTAAACTGTGGTTTCGTGAAAAGCATGAAATATATGAGGTGAGTTTTAAAAAAAATATGTTTCTCTGATGAATTTTAAATGTGCACTTTAATTATAAATAGAATGGTATTAACACACAGTTTATAAAAATGCTTCTTGAGGAATGTTCTCCACTTTGTACAATTCTGTGAACACAACCAATGCTTCCTTAATATTCCACTTTGTCTCTTCCAGACATCTGAAACAATAGCACAACACTTCAATATTCAATATATATTGCATTTATTATTATTATTATTATTATTACATAAAACTTTCCTCATTAGAGGATTGCCACAAGGACAAAGTGATACAGACAATTAATTTTCAAAATTGATGAAATACATTTTGTAAATACATTAAAAAATTTCAAATTGTAATTGCCCCTCTAATAGCGGCAATTTTAGAAAGATACACTCTGTCCAAATCAAAGAAATTAAAAAATTTAGCTAAGAATCCTGGTACAGTACTTCTTGCCCCGATCATCAATCCTGTGACAGGATTCTAATTGGTATTTATCTTCATGATAGTCAACTGTTGGCTCATATATGGCTTTCTTTTCAGGCTCATATATGACTTTTCTTCATCAGGTTGGCCACTATGAATCTCAAAACAGATTGTGAGATCTAATATCATACCAATTTTAGAAGATGGTCTAAATGCAATAATATCTATTCATCTACTACTCCTATTAGTGGTCACACCATTAACTTCCTCATAAACTGTGTATCCATTATCTTGCAAGGCTTCTACCATCATGTTTCGAATAGTGTGGTAACGAATGTTTCTCAGTGATTCCCCAAACGGACAAACTCCAAGGACACGTGCAAGGGTTTCATGCTCTCTGCGATGTCTACAGAGGGTATCGTCCCTAGACCTGGCTGGCAAAGAACGCACCGCTAATGCATTGGCTTGTATTTTAATTACTTCTCTCCATTCGGAACAGACAAGCAATGGTTATTCATAGTTAAATATGGGAAATAACATTATGAGGTTCTTAAATTAATGAATGAATAACTGTTCTTACCAAGCCAATTACTTAAACTAATTATAGGTTACAGTAAAATCAAATGTTTCCTACCTCTCCTCATATAAATCTTCTAAGTAGATCGCGATTTTGAGACCATAACGGTCTCATCTTCAGTACTATCTTAGCGATTGATGTTATGTCGATCAGAAGAAACTCTTCTTCTTCCCTCTGTTGGTGGACCGATGAACCTCTGGATCAGGTCAGAATTTGTGGGGATTTCGAAGTTCATAAGTTTTTCTTTGTTTTTCTGAATGTGGATTTTTTCCCAAACTGTGAGTTCCTTTTGTTTATCCATTTGTTTAATTAGACTGGCTTTTGATTCAATTAAATGTTTTTCAGACCAAGCATGAGCAGCTACTGCTGACTTTTCCACTTCTCTATTTTTGACATTTCTAAGATGTTCTTTCACCCTTGTTTTCAAATTTCTTTTTTTTCCAATATAAATTTTGTCACAATCCCTGCATTTGATCTGATAAATTCCTGATTTGTTTTCTTCTTCAATTCTTTCAAAGAAAGGCAAAATTTATATTGGAAAAACAAAAAAGAAATTTGAAAACAAGGGTGAAAGACCATCTTAGAAATGTAAAAATGGAGAAGTGGAAAAGTCAGCAGTAACTGCTCATGCTTGGTCCGAAAAACATTTAATTGAATCAAAAGCCAGTCTAATTAAACAAATGGATAAACAAAAGGAACTCACGGTTTGGGAAAAAATCCACATTCAGAAAAACAAAGGAAAACTTATGAACTTCGAAATCCCCGCAAATTCTGACCTGATCCAGAGGTTCATCGGTCAACCAACAGAGGGAAGAAGAAGAGTTTCTTCTGTTCGACATAACATCAGTCGCCAAGATAGTACTGAAGATGAGACCGTTATGGTCTCGATTTCGAGATTCAATTAATAAGAATTAAATGAATCGTGATTTCTTCTTACCTCATACTTCTATGTTTTTTTTTAAACACAGCACTGCAGTATCGGCGACCCATTGTCACCATCGTCAGCTGTTTTCACGTTTTCATCATCATCCTTCACCGGTGTGGAAAGCAGCGGGAAGCTACCACACCTACCTAGTAAAGCTGCAAAACTTAGCATGAAGATGCTATAATTGCAGTGGAAGACCTGCCCTCGTGCAGAATTACTACAGATGTATGTATAATTTAATGGTGAAGTGGAAGAGAAGACCTTATGGTCTTAACTCCATCAGGTAAAATAAATAAATGAGTTATTTCTTATCTTACCTCATAGTTTAAGTTTCTTTAAACATGGATACTGCAATTTTCAAGAGAAGTCCCTCTTATCTTCAGCTGCCATTATAACTACCAGATTTTGGTTGGAATCTTCATCTATAACATTGCCATCTGGTGTTGATCTGTTGAACCCGAGATCAAGTCCCGTTCATCGGGTATTTCAAAATTCATCGATCTAAATTTGTTCTTCTGAATATATATCATCATTAAAATTCTCCGATGAATTTTAATGATTATACCTCATAATGTTTACTTCCCAACATTAATTAAATATATATCATCATCATCGATGCAAGTATTAGCCTATGTGGCCTGTTACGGTCTCAAAGAGGAATTTTCCATCCAGCACTTTTTTGGATGTCCCACGATCTTGCCTTGGGGCATTCTATGATATGGCATTTATTGAAGATGGGCTTTCCAGTTGTTCTGGTACTTTTGTATATGGTGGAGAATGTGTTCTACATCCAACTCTTCCAATAATTTCATTTCTTTTATCTGAATATATATATTTTCCCAAACTGTCATTTCCAAAGGTTTTTCGAAATGTTTCAAAAGTTCAGAGGTTTTTTTGCAGCACATAGTTTGCTAGTCATAAAATTGAAAAAGAGGCTGAACTTTTAAAACATTTGGATAAATCCTTAGAATTGACAGTTTGGGAAAAGATATATATTCAGAAGAACAAATTTAGATCCATAAATTTTGAAATACCCAATGAATGGGACTTTATCTCAAGGTATGTCAGATCAACATCAGATGGCAATGTTACAGATAAAGATTCCAATGAAAATCTGGTAGTTATAATGTCGGTTGAAGGTAAGAGGGACTCCTCTTGAAAACCGCAATTCCCATGATTAAAAAAACATAGAGTATGAGATAAGATAAGTGACTCATTTGTTCATTGAAGCTGTGGTAAACTCAATTAAAGAGAAAAATTGCTACCTGAACTGCGATTTGAACCCAAGACTCTAGCTTTAACCTTTTGTATGCCATGCCCGGCATGCACCGGTGAAAGTGTGTGTACAGCGGTACGCCACGTCCGGCAAGCTCTGGTTTTCAGTCTTATTATTTTATATTTTTTTCCCGAAGTTTTTACTTCAATAAACTAAAATTATTTTTCGTTCTGTGTTTGTACATCCTTTCTTAGCAATACTTTGCACATCCCTTACAGAATAACTGTACAGGCTGGTTGTAAATGAGTTTTATAAAGGAGGGTGTACATTCATGTTTCATTTTGTTTCATTTTTTTTTTGCTATGGAATATTGCAATTTCAGGATTTTCTCTTTATTTATTTTATTTTTAGTTGGAAAGATACCTGGCCAAGGGGTAGGTCGTGCTGTGAAACACAGTGATTCATTAAGGTAGAATTTTTTATCACTCACCTCATATTGTTCATGTGATTCATGTCTCGAAGTTGACGAAAATACAATACGCGAGTTTATTGTGTCAGTTTTATCATAAGATGAGAGTGACAGTTACAGTTCATCAAATGGTTATTCGTTTGACGAATGTGACAGTAGTCCTGTTTCTAAGAGAATATTATTACAATCTAAGCCTGTAAATAGTAAAGCAAGTGATGTAGACCTAAATGAACAGGATGTGAGTGACAGTTGTGGGCGTGTCGCACCAGACGAAACACGTGACACAAAACAGCTGTTTGACTGGAATTGATTCGAACCCAGGACCATAAAAAATGTTCAACAATATTTAATATTATAAGTGTTTAGTGATAATGCCATCAAAATTATTCAAGAGGATAAATGTTATAGTGATAGTGATAACAAAACTCAATAAAGATACCGTGCTAAATTCGAACCTGGGATCTTTACAGTGGAAGCAACACCGCCTAACCTTCAAATAAATGTATATTAGTGAGTTTAAATTCAATTTAGCATGGCATATAGATAGTTAATTATACTTTATATAGGTTTATATTATATAGTATGGCGTAGTAATTTAAATTAAAAAAATCTGGCACCCACAGCCCAGCTGGCAAAAGGAAAACTCGGCGGTCAAAAGGTTAAGGACAAGCACAAATTTCTCTCTCATTAGTCCCCAGAACTTGTGAAACAATTTACAATCCAATAGCAATGCCTTAGAAGGCTCTTGGGAAAGTAGGAGATTAAGGGTCCCATTTTAGTCAATCAGCACTTGTTGTCAACCCTAGGTACAGGCCACCTTTACCCCCAGAACAAGTGTCTGGTTTAATATATTATTTTATATATTCCTGATTTTTTACTATCATCAATCTTTACATTTATGTTGATTTTTATTAGTTTAATATCAAATAAAATATGCAGACTGTGATAAGATATACATAGGGAAAACAAAAAGAAATTTAACCATTAGAACTAAAGAACACATAAGAAATGTAAAAAAAAGGGGAAGTAGAAAAATCTGCATGGCTGCACACGTTTGGTCACAAAATAGATGTAAACACAAAATTATTAAAACAGTTAGAAAACACAAATGAACTCACCATATGGGAAAAAAAATCTATATACAGAAGAACAAGGAAAGAATTGGACCACACGAAGAGGGAGCAGGAGTTAAGAATCAGGGCTGACAACTTGAGAAAAATCAGTCTGCAACAGCTGAAGATGGGGTTAACAAGCCGTAAAACATGTGATCAACAAAAACAACCATAAGAGGTAAGAATAAATAGACTAAATAACTTAATTATATACTTACTTTCTGGACCATTTCTTATTCATCGTAGTTAACTTAGATATAGTAGATGTCATTTGTTCCTTTTCAGATTCACTCAGGTCATCAGCTTTTGCAGTCAACATGTTTGGAGTTATCACAGGCTTCGTAATTTTAAACGCTGTCTGAAAATGAACATAGAGATAACACATTCTGTACCAAGGATAAAACTTGCAATATTATTAATAAGGAGCAGGATTCTCCAAGCTAACAGATCTTGTTATTATGCACTTAAGGACCAATTCAAATTCATACTTAAATACAGTAAAAGCTATATTTAAATTAAAAGTTTTTTTTGATGATATTTTTTCGATAATAAATTTTAAACATGTTGATGATGCGTTTGAAATTACATAATCTACAAGATGTATCAATTAAACTTACCATAGAATCAGAAATTGAAAAAAAAATTCCGTTTCTGGATTTATACATAATTAGGAATGAAAAAACTCAAAAAATTTAATTTGATGTATATAGGAAGGGTACACAAACTGATAATTATATTAAATCAACGGGTTTCAATCCTCTGGCACATAAACATGCAATATTTAATAGCCTCTTATATAGATTGATATAAAGGTCCCATTAAAAGGAGAAAATTTTAAGAAAGAATACGAGAATATCCTAAATATAGCCAGATTAAATGGTTTTAATAAGAGTATAATATCTAACAAATTAAAGAAATTCAGAAAGATAAAACAACTTAAAGAATGCTCTACCCTACAAATTGTTAGTAAAGAAAAGAAGAATTTCAAGAAAATTACTTACCATCCAATAGTACATGAGAAATTTCAAAAAATATTTGACAAATACAACATTACTTTACCAATTAATAAATTTAGTCTGGAAAAACTTTTAAATACCAATAAAAAAAATCAACATCCCAGACAGTAAGAAATCTGGAATTTATCAAATTAATTGTAATGATTGTAGCAAAGTATACATAGGAAAAACAAAAAGGAATTTGGAAACACGCACTAAAGAACATTTTAGAAATATTAAAAATTGTGAAATTGAAAAATCAGCAATTGCTGCATATAGTTTACTAGAACATCATAAAATTGAAAAAGAAGCGAAACTTTTGAAACAATTGGATAAACAGTTGGAATTGACAATTTGGGAAATGATATTCATTCAGAAGAATAAATATCGATCTATGAATTTCGATATTCCGGTGGATAAAAATTTAATTACAAAGTTTATAATCCCAACGAAAGATGGCAGCACAAGAGGTGATGTCACTAAAGAAATCAACAATAATGCAATTTCATCAGTGGAAGCCATGACTGAAGAAAGTCATGATATTGTCTGAAACTGTCGGTATCAAAGAAGTTTGAAAATGTATGAGGTGAGTCGATTAAAATATGTTCTCCACTCACTATTAAAGTATTTCTATTTTTATTTTAAACAGCAACACTAATTTTTTTTCCCTTGGTACTAATTTTTTTTCCCCTTTTACTCGACAATATAAACTGGGAACAAAGCACAAGAAACATGTGGTATTCAATCAAAATTATTGCAACAAATGACAAGTTGAAACAATAATATACCGATCATGGCGATGGAGGCATTTTAAAAGTACATACTGGCATGTGAAATACGACAAGAGCTTTTAACAATGGACTCTAGGGTTAGTGACAATAAGGTATGTTTTATTTTGATATTTATTTGTCCATTTGGTTTGAATCACTCTTTGTAAAAGCCACCTTGGCACCTGCCTGCAGTTAAAAAAAAACTACCGATGGTTAATAAAGGCCACTAATCCTTCTAATATACTGACTGGATCCGCGAAAAAAAATATTTTTAGCTGCAAATACAGGAACTGTGTTAATAAAAAAATAGCTGCCAAATTTAATATGGAAATATCAATTAACAAAACTAAAATTATGGCATTTCATGGCAAGAACCCCATACAAAGTAAAATCTGTCTCCAGAATAAAATTTTAGAGAGATGTAATCAATTTAAATATCTTGGATGTTATCTCTCTATCTGGGATGAAAAGGATATCCCTGAAAAAATTACTAGTTATAGTAAAAGTTTGGGAATTATTAATCAAGTTACGAAACCATCCCTTGCACAAAAAAAAACACCAGATTACGTATATATAACACTATGGCTAGACCAGTGTTGACCTATGGTAGTGAAGCATGGACACTAAAAAGACAACATGAAAGCAGAATAACGGCTTGTGAAATGAGATTCATGTGCAGAACAGCGGGTTACACCAGATGGGATCGGAAAAGGAACAGCGATATCTTAAAAGAATTGAAGACTATGCCAATTTTGGAATATATTAAACAGTACCAACTAAATTGGAAACACCATCTTGAAAGAATGAGTTCAAATCGGATCCCCAAAGCTGTTTATAATTATATACCAAGAGGACAAAGATCTCTGGGCCGTCCTATGAAATGCTGGAGGGAAAATTTTCTATAGGATCATAACAGGCCTTGGCCTAATACTTGGAAGGAAGAAGAAAGAAAGAATATTTCTTAAAAATCTCATCTGAGCTGCTTCCAATCTTTGTTCTTGTCTTTTACTGATCGTCCAACATTCTGATCCTTACATCTATACAGGAACAGCCATTACTTTATAAAATTTAAGTTTTGTTTCTTTTCTTGTGTTTTTAAGGGTGTTTTTAATAGTGCCACACATTAGATTAAATTTATTTATTTTATCATTAATATCTTCAATTTTAACGTATGATAAACTGAAACCTAGATTTGAAGACAAAAATTATACACTTGGACTGGGGTTTGCACCCAGGACCTCTGGCTTTCTAGGCCAATGCTTTATCACTGAGCTACCTGAGAAACTCCAATCTAAATGCAAATTTTTCTCTTATACATTGTTAATTTGTTAATTCCCTAGCACCGAATGCTACGAACCTTTGCTCGAATATGCAAATGGCAGCTTCTTGTTTAAGAAGACATTTATTGGGAATTTAAACACTACTTTATAAGTGAGAAGTGTTAAATTAATAATAAAAACATCAAAAGAAGCTCTACTGGCTTTATAAAGTAGTGTTTAAATTCCCAATAAATGTCTTCTTAAATAAGAAGCCCCATTTGTGTGACTGAGCAAATGGTCATAGCATTCGGCGCTCTGGAATTGACGATGTCTGGAATTAACCAAGTCTTAGGCCTATAGGTCTGCTATGATCTCACTAATAAATCTTGTATCCAGCGTTTCCTTGGACAGCCCAGAGATCTCTTTCCTGTTGGACAATAACAAAGCATGGCCTTGGGAACTCTATCTACACTCATTCATCGCAAATTATTCATCCAGTTGTTCTGGTACCTATGTATGTATTCAATGGCTGGTTCTAAACGTAGTTCCTATAAGATATCATCATTGCGTTTGTGATTCCATTTGGTATATCCTGTTGTATATCTTATTTCACTAGAAGTTATCTTGCTCTCTTCTCTTTTCCTCAAATTCCATGCCTCACTGCTGTAGCAAAGTGCAGGTCTTGCTAGGGTTTTGTATAACCATATTTTGGTATCTCTCTGGACTAGCGAAGGTTTCATTACTGAATTTGTTATTCCCATGGTTTTATTAAAATTAATAATTTTATTCGTTATGTCTACTTGATCCATATGAAGCCAGATGTAATAAGAATACTTAAGTCTCATAGACTGCGATGGACAGGACATGTGGTACAAATGGGGAATGAAAGACGTGCACGGAAGCTTCTTGTCAGAAAACACCCAGTTGGCAGACCAAGAATGAGGTGGGAGAATAACATTAACTGTGATTTGATGGAAGTAGATTATGCAGGGACTGATTGCAAAACATTAGCTCAGGTTAGGAATGTATGGAAAGCTTATGTCTGCCAGTGAGTTAGTTAGTTATATCTACTTCATCCAAATATGTTAATGTGTATCCAAGGTAGGTAAATGAATTTACTCTTTCTGGTATTTTTGAATCTATACAAATTTTGCTATGTACAGGGTATTTTCCTTGAAAAGCCATTACTTATGTATAAGAGAAAAATTTGCATTTAGATTGAAGTGCTCTGGTGGTACAGTTGTAGAGCATTGGGCTAGAAAGCCAAAGGTCCTGGGTTCAAACCCTAATCTGAACGTATAATTTTTCTCTTCAAATATAATTTATCCTTCAGTTTGAAGTGTTAAATTAATAATAAAAACATTGAAACCTAGATATTTATCCAATTGATAATTAATTACTTTTAACACATACCTCAGCTTCCTTAGTTGTACTGTTACTAATGGACATTGTTTCATTACAAATCTGAAATGATTTAGCTGCAACCTTCACCAAGACAAACACCCGGTAGAAAGATCTGAGAAGTGGAGTCTTCATCCATGGCGCTGGTTCCTTGAAAATTCCTCTCACTGACAGCATAACTCCAGAGTTCTGTGAAACAAAACACTAATCAACCCAATACCACAACTATGGGCTACATATTTTTAATTTAGAAAGAAAAATTAACTTATATTTGAAGAGAAAATTATACACTCAGACCGGGGCTTGAACCCAGGACCCTTTGCACTCTAGGCAAATGCTTCACCAACTGAGCTACCTGAGAAACTCCGATCCAAATGCAAATCCACCTGTTATATAAGCTGTTAATTCCCTCGCACCAAATGCTATGAAGCCGTTGCTTCTATCTTGAAAATGGCGGCTTATTTATTAAGAAGACCTTTAATTGGGAATTTTACATTACATTATAAAGCCAGTATGGCTTCTTTCAACATTTTTGTTATTCATTTCACCCTTCTCAGGGCCCTGGGTTCAAGTCCTGGTCTGAGCGTGTATTTTTCTCTTCAAATATAAGTTATCCATCATTGAGATGTATGAAATGAATAATAAAAACATAGAAAAATTAAGTTTGGACCGGGACTCAAACCTGGACCTCTGACACTGTACCAACTGACTATAAAATTAAGAAGTTTTGAAAATGCGTCTTACAAGAAACAACTAAATTATGAGGTAAGATGAATACAGGCCAAACTTATTTATTAAGATCTTTGTATATTGAACAACCTTCTTATAAGAATTAAATAAATCGTGATTATTTCTTACCTCATACTTCTATGTTCCTTTAAACACAGCACTACAGTATCGGCGACTCCTTGTCACCATCGTCAGCTGTTTTCACGATTGTCAATTTTTTCTTTTGTTGATAATTATCCAAACTGCCATCTGATGTTCTTTTTAAGGAATTATTTCTAAACTGCCATCTGGTGTTCGTTTTAATGAATCATTTTCTAAACTGCCATCTGTTGTATTTTTGAAGAACTTTGTAATCAAGCTCGGTTCGTCTGGAATTTCGAAGTTCATGGTTCTAGGTATGGTTTTTTTGAATATATATTTTTCCCCAAACTGTTAAATCTAAAGGTTTAGATAGATGTTTCAAAAGTATTGCTTCTTTTTCAATCCTATGATGCTCTAATAAACTATGTGCTGCTATAGCTGATTTTTCAATTTCTCCATTCTTTATGTTTCTGAAGTGCTCTTTTTTATGAGTTTCCAAATTCCTTTTTGTTTTTCCTATATATATCCTGTTGCAATCTTTGCAATCAATTTGATAAATTCCAGATTTTTTGTTGTCTGGGGTGTTAAATTTATTATTAGTTAACAGAAGATTACCCAGGCTGAATTTGTTAATTGGAGCCAATGTTATATTAAATTTTCTGAAAATTTTTTGAAACTTATTATGAACTTCAGGATGGTAAGTAAATTTCTTGAATTTTACATCTTTCTTGGAATCATGTTGTAAGGTGGTGTATTCCTGTAACCTTTTCTGTTGTTTAAATTTCTTTAATTTATTCTTTATTTATTAAGTGTGAGGTAAGAAATAATCACGATTTATTTAATTCTTATGAATTGAACCTCATAATATTAAAAATTCCCAAATTTAATATATAAAACCTTCTTACATTACAGGATGTGGCATAAGTCAGTTAACCACTGCACATTAATAGACTAGATGCAAGTGAAAAGATGGCGGAAGCACTAGCTGCAAGAGTAGAGATCGCTCTACAAAAACTGACCAATATAGCAGAGGCAGGAGGATGTATAAAAAAATACACCAAAGAAGACATCCTGAAGGCAGTAAGTACGATGAAGGAATATATTAAGACAAAGGAAAAAAAGGATAGACCGGAAAAGAATGAGGAAAACGAAAATCCAAAGACAGGGAAGAGGTTAGCCAAGCCACATATAGACACGAAGACAGAGAGATAGCTAAGAAAAAATAAAAAACAGAGAAAACATAGTCATAGAAATGAAGGGGGAAAATGGAGAACATATAAGCAGCAGACAGAACAGCATGCTCTACAGAGGAAGACTAACAGAATCTACTACAAACGACAAAATAGAAAGATACCTATCAAGAAATGGTATCAAAGGGCAAATAGAATGTGAAGAACTACAAATTAGAGGCATGAATAAAGCATTTAAAGTTGGAATACCCCTTGAACAACTGAAGAAAATAGAGTCATCAGACTTCTGGCCCAAGGACAAAGTGGTCAGGAGATTTCAATTTCGAAGATGGCCGCAAGAAACAGCATCACTCGAATGAAGAAAAAAATATACAGCCTTGCTATGGAATGCTGAAGGAATAAAAAATGCAATGGCCATGGCATCAACAGATTTCTTAAAAGATTTTGAACTCGTGATCTTAATGCAAACCTATCTGATAGAAGAATGGCATCATCACTACTTCTACAGCAAACACATTTTAGCAAGGAAAGGTGAACTCGGAAGGCCAGCCAGAGGCATATCTATACTCATGAAACCATGTATGACACCAATAATAGCAACAACAAGGATGGAGAATGCACTCCTAGTAGAAACTAAGTACATTGTGATCATTGCAGCCTACTACCTACCACTTACAACGCAATGGACATCATAGAAGAACTACACCAACTAATACTACAAAATAAAAGCGGAAAGCCTATAATAATAGCAGGCAACTTGAACTGCCGCAAAGATATAGACAATACAAGACCAAGATAGTCATTGAGAAACTGTAAGAAGGATTCACACTCCTAAATGACAGCAAAATTCCCACATACATATGCCACAACGATAAAAGTACCATCAACCTAGCACTGATAAAAGGCAACACAAAGGGAAAAATAACTCCCCTCTGGACAAATGCAGCAACACCCATCCGAAAACACCTACCAATGAAAATTAACATAGCTACACCAAAATTTAAAATAAAAAAGTAACACCACTAAAGATATCAAGAAAAATTGACGAGAAGATCAAAGGAAGCCAGAAGGAACTAAAAGAAGCAGAAACAGCCATAGAACGAAGGCATCTAGAAAAAGCTACCACAATAATAGAAGAGGTCATCATAAGGGCCACAATGCCAGTAAATTCGAACATGAAGAAATCAAAAGAATGGTATGAGAAGGAATGCTACAACAAAAGAAAACAAGTGATAAGTAAATTATACAAATAAAAAGCAATCTGGAAGACATTGCACTAAAAGAAGATTACACAAAGAAAAGACAATATAAAAGACTGATAAAAGAAAAGAAGAAAGCTCATAGCGAAAAAAAAAAAATCTCCAAGGAAAAGATAGAAGAATACATCATTTTGACAAAATTGTGCATCGAACAAATGTTCTTTACATACAATGGGAAATACTACAAACAAAATTTTGGACTTTCCATGGGGAACCCCCTATCTCCCTTTCTGGCCAATTTATTCATGGGTAGTTTTGAACAGAAAATCACAAGGGGACACCCATTAACTTTCAAATTTTGGCGCAGATATGTTGACGATGTAATAGCCATTATAAACCATAAACAAATAGAAGATGCCTTAAAACTCCTGAACCTTCAGAGCAAAACTGTAAAATTCACAATGGAGACTGAAACTGACAGACAAATCTCATTTTTGGATCTAACCCTAACTAGAAACGAAAAAAACAAAATAGAATTTGGAATATACAGAAAGAACACACATAAAGATAACTACATTAAGGCATCAGGATTCAACCATTTCGCTCACAAAGAAGCTGTATTCAATAGCCTAACACACAGATTGGTGAATGTACCCCTGAACCGTGAAAAAAATAAAAAAGAAAAAGAATATATAATTAAAGTAGCAATAGAAAATGGTTATGAAGAGAACATGGTACACAAGAAAATAAATAAGTTTAAAAGGCAAAAACTAATTAATGAAAGCCCACTTAAAAAACAAACAGAAGAGAACATAAGATTCAAAAAATTCACTTACCATCTTTTGAAACACCACAAGTTCCAGGAAATTTTCAATAAGTTTAACATTCAATTGGCCCCAAAGAATGAATACAGCCTAAACAAGATAATTAAAACCAACAAAAATGAAAAAATTGGAGAAGAATATAAATCAGGAATATATCAGATCAAATGTCAAGATTGCGACAAAATCTATCTAGGAAAAACAAAAAGAAATTTAAAAACTAGATTGAAGGAACACCTTAGACATGTAAAAAAGGGTGAAGTGGACAAGTCAGCTGTAGCAGCCCATGATTGGTCTGAAAAACATTTAATTGATACAGAAGCTAGCCTAATCAAACAAACAGATAAACTAAAGGAACTCACAGTCTGGGAAAAAATCCACATCCAAAAAAACAAGAAAGACAAACTCATGAATTTTGAAACTCCCGCAAATTTTGACCTGATCCAGAGGTTCATCGATCCACCGATAGAAGTAAGAAGGAAACCGCCAAGAAACGACATAACACCGGTCGACCAGAGGCTACTGACAATGGAGATAAGCTCCGAAACTGCAGTATAGAAGAAAAAGGATATGAGGTGAGGTAATAAAAACATTAATTTAATTATTAAATTAAACCTCATAGTGTTCTTTCCCTGTGAAAGTTAAATAAACTATATTATAGTTTTTAACCGTACATTATATTACTGTGAACTAATACCTCAACGGAAAATCACCATGAATTTTACTAGTATAGAGATTAGTTTACTTTCATTTAAAAATATGAAGTAAAGCAGGTGTTCTTATTACAGTTATAACAGAAAGCTTTATAATTTTGACAACAATGACTTAAAGCAATTTTAAAAGCATTATTTACAAAAACTGTTATGTAGTACAATTTCTTTAATTGTTACTGAGACATTTTTATTCAACAATGAACAACAATGAATTATTTAGATGTTTTTCTTTATTTAAGTTATATTTAAATATTAAAAGAATTTTAAAATACAAAATTATTAACTTAAACTTTCATATTTATTATGATATTAAAATTCTGCTTTAACTATACATAAAAAAAATAAAAAAATACGAAGAAAATAATAAACTGTAATGAATTATCTACTGCTTATATATAAGACATTAGGTAAATATACTGACAAATCTTAATACTATTTCTATTAAATAATGAAAAAACAAATTATTAATTTCATATAATAAAGTTGAGAATATTTACATTATGAGATTTTCTTAATAAAAAACGAGCAACTACAAAGAATTGAATTTAATTATTTCCTATCAACATAACTTAATTGAATTTAATATTTATAGAAAAGATACTCATACTGATAACTACATAAAATCTTCAGGTTTTAATCAAGTTTCACATAAACATGCAATTTTCAACAGTCTATTACACAGATTAATAAATATTCCACTTAATGTAGAGAATTCTGAGAATGAATATAATCGTATTGTACACACAGCTAACTTAAATGGTTTTGACGAAGACATAATAAAGAAGAAATTAGAGAAATTTAAACAACAAAAAAGGTTACATGAATACACCACTCTGCAACATATTTCCAAAAAATATGAAAATTTCAAGAAATTTACTTACCATCCAGAAGTTCATAACAAATTTCAAAAAAATTAATATAACATTAGCTCCGATTTACAAATTCAGCCTGGGTAATCTTCTGTTAACTAACAAAAAAGTTAACATCCCAGACAATAAAAAATCTGGAATTTATCAAATTGATTGCAATAAAGTGTATACATGAAAAACAAAAAGGAATTTGACACTCGCAAAAAAAAACACTTTAGAAATATAAAAAATGGTGAAATTGAAAAATCAGCAATAGCAGCATATAGTTTATTAGAGAATCATAGAATTGAAAAAGAAGCTAAACTTTTGAAACATCTATTTAAACATTGTTTATTTTTTTCTTTCACTCACCTCATACTTTATAACTCCTCTCAGACCCGGGTTTCGTCACATCATTTGTGACATTCTCAATGCTGTGTCACGTTCACAACTGACGTCCAACGGCCTTCTATCCTACAGACTGACCTCCGTGCCATCTGATGGCTGACCGACGAACTTCCAAATCAATCCCCTCTCCTTATAACTGGGTATTTCAAAATTCATAGTTGTGTTTTCATTCTTGCATATGTAAATTTTTTCCCAAATTGTGAGTTCCTTCGGTTTTTCCAATTGTTTAAGTAATTTTGTTTTGGTTTCTATTCTATGTTTTTCTGACCAGGCATGTGCAGCTATTGCAGATTTTTCTGTTTCTCCATTTTTAACATTTCTGAGGTGTTCCTTTAATCTTGTATTTAGATTCCTTTTTGTTTTTCCTATGTATATCTTTTCACAATCTTTACAATTAATTTGATGAATTCCCGATTTTTTGCAGTCTTCAATCTTTTCATTTTTGTTGGTTTTTATTAAATTACCTAAGCTGTGATTATTTTTCGGTGCTAATTTAATGTTGAATTTGTTCAAGATTTTTTTTAACTTGTCAAATACTAAAGGATGGTATGTGAACTTCTTGAATTTTTTACCAATATTTTTATCTGTCTGAAGAGTACTTTCATTAATCATTCTTTGTTCCTTAAATTTATTTATTTTCTTGTGTATCATCTTCTCTTGAAAACCATTACCCTTCGTAATTTTTATGATGTGTTTTTTCTCTTTATTGTAATTTTCTTTGCTCATGGGAACGTTCACAAGTCTGTGTGTTAAACTATTAAATACTGCCTGTTTGTGTGAAAAATGGTTAAATCCTGTAGCTTTTATATAATTGTCAATGTGAGTTTCTTTTCTGTAAATACCAAATTCTTCTTCTTCTTTGCAAGTATTAGGCCAAGGCCTGTTACAATCCTATAGAAAATTTTCCCTTATGGGAAATTCTCGTATAAAAATGGTTAAATCCTATAGCTTTTATATAATTGTCAATGTGAGTTTCTTTTCTGTAAATTCCAAATTCTATTTTCTTTTTTTTTCTTCATTCCTGATCAATTTAAGGTCTAAAAATGGTATTTCATGATTATTTTCTACTTCCATTGTAAATTTGTTTTATTTTGAATATTTAACAATTAGAAGATGCCATTAAACAAAAACAAACAAGATTTGACTTACACAAGGTACAGCGTCCACAGTAAAAGAAAATGGATCGTGTTGTGTTGCGGGAAGTCTACTTAATGTTCTTACGATGTCCTCTGGTCCCCGACGCAGCTGCTTCACAACCCAGGAATAATTTGAAAATTTAAGCAGATTACGACTTTCAGCTTTATACGCTCTTAATCTGAAACAAGCACAACAAATATTGTGGAAATTGAGACTAGACTCTGCGGATTCTTGAATTATACAAATGGTATAAATATAGTCAAAAGAAGGTAAGTGATCAGCCTCATGGGCTAGTGGTCAGCGTTACTGACTACTGTTCATGAGATCCTGGGTTCAATTCCCGGTCAAACCATAGGAATTTTTCCTTAAAGGGAATTATTCCTGTGGTTGCTCATGGTCTGGAATTCAGGTTAAGAACTCTCCTGGCATTTCATTATCATTTATCCGATTGATTGAGGGTCTTTCCACTTTTCAGCGGTTGCCCTTTTACCAGCCGGCTGCTGGCCCTTCACATCCACATGTGTCAATCACAGAGGTAGATGATCAACAGCCAGTGTAGGGGTGACATGTGGTTAGCATGTCGAGTCCCCCAGCCGTTATAGCTGGTTCCTCAACCTGGAGCCGCTACTTATTGTAGCTACTCAATTGCCTCACGATCTGGGTGGGCACCGGTCCCATACTGGCCGAAATACCATGAGAAAATTTCTTCCCCCATGGAGACTTGAACCAGCGCAAGTCCCGTACCTCTGCGCCAACCCTTCCTACCTTAACCGTATCATATCATCGGGGTAACATAACTCTCACTTCCAGGTGTCTCAACCTATGAAATGGATTACAATTCTGCCAATGCCAGGGGAGAAAGCCAGAAATGTCATAAAAGACAACCTGGTGGCATTAGAAAAAAAAAAGGTAAGTTGCAAAAAAAGCTGTTAAGACCTAAAAAAGGACCAGTAAGCCAAAACAATGTTAAAAAAGGACAGATAAAACCCACCATTTTCTGGGATACAATGACCAAAAATGTATATTCATTAAGTTGGGCCTTTGTCTTCAGACATAAAATGGAAAAAAATAATTTTTACTCAAGTTGCCAGCCCTAATCATGAAAAATTTGGGTAGCTACAATAAGTAGCTGGTTTTTATTGCTGAACCTCAAAATATTTTGAAACCCTATTTCGCCACAAAGGCATGTTATGGTTGTAGCTTACTATAACAACATTATACTATACATTGTAAAACAGAAATATTATTTTATGGTTTTGAATGAGTGTTATAAATTACATAAATCGTCTATAAGTGTCTTAGCAAAATACTACATATTGTTATGAATTTCATAAAATGTTTATAATAATTTTGGTTCTTAAAAATCACTTCACACATTGAGCCAGAAGCCTCATCATCTTTTAAAAGTAAGTTTAACCAGAATCATTGTCAACTTTTATAAGATTCAGAATCATTGTCTTTTGAATATAGGATAATCAAATAAAATATGTTTTACAAATTGTATTGATTCTTGACATTTACAATTATGATCACTGTCTGGGTTAATATTAAATCTCCTAAAATAACTTCAAAATTTTCCTTCATTTAGGTTGAGGAAACCAGCTTTAATGGCTGGATGACTCCTATACTCGCTACACGATTCTCAATCTCTGTAAACTGTACATGTAGATGTGAGGCCAGTAGCTATCTGGTAGTCCAAGAGCCTTGTAGGTCTATTGTGTCATGGTGGTATCTATTCCTAGCAACGTTCCTTCTCCATAACAGTCATGCATGTTCGCCCGCATTGCTATCGCTTAATAATACTACATCATCAACATAAACTAACAGCTTATTAATACCACTGAGGTGTAGGCTTTCTTTATCCTCTAAAGATTTGATGACATGCTCTAGTACAAAATTATATAGTAGAGAAGATAGTGCATCTCCTTGCTTCAACCCATTGTGAATTTCAAAAGTATCTGAAAACTGTTTGCCTACACGCACCCTACTCTTTGTGCCATGTGGACACATTCATATAAGTCTAGCCAACATTCCAGCAGGATACTATATAACTTCTCCTTGAATCTATTCCTTTTTCAAATATACAAATTTAGATTCATAAATTTTGAAATTCCTGATGAACAGGACCTGATCTCAAAGTTCATCAAATCAACACCAGATGGCAACATTATAGATTGAAAATCCGGTAATCATAATATCAGTTGAAAATGGAAGAGATGTTCCTCTTGAAAACTGCAGTTCACGTGTTTAAGAAAACATAAACTATGAGGTAAGACAAGAAATGACTCATTCATTTATTATTTTATAGGTCAACTTCCGAGTTCTATTCATGATGTTATTCCCATACTTGCTGAAAATCTCTTCACCCACGGGAACGAAAGCAGTTAGGAACAATACTGACCTAATTAAATTTGAGTTGTTTTTTGACTCAACTCATATTTCTTTATTTTTATGTAGACTCTAGTTTCATCACTGAATTTGTGACATTGTCGATGCATCACAACTGCCGTTTTGCAGTTGCCCCTCCTGCAAATTGATTTCTGTGCCCTCTATTGCCTGACCAATGAACTTCCATATCAATTCCCTCTCATTTTCACCAGGTATTTCAAAATTCATAGTTTCTATTTATTCTCGCATATGTAAATTTTCTCCCAAATTGTGAATTCTTTTTGATTTTTCTATCTGTTTAAGTAATTTTGAAATTGTAAGTTTAGGTAATTGAAACCAATGCAAAATTACTTAAACAGTTAGAAAAATCAAAGAAACTCAGAATTTGGGAGAAAATTTATATATGCGAGAATAAAAAGAAAACTATGAATTTTAAATACTCGGTGAAAATGAGAGGGGAATTGATATGGAAGTTCATTGGTCAGCCAACAGAGAGTGCAGAAATCAATTTGCAAGAGGGACAACCGCAAGATGGCAGTTGTGATGCATCGACAATGTCATGAATTCAGTGACCAAACTTGACTCTGCATAAAAATCAAGAAATATGAGGTGAGTCAAAAAACAACTCAAATTTAATTAAAATAAACCTCGTAGTGTTATTTTCTACCTACATAGATTTAATACTGACCTAGCAGTAGCAGAAGTAGTTTGTCCATAGAGGTAAGTAGTTGTTATCGAGAAAAGAGCGTCTTCATGATATAGTCCTTTCAGAAGTTTTCTGTTCTCGCTGTCGTACATTGTGAAGTATCGGCGGATAAACTGGTCTGCTACAGGAATGTCCGCTTGTGATAAAATAAAATTCTGTATAAATCTTGGAAAACCTGCAAAGCTTGCAGCAGATATAGAAACACCATCCTAGAAATGACACAATTATTATTATATTTGAAGAGAAAAATTATACGCTCAGCCCGGGGTTTGAACCCAGGACCTTTGGCTGAGCATATAATTTTTCTCTTCAAATATAATTTGTCCTTCTATGAGAAGTATCAAATTAATAATAGAAACAACAATTATTATTAAGAATTATTAAAGTGTTTAATACCTCACCACATATCCAGTCTTTTAATTATACCGGTTTCAAAACTTGGGCAGCTTCATCTTCAATAATTTCTTGTCGACTGATGTTATGTCGAACAGGAGAACTGCTTCTTCCTCCCTCTGTTGGAGGACCAATGAACCTCTGGATCAAGTCAGAATCGGCGGGAATTTCAAAGTTCATAAGTTCTTATGATGTTTTTATTATTGATTTAACATTTCTCACTGAAAGATAAATTATATTTGAAGAGAAAAGCCAAGGGTCCCGGGTTCGAGTCTCGGTCTAGGCGAAAATTTTTCTCTTCAAATATAATTTATCATAAGTTCTTCTTTGTTGTTTTTTTAATATGAATTTTTTCCTCAAACTGTAAGTTCTTTTTGTTTTTCTATTTGATTAACTAGACTGGCTTTTGTATCAATTAGATGTTTTTCAGACCAAGCCTGAGCAGCTACTGCTGACTGTTCCACTTTACCATTTTTTATATTTCTAAGATGTTCTTTCACATAAACTATGCGGTAAGATGTAAAAATGACTCATTAATTTAAGAATTAAGAACCTTATAATGTTATTTCCCATATTTAACTATGAATGTTCTTTCACCTTTGTTTTCAAATTTATTTTTGTTTTTCCTATATAAATTTTGTCACAATCCCTTATGAACTTCGAAATTCCCGCTGATTCTGATTTGATCCAGAGGTTCATCGGTCCACCAACAGAGGAAGGGAGAAGCAGTTCTCCTGATTGACATAACATCAGTCGACAAGAAATTACTGAAGATGAAGCTGCCCAAGCTTCAAAACCGGTTTAATTAGAAGGCTGGATATGAGGTGAGGTATTAAACAATTTAATTTAATTGTTAAATTAAACCTCATAGTGATTTTTTCCTATATAAGTTCATTGTCAAGAATGTTATGTTCTCCCCGAAAAAATTGTTAAATTAGACTTACAAGGTTTTAGAAATAATGTGGTGATATGTTCCTTGCCACTTAACAAAAAATTGAGTTCTTAACAGACTTACTACTCAAATAAATAATTTTTAAGGCGCACACGCACGCACGCACGCACACACACACACACAAAAAAAACTACTCACCAATTTCACTAAGGATGTTAGTGTTTTCTGAACTTCTCTGAAACAAGATATAAAGTAGATTATTACTTTATGTTTGTCTGCCAACATTGATACAGAGTGGAAGTAATATATGTGCACAGATTTTAAGTATGAATTCATTACGACAAACATGATAAAAATGTCATGTGATCCATGGGCAAATCATTATATTTGAAGAGAAAAATATACATGAATAAATCAGTTACTTTTTATATGAGGGTCATACTTAAAGTGATGAGCAACATTTTTTTAAACAATCATAATATTTATTTTAGACAAACCAAGTACACCATGTTAATCTACAGACCTTTGTGCTACTTTTCAACATAGTCTCCATTTCTTTGCACACATTTTGTCCAGCGTTCTACAAGCTTGAAAATTCCCTTATGATAGAAGTCTGTTCCAGCTGCTCGAAGACACTGACGCACTGCTTTCCAAATATCCTCCAGCCTCTCGTAGCGTTGGCCTCTATCTGCTCCTTCACAGAACCGAAAAGATGGTAGTCGGAGGTGCCAAATCGGGACTATAGGGAGGATGTGGAAGAGTTTCCCACCCAAATGTCCTGATCTTCTCCACAGTGGCACGAGCAGTGTGAGGACGCCCGTTATCATGTTGCAGAATGATCTTCCTTCCAGGGCGTTTGTCGTGCAATGCACGACGGAGCTTCACAAGTGTCTGGATATAGCAGGCAGCATTTATGGTTTGTCCAGGTTCAAGAAATTCAACCAGAATGCAACCTTGCGCATCCCAGAAGACGCTGCCCATAACTTTCCCAACAGATTGCATTGTCTTTGCTTTTTTCTTTGATGGCAAATTCAAGTGGCACTATTCCATAAATGGCGTTTTGTTTCAGGCTCGTAGCGATGAAACCAGCTTTCGTCACCTGTCACAATACTCGTCAAAAAATCATCACCTTCATTTCGAAATCTCTGAAGAAGGTTATGGGTGATGGTTCTTCTCTGAAGTTTGTGGTCTTCACTAAATAAACGTGGAACCCAACGGGCACTAACTTTTTGGTAACCTAACCTGTGAATCACTTCTTGCACTGCACTATGTCCTACTGCAAGTTTTGTAGCGATTTCATTCACTGTGATTAGCCTGTCGTCTCTAATGAGCGCATCAACTCTTTCCTTGTTGCAATCCGTGGAGGCAGAGCGTGGGCGACTGCTACGAGGGTCATCTTTGATACTCGTGTTCCCATCTTTAAAATGTTTCACCCATCTCCTAATAATGCTTGGCACCCATGCAGGCATCTCCATAAGCACATTGAAGTCTTTGGTGAATATCACCAGCAGATTGTTCCTCTTTAACAAGGAATTCAATGACAGCCCACTGTCGAAACGAAACATTGATGTCTGCCATTTTGGAAACACTGTGTGTGGTCACATGATAGAAGCTATGACGCCACAAAATGGCAATGTTGTGGTATAAAGTCTGTAGATTACGATCCTGCAGTTGTTTTTGTTACATTGTTGAAATTTGAATTTTAACAATGGGTTGCTCACGACTTTCAGTATGACCCTCATATCTTACCTCATAGTTTATGTTTTATTCAAGGAAGTAATATTTTGACGTTCTTTTAATTTAATTAAATGATATCTTACCTCAATATTAATGTTGATTTGTTCTTGAACATGTTTCGATTAGTCTTCTAATCATCTTCAGCATCATGGCCAGACTGGTTGGATTTATATTGTAAACCCTGGATCGACATCCAGGGTTTACAACATAAATCCAACCAGTCTGGCCATGATTAGAAGACTAATCAAAACATGTTCAAGAACAAATCAACATTAATATTGAGGTAAGATAATAATAATTTTAATAATTCCATGGCGCGATAGGCTTAGAAGGACCTTAGCCTATCAGCCAGCTGCTGACCTCACATCGACAGGTGTCAATCACAGAGGCAGATGATCATTTAGCCAGTGTAGGGGTGACATGTGGACAGCATTTAAAGTCCCCCAGCCGTTATAGCTACTTATTGTAGCTACCTAAATGCCTCATGATGCTGGGTGGGCACCAGTCCCATACTGGCCGAAATACCATGAGAAAATTTCTCCCCTCATGGAGACTGGTACCAGCACAAGTCCCTTAGCTCTGCGCAAAGGCTTTCTGCCTTAACCACTCGGCTACGGCGCGGAACATTGAGGTAAGATATCATAGTTTATGTTTTTTTAAAGATGGGAACTGCAGTTTTCAAGAGAACATCTCTCCCATTTTCAACTGATTATTATGTTTACCGGATTTTTGTTGGAATCTCCATCTATAATGTTGCCACCTGGTGCTGATTTGATAAACTTCGAGATCAGGTCCTGTTCATCAGGAATTTCAAATTCATAGATCTAAATTTGTTCTTCTGAGTATATCTTCTCCCAAATTGTCAATTCTAAAGGTTTTTCCAAATGTTTTAGAAGTTTGGCCTCTTTTTCAATTTTATGACTCTCCATAATTAAAGTGTTTAAGAAAACAAACTATGAGGTAAGGTATAAAACTTATTCATTCATTCATGAATTAAGAACCTCATAATGTTATAATGTTATTTCCATTTTTAACTATGAATAAATAATTTAAATTTTAAGAGAAAAACTTTCGCCCAGACCAGGACATTTATCCTTCAATGAGTTGTGTTAAATTAATAATAAAAACAACAAATAAATAAGTACTTCATTAATTCTGAGTTGTTTTTTGACTCACTTCATATTTCTTGACTTCCATCTTATTTCCTACTACATAACTTAAATAAATACTTACTCCACATATTTTCGTTCACTGTCATATTGTTCACATAATGGATTCAGATCAAGATATAGTTCTCGTATCTGATGATGTCGTAAATGTACAAGCTCTCCCACACTTTCAATCTACAAACAAATACAATATATTTATGTACATACACACACACACACATATATATATATATATATATATATACGAGGGCGGATTGGAAAGTAATGCACAATAATGTTTTTCTGCCTTGGTATTGCAGCTAGAATGTTGAAATTTCACAGAGATATAGTTTGAAGTTTTCACTACAGATGGTATTTTTTTCTCAGGTGCACCTCTTGCGAGAGAAGCTTGAACTATGCAACAAAGATGGCGCGCATGCTACAGTCGTCCACCTGTGAGGAACAGAGAAGTGTTGTTCGATTTTTGTGGGCCAAAGGGCATAAACCCAGTGAAATTCACAGGGACATGCGTGGCGTGTATGGGGATGATTGTATGGACCGTAGCAATGTCTTCCGTAAAGTTAGTGCTCGCTGGGTGCCTAAGAACCTGACAGACGACCACAAGGGCCAGCAAATGATGGCAAGCTTGGACCACTTAACGCGGTACACCGCACAAGGACATGACTTTCTGGAAGGAATCGTCACAGGTGATGAGTCGTGGGCGTACCACTACACGTCCGAAACAAAGCAGGCATCAGCAGTGCGCAGATGGCTACACTCCAACCAAACGGACTTCTACGAACAGGGCATATTGAAACTGGTAACACGATGGTAAAAATGTGTTGAGAAAGTTGGTGACTATGTCGAAAAGTAGGTAAAAGATATAAGTTCATTTGTGATTTTTTTCCTTTTTTTTACTATTAAACTTTTAAAAAAAATTATTGTGCGTTACTTTCCGATCCGATCCGTCCCTCACAGGTGGACGACTGTAGCATGCGCGCCATCTTTGTTGCATAGTTCAAGCTTCTCTCGCAAGAGGTGCACCTGAGAAAAAAATACCATCTGTAGTGAAAACTTCAAACTATATCTCTGTGAAATTTCAACATTCTAGCTGCAATACCAAGTCAGAAAAAAATTATTGTGCGTTACTTTCCGATCCGCCCTCGTATATATATACAGCCCACAGGATGCTATTGGGGTAGTAGGAGGTAAAGGTCTGCATCTTTCTAGACAATCTAGACGAGATGCAGGTTGTCAGCACTGCATGACAGCTGGTGTTACTTCCAGAACATTTTCCAGCTTTCATTCCCATTAGAGACTAAGTGAACCCCAGAAGCAAGGTGCTGCTCAAACATTTAGGCAAATGGGAAATGAACCTGACAACTTCCGGGGGCCAAAGGTGTAGTATGTGGTCTCGAGTGGGTGTAACTTGCTGACAGTTACACTCCATCTAAGAGCTCGATAATTGCCATTTATTCCTACAAAGTGTATGTCCTTGTCATGATCCCTGGGTAATGCAAAACATGCAAGGGCAAAAAATAAAATTCCCGACTTTAAATTGGGACCCATCAGCTAGGGGAGAAAACATCGTCCCCTCAGGATTGCTGGGTGGTTGGGCATAGAGTTAACAATTTATTAAATTATCAATTATACATAGACTTCAAAAAGGCATACGATTCAATTAAGAGGGAGAAGTTATACAGTATCCTGCTGGGGATCAGAATTCCTAAGAAGTTAGTTAGACTTATACGAATGTGTCTGAATGGCACAAAGAGTGGGGTGCATGAAATCCAGAATGGGTTGAAGCAAGGAGACGCACTATCTTCTCTACTAATTAATTTTGTACTAGAGCATGCCATCAAATCTTTAGAGGATGAAGAAGGCCTACAACTTAATGGTATTAATAAGCGATGTAGTACTATTGGGCAATAGTGAGGAGATACTAAAGACCAACATGCACATGCTATTAACACTAAGAAATTGGGACTGGAAGTAAATATCAATGAAACTAAATATATGGTGACACATAGAAATACATTATATAATGGAAATGGACAGCTAATGACAAATGAGGGAAATTTTGAGGAGGTGGCTGAATTCAAATACAATAATCACAAATAGGAATGAGATGCACAAAGAAATTAAACATAGGCTCAATTCTGGAAATTCATGCTATTATGCATTACAGAGACTCTTGATGTCCCAATTCCTTTCAAAAAACGTTAACTGAAAATATATAAAACTATTATTCTACCAGTTATATTATATGGATGCAAAACATGGACTCTTACTTTAAGGGAGGAAAGGAGATTATGAGTATTTCAGAATAAAGTTCTTAGGAAAATTTTTGGACCAAAGAGAGATGAACAGTCAGGGAATGGAGAAGACTTCTTAACAGTGAATTTTACATGGTCTTTATAGGAAGCCAGATATAATGAGAACAGTTAACTTCTGTATGCCGGACTGTGTGCACAGTACTGACCTACGACTTATATGCTGCGGGCCTCAGTATGTGGTACTGACCATGAACGGCAAGTTATTTAAACTGATTCTGTGTCAGAATTTTTAAGATAACTCAATTGTGTTAAAATGTCAGTATAGATAGAAAAGTAGCTGTCAGATTCAAAAAAAAAAAAAAAAAAAGATGAAGATAAAGTAGAGTATCATAGGAAGAGAGCCATAGCTAAAATTGAAGTTCGCAAAAAACATAGACAAAGCTGGGAACAATTTGTCTCATTTTTGGAAAATGATATCACTAGGCCTCAACCAAAAATATATAAAGTTTTAAAAAATTTAAATAATGATTCAAGAGAAAATGCACATTTAAATTGTATATCTAAAGAATCTTGGCTTACCTACTTTCATCACTTATGGACACAAAAGGATGATTTATTACAAATACCAATCTCTAATAACACTGCTTTGGAACAAATTTCTATAGATGAATTAACTGATGTTGTTAAATCATTAAAAAGTAACAAAGCTCCTGGAGAAGACCACATTAATCAAGAATTATTTAAATTTTCAACTAAAAATTTTTTAGACAGATTTCTTATTCTCCTTAATATGATATGGGAAGGACAAGAACCACCACAAAGCTGGAACAAATCCATTGTAATACCAATCTTCAAAAAAGGAAGTCGCCAAATCAAGATAACTATCGTGGAATTAGCTTGTTGAACTCTGGATATAAAATTTATGCTAATATAGTTAAGAATAAATTGAGGAAAATTTATGAAAATATAATTGGAGAAGAGCAGAATGGATTCAGAAAGGGTAGATCTTGTACAGATGGATTCTTTACTCTAAAACTACTATTAGAAAAGCACAAGGAATTCAATATAGAAACTCATATCGCCTTCGTTGACTTCATAAAGGCTTTTGACAAAGTAGACAGAAATATATTACTACAAATTTTAGCTGATGATAACGTTCCACAACAATATATTACTAATATCTTCAACATCTATAAAGATAATGAAATCTCTGTTAAACAAGATGGCAAATTATCTTCTTGGGAAAAGATCAACACTGGAGTAAGACAGGGATGTGGACTTTCACCGGTGCTTTTCATTATATACATGAATAAATTATAAATGAATGGAGGAAAACACAACGAGGATATATACCCATCAATAGGAACCTCAAACTCGATGCTATTCTTTTTGCAGACGATTTAGCTCTTCTGGCACTTTCCGAAAATGATTTGCAACGATCAATTTATAATTTACAAAAAATAGGTGCCAAATTTAATATGGAAATATCAATTAACAAAACTAAAATTATGGCATTTCATGGGAAGGACCCCATACAAAGTAAAATCTGTATCCAGAATAAAATTTTAGAGAGATCTAATCAATTTAAATATCTTGGATATTATCTCTCTATCTGGGATGAAAAGGATATCCCTGAAAAAGTTACTAGTTATAATAAAAGTTTAGGAATTATTAATCAAGTTATGAAACCATCCCTTGTACAAAAAAACACCAGATTACGTATATATAACACTTTGGCTAGACCAGTGTTGACCTATGGTAGTGAAGCATGGACACTAAGAAAACAACATGAAAGCAGAATAACGGCTTGTGAAATGAGATTCATGCGCAGAACAGCGGGTTACACCAGATGGGATCGGAAAAGGAACACCGATATCTTAAAAGAATTGAAGACTACACCAATTTTGGAATATATTAAACAGTACCAACTAAATTGGAAACACCATCTTGAAAGAATGAGTTCAAATCGGATCCCCAAAGCTATTTATAATTATATACCAAGAGGACGAAGATCACTGGGCCGTCCTATGAAACGCTGGAGGGAAAATTTTCTATAGGATCGTAACAGGCCTTGGCCTAATACTTGGAAGGAAGAAGAAGAAGAAGAAGAAGAAGAAGCTGTCAGATTATATATATAAATATCTGCTTATATAAATTATTATAATTGTTATATTAGATATAGTTTCCATGATTTCAAACTGAGGTTTGACTTATGTATATAGCGCAGGGTTCATTTTCTGCTGAAAAAATGGGGAGTAAATTATAAAATTAATGTTCTTATTATTAATTTCATACATCTCAATGATGGATAAATCATATTTGAAGAGAAAAATTATACGCTCAGACCAGGACTTGAACCCGGGACCCTTGGTTTTCTAGTCCAAGGGTCCCGGGTTCAAGTCCCGGTCTGAGCGTATAATTTTTCTCTTCAAATATAAAATTAATAATTATGAGTATTACAATATCTTCACTAACATATGGGAGATGTATTATAATTGATAACAAGAACTAGAAGACGAATACAAGCTTTGAAATAGTTTTTTTACTATTCATGAGAACGGCAGCGACTGATTTTAACTGCTCTCTTGAAGCTGGTTGATGTGCTATTTGAAATATTCTAACTCAGATCGAAAGTCAACATTTCAGTCTATTGATTAGTATATAATATGATATTCTCGATCTTCTAGATGACTTCCTCTATATTTTTTCTTTCATGTGTGTCGCCTATTTTCTATCATAACATGCACTTACTTTGAATTCACCATGGCTGCCGGAGGATATAAACATTTGAATGACAGTGAAATAGTTACGATTTTAGAGAGTATGAAGTGTCGAGTGATTCCGAAATTGAGGAAAGTGACTGTAGTGAATTGAGTGTTGTTGACGATATTACTGTTGCAGAAATTATTGCCAATGAAAAAGAAAATGAAAGTGATCATGATGAAGACGATACAAATTTTATAAGTGAAAACGTGGATAATTATGTCAGACAAAAATCAATTTTTTGTGGCGTGTCTGGACCCCAGAATGAAGCACAAAATATCAGTAACATTGTTGTTTCAAATTATATTACGGTGCAGATATAGTGCAAACTATTGTTGAAGAAACAAACAGATATGCCAAACAGTACAAAAATTCTAAAGGGAACTTGTTTTCATTTCGTTCACCTGTACGATCTTGGCAACCTGTCACTGTCAATGAAATTTACATAATTCTAGGTTTGTTTATGCTGACAGGTATAGTTCAAAAACCAACAACTAGGCTTTATTTTACAAAAAGGAGAGTAATTGAAAAACCTGATTTTAATGATATTATATCCAGGGAAAGATTTGAATTGATTTGTCATTTCCTCCAGTTTTGCAACAATGAAAGTAGAGACACTTACCAAGGACCCCCAAAATTATTCAAAATTTTTCCTATACTTTTGCATTTAAAGTCAAACTTTCAGCTACATTATCTTCCCGACCAAAATATAGCAATTGATGAATCCCTAACACTTTGGAAGGGGCATTTGTCCTTTAGACAGTATCTTCCAAATTTGGAATAAAAACATTTGAGCTGTGTGAATCATCTTCTGGCTATCTTCGTTCTTTCATAGTATACACAGGAAAAGATACTCAAATACATTCCACCCCCATCTCTCCACACACACCAAAAACTTCAGCTATAGTAATGAAGCTTATTGAACCACTTCCAGGAAGGGCTATAATGTGTGGATGGACAATTACTACAATAGCCCACGACTAGCAAAATTTTTGAAAAGCCGTAATACAGACTGTGTAGGGACACTTAGGCTAAATAGAAAAAAACATTCTGGAACCAGTCAAAACAAAGAAACTAAAGAAAGGAGAAACAATATGCCAACATTCAGGTCCTGTTAGTGTATTGAAATGGTGTGACAAGAAAGTTGTATCCATGATCTCCATGTACCATTCAGATGAGATAAAGAAACTTACAGTTAGAAACAAAGAAATAGAAAAACCAGTTAGTGTGCCGGACTACAATAAACACATGGGGGAGGGGGGAATTGACTTGAAAGACCAAATGCTACAGATGTACCTTATAGAAAGAAAAATAATGCAGAAATGGTACCATAAACTGTTCAAAAGATTGCTGAATGCTTCAGTTTTAAATTCACTAATAATTTACAGAAAATCCAGTAAAAAAAAAAGTGGAACATTTATCTTTTTGAATTTTGTTGCTTGAGGCACTTTTTGCTAAATATGGTATTGGTACAACATGACAAAAATTACCTGGTCATCACACGTCTGATAATACCGTATCTTGACTGATGGAAAGACATTTTATAAGAAAAGTGCCTCCGACAGGTATTAAGGTAAGCCTAAAATGTATTTAGCATTAGTAATGTTAGCATTCTAGTTATAATAAGTTTTTATTTATTAAATTAATATTGAGAAGCTAAAGCTATTACTATGATAGAAATAAGTAAATTAATGAATACAATTAAATTATTGTAAATCAATGGTAAAGAGAAAATTTTTTGCCTGAACCGGGAATCGAACCCCAAACCTTTAGCTTTCTGTGCTAACGCTCTGTCCACTGAGCTAATTCAGGCTTCATTCCCATCCATAATTTAATTGTGTGCATTAATTTACTTATTTCTATCATAGTAATAGCTTTGGCTTCTCAATATTAATTTAACACATTCAGTATCGTAAACCAGTTAAGGCGTTTAAAGAGACTATCGTGTATGCGGCCAACGGTCAGTTAACTCGCTTTAGAGCGGGCGCAAACAAACCACGTTTATATTCGGCGCCTAAATATTGTGTTGGCTTAGTATGTCTTGGAGATCATAGATGGCATATAAATGTACATTTTCTATTCCCGTTTGACACGTTTAACCTTGGTGAATCCCCTTTTATTTTTAAAACAAACAACACATGGAATTCGTTCACCCAAACTTGCTCCAATGCAGTCGTATATGTTTCTCGTTATCGCGCTGTTGTTTGTGCGTGAGTGAAACCATGGTGGAAGAAAAATATCTCACTGAAGAATTAGTGAATATTTTGTATAATGATGACTTACGTGATGAACTGATTTCTGAATTAGAAGATTCACAAAGTGAAAGTGAAGATGAACTTCCACTTCCTGAAATTTATACGCCAATACCATGTGATGTCAATCACCCAAGTTATTTCACCATCAAATCCTACTAGGATATCTCCTTTAGGTATGTACAAAATTTGAATTTTCTAGGACTAATAGTTTGTGAATAATGGTCCATTTTCTGAAGTGCCACGAAAAGGGTAGCTGGGGTATTTAAATGGCTGGCCTGTGGGTTTAAATGCCCTGCTCAGTGCCTGGTACTGAATGTGCTATAGCTGTGTGGAGTCCCTTCATGTCTTCTTCAGGTAAAAGCCATTCATTGTGTATTTGGGAATGATGATTTATTGCAATTGAATGTGGGACCAGTAGAGTAAGGTAAAGGAAGGATTTCTGCTTGGATGGGAATGAAGCCTGAATTAGCTCAGTGGACAGAGCATTAGCACGGAAAGATAAAGATTCGGGGTTCGATTCCCGGTTCAGGCAACAATTTTTCTCTTTACCTTTGATCTACAAGTTTTTATTTTTTTCTTAAAGATGTTGTTTGAAAGGAAAATTGCTTAGTCGAATAAGTGAGTCATATGAACATAGAGAACCAATATGAAGTCTATGGCATTTGCTGTGCATTCAACTCTCAACACCCTCACAACATTCACTGATAAGTTATTTTTAGACATGCACATTTTCCTTGAATTTGACCTTCAGATACACACAGGCGATGGTATAACGTATCAGCTGTTCTAAATACAGGGGTGTCCAAGTATAGGACCTCTAAATTCATTTTAATAACTCACAATTTTTTAAGTAAAATTCTATAATAATTATTCATATCTGTAAAAACAAAATAATATATTGCATTTATTACATTTCTCTACATTTTCATGTTCAATTTAATTCAAATTTCTCTAAAATCGGATCATATTTAACCGAGAACTGGCATTTTGAAAGTATTCTGGTAAAAATTAGCTTCAATTAATTAAATTCCTCTGTCCGCACACCAGATGTCCATTTAAATACTGTGCCAATGCTAAAAGGTTAAGTCTCGTAGACTGCAATAGGCAGGACATGTGGCACAAATGGGGAATGAAAGACATGCATGGAAGCTTCTTGTAGGAAAACCAGAGGGTAAACACACAGTTGGTAGACCAAGAATGAGGCAGGAGAATAACATTAACTATGATTTGGGGGAAGTAGATTATACAGGGGATGATTGGAAAACATTAGCTCAGGATAGGGATGTATGGAGAATTTAAGTTTTCGCAGCCATTAACTTAAGGGTTTGATAGAGCCAGTGAGTTAATATTAAGAAGCTAAAGCTGTTACTATGATTAAAATAAGTAAATTAATGTACACAACTAAATTATTCTAATCAATGGTAAAGAGATAAATTTTTGCATCAGCATGGAAAGCTAAAGGTTCGGGGTTCGATTCCGGTTCAGGCAAAACTTTTTCTCTTTACCATTGATTACAATAATTTACTTATTTCAATCATAGTAATAGCTTTAGATTCTTAATCATCATCATTATCATCCGGTATCATGGCAGCTGCAGCCGTCTTCTGGAAACCAAACGTCATTCCTCTCAGTGGTGGATAGGGGAATGCTCACCAGATATGGTGGGTACTGGGGAAATAAAATACCCAGGGCAGACCAAAACTAGCGCTGCTGCCTTGCAGTAAGATACTGGACTATCAAAGGCTAGAGGAAGAAAATCTTGAACAAAAATTACCCATACCCCAGGTTGGGGGTTGATGCATCTGGCCAGCTCCTCGTTCATCATAAAAAGAAAAAAATGCTAAAAAACCAAACATCATGCCTCGGAAAAACACTCTAGCTTCTTAATATTAATTTAATAAATAATGCTATAGCTGTGTGGAGTCCCTTCATGTCTTCTTAATGTAGAAGCCATTCAGTTCAGTTTAATGATAGGTTATAAATTCTTGCCGAATGATCAAAAACTGAGAATAAGTTTGTTATTTTCAGGCTATCATTTTAGAACTTAATTTTTTTTCTGGTGTATTTGAGAATGATTCATTGCATTGAATGTGGGACCAAGAGAGTAAGGTAAAGGGAGGATTTATGCTTGGATGGGAATGTAGCCTGAATTAGCTCAGTGGTCAGACCATCAGCACAGAAAGCTGAAGGTTTGGGATTCGATTCCTGGTCGTGGCAAAAATTTTTCTCTTTACCATTGATTACAATAATAGAGTTAACAACCCTATTCTGTAAAAATAAAATTGTTCAGAAACCTCAAAATTTTTGCCGAATGCTACAAGCCTTTGCTTCGATAATGCAAATTATGGCTTCTATTTAAGAAGACATTTTATTGGGAATTTAAACATTACTTTATAAAGCCAGCAGGGCTTCTTTCATTTGGTGATCGGGAATTAACAATGTATAAGAGAAAAATTTGTGTTCAGATTGAAGTGCCCAGAGAGCTCAGCGGTAGAGCATTGGTCTAGAAAGCCAAAAGGTCATGGGTTCAAACCCTAGTCTGAGCATATAATTTTTCTCTTCAAATATAATTTGTCCTTCAGTGAGAAGTGTTAAATTAATAACAAAAATACTGACAGCTTCATCTTCAGTAATTTCTCACCGAGTGATGTTATGTCTAGTTAGAAGACTGGATATGAGGAGAGGTATGGAACATTTTAATATAATCTTAAATTAAACCTCATATTGATTTTTTACTATAAAAGTTAAAAATAAAACTTTAATAATTTTATTTAGTAAATAAAGAATAGGATCATATTTGAAGAGAAAAATTATATGCTCAGACTGGTACTCGAATCCAGGACCTTTGGCTTTCTAGACCAATATTCTACCGACTGAGCTATCTGGGAGAGTTCCAATATAAATGCAAAATTTTCTCTTATATATGTTGTCAATACCCGCGCATGAAATACTATGAAACCTTTGCTTCTATCTTTGCAAATGGTGGCTTCTTTATTAAGAAGATATTTATTTGGGAATTTTACATTACATTATAAAGTCAGTACGGCTTCTTTCGATATTTTTATTATTCATTTCATACATCTCAATGATGGATAAATCATATTTGAAGAGAAAAAGGTCCTGGGTTCAAGTCCTAGTCTGAGCGTATAATTTTTCTCTTCAAATATGATTTATCCATCATTGAGATGTATGAAATGAATAATAAAAAACATTGAAAGAATATGGATTTTCAAGTAAATGCCAGATCTATTGATCACTTGATAAAATTTTACTTAAATATTTGAATAATTAGAAAAAACGTACTTACTAAGTTCTGTCTGAGATCAAGTTTAGAGATCTTTGTTAAAAGCCGGGAAGATGCGAGATGTCTGACAGATGAGATATTGTTGTTAGCCATGTTAAGAGCTTTCACATTAAAGTAATTGTAGTTAGTTGTTATAATGTTCATTACAATGGTAAGTATCTTCCCTTGTGACAGCGGACAGAAGATTGTGTCTACCAATTCTGGAAAAAATAACAAACACTACATTCAACTATTATAGGAAACACAGTATTAATATAATAAAGTTGTGAATGTTTACATTATGAGTGGAGGTGGCGAATCTCAGTTTAGAGATCCGTGAAAGCCATAATAGCAGAGGACTGCATTAAATTAATAAAAAATTTCCAAGGCGGTTAAGTAAAAAAATAAAAAAAATATTTATTATAAAAAAAGAATTAAATTAATGTTTTTATTACCTCACCTCATATCCTTTTTCTTCTAGACTGCAATTTCGGAGCTTATCTCCATCGTCAGTAGCCTATGGTCGACTGGTGTTATGTCGTTTCTTGGCGGTTTTCTTCTCACTTCTATCGGTGGACCGATGAACCTCTGGATCAGGTCAAAATTTGAGGGAATTTCAAAATTCATAAGTTTATCTTTCTTGTTTTTTTGGATGTGGATTTTTTCCCAGACTGTGAGTTCCTTTAGTTTATCTGTGTGTTTGATTAGGCTGGCTTCTGTATCAAATGTTTTTCAGACCAAGCATGGGCTGCTACAGCTGACTTGTGCACTTCACCCTTTTTTATATTTCTAAGGTGTTCCTTCAATCTGGTTAAACCACCTTAGAAATGTAAAAAAGGGTGAAGTGAACAAGTCAGCTGTAGCAGCCCATGCTTGGTCTGAAAAACATTTAATTGATACAGAAGCCAGCCTAATCAAACACACAGATAAACTAAAGGAACTCACAGTCTGGAAAAAATCCACATCCAAAAAAATAAGAAAGATAAACTCATGAATTTTGAAATTCCCGCAAATTTTGACCTGATCCAGAGGTTCATCGGTCCACCGATAGAAATGAGAAGAAAACTGCCAAGAAACGACATAACACCGGTCGACCAGAGGCTACTGACGATGGAGATAAGCTCCGAAACTGCAGTCTAGAAGAAAAAGGATATGAGGTGAGGTATTAAAAACATTAAATTATATTTGAAAAGAAAAATATACGCCTAGACTGGGGTTTGAACCCAGGACCTTTGACTTTCTATGTCAATACTCGTCCATCTGAGCATTGACATAGAAAGTCAAAGGTCCTGGGTTCAAACCCCAGTCTAGGCGTATATTTTTCTTTTCAAATATAATTTGTCCATCATTAAGATGTTTAAAAATGATTAATATTAACATTAAAAACATTAATTTAATTGTTAAATTAAACCTCATAGTGTTCTTTCCCTGTGAAAGTTAAATAAATTTATTATAAAATAAATTCATCTTCATTACATGTATCCAGCCATAGCTGATGACATGATTCCATTGTATACTTATGCTATAAGTTGCAATGGGGCTGCATTTGAACATGCAGCTTATGTGGGCATTCAACGTGGGTGTCCACGAGGTTAAAAGAAAGAGATATAGGAAAGACAGAAATGAACCCTTTGGCTTCGAATATTCTAATACCAGGGTCGAAGAAAACAAGAGAGACTGGATAGGAAAGTAAAAAGAGGGATCTGGTACTAGAAAAGGAAGAAATACCAGATCGGTTAAAGATAAAAGTAAAGAGCAAAACACAAGTGTTTTGCTGAGCTTGGACACCTTGTGGTCCCATCCACATATCCCCTAGATGGGGACCCCTGAGGGTATTTATCATCTATTTATTATAAAATAAACAGAAACACTTCACGTGATACGATTATTTAACATTATCACAATTTCCCGAAGTTTCTTAAATCAGATCACTTGCACTGAATTTATAGTAATTTATAATGATAAAATCCAAAATAATTACACAATGTCTCAATTGTGGAGAGCAAGGAGCAGTGTGTCTGCTTGCACTAAACTCAACTTCTTGTCTGGCTTCACAAAGAAAATGCATCATAATATAAGCCCTCAATGCAATGTTCCTAGAACGTTCTTAGCTAGTTAGTGTAAAATAGGGTTGGCAGCATTGAGATTATCAAGCTGCCTCCAAAATGAGAAATATCTAATAGGAAAAATTCATAATTAATTAGCACCTCCCAAGTAAAGGAGACAAAACATGAATTGCCAATATACTCTAAATAAAACCGCAAGTGAATGAGTGACTTGCATTTATACACGCAACAAAGAATTGATGTCAGTAGCAGGTGTTTTAGAACAAATGCGTTATAGTCCTTTTTATGCGTGTAAAAATGTGTTATGTAAAATATATTATGCAACAATCAAATGAACTTAAAATCAAATTATATTAAAAATGAAAATGGAGATAAAAATCATCCAATGAGGTTTTCTTAATCATCTTGTAAGTCCATGTTTCCCTTAACAGAGATTTAGGCACTCTCCCCCTACACGGAAGAATTTGAACCATACTAATTTAGTTACACTTGTTTTTGTATAGATGTCATTTGAGTGGTCTGTGGTCAGCGTTCCGCCTCATACTGACATCTAGGAAACCAAGGTAGTACTAGGATGGGAAAATTCAATTAGTTTTGCTTAGAGGCCTTTTCATTCACGCTTAAGGATCTTTTACGAGCCTGAAAATCTTCAGACACGGGACCCATGGCTTAAAGTCCCTCCTGGAGGACTTGCTCCTTGAATTTTTCTGACCTAAAAATCCATCGACCCTGGCCGAGTTTGAACCCGCGACCCTCGGAACCAGATGCAAGGAGCATAACCACGGCCAATGGTTTTCTTAATAAGAATCAAATGAATCATGAATTCTTCTTACCTCATACATCTATGTTTTTTAACACAGAACTGCAGTATTGGGAAACATATCATTCCCATCTTAGCTGTTTTCACGACTGTCAATTTTTCATTATGCCGGCAATTTTTTAAGCTGCCATCTGGTGTACTTTTGAAGAACTTTGTAATCAAATTTCGTTTGTCTGGAAACTCAAAGTTCATGGTTTTTTTGAATTCTTTTCCCAAACTGTTAATTCCAATGGTTTAGATAGATGTTTCAAAAGTTTTTGCTTTCAAGTTTCCAAACGAACCTAATTTGATTACAAAGTTCTTCAAAAGTATACCAGATGGCAGTTTAGAAAATTACTGGCATAATGAAAAATTGACAATCATGAGAACAGCTGAAGATGAGAATGATATTGTTCCCGATACTGCAGTTCTATGTTAAAAATACATAGAAGTATGAGGTAAGAAGAATTCATGATTCATTTAATTCTTATTAATACTATTACCCCGCTTTTACTTTGTCCTGCCTTTTACAACATTCTTTAAGGTCCCTTCAGTGTCCCTATATTCACAATGTATTAAAATCTTTGCTTTTACATTTCTGCAATTTTATTTGCCTGCTCTTTGTAACATCACGTCAGTCTTCAGTGTTAAAGATGAAAGATATTAAATTTATTTGATCGATTATTATCTTGCTTCTGTACAATCGATATATAGCAGAGAAATTATATTTGAAGAGAAAAATTATACATTCAGACTGGGGTTTGAACCTACAACCTTTGGTTTTCTAGGCTCATGCTCTACCACTGAGCTACCTCAGAAACTCCATTTAAACACAAATTTTTCTCTTATACATTGTTAATTCCCGATCGCCGAATGCTATGAGCATTTGCTTGATCACGCAAATGGCAGCTTCTTATTTAAGACGACATTTATTTGGAATTTAAACACTACTTTAAAAAGCCAGCAGGGCTTCTTTTGATGTTTCTATTATTAGGAGAAAAATGTGCATCTAGATTGGAGTTTCTCAGGTAGCTGAGTGGTAGAACATTGGCCTAGAAAGCCACAGGTCCTGGGTTCAAACTCCAGTCTGAGGGTACAATTTTTCTCTTCAAATATAATTTATCCTTCAGTGCGAAGGTTAAGTAATAATAAAAACATAGCAGAGAAAGTTCACTGACCAAAGAGGCTGGCCTCTATACAATCGATATAGGGAAGAGCAAGTTCATCAAGCTAATGAAACTGGCTCAGAGCTGACAAACATTTCTGGAATTCAACCCGTGTACTGCTTGTGGCAAAACAAATTTTTTTAAATCTCTCAAATGCTGCTTGTTATTTATTTTTTAAACGGTGAAAGTAAAGGAAATAAAGTAATTTTATGTTTATAGCAGTTCAAAACACACATTACATTGAACTATTATAGGAATATCATTATGAGGTTTAATTTAAAATAAAATGTTTACACCTCACCTCATATTCTGTCTTCTAAATAAATGAAAGTCAGGATATGAGGTGAGGTGTGAAGAATTTTATTTTAAATTAAAAGAAACACCCCCCATGGGCTAGACCTTGTCGTGGTGGAGGGGCTCAGTACCTAATGACCCAGACAACTAGATAGGGAAGTCTGGTTTTTTACTAGCTTGCTATCTAGTAAGAGGAGAAGGGAAGCAAACTAGCTCAAACGCGGGAACCTCAATGGCTTCAGAAGCGGAAGAAGGATATTGTTTTCAATGGTAAAGAAGGCAGAAGAAGAAACCTGCAAGACAAGGGGTAGATGGGACTCCAAAGCTTTGGTTAGCAACCCGTCTAGGAGAAGGAAACTTTGAAATAAATCCCCGATCCACTAGGGAATGTGGTTGTGCATATGGGCTGGTAACCCGACCAAACTCATCTCTCTCACAATGTTCAGGCAGAACAACTGTGAGGCAGAACAGGCAATTTGCCTAGCCCGCAAAGTGAAGAAGAAGATTAAAAGAAACATTACATTATTTAGCCAATATTATATATTATTCCAGTCATGTTCCAGAACGGTTGCAGAGAATCAATATTGTTTAGCTCCTCCTCGTTTCCCATAATTTACACTTTCCCCTAATTTACTCCACTTTTGCTCTGGTCCCTTGAAAAGTGTAAAAGAGAGGCAATACTGTATACATACTGGTAGATAAAACAATAATAACAATAAATAAGGTGAGTTTTATTTAACATTTTCCAATACTGTTATTTTACAGCGGACAAAACGAGAATTATAGATTTGTATATGTGGAAAGAATTGTTAATGTTTGTGCAAGTCTAGAATGGTGTAATGGGCTGCACACTAGTACGGAGAACTAGAGGTTCATGGTTCAGACATTAATTTTTCTTTTCACAATATCATTATAATATTATAAGTGAGTTTGTTACATCTTACCTCATAAAAGTCGAGTTCTTTTAAGACATGTTTCAATACACTTACCTGGGTCTCTGTGGAAGTTTGACAGGTCAAGGCACTTCTCCACATGGTTGTATCTCTTCTTAATTACTTTGATTAAACACTCCTGCATATTCAGAGGAATTTCTTGGATGCGTGCAAATCGAAGAACAATCTGTAGATTTAGCTGAGAACATAAAAATAATTAACTTAAATATGTGATAAGTATAGGATGAAAAATTACAAATCAATTTTTTATGAATTCACACTATCAGGTATATTAATTTAGGCAAACTTAAATCACTCACCTCAATGAATGAACAAAATAAGATAGAATTTGGAATATACAGAAAAAAGACACACATAGATAACTTACATAAAAGCTTCAGGTTTCAATCACATAGCTCACAAAGAAGCAGTTTCAATAGTTTGGCACATAGATTAGTGAACATACCCATGAACAGAGAAAATTACGAAAAAGAACACATAAGCAACGTGGCTACAAAGAATGGATTTGAAGAAAGAATGATACACAAGAAAATAAACAAGTTCAAAGACAGAAAATTTATTAATCAAAGCACTCTTCTAAAAGAAAAAGAAGAAAATGTAAAATTTAAGAAATTCACGTATCATCCATTGAAGCACCATGGGTTTCAAAATTTTTTTCTTAAATTCCAACATAAGATTAGCACTGAAAAATGACTATAGAATCATCACATTAATTAAATCTAACAAAAATGAGGAAATAGAAGAAGAAAACAAATCAGGGATTTATCAGATTAAGCGTGAAGAATGTGAGAAAGTATACATAGGTAAAACTAAGAGAAATTTGAAAACCAGAGTGAAAGAACATCTCAGGAATGTCAAGAAAGGGAAAGTAGAAAAATCTGCAGTGGCTGCCCATGCATCGTTGGAAAAACATCTTATCGAAAGGAAGGCTAAATTATTAAAACAAATAGAAAAACCAAAAGAGTTTGGGAAAAGATCTACATTCAAAGGAGCGAACCTAAAAATAGACTCCTTGCTTATTGCAGATGATTTGGTATTAATAGCTCCAATAGAAACAGATTTACAGTATTCTATACACAATTTTAATATAATTGCAAAAAGGTACAATATGGAAATCAATACAAAGAAAACTAAAGTGATGGCCTTTTGTGGGAAATACTCTATACCTAGCAAAATTGTTTTGGATGATGAAATTTTAGAACGAGTAAATGAATTTAATTATTTGGGTTATAATTTAACATTTCAAGATGAAGCTGATATATCAAAGAAAATAACAAATTTCACAAAAACAACGGGGATAATTAACAGTATAATGAAACCATTATTAAGTTATGTAGATAGGAAATAACACTATGAGGTTCTTTAATATTGTTTATTTTTTATCATTTCACTCACCTCATACTTCATAATTTATAGCAGACCCAGGGTTTCTTCACGTAATTCGTGACATTGTCAATGCTGCGTCATGTTCACAACTGACGTCCAACGGCCTTCTATCCTGCAGACTGACCTCCGCGCCATCTGGTGGCCGACCGAAGAATTTCCAAATCAGGCCTCTTTCTTTATAACCGGGTATTTCAAAATTCATAGTTGTATTTTCATTCTTGCATATGTAAATTTTTTCCCAAATTGTGAGTTCCTTCGGTTTTTCCAATTGTTTAAGTAATTTTGTTTTGGTTTCTATTCTATGTTTTTCTGACCAGGCATGTGCAGCTATTGCAGATTTTTCGGTTTCTCCATTTTTAACATTTCTGAGGTGTTCTTTTAATCTTGTATTTAGATTCCTTTTTGTTTTTCCTATGTATATCTTTTCACAATCTTTACAATTAATTTGATAAATTCCCGATTTTTTTGCAGTCTTCAATTTTTTCATTTTTGTTGGTTTTTATTAAATTACCTAAGCTGTAATCATTTTTCGGTGCTAATTTAATGTTGAATTTGTTGAAAATTTTTTGAAACTTGTCAAATACGAAAGGATGGTATGTGAACTTCTTGAATTTTTTGCCTATATTTTTATCTGTCTGAAGAGTTACTTTCATTGATGACTTTTTGTTCTTTGAATTTATTTATTTTCTTGTGTATCATTTTCTTGTGAAAACCATTATCCTTAGCAATTTGTATGATGTGTTCTTTCTCTTTATTGTAATTTTCTTTGCTCATGGGGACATTCACAAGTCTGTGTGTTAAACTATTAAATACTGCCTGTTTGTGTGAAAAATGGTTAAATCCAGTAGCTTTTATATAATTGTCGATGTGAGTTTCTTTTCTGTAGATTCCAAATTCTATTTTCTTTTTCTCTTCTTTCCTAATCAATTTAAGGTCTAAAAATGGTATTTCATGATTATTTTCTATTTCCATTGTAAATTTGATTGTTTTATTTTGAATATTTAACAGTTTAATGGCATCTTCTAATTGTTTCTCTTTTACTATTGCTATGATATCATTAGGAAAGAAGAGAAAAAGAAAATAGAATTTGGAATCTACAGAAAAGAAACTCACATCGACAATTATATAAAAGCTACTGGATTTAACCATTTTTCACACAAACAGGCAGTATTTAATAGTTTAACACACAGACTTGTGAATGTCCCCATGAGCAAAGAAAATTACAATAAAGAGAAAGAACACATCATACAAATTGCTAAGGATAATGGTTTTCACAAGAAAATGATACACAAGAAAATAAATAAATTCAAAGAACAAAAAGTCATCAATGAAAGTACTCTTCAGACAGATAAAAATATAGGCAAAAAATTCAAGAAGTTCACATACCATCCTTTCGTATTTGACAAGTTTCAAAAAATTTTCAACAAATTCAACATTAAATTAGCACCGAAAAATGATTACAGCTTAGGTAATTTAATAAAAACCAACAAAAATGAAAAAATTGAAGACTGCAAAAAATCGGGAATTTATCAAATTAATTGTAAAGATTGTGAAAAGATATACATAGGAAAAACAAAAAGGAATCTAAATACAAGATTAAAAGAACACCTCAGAAATGTTAAAAATGGAGAAACCGAAAAATCTGCAATAGCTGCACATGCCTGGTCAGAAAAACATAGAATAGAAACCAAAACAAAATTACTTAAACAATTGGAAAAACCGAAGGAACTCACAATTTGGGAAAAAATTTACATATGCAAGAATGAAAATACAACTATGAATTTTGAAATACCCGGTTATAAAGAAAGAGGCCTGATTTGGAAATTCTTCGGTCGGCCACCAGATGGCGCGGAGGTCAGTCTGCAGGATAGAAGGCCGTTGGACGTCAGTTGTGAACATGACGCAGCATTGACAATGTCACGAATTACGTGAAGAAACCCTGGGTCTGCTATAAATTATGAAGTATGAGGTGAGTGAAATGATAAAAAATAAACAATATAATGAAACCATCTTTAGTACAGAAGAATACAAGATTACGGCTTTATAAGGTTCTCACAAATCCAGTATTAAGATATGGTAGTGAAGCATGGACAATACGAAGAAGAGATGAAAGCTGAATAACAGCAAATGAGATGCGATTTATGTGCCGTACAGCAGGCTATACAAAGTGGGACCATAAAAGAAATGAAGAAATTATGGAAGAGTTGGATGTAGAACCCATTCTTCACCACAAACAAAACTACCAGAACAACTGGAAAGCCCATCTTCAACGAATGCCATCTCGTAGAATTCCAAAAGCCATGCTTCGTTACTGCCCCCAAGGCAAAAGATCGCTGGGACATCCAAAAAAGCACTGGATTGAAAACTCCTCTTCGAGACCATAACAGGCCACATGGTCTAATACTTGCATGGATGATGATCATGATGATGATCAAAGGAGCGAAAAGGAGAAATTGATGAAGTTTGAAATTCCCGGGGAAAATGACCTGATTTCGAGGTTTTTCAGTCCTCCAATAGAGGGAGTCAAAGATGGCTCTTCAAGATGACAGTCATGAAAATACTGAAGATGGAACTGAAGTGTAAAGTTCTGAAACTAGTTTAAAAAAAGAAGAAAAATATGAGGTGAGTGATAAAATTTTACCTGAATAAAAAAATTACTTAAATTAAAAATCAACACATATGATATATTAAATAATACTAAGAAACTGGAGCTGGAAGTACATCGAAAAAAGCTCTGGAACAATTTCAACAAAACTTAGTATACATATGAATTTCAATCTTAAAAAAAGCAGGCTGTAAGAGTAAGACACCTCCTTATACATTCAAGAGGAAGTAAAAATATATATATATATATATATATATATATACTGTATTTGCTCATGTAATTTGCAACCCTGCATAGTTTGCACACCCTAATTTTTAGAGGGATTATTTTGAACTTTATTTTTGCTCCATGCATTTTGTGCACATATTTTAGGTAGGGCTACATTTTCTTTTCAGTTTAGTAGGGATTTTCTTTCCCTGAATTGCATTGCTTTGAGATGGTTAGGACACAAGGATGGAAACCACAAGGAGTGTGAAGATTGTCTTCAACAATAATCCAGATGGAAGCAGATTAAGAGGAAGACCAAGAACAAGATGGTGGAATTGTGTACAAGTTGACTTGAAAGGATTTGGAATAAAGAACTAGCGATGGATAGAAAAGGAAGGAAGAAGGCCATTGAGGAGGTTAAGGCCCACTCGGGTTGAAATGCCAAATAAGAAGGAGGAGGGGGAGGAGGAGAAGAAGAATTCCATTGCTAATACTTACATTCCAATGTAGGTCATTTACTAGCAGCTGAACTACCTCCTTCACAAAGAAACCAAAAGTCCCCTACTTTAACAATGCTTGCCCATGGTAGAGACAAGTTTTAGAAAAGTAAATACCGGTATTTTAGTTGACTTTCAACACTTCTAATGTGCACTTGCATTTATACTGTATTTCAAGATGGGAAAGAAAAATAACAGTTACACATCATCATATAAATTTAAAGTGATAAATTTCGCGGAGAATTTCGGTATAATAATTATTATTGTTTATAGATTTATTATTGCATGATTATTATTTGTATAATTCAAGATTACCTACAGTGTTATGCTATACATTTATAAGAGGTGACAAAATTACTGTATTCTTAATTACTATACTAACCTACCATAATTGAGATAACTCAGAACAGGACCTCTAATTTTAAAATTCCACACATTTTACACTCCCCAATTTTTCAGTGGCCATAGTAAATAAAACAGTGTGCAAATTATGTGAGCAAATATGGTAAATGTTCCAGTACAATTCTGGAATGCCTGGAGCAATTTCAATCATTTGGTATACAGATAATTTAAACTCCTAGGGTTGAATGTTTGAACGCATTAGACAGTAAAAGGCATTCTCTGCTGATAAAGTTTTATTCAAACACATTTTTCTTACTCGGAAATCTATTCACGCAGTAATAATTGTAAAGCTACCTGACAAGGTACCTTAAGATCGTAGCTCAAGATATAAACTTATGTGAAAATCCCGAAGGGAACCGATGGTAACCGATGTAGTTTGAAACTTATCCAAGATGTCGGACCTTGAAGACTTCGATCATGTTTTCGTACCGTATACAAACACGTCTGCGACGCGCAATATTCCGCCTATTCTCCTGTTCTTCCAGTTGAATTCTTTGGTAGACTCTATCAAATTCCTCTTCTCTGCGTATACCGAAAACATGATCGAAGTCTTCAAGGTCCGACATCTTGGATAAGTTTCAAACTACATCGGTTACCATCGGTTCCCTTTGGGATTTTCACATAAGGTTATATCTTGAGCTACGATCTTAAGGCACCTTGTCAGGTAGCTTTACAATTATTACCGCGTGAATAGATTTCTGAGTAAGAAAAATGTGTTTGAATAAAACTTTATCAGCAGAGAACGCCTTTTACTGTCTAATGCATTCAAACATTCGACCCCTAGGAGCAGGTGACACACAAAAATTATTGAAAATAATATTAATGTCTAATATATAGTTTTTAAGATTGCTAATCTCATTGATAACAGTTCCCATGACATTTAAGCCCAAGTTTGACCTATATCATCCCTAAGGGGGGAGTGCAAAAGAAGAAAAATAATGTCCAAAGTGACCGTGATTACTGTTGAATCTGTATATTTCAGGATCTTTAAGTTTATTAGTGACAACAAGATACATTATAAATGCAACATCAAGTTTACATTTGTTAAAATAGAGTAATTAAATTTGAAGACAAAAATTTTTGTCCAGACCGGGACCTGAACCCGGGATCTTTGGTTTACCGTACCAATGCTCTTACCAACTGAGCTACCGGGGCGAGTTCCAATCTAAATGCAAATTTTTCTCTTTTATACATAGTAATTCCCGTGCACCAAATGCTTGAAGCTGTGGCTTCATCTTTGCAAATGGCGGCTTCTTAATTAAGAGGACTTTATTGGGAATTTAAATGTTACTCAATTCAAAGTTAAAATTGGGAAACACATTATGAGGTTCTTAATTAATAAATTAATGAGTCATTTTAACATCTTACCTCATATTTCATGTTTTTCAAACATGGTAACTATAGTTTTCAAATGATATCTCGAAGTTCGTCAAATCAACACCAGATGGCAACGTTATAGAGGGAGATTCCAACGAATATCCGGTAGTCATAATGGCGGTTGAAAATGAATGACAAGATCATTTGAAAACTATAGTTACAGTGTTTGAAAAACATGAAATATGAGGTAAGATGTTAAAATGACTCATTAATTTATTCATTTAAATGTTACTTTTAAAAGCCAGTAGGGCTTCTACTAATGTTTTTATTATTAATTTAATACATCTCATTGAAGGATAAATTAAATTTGAAGAGAAAAATTTTTGCCACAGCTTCAAGCATTTGGTGCGCGGGAATTACAATGTATATAAGAGAAAAATTTGCATCTAGATTGGAAACTTGTCCTGGTAGCTCAGTTGGTAAGAGCATTGGTACGGTAAACCAAAGGTTCTGAGTTTGGGTCCCGGTCTGGGCAAAAATTTTTCTCTTCAAATTTAATTTATCCTTCACTGAGAAGTGTTAAATTAATAACAAAAACATCAATAGAGTAATTAACTTACATCTTTATTTGTAGACCAGTGCTTCATCACTTCAATCTGTGTTGGTGACTCTAGAGGTGGAACTGTGGACCCCTTAACACAAAACCATCACCACGTCACATGTTAAGGTTTAAAACACATATAGATAACTGCAATGCCTTCAGTATAAGTCGCAACCCTAAGCAACTGGCAACCAGCCAGCAGGTCAAATGATCAAAGCACTCCTGTTTCCCACTCAGTGACCTGCCAGATTCCAGCCATTGGACAACAGGGTATTTAAATAAATTTGAGTTATTTTTGACTTACCTCATATTTCTTGATTTTTATGCAGACCTAGGTCTTGACACTCAATTTGTGACATTCTCAATGCATTACAACTGCCGCCTTGCAAATTGATTTCTGCACTCTCTGTTGGTGACTGATGAACTTCCAAATCAATTCCCTCTCATTTTCACCGGAAATTTCAAAATTCATAATTTTCTTTTTATTCTTGCATATGTAAATTTTCTCTCAAATTGTTAGTTCCTTAGATTTTTCTAACTGTTTAAGTAATTTTGCCTTGGTTTCAATTCTGTGTTTTTCTAACCAAGAAAAATCTGCAATAGCCGCACATGTTTGGTGAAAATGAGAGGGGATAGATTTGGAAGTTCATCGGTCAGCCAACAGAGAGCACAGAAATCAATTTGCAGGAAGGACAACTGCAAGATGCATCGAGAATATCACAAATTCAGTGACGAAACCTAGGTTTGCATAAAAATAAAGAAATAATGACATGAGTAAAAAACAACTCAAATTTAATTAAAATAAACCTCATAGTGTTATTTCCTATATATATATATTTAACAGGGTTTTTCCTCGCATATTTGGCATACCATAGAGCAGGGGTCACGAACTGGGGGACCACGGTCCGAATCCAGACCCTGGGGCTTTGACCAGTTAAATATCGAATTAATACAAACTTTTAAAACCAGTTAAACATCAAATAAAACCAGTTCACTAAATTTCATGTTATGATAGTATTATTGTTGGCTCGGTTGGCAGTACTGCTTATGGTCGGAGATTTGACTGAAGATGAATGGGATTCAATTTGAAACCTGGTATCGTGAAAAACACAAAATTTTTGAAATGAGATTTGAATATTACTCTGATCATATGTTAAGTCTATCATAAACTAATTAATAATGTGATGTTTTTATTATTCATTTAATACATCTCAATGATGGATAAATCATATTTGGAGAGAAAAATGATACACTTAGACTGGGACTCGATCCCAGGACCTTTGGCTTTCTAGGCCTAGAAAGCCAAAGGTCCTGAGTTCGAGTTCCAGTCTGAGTGTATAATTTTTATCTTCAAATGTTATTAATAATTATTAGAATTAATAACAGTGTACTACTGTGCTGTATCCTTTTAATATTTACCATGTGTTTTGTTTAATTTTTGCAATTAATACTCATAACATCTCCTCAGGGGTCCCCATCTAGGGGATATGTGGATGGTGAATACCCATAACATAACTTAAATAATTTCCTTATAATATTATTTACTTAATAAAAGCTTTGTATGTTTAATTAATCAACTGTGGTTCCAAACCTCAACTTAATTTACTAATTTGAAAATGGACCTCCATCAAATCTAATTGGTGACCCCTGATCTAGAGGCTAAACTATACAACCTGTGATGCAACTTTTTTTAATTCCTTCAAACTCCTGTCAAATTTTATTCTTAGGCATTTTTGAAAAATTTAATATCAGTTTACCACCAAAGAATTATTATAGCCTACCAACAAAAATATAAAGATTGATGATAGTAAAAAATTAGTTTAATATCAAATAAAATGTGCAGACTGTGATAAGATATACATAGGGAGCACAAAAAGAAACATAACCATTAGAACTAAAGAACAGATAAGAAACGTAAAAAAAGGGGGAAGTAGAAAAATCTGCAGTGGTTATTCACGTTTGGTCACAAAAACACAAAATAGATGTAAACACAAAATTATTAAAAACAGTTAGAAAAAACAAATGAACTCACCATATGGGAAAAAATCTACATACAGAAAAACAAGAAAAGAATTATGAATTTCAAAATTCCTGGGGAAAGGAACCTAATTAGCAAATTCATTGGACACGGAAGAGGGAGCAGGAGTCAAGAATCAGAGCCGACAACTTGAGGAAAAAATCAGTCTGTAATCACTGAAGATGGGGCTCACAAGCCTTGAAACGTATGTTCAACAAAAGCAACCACAAGAGGTAAGAATACACAGACCAAATAACTTAATTATTTATTCTTAAGGTTTCATTTTTAAAATTATTTCTCACCATCTACAATGATTTTTACACGTTTTTTAATGATTATTTCAATATTTTTTTTTTTTCACAATATTGAATTACGTGAAGATGTTACAGCCATATTGATTTTATCGAATATTGTGTGTTCCAGTGCAGCCAACATAGAGTCTGTACTAATTAACTTACACTAAATAAAATGAGCATGCATTCCTTCACAGGTTACTGTACTTAAATTGTGTTAGGTTATCTTTTAGGTTGGTCTTTCATAGGTTAGTGTACTTAAATTGTTAGGTTAGCTTTTAGGTTGGTCTTTCACAGGTTGGAGTACTTAAATTGTGTTAGGTTAGCTTTTACGTTAGTCTTTCACAGGTTAAAGTACTTAAATTGTGTTAGGTTAACTTTTAGGTTGGTCTTTCACAGGTTAGAGTACTTAAATTGTGTTTGGTTAGCTTTTAGGTTGGTCTTTCACAGGTTACTGTACTTAAATTGTTAGATTAACTTTTAGATTGGTCTTTCACAGGTTAGAGTACTTAAATTGTGTTAGGTTAACTTTTAGGTTGGTCTTTCACAGGTTAGAGTACTTAAATTGTATTAGGTTAGCTTTTAGGTTCATAGGCAACGCAAGTTCTAATATCGTGTATATGTTGGCTGCATCCTGTGATTCCATCCATAATGTAAACTACTTGCATCTGTTGATGCATGCACATGGTGTATGATAGGAACTTAGAAAAATGTTTTGTGTCACATGTTGTAAAGTACTTCCAACCCTACATTATTATTATAAAAATTTGGAGAGAAAAAGTGCTTCTACAGCAGGTATAGGGCAATAGTTATTAAAAAAAAAAAAATTGGCCAGAATTAAACTGAATGTTATGTATAAATTTTAAGGACACCAAATGGTGAAAATGTTGAAAAATGGCAAGAAAATGCATTTTTTGTATGTTTTTTAATAACTCTGATTCTTTAAGATCATTTTCATGTCTTCTTCTTCTTCTTCCTTCCAAGTATTAGGTCAAGGCCTGTTACGATCCTATAGAAAATTTCTGGGAAATTCTCGTATAAGACTTGAAAGCATAATAATAGTGCCTTCGATTGGTTGCTGGCCAAAGGAAGGCAAGACCAGTGATGGGGCTGCCATCTTATAGCCTCTGGTCAGGCTTTTCTGGAGAAGAAAAGAAAATAAAGGAAAGAAGAAATGGAAGAAAGGAAAGACTCCCTAGCCCTCGGATGTCCTAATAGCGTCGGGGTCGAAAAAACAAGAGTTAACCAAGAGAGGTTAGATAGTAAGGTTAAAAGAGTGCAAAACACAAGTAAGTGGAAGAAATGTTTTGCTCAGCTTGGGCACCTTGTGGTCGCCATCCACATATCCCCTAGGTGAGGACCCCTGAGGGTTCATTTTCATGTAAACATTTTTATTATAGAAGCATAATTGACTCCGTGATGTAAGAGTTTAAATACCCTTGCTTGTGTGGTCAGCATTACTACTTAAACTTTAATATGTGTTTTTTTTTTGTTTCCATTTTTTTACATTTTTCAAAACTTAAAATGCTCCTTACGATGCGATTTTTATGCTATCAAAGTGAAATTTTGTGGTTAGACTCCCCAATATATGCTAATTCAAATTTGCTATGGAGTTAACACATTCGGTACCAAAAACCAGTTAAGGTGTTTAAAGAGACTATCGTGTATGCGGCCGTCGGTCAGTTAACTCATTTTAGAGCAGGCGCGAACAAACTGCGTTTATATTTGTATTGTCTTAGTATGTCTTGGAGATCATAGATGGCATATAAATGTACATTTTCTATTCCCGTTTGACACATTTAACCTTGGTGAATCCCATTTTATTTTTAAAACAAACAACACATGGAATTTGTTCACCCAAACTTGCCTCCAGCCTCCAATACAGTCATATATGTTTCTCGTTATCGCGCTGTTGTTTGTGCGTGAGTGAAACCATGGTGAAAGAAAAATATCTCACTGAAGAAGAACTAGTGAATATTTTGTATAATGATGATTCAGGTGATGGACTGATTCCTGAATTAGAAGATTCACAAAGTGAAAGTGACGAACTTCCACTTCCTGAAATTGATACGCCGATACCATGTGTCGTGAGTGATGTCAATCACCTAAGTTATTTCACCATCAAATCCTACTAGGATATCTCCTTTAGGTATGTACAAAATTTGAATTTTCTAGGACTAATAGTTTGTGAATAATGGTCCATTTTCTGAAGTGCCACGAAAAGGGTAGCTGGGGTTTAAATGCCCTGCTTAGTGCCTTGTACTGAATGTGTCCAAGAGACACATGTCTTTTTTTTCAAAAAATGAAAAAAAAAAAAAAGCAATATCTTCCCTTTATGATTTTTTAGCATAGCAAATGTGTTTAGTGGAATCATAAAGACTCTGAATCTCAAATTTCATGAGAATATATTTAAAAATGCATCATAAGGAGCATTTTTAAAAAGATGTTAAAAAAATCATAATTCTGAAACTATTCTACTTAAAAACACCAAACTTCACAGAAACACTTCTATAAGCACATAATGTATGTGATAAAAATTTCAAAACAATCAGATGAAAAAAAAAATTGAAATTCACCAGTCGGTCCCCAAGAGACAAATTGATAAAACAACTGAGAGAACGTCAAGGAATAACCTTACCTGAGGATTCTCAACAACCATTTTTGCTCGACAAAGCTTTTCAATTGCTGGTCCACATCTGCGTATCAAGAAGTACAAATGAACACCATCGTCTCTGCACTGAAATTTCAAAATTAAAGTATTAGAATAAACCCAACACGTTCAGAAAAATTATTAAATTTCAATGTCTTTATTATTCATTTCATATATCTCAATGGTCCACCGCTGTGGTCTTGAGGTTGCATGCTGCCTTGTCACGCAGCAGGCCCGGGTTTGATTCCCGGTCGGGATAGGCTCCTGGGTGAGGTTTTTTTCAGGGTTTTTCCTCACCTGTAAGACAAATGTCTATCTAGTATATCTACTAGCACAGAACGTAAAGTAAGAATAGTATAGTGGCACACATTACCATCACTGGTAGTACAATTGCAGGATAAACAAAGTCCATAATCCGTTTTAAAATAACTTCTTTGTCGCCAGCAGCACCATTCAAAACCTGAAACAGAGGATATGCTATTATCTCAGATGCAAACAACAAAGAGAGATGAACAGACAGGTGAATGGAGAAACTACATAACAGTGAATTACATGGCCTTTATAGAAAGACAGATATAATAAGAACAGTTAAGTCTCGTAGAGGGTTGCAAGGAATAGTGACATGCATTTCATCACCTCTCCTATCCAAATCCCATTCTCAACCTGCTCGTGGTGCAACAAATGAGTCTCTGAGGACCAAGTACTAGCGGTATTACCACATCACCTTAATGTAGCAGAAATGCTACATTAGGGGAAACCCCACAATAATACCCCACTTGGCCAGCAACCCATTGGGTGAAAAATTTACATTTGCTTTCAAGTCTCAAACCAAGCCACGGATCGCTGGGACGTCTAAAAAAGCGCTGGATGGAAAATTCCTCTTTGAGACCATAACAGGCCACACCTAATACTGATGATGATGAAGTCTCATAGACTGTGATGGGCAGGACATGTGGCATGAATTGGGAATGAAAGAGATGCATGGAAGCTTTTTGTAGGAAAACCAGAGGGGAAAATGCATAGTTGGTAGGCCAAGAATAAGGTGGGAGAATAACATTAACCATGATTTGAAGAAAGTAGATTATACAGGGGCTGATTGGAAAACATTAGCTCAGGAAAGGGATGTATGGAGAGCTTATGTCTGCATGGCCATGAACCTACAGGTTTGATAGAGCCAGTGAGTTAGTGATATTTAATAATATAATGAGAAGTACGACTTCTGACCGTCTTTTATTATCTTGGTTTCACACAAAAACAGTAGAATAATACATACTATCTGTGTTACATAAAACTGCTGGCTCTACTTATCACCCGTAATCATGTCACAACAACTACTGTACATTTTTAGAATACCGTATTTGCTCGCATAATTTGTGCCCCTACGTATTTTGCATGCCCTAATTTTTAAGGGATTATTATTTTGAACTTTATTTTTGCGCACACATTTTAGGTACATTTTCTATCCAGTGTACTAGGGAAACATTTACATATTTAGGAACGGTGGTAAATGCAAATTACTTAGAAAATTTTTGGACCAGAGAGAGAAGAACAGACAGGTGAATGGAGAAGACTACATAACAATGAACTACATGGTCTTTATAGGAAGCCAGATATAATAAGTACAGTTAAGTCTCATAGACTGCTATGGGCAGGACATGTTGCACGTATGGGGAATGAAAGACTTGCACGGAAGCTTCTTGTAGGAAAGCCAGAGGGAAAACGCCCAGTTGGTAGACCAAGAATGAGGTGGGAGAATAACATTAACTATGATTTGAGGGAAGTAGATTATACAGGGAATGATTGGAAAGAATTAGCTCAGGATAGGGATGTATGGAGAGCTTATGTCCGCGCGGCCATGAACCTATAGGTTCGATAGTGCCAGTGAGTAAGTAAGTAAGATAAATGCAAATGGGAAAATATAGACTGATATCAGTAAAAGAATAGAGAAAAGTTTAAAAGTCTTTAATTTAACTAAACAATTAATCTGGAATAAAGATATACCCACCAAGAGTAAAATGGCAATGTATAAAACTTATTTCAAACCAGTTCTAACATATGCAGCTGAGACTTGGATATATACAAAGAAGGACTTGAGCAGAATCCAAGCTACAGAAATGAAATTCTTATGTGGAATGGTACTTAAAACAAGGGGAGATAGAATAAGGAATGACACAATAAGGGAGACTTTAAATGTAGCAAAAAAGTAGACTAAAATGGTATGGACATTTAAAAAGAATGGAAATGGAAAGACTACCACAAAGCCTGTTAAATCTCAAGATGCAAGGAAAACAACCACGAGAATGATGGATTAACAAAGTGAAGAAAAGTCTACAAGAAAGAGGATACGACTGGGGGGAACTTGAAAGAAGGAAAACATGGGAAGATAGAGATGGTTGGAGGTTTATTTGGGATCGACTTCCGAAAGGAGGACATGAGAGGAGGATGATGATAATGAGGGATTTTCCTTCACTGAATTCCATTGCCAATTCTTACATTTCAACAATAGGTCATTTACCAGCAACTGAACTACATGCTTCACAAAGAAAACCAAAGTCCACTACTTTAACAATGCTTGCCCTTGGTAGAGACAAGTTTTAGAAAAGTAAATACCAGTATTTCAGTTGACTTTCAACACTTCTATGTGCACTTGCATTTATACTGTATTTCAAGATGGGAAACAGTTACACAGCATAATATAATTTATATATTAAATTTGGGAATTTTTAACATTATGAGGTTCAATTAATAATAATTAAATGAATCGTGATTTTTTCTTACCTCATACATCTATGTTTCTTTTAACACAGCACTGCAGTATCGGCGACACTTTGTCGTCATCGTCAGCTGTTTTCACGACTGTCAATTTTTTCTCCTTTTTGCCGGTAATTATCTAGACTGTCATCTGGTTCAAAGAACACCAGATGGTAGTCTAGATAATTACCGGCAAAAAGGAGAAAAAATTGAGTCGTGAAAACAGCTGACGATGACGACAAAGTGTCGCCGATACTGCAGTGCTGTGTTAAAAGAAACATAGATGTTTGAGGTAAGAAAAAATCACGATTCATTTAATTATTAGCATAATATAAGTTGAAAGTGATAAGTTTTGCAGAACATTTTGGTAATCATGCAGCAGAAAGAGAATCTGAGTTCTCAAATCCAACATGCTTATTGAAGGAAACAAAAAGATGTGCTAAATAATGTTAGAAGTGACATTTCGTAGCAGAAAATTGGTAGATATCCCGCTTTAGAAGATGAACTTTCAATTTATTTTGAACAGTTGTGAAACGATGGTTCCGCAGTTACACATGACATGCTATTAATTACGTGCACGTGAAATTGCTAATTCTCACAACATAAACAATTTACAGTATTTGTATTGTTTCATTTGTATAATAATTATTATTGTTTACAGATTTATTATTACATGATTATTATTTGTAGAATTCAAGATTACCTACAGTGTTACGCTATACATTTATAAGACTAACTAACTAACTCACTGGCACTATCGAACCTGTAGGTTCATGGCCACAAAGAGATAAGCTCTTCATACATCCCTATCCTGAGCTAATGTTTTCCAATCATTCCCTGTATAGTCTACTTCCCTTAAATCATAGTTAATGTTATTCTCCCACCTAATTCTTGGACTACCAACTGGGCGTTTACACTCTGGCTTTCCTACAAGAAGCTTCCATGCACGTCTTTCATTCCCCATTTGTGCCACATGTCCTGCCCATTGCAGTATATGAGACTTAACTGTTCTAATTATATCTGGCGTCCTATAAATACCTTGTTGTTCACTGTTATGTAGTCTTCTCCATTCACCTCTCTGTTCATCTCTCTTTGGTCCAAAAACTTTCCTAAGAACTTTATTCTCAAATATTTGTAATGTCCTTTCCTCCCTTAAAGTAAGAGTCCATGTTTCGCATTCATATAATATAACTGGTAGAATAACAGTTTTATGTATTTTCAGTTTAACATTTTTTGAAAAGAGTTTGGACGACAAGAGTCCCTGATACATAATAGCATGCATTTTCAGAATTTAGTCTATGTTTAATTTCTTTGTGCATCTCATTCCTATTTGTAATTATTGTTCCTAGATACTTGAATTCAATCACTTCCTCAAAATATCCCTCATTTGTCATTAGTTGTCTATTTCCATTGTATAATGTATTTCTAGGTGTGTCATATATTTATAAGAGATGACAAAATTACTGTATTCTTAATTACTGTACTTACCTTGATGCAGGATAATTCCTAGAATTAATTTTGTTTATTATTTGGGACCACCAATAAGCTTTTGTTATACAGTGATTAACGGTAACTCAAGGGTTGGCAGGTACAGGTACCCAGCGAAGCGAAACTAATGTTTATCATAAAAGTATAAATTTGATTGACGTGTTGAATATGTTCAAATTTGCAAAACAATAAATTTTGTTAAAAGGAATACTTGAGTCAATTTAAAACTTCCTTGGAAAATTAATATAAAAGGCCAAGAAATTTTATTGTTAACACAGTGTGGTTAGTCGCTGTCATACGATTAACACAGTGTGGTTAATATCTCATACACACACACAGTATGGTTAGTAGCTCCCATATACATACACACACATACAGAGTGTGGCTAGTTTATCATATTACAAGTATTCAGAGGAGCCTGTTGCTTCCATATTATATTACTATTAATTTGTTGTGAATATTGTGTTGTTCATAAGAGGCTAACAAAATAAACTCTTTTTAATTAATTACACAACTCATTGTTACTGATCATCGAATTCCTTGTCCTTCACACCAGTAGAATCCAGAAAGAAGCTTAATCTAAAACACGCCCTAAAGAGATCCTCGTGCCTCCAAAAGTTTTGCCGCAATCTACCATAATTTTGATAACTCAGAACAGGACCTCTAATTTTAAAAATCCATATATTCAGTGGCCAAAGTAAATTAAAAAGTGCTCAAATTATGAGCAAATACAGTATTAAATCACTCACCGTTACTTTATGCCAATAATTTACTCCATTAATAAACTGATACATCTTGGTCTGTTTATTATAGTTGGGTCCCATCACTGCATAATATGAATTTGAAGTGTATAATACTATACTTTCTTCATCATTATTTTCATCAGCTTTTTCATTTGAAGGAACTTTATTTTCATCTGCTGGTATAGGGTTGAACATTTTTCAGCTTCTGAAACAAAATATATTACTGACAATGTCAATTCCAACTTCAGAAAATAAACTATTGTATCTAGGAATGTTGCCACTTGACTGTGAACCATTGCACGTCAAAACCTATCTTCAAATTTCTCCCAATGAGATACATAATCTTTATGGGAAACCAAATATAAGAGTTAAATCTCATAAAGTGCAATGGGCAAGACATGTGGCACAAATGGGGAATGAAAGAGGGACATGGAAACTCCTTGCAGAAAAACCATAGAAAAATGCCCAGTAGACTGCCAACAATGGCAATTAATACCATTTTAAAAAGGGGGAATAGTGCAACAGTGGCATAAGAATTTTGTATGGAAAATCGTGATCGACAAATACTAGACTCAGCCTAAATGCATATTATTTACTTAAGTGCACACTAATCTGATGTAAGTAAAGTGATCCCACAACAGGCCTCAGGAGGCCCTTGGGGTCGTAGGAGGTTAAGGCTCCCATATTTTCTAGACAATCGGCACTTTATGTCAGCCGGGTTGTCAGCCCTGCATGACGGCCGCCTTTACCCCAGAACAAGCATCTGGTACTCATTTCCGTTAGAGGCTGAGTCGACCCCAGGGCCATAGTGCCGCCAGAGGGTTTTGGTCAGTTTAAAAATCCTGACCCTAACGGGACTTGAACCCTCGACCCTCCGGCTTGTAGCTCAGTGCCTTAACCACTACGCTACGGCGTGCCCCCTAATCTGATGTACACTAACAAAAATATAATCAATTGAGTTGGTGTTTACTTGATGAAAATCCATATTCATTAATTAAATAACAATAAAATGTATAATAACACAATTCATAATTTGTTAACATGTCTGAAGAAGGTACAGTGTACCGAAACAGCTGTCACTGAATTATATAATAAATATGAAAATCAAATAAAACTATGTTTTATTTTTATTTAATTAATAACAAAGATATGTGTAATTGAGTTAGAAGAGGAGGGAAATTAGCTAGTCAGTTTTACAATATTGTCTAAAAATGTCGTAATGTTACATGTTTCTCATACATAAATAAATGGATAAAATTTCCATTAAACAAAATGATAAAGTTTTCTAAGTTCCAGGCAGACACCACTTGCATGCACCAACATACGCAAAGCGGTTTACTCTATGGAATATTGCGATGCAGCCAACATATACACGCTATTTAATGAACCTAAAAGCTAACATAACCTATGAAAGAATGCAACGCTGAAAAATTAATAGTAAGTTCTGAAATTCTAAAGTACATACCCAATGTTGGCTGCACTGTTGTATAGAATATTCATTAAAATCAATATGGGTGCTACGTCTTCATGTTATGTATATAGTTAAATATCATAGAAAAATATATTGAAATCATCGTTAGAAAAAATGTAAAACTTATTGGGAAAAACTGCACTTAAACTAGCGTGAAATATTTTCAAAGTCCTATAGAACAACAGTGCGCTTGCGCCATAGTTTGTAGAGCCAGCGATAACCCACAATCGAACCACATATCGATTATCACCCTAGATTACTATCCATCGCTATGAAATTTAAATGACCAATATTTGCAATAAATCCCCAAATCTATGTTAAACAAATATATTAATAATATTAAAATTACCAAACGTTTATTAAAAATGGGTGTACACTTACTTATCACTCCCTAACGCTGATCCAACTAGTGATAACCCAAAACAGCCATAGAAAAATCATAGACTAATTAATATACTCTGTGGAGAAAATAGCAGTTAGCATCACAATATTGTCTAACAGTGTCATAATATTGTGATTTGCATATTTACATAAATACTTCAAAATTGTCTAATAATGTTATAAAAACTGTTTGAAAAAGTTTAAATATTAAATAATGTTAGTAAATAGAGAAGAAGAGCTATAGTTTACAACATATAACTGAAAAATCAAGCACTAGTAGAAGTGCAGTTGAGCCACTTATTGTAAATGGTGGGAAATAATTTGAAAATAAAACCCTGTTGCCGCATGCACATGGTGTCTACCTGGGACTTAGAAAAATTTCTCACTTCGCTTAATGGAAACTTCAGCCTAAATAAATACCAAAAATGTAAAACAATGTTATAAGTATAGTTGAAAAACATTTAAAATATTAGAAAATGTTAGTAAAGACTGAAGAAGTACATTGAGTAACAGTATTACAAGAATATACTACAGGAAATGAAGGGAAAGGTAATGTACTGTTGAGCAGAAGTTTCTTTAATAAAGCATTCACATATGCTTACTATGATTTTGTAGAACTTTACAATAATTCTTAGAGAAGATAAACTAACTTTTTCCGCAATTGGTATTTTGCTTAATGACTATCTCATTATCTTAATTAGTCAATTTAAGTACTACATACTAATCTTCGTACTTACTGTCAAAATTTGTGTGGCGAAAATTAAATTAACTACTTGAATGTATAAATAATGTTTAATTACTACGATGATCAAATTAACAATGTAACATCAGTACATTTGTTACTGTTTTCATATACAAACATTTAATGACATATCTCAAAATAATTGTAACACTTTTTATTCAATGTAATGTTAACAAACATAGAAAACAATTCGACACCAAAGAGCATAGAGCACATAGGAAACCTCGTTCTCTATGTAGGAAACCGAGTTAGGAGCAGCGATAACCCACTAAAAGATTTTGCCGAGCAGCGTTGCCCAAGACCACAGAGCAGAGTTAACCCACTCCACAGAGACGCCCAGCCTGGACTCCAGAGACCTCAAGCGATTGGCAGGAGAAACTAAAAAACTACAGCTTCCTGTATTACCGATACATATCAATTTCGCCATCTGTTGAAAATTAATATATCTTGATCTCGGTGGCTCAGTCGTTATTTTTGGCGTTTACTATTAGCAAAAGTAAAATAGTTTCCCCGAAGTATTTATTACTTTTTTTTTTTCCAAATGCCCCAGGTTGTCATTTCGACATTTTTGGTGTTCTCTCCTGGCATGGCGTACTTGTAACCCACTTCTCAGGTTGGGGCGCCTAGAAGGCGGGGTTATGATGCCCCGATGATATGAGAGTTGATGATGATTGTAATGATGTGCTAGGAGAGTCCTTAAACTAAACTTAATCTAATTAGGCGAATATGATATTGATGATAATGATGGGTAGATGGTGTTCGGGGTTCGTTTGGGCCTTAAAGTTTCCTGACATTTGTCTTATAGGTGAGGAAAAACCCCGAAAAAATCTCACCCAGGAAACTTGTCCCGATTGGGAACCGAACCTGGGCCCGCTGCGTGACAAGGCAGCCCGCTACCTCGAGACCAGAGTGGTGGACTTTATTAATAAAATTAACATCTCACATTATATTTTGTCTTTTTTTAGTTTCATTTCGCAGAAATTAATACACCTTCGCCAGTTTTTACGCTAACGTAGTTCTTTTGTGGTGATTCAATATGTTTCCATTTATGACAACAATGGTCCAGCACAAATTGACGATGGAATACTAATTTATCCAAAACTGGTCTAAAAAAGAAAACAAAATATGAGGTGAGGTGTTATTTTTATTAATATTTATTATTAACTAGCTAATACCCGGCGTGGGCTGCTACACCTAAATAAATTATAATATTTTTTTTTTGCATTTAGTTGAATAAGTAAAAGGAAAAATAAATATAAATTTAGGCCTATATCGTTATTATTTTTAGATAACCTGTGCTGATTACCCGGCGTTGCCCGGGAATCTACGCATCCCGATGTACTTGGCATAAATGAGCTGAAAGACAAAATTTGTTATTTTGAGTTATCCATAAAAGAATACCCACCGTGCGCTTCTATGCTTGCCCGGGAATCTACTATCCCGATCTCCTTGGCATCAATGAAAGACAAAAATGGCTATTGTGTGTTATCTGTAAAAGATAAACATTTGCTGTCGCGGACTTTTTTGTAGAGTTTTTTGAGATATTCAATTCTGTGTACATTAATTTTGTGTAGGCCTATTTGTTATGGTTTAGGCAGCGTAAGCCATTTAAGTGTAAAAAAAGGGACTTTTCACGTTTTTCACTACAAAGCACGATTTTTAAGGGAGTTGAGTATCTCAACTCTCTTATAGCCTATGTTCATTCCGGGAATCTCCTGAACATTTTGCAAAAAAACCCATCACAATCTGATCAACAGTATGACCGCGGATAAGTACGAACAAACAAACATTTATTTTTATATATTAGAAACCTTATAGCGTTACTTCCTACAAATTTTTGAAGTTCCTAAGGTCCATTAACTTATGAATTCAAACAATGTATGTCAGAAAAACAGTTCACGAGTCTTAGAAAACTAGAAGAATATTTTATAACCAAATTAATTTTTTTTAAAGTATCCATATTAATGTATTTTTCAACCATTTTTTTAGAAATAACATTATTATATGCATAACATTTACAGACAGATGAATAGAGAAAGCTACATAACGGTGAGCTACATGGTATGTATAGGAAGCCAGATATAATAAGAACAGTTGTAGACTGCGATGGGCGGGACATGTGGCACGAATGGGGAATGAAATACGTACATGGAAGCTTCTTGTAGGAAAACCAGAGAGAAGATGCCAAGTTGGTAGACCAAGAATGAGGTGGGAAAATAACATTATACATGATTTGAGGGAAGTAGATTATACAGGGGATGATTGCAAAACATTGGCTCAGGATAGGGATGTATGGAGAGCTTATGTCCGCGAGGCCACGAACCTATGGGTTCGATAGAGCCAATGAGTTAGTTATAAGCATAACATTTTCTTAGAATTAAAAAAATGGATAACCGATTTTCAAGGAAAGATTCAAATAAAAAAAAGAGACATGTTTATAATTATTTATTTTATATATACAAACATACATATATAGTGTTTTGCCCAAGAGCAGGTCTTTCACTGCAAACTCAGCATTCTTCACTCTTTCCTTAACTCAGTTTTCATTTTAGCATCTGCATACAAACAATTTATTATAATATTGTCTATCATCTGATGTCTTTTTCTGTCTCTAACTTTGTTTCCATTGACCATTCCTTCTAGGGCATCCATTAGAAGGCAGTTTATTCTTAGCCAGTGGCCATTCCAATTTCTTTTCCTCTTCTTTATGAGTCCCAGCATTGATCTTCCTTCACCCATTCTAACACATCTTATTTTTTTTATTTTGTCTGTCCATTTTATATGTTACATCCTTCTCCATATCCACATCTCAAAAGCATTCAGTCGCTTTTCCTCATTCCGTCATAATGCCCAAGTCTCTTCACCATACAATGCTACACTCTGCACAAAGCACTTCACTAGCCTCTTCCTTAATTCTTTTGCCAAAGGTCCACAGAAAATGCTTCTCTTCTTGTTAAAAGCTTTTTTTTTTTTGCCATTGCTATCCTCTGCCTTACTTCTTGACAGCAGTTCATGTTACTACTAATAGTACATCCCAGTATTTGAAACTCTCCGCTTGCCCAGTGGCCTCATCTTTAATCCTCATGTTTATCTTCCTTGGTTTATTTCCTATAATCATGGTCTTCGCCTTATTTATATTTATCTTCATCCCATAATCCTCGCACTTGTCATTTTAGACAAATGAACATAAACAATAGATAATTTCAGAAATTATGAAGAATTATTGCATTGAGATTAGCTGCAAAAAATTAGGCTTGTAGAATATTACACTATCACTTTCATTTGGAAATAAATGGATACCAATGGCATTATTATGCAAATATTCGAAAATATGTCAAGTTCATTCATTCCTCATTACGTGTAGCTAATGACACGAGTCCATTGTATACTTATGCTATAAGTTGCAATGGGGCTGCATTTGAACATGCAGGTTATGTGGACATTCAAGGTGAGTATCCACCAGGTTAAAAGAAAGAGATATAGGAAATATAGACATTAACCCTTCGGCCTCGAATACTCAAATACCATCAGGGTCGAAGAAAACAAGAAGTCAGGCAAGGGAGACTGGATGGAGGGATCTTAAACTAGAAAAGCCCAGATCGGTTAAAGATAAAAGTAACGAGCAAAACACAAGTAAATGAAAGCAATGTTTTGCTCAGCTTGGGCACCTTATGGTCGCCAGCCCACATATCCCCTAGATGGGGACCCGTGAGGAGAAGTTAAATGTTGTTTAAATCCTTCCTTGCTATTAAGTCATACATTTTTACTTTACATTATCTTCCACTTGATTTTCCATACTATATTCTTGTAGTACTGTTGCTCTATGCACTTCTTCCGTCTTTACTAGAATTTCGTACTTATTTAAACATTTTCTGTAATTCCGTTTCGGTAATAGACTGCATTGCACGTGTTATTTCGACCTTAAGTCCTTCTTTGGTATGAGGATAATTTCGGTAAAATTTCCCTTTAGATATCCCCATAGATAATAATCAGAGTAAGTTAGATCTACATTTTTTAAAACCGTGTAAACTCAGTTGTTTATGTGACACCAATGTTGCATCCATTTCTTAATGAATTGCACAGGAAGAAAAGGATTATGGATATTTTCAACATGATGGTACCACAACGCATACCGCTGATAAATCTATAACTCTAACTAACTAACTCACTGGCACTATCGAACCCGGAGGTTCATGGCCGCGCGGACATAAGCTCTCAATATATCCCTATCCTGAGCTAATGTTTTCCAATCATCCCCTGTATAATCTACTTCCCTCAAATCATAGTTAATGTGATGATCTTGAAGAAGATTTTCGGGCTGTAGGCCGTGGTCGTGAAGCTTGTAGTGTAGGGGAACTACAAGCCTCACGACCTACAGAACGAAAATCTTCTTCAAAATCATCATAGCAACTCCGGCCGTGAAAGTCTATGTCAATACATAGTTAATGTTATTCTCCCATTTCATTCTGGTCTACCAACTGGGCGTTTTCCCTCGGTTTTCCTACAAGAAGCTTAGATACACCTCTTTCTTTCCCCATTCGTGCCACATGTCCTGCCCATCGCAGTCTACGAGACTTAACTGTTCTCATTATATCTGGCTTCCTATAAAACCATATAGTTCACTGTTATGTAGTCTTCTCCATTCACATGTATGTTCATCTCCCTTTGGTTTTGGCATGGGTTCCCTGAAGTAGTCCCCGCCCGGAGAACCGAATGGGGGACTATTTAACCTCCGGAAAATTTTACCCCAGTTGAACCCATATCCGCATTTCTTGACGGTTGTATTTTTACGGCGAAAGATCGTCACTCTTTCGACCACGGTACTTTTTTCGTCTGGCTTATCACCTTTGACCTCTCCGACATGAGTAACTCTATCGGCAGCAATGCTACCGCCGGCATATCTCTCGGGATCATTTAAGCACGCAAGGCACTCCACCACGACAAGATAAAGATACCATGGAGGGGGCTGATAAATCTACAGAAACTCTAATTCTCAAATAAATGGTGAGTAATAAGCCTCTATGTGTAGGCCTATTTTTATAATAATCTAAATTAGTTATTTGGATTTTGTAGCTTCTAACAGTCTTGATTTGCTGGTAGTAACGGAACACGCTCCCCGCAGGTGCAAGCACAATAGCGGGCAAAGTGATAGTCGCTGCAATGCTGTAAAAAGTTTCTGCTTAAAATGGATTCCCTGTATATAGTCTTAACTCTAAGCGCGACAAGCCTAGAAGGCCCGTGGCCTACCATCCAGCTGCTGTACTCACGTCCACACGTGTTAATCACAGAGGTAGACGATCATCTAGTCACTGAAGGGATGACATGTGGTCAGCATGACGGATCCCCCAGCCATTACAGTTGGTTTTCTCAACCTGGAGTCACTACTTATTGTAGCTACCCAAATGCCTCACGATGCTGGGTGGGCACCAGTCCCATACTGGCCGAAATTCCATGAGAAAATTTCTTCCCGCCTGGGGAGTCTAACCAGCGCAAGTCCCGTAGCTCTGCTCCAAGACATTTTGCCTTAACCACTCGGCTACGGCGCGGGATGAAATATATGGTCACACATAGAAACACATTATATAATGAAAGTGGACAGTTAATGACAAATGAGGAAACATTTTAAGAAGTGGCTGGATTCAAATACCTAGGAACAATAATTACAAACAGGAAGCTGGCCTCACAGCCACATGTGCTAATCACAGAAGTGGACGATCATTCAGTCAGTAAAGGAGTGAGATGTGATCAGCATGTCGGATCCCCTAGATTTATAGCTGGTTTTATCAACCTGAAGCAGCTATTTATTGCAGCTACACAAATTACTTACGATGCTGGGTGGACACTGGTCCCATACTGACAGAAATTACATTTTTTTTCTCCCATGGGGACTCGAATCAGCGCAAAACATATATGCCGGAATGTATTTATAAATATTTTAAAGCATTAACTCTGAATTAGTTAATTCAAGTTGCATTTAGGTGAATGAGGGAGATTACATAACAGAAAACTACACCACTTTACAATATGCAACTAGATACGTACCTTTTGTCTTAAAACACCAAGACTATAGCTTTGGGATACTCAATATGGAAATTTTGGATTTAGCCCAGATCTTTTTGCATTAGAAATCCCACACACACCCTCTAGATTTCAGTTTAGCAGTTTTCAAAATTTCGAAAATGTCGACTTTATGGTGAAAACACCAAAACTTGTAGCCTTGGAATACACAATATGGAACTTTTGGATTTAGACCGGATTTTTTGCATTAGAAATCCCAGACACATTTTCTAGACTGAATTTTTGCAGTTATCAAAATTTCGAAAATTTTGACATATTTGATGATAGCACCAAGACTATTGCCTTGGAATACTCAATATGGAAATTTTGGATTTAGACCGGATTTTTTTAATTAGGAATCCCGGATACATCCTCTAGACATAAATTTTGCAGTTTTCAAAATTTCGAAAATTTTAACATTTTTTTGTGAAAACACGAAGACTATATCCTTGGGATATTAAATATGGAAAATTTGGATTTAGACCAGATTTTTTGCATTAGAAATCCTGGACACACACTCTAGATTGAATTTTTGCAGTTTTCAAAATTTCGAAAATTTTGACTTTTTTTTTGGGAAATACACCAAGAATACTCAATATGGAAATTTTTGGATTTAGACCGGATTTTTCGCATTACAAATTCCAGACACACCCTCTAAGACTTACTTTTTGCAGTTTTCAAAATTTAGAAAATGTTAACATTTTTTTCTGAAAACACGAAGACTTATTTAGCCTTGGAATACTCAATATGGAAATTCTGAATTTGGACCGGATTTTCTGCATTAGAAAACCCGGACACACCCCCAAGACTGAATTTTTGCAGTTTTCAAAATTTTGAATTTTTTTTGGGAAAAAACACCAAGAATACACAATATGAAAATTCTGTTTTTAGACCGAATTTTTTGCATTAGAAATCCCGGACACACCCTCTAGACTTAATTTTAATAGTTTTCAAAATTTCGAAAATTTTGACATATTTGGTGAGATACCAAGCCTTGGAATACTCAATATGGAAATTTTGGATTTAGACCGATTTATTTTATTTTTTGCATTAAAAATCCTGGACACACTACGGAGACTTAATTTTTGCAGTTTTCAAAATTTCGAAAATTTAAACATTTTTTCCCTGATGACTCCAAGACATATCTTTGGAATACTCAATATGGACATTTTGGATTTTGACCGGATTTTTACATTACATATTCTGGACACACCCTCTAGATTTAATTTTTGCAGTTTTCAAAATTTCGAAATTTTAACTTTTTTTTAAATCACGAAGACTTATATCCTTGGAATACCCAATATGGAAATTTTAGATTTTGACCGGATTTTTACATTAGAAATTCTGGACACACACCCTCTAGATTTAACTTTTGCAGTTTTCAAAATTTAGAAAATGTAAACATTTTTTGTGAAAACACCAAGACTATAGCCTTGGAATACTCAATATGAAAATTTTGAATTTAGTAATTTTGTATCAATAAATCCCGGACAACCCTCTAGACTTAATTTTTGCAGTTTTCAAAATTCCGAAAATTTTGACATTTGGGGGGGGGGAAACACCAAGACTATAGCATTGGAATACTCCATCCAGAAATTTTGGATTTAGACCGGTTTTTTACATTTCAAATCCCGGACACGTCCTCTAGGCTGAGTCCTTGCAGTTTTGAACATTCCGAAAATTTTGACATTTTTGGAAAAACGCGAAGAATACTCAATGGGGAAATTTTGGACTTGACCGGATTTTTTATATCAGAAATTCTGGACACATCATCCAGACTGAATTTTTGAAGTTTTCAAAATTTTGAAAATTTTGACTTTTTTGGTAATAACACCAAAACTATAGCTTTGAAATACTCAATCAGGAAATTTTTGGTTTAGACCCGATTTTTTGCATTAGATATAACGGACACACCTTGTAGACAGAATTTTTGCATTTTTCAAAATTTAAAAATAATTGAGATTTTTGGATAAAAAACCAAAAATATAATCTTGGAATACTCAATTGGGAAATTATCTGTTTAGACCGGACTTTTTGCAATGGAAATTTCGAACACATCCTTTAGACTGAATATTTCAGTTTTCAAAATTTTGAAAATTTTGATAATTTTGAAAAAAGAAAACATCAGGACTATAGCCTTGGAATATTTAATGGGGAAAATTTGCATTTAGATTAGATTTTTTTCATTTGAAATCCTGTACACACTCTCTAGACTGAATATTTGAAGTTTTTTAAATTTTGAAAAAAATTACATTTTAGGAAAACCACCTATACTATAGTTTTATTATAATTATCTGTGGAAAGCAATCGGAAGCTATCACGTCTATAATTCCCTAGTAAAGCTGCAAAGCATAGCATGCAAATACAATGATTGCAGTGATCTGCCCTCGGGCAGAATAATTATTATTGGGGAATGGAATAGTAATAGAAATAAATTGTATATTTTTTCAATTTCTTTATTTGAATTTATGGTGATGGCACAGAATCCATGAAACTTGAATTAAAAAAGATTCCTTTTCAGTTTTATTTATGCATTTGTTTGAAAAAATGGCATTACAAATATACACTTTATACATGCAAGTTAGCAGATCTAGCCTCATATGTGTGTCTGCACCGGGTTTGCATTGTTCAGGACTCCTTTATAGTGTTGCAGGAACTTGTTAGCAAGACGCAGGCTGCTTCTACTTCTCTGAAGTCCATCTTGTGTTAGGAGAACGAGTGTAGTCTCCTCGTCATGCACGTCTGCTCCTGGGCGCAGCGCTACTGAAGCGCGTGTCGAGCTCCTGTTCATCACAACCTTCGTGCTCCCTCCACGACCTTCCACCACACTCATACTGCTGGCTATGCTGCGACCAGCGATAGACCCTTCCCTGAAACAAACAACTTCTGTTTCAGTTGGATTCTTTGATAGCATAAACACATTTTTGTAATTAAGGGGGGCGATGGGTGAAATATTGACGATTTGAGATCAAAATTGGCATTTTTTGTTTTTTGTACTGAAAAATAGCCTGTACTCTAATGTACATGATGACAAAGTTTCAGAGGCCTATGGCGCTTCGAAGTGACCTAAATTACGTCAGAGTTAAAAAGCTGCGCCAATTGAATACTATGTGCATGCAAATCTTTAAACTTGTTTTCCCACACTTTTATTTCTACTGCATTTTTGTACATTCAAAATTGAATGGAATTCAGAAATTTTATCCTAGAAGGTTCAAATTTTTATTGCATGTCCTAAAAACAATGTAAAAAAACGCAGTGCATGGGTTTCATGATTGAAGTAGTATTTTAAGAAATAAAAAATAAAATGTATGCAATTATTAATTTTTTTTTGTAATTCCACGCATAAGGTACAACATTTTTTTCTCCATTTGTATTCACATTATAAGAATTCTAATGATGTTTTTTTTAATATTTTAGGGGTCTTGTAAAAAAATCAGACATTTTACTAAAAAATATTGTAACCCATTTAATTATAATATATGCAATTTTTTAAATATAATATTTAATAACTCATAAAATAAATGTCTCACAAGAATGAAACTTAAACATATAATTATGTATCATGCAGTGAATGTTTGTACAAAAAATCAAGTCTCTAGCTCAAAAAATGTAGAACATAGAAATTTCACCCAACACCCCCTTAAGGTTGTACTCATAACTATATTCTATAAACATTCCTCTTAAATCTTCACCAAACGTACTTACTAGCCAACAAAAATTATATATACATCATGCTCCAAAATGATGGACAGGGCAAAGTTGTTTAATTTCCTTTACATTGCCGCGGTGGACTAGTGGTTATGCTCCTTGCCTCTGGTCCCGAGGGTCGCGGGTTCAAACCCGGCCGGGGTCGATGGATTTTTTAGGACGGAAAAATCGAAGAAGCAAGTCCTCCGGGAGGGACTTTAAGCAGTGGGTCCCGAGTCTGAAGATTTTCAGGCTCGTAAAAATATCCAAGCCTGAATGAAAAGTCCTCTAAGCAAAATTTACCGAATTTTCCCGTCCTAATACTACCTTGGTTTCCTAGATGTCAGTATGAGGCGGAACGCTGACCACGGACCACTCAAAATGACATCTATACGAAAACAAGTGTAACTAATTTATTTAACTTTCACGGGGAAAGAACACTATGAGGTTTAATTTAATAATTAAATTAATGTTTTTATTACCTCACCTCATATCCTTTTTCTTCTATACTGCAGTTTCGGAGCTTATCTCCATCGTCAGTAGCCTCTGGTCGACCGGTGTTATGTCGTTTCTTGGCGGTTTCCTTCTTACTTCTGTCGGTGGACCGATGAACCACTGGATCAGGTCAAAATTTGCGGGAGTTTCAAAATTGATGAGTTTTTCTTTTTTGTTTTTTTGGATGTGGATTCTTTCCCAGACTGTGAGTTCCTTTAGTTTATCTGTTTGTTTGATTAGGCTAGCTTCTGTATCTATTAAATGTTTTTCAGACCACGCATGGGCTGCTACTGCTGACTTGTCCACTTCACCCTTTTTTACATTTCTAAGGTGTTCCTTCAATCTAGTTTTTAAATTTCTTTTTGTTTTTCCTATATAGATTTTGTCGCAATCTTGACATTTGATCTGATATATTCCTGATTTATATTCTTGTCCAATTTTTTCATTTTTGATCCACATCCAAAAAAACAAAAAAGAAAAACTCCCGCAAATTTTGACCTGATCCAGAGGTTCATCGGTCCACCGACAGAAGTAAGAAGGAAACCGCCAAGAAACGACATAACACCGGTCGACCAGAGGCTACTGACGATGGAGATAAGCTCCGAAACTGCAGTATAGAAGAAAAAGGATATGAGGTGAGGTAATAAAAACATTAATTTAATTATTAAGTGTAACTAAATTAGTATGGTTCAAATTCTTCCCTGTAGGGGGAGAGTGCCTAAATCTCTGTAAAGGGAAAACATAGGCTTACAGTACAATATATATAAAGAACAAAACTTACATTGGATTAAAGAGAAACTCTTCGAGTTTTCATAACATACTTTATAAGTGTTTGATGTGAGCACCTTTCGTTACACGGCACACATCTAGCCGATAGTCGAATTCCTTCCAAACCTTGGTCAGCATGTTTGGATTAATGGATTCAACAGCAGCAACAATCCTTCTTCTCAAGTCTGGAAGGACGACGGGAAATGTTGGTACGTACACATGGTCCTTAACATACCCTCACAGGAAGAAATCGCAAGATGAGAGACCGGGAGACCCTGGAGGCCATCGGGAATAAACAATGTCCTCCGGACCGGCGCGCAGATTTTTGTAGACTACTCTGACATTCTCGATTCTTTCATTTGGTGTTTGTGGACGTCCTGGACTTTACCTTTTACAGATACGTCCAGGTGTTTCTAACTATCTATACCATCGACGGATTCTCTTATCTGTCGGGGGATCAATTCCAAATTGCCATCGAAAAGTTCGCTGCACTGTAACAATGAAACCAGATCTAGCAAATTTCAACACCCAGAATTACTTGTGTGCCATTTTCACAAATTTAACGCTGTGACGGAATAATGGCAAAAAACAAATTACTGCATACTGCATATGAAAGTTTCACAGTTTTTCTTTCATTATAGCAAATAATCACACATCCAATTTTGTTTGTAAAGCTATACCAACTACTTAATATCCCGTCCATAATTTTGGAACACGGTGCATGTATAATTCTTCAGTATGTGTTTTTGTCACTGAACTCCTCCTGAACAACTGGACCGATTTTGATTAAATTTTTGTGTGTGTCTGGGTGGGTCCCTGGATGATTTAGATTGACAATTGGACCCAGTAGATGGCGCTGGCATCGGGTTATTGGATTTTTTATGTCAGACGTGTAGTCATCTGCATTACCGACATATTCCGCGCGACAACAATGTGTGTGTGTTATACCGGAGTAGATTAATTAAAACCAACAAAAATGAAAATATTGATCAAGGTAACAAATCAGAGATTTATGAAATTGATAGTAAAGATTGTGAAAAAATATAAATAGGAAAAACAAAAAGGAACTTGAATACAAGATTGAAAGAACACCTTAGATATGTTAAAAAATGGGGAAATGCGAATGTCTGCAATGACTGCATATGCATAATCAGAAAAAAACAAAGAATCAATATAAAAGCCAAATTACTAAAACAGATAAATCAAAGGAACTCACAATTTGGGAGAAAATTTACATCCACAAAAATGGAAAATAAAAAAAAAAGATCTTTGATAATCCTGGAGAGAAAAATAAAAATTCATTTGGAAGTTCTCATCAGTCAGCCAACAGAGGAAGCAGAAATCAACCTACTGGATCACCAACCACAGATCCAACAGTTAGAAATAATTGATCACCTTCTTCACATAAAGGTTTAGGCGATTCGCCTGTTCCGAATTCACAATGATTCCTTCCATCTCTTCCTAGGTCTTCCTACATCCCTTAATCCCTTTGGTTTAAATGATATGCTATCTTGGGCAATCTTGTTTCTTCCATTGTCTGAACATGCTCTTCCCAGCTAACGCGGTGTTGTTGAATCCTATAATTTATTGAATATATTTCTAATTCACTTCTTATATCTTCATTTCTTATATGATCCTATATTGTGCATCCTTTGGTTCTGCTTAGAAAGGTCATTTATGCACTTTGTATTCTACTCGAGCTCCTCTTATTTGTTACCCAGGACTCACTACCGTATAAAAGAACCCGTACTGCCATTGTTTTGTAGAACTTCAATCTTGTATCCTTCCTTGTTTTATGTTTTAGTATTCTATGAATGATGCCACTTATAATTGAAATTTGATAATTTATTGTCTATATCATTTTTTGTCCCATATCCAGAAGACAATTCACAACCTAGATAGTTAAAATGTAACACTGAAATAATTGATAACGATGCTTAATGCGTCGAAACCTGGATCTTCAAGAAATCTACACATATGAGGTGACTCGTCAATATTCTTACTCCTATTATTTAAAATAAACTCGAAGTGTCACTTGGCCTAAATATTAAATATATTTACCTATAATTATAGACGCTGTCATTATGCTTGGTTTTTCTCGGCTTCCAGAGATGAAAAGCTCCATAAATCAGAGGATTTATTAAACTGTTGGACATTCCAAAGAAGAAAATTCCAGATCGAAGATCCTCTCCAAACTGGAACAAACAACATCAACCAATAATAATTTAATTAATCAGATATTATTCTAACTATAGCAAAATATGTAACACACAATGTTTAGGCTGAGTCATTTTTTAACCTAAGTAAGTTTAAAACTAAAGTGGGTTATTATTTTCTGTTCTAGTATTATCCTTTAAGTTGTACCCATATTTCTTAATTATCTTCCAATGTTAATATTATATATATATATATACACACAAACAAAGAAACATACAGAAACAAACAAATAAGTATTTAAATGGATAGCTCCTGGTAAAGGGAAACATGGTAGACCAAAGCCAACGTGAATAAGGGAATTCAAGACAACATGAAGAAGAGAATATGACAGAAGCAGACACACAAGTTCGGGAAGTGTGGAAGAAGAAAAAAAATTGTACATTTTGGTTGAAGATACCTGTGTAAATAACAGAAACAATCCTGAAAAAAATATATATATAATGGCATAACAGCCCAATGTTGAGCCATGGCCTCTCTTTTGTTAGGAGTTACTGGACCAAGTTAATTTAGTTACCTTATTTGCCAACAGATGTTAAGAATGACATGCGGTCAACGTCCCATCTCAATTATACATCTAGCAGCCAATTAAAATATTACTAGGATGTTGGGATCAGTAATTTTTGCTTAGCGGAATTAGCTACTTTTTTTTTCGAAGAAAGTAACAATATTCTTCAAAACACGTGACGTATTTTTTTTTGTGGTAAGGGTGCTGTGCATAGGGAGCTAATTTATTTATCAATACACAAGCAAAAGCTAACCTAACGCAATATGGAATCACCGGATGCAGCCAACATATACATGATATTCAACGAACCTAAAACCTAACCTAAAGGAATTTAAGTACTGTAACCTCTGAAAGAATGTAATGCCCAAAAACAAATAGTAAGTTCTGAAGTATATGTGTACAGTTAATTAGTACATACTCTATGTTGGCTGCACTGGAACACGTGTTTGTAGTTGCTTAAAATATTCGTTAAAATCAATATGGCTGCAATGTCTTCATGCTAAGTATGTAGTTAAATATAATAGAAAAATATATTGAAATAATCGTTAGAAAAATGTAAAAATCATTGTAAATGGTGGGAAATAATTTGAAAAATGAAACCCTAAGAATATAATTTGACAGGAGTTTATGAAGGAATTAAAAAAGTCGCGTCACAGGTTGTAAAGTATAGCCGATTACACTATATATCTACAGTCTGTCCGTTGAATGTGTAGAAACATTTGTGCATGGTATTTGTGGGATCCAGGGCGAAGCCTAAGAGCGCATGCTCCCTTTGCTTTCCAAGTCAGTCTGAAGGTGAACACTGGACAGTTACGATCCCTCCGAGTTCTGCATAACCATGACTAATGTCACGTGATTTGTTCTCCCTCCTACACTTCCTTCCGCGGCCTCACTGCCCGTCTTCTGCGCAGGTGGCTTATTTCGAACAGCTTGTCTACAGATTCTACGGATAGACTTTAGTACAGTAAAAGCTCCTTATTTGCGGTTTCATTATTAGCGGGTTAAAAAATTGCGACACGGTTCCTGTATTCGGGGCTAAAGATTTATTTATTCGCGGATCCAGTCGGCATATTAAAAGGATTAGCGTATCTTTATTAACAATCAGCAGGTTTTTATTTTATTTTATTTATTTATTTATTTATTTATTTTACTGCAGGCAGGTGCCAAGTGGCTTTTACAAAGACTGATTCAAACCAAATGGACAAATAAACATCAAAACAAAACAAACCTTATTGTCACTAACCCTAAAGTTCATTGTTAAAAGCTGTTGTATCTCACATGCCGATATGAACTTTGATAAATGCCTCCATCACCTCGATCGGTATATTGTTGTTTCAATTTGTCATTCGTTGCAATAATTTGATTGAATAACACGTGTCTCTTGTGCTTTGTTCCCAGTTTATAATGTCGAGTAAAAGGAAAGAAAAATTAATACCGAAGAGAGAAAAATTAGCGTTGCCGCTTAAAGTAAAAATATAAATGCTTGACCGTTTATATGCGTTGGCGAGTCATTTGCGTCTATATTACGCTGTTTCAATGTTAATTAATCAAAAAATCCGAAGACAAAATAAGGAATTCTATCGCAGAATTCCCAGCTGAATTGAAATACCTTTTAAAAGCGGCAAAACAGGACCAAATTACTAAGTTCTTTAACTCCTTGCCTAAACATGACAGTAATAATTAATAGAAATTGTTCAAAACCTCTCATTAATTGATTATATTTTGATAATTTTTATTAAATATTTTGATAATTTTTATTAAATATTAATATAAGTAGAAAGCTCCAACCTACTATTCTATTTAATAATCTAATTTCCCCTAAAAGATTGATAGAAGGAAGGGCCGCAATTTTGTAACCCTATATACACATACAAATTACCATTCCATATTCGCGGCATATTTGCGGAACATATCCCCCGCGAATAAGGAGCTTTTACTGTATTTCCAAAATATCTACAGCAGCAGTGTTAAACTCACGTGTTCGTCTGGGTTGAGGAACATGAAGATGATCATCATGATGTAGTAAGGAGTCCAGCAGATTATGAACGCCATCACGATCACCACAGAGATCCTCAGCGACTTCATTTTGGCGCGGTGAATGATGCGACGACGATTCACTTCTGACGTCACATATTTCCCTCCTGACGCCACTTCCGCTTTGAACATCTTCTCGCTTTCTGCAACAATACACCTGCCATCTTACACTAATTCAAAAACTGAACACTTGCCCCGAAAAGAGTTCTAACCCACAAACTACAATTCATTTTGAGGCTATTTTCTTCATTATATCATATACATTTTAATCTCTCATCTTATTGGAAACATATACAGCCAATTTGAATGCAAAATAACATGCTACTAACTGAATATTAACAATTTAATACAGAATTGAATGAAAAATTGATCACTATAGAGTGGAAAAATTTATCTAACACATATTTAACTAAATATACTACAATAAGAAATAGTAAATACATACTGAACACTGATTCAGTTAGACAAAATTTTAACTTAATCATTTTCAAGTATTTATTTTCAATTTAATGTTACATTCTTTGTGTCTTTCTTATGTTCACTCAATTTCTCTAGGATTCTGATTAGAATTCACGAAACTGTAGTGGAATGAATATGCACATTTGCAAAAATTGTTTTTCTGCACTCCTATTAATTACTTGATTAACTACTTCCGCCATTTTGTTACATATAGATCACTATTCACTTGAATGCCAACTTTTAAAAATAAATATAACAGGTCTGAAAGAGAGCAGGGATAGTTTTACATGCACCATGCCGTGATACTCTTCGGATAGATCACTAATCCACTGAAAACTCAATTTTCGAATTCTTGTAGGTTAGATCTCTTTCCGGAGCAACTATTCAATTATATTGTAGACATACTGTGTATTCTAATATTTATTTTTAATGTAACTAGATGTAAGAATCATTTTTACACGCTTTATATTAGCTTGACCTGTATCTATGTAACTGAATCTTTTAACGCGATTTTCACCCACTTAAAATCATTGGATCGACTTGAAACTTTGTATACTTGTAAAAGACCCGTGACAATATAATAATTTCATATTTTGTTTCTAAAATCATGGCCAGAATAATCAGAAAATCAAAAAAAGGGTCTTTGTATCTATGTAACGGAATTTTTGAATACGATTTTCACCCACTTAGAAACATTAGATCGACTTGAAACTTTGTGTACTTGTAAAGGACCCGTGACAATACAATAATTTCATTTTTTTTCTAGAATCCTGACCAGAATCATCAGAAAATCAAAAAAATTAAAACTGGTATAATAGGTTTCGGACTTGTCGACTTTTTAGTCAATCGTTGTAAGAACTCAGTTGGTAGAGCGGTAGACTCTAGTGGTATATAATTTCTTGTAATCCATAGGTCGCTGGATTCAAATCCGGCTGGGAGGTTTTTTTAGAAGAGTATTACTTTCAGCTCATAATACAATAGAATCAAATTTAACGATATTTACATTTTCATCTTATTCTGGTCAAATATTCAAACTAAACATAAAAAAATAAATACTAGTTTTAAAAAACTAAAAACAACACGCTGTATTAGATTAAACCGAACTAAAAAAATGAAAAATAATCTTAATTTTCCAACAGGCTTGGGATAAATAATGTTACCATCAAAACATCGTGGGGTGGTTTTTATGATTTTTACATTTTCTTCTTAGAGACTTTACTTTTACCAAATTTATTGTTTACTATCAAATATATTAATTGATTAAAGAGCCACCCCACGCGTTTGATGGTTTTTGTTATAAAAAGTATTATTCCAAGCATGTTGGAAATTAAAATTATTTTTCATTTTTTTAGTTCGGTTTTCTCGAATTTTTTAGAGCGTATTGTTTTAGTTTTTTAAAACTATTATTTATTTATTTATTTATTTTTATTTTTAAAACCTGGTTAAGTGGTAGACAAAGCTTAAGGCCTCAACTCTGCCAGTAAAATAAAACTACGACTATTACGATTACAACTATTACTATTATTACGACTATTATTATTATTATTATTATTATTATTATTATTATTATTATTATTATTATTATATTATTATTATTATTATTATTATTATTATTATTATTATTATTATTATTATTATTATTATTATTATTTAAACCTCCGGGTACGATAGTACCAGTGAGGTTAATTACTTTTTGATTTCTCTATCCAAAGTTTGTTAAATCCTACACTGGCTGTAAAATGACATAACTGGAGCAATCAAGTCTGAAGGGGAATTTCTGGAAGCTGTTATTATCTGACGATATTAAGCATGACATGGCGGCGGACAATATAATGTCTTATCCAAAGGCTCTGTGGATGCAATTAACCGTGGGTGGTGCAATTAAACCGCGCTAATAAAAGTCATGGCTTCTGTCCTCGTAGTATAATTGTTAATGCAACCTCTCTTTCTAATTCACGCCATCATTACATTTCAGCGGCGGTAGCGCGACATTTTCAGCATCGTATCTCAGAAAACATGGTAAAACAGTGGTTCACAACATTTTGGCGTTAATGCGTCCTTAAATTTGCATACATAATGGGAGGCAAATACATTATATAATGGAAATGGACAACTAATGACAAATATTGAAGAAGTGGCTGAATTCAAATACCTAGGAATAATAATCACAAATAGGAATGAGATGCACAAAGGAATTAAACATAGGCTCAATTCTGGAAATGCGTGCTATATTGCATACAGAGACTCTTGTCGTCCCAACTCCTTTCAAAAAACGTTAAAACTGAAAATGTATAAAACTATTATCCTACCAATTACATTATATGGATGCGAAACATGGACTCTTACTTTAAGGGAAGAAAGAAGATTACGAGAATTTGAGAATAAAGATCTTAGAAAAAAATTTGGACCAGTGAATGGAGAAGACTCCATAACAGTGAACTACATGGTCTTTATAGGAAGCCAGATATAATAACAGTTATGTCTCGTAGACTGCGACGGGCAGGACATGTAGCACAAATGGGGAATGAAAGACGTGCATGGAAGCTTCTTGTAGGAAAACCAGAGTGAAAGCGCCCAGTTGGTAGACCAAGAATGAGGTGGTAGAATAACATTTACGATGATTTGAGGGAAGTAGATTATACAGGGAATGATTGGAAAACATTAGAAGAGGGATGTATGGAGAGCTTATGTCCGCGAGGCCATGAACCTACAGGTTCTATAGTGCCAGTGAGTTAGTTAGTTAATGGGAGGCAATTTAGAAAACGGATGATAAAATTGGGGGACACAGTTTGAAATTGCAGCTACATATCTGTCATCTATCTAACTAACTAACTTACTAACTCACTGGCTCTATCGAACCCGTAGGTTCATGGCCGCGCGTTCATAAGCTATCCATACATCCCTTACCTGAGCTAATGTTTTCCAATCATCCCCTGTATAATCTACTTTACTCAAATCACGGATAATGTTATTCTCCCACCTCATTCTTGGTCTACCAACTGGGCGTTTTCCCTCTGGTTTTCCTACAAGAAGCTTCCGTCCACCTCTTTCATCCCCCATTCGTGCCACATGTCCTGACAATCGCAGTCTACGACCCTTAACTGTTATTATATCTGGTTTCCTATAAAGGCCATGGAGTTCATTGTTATGTAATATTCTCCATTCACCTGTCTGTTCATCTCTCTTTGGTCCAAAAAGTATCATAAAACCTTTATTCTCAAATATTCATAAACTCCTTTCCTCCCTTGAAGTAAGAGGTCATGTTTCACATCCATATAATATAACTGGGAGAATAACAGTTTTTTGAAAGAAGTTGGGACGACAAGAGTGCATAATAGCACGCATTTCCAGAATTGAACCCATGTTTAATTTCTTTGTGCATCTCATTCCTATCTGTGATTAAAGTTCCTAGGTAGGCCTATTTCAATTTAGCCACTTCCTCAAAATTTCCCTCATTTGTCATAAGTTTTCCATTTCTATTATATAACGCATTTCTATGCGTCAACATTTAATTAGTTTTATTGAATTTTATTTCCAGTCATAATTTATTAGTGTTATCCAATAGAGTGTGCGTGTTGGCCTTTAGTATCTCCTCGCTATTGCTCAATAATACTACATCATCAGCATAAACAAACAGCTTATTAATACCATTGAGTTGTAGCCCTTCTTCATTCTCCAAAGATTTGAAGGCATGCTCTAATACAACATTGAATAGTAGACTAGTGCATCTCCTTGCTTTAACCCATTCTGAATTTAAAAAGTATCCGAAAATGTTTGCCTAAACGCAATCTAGTCTTTGTGCCATTTAGACTCATTCGTAACATTCTATCATCTACATACAACACTTAATTATACCACTCGATAGATAAGGATCAAAGAATTCGTTACGTTGAGTCTGGAATGTGACACATTGCGCCGCCATCTTGAGGACGTTTGGCAACGTCACATAGTTTTCGTTTCGGAGAAGTCACGACGTTCGTTTGAATTTCAATCGTCAGATCTCGTCAAGATCTATCGATTGCGTATATAAAACATCAGTGTGAAATGGTTATAGTGAATATACGCTGTGTTAAAGTAAAAAATTAAAATAAATAATGTAATGGCCTATAGGCCTACTCGTCAAAAAATCCAAATCAAAATATAGAGATTGTATACTGCTGGAAAGGGCTTCTCAAGACCAATCTACTGGTACCCATAAAACACCACCATCATCATCATAGTACATTCACGAATTTAGGCCATTTGTTGACCTGTTTCGGCCTCAAGAGAAACACCATCCAGAAGTCTTTTGAGTGGACGTCCTGGTCTTCTTCTTCCTGCAGGTTGATATCTTAACATTAGTTTGGGTATTCTGTGATCTTCCATTCGATGAACATGTTGTATCCATCTTGACTTATAATCAGAAATTTTGTTTTCTAAAGATTCCATGTGTAATTCTTCTAAGATGTCTTCATTTTTTTTTGTGATCTAGTAGTGTGTATCCTGCAGTCCTCCGAAGATATCTCATTTCAGCAGATCTAAGTCTCTGTATATCCTTCTGTTTCAACGTCCATACTTCGCTACCATACAAAAGAGTTGGAAGAGCCAGTGTTTTATACACTTTCAGTCTTGAATGCTTTTGGACTAACTGTGGCTTGAAGATAGAATTTATTAACCCTAAAATTCTTAAAAATTTAGATATTTTTGCATTTACATCCTTTTCTTCTTCATATGAGATATTGCATCCTAGATAAGTAAAATTATTCACCTGCTCCAAAATTTTATTGTCCAGTACAATTTTACTTCTGACAGGATCTACACCTTGAAATGCCATAATTTTTGTTTTTTCTGTAGATATCTTTAATCCATATTCTTCTGTAATTTTGTTAAGTTCATACAGACCTTTCTGTAGATTATCTTCGGAATTTGCTATTATTATTTGGTCATCTGCAAACAGTAGGGTGTTTAATTTTCTATTTTCTGATATTCTTATTCCAAATTTATATGTTTTGTTCCAGCAACATATTACTTCAATGATATAAATTGCAAACAGTGTTGGGGATAGGGGGCAGCCTTGTCTCACACCACGATTTATAATTCCTTCTTCAGAAAATCTGTTATTTAATTTAATCTTTATGGTGTTGTCTTTATAGCTCATTTGCTGCAACAACGTCTTAACTCGAAAATCACGATTTTTGATGAGAAGCATTTGAAGTTTTATATAGCCTACTGTCATTCCAAGTCTACCTGTGATATTAACTAAAATATAGTGTTGAGTTATGACGTTGTTTCAGCAAATGAGCGATTGATGATATCAGAGTGAAGTGGTGCCGGGATCATATTATCAAATTTCCGAACACTTCAATAACCTCTCTTAGCTCCGTCTTACTGACAGACGTAAACTGTACTCTCTTTCACTTCTTTTCAAGCTTCTGAATTCATACACTCCTAGTTACTTGGCGCCCAGATTTGAGAACTTATCTTCTTACCACAATATTGACACTAGGTCACAAGATAACAGTCTGCTAATAATCCCACTTCATAGCACATCCTCTTATTCTACTTTTTTCACAGTAGCCTTTGCCCGCTCCTGGAATTTCAGTCATATCCAACCTTTAGTTACTGAGAAAATGACGTTTTTATAATTATCTATCCTTATACAGCATGTTCATTTTAGCAGATATTGATTGATACATAAATGATGTCATACTATAGGGGGCCTATAGCATTTATATATATATATATATATATATATATATATATATATATATATATATTTAAGACAATTCCGCCTGTTAGTTCCTAAGAAAACAGCGTTTTCATCATTTAGCCTTCCTTATACAGCATATTTACTTTATAAAATATTGATACATGATATGGGAAGGAAAGAACCACCACAAAGCTGGAACAATTCCATTGTAATACCAATCTTCAAAAAAGGAAGTCGCCAAATCAAAGATAACTATCGTGGAATTAGCTTGTTGAACTCTGGATATAAAATTTATACTAATATAGTTAAGAATAAATTGAGGAAAATTTATGAAAATATAATCGGAGAAGAGCAGAATGGATTCAGAAAGGGTAGATCTTGTACAGATGGATTCTTCACTCTAAAACTACTATTAGAAAAGCACAAGGAATTCAATATAGAAACTCATATCGCCTTCGTTGACTTCATAAAGGCTTTTGACAAAGTAGACAAATATATTACTACAAATTTTAGCTGATGATAACGTTCCACAACAATATATTACTAATATCTTCAACATTTATAAAGATAATGAAATCTCTGTTAAACAAGATAGCAAATTATCTTCTTGGGAAAAGATCAACACTGGAGTAAGACAGGGATGTGGACTTTCACCGGTGCTTTTCATTATATACATGAATAAATTAATAAATGAATGGAGGAAAACACAACGAGGAAATATACCCGTCAATAGGAACCTCAAAGTCGATGCTATTCTTTTTGCAGACGATTTAGCTCTTCTGGCACTTTCCGAATATGATTTGCAACGATCAATTTATAATTTACAAAAAATAGGTGCCAAATTTAATATGGAAATATCAATTAACAAAACTAAAATTATGGCATTTCATGGGAAGGACCCCATACAAAGTAAAATCTGTCTCCAGAATAAATTTTTAGAGAGATCTAATCAATTTAAATATCTTGGATATATCTCTCTATCTGGGATGAAAAGGATATCCCAGAAAAGTTACTAGTTATAATAAAAGTTTAGGAATTATTAATCAAGTTATGAAACCATCCCTTGTACAAAAAAACACCAGATTACGTTTATATAACACTTTGGCTAGACCAGTGTTGACCTATGGTAGTGAAGCATGGACACTAAAAAAAAACAACATGAAAGCAGAATAACGGCTTGTGAAATGAGATTCATGCGCAGAACAGCGGGGTACACCAGATGGGATCCGGAACAGGAACACCGATAATCTTAAAATAATTGAAAGACTCTTCTCCCATTTTTTGGAATAGTTATTAAACCGTACCAACTAATATTGGAACACACTCTTGAAAGAATGAGTTCAAATCGGATCCCCAAAGCTGTTTATAATTATATACCAAGAGGACGAAGATCACTGGGCCGTCCTATGAAACACTGAAGGGAAAATTTTCTATAGGAACGTAACAGGCCTTGGCCTAATACTTGGAAGGAAGAAGAAGAAGAAATATTGATACATAAATGATGTCATACTATAGGGGCTCTAATGCTTTGTTAATATATATAATTCCAGTCAATTCTGTCTGTTAGTTTCCGACAAAATAGCGTTTTTACCATTTAGCCTTTATTATACAGCATGTTCATTTTAGAAAATATTGATACATGAATTATGTCATAGAGCTCTAATGCTTTGTTAATTTCAGTCAATTCATACTGTTAGTTTCCGAGAAAATAGTGTTTTTATCATTTGGCCTTTATTATACAGTTGGTCTATGTTCATTTTAGAAAATATTGATACATACATGTCATACTATAGGGACACTAATGCATTGTTAATATATATATATATATATATATATATATATATATATATATATTATATATAATTTCAGTCAATTACACGTGTTAATTAATGATAAAATAGCTTTTTTTTATAATTTAGCTATTCTTATACAGCATGTTCATTTTTTATTAATGATAACGCTATATGTAAGATTTGGCGGTAAACGTGTGCGTACACTTACTTAATTAGCCAGTGCAACAGTTGGCATCAAAATTTCAATTTAAAAAAAATTGCGCCTAGTTGGTTCATGCGTAACTTCGGCCAATTGTACGAGGCATGTTGAGAACACTAATCAGAGGAAGCTGTACCTTGCATGACTGTAATTTTTTGCAAAGTATTTATGAAATAGAAATATATTAATATTGAAAACATGTTAAAAGTCGTGTTCGAGAAGAAAAATTAGGCGACGAGATAACTCAGGATAAAGGTATACCAACAATTACGGATAATAAAATGTAAAATATCAATTCACTCATCCCGGAAAAAACCAGATAAGTCATGTGATAAGAACATTTTTTCGAAGTTTCAGCCATACACTGTGCGCAAGCGCTAACAGACGCGGAGCGGTTTGCATTATGGAATCACGGGATGCAGCCAACATATACACGATATTTGAACTCGCGTTGCCAACGAATCTAAAAGCTAACCTAACGCAATTTAAGTACTCTAACCTGTGAAAGAATACACTCTGATTTTATTTAGAATAAGTTGATTAGTACAGCCTCTATGTTGGCTGCACTGGAACAAAGAATATTCGTTAAAATCAATATGGCTGTCATGTCTTCATGTAGTTCAATATCGTGAAAAAAAATATTCAAATAATCGTTAGAAAACGTGTAAAAATAATTGTAAATGGTGGGAAATAATTTGAAAAATGAAACCCTAAGAATAACATTTGACAGGAATTTATGAAGTAATTTGAAAAGCCATGCGACATGTTGTAACGTTTAGCCAAAAATTATATATATATATATATATATATATATATATATTTTTATTTCAGCATGCAATATATAAAAAATACGATTTTCAGAAACTACTGTAGCAACAACCGAAATTATTCTCGAAGCAAAACAAGAAAAATAACAGCTGATGTAATTTTCTAAAAATAGGCGGATTTTATAGCATTATTGCATAATGAAAGGGCGTGAAATAAAGCTTTGTTTTTATTCGTTTTATCACATCATTTCAGCAATGTCATTTTTATCTAATTCTCTAATTAAAATTGATGCGAGATTTAGAAATTGAATTAACCAGAGGATAATAACAATTATAGCGGGAAATTATTTATAACAGAGTTTGTAACAGCTGTTGAAGATGGAATGGTAAAATCAATACGTTTGTGAGGTAATCAGATTATAGCAGGCATTCAAACAATTACAACGTGGGCTCAAGTTTGTTGATAAAGTTATACTGACCAATATGTACCGAGGATTTATAAAGGGTGTTTCTGAATAAGTACTACAGACTTCTAGAGGTTGTAGAGGGTGACTTAGTAGATAAGTTTTGATAAGGAACCCATGTCCGGAAACGTACCATTTCAATGTAAAATAAGTTTGAAGATCGAAATGCAATGGGCTGATATCGTGTGTATTGTGTTTCAGAATACGTATTACAGACTTCTAGGGGTTGTACTACACCTGTCGAATGAATTGGCCACTGGCTAAGAAGAAACTACCTGCTGACGGATGCCCTAGAAGGAATGGTCAAAGGAAAGAACGTTAGAGGCAGAAAAAAACATCAGATGATTGACAATATTAAAATAAATGGTTTGTTTAGGGATACAAAAATGAAGGCTAAGTTATGAAAAGAGTAGAGAGTGCTGAGTTTGCAGTAAAAGACCTGCTCTTGGACACAAAACTATGTATCTACGTATTCTTATGTTAATTTTTCTTATTCATAAAAAAATGCACGTAAGGCCAAACAGGCGCATAAGCAATGTAAATGACTATTTAACTAATGCCCCAAATAGTAGTGAATGACCAATCACGTTTCAATGATTTTTGTTTTACAACCAATGAAAGTCATGTTTCACCTCACTCTTCATCGATTTCTCTTTATCAGCTCCTGCTTTTGTGATAAAGAAAGCTCCTCCTTTTTAATGTTCTGAACAAGTCAGAGCATTATTTTTCTCCAACAAATACATTAAATATAACAAATAATGAACAGATTCCTTGATTTTACCGAGTTGTTTACTAAAAAAATAAATGAATAACCTATAATGTTGATTATAATATACAGTTTGATGCGTTTCATTTTGTTTTTTCACTACGGTGCATTCTTACAATATTGCGATCCTATTTGGCAATAAATAATATAATCAAGTTGCAGTGAATATACATAACCTCACATTTCTGATTTGTTTTCAAACATCGCCGATTACATTAAATATATAAATATTTTAAAATATCGGTAAAAAAAAAGTAAAGTGATCCCACAACAGACCCGGAGGCCCTTGGGGTAGTAGGAGGTTAGGGCTCCCACTTTTTCTAGACAATCGGCACTTTATATCAGCCGGGTTGTCAGCCCTGCGTGACGGCCGCCTTTACCCCCAGAACAAGCGCCTGGTACTCATTTCCGTTAGAGGCTGAGTCGACCCCAGGGCCATAGTGCCGCCAGAGGGTTTGGGTCAGTTTAAAAATCCTGACCCCAACGGGACTTGAACCCTCGACCCTCCGGCTTGTAGCTCAGTGCCTTAACCACTATGCTACGGCGTGCCCCCTTAAAATACCGGTAATATATTTAAATAATGATTTTTGAGTAAACAGTTTAATTTTATTCGTTGAATAGTCTAACAAATGCCACTCTTGATTTCCAAATCCTCTAGATAAATTCACTCGTGACATTACTTATGCAAATGTATTTCCTTTCTTTCGAAATGTCAATAAACTCCATTACTTTATTATATCGAGTTTGAACTGTAATTTGCTTATCGGTTCAAGAAGGCATTATGAGGAGTTTTGGCTAATAAAATTATGGAAATTATTTTCCCAGACAAGCTCTCTATTATACCACAGTTAACAATACAGACTTTCTGGGAAAATTAACATACACATTTTGTGAAATAAAACTGGTAAAATTTCCATATGAAATGTATGGTGATGTATAAAAGAGAATATTAATTTTAATTTGATTCTCGGGTTTAATATCCGCAAAATGTCCATTTTCCAGTGGTCACTGAACCGTTATGGGCGGTAAGCTAATCATTAATTACTACTCAATGAAATGGTTTGTGAAAAATACGTTAAATTGACAACTCGGCTAATGCACGTCATTCAATCGTTTTAACTGAAACTGTAATGCTGAAAGTTGATGCTCTTTTTTTCATTAATATTATCGTACACTTGTTCCTAAATCGTGCACTGAATCATGTTTACAAACATTACCATAACGTTCGCACAGTTCATCGTCATGAACTTGTTTAAGTTTAGGTCGTTTGAACCTGTTCCTATAAGATCTCAACATGTGGTTAGTCAGTCCATCTTAATTTTGGTCTTTCTTTAACTCGAAGTCCTTTAGGTTGATGCTGCTATGCTAATTTAAGAAAGCGAGATGGGTCCATTCTTTCTACTGTTGTAACAAATTGCTTTGCCTATTTAACTCATGCCAAGAATGGAAGTCAATGACCAATCATGTTTCAATGAATTTTGTTTTGTGACAATGGTGTTTTTACCTCGTTCTTTATTGAATTCTCTTTACTACCTCCTGCTTTTGTGATAAAGAAAGCTCCTCCGTTTTAATATTTTGAACAGGTCAGAGCATTATTTTGTAGTGACTGATTCTATAACAAATACATTGAATATAGCGAATAATGAAAGGATTCCTTTGAACTACACATTTCATAATTATGTGTTCAATAATTGAGGCGTTGACATGGGAAAGGTAGTCAGTCATAAAAAAGCAAATTTTACTAGGGAAGCAAAAGACAATTTTGACACTTTTAAATTTAAATATATTTTGTAAAGCTAGTATGGATATTTTGTAACTATTTTACAAATAAAATTTCTTGTTTAGTAGTGTCAAAATTATATTAAAATTAATGTTGGGAATTTTTTTTTTGCTTCCCTGTACAATTTACTTTTTATGACTAAACTATCTTTCCCATATCAACTCCTCAATTGTGTTTTTAAATAATGATTTTACTGAGTTGTTTACTAAAAAAATAAATTAATAACCTATAATGTTGGTTATAATATAGGCATTTTGATGTGATCAATTTTTTCTCCACTAAGGTGCATTCTTACAATATTACGATCCTACTCCGTATTTGACAATAAATAATATGATCCATTTTCAGTGAATAAACATAAAACACATTTCTGATTTGTTTTCAAACATCGCCGTTTACATTAAATATATAATTAAATATTTTAAAATACCGGTAACTATATTTAAATAATGATTTTTGAGTAAACAGAATAATATATTTTATTCGTTAAATAGTCATAACAAATGCCACTCTTGATTTTCAAATCCTCTAGATAAATTGGAAATCACTCATGACAATTCTTATGATAATTCTGAATTTCTTCAACTATATTTTGAACTTTTAATTTATCGCGTATATCTGTGTTTCATTTTAATAGCATATACTGCATTTTTGTCAAACCTAGGAGTGGACATAAAAATCTCATCTATGCGGCTTGCAATTTTTATTTGATTTTAGAAATTAGTATCCAATTTTTGCTGATTTTGCAGTTAGATCGTCCGGCCATGACACGAGAATTGAACGTTCGGGAAGGACAACGTCTGCCGGGTCCGCTAATATATGTGTGCGTGTGTGTGTATTGCGACGAAGTAAATATGCCGGTGCTAGAGCTAATTTTCAATTTCGGCTTTCAGGTAAACTCCTACTTATAATTGATGGATTTCGGTGATTTTTAGAGAATATCTTCCTCGTTTCACTTTAATAGCACAAATTACATTTCGCTACGAAACATTGAATATTGTGACCGCTACAGCGATTTTCAAATTTTAGTTCAGATGAACTCTCATACTTTCCACGATTTTGCTCGTTAACGAACTCGACCTTAATTTTTTTGTTTGCTATATGCCAAGTTTCATTCTGATAAAACAAAAATTGCTGCCAATACAACGTTAACACACACACGCGCACGCGCACGCACACGCACACGCGCACACACACACACACACACACACACACACACACACACACACACACACACACACACACACACACACACACATATATATATACACGAAGGACTTCGGGCAATAACATGATAAGCCACAGATTGTTCTTTCAGAGATATACGGATTATAATGTTTCAAAAAATTATAAATACAAATTGTGCAGTAAAGTAAAGTAAAGTAAAGTAAAGTGATCCCACAACAGGCCCGGAGGCCCTTGGGGTAGTAGGAGGTTAAGGCTCCCACTTTTTCTAGACAATCGGCACTTTTTGTCAGTCGGGTTGTCAACCCTGCGTGACGGCCGCCTTTACCCCCAGAACAAGCGTCTGGTACTCATTTCCGTTAGAGGCTGAGTCTTCCCCAGGGCCATAGTGCCGCCAGAGGGTTTGGGTCGGTTTAAATATCCTGACCCCAACGGGACTTGAAGTATTGTTGTTAATACATTGTGTGTCTATATGTTTTAACTCATCACTGGCGTACTTACAAATGATTTTATGGATATTTCAATAAATTTATTTGCTATTATTGTAATAAATGCCATTTCTTAACAGATTGTGGCTTGTTACTGCCCCAAGCCCTTCAATTATATATATATATATATATATAATAATAATAATAATAATAATAAAGCGCACGAATGTACATACTATCATATACATTGTACTCAAGTTTCTTTCCTGTAGGCTGTTATTAATTTGATCCTTTCTTTGCACCATTGGATGTGGTATTTTCCACACTCTTTGCCGCACAGATCGCATACACATTAACTGGTTGGATCATGAAATAACTTGATATGTATTGGTATCTACTAGATAGGATGGGCGGAGATCTGTAAAACTTTTTCAAAAATCTTTTTATGAAAACAACCTCAATAGCTTCATTACTTCGAAATTCGCTAAAAAGGTGGAAGTTTACTAAAAAAATAAAAATGTCGTGAAAATAAAAAATGTTAATAGTAGGGCTGAAAAAAAGTATCGGTATAAGGGTAGTAACTAATTTCTATACATATTGTTTACAAAATGCGTGTTTTTGTCGATCGTCTCTACGGCCTGCTCGGAGCGGAGAGTGTGTATGTTCGACTCTTCTCAGTAATAGACCTTTTTACGTGACGTGTGATTGTATCACAATGCCGAAACAAAAATTGTGCAAAGATGAGTCCATTCTTACACAAAGCGGACTATACTAGAAGTCTGTCCTGAGTAGCGAATGTAACGTGCAGTTTGTAAACGCTGCGGTCTAAGTACGATGCAGCCTAGCTTGTACTTTTTTCAGCCCTAGTTATTAGACTATTGTAATGTTATAGAGTCTGGTTCACACAACAGTCAACATTGGGATTATCATCAGCATCAAGAGGATCACGTAGAAGGCCCATTTTAGAAATGTATCGAGTGGCAAATTATAGAAATCCATCTTATTCGATAACACAGATTTTGGAACATAATCTATATTTCTCGTATTATATTGAATGGGGTTTGATATTACAAGATTCCATTACTTTTTTTGCGCGATAGTGCGTTTTGTCGTACTTACAGCAATAGCGACCATGATTGAAAGTTAAACTTCCTACATTTCGGGGTTGCCAACCTAAATAACTATACTGTAATATTAGATATTACAAACCTCGTGCGGAAGTAAAACTACTTGCCCTCTATGTATATTACGTACAATGTATATACAAAAATATATCCAAAAGGTAGTGTTAACATACATTATACGGGACAAATCACTGCATATTAAATGAACTGAACTTTATTTGAAACAATATAAAACAATAAATACGTACTTGCTGCCATTTTACGACTGATTGGTGTCACGGCCTGCTGTAGTCTCAACTAATAAAGATTGCCTACGCTGTTAAAGTTAGTCAGTTGTTTATAATGAACGCAAATATTTTCAACAAAGATGTTATTATTTTACTATTATTTATTGTTTTGAAAACATAATCGAGCAAAAAATAATGCACAACGCACATTTATGAAGTGTTTTACAGAATCTCTGAAATTAAAAACCTCGCTATTCGCTTGGTTTTTAAACATTTTTCTCGCTTTTGTAAAAACCGCTTCCCAATCTCGCATCGTAATATACTATTAAAATAAAAAAAAAGGACCGTTAAAATCTTCTGAGAAGTTCGTTAATAACAACCCGCAACTTTTTATTTTCAGTGCTTGTTTGTGTCAATCTAATATATATAAATTGTTTGTTTTTTTGTTTGTGCGTACTTTATGCGCGGCTATACCCTTGATCCGATTGTGATGGGGCTTTTGCAAAATGTTCAGGAGATTCCCGGAATGAACATAGGCAATAAGAGAGTTGTGATACTCAACTCCTACACCCTTAAAAACGCCCTTTGTAGTGGAAAACTTGAAAAAAAGTAGCTCTTTGGACGCTTAAATGGCTTACGCTGCCTAAGCCATAACAAATGCGCGAACTTAATGTACACAGAATTAAAAAATTCAAAAAGCTCTACAAAAAAGTCCTCAACAGGATATGTTTATCTCTTACGGAAAACTCACAATAGGCCTAAGCATTTTTGTCTTTCATTGATGCCAAGAAGATCGAGACAAGTAGGGCTACGTAGATTCCTGTGCAAGCCTAGCAGCATATGACGGGTATTCTTTTACGGATAACTCACAATAACGAATTTTGTCCTTTAGCTCATTTATGCCAAGAAGATCGAGATAAGTAGATTCCCGGGCAACACCGGGTAATCAGCACGGGGAATCTTAAAATAATTACCATGTACAGTGCGTCCCACATAAGACTGGGCCTGGCAGACAACATGCACGCTCCCGATCTGTATATATAATCGGATATTATATTATTATGTTACGAATATGTTACATTATATTATGTTACCAATATTCATTGCTTATGTATGCAACCAATAGCCTTTCTAATGTGTACTAACCTTTGTTTTACAGCCGGTGTTGCCTGCCAAAACCAGTCTTATGTGGGACGCACGGTACGTTTATAATTATTTTTCACTTACTTATTTAACTAATCATAAGAAGTACATTAATTTTTTTTCTCTCAGCTCATTTATGCCAAGAAGATCGGGATGAGTAGATTCCCGGACAACGCCGGGTAAACAGCACGGGGCATCTAAAAATAATTATGATATACATTTTTCCTATCACTTATTTAACTAAACACAGTCCACCGCTGTGGTCTTGGGATAGCGTGCTGCCTTGTCACGCAGCGGGCCCGAGTTCGATCCCCGGTCGGGACAGTTTTTCTGGGTGAGGTTTTTATCGGGGGTTTTCCTCACCTGTAAGACAAATGTCAGGAAAACTTTAAGGCCCAAACAGTCCCCGAAATCATATGGCCATCGCAATCACCATCATTGATATTCATCTTAGGTTAAGCTTAGGATTAGGGACTCTCCTGGCGCATCATTATCATCATCATCACCCATCATATCATCGGGGCAACGTAACCCCGCCTTCCAGGTGTCCCAACCTCAGAAGTGGGTTACTAGAACGCCATGCCAGGAGAGAAACCAGGAATGTCGAAAGACAAACCTGGGGCATTTAAAAAAATAACTAAACATAAAACACATTAATTTTCGTATTTCAGCTCATTTATGTCAAAAAGATCGGGATAAGTAGATTCCCGGGCACCGCTAGGTAATCAGCACGGGGTATCTAAAAATATAAGTTTATAATTATTTTTCCTTTTACTTATTCAACTAAACATAAAATCACATTAATTTTCATTTATTTAGGCGTAGCAGCGCACGCCGGGTATTGGGTAGTGTTTCTATACAATTCACGGAGTGTTAAACGGCTCATCGAAAATATATAACGTTCGGACAGGACAACGTCTATCGAGTCCGCTAGTTAGCGTATAAATTGCTATTCATTATTTCAATCTAACGGCTTAAGTGAAATGCCTGGTGCGTTAATACCGCTATTCGCTTGGACGTGCTATTAAGATTATCGTATAAGTGAGAAACGTAACAAACTCTGGGATAAATTAATTCCATCACATCTGAATGACCCTTGTTAAAACGCTTTCAAGCGGAAAATTAAATTAAGGGACGTAACAAGCTGAATTTCAGAGAGAATTAAAATAATAACGCGTCCTAACGAACTTTTATAATTAGAATATAACAAAATGTTTTAACAAGCCATGACCACCTCTATCATTTCTGACGTCATACTTGGGCTTCGTCCCAGTACTCTTTCATTCATTCATTCATTCATTCATTCATTCATTCATTCATTGTTTGTTATACTTACTTACTCACTGGCACTATCGAACCCGTAGGTTAATGGCCGCGCAGACATAAAGCTCTCCATACATCCCTATCCTGAGCTAATACTTTCCAATCATTCCCTGTATAATCTACTTCCCTCAAATCATAGTTAGTGTTATTCTCCCACCTCATTCTTGGTCTACCAACTGGGAGTTTTCCCTCTGGCTTTCCTACAAGAAGCTTCCATGCACGTCTCTCATTTCCATACGCGCAACGTGTCCTGCCCATCGCAGTCTGCGAGACTTAACTGTTCTTATTATATATGGCTTCATATAAAGACTATATAGTTCATTGTTAAGTAGTCTTCTCCATTCACCTGTCTGTTCATCTCTCTTTGGTCCAAACATTTTCCTAAGTACTTTATTCTCAAATACTCGTAATCTCCTTTCCTCCCTTAAAGTAAGAGTCCATGTTTCGCACCCCTAGAATATAATAGTAATATTCCTCATTAGAATATAACTGGTAGAATAATAGTTTTATATATTTTCAGTTTAACATTTTTTTTAAAGGAGTTGGGACATCAAAAGTCTCTGTAATGCATAATAGCACGCACTTCCAGAATTGAGCCTATGTTTAATTAATTTGTACATCTCATTCCTATTTGTGATTACCTATTGTTCCTAGGTCCATGGTATCTTTACCTTGTCGTGGTGGAGTGGATTGCGTGCTTAAATGATCCTGAGAGCTATGCCGGCGGTAGCATAGCTGCCGATAGGGTTACCCATGCCGGACTGGTCGAAGGTGATAAGCCAGACGAAAAAAGTATCTTGGTCGAAAGAGTGACGATCTTTCACCGTAAAAATAGAACCATCAAGAAATTCGGACATGGGTTCAACTGAGGTAAAATTTTCCGGAGGTCAAATAGTCCCCCATTCTGTTCTCCGGGCGGGGACTACTTCAGGGAACCCATGCCAAAGGGAGAGGAAAGGAGATTACAAGTATTTGAGAATAAAGTACATAGGAAAATTTTTGGACCAAGGAGAGATGAACAGACAGGTGAAATGGAGAAGACTACATAACACTGAACTACATGGTCTTTATAGAAAGCCAGATATAATAAGAACTGTGAAGTCCCGTAGACGGCGATGTGCAGGACATGTTGCCCCATATTGGGAATGAAAGACTTGCATGGAAGCTTCTTGGTAGGAAGTCCAGAGGGAAAACGCCGAGTTGGTAGACCCAAAATGAGGTGGGAGAATACCATTAACTATGATTTGAGGGAAGTAGATTATACAGGAAATGAGCAGGGCAACATTAGCTAAGGATAGGGAGGTATGGAGATCTGCTGTCCGCGCGTCCCTGAACCTACGTGTTCGATAGTGCCTGAGTAGTAATTAAGTAAGTATTGTTCCTAGGTATTTGAATTCAGCCACTTTCCTCAAAATTTCCCTCATGTTTGGTCATTAGCTGTCCACTTCCATTTATATACCTGTAATGTATTTCTACTGTGTTAGTTGTAATTGATATTTACTTCCAGTCCTAATTTCTTAGTGTTACTCAAAAATGTGTGCGTGTTGTCCTTTAGTATCTCCTCGCTATCGGCCAATAGTGATTCATTGTTTGTTATATACAATGTAATTCTGCAAATCACTGGAAGACATCCAACGTCTTGAGAATATACACAGAAAGGAATTATCTATGCATCGACAACGCTATTTGTTGTGAATTATAATTTGACCTGAATATTATTACAGTTATATGTTCACACATTGATGGTATTAATCCAGAATTGATCAAATACGCAAGTAAAGACCTATGGAAATCTATTTATAAATTAATAGTCAAAATTTGGAACTATGCCCAAGGATTGGAATGTAGCAATTGTATGTCCTATACACAAAAAAGGAAGCAACTAGAGTGTAGAAACTATCGAGGTATATCTTTACTGAGTGTGATTTATAAGATATTTATTAATATTTTAGCTAAGTATATTACATCTTACACAGAATAATTTCTTGGAGATTATCAGAGCGGTTTCCGTAAAGGGGCATGCACCACTGACCATAGATCTTAGAAAAAAATCATGAACATAATACAAAATTACATTTTCTATTCGTCGATTTTCGACAGGCTTTTGACCATAGATCTTAGAAAAAAATCATGAACATAATACAAAATTACATTTTCTATTCGTCGATTTTCGACAGGCTTTTGGTAGTCTTGATATATGTTATGTTTTCCAAGCTATGGCTGAATTTGGTGTCACAAAATAACTTATTTATCTCACAAAAATGACACTTCTGATACAATTAATAAAGTAAGGATACAAAACAAATTCACTGAAAATTTTACTACTTTTTCTGCGATTACACAAGATGATCACTGTCAACATTACTTTTTAATATTGGCTTGGAAAAGGTAATGAGGAATATTACTATTAATCCTGGTGACTCAATGTTTAACAGATCTGGACAATACTTTGCATATTGCTGATGATATTGTTCTTTTGTCAAGAGATGTAAACACTTAAAATTACATTTTAACTCAAACAGAAAACCAGGCAATACTAGCAGGACTAGAAATCAATACTGAAAAAACTAAATATTTGACAAATTTAACTCTGATGTTGGAGGAACTAACAGAATATTAAATGGAGCGACATATGAAGAAGTACCAGAATTTTAAGTATCTAGGATCCATGGTATCCAGGAATAATGATAGGTCTATAATAATATAATAATAATAATAATAATAATAATAATAATAATAATAATAATAATAATAATAATAATAATAATAATAATAATAATAATAATAATAATAATAATAATAATAATAATAATAATAATAATAATAATAATAATAATAATAATAATAATAATAATAATAATAATAATAATAATAATAATAATAATATAATAATAATAATAATAATACTTTATTTATTCTGGCAGAGTTAAGGCCATAAGGCCCTCTCTTCCACTCAACCAGTACAAATACAAATAAATATTCGACAAATATAGATATACACTATACTAATTATAAACACTTAAAGATACAATAAATGTAACAATGTAAATGTCATGTACAAACAACATTTTATAGGGTAATAACAATAATGATACGATAATAATAATAATAATAATAATAATAATAATAATATAAATATATTATATCTATATTAATTGAAATAAAAGAAAAACTAGCAGCATGTAACCGAGGTTTAAGATCTCTGAAAAAATTATACAATCTAGATATATAACTAAGAATATTAAAATAAGAATATATAAAACAATTATTAAACCTGTTGTAGTGTACGGCAGTGAATTCTGGACCATATCAGAAAGAAGTTATATTCCACAAAGTAAAATTTTAACATGTGAGGCCCGGGGGGGGGCAAGTAAAAGTACCTGTAAGGTGAGAGGTTAAACTAAAGAAGAATGTACTAGCAAACACAAGAAATATCAACACACGTTACTGCAGTGAAGTGAGAGGATCACAAACTCCGCTTGGGAGAGCAGTTGTGTACTTACTGGAGATGGTGATGATTGTTGAGACGTAAGTGGAGATGAGAATGAGCAGAGGTAGGATGAACATGCACACGAGGCTGAACGTTGTGTACAGCTGTTCTTGCCACGGCTCTGTGTAGAATCCAAACGTCACGCACTGGTAAAACTCCTCATAGAATGGTCCTTTCTCCACGTGGAATATCACCAACTGAAACAAAACACAATTCCAGCATAATTATTTACCAAATGTCATGTCATTGAGCCTTAACCTCTCTCAACCTATTTTTGTTGCAATAATCCTCTAACGTCCACATCGAAAATTTGCTGCACAAAATGACTCTGCGAATCAGAAACATAGTCTGAGCAACGGATCTGTGCCCCCGTAAGATATGCGAACTAAACATTAATTCCCTTTCGGCCTCGATAAATCATTCCCTCCCTCCATTACTATTTCTCTCTTTTCTTTCGCTCCTCTCACTACTCACAATTTTGAGCCTTCTTGTGGGACAGGTTATTTGCACTTGCAGTCCAGTGTTGTCAACTCAACATGAACACTGTAGCACGGAGTGGTGAAAGAAATATTATTAAGAAAATAATTAAAGTCAATCAGCGTCATTAGATCCACTTAAATATGAAGAAGTAATAATTAATCTTACATTATTCAGTATTCAAGGTCCATGGCACTGTTTGGAGCAATATCTCTACTCGGAAAGTTATCATGGCTGCTGGTGGGAGGGAAGCTAGTGGAATGGAGTGAGTGCAGGCGTTAACTTTTCTAAGAACAACTGCTGAAGGGGCACAGATCCGTTGGTCCGACAATACAAGCATCACATAGAGATGCGGTGATGTGCGTATCAAAACTTATCATAAGTAATGCCACGATTGATTTCCAATTTACCTAGAGGATTTGGAAATCAAGAATGACATTTGTTAGGACTATTTAACGAATAAAATTAGGCTGTTTATTTACAAATCGTTATTTATATATTTAATGTAAACGGCGATGTTTGAAAATAAATGAGAAATATTTGGTTAAGTTTCATTTGTTCATAACTGCAACCTGATCATACTATTTATTGCCAAATAGGATCGCAATATTTTAAGAATGCACCCTAGTGGAGAAAAATGAAACACATCAAACTGTATATTATAAGCAAAATTATAGGTTATTAATTCATTTTTAGGAAACAACTCAGGGAAATCAGTATTTAAAAACACAATTATTGAACACACAGTTTTCAAATGTGTAGGTCGAAGGAATCTTTTCATTATTTACTATATTCAACGTATTTGTTGGAGAGTCACTCACTGCAAAATAATGCTGTGACGTGTTCAGAATATTAAAAAGGAGGAGCTTTCTTTATTTTGGTAATAAAAATTCGATAATTATCGAGATAAAACACGACTATGAGTGGTCATAAAACAAAATTCATTAAAATGTGATTGGTCATTAACTCTCATTTGGGGCATGAGTTAAATAGTTCTTTCAAATAAATGTTGTTTCTATCTTCAACCGTTTACCTGTCACATACAATTGGAAATAGGATGTTCGAATGGTCCAGCCTGTATAATGCTGAATTACTTAAACATTGGTGAATAAGTGTTTCAAATTCGGAAAATAGTTTCACCAACATATTGTTTTTGTGACATTGAGAAGTTATACGTACAGAAGTGCTTGGTGTTTACTGTAGCGTAATTATTAAGGAAAATCGCTTGAAATCAGCTCAGAGTTGGTGGAAGGAAATTAAACAGGTTTAAACAGTGAGTATAAGAAAAACAGCGAAATTAGTTTGTTTCTCAACAGCTGTTCGTTTACCACTGTTAGATCCCCAAGAAATAGGTGATAGTTTTGCTGAAGATTTTGGTTCGACAATGCCAAATGTCAAACGACTTGAAGATTTGTATTAAATATGTCTAAATATTATTTTCTGTGAGTAGTTAATAATAACAACAATAATTAATTCGTTATCTCAACAAACAACTTTGAAGAAGTGGCTGAATTCAAATACCGACGAACAATAATTACAAACAGGAATGAGATGCACAAAGAAATTAAACATAGGCTCGATTCTGGAAATGCGTGCTATTATGCATACAGAGACTCATGTCCAACTTCTTTAGAAAAACGTTAAAGTGAAAATATATAAAACTGTTATTGTGAGAGTTATATTATATGGATGCGAAGCATGGATTCATACTTTAGGGAGGAAAGGAGATTACGAGTATTTGAGAATAAAGCTTTTAGGAAAAATTTTTGGAACAAAGAGAGATGAACAAACAGGTGAATTGAGACGACTACATAACAGTGAACTCGTACATGGTTTTTATAGGAAGCCAGATATAATAAGAAGAGTTAAGTCTCGTAGACTGCGATGGGCAGAACATGTGGCACGAATGGGGAATGAAAGACATGTATGGAAGCTTCGTGTAGGAAAACCAGAGGAAAAAGGCCAATCGGTATACCAAGAATTAGGTAAGAGAATAACATTAACTATGATTTGAGGGAAATATATTATAAAGGGAATGATTGGAAAACATTAGCTCAGGATAGGGATGTATGGAGAGCTTATTTCCGCGCGGCCATGAACCTAATGGGTTCCATAGTGCCAGAAAGTTAGCTAGTAAAATATTCAGTTTATTCAAGTGCACGTTTCGATCTCCTTGTGCGAGATCATTTTCAAGACATTTGACATTTCAAGTTATGCATTTTGTGTGGTTGTTTATACTACATAGATGCCATTACCAAGACTTCTTAACTCATGCCCCAAATGGTAGTCAATGACCAATCACGTTTCAATGATTTATTTTACAACCGCAGTATTTCACCTCGCTGTTTATCGATTTCTCTTTATGAGCGCCTAATTTTGTCATAAAGAAAGCTCCTCCTTTTTTTTAATATTTTGAACAGCTCAGGACATTTTTTTCTCTCCAACAAATACATTGAATATAGCAAATAATGAACGGATTCTTTGATTTTACCGATTGTTTGCTAAAAAATAAATTAATAACCTATAATGTTGTTTACAATATACAATTTGATGTGTTTCATTATTTCTCCACTAGGGTGCATTCTTACAATATTGCGATCCTATTTGGCAATAAATAATATGATAAAGTTGCAGTGAATAAACATAACCTCACATTTATGATTTGTTTTCAAACATCGCCGTTTACATTAAATAAGTAAATATTTTAAAATGCCGGTAACCATTTTTAAATAATGACTTTTGAGTAAACAGCTTAATTTTATTCGTTAAATAGTCCTAACAAATGCCACTCTTTGGTTTCCAAATCCTCTAGATAAACTGGAAATCACTCGTGGCATTACTTATGACAATTGCATGTGTTTTTTTAAATAATTTAAGTGAACAAATTTAAAATTCCAATTTATGATTAAACATATTTTAACAAGGAATCATATGTTTCATAGTATTCACTTAAATATTTTTGTTTATTCAATGCTTTAAATTGTTCTTTGTTTATTTATTTTATTTTTAATCATAAATTGGAGTTTTGATATTGTTCATTTAAATTTATAAAAAAAAGCACAGAAATGTTTTGGTGATGGATAACTATGTAGTACAAACAACCATACAAAATGGATATCTGGAAATGTCAAATGTCTCGAAAATGATCTCGCACAAGGGGATTGAAACGTTGACTTGAATAAATTGAATATTTCACTGAAATAACGAATATTATTATTATTATTATTATTATTATTATTATTATTATTATTATTATTATTATTATTATTATTATTATTATTGCAGATTTGTGTGACTACGTACTACAAAATTAGATGAAAACACTAATTACAATCCAGAAATGTGAGCATAGGTCTGTGAAACCTCTTTCCTTGCCACAAATAATTGCGAATCATTCCATACTAAGTTGAATGATAAAATAAAATGAGTTTATCTTCTTAGGTAAAATCCGTCGTCCTCAACTTTTAAAATATGTGATCTGTATGCCTGTAGCCCTTTCAGGACATCCGTCCCATCCTCAGCAGTTATTCTTCGCTACAGCATCCAGGTTGATGTTTGATGCTGCTGGTCCTGCAACCTGGATGCTGTAGCGAAGAATAACTGCTGAGGATGGGACGGATGTCCTGAAAGGGCTACAGGCATACAGATCACATATTTTAAAAGTTGAGGACGACGGATTTTACCTGAGAAGGTATTTTAACTCATTTTATTTTATGACTCTCTACCTCAACGGTTTTAACAATGCATTTTATTAGTATTAAGTTGAATGAACTATTCTACAATCCAAACTCTCACAATTTCCAATTAAAATAAGTTTTAAAGAACAGTCTTGTACTCCTCCCAATCAAATCAAGAACAAAAATCCAGAATAACGAGGCCCACAAAAAAGAGACCATCATCTTGCACGAAATTACTGAATAGTACGAAAAAAAAACTTAATAAGAAGGTAGGACTTCGTTAGGAGCGTATCTTTTATTCATTCATTTTGAGAGTTTTCCTCATCATTGAGAGTTTTCTCCAATCAATCTTAGTAATTAGCATGAATTTAAAAAAATACAGAAATGACTACAGACTTATATCAGACTATCAATTTGTAATACACTTTCACAAATTTCCCTTCATTAAAGTTCCCCATCGTTCTTTTATTCCGTGTCTTCATCCGTTACACCAAATTTCCTCATTGAATGTTGAATGTTATTCTTCTAGGTTGTTCTTGATTTTCCTTTTCTATTCCTTCTTTCAATTTTCCATGCATAGACAGCCTTTAGTATCATATGCGTATCTTTTAAGCTTTTATTTTACTTTTTAGTTTTCCCTTACTTTTTTTTATTGACGAATTGACTGCACTGAATAAGTTTCAAGTAATCAGTAATTATAGCAGCAATAACGGCTATTCGATCGGAGAACATGTGGTAGAGTCGACCCCAGACCCATGATGATGCCACAAGGTTTAATGCAGTTTAATTACCTTGACCCCACCGGTTCTATAATCCCCGACCTTCCGATTTGTAGCTCACTACTAACCAACTACGCTAACGCGATATCATTACGTAATGAGTATTAAAATACGTTATATAATGGAAATGGACAGCTAATGACAAATGAAGGGAATTTTGAAGAAATGGCTTGGCCAATTTCAAATACCTTGGAACAATAATTACAAACAGGAATGAGATGCACGAAGAAATTAAACATAGGCTCAATTCTGGAAATGCATGCTATTATGCATTACAGGGACTCTTGTCATCCCAACTCCTTTCAAAAAACGTTAAACTGAAAATATATAAAACTGTTATTCTACCAGTTATATTATATGGATGTGAAACATGGCCTCTTACTTCAAGGGAGGAAAAGAGTTTATAAATATTTGAGAATAAAGGTTTTATGATAATTTTTGGACCAAAGAGAGATGAACAAACAGGTGAATGGAGAAGACTACATAACAGTGGAGCACATGATATGTATAGGAAGTCAGACATAATAAGAACAGTTAAGTCTCGGAGACTGCGATGGGCACGACATGTGGCACGAATGGGGAATGAAAGAGGTGCATGGAAGGTTTTGTAGGAAAACTGGAAGGAAAACAGCCAGTTGTTAGAACAAGAATGAGGTGAGAGAATAACATTACCCGTGATTTTATGGAAGTTGATTATATAGGGGATGATTGGAAAACATTAGCTAAGGGTAGGAATGTATGGAAAGTTTATGTTTGCGCGGCCATGAACCTACGGGTTCGATCGAGCCAATGAGTTAGTATTAAACTAATAATAAACACAAAATAAATAATTAAATTCACCAGATCAAAATTTAAAGCGTAACAGGGAGTTGTTATAAGGAATCAATCCATTTTGCCAGTGAAGAGGTGATCAATTTCGTGGGTCGAGACCTGTACAGTGAAGGAGTCCATTACTGATGCAGATAGCAGGCACATGGTGCACTCTTCTCTTTGATATATTTTCATTTCAGCAAGATATGCAGTTATGTCCTGTTTCTAGTCTGAAGAACTGTCAATATGTTTCCTTCCTCTCTTAAGGGGACTGACTGGTGAATTTCAGTTTTTTTTTTTTTTTTTAAGTTTTCTGATTGCTATGAAATTTTCATCACATACATTATGTGCTTATAGAAGTTTGGTGTATATAAATTGAATAGTTTCAGGAAATGATTTTTAAAACTATTTTAAAAAATTCTAAACAATGCACCTTACGATGCATTTTTAAATATTCTTTCTTAAAATTGAGATTTAGAGTCTTTATGATTCCACTGAACACATTTGGTTTGCAAAAAAAATATATATTCATAAAGGGAGGATATTGCTTATTTTTCATTAAAAAATATATTTTTCTATCACTCTCATTATTTTTGCATCTCAATTTAAAAGAACCACATGTGCTTTAGACTAGTAAGTGCTTAGCAAATTTCAATTAGCATATATTGAAGAGTCTAACAAAAAAAATCACTTTGATAGCATAAAATTGCATTGTAAGAGGATTTTAAGTTTTGAAAAATAAAAAAAAATTGAAAATGCAGTTTTTGTCATTTTATTCAATATTTTCACCAGTCGGGCCCCTTAAAATAACAAGCTATATTTCACTACTTTTTACGTTTGAGTAAATATAAATGAATAAATATCCTCAACTCGTGTTAAACTCAGGGCCTGTCGAGGGATGAGATGAGATGAGATGAGATGAAGACCCTATATTTATAGAGGTCTGTGAACCCTACAAGGGTGCCAGCAGGCCACTTCTGACGCACCGTCACAGGGGCGGATGAACGAAATGGATGAGATGAGTATGGAGAAATGGTGGTATGAAATTTGTGGCAGGGGAAAACGGGAGAAACCCCGAGAAAAACCTGCCTAAGTCCCGTTTCCCACGAAACCCACATGGTGTGACCGAGGCTGGATCTCGGGACCCCGCGGTGAGAGGCGAGCGTCTAACCGCTTGCGCCACGGAGCCGCCATTTGAGTAAATATATATTCAGTTATTTTTACTTGAATATAAATAAATTAAATGTGAACTTAAAATTACAAAGTTAGAGCTTTGATTTAATATTAAAATTTAATCAGACCAAACCAACCAACTCTATCATGCTGCATTTATCATTCATTTTTCTTTTATTTTTATACAAACTAACAAATAAAAGTTGCCAATTAACTTCTTTGTCCGCTGCCTCAATACTGTTCTCTTAACGTGCCATATTTAACTTATCTCTAACTAGAAGGCTAAAATGGAATGGACATGTAAGAAGGATGCAGGATGGAAGACTACCAAAGGACGTCTATGCATGGAAAATTGAAAGAAGGAGCAGAAAAAGGAAGACCAAGAACAACCTGGAAGAATGACAATCAGTGAGGAAATTTGGTATAACGGATGAATGCACTGAGGACAGAGAACGATGGAGAACTTTAATTAAGGGAAATTTGTGAATGTGTGTTACAAACTGATAGTCTATAAGTCCGTAATCATTTATGTATTTTTTAACCCTTAAATTGGCAAAACACAAATTTCTTCTGTTAGATATTCGAATGTGGCGGACCGCAGTGAAAACGAAATCGTGTATAATTGTTATTATTAGGCATATTGTATATTTAGACACACATTTAAGTGGTTTATTTTTGTTCGTTTTCTTCTGATTTATTTAAAATATTAAGTTAATTAAACCAAGTCATGTATCTAAAAGGATATATTACGAATTTAAGGGTTAAATTTATGTTAATTACTACGATTGGTCGGAGAAAACCCTCAATGATGAGGAAAATTCTCAAAATGAATGTCTTAATCTAACTAAATGCTAACTAACTCACAGGCACTATCGAACGCGTAGGTTCATGACCTCACATGTAAGACAAATAGTTTAAGGCCCAATTAATCCCGGAACAATTTGGATATTATAACCACTCGGTCATTCTCCTACTTTTTTGTATGAATGTGGTAGAAGTATTTTATTAGAGTGAATAATATAATACAAGCAATTGTTTACAAATGGATCGCACGCGGCAAACCGCACGTGGTTTTGACAGTCAGTATGTATCTATACATCAATGTCTAGTAATATTACAAACATTCCAAAACACTCGACTGTGTTTGAAACGGTTCATACTTCAACAGCCATTAATTTATAACACTTATGTATTTGTTAATTAACTTATAACTGTTTTATTTCATTCCTGATTATTTTATACATCCATACAAAGTATAAAACGATACATTATATTTTTATTAAAGGAATTAAACACAATGTGTACAGCTTGTGAAAATATGATATGCTATGTCCATTTCATAGCAAGTAAATATCAATAAAACTAAATATATGGCCACACATAGAAATACATTATATAATGGAAATGGACAGCTAATGACAAATGAGGGGAATTTTGAAGAAGTAGCTGAATTAAAAAACCTTGGAACAATAATCACAATTAGGAATGAGATACACAAAAAAATTAAACATATGCTCAATTCTGGAAATGCATGCTCTTATGTATTTATTACAGGGACTTTTTATGTATCAACTCCTTTCAATAAACGTTAAACTGAAAATATATAAAATTGTTATTCTACCAATTATATTATATGGATGTGAAACATGGACTCTTACTTTAAGGGAGGAAAGGAGATTACGAGTATTCGAGAATAAAGTTCTTAGGAAAAAATTTTGGACCAAACAGAGATGATCAGACAGATGAATGAAAAAAGACTATATGACTGTGAACTACATGATCTTTATAGGAAACCAGATATTATAAGAACAGGTAAGTCTCGTAGACTGCGATGGACAGGACATGTGGCACGAATGGGGAATGAAAGACGTGCATGGAAGCTTCTTGTAGGAAAATCACAGGGAACACGCCCAGTTGGCAGACCAGGAATGAGGTAGGAGAGAATAATATTAACCATTTTGAAGGAAGTAGATTATACAGGGGATGATTGGAAAACACCTCTGGATAGGGATATATGGCCATGAACCTACAGGTTCGACAGTGCCAGTAAGTTAGTTAGAGTTAGTTATGGGTATATACGACGAATGCAAGAAGAAATGTTACCGACAAGAACATTGGAATGGTGTACACCTGGAAGAAAAAGGAAAGAAAGACCTCGAAACTCGTGGATGCAAGAAATAAGAACTGGAATGAGAACAAGAGGACTAGAGGACATGGAATGGATGGATAGAGACGAGTGAAGAAGGAAAATAAAACATTAGGCACAGAAAGATGTGTAAACATTGAAAATTTGTATATAAATAAAATTATTTCTTATCTGCAGTTCTATCATATTACTCTCTGTTTTGATTTTTCCTGTCTGATAATTCAGAATGTTTCAAGGCAAGATTATGGTTCACAGTAAAGTAAAGTAAAAGTGATCCCACAACAGGCCCGGAGGCCCTTGGGGTAGTGGGAGGTTAAGGCTCCCACTTTTTCTAGACAATCGACACTTGATGTCAGCCGGGTTGTCAGCCCTGCGTGACTGCCGCCTTTACCCCCAGAACAAGCGTCTGGTACTCATTTCAGTTAGAGGCTGAGTTGACCCCAGGGCCATAGTGCCGCCAGAGGGTTTGGGTCAGTTTAAAAATCCTGACCCCAACGGGACTTGAACCCTCGACCCTCCGGCTTGTAGCTCAGTGCCTTAACCACTACGCTACGGCGTGCCCCCTTATGGGTCACAGTGATGAATGTATTTATTTCTGCATTTAATCCGATTGCAATTTATATACATTCCTATTCAAATTATACCACTTTTAAAAATAAAACTTCATAAGTGCAGTATAAGTCCATCCTTCCATAATAATTCTGCCCGAGGGCATCACAGCATTTTCATGCTATACTTTGCAGCTTTACTAGGGAATCACACATGTGGTAGCTTCCCGTTGCTTTCCACACCGGTGAAGGGTGATGATGATAATGATAAGGATGATGGCCGGATGATTTTCGGGGACCGTTGGGCCCCAAGCTTCCTGACATTTGTCTTACAGGTGAGGAAAAACCCCGAAAAAACCTCACCCTGGAGTCTGTCCCGACCGGGGATCAAACCCGGGCTCGCTGCGAGACAAGGCAGCACGCTACCTCCAGACCACAGCGGATGACTATATATATATATATAAAATGCAGAAAAGAATCTTGGCGACAGAAATGGATGGATTACGGAGAAGTATGAGAATATCCAGGCTACAACATATTCGAAATACATATATCAGACAAGAAATGGATGCACAAGAAACTGTTATCGATAGAATAACAGAGCTTTACAGTGGTATGGACATGTACAACGGATGTCTGAAGACCAGTGGCCTAAACAGGTGTTGGATTGGATAGTACCAGGCAAAAGGAAGAGGAGGAGAAATAGAAGAGCATGGTATGAGGGAATATATGATGCCATGATGAAGAGGGGTATGGAAGATGGACAATGGGAAGATAGGAATCTCTGGAAAGCAGGAATCAAGGGCAAACTGCTGTAAAGTGGAAAGTCTGTATTAAGTATATATATATATATATATATATATATATATATATATATATATATATAATAAACTAGTACGCTAATAAATTGACCCTTCCCTATAGTTGTCCCATTATTTTGATTTTTTTGGGGATTTTTGCTCATCTCTAAGACAAATGTGGCAAAACGTAAGGCCAAAAAGCCCCAGAACAACGCCTGGCCATCATAATCATCATTATCATATTCACCACGTTTAGTACGAATGTGTATCGTCCTTATATTTTGTTGTCCTGAGGCGGCCTTTAGATAGTTCTGATCATTCATTCAGGGAAAATCCTCAATATCCTTGTGTGGTTAATGTATGTGTGTGGTCCCTCTCCCAACTTGTCGTGCCACTGTAAGGCCTGGGCAACTTGGGGCATATAGAAGTACACACGAGGTGAGAGGTCAAACTACAATGATAAGTTGTATTTTAATTCGATATAGTTTTGTCCTGTCTGAGTGACCAGACTAAATATATAGGCTAAGTGCTAACTAATACCCGGCGTGCGTTGCTACCCCTAAATAAACGAAATATTAAATGTTGATTAAATTGTATGGTATACGCCGAGAAGAACCAAACATGGCGTTTGCTAGCCAATTTTTAATTCCGGATTTCAGGTAAACCTCCATTTCTAATTTTCGAATTTCATTTTTTGATAATACCTCGGTTTATTTTAGTGGGATATGCTGGGTTTCATTGTGAAACATCGAAAAGTGTGAGTGCTAGAGCGATTTTTAAAGTTTCACTTCAGGTGAACTCCTGCACCTAATGGTTTTAGAGGGTCCAATTGTGAATGTTAAACATCCAGGCACCGACTCAAATACACATACAAAAAAATAAAAAAATAAAAATAGGTCCAGTCGTTTAGGAGTAGTTCAGTGACATGCACACGAACTGAAGAATTATATAGGCCTATATGAAGATTGTAAAATGCAGTACACCGTGTCCCATTCAAACCTCCCACATTTTAATTAATCATTACTCTCAAAGTATGCGGAATTATGAAATGAGGTTGGTATTAAAAGAAAGAAAAACTAAAAGAATTTTTGTTTTATTGCTGCAGTTAATTCATCTGTTGCATGTTGGACAATAATGACATAAAACCACGTTCGCCAGACATCACTCCACTGGACTTCTTCCTCTGGGGGTACGTAAAAGACCGTGTGTTTGCGACTCCAGTACAAGATCCTCATGATTTACGAACCCATATCCTTGACACAATTGCAACAGTACCAATGAACATGTTGGACGGAACGTGACACGAAATCGAATTCAGACTTGATATTGTTCGTGCTACTAATGATGCACATATAGAGGTGTTTTAGTGTGTGGCAATGAAAATTCTTTGAGTTTTTGTTTCGTTTAATACCGGCCTCATTTCATAATTCCACATACTTGGTTAGTTATGATTAATAAAATGTGGGAGGTTTGAATGGGATACTCTGTACTTTGCCTGCATTGTAGAAACTGAGTTAGAGTCAGGAGTAATAAAAACCAAAGCCTACTGTTGTATGTTTTTCATTTTTCAATATTTTGAAACTATTAAATATTTATGATGGTTTTGTCAATAAAGCGAATGAATATTCTGCAACTTGAATCAAATGAAAACTAAACAAACACAAGCTTTCAACTGTCAGCAGGAGGAAGAATTACGATGTGGCTCTTTTTCAATTTATTCCATTGACTGGATTACACTGCTTTTAAAAACAAAAGTCGTGTTTTGTGTGAGTTTTATCGTTCACTAGTGATGCCACAGCTATTGAGAAGTGCGATGTTCATTTTTATAGTTATTGTGGGAAAAAATATAAAAAAGAGCATCAAATCCATAACATTATATCGATACCATTATTGGAGAAGTCTGTTGATATTGTCCCATTGAGCTTTTGTGAGCGTTAAATTATTTTTGCTCTGTTAATAGCCTATGTGGATATAAAGAAATGAAATATTAAAAAATTATCCACAGGCTTCAATATAATGTAAAGAGGAATTTAATTAAACATGAGTAAACATTGAATCAAACCATATTTATTTCTGGCTAAAATTTCCAACATGCGACAATACTTTTTAAGGACCCTAATAAACTCTTGTCAAATTTTATTCTCAGGGTTTCATTTTCCAAGTTATTTTACTACCATTTACAACGATTTTTATATGTTTTCTAACGATTATTTGAATATATTAGGTATTACCATATTGAACTACATACGTACCGTGAATATGTGTGAAGCCATATTGATTTTAAGAAATATCCAATGCAGCCAACAAAGACTATATACGTGTTCCAGTGTAGAATATGTACTAATTAACTTTACATACATAGGCTCTACTTCAGAATTTCAGAACTTACTATTTACAATACATATTTTTGGACGTTGCAACATTTCACAAGCTAGAGTACTTAAATTGTGTTAGGTTAGGTTTTAGGTTGGTTGGCAACGCGAGTTCAAATATCATTTACATGTTGGCTGCATCCCGTGATTCCATAGTGTAAACCGCTTCGCGTTTGTTGACGCATGCGCATGGTGTATGGTTGGAACTTAGAAAAATGTAGCACGAATGAAAAATTAAAAAGGGGCATGGATGCTTCTTTTAGAAAAAAACACAAGGGACACGCTCAGTTGGCAGACCAAGAATGAGGTAGGAGAATAATGTTAACCATTTTGAGGGAAGTAGATTATACAGGGGATGATTGGAAAACATTAGCTCTGGATAGGGATGTACAGAGAGCTTTATGAATCCACGGGTTATAGCGGTTGTAACATAACTCAACGGCAAAATTTGAGGAATGAGTTCCACATCTGGAGAGAATAAAAAAAAGTGTATTACAATATGGGTCCGGAAATTGATAATTACAGAGATATTCGAACTTTTATGAATGTTAGTAGGCCTACATGGCGACAAACATGCAAGGGACTTGTTGGAGCGCTCTGTTCTGTCAGATGAAATGTTCAAAGTGATCTCCTTGTTCCTCAATAAGACATATTCTTCATTTGTGTACATCACGGCAGCCTACAATCAACAGAAAATAGACTGTCAATAACTACTGTAAACCTTAATAACCTAACATTCATAAAAGTTCGAATAACTCTGTAATTATCAATTTCCGTACCCATGTTGTAATACACCTTTTTTTATTCTCTCCATGAGGAACTCATTCCTGACATTTTGCCGTTGAGTTATGTTACACTCTGTATAGTGCCAGTGAGCTAGTTAGTTATGTCAATTTTTGTTTGGAAGTTTGTAATATTCTATCTGGAGGCTTATTATAGAAATAAACAATGTTCATTAGAAATGATTAGCTGTCCCGAAAAGAGATATAACCAACAAAAATTGGAAAATTGAATTTTCAGTGGATTAGTGATCTATCCGGAGAGTATCACGGCATGACGCATGTAAAACTATCCATACTCTCTTACTCTCTTCCAGACCTGTTTTATTTATTTTAAAAAGTTTATATTCAAGCGAATAGTGATCTATATGTAACAAAATGGTGGCAGAGGTTAGTCAAGTCATGAGTGACAGTTTATGAGTTAGATCTATTTTCGGAGCAACTATTCAATTATCTTTCCATCCATCCATAGTAATTCTGCCCGAAGGCAGGTCCTTCACTGCAATCATAGCATTTTCATGCTATTCTTGCAGCTTTACTAGGGAATTGTAGGTGTGGTAGCTTCCCGTTGCTTTCTACACCGGTGAAGGATGATGATAATAAGGATGATGATGATGATAACCATATGATGTCGAGGACCATGTGGGCCTTAAGGTTTTCCTGACATTTGTCTTACAGGTGAGGAAAAACCCCGATAGAAACCTCACCCAGAAAAACTGCCCCGACCGGGGATCGAACCCGGGCCCGCTGCGTGACAAGGCAGCACACTACCTCGAGACCACAGCGGTGGACCAATTATCTTTATAGTATATAGGCCTATATAATTTTTCAATACGGAGGTGTATGTCACTGAACTCCTCCTAAACGACTGGACCTATTTTGATGAACTTTTGTGTGTGTGTTTAAGTGGGTCTCTGGATGGTTTAGATTCACAATTGGACCCTCTAAAACCATAATGTGTAGGAGTTGACCTCAAGTGAAAAAAAAAAAGCTCTAGCGATCATAATTTTTGATGTTTCACAACGAAACTCAGCATATCCTATTAAAATAAACCGAGATAGGTATTGTCAAAAAATGAGCGAAATTAAACTATTAGAAGTGGATGTTTACCTGAATTTTGAAATTAAAAACTGCCTGAACGACTGAACCAATTTTTATGATTTTTTTTGTGTGTGTTTGAGTGGGTCCCTGTATGTTTTAGATTCACAATTGGACCATCTAAAACCACAGGCGTAGGGGTTCACCTGAAGTGAAAATTAAAAATCGCTCTAGCTGTCACAATTTTCGATGTTTCACAACGAAACTCAGTATATCGTATTAAAATAAACCGAGGTAGGTATTGTCCAAAAATGAGCGAAATCCGATAGTTAAAAGTGGAGGTTTACCTGAAATTCCGAATTAAAAACTAACAACGCCATGTTTGGTTTGTCTCAGCGTATACCATACAATTTAATTAACGTTTAATATTTAATTTATTTAGGCATAACAACGCACATCGGGTATTAGCTAGTAATGTGGTAAAATAAAATCACAGAAATTGAATAGAACTGCCGTGAGGTGGTTTTGTTTACTGTTATTATCTAGGACGGTTACAGCGACAGAACAGATCCGCCCACTCGATTTAGCAGTTCAGATGTAGAAGTGACTTCCCATTATCTCGGTACAGCGTAAGATATCAATTCTAAGGTTTAAACCCTTGGGGTTAACTAGAGCTTCACTTCCATTGTTCTTGTACCAACTTGCTCTATTGTGTACCTTCACTTCATCTTTTTGATTCCTTTTTCCAAGGAAAGTCAAAAGGATGATTATGTTGCAGATTCAATTTTCTTTCAATCTAGCAGACAGTTGTTCTTTAAGAGAACAGCTCTAAACACATTTTGCTTTGTGTGTCAGTAGAGATGGTGTAAAAAAACCTCGCTGGAAAATAATGATATACACACATGTGATGTTTAATATATGACAAAACTGCAATTATCGCATCTACACTGTTGTCCTTTATACGCGACAAAGAAATAAGAAGAACTTACATCTTATCATAAGTAATGCCACGAGTGAATTTATCCAGAGAATTTGGAAATCAAGAGTGGCATTTGTTAGGACTATTTAACGGATAAAATTAAGCAGTTTACTAACAAATCATTATTTAACTATAGTTATTTTAAAATATTTATATATTTAATGTAAACGGCGATGTTTGAAAACAAATGAGAAACGATAGGTACGCTTCATCTGTTTCTTTTGTTTATCACTGCAACCAGATCATACTATTTATTGCCAAAAGAACGCAATATTGTAAGAATGCTCTCTATTGGAGAAAAAATGAAACACATCAAACTGTATATTAATTCATTTCTTATGTCGTATGATGTAAATATGACAATTATATTTTTCTGGATTATTACCTGGGAAACAACACATTTAAGAAAGTGCAAACAGTGGTTTCTTTTTTTGGTGGTATAATAAATTGCTACAAATGTTTTTATATTAACTCCTGCAAGCGCTATGTGTTGACATCTATGCACTATATATACAATCTGGTAGCCGTATTTCTTCCAGGCTCAGTCACTACAAAATAATGGTCAGACCTGTTCAGAATATTAAAAAGGAGGAGCTTTCTTTAATATGGTAAATTTAACACTGATAAATATTTCGTGAAACACGACTCTGATTGGTTGTAAAACAGAAATCATTGAAACGTGATTGGTCATTGACTCCATTTGGGGCATGAGTTAAATAGTCATAATAATGTGACGAGTGATTTCCAAATCATCGATAAATTCACGAAGTGACTAGCGAATTTATCTAGAGCAGCGTTTCCCAACATTTTTCCACTCGCAAACCCCTTCCACAACAATCTGAGTTGGGTGAACCACTGACTTTTAAATGTACAGTAGACATGCATAAAATTTAATTCCAAGCAAAACGTTTAATAACTTTAAATTAACTTAACACTTAACGGATAAAACCTAAAGTTACTCTAGTTACGGCTTAAAAGTTATACAACGTGTAGGTCTAGTTGTAGCGAAATCAAACGCATTCCTAATGTTGTTATATAACTGTAAATCAGGCATTCGCGGTGAATATTAATTTATTGAGGAAATAATGTGATAAATAGGGAGCGCTTTTTTATGTTCTAATAGCTAAGATTGCAACATAGTATAGTGATAAAATTAATGTAATGTCTTTATATGCAATCAACTGATTATTTTGTAATATAACTTTAAAAAAACATTTCTCAATACTTTGTGTGGGATCTAGTAATATTACATTTATATCACACGTCTTATTTTTAAAGTTAAAATAAATAATGTAAGTAAAACATTATTTATTTTAATTTAAAAGTAAGTTGTGTAATAAAAAAAACTCCTGGCTCGACAGGCCTAAAATCTGGCTGCTGGCCTCACTTCCACACGTGTCAATCACAGAGGTAGATGATCATCCAGCCAGTGTAGGGGTGACATGTGGTCAGCATGTCGGGTCCCCCAGCCGTTATAGCTGGTTTTCTCAACCTGGAGCCGTTACTTATTGTAGCTACCCAAATGCCTCACGATGCTGGGTGGGCACCGGTCCCATACTGGCCGAATTACCATGATAAAGTTTCTTCCCCATGGAGATTCGAACCAGCGCAAGTCCTGTAGCTCTGTGCCAAGGCTTCCTGCCTTAACCACTCGGCAACGGCGAGCGACTTAAGTTGTGTAATATAAATATAATATTGCTAGTTCCCACACAAAAATTATTAAGAAACTTTTTTGTAAGTTATATCATAAAAAATTCTTTTGATTGGATATAAACACTTGTTAAATTAATTTTTATCACTATACCATGTTGCAATCTTAACTTTTAGAACATAAAAATCCGCTCCCTAGTGATAAATTCCCGATGTTACACATATGTAACAAGGGGAATTATAGGGTTAATTTAATTTTAAAATAATAATAATTATTATTATGACAATGCCGCAGGAATGAAGGATACAATAATAGGCCTAACCTCGAAACACCATTACGGAAAAGTTTTGGCGAACCCCTTGAAGTATTTGATTCGCGAACCAAACACCGATCTAGAGAATTTGAAAATCAAGAGTGGTATTTACTAGGACTATTTAAAATAAAACCTGGTTCAAGTCCCGTTGGGGTCAGGATTTTTAAACTGACCCAAACCCTCTGGCGGCACTATGGCCCTGGGGTCGACTCAGCCTCTAACGGAAATGAGTACCAGACGCTTGTTCTGGGGGTAAAGGCGGCCGTCACGCAGGGTTGACAACCCGGCTGACAAAAAGTGCCGATTGTCTAGAAAAAGTGTGAGCCTTAACCTCCTACTACGGGCCTCCGGGCCTGTTGTGGGATCACTTTACTTTATTTAAAATAAAATTTGGCTGTTTACTAAAAACTCATGATTATACATATATATATATATATATATATATATATATATATAATGCTTCTGTACGTGTGTTTGTCACTCTACACCTCCTAAACTACTGGATCGATTTTGATGATTTTTTTTTTAGTTGGTCCCTGGATGGCTTAGATTCACAATTGGACTCGATAAGTACCGCTTCGATCGGGTTACATGATTCCTTTTATGTCAGATGTGTAGACAACTGCATCACCAATATATTCCGCGCGACAACAATGTGATGTCACAATGCACGCTTCTTGTGCCACAACAGATGGCAGTGAGGAGTTTTCTTGCGAACTTATTAATTAGTGAATTTTATGGTAAAAAAGTAACTCATATTTTTATCGTCTGTACATGACACGAGAATTGAACGTTCTGGCAGGACAACTTCTGCCGGGTCCACTAGTATGGCATAATTGTTAAACTCATTTAACAGCGAAGTTACAATGTCAGTAAACAAACCGGTGACACGACAGTTTCAAAATCCAAGTTCTGTTATGCTATGAGTAAAAATCAATACAGAGAGTAACATGGTTAGCGTGACTATTTAACTCATGCCACAAATGCTAGTCAATGACCAATCACGTTTCAATGAATGTTGTTTTACAACCAATGACAGTCGTGTTTCACCTCGCTCTTTATCGATTTCTCTTTATCAGCTCCTGCTTTTGTGATAAAGAAAGCTCCTCCTTTTTTAATGTTCTGAACAGGACAGAACATTATTTTTCTCCAACAAATACATTGAATATAGCAAATAATGAACAGATTCCTTGATTTTACTGAGTTGTTTACTAAAAAAATAAATGAATAATCCGTAATGTTGATTATGATATATAGTTTGATGTGTTTCATTATTTCTCCACTTGGTACATTCTTACAATATTGCGATCTTATTTGGCAATACATAATATGATCAAGCAGCAGTGAATGAACATAACCTCACATTTCTGATTTGTTTTCAAACAACGCCGTTTACATTAAATATATAAATATTTTAAAATAACTATAGTTAAACAATGATTTGTGAGTAATCAGCTTAATTTTATTCGTTAAATGGTCCTAACAAATGCCGTAATGTTGATTATGATATATAGTTTGATGTGTTTCATTATTTCTCCACTTGGTACATTCTTACAATATTGCGATCTTATTTGGCAATACATAATATGATCAAGCAGCAGTGAATGAACATAACCTCACATTTCTGATTTGTTTTCAAACAACGCCGTTTACATTAAATATATAAATATTTTAAAATAACTATAGTTAAACAATGATTTGTGAGTAATCAGCTTAATTTTATTCGTTAAATGGTCCTAACAAATGCCACTCTTGATTTCCAAATTATCTAGATAAATTCACTCCTCACTTAGTGAGTCGTGAATTTATCGATAATTTGGAAATCACTCGTGACATTACTTATGACAAATCCGTCAGATCTAATATCAGTTGTATTATAGTATGTTACACTGCGTGACTGGGAAGTGGTTTTTACAGAATTGAGGAAAATGTTTAAAAACCGAGATTCTGTAAAACATTTCACAAACGTGCGTTGTACACTATTTTTTTGCGCGATGGTGTTTTCAAAATAATACATAATAGTAAAATAATAACATCTCTGTTGGAAATATTTGCGTTCATTATAAACAACTGATTAACGTGAACAGTGTGGACAATGTTTATTAGTTGAAACTACAGCAGGCCGTGAAACCAATTAGTGATAAAATAGTGGCAAGTAAGTGTTTATTGTTATATATTGTTTCAAATAATGTTCAGTTCATTTAAAATGCAATGATTTGTTTCGTATAATGTATATTAACACTAACTTTTGGATATTTTTCGTATATACATTGTATGCAGTATACATAAAGGGCAGTGGTTTTACTTCCCACACGTGTGTTTGTAATATGTAATATTACAGTATAGTTATTTTTATTACAGTATATAGTTATAGTTGAAATGTAGGTAGTTGAACTTTCAATCATGGCCGCCATTGCTGTAAGTACGACAAAACGCACTATCGCGCAAAAAGTCATTTAGATTGTTAATTTGACAAAGATTAAAGAAATCTGATAGAAGTGTAGGTTGGAAGTGATTGGTGGTTTGAACACTTCAGTTTTATGAACGTTACAGAAATCTCTTCGTTCCTTTCAGAACGAAGATTTAGACTCTTGGTTTCAGCTGTGAGAGAACGTTCACAGGATTCTGTTGTAGTAAAATTTCAAATTACCTCCTCTGTTCCATAAGTCAGGCGATAAAACGCTGCAGGTGTGGCTATATTTTACAACCTGTGACGCGACTTTTTTAATTCCTTCATAAACTCCTGTCAAATTTTATTCATAGGGTTTCATTTTTTCAAATTATTTCCCACCATTTACAATTGTTTTTACATTTTTTCTAATGATTATTTCTATGATATTTAACTACATGAAGACGTGGCAGCCATACTTATTTTAACGAATATTGTATGCAACAACAAAGAGTGTTTCAGTGCAGCCAACATAAACTACACACACGTTCTTCAGATTTTCAGAACTTACTATATGAAGAGTTTAGAGCAATAACATGATCAGCCACCTTTTGTTAAGAAATTAGATATCTCCATATAAAAGCAAATACATTTATTGAAATATCCATAAAATCATTTGTAAGTGAGCCAGTGATGAGTTAAAACATAGAGACAATGTATTAACAACAATATTGCACAATTAGTATTTATAATTTTTTGAAACATTAAAAGCCTTATATCTCAGAAAGAACAATATGTGGCTTATCATGTCATTGTCCTAAGACTTTCATATTTTTTTTTTTGGCTGTTGCATTCTTACACAGGTTACAGTGCTTACATTGCGTTAGGTTAGCTTTCAGATTCGTTTAATATCGTGTATATGTTGGCTGTTTCCCGTGATTCCATAGTATAAACCGCTTTGCGTTTGCTGGCACATGCGCATGATGTATGATTGGAACTTATAAAAATGTTTCGCGTCACATGTTGTGAACAATTTCCACACATGTTGTTTACGAGAATTTTAAGTACCAAACTGTAGCCTCCGAAAATTTTCTTCAAGCCTCTATTATTACAGTATTTGTAAATTAATCCATAATTTTATTTATCAGATAATATTATTGGGACTGGAAGTAAGCATCAATAAAACTAAATATATGGTCGCATATACAAATGCATTATAACTTATAATGGAAATGGGCAGCTAATGATAAATGAGGGTAATTTTGAAGAAGTGGCTATACTCCAACATGGCGGACATCTACGAACAAGATATATTGAAAATGGTATGTATGTATAGGAGGGAACTCCATAAATATACCTATAATATGGTTAATAGTATTATAAATTTTATTAAGGTTCCAGCTGGATTTATAGTACTTATAAAGTTTTATTTTTAAGGGGGGTAGAATTTAAGTTGGAATATATCTAATTTGCAATTTGTCAATAATTGTGAATTTTAGGCTGTATGTACAACGATGAGATAAATGTGTTGGGAAAGTCAGTGACTATGTCGAAAAGTATTTATTTATTTTACCTGATGGAATTAAGACCGTAAGGTCTTCTCTTCCACTTCACCAGGTTAAATTATACTGTACACAATAACAATTATGAATTATCTACATGTTGATTAATGCTACATAATAGATATAGGCTACACAATATAAAGTTGACAAGGGAAAGAAACAAAAATAGTAGTAATAACAATAGTGATAGTAACAATAATAATAATAATAATAATAATGATAATAATAATAATAATAATAATAATAACCTATAATTATATTAAGTAAATGGCTTGGTAAAGGAAGTTTAAAATATAAAGCAATAATAAAAGCTTACATGGAATACAGTTATATATTATATTGTCCAAGGAAATGTGTAGAGAGTTTTTTCTTGAACCGTTTTTGAGTCGGGCAGTCCTTGATATACGAGGGGAGAGGATTCCAGAGTCGGGTGGCTGAAACAAGGAAGGATGAGGAATAGTGAGATATTCGATGGAGAGGAACAGCTACAGTCAGATTCAACTCAGGAAGTTACAGTGTGCTTAGAATAGGGAACTGGGTTGCCATTCTAACAGTATTTTCTTGAGAGAAATCCTTATATAAAACTGAAGATTGCAACACAGCAGTTACATAGTTGTAAGTTTTAGCCGTCAAAGCCACCCCCTCTTAAAAAAAAGTTACCACTTGTCACTGAGCTCGTGCATATCTGTACTATCCTGTGTGAAAGTGTCAACTCTTATATTTACTATAAAACTAGTTTGCATGCCGTAAAAGAAAAACGATGTTTTTTTAAATGTATAGTACATAGATTTGGAGAAAGCACTGCTAACCTTGCCTCTCCACCCTCCCTAAACAAACAAATGCCGTTATTATGAGTTTGGCAACATCTACCCTCTGTACGTAGGGGGACACTGGCATAGCCCGTAAGGTCTGTAGTAACTTCCTGAGTTGAATTAGAGTGTAGAGTTAAATTTCCTCTCGATGGTGTGTTTAAGTTATGGTGGGAGGATAGCGAATGGAAGAGAGTAGAAATATAAAGGGGTGATGAGGTGGACAAAGTGCTGTATAAGAAGCAGAGACAATGTAGGTAAAATATGTAAGTTCATATGTGATTTTCTTTGTGTTTTACCTATTGATCTTTTTTAAAACAAAGTATTGTGCGTTACTTTCCGATCCTCTCTCCTATTAAAAACAGATACTACTTCTGAGCCAGCCTAATATTTACTAAATTTTATTTTATATTAAAAATCTGTTTTGTTCCTGCCCAGAATTATTTACTTTTTAAATTTTGGAATCCTATGCATTATCGTTTCAAGATATTGTGAAATGCGCAGCACAGAGCAAATAAAGCGTGAACATAAGAAGCCATGATACTGACGTCACAGTATAGGGCTGAAGAGCTCATTAACTCTTCCTTAATGACGTGTGGTTCACAGAGTTTATTAACAAGTGAACTATGTGATAGAGAATACTCTTTGATATCAAGTTGTTTATCATAAGTAATGCCAAGAGTGATTTCCAATTTATCTCGAGGATTTGGAAATCAAGAGTGGCATTTGTTAGGACTATTTACCAAATAAAATTAAGCTGTTTACTCAAAAATCATTATTTAAATATAGTTACCGGTATTTTAAAATATGTATATATTTAATGTAAACGGCGATGTTTGAAAACAAATGAAAAACGTTTGTTATCTTTCATTTGTTCATCACTGCAACCAGATCATATTATTTATTTCCAAATAGGAGCAATATATTAAGAATGCACCCTAGTAGTGAAAAAAATGAAACATACCAAACTGTTTATAACCAACAATATAGGTAATTAATTCATTTCTGATGTCCTTTGATGTAAATATGTCAATTATATTTTTCTGGAACCTGGGAAATAATACGTTTAAACAAAGTGCAAACAGTGGTTTCTTTTAATTGTGGTATAATCGTGGTTTTCTGTTATATATCGCAAGCAGTATCTGGTTACATTCGTGAACTATATATACTACAATCTGGGAGCTAGATCCACTCCATGATTCTTATACCTTAATATATAAATTACTATATTCAATGTATTTCTTAGAGAGTCAGTCACTGCAAAATAATGTTATGATCTGTTCAGTATATTAAAAAGAAAGAGCTTTCTTTAATATAATAAATTCAATTGATAAATATCGGGGTGAAACACGACTGTGATGGTTGTAAAACAAAATTCAATAAAACGTGATTCGTAATTGGCTCCCATTTGTGGCATGAGTTAAATAGTCATAAGTACCTAGAGATTTTGGAAATGAAGAGTGGCAAGCAATATTATTTTTTAAACGAATACAATTAAGCTGTTTAATCAAAAATCATTATTTAAATATAGTTACCGGCATTTTAAAATACTTATATATTTAATGTAAATGGCGATGTTTGAAAACAACTCAGAAATGTGTGGTTACGTTTCATTTGTTTATTCACTGCAACTTGTTCATATTATTTATTGCCAAATATGATCGAAATATTGTATGAATGTACCCTAGTGGAGAAAAAATTAAACACATAAAACTGTATATTAGGCCAATAACCAATATATCCTATAGGTTATTAATTAATTTCTGATGTCCTATGATGTAAATAATTATATTTTTTCTGGAACGTAAATACCTGGGAATTAATACGTTTAAAGAAAGTGGGTTCTTTTTTTTTGTGGTATAATCAATTGCTACAAATTGTTTTATATTATATCTCGCAAGCAGTGTCTGGTTACATTCGTGCACTATATATACAATGTGGGAGCTTGCAAGGGGTCTAACTCGGTAAGATCATTAACAGTAGAGCAATGAGTTCAGTGGACAATTACGATCAACTTGAAGGCAACTACGATAGTAATAACTTGGACAATACAAATATAATTGATTGTAAATTTTGTTTTATAATATTTTGTATAATTAACTGGAACACTTGTAGAATATATTCACATGAAAATATTTTAATTCACTTTAAATTATCGCCCTTGTGACTCTCGAAACAATAGGTATTCTGGAGCGATCTTTCAATGTTAACGATCCCTAGAACTTAGACCGTGAAAATAGCACAAACTTTATTTCGAACGGGAACTGACTATATTCTCCCATATTTGTTTACAAAAACTAAGCAACCTCTATTATTCTCCCTATCATATGCCGTGCAAGTCAATTAGCAATAACTTATAACTCGCCTACTCTTAGGAAAATCAATAAAAGACTCAGAAGAAATATATATATATATATATATATCGCCTAAAGCAAGATCGCGAGAGTTTATATCTCGCCGACAGGCAAGATCGCGACTGTTTATCACGCCGACAGGCAAGATCGAGACTCTTCTGATAATTTTGACTTAGGCTTCTACCAGCGCCATTTCCGAGAATCTGTAGGGCGGTAACTTTTATTTCTGACACAAATTCAATTGGTTTATATATTATTAATATTAATAATAGTATTAATGCAGCCAATGGCCATGTAGAAAGAATTGTTTTCATGTCTTACAGAAGTCTGTTATCGATGTTCCTATGTTTTTACACTGTAATATATAGCCTACATATATTCATTGGCTGCATCATTCACGCTTAAAATTTTGATACCATGAATATTCACACGCTTTTGGGGTTGTTTGTTTCCCAGGACAGCTAGCTTGACCTCGTTCTCAGGACCTTTACATCATTAGAGCGGCAAGAGACATTTGAGTCTTCGGCGCACTTTATAGATGGTTTTCCAAAATACCATAAACTTTATTAGTGCGGGCTACCCTCAAGTATATTCCACTTTCCTTTGTTATTTACTTTTATTGCCCCTACGTGTTCATTTGAATAGCAACTGTAACTAATCTGCCCCTTGTAATTTAGCAGGTGCTGTTTTGGAATTTACTTTTCCCATGTGAACCAAATTTGTTTAAGTACTGGGCTATATTAATTTATATAAATGTATATTCTATCTAAAATGATTAGGCCCCAATGCTTATTCCTATAATTAAATCCTAATAATTAAATATATAATGAGGGGACCAATAATCGTTTCAATCTATATGCACTCCATGATTCTTACACCGTAATATATAAATTGTTATATTCAACGTATTTCTTAGTGAGTCAGTCACTACAAAATAATGCTATGGTCTGTTCAGTATATTAAAAAGGAAGAGCTTTCTTTAATACGATAAACTTAATTCATAAATATCGGGGTGAAACACGACTGTGACTGGTTGTAAAACAAAATTCAATGAAACGTCATTGATCTTTGACATCCATTTGGGGCATGAGTTAAATAGTCATAAGTAATGTCACGAGTGGTTTCCAATTTATCTAGAGGTTTTGGAAATGAAGAGTGGCAATCAAGATTATGTAACGAATAAAATTAAGCTGTTTAATAAAAAATCATTATTTAAATATAATTACCGGTATTTTAAAATACTTATATATTTAATGTGAATATAATGGTACTGTACATCACCTGTATGTAGACTTCAAAAAAGCATATGATTCAATTAAGAGGGAGAAGTTATATAGCATCCTGCTGGAGTTCGGAATTCCTAAAAAGTTAGTTAGACTTATACGAATGTGTCTAAATGGCACAAAGAGTAGGGTGCGTGTAGGCAAACAGTTTTCGGACACTTTTGAAATCCAGAATGGGTTGAAGCAAGGAGATGCACTATCTCATCTACTATTTAATTTTGTACTAGAGCATGCCATTAAATCTTTAGAGAATGAGGAAGGCTTGCAACTGAATGTTATTAATAAGCTGTTAGTTTATGCTGATGATGTAGTATTATTGGCCGATAGCGAGGAGATACTAAAGAACAACACGCACACACTATTGAGTAATACTAAGAAATTAGGACTGGAAGTAAATATCAAACTAAATATATGGTCACACGTAAAAATTCATTATATAAAGGAAATGGACAGCTAATGACAGATGAGGGAAATTTTGAGGAAGTGGCTGAATTCAAATAGGTACCTAGGAACAATGATCACAAATCGGAATGAGATGCACAAAGAAATTAAACATAGGCTCAATTCTGGAAATGCATGCTATTATGCATTGCAGAGACTCTTGATGTCCCAACTCCTTTCAAAAAACGTTAAACTGAAAATATATAAAACTATTATTCTACCAGTTATATTATATGGGTGCGAAACATGGACTCTTACTTTAAGATAGCAAAGGAGATTACAAGTATTTGAGAATAAAGTACTTAGGAAAATTTTTGGACCAAAGAGAGATGAACAGACAGGTGAACGGAGAAGACTACATAACAATGAACTACATGGTCTTTATAGGAAGCCAGATATAATAAGAACAGTTAAGTCTCATAGACTGCGTTGGGCAGGACATGTTGCACGTATGGGAAATTAAAGACTTGCATGGAAGCTTCTTGTAGGAAAGCCAGAGGGAAAACGCCCAGTTGGTAGACCAAGAATGAGGTGGGAGAATAACATTAACTATGATTTGAGGGAAGTAGATTATACAGGGAATGATTGGGAAGCATTAGCTCAGGATGGTAATGTATGGAGAGCTTATGTCCGTGCGGCCATGAACCTACGGGTTCGATAGTGCCAGTGAGTAAGTAAGTAAGTAAGTAAGTAAGTATATATTTAATGTAAACAAGGATGTTTGAAAACAAATCAGAAATGTATGGTTATGTTTCACTTGTTTATTCACTGCTATTTGATAATATTATTTATTGTCAAATATGATCGAAATATTGTAAGAATGCACCCTAATGGAGAAAAAATGAAACCATCAAACTGTATATTATAAATAACATTATAGGAGGACATGGAATGGATGGAGAGAGATGAGTGGAGAAGAAAAATAAAACTTTAGACACAGAAAGATGTGTAAACATTAAAATTCTGTATATAGATAAAAATATAGGTTAATTTATTTTTTAGTAAACAACTCAGTAAAATAATTATTTAAAAACACAATTGTTGAACACACATTATCAAATGTGTAGTTCGAAGGAATCTGTTCATTATTTACTATATTTAATGTATTTGTTGGAGAGTTAGTCACTGCAAAATAATGCTCACCTGTTCAGAATATGAAAAAGGAGGAGCTTTCTTTATCACAAAAGCAGAAGCTGGTAAAGATAAATCGATAAAGAGCGAGGTGAAACACGATTGTCATTGGTTGTAAAACAAGATTCATTGAAACGTGATTGGTTATTGGCTACCATTTGTGGCACGAGTTAAATAGTCAAGCCAATGCTATCCTGAAACACTGCTTTAACATATCATTTTGATGAAATAAAGTATTTTTCACCTTGTTCTTGGAGTAGGACTATGTTTGTTAAAACGACTCTGTGACCTATCTTACAATAGTTTTGCTGCCAGTAATGGTCGCCCTTACGGGACAGAACAAACGAGAAGCCGGAATGAAATACATATCTTGGGGAAAATGTGCCGATCTTACGCAGTAAAAATACAATCATTAAGAAACGCGGTAATGGGTTCCATTGATCCGCGCAACCACGTACAATATAATCTTTATACTATATATATAATTTGTCTGTAGATGTGTAGGCCTATGTCACTATACTCCTCCTAAACGACTGGATCGATTTTGATGACTTTTTTGTGTGTCTCGATGGTTTAGATTCACAATTGGACCCTCTAAAACCATTACGTATAGGAGTTCACCTGAAGTGAACATTTAAAAATCGCTCTAGCGGTCACAATTTTCGATGTTTGACAACAAAACTCAGTATATCCTATTAAAATAAACCGAGGTAGGTATTATAAAAAAATGAGCGAAACCTGATAATTAGAAGTGGCGGTTTATCTGAAATCCGAAATTAATAACTGACTAGAAACCGCCATGTTTGGTTCGTCTCAGCGTATACCATACAATTAATTTAACTTTCAACATTTCATTTATTTAGACGTAGTAACGCACGCCGGGTATTACCGTATTTTATGGACTATAAGACGCACTTTTTTCTTTGAAAAATTGCCTCCAAAATTCAGGTGCGTCTTATACTCGAAATTAATATAAAATGTCCAATGTTTGATTTAAAATTCCTGCCAGTCTTAAAAATGGCCATATATTCGATGCCACGGGAAACCTATCTCTGGCAAATTATGGATTAACAGGGCGTGGGAGAGAAGGAAAAGTGATTTATTGAAGAAGAGTTCTAGATCAGTTTAGTAGTCATTTGAAAAATTCTGTGAAAGAAAATTAGGAAAATACAGAGCTTGCTGTTATTCCGGGAGGACTTACTTCAGAACTGCAACCTCTTGATGTCTCGATAAATAAACAATTTAAAGAAAGGAATGGAACAAATGGATAATGGATGAAACCCAACATGAATTCACGCCGAAGCGAGCTTTAAAAGACATACAATCAAACAAGTGTGTCAGTGGAAAAACAGTCGTGGTCTAGAGTGAGAGAAGACATTATTGTTAAATGCTTCAAGAAGGGCGGCGTAAAAACGCTCTCGATGGCAGTGAAGACTATCTTATACATAGAGAAACTCTGTGATCTTATATATGAAGAAGACATCGATGACGAAGAAGAAGAAGAAGAAGAAGAAGAAAATTCAGATGACGATTTTCAGGGATTTTAAAGATCAGAAGGGTAAAATAAACTAAGGTTAATTTTTAGTCTGACTTTGCAATCTAATAATAAAAATGGTAAGAATGTTATATTTAAAAAAATGCTTAAATTTAAAATTAAGGTGCGTCTTATACTCAATAGCGTCTTATAGTAAAATACGGAAACTGTGGGTTCAAGATAAAAATACAAGTTTAAATGCGGAAACTGCATATACATTTGGAGGTAACAAATGGAGCAGCAAGTTCCATACTCTCTGTTCTGTAATACCAGCAAGGCCTCTGTTTGGCTCAGTGATCATATTATATACCAGCTTCTCTGCTACAAGGGCTTTAATAGTCTTAAAGCCGTCAGGGGAAGTGGAGTGCGGGAAGCGCATTTTGAGAAGATATTGTGAGAAGGAGACGGAGAAAACTTGTGCAGCGCTGCCTACGTCGCATGTGTTCAATAATAATAAATTATAAAATACGTAATAAATAGGGCTGAGATATTGGAGCAGTTTTATCATAAGTAATGCCACGAGTGATTTCCACATACAGAATTTGGAAATCAAGAGTGGTTTTTGTTAAGACTATTTAACGAATAAAATTAAGCTGTTTACTAAAAAATCATTATTTAAATATAGTTATTTTAAAATATTTATATATTTAATGTAAACGGCGATGTTTGAAAACAAATGAGAAACGTTTCTATGTTTCACTTGTTCGTCACTGCAACCAGATCATATCATTTATTGCCAAAGGATCGCAATATTGTAAGAAAGCACCCAAGTGGAGAAAAAATGAAACACATCAAACTATTTATAACCAACGTTATACGTTATTAATTAATTTCTGATGTCCTATGATGTAAATATGTGAATTATATTTTTCTGGAACGTAAATACCTAGGGAATAATACGTTTAAGAAAGTGCAAACAGTGTTTTCTTTTGTGGTATAATCAATTGCTACAAATGTTTTTATATTATATCCCGCAAGCACTATCTGGTTACACTCGTGCACTATATGTACAATCTGATAGCCACATGCATTCTAGAATTCTTACATCTTAGTACATAAATTGTTATATTCAAAGTATTCCTTAGAGAGTCAGTCACTACAAAATAATGCTTTGACCTATTTAGAATGTTAAAAAAAGAGGAGCTTAATTTTAAAGTGATACAATTAAATTGATAAAATCGAGGTGAAAAACAACTGTGATTGGTTGTAAATCAAAATTCATTGAAATGTGATTGGTCATTGGCTCCCATTTGGGGCATGAATTAAATAGTAAATATTAAAACATTGCACGGGAAGAAGTTACAAGGACTTTTGTCATCCTAACTCTTTTCAAAAACGAAACTGAAAATATATAGAACTGTTATCCTGCCCATTATATTATATGGATGTGAAACATGGACACTTACTTTAAGGGAGAAAGAAGATTACGAGTCTTTGAGAATAAAGTTCTTAGGAAAATTTTTGGGCCAAAAAGAGATAGACAGTGAATGGAGAAAACAACGTAATAGTGAGCAACATGGTCTTTATAGGAAGCCAGATATAATAAGAACAGTTAAGTCTCGTAGACTGCAATGGGCAGGACATGTGGCACGAATGAGGAATGAAAGAGGTATGTGGAAGCTTCTTGTAGGAAAACCATAAGGAAAACACCCATTGGTAGATCAAGAAAGAGATGGGAGAATAACATTAACCATGATTTGAGGAAAGTAGATTATACAGAGGATGATTGGAAAACATTAGCTCAGGATAGGAATGTATGGAGAGCTTATGTCCGCGCGGCCATGAACCTACGGGTACGATAGATCCAGTGAGTTAGTTAGTTTGCACGGGAAGAATACAAAAGAATGGAAAGACAGTTCCTGCCCCATATTTGCATTACAATCTCCTAAGACAATTTTCATTTGATTATGTGACATCTATATAAAATAGGTTAAGACAAAACAGTTAATTGCCATTTTTTCCTCTGTTTGTCAACCGATTTTCTTTTTTATCTTTTTTTAGTAGCTATTGCTGAGCTTTAGTGTTATCAATAATACATTTTTGGAAATAGTTCTGCCGTTTTTAACTGCAAGACAGTGTTTACTGAAAATCTCCATGGTGCAAGATTTTAATTTCTTGTAGAGGATGTGGATGCAAATTTTCTCCCAAATTGCGAGTTCCATAGATTTATCTGTTTCAGTAAATATATATATATAGTTTAGAGATTCGGGTTCAAATCCCGACTCAGACATTTATTATTTTATATCACACACACACATATATATATATATATATATATATATACATTTTTGCACGATAGTGCGTTCTGTCGTACTTATAAGAATGGCGACCATGATTGAAAGTTCAATTTCCTAAATTTCGGGGTTGCTAACGTATAAGAAATTAATTCAAATTACCTACCTAGTGCGGGAAGTAAAACCACGGCTCTTTATGTATACTACGTACATTGTATATACAAAAATATATCCAACAGGTAGTGTTAATATACATTATACAAAATAAATCACTGCATTTTAAATGACCTTTATTTGAAACAATATAAAACAAATTCGTATTTTGCCGCCATTTTATTCCTGATTGGTATCACGGCGTGCTGTAGTCTCAACTAAATTATTTTCGGAATTTACCGTATAAACATTGGCCACACTAATTCAAAAATGAAAAATTAATGTTTGAACTGGAATTTGAACCCTGAACCCCTTGTTCTACGTACTAGTGCGCTGTCCAATTACACATTCAAAGACGATACAAACATTAACATTTCTTTCAACTTATACAATTCTCGTTCGTCCGAAGGCTAATAGCTGTCGCTATTATCACGCCAACTGACGGCTTCATTCAGAAGTATCTATACTGAGAATTATATACGCTACTTTTAGCGGTAACGCTAACATGCTTTCGATGTTTTTATTTAAATTAACACATTCCAATTCTGGATTGAATCTAATTTAAGAAAGAAAAAACTAATGTTTGAACCGGGAGTTGGACCCTGGACCCCTAGTTCTACGTACTAGTGCGCTGTCCAATTACACCATTCGAACGACGATACAGACATTAACATTTCTTTCAACTTACACAATTCTCGTTCGTCCGAAGGCTAATAAATAAATAAATAAATAGCTTTATTTTACCTGGCAGAGTTAAGGCCTTGTCTGCCACTCAACCAGGGTTTTTAAAAGAATACAAAATACAAAAAAAAGTCTTACAAGTACATAAACAATTACATATTATAAAAACAATACAATACAATCAATATTTATAATCTATTTTGATTTACTCTAAATTTAACGAATTAAATATAATATGTACAAGGTATAAAAAACGAGAAAAAATATTAATGGCATAGTATAAATTTAAATAAATAAAGAGAAATTAATTATTAGACGACAGGTAACTGTATAAGCGTGACTTAAAGGTACCAAGTGTGCGGCAACCCCTGATATCTTGAGGAAGGAAATTCCAATAGCGGGCAGAGGCTACTGTGAAGGAAGTAGAATAAGAGGAAGTAATATGAAGAGGAATTGTTAGCAGACTGTTATCTTGTGACCTGGTGGTAAGAGGATAACTTCTCAAATCTGGACGCCAGGTAAGTCGGAATGTAGGAATTCAGAAGCTTGAAAAGTAGTGAAAGAGAATGCAATTTACGTCTGTCAGTAAGACGGAGCCAAGAGAGGTTATTAAAGTGTTCGGAAATATGGTCATAACGGCGGATATTGAAAATGAATCGAACGGAAGCATTATGAACACGCTGCAATCTTTGCGACAAGTCATGGTTTAGATCATTATATATAATGTCACAATAATCGAAGTAAGGCATCACAAGATTCTGCACAAGGATTTGTTTTAACGAAACTGGGAGAAAATTCTTTAAACGTCTAAGAAAATGTAAGATGGAGAAAGTCTTTTTACATATGTGTTTCACTTGTGTTTGCCAGGTTAAATTTGCGTCTAGATGTAGTCCAATATCTATTACTGAAGAAGAATAAAGGATAATTATATTATTTATAGTAATGTTTGGAAGTGTAGATATGTCAAAAGTAGTAAGCAGTGTTTGTTGTCCCATTAGAATTACTTGTGACTTGTTAGGATTTAGATTTAGACCGATACTTGAAGACCAGTTAAAGGTGGATGTGAGATCGTCATTCATTTTCGTCAAGCTGTTATAGAGAGAATGAGGAGGTGAATGTAGGTAAATTTGAAGATCATCAGCATAGAGGTGATAACGGCAGTACTTTAGTACAGTTGGTAAGTCATTTATATAGATTGAGTAATAGCTGTCGCAAATATTTCCAACTATTATTATTTTACTATTATTTATTACTTTGAAAACAACTCAGGATACGCAATTGAAATTTTATAAAATCATGGCCGTTCCTACTATTATCTATGGCAGTGAAAATTGGACTCTGACTCATTCAGATAGAAAAAAATACAGGCAGCGGAGATGCAATTTTTAAGGCCAACGGCAGGCTACACTCTTATGGACCGGAAAAGAAGTTCTGAGATAAGAGATTAATTAAATATTTTTAAATTGACTGATAGAATTGACAAAGACAAAATTGGTACGAACATCTACTAAGAATGTCAGATGATAGACCTTCTAAAATGATTTTAAACAACAGACCCACAGGATCTAGAAGTCCAGGAAGACCATTTGCTAGATGGAAAGACCAAATCTCTTGAAGTCGGAACGGGCCAGTGGGCCTAAGCCTTGATGTTGATGATAATGATGAAAACACTATCGTGCAAAATATAATGTACAACGCACGTTTGTGAAGTGTTTTACAGAATCTCGGAAATTAACCCTTAAATTCGCAAAACAGCAATTTTTGCTATTACTTATTTAAATGTGACGGACCGAACTGAAAACGAAATCGTGCATAACTGTTATTATTAGGTATATTATGTAATTCCACATACATTTCAGTAATTTATTATCGTTAGATTTCTTCTGTTTTGTTAAAAGTACTAGATACATTAAAACAAGCGATGTATCCTATAGCATACAATGCCAATTTAAGGGTTAATAACCTCGCTATCGCTCGGTTTTTAATCATTTCCTCGCTTCTGTAAAAACCATTTCCCAACCTCGCATTGTAATTTACTATTTTGCCTTCCAGGAAAATTTTACTGTACACGCATTGCTATTTATTGTATTTATACAGTCTGATTGTATTGTGGAGTGGTGATACACAAATAATTCTGGTATTGACTGAAGGGTTGAACTGCAATTTGTTAAGTGCTCAGACTTACTTCAAATTTGCAAGATGAATTGAAAACGAGATGGCATTTGTTTTTAACCACTGTGGCATGCAATCCCGTAATTACCCATAAAACGTATGTGCACATGTCACGTGATCGACTTCAATATTCATTATTAATTGCTTGATTACATGTTGTACAAGTATTAAAATTGTAAAACCAGCAGGCCTATCTCAATCTGTGCTGTAAAATCAAAGTTCACAATCTATTTTAAAAGCGAATGTATGTATGTTTCCCTCCATGGTATCTTTACCGTGTCGTAGTGGAGTGGCTTGCGTACTTAAATGATCCCGAGAGCTATGTCGGCAGTAGCATTGCTGCCGATAGGTTACCCATGTCGGACTGGTCGAAGGTGATAAGCCAGAAGAAAAAAGCATCTTGGTCGAAAGAGTGACGATCTTTCGCCATAAAAACACAACCGTCAAGAAACGCGGACATGTGTTCTACTGGGGTAAAATTTTCCGGAGGTAAAATAGTCCCCCATTTGGTTCTCCGGGCGGGCACAACTTCAAGGAATCCACGTCAGAAGTAGATTATACAGGGGATGACTGGAAAACTTAGCTCAGGATAGGGATGATGGAGAGATTATGTCCTCGCGGCCATGAGGGGTTCGATAGTGCCAGTGAGTTAGTTATTTTATTAACGTATGTATGTTTATGATTAATAGACTTCTAACCATGCAATAGATCTTTATGAAAATGTGTACATACAGGTTTTATGGTTGCACAATAAATAGAACATTGCATAATAAAACCCATAAACGACTAACTAACTCACTGGCACTATCGAACTCGTAGGTTCATGGCCGCTCAGACATGAGCTCTCCGTATATCCCTATCCTGAGTTAAACTTTTTCCTATCATTCCCTGTATAAACTGCTTCCCTCAAATCATGGTTAATGTTATTCTCCCACCTCATTTTTGGTCTACCAACTGCGTTTTCCTTCAGGTTTTTCCACAAGAAGCTTCCACGCACCTCTTTCATTCCCCATTCGTGCTACATGTCCTGCTAATCGTAGTCTACGAGACTTAACGGTTCTTATTTTATCTGGTTTCCTATAAAGACCATGTAATTCACTGGTATGCAGTGTTCTCCTTTCACCTGTCTGTTCATCTTTCTTTGGTTCAAACGTTTTCTTAAGAACTTTATTCTCAAATACTCATAATCTTCTTTCCTCCCTTAAAGTAAGTGTCCATGTTTCACATCCATATAATATAACTGGGAGAATAACAGTTTTATATATTTTCAGTTTTTTGAAAGTAGTTGGAACGACGAGTCCCTGTAATAGGCCTACATAATAGCATGCATTTCCAGAATTGTGCATATATTTAATTTCTTTGTACGTCTCATTCCTATTTATAGCCTAATTATTGTTGCTAGAAACTTGAAATCAGCCACTTCTTCAAAATTTCCTTCATTTGCATTAGTTGACGATTTCCATTATATAAAGCATTTCTATGTGTGAACATATATTTAGTTTTAGCCCATAAACAAACCAAATTAAAATTTTATAAAATAATTGCAGTCCCTGCCCTTTTATATGGGAACGAATCTTGGATTATCACTACCAAATAAGAAATAAAATCAAAGCAGCCGAGATGAAATTTTTAAGAATAGTTTGAAAGATGCACTAGAATGGACCAGATAAGAAACGATGATATTTGTGAAGAACTACAGATCTACTCCACAAAAGAAAATATATCTCGTAATAATAAGGAAAACAGTGGAAAGAACATGTAGAAAGAATGGAAGAGTAGATTACCAAAGAAAATCTTACATTACTTTCCGAGAGGAATAAGAGATATCGGACGTCCTCGGAAGATATGGTTTTATATCTAATAGTGAAGACGGAGCAGGCAATCAATGCCTAAACCAGGAAGTGAAGAAGAAGAAGTTTTCTGGTACGGGGAGTGTTTAGTCGCTATCTATTATTCTCTAAAACCATTACGTGTAGGAGTTCACCTGAAACGAAATGTTAAAAAAGTGCTCTAACGGTCACAATTTTCGATGCTTCACAATGAAACTCAGTATATGCTATTACAATTAACTGGGGTAGATATTTTTAAAAAAATCAGCGAAATCCGAGCATATGAATTTGGGAATTGCCCGAAATCCGAAAATAAAAATAAGTGCATAAGACAAGGATGTGGCCTCTCGCCCATACTCTTTATCATATACATGGATAGAATACTTCAAGATTGGCGACAGATGAGATACGGTTCTATTAAAATTAATAGAAACCTAAAAATAGACTTCCTGATTTTTGCAGATGATTTGGTATTAATAGCTCTAACAGAAACATATTTACAGTAATCTATACACAATTTTAATATAATTGCAAAAAGGTACAATATGGAAATCAATACATAGAAAACTAAAGTGATGACCTATTGTGGGAAATACCCTATATCTAGCAAAATTGTTTTGGACGATGGAATTTTAGAACGAGTAAGTTAATTTAATTATTTGAGTTATAATTTAATATTTCAACATGAAGCTGATATATCAAAGAAAATTACAAATTTCACAAAAACAACGGGGATAATTAAGAGTATAAAAACACATTTAGTACAAAAGAACACAACATTACGGCTTTATAAGGTTCTTGCAAGAGCAGTATTAAAATATGGTACTGAAGCATGGACAGTACGAAGAAGAGATAAAAGCAGAATAACAGCAAATGAGATGGGATTTATGCACCGGCGCCTTACAGCAGGCTATACAAAGTAGGACTAAAGTAAAAGTAAAGTGATCCCACAACAGGCCCGGAGGCCTTTGGGGTATTAGGAGGTTAAGGCTCCCACTTTTTTCTAGACAATCGGCACTTTATGTCAGCCGGGTTGTCAGCCCTGCGTGACGGCCGCCTTTACCCCCAGAACAAGCGTCTGGTATTCATTTCCGTTAGAGGCTGAGTCGATCCCAGGGCCATAGTGCCGCCAGAGGGTTTGGGTCAGTTTAAAAATCCTGACCCCAATGGGACTTGAACCCTTGACCCTCCGGCTTGTAGCTCAGCGCCTTAACCACTACGCTACGGCGTGCCCCCATATAAAGTAGGACTAAAAAAAGAAATGAAATTATGGAAGAGTTGGATGTAGAACCCATTCTCCACCATATACAAAACTGCCAGAACAACTGGAAAGTGCATTTTCAACGAATGCCATATCTCAGAATTCCAAAAGCCATGCTTCATTACTGCCCCCAAAGCAAAATATTGCTGGGACGTCCAAAAAAGCGCTGGATGGAAAATTCCTCTTCTACACCGTAACAGGCCACACGGCCTAATGCTTGCATGTATGATGATGATACAATTGACTCGTAACCTTATATTTGATTCAATAAAGTAAATTAATTCATTTATAATAAAATAAACACTCAAAAAACCAATATAATTCTAAATAATCTTAAAAAAATAAATCTTAAATAATAAATTGATATAAGCTTCACAATCGCAATGCATAACATTGTAAATTGAAGTTTTAGGGTACAACGAGTGTTTACCTGTATATCCATTCATAGTAATTCCGCCCGAGGGCAGGTCTTTCACTGCAATCATAGTATTTTCATGCTATACTTTGCAGCTTTACTAGGGAATTATAGGTGTGGTAGCTTCCCGTTACTTTCCACACCGGTGAAGGATAATGATGATAATGATAAGATGACGGCCAGATGATTTTAGGGGACCGTTGGGCCCTAAGCTTCCTGACATTTGTCTTACAGGTGAGGAAAAACCCCGAAAAATCCTGACCCAGGAACCTGTCCCGACCGGGAATCGAACCCGGGCAGCACGCTACCTCGAGGACCACAGCGGTGGGCACCTGCTATATATATCTGCTCTAAACCATTAAGTGTATGAATTCAATTGAAACGAAAATTCAAAAATAGTATTTAATTTATTTAAGCGTAACAGCCTGAAAAAATCGATATCCCTGTTACCAAAAAAAGAGTTAGAGTATGAAAGGGAAAGTTTTGAGTCTCTGTGGTCTCGAGATAGAGTGCTGCCTTGTCACGCATCGGACCTGGTTCGATTCCCGGTCGGGACAAGTTTCTTGGGTGAGATTTTTTCGAGGTTTTTCCTCACCTGTAAGACAAATGTCAGGAAAATTTAAGGCCCAAACGGTCCCTGAATGTAATCTGGCCATCATTATCATATTCACCTCATCAGATTAACGTGTTAACATTATTTTTGCACGATAGTGCGTTTTGTCGTACTTACAGCAATGGCGACCATGATTGTCGGACAAAGTGCAGCGTGTCCATAATATGTGTATCAGATTCATATTTAATGTTCGAAAATACGATCACATTTCTCCATTATTCCACGAATTGTCATGGCTACATCTAAAAGAGAGAAGAAAATCGCACTGTCTAATTCTCCTATTTAAGATCCTACATACCTCGATTCCCAATTATTTATCATCCCGTTTCCAGTATCTATCCTCAAACCATAACTTAAACACAAGATCACAACATAGTCTCTTACTTAATATACCGCAACATAGGACATCACATCACTCCATGTCATATACCATCTCCACTTCTCGCAACTGGAATTCCCTACCACAAGAAATAAGGGGCTGCCGGACATTGGCATCTTTTAAAAGAAATCTAAATTTATATTTGCTCTAAACTCGACTTCATTATTATCCAGTGTAAGATATTTATATTAATTGGTGTTTCCCGTATAATGTATCATATTTATATTATTATTATTATTATTATTATTACTATTATTATTATTATTATTATCGTATCATTATTGTTATTACCCTATGAAATGTTGTTTGTACATGACATTTATTGTATCTTTAACTGTTTATAATTAGTACAGTGTATATCTATAATTGTCGAATATTTATTTGTATTTGTGCTGGTTGAGTGGAAGAGAGGGCCTTATGGCCTTAACTCTGCCAGAATAAATAAAGTATTATTATTATTATTATTATTATTATTATTATTGAAATTTCAACTTCCTACATTTCGGGGTTGTCAACCTAAATAACTATACTGTAATATTACATATTACAAAACTCATGCGGGAGGTAAAACCACTGTCGTTTATGTATACTATGTACAATGAATATACAAAAATTTATCCAAAATGTAGTGTTAATATACATTATACGAAACAAATCACTACATTTTAAATGAACTGAACTTTGTTTGAAACAATTTAAAACAATAAATACGCACTTACCGCCATTTTATGACCGATTGGTGTCACGGCCAGCTGTAGTCAACTAATAAACATTGCCCACACTGTTAACGTTAGTCAGTTGTTTATAATGAACGCAAATCTTTCCAACAAAGATATTATTTTACTATTATTTATTGTTTTGAAAACACCAACGCGCAAAAACTAATGTACAACGCTCGTTTGTGAAGTGTTTTACGGAATCGATGATATGATTAAACACCGAGCGATAGCTCGGTTTTTAATCATATCCTCAAATCTGTAAAAAACACCTCCCAACCTCGCATTGTAATATATTATTTAAAAACATGAGGTATTTACGCCCCACTCTGTATTTTAAAATTTCTCGGAATTATAGGTTGGTATATTTATTAAGTATTTTATATCGCAAAAGAAATCAATTTTATCTGCATTAATATGTTGGTGAATTTCCCGCAGAGCAAGTAACGTTCAGTGTGAACTCTTAACGGAAAATGTTCTCAGTGACAAATTATGATGGATGAACGTAATCCTTAAAGATTTCGTGAACATTCAAATAGCTTTTTTTTATTAACGGTTTCCTATTTCAGAGTTGCCAGCTCAACATGTGTATTGATTCTACCCAAGACATTGTGCTAACTATAATAACTGGCCCAAAAAAGTTCTCACAGAAAAATTCTGATCAATGTATTACTCAGTCTAAAAATATAGGACTGTTATCTCCCACATTAATCCTTTGTGGCTCAAATTTTTATTTACATTATATATATAATGTCCACCGTTGTGGTCTCGAGATAGCGTGCTGCCTTGTCACGGAGCAGCCCGGGTTCGACTCCCGGTCGGGACAGGCTCCTGTGTGAGTTTTTTTCCGGGGTTTTCCTTCACCTGTAAGAAAAATGTCAGAAAGCCTAGAGCCCACCGTTCCCCGAAAATCATCTGGCATCATCATTATCATCACCATCATCCCACGTTGTGGAAAGCAACGGGAAGTAAGCACACTTATAATACCCTAGTATAGCAGCAAAGCATAATATGCAAATGATTGCAGTGAAAGACTTCCCCCGTGCAAAACACTATAGAGTAGACTATATATATATATACATATATATATATAACTTAACAGTGAGCAACACGATCTTTATAGAAAATCAGATATAATAAAAATAGTTAAGTCTTATAGACTACGATGGGCAGGACATATGGTGGGATGAGAATCCAAGAGGGGCATGGAAGCTTCATCTAGGAAAACCAGAGAGAAAACGCGTAGTTTGTAGACGAAGAATGAGGTGGATAAATTCTGAATGATGGCCACTCCTATACGCACTGGGTATCAAATGATTGGAATTAATTGTAAACATTTATGATAATATTAAAATTAAGTATGCTGTGTATTGAAGCACTGCTTCCTGGAATATAAATCAATTTGATTTAAAATTTCTAGAAGTGGTAAGTTTCTAATCCAGAGAGTGTTTGTGTAGCTAACTAATATTTACAGTTGTTCCGTGTTGAATAAATGTTTGTTTTGAAAACTGGATTGGTTGTTAAAAGTCAGAAAGCTTTGTGTATGAAAACACTGGACATCGATATGGAGAAGTGAACAATGAGGAGCTCCTGTATCAATACAGTTTCATTTCTATTGAACGGATGCACTGACTCGGTTCTGTGAACTAAAGTTCTCGCTTTCAAATTCGCATCATGAATGTGAAGTCAAATAAACGTGAATCCTCCGCCACATAATTAGATTTTATTTCAAAACGTAGATTTCAATGAATTCAATACCAATACAGATATACAATGTTCATGTTCAGAATATTTCAAAATTATTGTACAATCACCTATATCCGGATAGACTTGCAACTTTTTAGAAAGTACTATGTATTTTTAGTAGTGTTCGTCCATTGATGCCACATGTCCTTCCCATCACAGTTTACGAGAGTTAACTGTGCATATTATATCTAGCTACCTACAAAGACCTTGTATAGCTCACTGCTATATAGGTTTCTCCATTCACTTGTCTATTTATACATTTTTGGCCTAGACATTTTCCTAAGAACTTTATTCTCAAATACTCGTAATCTTCTTTCCTCCTTTAAAGTAGGAGTCCATGTTTCACATCCATATAATATAACTGGTAGAATAACAGTTTTATATGTTTTTAGTTTAATGTTTTTTGAAAGACATACTACAAGACAGAAATATACCATATTTGTTGTTAAAATATAATACAAATCTACACTAACAACAAAATAAATATCAAAATAAATAATCGTATCTCTGAAAGAAAATATGTTAATAATGGAGTTCGACAAGGTTGACCACTATCACTAATAGTATTTAATATTTACATGAATGAAATCATTTCTAAATTGAACCTAATCTATACATCAGGAATCAATAACCAGTGCCTTAACAATAGGTACCGTACTTTTCGCAGATGATCAAGTTCTAACTTAATGTTTTTGCTTTTCCAAATCGTAGTAGTCCTTTTCCTAGCGTTTGTCGTATTTTGTTTTCGTCTTTGATCATTGGGACTGCGAACAATGTACAAGATACACCTTGAAGTGGGTTGCTAGCCCGTTTTCATGGCGGGTATATTATTCAAGTTTTCTTCCCTAGGCGATTGCCTTCACCCAGCTCCAGAGATCAATCTGGCGTTGTCTCTCCTAGATGGTTTGTCTTGCAGGACTAACAAACCCCATCCGCCCGTTCGTCAATCTACAAGGCAGTAGATGTATAGTTGCCTCTTCCGCCAGGTACACCGTACCGAAGGACTCCTTCGCCGCTGTATCTGCCGTTGAGGTCCTCACCGTAACCCTGGCAAGTGGCCGTCTCAAGATACTATCAGCAGGGCAAGCTAAACCAAGTTTTTTTTACGAGGTGTTACTCCTCTCCCTCAATCTTTTTCAACCTGACTTGGGACAGGCTATGGAGACTTGCAAAAAGAGCTAACGAAGATAGACAAATGGACGGAAGAAGAACAAGAGGAAGACCAGCTAAGAGATGGATAGACAGCGAATGCACATTCAATACGTCTTCTTCCGAGAAGTCATTTTGGAAATAAACATGATGAAAATCATACAAATTATAAAGAAGAAGAAGAAAATCAAGTTATAATTTCCAATTCAGAAAATAACTAACAAATAGGACTATATACACTATATAAAATATAAACAGATTTTGGAATGGAAATATCAGTACAAAAGACAAAAGTAATGGCGATCTTAGGAGAAGATACAATCAGAATTAAGACAATACACAATAACCAATGCCTAGAGCAAATACAAAATTTCAACTATTTAGGTTGTGAAATATCTTATCAAAATGAAAAAAAAAATGCGAACAAGAAAATCACCAAATTTACACAAATCTTAGGAATAATAAATAATACATTAAAAGCTAAATTAGTATAAAAATCCACAAGAATAAAATTATATAATACTTTAGCACTGCTCTCCATTTTATACGTGAGATTTGGATATTAAGAAAAAGAGAGAGGAGCAGAATACGTAAACATACAGGGTGTTTCAGAATAAGTATTATAGACTTCTAGCGGTCGTAGAGGGGACTTAATAGATAAAGTTTTAATAAGGAACCCATGTCCGGAAACGTACAATTCCGATGTAAAATATGTTAGAAAATCGGAACACAGTGAGCTGGTATCGCGTGTTTCAGAATAAGTATTACAGACATTTAGGGGTTATACTACACCTGTCGAGTTCTTATTGCACGTATTCTGGCGGCAGCAGAAATATTATTGAGCACACGCCAGGTCTTGTGGAGCGTGTGTATGAAAACATGCGTCGCAGGTACACTTTGTGCAACGAACAGCATAGTCCCCACATGGAACCATACTTGTAGTACAACACCTACTTTCCATCGTTTCCGCGTGAGAACGGATGGACTACATTATTCCTTTATTACACTTTCTGACTTTATTCAATAGCAATTTCAGATTCAATACTTTCTCCTGAACAAGTTCAATCAGTTTTTTCCCCTCTCCTGTAAAATCAGTTTAGATGATCCCTTTTCGAAATGACTCATTCAACTGGGATTAGGATAAGATACCCCTTATAGAAAGTGTGACAAATACTATACTTGTTGCGAAATAAGATAAAGGTTAGAAATTAAAATGTACCTGTTGCCAGGTGCCGTCGTTCTCAATTTTGTTAAAATGATGTATATAAAATTAACTGGAGCGCTTTCGGAAGTTAACTTCCATCATCAGCAGGTTGAGTTTCTGCTACTCGTTGTTGTTGTTTACAATGATGTATACTCCAAGTGTTTGTAGCAGCAACCGACTTGTTTTTGACGATCTCGTATAATGGGTTGTTTGTTTGGGGTGCGTTCTTATAAATAAGTAAGGCGTGGCTTATTTCCTTTATAATTTTGAGGTCTTCAAATATATTTATCTTAGCTGGACTATTTTCTCTGTGAATTATCGTGAGAGTATTTTGTTCATTTGGTGACCTGCGTTAATGAGATGTTTAGTATAGCTTGATTTTTCACCCGCGTGTATGAAATATTTTAGGTGTTCCTTATATCTTATATTGAAATTTCTGCCTTGTCCTGCCAATATAAAATGTATTACAATCTTTACACTTTAATTTGTAGACTCCCTTGTTGTTGCATTTATTGTGTTCTTCTATGTCATTGTATATTATGTTGTTTAATTTGTTTCCTGTTTTACAAGCTATGTTAATGTTTTTATTTTATTATTTTAAGTTCTGGCTAGTTTTGTGGTTTCATTTCTTGTGCATATTAATGTTTCCCATGTTTTATTATTATCAGATTCTCTTTCAAGTTTTGTTATATTGTTTACGTAATTTTTTCTTTTTTTGTTTCTTTATAAGCTTATCAATGATTTGTTTGCTGAAACCGTTTGTTTCTTTATAAGCTTATCAATGATTTATTTGTTGAAACCGTTTGTTTCTTTACAAGCTTATCAATGATTTGTTTGTTGAAATAAGTATTTTCCGCAAATCTACAAATAATATGCTCACCATTAATAACAAGTCTAGACACCCATACCAAAATAAAATCAGCACATTTAGGGTCAGTTTCACCAACAGAGGTAACTGTATTACGCCAGTTTTCCCCATGTATAAAGCATAGCTTAAACTGGCGTTATACAGTTACCTCTCTTGGTGAAACTGGCCCTTAATAGTTTAATTAACAGAATTTTAAAATTGCCCTTGAACAAAACAAATTATAACAAAGAATTACAATATATTAAAAACATGGCGAAAAGCAACGGTTTCAACAAACAAATCATTGATAAGCTTATAAAGAAACAAAAAAGAAAAAATGACGTAAACAATATAACAAAACTTGAAAGAGAATCTGATAATAATAAAACATGGGTAACATTAACATGCACAGGAGATGAAACCACAAAACTAGCCAGAACTTTGAAAAAAAAAAAACATAACATAGCTTATAAAACAGGAAACAAATTAAACAACATAATATACAATGACATAGAAGAACACAGCAAATTCAACAACAAGGGAGTCTACAAACTAACGTGTAAATATTGTAATAAATTTTATATTGGCAGGACAAGCAGAAATTTCAATATAAGGAACACCTAAAATATTTCATACACGCGGGTGAAAAATCAAGCTATACTAAACATCTCATTAACGCAGGTCACCAAATGAACAAAATACTCTCACGATAATTCACAGAGAAAATAGTCCAGCTAAGATAAATATATTTGAAGACCTCAAAATTATAAAGGAAATAAACAACGCCTTACTTCTTAATGAGAACGCACCCCAAACAAACAACCCATTATACGAGATCGTCAAAAACAAGTCAGTTGCTGCTACAAACACTTGGAGTATACATCATCGTAAACAACAACAACGAGAAGTAGAAGCTCAACCTGCTGATGATGGAAGTTAACTTCCGAAAGCGCTCCAGTTAATTTTATATACACCATTTTAACAAAGTTGAGGACGACGGCACCTGCCAAAGATACATTTTAATTTTTAGCTTTTATCTTATGACTATTCACCTCAACGGAATTTGATATGAATTTGATTAGTATTGTTACGAAATGTTATTGGTTATTACTTTTGTGAATTTAAATATTTATTGCATGAATTTTCAAATACAGTAATTAACAGTATCATGCTCAGCCCAAATGACCTATTATTGTACACTTTAAACCATATTTTTGTTTAAATTGTGGTTGGCCTGTCCAGGAAAAGGATTTTATTAATTAAGTAAAATCACTACTGAAATAGTTTTGCTGATATTTTACTTTGAAATTATATAAAATACGAATTTATAGCCTAAGGTTTCGAAAATTAAAAATTTTTGCAGAATAATAGCTATTATTAGTTTGATATCCGATCATAAATGTATAAAATTTTTCTTTAAAATTATGCATCCCTTGTGGGGATCGAACCCACGACCTTTGGATTAGAAGTCCAACGCGCTATCCTCTGCGCCAAAGGGACATTGAATCTTTCGCTCTGATAATATGATTGCCGAGTAGAGTAACATAAATTAATGAGTAGAGATCGGATTATATGCAACATAACAAGCTCAAAATATGCATGGAAAATATTAATATATGCAATACCAAATAATAAAAAAACGCAATAAATATTACTTTATTAGTTATTTTATTTATAAATTAACATAATAATTAGTAACTTTATTATCTATTTATTAATATTGTCATTTATCACTGATATATGATAAATTATCAAACAGTATCATCCAAATGTATCGTTCAAAAATTAAAATATTCTAGATTTTGCTAGTATTGTAGGTAAGTAAAGTGATCCCACAACAGGCCCGGAGGCCCTTGGGGTAGTAGGAGGTTAAGGCTCCCACTTTTTCTAGACAATGTTTATGTCAGCCGGGTTGTCAGCCCTGCGTGACGGCCGCCTTTACCCCCAGAACAAGTGTCTGGTACTCATTTCTGTTAGAGGCTGAGTCGACCCCAGGACCATAGTGTCGCCAGAGGGTTTTTGGGTCAGTTTAAAAATCCTGACCCCAACGGGACTTGAACCCTCGACCCTCCGGCTTGTAGCTCAGTGCCTTAACCACTACGCTACGGCGTGCCCCAGTATTGTAAGTACTGTTCCAAATATTCGGTAGTAAGGTTAGGCCTACGTCCTTGATCGCTGAAAATATGTTCATAAACAGAAACGTCAACTGAAGTAATTGGGCAGGATTTGAATTAGGGTGCTATTTTGGCACTTATTATTTCTGGCCGCGTCGGCCGCGGTGGACGCTGACCACGTCATCATCATCATCATCATCATCACTCCAGGGATTAGGCAATTGCCCGTTCCGGACTTCATATTGCACCAGCCCAACGTCTTCTAGGTCTTCCAACATCACGCCTTCCTCTTGCTTGATAATTTCTGGCTAACAATGGATATCTCTCCTTACTCATTCCATCCATGTGATCAATCCATTTCTGTCTGTAATTCGTGACTTTATCCAATAAAGGCTGTACTTTCAATTCTTCTCTTATATCCTCATTTCTTATTCTATCAAGTCTTGTACATCCTTTTACTTGTCTTAGGAACCGCATCTCTGCCGTCTGTATTCTATCCCTCTGTCTTTTCACTGGAGCCCAAGTTTCACATCCATACAATATTGTGGGAACCGCCATAACATTATACATTTTTATCTGGTTTCTTTTCTAATTTTATTTTTGAATGTTCTCTGTATTGTTCCACACACCGTCTGAAATTTATTTATTTTGGAGTCAATATCTCTTTCCACATTGCAGCCAACATCACAGCCCAAATATTTGAAGCTAGACACCTGTTCTATACTTTGATTATCTAAAATAATTTTGGTTCTCACTGGATCTCTTCCTCTAAAAGCCATGGTCTTCGTTTTCCTTACAGAAATCTTTAGATCGTATAATTTACATATTTCATTTAATGCATGCATTGATTTCTGTAAGTCGTCTTCATTTTTCTGTATTATGATTACATCTTCAGCAAATAGAAGATTATTTATGCACATTTTATTATCCATTCTTATTCCTGGATTTACTAAAACTTTCCATTTATTAAAAATATCGTCTATATATATTAAACAAAGTGGGTGATAAACTACATCCTTGTCGTAATCCAGTATTTGTTTTGATTGCATCTGTTCTTTTGAATCCGGTTTCTATAATTATATTTGTGTCTTCATATAATGTCTTTATTGTTTCAACAAGGCACAGCGGGTATCCTTTCATTCGTAATGTTTCCCATAATTTTTGTCTGTTTACTCGATCGAAGGCCTTATCCTAATCTATAAATCCTATGTGAGTTTTTAAGTTATGTTCTCTTCTCTTTTCTATGAGTTGTTTCAGTGTAAAGACATTGTCTATACATGACCTTCCCTTTCTGAATCCACTTTGATTTTCACTTATTATTACTTCTGTTATGCTTCTCAATCTATTATTTATTATTTTCGTATATATCTTGTAGCCAGTATTCATTAAGCTAATCCCTCTGTAATTCTCGCAATTTCTCCGGTCTCCTCTTTTGAATATATTCTTCACAATTGCTGTTTTCCAAGTGGTTGGAATCCCATAGGTCTGCCAACATATATTAATTAGATGAAGTATTCGTAGTTTACACAATATTCCACTATATTTGATTAATTCCATATTTATATTATCTAATCCTGTTGCTTTCCTATTCTTAGTGGTTTTCAAAGCCATTTCTAATTCATATATGTCTATTACATCAATATTTTCCACTTTTATTTCTTCCTCATTGTTCTCCTTTCCTTCAATTTCCTCCTTTTTCCAAAGTTTTTCATAATGTTGGATCCATTCTTGTTCTGGGATTATATTCAATCTGGCAGAATCTTTCTCAGTCTGATTTAGATGTTTCACTAATTTATAACCTATTTCTTGTCTTCCATACATATCATGTTCTACTGAGCTTATAAATGTATCCCATGACTCCTGATGGGCTTTTCTTATAATGCTTTTAGCAATTCTCCTTTTCATTTTATATTCTTCATAAGATTCTTCTGTTTTCAGTCGTAAGTATGTATGATATCCTTTTTGTTTTTCATTCACTGCATTTTGTATATTCGCATTCCAAGTTCTCAAGCCCTTCCTATTTCTTATTCTATTTTTGTTTCCTAATATCTCATTTGCTGTTTTATGTATTACATTTGATATATTTTCCCATTCAATATTTATATCTTCTGACGTCGCTATCTCTGATATATATTTATTCATTCTGCTTTCATAATGTTGTCTAATACTTTGATCTTGTAATAAATATACTTTATATACTTCTTCTTGGTTTCTTTTGTTCTTTATGTTATTTTTCCGCCATTTAGCTATTATGTTTATTTTGCTTATCACGAGATAGTGATCAGAGTATATATCGCTGCCTCTATGTACTTTCACATCTTTTACCAAGGCTCCTAGCTTGTTGTTTACGATTAAATAGTCAATTATTGATCTTGAGTTATATCCACTTCTTGTATATTTATGTATGTCCTTTTTTCGGAAATAGGTATTCATTATTTTTAATTGATTATAGGCTGAAAACTGTCTCAAATCCTGTCCATTATCATTTATTGTTATTTCTCCATTATTTCCTATTACATTAGGTATAGGGACATTGCCTACTCTGGCATTTAAGTCTCCACTTATTATTAAATGATGATCTTTTGTATATTTATCAACTAATGTTTGTAATGTTTTATAAAATTTTTTGTTTCTTCTTTCTTACCTTCCTCTGGGACATACACAGCAATTATCATCATATATCCTCTTTCAATTTTAAATCTGACCACGTACCACTCAAAATGACATCTACACGAAAACAAGTGTAACTAAATTAGTATGGTTCAAATTCTTCCCTGTAGGGGAGAGCGCCTAAATCTCTGTAAAGGCAAAACATAGGCTTACAATACAAAAATTATTTCTGGCAAAAGCTCGCCCGTCCCATTTATAAAACCATTATTTTGACACAAAGGTCAAAAGCCTTGGGTTTATCGTTCAAAATATTTTCAAACTCTTCCTTAAGTTTGCTTGGAAATACCTCCGGCAATAAGGAGTTCAGTTGAAGGATTTTATCCATTAACTGAATAGATTGGATCAACGTCAAACCTTGAGTTTCAAGCTTTTTAATAGTTGCAGGTGTACCGGAAATGAGTGCTAATCACAGCTATTTTTTTTAATCTGGAATCTTTAAATGCTTACCTGCACTGATAAACTGCCAAAGCCTCTGCACTACCAAAATCGTTTACTACACTTTTGATGGCCTCGAAATGTTCATTTGAAAAACACAGATTATTAAAATGTTGTAAATATAGCGCGAAAACATGCGTTATTACTAGTTTTTAGTTAGAATATGCAATAACAGGTGAAACATATCAAAATATGCAAATGCATATGCAACATGCAAATGCATATAATCCATTCTTTAATGTCCAAGATCCGGCTGCAAGATTACTACGTTCATCGAGTGTATGAACAAAATCTATTTTTTTTATAAAATTGTGAGTGCCTGAATACATTTTTCCGAGTTGCCTATTAAAATTCGGCCGCCAGTATATTAATTAAAATATTATTTATTTATTTGAAATAATTTGATTTACTTGTTATTAAAATAAATTATAATCCAGTTCGCAGAAATCGATGTATATAGCTTGAAATGTTTTGGTTGCCATTGCAAACTTAGCCGTAAACTCCTCGCGGCAAGAACAGGCTGTGACACCAATCAGTAAGAAAATGACGGTAAGTACGTATTTATTGTTTTATATTGTTTCAAATAAAGTTCAGTTCATTTAAAATGCTGTGATTTGTTTCCTATAATACATTAACACTACTTTTTGGATATATTTTTGTATATACATTGTACGTAGTATACATAAAGGGCAGTGGTTTTATTTCCCGCATCGATCTCTGCGAACTGGATTATAATTTATTTTAATAACAATTGAATCAAATTATTTTGAATAAATTAATTAATTCTATTTTAATTAAACATACTGGCGGCCAAATTTTAATAGGCAACTCGGCAAAAATTTATTCCGTCATTCACAATTTTATGAAAAAAAAATAGATTTTGTTCATACACTCGATGAACGTAGTACGTAATCTTGCAGTCGGATCTTAGACTATTAGTAATGAGTCATTTCGATTATTATCAGTTAATCACGTTATTCTTTTAATTAGTAGTGAAAATATCATATTATTTTATGGTAGCATTTCTACTGTTATTTTTAAAACTATTTGTCTTAACCATTTTTTAAATTGCTTACAACTTTTACTGTTCGTTGCTGTAAATCTAGTGATAGCACCGTTGTCTCAGACGCAGCGGGGTCGGGTTCGATCCCCAGTCGAGTCAAGTTTCATGGGTGAAGATTTTTTCGGGGTTTTTCCTCACCTGTAAGACAAAATGTCAGGACATTTTAAAGCCTTAATGATCCCCGAACGCCATCAAACACATCATATTCACCTTGTTTAGTATAAATGGTGTAAATCAGAGCCGCCCAATCTTATTTGTATCGCGGGCCAAATGGAAGAAACATCAAGGTGGCGCGGGCCATAAACCCTGTTATAGCTGTTGTGGATTATTATTATTTATTTAGCAGGTTTCACAATAACTTCCTGCTCTCAGTTAATGTACTGTCATTTTCCTTCACATCTCTGTCATTCCAATCTCCATCGTCCAATGCTTTTTCTCTCATGTTGCTTAAAACACTTCAATCCACGTTATTTTTGGCCGCCCTCTTCTTCTTATTCTTATTCTACCAAATGGCATCCATTCTTATATTTTTCTTCGGAATCTGTTCTGTTATTTTTACATGACCATATCATTTTATTGCTTATTATTATTATAATTATTATTATCTTATTATAAGGATTAAGACAAGGATGCGGGATGCCACCAACATTGTTCAAGATATATTTAGAAGATGTATTAATGAAATGGAATAAGTTATGTAGGGGAATGGGAATCAATATTAATGACCATTTACTGCACAATTTATTATTCGCTGATGACCAGATTATAATAGGACATGATAAAGAAGATATAGAATATATGATCAGAAAGTTGGTCGATGCATTTGAGGTAGGTGGACTGAAGATAAATTATATTAAAACAGAATATATGGTAATCGGAAGAAATTCAGAAGACCTACAAATAAATAGTATGATAATTATATGCTTTGAAGAATTTAAATATCTTGGATCTATAATAGATAAATCTGGTACTTGTGAAAAATATATTATTAACAGAGTAAATTGTGCAAGGAAGGCGATTAGATCCCTGAATGGTCTTTTATGGAATAGAAATTTGGCCAGAAAAAAAAGAGATTATACAGACAATAATAGAAAGTATACTTACATATGGATCAGAAAGCTGGACAATAAATGAAAGGATGCAGAAAATAATCTTGGCGACAGAAATGGATGGATTACGGAGAAGTATGAGAATATTCAGGCTACAACATATTCGAAATACATATATCAGACAAGAAATGGATGCACAAGAAACTGTTATTGTTAGGATAACAAAGAGAGCTCTACAGTGGTATGGACATGTACAACGGATGTCGGAAAACCAGTGGCCTAAACAGGTGTTGAATTGGATGGTACCAGGCAGAAGGAAGAGGGGGAGAAGTAGAAGAGCATGGTATGAGGGAATATATGATGCCATGATGAAGAAGGGTATGGAAGATGGTCAATGGGAAGATAGGAATCTCTGGAAAGCAGGAATCAAGGGCAAACTGCTGTAAAGTGGAAAGCCTGTATTAATTAAAAATTATTTTATTATAAGCATGTGTTGAATAGTTACTTCTCTTGTTATGTCACAAGTTCTTGTTTCATTACTGATATTTAATATTATAGGTCTATCCTTAGTATATTTTAATCTATTAAAATGCTACAGGCCCCCTCAGGGGTCCTCATCTAGGGGATATGTGGATGGCGACCACAAGGTGCCCAAGCTGTGCAAAACATTTCTTCCACTTACTTGTGTTTTGCACTCTTAACTTTACTATCTAACCTCTCTTGGTTAACTCTTGTTTTTTCGACCCCAACGCTATTAGGGCATCCGACGGCTAGGGAGTCCTTCCTTTTTTCCATTTCTTCTTTCCTTTATTTTCTTTTCTTCTCCAGAAAAGCCTGACCAGAGGCTATAAGATGATGGCAGCCCCATCACTGGTCTTGCCTTCCTTTGGCCAGCAACCAATCGAAGGGACTATTATTATGCTTTCAAGTCTTATACGAGAATTTCCCATAAGGGAAAATTTTCTATAGGATCGTAACAGGCCTTGGCCTAATACTTGGAAGGAAGAAGAAGAAGAAAATGCTACAGGCCTACATTGGCCGGATAAAAAGTGATGGAGGGCCGTAGTTTGGACGTCCCTGGTGTAAATTGTCTTAATAGTTCATGTTGTCTTGTAGGTGGGCCTGACATTGATCTTGATCATTCATCTAGGGAGGACCTTTATGTCATTTTGTAAGTTCCAGGTGACGTAGGGCATGTAAAATTGAATTCAAAGGGAGAAATTAAATTAAGAAAAAATAACTTTTACATCACGAATTGTCTTTTACTGAGATAAATGCTGTACTTGAGGTAGTGATGTGCATTCTATAACCTCTCGTACCTAATTCCCAACCTCACCTACACGAACCCCTAGAAGTGTGTTATCCTTATTCTGAAACACAAGACATGCGATATCAGCACATTGTGTTTCGATCTTCAAACCTATTTAACATCGGAATGGTACGTTTCTGGACATGGGTTCCTTTCAAAACTTTATCTACTAAGTCCCCTCTACAAGCCCTAGAAGTCCATAACACTTATACTGAAATATGTTGTATAAAATACGAACATTATCATTATTAAAATATATATACAGTCAATATGCCCATTTCACCAATTAATGTTTTAAAATGGTCAACAAGTTCTACAGCCAAGCTGTCATTCTCAAGACCAGATATTGACTGAAGACAAAATTGATAATAAATAAATAAACAAATTCAGTTAAAAACAGTCTTCAGTCAATATCTGGTCTTGAGAATGACAGCTTGGCTGTAGAAACTTGTTGACCATTTTAAAACATTAATTGGTGAAATGGGCATATTGACTGTATATAATTTTAATATTTTATCACCAAGAAGATCACTTGTGTATTAAATTATCATTATTATGTACCGAACTGTACCTTTGGTATAATCCTGACGTAAACATTCAGGGACACAGTTTGAACCCTGAAACATTCAGGCTGTACTAATCGATAACTTTCTTAAATTGTATCGGAAGGAAAATGCGCTGCCGTATCTGTTTGTCATTTATGCATTACCACACCAATTATCCGATTGTGATGGGGCTTTTTGCAAAATGTTCAGGAGTTTCGCGGGAAGGTTTTGTAATGAAAAACGTGTTTTTCGGAACTTTTTGGACGCTTAAATGACTCATGCTGCCTAAACCATAACATATACACCAAATTAGTGTACACAGAATTGAATATCTAAAAAAAAGTCCGTGACAGCACACGTCTATATTTTATGGACTATTTAACTCATGCCCCAAATGGGAGTCAATGACCAATCACGTTCCAATGATTTCTGTTTTACAACCAATCAGAGTCGTGTTTCACGAAATATTTATCAGTGTTATAATTACCATATTAAAGAAAGCTCCTCCTTTTTAATATTCTGAACAGGTCTGACCATTATTTTGCAGCGAATGAGCCTGTGAGAAATACGGCTACTAGATTGTATATATAGTGCATGAAAGTCAACACATGCCGCATGCGGGAGTTAACATAAAAACATTTGTAGCAATTCATTATACCACCAAAAAAAGAAACCACTGTTTGCACTTTCTTAAATGTATTTTTTCCCAGGTAACAATCCAGAAAAATATAATTGTCATATTTACATCATATGACATCAGAAATGAATTAATATACAGTTTGTTTCATTTTTTCTCCACTAGACAGCATTCTTACAATATTGCGTTCCTTTGGCAATAAATAGTATGATCTGGTTGCAGTGATAAACAAAAGAAGCAGATGAAGCGTACCTATCGTTTCTCATTTGTTTTCAAACATCGCCGTTTACATTAAATATATAAATATTTTAAAATAACTATAGTTAAATAATGATTTGTGAGTAAACAGCTTAATTTTATTCGTTAAATAGTCCTAACAAATGCCACTCTTGATTTCCAAATTCTCTAGATAAATTGGAAATCACTCGTGGCATTACTTATGATAACTCACAATAACCATTTTCATCTTTCAACTCATTGATGTCAAGACGATCGGGATGACTAGATTCTCGGCAAGCGTAGCAGCGCACGGCGGGTATTCTTTTACAGATAAATCTCAACAACAATTTTTGTCTTTTAGCCCATTTATCCCAAGAAGATCGGGTTAAATAGATTACCGGGAAACGCCGGGTGCTCAGCACGGTGTATCTAAAAATAATTACGACATAAATGTATAATTATTTTTTGCGCGATAGTGCGTTTTGTCGTACTTACAGCAATGGCGATCATGATTGAAAGTTCAAGTTCCTAGATTTCGGGGTTGCCAACCTAAATAACTATACTGTAATAAAATAACTATATTGTAATATTGCATATTACAAACCACGTATGGGAAATAAAACTACTGCCCTCTATGTAATCTACATACAATGTAGATCTATATATATATATATATATATATATATCCAAAAGATAATGTTAATATATATATATATTATACAAATACAAATTACTGCATTTTAAATGAACTGAACTTTATTTGAAACAATATAAAACAATAAATACACACTTGCCGCCATCTTATCTCTAATTGGTGTGACGGCCTCCTGCAGTTTCAACTAATAAACATTGCCCACACCGTTAACGTTAGTCAGTTATTTATAATGAACGCAAATATTTTCAACAAATATATTATTTTACTATTATTTATTATTTTGAAAATACCAACGCGCAAAAATTATGTACAACGCACGTTTGTGAAGTGTTTTTCAGAAACTCGGAAATTAGAAACCTCGCTATTGCTCAGTTTTTAAACATTTCCTCGCTTCTGTAAAAACCACTTCCCAACCTCGCATTGTAATATACGTAATATTTCATCATCATCATCATCATCAACATCTTCGTGGTAGGCCCTCGGTCTGTTCCGCTCTCAGAATTCATCTTTCCATCGTCTTCTAGGACGTCCCACATCTCTATAGCCTTGAGGTTGGTACAACAGTGCTTGTTTTGTTAGCATAGAAGAGTCCATTCTTAAAATATGTTCATGACATTTTTGTTTATAGCTTTGTATTTTTCATTTAGACTAAAAATTTTGAGTTCTTGCCTTATTGTTTCATTAGGAATATGATCTTTTAGAGTATATCCAGCAATGTATCAGAGAAACTTCATCTCTGAAGTTTCTAGTAATCTTCTGTCTGATCTATTGATGACCCAATTTTCTGATCCATATGCCACAATTGGAACTGCCATTACCTTATAAAACTTTATCATTGTTTCTTTTGTAGTTTTTGTTTGTAGTGTTCTTTTAATAGTCCCACACATACTTTGAAATGTATATATATATATTTTTTTTCATTCATATTATTTTCCCAATTGTAAGATATGTGACATCCTAAGTATTTAAAACTGTGTACTTGTTCGATAATTTCATCGTTAAAAACTATTTTCGATCGGACTGCATATTTTCCCCGAAGGGCCATTGTTTTTAATATTTATTTTTACTTATTCAACGAAACATAAAAAAAACACATTTCATTTATTTAGGAGCAGCAGCGCACGCCGGGTATTGGCTAGTTATATATAACTACAACTAATCTGGCTAATAACTGAGTCCGTTCAAAGGAAGCACCTGTCAAGTATTGAATGACGTGTTACGAATGCCCATTCAGAATCTGAGAGGATGTTTCACTAGCACCAGCCGTTCTAGGGTTCTAAACACTGCGATTAATTTGATACACTCGGTCACGTGCTGGGGAAATGTCTGTAGGGAGAGCTTCTCTGACGTAACGTAATAAGGATTCTTCTGCAGAACAGCATCTGTTTCAAAGCGTTTGTTGTTAGCTAACGATAAACACAACGATAAGCGTATTGATAATGTCTGCATTGTAGGACGAAAATTGAAGGGGATATCAGGGTCCCTTTTGTTCGTTTTGAATCCACCTACAAACAACATGAGGTAGTGAATAACGAAAAAAACAAAGGACTATAGGCTATATGTATTTAATAATAGTTATTCAGACGACTGGTTACTATTCCTAATTTTTTTAACTTGTTGTCTACAATATTTTATGTACGTTTAGAGTATTTTAGTATATGTTGTATATTTAGTACATTTAATGAAATTAATTTATTGCGGAAACGATATGTTTAGAGAATGTGTAATGTGGGCTTTGGTGAAAAAAAAGGACACAATAAGTAAAAAAAAGTTCTTATATATATATATATATATATATTATATATATATATATATATAGGCCTATAACTAACTCACTGGCACTATCGAACCTGTAGGATCATGGCCTCGCGGACATAAGCTCTCCATATATCCCTATCCTAACCTAATGTTTTTCAATTATTCCCTGTATAATCTACTTCCCTCAAATCATAGTTAATGTTGTTCTCCCACCACATTCTTGGCCTACCAACTGGGCGTTTTCCCTCTGGTTTTCCTACAAGAAGTTTCCATGCACGTCTTTCATTCCCCATACGCGCAACATGTCCAGCCCATCGCAGTCTACGAGACTTAACTGTTGTTATTATATCTTGCTTCCTATAAAGACCATGTAGTTCATTGTTATGTAATCTTCTCCATTCACCTGTCTGTTCATTTCTCTTTGGTCCAAAAAAAATCCTAAAAGCTTTATTCTTAAATACTCGCAATGTTCTTTCTTCCCTTAAAGTAAGAGTCCATGTTTCGCATCTATATAATATAACTATGAGAATAATAGTTTTGTATATTTTCAGTTTAACGTTTTTTGAAAGGAGATGGGACGACAAGAGTCTCTGTAATGCATAATAGCATGCATTTCCAGAAATGAGCCTATGTTTAATTTCTTTGTGCATCTCATTCCTATTTGCAATTACTGTTCCTAGGTATTTGAATTCTGCCAGTTTTTTCAAAATTTCCTTCATTTGTCATTAGCTGTCCATTTCCATTATGTAATATATTTCTATGTGTGAACATATATTAAGTTTTATTGACATTTATTTCCAGTCCCAATTTCTTAGTGTTACTCAATAGCGTGTGCGTGTTATTTCAATCATCAATAAAGTGAATTTTACGTTTTGTTGCACCTGTATTTTATGTTTTGATATCGTGTTTTGTTAGAATATAAGGTGTAGGTTTTGTTGCCAAGTGACTACCTACTAAAGCGTCACTAATTGTTATATTTTTTCCAAAAATTGTTATAATAATAGATAAATAATACTATCGAAGTTTTAGGATATAAGGTTTTACTATTCACTGACTTCCAGTTACGAATGAATAAAATGGATATTTGTGAAAATCATACAAAACTTTTATTTTTTCGCGAGAGTGCGTTTTGTCGTACTTACTGCAATTGAGACCAAGATTGAAGGATAAACTTCCTACATTTCGGGGTTGCTAACCTAAATAACTATACTGTGATAAAATAAATGTACTGTAATATTACAAACACGCGTGTGGGAAGTAAAACCACTGCCCTCTATGTATACTACATACAATGTATACACAAAAAATATCCAAAAAGTAGTGTTAATATAGGCCTACATCATACGAAACAAATCACTGCATTTTAAATTAACTGAACTTTATTTGAAACAATATAGGCCTAATACAATAAATACTACTTGCCGCCATAATAACTAATTGTTTTCACGGCATCCTGTTATTTTTAACTAATTGGTCTCACAGTCTCCTGTTATTTTATCATTAATTTGACTCACGGCCTCCTGTAGTTTTAACAAATAAATATTGCCCACACTGTTAACGTTAGTATTGTATTGTAAGCCCATGTTTTCTCTTTACAGAGATTTAGGCGCTCTCCCCCTACAGGGAAGAATTTGAACCATATTAATTTAGTTACACTTGTTTTCGTATAGATGTCATTTTGAGTGGTCCGTGGTCAGCGTTCCGCCTCATACTGACATCTAGGAAACCAAGGTAGTACTAGGACGGGAAAATTCGGTAAATTTTGCTTAGAGGCCTTTCCATTCAGGCTTAAGGATTTTTTACGAGCCTGAACATCTTCAGACTCGGGACTCACGGCTTAAAGTCCCTCCCGGAGGACTTGCTCCTTGGATTTTTCCGTCCTAAAAATACATCGACCCCGGCCGGGTTTGAACCCGCGACCATCGGGACCAGAGGCAAGGAGCATAACCACTAGTCCACCGCGGACGTTAGTCAATTGTTTATAATGAATGCAAATATTTCCAAAAAAAATGTTATTATTTTACTGTTATTTATTATTTTAAAAACACCATCGCGCAAAAAAATAATGTACAACGCACGTTTGCAAAGTGTTTTACAGAATCTCGGAAATTAGAAACCTCGCTATCGGTTTTTAAATATTTTCCTCGCTTCTGTAAAAACCACTTCCCAACCTCGAATCATAATATAGTATTATTTAATAAATAAATATAGGAAAGTAATATACAACACCTGACTGGTTAGCCTCACTACCTGAAAATAATTTAAAATTACCATAGTTACTGACCAGAGGCTATAGGATGGCAGCCCCATCACTGGTCTTGCCTTCCTTTGGCCAGCAACCAATTGAAGGGACTATGATTATGCTTTCAAGTCTTATACGAGCATTTCCCGGAAGGATCAAACTTATGAAGACCAAAGCATGAAAAAAGACAATTCTTGGAAGAAGAAAAATATTTTGCTTTTTAGCACATGGAATGTACAAGACATTAACTATAAAGATAATATAACACTTTGGCTAGACCAGTATTGACCTATGGTAGTGAAGCATGGACACTAAAAAGACAACGTGAAAGCAGAATAACGGCTTCTGAAATGAGATTCATGCGCAGAACAGCGGGTTACACCAGATGGGATAGGAAAATGAACACCAATATCTTAAAAGAATTGAAGACTACGCCAATTTTGGAATATATTAAACAGTACCAACTAAATTGGAAACACCATCTTGAAAGAATGAGTTCAAATCGGAAGTTGTTTATAATTATACACCAAGAGTACGAAGATCTCTGGGCCGTAATGAAACGCTGGAGGGAAAATTTTCTATAGGATCGTAACAGGCCTTGGCCTAATATTTGGAAGGAAGAAGAAGAGAAGAAGAAGAAGAAGAAGAAGAAGAAGAAGAAGAGAATCTAAAACATGCATTAGTCATAGCATAGCTGAGAGAAAACACCGCTAACAAACAAGTGAACCCTGAACTAATCTGGTGCACTAACTCACCCATTTTCTCACCCGATCTTGCGCATCTAACACAACTTGCCAATATTTAACCCTAACTTGCCCACTAATGCAAGGTGGACACCTGGAATAGAACCCCTTTAGTGCGAGAGTTAATGATTCTATGCCAAAATTATACATACATTAAATAGAATAAAACATAATTATTCACATTAGAAACTACGTGGATAGAATATTCAATAGAAGAACAAGTAACTGCGAGCGTCATGTTGGGTAGGTGATAATACACGTTCCCGCCACAGCCAATTGCCAACATGTTACTCGCATATAAGGGGATTAGATTTTCATTCCATTTACTACCGAATGCTGGGAAAACGCAATGAAAGAGCAGTTAGCCCTCCAAATTTAAATAGCTTTAGAATAACACTTTTGAAAGGAAGGTAAAAATCCATACATTTCAGACAGTATGTGGACTGATTTAAAGAATTTTCGAAAATACTTTACAAGATGTGACCCAAAACATGTTTCTTAGTTCCAATGATAAACCATACGCATCGCCAACAAAGCGAAGCGGTTTACACCCTGGAATCACGGGATGCAGCCAACATATACACAACAGGGACGGTCTACCAACAATTTAATTTATCTTGCTAGAATGCATTTTATTATTATTATTTTTTATTTTTAGTCTTAATCTTAATTATCATTAACTGGTTGTATTATAGATCATAATATAATAGATATTATCTTATTAGTCAAATCTTCATTTAATATTTAATATTAGAGTTAATTATGATTGTTATATTTTGATGTAATATATGTTTGGCCTGGTGAGTGGAAAATAAGGCCACATGGCCTCAACTCCACCAGGCTAAATAAATAAATAAATAAATATATAAATATAGATACAAATAAATATTTAACGAACCTAAAAGCTAACCTAACGCAATTCAAGTACTCTAACCTATGAAAGACCAACCTAAAAACTAACCTAACGCAAATTTAGCACTCTAACCTGTGAAAGAATGCAACGCCCAAAAATAAATAATAAGTTCTGAAATTCTGAGGGATACCGTATGTGTACAGTTAACTAGTCCTTACTCTCTGTTGGTTGCACTGGAGCACGACTCTATCTTTGTTTAGAATATTCGTTAAAATCAATATGTCTGCCGTGTCTTAATGCTACATATGTAGTTAAATATTATAGAAAAAAATGAAGCAATCGTTAGAAAAAATGTAAAAATCATTGTAAATGGTGGGAAATAGTTTGAAAAAATGGAACCTTAAGAATAAAATTTGACAGGAGTTTATGAAGAAATTAAAAAAGTCGCGTCACATGTTGTAAAGAATAGCATATGTTTCTCATGGTCTACCTCGTGGTCATTTTCCTTGTATCTTGAGACTTTACAGTCTTTGTGATAGTATTTCTTTTTCCGTCCCTTTTAACGGACGTTGTTATAATAGCATGGAATCTAGAATATTAGGGTTATTATATTCCAGACTGTAACAAGTTGACAGGGCAATTTATTAAGCCCTTTGTTGCGTGAATATGCGCCTCCGGAATACCAAGTGGTGACATAATCCCTTTAAACGAAGCAGATTGTAGCGGTCGTCTCACAAGATAAAGTGGAAGGTAAGCCAAGTGCTTCCCTGAATACAACAGATATTTTACTACACATTGTGAATAATGTGCAATCGATAAATTCAAAGTCCGTTATTACAGCAGCTGCGCAAACTAACCAACATTCAGAGCAAAGTCCAAATTGTGTTCCGATTCGAGTTTTCAAGACTGCAAAGTTCGGTTTTATTCAATGTATAACGCACCCGGCAGACGTTGTCCTGCCTGAACTTTCAATGCTGTGTCGTGACCTGACGATAAAAGTATACTCGGACCAACGGATCTGTGCCCCTATACCGCTGACATCGTTCTTAGAAAAGTACACGTATATACTCACACATTTCACCACACTCCCCTCCCACTTATCGAGTAGGGATGTTGTCAAACTTCTCCCAGTGTCATGGCTCTTGAATACTGAAAAATGCAAGGTTGGAGTTGATTTGACAACACTGAAGTGCAAATGCAAGAGAGAGATAGAAGAGAGAGAGAGAGAGAGAGAGAGAGAGAGAGAGAGAGAGAGAGAGAGAGAGAGAGAGAGAGAGAGAGAGAGAGAGAGAGAGAGCGATAGGAATGCAGGGAGGGAAATGATTTGCCGAGGCTGAAAAGGAAGTAGCTTTAGTTCGCATATCTTACGGGGGCATAGATCCGTTGGACAGACAATATAAGTTTTTTTAACCCTTAAATTGATAATTTATCCTATAAGATACATCAATTGGTTTAATTCATTTCATATTTTTATTAAAGCAGAAGAAAACGAAGGTGTAGAAATTGTTTATATTTGTGTCAAATTACGGAATATACTTAATAATAACAGATATATATTACTTCGTTTTCACTGCGGACCGCCACATTTAAATAACTGGCAAGATAAATTAGTGTATTGCCAATTTAACGGTTAACCCTCCCAGAGGGTCAGGATTTTTAAACTGACCCAAACCTTCTGGCGGCACTATGGCTCAGGGGTAGACTCAGCCTCTAACGAAAATGAGTACCAGATGCTTGTTCTGGAGGTAAAGACGGCCGTCACGCAGGGCTGACAACCCGGCTGACATCAAGTGTCGATTGATCAGAAAAAAGTGGGAACCTTAACTTCCTACTACCCAAAGGCTTGTAGAAGGACCACTTTACCTTTTTACTTTTTAACCATAAAATTCACTAATTAAGACGAAATTAGATATTACTAAATAAGTTCGCATGAAAACTCCTCACAGCCATCCGTTGTGGCACAAGAAGCGTGCATGATGACGTCACGTTGTTGTCGCGCAGAATATGGTAATGCAGATGACTGCACATCTGACATAAAAAAGTCCTATAACCCGATCTCAGCGCCACCTACCGAGTCGAATTGTGAATCTAAACCATCCAAGAACCCACAAAAAAAAAAAAAAATCTGTCCAGTCGTTTAGGCAGTTTTTAATTTTGGGTTTAAAGTAAACCTCCGCTTCTAATTGTCGGATTTCACTCATTTTTGGATAATGCATACCTCGGTTTATTTTAATATGATATACTGAGCTTCGTTGTGAAACATTGAAAAATGTTACCGCTAGAGTGATTTTTAAATTTTCACTTCAGGTGAACTCCTACCTAATGGTTTTAGTGGGTCCAATTGTGAATATAAACAATCGAGGGACCCAATCAGACACACACAAAAATTTCATCAAAATCTACCCAGTCGTTTAGGAGGAGTAGAGTGACAAACACGCGTACAGAAGAATTATATATATATATATAGATCGACCAGCCTCATAGGCTAGTGGTTAGCGTTCCTGACTACTGTTCATGAGGTCCCGGGTTCGATTCCCGGTCAGACCATAGGAATTTTTCCTTAAAGGGAATTATTCATGTGATTGCCATAGTCTGAATTTAGGCAGAGTTTAGGTTAAGAACTCTCCTGGCGCTTTATTATCATTTATCACCCATCATATCATCGGGGTAATGTAATTCCGCCTTCCAGGTGCCCCAACCTAAAAAGTAGATTACAATTCAATGCCAGGGGAGAAAGCCAGAAATGTCATAAAAGACAACCTGGTGGCATTAGACAAATATATATATATATATATATATATATATATATATATATATAAAATATTTGGAAGACAGACCATTATAAGAACCATCTACCAACTTTCCACACGAACTATGTAGACTACTAGAAACTGTTTAATATAGAACCAATTAAATACTTTTGGCAAAGACTTTGTAAGGTGATTCCGGAAATATTGTTATAATAAATTATAAGAAAAGTAGACTGAAATAAAATCCACTCTAAATATCTGGGGAAGCATCCCACCCCAAATAAAGTACTGGTTTTATTGGTGACTGACATGTTACTGTTGAAGACACTCTTCAAGTTTCTTCTAAATTAAAAGCTGTAAATTTTGTAGTGCAGGAGATAACTGTCAGAGGTGGTGGGAAAACAAATCTGATTTTAAGGTTACATGGATTTATGTCTTGTATCGAATCTTACATGATACAGCTACAAGTAAGAGGAAACTGAAAACTTTTTGTTCATTCTGCTAAACGTCCTTGTGACCCAGTTTCAAAATACCTTGGATTCCGTTTTCACGTCGTTATCTCTAATAAAACAGCAAGATGATGTCTAAAAACTGCAGTAACTTTATTTAAGGGAGCAGTGGGTAAAAATTGACAATATTTGGTTAAAAATAAAAAAATGCCTTTTTTACAAGAAAAAAGAATGTACTTTCTTTACATATTGCCATAGTTTCATGAACCTATAACACTTAGAACACAGTACCGTATAACTAACTAACTAATTAACTGGCTCTATCGAACCCGTAGGTTCATGGCAGCGCGGACATAAGTTCTCCATACATCCCTATCCTGAGCTCATGTTATCCAATCATCCCCTCTACAATCTACTTCCCTCAAATGATGGACAATGTTATTCTGCCACCTCATTCTTGGTTTACCAACTGAATGTTTTCCCTCTGGTTTTCCTACAAGATGCTTCCGTGCACATCTTTCACTCCCCATACGTGCCACATATTCAGCCCATCGCAGTCTACGAGACTTAACTGTTCTTATTATATCTGGCTTCCTGTACATATCATATAGCTCACTATTATGTAGTTTTCTCCATTCACCTGTCTGTTCATCTCTTTTGGTCCAAAAATGTTCCTAATAATTTTGTTTTCAAATATCCGTAGTGTTCTTTCCTCCCTTAAAGTAAAAGTCCATGATTACATATTATAATGACGTGATAATTAAATGGCTGCGCTATTTAAATCCCAACTATAGGGGCTTTAGCTACAATGGTAATATTGTAGCTTTGTGGTATTGCCTTCCTGGCCTGTCGAGTTTAGTATTTTCTTTAATTCTAAATTCACCTGCTGCCTGATCACACTTTTTTATAGTTATTTTCAAATTACTATCCTTAACAAGCATCAAAACTTCAGAACTCATTTTTTTATTTTTGGTATAAAGCGTTTATTGTTATGTTCAAAATCTATCTTCTCCTATAATTTTCACAATCCATCCATCCATAGTAATTCTGCCCGAAGGCAGGTCCTTCACTGCAATCATAGCATTTTCATGCTATGCTTGCAGCTTTACTAGGGAATTGTAGGTGTGGTAGCTTCCCGTTGCTTTCCACACCGGTGAAGGATGATGATGATAATGATAATAGTAAGGATGATGATGAAGATGATGGCCATATATGGGTCTGAAACTCTTACAGTATGTTCTGGACACTCTGATTAATGAAATGAGGTAGTGATTATGTACAGAAAAATCTCCTTATTTGCGGATTAAAAAATTGCGACACAGATCCCGCATTCGCGGCTAAAAATGTCTTTATTCGCTGATCCAGTCGGTATGTAAGAAGGCAGGTGCCAAGGCGACTTTTACAAAGAGCGATTCAAACCAAATTGACAAAATAATATCAAAGTAAAACAAACCTTATTGTCACTAAGCTTAAAGTTCGTTGTTAAAAGCCACTGCCGTCGTATTTCACGTTATAAATGCCGCCCTCGCCACGATCGGTGTTTTATTGTTTCAACTTGTCATTCGTTGCAATAATTTTGATCGAATAACACGTGTCTCTTCTGTTTTGTAGCCAATTTGTTATGTCGAGTAAAAGTAAAGAAAATTAGTTCCGAAGCGGAAAAAAAGTAGTATTGCCGCTTTAAAGTAAAAAACAAATGCTTAACCGTTTACGCGTTGGCGAGTCGTTTGCGTCTATGTCACGCTGTTTCAATGTAGATGAATCAACTGTACGATTTATAAAGAAATCCGAAGACAAAATAAGAAATTCTATCGCTGAATTCATAGCTAAATATCAGTTTGAATTGAAATGCCTTTTAAAAGCGGTAAAGCAAGAAAAAAAAAATACCCCACATCTTTATGCCCTTGCCTAGTCTGACAGTAATAATTGATAGAACATTTTCAAAATCTCTCATTAATTCATTTTATTTTGATAATTTTTATTTTGGAACCTTGGAACGTATCCCCTATATACCCATACAAATTACCATTCCATATTCATTGTTTCTGTATTCGCGGCATATTTACAGAACATATCCCCCGCGAATAAGGAGCTTTTACTATAATTAAAATATAAAATTATGGAATATTCACCTGAGAGGTCCGTCTCCTCAACTTTATTAGTTATTTAACTGTAGCGCTTTCGGGACTAGTCCCATCATCAGCAGTTTTTAATCCTGCCGATGATGTGACTAATCCTGAAAGCGCTACAGTTAAATAACTAATGAAGTTGAGGAGACGGACCTTTCAGGTGAATATTCCATAATTTTATACTTTAATTTTGAATAACACCTCAACGGAACATATCATGAATCTTATAAAAGTTTTAATATAATGTAAACAGAATTGTTTATTCAGAAAAATAAAGCCATAACACAGAAAGGAATCACAACAGGCTTAAAATGTTGCCAATATACAGCGGCCCTCTCACGGGTACTATCGTACACGTTCTTCCCTATCCTCAATTAATGTTTTACAAATATCCTCTAAGAAATTTACGTACATCAAATCATGGTTAATATCATTCTTTGATCTCATTCCACTCGGCGCTTTGTTTCTCCTTTTTTATTCAAGATATCTTCATGCCTCTCTTTCACTTCCCCTTCGTGTCATATGACCTGTCATTTGCAGAGCATGAGGTTTGTCATGAAGCTTACGTAGCTTAGTGTTCTTCATTTACACGTGTCTTCGTGTTTCTTTGATCGAAACATTTTTCTAAGCACTTTCTTTCTTCTTTTATTTCTTCATTACATGTTTCCAACCGTAGCCGTTGACCTGATTCCATTGCATAGTTACACAACTTGAAGATGACTCCATACCATGTGGGGCTGCATTGGTGTATTTTCAGTTTATGTTGGCATTCTTTAAAATTTTCGTAGCAACTTAAATCCTCTCATCCTATCAAGGTGAGTGCCCACGATGTTGCTATGAGTAGTTTTTAAAGACTATTTAACTCATGCCCCAAATGGGAGCCAATGACCAATCACGTTTAAATGATTTCTGTTTTACAACCAATCAGAGTCGTGTTTCACGAAATATTTATCAGTGTTATAATTACCATATTAAAGAAAGCTCCTCCTTTTTAATATTCTGAAGGGAGGTCTGACCATTATTTTGCAGTGACTGAGCCTGTGAGAAATACGGCTACCAGATTGTATATATGGTGCATGAATGTCAACACATGCCGCATGCGGGAGTTAATATAAAAACATTTGTAGCAATTGATTATACCACCAAAAAAAAGAAACCACTGTTTGCACTTTCTTAAATGTATTTTTTCCCAGGTAACAATCCAGAATAATATAATTGTCATATTTACATCATACGACATCAGAAATGAATTAATATACAGTTTGATGTGTTTCATTTTTTCTCCACTAGAGACCATTCTTACAATATTGCGTTCCTTTGGCAATAAATAGTATGATCTGGTTGCAGTGATAAACAAAAGAAGCAGATGAAGCATACCTATCGTTTCTCATTTGTTTTCAAACATCGCCGTTTACATTAAATAAATATTTTAAAATAACTATAGTTAAATAATGATTTGTGAGTAAACAGCTTAATTTTATTCGTTAAATAGTCCTAACAAATGCCACTCTTGATTTCCAAATTCCCTAGATAAATTCACTCCTCACTTCGTGAGTCGTGAATTTATCGATAATTTGGAAATCACTCGTGCCATTACTTATGAAAATGTAGATGTAGAGAAGAGAAAGTTGGAAAAGATCTCCTAGGCCTCGAATGCTCTAATATCATTGGAGTCGGAGAAAACAAGAGTTAGCCAAGAAAGGCTAAATAGGAAAAACGATAAGGAAGAGAGACTGATACTGAAAAGAAATCAATCAGTCTCTAAGCAATTTATTCTGAAAAAGAAAAATGTTTTTCCTCTTTAAAGTAAGGACCACGTTCCGTATCCAATATATTATTATTATTATTATTATTATTATTATTATTGAATATCCAATAATATGAACCCTATTTCACCACCCGGTATGTTAGCGTTTTAGTTACAATACAATGAATTATTTACAGTAATTTAGAGTATGGTTAATTTCTAGCGTTACATAATAACGTAATATGAACAAATAAATAAATAAATTAACAAACCCAAGAAAAAAACTAACTCAAAGTCTCTTAAAAATATGATGGATAAAGTCACACAGCTTTCTATAGCAACACTTCTTACATAAAATATTAGACAAAGGCAGTTGAAATCTATTATGGCAATAATGTTAATAGATTCCGGGCTATGTGGCCGTGGTCTATAGCTAGTATTTCTTCCAGCCGAGTCTACTACAAGATAACAGCACCTAGAAGCACTCGCCACTGAAGATGCCCTCCGCAGTTGAGGGAGAAACGTCTGGAAAAAATACCAGCTATAGACCACGGCCACATAGCCCAGAATCTATTAACATTATGATTACCGGCCGTGAAAGCCTGCATTCCACTATTATGGCAATAACCTAATTTCTTAATAAATTCATGTGTTTTGGAACCAAATGCGGGACACTCAAATAACAGATGTGAGATAGTCTGGCTGGAGTTTTTGCAAATACAGGTATCTGTACATATTTTCAATCGTTCCAATTAATGTCCAAATTTACTGTGTCCAGTCATAAATTATAATACAAAATTTGGTTCACGTATTTGCACTTTATTCGGTCAAAAACAGTTGGGAAAAATAATGTTCTTGTCAAAGCACCATTAATACTGTTTAACCATTCAACATTCCAATTTTGTAAGAGATAATTTTTTAATACTTCTTTAATATATTGTAACTGGACGAATCGCCATTCTATAAGTTTTTTTTTTTGCAGATGATGTTGAGACAATACTCCCTGTAACATGTATTTACAGACTTGAATCTAATGTTAATTTCGGCTCAAGTCTAGTATTTGTCGCTCACGATTTTCCATTCAACATTCTTATGCCACTGTTGCACTACACTCTTTAACCTTTCGTAATAGCGTTTCGTGTTATTTTAAACATTTTGCAACAATTCTTTAAACATTTCTTACGATTTTTAAATATTATACAATTACGCGAATATTGTGAATTATGATGTACAGAATCGCACTGCGCATGAGCGAGACGGGCAAATGCTTAATGTAACTTCCGCTAGATAGCTCTGAAATCCGTGTTACCAATATTCGGAATTGATTACAAACCATATTTCAAGAAGTTAATTAAATTTTGTTAGGTTCCGACAGGACAGTTTAGTGTACACAAGACTAGTTTATACTTTGCATGTAATTAATTTTGTTAGGTTAGGAAGAGGGAAATTGGTGTACGTTCATTTATTATGAACATTTGGAAATTTATTGCCAGCCATCTACTAGAAGCTATATTAATCCGTTCGCCTCAATAGACGAGTAAAACTCGCCGGCTGTTAAATGACCTTCAACTCAGAAGACGTGGTACACTCGCTTAATTCTGCTGTTATATATTTTGCAATATTTTTGTACATCCCTTGGCAGGGTAAATTTTTGTTAACATATGAATAGTAAAGGAATGCGTTTTGGCCTTCACCCTTATTGTGATCTCAAGTACCGTTCTCTTTTGTTTGTTATGAATGTCTGAAAACAGACAAAATTTACGATAACTAAAATCCGGTTTCTGGGGAAATGCATTGAACATTTAAAACTGAAGGGAATAGGTTAAGTATTGGCGCAATTCGCAGTGTGGTTCTGTAGAACTTAGAAAAAATTCATGATCAACATATACTAGAGTTTTACGTTAATATATTTCTGCATTTCCTTCCCGTTAGTAATTGTTATAATTTCCAGGGATTTGAATTCAGCCACTTGTTTAAAATTCCCCACATTTGTTGTGAAGTGTCCTTTCACAATTAAAACTGTTTTTCTATGCAATATCAGGTATTTTAGTTTTATTGTTATTGAATTATTGTGCTCTCAGAGAATTATCTGTTACAATATTATGTGTGTTGAACCAATAAAACAATAACTTAATATACGAGAACACAGAAACTAGTTTAGCGGGCGACATAATCTTCATATTAGTGCAGCACCATAACAAATACCATTCGATTTGCTTATTTTTCACTCTTATTGACACATGCTACATGGGCAGCGCATCTCTGAAGTATAATTTAATTACGCTAGAGGGATTTTGGTATGACGCATATGGTAGGTGAGAACATTGTATCCACCAACAAGACTACAATATGTACTACTATTTTAAACAGCTCTAGAATGCAATAAACTAATTAATAATATCACCATTCTCTAGCACCAGGATTTAGATCAATATTTACGGTAAATTTATACAGTACAACACATAGAACGTGGGAAACAATAGTAAATTACGATGCGAGGTTGGGAAGTGGTTTTTACAGAATCGAGGAAAATGTTTAAAAACCGACCGATAGCGAGGTTTTTAATTTCCGAGATTCTGTAAAACACTTCACAAACGTGCGTTGTACATTATTTTTGCGCGATGGTGTTTTCAAAATAACGAATAATAGTAAAATAATAACATCTTTATTGGAAATATTTGCGTTCATTTTAAACAACCGACTAACGTTAACAGTGTTAATGTTTATTAGTTGAAAGTGCAGGAGGCCGTGAGACAATATTAGTGATAAAATGACGGCAAGTATGCATTACCGTATTGTTTTATATTGTTTCAAATAAAGTTCAGTTCATTTAAAATCCAGTGATTTTTTCGAATAGTGTATATTAACACTACCTTTTGGATATGTTTTGTATATACATTGTACGTAGTATACATAGAGGGTTGTGGTTTTACTTCCCACAAGCGTGTTTGTAATATGTAATATTACAGTACAGTTATTTAGGTTATAGCAACCACAAAATGTAGGAAGTTGAACTTTCAATCATGGTCGGCATTACTGTGAGTACGATAAAACGCACTATCGTGCAAAAAATAAAATGAAGAGAACCAAAGTAAAATATATTTTAGAGAGCAATGGGAAGCTACCACACTTATAATTCCCTAGTAAAACTGTAAAGAATAGCATGAAAATGCTATGGTTGCAGTGAAGGACCTGCCCTATGGCAAAACAGTATAGAATAGAATTACCACTCAAGCTATGTTAAATATAGTATCATGTTATGTATTGACAAGGAATTATAATTACCGCCCGAAGGAGGTAAGTTAACTGTCTACTTACTTCCCTAGGAGAATAATCTTTAGGATATATAACAACCAATTAAAAAATATATAGGCCTATTTGTTCTCTTTTAAAAACACCATTTTTCGAAGAACTTGTACGTAATTTAATGTATTTTATCTGACTGTTCTGGAAACAGAAATTTACTGGATCACCAAAGGAACACTATTATCAGAGAAAAATTGGAATACCAAGCATAGATGAAGATATAGAAAGATACCAACAAAGAATGGAAAAAATCATGTGAGAAGAATGGATAAAATATACTTCCGAAATTGGCGTTCCAGTATGTAGTGGCATCTTGGACTGCTTTTAAAAATTTTCCTGATGAACCGTGAAAAATCACCTACACCGCTCATTTTTACTTTAAATCCACATATGAAACTAGCACCAAAATTGCAGAATATAACAACAATATTTGTTAATTTATCGTGTCCTTTTTTTCCTCCCAAAACCCATATTACTCTTTCTCTAAACATATCGTTTCCGCAATAAATGAATTTCATTACATATACTAAACATACAACATATACTAAAATACTATGAACGTAGATAAAATATTGTAGACAAACACGTAACAACATTAGGTTTAACAACTCGCTGCTCTGAGAACACGGTCGTCGTTACTAAATCTCTGCTTTTGTAAATAGTATAAATAACATCATCTTCAACTAAAAAGTGAATAAAAACAAATTCAACAATTATTTATTAAATTTTAAAACAAGAAACAACTGCAGTGATGTCTTTTTTTGCATGATAGTGTTCTGTCGTACTTACAGCAATGGTGACCATAATTGTAAGTTCAATTTCCTAAATTTCGGGGTTGCCAACCTATAAATAACTAAATAACTATACTGTAATATTACAAATTACCGACCTAGGGCGGGAAATAAAACAACTGCCCTTTATGTATACTACATACAATGTATATACAAAAATATATCCAAAAGGTAGTGTTAATATACACAATACGAAACAAATCACTGCATTTTAAAGGAGCTGAACTTTCTGATGATTTTGTAGATGATTTCCGGGCTGTTGGCCTCTTGAGCCTTAAGACCGTGGACAATAGCCCGGAAATCTTCTACAAGATCATCAGAATAACTCCGGCCGTGAAAGCCTATGTCAAGAACTGAACTTTATTTGAAACAATATAAAACAATACACGCCAATGTCTGGTGTCACAGCCTGTTGTAGTCTCAAATAAATCAGTTTCGGCATTTACCGTATAAACATTGGCCAGACTGTTAACGTCAGCAGTTGTTTATAATAAACGCAAATATTTCCAACAAAGATGTTATTATTTTACTATTATTTATTATTTTGAAAACACCATCGTGCAAAAAATAATGTACAACAGACGTTTGTGAAATGTTTTACAGAATCTCGGAAATTAAAAACTTCTATATCGCTTGGTTTTGAATCATTTCCTCTCTTCTGTGAAAACCACTTCCCAGTTTCGCATTGTAATAATTATTAAGCGTTGCATAAATTTTTAGCTACAGTATCTTGTGTACAGGAGGTGTGGTGAATACCTGTTGATGCATGTGGTGCTACAGGTGTGACTTGCGGTTTACCTATTTCCCACAAGACAGTAGTGACGTATTAACACCTCCCTGGGGGGGGGGAGCAGAGTTACGTTGACACATCGGGTGAGGATGATACAAGTTCCACTTGGGGGGATGCACGACCCGTAATTAATTACACAAGTGAGAACAGTATTAAATTATGCCCTCTGTGCTATGAATGGGAAATTAGCGACTTAATACATTATTTTGTAAAATGACAAAAACAACTTATTGTCACTTCTGAAAAGGATTTTTCTTTACGTTATTTCGGCGTAAACGAACACACATAGAGGGTGCTCTAAAATTCCCCTTACAAACTCCTAGGACCTGTAGAGGGGACTGAGTTGATAATGATATGAATTGGAAACCATATCCGGAAACTTACCGTTCCCGCGCTACAGCCGTTTGAAAAAAAAAAAAAAAACATTGCCTGATGTACGCCACGTGTCTCAACAAGTAATAGCTTCGCGATTCGTCTAAATCAAAAATTTCCATATCGAGTATTTCAAGTCTTGTTTTTTTTTAAACAAAATGTCAACATTTTTCGAAATTTTGAGAACTGCAAAAATTGATTGTGGAGGGATTATCCGAGATTATTAATGCAAGTCATGATTCAGTTTCCATTTTGTTTCTTTGATTATTAATGAGTTGAATTGTAAAACAAGTGATATACTGTGTCACGCCTCATAATAAATTACTTGTAAAAGTGGTCGCGTTAAATAGCATATACGAGGCTGGGAAGTGGTTTTTACAGAATCGAGGAAAATGTTTAAAACCGAGCAATAGCAAGGTTTTTAATTTCCGAGATCCTGTAAAACACTTCACAAACGTGCGTTGTACATTATTGTTTTGCGCGATGGTGTTTTCAAAATAATAAATAATATTAAAATAATAACATCTTTGTTGGAAATATTTGCTTTCATTATAAACAATTGACTGACATTAGCAGTCTGGTCAATGTATATATGCTAAATGCTGAAAATAATTGTTTAGATTACAGCAGGCCTTGATATCAAGGCTGCATAAAATGGCTGCAAGTATGAATGATTGTATCAAAACGACGAAATCGAAGAAGCGTGGGAAGTTGGGTGTGCTTTTTTAGTGCCAGAGAAATTTAAATTAAGATATGAAAAAATCTACATTTCATTCAGAAAGTGCCTGGAGGAGAAGAATTGTAGTGTAAGTGAAACAAGTATGGTTGCTTATTTCGTTCTTAAGAGTGAAACATTAAAATATCCAGCGAGTTTGTGATCAGAATATTCAATGCTGATGACGATGATAAATTTAAAAGAAGGTATCAATATTGAAGATTTTGTTACACTAGTTAGCTTCCTCAAAAAGAAGAATATTGGACGTAAAGCTAAAAAGTCTAAAAGTTTTCAGTAGAATTTTGTTAAGTCAAATTTCAATATTGTTTTAAATAAAGTTCAGTTAATTTAAAATGCAGTGATTTCTTTCGTATAATGTATACTAACACTACCTTTCGGATATTTTTGTATATATATATATATATATATATATATAAAGGGCAGTGTTTTACTTCCCGCACATGGGTTGTAGTATGTAATATTACAGTATAGTTTTTTAGGTTGGCAACTCCAAAATGTAGGAAGTTGAATTTTCAATCATGGTCGCCATTGCTGGTAAGTACGACAAAACGCACTATCGCGCAAAAAAACATGATTTCAAATGGCTGTAGCACGAAACGGTAAGTTTCCGGACATGGTTTCCGATTCTAAATATTATCAACTCAGTCCCCTCTACAAGTCCTACAAGTATGTAAGGGGAATTTTAGAGCACTCTGTATATTGTTTAAAAACTCACTTAACACCTTATTTCTTTCCACAAATTATCAGTAAACTTTTAATCACAATTTTCACCCACAATTAATCTTCTTTCAATGTTTATATCAGTCGCAGTCACTGATGAATCCGTTCACAACGATTTCTCATACACTCAACTGTTTTTATTATACAGGGCTATTCAGAAAGAAGGAACAGACTTCAAACATTTATTTCTTCCAAACTACAATACATATACACACAATTCCAACGTTCCAGGAAAGACAAAAGTTCAAATTTCACTATTTTATGCATTCATATATAAGCACCATGTGTTACATGACAAATTTCAAAATGGTGGCTCATTTCTTTACACACGAATCAGCTGGTCTCTTGTTACCAAATTCACAGCTTCAGCAATTCGATGTCGCAGATTTTCAAGAGTGTCAGGCATAGGCGAGTATAAAAACACGGTATTTTACGCATTCCCACAAATAAAAATCACACGGGGTTATGTCGGGTGACCTGGAAGGCCACCGATGATGAAGTTGATCTCCTGCTCCTCCTCTTCCAATCCAACGTCCTATTGTGTCGTCATTTTAATACAAACAATCAACATGACAAGCAACAGCGCCAATGCGCTTCATACTTTTCTCTTTCCAGTAACGTTGGAATTGTATTTGTATTCTTTGTAGTTTGGAAGAAATGAATGTTTGAAGTCTGTTCCTTTTTTCTGACTAGCCCTGTATTAGTTTATATTATTCTCCTAGAAAATTAAAAATTACATTCACCAAATTTACAAAAGCCTGACGCGATAAAAATAAAGCCGATAGAATTATCTCGTTAGCTTAAAAGTTGCATTAACGACAAAGTTGGCAATTCGGATTTCACGCACGTGAGTTGAATGAACAATTATAGAACAACACGAATTCTAATCAAAGTTCTAAAAATACGACGCTAATATAAGAACAAGTGATTTGATGTGCATATCGTTTAACATTTCCGTTTTTATAAAGTATCGTGACAGGAAATGAGTGTTGAACAAGTAGGTGTGAGTTTTTGACATCCCAAGGTGATCTGTGTGACAAGAATTACCACTCAATGACAACACAAACCAATTACTTACTTTCTTCCTGCACTACAATATTTTTTTTTGGAAAACAGCAACAATTACACCGTATGTTTGGCTCAACAGTATAATAACTTTCCCATATTTTCCACATTCATGTAATGTTACTCTACATATTTCGTCTGTCTTTACTAACATTTTGTAATATTTTAAACGTTTTCCAACGATACTTATAACATTATTTTACAATTTTTACGTATTTACTTGCTTATTTGCGAGAAACATGGTAACATTACGTCATTTACAGACAATATTGTGATACACACTAGCTATTTTCCTTCCTCTTCCAATGTTGCCACCATCAACAACTCAATTACACATGTTTTTGTTAGGCTAGTATTAGTGTACATCAGATTAGTGTACACTTCAATAAATAGTATGCAAGTAATTTATTCTGTTAGGTTAGGAAGGGAAAAGTTAGTGTATATCCATTTCTAATAAACGTTTTGGAATTTATTTCGAAGATTGGTCATACCGAACGTAATGCCATCTAGCGGCAGCTCTATAAAATTTCTGTAGGGCTTCAAAGATATGTAGTTCCAAATAGCGACAGCTTTATAAACTCATGCGCATACACACTGTTTATTCTTTAGGACTTAGAAAATGTTTTGGGAAGGGTAAAGTACAGTTTTTTTCATAAGTTTCAAATAAATTAATAAAGTATTATATTCTTAAGGTGATATCCCACTTGTTGCAATGTACATTGGTGTGGTGTAAGACATACAGAGTGTTCGGGTGAGTTCGCGATGGATTTTGAGGTGTCAACGTTTCTTTCATAAACTCAATGACATCACTGCAAGACAACTGACACGTATGCCTTCAAGCTAACTAACTGACTGGCATTATCGAACCCTTAGGTCCATGGCCGCGCGCACATAAGCTCTTCATACATTCCTATCATGAGCTAATGTTTTCCAATCATCCCCTGTATAATCTACTTCTCTCAAATCATGGCTAATGTTATTGTCCCATTTCATTCTTCATCTACCAACTGTGCGTTTTCCCTCAGCCTTTCCTACAAGAAGCTTCCATGCACCTATTCCATTCTCTATTCGTGCCACATGTCCTGCCTATCTCACTATACGAGACTTAACTGTTCTTATTATATCCTGTTTCCTATAAAGATCAAGTAGCTCACTGTTATGTAGTCTTCTCGATTCACCTGTCTGTTCATCTCTCTTTGGTCCAACATTTTTCGTAAGAACTTTATTCTCAAATAATCGTAATCTTCTTTCCCCTCTTAAAGTTAGAGTCCATGTTTATCCATATAATATAAACTAGTAGAATAATAGTTTTATATATTTTCAGTTTAACGTTTTTTTCAAAGGAGTTGAGATGACAAGAGTCCCTGTAATTCATAATAGCACGCATTTCCAGAATTGAGCCTAAATTTAATTTCTTTGTGCATCTCATTCCTGTTTGTAATTATTGTCATTACGTTGTCCAACACAACGCTAAAAGTGACTTGTTTTCCGATCGTATACTAGTGGTGGCACAGTGGCACAGAACAGCGAGAAACGGAACTAAAATTAGAGGTGGAGATGTTATAAAAAGTGCGATATAAATATTAATAATAAAGACTATTTAACTCATGCCCCAAATGGTAGTCAATGAACAATCACGTTTCAATGAATTTTGTTTTACAACCAATGACAGTCGTGTTTTATCTCGCTCTTTATCGAATTCCCTTTACTAGCTCCTGCTTTTATGATAAAGAAAGCTCCTCCTTTTTAATATTCTGAACAGCTCAGAACAGACTCCGTGATTTTACTGAGTTGTTTACTTAAAAAAAATTAATCAACAACCTTACATGTTGATTATAATATACAGTTTGACGTGCTTCATTATTTCTCCACTAGAGTGCATTCTTACAATATTTCGACCCTATTTCGCAATAAATAATATGATAAAGTTGCAGTGAATATATATTACCTTAAATTTCTAATTTGTTTTCAAACATCGCCGTTTACATTAAATATGTAAATATTTTAAAATATCGGTATGCTCTAACTGTATTTAAATAAGGTAAAGCGAGGAGAGATGATGCACTTTTCAAAAAAGTGTTCTAAATCGAAAAATTTGAGATGTATTTAAAAATGAATACTCATTAGTTAATCTGTATGTATTTGCTTTGTTAGGAAAATAAGCTTAAGTTAAAAATATTTTCATTTTAATTGAATTTTAAATAACTTTTGAAAGTGTTACATTATGCTCTCTCTCCTCCCTGGGGAGGTAAGATGATGCACTGGGGATAGGAGAGTTGCCGCTTGAGTGTATTAGTCATAAATTGGAAAGAACATTGTCCTTATTCTTCAGAATTATTTGTTAATATTATTACATACATTTCTTAACATAGACCTATATGGTATTAAAATAATAATTGTTATAGTCTTTAATTCCTTATGTTACCTGATCGAAAATAAATTATTTATTTATAAATATATAAAATTGCAACATAATTGAAAGATAAATGTAGACACATGAGTTCACTTTTTGCTGTTCTGTAATTCCCTCTGACTTTTGTTATGATTTCTTCCAGAGAGAGCACACATATTGTCATAAATGAAACAGCTTTCGTGCAACCACCTTTTGCACACAACACACTGAAACCAGTCTGACTTAGAATGAGTTTCAGTTCAGGGTTCCAAACATTCTATACATTCATCTTCATTACACTCTTCGGATTCATCATCAGGAAAAGGAACCAATTCTTCATCGACGATCCTCATCCGTAAAGTATTTTTCTGGAATATTAAATTGTTTGCTTGCTCCTCGGAAGGACAGAATATTGTTTAATACAGCATTGCTTGCATTTTTTAAATCATCTTCGCTCCAGGAAGCTCGATTACTTTTCCTAATGTAAGTATTGGGCATCGTGCCCGAACCTATAAATACAATCTATGTGATTTAGAGTCATTATACGTGTCTATTATAAGATATTTAATTATAAAGTATAACAATAAGCATGCGTCATCTCTCCTATTATACAAGGTGCGGCAACTCTAGTAAATTGGTAGGAGAGAGGACGAACCTAGCCTCACAGCTGTAGAAATGGCTGACTAGTTTTTAATGCAGTAAAAGCCATTGCTACTAACTCACCTATCATTAGAATCCATCGGTTTTTTTATTAACTCATATACAAAAGTACCAGATAAAAATATTGCACTACCTTAACGAAATTTCAAACACTCACCTTGGATAGATTGTCAATAAATGCCTTCTTAAAAACCACAAGTATGTTCGAAACGTTTAAAGAATTCAACTGCACGTCAATCACAAGCCACAGTTCACCCATAAGCGAAACTTATTCTGTAACTTTGTAGCAGACATGAGAACAAAGACCGCGTCATCTCTCCTACCTGCGTCAACTCTACTAGCTTTACCTTAATGATTTTTGAGTAAACAGCTATTTTTTTCGTTAAATATCCCTAAGAAATGTCACTCTTGATTTTTTAATCCTCTAGATAAATTCACGAGTTACGAATTTATCTAGAGGATTTGGAATCACTCGTGACATTACTTATGACTAACTCTTGCCCCAAATGGGAGTCAATGACCAATCACATTTCATTGAATTTTGTTTTACAACCAATCACAGCCATGTTTCATCCGGATAATAATTGAATTTTGATTACAAAAATAAAGAAAACTCCTCCCTTTTAATATTCTGAACATGTCAGAGCATTATTTTGCAGTGATTGACTCTCTAACAAATACGTTGAATATAGCAAATAATGAACAGATTCCTTCGAACTACACATTTGATAATTGTGTGATCAATAAATGTGTTTTTAAATAATAATTTTACCGAGTTGTTTCCGAAAAAAAAATTAATAATCTATAATATTGGTTATAATATACAGTTTGATGTGTTTCATTTTTTCTACACTAGGGTGCATTCTTACAACATTGCGATTCTGTTTGGCAATAGATAGTATGATCAAGTTGCAGTGATGAACAAATGAAACATAACCAAACATTTCTCATTTGTTTTCAAACATCGCTGTTTACATTATATATATATATATATATATATATATATAGGTCCACCGCTGTGGTGTCGAGAGCGTGCTGCCTTGTCACGAAGGGGGCACGGGTTCGATCCCCGGTCGGGGCAGTTTTTCTGGGTGAGGTTTTTATCGGGGTTTTTCCTCACCTGTAAGACAAATGTCAGGAAAACTTTAAGGCCCAAACGGTCCCCGAAATCATATGGCCATCATCATCATCCTTATCATTATCATCATCATCATCATCCGTCACCGGTGTGGAAAGCAACGGGAAGCTACCACACCTACGACTCCCTAGTAAAGCTGCAAGCATAGCATGAAAATGCTATGATTGCAGTAAAGGACCTGCCTTAGGGCAGAATTACTATGGATATATATATATATATATATATATATCTTTTAAAATAACTATATTTAAATAATGATTTGTGAGTAAACAGCTTAATTTTATTCATTAAATAGTTCTAACAAATGCCACTCTTGATTTCCAAATCCTCTAGATAAATTGGAAATCATTCGTGGCATTACTTATAATTGTCTACCTGTCCACTACACTGTTTCAGTTGCTATCGGTTTCGTCTTGAATTCCTTGAGGGTAGAGAATGCAGAAGTTCCGCGACGTAAAGTGACGAAATTAACTAATCTAATCTGACACAGGCATGTTGACAATTTGCAGCTCTCTTAATGATAATTGCTGTACGTGTTCAGAAAATGGCGTGACTGAACAATGCTATGTAGGACCAGAGTGTTGTAATAGAATAATCGATAAGGTTAGAACTAGGTTTTCATTTACCATCGCTGTGATCTCTTTGTAGCATGCTGCCTTGTCATGCACCGGCGCAAGGTTCAATCCCCGGTCGGGACAAGTTTCCTGGGCGAGGTTTTTTCGGGGTTTTTCCTCACCTGTAAGGCAAATGTCAGGAAACTTAAAGGCCCAAACGGTCCCCGAATATCATCTGGACATCATTATCATAAGTAATATCAGGAATAATTTACAAATTATCGATACATTTACGAGTCACTTCATGAATTACAGGATTTGGAAATCAAGAGTGGCATTTGTTTAACGAATAAACTTAAGCTGTTTACTCACAAATCATTATTTAAATATACTTATATTAAAATATTTATATATTTAATGTAAACGGCGATGTTTGAAATCAAATGAGAAATGTGGTTATGTTTCATTTGTTCATCATTGCACTTGAACATATTATTTATTGCCAAATAAGATTGCAATATTGTCAGAATGTACCCTAGTGGAAAAATAATTAAACACATCAAACTGTATATTATAATCAACATTACAGGTTATTAAATTAATTTTTTTAGTAAAAACTCAATAAAATCAAGAATCTGTTCATTATTTACTATATTCAATGTATTTGTTGAAAAAGACTAATGCTCTGAGCTGTTCAGAAAAAAATAAAGCTGATAAAGAGAAATCGATAAAGAGCTAGGTGAAACACGACTGTCATTGGTTGTAAAACAAAATTCATCGAAACGTGATTGGTCATTGACTACCATTTGGGGCATGAGTTAAATAGTCAACATTAACATATTCATTAAGTTTAGCTTAAGGCTTCTCCTGGCGCATCATTACCATCATCATAAATTCTCATATCATCACTTATCATATAACATCGGGGCGGAGTAACTCCGCCTTCCAGGCGCCCCAACCTCAGAAGTTGGTTACAAGAACGTCATGCCAGGGAAGAATAACAGAATGTCAAAATGACAACGTGGTGGCATTGAATAAAAAATACTAAAATAACATGCAATTTTATGAGCTATAGTATTTCAAAGGTGTGCTAGACAGAGCGGGGTGAAGGAAGAACAATGCTGGAACTCATAAAGAAGAGGACAATAAATTGGATTGGCCACTGGCTAAGAAGAAACTGCTTGCTGACGGATGCCCTAGAAGGAATGGTCAACGTAAAGAAGGTTAGTGGCAGAAAAATATATCATATGGTAGTCAATATTAAGATAAATTGTTTGTATGCGGATACAAAAAGGAAAGCTGAGTTAAGGAAAGACTGGGGAATATTGATTTGCAGTGAAAGACCTGATCTTGGGGAGAACACTATGTATGTATGTAGTTTATTTCATGATTGAAGCCTCAATTCTTACAAGGCAATTGTCAACCATTGCATGCCCAAACCTACCTTGAAATGTCCCCACAGAAACCTTTTAATTTGCCAATGCCGTGTCCAAAAAAAAGCTCACTTTTTTAGCTGCAACGCACAGAAATCCAAGCCAGATTCTAGCAATGTCAATCCACTGCTCGGACCAGATGGATTCCCTGCATGAGCAAAAGTGCAGTGAAGTGAGGCACGTAGTGATGGTTATCCAGTTTACCGATTCAGGTGTTGTATTACTACCCTACAGTTTAAATGAGCTTTGGTGATGAATTTTAGTGCCTTGCTGTTAAATAGAGCAAATATTTTTTGGACATGTTCTTTGTACATCACAACACATATCTGGAAGAAATTTGAAGATACCTTTTGGGTGTGCAATGGTTAACAGTTCCCTTGTTACAACAGCATCGTGTATACGGGTCTCAGTACGTTGGGAATGACGTAATCGATCCTTAAGTATTTTATAGCCTCACTATGATGGTTGTCCAGCGGCTCGCTTTGTTTCCCCGCAGTTGTTCTATACAATTAAATACAAAGATGCCGACTACCGCCACTATAATAATTCCGCATGTTAATCATTGTCAAGCATTGTCGCGCGGCATCCGCTTTTATATAAATGGACAACCATCATAGTGAGGCGATAATACCTTCAAATAGCAGCTGTTGTTTTTTTTTCTCCCTGCAACTACTTAGTGAGTCTCTCAATCGATTCTTCAGTACTCCTACATATGTTTTCCTCTAATTAATTAATTTGCATAAATAAATAAATATATAATATAATTATATATATATATATATAAATAATATATATATAATATATATATATATATTATATATATATTATATATATAATATAAAATATATATATATAAATATTTATACATAATATATATATATACATAATCTATATATATTAATATAGATATATAAATATATATTTATATATAAAATATTCTATATATAGTAAATCTATATATATACATATATATATATAATATATATATAGAACAATAAAATAATCTATATATATATATATAGATAAATATATATATACTACATATATATTAAAGATATATTATAATAAATATATATATATAAATATATATAAAATATATAATATATATATGGTATGATAAGAAAAATAAATGCCTGGACGGGATTCGAACCCGGATCTCATATATATATATATATATATATATATATATATATATTGATAATGTCATGTAGGATCATGCCGAAACGTCGGAATCAGTGGCCAATCTTGAATCCATGACGCGGAAAACCCAAGAAAACATTCTTAATCATACTTATGACCGCCAAAATCTACAATATTGTTACATGTTGTTTGAATTGCGCGGGCGAGTCGCCCATGGCGAGTTAGATTACCCGCAAGCCGGCAGAATTGTCTGGAGTGTGTTGCCAGGTAGTTCTACCAGTGTCTCTCTCTTCTTTGGAGAAAGATCCATGCTAGAGGATTCTGGGCATCGAACTGCCTAGAAGATGTTTCTGGAAATTTCCTCTAGCCTTATATAAGAGCGCAGGCTTAAAATCGCAGTCAGTCTGCAACAGTGAGTCTTGTGGTGAACAGTGTGACGGTAAGATGTGCCGAATTTATTTATCAGTGAGTGAAAAATTGTTCTAACTGAGATAACAATTAAAAGGTGATTCTTAGTGATTTGTATCTGTGAACAGTAGTTTGTTGATAATTGAAGAATTCAATAAATTGTTAAGTGAAATTTTAATAAATTCATTGCGCTCGTATACGCCTAAATAACCTAAATTTCGTGTCACGTTGTTTGTCTGCGATGGAATCCTAAACTACTGAACCGATTTTAATAAAATTTTGCACACTGTCTGCAGTTTGATCCAACTTGAGACTTAAGGTAGTTTATAACTAAATTTATAGTCGCATTACTTTTTTATTGCAAATTATTTGTGTATTATTTAACAAAGAGTTATAATTATCTGTGAGTTTCATACGATTCTAACAGATGGCGGTGTAAGGTAATTTTGTAAGGTAATTGGTTTATTATTTAACAAAGAGAGATCCAGATGGCTGTGCTTTTTGTTGCATCCGCAAATTTAAATTGAATTACAAATATTGATTATTTCATAATTTAAGTGTGTTCAGTGTTTATTTTAATTTCAATATTATTAATTTCGTGTGTAAGTATTAGTTTTAAGTAATCTGGCTGAAAGACAGCAACTTAATTTATATTTTTAACGTATACCTTAGCCAAAGCAACGCTTGGCCGGGACTTCTAGTATATATATATATATATATATATATATATATATATACATTTTTTTAATATTGTGACATGTCCACCGCTGTGGTCTCGAGGTAGCGTGCTGCCTTGTCACGCAGCGGGCCCGGGTTCGATCCCCGATCGGGGCAGTTTTTCTGGGTGAGTTTTTTTTGTCGGGGTTTTTCCTCACCTGTAAGACAAATGTCAGGAAAACTTTAAGGCTCAAAAGGTCCCCGAAATCATATGGCCACCATCATCATCATCATCCTTATCATTATCATCACCATCCTTTACCGACGTGGAAAGCAACGGGAAGCTACCACACCTACAATTCCCTAGTAAAGCTGCAGAGCATAGCATGAGAATGCTATGATTGCAGTGAAAGACCTGCCCTTGGGTAGAATTACTTTGGATGGATGTATATATATATATATATATACCCCAACAGAAGAAAAGGAGACCAAAATAACAGTGGGTTCGAGGAGTGCATAGAGTATGGTGTCGAGAGGATTAACAGTGAGTGATGCAGAGAATAGGGATTTATGGAGGAGTAAAATTTACAATGGGTTGTAGGAAAACTACTGCACTGTAGAGAAATTCCTAATCCATCCATAATAATTCTGCCCGAGGGCAGGTCTTTCATGCTATGCTTGCAGCTTTATTAGGGAATTGTAGGCGTGGTAGCTTCCCGTTGCTTTCCACACCGGTGAAGGATGATGATGATGGCGATATGATTTCGGGGACCGTTGGGCCTTAAAGTTTTCCTGACATATGTCTTACAGGCGAGGAAAACCCCCGATAAAAACCTCACCCAGAAAAACTGCCCCGACCGGGGATCGAACCCGGGCCCGCTGCGTGACAAGGCAGCACGCTACCTCGAGACCACAACGGTGGATAAAGAATAACAATATACTTTTAAAAAATTTAGGAATCGACGAGGATTGCTAATTAAAAACTGAAATCACATTCCTGACTGTTAAATAGTTTGATTTGGTTTTGCGTTTCAGTAATTTGTTGATGAGAATTAGTATCACATTGTTACATCTTTCAGTTGTCTACGAACTACTGTAGTTCCATGACAATAGTTTCTGGATAATTTAATCTGCTTCAGTTTAGACTTGGAATTTAAATGGCAGTTGCCCACACGTTCATGGAGATAATGCTATTCTGCCCACATCAAAGAAATGGGGAAATTCTACGACTTATGCAAAGTCGTAATTGATAATGCATTTAATGCTTATTTCATTTTGACTAAATTATCTCTTTTGTTGCGTATTTTACGTTCTCTACTGTTGTTTCGTAACTAACTCACTGGTGCTATCGAACTTGCAGGTTCATGGCCGCGTGGAAATAAGCCCTCCATACATCCGTATCCTGGGCTAATGTTTTCCAATCATTCCCTGTATAATCTGCTTTCCTCAAATCATAGTTAATGTTAATCTCCCACCTCATTCTTGGTCTACCAACTGGCCGTTTTTCCTCTGGTTTTTCTATAAGAAACTTTCATGCACGTCTTTCAATTCCCATTCGTGTCACATGTCCTGCCCATCGCAGTTTACGAGACTTAACTATTCTTTGGCATGGATTCTCTGAAGTAGTCCCCGTACGGAGAACTGAATGGGGGACTATTTGACCTCCGGAACATTTTATCCCAGTGGAACTCATGTCCGCATTTATTGACGGATGTATTTTTACGGTGTAAGATCGTCACTCTTCCGAATACTTTTTTTCGTCTGGCTTATCATCTTTGACCAGTCCGGCATGGGTAACCCTATCGGCAGCAATGCTACCGCCGGCATAGCTCTCGGGATCATTTACGTACATATCACACTTTTTAAAAATATAATAATAATAATAATAATAATAATAATAATAATAATAATAATAATAATAATAATAATAATAATCCCTTCTCTCTCAACGAGACTTAAGGGAAGAATTTCAACCATACTAATTTAGTTACACTTACTTTCGGATAGATGTCATTGAGTGGACCGGGGTCAGTGTCATTTTTAATCAACATAATTGAAATTTTATTTTTTCCCAAATAATTAATCTACCAGGTCTATACTTATAATATTACGTCAAAATTTGCTGAATGTTCCCATATTAATTTTGCTTACAGACCTTTTTATTCAGACTTAAGGATCTTTTACCAGACTGAACATTTTCAGAAAGCGGTCCCACGGCTTCAAAGGCTTAGAAGACCATCGACCCTAGCTCGGTTTGAAACCGCTAGCCTCAGAAACAAGGGTCACTAATCAACACCATAGCATGAGGTCAACTCGTGTCAGAAATAATAGTATATTACGATGCGAGTTGGGAAGTTATTTTTAGAGAAGTGAGGAAATGTTTAAAAACCGAGCGAGAGCGAAGTTTTAATTTTCCGAGATTCTGTAAAATACTTCACAAACGTGTGTTATACATTATTTTTTGCGCGATGGTGTTTTCAAAATATTAAATAATAGTTAAATAATAACATATTTGTTGGAAGTATTTACGTTCATTATAAACAACTGACAACAGATCAGATTTTTAGTATAAGACAAATTTTAGAAAAGAAATGGGAATATAATGGTACTGTACATCAACTATATGTAGACTTTAAAAAAGCATATGATTCAATAAAGAGGGATAAGTTATATAGTATCCTGCTGGAGTTCGGAATTCCTAAAAAGTTAGTTAGACTTATACGAATGTGTCTAAATGGCACAAAGAGTGGTGCGTGTAGGCAAACAGTTTTCGGACACTTTCGAAATCCAGAATGGGTTGAAGCAAGGAGATGCACTATCTCCTCTACTATATAATATTGTATTAGAGCATGCCATTAAATCTTTAGAGAATGAGGAAGGCTTACAACTCAATGGTATTAATAAGCTGTTAGTTTATGCTGATGATGTAGTATTATTGGCCGATAGCGAGGAGATACTAAAGGGCAACACGCACACACTATTGAGTAACACTAAGAAATTAGGACTTCAAAAGTAAATATCAATAAAACTAAATATATGGTCACACGTAGAAATTCATTATATAATGGAAATGGACAGCTAATGACAAATGAGGGAAATTTTGAGGAAGTGGCTGAATTCAAATACCTAGGAACAATAATCACAAATAGGAATGAGATGCACAAAGAAATTAAACATAGGCTCAATTCTGGAAATGCGTGTTATTATGCATTGCAGAGACTCTTGATGTCCCAACTCCTTTCAAAAAACATTAAACTGAAAATATATAAAACTATTATTCTACCAGTTATATTATATGGGTGAGAAACATGGACTCTTACTTTAAGGGAGGAAAGGAGATTACAAGTATTTGAGAATAAAGTACTTGATAAAATTTTTGGACCAAAGAGAGATGAACAGACAGGTGAATGGAGAAGACTACATAACAATGAACTACATGGTCTTTATAGGAAACCAGATATAATAAGAACAATTAAGTCTCATAGACTGCGATGGGCAGGACATGTTGCACGTATGGGGAAAGAAAGACTTGCATGGAAGCATCTTGGAGGAAAGCCAGAGGGAAAACGCCCAGTTGGTAGACCAAGAATGAGGTGGGAGAATTACATTAACTATGATTTGAGGGAAGTTGATTATACAGGGGATGATTGGAAAGCATTAGCTCAGGATAGGAATGTATGGAGAGCTTATGTCCGCGCGGCCATGAACTTACGGGTTTGATAGTGCCAGTGAGTAAGTAAGTAAATAAGTACAAACAACTGACTAACGTTAACAGCGTGGCCAATGTTTATTAGTTGGTACTACAAGCAGGTCGTAACATCAACCAGTCATAAAATATCGGCAAGTACGTATTTATTGTTTTATATTTTTTCAAATAAAGTTCCGTTCATTTAGCAAGCAGTGATTTGTTTCGTATCCCATCCATAGTAATTCTGCCCGAGGGTAGGTCTTTCACTGCAATCATAGCATTTCCATGCTATGCTTTGCAGCTTTACTAGGGAATTATAGGTGTGGTAGCTTCCCGTTCTTTTCCACACCGGTGAAGGATGATGATGGTAATGATAGGGATGATGATGATGGCCCTAAGCTTGCTGACATTTGTCTTACACGTTAGGTAAAAACCCGAAAAAACCTCACCCAGGAGCCTGTCCCGACCGGGAATCGAACCCGGGCCCGCTGCGTGACTAGGCAGCACGCTACGTTGAGACCACGGCGGTGGATTTGTTTCGTATAATGCACATTAACACTACCTTTTGTATATACATTATACGTAGTATACATAAATAGCAGCGGTTTTACTTCCCGCACGAGATTTGTAATATGTAATATTACATTATAGTTATTTAGGTTGGCAATACCGAAATGTAGGAAGTTGAACTTTCAATCATGGTCGCCATTGCTGTAAATATGACACAACGCACTATCGCGCAAAAACTTAATTTTCCATATAACGCTGTGGATGTTGAATATGGCTAATGTTGTTACATAGGATAGAAACTTTGTCCTACAGTATATTTGTTGGAATTGCCAGGTAAGGTAATTCAAATGAGGCTATTTTATGCCACACGGCGTGTGATGATGTTCTTTGTTTAATATTCAAACAGTGCACATAATTCCATTAACAAGTCACAAACTTCACTTCAGCTGAAACCTGTAATGTCTACATACACTCCCATGTAGTTATAATGAGTGTAGACAATGTAGAATCAACAGCTCGTAGGTGTAGACCTATCTATAGCAATGTTATAGAAGATATTAAAACTTTCGGAATGAATCATTAATTTAATTAGCCGAACATTGAATTTACCAGCTCTGGACTTCTAGTTCACCCTTCTCATATCGTTCAATATCAGAGCTTCTGGACTTCAATATAATTCTGTGCTCGTGTATTTCTGAGAAAGTCTTTGACAATGTTTTTGAATGCCAACCAATCATTCTTTTTAAGTTCCGTCATTTTTATATCTTTATATATATATATATATATATATATATATTTGTAACCAAAGGATTTTCCCTTTACAGAGATTTATGCGCTCTCCCCCTACAGGGAAGAATTTGTACCATACTAATTTAGTTACACTTGTTTTCGTATAGATGTCATTTTGAGTGGTCCGTGGTCAGCGCACCGCCTCATATTGACATATAGGAAACCAAGGGAGTATTAGGACGGGAAAATTCGATAAATTTTGCTTAGAGGCCTTTTCATTCAGGCTTAAGGATTTTTTACGAGCCTGAAAATCTTCAGACTCGGGACCCACGGCTTAAAGTCCCTCCCGGAGGACTTGCTCCTTGGATTTTTCCGTCCTAAAAAATCCATCGACCCGGCCGGGTTTGAACCCGCGACCCTCGGGACCAGAGGCAAGGAGCATAACCACTAGCAAAGATATATATATATATATATATATATATATATATGTAGTGTGTGTGTGTGTGTGTGTGTGTGTCCACCGCTGTGGTCTCGAGGCAGCGTGCTGCCGTGTCACGCAGCGGGCCGGGTTCGATCCCCGGTCGGGGCAGTTTTTCTGGGTGAGGTTTTTATCGGGGGTTCTCCTCACCTGTAAGACAAATTTCAGGAACACTTTAAGGCCCATACGGTCCCCGAAATCATATGGCCATCATCATCATCATCCTTCACAGGCGTGGAAAGCAACGGGAAGCTACCACACCTACAATTCCCTAGTAAAGCATAGCATGAAAATGCTATGATTTCAGTGAAGGACCTGTCTTCGGACACAATTACTATGGATGGATGGATATATATATATATATATATATATATATATATATATATATATATATCCGAGGGCAGGTCTTTCATTGCAGTCATAGCACTTTCATGATATGCTTTGCAGCTTTACTAGGGAATTATAGGTATGGTAGCTTTCCATTGCTTTCCACACCGGCGAAGGATGATGATGATTATCATAAGGATGATAATGATTGCCGGATGATTTTTGGGGACCGTTGGGCCCTAAGCTTTCTGACATTTGTCTTACAGGTGAGGAAAAACCTCGAAAAAACCTCACCTAGGAGCCTGTCCTGATTGGGAATCGAACCCGGACCCGCTGCGTGACAAGTCAGCACGCTACCTCGAGACCACAGCGGTGGATATATATATATATATATATATATATATATATATATATATATATATAACTTTTTAATATAATCTAAAATAGTGTCGTCAAACTTCATTTTCTCCCTTATAACTGAGTTTCTATTTTTTCTATTCTTTGAATTCTTGCTGCCCTTCGTATAAAATCCATTTCCGTTGTCAAAATATACTTACTTGTTTTTGTTGTTAATGGCCAAAATTCTGCTCCATAAGTAATGATGCTTTTAATAATTGTATGCAACTCAGCAATTAAGATGGTACGGACATGTCCAGCGAATGGAAGAAGATCGGCTACCAAAATGTGTATTGGAATGGAAACTTGAGGGAATACGAGGCAGAGGAAGACCTAAAACTTTCTGGAGTCAGGGAATATATTTATACACGAAGAAGAAACATCTTCAACGAGAAGATTGGATGGACTGACAAAATTGGCTATTAGGAATCGGACGATGTCAAAGACATTAATCAACCGGTGATCTATTAATAAATGTAATTCTTCTATACGTGTGTATGTCAATTAACTAGTCCTAAACGACTTTACCGATTTTGATTACATTTTCTGTGTGTGTTTCAGTGGGTTCATGGACGCTTTAGATTCGCAATTGGACCCTCCAAAACAACTATGTGTAGGAGTTCATCAGAAGTGAAAATTTAAAAATCGTTATAGCGGTTATAATTTTCGATGTTTCACAACGAAATTCAACACATCCTATTAAAATAAACCGAGGTCGGTATTTTCAAAAAATGAGCGATATCCGACAATTAGAAGTGGAGGTTTACCTGAAATCCGAAATTAAAAACTGACTAGCAACTGCCTCTTTGATTCCTCTCAGCGTGTACCATACAATTTACCTTTAATACGAGTATTTATTTGTTTAGGCGTAGCAGCGCACGCCGGGTATTAGCCAGTGAATGTATAAATTATTGTGTCTACTAAAGCAATTAAGTTAATTTCTAAAGGAAACTGTTGCATTAAAGATAACTACATAAATTTGACATCTATCTGTAGTAATTCTGTCCGAGGGCATATCTTTCACTGCAATCATAGCATTTTCATGCTATGCTTTGCAGCTTTACTAGGGAATTATAGGTGCGGTAGCTTCCCGTTGCTTTCCACACCGGTGAAGGATATTGATAAGGATGATGACGATGGCCGGATGATTTTCGGGGACCGTTGGGTCCTAAGCTTCCTGTCATTTGTGTTACAGGTGAGGGAAACCCCGAAAAAAACTCACCCAGACGAGGAATCGAACCCGGACCCGCTGCTTGACACGGCAGCACGCTCCCTCGAGACCACAGCGGTGGACTATTTGACATCAATTATGTATAAAAAATTCAAAAATATTTTCGTAAGAACATAATAAATATAGTTACAGCAATAACAGCAATTTTAAATTATGTCCTGTGGGACAGACATTTTAACCAAGAAAAATAAGTTACAAATAGGCTATATAATTCAATAGTGAGAAGTACTGTCACATATGGAGTTGAAGCATGGAAATTCAGCAAAAATCTTATGTCGATGGAAATGTATTTCTTGAGGAGAACAGCAAAATAAATAAAGTAATTCTGCCCGAAGGCAGGTCCTTCACTGCAATCATAGCATTTCATGCTGTGCTTGCAGCTTTACTAGGGAATTGTAGGTGTGGTAGCTTCCCGTTGCTTTCCACACCGGTGAAGGATGATGACGATAATGATAAGGATGATGATGGCCATATGATTTCGGGGACCGTTTGGGCCTTAAAGTTTTCCTGACATTTGTCTTACAGGTAAGGAAAAACCCCGATAAAAACCTCACCCAGAAAAACTGCCCCGACCGGGCATCGAACCAGGGCCCGCTGCGTGACAAGGCAGCACGCTACCTCGAGACCAGAGCGGTGGACAGAGAACAGCAAGATGTTCAAAATTACAAGAAAAATAAATAAAGTAAAGCCATAAGCGAGAAAAAGTATATTAAATCAAATAAGATAAAGCTTGTCATTTCGACATTTCTGGTGTTCTCTCCTGGCATTGGCTTAATTGTAACCCACTTCTGAAGTTGAGGCGCCTAGAAGGTGGAGTTACGCGTTGTTATGATGGGTGAAAAGTGATAATGAAGCGCCAGGAGAGTTCTTAACCTAAACTTATCCTAAATTCCAGACAATGCGAAACAATAGGAATGTTTTCCTTTAAGGAAAAATCCTATGGTTTGACCGGGAATCGGACCCGGGACCTCATGAACAGTAGTCAGAAACACTGACCACTAGCCCATGAGGTTGGTAATGTAATAAAATATTAAAATATATAATTAGTACCTGATACATCAGTCATCCGGAACTAAAAGTTCTGTTATAAAACTTCATCAAGTGGTTAAAATGTGAAGTTCTTTCAAAACAATGTTTCACCTTCTGCATTTGAACCGTACTCTTAGTACTTGGTACCAGTTGAAATGCAGAAAATGAAACATTGTTTTGAAATGCCTTCATATTTTAACTACTTGACGAAGTTCTATAACAGAACTTCATCTTAGTTGAGGATGACTGATTTATCAGGTACTAATTTTATATTTTTAATATTTTATTACATAACTTCAACGGTGATTAAAAATTAATTTTAAAAGTATTGATGGGCATGTACGACGAATACAAGAATGAAGGTTACTCAGAAAAGCATTGGAATGGTATCCACCAGGAAGAAGAAAGACTGGAAGACTTCGAAACTCATGTATGCATGAATTAAGAACTGGAGAAGATGGAGAGGATGGATAGAGACGAGTTGAGAAGGAAACTAAAACTTTAAGCACAGGATGTGTAAACATTAAAATCTGTATATAAATAAATAATACTGAAATTTTTTTTAATTCAATGCCACAACATTGTCATTTCGACATTCTGGTATTCCCTCCTGGCATTATTTTAAACCCACTTCTGAGGTTGGGGCGCCTGGAAGGCGGAGTTACGCTGCCTCGATGATACACGATAGGTGTTGATGATGATAATGGTGGTCTTAATCGCAAAGTTAATGAATATGTTAATGATGATAATGATGGCCAGATGGTGTTCGGGGAACGTTTGCACCTTAAAGTTTCCTGACATTTGTCTTACAAGTGAGGAAAAACCCCGAAAAATCCTCACCCAGAAAACTTGTTCTAACCGAAGATCGAACCCGGGCCCGCTGCGTGATAAGGCAGCACGCTAACTCCATGCCACAGCGGAGGACCGTTCCTTTATTATTATTATTGTTATTATTATTATTATTATTATTATTATTATTATTATTATTATTATATAATTATATCGTTTCTTCACAACCATCAATGAACCTAATTTTCAAGAGGAATTAGTCTTCCAGTTCAACAGAATTTATTCCACCGGAATTTTTCCTAACAAAGCACGAATTACTGTATTTATACGAAACACAAAGACAGTGTGTGTTCTTGAATGTCATCTGTTTTATTCAAAACGCCGCGTGGAAGCGCAACCTCTGCTGTGAAGTCAATTCCTTTTAACACATATCAAAGGTACGATCCTTGGAAATTTAATTACACTATGGTTTTCATAGACGAAAATTAAGAACAAAGAGCAAGTAAAAAGTTCGCTGCAATTATTCATCACCCACCAAATGCTTTTGAAACATGGAAAACTACTAAAACCATACTCACTTACTTACTTATTCACTGGCACTATCGAACCCGTAGGTTCATGGCCGCACGGACATACGCTCTCCATACATCCCTATCCTGAGCTAATGCTTTCCAATCATTCCCTGTATAATCTACTTCCCTCAAATCATAGTTAATGTTATTTTCCCACCTCACTCTTGGTCTACCAACTGGGCGTCTTCCCTCTGGCTTTCCTACAAGAAGCTTCCATGCAAGTCTTTCATTCCCCATACGTGCAACATGTCCTGCCCATTGCAGTCTACGAGACTTAACTGTTCTTATTATATCTGGCTTCCTATAAAGACCATGTAGTTCATTGTTATGTAGTCTTCTCCATTCACCTGTCTGTTCATCTCTCATTGGTCCAAAAATTTTCCTAAGTACCTTATTCTCAAATACTCGTAATCTCCTTTCCTCCCTTAAAGTAAGAGTCCATGTTTCGCACCCATATAATATAACTGGTAGAATAATAGTTTTATATATTTTCAGTTTAACGTTTTTTGAAAGGAGTTGGGACATCAAGAGTCTCTGCAATGCATAATAGCACGCATTTCCAGAATTGAGCCTATGTTTAATTTCTTTGTGCATCTCATTCCTATTTGTGATTATTGTTCCTAGGTATTTGAATTCAGCCACTTCCTCAAAATTTCCCTCATTTGTCATTAGCTGTCCATTTCCATTATATAATGTATTTCTACGTGTGACCATATATTTAGTTTTATTGATATTTACTTCCAGTCCTAATTTCTTAGTGTTACTCAATAGTGTGTGCGTGTTGTCCTTTAGTATCTCCTCGCTATCGGCCAATAGTACTACATCATCAGCATAAACTAACAGCTTATTAATACCATTGAGTTGTAAGCATTCCTCATTCTCTAAAGATTTAATGGCATGCTCTAGTACAAAATTAAATAGTAGAGGAGATAGTGCATCTCCTTGCTTCAACCCATTCTGGATTTCAAAAGTGTCCGAAAACTGTTTGCCTACACGCACCCTACTCTTTGTGCCATTTAGACACATTCGTATAAGTCTAACTTACTTTTTAGGAATTCCGAACTCCAGCAGGATACTATATAACTTCTCCCTCTTAATTGAATCATATGCTTTTTTGAAGTCTACGTATAGTTGATGTACAGTACCATTATATTCCCATTTCTTTTCTAAAATCTGTCTTATACTAAAAATCTGATCTGTTGTAGACCTGTTTCTTCTAAATGCACATTGATGATCTCCTAGAATGTCATCAATATAGGGAGTAAGTCTGCTTACTAATATATTTGTTAGAATTTTGTACGAAGTTGAAAGTAATGAGATGCCCCTGTAGTTGTTGCAATCAGTTTTATCTCCTTTCTTATAAATTGGTACGATAATTGATTCCTTCCATTCATCTGGAAGAGCTTCTTTTTCCCAAATCATACTAAGCAATCAGCGTATCTTGTCCATCAATTTTTTCCCCCTGATTTTATCAGTTCTGCTGGGATCTCATCTGAACCTGATGCTTTATACATCTTCAATTTTTCAATTGCCATTTCAACCTCTAATGCACTTGGCTCTGCGACTAGCATTTCTGCTGTCTGTAACTTATCCTCCTCAATGTCCTGTTGTGTATGTACATTTAATAGCTGATTAAAATAACTTTTCCATCTATTTAATATACTCTTGGAATCTGCAATCATATCCCCATTTTCATTCCGAATTATGTTTGTTCTAGCCTGAAACCCTTTCTTCTCTATACTAATTCCCTGATATAATTCTCTAATGTTCCTATTTTTTGCATTCATTTCAAGATCATTAATCTTCTCTCTCAAATATTCCCTCTTTTTACTCTTTAGTAACTTGGTGGTTTCCCGTCTAACACTATCCAATTGCTCTAAATTTACCTCATTTGGCTCGTGTAACCATTTAATTTTTGCTAGCTTTTTTCTTTTCTTTACAATGTCGGCACATTCCTCATCAAACCATTTCTTGTTTTGCCTCTTTTTTAAACAACCAATGCTTTCTGATGCTGACAATTTAATAGTATCTCTTATAGCCTCCCATTCCTTATTTATATCAGTTTCTTCTTCGTTTGCCACATTGTCATCTGAAGATTCCAGTACTTCAAATCTATTAGCAATTTTGATTTGGTATTCTTGCTGCATTTCATCATTTTTCAAGTTTTTTTAATTCATATTTTACAGAATCATCTTTAGCGTTTGTTCCTCTCATAAGCGATAGTCGTTGTCTGATTTTCCACCCTGACCAGATGATGATCTGAATTGCAGTCTGTCCCTCTAAAACTGATCTAACATCAATGATGCTACTGTGCCAGCGTTTATCCACTAATACATGATCTATCTGGTTCCGAGTTTCTCCATCTGGGGACGTCCAGGTGTATTTATGAATATCCTTATGTTGAAATGTTGTGCTCTTAACAATGAGATTCTTTGATGTGGCAAATGTGACTAATCTAACCCCGTTGTCGTTACTATCTTCATGAAGACTGAATTTGCCTATTGTTGGTTTGAATATATCTTCCCGCCCTACTTTTGCATTAAAATCTCCTAAGACAATTTTCATATGATATCGTGAAAGGCTATCAAATAAGCATTCTAATTCTTCATAGAACTCATCATTGATCTTGTCATCTTTATCTTCTGTGGGGGCATGTACATTTACAATTATAAAATCATGTTTACCCTTTAGAATTATGTATGATACCCTATCACTAACAAACTTAATATCTCGGATAGCGGATAGGATCCTCCTTCTGACTAAAAATCCCGTTCCAAATGCAGGTCTTTCTGCAACTACTAAAACTATAGAAAATAAATTGCAAGTATTTATAAATAGGTGCCTAAAGAAAATATTAAGAAAAAAATGGCCAGAAAGAACATCAAATAATGAATTATGGGGAAAAAAAAACTGACCAGAAAGAAATTTAAATAGAAATAAAAAAAAGGAGGGGAAAAAGACAAGAGAAGATCGTAGAAGTAACTGAAATGAGATTTCTGAGAAGTGTATCTGGCTGCAAGCTTCTAGATAAAAGAAGAAACGAAGATAGGCCTATTAGAATTGAACTAAATATTTTTAAACTTTTAGATATAATAAAAGAATCTGGAAAAAACTGGACAGAACATTTCCAAAGAATGAAAGATGAACGCATACCAAAAATTATACTTCATTACAAACCAAAAGGAGACAGGAATGTTGGTAGACCAAAAAAGATGTATATTGAACTTTTTGAACGAGAATATATGAGACCGAAACAAGCCACATGAGCTTAATCCATGATTGTTGATGATGGTGATTATTAAAAAGGAAAATTGAACTGGATAGGACATACATTAACAAAACCATTGTTCTACTGAAAGAATAGCAATGGATTGGAACTCACAAGCACAAAGGGGAAGAGGCAGACCGAAATAGACATGGAAGAGAACCATCCTTGAAGAAAATGCAAAGGAGGGGAAAACCTGGAGGGAAGTGAAGAAATTGACTCAGAATAGGATCCGTTGGTGAAGGTTTGTGGATGCCCTATGCTCCTGATAGGAGATAAAGGAAATTATATCATCCAGGTAATGTAACTTCGCCTTCCATGCGCCCCAACCTCAGAACTGGGTTACAATTTTATCAATCCCAGAATGCCAGAAAGTCCCAAGATAATCTGGTGGCATTGGATAAAAGATAAATATAGTGTAGATTTCAGTTAATACTTAGTTAAGCGGTGGATTTCATAAAAAGAACAACAATTAAAATATTATGGTCATGTAAAAAAATGACAGAAGACAAATTCAAAAGAAGAATACTAGAATGGTGTCATTGGTAGAAGAAGAAGAAGAGAACGGCCAAAAATAAAGTGGATTGATGGTGTTTTGAGCAGCATGAGGGAAAAGGATAGGATGATTGAGATTGGAATTACAGAGAGTAAAATATTTAGACCTCACGATACAAACAACAGGGAAGAGCTTCAGGCTACATATCAGATCAATGGCAGCAATAAGGACAATGAATGAAATTAGGAACATCAGGTTACTGTCAATCAGCACTGCTATGGACTTGTTCAGATTGAAGGTACTACCCGTACTTGTGTATGGACTCGATTTGATATGGGAATACCTCACATATAAGCAACTGGAAGATATGGAGAAAGTGAAGTCAAGATACCTCAAGAGACTCTTGGGAGTATCACCGAGTACGAGATCGAGGCTGGTTTACGAACTCACCAGAGAGACGTTTTTAATAGAAGATCTGCGGACAACACTACTACCATCTAGTAAGTCCTACAATGTATTCTTGCAAGACCTGCAAGAGAAGAAGAAGGACATACCATCATCATTCTATGCGACCTGTGCGATGCAAGACAGACGATGGACAGAATCGAACTGTGAAATGCGTCATGTCACTACCAGACTGGCAGTCCATGACTTCCATCACAAGATATGCTGCAACAAGACATTTCATGAACCTAACGACATGTGCATATGTGTTTTGTGTTCACAAAAATGTGAAAAGTACCATATTCTGAATTGTAAAAAACGACTTAAATCAATCAGTGCTTATAGCAAAGACAATTAAGCACTTCACATGTAATATCTGCACGTTTTGTGCGCATTTCTCCTTTATTATTATTAACTGGGTGCAGGAAGATGTTGTGAAACTTGATAAATAAGTAAATACATTTATCTACTATTATAACAATCAGTGACGCTTTAGTTAATAGTTACTAAGGAACAAAACCTATATTTTATACTCTAACAAAACACGCTATAAAAACATAAAATACAGGTTCAACAAAACGTAAAATACACTTTAAAGATGATTTCGTATTAACTACATAAAATAACTTTCCTTGACTTTTCTGGAAATATATTAATAGTTGCATCTTGGACTGCTTTTAAAATGGTTCCTGTTGAACCGTGAAAATCACCTTCTCCGCTCATTTTTACTTCAAATTCACATATGAAACTAGCACCAAAATTGCAGAATATAACAACAATGTTTGTTGATGTATAGTGTCTTTTTTTTTCAAAGTCCAAATTACTCTTTCTCTAAACATATCGTATCCGCAATAAACACATTTAATTAAATATACAACATATACTAAATAAAATACTCTGAACATAGTTGAAATATTGTAGACAACACGTTACAAAATTAGGTTTAGTAACTCGCTGCGTAATTCCTTAGACAATATAATATATAACCGTGTTTCATGTATACTTTTATCATTCCTTTATATTTAAACTTTCTTTACCAAGCCAATTACTTAATCTAATTATAGGTTATTATTATTATTATTATTATTATTATTATATTATTATTATTATTATTACTGTTTTATTTCTTCCCCTTGTCAACTTTATATTGTGTAGCCTATATATATTATGTATCATTAATCAACATATAGATAATTCATAATTGTTATTATATGTAGAGGAACTTCGGGTAATTGGTCCCGTATTTTGAATTTGATGTTTTTTCTTTTAATTAGAGGATTTAAATTATGTTTAATTACAGTGATTATCATTAGTGTTATAACTATGAAATAGCATTGTTATTTTATTCAAATATGTAAACATCTTTATAATTTATAAACTTTTTTACATTACAATAAAACTCCACTTTAACCTGCTGATTCCGGAAAAGTGGACACCAGAGTCCATCCTAGCCTTTAGGCTACTTTAAGTTTATTTACTCTATTAATTTATACAGACAGGAACAAATTCATCTGAAAATATTTATGACTGATAATAATTAAAAACCGTTGACATTTATTTAATGTTTTGAAAAATTACCGTTGAATATAAAGTTCACACGTCATTCATCTGCAGATAGCGACGGTCTTTGGGTTTAGGTAAAATTACAAGGATATTAAATAAAATTAATTAAGTGTATGGCTTTTACATATAGCACCTTGTTGATAAAATATACGTATTCGTATAAAGTGGAACCAGGTTCTCGTGGAGGGTCCACATTAACCGAATTCCTTTGTTATGTTTAATTATTTTATACAGCCACCATGTCACATAATATCAAACCAAACTCGTATATTAAAAGAGCTCCTACATAACATAAAATATTTACAATTTTTTTCAACATTTGTAATATTCAATAGCAGAAATTAAGAATTAATTCTTAGCTTGAAAAACTTTTAAAATGGCCGTTTTCATAAATATCATAAATAAATAACTAAATATATGGTCACACGTAGAAATACATTATATAATGGAAATGGACAGCTAATGACAAATGAGGGAAATTTCGAGGAAGTGGCTGAATTCAAATACCTAGGAACAATAATCACAAATAGGAAAGAGATGCTCAAAGAAATTAAATATAGGCCCAATTCTGGAAATGCGTGTTATTGTGCATTACAGAGACTCTTGATGTCCCAACTCCTTTCAAAAAACGTTAAACTGAAAATATATAAAACTATCATTCTACCAGTTATATTATATGGATGTGGAACATGGACTCTTACTTTAAGGGATGAAAGGAGATTAAAAGTATTTGAGAATAAAGTACTTAGGAAAATTTTTGGACCAAAGAGAGATGAACAGACAGGTGAATGGAGAAGACTACTTAACAATGAATTACATGGTCTTTATAGGAAGCCAGATATAATAAGAACAGTTAAGTCTCGTAGACTGCGATGGGCAGGACATGTTGCACGTATGGGGAATGAAAGACTTGCATGGATCTTCTTGTAGGAAAACTAGAGGGAAAACGCCCAGTTGGTAGACCAAGAAAGAGGTGGGAGAATAACATTACTATGATTTGAGGGAAATAGATTATACAGGGATGATTGAAAAGCATTAGCTCAGGATAGGGATGTATGGAGAGCTTATGTCCGCGCGGCCATGAACCTAAGGGGTTCGATAGTGCCAGTGAGTAAGTAAGTAAATCCTTCTTCCCACAAAGAATAAAAGAAACTCTCATTATTTTCCTGTTTTTTATATACACTAGACAGGGACAATTTAATATGTCTTGCTTGTATACATTTTATTATTAGTTTTAGTCTTAATTTTAACTAATATTAACTGGTTGTATTATAGATCGTAATATGTATATTAGATATTATCTTTTGATCAAATTTTTACTTAGTGTTTAATATTAGAGTTAATTAAGATTGTTATATTCTTATGTAATATATGTTTGTCCTGGTGAGTGGAAGAGAAGGCCACATGGCCTGAACTCCACCAGGCTAAATAAATCTTAAATCTTAAAAAAAAAAAGAAACTGGCCTTGAACATGCCAAAGTTGATGAGGGGAAGAAATTAAAATAGTTTCTATTCCTGGGCAGCATCAATTAAAAAATATATTAACAGGGTTCACTCAAACAGAAGGCCGCATTACCCAAAGTTCCTCTATAATTTAACATGGTGAAGTGGAAGAGTTGTCTTTATTCCATCAGGTAAAATAAATAAAAAAATGTGTAGTGGTTAACTGACTTCTGCCGCATTCTGTATTCCGCTTGCTACAACTTTCCGATTCTGATTTGAATGTAACGTGCAATTTAAAACGAAACGTCAGGAGTTTGACATGACGTGGAAGCGATACGAGAATTTTGTGAAATAAACAATGTTATCGACAGATCCACGTGTTACTGACTGACATTTACACTTCACTTTCGCAGCAAAATGCTCGCATATATTTGGTTGAAAATAGGGATGTTCTCTGTAAGAAATGATACAGGGAAGTGTGGGCATAAGTATTTGTATTGTAATGTAAGCCCATATTTTCCCTTTACAGAGATTTAGGCGCTCTCCCCCTACAGGGAAGAATTTGAACCATACTAATTTTAGTTACACTTGTTTTCGTATAGATGTCATTTTGAGTGGTCCGTGGTCAGCGTTCCGCCTCATACTGACATCTAGGAAACCAAGGTAGTAAGGACGGGAAAATTCGGTAAATTTTGCTTAGAGGCCTTTTCATTCAGGCTTAAGGAATTTTTACGAGCCTGAAAATCTTCAGACTCGGTACCCACGGCTTAAAGTCCGTCCCGGAGGACTTGCTCCTTGGATTTTTCCGTTCTAAAAAATCCATCGACCCCGACCGGGTTTGAACCCGCGACCCTCGGGAGCAGAGGCAAGAAGCATAACCACTAGTCCACCGCGGCCGATGGGCATAAGTATACAAACACAAAAACTGAAGAAAAATAATACATTCATTCGCTGAAAGTATATGTGACTGACTGATATAAATGTCAACTCCCCATGCTGCTCAATATGGGTATCTATACCATTCACTGAAATATAATTCTAAATTCAATTTTCACAAATACATAATGGAGTAATATTTCAATTTCCATCTTATATATATGCAATAGCTATTACCCGGCATGTTTGCTACGCCTAAATAAGTGAAATATTAAAGGTTAATCAAATTGTATGGAATACGCTGCGACGAACCGAATATGGCGGTTGCTAGTCAGTTTTTAATTTCCAATTTCAGGTAATCCTCCACTTCTGATTCTCAGATTTTGCTCATTTTTTCACAATACCTACCTCGGTCTATTTTAATAGGATATACTGAGTTTCGTTGTGAAACATCGAGAGATATGACCGCTAGAGCAATTTTTAAACTTTTACTTCATTTGAACTCCTACACCTAATGGTTTTAGACGGTCCAATTGTGAATATAAACCATTCAGGGATCCACTCAAACACACGCAAAAAAATTCATCAAAATCGGTCCAATCGTTTAGACAGTTTTTAATTTCGGGTTTCAGGTAAACCTCTACTTCTAATTGTCGGATTTCGCTCATTTTTGGGTAATGCCTACCTTGGTTTATATTAATGGAATATATCGAGTTCCGTTGTAAAACGTCGAAAAATGTGATCGCTAGAGCGATTTTTGAATTTTCACTTCTCCACCTATTGGTTTAAGATGTTCCAATTGTGAATCTAATCCAACCAGGGGCCCACACAAACACATACAAAAAATTCCATCAAAATCGATCCAGTTATAGGAGGAATTCAGTGACAAACACACGTACAGAAGAATTATATACGTATATAAAGATTGTTTTCAGAATTTATGCTACCATCTGCACAAAAAAGCAAAGCAATAAACAAAACATATTTTATTTCCACTTGAGGAGTTAAACAGGTTAACTATAATTGTAGAGTTAATGTAACTTTAAGAATGGAAGAATGTATACAAAAGTAACAAAGTCATAAATTTTAATTATTTCATTTGTTAATTGAAATGGCTTAAATCCCAGTTTAAATTAAGAAAATTAATCATAAATTGCCGTGCTTTTGATTAAAATACAAGTGTACGACTTTACCTTATGTTAAATATCATAATACGTTTTTAATTAAATTGGCATTTATGGAACATGGCTGCCAGATTGTTATTGGCTTCTTGTGTAAGCAGTATTCCCTCAGTTGCCGCATCACAAAATATTTATCTGAAACTCTTAAAACATTGTTCGTTTAATCCCAAACACCTCCTCATTAAGATGATTACCAGTGTAAAAAATATTATTAAGGTAATATTGACATCGAATGCAAGTAGCATTTCTCAATATAAAAAGAACAAAACAAGAAGATATACTAGATTGAAGTTTTATAACACATTGGCAGTTCCTGCATTACTTTATGGGAGTGAAACTTGGGTAATGACCAAAAAATTACAAAGTGGAATAAAAAGCGTAAAAATGAAATTCCTTTTGAAGAACAAAAGGATGCACAAGATTGGATCGGATAAAGAATGACGATACAAGAACAGAGTTAAATATACAGGCTGCGGCATAAGTCAATAGGTACTAAAAATCAGTTTAATTGACCATAATCATAATTGAATCAGAAATTTGTATACCTCACAAAAAATGTATATTTATGTTGGAGTGTAACTGATGATGCGGTGATAGTATTCTAAATTAGCGCCCAACATCGTGAGGAATTTGGGTAGCTACAATAAGTAGCGGCTCCAGGTTGAGAAGACCAACTGTAACGACTGGGCGACCCGACATTCTGACCACATGTCATCCCTACACTGGCAGGTGATCATCTACCTCTGTGATTAACGCATGTTTATGTATTACTTCTATATAATTTAAATTGGAGCTTTGGAGTTGGATTTTAGTGCCTTGCAGTTAAAAATGGCAGATAAGTTTTGGGCATGATCCTTGATTACATTACATGCTTCTTTGGAAGAAATTTAACTCTTGCACCATGGAGATTTCCAACAAACACTGCCTTGCAGTTAAAAACTACATAATGGTTTCCAATTTTTTATTGATAAAAGCTCGTCAATTGCTACTAAACATATATATATATATATATATATATATATATATATAATTTAAATTTGAGCTTTAGAATTGGATAAAACATATATATATCCTCAATTCGTGTCCAACTCAGGGTCGTGCCTAGGGATGAAATGATATGAAGTCCCCATATTTATAGAGGTCTATGAATGACAAGGGTGCCGGCCGACCACTCCTGACACGCCTCACAGGGGCGGATGAATGAAATGAAACGAAATGGATGAGATGAATATGGAGACATGGTGGAATGGATTTTGTGACAGGGGAAAGGGGGAGAAACCCTGCTCTCACTCCGTTTCGTCCACTACGAAAATAAATAAAGAAATAAAAAATAAAAAAGTGAAATAAAATCGGTTGACAAACAGAGGAGAAAATGGTACTTAACTATATTGTCTTTAGTGATTAAATAAAATAAAACAGTTGAAGTTTTATATGATTTTCATATTTATTTTAATACAAATTCGTTACAGCTGTTGCAGTAGTTTGTACCTTGTTCAGACGAAGTACTGGAACAGCTGTAACGAATTTGCTTTAAAATAAATATTAAAACATATAAAACTTAGTAGTTTTATCTTATTTAATCACTATACATAATGGATTTTCGTCAAGTAAACACCAAATCAATTGATTATATTGTCTTTGCCTATTTATATGCTGGTTTGTTTACAAAACGAAACCACCGTATGATCATGTTTAAAGGCAACTGTAGTAGTATTCATTTTCTGTAGCTAATATTGTTCCTGGTATAATGTTTTACTTGGATTAAATTATCTGCATTTCTTTTGTAATGAAACTACGAGGCATGGATACATCTACCGTATTAAAGATGAAACTGAGCAACTCTTGAGTTTCCACTAAACAAAATAAATAGGATACTATTCAAATAAATTGGAAATAAAAGCAATTTTATAAAATATTGCATTACGACAAATAAAACTCTACAAGTTAAAAGCAGATTTTCTTTTGTTTTTACACTGGTTTCTCTTACAGTTATAATCCCATTTTATTCCAAATAAAATAATATTGTTATAAGGTCTACAATATGATATTTTAAATACAGAACAACACCGTGCTCTATTCTGACATTTATTTGAGGCTGGGATTATGTTGTGATAAGTTGTTACTCGTTATTTCAAAGGGATTTTAATGTCAAAATTAATTATTCAGTTAAAGGAAATTGAGAATATTAATTCTTTCTTATATTTTGTAAATAAATCTATGTATATACTATGGCGTAGCCCATTGTTGAGCCATAGCCTCTCCTTTGTTATGAGTTACTAGATCAAGTTAATATTTTGTTATCTTATTTGTTCACAGATGTCTTGAATGGCATGTGGTCAACACACCGACTCAATGAGACATCTATAGTCGGACCAACGGATCTGTGCCCCTGTACTGAAGCGCTGGCATCGTTCTTCAAAAAGTACACGTCAGTTCTTACACCATTCTACCGCGCTCCCCTCCCACTACGTCAAATAGAAGCCATAGTAACTGACCGAGTAGGGACGTTGCCAAACTTTCCCCGGTGTCAGGCTCTTGATTATTGAATAATGTAAGATTAATTATTACTTCTTCATATTTAATTTAAGAAGGTGTAATGACACTGATTGATTTATACGATTAATGGATATAATTATAATAGTGAATATTTGTTGGTTAAATGGAAATTACGTGAAGGGAATCTACATATGTTGTTTTTAAAGATACATGTTTCGTCAAAAATACTTCTTCAACTCATTGTCTTATTTGGTTAGATTTGGAACGTAATCTTGAAGTCCTAACAAAATTATAAAATTTTAGGTATGAACACACAGCTCATGTACCCTCCTTCTTTCTCATTCGGACTAGGTACCGGCTATGGCGAAGTTACTACATGCTACTATCTTTTTTACATAATATATAACATACTGATACTATACAGGAATTCTAATTTATGCTTATGAATTAAGCTAATGATGATAATTTACAATTTTACATACTATCTACCATAACATGCTGATACTGAGTTAACAACACTGGACTATGAGTGCAAATAATATCCCGCAAAGAAAGCTCAAAACTGTGAATAATGGGAGGGGAGAAAGAGAGAGATAGAAAATAGAGACAGGCAATAATGCAGGGAGGGAAATGATTTACCGAGGCAGAAACGGAATTAGTATTTAGTTCGCATTTCTTACGGGGGCACAGATCTGTTGGTCCAAGAATAACAGGCAACTAAGGTATTACTAAGACGTTGATGGCGGTAAATCTTGCTTAGATGCCTCTTTGTTCAGGCTTAAGGATCTTTTGTGAGCCTGAACATTTTCAGACTCGGAACCCAGGGCTTAAAATTCCTCCTGGAGGACTTGCTTCTTGGATTTTTCCATCCTAAAAAAATCCATCGACCCCGGCCGGGTTTAAACATAACCCACGGTGGGCTAGTAAAGAAATATTTAACTGAAATATTAAGTTTTATTATTTTATTTTGTGGAAAGTATCTAAATGAACGCAGACTTACTTCTCGATATAATGTTTTACTAACAAGGTAACTGTCAACCATTGCACGCCAAAACCTACCTAGAAATTTCTTCTAGACAAACTTTCTGATATACCAAAGCCATGTAAAAAAATAATAGTTAAAAAAAACTAAAACAACACGCTTTATTAGAAAACCGAAAAATAATTTTAATTCCCAACACGCTTGGGATAAAATTAAAGTGGTCAACAAAAAAATCATCTCCAACACATTTAGAATAAAACTACAGTTATCTACAAACAAAAATTACAATAAAAAACGTGGGGTGCTCTATATCAATTAATGTATTTGATAATAAACAGATATTGGTAAAAGTAAAGTCCCTAAGAAGAAAGTGTAAAAACCATAAAAAGCACCCCATGCTTTTGATGGTAAAATTATTTTTTTTGATAACTATAGTTTTATTCTAAATGTGTTGGAGATGATTTTTTTGTTGACAACTTTAATGTTATCCCAACCGTGTTGGAAATTAAAATTATTTTTCATTTTTTAGTTCGGTTTTCTAATAAAGCGTGTTGTTTAAGTTTTTTTAAACTATTATTTTTTATTTTTTAGTTTTAATATTTTACAGAATAACATAAAAATGTAAATATCTTTAAATTCGATACTATTGTAGTATGAGCTAAAAATAATACTCTTCTAAAAAATCCTCCGGGCCGGATTCGAACCAGCAACCTATGGATTACTGAAATTATATACCACTACATACAGTCTACCGCTCTACCAACTGAGCTCTCATAATGATTGACTGGAAAGTTGGTAAGGCCGCAACCTATTACACCGGTTTTTATTTTTTTTTATTTTTTGATAATTCTGGTCAGGATTTTAGAAAACATTTTTGAAATTATTGTATTATCATTGGTACTTTACAAGTATACAACGTTTCGAGTCGATCCAATGATTTTAAGTGGGTGAATTCGTGTTCAAGTATCCCGTTACATAATTACACAGACACTTTTTTTTGATTTTCTGATGATTCTGGCCAGGATTTTAGAAAAAAAAATTATGAAATTATTGTATTGTCATTGGTGCTTTACAAGTATACAAAGTTTTAAGTCGATCCAATGATTTTAAGTGGGTGACAATCGCGTTGAAAGATTCCGTTACATAGATAGATACAGGTCAATCTAATATAAAGCGTGTAAAATAAATAATAGTTTTAAAAAACCAAAACAGCACGCTTTATTAGAAAAACGAACTCAAAAATGAAAAATAATTTTAATTTCCAACACGCTTGGGATAAATTTAATGTGGCCAACAAAAAAAATCATCTCCAACACATATAGAATAAAACTAGAATTATCAACAAAAAGAAAATAACTTTACCATCAAAAGTGTGGGATGCTCTATATCAATTAATATATTTGATAATAAACAGATATTGGTAAAAGTAAAGTCTCTAAGAAGAACATGTAAAAATCATAAAAAGCACCCCACGCTTTTGATGGTAAAATTATTTTCTTTTTGTTGATACTTCTAGTTTTATTCTATATGTGTTAGAGATGATATTTTTGTTTGCCACTTTAAATTTATCCCAAGCGTGTTGGAAATTAAAATTATTTTTCATTTTTGAGTTCGGTTTTCTAGTAAAGCGTGCAGTTTTAAATTTTTAAAACTATTATTTATTTTTTTATTTTTTAGTTTTAATATTTTACAAAATAAGATAAGAATGTAAATATCTTTAAATTCCGTACTATTGTAGTATGAGCTAAAAGTATTATTCTTCAAAAAAAAAATCCTCCCCAGGCGGATTCGAACCAGCGACCTATGGATTACTGAAATTGCATACCACTAGTTCACCGCTCTACCAACTGAGCTCTTACAACGATTTACTAAAAAGTCGACAAGTCCGTAACCTATTATACCAGTTTTAATTTTTTTGATTTTCTGATGATTCTGGCCAGGAATTTAGAAATAAAATATGAAATTATTGTAGTGTCACGGGTCCTTTACAAGTATACAAAGTTTCAAGTCGATCCAATGTCTCTAAGTGGGCGAAAATCGTGTTCAAAGGTTCCGTTATATAAATACAAAGGCCCTTTTTTTGATTTTATGATGATTCTGGCCAGGATTTTAGAAAATGAATATGACATTATTGTATTGTCACGGGTCCTTTACAAGTATACAAAATTTCAAGTAGATCCAATTATTTTAAGTGGGTGAAAAACGCGTTGAAAAATTCAGTTACATAGATAGATAGATAGATAGATAGATACAGGTCAAGCTAATATAAAGCGTGCAAAAAGAAACTATGTGCTGCTTTTAATCGCAAGGCATAAATGTCGAAGCCAGAATTTTTCTCGAAACATACACAATGGCGCATAGCTGACGCATAACGCCGTCCAAATAATGTGTTTGGGAATAAATTATTTCAGAAGTACATGACTTGGGTAACAAATTAGACACAGGAATGTGTCCGGTTACTTCTGCAGAAGTTGCTCAGAATCTCTTTGTTGTTCGTAAGCCACTCGACTTGTTCCAGATTTCTATTCTTCGTTCCGTTTGCTGAGTGCTACGTAATTCTGTTCCAGTCTCATTATCCTTGTTTCCTAGAGCGTCCTGTTTACACAGCCCTCAAGTAGAACTCGATCAACAAACTAACAGCGTTTACTTTCCAGTGACATGACAATGGGATGTGATGGTTTTATCAATGAGAACCATTCTTCTAAAATATCTATCAGTTTTCAAGAAGTTAAAATATAGTCAGTATTTTTAACATTCATTCTTATCACAGTTGAAGTTATGTATTTTTCTAATAATAATGAAAATAATAAAGTTATTTCTTACATCTTATGGTTGTTTTTGTTGAACATATGTTTCAAGGCTTGTGAGCCCAATCTTCAGCGATTACTGACATATTTTTTCAAGTTGTCAAGTCCTGATTCTTGACTCCTACAGAAAAATCTGCAGCGGCTGCTCACGTTTGGTCACAAAAACGCAAAATATACGTAAACACAAAATTATTAAACAGTTAGGAAACAAAAATGTACTCACCATATGGGGGGAGGAGAATCTACATACAGAAGAACAAGGGAAGAATTTTGAAATTCCCGGAGAAAGGAACGTCAGAAATGAGGTTTCTGAGGAGTGTGGCTATAAAATAACAGATCGAAAACGAAATGAAAATATACGAAGTGAGCTGAATATATTCAAACTATTAGATAGAACTGCACAATACAGAGATGAATGGATGGACCACATCAATAGAATCGATAACAATAGAATTCCGAAACAGATTCTTCATTACAAACCACTAGGATGTAAAAACATTTTAAGACCCAGTAAAAGATGGACAGACCAATTCTAACATGAGATCGGAACAGATCTTAACAGGTCTAATCCTTGGTACTGCTGATGATGATAAATCAGTTTTGCCTCATAAAAATACCTGCACACTTATAATCAATTACATAATTTGGTTTCTAAATAAACATTACTTTCTGGTCAAAAAAGTTCATTAAAGAAAAAGAAAATGTTATTCAACATAATTCTATACCAGAACTAAAAGAGTATAAAACACTGGCTCTTCCAACTATTTTATATCGTAGAGAAGTATGGATATATAAACAGAAGGATATACAGAGGTGTGCTGATATGAGGTACACACTACTAGATCACAAAAGAATGAAGACATCTTAGAAGAATTACACATGGAACCTTTAGAAAACAAAATTTCTGATTATGAGTCAAGATGGATGCAACTTGTTCATCGAATGGAAGATCACAGGATACCCAAACAAATGTTAAGCTATCAACCTGCAGGAAGAAGTAGATCAGGATGTCCACTTAAAAGACTTTTGGATGATGTTTTTATTGAGGCCGAAACAGGTCAACAAATGACCAAAATTCGTGAATGTACTATGATGATGATGATGATGATTCTACACCAAAATTGGATAAACATGAAGCAAAACAGAATTGACAGCATGTTGATAATTTCATTCTTTTTGTGACTCCATTACTTTCATTGTAGTCGATTGTTTGGACCACATTTTATTTGTCAAGATCCTGAAATAAAGGATATTTAGGCCTATATATTGTGGTACATTAAAAAAATACTATGCATTGTTGGGACTGTCTTTTGAATATCTCGTGCTGTAACGAAACTCGTGTTATAAAGGCTGTAAATTTCGCAAGTCTCGAATCACGAGACGCTGTGCACCTGCAGCGAGCTTTTCAGATGCGGTCTATGATGTACTGTACGAGAATCAGACCAAAATTCGTCTTCATTATAGAGTAATTAAATACTTTTCTGAACATTTTTATTTTCCGAGAAATGCATAGATTGGTGACCCAAAATGTATGAGATATTTTTATTGTATTTACCGAAGGGAATTCATACTGAACCCTTAAATTGGCAATGTATCCTATAACAGAGAAATAAACTAGTAAAAATTACTTACATTTGTGTCGAATTACAAAATAAATCTAATAATAATAGTTATGCATGATTTAGTTTTCACGGCGGTCCGCCACAATTAAATAAATGACTCGAGATAATTAGTGTTTTACCAATTTAAGGAGACCAATGGGTGACTTTCATTTTTTTCATCTGATTGTTTTAAAATTTTTATCACATATATGATGTGCTTATAGAAGTGTTTCTGTTAAATTTGGTGTTTATAAGTAGAACAGTTTCAGAATTATGATTTTTAAATATTTTTTTTTTTAATATTTTCTAAAAAATGCTCCTTACGATGCATTTTTATATATTCTGTCATGAAATTTGAGATTCAGTCTTCATGATTGCACTAAACACATTTGCTATTCAAAAAAATCATAAAGGGAGGATACTGCTTATTTTAATATTTTGAAAAAAAAAAATGTATCCACTCTCATGCTATTCCATCTAAATTTAAAAGAACACACGTGTCTTAGACTAGTAACTGCATAGCAAATTTCAATTAGTATGTATTAGGGAGTCTACCCACAAAATTTCACTTTGATAGCATAACAAATGTATCGTAAGGAGCATTTCAAATTTTGGAAAATGTTAAAAAAATGGAAACAGAAAAAAAAATTAAAGTTTAGGTAGTAATGCTGACCACACGTGCAAGGGTATTTAAACTCTTACGTCACGGACTCAATTTTGCTCCTACAATAAAAATGTTTACATGAAAATGATCCTAAAGAATCAGAGTTATTAAAAAGCAAATAAACAAAAAATGTATTTCTTGCCTTTTTTCAAAATTTTCATCATTCGGTGCCCTTAAGAGTTAAATTCTACGCTTATATTTTACGTCTTGCCTACAGCTGATAGGTATGTACGCCAATTTCGCACAAGTGCCATTAATTCAAGTGCGGTTATATCTCCTCCTACACGTGAGTTGGTTCGCCATTAATATTACACTCAAGTGGTAATTTATTTTAACGCGTGGGACTCACTTTGTTCATATTTCAGTGTCTACCAAATCAATTAAGTTTTGTTTTTAAACGAATAATTCTGGATGGAATATTTTTCACGTTCTAAATTCTCTCCCATTGCAGGCAACCCACAGATATTCAATCCTAAAAAGCATGCTGAGGAATTAAATAAATTGTTTTAATCGTAATGGAATAGTGGTTACGATTTTTGCCTATACTACGAACATCCGCGGGTTCTAACTCCCCTAGCATCGATTGATTCTTCTTCTTGTAAGCTCTCAACGAAACTCAGTCGCTTTCCCCCTAAGGGGAGAAATTCAACCAGTACTGGTTATTCTCTTTGCCTCTGGTCCCGAGGGTCGTGCATTGAAACCTAGCCGAGGTAGATGGATTTTTTAGGATGGAAAAATCCAAGGAGGAAATCCTCTGCGAAGGAGGAGTCTGAAGATTTTTAGGCTCATAAAATATCCATTATCCTGAATAAAAAGGCTTCTAAACAAAATTTACCGATTGTTACCATCCTAATACAACCTTAGAAATCTGTAATACTTATTCTGAAACACCTTGTTATATAAATATATATATATATATATATATATATATATATATCCATCCATAGTAATTCTGCCTGAAGGCAGGTCCTTCACTGCAATCATAGCATTTTCATGCTATGCTTGCAGCTTTACTAGGGAATTGTAGGTGTGGTAGCTTCCCGTTGCTTTCCACACCGGTGAAGGATGATGAAGATAATGATAAGGGTGATGATGATGGCCATATGATTTCGGGGACCGTTTGGGCCTTAAAGTTTTCCTGACATTTGTCTTACAGGTGAGGAAAAACCCCGATAAAAACCTCACCCAGAAAAACTGCCTCGACCAGGGATCGAACCCGGGCCCGCTGCGTGACAAGGCAGCACGCTACCTCGAGACCACAGCGGTGGACATATATATATATATAAAGGATAACACAAATATAGATAACTTAGATACTCCCCACAATCTCCTCTACTATTTAATTTTTACTAGAGCATGCCATCAAACTTTTAGAAGATGAAGAAGGCCTACAACTCAATGGTATTAATAAGCTGTTAGTTTATGCTGACGATATTTTACTATTGGCCGATAGCGAGGAGATACTAAAGGCTAACACGCACACCCTACTGAGTAATACTAAGAAATTGGGACTGGAAGTAAGTGTCAATAAAACTAGATACATGGTCATACATAGAAATACATTGTGTAATGGAAATGGAAAGCTAATGACAAATAAGGGAAATTTTGAGGAAGTGGCCGAATTAAAATACCTAGGAAGAATAATCACAAACAGGAATGAGATGCACAAAGAAATTAAAGAAAGACTCAATACTGGAAATGCGTGCTATTATGCATTACAGAGACTATTGATGTCCCAACTCCTTTCAAAAAACGTTAAACTGAAAATATATAAAACAATTATTCTACCAATTATATAATATGGATGCTAAACATGGACTCTTACTTTAAGGGAGGAAAGGAGATTACGAGTATTTGAGAATAAAGTTCTTAGGAAAATTTTTAGACCAAAGAGAGATGAACAGACAGGTGAATGGAGAAGACTTGCATAACAGTGAATTACATAGTCTTTATAGGAAGCCAGATATAATAAGAACAGTTAAGTCTCGTAGACTGCGATGGGCAGGACATGTGGCACGAATGGGAAATGAAAGATATGCATGGAAGTTTCTTGTAGGAAAACCAGAGGGAAAACGCCCCGTTGGTAGACCAAGAATGACGTGGGAGAATAACATTAATTATGATTTGAGGGAAGTAGATTATACAGGGAATGATTGGAAAGCATTAGCTTAGGGTAGGGATGTATGGAGAGCTTGTGTCAGCACGGCCATGAACTTACGGGTTCGATAGTGCCAGTGAGTTAGTTAGTTAGATACTCCCCACAAAGAAAAAGTGGTTTAAAAATAAAGACAAGCAATGGTGATGACAAGGGAAAGTACTTTGGTTGGCATTGTAGTGCTTTATAGTGGGCACAAATTAACTGAAACCGGAGTATGCATGCGATGTGACGGCGCAGGCGCAACCTACTGCGCAGCTGCGGTGCATACGAGAGTGAACAGAATACAGACGCAATGGTTCTGTGTGCAGTATGCCTCATTTCCCAACCAATATACTTTCCATAGTGAAGACAATATAGGACTAATTAAAATTATATTGTTTATTTGTAAATGTGTAATTTTTTCTCGGAGTTCAAATAGAACCCAGTTTGACAGCTACTTCAGAGTTCATATCTTCTTAAAATATAATTTTTGCGCGATAGTGCGTTTTGTCGTACTTAAATCAATGGCGCCCATGATTGAAAGTTCAAAATCTTACATTTCGGGGTTGCCAACCTAAATAACTACACTGTAATAAAATAACTAGACTGTAATTACAAACACACGTGTGGAAAGTAAAACCACTGCCCTCTATGTATACTACGTACAATGTATATATATATATATATATATATATATATATATATATATATCCATCCATAGTAATTCTGCCCGAAGGCAGGTCCTTCACTGCAATCATAGCATTTTCATACTATGCTTGCAGCTTTACTAGGGAATTGTAGGTGTGGTAGCTTCCCGTTGCTTTCCACAATGGTGAAGGATGATGATGATGGTAATGATAAGGATGATGCTGATGGCCATATGATTTCGGGGACCGTTTGGGCCTTAAAATTTTCCTGACATTTGTCTTACAGGTGAGGAAAAACCCCGTTAAAAACCTAACCCAGAAAAACTGCCCCGACCGGGGATCGAACCCGGGCCCGCTGCGTGACAAGGCAGCACGCTAACTCGAGACCACAGCGGTGGACATATATATATATATATAACATATCCAAAAGACAGTGTTAACACATTGGTGACCGACAGCTCTGCGTTCCACCCACCGCTGCTGGACCGGACATTTCTGTCAGTAGGGTGGACTTTTAAATTTTAAACCGCGCTAGCACAGCGTGGCTTTTACATCAATATATTTACAGTCAATAACAATAATGCATAAGTAAATCTTTATTAAGTGTACTCACCAGACCTTCTAGTAGAAATTGAGGGTTTGATAGCGTTGGAAACATTTCCCTTTATGTAAAGGCATAGTGCAAAAGAGCATATGTAGCTAGTTTCTTTTCTTGTGTTCACTAAAAATGCGGCAAAGTTTGGAGGGTATTTTTTCTATCCAATCACAGTTGGTGTTAATTTATTTTTTTTAATGTCTTAGCCTCCCTGGTGGGTCGTGAGGTGGTCTCCTAGAAGTGGTTTCTTTTCTCTCTGTCTTTCCTCGTCTTCCCTGTCATCTGTTCCTAATTTCACGACTGCCAAACAAGAGGCTGTTTCAAGCAAAAAACTTCTGTTTGACATTTTGCTGTTAGGATTTTGAAATTTATAGACCCTGAAAGCATTAAAGAGTGCACAATTCAGAAGCCACAATACAACTTTCTAGCTCCATTTCACTATTTTTCTAAGGATGGAGTAATATGATAGGTACTGGTCAGCCCTGTCTACACCCTTCACATAGGCCTACTTGTTATATTGAAGTATTCAATAGGGCATTTTTACAACTTTACTCCTCCCACTCTCGTGTTGCCTGATGCAATGTGCTAACCATTCTTACGTCTCTTTTATCTTTCGATGTTTGTAGCAAAAGGTCCCCCTTACTACAAAAAACACTTTCTCCTGGTTTGAGTTTATTTCCTGCTTCCACAAATGATTTTGGAAGCCCTCTGTTAATCTTTATTGCTTCAGAAGCTCTCGTCTTTCTTTCGAGCAAATTTTCAGCTATAGCCACACTATTATAATAATTATCCTGGTGGACATGATGCCACAGATATAAATTCGGCTCCAGAACGCAAAATAGAGTTTCTTTTAATTTTTCCGCTCTGCAAAATATATTTACAGGTTACATACGTATCCCGTAATTGCCTAACTACCCGCACTAAAATTCCATATTTCACCAGCCGTCTGTCATAAAATTGTAAACAATTCTGTAAAGTTGGCAATTTCATAAAAGAGAAGAGAGGGGTACAAATACAACTAAAATTTATTTCACAATGAGAAGAAACAAAATTGAATGCCTCATTGAAAACGAAGAGGCAGGGAAGCCATATAAAACGTAAAAACGGAAATCTCCGTGACCGGTCGTCTAGCGCTGGCCATTTAAACACGGAGATCTCCGTGGCCCGTCACCAATGTGTTAATATACAGTACATTATAAGAAACAAATCACTGCATCTTAAATGAACTGAACTTTATTTGAAACAATATAAAACAATAAATACGTATTTGACGCCATTTAACACTAAATTGTCTCAAGGCCTCCTGTTGTTTCAACTAATAAAGATTGCCCACACTGTTAACATTAGTCAATTGTTTATAATTAACGCAAATATTTCCAACAAATATGTTATTATTTTACTATTATTTATTATTTTGAAAACACCATCGCGCAAAAAAAAAATGTATAACACACGTTTGTGAAGTATTTTACAAAATCTCCAAAAATTAAAAACCTCGCTATCGCTCGGTTTTTAAACATTTTCCTCGATTCTGTAAAAACCAGTTCCCAACCTCGCATCGTAATATACTATTACATTACGTTGTATTGCTGGTTTTTTTGTAACTATCATCTAACATGACATTCATTCATGTCAATTTGAAATGTGTATAAAATTATCAATAAACATACCGGTTCTTCATTCCTTGAGCCACACCTGGTTCCAAGAGCAGGTGTCCAACCGTCCAATCACATTAATAACAAAACCCTCTGAATGCACACCGTCTGACATGTGAAGGAACTATTATGCCTACAATATTTCATGTCCTACTCAATACTTCACTCCTCGCAAGTTTTCAAGGAAAATACAATATCATTAACTTATCAAGTGATATATATGTACTACAATGAAATGTCTTAAATTTACGGCGTACAGTGTGTTCAAACATTCAGGGTGTATGATTATACAGGTGGTAAAAATCCAGATATTGTGGACATGACCCACCTAATTACAATAGCTCTGCTGCATCGGATGTCTTATTTAACTAACTACTAACTAACTAACTAACAAATTCACTGTCTCTATCGAACCCGTAGGTTCGTGTCCCGGACATAATCTGTCCATACACATCTGAGTTCATGTTTTCCAATCATCCCTGGTATAATCTACTACCCTAAAATCATGATTAAGGCTGTTCTCCCATCTCATTCTTCGTCTACCAACTGGGCGTTTTCCTACAAGAAGCTTCTATGCGCGTCTTTCATTCCCCATTCGTGCCATATATCCTGCCCATCGCAATATACGAGACTTAACTGTTCTTCTCATATTTGGCTTCCTATACATACCATGTAGCTCACTATTGTGCTGATTTCTCCATTCAGCTGTGTATTCTTTTTGGCCAGAGAATTTTCCTAAGAACTTTATTCTCAAATACTCGTAATCTTCTATCCTCCCTTAAAGTAAGATTCCATGTTTCAAATCCATATAATATCTATCCATCCATAGTAATTCTGCCCGAGGGCAGGTCTTTCACTGCAATCATACAATTTTCATACTATGCTTTGTAGCTTTACTAGGGAATTATATGTGTGGTACCTTCCCGTTGATTTCCACACCGGTGAAGGATGATGATGATGATAATAAGGATGATAATTGTAGCGGGATGCATTTCGGGGACCGTTGGGCCCTAAGCTTCCTGACATTTGTCTTATAGGTGAGGAAAAACCGCGAAAAAACCTCACCCAAGAGCCTGTTCCGACCGGGAATCGAACCCGGGCCCGCTGCGTGACAAGGCAGCACGCTACCTCGAGACCACAGCGGTAGACTCCATATAATATAACTGGTAGAATAACAGTTTTATATATTTTCAGTTAATAAATAGTTGATGAGAAGAACTAAACTTGTGGTCATCTCTGTTTGGTCCAAAATGTCAGTTTATGCTCAAACAGTTCACATATTTTATGGTCTCTTATATTATGATACCTCGTAATCTTTTCTTCACCCTTAAAGTAAGAATTTTCTTGTCAGTTGCACATTATTTTCAACTTATTCAGCCTAGGGCTTTTATTTATAATCCATCATCATCCAGGGATTAAGCCTGTTGGCTCGTTCCGGTTTCATGAAAGCTAGAATTGTTAAAATTGTTCAGACCATCTTCTGTGTGGGCGTCCAACATTTCTCCTTCCGTGCGGTTTATAATTTAGCAATAATTTTGCTATTAGCTTTAGACTCATACGAAGCTATTAACCCGACTCAGTGTAAACAGGGGGCTTAGGCTGTAACTGTTTATAACTGAGTAATACCTGACAGGCGCGTTCTCGTCTCGGGGGTGAACACTAATATATTAGCGACTAAGTCCTGTCAGGGACCCAGTCTCTCGGGGTATATCGAGAGCCCCTGCACAGGGATACGGGCGAAAACCTTAACTGCAAGAACAACAAGATGGAACAAGCTTTCAAATGTTGTAACTGGCGGAAGAGGCAACCCTCTCCTTAGGGCGAAATATAAGGCTGATATAATGGGAGGTTATGACGATGAACCTTAAGAAGGCAGACCCTTCAATCGTCTTACCCAGCGAGGTGCTATTATACTGTAGTCGCAGTGGAACCATATAAACCAAGATCTGGCCTAAAGCAGTGCTTCAATTGCCAGAACTTTAACCACAATTATACTGTAGTCGCAGTGGAACCATATAAACCAAGATCTGGCCTAAAGCAGTGCTTCAATTGCCAGAACTTTAACCACACTTATGCGGGATGCAGCCTTACACCACGCTGCGTGATTTGTGCTGGTCCACACAACCATTCAAATTGTCACGTTAAAGCTGACGCTCTAACTGACAAATCTAAATTAATGTGCGCAAATTGTGGTGCAACAGGACATCCCGCATCCTATCGAGAATGTCCTGCTTACGTTGCAGCGAAAACTGCTTTCCTAAAACCAAAAAATACCCCAAATCCTACAGTTCCCAAATCCAGGACCTTTACTTCTAAGCCCATCAATCCCCAAGTATCCTTCAGCCAAATTGCTGCAGGTCCAAACCTAACGACACAATTGTAAGCACTGCTAAGGAACAGACTGGTCCCTGTTCACTCATGCCCATAACAGGCAATGGACAAGAGTTCCTCCGGAACATTGAGCCTCTATTGGCTACAATGAAAACGCCGGAGGAAAAATTCTCGTTTATTGCCAATCTGGTAAATATGTGCTACCGTACCAATGGCTAGCGTACCAATGGCTAGGTACAAAAACGGAAGCTATCTCAATGTCGCTGCGTTTAACGCAAACGGTGTAGCGAGGCAAATCAAAGAGCTCATCACTTTTGTACAAGAGAGAGATATTGACATTCTTTTATTAAATGAAACACATTTAAAGCCGCGAGATAAGTTCAAAATTCCGCAATATTTCACTTATAGAAATGACCGATTAAACGGTCCCCTTGGAGGCACTGCTATATGCATAAAGCAATCCATTGGCCATAGAGTGGCTCCAACACCTCGGCTTCAATTCATTGAAGCCACTGCCATATTTCTGCCCATCTCTGACCGGGAAAATATTTATTTAGCATCAATATATAAATCTCCCACCAGACTCCTAACGAGACACGACCTAGATGCTCTCACATCTGTCCTCTCCTAACTATCTGTTAGCAGGAGACTTCAACAGTAAACACCTCTATTGGAATTGTCGTGTCCAAAATGGATCTGGTGTAGTACTACAACGCTACTGCCAACTTCATAATATAGAAATCTCTGCTCCAAGGGATCACACATTCTTTAGAAACTCCCGATTCGGACTCAGAACAGATATTCTTGATATCGCACTCTCTAAGAATGTCCCTATCTCTCCACACATAACTACAATTACAGACATACTCGACTCGGACCACTGTCCGATACTATTTAAAATCAGTCCTACATTTTTAATGTCCTCTCCCATACACAGGCATCACGATAACACAGACTGGCAGAATTACACACACATGCTTAATCAATGGATTAAACCTACACTCTCTGTCCAGTCTACAGAACAACTAGAACACGAAGTCCTTAGCCTACAGGCCACTATAAAAACGGCCATTACACTAGCAACTACACGAACAGATAACACTGCAGAAACAAAACCACACGACCCTACACTGCAAAATTATTTAAATGAAAAACGACGATATCTCAAACTGTATCGAACTTTCGGAGCACCCCATCACAAACAGCTATACAACAGATACGCTCATCTGGTACGAAACCGCCTAACAGAAATGAAAAACGGCGATTGGGAATCTTCCATGCAGCGTTTCTCTGAATCTAAAACTCCTCCATGGGAGATTCTAAAACGTATTAAAAGGAGTCGAGCACAGCCTCCTCCATCTGCCATCCATCACAATGGCAACTGGGCCTATCTCCCGCGAGATAAAGCCCAGATCCTCTCGGAACACTTGGCATCAAGGTTTCGTCCACATGAGCTCACTACACCTGCTCACGAAGCTGAAGTACACCATACAGTAAGTGCTTTTCTTGAGAGACCCATCCCTCTCACTCTTCCAGATATACGGATGTCGGAATTGACAAACGTAATCAAAAAACTTCCATCAAACCGTTCCCCTGGACACGACCGAATACCATGCCTTGCGGTCAAACACTTGCCGCTAAAAGCCTTAGTCCTATTTCTCCAAATAGTGAAGCTTTGCTTTAAATTCCAATACTTCCCAGAAGTATGGAAAAAAGCCAAAGTAATCGCTATTCCTAAACCTGGAAAAGACCCTTCTAATCCTGACAACCTACGACCAATCAGTCTTCTACCAGTACTGGGCAAAGTAATGGAGAATGTAATTCTTTCGAAACTAAAACGCGAGGTCTCAACTCTAGACCTAATTCCAAACCATCAATTCGGCTTTCGGAAAACTCACAGCACTCCGCTACAGCTTGCTAGACTGATTGACGAGGTCGTTACGGGCTTCAACAACAAGAAAAGCACACTAGCAGTATTCTTAGACATTGAGAAAGCTTTCGACACGACTTGGATAAATGGATTACTATATAATTAATCAAATTTCAAATTTCGGCAGACTTGATCAAATTACTTGCTACGTACCTAACTAATCGACAATTCTATGTGTCTATTAGTGGGTGTCACTCTAACTGCAAGCCCCTCTTGGCAGGAGTTCCCCAAGGTGCAGTACTTTCACCCATCTTGTACACACTTTATGTGTCTGATATTCCAACTCCGAACCGTATCCAAATAGCTTCCTTTGCTGATGACACCTGTGTGTATCATCAAACACCTTTCCGACTACTTGAACGCCGCATCCTAGTGCTCCAATCGGCACTAAATACCATCCACTCCTGGCTTCGTCTCTGGAACATCAAACTTAACGTTAATAAAACAAAAGCTGTTTTATTTACAAAATCCAGTAGACGAAGCCCTATCCAACTCACCTTGGGAACCCATCAATTGGCCCTGGAGACTTCAGTCAAGTATCTTGGAATTCACCTGGATTCCAAGCTAACTTTCAAAATTCACATTAGACATCTTCTTCACCAGTCAAATGCGGCAATTGCCATACTATATCCATTTTTCAAGTCTCCTACACTGCCATCTCGGATCAAGCTAACCTTATTACAGCTGTGATCCGTAGCATGCTGCTATACGGTTGTGAAGCCTGGAGCATCCTCGCTGCTTGCCACAAAAAGAAAGTTCAAATAATTCAAAACAAATGTTTAAAAATCATTTTTCGGCCCCGCTATACACGAGGATCGCAGAGTTGCACAACCTAGCCAATATGCCATATATTGCGACCCAAATTAATGACAGAGTGGAACACATGTTCCAAACTATTCAAACTCATTCGAACCCTATTGTTCGCAATATAGGCCACGGGCTACAGCGGCGTGCTGTCCACAAAAACATATTTACCAGACCCCCATGATGGTCCAGATAACAGAAATGAGAACTGTGCTACAGCTAGAGTAGAGTGGCTCATTCCACTCGGTCGGCTTTCGGACTCTCTGCTTGCCTCGCCAGTGGTTTCCGATGCCCTGCTCTAGAGAGGAAACATCTCATTCCATCTATAGAACTCCATTTCCTCAAACATATAAAATAAATTTACAAAACACCATTCAAAACAATAGAACACCAACGCCACTAACTAGTGACAATAGACGAAAAACCACTTAACGATAGCCACAAAGGTATTAGCCGCCAGGGAGCTACAACTGGTTCCAAACGCGGCAGACTGGGCGGCGCTACGCGCTGCCAACACATAGATAGATAGATAGATAGAGGTGCCGGTAACACCTTCAGGGGACAATATACATTACCAAATGTTCTCATGAAAGCAACCGGATTTATAATCCAGTTCTCTTTTTATTCTATCATATTTCAATTATATTACATAGATAATGATTTACATACTTGACAGTAAAGTTGTTAATAACATTCTTCAGAATGCAAGTTTTTTACTCAATAAGTTCATGTCTAAACTAACCTTGGACTTAGCAGACAACTTTTACATTAGTTTAAAAAGCTAACTAACTCACTGGCACTATAGAACTTATAATCACCGGGTTTTGCTGATTTTTTATAAGTAATGTCACGAGCGATTTCCAAATCATCAATAAATTCACGAGTCACAAAGTGATTAGTGAATTTATCTAGAGGATTTGAAAATCAAGAATAGCATTTGTTAGGAGTAGTTAAAGAATAAAATTAATCTGCTTACTCAAAAAACCAATATTTAAATATAGTTATAAGATAAAAACTTAAAATATGTACCTTTTTGGCAGGTGCCGTCGTCCTCAACTATGTTAAAATATTATATTTAAAATATTATAAAATATAAAATATAAAATATGATATTTTAACATAGTTGAGGACGACGGCACCTGGCAAAAAGGTACATATTTTAAGTTTTATGTTATTACTATTCACCTCAACGGAATTTGATATGAATTTTATTAGTATTAAATATAGTTATTTATGTATTTAATGTAAAGGGCGATGTTTAAAAACAAGTCAGAAATGTGAGGTTATGTTCATTCACTGCAACTTGATCATATTATTTATTGCCAAATAGGATCGCAATGTAATAAGAATGCACCTTAGTGGACAGATAATGAAACACATCAAACTGTATATTATAATCAACATTGTCGATTACTCATTTATTTTTAGAAAAAAAAACTCATGATACGACAGGCCTAGAAGGCCCTTAGCCTACCAGCCGGCTGCTAGCCTCACTTCCACATCTGCAATCACAGAAGTAGATGATCATCCAGCCAGTGTAAACAACTCAGTAAAATCAAGGAATCAGTTCATTATTTGCTATATTCAATGTATTTGTTGGACAAAAATAATGCTCTGAGTGTTCAGCATATTAAAAAGGAGGAGCTTTCTTTATTACAAAAGCAGGAGCTGAAAAAGATAAATCGATAAAGAGCGAGCTGAAACAGACTGTGTTTGGTTGCAAAACAAAATTCATCGAAACGCGATTGGTCATTGACTAGCATTTGGGGCATGAGTTAAATAGTTTACAATATCTACCCAGCTTTATTTTAATAGCACATACCTAGTTTAGTTGTGAAACATTGAAAATTGCGATCGCTAGAGCAAATTATCATCATCATGATCCCTGCAAGTATTAGGCAATGTGGGCTTTTACGGTCTCAAAGAGGAATTTTCCTTCCACCACTTTTTTTGGACGCCCCAGCGATCTTTTGCCTAGAGGACACTAACGAAGCATAGCTTTTGGAATTCTATGATAAGGTATTCGTTGAAGATGGGCTTTCCAGTTGTTCTGGTAGTTTTGTACGTATATGGTGAGATTGGGTTCAACTCTTCCATTATTTCCACATTTCTTTTATGGTCTCACTTATGCTGTACGGTGCATAAATCGCATCTTATTGGCTGTTATTCGGAATTAATTTCTTCTTCGTATTATCCACGCTTCACTACCGTATCTTAATACTGGTCTTGCGAGAACCTTATAAAACCGCAATCTTATGTTCTTTTTTACTAAAGATGGTTTCATTATATTATTAATTATTCCCGTTGTTTTTGTGAAATTTGTGATTTGCTTTTCTATGACAGCTTCATCTTGAAATGTTAAATTATAACCCAAATAAATAAATAAATTCATTTATTCGTTCTAAAATTTCATCGTTCTACAGCTTCTTCTTCTTCTTCTTCTTCTTCTTCATCATCATCACCAACCAGGGATTAAGCCTGTTGGCTCGTACCGGTTTGATGAAAGCTACAGTTGTTAAAATTGTTCAGACCATCTTCTGTGTGGGCGTCCAACATTTCTTCTTCCACGTGGTTTATCTGTGGTCTCGAGGTAGCGTTGCTGTCTTGTCACGCAGTGGGCCCGGGTTCGATCCCCGGTCGGGGCAGTTTTTCTGGGTGGGGTTTTTTATCGGGGTTTTTCCTCACCTGTAAGACACATGTCAGGAAAACTTTAAGGCCCAAACGGTCCCCGAAAACATATGGCCATCATCCCATCATCATCCTTCACCGGTGTGGAAAACAACGGGTAGCTACCACACCTACAATTCCCTAGTAAAGCTGCATGAAAATGCTATGATTGCAGTGAAGGACCTGCCTTCAGGCAGAATTACTATGGATGGATGTGGTTTATAATTTAGCAATAATTTTGGAAATCTTTCTTCTGGCATTCTATCAACATTTTCTTGCCAGGCGTTCCTATATTTAGTTATTAGATCTGTAAGTTTGAAAATATTTAGTTTATTTCTTATATCTTCATTTCTTTTCTTATCCAGCAGAGTAAGTACTGTACTTAAATTAAGTAATTGATTGAACGTGACTGCTTATAAGCCGAGTTTCCTCAGAAGAACAATAATATTGAACAACGGAGACAGGGTGGGCGGGCAAGAAAAGACACTGAAGTGGTTTCATTTAACCGCGGGCAAAATTAATTCTACTTCACAAGCGGTTTACTGGGCGCTTCTTTCCATACTCTCGCGCTTCAAGAAAATAAAGGTTCCTTATTGTCTGGTGTTAGAAACACTTGTTCTGTCTTGCACACAAATTGAACCTTTATTCTAATTTAAAACCCTGGGGCAGCTTCTAGAAAAACTGTCGTTTCTTTTCTCCATTCCGCAACTTGAAAATAATATATTAAAGACTCAATTTTAATACCACGTGGTTACTTATCTCATACAGGGGCTACCTTCCTCCTGTTATAAAAGAAAGCAGAGAATTTCTCCAATCATCATTAAGTGTTTCCACTATCACTTTATTATTATTATTTATTATCCGAAATTTTGTTTGATACAATATTATTTGCCGATGATCAAGTAGTGATTTCCAATTCAGAAGATGATTTAAAAATAAATCGTTTTAATTTGAAAAAAAAGTGCCGATTATAATTTTAAAATATCAAAGAATAAAACTAAAATTTTAGCATTTAAAGGACATGATACCTTAAGAGCGAAAATAGTAACTGATGATAACATTTTAGAGGAAGTGAATAGTTTTAAATATCTAGGTTTCAATTAATCATAATCTAAAATTGAAGATGTTAATGATAAAATAAATAAATTTAATCTAATGTGTGGCACTATTGAAAGAACTCTTAAAACACAAGAAAATAAACAAAAATAAAGTTTTATAAAGTAGTGGCTGTTCCTGTATTGATGTATGGATCAGAATGTTGGACGATCACTAAAAGACAAGAACAATGATTGGAATCAATTGAGATGAGATTTTTAAGAAATACAGCAGGATATACTCTGCTGGATAAGAAAATAAATGACGATATAAGAAAGGAACTAAATACTGCATTTTCAAACATACAGATCGAATAATTAGATATACAAACTCCTGGAAAGAACATGTTGATGGAATGCCAGAAGAAAGATTTCCAAAATACATCATCATCCGCTATCATGGCAGCTGCCGCCTTCTTCTGGAAACCAAACGCCATTCCTCTCTGTCCATCCATTGATCTTCCTCCAATCCTCTGATATTCATAGCCGCTTGTACCCCTTCTAGCCAAGTTTTCTTCAGTACACTTCACTTCCTCCTTTCCATTGGGATCCATTCCATAACAATTTTAAGTTAAATTTACTCATGTAAACATATTATAAATTGAATTTCTAGTCATTATAAAAAACACGGAAGGAGAAAGTTGGATGCCCACACAGAAGATGGTCTGAACAATTTTAAAAATTCTAGCTTAATGAAACCGGAGCGAGCCAACAGGCTTAATCCCTGGATGATAATGAAGAAGAAGAAGCAGAAGAATCGATATTTTAAAACTTTATTTAATCTAAGGTATATTCGGGTTATAATTAGTATATTACAGACTTCTAGGTGTTGCATTGCAAGTGTGGTTCCATGTGGCGACCCTGTTGTTCGTTGCACAAAGTGTACCTGCGACGCATGTTTTCATACACGCTCCCGTAAGACCTGGTGTGTGTTCAATAATATTTCTGCTGTCACCAGAATTCGTGCAAAAGATCTTCCTCCGACTCGAAAGGTGCAGTTGCTATCTGGTGTTGATTCCATACGAATGTTCATCAAATAGTGATTTTTCCGGCATTGTCAAGGGGAAACTCAGAAATGCCATAAAAACAATCAGGTGTCATTGGACAAAAAAAAACTATAACGGGCTTGTTTTGCCGATTTCTATTGCATGATTAGATAACAATATATATCACACACATTAATCTACACGCATACATAAAAACAGCTAAAATATATACATGTACTTAAATCGATGAGACACACACAAACGCCCATATATATATTAGCAGACCCGGCAGACGTTGTCCTACCTGAACGTTTAATTCTCGTGTCATGGCCGGACGATAAAAATATAACTTACTTTTTTAAACATAAAATTCACTAGCCTAATTAATAAGTTCGCAAGAAAACTCCTCACTGTCATCTGTTGTGGCTCAAGAAGGGTGCATGACGTCATATTCTTGTCGTGCAGAATATGTCGGTAATTCAGATGACTACACATCTGACACAAAAAAATCTTATAACCCGATTGCATGTCAGCTAGCTTGAACAATATGAAAAGAAATCGTACAAATATATTTCAACAGTTTACATTTGATATTGATTATGCTATGTCTTTCATGGCTGCTGGACTTCCAGCCACAGCATATGACAACATATATGTGCAAAGCTGTGGAAGCACCCATATCTATACCATTTACTCGGACGGATCAAGATTTACTGCAGGAGAAGAAGAAGTACAAGTTAGATGTGCTGATGTAGTTTATTGTGAAGACAGTGAAGTTTTCTTCAAACTATTCAAACTTTCCCCTACCTGTTCTGTTCTCCAAGCTGAACTATATGCTATAAAAGAAGCAGTACAATGCTGTCTTCAACACAAATGTAGTGCACGCATTTTTAGTGACTCGCAGGCTGCACTTCAATCGATCGCAGATAAATTTAATTTAAATCCGTACTCAGTATAAATCAGAAATAATATAAAAAATACACATAACACCTGTGCCTGTCTAGGATACGAGGACACCAAGGAACTGTGGGAAATATACGTGCTGATAAATTAGCTAAATCCGCAGTATTTTGTGAGCTTCATTATTCATTTTCAAAGTGTCCAATATCTTACGTTAAAAAAGAAACTGTTGGACTATATCACTGACTGGAATGAACATTGGATAAGGAGTACAAATGACGCTTTGACTAAAGAGCTCTTCTTTCCTACAGTACACCATAGGCTAAATGCAAAACATTTTATTCCAAATTTCATTTTAACACAATTTATGACTGGCCAGGGAAAATATGGAAGTTATTTTACGAGATTTAATATTAACACAGACAGTGATCATAATTGTAAATGTCAAGAATCAATACAATCTGTAAAATATGTTTTATTTGATTGTCCTATATTCGAAAGACAGCGATTCTGGTTAAACTTACTTTTAAATGATGATGAGGCTTCTGCCTCAATGTGTGAAGTGATTTTTAAGAACCAAAATTATTATAAACATTTTATGAACTTCATAACAAACATTCATAACAATATGTAGTATTTTCTAGACACTTATAGACGATTTATGTAATTCATAACAACTCATTCAAAATTATAAGATATATCTATTTTACAATGTATAGTGTAACATTGTTATAATAGCTATAACCCTAACATGCCTTTGTGGCGAAAATATTTGGAGAATCAATAACAATAATAATAACAATAACAACAACAATAATAATAATAATCATCATCATCATCATCTTCATTCATGGATTAGGTCTGTTGACCCTTCAGCCCATCTCTTTCTAGGTCTGCCCACATCTCGGGTGCCTTTAGGTTTGTATTTTGTTATTTGTTTTGGATATCTGTCTTCATTCATTCTGTCTATGTGTTGCTTCCATTTTTGTCTATATGTATCCATTTTATCAGTTATTGCAAATATTTCAAGTTCCTGTCTTATTTCTGTGTTCTTAATTCTGTCTTCCTTAGTGCATGAAATGCGGCAAGAATACCAAATCAAAATTGCTAATAGATTTGAAGTACTGGAATCTTCAGATGACAATGTGGCAAACGAAGAAGAACCTGATATAAATAAAGAATGGGAGGCTATAAGAGATACTATTAAATTGTCAGCATCAGAAAGCATTGGTTGTTTAAAAAAGAGGCAAAACAAGAAATGGTTTGATGAGGAATGTGCCGACATTGTAAAGAAAAGAAAACTAGCAAAAATTAAATGGTTACACGAGCCAAATGAGTTAAATTTAGAGCAATTGGGTAGTATTAGACGGGAAACCACTAAGTTACTAAAGAGTAAAAAGAGGGAATATTTGAGAGAGAAGATTAATGATCTTGAAATGAATGCAAAAAATAGGAACATTAGAGAATTATATCAGGGAATTAGTATAGAGAAGAAAGGGTTTCAGGCTAGAACAAACATAATTCGAAATGAAAATGGGGATATGATTGCAGATTCTAGGAGTATATTAAATAGATGGAAAAGTTACTTTAATCAGCTATTAAATGTACATACAGAACAGGACATTGAGGAGGATAAGTTACAGACAGCAGAAATGCTAGTCGCAGAGCCAAGTGCATTAGAGGTCGAAATGGCGATTGAAAAATTGAAGATGTATAAAGCATCAGGTTCAGATGAGATCCCAGCAGAACTCATAAAATCAGGGAGGAGAAAAATTGATAGACAAAATACGCTGGTTGCTTAGTATGATTTGGGAAAAAGAAGCTCTTCCAGATGAATGGAAGGAATCAATTATCGTACCAATTTATAAGAAAGGAGATAAAACTGATTGCAACAACTACAGGGGCATCTCATTACTTTCAACTTCATACAAAATTCTTACAAATATATTAGTAAGCAGACTTACTCCCTACATTGATGACATTCTAGGAGATCATCAATGTGCATTTAGAAGAAACAGGTCTACAACAGATCAGATTTTTAGTATAAGACAGATTTTAGAAAAGAAATGGGAATATAATGGCACTGTACATCAACTATATGTAGACTTCAAAAAAGCATATGATTCAATTAAGAGGGACAAGTTATATAGTATCCTGCTGGAGTTCGGAATTCCTAAAAAGTTAGTTAGACTTATACGAATGTGTCTAAATGGCTCAACGAGTAGGGTGCGTGTAGGCAAACAGTTTTCAGACACTTTTGAAATCCAGAATGGGTTGAAGCAAGGAGATGCACTATCTCCTCTACTATTTAATTTTGTACTAGAGCATGCCATTAAATCTTTAGAGAATGAGGAAGGCTTACAACTGAATGGTATTAATAAGCTGTTAGTTTATGCTGATGATGTAGTACTATTGGCCGATAGCGAGGAGATACTAAAGGCCAACACGCACACACTATTGAGTAACACTAAGAAATTAGGACTGGAAGTAAATATCAGTAAAACTAAATATATGGTGACAGGTAGAAATTCAGTATATAATGGAAATGGACAGCTAATGACAAATGAGGGAAATTTTGAGGAAGTGGCTGAATTCAAATACCTAGGAACAATAATCACAAATAGGAATGAGACGCACAAAGAAATTAAACATAGGCTCAATTCTGGAAATGCATGCTATTATGCATTGCAGAGACTTTTGATGTCCCAACTCCTTTCAAAAAACGTTAAGCTGAAAATATATAAAACTATTATTCTACCAGTTATATTATATGGGTGCGAAACATGGACTCTTACTTTAAGGGAGGAAAGGAGATTACGAGTATTTGAGAATAAAGTTCTTAGGAAAAATTTTTGGACCAAAGAGAGATGAACAGACAGGTGAATGGAGAAGACTACATAACAATGAACTACATGGTCTTTATAGGAAGCCAGATATAATAAGAACAGTTAAGTCTCGTAGACTGCGATGGGCAGGACATGTTGCACGTATGGGGAATGAAAGACGTGCATGGAAGCTTCTTGTAGGAAAGCCAGAGGGAAAACGCCCAGTTGGTAGACCAAGAATGAGGTGGGAGAACAACATTAACTATGATTTGAGGGAAGTAGATTATACAGGGAATGATTGGAAAGCATTAGCTCAGGATAGGGATGTATGGAGAGCTTATGTCCGCGCGGCCATGAACCTACGGGTTCGATAGTGCCAGTGAGTAAGTAAGTGAGTAAGTAAGTTAGTGGCACCCTTTAACAGATCTCAAAAATTTCATTTCTGCCCGCCGTTATCCTACTTAGGTCTTGTTTTTTATGTATCCAGGCTTCTGAACCATAGAGCAGTACCGGTACTGCCAACATTTTATAAAAATTTCAGTTGGGTCTCTCTTGTTGTTTTGTTATTTAGTGTTCGTTTATCGTACCACATATTCCCTGGAATTTTGCTATTTTATTAGTTATATCATTATCATAATTAAATGAAATGTCACATCCTAGATAATTGAGATGGTTCACCTGTTCTATGATTTTGTTTCCTATTACTATTTTGGATCTTATTTGATTTTTCCCTTGGAATGCCATTACCTTAGTTTTTTCTATGGATATTTTGAGATTATATTGTTCACATATATTATGCAGTTTAAAAATATTCCTCTGAAGTTCGTCTTCTGTATTTGCTATTATTACCTGGTCATCAGCGTATAATAATGTTTTCAAGTAGTGTGTTTTATCTAATTTTATTCCTTTATTTGTTTCTTCGTTCCATTTTTTTATATCATTGATGTATAGGTTAAATAAAACTGGAGAGATACTGCATCCTTGTTTAACTCTTTGATTAGTATGAATTTTATTTTTACTTACTTCATTTCTAGTTTTTATAACAAAATTTGTGTTCCAGTATAAACTCTTTATAGCTGCTATTAAGTGTTTCGGAATTCCTTTTCTCTTTTAAAATTGTCCAGAGTTTTCCTCTGTCTACTTTATCAAATGCCTTGACAAAATCAATAAAAGCTATGTTGTGTTTCTATTTTATATCCTCTTCTTTTGTTTATAATCGTGGGTCGTTTTTCGGTCTTAAATATATTATCCCATACATGAACGCCCTGGTCGGAATCCACTTTGTTTCTTCTGTTAACATTACTTCTGCTATTTGTTTTAATTTAAAACTAATGTTAAGATTATTGAGTATATTTTATAGCCTGCAGTTAAAAATGCTTCCTCCTCTGTAGTTGTGTGCAGTCTTTACGTTCTTCCTTTCTGTAAAAATAGATTGTACTATTGCTGTTTGTCCAGGTTTCTGGTATTTGTTTGCTTGTTTCCAACATAAATTTAAAAAAAATGGATAATCTCAGTTTAAAAAAAAATCCTCCATATTTTATTTAATTCCATATTAATTCCGTCTATTCCAGCTGCCTTTCTGTTCTTTGTTGTTTTCACACTACTTTCTTCTAATTCTTCCCTTGTTATCATATCTCTTCCTATCCTCACACTCATATATGTTATCTTTAGTTATTTTATTTTTCATTATACCACAGTTTTTTATAATGTTCTTCCCATTGTTTCTCCTCAATTGCATTGATCTGTATTGTATCGTTTTCTTGTTTATTTAGATGTTTCATTACTTTATAGGCTATTTTTTGCTGCCCATGTATATCGTATTCTAGTCTGCTTATATATCTATCCCAACTGACTTTGTGTGCTTTCTTAATTTCTCTTTTGGCTATTGCACTTTTATGTTTGTAATCAGCTCTTAATTCTGGTGTTCTATTCTGTAAATATTTGTGATAAGCCTCTTTTTTATCTTTTATTATCCTCTCTAATAATAATAATAATAATAATAATAATAATAATAATAATAATAATAATAATAACCCAATTGCAGCGCTACCTACCGGGTCCAATTGTGAATCTAAACCACTCAGGGACCCACTCAGACACACGCAAATAATTTCATCAAAATCGATCCAGTGATTTATCCAGTTTTTAATTTCAGATTTCAAGGAAACCTCCACTTCTAATTATCGGATTTCGCTCATTTTTAGATAATAACTACTTCGATTTTAATATGATATACTGAGTTTCGTTTGTGAAACATTGAAAATTATGACCGCTAGAGCGATTTTTAAATTTTCATGTGAACTCCTACACCTAATGGTTTTAAAGGGTCCAATTTTGAATGTAAACTACTCAGGGACCCACTCAAACACACACAAAGAATTTAATCAAAATTGATCCAGTCGTTTAGGAGGAGTAGAGTGACAAACACACGTGCAGAAGAATTACATATATTTTTTTCCCATGGCGCGACAGGCCTAGAAGGCCCTTAGCGCACCAGCCGGCTGCTGGCCTCACATCCACATGTGACAATCACAGAGGTAGATGATCATCTAGCCAGAGTAGGAGTGACATGTAGTCAGCATGACGAGTCCCCCAGCCGTTATATCTGATTTTCTTAACCTGGAACCGCTACTTATTGTAGCTACCCAAATGACTCACGATGCTGGGTGGGCGCCAGTCCCATACTGGCCGAAATACCATGAGAAAATTTCTTCTTCCATGGAAACTCGAACCAGCGCAAGTCCTACAGTTTTGCGCCAAGGCTTTCTGCCTTAACCACTCGGCTATATATATATATATATATATGACCAGCCTCATGAGCAAGTAGTCAGCGTTACTGACTACTGTTCATGAGGTCCGGGTTCAATTCTGTATCAGACCATAGGATTTTTAAGGGAATTATTTCTGTGGTATGGAATTTAGGTTAAGAACTCTCCTGGCGCTTCATTATCATTTACGACCCATCATATCATCGGGGTAACGAAACTCCGCCTTCCAGGCGCCCCAACCTAAGAAATGAATTGCAATTCCGCCACTGCCAGGGGAGAAAGCCAAAAATGTCATAAAAGACAACCTGCTGGTATTATAAAAAAAATATAATATACATATAAATATTCCGTGTGAGTGTGTGCGCGTGCGCATCATTTTAGCTTTTTTGTTCTTTATACAATTCAAATGTATTCTAAAAAAGCAAACTTAAACAATGGGTTAGTTATTCGCATTTCATTCAGACCAGGTACATACTTCGTGGACACACCGTGTTTTTCAATTTTATTTTCATCTAGATACGCTTCACTTTTGAAGTTCATAAATTTATGACTTCCGACATGTTTGGTTGTATATTGTAGTCATTCGATGTTTGAAGGATTATTTTTGTATTCAAATTGATAACAATTCGGTTTCTTTTCCCGAACCAATTAATCAGAATACAGTACAGTAAAAGTGTTGAAAGAAACATTATTCATAAACTTCAAGTGAAGTCGGAAGTAAGATTAGAAAATAATAATAATAATAACTTACTTACTTACTCACTGGCACTATCGAGCCCACAGGTTCATGGCCGCGCGGACATAAGCTCTCCATACATCCCTATCCTGAGGTAATGTTTTCCAATCATTCCCTGTATAATCTACTTCCCACAAATCATAGTTAATGTTATTCTCCCACCTCATTCTTGGTCTACCAACTAGGCGTTTTCCCTCTGACTTTCCTACAAGAAGCTTCCATGCAAGTTTTTCATTCCCCATACGTGCAACATGTCCTGCCCATCGCAGTCTACGAGACTTAACTGTTTTACCCCAGTTGAACCCATGTCCGCATTTCTTGACGGTTGTATTTTTACGGTGAAAGATCGTCACTCTTTCGACCAAGGCACTTTTTTCGTCTGGTTTATCACCTTCGACCAGTAAGGCATGGGTAACCCTATCGGCAGCAATGCTACCGCCGGTATAGCTCTCAGGATCATTTAAGCACGCAAGCCACTCCACCACGACAAGGTAAAGATACCATGGAGGGATAATAATAATAATAATAATAATAATAATAATAGTAAGAATAACACTAATAATAATAATAATAATAGTAAGAATAACACTAATAATAATAATAATAATAATAATAATAATAATAATAATAATAATAATAATAATAATATGAATCAAACCAAACAATATTTAAGTGATTTTAAAAATGGGAAATCGAAAATTTAGCGGCATCAGCTCAATTATTTGATAGAGGATCATAACAATGAAGAACAGATTAAAATACTAAGACATTCATAAATACCAATATAACACAATACTGGAAAAAAATAAATACATTCAGAAATATAACTATGAAACTTGAAGTTCTTGGAACAAATTAGGCTAAATGTTACATTTTGAGTTCGTTGCGAAATTAGCAATACCTTGATTTCCTAGATGACCCGAGCCACTCATTGACACCTATACGAAAACAGGTTTAACTAACAATTAGTAGGCCTATAGTTGAATTTCTCCCCTCTAGGGAGAAAACACCTAAGTCTCACTGAGCACAAAGACTTACTACTATATTTTTCAATTTTTGTCCTGTAGAAATACTCAGTTTTCAACAATAACACAGTTGTTGACCTCGTTTTCCATAACGTCATTCAACAGGACAGGGTGTTCAGCTCTGCTGAGCGCAAATACAATATTTCGCTCAAGTAGACAGCAGGTCTGGTCTGCCATTTCAGATTCTCGCTCCATATTTGTATTCTAAAGAGCATTATTCAGAAAACAAATAACAATAACCCGGATGTAGGACTTCTTTTCGTATAGTAATTCACTCAAGCCTCGCTGTTCTTATTATCAATTCTTGGCCAATTTATTTCTATATTTTTCTTTATATTCTCACCTGATAAGTCATAAGAATCTGATTTCTCTCACTTTGTAAACAACACACTAAAATGGGTTTGGTTTTGTAATGATATATACATACATCCCTATCCTGAGCAAAAGTTTTCCAATCAGCCACTGCATAATCTACTTCCCTCAAAAATGGTTTAATGTTATTCTCCCACCTCATTCTTGTTCTACCAACTCTGGTTTTCCTACAAGAAGCTTCCATGCACGTCTGTCATTCCCCATTCGTGCCACATGCATTGTCCATCGCAGTCTACGAGACTTAACTGTTCTTATTATATCTGGCATCTTATAAAGACCATGTAGTTCACTGTTATCTAGTCTTCTACATTCGCCTGTCTGATCATCTCTCTGGTCGAAAAATGTTCCTAAGAATTTTATTCTCAAATAGTCTTAATCTTCTTTCCTCCCTTAAAGTAAGAGTCCATGTTTCACATCCATATAATATAACAGGGAGAATAACAGTTTTATACATATTTTCAGTTTAATATACTTTTTTTTAGCTTATCTTCAGCACGTATTACAAATGAATGAAGAGCGCATACCAAGAAGAATGTATAATTATAAACCAGAAGGGAGAAGAACGTTGGGAAGACCATTGAAGAGATGGAAGGACCAATTCGACCTATAATGAGATCGGAACAGGCCATTGGGCCTAATCCTTGTTGTTGATGATGATGATGTTATTTTTTTAAAGACGTTAGGACGACAAGAGTTCCTGTAATACATAATAGCACGCATTTCCAGAATTGAGCCTATGTTTAAACATGAACATACCAATATCAAGTCTAAATGCGTCATATTAAAATAACTGAAGAAGTATATTAGAGTTAACAGAATAGGGTCTCTTACAGAACCTAAACTTGTTCTGGGACCCAGTGATCAGACTAAATAGGCTAGTTCGAATATATATATATATATATATATATATTTATATACAGAGTGAAAATTATTTAAACCGACAAACTCTGGGAGGTTTAGGGAACACCAAAACAAATGTTTTTCCCTAATGCCATTTTTTCCTATGAGGATTATTTAAACCGGTAGAGGGCGTATTAAGCTCTTCAGTTGTTATGACTGCAGCTGCTGTTGATGGTAGGAATTGTATCTGTTTACTAATGGAGCGATACACCTGGAGTGAGTACACTTATATGTGTGGGCCGGTGTTGTTGGGGATTGTTTAATTGGGAAATATCTCCTACCTAGGCCATTAAATGGCAGGCACTATTACAATTTTCTCGCCAGAGCATTGCCAGAATTGCTGGAAGACGTCCCGCTCCTTATAAGACAACGCATGTGGTTCCAACATGACGGGGCGCCGGCACGTTTCAGTCGTCGTGCGTCGATTCTTGAAGCAACGATTTTCAGAAGAATTGATTGGCGGAGGTGGTCCTGTACCATGGCCTTTGACCCCTTTGGACTTTTTTGTGGGGAAGAGATGCGCAACCTTGTTTACACAAATCCTGTTGCATCAGAAAAGGATCTGGTTGCCCGGATAGTAGCAGCAGCAGCAGCAGCAGCAGGAGCAGGAGCAATTAACGATACTCCTGGAGTTTTTGCCCGTGTTAGACAGAACATGATCCGCCGGTGTAATCTTTGTTTACATGTCAATGGAGGCATTTTTGAACCTCTACTGTAATTTAAGTAATTGCGTTGTGTAAATGTGTTGTCTCTTGGTAATAAAAAATGCAAAAGTGTTTGTTTAATTAATTTGCCGCTAGAGAAATCTTCCTCTACCGGTATAATCCTCATAGGAAAAAATTACATTAGGGAAAAATATTTGTTTTGGTATCCCCTACAACCTCCCAGAGTTTGTCGGATTAAATAATTTTCACCATATATATATATATATATATTATATGAGACATAAAAAGAAAAATAAATGCCTGAACCGGACTTATAACCTGATGCGTTAGTGAGCTACCACGTACGCTATCCCAGCATCCCAGCACAAACATTTATATATATAACTCCGCCATGGCCGGTCCCAAACCCGGATGAGAAAGGAGGAGGGGGAGGAGTAACAATTTCGTTAAAGCAAGGGTGCAGTTGACCCACCAGTAAATTCAGTATTCCCTCATCGACCGGGTCAAAGAGAGTGATGGGAAGATTTCATTTCAATTTGATGCTACAGCTGCTGCCTTGCCACTGCCTTCACAACGTACAAGCGTGCGAACTTCAAAGGATCCACAACGAAAACTTAGAAAAATTACAAATTCAAACTCGCGCCATACAGTATCCATCGCGGTGAGACCAATCCAGCACTCTGATTGGCTCACGCGATACTTTACAAAAAGTTAAAAATCATACTATTAACAACACTTTTTAAAATCGAGACGCAGTATTAATCTACAGACTAAAAACATAACACAGAAATACAACAACTAAAAGTAGAGGAATTAAACACAACAGTAGAGAAATACAGAACAAACCGGAAAGAACACTTGGCAAGGATGACTGATAATAGAATACCAAAAGCAGCATACAACTATTCACCACGAGGAAGAAGAAGTTTGGGAAGACCAAGGAAAAGATGGAAAGAGCAGCAATTTGGAGCCGGAGCAGGCTAGAAAATAAGCCTAAACCGTGAAGTAGTAGTAGTAGTAGAAGAAGAAGAAGAAGAATATTAACCATCTCTAAAAGCAAATCAATCCACTTAACTACGAAAAACATCAATCGCGAAACTAAAAAACATTAAAAAATAGATAGCAAAATACAGTATCCTCCGCGGTGACCAATACAGCCCTCTGATTGGCTCACGGGATACTTCACAAAAAGTTAAAAAATCATTAAATCAAGAATATTTTAAAAATCGAAACGATATATTAACCATCTCTAAAGCAGATCCATCCATCTAACTATTCAAAACATCAATCAGAAACTAAAAAAAAAAAAACATTAAAAAGTAGATCGCGAAATATAGTATCCTCCGCGGTGACCTATACAACTCCGATTGGCTCACGGGATACTTCACAAAAAAGTTAAAAATCATAACATTAACAATACTTTAAAAAATCGAAACGCAATATTAATCATCTCTAAAAACAAATCTATCTATCGAACTAATCAAAACATCAATTCCGAAAATAAAAAAAAAAACATTAAAAAATAGATCGCGAAATACAGTATCCAACACGGTGACCAATCGGCTTTCTGATTGGCTCACGGGACACACCACCAAAAATGATAAAAACAGCAACTTTAATAAACTTTAACCGATTAAGAAACATCTCAATCACCTTCAACAACAATAATAATCATCAAATTAAACATCAAAAGTACAAATTCGAACTAATAATCATGAAATAAATCACTAGCGCCTCCCATCCAATCAGCGCACAGGAACGCTGTCAAGCGACACTTGGAACACATCCATTGGTTATCTACTTCCGATTCCGATTGAGGGTCTTTCCACTTTTCAGCGGTTGCCCTTTTACCAGCCGGCTGCTGGCCCTTCACATCGAATTTCTCTATGCTTCACATCCACATGTGTCAATCACAGAGGTAGATGATCAACAGCCAGTGTAGGGGTGACATGTGGTTAGCATGTCGAGTCCCCCAGCCGTTATAGCTGGTTCCTCAACCTGGAGCCGATACTTATTGTAGCTACCCAATTGCCTAACGATGCTGGGTGGACTTAAAAATCATAATATACTTGAAGAAAAATCACTGCTCACCGACGCGAAATAAAATAAAAAATACAAATATAATAAACGAACTCTGATCCGTAAATAATAATAAATCAAAACACAACCGTATCCGGGTACTTGCTGCTGCTGGTCATCCAAAGCCATCCATTATCATCACGGGTACTTGACCCAATCTTCAAAATTAACCGCGACAAATGGACTGTGTCTTGGAATCCGGGGTTCCTCTTTTAATGAGGAACCGAAGGACTGCCCGCCACTGGGTCTATCAGTCGTAGGGCAGACCACTCTTACTCCTAAGCGGTTCAGTTGATGGAAATAGAGAAACGCTGCCTTACGGTGAAGAGGGATCTTCAAAGGCTATGCGAGCTAAACCCAGACAGAAATTTTCCCGATCCTCCAGGTTGGGGGTTCATGCTGTGGGCCAGCTCCCCACACATTAGAAAAAACACACAATGCTAAAGGAAAACAACATAAATTAAAAAGAGTAAACACATTTTTCGATCATAAGGATATACATAAATTTACTTGGGAACGACCTAGTCTCAATCAGGAATCAATAATAAACTACATAATTGTAAAGCAAAGTACTTCCTTATTCATTAAGATCTAAAGGGTTAAAATAGGAGGAAATTGCGGTTCCGACCACTATTTACTCACGGCACAAATCATCCCCAAATTCTATACAGGAAAAAAGTGCATGATGAAGCAAGGGAATGTAATTGAAGCAGGAAGAAAAAATTAAATTATATTTGTTTACTCAGGATAGTATCAAAAACCTATATAAAGAAAGACTGAAGGTTAAAATTGAGAATTTGGATTATAAGGAAGACATAGAAGAAGACTAATCAGTTAAAGGAAATAATACATTCGGCAGCAAAATAAACACTAGGCACAATAAATAAAAAAACAAAAGGCACAAGATTGGTGGAATGATGATGTTGAAGAATTAACCAAAAAGAAGAAAAAGTGTTACTTAGAATGATTGGCAAATAAAACAACATAGAATTGGATAGAATACAAGAGAATAAACGCCAAGTTAAAAGGAAAGTGATAAAATAAATAAACAAATTATGGAAAAACAAATGCCAAGAAATACAAAGTTGTATAGGAGGATCACAATCATCAGAAATATGGAGAATTTTACAGACACTGAAAACCAACCAAGGATCCAGCAATATACATTTTTAGTAAAATCTTATGGAGAAAAACGTTACAAAGCTTTACTGTCAGAAAGTAGAAAAGAATTTATGAAAACAATAGAAAATCCAACTACAGAAATGAACACACTGGAATATGATATAATAGATATACAATTAGAAATTCACATCCTAAGAATAAAAAGGCGCCAGGACCAGGAAACATGAGTAAATGGTCCAAAAAATTAATAAGTAGATTGAGGAATTTGTTTAATAAGTGTATTGCAATACACAAGATTCCTGATGAATGTAAAATAAGCTACATTGTACCAATATACAATAATATTTTTGCTGAGATTACAATTTGCTGATGATCAACTGGTTTTAGCACAAGACAAATTAGATATGGAATTCATGATAAAAATGTTGAAAAAAAAACATATGGATCACGGAGTCTCACCGTAAATTTACAAAAAAAAAAAAGAGAATGTTTGGCAATATATACCAATTAAAGAGAAAATTTAATATTCGAAGAAGGAATTTAAATAGAGCAAGTGAAACAAACTAAATATTTGGGAATAATTATGGATAACATTAAAGGTATAGGCAAAGAGAACATAAAGCATAGAATTGAATTGAGTCGCAAAATAACATCGTCGTTAAATTCCGTATGATGAGATAAGCATTTTGGAAATATACAAAAAATATATTGGTAGAACATTGGTGGAATCTGTTGCAATAGGCCTATATGGAAGTGAGGTATGGACAATCAATAAATACTACAAGAATAGACTAATGGCTCTAGAAATGGATTATTTGTGCAGAAGTGCCAGAAAGTCAAAATTAGAAACATAATGGAAATAGAAGGATGCATAATTGAAAGAATTGAGGAGAAGGAATTAAAATGGTTAGGACATATTTTAAGAATGGAAGATGAGCGATGGCTGATACAACTATATCAATGGCAACCGACCATAAAGAAGAAAAGAGGGAGACCAATGTTAATATGGAAGGAAAACATGAGGATAGTAATGCAAGCAAGAGGGCTAAGCATTGAAGATGCCCAAGATCGTGGCTTTGGAGGTTTGGCACGGGAAGAAGGCAGCAGTTGTAAAAACCCGAAGATATATATATATATATATATATATATAATATATATATATATATATATATAAGGTAAAATGTAAAGTTATAGCACTATAGGCCATATAAGACCCTCGCGGTAGTAGGAGGTTCAGGCTCCCACTTTTTTCTAGACAATAGGCACTTGATATCAGTCGGGTTGTCAGCCCTGAGTGACGGCCGCCTTTACCCCCAGAACAAGCGTCTAGTAGTCGTTTCCGTTAGAGGCTGAGTCGACCCCAAGGTCATGGTGCCACCAGAAGGTTTGGATCAGTTTAAAAATCCTGACTCCACCGGTACTCGAACTCTCGATCTTCCGGTTTGTAACGTATTTCCTTTACCATCTCCGCTACGGCGTGCCCTCGTATATATTCTCGGAAATACTATTTTATTCGGATAGGCTATTACAGTGCACACTTGTATTTCAACAGACTGTACTACTTTCACATTCCCTCTCTGGATTTAAGGAAGCCTGGATCATGTGCTGCTGTATGCGACTTTTTAACAAACGGAAAAACGCTAAAAATATATATTAAAAAAGAGCTTCACATATTGGTTTTTAATATTTTAATCTCTGCGGCTGACATCATACCACAATATCGCCCTTTACATACGTTCGCTCTCAATTTCGTTAATTCAAAATTCACTGACATTTTCTGATTGAAGACAAAAGTTAATGGAGGAGTGTGTTGGCTCTCTACTGCCAAACCATATATTTCATTTACATTTGAAAAGCAAACTGTATTACTGAAATATTAGTAATCTACTTGCTGAGATCCAAACAAACTGCTCATTAATTTGAATAGTTGCCCCGAAAAGAGATCTAACCCACAAAAAGTCGAAAGTTGTGTTTTTGGTGGATTAGTGATCTATCCGGAGAGTATCACGGTATGGTGTGTGTAAAATTATCCATACTCTCTTCCAGACCTGTTTTATTTATTTTTAAAAGTTGGCATTCAAGCTAATAGTGATATATATATATATATATATATAATATATATGTGTGTGTGTGTGTGTGTGTAACAAAATGACAGAAGCAATTAGTCAAGTCATGAGTGGCAGTGCTGGAAGACAATTATTGCACATGTGCAAATTCATTCCACCACAGTTCTGTGATTTCTAGTCAGAATCTTAGAGAAATTGAGTGAAAACAAGAAAGACACAAAGAATGTAACGAAATAACATTAAATGCAAAATAAATATTGAGAACTGATTAAGTTAGACTGAATCAGTGTTCAATATGTATTTTATATTTCTTATTATAGCATTTTTAGTTAAATACTGGTATGTGTTAGTTAAGTCCCGTAGACTGCGATGGGCAGGACATGTTGCGCGTATGGGGAATGAACGACGTGCATGGAAACTTCTTGTACGAAAGCCAGAAGGAAAACGCCCAGTTGGTAGACCAAGAATGAGGTGGGAGAACAACATTAACTATGATTTGAGGGAAGTAGATTATACAGGGAATGATTGGAAAGCATTAACTCAGGATAGGGATGTATGGAGAGCTTATGTCTGTGCGGCCATGAACCTACGGGTTCGATAGTGCCAGTGAGTAAGTAAGTAAGTATGTGTTAGATCATTTTTCCACTCTATAGAGATAAATCATTTTTGCACTCAATTATCTATTAAATTGTTAATATTCAGTTAGTACCATGTTATTTTGCATTCAAATTGGCTGTATATGTTTCCAATGGGATGAGAGATTAAAGTGTCTTCCTCTTCTTGTTCTTCTTCCTTCCAAGTATTAGGCTAAGGCCTGTTACGATCCTATAGAACATTTTCCCTCCAGCGTTTCATAGGACGGCCCAGAGATCTTCGTTCTCTTGGTATATAATTATAAACAGCTTTGGGGATCCGATTTGAACTCATTCTTTCAAGATGGTGTTTCCAATTTAGTTGGTACTGTTTAATATATTCCAAAATTGGCATAGTCTTCAATTCTTTTAAGATATCGGCGTTCCTTTTCCGATCCCATCTGGTGTAATCCGCTGTTCTGCGCATGAATCCCATTTCACAAGCCGTTACTCTGCTTTCAAGTTGTCTTTTTAGTGTCAATGCTTCACTACCATAGGTCAACACTGGTCTAGCCAAATATCTAACCTCTCTTGCTTAACTCTTGTTTTTGTCGACCCCGACGCTATTAGGGTATCTTAGGGCTAGGGAGTCTTTCCTTTCTTCTATTTCTTCTTTCCTTTATTTTCTTTTCTTCCCCAGATAAGCCTGACCAGAGGCTTTAAGATGACAGGCCCATCACTGGTCTTGCCTTCCTTTGACCAGCAACCAATCGAACGGACTATTATTATGCTTTCAAGTCTTATACGAGATTAAAGTGTCTATGATATAATAACTGTAATATCCTCAAAATGAACATTATACGTTTTTTTTTTTTTTTAGTTTTCCCAACAGTTTCTAGTTTGTGGGTAAGATCTGTTTTCGGGGAAACTATTCAATTAAACATTTTATTTCTTCTTCTTCAATGGGCACTACAACTCAGTGTGAGCCTGTGGTGAAATGTGCAATAATTGTTTTTCTGCACTGCTACTCATGACTTCACTAACTGCTTCCGCCATTTTGTTACATATAGATCACTATTCGCTTGAAATCCAACTTTTAAAAATTAATAAAACAAGTCTGGAAGAGTGTATGGATAATTTTACATCCACCATAACGTGATACTCTCCGGATAGATCACTAATTCTTACACAATATAATATATAACCATGTTCCATGTATGCTTTGGGGCACGCCGTAGCGTAGTGGTTAAGGCACTGAGCTACAAGCCGGAGGGTCGAGGGTTCAAGTCCCGTTGGAGTCAGGGTTTTTAAACTGACCCAAACCCTCTGGCGGCACTATGGCCCTTGGGTCGACTCAGCCTCTAACTGAAATGAGTACCAGACGCTTGTTCTGGGGTAAAGGCGGCCTTCACGCAGGGCTGACAACCCGGCTGACATAAAGTGCCGATTGTCTAGAAAAAGTGGGAGCCCTAACCTCCTACTACCCCAAGGGCCTCCGGGCCTGTTGTGGGATCACTTTACTTTTTTTTTTTCCATATATGCTTTCATTATTCCTTTATATTTTAAACTTCCTTTACCAAGCCAAGTACTTAATATAATTATCGGTTACTATTATTATTATTATTACTATTATTTTTACAACAATATACTTTAATTCAGCCACTTCCTCAAAATTTTCCTCATTTGTCATTGGTTGTCCATTTATTGTACTATTATATTAATAAATATTGATTTTACACCTCATATGTCCTTTCCAGTTGAATGTCATTACTCTCGATTTACTTTCAGATATTGTCATAAGTAATGCCATGAGTGATTTCCAAATTATCGATAAATTCACGACTCACGAAATCAGAAGTGAATTTATCTAGAGAATTTGTAAATCAAGAGTGGCATTTGTTAGGACTATTTACGAATAAAATTAAGCTGTTTACTCACAAATCATTATTTAAATATAGTTATTTTAAAATATTTATATATTTAATGTAAACGCTGATGTTTGAAAACAAATGAGAAACGATTGGTACGCTTCATTTGCTTCTTTTGTTTATCACTGCAACCAGATCATTTATAATGTATTTCCAAAGGATCGCAATATTGTAAGAATGCACCCTAGTGGAGAAATTTATAACCAACATTATAGGTATTAATTAATTTCTGATGTCCTATGATGTAAATATGTCAATTATATTTTTCTGCAACGTTATTTCCTGGGAAATAATTCATTTAAGAAAGTGCAAACAGTGGTTCCTTTTTTTTGTGGTATAATCAACTGCTACAAATGTTTTATATTATCTCCCGCAGGCACTATCGGCCGACATTCGTGCACTATATATACAATCTGGTAGCCGTATTTCTTAGGGGAGTCAGTCACTGCAAAATAATGCTATGACCTAATCAGAATGTTGAAAAGGAGGAGCTTTCTTTTATATGATAAACTTGTTTGATACATTCGAGGTGAAACACGACTGTGATTGGTTGTAATTAAAAAATCGTTGAAATGTGATTGGTCATTGAATCTCATTTGGGGCATGAGTTAAATAATCATATTAAATTTCTATGCTACATAGAATAGAATAAAAGCTACTATATTATTATTATTTACGACATTATATGCTACATAGCTCAATAAAGAAAAATGCTATAATGCCTTCTTTGTGAATCAAACTATAGTAACCATTTTAATGTTTTAAAAGTGTGATTCAGTAAGAAAAATATAATGTGTATTATAAAGAGATTATTTAAGTATTTATTTGGAACAGGAGACGATGAGGCGAACTCTCCCCCGAAGTCGGATGATCCAGAATGTCCATATGCTATTAGATTTTAGATTAGATTAGATTTATTTATCCTGGTGGAGTTAAGGCCATGTGGCCTTCCCTTCCACTCACCAGGACAAACATATATTACATCAGAATATAACAATCACAATTAACTCTAATATTAAATACTAAATAAAAAATTGATCAAAAAGATATCTATTATATTATTGATGGAAAGCAGAAGGGACCAATCAAGGCGAACAATAAAAAAGTTTATCCGATGCCTTGGAAGGACACGGACTTACGACCCAGAAGTTTGAACGCGTCGGCCGCGGTGGACTAGTGGTTATGCTCTTTGCCTCTGATCCCAAGGATCGCGGGTTCAAACCCGGCCGGGGTCGATGGATTTTTTTAGGACGAAAAAATCCAAGGAGCAAGTCCTCCGGGAAGGACTTTAAGCCGTGGGTCCCGAGTCTGAAGATTTTCAGGCTCGTAAAAAATCCTTAAGCCTGAATGAAAAGGCCTCCAAGCAAAATTTACCGAATTTTCCCGTACTTGTACTACCTTGGTTTTCTATATGTCAGTATGAGGCGGAACGCTGACCACGGGCCACTCAAAATGACATCTATACGAAAACAAGTCTAACTAAATTAATATGGTTCAAATTCATCCTTGTAGGGGGAGAGCGCCTAAATCTCTATAAAGGGAGAACATGGGCTTACAATACAATACAAAGTTTGAACGCCTACCAACTGTACCAAGAAAATGTTGCCGTGCAGATGCAAGCGGAGGAAAACTTGCCGGTTGAATCTATTCTCATTCAGCCACCTGCACCTACAGAGGAGGATCTTCTGACCCAGCTGCACCAACATACTCGCCCCGCAGAGGAGGACAATCATGTTCTGCAATAGTCTTACTGTTATGATGTGTTACGGCCAAACCCGGCCATAACGGTCGGGGGACCCGACATAACAACTTGCACCGTATAGTTCTGTTGGGCGTGAGGCCAGCAGCTCGCTGATAGGCCAATGATCTCATATTCGTCTCACAGCATAGAGAATGATAGAACTGGCAATACATTATTCACAGAATAATTATTAAAAATGATTAGAAATGCGATTCCTACGGGCTGTGAAAGATTGTACAAGAGAACTATTAGAAATGAGAATATTGGAGAGGAACTAAAAGTACAACCACTTCTTCAACAAATATAAGAACACAGGAACAATTGGATAGAACATCTGCAAAGAATGACAGAGGATAGAATACAAAGATGGCACTCATGTATAATCCTAGAGGACGAAGATCGATAGGAAGACCAAGAAAGCGCTGGGCTGAACAGATGTGAGATCGGAAGAGGCAAAGACCTAATCCGTGAAGTTTGATGATGTTGATATTATTATTATTATTACAATTTTTATTTTTTTTCCATTGTCAACTTTACATTGTGTAGCATATATTTATCATGTATCATTAATGACGTTAGATAATTCATAATTGTTAATATATGTATAATTTAACCTGGTGAAGTGGAAGAGAAGACCTTACGGTTTTAACTCCTACAGGTAAAATAAATAAATAAAAAATAATCCACTGAAAACTCAACTTTCGAATTTTTGTTGGTTAGATCTCTTTTCGGGGCAACTATTCAATTGTTAATCCGCTGAGGAAAACGTAAAGAGATGAGAAAGCTATTTGTGAAGAATCAATACGCAACTCACGTTTTCTGCTCTTGTAAACCTACGCATTTTCAGATATACCGGCAACCATGTTTATATCTTCCTAGGTTTATTCTTTTGATACTATGTAGTCGGGGACATTTCTCCCTCGTTTTCGCAGAACTGGCATCCTTTCAAAACCACTCTCCTTCTTAAAACGTTAACTAACTCACTCACTGGCTCTATCGAACCCGTAGGTTCATGGCCCCGCGGACATAAGCTCTGCATACATCGCTACCCTGAGCTAATGTTTTCCAACCATCCCCTGTATAATCTACTTCCCTCAAATCATGGTTAATGTTATTCTCCCACCTCTTTCTTGGTCTACCAACTGGGCGTTTTCGCTCTGGTTTTTGTAGAAGAATTTTCCATGCACGTCTTTCATTCCCCATTCGTGCCACATGTCTTGCCCATTGCTGTATATGAGACTTAACTGTTCTTATTATATCTAGCTTGCTATACATATCATGTAGCTCAGGTGTGTCCTCGATTGCACCGCAATGATATCACATCGCATATTTGATATTTGTAAGTTATAGTCTAATATAATTTATGAAATAAGCAATTCTATTTGATATAAGATAAATATGTAAGAGCAAGACTTTTCCTGTTTCCAACACATGTGTTTGCGAAAGTTCATCCCACTCATCCTTTTACTTAAAACATAAAGAAATCACACCCGTTTTAAGAAACACCCAGCCCACATTTTTATTTATGATCCTACCCACCGCGCATCACTTTGAAGTCTCCTGCATTGTTGACCGCGCGGTAACTACTTTAAAAAGCGAGTGTGTGCCAGATGTTTTATTATCGTTATATTTTGTACAGTTCAAGTTAGTTTCCAGTTCGCTCACATTGTAGTGTCTATGTTAGTGAACGGTTTGAAGAATATAATTAATTCTGTGAGTTTTATAAGTGTTAAATATGGCTTCTAAGTGTAGCGTCAAGAAAACAAACGTATCAGACGAAGTTAGATAATTTCAAATAAAGTGGACAAATCAGTACTTTTTTACTGAATTAAAGAAGAAAGAAGTGTTTTTAATTTGCAGTGAAACAGTTTCAGTATTTAATGCGTATAATATAAAGCGACATTACGACACCAAACATGAGTCTTTATATGATACATTTGAGGGTCAATTTCGTGAAGACAATGTATCCGAACTTGAAATTAAACTTTCGGGACAGCAGTTAATTTTTAAGAATGTATCAAGGAGAATTTTGTAAGTTTCAATCTGTTTCCTTCCCCTTTCTCCATTAAAATAGATGAGGTCCCCAAGGATCTGCAAATGGAGTGCGTTGGTTTTCAATGTGCGTCAAAACCTTAAAAAATAAGTTCAACTGTGTCCCCTTACTACAATTCTATAGCGACTACTTTCGCAGATAAAAATATCAGGGAATAAATAGAAAAGCACTTTGTTTCGCATCACTTTTCGGTAGCACATACATATGTGAAGAAGTGTTCTTCAGGATGAAAAATATGAAGTGCGCAACGAGAACGTGAATCACCGACAGTCATCTGGAGAGTTTGCTTCGAGTTGCTAAATCCATCAAACCAGATATTGGATGTCGTGTTCGTGAAAAGCAGTACCAGGTGCCGCATTGACAGGTAAAAAAAAATAATTTATTTTAATATAATAATGTTATTTAAATTTTAAACTAAAATTTATATTACACATACAATGATTAATAATACTTTATTTATATTGTTAAATTAAAATTTTAGAATTAGATCATACATGAATATATATACATATATATTTTTTTCTAAAAATAAATAAATAAATAAATAAATAAATAAATATATATATATATTTATTTATTGCACGTATGAAAGACTTGCATGGAAGCTTCTTGTAGGAAAGCCAGAGGGAAAACGCCCAGTTGGTAGACGAATAATGAGGTGGGAGAATAACATTGACTGTGATTTGAGGGAAGTAGATTATACAGGGAACGATTGGAAAGTATTAGCTCAGGATAGGGGTGTATGGAGAGCTTATGTCCGCGCGACCATGAACCTCCGGGTTCGATAGTACCAGTGAGTAAGTAAGTAAGTATATATATATATATATATATATATATATATATATGTGTGTGTGTGTGTGTGTGGGTATATTTAATTTTAAAAATAACCTAACTAATATATGATTAATATTTTAATAAAAATAACATGTCAATATATTAGCTATTTTATATTTAAATTAATTGATTTATCTTAGATCCTATTTAATACATTAAAAAAAAAATCGGATCATATGGTCCGCAAACCAATTCACCTTAAGGACAGTGGCCCTTTCCCAAAAAAAGGTTGGACACGCCTGATGTAGCTACTGTTATGTGTGTGGTGTATGAGCCCCACATAACTGGAGGTTTAGAAATGGTGCGTAAGTATCTAAGAAATTGAGGAATATGCATAAAATGTTATGTCTTGTATTCCACATACAACAGCATTTTAAGGGGAATTTTATCCGATATTTTTCCTCAATATTTTATAAAAAATAATACCATCCACCTTTAAAATAAATATTAATAATCTCTTCGCGCTTATTTATTTATCTATAAAAATGGTGAATGATTTTTGTTTACACACTGTTCTTTATTCCAATGTATTCGAAACTAGAATCGAATAATCAAGCTCCTCCAATAATATCCCAAAACTGAAAGGTAATAGTTATTTAGGGCCGGTTTCACCAACAGAGGTAACTGTATTACGCCAGTTTCCTCGTGTATAATGCATAGTATAAACTGGCGTAATACAGTTACCTCGGTGAAACCGAGCCTTACACAACTAGTTACAACGCAGAGGTTTAGTAGTAGTAGTAGTAGGACTTTATTAGACAAAAAGTAAGATATTTACAATATTATTTACAAATATGGGTCGCACGGGCAGTAAGCCGTACGTGCTGTTGACAGTCCGTTACAATAAAGTAATAATTGGTACTAGTGTAAAGAAAAATAAACAACAAAAACAGCAATAACATTACAATTACATAAAGAAAACACAATAATAATATTACAATTAAATAATAACACAATAGCATTATACACTAAAAACATTAACATTACAATTACATAAAGAAAACACAATAATATTACAATTAAGTAATAACACAATAGCATTATACACTAAAAAAACATTAACATTACAATTACATAAAGAAAACACATTAATATTACAATTAAATAATAACACAACAGCATTATACACTAATTAATTTATATATAATTGTTAATAATTAATGGTATTACATTTTGATAACATATATTTATTCATGAATGAGTGTTGTCCTTATTTTTCGCGTTTTGTCCAGAAATTTACAGAGGTTTATCCAATTTTCTGGATTTACCAATAATTCGTAGCATGCCAATCTTTCCCGATTTGAATTTAGAAATCTTTTCGGTAATAACTGACGTCTCCAATATTCTAAATCATTACATTTTCCTAATATATGTATCTCATTAACGAGATACTCAAGTTACAACACGACAGAAGGGAGTGCAGCGAGTTACTAAACATAATTTTGTAACGTGTTGTCTACAATATTTTAAAATTGAAATATAAAATTATGGAATATTCACCTGAAAGGTCCGTCTCCTCAACTTAATTACTTATTTAACTGCAGCGCTGAATCCTGCCGATGATGGGACAAGTCCCGAAAGCGCTACAGTTAATAACTAATTAAGTTGAGGAGACGGACCTTTCAGGTGAATATTCCATAATTTTATATTTTAATTTTGAATAATACCTCAACGGAACACATGAATCTTATACAATATTTTATCTATGTTCACAATGTTTTAGTATATGTTGTATATTTAGAATATTTAATTTTAATTGTTGCGGAAACGATGTGTTTAGAGAGAGAATAATGTAGGCTTTGGGAAGAAAAAGACGATAAATCAACAAACACTATTGTTATATTCTGAAATTTATAGTTTTATCATAAGTAATGCCACGAGCGATTTCCAATTTATCTAGAGAATTTGGAAATCAAGAGTGGCATTTGTTAGGACTATTTAACGAATAAAATTAAGCTGTTTATTCACAAATCATTATTTAACTATAGTTATTTTAAAATATTTATATATTTAATGTAAACGGCGATGTTTGAAAACAAATGAGAAACGATATGTACGTTTCTACTGCTTCTTTTGTTTATCACTGCAATCAGATCATACTATTTATTGCCAAAGGAACGCAATATTGTAAGAATGCTCTCTAGTGGAGAAAAAATTAAACACATCAAACTGTATATTAATTCATTTCTGATGTCGTATGATGTAAATATGACAATTATATTTTTCTGGATTGTTACCTGGGAAAAAATACATTTAAGAAAGTGCAAACAGTGGTTTCTTTTTTTGGTGGTATAATAAATTGCTACAAATGTTTTTATATTAACTCCCGCATGCGGCATGTGTTGACATTCATGCACTATATATATACAATCTGGTAGCCGTATTTCTCATGGGCTCAGTCACTGCAAAATAATGGTCAGACCTGTTCAGAATACTAAAAGGAGGAGCCTTCTTTAATATGGTAATTATAACACTGATAAATATTTCGTGAAACACGGCTCTGATTGGTTGTAAAACAGAAATCATTGAAACGTGATTGGCCATTGACTCCCATTTGGGACATGAGTTAAATAGTCATTGAAGTGCATTTTACGTGTTGTTGAAGCTGTATTTTATGTTTTGATAGCGTGTTTGGTAGAATATAAAGTAAATGTTTTGTTGCGTATTAACTACTAGCTAAAACGTCATTGATTGTTATAATTGTACATAATAATATATTGCAATGCGAGGCTGGAAAGTAGTTTTGGAAAAAAGTCGGTTGTCTCACAGAATCGCAGTGCGCATGCGCGAGTTGCGGGAGTTGCTGTAATGGTTAATATAGCCTCCGGTAGATGGCTCTGCAGTCGGCGTTACCAACTTTGGGAATAAATTTCCAAATGCAAAAAAAAAAAAAAAAAAAAATGGACTTTAACTAACTTGCCATTTGCTAACAAAAGAAAACAATTTACATGCATATTATTTATTTCCAAATGCTTAAAAAATGGACGTAAACCAACTTCCCATTTCCTAACGTAACAAAAACAATTTATATGCGTACTATTTAATGAACTATAATCTAATTTTTAGCAAGAAATAATCAAGCAAGAGGAAGGCGTGATGTTGGAAGACCTAGAAGACGTTGGGCTGATGCATTATGAAGTCGGAACGGGCAATTGCCTAATCCCTGGAGTGATGATGATGATGATAAACTAATTTTACGTACACTAACACTGAATATGGTTTGAAATTATTGGAACAACATGGGAAAGTAGCAAGTAAACGTATCCACGATCATGTTTTACGTAAATATATAAATATAAAATATTGTGAAGAAAGCTTGAAAATCGTTGCAAAATGTTTAAAACAGTACAAAACGTGTTTACAAGTGTTTAGTGCATCAGTGGCATAAGAATGTACGTATAGAATTGTGATGGGCATATAACCTACAACACCCGTAGTTTTTACAGAAGCGAGCAATCCGAGATTCACAAACGTAGCCTATGTTGAACATTATTTTTTGCACGATTGTGTTTTCAAAGTAATAAATGATAGTAAAATATCTTGTTGGAAATGTTTGCGTTAATTATAAGCAATGTTTATACGGCAAATTCAGTAAATAATTTAGTTGAGGCTACAGCAGGCCGTGACACCAATCAGAGATAAAATGGCTGCAAGTACGAATTTATAGTTTTATATTGTTTCAAATAAAGTTTAGTTCATTTAAAATGCAGTGATTTGTTTCGTATAATGTATATTATACACCGTCTTTTGGATATATTTTTGTATATACATTGTACGTATTAAACATAAAGGGCAATAGTTTTACTTCCCACTCTAGGTAGGTAATTTGTAATACATGATTCTTGATTTATAATCTAACGGACACATGGCGTTTCGCGGAGTTTATGTAGGATCAAAGCTGGCACACCCAACCGCGCACAGGCAAAACGCCGTGCGCCCGTTAGGTTATAAATGAAGAACCCTGTATTACAGTAGAGTTACGTAGTTATTTATCGTAGTTTGGCAACCCAGAAATGTAGGAAATTGAACTTTCAATCATGGTGTAATTACGACAGAATGCACTATCGTGCAAAAAAGCAATGTAAAAGCGATTAATACTTTTTATGTTGCGCTGTTATCGATTGCAATGTGGATATGGTTTTGTGCCATTTATTGGATAGCGTTCCGTTGAATTATTTCATCCAATTCTAATTAGAATTCCTTGCACAACCAATTCTTATGTTTTACATTTCCGATATAATCTCGAGTAACAAATGCTACACATAGCTTCATTATCTCTCCTTCCTGGTCATACGATACGATGTTATCCCTAATTCTCATTTCTTTAAAACAACTGGTTTTGAAAAAAAAGTTTGTGACAACATTTCTAACATTAAACAGTAGAATTTTGTTAACAAAGTAAACACACCATACATACAGGTTGTGATAGCAACGGTTGTCAACCGGCGGACCGCGGTCCAAGTTCGGACCGCGGAAGGTGACAAAAATTGGTCGCCAAAAATTACCTCGTACTCAACTCACAAAAATATATACATTGAATAAACTAAAATAAAAAATAAAAAATTTCCAATTAGATTAATACAAACAATATTTATTTAAGTAATTATATTCTTTTAACATTTCTGTTATGAATCTCCGGTTTTCTTAGGCTTAAAGGACCTTCGAGACTTGGAAAATATCGTAGCGTGTTCATCTAGCCGAGCGTTAGTATGAGGATGTACAGTTATATATGCATACGTGTTTTGAAATAAACAAATGGATTCTTAATTTCAGCTATTTTATTACTAAAATATAATGATTACAATAATCCTTAGTGTCTAGTTCTAAATAACTACTCTAAGCTTTTATTATGAAACCTTATACCTCACTTCCTTGGAGTTTGAGAACGGGAGATGTGGGATAATAAATCTACCCCAATCTACATTGTTTAAAATACTACTATCCCTTGAAAATATAGTATTAAAATAGTTAAGGTAATTGATTCCCATTCCAAAATTCCAGGACACATATTAAGAAAAATGTTAGCTTACTCACCCATCAGCACCTCTGGTTGACACACACCAACAGGCCCGAGACCCTCACTTCATAAACTTGACTGAACTTTCCACTCTAACTGTACTACATACCACAGCCCTAACAGTAGTCACATTCCACTCTAAAAGTAGAGATTTACAGTTAGGCCAAGTTCAAAACTTTGTTCTGAACTATATCCTGTCTAAAACTTTATTTCAACAGACTTTGCTTGAAAATTAAAATAATCTATAAAATAATTAAATATCTATATAAAATACTCTATGTATTCATAACAATTTCAAAACATGAGAATTTTGTTACACATTATAATTGTTAAGAGTTAACTGGAGATCGGAGGCGGAAGGGAGAAGCTATCCGGTCGGCACAGCATATTATGTCGATCCACACAAAAGCAATGTACATCCGAATGCAATACAAGAATTTTATTTAATGAAATAAGAAATCTTATAAATCTATCTCTGATTTTGGCAACATCTGAGCCTCTTTTAATCGGAGCAGCCATATTCATTTAACGTAACTCGAACGAAAGCTTAACACCACTTTATGAAACTTATCTTTCGGGCGGATGTACTCGGCCCCGGCGACTTCTGGTATGCGGTGTGGCTCCTTTGGCATGTTCCAACATACACTTTGATACGTAAGCGGCTCCTTTGCGGTGCGTCGGCACAAATATCGCTCAAGATTAACGGCTGTCCATCTTTAAGACACTCTTCTCATAAGTTGCTCCCCGTGTGAACCTATCTTTAAAAAAACTGGCTCAAGACCGCAAATATAATTTCTCCCATTCATTTGTTAATACAAATATGCCTACCTATTGTATTTCATATAATTTTGTGAGTGAAAATGAAAAAAAAAATAGGACCTCGACAAAATTTTTCAAACGCATCTGGACCCCACCTAAAATTACTTGTCGACCCCTGCTGTATAGACATACAGACATAAATGGAAAATTGGCTCTTTTAAAATGTAAAAAAAAGAAGGAATCAGATGACTTAGACAGGGGAAGAATCAAAGTAACGGAAATAAAATTTTTGACAAGGACAGCAAGATACACTCTTTTAGATCGAAAAAAGAATGAAGAGATTTTAGAACAATTAGAAGTAGAATCAGAAGAAGAAAAACTCCACAGATATAAATTAAACTGGCTAGACCACGTAAAATGAATGGATAATTTAATAATCCCAAGAATTATGATGCAATATAAAGCCAAAGGATATTGTCCATCAGGAAGACCTCTTAAATGAATGCTAGTTGGGGCCGAAACAGGTCTACAAAGGACTAATTCGTGACGGATGATGATGATGGTGATGATGAGACTTAAATATACAAAATGTACTGTAGAATGTGTGGAAAACAACGGGAAGCTACCACACGTACAATTCCCTAGTAAAGCTGCAAAGCATAGCATGAAAATGCTATGATTGCAGTGAAAGACCGGCCCTCGGGCAGAATTACTATGGATGGATGGACTGTAGAATGAGATGCACAAAGAAATTAAACATAGACTCAATTCTGGAACTGCGTGCTATTATGTATTACAGGGACTCTTGTCGTCCCAACTCCTTTAAAAAAACGTTAAACTGAAAATATATAAAACTGTTATTCTCCCAGTTATGTTATATGGATGTGAAACATGGACTCTTATTTTAAGGAAGGAAAGAAGATTACGAGTATTTGAGAATAAAATTCTTAGAAAAAAATTTGGACCAAAGAGAAATGAACAGACAGGTGACTGGAGAAAACTACATAACAGTGAACTACATGGTCTTTATAGGAAACCAGATATAATAAGAACAGTTACGTCTCGTAGACAGCGATGGACAAGACATGTGACACGAATGGGAAATTAAAAAGTTTCATGGTAGCTTCTTGTAGGGAAACCAGAGGGATTACGCCCAGTTGGTAAACCAAGAATAGAATGGGAGTATAACAATAACCATGATTTGAGGGAAGTAGATTATACAGGGGATGACTGGAAAATATTAGCTCAGGATATGTATGTATGGAGAGTTTATGTCCGCGTGGCCATGAAACTAAGGGTTTGTTAATACTAGTGAGTTAGTGAGTTAGTTATGTGAGGAAACTTGATGTGCACATTAATGCAGGGACGGATAAGAGCTCTAAAAGACGTGTGAAAAATTCTGCATTTTGGATTTAATGCAGATGTGTTATTCGAGATTGTATGATAAATTTTACTACAATATTTATCGTATTAATAAATTATATTTAAAAATATAGGAGAGGATCGGCTACCAACATGTGTTTTGGAATGGAAATTTGAAGGCTGACGAGTCAGAGGAAGAACTAAAACTTCCTGGAGCCAGGGCATATATTTATACATGAATGAGAAATATCTGCGACCAGGAGATTGGATGGACCGACAAAATTGGCTATTAGGAATCGGACGATGTCAAAGACATTAATCAAGCGATGATCTATCAATCTATTTAAAAATATTAAAATATACCAGAAAAAGTATAATAGCACAGCAAAATATTTTGGTTTACGAGTGCTATAATATAATAATGATATTGTGAAAAGAAAAATTAATGTCCGAACCAGGAATCGAACCGTGGACCTCTCGTATTCCATATGAGCGTGCAAGACCACTACACTATTCGAGACATGGTACAAATCACAGAGTTTCTCTATGGTACAAATATTAACAATTCTTTCCACATATACAAATCTATAATTCTAGTTTCGTTCGCTGCCAGGTAGATGTCACCACCAACGTCAATGGCCCGGCTTAATTTAGAAGTATCTATGTTTTGATAATTTTTACACCACTACTTTTATAAGCAGTAATCGAAGTTATGTAACACTTTCCAATATAGCTATTTAAACAGTTCCAATAATGGATTATATTATAATATTATAATGATATTGTGAAAAGAAAAATGAATGCCCGAACCAGGAATCGAACCGTGGACCTCTCGTATACATATATGGAAAGAATTGTTAATGTTTGTCTCGAATAGATGGTCTTGCCCGCTCGATATGGAAAGAATTGTTAATGTTTTGTACCATGTCTCGAAGAGTGTGGTGGTCTTGCTCGCTTGTACGGAATACGAGAGGTCCACGGTTCGATTCCAGGTTCGGACATTAATTTTTCTTTTCACAATATCATTATAATATTGTAATATGATCCATTATTGGAACTGTGTTAAAATAACAATATTGGAAAGTGTTAAATTACGAGTGCTAAATTCATGTCATTTTAATAGGATTTTAGCTACTTAAAACTCATAACTTTCGGGTGCAGATGAACTTAAAGCTGCAATGTACGTAATCTCGGCATGATTAGTAATTCGCTTCGAGACACCAAGAAGGCAACTGAGATAGCTTATTACTTTGATGATTAAAGTCACAGGACCCACGGCTTCAAGTTATTCCCGGAGGACTTGTCCCTTGTATGTTTTTATACTAAGAATCCATCGATCACGGCCGGGTTTGAACCCGCGTCCCTTGGAACTGGAGGCAAGAGACATCCACTAGTGTGGCGCCTTATAATTTTTTTACCCGCGTTCTACTACCATTAGTGCAGTCTATTACCATTATTATATATAACTCGCAATAGTAAACCATTTATTGCGCCGCCGTGTATCGTCTTTTGTTTCCATTGTATATATTAGCCTTGAGTTCAGAACAATCAGGGTTATTATTCAAAAGCCTTTGCCCGGGCCCATAAGAAGCAAAGATTGATTCATCTTTCTTTTCCAAACACTTAAACATCAACAATAGATCTTAAAACACTTGAGTAATCTATGATACTTAGATAAACTGGGTGTATCATTATTATTATTAACCATGAAAGCTAGACGGAAAAAAGGAAGCTTGTGTGATCTCCTAAATAAGTAAGCTTATGTACGGAATATACCGAACAGCAGCATGCACATAAATAATTTGAACATTAAACATGATGTATATAAAAATGATGTTTAATATATACAAGACGTCTGAAGTATAGGAAAAATATAATCAAATATAAATATTGATCATTCTTGAATTTAAAAGAAAAACAAATTAATAATCATTAACATAAAAAAATCATAACTCACTCAAACAAATTCACACATACATTCAGTTCAAGCCAGGGTGGCTTTCCCTGGTCCTCCGGACCAAGAACTCAAAACACGCCATTCGCGTGCTCCAGACGTCGTAGTTCCAACAAAATGTTCCGATCGAATGATAATGTTCTGAATGTGCGTATCATATTTGAGCGTTCCGAGGTAGAAGGGGAGATGCGCAGTACAAACAGCGCAATAGGAGAGGTAGAAAGGAGAGTGGGGGTAGATGCATAGAGAAGGGATATTGGCATAGTTCACGAATCTTTCAGTTCAGAGAGGATAACAGCACTGATGTTACGAACCGAAAATCGCACTTTCGGTTCACTAGCTCACCGCGACCCACATTATTATTAAAATTTAAAATGTGAAATAGATACCTGAAATCTCACTCGTCCTCAACTTTATGAAGATTGTAAGATATGAAGTACTTTCGGAACATATGCTCCATCCTCAGCATGTAGATTGGTACACGTGAATGCAACAAATAAGAACTGGAATGAGAACAAGAGGACTGGAGGAAATGGAGTGGACGGATAGAGACGAGTGGAGAAGGAAAATAAAACTTTAGGCACAGTAAGATGTGTAAACATTGAAAGTCTGTATATAAATAAATAAATAATAATAATAATATTTTGTTTCCAATTGACCCAGGTTGTCATTTCGACATTCCTGGTGTTCTCTCTTGGCATGGTGTTGACCTTCTTGTAAGCCACTTCTGAGGTTGGGACGCCTAGAAGGCGGGATTACGCTGCCCCGATGATATGAGAGTTAATGATTATAGTAATGTTGCGTCAGGTGAGGCCTTAAACTAAACTTAAGCTAATTAGGCGATTATGATATTGATGATAATGATGGCCAGATGGTCTTCGGGGACCGTTTAGGCCTTAAAGTTTCCTAACATTTATCTTACAGGTGAGGAAAAACCCAGAAAAACCCTCATCCAGGAAACTTGTCCCGGCCGGAGTTCGAACCCGGGCCCGCTTCGTGACAAGGCAGCCCGCTACCTCTAGACCACAGCGATGGAATTATTATTATTATTACTATTATTATTATTATAATTATTATAATTATTACCATTACAATTATTATTATTATTATTATTATTATTATTATTATTGTTATTACGTTTAATATATATTTTTAGAACAATGTATTTTATTGTGAAGTTTGCTCGAACTCATTTTTGCCAACTATTTTATTGTTTAAAAAAAGTTCTACAAAAAAAAATGGAAATGCTTTTCAAACCTTCATTTCAATATTAAAACTGTACATGGTTACGAAATATTACTCTACTCTTCTATTGTCAACTGAGCAGAACAAATCCCCACTCAAATAATATGTTGAAATATGCAACATGTTATATCAAAGTTAAAGCTCATGTATGATGATATATTATTACAATGGTCAACAGTGGTTTTGTTGCCCTTGATATAAGATTAATCTCGGATATATTTATGCTCACAAATCATGAAACTATCAATGATTTTGGTAGATTTCCTCTGGTTTTTTAAAATCTTTATTTTCATTTTACATTACAAAAATTGGAAAATATGAAAAAAATATAACAGATATATTTATAATGTGTCCACCGCTGTGGTCTTGATATAGCGTGCTGCCTTGTCACGCAGCGGGCCCGGGTGAGATCGCCGGTCGGGACAGTTTTTCTGGGTGAGGTTTTTATCGGGGTTTTTCCTCGCCTGTAAGACAAATGTCAGAAAAACTTTAAGGCCCAAACGGTCCCCGAAATCATATGACCATCGCAATCATCATCATTCATATTCATCTCATCATCATCATCATCCTTCATCGGTGTGGAAATCAACGGGAAGCTACCACACCTATAATTCCCTAGAAAAGCTGCAAGCGTAGCATTTAAATGATATGATGGCAGTGAAAGACCTGCCTTGGGGCAGAATTACTATGGATGGATTTATAATGTCAAATGGTTTTTTTAAATTAGTATACACCGACGTAAATAGAAAGAAAAATGTCGAAAACCCATGTTATACTTCAGTGAAATGCCTTTTGTAAGATTTTCTTCTATAATTTTTTAGGGGACAATCTCTTTTTAAAGACCAGCAGTAATCTGCCATCATGTGACGGTCCCATATATCCTGATACCTTTACTCCATTACTTTTAGATCCTGGTGAAAGCGCTCTCCCTTTTCGTCACTATAATTTCCTAAATTATCCGGAAATCTATCCAGGTGACTGTGGAGAAAGTGTAACTTTACACTCATATTTGCTCCCAGAATCTTTAAGTTTGTCGATATGTTTTGCAGAATTTCTTTATAATTTGGTGTTTTATAGTTACCTAAGACATTTTCTACTAACAATACAACACCCTTCCAAGCGTCACTTTCCGGAACAGTAATAAGTTTGATAAAATTTGCATCTTTCATCAATTGCCGAATTTGAGGACCATCAAATATTCCACCTTTTAACTTTTGCATACTGAGCTTAGGAAATTTTATACAAATGTATTTGAAACATTCTCCTTTCTTGTCCAACGCTTTGACGAATTGTTTTATCATATCCAAATATACGTCGTGAGTACTTTAATTTTGTGAAATAACTGAGATCACGGCCGATGTGCGGAGTGAGGGGTGTGAGAGTGGGGATCACGTCATGTTTGTAAAGCGAAAAAAATGCGCAAAAATCAAATGATGTCTGGAAACGTAAATTTTATTAGTAACAAGCCATTTACTGTTTAAGATATAAGATACACATAAAAACTAGAGCGCATTCAGCACTTTCATGAATATATTCGTAAACTGTGCACTTGAAAACATAGAAATTCGCTGAGATATGCAAGGCAACAATTTGTTTTTTGTAGAGCTGTGTTATCGTTATTGTTGTTGTTATTATTATTATTATTATTATTATTATTATTATTATTATTATTATTATTATAACTCCACCATTTCTGGTCCCAAGTCCGGATGGGAAAGGAGAGGTGAGCAGCAACACTCGTTAAAGAATCTAGGTTCAGCTGACCCGGCTGAAGTACCTTGTAAGGGTTCCTAGCCATGAGTTTTGGTGAAGACCCCAACAGCACATGCAGCAGAGTAGGAGACCTACGGTATGGTACAGACGGCGGATGAGGCAATAAAGGGTAGATCAGACTCTTAACTGCAGTGAAAGCAACTGATCTATGGTGAACTCCAGAAAAGTTTCTGGTCCACCAGGTTGGGGGTTGAATCTATGGGCCAGCTCCTTATACATTGTAAAAAAACATAATGCTAAAAAAAACAAAATTTATATAGCTTCGGATAGGAAACACATACAACAGAGCAAAAGTAATAGGACAATGCATATAGGATGTTGGAATGTGGAACAGATATTGCACGAGAGATTGAAGATATCCAACTAAGATGGTATGGGCATATAATGAGAAGAAGGGACACAGAAACAAACAAAAAAGTGTTGAAATGGATACCACCTGGAAAAGAGAAACGTGTTAGACCAAAGCCAACGTGGATAAAGGGAATTCAAGATAACACGAAGAAGAGAAATATGACTGCAGCAGACACGCAAGACCGAGAAGTGTGGAAGAAAAAAAATGTATATTTTGGTTGAGGATACCTGTGTAAATAACAATCCTGAAACAAAAAAAAATATTATTATTATTATTATTATTATTATTATTATTATTATTACTATTATTAGACGGGATAAAGTTAGAAACAGCACAATAAGGTACATTAGGCAAGTTGATAAAAGACATATGAGAAAATATAGAAGAAAAAGTCTCAAATGGTATGGACACCCCTTAAAAATGAATAAGATAGAATACCAAAGAAAATCCTTGGTTGGAAAGCTAATGGAAAAGTGGAAAAGGCAGACACAGAGAAAATTGGATAGATGGAGTGAGGACAAGTATGGAAGCTAGAGATTTGAGAGAAGAACATGCTTTAAACAGGAACCTATGGCGACAAATCAATATGCGTTGAAGGAGAAACACTGTAAAACCTAACTAACTCACTGACTATCGAAACCGTAGATTCATGGTCGCGCGGACATAAGCTCTCCATACATTCCAATCATGAGCTAATGCTCTTCAAACATTCCCTGTATAATTTACTATTACTACTACTACTACTTCCCTCAATTCATAGTTAATGTTATTCTCCTATCTCATTCTTGGTCAACCAACTGGACGTTTTCCCTCTGATTTTCCTACAAGAAGCTTCCATGCACCTTTTTCACTCCCCATTCATGTCACATATCCTGCTCATCGCAGTCTACGTGACTTAACTGCTCTTATTATATCTAGTTTCCTATAAAATCCATCTAGCTCATTGTTATTCAGTTTTCTCCATTCACCTGTCTGTTCATCTCTCATTGGTTGAAATATTTTCCTAAGAACTTTATTCTCAAATACTTGTAAACCCCTTTCCTCCCTTAAAGTAAGAGTCCATGTTTCACATCCATATAATATAACTGGTAGAATAACAGTTTTATAAATTTTCAGTTTAACGTTTTTTGAAAGGAGTTGGGACGACAAGAGTCTCTGTAATGCATAATAGCACGCATTTCCAGGCGTTCAGACTATGTTTAATTTATTTGTGCATCAAAATATAATATACAGTATATATACACAATTTTTGTTAATGCCATTTTCGGTTTCTTATGTTTTTTATTAACTACAATCTTTCGGTATTTATTAATATACAGAATTTTGAAGAAGGTAACAGTAGGCCTATATATTGCTTCTGTTCCACATGAAACAGATTTCTAAATCTTTCTGTTTTGACATATAAGTGTCTGCTTCACCAGTGAGGCACCAGACAGTGACAGACAGTGACGTTAGTGGCGACATATTTAATTTCCCACTAGCAATATGTTACACTCATGTGGGAACACCAAAATCAAGGTGAATTGCCCAACTCTCTATGTGGTAGAATCGATCGACAAAGAAACAATATTCAAAGACAGACGTCGTGAGCTTCTTATATAGAGAGAAAAAATACTGTGCGTTGCAAGGATTGGATTTTTTTAATAATTCATTTCCAAATTGATTTCAGTTACTTTTCAAGTCCCTCATACTGTTCGAAACAACACCAATACACATTATTTTTGGCCGTTCCCTTCTTCTTCTTCTACCAGATGGCACCCATTCTAGTATTCTACTTGAGAATATGTCTTCTGTCATTGTTTTTTGCATGACCATACCATTTTTATTGTTTGTTTTTATTTTAATTGTTAGTTTCTGACATTTGAACATTTATCTATTACACTTTTTCGTATTTTATCTCTTTTAGAAACTTCAAAAACGCATTTCTGCACAATTTAGTTTGTTCCATATTTTAATTCTCACACTTTTGCACCGTATGTCATTGTATTACTTATTACCTACACATAAATGGGCTAAGACAAAACAGTTAAGTGCCATTTTCTTCTCTGTTTGTCAACCGATTTTATTTTATTTATTTATTTATTGTTTAAAAGCTATTGACGAGCTTTAGTGTTATCAATATACAAATTGGAAGCAGTTAGTTCTGCCGTTTTTAACTGCAAGCAGTATTTATAGAAAATCTTCATAGTGCAAGAGTTAAATATCTTCCAGAAAAGCATCTGATGTACAAAGACCATGTCCTAAAAATTATCTGCCTTTTTAACTGCAAGGCGCTAAAATCCAGCGTCAAAACTCCCATTTAAACTGTTAGGAAATAATACATGTACATGTGTTAACAAAAGAGGTAGACGATCATCCTGCCAGAGTAGAGGTGACATGTAATCAGCATATCGGGTCCACCAGCCGTTATAGCTGGTTTTCTCAACATGGAGCCGCTACTTATTGTAGCTATCCAAATTCCTCGCGATGCTGGGTGCTAATTTAGAATACTATCACCCCATCATCAGTTACACTCCAACATAAATATACTTATTTTGTGAGGTATAAAAATTTCAGATTCAATTATGATTATGGTCAATTAAACCGTTTTTTAGTAGCTATTGACGAGCTTCAGTGTTATCGATAAAAAACATGGAAATAGTTTTCTCCCCCTACCTTCGACACTAAGCAGTTAAGTACCTTTTTCTCCTCTGTTTGTCAACCAATTTTCTTTATATATATCCCATCCATAGTAATTCTGCCCGAAGGCAGGTTCATCACTGCAATCATAGCATTTTCATGCTATGCTTGCAGCTATACTAGAGAATTGTAGGTATGGTAGCTTCCCGTTGCTTTCCACACCGGTGAAGAATGATGATGGTGATGATGATAATGATAAAGATGATGATGATGATGGCCATATGATTTCGGGGACCGTTTGGGCCTTGAAGTTTTCCTGACATTTGTCTTACAGGTGAGGAAAAACCCCAATAAAAACCTCACCCAGAAAAACTGCCCCGACCGGTGATCGAACCCGGGCCCGGTGATCGAACCCGGGCCCGGTGCGTGACAAGGCAGCACGCTACCTCGAGACCACAGCAATGGACTATATATATATATATAAATTTCGTGTCACGTTGTTTGTCCACGATGGAATCCTAAACTACTGAACCGATTTTAATAAAATTTTGCACACTGTGTGCAGTTTGATCCAACTTGAGACAGAGGGTAGTTTATAACTCAATTTTCAACTTTTATAAGATTCATATTCCATAATTTTATATTAATAACTAAATTTATTGTCGCATTATTTTTTTATTGCAAATTATTTGTTTATTATTTAACAAAGAGTTATAATTATCTGTGAGTTCCATATGATTCTAACAGATGGCGGTGTAAGGTACAGCTCGGGTCCATGCTCTGTGTGTTTGCGGGGGGAAATGTGGGGAGTGGAGGAGGTACACTTCTCTGCTTAACAAAGAGTGAGTTCCATACGATTCTAACAGATGACGGCATAAGGTAATTTGGCAAGGTAATTGATTTATTATTTAACAAAGAGAGATCCAGATGGCTGTGCTTTTTGTGCGAATTTCAATTGAATAACGAATATTGATTATTTCACAATTTAAGTGCGTTCAGTGTTTATATTATTTTCAATATTATTAATTTCGTGTGTAAGTATTAGTTTTAAGTAATCTGGCTGAAAGACAGCAACTTAATTAAACTTTTTAACGTATACCTTAGCCACAGCAACGCGTGGCCGGGACTTCTAGTGTGTGTATATACAGGGCTTCCAATTTAAAACCGGACCGGCCTTACGGAGTTTCACCCGGCACGCAGTGCTGTCTCTTCCTCCCGCAATTCACCCTGCCTGCCACCCGTCCTTGAACTGTTTCTTACCTGATAGAAAATGCTGGAAATGTTGTCCTCCCGCAGTTAAACAGGCATTATACCGAGTGCCACTCACAATAACGCACACGTGCTATGGGATCACCTTGGTTTAGACAATGAACACGTGTACACTTGTAAGGTTTGAGTTTTAACAATTTTGTTGTTGTATGTGCAGAAGATACTGAAATCCCAACTTGTGCGAATTTCGGTAATGATTTTTGTGGTGAACGTTCCAAATTTTCGCCAATTTCGTCTAATTTTTCTTCGGTGAGAACCGTACGCCTTCGCGTGTTTTTCTTATTTTGTGCTGAACCAGTGGTCTCAAATTTAGTCACAAGATCGTGGATTGTCGATCTGGAAGGAGGTAATTGTCCAGGGAAGTTCCGAATAGATTCCTCGCGAACGGGACGAGTTAATTCGTATTTATAATAACATTTACACACATAAATGCGCTGCTCTAATGTCAGCTGACGTCTCATCTTGTCGAACGATAGTAAACTGATAGTTCAAGGACGAGCGGCTGGCAGAGTGAAATGCGGACGAGGAGAGAGCGCTGCCTGACGGGTGAAACCCCGTGAGGCCGGTCCGGGTTTATATTGGAAGCCCGTTATATATATAATAAAACGTCCAATACAATGTCAAATAAAATAAAATATTAAACTAACAATGTCTAATATAATATAGGAAAGAGATAATAATGCGGTGACGTGTTATTTATGGTCGAATTTCGACCGATGGGCGAACACTAGCTGTTTTAAAAATGCTTGCTTTGTTTTAAAACTTATATTCTGATCCCATAAAGTACCATTTAATTTTGATTTCCAGATTTACCCTAATTTCCTTGGCACGTATGCATTCCTTGTTACGTAATAACTATTTAATCTATTACCACTTTCGCCAGAGAAAAGCTCTACACATGAATAAAAGAAATAAAATAAAGAGAACAGTCCAGAGAATTGCTTTCTTTAAGAGCAGAAAATTACATTTATGACGGCTGTCATAACATCATAGCCAGCTGGTAAGTGCAGCCATGTGGAGTGAAAACTAGTGAGCCGTTACAAACAAGGATTCGTTCTTTCTCAACAGATATGTCGTCCGTTCCAGAAGGACCATAAATCAATTACCTACAATTTCCTCTCACAGACATTTGCCATAGGATATAATATGATTGCTTCCATTCTCAGAATCATGGAATCTAATTACAAGTTGTCACACAACCATCTTCATACACGTGGAAACAAAGTTTAAATTCGAAATGATCTCAATTAACTGGCGTTATCGAACCTGTAGGTTTATGGTAGCGCCTCCATACATCCCTATCTTGAGCTAATGTGCTCCAATTATTCCCTGTATAATCTACTTCCTTCAAATCACGGTTAATATTATTCTCCCACCTCATTCTTGGTCTACTAACTGGGGGTTTGCCCTCTGGTTTTCCTGCAAGAAGCTTCCATGCACCTGTTTCATTCCCCATTCATTCAACATGTCCTGCCAATCGCAGATCTATGAGATTTAACAGTTATTATATCTGGTTTTCTATAAAGACCATGTAGCTCACTTCTATGTAATCTTCTCCATTCAGCTGTCTGTTCATCTCTCCTTCGTTCAAAACATTTCCTAAGAACTTTATTCTAGCATTAAATCCATATACTTCAGAAGAAGCTATGGCTTTTGATTTACTGTTAGGAAACTATGATTATACTCATATTCAGGCTACAACAAAGGTAAAAGGTGCTAACGTACATCCACCATATAATATAATTTATGCTAGCAATCTTCTTTCCCCCCTTAAAGTAAGAGTCCATGTTTCGCATCCATATAATATAACTGGTAGAATAACAGTTTTATATATTTTCGGTTTAACGCTTTTTTTTAGAGAAGTTGGGACAAGTCCCTGAAATGTATAATAGGACGCATTTCCAGAATTGAATTTCCAAATGATCGTACCATACATAATTCTAATTAATGTTATCGTTTCTAATACAGTTTTAGTAAATACCAAACCATAATAGCTTCGAATTTATCAACATTATAATTATATTGTTCATCACTGTGGTCTCGAGCCAGCGTGCTGCCTTGTCACGCAGCGAGCCCGTGTTCGATTCCGGTCGGGAAAGGCTACTGGGTGAGTTTTTTTTCAAGGTTTTTCTCACCAGTAAGACAAATGCCAGGAAGCTTAGGGCTCAACGGTCCCCGAAAATCATGCGGCCATCATCTTCATCATCCTTATAATTATCATCATCGTCCTTCATCGGTATGGAAAGCAACGGGAAGCTACCACACTTATAATTCCCTAGTAAAGATGCAAAGCATAGCATGAAAATGCTATGATTGCATTGAAAGACCTGCCCTCGGCAGAATTACTATGGGTGGATAATTATATTTAGTGTATAGTAATGAACGACTGTAGGCTAGATGGTTCAGAGATAGAGGAAACATATGTTACCATTTTAGTGAATTACGAAAGAGTGAAGCTATTCTCATGAATATGTATACATATCTTTACAGATCCTAAATTTTATATACAGGGTGCAGCATAAGTCAGTTAACCGAAAGTGCAAATATATTATTTTCTATAGCTTACAACATATGTACAAATCACCTCAAGAAGTGGTGTTTGAGATTATATCCTGAATGTATCGTATTGAAACCCCAGTTTCAACCAATCTGGACTTCTCGGTGTGTTGATCAATGAAGATTCTCGAAGAGAACAACCGGGTTAGATCCATTAATGTAGCCAAACTCTATAGTAAAATAGCAATGCTGTTACGTCCTTGGAAACTGTGGAATCCCCATTTTCCATGTAATTTCTCATTGCCTATTTTATTGTTTGATACAACAAATATTGTATCGGATGAATTTATCAGTAAGTGTAAACTAACAAAGTGTGATGCGGCAGGAACGGACTTCCTGAATGTGATGCGACAGTCTTATAATTCGACAAAATTGAGGAAACAGCCACCTCATCAATGGGAAATAATTGGAACTGATTCTGCAGATGCATGAATTTCCTTTGAGAATCAATAAAACACTCTCTGATATTTCAAAGCGCTATCTTGTCCTGCTAGTCAGGCTTACCAACAGGCCTATGTTAAATTTAACTTAATTCACTTTACTGACAAATTTTATTGTATTTCAAGATGAATAAAAAACTTCATAACAGTGCACTACTAGGTCTTTATAGGAAGCCAGATATAATAAGAACTTTTAAATCTCGTACACTGCGGTGGGCAGGACACAGGACACGAATGGAGAAAGAAAGATGTGTATAAAGCTTTTTGGAGGAAAACCAGAAAGAAAACTACCAATTGGTAGGCTAAGAATGAGGTGGGAGAATAACATTAACCATGATTTGAGGGAAGTAGTTTATACAGGGAATGATTGGAAAACATTAGCTCAGGATAGTGTTGTATGGAGAATTTATATCCACGCGTCTATGAACCTACGGGTACAATAGTGCCAGTGATTTAGTTAGTTATTAAGATGTATTAATTGAATGTATTTATTTTACGTAAGTTTCTTTTGTAGCTAAAATTTGATTGTACGATGTAAAAATATAGATAAGTGCATGGATGAGAGGCTGCCAGGGATAAAATGACCAAAATATGATAGGTGTCTTATAGGTTTTGCGAGATAGTGCATTTTATAATACAGCAATGACGACCATGATTGAAAGTTCAACTTCCTACATAACTACACTGTAATATTACATATTACAAACCTCTGCGGGAAGTAAAAGCATGCCCTTTATGTATATAACGTACAATGTATTTATACAAACATATATCCGAAAGGTAGTGTTAATATACATTATACGTAACAAATAACTTCATTTTTAATGAACTGAACATTATTTGAAACAATATAAAAAATAAATACGTACTTGCCGCCATTTTATCACTAAATGGTGTGACGGCCTTATGTAGTTTCAACTAATAAACATTGCCCTCACTGTTAAAGTTAGTCAGTTGTTTATAATGAACGCAAATATTTATAACAAAGATGTTATTATTTTACTATTATTTATTATTTTTAAAACCGCATCGTGCAAAAAATAATGTATAACGCACATCTGTGAAGTGCTTTACAGAATCTCGGGAATTAAAAATCTCGCTATCGCTCGGTGTTTAAACATTTCCTCGCTTCTGTAAAAACCACTTCCCAATCTCGCATCGTAATATACTATTACAACACCACACACTTCAAAGCATAAGTAAACTTTTTCTTATTGTTATTCTTCTTCATTTGGTGTAAATGCCCTTAACGATCGAAGCCAACACACCTCTTTCTATGGTGTTTTGCCTTCATATTTTCACTCCTAATTTTCCGAGGTCAGTCTCAAAAGCTTACATCCATTTTAAACTGGACTTCCTCTGTGTCTATTTCCTTCGGGTTTTGTTTCTAAAATCTTTGTGACTGTTCTGTTATCTGGCATCCTCATCACATGTCCCAGCCATTCCAATCTTGTTCTACTACCTATATACAAACTAGGATTTAGAGAGAGATTAGGCTTGCTTGGTTTAAGTTGGCGGAATGGAAAATTCTAAAAATTACCGACGATCACGATATGCGAATATGTCCAATGTGCGGGAACTTTGAAGACGAGATACATATATTAGGAAAATGTATCGATTTAGAATATTGGAGGCGTCAGTTGTTACCGGAAGGATTTATAAATTCAAATCGTGAAAGATTGGCATGCCACGAGTTAATGAAAAACCCAGAAAGTTGGATAAACATGGGTGAATTTCTAGACAAAACTCGGAAAATAAGAACAATACTCATTCATGAATAAATAAACATGTTAGGAAAGTGCAATATTATTAATACTTAATAATTTTACGTAACCTAATTAATATATAAGGTAATTGTATTGTTTTCTATTATGCTTTTTAAATTTTATATTACTACTAGATTTTTTTTTCAATGCCCCAGGTTGTCATTTCGACATTTTTGGTGTTATCTCCTGGCACTGCCTTCATTGTAACCCACTTCTGAATTTGGGACACTTAGAAGGCGGAGTTACGTTACCCCGATGACATGATGGGTGATAAATGATAATGAAGCGCCAGAAGAGTCCTTAACCTAAACTTAACCTACATTCCAGACCATGGGCAACCACAGGAATAATTCGCTTTAAGGAAAAATTCCTATGGTTTGACCGGGAATAGAAACCGGGACCTCATGGAGAGTGGTCAGATACGCTGTATTTTATTGAAGGGAACTGTCAACTGCCCATGTGACCCATATTTGTAAATAACAGTGTATATATCTTACTTTTAGTCTAATAAAGTCCTGCTTCTGCTGCTACTACTACTGCTACTGCTGCTGCTACTACTACTACTACTACTACTACTACTACTACTACTACTACTACTACTACTACTACTACTACTACTACTACTACTACTATATTAAAGTAAAGTGATCCCACAACAGGCCTCAGGAGGCCCTTGGGGTAGTAGGAGGTTAAGGCTCCCACTTTTTTTAGACAATCGACACTTTATGTCAGCCGGGTTGTCAGCCCTGCGTGACGGCCGCCTTTACCCCCAGAACAAGCGTCTGGTACTCATTTCCGTTAGAGGCTGAGTCGACCCCAGGGCCATAGTGCCGCCAGAGGGTTTGGGTCAGTTTAAAAATCCTGACCCCAACGGGACTTGAACCCTCGACCCTCCGGCTTGTAGCTCAGTGCCTTAACCACTACGCTACGGCGTGCCCCTACTACTATATTTGTTGAATTAAATAAACTTACCATTGGTGGAATCTGTTGCAATGTACGGAAGTGAGGTATGGACAATCAATAAGTACTACAAGAATAGACTAATAGCTCTAGAAATGGATTATTTACGAAGAAGTGCCAGAAAGTCTAAATTAGAACGTGTCACAAATAAGGAAATTAGAAACAAAATGGAAGCAGAAGAAAGCATAATTGAAAGAATTGAGGAAAAGGAATTAAAGTGGTTAGGACATGTTTTAAGAATGGAAGATGAGCGATGGCCGAAGCAACTATATGAATGGCATCCTAACAGAAAGAAGAAAAGAGGAAGACCAAGGTTAACATGGAAGGAAAACATGAAGACAGTAATGCAAGCTAGAGGGCTAAGCATCGAAGATGCCCAAGACCGTAGGCTTTGGAGGTTTGGCATGGGAAGACGGCAGCAGCTGTAAAAACCCGAAGATAGATAGAAATAAACTTACCGATGTACTGTCGTAAAATTACCGATGATGAAACCACCTAAATTTTGAAACCGGTCTTATTATAAGACAGGATATGAGGTGAGGTGAAAATAATTTTATATTAAATTGTGTATGTATTTCAATTAAACTCCGGCAATATACAGGAAAGAAAAGAAATCGTCCATGAGAATTCATTTGAACACAGTTACAAGAGAAAAAGAAAGAGAACTTGATACGTGAGAGGTCCAACATAAACTTCCGTTTAAACTTTGGCCCCATAAATGATCATAAGAGACGAAAGGCTGTTTTCAGTCCTGAAGGAAATGACACGACCAGAAAACTTTTTTTCAGAAGTACATTAGATCCTACAATAAATCATTGATACCAACACTCATTGTGTCTGGTGAAGACGTTGTGCCTGTTCAAGTGAAAGCTAATTTAATTATCTAGACTTCAATATAATGTTATAAGGATTGTTGCACTTGAAATAATTTCGCTCGTACAAAACTGTTCACTGTTGTCGTCTCGAAGTAGCGTGCTGCCTTGTCACGCAGCGGACCCGGGTTCAATCCCCAGTCCGGAAATAAAGTGTCAGTGAAATGTGCGATCTACAGAGCGTCTCCTCTCCTTGTAGGTATATAGTGCGCAACATAGGCTAAATTCTGGAAATGCATTCTATTAGCATTACAGGGACTTTTGACGTCCCAACTCCTTAAAAAAAAAAAAAAAAAAACGTTAAACTGAAAATATGTAAAACTGTTATTCTACCAGTTATATTATATGGATGTGAAACATGAATTCTTACTTTAAGGGAGGAAAGAAAATTACGAGTATCTGAGAATAAAGTTCTTAGGAAAATGTTTGGACCAAAGGATGAACAGACAGGTGAATGGAGAAGACTTCATAACAGTGAACTACATGGTCTTTATAGGAAGCCAGATATAATAAGAACAGTTAAGTCTCATAGACTGCGATGGGCAGGATATGTTGCCATGAATGGGAAATGAAACAGGTGCATGGAAGCTTCTTATAGGAAAACCAGAGGAAAAACGTCCAGTTGGTAGACCAAGAATGAGGTGCGAGAATAACTAACTATGATTTGAGGAAAGTAGATTATACAGGGCATGATTGGAAAACATTAGCTCAAGATAGGGATGTATGGAGAGCTTATGTCCGCGCGGTCATGAATCTACGGGTTCGATAGTGCCAGTGAGTTAGTTAATAATAGTAATAATAATAATAATAATAATAATAATAACCTATAATTTGATTAAAATATAAAATAATAATAAAAGTATACATGGAACACAGTTATATATTATATTGCCTAAGCAAATATGTAGTGAGTTTTTTCTTGAAGTGTTTTTGAGTCCGGCAGTCTTTGATATACGAGGGGAGGGAATTCCAGAGTCGGGTGGCTGAAGCAAGGATGGATGAGGAATAGTGAGATGTTCGATATATATATATCACAGCTAGAGTTAAATTTTGTCTCAATCGTGTGTTAAGTTATCGTAGGTATACAATGCGCAATATAGGCCACCAAATACAATGGTGTGCTACACACCGAAACATATTTTGACAGGGTTAAATTAACCAATCTTTGTGGGGTACAGCCCAATAAACCATAATAAAACATAATTTTCCAACAACGATATTTAGGTAGAAAAAAATATAAAAAACCCTATACAGCAAGCACCAAAGTAATTAGCCGTCAAGAGATAAACAAATCTCAGAACAGACACATTGTTGCCGTCACAAAAACCAAGCAAAGCGAAGTGTCAGTAAAATGTGTGGTCTACAAGGACGTCTCCTCTCCTTGTATATATTTTTACCAGTGCGTGCAAGTAGAACAATATTTGAGCATAAATAGGTAGGATTTGTGTGGACACACCACAACACGGAGTGTACACTGTGGGATCGATGCAGGGACTTCGGAGTGCGGCTTACCGCTTAGTAATGTCGCTGCAGGCAACTTGTTTCCGCATCACATCCTCGCATGAACCTCTGACGACTTAGTCTCCTAAATTGATTAACATTTTCAAGTTTACACTGTGTCGAATGTCAGCGTCCAAGATTGAACTCTCTCAGCGTTAAAGCATGAATGTAAAATGGAAAATGTGATGCATTAACCGGCTAAGCGACATCTTTAAACATTGATATTTTGAACTGGCTCATGAAGTATGAACTCACTAGCTCTATCAAACCAGCAGAATCATGACCGTATGGACGTAAGCTGTCCATACATTCCTATTCTGAGCTCATATCCTGTATAATCTACTTCTCTCAAATCATGGATAATGCTATTCTTTCACATCATTCTTGGTCTACCAACTGGGCTTTTTCCCTCTGGTTTTCCTACAAGAATTTTCCATGTACCTCTTTCATTCCTCATTCGTGCCACGTGTCCTGCCCATCGTAGTCTAAGAGACTTAACTGTTCTTATTATATCTGGCTTCCTATAAATATCATGTAGCTCACTATTATATAAGTCTTCTCCATTCACCTGTCTGTTCATCTCTTTTTGGCCCAAGAATTTTCCTAAGAACTTTATTCTCAAATGCTCTTATCTCCTTTCCTCCCTTAAAGTAAGATTCCATGTTTCGCACCCATGTAACTGGTAGAATGATTCTTTTATATATATTTTCAGTTTAAAGTTTTTTGAAAGGGTTTGGGACGTCAAGAGTCCCTGTGTATATATATATTCTATAGTAATTCTGCCCGAGGGCAGGTCATTCACTACAATCATAGCATTTTCATGCTACGCTTTGTAGCTTTTACTAATGAATAAATAACATATATATATATATATATATATATATATATATATCTACACGAACATATGTATGTCTGTCTATCTGTCCTTAAGGGAGGTGATTTGTGAAAAATTGACTATTTGAGATCAAATTTGTCATTTTTTGTTTTTTTTGTACTAAAAAATAGCCTGTACTCTAATGTATATGTTGGCAAAGTTTCAGAGGCCTATGGCGCTTCTAAGTGCCCAAAAATTATGTCAAAGTTAAAAGGCTGCGCCAGTTAAATACCACCTGCATGCAAAATCTTTAAACTTGTTTTTCCACACTTTTATTTCACTGCGTTTTTGTACATTAAAAATTGAATGGAATTCAGAAATTTTATCCTAGAAGGTTCAAATTTTTACTGCATGTCCTAAAAACAATGGGTAACAAAGTAGTATATGGGTCTTAATGATTGAAGTAGTATTTTAAGAAATAAAAAATAAAATGTATACAATTGAAGGGTCCAGGGGAAAAACGATGAATGTCACATTAAACTCAAACTGAGATAAATGAATTTTAAGTTTTGAAACGCTATATCATTTCACTGTAAACATTATTTTCAAAGCCTTATAAAACGTAACCCACAGCTTCTTTAAACAGTTTTCGCCTTTTAAATGTTACTAGGGAACAGTACAAACACGAAGAATATGAAACCTCAGTTTTTGTGATTTTGTGACATTTATCGTTTTTCCCTTGGACCCTTCAATTATTAATTTTTTTTGTAATTCCACGCATGAGGTACATTATTTTTTTCTCCCTTTGTATTCACATTATAAGAATTCTAATGCATAATTTTTTTCTAAATATTTTAGGGGTCTTGTAAAAAAATCAGACATTTTACTAAAAAATTGTGTAACCCATTTAATTATGATATAGGCCTATGCAATTTTTTTTAAATATGGTATTTAATAACTCATAAAATAAATGTCTCACAAGAATGAAACTTAAACACATCATTACGTATCATGCAGTGAATGTTTGTACAAAAAATCAAGTCTCTAGCAAAAAAAAAAAAAAAAATATATATATATATATATATATATAGGCCTATATATAAAATGGAAATTTCACCCATCACCCCCCTTAATGCATTACTATACAATTCAACCGATTGTGATGGGGCTTTTTGCAAATGTTCAGGAGTTTCTCGGGAGGGTTTTAGGTTATAAGAGAGTTGTAATAGGCCTACTTAACTCCTTCAGTCTCAAAATTACTCTTTTTATTGAAAAACATGACAAATTTTCTTTTAGGACACTTAAATGGCTTATGTTGCTAAAACCGTAACATATACACCAAATTAATCTACACAGAAATGAATATCTTCAAAAAATCTACAAAAAAAGTCCATGACCGCATATGTCTATCTTTCACGGATAACTCATAATAACCAGCGAATAAAGAAGTTTACACATAAAACCACGGCTCGTGAAAATGTTGTTACAGTTCAGAAGATTTTTAAAATTTATAAATTACTAGCTAATATCCGGTGTACGCTGCTACACCTAAATAAATTATATGGTTTTATGTTTAAATGAATAAGTGAATGGAAAAATAATTATAAATTTGTTCTCTTCGTTATTGCAGCTAAAACAGCAATAAACTAATTAATTATATTCCCAAATTACCTTTTATATAATACAAATACTTACTTACTCACTGGCACTATCGAACCCGTAGGTTCATGGCCGCGCGGACATAAGCTCTCCATACATCCCTATTCTGAGCTAATGCTTTCCAATCATTCCCTGTATAATTTACTTCCCTCAAATCATAGTTAATGTTGTTCTCCCAACACATTCTTGGTCTACCAACTGGGCGTTTTCCCTCTGGCTTTCCTACAAGAAGCTTGAATGCACGTCTTTCATTCCCCATACGCTCAACATGTCCTGCCCATCGCAGTCTACGAGACTTAACTGTTGTTATTATATCTGGCTTCCTATAAAGACCACGTAGTTCATTGTTATGTAGTCTTCTCCATTCACCTGTCTGTTCATCTCTCTTTGGTCCAAAAATTTTCCTAAGAACTTTATTCTCAAAAATTCGTAATCTCATTTCCTCCCTTAAAGTAAGAGTCCATGTTTCGCACCCATATAATATAACTGGTAGAATAATAGTTTTATATATTTTCAGCTTAACGTTTTTTGAAAGGTATTGGGACATCAAGAGTCTCTTCAATGCACAATAGCACGCATTTCCAGAATTGAGCCTATGTTTAATTTCTTTGTGCATCTCATTCCTATTTGTGATTATTGTTCCTATGTGTTTTAATTCAGCCACTTCCTCAAAATTTCCCTCATTTGTCATCAGCTGTCCATTTCCATTATATAGTGCATTTCTACGTGTGACCATATATTTAGTTTTTTTGATATTTACTTCTAGTCCTAATTCCTCAGTGTTACTCAATAGTGTGTGCGTGTTGTCCTTTAGTATCTCCTCGTTATCGGCCAATAGTACTATATCATCAGCATAAACTAACAGCTTATTAATACCATTGAGTTGTAGGCCTTCCTCATCCTCTAAAGATTTGATGGCATGCTCTAGTACAAAATTAAATGGTAGAGGAGATAGTGCATCTCCTTGCTTCAACCCATTGTGGATTTCAAAAGTGTCCGAAAACTGTTTGCACAAAATTAAATTTTATAAAGTATTGGCTGTTCCTGTATTGATGTACGGATCAGAATGTTGGACGATTACTAAAAGACAAGAACAAAGATTGGAAGCAGCTGAGATGAGATTTTTAAGAAATATAGCAGGGTATAGTCTGCTGGATAAGAAAAGAAATGACGATATAAGAAGGGAACTAAATATTTTCAAACTTACAGACAGAATAATTAAATATAGGAACCACTGGAAAGAACATATTGATAGAATGCCAGAAGGAAGATTTCCAAAATCATTGCTAAATTATAAACCGCATGGAACGAGAAATGTTGGACGCCCACACAGAAGATGGTCTGAACAATTTTAACAATTCTAGCTTTCATGAAACCGGAACGAGCCAACAGGCTTAATCCCTGGATGATGATGATGATGATGGTTATGATGGCCACATGATATTGGGGGACCGTTTGGGCCTTAAATCAGTTAACAATAACAAGATTAAAGGAAATTTTTAATTTTTTCCCCGTAAAACTAGATATCCTTCTTGTCGCCAAGTTGCCTGACATTTGTCTTAGAGGTGAAGAAAAGCCCCGAAAAAACCTCAGCCAGGAAAACTGTCCGGACCAGGGATCGAACCCACTGCGTGATAAGGCAGCACGCTACCTCGAGATCACAGCGATGGACTATTTGGATAATATTTGGGACCTAAAGTTTCCATACAATTGTCTCACAGGTGAGAAAATAACTCAAGTAGGAAACTTGTCCCGACTGGAATCGAATACGAGGCCCCAGCGTGCGGAAAAATATAATCTTAAGAACACAGCGATGGACAACAATATATTTTTAAGTCTAAAAGTTGCAAAACTTTGATATGAAAGTATTTTTGTGGGAAAACGTTGTCCTGTATCGAAGGAAGCGGAAGAATACACATATTTCGCATCTGTCGTCACAGAACCAGATGGAAGAGAAATGCCACCAATTAGTTGAACGATTATTGAGAAACAATAAAAAAAAACTAGCGGGCCATGTCTGGTCCAATAACCACTTATTAAAGACATATTTCAGAGCTGTTAAGTTCTACACAGGCAGAGGGGAAGAATTGGCTTATTTCTGTTGAGGCAATTTCTAAAATATTATTTATTTAAAGACGATCAAAGGAGTAGGATTCTCGAAGCCAACAGATGTTATTAGGCTATGTAGTTACGGACCAATTCAAATCACAAATTCTAAGTCTGGATGCAAGATTAAAAAATCTACAAAACCATGCTGAGACCAGTTGCTATTTATGGCAGCGAATGCTGGACATTTAGCAGAGATAATTGAGAAAATACTAATAAAATTCATATCAAATTTCGTTGAGGTGAGTAGTCATAAGATAAAAGTTAAAAATTAAAATGTACCTATTAGCAGGTTCCGTCGTCCTCAACTTTGTTAAAATGATGTTATAAAATTAACTGGAGCGATTTCGGAAGTTAACTTCCATCATCAGCAGGTTGAGCTTCTGCTACACGTTGCTGCTACAAGTAGTTGGAGTATACATAATCGTAAACAACAACGTGTAACAGAAGCTCAACCTGCTCAGGTTTGGAAGTTAATTTCCGAAAGAGCTCCAGTTAATTTTATATACACCATTTTAACAAAGGTGAGGACGACGGCACCTGCCAACAGGTACATTTTAATTTTTAACTTTTATCTTATAATGGAGAAAGACTGAAAATCTTTGAAAGGAAATTCCTGAGGAGGATCCTGGGATCGTGGAGTATGGCGGACAAGATACAACTTGTACTCAGACCCAGATACTGTAAATATTATTAAAATTGACATTCTAGTGAAATGAGATTCATGAGAAACACTATACAGCAAGATATACCAAGTGGGATCACACGCGCAATTATGATGTCTTGAAGCAACTACATTTAGAATCGGACTTTGAATACATACATAGATACCAGAACGGCTGGATGAATCATTTGCGACAAATGAGTTCAGATAGAGTTCCCAAGGATATGCTTTGTTACTAACCAACAGGGAAGAGATCCCTGGGCCATCCAAGAAAACGCTGGATACAACATTCATCAGTGAGATCGTAACAGGCCTATAGGTCTTAGACTTGGTTGGATGAAGAAGAAGATTAAAATTGTCAGACTGAGATTGGTGGGTCATGTAATGAGAATGGAGGAGGAGAATACCACTAGAAAGCTTACACTACTAAGACAAGATGGAGGAAAACTGAAGTTGAGTTGGATGTGTGGAGTAGAGGAGGACCTCGAGGTCCGGGATGGAGAAGGAGGGATGCGTGGAAGAGTGTCTTAACAGCAGCCAGAGCCCAAAGACTGCTACGAGTTCATGATGCTTGTGCACGTTATATATGGAACCTCCGTAAACCAGACCACATAACTACAGTGTTTGAAATGTTGTCTTGGCTCCGATTGGAAGAAAGGCGAAAGATATAATGTCTCTGCTTCTTATACAACACTTTGTCCACCGCATCACACCTTTATATTTCTATTCGCTTCCATTCGCTATCTTCCCACCATAATTTAAACACACGATCGAGAGAAAATTTAACTCTAGCTGTTCCTCTATATCGAACATCTTACTATTCCTCACTCTTCCTTGTTTCAGCCACCCTATTCTGGAATTCCCTCCCCTCATATACCCAGGACTGCCCGGCTCATAAACAGTATAAAAAGAAGCTCACTACGTATCTCCTCAGATAATATAATGTATAACCGTGTTCCATGTATACTTTTATTATTCCTTTATATTTTAACTTTCTTTACCAAGCCAATTACTTAATCTAATTATAGATTATTATTTTCGTTATTATTTGATTACTATTTATCTTTCTTTCTCTTGACAACTTTATATTGTGTAGTTTATAATTATCTATTATGTATCATTTATCATAATTCTTACTGTAAGTATAATTTAACCTGATTATGTGGAAGAGAATACCTTACGGTCTTAACTCCATCAGGTAAAATAAATAAATAAAATAAATAAAAAATAAAGGGCTGTAGAGCTAGAAGAAGAAGAAGAACATAATGGATTTAAACACGTTTACGATAACATGTTAACAATTAAAATGTTTAATATTAAATTGGTTGATAGTTTTATATATTAATTAGTGTTAGGATCGTTAAAATATTTAACTTAATATAATTGAAACTCGTCGGCCGCGGTGGACTAGTGGTTATGCTCCTTGCTTCTGGTCCCGAGGGTCGCGGATTCAAACCCGGCTGGGGTCGATGGGTTTTTAGGACGGAAAAATCCAAGGAGCAAGTCCTCCGGGAGGGACTTCAAGCCGTGGGACCCGAGTCTGAAGATTTTCTGGCTCGTAAAAAATCCTTAAGCCTGAATGAAAAGGCCTCTAAGCAAAATTTACCGAATTTTCCCGTCCTAGTACTACCTTGGTTTCCTAGATGTCAGTATGAGGCGGAACGCTGACCACGGACCACTCAAAATGACATCTATACGAAAACAAGTGTAACTAAATTAGTATGGTTCAAATTCTTCCCTGTAGGGGGAGAGCGCCTAAATCTCTGTAAAGGGAAAACATGGGCTTACAAAAAAAATAATTGAAACCAATACCACCTGGAATTCATAAAAATTAAGCGATGAACTTACATAAAAACAGCAGCAACTTTATATATGATCAATATTTGTGTATTTTTTATGTTCAGCCGGTACGAAATAGTTCAGGTAAACACTGTATATTCATTTTGTAAATAAAATTATATTTCTTTAACTATGAATAATTCAAATGACTGAAATCATGAAAATAATTAATGTTCAAATGCTGGAGAGTGAAGTAGTATACTAATGATGGGCAGGCTTGTCGCCTAGTGTCTAGCGGATGTAACCTATTGGACCTCTCTGTATAAAAATTACATTAAGGGAAATTTTATTAAAAAACAATAATCATATCGGGCAATGTAACTGCTGGTTGAGAAACAATAATCAATTTCCAAAATTTGTTAAAATAGTCCTTGATTCAATACAGAGCATTTCACCAGCCGCTCATTCCTGGGAATATGGAATTTATCAAATTAGTTGTAATGACTGCAAGAAAGTATACATATGGAAAACTAAAAGCAATTTAGAAACTCGTAAAAAATATTAAAAATGGTGAAATTGAAGAATCGGCAATTGCGGCTCATAGTTTGATACAGAATCACAAAATTGGAAGAGAAACTAAACTTTTAAAACATTTGGAAAAACTTTGGAATTGACAGTTTGGGAAAAAGATATATAGCGTACAGTATTTATAACAATTCCTGACGAACGGGACCTGATCTCGAAGTTCATAAGATCAACGCCAGATGGCAACGTTATAGATGAAGATTCCAATGGAAATCCGGTAGTCAAAATGTGGCTGAATATAAGAGGGACTCCTCTTGAAACCTGCAGTTCCTGTGTTTAAAAAACATAAAATATGAGGTAAGATAAGATTTGACTCATAAATTGAGTAAAATTGAATCTCAAAGTTCATAAAATCAGCACCAGATGGCAGTTTGGAATATGATGTAACTGCAGAATCTCAACAGTCTGAGTTTTCAATAGTGATGGAGGCGAGGGTCTTTTGAAACCGGTATCGTAAAAACATGGAACTTTATGAGATGAGATAAAAAAAAATCTGACTCAATTTTTAAACTGTAAATTACCTAATAATGTTTCTTCTCATTGCAAGTATGATTAAATAATGAAGCTATTCATTTGTATAGCTATGTCGAAGCATTGCAGAAAACAGATAACTTGACTAAATAATACTGACGTGAAAATAAATATTAATAAATCATACGGGCAATTTCGTCATGTTACACTCAAAATATTTAACCTACGTAGACATTTGATTAAACCCACAATTCTTAGAATCGCATCCTATTTACAGGTCTCAGTTACGTTGCATGGAAAGGGATATATAACGTAATCCATACTTTAGTACTTGTACGTAGAACCAATGACAACATGAACCTAGTAGTTGGAGTTTATTGGTTTTGCGAGGACTTGAGGGTGGATTACGTCATTCAACCCCAAAATTCAGCGTAGGCCTAATTCTTAGAATTCTGGTTTTACCAAGAACGTTATTTTATTGTTGAACAAGTTGTTACATTGCGTTTTAAGATTTCAGCACTTTGCAAATTTGTTTTCATTACTTACCGACAATTAATTACGGGAATTTTCTTACTTCCGTGTTTAATGTAGTCATGTACCCACCTGAAAATAAAACACATCATTATAATATGATTTATTATGGAACACAAGTTACTTACATGCCAGCATTTAAAATCTTAAATCTAACTAACTAACTCACTGGCATTATCGAACCCGTAGGTTCATGGCCGCGCGGACATAAGCTCTCCATACATCCCTATCCTGCGCTAATGTTTTTCAATCATTCCCTGTAAAATCTACTTCGCTCAAATCATAGTTAATGTTATTATCCCACCTCATTCTTGGTCTACCAACTGGGCGTTTTCCCTCTGGTTTTCCTACAATAAGCTTCCATGCACGTCTTTCATTCCCCATTGTGCCACATGTCCTGCCATCGCAGTTTATGAGACTTAACTGTTCTTGTTATATCTGGCTTCCTATAAAGATCATGTAGTTCACCGTTATGTAGTCTTCTCCATTCACCTGTCCATCTCTCTTTGGTCCAAAAAGTTTCCTAAGAACTTCATTCTCAATACTCGTAATCTCCTTTCCTCCTTTAAAGTAAGAGCCGTGTTTCGCACCCATATAATATAACTGGTAGAATAATAAGTAAAGTAAAGTAATCCCACTACAGGCCTCGGGAGGCCCTTGGGGCAGTAGGAGGTTAAGGCTCCCACTTTTTCTAGACAATCGGCACTTGATGTCAGCCGGGTTGTCAGCCCTGCGTGACGGCCACCTTTACCCCCAGAACAAGCGTCTGGTACTCATTTCCGTTAGAGGCTGAGTCGACCCCAGGGCCATAGTGCCGCCAGAAGGTTTTGGTCAGTTTAAAAATCCTGACCCCACCGGGACTTGAACCCTCGACCTTCCGACTTGTAGCGCAGTGCCTTAACCACTACGCTACGGCGTGTAGTTTTATATATTTTCGGTTTAACGTTTTTTTTGAAAGGAGTTGGGATAACAAGAGTCCCTGTAATGCATAATAGCACGCATTTCCAGAATTCAGTCTACATTTAATTTCATTGTGCGTCTCATTCCTATTTGTCATTATTGTTCCTAGATATTTGAATTCAGCCACTTCCTCAAAATTTCCCTCATTTGTCATTAGTTGTCCATATCCGTTATAATATTATATTATAATGTATTTTTATGCGTGATCATATATTTAGTTTTATTGATAATTTTAAATTATGAAATTACAATTTCAATTATTTTACTCTCGATGTGGTTATTATTCAAGAAAATGAAAATAATTTGCAGTACTCTGTACCTCAATTAAATCAGTTATGCCAAGAATATAATTTTAAAATATCAAAGGAAAAAACGAAAATAACGGCATTTTGGGGAAGTGGACATACAAGATCAAAAATCATAATAGACAACGAACTTCTGGAACAAGTAACACATTTTAATTATTTGAGTTGTAATTTCACTATAAAAACAAAAACTGAAAGAGACGTAAATGTGAAAATGTCAAGATTTCAAATGATATGTGGAACTATGAATAGAACATTAAAGAACAAAACAAGAAGAGATACTAGATTGAAGTTTTATAAAACATTGGCAGTTGCTGCATTTTTATGGGAGTGAAACTTGTGTAATGACAACAAATTACAAAGTAGAATACAAAGCGTAGAAATGAACTTCCTTAGAAGAAGAAAAGGCTGCACAAGAAGGGATCGGATAAAGAATGAAGATATAAGAACAGAGTTAAATGTACATCCATTGAATGATAAAATCAAAGAATATAGAGAAAAATGGTTCAGACATGTAGAAGGAATGAACGTAACAAAATTACCAAAAGCAGCATTTGACTACAAGCCATGGCGTTCAAGGAATGTAGGAAGGCCAGTGAAGAGATGGACAGAACAACTGTGAGGCGGAACAGGCATTTTGCCTAGCCCGTGAAGTGAAGAAGAAGAAGAAAGAGAAGAAGAAGATTTTACTCTCAAGAAAATTGCCAACCATTGCATGCCAAAACGTATCTTCAAATTTCTCCCAGAGGAGCGTTGTGTCGCATCAAAGCCGCGTCAAAAAAAAAAAAAAAGTGCCAGCTGTTTTTAACTCAAATGCACAGAAATCGAAGCCAGAATCCAGTAATGTCAATGCACTGTACGGAGCAGATGGACTCCCCGCTTGAGTAAGAGTTGAGTAAAGTGAGGCGGGACACGGCGCAAACATCATGTAGTGAGGGTTATCCATTCTACCAATTCAGGTTTTGTATTACTTCCCTATAGTTTAAATGAGAGATTTGGCGCTGAACTTTAATAATATTAATAATAATAATAATAATAATAATAATAATAATAATAATAATAATAATAATAATAATAATAATAATAAAAGAGCAATTCCATATGTGACTGACTGACATTTAGAATACACTTTTGCTGAAGAATGCTTGCATAAATATTACAATTGTTTGAAATCAGAGATGATATATACGTGATATGAAAGAAGAAAAGTGTCTGATTAAGATTGTACATAAATATACAACTTCTGAAGAAAAACTTCTTCTTCTTCTTCGACTTTCCCCACTTATAGGTTTGCCGTCTTCAGTTTCCATTTATCTCTATCATTCCAATCTCCCTCTTCCAAATTCCGATCATCCATTATAGTTCTGACGTAGGTTTTCCATTTCCATCTTGGTCTGCCACGTTTATTTCTTCCAGGGGGTGACCATTGGTATATATTTTTTGGCCATCTTTTATTTTCCATTCTTTGTACATGGCCATACAATTTAAGTGTTTGATTTTCAATCCTCTTAACAACAGATGTGGTGACATTCACTTCTCTCCAAAGGAATTCATTTCTTATTTTATCCTGTCTTGTTTTTTGGAGGCTTCTTCTAAAATAATCAAATTCAACTGTTCTAATTTTGTTCTTTTGTAATTCCGTCAAAGACCAAGTTTCACTTCCATATGACAAAATATTCTGTATTATGCTCTTAAAATTTTCATTTTAGTTTCCTTTGTAATATTTTTATTCCAAATTATTCCATGTAATGTCTTAGTTGCATTTTTTGCCATTGCAATTTTAGTCTGTACATCTCTCTCACAGGTACCAAAACTTGTACGTTTTCAAGATACGAACGTAGAATATAAATTTGACACTCCAGAGATAACAGAGGATGAAGTAAAAAGAGCTTTGAAAGAGGAAAAAAATGGGAGAGCACCAGGACCAGGAAATATTCAGACGGAACTCCTAAAACATGGAGGAGATATTTTGGTAATATTTTTAACAAAACTTTTTAATAAAATTGAAATTGGAGACGATATCCCAGAAGACTGGAATTTATCGTACATTACTCCTATTTTTAAAAAAGGTGATAAGAAACTGTGTTCCAATTATAGAGGTATAAGCGTTTTACCTTCAACAGCTAGGATTTTTAGTAAAATTATAAATTTTAAACTTAAGGAGAAAAAAGATAACTTAAGAGAAGAACAATGTGGATTCCGGAGTGGAAGATCATATATTGATAATATTTTCTGTATTAGACAATTTCAAGAGAAAATCCTAGCAAAAAATAAGGAACTACATATGACCTTTATTGATTTAGAGATGGCATATGATAGTGCACCTCGACAATTGTTATGGACGGCAATGAGAAATCTGAATATCTGTGATAAATGGATTAATATTGTTAGGAGGATCTGTAGTAATACAAAAGCTAAAGTAAAAATACAGAATATTTTAACAGAGGAATTCACAGTGAATAAAGGCCTTAAGCAGGGATGCAGTTTATCACTAATTCTTTTTAACATTTATTTAGACCAGGCTCTTAACTTGTGGTATAAAAAATGAATTCCTATAGGAGGAAAAGTACTGCATTCATTGTTGTTTGCAGATGATCAAATAATTTTTACAGGTGATGAAGATGATATGAAATATATGATAAATAAACTAATGGAAGAATATAAAAAATGGGGACTGAATATAAATTTACGGAAAACAGAATATGTGTGTTTGGGAAAGGATATGGATGACCTCATACTTGAAACAGGAAAAATAAAAAAGTGTGAATTTTTAAATATCTTGGGTCAATAATTACAAGCTGAAGAAAAACAATGTTATTTATCATCTATCAAAGTAAGTGTGACTGACTGACATAAATGTCAACTCATCATGCAGCTTAACACGTTCATCTACATCATTTTCTGAAACGTTATTCTTAATTCAATTTTCCAAAATACCGTTTGGAGGACACATTTCAAGCTAAATTTTAAATGAAAAAATAAACCTAAATCACAATTAATACCAAAGTTATGACCTAATATGTGATGTGTGACTGACTGACATTATTTTGTGACTGACTGACATATCTGAATTTTATTTAGAATTTCAAAATGTAAATATTACACAAATGTAACAAAATACTATGAAAGTAGATAAACAGCATCAGTAACAGAGATTAATAAAGAACTGCAAATACATTATCAATTCTACGAAAATTATTAAATTTAATTTAGCTGTAAAATAAATATTAATTTAAATCAACGATGTAATTAAATTAACTCGCTTGCCATGTACCATTTTAAATTATAAAAATAACGAAACTATTAAATACTTAATAACAAAGTGCCTTCTCTATTGTTAAATATGCCTACTAAAATTGTATTCATGTGTGTATATATCATCATCACCATCCGGTATCATGGCACCTGCCGCCGTCTTCCGGAAACCAAACGCCATTCCTCTCTGTCCATCCATTGATCTTCCTCCATTCCTCTGATATTCATAGCTGCTTGTACCCCTTCTATCCAAGTTTTCTTCGGTCTTCCTCCTTTCCATTGGGACCCATTCCATAACAATTTTAGGCAATCTTTGTTCTGGCATTCTTTTGACATGGCCATACCACTGTAATCTTTTTTCTATAATGTCTATGATGCCCGGCTCCGCTTGTACACCCATAATTTCCCTTATTTCTTTATTTCGTATTCTATCCATGCTAGATTTTCCAGCTGATCTATATATATATATATAGTAACTGATTACAATTTAGTCCGGCGCCATAGCCAAGTGGTTAAGGCAAGAAGCCTTGGCGCAGAGGTATGGGACTTGCGCTGGTTCGAGTCCCCATGGAGGAAGACATTTTCTCATGGTATTTCGGCCAGTATGGGACCGGTGCACACCCAGCATCGTGAGGAATTTGGGTAGCTACAATAAGTAACGACTCCAGGTTGATAAGACCGACTATAACGGCTGGGTGACCCGACATGATGACCACATATCACCCTTACACTGGCTTATGATCGTCTACCTCTGTGATTAACACATGTGGACGTGAGGCCAGCAGCCGGTTGGTAGACCAAGAGCCTTCTAGGCCTGTCGCGCTTGGAGTGGAGTTCATTACAGTTTACCTGATGTAAGATTTAATATTTTTTATTTCTAGATTGAATCACTGAAATAAAAAATTAACCCCCCCCCCTGAATGTATACACATTCTTAATAGATAGTTATTTATCAGAGTGCATGTACTTTCAAAACACATCGTAAATCGCATTAGTAAGCTGTAGTTAGTAAAGAATTGCTGATGTACTTTTAAACAACCATAAAACATAACTCTAATTAGTCCGAGTTCTGGTGACTCACATCATAACATCGATATATGAGATCGCATATACAATAATTTCTCGCCGCTAACTTGACCTGACTTGACCCATTAATACAAATAATGTTTCCTGTCACGCATGAAGTCCCACGCTGTAACTGAATGGTTTGAGTTAAGATGTCTCAACAGAGAGCACTGATTCGAGCCCCATGAGAGAAGATATTTTCTCATGGAATTTCGGCTACAATGGGATTGGTTGCCGCCCAGAATCAAGAAAAAACTGGGCAGCTACGATATTTAGCGGTTGCGGTCGAGAAAACCAGCCATACCGGCTGGAGTATCCAACATGCTGACCACATGTCACCCTATATGTTGTTTAGATGATTGTCCACCTCTGTGATTCATATACTTGGATGTGAGATTAGCAACCAAGAGCTATCTAGGCCTGTCACGCCATTCAGTTTTTTAAACACACGAACTTTTGAATTTGTTGCGCTGATTATTTGACATTATACTCTATAGCATACGGGTCCAACGCTTTCACGTTGTATACGCAATGAGTCTGTGATAGATACAAGATATTCAAATTGTTTTTCTAAAAAATTCATTCCTTCTTTATATCATTTTGTGACTCCAGTTATTTGGTTGGTTTTACAGCTCACATTACATAATTCTGCACCATTTTGTATATTCTTTCCCGATTTTTCATACATCCGTGCCATCTTTTTTACTTGGCCGCCAATCACATCTATAGTCCCCTTTCCATGGTACGATTCGAAGAAGTTCCATTTTATGTCAAAATCCAAATATGCAAGTAAGCAGTGTCACATTGATAAATGTGTAGGCCTATTTCTATTACCTGCTGCTCCAACTGAAAATTTTTATCACCTCAAGTTTTTGAAGAAATCACTATAGTTAAAAAAAACATTTTTCTATAGCAAACATCTGTAGCACACTTGCTATGTGTCACATAACCTGACACTAGAACAAAGTATTTCTTCTGAACTTCTCTGTCACCTTCCATCTAAACTAGGCAACAGCAGTTAATATTGAGATATGCTAATTTTTCCAACGAACTGCCTGGATCTCATTTTGTTCTTTGTAGGTATAATTTTCTGAGAAATCAACAAGTATGGCTGCTTTGTTTACTGCAACCTTTTTCCTGAATATATTTAAATGCTTCCGCTAACTGTTTTTAACTCAAATTGACACAGGAAAAGGGTCGGTAATTATTTTATGGAAGAGCTGAGCCGAACAGTCTACCAGATTTCCTAAACCACGTTTATGTTAATCCTCAGGGAATGCAGCAAGCAACTGACTGCACTATGAGTATTAGCATATATACGATAGGACAAAAAGATTGTCAGTCACGGATCACTAGCGGGAAACATAATGACTTTACAAGAAAATGTTTTCAATACTTTTTCGTTAGTTGTGTACCGATAACGTAGAATCCAAGAGGAAATTGTATTCCATCAATTATTATGTTGTGTACAGTAATTTTTATGTTTTCTGTGACTGACTGACCATAGCTTGCAGTTAATAATTATAGGACACATTTAAGGTATATAGAACATTAGAATGCAATTAATATTATTACATTTACGGCTAGGGAGGACCAAAGTATTGTTTAATAAAAGAGTTTGCAAAATAAAACGAATTAATACGATAAAATCATTAAACAACAAATTGGTAAAATTTTGTGTGTTTTTACAGGTTTGGAGTATGACAAGTTCATCACTAATATTAGATTAAAATAAAACATTTATGTAACATTATCTTATAGAATCAGAAAATTTGATCCTTAGAGATATATATTACGCCAAAAAAATTACTCCTGCGTCAATTTCAAAATTTTCCCCTCGGTATGACATTTTCATAGAATCGCTCAACAACAATAATAATAATAATAATAATAATAATAATAATAATAATAATAATAATAATAATAATAATAATAATAATAATAATAATAATAATAATAATGGCTTTATTTTACCTGGCAGAGTTAAGGCCTTAAGGCCTTGTCTACCACTCAACCAGGTTAAAAAAATACAGAAATTGTACTTACTTCTAAATTACTATTAAAATAAATATACATGGTACGTCTACAATATAATTATTATTTAAAATACATTTAATTATATCTAGAGTTAACGATTGAAATATAAAATGTACGAGATAGAAAAATCAGATAAACTATTAATGACATAGAATAGATTTAGTTTTCGAGAAAAATTAATTCTTTAACAACATGTATTTGTATAAGCGTGACTTAAAAGTGCCAAGTGTGCGGCGACCGCTGGTATCTTGAGGAACGAAATTCCAGGAGCGGGCAGAGGCTACTGTGAAAGAAGTAGAATAAGAGGAAGTGCTATGAAGAGGGATTGTTAGCAGACTTATCTTGTGACCTAGTGTCAATATTGTGGTAAGAAGATAACTTCTCAAATTTGAACGCCAGGTAACTAGGAGTGTAGGAATTCAGAAGCTTGAAAAGAAGTGAAAGATACTTCAATTTACGTCTGTCAGTAAGATGGAGCCAAGAGAGTTTATTGAAGTGTTCTAAAATATACCGTCGGATATTGAAAATTAATCGTACGCAAGCATTATGAACATGTTGTAGTCTCTGCGACAGGTCATAGTTTAGATCATTATATATAACGTCACGATAATCGAAGTGTGGCAACAAAATATGGTGCCTTGCAGTTAAAAACAGCAGGTAATTTTTTGACACAGCCTTGGTACATCACAACGCTTCTCTGGACGAAATGTAAAGAGAGGTTTTGGCATGCAGAGCTTGACAGTTCCCTTTGAGTAATGAACATTGCATTTATTTACTTTAGAAGAAACATAAGTGTAGTTTTACTCATGCCTCCAAACTTAATGATAAAAATAAATAATGGTTTTGAAAAAACTAAAACAACACGCTTTATTAGAAAACCAAATTAAAAAATTAAAAATAATTTTAATTTCCAACACGCTTGGGACAAAATTAAAGTGGTCAACAAAAAAATCATCTCCAACGCATATAGAATAAAACTAGAGTTATCAACAAAAAAATGTTGGAGATGATTTTTTTGTTGACCACTTTAATTTTATTCCAAGCGTGTTGGAAATTAAAATTATTTTTCATTTTATAGTTCGGTTTTCTAATAAAGCGTGTTTTTTTAGTTTTTTATAACTATTACTTATTTTTTATTTTTTAGTTTTAATATTTTACAGAATAAGATAAAAATGTAAATATCTTTAAATTCGATACTAATGTAGTATGAGCTAAAAGTAATACTCTCCTAAAAAATCCTCCCAGCCGGATTTGAACCAGCGACCTACGGATTACTGAAATTATATACCACTAGAGTTCACCGCTCTACCAACAAAGCTCTTACAACGATTGACAAAAATGGTCGACAAGTCCGCAACCTATTATACCAGTTTTCATTTTTTTTATTTACTCATGATTCTGGCCAGGATTTTAGAAACAAAATTTGAAATTATTGCATTGCCACGGGCCCTTTACAAGTATTCAAAGTTTCAAGTCGATCTAATGATTTTAAGTGGGTGAAAATCGCGACGAAAGATTCCGTTACATTGATAGATAGACAGATAGATATTCTACAGGTCAAGTTAATACATAAAGCGTGTAAAAACGGTCAATTATTGCAGCATACGTAATATTATTACTTTTATGTCGAATTTAGTTACTTTAAGTGCACAAATATACAACAACCGTATATGCAGCCAGCATATACACGAAATACCTATTTGAACTCGCATTGCCAATGAACCTAAAAGCTAACCTAACGTAATTTAAGTAATATTATTTAATCATTATTCCGTGAAATAAGATAAATTATGGGTGTGGAAGAGAAGCCGGATATCATAGACATTATATAAAAGAAAAGATTATAGTGGTATGGCTATGTCAAAAGAATGCCAGAGCAAAGATAGCCTAAACTTATTATAGAATGGATCCCAATGGAAAGAAAGAAGGAAGGAAGACCAAAGAAATCCTGGATAGAAGTATACAAGCGGCTATGATTGTCAGAGGATTGGAGGAAGATCAATGGATGGACAGAGATGAATGGCGTTTGGCTTCCGGAAGACAACGGCAGCTGTCATGATACAGATGATGCAACAACTGATTAAAATACATCCCTAAAATAATGAACTTGCATGCACATAATGTTCAAATTAATACGATTCTTCAAGATGTAATATGTATTTGCCTATAGATATAACTCACTGGCACGATCTAACTCGTAGGTTCATGGCCACGCGGACATAAGCTCTCCATACATCCCTATCCTGAGCTAATGTTTTCCAATCATCCCCTGTATAATCTAATTCCCTCAAATCGTAGTTAATTTTATTCTCCCAACTCATTCTTGGTTTACCAACTGGTCCTTTTCCCTCTAGTTTTCCTACAAGAAGCTTCCATGCACATCTTTCATCCTCCATTCATGCCACATGTCCTGTCCATCGTAGTCTACGAGAATTAACTGTTCTTATTATATCTGGCTTCCTATAAAGACCATGTAATTCATTGTTTAGTAGTCTTCTCCATTCACCTGTCTTTCTTCAGACCAAAAAATTTCCTAAGTACTTTATACTCAAATACTCTACTATAATATTTTGAAAAGAAAAATTAATGCTTGAACCCGGACTTGAACTCCGGCCTTTGGTTCTATGCACCAGTATGCTATTCATTATACCATTCAAGACACGATACAAACGTGGACCGTTTGGGCCTCAAAGTTTCCTGGTATTTACCTTACAGGCTATGAAAAACTCCGAATAAAAACCTCACCCAGGAACTTGTCCCGACCGCGAATGGAACTCGAGCCCGCTGCATGACACCTGCATGTAATGGGCTTTAGACAGTCAGCTGTTACATCAGCTTTAAAGCTCAAGTTAGAACATAGATCAGCTTAATATAGGAATTAGTTGATTAATCCGTTTCTATATCGCTGTATAGAACTTTCCTAGGAGGGTCCTTTGAATGAACGTCTAGGCCTATAGAAGCCGTCAGTCAAAGCGAACTGTCTAAGATCTTAATTAAAGACATTCACTTTAACTTAGTGAGAATGTGCTAGTGTACAGCCTTTGGGTGTGGCTTCCTTAACTTTATTGGAACGTAAGGTTCTAGGTTATGTTCATATTCGTAAAGGATTGAAAACAAAAATGACGGCGTAACTCCTGATGGTGGAAAGTTAAAGTTTTGAAGAGCGATTCACACTAGCAAGTTGTTACGTGTGCTGTCAAATCTGGGGACGTAAGTCTTTCTTCATGCAGTATTCGCGTCGTTCGCTTCAGTAGAGCAGTCGGTAACATGCTCTCTTGCGACGACGCAGGTCCAGGTTTGATCCTGGCCAGGATTTTTTTTTAAAAATAACGTCGTTAATTTTCATAATGCCTAAACGTTACCAGGCTTCATTATACAATAGTATATTGCGATGCGAGGTTGTGAACTGGTTTTTACAGAAGTGAGGAAAATGTTTAAAAATCGAGCAATAGAGAGCTTTTTAATTTCCGAGATTCTGTAAAACACTTCACAAATGTGCGTTGTACATTTTTTTTGCGCGATGGTGTTTTCAACATAAAAAATAGTAGTAAAAGAATAGCATGTTTGTTGAAAATATTTGCGTTCATTATAAACAAGTGACTAACGTTAACAGTGTGGTCAATAATTATTAGTTGAAACTACAGCAGGCCGTGATACCAATCAGTGATAAAATGGCGTCAAGTACGTATTTATTGTTTTATATTGTTTCAAATAAAGTTTAGTTCATTTAAAATGCAGTCATTTGTTTCATATAATGTATATCAATACTACCTCTTGGATATTTTTTGTATATACATTGTAGGTAGTATACATAGAGGGCAGTGGTTTTACTTCCCGCACGTTGTTTGTAATATGTAATATTACAGTATAGTTACTTAGGTTGGCAACCGCGTAATGTAGGAAATTGAACTTTCACTTAAGGTCGCCATTGTTGTATGTTCGACAAAACACACTATAGCGCAAACATAAATTTGTGTACAATATATAGGAAAATAGATTAATTAAAGAAAACAGCTCATATATATATACACACAGAAAATGAGTATCGATTGTAATAACGTCTCATTACTTTGTGTACAAAACATAAGACATAACAAGATTGTTTATTTCCACGATTAATGCAAAACGTGTCTGATTAATTTAAATTAAGTCAAGTTAATATCTAATTTCATTATACAAGTAAGTCCTGGAGTATTGCATCGCTTCATACAGACAGTTTATAGCAGGTACGGTTGTGGTCTAGTGGAGGGAGTTTCTGTTTCCATGCATGAGGTCGCGTGTTCGATCCCATTGCCATACTATTTTTCTCTCTTTAGTCCTTATTTCAATTAATTTTCTTGGTTTTGTTTTATTTGTTTTGCTTTGTTTTATTTACAGCATTTACCGCACTACTTATTTGCGCGAGATTATTTTCCATTTCACGACACACAACGAAATAGAACGTATTTTAGCTTCTCAAATACTTGTAGGCTATACTTGTGAACCAAATAGCTGACCTCTGATCATGCTCAGTGGCTTCGTTCTGGGACTTGAAAATTATCTGAGTGCCATCATTTGTTTAAAAAACTGTACATAAATGTTTATGTTGACTTAAAGTTGGTTGATTAGATTCACTATTAAACTAATGTCTAAATGGGAATCAATGACCAATCACAGTTCAATGATTTTTGTTTACAACCAATCACTCGTGTTTCACCTCGACAATGATCGATTTCTGTTTATCATAAGAAATGCCACGAGTGATTTCCAAATTATCGATAAATTCACGACTCACTTCGTGAGTCGTGAATTTATCTAGAGAATTTGGAAATCAAAAGTGGCATTTGTTAGGACTATTTGACGGATAAAATTAAGCTGTTTACTCACAAATCATTATTTAACTATAGTTATTTTAAAATATTTATATATTTAATGTAAACGGCGATGTTTGAAAACAAATGAGAAACGATAGGTACGCTTCATCTGCTTCTTTTGTTTATCACTGCAACCAGATCATACTATTTATTGCCAAAGGAATGCAATATTGTAAGAATGCTCTCTAGTGGAGAAAAAATGAAACACATCAAACTGTATATTAATTCATTTCTGATGTCGTATGATGTAAATATCACAATTATATTTTTCTGGATTATTACCTGGGAAAAAATACATTTAAGAAAGTGCAAACAATGGTTTATTTTTTTTTGGTGGTATAATAAATTGCTACAAATGTTTTTATATTAACTCCTGCAAGCGCTATGTGTTGACATCTATGGACTATATACACAATCTGGTAGCCGTATTTATTATAGGCTCAGTCACTGCAAAATAATGGTGATACCTGTTCAGAATATTAAAAAGGAGGAGCTTTCTTTAATATGGTAAATTTAACACTGATAAATATTTCGTGAAACACGACTGTGATTGGTTGTAAAACAGTAATCATTGAAACGTGATTGTAAGAATGCAATATTGTAAGAATGCTCTCATTTGGGGCATGGGTTAAATAGGCATAATAAAGAAAGTTCCTCCTTTTTACACGCTTTATATTAGCTTGATTTGTATCTATCTATCTATCTATCTATCTATCTATATATCTATCTATCTATCTATCTATCTATCTATCTATCTATCTATCTATCTATCTATCTATCTATCTATCTATCTATCTATCTATCTATCTATCTATCTATGTGACGGAATCTTTTAACGCGATTTTCACCCACTTAAAATCATTGGATCGACTTGAAACTTTGTATACTTGTAAAGAACCAATGACAATACAATAATTTCATACATGTTTCTAAAATCCTGGCCAGAATCAGCAGAAAATCAAAATAATAAAACCCGGTATAATAGGTTGCGGACTTATCAACTTCCTACTCAATCGTTGTAAGAGCTCAGTTGGTAGAGCGATGGACTGTAGTGTTATATAATTTCAGTAATCCATAGGTCGCTGGTTTAAATCCGGCCCGGAGGATTTATTTAGTAGAGTATTACTTTTAGCTCATACTACAATAGTATCGAATTTAAAGATATTTACATTTTTATCTAATTCTGTAAAATATTAAAACTAAAAAATAAATAATAGTTTAAAAAACTAACACAACACGCAATTATTAGAAAACCGAACTAAAACATGAATAAATAATAGTTTAAAAAACTAAAACAACACGCTTTATTAGGAAACCAAACTAAAAAATAAACAATAGTTTTAAAAAACTAAAACAACACGCTTTATTAGAAAACCGAACTAAAAATTAAATATACTTTTAATTTCCAACACGCTTGGGATAAAATTAATGTGGTCAACAAATGAATAATCTCCAACACATTTAGAATAAAACTAGAGTTATCTACAAAAAAAATAATTTTACCATCAAAAGCGTGGGGTGCTCTACATCAATTAATGTATTTGATAATAAACAGATATTGGTAAAAGTAAAGTCTCTAAGAAGAAAATGTAAAAACCATAAAAAGCATCCCACGCGTTTGATGGTAAAATTATTTTTTGTAGATATCTGTAGTTTTATTCTAAATGTGTTGGGGATTATTTTTTTGTTGGCCACATTAATTTTATCTCAAGCGTGTTGGAAATTAAAATTATTTTTCATTTTTTAGTTCGGTTTTCTAATAAAGCGTGCTATTTTAATTTTTAAAACTATTATTTATTAATATTCTGAAGGACCATTATTTTGCAGTGACTGATTTTCCTTCGAACTACACATTTGATAATTGTGTGTTCAATAATTGTGTTTTTAAATAATGATTTTACGGAGTTGTTTCCGAAAAAAATTAATAACCTATAACGTTGGTTATAATATACATATTGATATGATTTATTTCTTCTCCACTAGGGTGAAATCTTACAATATTGCGATCCTATTTGGCAATAAATAATATGATATAGTTTCACTGATGAACAAATGAAACATAACCAAACTTTTTTCATTTGTTTTGAAACATCCTTCATCCTTTCTTCCTTTATTATGCCGGTTCAATCCTTTCAGGCCAATTCTGTCGGTTGGAGGCCACTATGGGTTAGGGTAGGACCGCGGGGGCCACTGTGGATCAGGTTACGCCCTCAAGGACCACTTTGGTTAGGATTAGACCCACGGAGGCCACCTATGTTTAGGTTAGGCACTCGGGGGGCCACTTGGTTTAGGTTAGGACCTCGGGGCCACCTTGGTATATGTTAGGCGCTCGGCGGCTACTTCGGTTTAGATTAGGCCCTCGGGGTCACTTCGTTTTAGGTTAGTCCCTCGGGGCCACTTTGGTTTAGGTTAGGTCCTCGGGTGCCAATTTGGTTTAGGTTAGGCCCTCTGAGACTACTTTGGTTTAGGTAAGGTCCTCGAGGGCCACTTTGGTTTAGGTTAGGTCCTAGGGATCACTTTGGTTTAAGTTAGGCCCTCGGAGGCCATTTGGGATTAAGTTCGACTAGACTTGGCAGGTTAGGTTAGGTTAGGTTGGGATAGCTTAGGTTAGGTTCAGTTGCGTTGGGTTTGGTTCGACTGGGTTGGGTTTGTTTTGATTTGGTTTAGTTGGGTTAGGTTAGGTTAGGCTAGGTTAGATTGAGTTAGGTTGGGTGAGGTTAGATTAGCCTAGGTTAGGTTAGGTTGGGTTAAATTGTGTTAGGTTAGGTTCGGTTGGATTTGATTTGGTTTGTTTCGACTGGGTTGGGTTTGTTTTGGTTTGCTTTGGTTTGGTTGGGTTGGGTTATGTTAGGTTCGCTCCGTTTCAGTTCGGGTCGGAATGAGAACAAGAGGACTGGAGGACATGGAGTGAATGGATCGAGACGAGAGGAGAAGGAAAATACAACTTTAGGCACAGAAAAATGTTAAACACTGAAAATCTGTATATAAATAACATTATTATTATTATTATTATTATTATTATTATTATTATTATTATTATTTCTATTATTGTCATTTATTGAAAAAAAATAAACTGTTGAAAGATGCTGAGAACAAATCCAATAATAGTTGGACCAATATATTAACTGGACTGGAATATCTTTCACGAAATACAGGAACTCTGATATTGTATGCAGTTTATGACACTGAAGAGATATGAAGTTTAGAGATAGTACTTGACGTAGATAAGTGCATTACATGAGATAAAGCAGAGCTAAAGTGAGTTAAAGCCATGCGGCTAGAAGCGCTTTGAGAAAACAAGAGAGTATGAATTTATGATCAGCGACACTCTAACAGGATATAACGTGGATGGATGTAATGAAAATACAGTGCAGACCGGCTTTACTCCAGGTCGGACTTTATGACCCACATAATGTGAGAGCAAAGATCTTGATAGATCTACTAACTTGGGCTATGTTACTATCTCATTGCCAGTATAGAAGATTCATGGCCGCGCAGAAATATCAACTCCATACATCCGTATCCCGATCTTTCAGTCTTTCCCTCTATAATTTACCTCCCTAAACTCTTGGTTAAATTTAGGCTATTCTTTATAACTTGTGACGTGACTTTTTTAATTCCTTCATAAACCCTTGTCAAATTTTATTCTTGGGGTTTCATTTTCAAATTACTTCCCACCATTTACAATGGTTTTTACATTTTTTAACGCTTATTTCAATATATTTTTCTATGATATTTAACTGCATGCGTAGCATGAAGACGTGGCAACCATATTGATTTTAACGGATATTCTATGCAACAACAAAGACTGTTCCAGTGCAGCCAACATAGAGTACGTATTAATTAACTCTTCACATGTACTTCAGAATTTCACAACTTAATATTTATTGCTACATTCTTTCACAGGTTAGAGTGCTTAAATTGCGTTAGGTTAGCTTTTAGGTTAATTAAATATCGTATATATGTTGGCCGCATCCCGTGATTCCACAGTGTAAACCGCTTTGCGTTTATTGGCGCATGCGCATGATTTATGATGATTCACATGTTGAGAAAATTCTTCTAAATTTATTCCCCCACCTCATTCTTGGTCTACGTACTGGGCGTTTTCCACGCGGTATTTCTGCAAGAAGTTTCATTGCCGTAATACATTCCCTGTTCGTGCCACATGTCCTGCACATCGTGGTATTCTAGACTTAAATGCTCTTATTATTATTCCTGTTTTCTGATAAGCAGCATGTAGTTCTCCATTCAACCGTGTGTTCATCTCTATATGGTAAAATGTTTCCTAAGAATTATATTCACAAATACTAATTATTTTTTTGCGCCATAGTGCATTTTGTCGTACTTACCAGCAATGGCGACCATTATTGAAAGTTCAACTTCCTACATTTCGGGGTTGCTAACCGAAAAAACTATACTGTAATATTACATTTACACCCAAGTGCGGGAAGTAAAACTACTGCACTCTATGTATACTACGTACAATGTATATACAGAAAATATCCAAAAGGTATTGTTAATATACATCATACGAAACAAATCACTGCATTTTAAATTTACTGAACTTTATTTGAAACAATATCAAACAATAAATACGTATTTGCGGCCATGTTATCAATAATTGATCTCGAGGCCTCCTGTTGTTTCAACTAAAAACATTGCCCATAGTCAATTGTTTATAATGAACACAAATATTTCCACCAAATATATTATTATTTTACTAATATTTATTATTTTTAAAACACCATCGCGCAAAAAATAATGTATAAATCACGTTTGTGAAGTGTTTTACAGAATCTTGGAAATTAAAAACCTCGCTATCAATCGTTTTTTTAAACATCTTTCCTCGATTCTGTATGACTGAAAAAGTTCTTTTTTCATACTTTGAACATATATTTTTAACCCAACATAGTTTGGAAAAAAGAATTCCATGTTCATTAAAGATAAAGTTCTTTGAGAATTTAGAATGAACGATTTTTTTTTTTCCACGTAGAATGAATTCAGCGAACCTGCTATGAATATCAGGCGGTCAGTAGGTTGGTTAAAATAACGGGATATTTTGTGAGTGTTCTATAGTTTCTCGCGGAACAAAAGTGTTTGCAATGTCAAAAGTCTTTGGAAAGTAAAGTTAGATACAGACAGATTCAACCCAGGAAGTTACTGTGTGTTTGGAATAGGGAACTGGGTTGCCATTTTAACAGTATTTTCTTGGGAGAAATCGTTATATAAAACTGAAGATTGCAACACAGCAGGTACATAGTTCTAAGGTGTAGCCGTCTTAAAGAAAACAGTTACCACTTGTCACTGAGCTCGTGCGGATCAATATTATCCTGTGTGAAAGTGTAGACTCTCATATTTACTATAAAACTATTTTTCATGCCGTAAAAGAAAAACTATGTTTTTAAATGTATAGTTCATAGATTTGGAAAAGTACTATTAACCTTGCCCCTTCTCAACTACCTAAACAAACAAATACCGTTATTATGAGTTTGACAACACCTACCCTCTGTACGTAGAGGGACACTGGCGTAGCACATAAAGTCTGTAGTGACTTCCTGGGTTTAATTGGAGTATAGTGTTTTTAAAATAAATTAGAATTGAGACTAGACTCTGCGCATTTTTGAATTATACAAATGACATATCTCTCTATAATGGCGTAGCCTATTTCTGAGTCATAGCCTCTCCTTTATAAGTAGTTACAGACCAGGTTAATTTTAGTTACCTTTATTTGCTCAGAGATGTCTCGGATGGCATGCGATCAACATACCAACCCAATGAGAAATCTAACAGACAAGTAAGATATTACTAGGATGTTGAGGTCAGTAAATTTTACTTAGAGGCTACTTTATTCAGGCTTAAGGATCTTTTACGAGCCTGACTCGGAACCCACAGCTTAAAGTCTCTCCCGGAGGAATTGTTCCTTGGATTTTTTCCGTCCTAAAAAATCCATCGACCCCAGCCGGGTTTGAACCCGCGACCCTGGGGAACCAAAGGTATGGAACATAATCACTAGTCCACTGCGGCCGACAATACAAATGGTGTAGGCCTAAATATATCTAAAAAATGTAAAGTTGAAAAAAAAAACCGGTAACACCTAAAAAAATGATAAAAAAGGACCAAATGCCCAAAATACGTAGAAAAAGGACAAAAAGGACTTTTCTGGCCTACAATGAACCAAAATGAATATTTATTATGTTGGATTACGTCTTCAAACATAACATATATATATAATAATTTTGATGCAGTGCAGGGAGAAAACATTTAGAGCACCTGGTGCTGAATTGAAAGTTTAATTTTCTGAGTTGGTTTATTTGATCGCCACTTCATCCAGGTTTAATGAAAATTTGTACTTTATGGACGAGCAGAATTAAGTTTATTGAAGACGTCAAGTCAAAAGGTTAAACACGTTTTCTGAGGTTTAATATCCTCTGCGAGAACACTGACTCGTAACAGAAGATAGACAGCACAAATTTAAATTAAAAATACCAGTACAAATATTTATAAACACAAAAATTGCTTCTATTTTCAAATTAAAATTTTCTGATAACGTAATTTAGTTGAATTACAAATGAAAGAAATCGGAATTGTAAGTAAAATCTCGCAATCAGCAGATATATAGCTTCTTCTTCTTCTTGCAAGGATTAAACCTTTTGGTTAGTTCCGGCTCCAAGTATCATGGCTGCTGTGTCCATCTCTTTCGTGGGCGTCCCCGTTCTCTTTTTCCTCCTCTTGATTGATAGTTCAGACATTTCCTAGGCAATCTAGTTGGTATCCATTCTGCAGACATGTTCATACCGTTTTCTCGTACATTCTTCTATTTTATCTGTCAAACTGAATATTTGTAGTTATTTACGGACATATTCACTCCGTTTTTTTATTCATTTAAGTATATCCTGCCACAAATCGTAAATATTTCATTTCTGCTGCTTCTGTTCTTTTAATTGACTGCTTATTCAGAGTCCATATTTCTCAACCATACAAAATTGCAGGTACAAACAATACTTTATAAAATTTTAAATGTGTTTTTCTTACTAAATACAACTAATGTTGAAATAAAACAAAAATCAATGAATGAGAGTATTATAGAATGGATTAGGGACCTCAAGACTGAGGTAGATGAATGATTGGTTAAAAGTTTAATAAATTATTCATACTATTTTAATAAATAAAGAAAATAACTATAAAAACAGAATAAATAATTAAATTAAAGTAATAAATAAAATAAGGAAAATTATAGTATATTACGATGCGAGGTTGGGAAGTAGTTTTACAGTAGCGAGGAAATGTTTAAAACCGAGCGATAGCAAGGTTTTTAATTTCCGAGATTCTGTAAAACCACTTCACAACCGTGCGTTGTACATTTTTTTTTGCGCGATGGTGTTTTCAAAATAATAAATAATAGTAAAATAATAACATCTTTGTTGAAAACATTTGCGTCCATTATAAACAACTGACTAACGTTAACAGTGCGGCCAATGTTTATACGGTAAATGCCGAAAATAATTTAGTTGAGACTGCAGCAGGCCGTCACACCAATTAGTCATAATATGGCGGCAAGTACGAATTTATTGTTTTATATTGTTTCGAATAAAGTTCAGTTTATTTAAAATACACTGACTTGTTTCGTATAATGTATATTAACACTAACTTTTGAATATATTTTTGTATATACATTGTACGTAGTATACATAAAGGGCAGTGATTTTACTTCCAGCACGAGGTCGGTAATATGTAATATTACAGTATAGTTATTTAGGTTGGCAACCCCGAAATTTCGCAAGTTGAACTTTCAATCATGGTCGCCATTGCTGTAAGTACGACAGAACGCACTATCGTGCAAAAATTAATTTTATCTGTCTATAATAGTGTAACCCATTGTTGAGCCATAGCTTCTCCTTTGCTAGGAGTTACTAGACCAAGTTAATATTTTGTTAGGTCTACCTTAATTGCTCATAGATGCCATGCGGTCAACACACCGACCCAATGAGACAGGCAAATAAGGTATTACTAGAACCGTAAGGTCGGTAAAGTTTGCTTAGAGATGTTTTTATTCAGGCTTAAGGATCTTTTACGAGCCTGAAAATTTTCAGAGTCGGGACCCACGACTTAAAGACTCTCTCTGAAGACTTGCTCCTTCGATTTTTCCATCCTAATAAATCCATACCCTCCATGGTATCTTTACCTTGTCGTGGTGGAGTGGCTTGCGTGCTTAAATGATCCTGAGAGCTATGCCGGCGGTAGCATTGCTGCCGATAGGATTACCCATGCCGGACTGGTCGAAGGTGATACAAGTACCTTGGTCGAAAGAGTACCTTGGTCGAATGAGTGACGATCTTTTACCGTAAAAATACAACCGTCAAGAAATGCGGACATGGGTTCAACTGGGGTAAAATTTTCCGGAGGTCAAATAGTCCCCTATTCGGTTCTCGGGCGGGGACTACTTCAGGGAACCCATGCCAAAGTCTCGTAGACTGCGATGGGCAGGACATTTTGCACGCATGGGGAATGAAAGACTTGCATGGAAGCTTCTTTTAGGAAAGCCAGAAGGAAAACGCCCAGTTGGTAGACCAAGAATGAGGTGGGAAAATTACATTAACTATGACTTGAGGGAAGTAGATTATACAGGGAATGATTGGAAAGCATTAGCTCAGAATAGGGATGTATGGAGAGCTTATGTCTGCGCGGCCATGAACCTACGGATTCGATAGTGCCAGTGAGTAAGTAAGAAATAAATCCATTCACACCGGCAGGGTTTGAACCCGCTTCCCTCGGAACTAGAGGCAAGGAAACAACCACTAGCCCACCGCGGCCAATATATATATATATTGCAAAAGAAAAGGGCCGACAACGGAGGTGAGGTGGTATTTTGAGATATGTTGATCATTTTTAATAAGATACCAATGTCCGGAAATGATGCGTTTTCACACCACGAGTAGCTAACGTCTCAAGAGTTCCGTTAGTTGGATTTCAAGACTCAATTCTTGATAATACTGCTCAGTCACATCAAGTTTTCAAAATATCCACCTCCTATCTCATTGCATAGCATACATCAGCGGTGTAGTGATTGGCGCACACGTTCAAATATGCCTGGCCTCATTTGAATTATTTCTGGAGCAGCGTGGTTTCAGGCTATAAGATCCATACGTGTCTCTACTGGAGTCTGATAGACTGTTTCACGTCGCCCCAAAAAAAAAAAGTCGACATAGTTAAGGTCAGGCGATCTCGGAGGCAATGGGACTGGTCCCCCTCGAATACGTGGTGTCCAAATGTCTCTTCACATTGGCATCGAAGTGAGCTGGAGCTCTGTCGTGTTGCAACCACATTCCTTTGAGAATCCACGTATCATAGGTTCCGTACCTGTGAGGTGTTGTCAAGCAATGGGTCTTCAAATTCTTCGAACTAACACTGATCTTAAGACATAATTAACTAGTCATAGTGTGAAAATGCATCATTTCCGGACATTGGTACCTTATTAGAAAATTATCAACATATTTCAGGTAAAGTGATCCCACTACAGGCCTCAGGAGACCCTTGGGGTAGCAGGAGGTTAAGGCTCCCACTTTTTTGGACAATCGGCACTTGATGTCAGCCCTACGTGACGGTCGCCTTTACCCCCAGAACAAGTGTTGGTACTCATTTCCGTTAGAGACTGAGTCCACCCAGGGCCATAGTGTCGCCAGAAGGTTTGGGCCAGTTTAAAAATCCTGACCCACCGGGACTCAAACCCTCGACCTTCCCCCTTGTAACGCAGTGCCTTAACCACTACGCTACGGCGAGCACCCTCAACATATCGTAATTTACAGCGCAATTGTTATTTGCAAGACAGGTATCTGTGTTTCGCGTAACGGGTGTGCAATGAGACCGAATCTATAGAGGTAGAATCTCTACGGTAAAAGCTCCTTATTCGCGGGGGATATGTTCCGCAAATATGCCGCGAATACAAAAACTGCGAATATGGAATGGTAATTTGTATGGATATATAGGAGGTACGTTCCAAAGTTATAGAATAAAATAAAAAATATCAAAATAAAATAAATTAATGAGAGATTTTTAAAAATTTCTATTAATTATTATTGTCAGGTTTAGGCAAGGACTGTAAAAAAGAACTTAGGTTAGTAATTTTTACCTGTTTTGCCGCTTTTAAAATGTCTTTCAATTAAGATTGATATTCAGCTGTGAGTTCTGCGATATAATTCCTTATTTTGTCTTCGGATTTCTTGATTCATTAACATTGAAACCACGTGATATAGACGCAAACGTCTTACTAACGCGTATAAACGGTCAAACATTTTTATTTTTACTTTAAGCGGCAACACTATTTTTTTTTCTTTTCGGTACTGATTATTTTTCTTTCCTTTTACTCGACATTATAAACTTGAAACAAAGCACAAGGGACACGTGTTATCCAAACAAAATTATTGCAACAAACAAGTTGAAACAATAATATACCGATCGTGGCGATGGAGGTATTTATCAAAGTAGATATCGGAATGTGAAATACAACACCTTTTAACAATGATCTTTAGGGCCAGTGATAATTAGGTTTGTTTTGTTTTGATATTTATTTATCTATTTGATCAGAATCACTATTTGTAAAAGCCGTCTTGGCACCTGTCTTCAGTAAAAAAAATTGCTGATGACTAATAAATATATACCTTTCCGATTTATACATCTTTTTTTCATGAATTGTGTAGAAATGTTCTTCCATTTCCGTGTTTGACAAATTCCGTTTTATGCAAAATAAATACACGTAAAATTACTACTATTACGCCGGGACCAATACATTTGTTCACATTGGACAGATATCCGCAATATACACGTTCCGGATTAAACAAGTTTTACTGTACTAATTTTTGCAACAGCCTGTATAAGGTAGTCAAAATTGTTACTATAGTTAACAACGTAATTCGTCTGATTTTATTTTAAAATATACCGTCATCTGCCTCATTTCTTTCGAGAAATAAGTGCATTTTTAATCACCTTTCAATTATTTAATTGAACGGTAGGAAGTAAGTGAACTGCTTCAGTTAATCCACATTTGTGTTATCGTGCACTTTGAAGCTGCATGTGAGTGGGGATGTACAGCCCCTGTAAAGTATACTACAATAGTACATACAATCCTCTATTGTTATACAAACAGTACAGAGACTTCCGTAACATTACAGGCTTGACTTTTTTTTTACGCTTTAAATTCCTGCTATCGTATAAAATCCACTCATTCATGTGGTCACTACATCGACTTTTATTATTAAAAGTTTTGTTTATAACGACTTACTGTTTTAAATGACGGATTAATTTTCTGTTCCACCACAAATCCTCGCATCAACAGTTGAATTTCATAAACATAACATATTCCTTTATTACAATTCTGGAGGTATTAAAATTATAATTGATGTGATTTTAGCAAATTCTACCAGTTATATTATATGGATGCAAATCATGGACTCTTACTTTAGGGGAGGAAAGAAGATTACGAATATTTGAGAATAAAGTTCTTAGGAACATTTTTGGGCCAAAAAAGAGATGAACAGACAGGTGAATGGAGAAGATTGCGTAAGTGAACTTCATGGTTTTTATAGGAAGCCAAATATAATAAGAATAGTTAAGTCTCGTAAGCTATGATGGACAGGACATGTGACACATACCTATGGGTAATGAAAGTTGTGCATGGAAGCTTCTTGTAGGATAACCAGAGGGAAAACTCCCAGTTGGTGGACCAAGAATAAGGTGGGAGAATAACATATTCCATGATTGAAGAATGTAGATTATACAGGGGATGATTGGAAAACATCAGATCAGGATAAGGATGTATGGAGAGCTTATGTCCGTGCGGCCGTGACCCTAAGGGTTCGATAGAGTCAATGTGTTAGTTAGAAGAAATTAACGAATAGCAACAAAATTGAGTACAGCATGTAAGAAGAATGACTAAGGACAGAATCCCTTAACAGGCTTTCAAATACAACCCGAGGTGTAAACAAGACATTTGACGACCTCTGACTGCAGACTCACCTGGAACAGGCTAATAAAAGAGCTTGAAACTTAACTGTTGATGAATTATTTAGTTTCTCTAGGTAACTAACATTACAAACATTGGTTAAGTTCGTTGCTAGACAACTAATGTTAAAAGATATTTATCAAAGAGAGCTGTGTGATTTAATTTGTGCTATTTTGTAAGGAGTTTTAAGTTAATTAATCCATTTTAAGTTGATTATTTATCATAATGATCGGTAGTGGATTGTTTAATTCAATCAGTAAGTAATATTTATTTAAAATAATATTTGAAAATTATTATGTTTTTATTTTACTTTATCACTTACCGTCATCATCATCTTGAGGCACTAACTCACTGCACTATAAAACCCGTAGATTCATGACCTCGCGTTCAGTTTTTTTAATTTAATAAAAGTGACAAGATCTGGTTCATTGTATTTGTCGTACAATTCTTTGTTCTATCGTGTTCTCCACTGACCATTAATATTTATCGATCCAAATATTTTCCTGAGCACTTTTTTCAAAATTATTTAGGGCTACCTCTGAGGTTCCATGTCTCACTACCATAAGTCAAAACTGTTCTTATTAAAACTTTATATAGCCTTATTTTAGTAGCTGAGAGTATGTTATTACTAGGGCTGAAAAAAGTATTAGTTATAGGCTAGGCTGCATCACACATATGTTTGCAAACTGCACGTTGACATGCGCTACTCGGGTCAGATTTCTAGTACAGTCCGCTTTGTGTAGGAATGGACTTATCTTTGCACAAATTTTGTTTCGGTATTCTGATACAACCACACGTCACGTAAACAGATCTATTACTGAGGAGAGTCGAACATACACGCACTCCGCTCTAACCAGACAGCGGAGACGCTCCACGAAGTCACGCATTTTGTAAACAATGTGTATAGCAATTAGTTACGACCCTTCAGCCTTACTTGTTACACTTAATTATTTTATGATAAGTTTTGATGGTCAGTTTCAGTTTTCTTTGTGTTGGTCGTCGTTATCTGTAATACATGAGCCAAGATAGTTAAATGTTTCATAATGTTAAAACCTAATTTTTTATGCCATTGGATTGCTCCATCACATCATCATAAGTAATGCCACGAGTGATTTCCAAATTATCGATAAATTCACGACTCACGAAGTGAGGAGTGAATTTATCTAGAGAATTTGGAAATCAAGAGTGGCATTTGTTAGGACTATTTAACGAATAAAATTAAGCTGTTTACTCACAAATCATTATTTAACTATAGTTATTTTAAAATATTTATATATTTAATGTAAACGGCGATGTTTGAAAACAAATGAGAAACGATAGGTACGTTTCTACTGCTTCTTTTGTTTATCACTGCAACCAGATCATACTATTTATTGCCAAAGGAACGCAATATTGTAAGAATGCTCTCTAGTGGAGAAAAAATGAAACACATCAATCTGTATATTAATTCATTTTTGATGTCGTATGATGTAAATATGACAATTATATTTTTCTCGATTATTACCTGGGAAAAAATACATTTAAGAAAGTGCAAACAGTGGTTTCTTTTTTTGGTGGTATAATCAATTGCTACAAATGTTGACATGTAAGCACTATTATATACAATCTGGTAGCCGTATTTGTTATAGGCTCAGTCACTGCAAAATAACGGTCAGACCTGTTCAGAATATTAAAAAGGAGGAGCTTTGTTTAATATATGATAATCCTAACATTGATAAATATTTCGTGAAAACACGACTCTGATTGGTTGTAAAACAGAAATCATTGAATGACGTGATTGGTCATTGACTCCCATTTGGGGCATGAGTTAAATAGTCAGGTTAACATAATGTTGCCTCCAAGGTGCCCCAACTTATGAAGTGGGTTACAATTACACCAGATAATCTAGTGGTACTAAAACTATTCATAAGTAATGCCACGAGTGATTTCCAAATTATCGATAAATTCACGACTCACGAAGTGAGGAGTGAATTTATCTAGAGAATTTGGAAATCAAGTGTGGCATTTGTTAAGACTATTTAACGAATAAAATTAAGCTGTTTACTCACAAATCATTATTTAACTATAGTTATTTTAAAATATTTATATATTTAATGTAAACGGCGATGTTTGAAAACAAATGAGAAACGATAGGTACGTTTCTACTGCTTCTTTTGTTTATCACTGCAACCAGATCATACTATTTATTGCCAAAGGAACGCAATATTGTAAGAATGCTCTCTAGTGGAGAAAAAATGAAACACATCAATCTGTATATTAATTCATTTTTGATGTCGTATGATGTAAATATGACAATTATATTTTTCTCGATTATTACCTGGGAAAAAATACATTTAAGAAAGTGCAAACAGTGGTTTCTTTTTTTGGTGGTATAATCAATTGCTACAAATGTTGACATGTAAGCACTATTATATACAATCTGGTAGCCGTATTTGTTATAGGCTCAGTCACTGCAAAATAACGGTCAGACCTGTTCAGAATATTAAAAAAGGAGGAGCTTTGTTTAATATATGATAATCCTAACACTGATAAATATTTCGTGAAACACGACTCTGATTGGTTGTAAAACAGAAATCATTGAAACGTGATTGGTCATTGACTCCCATTTGGGGCATGAGTTAAATAGTCAGGTTAACATAATGTTGCCTCCAAGGTGCCCCAACTTATGAAGTGGGTTACAATTACACCAGATAATCTAGTGGTACTAAAACTATTCATAAGTAATGCCACGAGTGATTTCCAAATTATCGATAAATTCACGACTCACGAAGTGAGGAGTGAATTTATCTAGAGAATTTGGAAATCAAGTGTGGCATTTGTTAAGACTATTTAACGAATAAAATTAAGCTGTTTACTCACAAATCATTATTTAACTATAGTTATTTTAAAATATTTATATATTTAATGTAAACGGCGATGTTTGAAAACAAATGAGAAACGATAGGTACGTTTCTACTGCTTCTTTTGTTTATCACTGCAACCAGATCATACTATTTATTGCCAAAGGAACGCAATATTGTAAGAATGCTCTCTAGTGGAGAAAAAATGAAACACATCAATCTGTATATTAATTCATTTTTGATGTCGTATGATGTAAATATGACAATTATATTTTTCTCGATTATTACCTGGGAAAAAAATACATTTAAGAAAGTGCAAACAGTGGTTTCTTTTTTTGGTGGTATAATCAATTGCTACAAATGTTGACCATGTAAGCACTATTATATACAATCTGGTAGCCGTATTTGTTATAGGCTCAGTCACTGCAAAATAACGGTCAGACCTGTTCAGAATATTAAAAAGGAGGAGCTTTGTTTAATATATGATAATCCTAACACTGATAAATATTTCGTGAAACACGACTCTGATTGGTTTGTTAAAACAGAAATCATTGAAACGTGATTGGTCATTGACTCCCATTTGGGGCATGAGTTAAATAGTCAGGTTAACATAATGTTGCCTCCAAGGTGCCCCAACTTATGAAGTGGGTTACAATTACACCAGATAATCTAGTGGTACTAAAACTATTCATAAGTAATGCCACGAGTGATTTCCAAATTATCGATAAATTCACGACTCACGAAGTGAGGAGTGAATTTATCTAGAGAATTTGGAAATCAAGTGTGGCATTTGTTAAGGACTATTTAACGAATAAAATTAAGCTGTTTACTCACAAATCATTATTTAACTATAGTTATTTTAAAATATTTATATATTTAATGTAAACGGCGATGTTTGAAAACAAATGAGAAACGATAGGTACTTTTCTACTGCTTCTTTTGTTTATCACTGCAACCAGATCATACTATTTATTGCCAAAGGAACGCAATATTGTAAGAATGCTCTCTAGTGGAGAAAAAATGAAACACATCAATCTGTATATTAATTCATTTTTTGATGTCGTATGATGTAAATATGACAATTATATTTTTCTCGATTATTACCTGGGAAAAAATACATTTAAGAAAGTGCAAACAGTGGTTTCTTTTTTTTGTGGTATAATCAATTGCTACAAATGTTGACATGTAAGCACTATTATATACAATCTGGTAGCCGTATTTGTTATAGGCTCAGTCACTGCAAAATAACGGTCAGACCTGTTCAGAATATTAAAAAGGAGGAGCTTTGTTTAATATATGATAATCCTAACACTGATAAATATTTCGTGAAACACGACTCTGATTGGTTGTAAAACAGAAATCATTGAAACGTGATTGGTCATTGACTCCCATTTGGGGCATGAGTTAAATAGTCAGGTTAACATAATGTTGCCTCCAAGGTGCCCCAACTTATGAAGTGGGTTACAATTACACCAGATAATCTAGTGGTACTAAAACTATTCATAAGTAATGCCACGAGTGATTTCCAAATTATCGATAAATTCACGACTCACGAAGTGAGGAGTGAATTTATCTAGAGAATTTGGAAATCAAGTGTGGCATTTGTTAAGACTATTTAACGAATAAAATTAAGCTGTTTACTCACAAATCATTATTTAACTATAGTTATTTTAAAATATTTATATATTTAATGTAAACGGCGATGTTTGAAAACAATGAGAAACGATAGGTACGTTTCTACTGCTTCTTTTGTTTATCACTGCAACCAGATCATACTATTTATTGCCAAAGGAACGCAATATTGTAAGAATGCTCTCTAGTGGAGAAAAAATGAAACACATCAATCTGTATATTAATTCATTTTTGATGTCGTATGATTGTAAATATGACAATTATATTTTTCTCGATTATTACCTGGGAAAAAAATACATTTAAGAAAGTGCAAACAGTGGTTTCTTTTTTTGGTGGTATAATCAATTGCTACAAATGTTGACATGTAAGCACTATTATATACAATCTGGTAGCCGTATTTGTTATAGGCTCAGTCACTGCAAAATAACGGTCAGACCTGTTCAGAATATTAAAAAGGAGGAGCTTTGTTTAATATATGATAATCCTAACACTGATAAATATTTCGTGAAACACGACTCTGATTGGTTGTAAAACAGAAATCATTGAAACGTGATTGGTCATTGACTCCCATTTGGGGCATGAGTTAAATAGTCAGGTTAACATAATGTTGCCTCCAAGGTGCCCCAACTTATGAAGTGGGTTACAATTACACCAGATAATCTAGTGGTACTAAAACTATTCATAAGTAATGCCACGAGTGATTTCCAAATTATCGATAAATTCACGACTCACGAAGTGAGGAGTGAATTTATCTAGAGAATTTGGAAATCAAGTGTGGCATTTGTTAAGACTATTTAACGAATAAAATTAAGATGTTTACTCACAAATCATTATTTAACTATAGTTATTTTAAAATATTTATATATTTAATGTAAACGGCGATGTTTGAAAACAAATGAGAAACGATAGGTACGCTTCTACTGCTTCTTTTGTTTATCACTGCAACGAGATCATACTATTTATTGCCAAAGGAACGCAATATTGTAAGGAGGAGCTTTCTTTAATATGGTAATTATAACACTGATAAATATTTAGTGAAACACGACTCTGATTGGTTGTAAAACAGAAATAATTGAAACGTGATTGGTCATTGACTCCCATTTGGGGCATGAGTTAAATAGTCATAGTGAGATGTTACCACAACTAACTAACTAACTCACTGGCTTTACCAAACCCGTAGGTTCATGGCCACGCGGACATAAGCTCTCCATACATCCCTATCTTGAGCTAATGTTTTCCAATCATCCCCTGTATAATCTATTTCCCTCCAATCTTGGTTAATGTGATTCTCCAACCTCATTCTCGGTTTACCAACTGGGTGTTTTCCCTCTGGTTTTCCTACAAGAATCTTCCATGAAATATATTTCATTCCCCATACGTGCCACATGTTTTGCCCATCGAAGTCCATGAGACTTAACTGATCGTATTATAACTGGCTTCCAATACTTACCATGCAGTTCACTGTAAAGTAGTCTTCTCCATTCACCTGTCTGTTCATCTCTCTTTGGTCCAAACATTTTCATAAGAACTTTATTATCAAATACTCGTAATCTACTTTGCTCCCTTAAAATGAGAGTCCAAGTTCCGCAACCATATATATTTTCAGTTTAATGTTTTTTTAAAGAAGTTGGGATCTCAAGAGTCTCTGTAATGCATAACAGCATGGATTTCCAGAATTGAGACTATGAATAATATATTTGTGCATCTCATTCCTATTTGTCCCTAGGTATTTGAATTCAGCCAGTCTTCAAAATTTCCCTCTTTTGTCATTGGCTGTCCATTTGCATTATATAATGTATATCTATACATATTATGTCCACCGCTGTGATCTCTTGGTAGCGTGCTGCCTTGTTACGCAGCGAGCCCGGGTTCGATCCCCGGTCGGGGCAGTTTTTCTGGGTGAGGTTTTTATCGGGGTTTTTCCTCACCTGTAAGACAAATGTCAGGGAAAAATTGAGGCCCAAACGGTCCCCGAAATCATATGACCATCATCATCATCCTTATCATTATCATCATCATCCTTCACTGGTGTGGAAAGCAACGGGAAGTTACCACACCTACAATTCCCTAGTAAAGCTGCAAGCATAGCATGTAAATGCTATGATTGCAGTGAAGGACCTGCCTTCGGGCAGAATTACTATGGATGGATGGATGGATGGATGGATACATATTATATTTACTTCCAGTCCCAATTTTTTTAGAGTTATTCAACAGTGTGTGCGTGTTGGCCTTTAATATCTCCTCGCTATCTCTCTTTATCTTAAGGCACTACAACCTCAAAATTGAATGTTTTGCTCTTCTCAATAATCTTCCTCCAAACTCTTCTATCTTTTGCCAATTTCAGGTTTGTCACTCTTATCTTCTTCAAATCCTTCCAAACATCGTCCTGCCATCTCTTCTTAGGTCTACAAACAGCTCTAGTTCCTGTTGGCTTTCATTTATATAGTTTTTTAACAAATCTCTGTTGACCCATTTTTATCAGATGACCAAACTATCTAATCCTAAGAGATCTCATATGATTTATTATATTTTGATTTTTAATTATATTATTTAATTCACTATTTGTTTTCATTTTCTATGTTTGGTCTCGTCCTTTATTTGGATCTTACATTTTTCTAAGTATCTTTCTTTCAAAAATTAACAATTTTTATTTGATTGTTTTTTGAGAGTCCAAGTTTCACTTGCTTAAGTCACTATTTGTCTTATTAGTGTGTTGTATCATCTTAGTTTGGCAGATTTAGATATTTATCACTCACATTGTAGCACAAATTAGTTTTTCTATCTATAATGGCGTAGCCCATTGTTGAGCCATAGCCATTATTTTTCTCGAGAAATTTAATTGTCTACCGTACGTACTTTTGGCCGTTCACTAGAATGTATCCTTCTGTGTCGCCTATCTATTCTATAGTGTACTGCCCGAGGAAGGTCTTTCACTGCAATCATAGCATTTTGAAGCTATACTTTGCAGCATTACTAGGGAATTATAGGTGTGGTAGCTTTCGGCTCTTTTCCACACCGGTGAATGATGAAGATGAGGATGGCCGAATGATTTTTGGGGCCGTTGGGCCCTAAACTTCCGGGCATTTGTCTTACAAGTGAGGAAAAAAAAAACTTCACCCAGGAAGCCTGTCCCGACCGGGAATCGAACCCGAACCCGCTGCTTGACAAGCCAACACGCTACTTCGAGAAAACTTTAACACCTTACAGTGTGTTAAGTGAAATGAGGAACAGTTTTAAAAGAAAGAGACTTACCCGAGTTTTTTTCAATTTCCAAGATTTAAAAAAAACATTTTATTTATGTACAGATTTAGCAATGTTTACACATCTTTCTGTGCCTAAAGTTTTATTTTTCTTCTCCACTCGTCTCTATCCACCCACACCATGTCCTCCAGTCCTCTTGTTCTCATTACAGTTCTTATGTCTGGCATCCACGAGTTTCGAGGTCTTCATTTCCTTCTTCATCCAGGTGGATACCATTCCAATGTTTTTTTTTTTTCTGGGTAACCTTTATTCTTGCATTCGTCGTACACGGCCGTACGAATTTAACTGTTTATATCTTAAACAATGTGCTGTTGAATATCTAATATTCAGTTTTCATATTTCTTATTTTTTCTAATTTTTAACATTTTACTTTTTTCTCAAGAAATCCATTTTCATCGACATAAGTTTTTGTTGAATTTTCAAACTTCTGCTCCATATGTGATAGTACTTCTCACTATTGAATTATATATTTGTAACTTATTTTTTCTGGTTACATGTCTGTTCCATAAGACTCAATTTATCATTGCTGTTATTGCTCTTCCTTTATTTAATCTGTTCTTAATATCATTTTCTTGTTTATTCTCTTTATCCAATTTTACTCCCAGATACTCCAATTCTTCCCCTTCTGACCTTCTAATATTAAACTTTCGGTTTCTGCTTCACGTCCCATATAAAAGGCGTTTTCTAAAAAAACGCATAATACGATAATATTCCATTACAAATATTGTTTATATTAGCATAAAGTGAGCTACATCATCTCTATAGGAATCCAGATATAACAACAGTTAAATCTCGTATACTACGATGGGCAGGATATGTAGCACGAATTGGGAATCAAAGAGAGACATGGAATCTTCCTTGCAGGAAAATCAGACAAAAAAACTTCCAGATGGTATAGGGATGTTGGGAGAATAACATTAACCATGATTTCAGAGAAGTTGATTTTATAGGGGATGATTGGAAAACAGCTCGAGATTGGTATTGGCGGAGAGATTATGTCCATGCGGCCATGAACCTACGGGTTTAATAGCGTCAGTTATTAGGATATTCGTGACCGTATCTTTAATGTTAGAGATTGAAAGTTGAACCGTGTTGCTATGACAACCAATTAGAATGCCTGTAAGCAAAGTAGAACCAATCAGCATCCTCCCAGCCCTATCTAAGGCTTTGGAGCGCATTGTTCATGGACAATTAACTGATTACCTTAACACTCATAACATACTCGACCCACACCAATCAGGTTTTAGGACAGGCCATAGTACGGCAACCGCACTTCTTAAAGTTACCGAAGATGCGCGTGAAGCAATGGACAGTGGCCACATGACAATATTTTCACTCTTGGACTTCAGTAAAGCTTTCGACACTGTTGACACTGACATATTAATAGCAAAATTACGCACTCTGAATCTTTCGGACAATGCTGTTAACTGGCTTGGATCCTATCTTCATGATCGCCAGCAATGTGTATCCAATGCAGAACTTTCCTCATCCTGGCTATCACTGAAGGGAGGCGTCCAACAAGGTTCAGTATTAGGACCACTTCTATTCTCTATCTATATTAACGATATATCCACTAGACTTACCTATTGTCGACATCACCTATATGCTGACGATTTGCAAATTTACATTCACTCCCATCCTGACGTTGTACATGACAAATTAAATAGTGACCTAGACTCAATTTCCCAATGGTCGAAGAAACATGGACTTAATCTAAATGCTGACTAGACACAGTGCATAATTATAGGACATCGGCGAATCCAAAGCATTATAAATTACGAAAATATCCCTACCATTCTCCTAAATGACAAAAACATCCCCTACAGCTCAGTAGTAAAAAATCTGGGTATTTATATGGACCAACACCTAGACTGGAAAATCCAGGTGAATAATACCTGCAAGAAAGTGTTCTCAATTCTTTACTCCCTAAATAGTTTTAAAAACTTCCTTCCTACAAAATTAAAACAAATACTTGTACAGACTCTTATAATGCCACACTTCGACTACTGCGACATATTACTGACTAATCTGACAACTGATCTATCTGACAGACTACAGCGTGCTCATAATGCGTGCATTCGATTTATCTTCAATCTCCGTCGTTATGACCACGTGTCTCCTTCATTTCAGGCCTTATCATGGCTACGCCTAAATGACAGAAGAACTTTACATTCACATACCTTACTATTCCAAATTCTGCACTCATATTTACCAAGTTATTTAACAACACGTTTTCAAAATTTATCGGCTCATCACAATTTAGGAACAAGATCACAAGACTCTTCTTTACTTTTGATACCACAACACAGGATTTGTCTATACTCTGAATCTTACACAATATCTATGACTAGAGCCTGGAACTCACTTCCCAGTCATGTCAGGGACTGTCAATCGCTATCATTATTTAAATCCAAATTAACTGATATCTTAAGTTCGACACAATGAAAACATTAACTGCATAACAACTATATAGAGCATTCCATTAATAGTCATCTACTTACTTTATTTTACATAATTTAAATTTTATTATATTCTATGTTTTTGTTAGCATTAGCTAGTATTAGATCACATCATCTTTGTATTTTGTTTAGTCTGTATTTTAATATCTTAAAATTGTAATATGTATGTAATTTTTTGTATAATTTTACTATTCGCTGGTTGAGTGGAAGAGAAGGCCTTATAGCCTTAACTCTGCCAGCTAAAATAAAGCATTATTATTATATTATTATTATTAATTGTTATGATCCGTGACAACAACATTCCTAGACTCCATGGTGCGACAGGCCTTCTAGCCGGCTGCTGGCCTCACATCTACTTGTGTTAATCACAGAGTAGGGATGATATGTGATCATTATGTTGTGCAAAAGCATATGAACACCTAATGATAAATGAGGGAAATTTTGAAGAAGTGGCCGAATTAAAAAAACTAGGAACAATAACCACAAAATAGGAATGAGATGCACAAAGAAATTAAACATAGGCTCAATTCTGGAAATGCGTGCTATTAAACATTACAGGGACTCTTGACGTCCCAACTCCTTTCAAAAAAGCATTAAACTGAAAATATATAAAACTGTTATTCTACCAGTTACATTATATGGATACGGAACATGGTCTCCTACTTTAAAGAAGGAGAGGAGATTACGAGCATTTGAGAATACAATTCTTAGGAACATTTTTGGGCTGAAAAGTGATAGACAGATGAATGGAGAAGATTGCATTAGTGAACTACATGCTTTTTATAGAAAGCCAGGTATAATAAGAACAGTTAAGTCTCGTAAGCTATGAATTACAAACAGAATCTGTCATGGAATATGTACAAAAATACAGCAACAATTGCAAATCTCACGTAAGAAGAATGAGCAGAATACCACGTCAGATCTTAAATTACCAGCCACCAGGCAAGAGATCTTTGGGCAACCCTTCACACGTTGGATTGTGACCGTAACAGACCACTAGGTCTACACATGAAAGGAAGAAGAAGAAGACGAAGCTATGATGGGTAGGATTTGTGACACATATGGCTAATTAAAGATGTGCATGGAAGCTTCTTGTGGGAAAACAAGAGGGAAAACTCCCTGTTGGTAAACCAAGAATAAGGTGGGAGAATAACATTTTCCATGATTGAAGGAAGTAGATTATACAGGGGATGATTGGAAAACATCAGCTTAGGATAGGGATGTATGGAGAGCTTATGTCCGTGCGGCCATGAAGCTACGGGTTCGATAGAGCCAATGGGTTGGTTAGTTAGTTATAGGAAATTAAAGAATACTAACAAAATTGGGTACAGCATGTAAGAAGAATGACTAAGGACAGAATCCCTTAACAGGCTTTCAAATACAACCCGAGGTGTAAACAAGACATTGGACGACCACTGACTGCAGACTCACCTGGAACAGGCTAATAAAAGAGCCTGAAACTTAACTGTTGATGATGATGATGAATTATTTAGTTTCTCTAGGTAACTAACAATAGAAACATTGTTAAGTTCGTTGCTAGACAACTAATGTTAAAATATATTTATCAAAGAGAGCTGTGTGATTTAATTTGTGCGATTTTGTAAGGAGTTTTAAGTTAATTAATCCATTTTAAGTTGATTATTTATCATAATGATCGGTAGTGGATTGTTTAATTCAATCAGTAAGTAATATTTATTTAAAATAATATTTGAAAATGGTTATTTTTTTATTTTACTTTATCACTCACCATCATCATCATCCTGAGGCACTAACTCACTGCACTATCAAACCCGTAGATTCATGGCCTCGCGGACAGTTTCTTTAATTTAATAAATGTGGCAAGGTCCGGTTCATTATTTTTGTCGTACAATTCTTTGTTGTATCGTACTCTCCACTGACCATTAATATTTATCGGTTCAAATATTTTCCTGAGTACTTTTCTTTTTAAATTATTTACGGCTACCTCTGAGGTTCCATGTCTCACTACCATAAGTCAAAACCGTTCTTATTAACATTTTATAGAGGGACTTCGGGTAATGTGGACCCCTATTCTGAATTTGTTTTTTATTCCTTTTAATTAAGGGATTTAAATTTTTATTTAATTACAGTGAATATCTTTAGTGTTGTAACTATGAAATAGCATTGTCATTTTATTGAAAATTTTTACAATACAAGATAGGTCCACTTTAAACTCCAAATTCGGATAAATTGGACCCCAGAGTCCACCCTAGCTTTTAGTCTATTTTTAAGTTTATTTGCTCTATTAATTTATACAGACATGCACAGATTAATCTGAAAATATTTATTACTGATCATAATTAAAAAGCGTTGATATTTATTTAATGTTTTGAAAAATGATTGTTGATTACAACATTCACACGTCATTAAACTGAAGAAAGCGACGGTCTTTGGGTTTAGTAAAATTACAAGGACATTAAATAAAATTAATTAAGTGAGTGGTTTTTACAGATACCATCCTCATTGATAAAATATACATATTCGAGTCGAGTGGAACCTGGTCCTCGTGGAGCGTCCACATTAACCAAATTCCTTTATGTTTAATTATTTTATACAGCCACCGTGTCACATAATATCAAACCAAACTCTTCAGTATATTAAAACAGCATCAACATAATATAATATATTTTGAAGTTTTTCAACATTTGTAATATTCAATAGCAGATAAAAAGATTTAATCCTTAGTTTGAAAAATTTTTAAAGTGGTAATTTTCATAAATATCACAAATAAAAGCTTGTTCGTACAAAGGATAAAATAAACTGGCCTTGAACCCGTCAAAGTTGATGAGAGGAACAAGTTAATTTTTTTTTCTGTTCGAGGGTAGCACCAATTATAGAAGATATTAACAGGGTCCACTCAAAAAGAAGGGTCCACATTATCCGAACATCCCTATATAGCTGAGTGTATGTTATTACTTTATGATTTGTTGGCCAGTTTCAGTCTTGTTTGTGTTGGTCGTCGTTATCTGTAATACATGAGCCAAGATAGTTAAATGTTTCATAATGTTTAAACCTAATTCTTCTTCTTCTTCTTCTTCCGCATGCAGTATTGGGTGATGATGCCCATTCTGCGACTACAAAAACTTATCTTTCCATCGGTTGAAGGGTCTTCCGAGGTCTCTTTTGCCTTTAGGGTTGAGGTGGTAAATCATCTTTGGTAAACGGGAATTTGACATTTCTCTGGACGTGTTGAAACCATTTAATTTGACTATTTAACTCATGCCCCAAATGGGAGTCAATGACCAATCACGTTTCAATGACTTCTGTTTTACAACCAATCAGAGTCGTGTTTCACGAAATATTTATCAGTGTTATAATTACCATATTAAAGAAAGCTCCTCCTTTTTAATATTCTGAACAGGTCTTACCATTATTTTGCAGTGACTGAGCCTGTGAGAAATACGGCTACCAGATTGTATATATAGTGCATGAATGTTAACACATGCCGCATACGGGAGTTAACATAAAAACATTTGTAGCAATTGATTATACCACCAAAAAAAAAAAGAAACCACTGTTTGCACTTTCTTAAATGTATTTTTTCCCAGGTAACAATCCAGAAAAATATAATTGTCATATTTACATCATACGACATCAGAAATGAATTAATATACAGTTTGATGTGTTTCATTTTTTCTCCACTAGAGAGCATTCCTACAATATTGCGTTCCTTTGGCAATAAATAGTATGATCTAGTTGCAGTGATAAACAAAAGAAGGAGATGAAGCGTACGTATCGTTTCTCAATTGTTTTCAAACATCGCCGTTTACATTAAATATATAAATATTTTAAAATAATTATAGTTAAATAATGATTTGTGAGTAAACAGCTTAATTTTATTCGTTAAATAGTCCTAACAAATGCCACTCTTGATTTCCAAATTCTCTAGATAAATTCACTCCTCACTTCGTGAGTCGTGAATTTATCGATAATTTGGAAATCACTCGTGGCATTACTTATGATAATTTTGTATATGTTCAGCCATTTCCCTACTATTCCACTGCATCCTTATCTCATCACTCTTGATTCTATCCCTTAAAGTTACTCCAGTTAGTGATCGGAGGAATCTCATTTGTGAACTATTAATGCGGGATTTATCTTTTGCTCGAAGTGTCCAGCATTCACTTCCGTATAGTAGAGCAGGTTTGGCTATGGCATTATGAAATCTCAATTGGAATTCTTTCCTCATTTGTTTTCCAAAATTTCTCCTAATTACACCATTTAGTTTGTTATATTTTTCTAAATTTGTTACTACATCTTTTTGATTATGAAACTGTGATATTAAACCTAATTGTTTTATGCAATTGGATTGCTCTATCATATCATCAGATTAACGTAATTCTGTCTCCCAGGTGTCCCAACTTCTGAAGTGGGTTACAACTACACCAGAGAGAATGCCAGGACAATCTAGTGGTTAGAACATTTTGTTTGTACATTCTTACCTCTTATGGTTGTTTCTCTCGAACATATGTTTAAGGCTTCTGAGCTCCATCGTCAGAAGCCTTGAAAGTATGTTCGACAGAAACAACTATAAGAGGTAAAATGTACAAACAAAATGTTTTAATAATTAAAAATACCTCTTAATGTTACTTCCTATTGTATTTTAAAACAAATCTAGTGGTCCTAAAACTAATAATAGTGAGATGTTACCACACATAACTAAGTAACTTACTGGTTATATCAAACCCGTAGGTTCTAGGCCACGGGGACATAAGCTCTCCATACATCCCTATCTCGAGCTAATGTTATCCAATCATCCTCTGTATAATCTACTTCCCTCAAATCTTGGTTAATGTTATTCTCCCACCTCATTTTTTGTCTATGAACTGGGCGTTTTCCCTCTGGTTTCCCTACAAGAAGCTTCCATGTACGTCTTTCATCCCTCATACGTGCCACATGTCCTGTCCATCGCGGTCTATGAGACATAACTGTTCTTGTTATATCTGGCTTCCTATAAAGACCATGTAGCTCAATATTATGTAGTTTTCTCAATTCGCCTGTCTGATCATCTCTCTTTGGTCCAAAAAATTTCCTATGAACTTTATTCTCAAATACTCGTAATCTTCTTTCTTCCCTTAAAGTAGGCCTAAGTGTCCAAGTTTCGCATCCATATAATATAACTGTGGGAATAACAGTTTTATATATTTTCAGTTTAACGTTTTTAAAAGGAGTTGGGACGTCAAGAGTCTCTGTAATGCATAATAGCACGCATTTCCAGAATTGAGCCTATGTTTAATTACTTTACGCATCTCATTCCTATTTGTGATTAATGTTCGTAGGAATTTCAATACAGCCACTCTTCAAAATTTCCCTCATTTGTCATTAGTTGTCCATTTCCATTATATAATCTATTTCTATGTGTTACAATATATTTAGTTTTACTGATATTTATTTCCAGTCCCAATGTCTTAGTTTTATTCAATAGTGTGTGCGCGTTGGCCCTTAGTATTTCCTCGCTATCTCCTGATATCTAAAGGCACTACAACTTCAAAATTGAATGTTTTGACCTTCTCAATAATCTTCCTCCAGACTCTTCTATTCAGGTTTCTCATCATCTTCAAATCCTCGCAAACATCGTCCTGTCATCTCATCTTAGGTCTACCAACAGTTCTAGTTCCTGTAGGCTTCAATTTATATAGTTTTTTTAAAAACTAATCTCTGTTGATCCATTCTAATCAGATGACCAAACCATCCAATCCTAAGAGATCAAGGGAGAAAACTACATAATAGTGAGCTACATTATATTATAGGAAGTCAGATATAATAAGAACAGTTAAGTCTCGTCGAATGCGATGGGTAGGACATGTGCCACAAATGGGAAATGAAAGACGTGCATGGAAGCTTCTTGTAGGAAAACCAGAGACGAAAGGCACAGTTGGTAGACCAAAAATGAGATGGGCAAATTATATTACTCATGATTTGAGGGTGCAGATTATACAGAGGATGATTGGAAAACATTAATTCAGGATAGGGATGTATGGATAGCTTATGTCCGCGCGTCCGTGAACTTAAGTGTTCGATAGCGCTAGTGAATTAGTTAGTTTTTCAGTTATGCGAAAACGTACATAACACCTTAATGGTCAACAATGGAACTAATGTAACTGAACATTTCTGACTTTAGTAACACTCACTCACACTCACTCACTGGCACTATCGAACCCGTAGGTTCATGGCCGCACGGACATAAGCTCTCCATACATCCCTATCCTGAGCTAATGCTTTCCAATCATTCCCTGTATAATCTACTTCCCTCAAATCATAGTTAATGTTGTTCTCCCACCTCATTCTTGGTCTACCAACTGGGCGTTTTCCTTCTGGCTTTCCTACAAGAAGTTTCCATGCAAGTCTTTCATTCCCCATACGCGCAACATGTCCTGCCCATCGCAGTCTACGGGACTTAACTGTTCTTATTATATCTGGCTTCCCATAAAGACCATGTAGTTCATTGTTATGTAGTCTTCTCCATTCACCTGTCTGTTCATCTCTCTTTGGTCCAAAAATTTTCCTAAGAACTTTATTCTCAAATACTCGTAATCTCCTTTCCTCCCTTAAAGTAAGAGTCCATGTTTCGCACCCATATAATATAACTGGTAGAATAATAGTTTTATATATTTTCAGCTTAACGTTTTTTGAAAGGAGTTGGGACACCAAAAGTCTCTGCAATGAATAATAGCATGCATTTCCAGAATTGAGCCTATGTTTAATTTCTTTGTGCATCTCATTCCTATTTGTGATTATTGTTCCTAGGTATTTGAATTCAGCCAATTCCTCAAAATTTCCCTCATTTGTCATTAGCTGTCCATTTCCATTATATAATGTATTTCTACGTGTGACCATATATTTAGTTTTACTGATATTTACTTCCAGTCCTAATTTCTTAGTGTTACTCAATAGTGTGTGCGTGTTGGCTTCTGACTTTAGTAATGATTTTTAAAATGCACTTATCTCTCACATGATTCATACCACTTGATAAATAACATTAATAAACAATACATTATTTTACTTTTATGATCAGTCTCATGGGCTAGTGGCGAGTACGGTTCATGAGGTTCCGGGTTCCATTCCTGGTCAAACCATAGGAATTTTCCTTAAAGGGAATTATTCCTGTGGTTACCCTTTGTTTGGAACTGACGTACAGAGTCAGATATCCGGAGTTCGACTCCCGGTTTCGAACGTAATTTTCTTTATTTTGGGATATTCCACAATACAGTGTTTCTCCTTCAACCCAAAGCGATCTGTTGTCAGAAGTTCCTGTCTAAAGCATCTTATTTCCTCAATTCTCTAGCTTCCATACTTCTCCTCAGGCTCCATCTATCCAAAGTTCTCTAGGTTTACCTCTTCCACTTCTTTCATTAGGTTTCTAATTAAGGACCTTCTTTTGGTATTCTCTCTTCTTGCATTCTTATGAGGTGTCCATACCATTTCAAACGTTTTTCTTCTATTTTTTCAACTTGCGTAATTTCTCGTACTATGCTGTTTCTGGCGTTATCCCTTCTTGAAATTCTTGTCGATCACCTCTAAAAATCCATAGCAATTTTTCTTTCTAAAATAAGACTATGCCCAATTGTAGAAAATGTTAATTTAAAATGTAACATCTAAGAAAGAATGGACCTTTATGTAGCGTAAAGTGAACATCCATGGTCTGATATTTGTTTCCGTACTTTAACATGCGCTTCGCCGGTTTTGCCGGAAAGTATTTTTAAATTACGAGGTACGAAACGTGTTGAGAACAGCAAAAAATGGAAAAGCGGCAGGTCCAGGAGGAATAACCATGGAACTAATTAAACATGGTGGTTCAGGAATTATAAGCATTTTAACTAGACTTTTTAACCAAGTGATACAAGGAGATCCTATTCCAAATGAGTGGAAGTTATCGTATATTAGTGCATTATACAAAAATAAAGGGAATAAAAGAGATCCAGCAAACTATAGAGGGATCAGTGTTATGGCAACAATTGGTAGAATGTTAAGTACAATTATTAAAATTAGATTGGAGGAACTAATACAAAATAAAGTATCAGAAGAACAAACAGGTTTCACAACAGGTAAATCGTGCTTTGATAATATATTTGTGATCAGGCAGATTATAGAAAATATGTTGGCTAAAGGAAAATAAGTGCATATGGCATTTATAGACCTGGAAAAGGCATGACTCTGTACCCATCAACAAGCTCTGGGTGGCAATGGAGACATTTGGAATACCTAAATCTCTTGTACATTTTATAAAAAAGAATTATTATTATTATTATTATTATTATTATTATTATTATGACAATGCCGCAGAAATGAAGAAACAATAATAGTCCTAACCTCGAAACCCGCCATTACGGGAAAGTTTAGGCGAACCTCTTGAAATATTCTGCGAACCATAGATTGGGAAACGATGTTCTAGATAAATTGAAATCACTCGTGGCATTTTTAAGGCTGGAGAGCTTATTTCTGTGAGGCCATGAACCTCCTGGCTCGATAGTGCAAGTTATTTATTTATTTATATTATTAATGTGGTTGTGAAATATATGTAATGTTAATTTGTGATTTCTAGTGACAAGAATTGGTTACGGGGAGGTGGTCCCGGAAGAAACATTCTTGGAAAAATTAATCAACCCAACTACAGCAGTTGTTATGATTTTATTTTTCATAGTGATGCTACGCGTAAGTAGACATGAAAATCTTAGTACCATAAGTTGTCTCTTCCACTTCATCAGGTTAAAATATACAATAATACAACACATCATCCTGTTCAAGACAACAGCCCAGGATGAGTCACGTCGGCTCTATCATGGACAAACTTCCTATAGTGTCCGCTCTTAAAGTGATTCTTATCAAAACAAAACCACGTGACCTGTTCACTTTTCTTTGGTTATGGACACCGACGTACGTTGTAGAAGCTAAAAAGTAGTTCCCTTCATTAAATTGAAAATATGTCCACTGATTCTTTGTGAATGAAAATAATACTATTCAAAACGTAGAGAATATTCTAAAATATACTTAATCAATAATTACAACAAAAAATAGTTTATTACATATGGGTGATGTATTTGAACCACGCTTCAGCCGATTCTCATGAAACAAATTTACTGAAAGTGTCGAGTCTTCTGTTGCTGTGTCGTCATCTCCCTGTCAAAAGTGGCAGTAATTGTCGCGCTAATGGCGGAAGGATACAATTGGCATTTGTTGACGTTACGGTCACTCTAAGAGCGGATAAGGTATAGAGAGGAATTGTCAGCTCCACTACTAAATGCTCTACCTGGAAGACCAGGGAATTCTATTTCGGGATTATAATAGCACAGCCGAGAAATTCCCGGGAATTTGGCTTCACTCTTCCACAAAGAGAAGGATTTTCTGGTAACGTAGCAATCAGAGGATTTGTCATAATTTAGCGAAGTTTCTAGTGGACACCAGAACTCATTGAACTGGCCTGCAGGTGTTGAGCCGCGGATAATTTGGAATTAGATGTGTTCTATGTATTAATGTATTTTTTAAACGTTTTCCGCTATTTGTATTCTTTCTTGCGCGATAGTGCGTTTTAACCCACGCATTTCCGGAATTGAGCGTATGTTTAATTTTTTTTTGCATCTAATTCCTATTTGTGATTAATGTTCCTAGGTATTTTAATTCTGCCACTTCCTCAAAATTTACCCCATTTTTCATTAGCTATCCATTTCCATTATACGTATAATGCAATTCTACGTGTGACCACATATTTAGTTTTATTGATATTTATTTCCAGTCCCAATTTCTTAGTGTTAGTAGTTTGTGTGTGTATTGGCCATTAGTATCTCCTCGCTATGCCTAATTGTACTATAATCAGCATAAAACAGCAGCTTATTAATACCATTGAGTTGTAAGCCTTCTTCATCCTGTAAAGATTTGATGGCATGCTCTAGTACAAAACCAAATAGTAGAGGAGATAGTGCATCTCCTTACTTCAACCCATTTTGGATTTCAAAAGTATCGGAAAACTGCTTGCCTATACGCAACCTAACCTTTGTGTCATTTAGACACATTCGTGTAAGTCTAACTTTTTAGGAATTCTGTACTCGAGCAGGATACTATATAACTTCTTCCTCTTAATTGAATCGTATGCTCTTTTGAAGTCTACGTATAGTTGATGTACAGTATCATTATATTCCCACTTCTTTTCTGAAATCTGTCTTATACTAAAAATCTGATCTTTTGTTGACCTTCTAAATCTACATTAATGATCTCCTAGAATGCCATCAATATAAAGAGGAAGTCTACTTACTAATATATTTGTTAGAATTTTGTAGAAGTTGAAAGTAATGAGATGCTCCTGTAGCTGTTGCAATCAGTTTTATCCTCTTTCTTATAAATTGGTACGATAATAGATTATTTCCATTCATCTGGAAGAGCTTATTTTTCCCAAACCATATTAAGCAACCGGCGTATCTAGTCCATCAATTTTTCTCCCCCTGATTTTATCAGTTCTGCTGGGATCTCATCTGAAACTGATGCTTTATACATCTTCAATTTTTCTATCGCCATTTCAACCTCTAATGCACTTGGTTCTGCGATTAGCATTTCTGCTGCCTGTAAATATTCCTCTTCAATATCCTGTTCTGTATGTACATTTAATAGCTGATTAAAGTAACTTTTCCATCTATTTAATATACTCTTGGAATTCGCAATCATATCTCCATTTCCATTCCGAATTATGTTTGTTCTAGCCTGAAACCCTTTCTTCTCTATCCTAATTCCCTGATATAATTCTCTAATGTTCCGATTTTGGGCAATCATTTCCAGATCATCAATCTTCTCTCTCAAACATTCCATCCTTTTTACTCTTTAGTAACCTAATTGCTCTAAATTTACCACATTTGGCTCGTGTACCATTTCATTTTTGCTAGCTTTCTTTTTTTACAATGTCTGCATCTTCCTCTTCAAACCATTTCTTGTTTTTCTTCTTTCTTAAATAACCAATGCTTTTTGATGCTGACAATATTTAATAGTATCTCTTATAACCTCCCATTCTTTATTTATATCAGTTTCTTCTTCGTTTGTCACATTGCCATCTGAAGATTCCAGTACTTCAAATCTATTAGCAATTTTTATTTGGTATTCTTGCCGCGTTTCATCATTTTTCAAGTTTTTTAATTCAAATTTTCAGAATTATCTATAGCGTTTGTTCCTCTCATTAGCGATAGCCGTTGTCTGATTTTCACCCTGACCAGATGACGATCCGAATTGCAGTCTGTTCCTCTAACTGATGTAACATCGATTATGCTACTGCGCCAACGTTTGTCCACTATTACATAATCTGATTCCGAGATATCCAGGTGTATTTATGAATATCCCTCGCATCGTAATACACTATTTAATTACCAATGCAGTGAAAGCTCCTTATTCGTGAGGGGTATGTTCCACAAAAATACCGCGAATACAGAAACCGTGAACATGGAATGGTAATTTGTATTAGTATACAGGGGGTACGTTCAAAGGTTCCAAAATAAAATAAAATAATCAAAATAAAATTAATTTAACGAGAGATTTTGAACGATTTCTATTAACAGAATTCCTTATCTTGTCTTCGGATTTCTTGGTGAATCGTACAATTGATTCATTAACGTGAAACAGTGTGTTATGGATGGAAACAACTCGACAATCAGTAAACGGTCAATCATTATATTTTTACTTTAAGTGGCAACACTACGTTTTTCCGCTTCAGATCTAATTTTTCTTTCTTTTACTCGACATAAACTGGGAACGAAGACGAAGAGACTCGTGTTATACAATCAAAAATATTGACAAGTCGAAACAGCAAAATACCAATCGTGGCGAGGTCCAGCATTTATATAGCACAGGCATAGCGGCACGTGAAATACGGCGGCGGCCGATTTTAACGACGAACTTTAGGCTTAGAGACAATACGGTTTGTTTTACTTAGTTATTTGTCCATTTGGTTTGAATCAATTTTTGTAAAAGCCGCCTTGGCACGTGCCTGCAGTAAAAAGAATTGCCGATGCGTTAATAAAGAATACCTAATCCTTCTAATATACCGACTGGATCCGCGAATAAATAAATGTTTAACCGCGAATAGAGGAACTGTTTCACAATTTTTTAACCCGCGATTAATGATTACGCGAATAACGGAACCGTTATTAAGGAGATTTTACTGTAGTATGGTTTATGTTTAATAACAAGATCACTGCGGTTAGATTGTCGTTGTGCTCCAATCAGAACGCAGGATTGGCTCCACCGCTGCTTCGGATACTGTGTTGGCGGTTAATGAGCGTGCGCTGGCAACAGAATGACGAGGACTTCCGCAGGTCTGTGCACTAGAGCTCGGATTTGTATGTGAAATGCATGTTTTGTTTTACGCATTAAAAAGTATGCGCAAATGATTTACATGTTAAGTGACAATTCGAGCGGTATTTGATAATGCACAGAAATGCATATTCGGGGGGAAAAATTCTTATTTTAGATGTTTAATGCATAAATGCATATTTTACTCCTAAATATATTAAATTATAGTTTTGCCTTCAGCTAATTACTGGTAACTAATTAATTATTAATTAATATTTATTGAATAAAATAAAGTCTCTGCAATCCATTGGATATAAGCGTAACGTGTATAGGGAAGTTCGGGTAATTTGAACCCTACTGTTTCAGTGGAACCTGTTAATATCTTCTTTAATTGCCCTCGATCCGAACATATTTTAACTTCTTTCCCCGATCAATTTTGACGGGTTCAATGCCACTTTACTTTATTCTTTGTGCGAAGAAGGATTTATTTGTGATATTTATGAAAATACCACTTTAAAAGTTTTTCAAGTTAAGAATCGATTCTTAATTTCTGCTATTGAATATTACAAATGTTGAAAAACTTCTAAATACCGTATATACTATTATGTAGATGCTGTTTTAATATACTGTCGGGTTTGATTTGATATTATGTGACATGGTGGCTGTATAAAATAATTAAACATAACAAAGGAATTCGGTTAATGTGGACCCTCCACGAGGACCTGGGTCCACTTTATACGAATTCGTATATTTTATTCTATCTGTAAAAACCACTCACTTAATTAATTTTATTTAATATCCTTGCAATTTTACTAAACCTAAAGACCGTCGCTTTCCGCAGTTGAATGACGTGTGATTGTTATAATCAACAATAATTTTTCAAAACATTAAGCATATACCAACGCTTTTTAATTACGATCAGTCACAAAGATTTTCAGATTAATCTGTGTCTGTCTGTATAAATTAGTAGAGTAAATAAACTTAAAAATAGACTAAACGCTAAGGCGGAGTCTGGGATACAATTTATCCGAATATGGAGATTAAAGTGGACCTTTCTTGTAATGTAAAAAACTTAATAAATTATGAAGATGTTTCCATATTTGATTAAAATATCAATGCTGTTTCATAGTTACAACACTAATGATAATCACTGTAATTAAACAACATTCAAATCCCTTAATTAAAAGAAGAAAAACAACAAATTCAAAACAGGGGTATATATATCTTTATAAGAGGGGAATACCCGTGGGCCTTGAGAAATAATGTTACGGTATTGCTAAAATCTCATTTGAAAAAACTTAAAAATCCTGGCTACAATAGAATACGTCAAATTAGCAAAATGCGTTCTGATGATAGTGAAAAAACTGTAACTGAAGAGGAATTCACTGAAAAAGTACTGCGGTGTTTTTCACATGCACCTGTGACATCGCGTAAAGTATAAAGGACATCTTCATGGCAAACCTTCTTCACTGGCAGACGAAGGAACTTCACTCAAGGAATAAGCTAAGATTACCCACAAAGCAAATTATTTATTTGATTTTATTACAATCTGTTTTTCAATATTTAGGCTGCATGTTTTCTTCATTTTTCATACATATTTAGAACTTTATTTTGCATACAAATCCGGGCTCTGGTAATTTCACAGGCTACACAATATGTAGATGACAACCAAAGTAGGAGAAAAACAAGCCAGTATTATTATTAAAAAATTCTAAATTTATTGTATTTTTCATTGGATGATGATTTTTGTGAATAAAGTTCTTAGGAAAAATTTGGACAAAAGGAAGTTAAACAGACAGGCGTACGGAGAAGACAATATGCCTATATCTGTGAGCTACATGATCTTTAGCCCATACGAAACCAGATGTAATAAAGAACAGTTAAGTCTCGTAGATTGTGATGTGCAGGACATGTGCCACGAATGGTGAATGAAGGAGGGACACTGAAACTCCAAGCAGGAAAACTAGAAGGAAAGCGCCGACTAGGTAGACCAAGAATGAGGTGGGAAAATAGCATTAATGATGATTTGAGGGAAGTAGATTATACAGGCTATTGGTAAACATTAGCTCAAAATAAGGTTGTATGGAGAGCTAATGCGCGCATGCGATTGAACGAATCCTAGGATCTTCTCTCATAATGTCACAATAACAATAGAAAACAAAAATATTCAACAAACCAATTTTGGAATCGTTCACGAAAAAGAAGCAAAAAAAAAAGGTGGGGATAGCATTATTCAGATGACCATCAAGTTTTATTTTTCTTCTTCTTTTCTTAGGTTGAGATTATGTCGTGGGCATTGAACAAAGGTTTCAGAAAGATCGAATGCAATTTAAATGATATCAACAAAAAAGTAAGTAGTTCTTATTTTATTTATTTCTGGATTGTTTTTGTTATTTACACAAGTATCCCCAACCAAAACATACATTTTTTCTTCCACACTTCCCGGTCTTGGGTGTCTGCTTTTGTCATATTTCTCTTCTTCGTGTTGTCTTGAATTATCTTTATCCACGTTGGTTTCGCTCTACCACGTTTCCCTTTTCCATGAGGTATCCATTTGAATACTTCTTTTTCTGTTTCTGTGTCCCTTCTTCTCATTACATGTCCACACTATCTTAGTTGGATTTCTTCAATCTCTTGTATAATATCCTTTTCTACATTCATTATTTTATAAGTATTACAAAAATAACTAACATTTCTTTGAGTACTAATTTATTAGCATTGAAACACGAGGAGAATCGCTCAATGGATTCTAAATAATTTGGTAGTAATTCCACCTTTAAACATGGAACCACAACTCCATAACTTTCCAGTAATTAATTACTGTTTGGTTTGGATACAACACGAAGGCACGGGTTCGATACCCGCTTCTCGCTATTTTTTATATAATCAGTTATTAATGTTGGTTGTTGCCATCTGCAGTAATTGTAAAACTGTATCAATTTTTTTTTTCTTTTTGTGCGTTTATATTATTTAAATAATTTTGCAGAAATTAAACTAAACAAACTCTTTTATATTAGACCTACTGTTTACAACCTCTGAGGATCAATTACAAATCAATTAAATAATAGAGCCAAAGAGTTGGATTTCAAACATTCTTCCCAAAAAACAAAATAGGGTCCCATGTACCTGCCACTCGCGATGTCTCGAGTACCGTAGCTGGAATATAAGGTCCAGATAGTTAACCGGATCATTAGAAGTGGGTGTTATTCTGATGTGATATTTTTTATAACGAAACACAGTATATACCATTAAAGTAAAACGAGAAATTAATTTTAAAAATGTCAACGTAATCCAAATAAAAGAGAGGGTTTACGTGAAAATAGTAATTTTAAAATCACTCAAACGGCCGCCATGTTTGTATTCGAGCACCGTTACAGGGCACATAGCATTTAGTATATACAGAATGTTGAAAAAAAAACTCCGAATACGGAGATGAGGTGGTATATTGAGATATGCTGATCATTTTTTAATAAGGTACAAATGTTCGGAAATTATGCGTTTTCATACTATGAGTAGCTAACTTGTCAAGAGTTCCGTTAGTTGGATTTCAAGACTCAATACTTGACAATGCATGTCACAGTCACATCAAGTTCTCAAAATATCCACCTCCTGTCTCATTCCAGAGCGTACATCAGCGGTGTAGTGATTGGCGCACACGTTAAATTACGCCTGGCCTCCTTTGAATTGTTTCTGCAGCAGCGTGGATTCGGGCTATAAGATCCATACGTGTCCCTACTGGAGTCTGATAAGACTGTTTCATGTAATTCGACATGATTAAGATCAGGTGATCTCGGAAGCCATGGGACTGGTCCCCCTCGACCTGGATACATGGTATACAAATGTCTCCTCACATTGACATCGAAGTGAGCTGGAGCTCCATTGTGTTGCAGCCACATTCCGTTGCGAAGCCACGTATCATAGGTTCCGTACCTGTGAGGTATTGTCAAGTAATGAATCTTCAAATCCATCGAACTAACTAACACTGATCTTGAGACATAATTAATTACTCATAGTGTGAAAACGCATCATTTCCGGATATTTGTACCTCATTAAAAATGATCAACATGTCTCAATAAACTACCTCACCTCCGTTGTCGGTGTATTTTTTGCAACACCCTGTATATTTTGTAATCCACAAATTAAACTTGATGATTTCGCTCTTACCTGCGTGACGGACTTTGTATTATTGTGTTTTATGTGGTGCATAAAAATATATACACGGTCGGAACAAGTCAGGTACATTAATAGTTTTGGCTAAAATTCTACAACACGTGACATGACTTTTGAAATTACTTCATAAACTCCTGTCAAAATGTTATTCTTAGGGTTTCATTTTTCAAATTATTTCCCACAATTTACAATGATTTTTACATGTTTTCTAACGATTATTTCAATATATTTTTGCACGATATTGAACAGATGTGGCAGCCATATTGATTTTAACGAATAATCTGTGTTCCAATGTAGCCAACATAGTGTCTGTACTAATTAACTTACACTAAATAAAATCAGCGTGCATTCTTTCACAGGTTAGAGTGCTTAAATTGCGTTAGGTTAGCTTTTAGGTTAATTGGTAACGCGAGTTTAAATATCGTGTATATGCTGGCTTCATCAAGTGATTCCATGATGTAAACTGGCGCATGTGCATGGTGTAAGGTTGGAACACAGAAAAACAATTCTTGGTACACGTTGTGAAGTATTTCCTCACGTCGAGGCACAGAAACTGAAGGAATTCCTCAGCAAATCTGTGTAATGCTCCGATTTACGGAGTATATCTTCCTTTTATTAAACTTTAAATTAGAGAAACTCGACTTATTTAAACGTGTGGGACTGCACTGAAAACAAGTCATGCATAAACCAATCCTAAATTAGAGATCCAATCGGTGTTTCCCTTCCAAGTAGATAATACTTTTAAGTAACTACTGGCACGGAGCACCTGGGGATGTACAGTTATTAATTCATCTGTTTCAGATAACTGACAGATGCGTAGGGATAAATGAGAGTCCAATCCCTCAAGACTTGGAAACCACGCGAGATAATGTGGTAAGTATATCTTTCTACATTACAGTCGCATGGGAGACACCTCACAAGGTCCTCCCTCGATGAGGTATCAGCTCTATTCCGAGGCCACTTTCGAGACAACACGAACATTGTAAGACAAGACACGCCATCCATTCCAGGCGGAAATAACAGGGTGATTATGAGAATATTGGGAGTTTGGAGTTTTTCGATTTTTTCTTCTTCTTTCTTCCAAGTATTAGGCCAAGGCCTGTTACGATCCTATAGAAAATTTTCCCTCCAGCGTTTCATAGGACGGCCCAGTGATCTTCGTCCTCTTGGTATATAATTATAAATAGCTTTGGGGATCCGATTTGAACTCATTCTTTCAAGATGGTGTTTCCAATTTAGTTGGTACTGTTTAATACATTCCAAAATTGGCGTTTTTCAATTTTTGTTTTACAAGTAACGAAAATATCCATTCGGAAACATATCCTGATCTGGAATCGAACCTGAGGTAAAGACGTTCACGTTGGGAGGTGAGGTTGAGGACGGAGATGAGGACACAGTATAACGGGTAGAACCAGGAAAATCTTGCAGAGAATTTATCAGGTTATGAAGGAAGGACGCGTTCAAAATTTGGAAAGCAATTGGAGAAATTAGATATTGTAAAATGTAAATCAGATTCTTCTAGAAACGTGGGCATTTCATTTCGAATTGTTTGTTAACTAGGGGGTGGGGCGGCTACTGTTAGTTGATTGTTACGTAACAATGCTCGACTCTGGATAACGAACAACCAAAAGAAGGATGCGATTCGAGGTATGAAGAATGGAAACGCTCCTGGAGTAAACGGTACACTGACCGAGTTCCATAAAGTGAACCTCACGGCTGCTGGTCTCACATCCACATGTGTTAATCACATATGTAGGCGATCATCCAGCCAGTGTAGGGGTGACATGGGGTCAGCATGTTGGGTCCCATAACCTGGAGCCGCTACTTATTGTAGCTACCCAAATGCTGAATGGACACCGGTCCCATACTGGCCGAAATTCCATGAGAAAAATTCTTCCCTCATGGAGACCTGAACCAGCGCAAGTCCCGTAGCTCTGCGCCGAGGCTTCTTGCCTTAACCACTCGGCTACGGCGCCGGATGAATTCTATAAAGAGGTCTTGGAAGTTGATAAAATTACAGGGTACATAGCGGGTGTCTTTAACAAAATATTTCTCTTTATTTTTTTATATTTTAATGCCCCCAGTTTTTTTTGTCCTTAGACATTTCTGGTGTTCTCTCCTGGCAATGGCGTAATTGTAACCAACTTCTGAGGTTGGGGTGCATGCAAGGCGGGATTACGTTGCCCCTATGATATGATGGATGATGATGATAGTGGTGAGCCAGGAGAGCCCCTAATCCTAAGCTTTATCTAAGATGAATATGAATGATGATGATTGCGATGGCCATATGATTTCGGGAACAGTTTGGACCTTAAGGTTTTCCTGGCATTTGTCTTACACGTGAGAAAAAACCCCAATAAAAAACCTCACCCATAAAAACTGTCCCGATCGGTTATCAAACCCGGACCCGCTGCGTGACATGGCAACAGCTACCTCGAGACCACGGCGGTGGACCTTTAACAAAATATTGACATGGGGAGATTTCCTGATAAATGGTCCACATCAATACTGCATTCTATTTACAATCACTATTTAACATCATCAGTCAGTTAGTCAGTCAGTCAATTTAAGGACTTTTAGAAAAGGGTTGGTCAACAACCGGAGGGAGAAGTGGTGAGAATTTAGAAAATGTGAAAAACTTTGTCTACTTGGGGTGACTTTGCAATGAATGTAAAATGGACGAGACACTTCGAGAATGCAAGAATGAGGACTACGAATCGGACAAGCGAATGCTTATTAATTTGGCAAAATTGCGAAATTTACCGGTGCGTAAGTTAGAAGAGGTTTTTCTTCGACTGTGAGACCGATTATGGATCAGAATTATGAACGGGAACACTAAATAATATTCAAATTATGACTCTTGGGAAAGCGTTCAGATTAGCAACGGGGATTTCAAACTCTGGTATACTTAACCCATTAGTCTCAAAATAAGAGTTAGACTCGGCGGCTGTTAAATGGCTTTCAACTCAGAAGACGATGAACACTCGCTTAACTCTGCTGTTATATATTTTGTACATCCCTTGGCAGGATAATCTTTAGATAACATTTATGAATAGTAGAGGAATGTATCTTGGCCTTCACCCTTATTGTGATCGCAAGTAGCGTTATCTTTTGTTTGTTTTGAATGCCTGAAAATAGACAATATAGTTTAACGTAACTTTAATCAGGTTTCTGGGAAAATGCATTGCGCATTTAACTCTGAAGTGAATGGGTTAAAGAATTCCGTACATTTTCGGACACAGTAAGGAGCAAAATTATGTTTATTATTTATTTGTTAGACATACAAAAACACGCTCGGAGCAGGGAGCTCAGTCATTTATGGCATCAACTTTTCCCCTCTAGTTAAAAAAAATAAATACATTTTCTATCAAGACTCATGATATAGGTTTTCGGTACCGACTACCTTGCGGAGTCATGACCCAAGAGCGGGGTTTGAGTAAGTAAACAGACGCTTCATATTACCTGCCACACGGAGTATGTACTGCGCAGGACACTTCCTATACAGCAGAGTGTTTCGTAGCGACTGTCTCATTTATTCGCTGCATACAGAATCGTAAAGAATTGTGGAAATATGCCTAAAGTAAAATAGAGTAATAATCCAAAATCATCATCATCACAATTAGCATCGTTTGTAGAGGACTTTGGCACAAATGGCGAAACCATCACATAGAGCTCAAAGGAAGTTTCAAACATCATATTAAACAACACTGTAATTCAAGAAAACACAAGGAAAATGTTATTACTTATTACACACAACAACAAATTTGAACTTTTTGTCGCTCGCAAAAATTAAAATAGGTGATTTTAGTTAATCGCATACGCTGATTTCGAATTTGAAGTCCGTTTTTCTCTATCACCTAACAGTTTTTTTGTGAGGAGGTGTTGGACATTTTTCGTTATATTTCGCATATTATTGCTTATCTGCACTTAGTTTCAATTTTTTTGCAATAATATTGCTAGAAACAATTGATTTATGTAAAACTAAATCATATAAGATCCAAAAAGTTAAAATATTGTTTTCTAAGAAGGATAAATAAGTAGTTACGTTACAACACATGCTTAAATTGTAGCAAAAATCTCGCCTTTCAAAACTTCTTCCTGGATGACTTACGCCGATAAGATGGCTCCGAAACGTCTGTGATAAGTTGCCAGCAGTAATCAGCAAGCATGTTGATCACTGATTTCCCTTTATAACGCCTTTCCATTTCTAAAATGTCTTCGTGGAACCTTTCGCCATGTTCATCACTGACGTCACCCAAGTTCTGTGAAGAATCTCTATGTTTAACAGATCGCAAGGCTGACTGCAAATTTGGATACTGAAGAGAATGTTAATTTTTTTAAGCGAAACCAGATATATTGACCATACAGAAATAAGCCAGAGATGTAAGACGAACTGCACAGAACGAGGTATTACATGCCATTACTTCACGTATTTGACAGTGGCAATCAGGAAATTGTGTATACCTGTGTATTCCTGAGGGTTTAACAATCCCTAAGAGTAATAAAACAGCGCAAAAGAAAAATAAGGGTGACCAGATTGAGAGACAATAGCGCCTGAGACTCTCACGGAAACGATCACTTCTGCTAAAGGTTGTCGTCGAAATATCTGACTTCGGTTAGGTGATTGGAAAAAACTAATATCATTTTCGTCTTCTGCGAGTCCGAAAACATAGTTATTGATACATTTCGAACCTGCGAGTAATTCTTTGTTGTTGTGTGTTATTAGAAATAAAAAAAACAGAAGGGAAAGTGTAGCTTCAACCTCCACAGACCCAAGCTACAGATGAGAAATTTTCGATGCTTTGTGACATGCATTAATAAGAGCCGATATTCCTTTAAAATAAGTACAGAATCCTTGTTTCGTAAACAAATATACTAACAGAAAAATGCCTTCAGAAACACAATTACGAAACATGTATCTACCAACAGCCTATGAAAAATGCCTAAATTACTTAAGGGATGAAGTAGCAGATAAAACGGTTTTTGTGTTTATAGACGAAACAATAGCTTTCGCTCATATGTCAATCGCTAATGTTATTGTAGGTACCCTAACGCTTGATGGTCCACCTAAAACATTTCTCTTAATATCCGAAGAGATGGAGGCGGTTAACCACCACTATACAATTACTCGCTTATTTAATTATTCATTGACCGTCCCGTGACCTGCCGGTATTAAGAAATAACATATTTTGTTATTAGTTACGGATGGGGCTGCATATATGAGAAAAACTGCTACAACAATACAGCAATCATAACCAATATTAATACATTTAAAATGCCTAGCACATGATATCCTCCGAGTTTCGGAAGAAATTAGAGCCTGTTTTCCGGTTGTTGAAACATTTCTAAACAACATGAAAAAGATTTTTCTCAAGGTACCATCAAGAATTAAAATATTTAAATAAATTGCACATGGGATTCCCTTACCTCCACAGCCGATTGTAACTTGGTGGGGAACATGGCACTATACTATGCCCAGTATTATGACAAAATTGTAAGCATAATTAATGTATTCGACGATAGAAAAAAATCTCTCTATACGTACAGTGAAGCAAATAATTTCACCAGCTTTGTTTGAAGACCTTTTTTGATATTCCAAATAATTTCAGTAAGGTTGCAATTACAATACAATTGCCGGAAGCTCTGGAGACAATAGAACAAGTTTCAGAAACACTGAGTGAAGTAAAAGTGGGAACTGTTAAAAAAAATAGTAGCAAATTAACTTAAAAGTGTCTTAAAGAACAATACTGGGCCGCAGAAATGTGCAAAATGAGGGACGTGTTGCTCAGTCAGGAAATCTCAAGCAACCCTCATACTTTTAATTATATTATTTGTTCCTATTACGTCGTGCGACGTGGAACGTAGTTATTCAAAATATACAAATTGTCTACGTGCTAATCGCATGAGATTTACTCTCGTGCATTTCGGATGTACATTATTGTACATTGCAATAATTGTAATTATGATGTATAAGAAAATATTTTTGTACTTTAAACCCTTATTCAAAATGAAGTAGTTTTATTGCACACTACAAATAACTAATCATATGACTGTTTGCTTCCATCTATAATTCCTTATCTTGGTATAACCGTTTTTGAAACAGGGTGTAATGCCTTCAACCAAACATCATGTTGTTTATAATGAACACTGCAAGGTCACAGGTACATCATTCCTCCTTATATTCCGTGCAATCTTAACTTCATTGAATACTTACTAGAACCCCGCTCCCTGGCCATGATCCTGTATTTCATGTGCTTATCTTGAGTGTTTGTGTTAGTTTTGTGTTACTAAAAGTAATACATTGTTACTGCCATGCAGAGGCTTGTTAGAGGCTTCTAAGACTCCTCTCCAATCACCAAAAACTGAAAACAATTCTCTGTAGCATTCCGCAGAGAGACAGAACAACTTAGTTTACAGTTGCTGCCGGAGAATTTTTCAGGTCGGATCGTGGGACAGTGGCGTGTTGGGATCTTTTAGGACAGGTCGAGAGTGAAGCGAAAACATCAAAATCTCGGACTCAGTAAGGATACTCAGAGAGGGCAAAATTGGAGTTCAATGATGAAGAAGTATGTGTTATTTATAATGAGATTATCCACCGCTTTAGTCTCGAGGTAGCGTGATGCCTTGTCACGCAGCGGGACCGGGTTCGACCCCCAGTCGGGAGAAGTTTCTAGGCGAGGTTTTTATGGTTTTTTCCTCCTCACCTAAAAGACAAATGTCAGGAAACTTTATGACCAAACGATTCCGAAGATCATCTGGTCATCTTCATTATCACATGCCATGTTCAGTATGAATGTGAGTTTCGTCTTAATGTTGTGTTGTCTCGGAGGAGGTTCTGCCATTGGGCTGATCCCTCATTCAGGGAGCCCCTTCAGTACATATTCTTATTCTTCTTCTTCACTTCACGGGCTAGGCAATTTTCCTGTTCCGCCTCACAGTTGTTCTGTCCGTCTTTTCACTGGCCTTCCTACATTCCTTGAACCTCTTGGCTTGTACTTGAATGCTGCTCTTGGTAATCTTGATATATTCATTCTTTCCACATGCGTAAACCATTTCTCTCTATATTCTCAGATTTTCTCATCCATTGGATATATATTTAACTCTGTTCTTATATCTTCATTCTTTATACGATCCAATATTGTGCAGCCTTTTGTTCTTCTAAGGAAGTTAATTTCTGCGCATTGTATTCAACATTCCAATTTTTTGGTCATTACCCAAGTTTCGCTCCCATAAAATAATGCAGGAACTGCCAATGTTTTATAAAACTTCAATCTAGTATCTCTTCTTGTTTTATTCTTTAATGTTTTATGTATAGTTCCGCATATCATTTGAAATTTCGACAGTTTCATATGTATGTCTCTTTCACTTTTTCTGTTTATAGTAAAATTACAACCCAAATAATTAAAATTTGTTACTTGTTTCAGAGGTTTGTTGTCTATAACGATTTTTGAACTCATATGATCGTTTCCCCAAAATGCCATTATTTTTGTTTTTTCTTTTGATATTTTCAAATTATATTCTTGGCATAACTGATTTATTTGATGTAAAGAGTACTGCAAATTATGTTCATTTTCTTGAATAATAACCACATCGTCAGCATACATTAAAACTTTTAATATTTTAAAACGGTCCATTCTTATACCTACATTAACAATACATTGTGGGGTCAAAAAAAGTATAAATAAAAATCCCTCTCCCGACAGGTCGTGTCACAATAAGGTGACAGGTTAAACAAAAGAAGAATAATAACGAGATCTTCAATCTGGTATTTTTGTTTCCGATTTTCAAACTGCATTATATAATAAATAATCTTCTAGTGCACTTGTTGTCTGTGGCATGCCTGTGTGCTCTTTTTCAAAACCTGTTCTGTCGCTAGTTTTTTTATTATTGTAAAAATTAACTTTTTTATAATGTATAGGTCTACACATCATCTTTTTATGTATGAGTGTGGATGTTACCTTTACATACGGTATATAATTTTTTGCACGTGTGTTTGTCACTGAACTCTTCCTAAACGTCTTGATCGATTTTGATAAATCTTTTTGTGTGTGTCTGATTGGGTCCCTCGATGGTTTAGATTCACAGTTGGACCCTCTAAAAGAATTACATGTAGGAGTCCGCCTGAAGTGAAAATTTAAAAATCGCTCTAGCGTCACATTTTTCGATGTTTTAAAACGAAACCCAGTATATTCTATTAAAATAAACCAAGGTAGGTATTGTCGAAAAATGAGTTTAATCCGACAATTAAAAGTGGAGGTTTACCTGAAATTCGAAATTTAAACCTTAGTAGCAACTAGAGCACTGTGTGACCCAGTTCCCGCTACCTCTCGTAAAAGAGAAAAATAAATGTTTGTACTAGATTTGCTTGGATAGCGTAATCGGTAGGGCATCATCATCATCATAGTACATTCACGAATTTAGGCCATTTGTTGACCTGTTTCGGCCTCAAGAGAAACACCATCCAGAAGTCTTTTGAGTGGACGTCCTGGTCTTCTTCTTCCTGCAGGTTGATATCTTAACATTAGTTTGGGTATTCTGTGATCTTCCATTCGATGAACATGTTGTATCCATCTTGACTTATAATCAGAAATTTTGTTTTCTAAAGATTCCATGTGTAATTCTTCTAAGATGTCTTCATTTTTTTTGTGATCTAGTAGTGTGTATCCTGCAGTCCTCCGAAGATATCTCATTTCAGCAGATCTAAGTCTCTGTATATCCTTCTGTTTCAACGTCCATACTTCGCTACCATACAAAAGAGTTGGAAGAGCCAGTGTTTTATACACTTTCAGTCTTGAATGCTTTTGGACTAACTGTGGCTTGAAGATAGAATTTATTAACCCTAAAATTCTTAAAAATTTAGATATTTTTGCATTTACATCCTTTTCTTCTTCATATGAGATATTGCATCCTAGATATGTAAAATTATTCACCTGCTCCAAAATTTTATTGTCCAGTACAATTTTACTTCTGACAGGATCTACACCTTGAAATGCCATAATTTTTGTTTTTTCTGTAGATATCTTTAATCCATATTCTTCTGTAATTTTGTTAAGTTCATACAGACCTTTCTGTAGATTATCTTCGGAATTTGCTATTATTATTGGTCATCTGCAAACAGTAGGGTGTTTAATTTTCTATTTTCTGATATTCTTATTCCAAATTTATATGTTTTGTTCCAGCAACATATTACTTCATTGATATAAATTGCAAACAGTGTTGGGATAGGGGGCAGCCTTGTCTCACACCACGATTTATAATTCCTTCTTCAGAAAATCTGTTATTTAATTTAATCTTTATGATGTTGTCTTTGTAAATATTTTGTATGTTCTGCCGAAGTAAATTTGGTATATTTCTGTCTTCCAATATATTAAGAGTTTTGATCTCTTGACTGTGTCGAATGCTTTTTCAAAATCTATGAAAGCAAAAATGTGTTTCTAAGTTGAATTCTCTTCTTTTTTCAAGCAATAGTTTAACAGAAAATGCTGAATCAATACAAGATCGTCCTTTCCTAAATCCATTTTGACATTCCATAAGGAATGTTTCACTGAAACTTTTCAATTTTCCATTTAAAATGTCTGCATAAATTTTGTAGCATGTGTTTAACAAACTGATTCCCCTATAGTTGTCCATTTTTCTCTTGTCTCCTTTCTTGAACAGGGGTATAACAATGCTTGTCTTCCATTCTTGTGGTATATCTGAATTTTTGAATACATTATTAAAGAAGGACAACAGTCTTTCATGGAACTGTTTGCCTGCATATTTGTACAATTCAGAATTCAAGCCATCTGTGCCAGTTGCCTTCCCATTTTTTAATTTCTTTAAACTATTGTTCAATTCTTCCAATGATATTATGGAATCTGTTTCATTATTATTTTGGAAAATTGTATCTTCATAGCTATTGTCAGTCCAAAGACTTTTATAATAATTGAAAAAATCTTCTTTTGTTACTCCGCAATTAATTTTGGTAGATTCTTTAATATCTTTATTCAAATGTTTTAATATTTTGAAGGCATTAGGTTGGAGCTTATGCAAATCTGATTCTAAATGTGTAACAAAATTTAACCATGTTTTCCTATGTCTCTTTCTTATTTCCCTCTTAACAATAGCTCTACAGCGTTTGAATTATATTTCATTTCTACTTTCTTTGTGTTCAAATATTTTTTATAAGCTGCATTTTTTTCTTCAATCAATTGTTTTATTTGATCATCCCAGATTTTTAGAGTTCTATTTCTTCTTTGTTGTATATTTACTTTTCCTAAAGTTTCATTAGCTGCATTTTGAATTATCATTTTAATGTTTTTCCATTCTTCTTCGACATCATTACTTTCTGGAGTTGTAGCCATATATTGCTGAATTCTTCTCGAATATAACCATTTAATGCTGTCATCATAAAATAATTTTACCTTGTACTTTTGTTCTATGCTCTGTTGTTGTTTCTTCTTTTTTAACCATCTTGGTGGAAATCTTATTCTTGCTTCTACTAGGTAGTGATCTGAACCAATATCATATCCTCTGTAGGCTCTGACATCGAGAAACAATTTAAAAATCTTATTATTTGCAATGAAATAATCAATGATTGATTTTGAGTCCTGACGATGCCAGGTATATTTATGTATGTTTCTATGATTGTAAAAGGTATTCGTTATTTTCAGTTCATTGTAGATAGCAAAATCTGTTAATCTTGTCCCATTCCTATTGCTGGTTGGTTCGCCAAATGTTCCAATATTATTGTTGACTTGAGCATTGCCCACTCTGGCATTTAAATCTCCTATTATGAGAATGTAATCATTTCTATTAATTTTGCTATAAATTTCTTGTAATATTTTATAAAATTCTTCATTGTCTTCTTCACGGCCTTCCTCTGGTGCATATACACCAAGAACTGTCAAATTACCTCTATTTATTTTCAGTCGAAGCTCTAATATTCTTTCATTCCAGTAAGTGTAGTGTTGAATTTTATTTCTTATGGTTTTATTAATCCAAATCATTACTCCAGCTTGTCCATGGATTTTCCTGTCGACACCGCTATATATTTGTTAGGGCACTGAAGTATAAATTCAGAGGTCCTGGTTCAAATCTCCGTCCAAGCATTTATCTTTCTTTTCATGTCTTATATATATAACATTTTGTGGTGGTAATTTTTGGAAACTACTAGACAGGAACGGTGATGATGTGAATTTTTTTCAAAAAAATATTTTGTTGAGAACAACCTGAATAGCTTCATTTGTTCGGAATTTGGAAAAATAAAGCAACAAATATGCTATTGTTAAAATATTATAGTAAAGCCTTAAATACGTCAGTACTAGAAATCGGTTAAAACTGGTATTTGGTGGATATGAACCGAGGCTCCAGTAATAAAGAAACTTTTTTCTGTTTTAGGTCGTCACAAGGAACGATCAGACCCTACGCAACATTATCAAGAACACAGTCCAGATACTAAAGGATGATCGTTTAAACGTAAGTACTGCATCACTCTTTATATTTTAGTTCAATTTCTGAACCAGAACAAAACTAACTTTCTGTGAAAGCTCGGACCTAAAACAACAACATTGTTACAAGATGCCGCGTAGAGGAAATTCGGGTAAAGTGGACCCTGTTAATATCTTCATGAATTAGTGCTGACCTCGAACAGAAAATATTTTTATTTCTTCCCCTCAATAACTTTGACGTGTTCAAGACCAGTTTCTTTTATTCTTTGTGCGAAGGCGTGTTTATTTGTGATATTTATGAAAGTGACCACTTTAAAAGTTTTTAAGCTAAAAATCAATTCTTAATTTCTGCTATTGAATATTAAAATCGACCAGCCTCATGGGCTAGTGGTCAACGTTTCTGATACTGTTCATGAGGTCCCGGGTTTGATTTCCGGTCGAACCATAGGAATTTTTCCTTAAAGGGAATTATTTCTGTGATTGTTCATGGTCTGGAATTTAGGTTAAGAACTCTCCAGGCGTTTCATTATCATTTATCATCCATCATATCATCGGGGCAACTCCGCCTTCAAGGCGCCCCAACTTTAGAAGTGGGTTACAATTACGCCAATGTCAGGAGAGAACACCAGAAATGTCGAAATGACAACCTGGGGCACTGAATAAAAAAATATTTAAAATATTGAAGAATCTCTTAAATATAGTATATTATATAGATCATCGGTTGATTAATGTCTTTGATATCGTCCGATTCCTAATAGCCAGTTTTGTCGGTCCATCCAATCTCCTGGTTGTAGATGTTTCTCCTTCATATATACACATATTCCCTGACTCCAGGAGGTTTTAGGTCTTCCTCTGCTTCGTCTTCCCTCAGGTTTCCATTCCAAAACAGATTTTGGTAGTCGATCCTCTTCCATTCGCTGGACATGTCCGTACCATCTTAATTGCTGAGTTTTAATATAATTTAAAATAGTGTCTTCAACCTTAATTTTCTCCCTTATAACTGAGTTCCTAATTTTTTCTCTTCTTGAAATTCTTGCAGCCCTTCGTATAAAATTCATTTCCGTTGCCAAAAGGTACTTATTTGTTTTTGTTGTTAATGGCCAAAGTTCTGCTCCATAAGTAATGATGCTTTTAACAATTGTATGATATATATTCATTTTATTTTGATTACTTATATTTTTATCCCACAATATTCCATTGAGGCAAGCAATTGCAAATTTTCCTTTTTATTCCTATTTCTTATTTCCTCTTCATAACTCCCATTTTTATTTATTTTAATTCCTAAATATGTGATCTCACTACAAGATTTTATTTATTCTCCAGTCTCCAAAATTAAATCTTGTTCTGGTTCACCAATTGATAAATATTTTGTTTTTTTCTGCTGTTTTAATATATTGACGGGTTTGGTGACATGGCGGCTGTATAAAATAATTAAATATAACAAAGGAATTTGGTTAATGTGGATCCTCCATGAGGCGGTTCACGAATACGTATAGAGGGTGTTTCAGTAAAAGCGTGCGAAAATTAAACAGGGCATAGGGGATGTTCCACTGAACAATTTGCGGTAGGGAACCTGGGGTCCGAGAATTCTGCTTAAAGAGATATGGGAAGACGTGCCTATCACATTACTGTCTATGTTTTTTATTTACATTAGTTACAGTTATCTTACAAATACCATCATTCATACAATTAACTTCACTTACAAGAGTTACTCAAACTGACGGCCACCAACCTCAATGCAAGCATGACATTATTTAACATTTTCCAATACTATTATTTTAACACAGTTCCAATAATGGATCATATTATAATATTATAATGATATTGTGAAAAGAAAAATTAATGTGTGAACCAGGAATCGAACCATGGACCTCTAGTTCTCCAGACTAGTGTGCAGCCCACTACACCATTGTTAGTGTTTGTGCCAGGTGTGGAATGGTGTAGTCGGCTGCACACTAGTCTGGAGAACTAGAGGTTCACGGTTCGATTCCTAGTTCACACATTAATTTTTCTTTTCACAATATCATTATAATATTATAATATGACCATTATTGGAACTGTGTTAAAATTACAGTATTGGAAAATGTTAAATAACATCGTTAACTACTTATAAACAAGTGGTGGTGTAAAATTCTCAAATATCGATACTTCTAAACGAAGCCGGCCGTTGACGATGGCAGTGTCATCTACCTGACAGTGGACGAAACGAGAATTATAGATTTGTATATGTGGAAAGAATTGTTAGTGTTTGTGCCAGGTGTGGAATGGTGTAGTGGGCTGCACACTAGTCTGGAGAACTAGAAGTCCACGGTTCGATTCCTGGTTCACACATTAATTTTTCTTTTCACAATATTATAAAGCATGACATTGGCGTACAAGATTCTGCCGCACCCTTACAAATATCCCTGGTGTGGTTTGAATTACATCACAGGCAGCTACAATCCTCGCAACTAATTCCATGTCCGTTTCCATTGGCGTCTCAAAAGCAAGTGACTTTAGATATCCCCATATAAAATAATTAAGGGGATTCAGGTCAGGTGACCTCGCAGGCCATGAGATACGGCGTACCCTTCCAATAAAGCTATTACTGTACTCTAGTGAAGGTAGCTAATTCAACAGGGTTATGCATTTCCAGTATCATTGCTGTTCGTTAAGTTGGCATAAAAATTGAGTTTCGCCTAATTTAAGGGTTAATTTTTTTACAAATACCACATGGTGTCTTAATGATATGGTGGAATTGTAATCCACTTCTGAGGTAGGGGCGCCTGGAAGGCGAATTAACATTATCCTGATGATATGGTAGGTCTAGCCTAGACTTAGTCTAAATACAGACCATGAGCGACCAAGGAAAATTCCCCTATGGTTTGATACGTGATCGAACCGGGGACCTCAGAAGCTCAAGAGGCTAGTTTTAAGGGGTAAATTAATAACATACTCTCTTTTATGTGTTTCAGCTTCTAGCCGAAAACAGCGAGGATGCAGCTGATAAAATTATGATCGCCATGAAACTGGAAAACCTTTCTGTAAATGTAACTTGTACATGTATAGTTTACAGTCAACTGTTTCCCTCTGGTTTAAAAAAAAAAAAAAAACATTGTTACTGCCAGGTAGAACCGGGGAGACGCCGCTCCAATCACCAAAAACTGAAAACAGTCTTCGCATTTTTAAATGACGTTTCCATGTTTACTCCACGTGCACTTTTGTCTTTTGCAGTATCTTTAGTTAGTAAACATTTATTCTAGTGAATAAAACGTGACAACGCCGTTAGATATGCTAAATACCTAAGCGTGCAAAATATACCTACCTAACCACAAAGCAAAGCGTCTGTAAACTAAATGATTGAGCTGACTATACTTTTAAGTGTCCCATCTCGTACGAGAGGCTTTTCATCGCATATGTACATTGGATATCCCTGAATGAGATATCAAATCTATGCCGAGGCCATTTCCGAGATAACATGAGCATTTAAGACATTCACATATACATTCCTACTAAGCCAGACGGAATAATACGGCGATTATCATGCCCAAATGGTGTTATAGGTCTATTGGGGCCTTAATGTTTCCCGACTTTTTTTTACAGTAGAAAAAGATACTCCAAAACTATTCCGACCTGTAATCGAACCCGGCCCGCTGCAAGGACATTACCTTGAGACCACAGCGGTGGACAAGTAAAACAACTATCTAACTAACTCACTGACACTGTCGAATCCGTAGGTTGATGGTCGCGCAGATATAAGCTCTCCATACATCCCTATTCTGAGCTGTTTTTGAATCATCCTCTGTATAATCTTCTTCTTCCTTCCAAGTATTAGGCCAAGGCCTGTCACGATCCTATAGAAAATTTTCCCTCCAGCGTTTCACCTTCCAGGAAATTCTCGTATAAGACCTGAAAGCATAATAATAGTCCCTTCGATTGGTTCCTGGCCAAAGGAAGGCAAGACCAGTGATGGGGCTGGTCAGGCTTTTCTGGAGAAGAAAAGAAAATAAAGGAAAGAAGAAATGGAAGAAAGGAAAGACTCCCTAGCCCTCGGATGTCCTAATAGCGTCGGGGTCGAAAAAAACAAAGAGTTAACCAAGAGAGGTTAGATAGCAAAGTTAAAAGAGTGCAAAACACAAGTAAGTGGAAGAAATGGTTTGCTCAGCTTGGGCACCTTATGGTCGCCATCCACATATCCTCTAGATGAGGACCCCTGAGGGTCCTCTGTATAATCTACTTCCCTCAAATCATGGTTACGTTATTCTCACACCTCATTCTTGGTGTACCGACTGGGTGTTTACCCTCTGGTTTCTTATACACGTCTTTCATTTCCCATTCGCGCTGCATGCCCTGCCCATCGTAGTCTACGAGACTTAATTGTTCTTATTATAACTGGCTTCCTATAAAGACCATGTAATTCACTGTTATGTAAGTCTTCTCCATTCACCTGTCTGTTCATCTCTCTTTGGTCAAAATATTTTCCTAAGAACTTTATTACTAGTAATACTAGTATATCCTTTCCTTCCTTAAAGTAAGAGTCCATGTTTGGCATCCATATAATATAACTGGGAGAATAATAGTTTTATATATTTTCAGTTTACGAGTTTTGAAGACGACATGAGTCCCTGTAATATATAATACCACGCATTTCCAGAATTTAACCTATGTTTAATTTCTTTCTGCATCTCATTCCTATTTGTAATTATTGTTCCTAGGTAGCCTATTTGAATTCAGCCACTTACTCAAAATTCACTATTTTGGAATTATTTGAAGAGGACCTAATTGTGGAGGGGGTGCATACACTCGTCCATGATGATTAATTATCATCTCACATTGACGAGGACACGTTTTGTCTCAACTACACCGGTGCAAAGTGTGTAGTTGAGTTCCTATTTTAGTGTTGTTTAGTTTCATTCTGACATGTGTCATTGTGGAGTGGCTTGCGTGCTTCAATCATCCAGAGAGCTATGCCGACGGTAGCATTGCTGCCGATACGGTTACCCGTGCCGGACTGGTCGAATGTGTTAAGCCAGACGAAACAAGTGCCTTGGTCGAAACAGTGACGATCTTCCATCGTAAAAACACAACCGTCAAGAAATGCGGACATGTGTTCCACTGGGGTAAAATTTTCCGGAAGTCAAATAGTCCCCCAGTCGGTTCTTCGGGCGGGGTATACTCCAGGGAATCCATGCCAAACGCTCAAACACAGGCCAGATAGAATAAGAACAGTCTCGTAGACTGCGATGGGCAGCATGTGTGGCACGAATGGGAAATGAAATATGTGCATCAAAGCTTCTTGTAGGAAAACCAGAGGGAAAACGTCCTGTTGATAGACCAAGAATGAGGTGGGAGAATAACATTAACTATGATTTGAGGGAAGTAGATTATACAGGGAATGAACGGAAAAAGATATCTCAGAATAGGTATGTGTGTATGGAGAGCTTATGTCCGCGCGGCTATAAACCTACGGGTTCGATAGTGCCAGTGAGTTAGTTAGTTTCATTTCTCGTCCATTGTACCTAAAACTTGATGATATTTTTTATTATTTCTTGTGTACTTTCAAATGGCGTCTCAGGCGTTTCATACGTTACGACTGTTCGTAACGTTCTGTTGTGAGGATGTTGCGCCATAAAATTGTTTGTGTTCATATTTAAAAGTAGTTTTATTTTATATCCCATGGTTCAAGTTCATATCCTTGTTTGTTGCAGGCTGATGTCTTTCCAAGTTCAGGTGCTGATAGCGCCGATTCTTCTCAATTTACTGACGACTTTCAAAGTTCAGGTGCTGATAGCGCCGATTCTTGTAAATTTACTGACGTCTTTCTAAGTTCAGGTGCTGATAGCGCCGATTCTTCTCAATTTACTGATGACTTTCAAAGTTCAGGTGCTGATAGCGCCGATTCTTCTCAATTTACTGACGTCTTTCTAAGTTCAGATGCTGATAGCGCCGATTCTTCTCAATTTACTGATGCCTTTCAAAGTTCAGGTGCTGATAGCGCCGATTCTTCTCAATTTACTGATGACTTTCAAAGTTCTAGTGCTGATAGCGCAGATTCTTCTCAATTTACTGACGCCTTTCTACGTTCAGGTGCTGATAGCGCCGATTCTTCTCAATTTACTGAGGTCTTTCTAAGTTCAGGTGCTGATAGCGCCGATTCTTCTAAATTTACTGATGACTTTCAAAGTTCAGGTGCTGATAGCACCGATTCTTCTCAATTTACTGGTGACTTTCAAAGTTCAGGTGCTGATAGCGCCGATTCTTCTCAATTTACTGACGTCTTTCTAAGTTCAGGTGCTGATAGCGCCGATTCTTCTAAATTTACTGATGACTTTCAAAGTTCAGGTGCTGATAGCGCCGATTATTCTCAATTTACTGGTGACTTTCAAAGCTCAGGTGCTGATAGCGCCGATTCTTCTCAATTTACTGACGTCTTTCTACGTTCAGGTGCTGATAGCGCCAATTCTTCTCAATTTACTGATGCCTTTCAAAGTTCAGGTGCTGATACCGCCGATTCTTCTCAATTTACTGATGGCTTTCAAAGTTCAGGTGCTGATAGCGCCGATTCTTCTCAATTTACTAACGCCTTTCTAAGTTCAGGTGCTGATAGCGCCGATTCTTCTCAATTTACTGATGGCTTTCAAAGTTCAGGTGCTGATAGCGCCGATTCTTCTCAATTTACTGACGCCTTTCTAAGTTCAGGTGCTGATAGCGCCGATTCTTCTCAATTTACTGATAACTTTCAAAGTTCTAGTGCTGATAGCGCCGATTCTTCTCAATTTACTGAGGTCTTTCTAAGTTCAGGTGCTGATAGCGCAGATTCTTCTCAATTTACTGACGTCTTTCTAAGTTCAGGTGCTGATAGCGCCGATTCTTCTAAATTTACTGGTGACTTTCAAAGTTCAGGTGCTGATAGCACCGATTCTTCTCAATTTACTGGTGACTTTCAAAGTTCAGGTGCTGATAACGCCGATTCTTCTCAATTTACTGACGTCTTTCTACGTTCAGGTGCTGATAGCGCCGATTCTTCTCAATTTACTGATGCCTTTCAAAGTTCAGGTGCTGATACCGCCGATTCTTCTCAATTTACTGACGCCTTTCTAAGTTCAGGTGCTGATAGCGCCGATTCTTCTCAATTTACTGATGACTTTCAAAGTTCAGGTGCTGATAGCGCCGATTCTTCTCAATTTACTGACGTCTTTCTAAGTTCAGGTGCTGATAGCGCCGATTCTTCTCAATTTACTGACGTCTTTCTACGTTCAGGTGCTGATAGCGCCGATTCTTCTCAATTTACTGATGCCTTTCAAAGTTCAGGTGCTGATACCGCCGATTCTTCTCAATTTACTGACGTCTTTCTAAGTTCAGGTGCTGATAGCGCCAATTCTTCTCAATTTACTGACGTCTTTCTAAGTTCAGGTGCTGATAGCGCCGATTCTTCTCAATTTACTGATGACTTTCAAAGTTCAGGTGCCGATAGCGCCGATTCTTCTCAATTTACTGATGACTTTGAAAGTGCAGGTGCTGATAGCGCCGCCTCTTCTCAATTGGAAGATATGATTAGCAGCACACTCAGTCTTGAAAATGACCCCAATCCGTAAGTATCTTCTTATACCTCTTCCTGAGGGTAAACATTGCGCTGGATTTTAGTGCCTTACAATTAAAAACGGCAAATAATTTATTTGACATGGCCTTTGTACATCATATACTTCTCTATAAGAAATTCAACTTTTGCACCATGGAGATTTTCCATAAAGAGTGCCATGCAGTTAAAAATGGTGGAACTAAATATATGAAATTGTTTTATTGATAACACTAAAGCTCGACAATAGCTACTAAAAATCGGCTGACAAACTGAGGAGAAAATGGTACTGAACTGATTTGCCTTAGCCTATTTTCATATACAGGCTATTCAGAAAGAAGGAATAGACTTCAAACATTTACTTCATCCAAACTACAAAAAATATAAACTCAATTTTAACGTTCCTGGAAAGAGAAAAGTTCAAATTTCACTATTTATGCATTCAATATGAACACCAGGTGTTACACGATAAATATCAAAACTGTGGCTCCTTTCTTGCCACACACGAATCAGCTGGTCTCTAGTTATCGAATTCACAGCTTCAACAATTCGATGTCGCAGATTTTCAAGAGTGTCAGGCATAGGGGGGATAAAAACACGGTCTTTTACGTAACCCCCACAGATAAAAATTATACAGGGTTAGGTCGGGTGATATGGGAGGCCACCGGCGTTGAAATTGTTCTTCTGCTCCTCCTCTTCCAATCCAACGTCTTATTGTGTCGCCATTTTGATATAAACAATCAACATGACAAGCAACAGCGTCACCGCGGCCATGATCGGAACTTCGAACTTTTCTCTTTGCAGGAAAGTTGTGTTTATTTTTTGTAATTTGGAAGAAATAAATGTTTGAAGTGTGTTCCTTGTTTCTGAATAGCCCTGTAAGCAAATACTAGCAGTAATATTGTCCCTAAACACAATTTTATGGAGAACACAGATGTGTACAAAGGCTTCATATTCACTATTATTCTTGACACTAAATTTGGGAATGTATCCTATAAGGTACAATGGTTTAACTCATTCGCTTCGGGTTTAAATGTTCAATGTATTTCCCAGAAACCGGATGTAAGTTACCGTAAAATATATTGGATATTTTCAGACATTAAAAACTAACAAAATATAACGGTACTTGAGACCACAATAAGGGTGAAGGCAAAAACAAATTCCTCTACTATTCATATATGTTAACTAAAGATTACCTGCCAAGGGATATACAAAAATTGCAAAATATATAACAACTGAGTAAACGTGTGTACTTCGTCTTCTGAGTTGAAGGCCATTTAACTGCCGGCGTATCTACCTCGTCTTTTGAGGCGAATGTGTCAATGTATTTAATATTATAATAATACTTTAGAATGCAAGTGAGTAGATGCTACATAAATAACACAATATAAGTAATACGTTTCATTACACATGATTTTGTTTTCACTGCAGTCCTACACATTTATATACATGACACGAGAAATTGGTATAATAATGTTTTGCTTATAATGATGACGTTAAATTAAATGAAAGCTAATGGATGAAATAATTTGTCAGGGGAAGCTGTAGAAACCTAAGGAAATTGTGAACCCACGCAGAGCGACCGGTTCGCGATTTTTTTATAACATCGTTAATTTTCATAATGCCTATACGTTACCAGGTTTCGTTATATAAATACATTTGTATATATGGGGAAATAAATGAATTAAAGGAAACAGCTCATTATATATATATATATATATATATATATATATATAGAAAATGAATAACGATTGAAACGTCTCATTATTTTGTTCACAAAACACAAAGCATAACAAGATTGTTTATTTCCACAACTAATGCAAAACTCGTCTGTTTAATTTAAACTAAGTCAAGTTAATATCTAATTTCATTATACAATTAAGTATTGGAGTATTTGCATCGCTTATTAGTCTCTACTGGAGGGATCTTCTGTTTCCCATGCATGAGGTCGCGTGTTCGATCCCGCTGTCATGCTTATATATATATCGTCCTTATTTCAATAGATGTCTTTGTTTTGTTTTATTTATTTTGCTTTGTTTTACTTACTGCATTTACCGCACTACTTATTTACGCGAAATTATTTTCCATTGCACGACACACAACGAAAAAGAACGGATTTTAGTTTCTCAAATAATAGTTTACTTGTGAACCAAATAGCTGATCTCTGTGACTCCGTTCTGTGCGCCATAAATTGTTTGAAAGGCTGTGTTTTACGTAACGTGCTGCAGGGTACTTGTCCTATTGCCATTCAAGTTTATTATTATCGTAGCCAGTGAAATATCATTTGACTACATAAGTTTAATTAAGTTCGTGGTCCATAATCTATTTAAAAATAAGCAGAAAATCAGCAGACACGCTGACATGTGTACGCAAATAAACTTAAGTAAATTCCCGCTAGCAGAGCACCATAACATATATATATATATATATGATATAAGTAAATGTTTAACATTGAGCAATGCAAGCTTAATATGGTATGATAAGAAAAATAAGTGCCTGGACGGGATTCGAACTAGGATCTCTGAGTCTGTACCTCAGTGTGATATCCATTACACCACCAGGCGATTCCAATCCAAACACTTATTTTTCTTATATATGTATTATATTCTCCACTATTACTAGATGTCTCGAGAACTCGGTCTTCACTGCCATCTAGTAGCTGACTATAACAAGTAAGCAAATTAGAGAGAATATATTATATATATATATATATATATATATATATATATATATAATTAATTATAATTAAATACTTTTTGAACTATTAAAACTACTCAATACATTGATTTTTTTTATTTACTTGTTTCAGTACTTTGGTGTCTTCAGATCCTTCTTTGAAAGACTGTTCTTAAGTTTATGTCATGATTTTTATTTTAATATGTTGGAATATTGTTTCGATTGTGTTCTTTCAAAGGAAATTTCGTGGACAGTTACTCCTACGTTATGGAACAATTAACGAATGTAAAATCATTTCTTTTTTTTTGTTTCTTTGTGTTAATTATTTTGTTTTGGTTGGATTATAGCTTTTGTTTATATTTTTGTGACAGTTTCTGAAATAATACCTGATTATTGTTAATAATTTTAATAAATATAGTTATACGTTTCTCTACTTTTACACTTTGTTTTGACGAACAAGTAAAATATTTATCATGAGTAATGCCACGAGTGATTTCCAAATTTCCTAGAGAATTTGGAAATCAAGAGTGGCATTTGTTAGGACTATTTAACGAATAAAATTAAGCTGTTTACTCACAAATAATTATTTAACTATAGTTATTTTCTATGCTCCTTGCTTCTGGTCCCGAGGGTCGCAGGTTCAAACCCGGCCGGGGTCGATGGATTTTTTTAGGATGGAAAAATCCAAGGAGCAAGTCCTCCGGGAGGGACTTTAAGCCGTGGATCCCGCGTCTGAAGATTTTCAGGCTCGTACAAACTCCTTAAGCCTGAATGAAAAGGCCTCTAAGCAAAATTTACCGAATTTTCCCGTCCTAGTACTACCTTGGTTTCCTAGATGTCAGTATGACGCGGACCGCTGACCACGGACCACTCAAATGACATCTATACGAAAACAAGTAATTAAATTTGTATGATTCAAATTCTTCCCTGTAGGGGGAGAGTGCCTAAATCTCTGTTAAGGGAAACATGGGCTTACAAGATACAAGAAGATATATTTAATGTAAACAGCGATGTTTGAAAACAAATGAGAAACGTTTTGGTACGCTTCATTTGCTTCTTTCTTTGTTCATCACTGCAACCGGATCATAATATTATTTATTGCCAAAGGATCGCAATGTTGTAAGAATGCACCCTAGTGGAGAAATTTATAACCAACGTTGTAAGTATTAATTCATTTCTGGTGTCCTATGATGTAAATATGCCGATTATATTTTTCTACAACGTAATTTCCTGGAAAATAATTCGTTTAAGAAAGTGCAAACAGTGTTTTTTTTGTGGTATAATCAATTGTTACAAATGTGTTTATATTATCTCTCGCATGCGATTTCTGGCTGACATTCAAGCACTATATATACAATCTGGTAGCCGTATTTCTTAGGGAGTCAGTCACTGCAAAATAATGCTATGACCTATTCAGAATGTTAAAAAGGAGGTGCTTTCTTTATTATGATAAACTTTAGTTGGTAAATTCTAGGTGAAACACAACTGTGATTGGTTGTAAATAAAAAATCATTGACTCCCATTTGGGGCATGAGTTAAATAGTCGTAAGTAATGCCACGAGTGATTTCTAAATTATTGATAAACTCGCGATGTCACGAAGTGATGAGTGAATTTATCTAGAGAATTTGGAAATCAAGAGTGGCATATGTTAGGAATATTTGACGAATAAAAATTAAGCTGTTTGTTCACAAATCATTATTTAAATATAGTTATTTTAAAATATTTATATATTTAATGTAAACGGCGATGTTTGAAAACAAGTGAGAAACGTTATGTTTCTTTTGTTCATCACTGCAACCGGATCATATTCATTGCCAAATAGAATCGCAATATTGTAAGAATGCACCCTAGTGGAGAAAATATTAAACACATCGAACTGTTTATAGCCAACAATATAGGTTATTAACTATTTTCTGACGTCCTATCATGTAAATATATCAATTCTATTTTTTTTGGAACATGAATACCTGGGAAATAATACGTTTAAGAAAGAGCAAACAATGGTTTCTTTTCTTGTGGTATAATCAATGGCTATAAATGTTTTTTCTATTATATCTCGCAAGCAGAATCTGGTTAGAATCATGCACTATATATACAATCTGGGAGCCACTTCTGTTCTGGGATTCTTACATCTTAATATATAAATTGTTATATTAAACGTATTTCTTAGAGAGTCAATCATTGCAAAATAATGCTCTGACCTATTAAGAATGTTAAAAAGGAGGAACTTGATTTTAATGTGATAAAATTAAATTGATAAAATCGAGGTGAAAAACGACTGTGATTGGTTGTAATTCAAAATTCATTGATATGTGACTGGTCATTGACTCTCATTTGGGACATGAGTTAAATAGTCTACTGAAATAAACTTGAATTCAAATGACGCGATTTTAGTAAAACTTTGTGTTTGAAAACTGTCGAGTTAATATAAGTTCGTTTTGCGGACACAAGTAAAATTATTTATTACGTAGGCATCAGAAGGTTCAGCAAACTTTTTTTTTTTTTTTTGCTAATAAGAATTTTGACGATGTGGCATTTCTAAACATTATTTTGCTCTATTTTTCTGGATGTGGATTTTGTTGCCATACTATGAGTTCTTTTGGTTTTCCTGTTATATAATACATTTTAACTTTTCTTCAATTCCATGATTTTGTGCAAACATATGCTGATTTTCTTTCTCGGTGTTTTTGTTTTCTAAGGAGTTCCTGCATTCAGATGTCCAGATGTATTTTAGTTTTTCCTATGTAGATTTTCTTCACATTTCCCACATTTTATAAGATAAATTCCTGAGTTAAATACACAATGAATACATTTAGAACTTTGTAACGTATTGACTCTGCCTGCAATATTGTATGGCTCAGAAATATGGACCCTGAATAAACAGATAATTAAAAGAATAGAAGCCGCAGAAATTAAATATTTACGATTTATGGCAGGATATACTTTAATGGATAAAAAACGAAGTGAAGATATTCGTAAAGAACTATAAATATTCAGTTTAACAGATGGAATAGAAGAGTATAGCAGAAAATGGTATGAACATGTCTGCAGAATGGATACCAAAGATACTATCAACCAAGAGGAGGAAAAAGAGACCGGGGACGCCCACGAAAGAGATGGACACAGCAGCTATAATACTAGGAGCCGGAACGAACCAAAAATGTTTAATCTTTGTAAGAAGAAGAAGAAGTATATAATTGATAGGAATTGATATGTTATTAATTTTTTGTCCAATGTCACCATCTGAGGATGGGGCGTCTGGAAGGCAGAATTGTGTGATCTGAATTATATGATGGATGATGCAAGATAATGAAGGACAAGGGGAGTCCTTAAATCTGAACTTAATCTAAATTCCAGACCGTGTGAGGTCAAATCTCAGATCTCGTGTTCTGTTGTGAAAAGCTCTGATCACCAGATTATATCCATCCATAGTAATTCTGCCCGAAGGCAGGTCCTTCACTGCAATCATATAATTTCATGCTATGCTTGCAGCTTTACTAGGGAATTGTAGGTGTGGTACCTTCCCGTTGCTTTCCACACCGGTGAAGGATGATAATGATGGCCATATGATTTTTGGGACCGTTTGGGCCTTAAAGTTTTCCTGACATTTATCTTACAGCTGAGGAAAAACCCCGATAAAAACCTCACCCAGAAAAACTGCCCCGACCGGGGATCGAACCCGGGCCCGCTGCGTGCAAGGCAGCACGCTACCTCGAGACCACAGCGGTGGACCCAGATTATATATATATATATATATATATATATATATTATCAAGTCATCTGCGCTACATTCAACGTAATTTCGTTTGAGAACAAATTAAATTTGTAATAAATAATCGTTTCATTATTTAATTGAACAGTTTGAACAAACTGAACTGCTCTAGTTAAGCCATGTTTATGTTCTCGTGTATTTTGAAGCTGCATGTAAGTGGGCAAGTACAGCCCCTGTAAAGTATACCACAATTGTATACTGCCTCTCTTGTTATAAAAGCAGCACAGAGACTTCCGTAAGGCTTGACTTTATTTCCAGGTACAAAACCCATTCAGTCATGTGGTCAGAACACAGACTTTTATGATTAAAATTTGTTTGGTTTATAATGACGTACAGTTTTAAAATGGCGGACTAATTTCCTGTTCCACCCCCCCCCCCTCGCAACAACAGTTGAATTCCATAAACATAACGTAATCCTTTAATAAAATCCTGAAGGTATTTAAATTATAATTCATGTGATATTAGTAAAGTTGCTCTACGTGTATGAATTTAATCCGTATAGGAGAACTGCGAAGAAATTTAGCTATTGTGGTTACATTCAAGAAAATGCTAATCATTTTGTTTAAATATTTATCGATCATATATTTTAGGCCCCTAAACGACGTTGTATTGGAAGCAGCTCAAATAAAATTTATCATAAGTAATGCCACGAGTGATTTCCAAATTATCGATAAATTCACGACTCACGAAGTGAGGATTGAATTTATTTAGAGAATTTGGAAATCAAGAATGGTATTTGTTAGGACTATTTAACGAATAAAATTAAGCTGTTTACTCACATATCATTATTTAAATATAGTTATTTTAAAATATTTATATATTTAATGTAAATGGCGATGTTTGAAAATAAATGAGAAATTATTGGTACGCTTCATTTACTTCTTTTGTTCATCACTGCAACCTGAGCATATTATTTATTGTCAAAGGAACGCAATATTGTAAGAATGCTCTCTAGTGGAGAAAAAATTAAACATCAAACTGTAGGCCTATATTAATTCATTTCTGATGTCCTTTGATGTAAATAAGACAATTATATTTTCTGGAATGTTATTACCTGGGAAAAATACATTTATCAAAGTGTAAACATTGGTTTCTTTTTTTGGTGATATAATCAATTGCTACAAATGTCTTTATATTAACTCCCGCATGCGCTATGTGTTGACATTCATTCACTGTATATACAATCTGGTAGCCGTATTTTTTGGAGAGTCAGTCACTGCAAAATAATGCTATGACCTATTCAGAATGTTAAAAAGGAGGTGCTTTCTTTATTATGATAAACTTTAGTTGGTAAATTCTAGGCGAAACACGACTGTGATTGGTTGTGAATAAAAAATCATTGAAATGTGATGGGTCACTGACTCCCATTTGGGACATGAGTTAAATAGACATATAATGGGAGTAACACATATGGTTCATATAAAAATTAATCTATCAGGTAAACGTTTAATACAATAAATATAGTAGAGGAAATTATAGAATACCAATAACATTGGGTACAGCATGTAAGAAGAACGACTAAGGATAGAATTCCTTAGCAGTCTTTAAACTGCAAACCGAGGGGAAAACGAGACATTGGACGACCACTGACTACAGACTCATCTGGAATAGGCTAATAAAAGAGCCTAAACCTTAACTATTCATGATGATGATTGTCCTGGTGAGTGTCCACCAGGCTAAATAAATACATAAAATAAAAGACGACTCTTTGTGAAAAATGTAACGTACGTTATAGGATGCCTGGACTGTGAAGAAATGAAACCGTAACTTGAATAAATAATAGTTTTAAAAAACTAAAACAACACGCTTTATTAGAAAACCGAACTAAAAAATGAACAATAATTTTAATTTCCAACACGCTTGGGATAAAACTAAAGTGGCCAACAAAAAAATCATCTCCAACACATATAGACTAAAAACTAGTTATCATAAGTAATGCCACGAATGATTTCCAAATTTATCTAGAGAATTTTGAAATCAACAGTGGCATTTGTTAGGACTATTTAACGAATAAAATTAAGCTGTTTACTCACAAATCATTATTTAACTATAGTTATTTTAAAATATTTATATATTTAATGTAAACGGCGATATTTGAAAACAAATGAGAAACGATAGGTACGCTTCATCTGCTTCTTTTGTTTATCACTGCAACCAGATCATACTATTTATTGCCAAGGGAACGCAATATTGTAAGAATGCTCTCTAGTGGACAAAAAATGAAACACATCAAACTGTATATTAATTCATTTCTGATGTCGTATGATGTAAATATGACAATTATATTTTTCTGGATTATTACCTGGGAAAAATACATTTAAGAAAGTGCAAACAGTGGTTTATTTTTTTGGTGGTATAATAAATTGCTACATTTTTTTTTTTATATTAACTCCTGCAAGCGGCATAATATGTTGACATCTATGCACTATATATACAATCTGGTAGCCGTATTTCTTATAGCCTCAGTCACTGCAAAATAATGGTCAGACCTGTTGAGAATATTAAAAAGGAGGAGCTTTCTTTAATATGGTAATTATAACACTGATAAATATTTCGTGAAACACGACTCTGATTGGTTGTAAAACAGAAATCATTGAAACGTGATTGGTCATTGACTCCCATTTGGGGCATGAGTTAAATAGTCAACAAAAAGAAAATAATTTTACCATCAAAAGCGTGGGGTGCTCTATATCAATTAATATATTTGATAATAAACAGATATTGGCAAAAGTAAGTCTTTAAGAAGAAAATGTAAAAATCATAAAAAAAGCACCCCACACTTTGATGGTAAAATGATTTTCTTTTTGTTGATAACTCTAGTTTTATTCTGTATGTGTTGGAGATGATTTTTTATTGGCCACTTTCATTTTATCCCAAGCGTGTTGGAAATTAAAATTATTTTTCATTTTTTTAGTTCAGATTTCTAATAAAGCGTGTTGTTTTAGTTTTTTAAAACTATTATTCATTTTTTTATTCTTTTAGTTTTAATATTTTACAGAATAAGATAAAAATGTAAATATCTTTAAAATCTATACTATTGTAGTATGAGCTAAAGGTAATACTCTTCTAAAAAAATCCTCCCAGCCGGATTTGAACCAGCGACCTACGGATTACTGAAATTATATGCCACTACAGTTCACCGCTCTACCAACTGAGCTCTTACAACGATTGACTAAAAAGTTGACAAGTCCGCAACCTATTATACCAGTTTTCATTTTTTTCCCTGATGATTCTGGCCAGGATTTTAGAAACAAAATATGAAATTATTGTATTGTCACGGGTCCTTTACAAGTATACAATGTTTCAAGTCGATCCAATGTTTCTAAGTGGGTGAAAATCGTGTTCAAAGATTCCGTTACATAGATACAATGACACTTTTTTTACACGCTTTTTATTTTTTGATGATTCTGGCCAGGATTTTAGAAAATAAATATGAAATTATTGTATTTTCTCGGATCCTTTACAAGTATACAAAGTTTCAAGTCGATCCAATGATTTTAAGTGCGTGAAAATTGCGCTGAAAAATTCCGTCACATAGATAGATATATACAGGTCAAGCTAATATAAAGCGTGTAAAAAGGTGGAAATACTTTACAACATGTGACGCGAAAAATTCTTCCAAGTTCCAATCATACTCGTACACCGTGCGCATGCGCCAACAAATGCCAAGCTGTTTACACTATGGAATCACGGGATGCAGGCTACATATACAAGATATTTAATGAACCTAAAAACTATCCTAACGCAATTTAAGTCTCTAACCTGTGAAAGAATGCAATGCCCAAAAATAAATAGTTAGTACTGAAATACTGTAGTATATGTGTACTGTTAATTAGTACATACTCTATATTGACTGCACTTTATTGATGCATAGGATATTTGTTAAAATCAATATGGCTGCCACGTCTTCATGCTACGTATGTAGCTAAAAAATAATAGAAACATATATTGAAATAATCGTTGAAAATGTAAGAATCATAGTAAATAGGGGGAAATAATTTGTAAAATGAAACCATAATAATAACATTTGACAGTAGTTTATGAAGGAATTAAAAAAAGTCGCGTCACAGGTTGTAAAGTTTCACTGACAAACACCACCTCCTCAAGATGATAAAATAAAATAAAGTATCAAGTGGTCATGACAATGTGTTTTCACATTTTATTACACAAAGGAAATAATCACTCATATTGTTAGAAGTGCAAAAATAACGTGACAAAATGTACTTCACTCAACTTGAAGAGTTAAAGCCAACGTTTGTCAAGTCTGATACATTTTTGTTAAATGTAAGTACATGTTAGCCATACTGTAAGTACGTACTGTCATATGTTTAATCTTAAAACCTGTTTAACTTCCTGAGAACAAGGTTGCTCGCTCTTATCTTAGTGTTTCCGGGTGACAAATACCGTCTTCTTATTTATTGATTATACATTGTTACTTGAGGCCCGGTTTTTATGTAGTAGTACTTAATAACCGGCGTGCGTTGCTACACCTACATAAATGAAATATTAAAAGTTAATTAAATTGCATGGAACTGGTATACGCTGAGACAAACTGAACATGGCGATTGCTAGTCAGTTTTTAATTTCGGATTTCAAGTAAACCTCCACTTCTAATTGTCGCATTTCTCTCGTTTTTTGATAATACTTACCGCGGTTTATTTTAATAAGACATACTGAGTTTCGTTATAAAATATATAAATCTGACCGCTAGAGTGATTTTTAAATTTTCACTTCAGCTGAACTTCTACACCTAATACTTTTAGAGGATGCAGTTGTGAATATAAACCTTCCAGGGACCCACTGAAACACGCACTAAAATTTCATCAAAATCGGTCCTATCGATTAGATGGAGTTCAGTGACATACAGAAGTACAAAAGATATATATATATATATATATTATATATATATATAAAGATAACCCTATAAAGTATGCACATAAATATGTAACAAAACCCAGAAAATGTGAAAGAGGATAATATGTAAAATAAAAAGTACAAAGTTACTTTTAAAATGTTTAATTAAGTAATTTACACTCTATTGAGCAACACAAAGAAATTGGGACTGCCGGTAATCATCAATAAAACTAAATATACGTTCACACATAGAAATATATAATGTAAATGGACAGCAAATGACAAATGAGGGAAATTTTGTAGAAGTGGCTGAATTCAAATACCTAGGAACAATAATAACAAATAGGAATGAGAAGCACAAGGAAATTAAACATACACACAATTCTGGAAATGCATGATGCTATTATACATTACTGAGACTCTTGTCGTCCCAACTTCTCTCAAAAAACGTTAAACTGAAAATGTATATAACTGTTTTTCACCCAGTTATATTATATGGATGTGAAACATGGACTCTTACTTTAAGGGAGGAAGAAGATTACGAGTATTTGAGAATAAAGTTCTCAGGAAAATTTTTGGACCAAAGACAGGTGTACAAACAGGGAAAATGGAGAAAACTACATAACAGTGAGCTACATGATATGTATAGGAATCCAGATATAGCAAGAACAATGAAGTCTCGTTGTCTGTGATGGGCATGTCATGTGGCACGTATGGGGAATGAAAGACGTGCACGGAAGTTTCTTGTAGGAAAACCAGATGGAAAACGCCCAGTTGGTAAACCGTTAATGAAGTGGGAGAATAACTTCAATCATGATTTGAGGAAAATAGATTATACAGAGAATGATTGGAAAATATTAGCTGAGGAGATGTTTGGAGAACAAATGTCCGCGCGGCCATGAACCCATGGTTTTATAGTGCCAGTGAGTTAGTTACTTATCTGGTGTTCATAAATGAAACAGGTCGTCTACTGTAACTGGAGTGTAAAATAAATAGACCACCTGGATTTGTAATTATTGATCACACTAACTTTTATTTGTAACATATTTGTCAAAACAGTATAACATTTGTTGGTGCAACCGGTTATAAATATGAGAGTGACAGGTTCTACATAATAATAGAACTTTTTTTCTTCTGGCATATTTATGTACCTTCCCGACTCTAAGGGAATTCTGCAAGTAAAATATTTTTCATATCATACATTTCTTTCGCCTGCAACATATTTTTGTAACAAGGAACAGGCTGATTTTGATTTCACATCACAAAATTGTGATGTGCTACTTCTCTATGATTGTTAAGCACCTTATTATATGTATATATGTTACAATCCAATGTAGTCTATTCTAACACAAATGACAGACCATGAACTTCATTCATTCATAGTGTTCTACTCAAGAGCAGGTCTTTCATTGCAAACTCAGCATTCTCCACTCTTTCCTTAACTCAGCTTTCCTTTTTGTATCTGCATACAAACCATTTATTTTAATACTATCATCTGATGTCTTTTTCTGCCTCTAACTTTCTTTCTGTTGACCAATCCTTCTAGATTATATTTGAAGAGAAAAATTATACGCGTATATAATTATGAGCGTATAATTTTTCTCTTCAAATATGATTTATCCATCATTGAGATGTACGAAATCAATAATTAAAAACATGGAAAAAGCCGTACTGGCTGTAATGTATAATTCCCAAATATGTCTTCTTAATAAAGGAACCGCCATTTGCAAGATAGAAGCATGGCTTCATAGCATTTGGTGGACGGGAATTAAAATGTATATAGAGAAAGATTTGCGTTTAGATCGGTACTTGCTCAGGTAGCTCAGTTGGTAGAGCACTTGGTCTAGAGAACCAAGGGTCCCGGGTTCAAGTCCCGGTCTGAGCGTATAATTTTTCTCTTCAAATATGATTTATCCATCATTGAGATGTACGAAATCAATAATTAAAAAATCCTTCTAGAGTATCCTTCAGCAGGCAGTTTCTTCTTAGCCAGTGGTCAATCCAATTTCTTTTCCTCTTCTTTATGAGTTCCAGCATTGTTCTTCTTTCACCCACTCTGTCTAGCACATCTTTATTTCTTACTCTGTCAGTCCATTTTATACGTTCCATTCTTCTCCATATTCACATCTCAGAAGCTTCCATTCGCTTTTCCTCATTCCGTCGTAATGTCCAAGTCTCTGCACCATACAATGCTACACTCCACACAAAACACTTCACTAGCCTCTTCCTTAATTCTTTTGCCAAAGGTCCGCAGAAAATGCTTCTCTTCTTGTTGAAAGCTTCTTTTGCCATTGCTATCCTCTGCTTTACTTCTTGGCCGCAGTTCATGTTACTACTGATAGTACAACCCAAGTATTTGAAGCTCTCCACTTGCTCAATGGCCTCATCTTTAATCCTCATGTTTATCTTCCTTGGTTTCTTTCCTATAATCATGGCCTTCTTATTTATATTTATCTTCATCCCATAATCCTCGCACTTATCATTCAGCTGCATCAGCATGCTCCTCAGCGTCATTGCATCTTCTGCTAGCAAAGCCATATCATCAACAAATCTTATGCACTTTATTCTTCGTCCTCCCATGTTTACGCCTCCCGTATTGCTGAAGAAGTTTTTCATTAGGTCTTCCAGGTAGATCCGATGAACTTAGAGTAAGCCAAATGTGATTCCTACGATCACTGTTAGGAGTTAATAGACTGGATCACCAAAGGAACACAATAATCAGAGAAAAACTTGGAGTACCAAGTTTATATGAAGATATAGAAAGATACCAACAAGAATGGAAAAATCATCTTGGAAGAATGGAAAGAAATAAACTTCCAAAATTGGCATTCTAAAATACTCCAAAGGGACATAATGAACAAGGGAGACCAAAACATCGGTGAGAAATCAAGACCATCTTCGTTAGGTTTCCCGTCTCAGGTCACATGATCTATATCGGATTTGTTCAATATGTTGACCTAGGGTGCGCTCCAATGTAGTCTATTCTAGCACAAATGACTGACTGTCCATGAAATTTTCGAATAAAACTTAAAAATAACAGGCTGCAAAATGGACATGGGTTGAGACGTTTCGTTTTTTTAAGTTTAAAATGGATGTGGGATATTATTTCGCGAATTACATAAGTTGTGCCTTCCAATATTATATATTTTTAGTCTGGTGATTTTTATTTTTAGGTTATTTCTATCTCAAATTCTCATTTCAATGTTCATGCATTTTCCGTACATTCTACTGACAATAAACACACACACACACACACATACTATACTCGGGTCATTATTCGGAAAGTGCTACTGTTAACTAACTCTTAACCCGTAGGTTCATAGCCTCGCGGACTTAACCTCTCCACACATCCCTATCCTGAGCTAATGTTTTTCAATCATCCCCTGTATAATCTACTTCCCTCAAACCATTGTTAATGTTATTCTCCCACCTCTTTCTTGGTCTACCAACTGGGCGTTTTCCCTTTGGTTTTTCTACAAAAAGCTTCCATGCCACTCTTTCTGTCCCCATTCGTGTCAGATGTCCTGCCCATCAAAGTCTACGAGACTTAACTGTTCGTATTATATCTGGCTTCCCATAAAAAAACATGTAGCTCAATGTTGTGCACCTTTCTCCATTCACCTATCTGTTCATCTTTCTTTCGTTCAAAAAGAGTCCATGTTTCGCATCCATATAATATAACTGGGAGAATAACAGTTTTATATATTTTCAGTTTAAGGCTTTGTGAAAGGAGTTTGGGCAAAAAGAGTCATGTAATACAAAATAGCACGCATTTCGAGAATTGAGCCCATGTTTAATTTCTCTGTGCATCTCATTCCTGTTTGTAATTATTGTTCATATGTTTTTTTATTCAGCCACTTCTTCAAAATTTCCCTCATTTGTCATTAACTGTCCATTTCCATTACATAATTTATTTCTATGTGTGAACACATATTCAGTTTTATTGATGTTTACTTCCAGTCCCAATTTCTTAGTATTACTCAATAGAGTGTGCGTGTTGGCCTTTAGTATCTTTTCAATGTAAATTCTTAATGCTAAATATCTTATTTATTTTTCTTCACATTATTGTAAAGAGCCATTTTCCTGGTATTCTTCCGAGAATCTGCGTGTAATTTATGAAAATTAAACTAAAGATCTGCTTGTATTTTTTATTTTTTTAATATTATAATCATAGACGCTTCCTTGCACCTCTATGTTTAGCAGAAACATTAGCTATTACTGGACTATAAGACAGAGTTCTTCCTTATTTTCATTTAGATAACATAAAAATAAACAAATGGGGTACTTTTTTGTTGAAATTCTGTATATTCGTTTATCGAGGCAGTCTGAAAGTGTTTCTACATATATATTGAAAACACCGAGCAACAAAAAAGAAACTTTATTTTTTGTTTCAGAAAGAAAAATATGTGAATCTGATAGTTTTTGTTTTCCTGAATTCAAATATGATATCGGTTTTTCTCCATCATGCTGGGTTTCCGAAAGACAGGCATTTATTATAATTTCAAACACTTTAATATTTCATACATTTATAACTACACAATATTCGAACATTCGGACTCGCCTAGAAAGTACGAAATTACGATTTTCTGCTATATTTCGCCTGTGGAGCATCCCTCTTGATGGTCCAACAATAATCGGCCAGCATATTAGGATTCTATTTGCATTGATATCTCTTTTCCATAGCTGAAGTCTCCTGATGAAAGTGTTCCCCTTGCTCATCGCTCACTGCGCCAAGATTTTCCGGGAACAAATCCAGGTTTATCAAAGAAATAATTATTTAAATCCATTAATTGAAATTGAAATAAAAAACTGTGGGTGATGGAGAAATTCCGAATACATATTTGAAAACACGATAAAAAACTGTATTAAGTACAACTATTGGTACTCATGAGACAAAAATCATGTTGACCAGTGTAATATTCAAACTTCCATTTTTTACAGCACGTTTCAAAATTTTGAATTCTTCCGGTTTATTTTGGAAAAGCTGTAACCAATTATAAGTACAATATACTTCCTTGAGTAATTATTAATAAGCGATGTAAGAACATTCTATAACGACGGAAAGACAACTAAAATGTATTTAGACTACTACAGTAGTTACAAATCAAAGGTTTAGTAACGAGATGTTCAAGTCAGAACGACCGAAGGGGGTGCAGCGAGTTACTAAACATAATTTTGTAACGTGTTGTCTACAATATTTTATCTACGTTCAGAGTAGCTACTTTAGCATATGTTGTATATTTAGTATATTTGATGACATTTATCTATTGCGGAAACGATATGTTTAGAGAAAGAATAATGTGGGCTTTGGAAAAGAAAAAACTCGATAAACCAACTAACATTGTTGTTATACCGTATTTTGCAATTTTGGTGAATTTAGAGTAAAATTAGCGAAGTAGGTGATTTTCACGGTTCATCAGGAAAAATCTTAAAAGCAGTCCAAGAAGCAACTGTTAATATACTCCAGAAAAGTCAAGGAAATTCTATTTATTAAAGATAAAAGTTAAAAATTAAAATGTACCTGTTGGCAGGTGCCGTCGTCCTCAACTTTGTTAAAATGGTGTAACTTATATAAAATTAACTGTTGTTTTAATAACTGTTAATAACAGTTAATTTTATATACACCATTTTAACAAAGTTGAGGACGACGGCACCTGCCAACAGGTACATTTTAATTTTTAACTTTTGTCTTATGACTATTCACCTTAACGGAATTTGATATGAATTTTATTAGTATTGATTATTTATGTAGTTATACGAAATCATCATTAAAGTGTATTTTAAGTTTTGTTTAACCTGTATTTTATATTTTGATGGCGTGTTTTGTTAGAATATAAAGTATAGGTTTTGTTGCCTAGTAACTACCATCTAAAGTGTCACTGATTGTTATAACAGTAGATAAACCTTTTTAGGAGATGGATCACTCTTCAATAGAGAAATTCATAATGGAGCACAAATTTTCACCTATAGTCTGCTCATGGAAAGTGTAGATAAATTCGCCTGCTATCCGATTATATATGTTTCTCGCTTGAAGCTCAAGAGCGAAATAAGTAATGGCAAGTTCTCCCTCCTGCACTTCCTTCCGCGACCTCATTGGCCGTGTATTTTTTGCCCGCCTTCTACGTAGATGGCTTATTTTGAATAGCTTTTCTACAGATTCTATGGACAGACTAATAGTTTTTAGATCGTACGATCTATAGTCAGTAGATATAAAGAAAATACGTCCAATGGCAGTAGGTCTAATGTTTTTTGCTAACAAATGCTTACGTCTAATTGCACTGTACGCCTAATAGAGCTGCTCTGATTAAAGAGGTTTAAAAACAAAGAAAGTACATGCGAAATTAACGTTTACTTTTTATTCACATGTAGTTAGTTAGTTTCCTTGTAGACACGACTGTGCGATTGATTTGTGACGTCATTCCCACCCTAAGAGAAGCATATGCAAGGAATATAGGGTGATTACAGACTTCTAGGGGTTGTAGAGGAGACTTAGTAGATAACGTTTTCATGAGGAACCCATGTCCGGAAACGTACCATTATGATGTAAAATAAGTTTGAAGATCGGAACATAATGGGCTGATATCGTGTCTCTTGTGTTTCAGAATAAGTATTACAGATTTTTAGGTGTTGTACAACACGTGTGGATCCACGTGGCGACACTGTTGTTCGTTGCACAAAGTGTACCTGCGACGCATGTTTTCATACACGCGCCCCACAAGACAAATTTCGGTGAGTAAGACAAAAACTATGTCGTTTCAAGGGAAAATACCGATACGAACTAAAATTGTTATTAACAACAATATAATAGAACAATTTAATATCTTTACTTATCTTGGCTGCAATCTTTCCTACGACACATGTAAAGATATAGACATAAAATTGGTCAAATTTCAAAAACTTACAGGAACGATAAAAGCATTCTTTTCCGAAAAGTACGCCCAGATACAATTCTAAAATTTTATAAAACAATGGCTTTTCCAACTCTACGTTATGGTTCTGAAACCTGGACTCTTACTAAAGGTAAATTAAATAGGATAGTAACTGCAGGAATGAAGTTATTAAGACCTTTAGCGGGTTATACGCTTTATGATCACATGCGTAATGAAGATATCCGCAAAGCTCTCAACACACCAGCAATAACTGAAATCATTCAAAAATATCAAAATAATTGGCATGAACACCTTCTTAGAATGCCAAACAATAGACTACCTCTGCAGCTATTGAACTACAGACCCACAAGGCGAAGAGACTCAGGAAGACCTAAGAAGAGATGGAGGGATCAATTTCTTTCCTGAAGCGGAACAGGCCAATGGCCTAATCCATGCCTGCCATTGATGATGATGATGATGATGATGATGCTCCACAAGACCTAGTGTTCTCAATAATTTCTGCTGCCGCCAGAAATCGTGCAAGATATTCCTCCGAAGAAACGTCAGAAATGAGGTTTCTGAGGAGTGTGGCTGGCTATACAATAACAGATCGAAAACGAAATGAAAATATACGAAGTGAACTATATATATTGAAACTATTAGATAGAATTGCATAATACAGAGATGCATGGATGGACCACATCAATAGAATATGGCAACATTTCTTCATTACAAACCACTAGGACGAAGAAATATTGGAAGACCCAGTAAAAGTTGGGTAGATCAATTCTAGCATGATATCGGAACAGACCTTAAGGTCTAATCCTTGATGCTGTTGACGATCTTCCTCCGACTCGACAGGTGTAGTACAACCTCTAGAAGTCTGTAATACTTATTCTGAAAAACAAAACACACGATATCAGCCCATTGTGTTTCGATCTTCAAACTTATTACACATCAAAATGGTATGTTTCAGGACATGCGTTCCTTATCAAAACTTATCTACTAAGTCCCCTCTACAACACCTAGAAGTCTGTAATACTTATTGTGAATCACCCTGTATAAGACTTGGTTCCACTAGAGAAAACAATATTTTTTATTCAGTGAGCATAAAAATTGTATGGAATTATATTCAGTTAGAGTGTAGAAACAACTGGACTATTTTATTCACATATAATTAAATAAATAATTTATCCACTTGAGTTTCTTGTTTTTAAAATGTAAATGTATTAATAAAAATCCAGACAAAATGTTACCTATTCTTATTTTTAAAGTTATAAATTACACACTTGAAAAATTTTATACATTTTCATGAGCTGAATAAAATATGTTTGTCTTCGTCGTTAACGTGAAAAATCGCAGCGAAAAGATGTTAAAAAGAAACACTCTTGTGTTGTGATCTTCTTTATTCCTCAGTTTTAACACCACGAAATTTTTACGTATTCTATATTCCACTAGTTTCGATTTTTATACGCAGACCTCTTACACCGTGCACTATGGAAGACAGAGGTTCATGGCTACATGGGCATCTCACATCCCTATTCTGAGCTGATTTTGTTATTAACAATTTTTGTTATTTGTATTAATAAAGTTTTTCTTTTACCCAAAGAAACATAAAGAAATATGTCGTAATGTCATACATAGGCCCACTTTTAAATAAAATATCTAATCACTTTAAAAAGTTGAACATTAATGTGGCATTTAAAACTAATAAAACTCTACAAAATATAATAAAAAACAATAAAACCAAAACAAAAAAAGAAAAATTATCAGGTGTATATAAATTGAAGTGTGGCACATGTGACAATGACTATATAGGACAAACTGGTAGACCTTTTATCTCTCGGATAAAGGAACACATGGGAGCATATAACAGAAATTTAGAAAATTCAAAATATGCTAACCACCTATTCCAATTCAATCATTGTTTCGATCCAAATTTTGAAATTTTACATATTTGTTATAGGGGTAAGAAGTTAGATCTTTGGGAGGCTGTAGAAATTAATAAATTTAAAAGTAGTAAAAAACTGTTAAATTCTCAACTTGATTTGAATGAATCCCCTTTGTTAAATTAAAAAAAAAAAAATAAATATTGTTGTATTGTTGCTTAGATCAGTTGGAACACAATTCATAATTTGTTAACATGCCTGAAGAAGGTACAGTGTACCGAAACAGCTGTCACTGAATTATATAATAAATATGAAAATCAAATAAAACTACGTTTTATTTTTATTTAATTAATGATTTTGTTTTATTTAACAAGTGTAAAAATTATCTTCTTCTTCTTCTTCCTTCCAAGTATTAGGCCAAGGCCTGTTACGATCCTATAGAAAATTTCTGGGAAATTCTCGTATAAGACTTGAAAGCATAATAATAGTCCCTTCGATTGGTTGCTGGCCAAAGGAAGGCAAGACCAGTGATGGGGCTGCCATCTTATAGTCTTTGGTCAGGATTTTCTGGAGAAGAAAAGAAAATAAAGGAAAGAAGAAATGGAAGAAAGAAAGACTCCCTAGCCCTTGGATGCCCTAATAGCATCAGGGTCGAAAAATTAAAAGAGTTAACCAAGAGAGGTTAGATAGTAAAGATAAAAGAGTACAAAACACTAGTAAGTGGAAGAAATGTTTTGCACAGCTTGGGCACCTTGTGGTCGCCATCCACATATCCCCTAGATGAGGATGTTAAACTTCATATTACATCAAAATACTATCTCTATCTCATTCTAATTGATAAAGAATAAATTCTAAAACCTAAAAAAAGTAGCCAAACAACTTCATTTAGATTTAACTTTTATAGGAATTAATCACTATGAGGTTTAATTTATGGTGAAATCAAATGTCTCCTACTCTAAGCATGGAAATACATCCAAAACTTACAACAAAAACTTATGTTGATGGAAGTTGATTTCTTGAAGAGAGCACTAAGATGTTCAAAATTGGATAAAACAATAAAAAAGTAATTAATTAAAGTTCTCTATCGTTCTCTGTCCTCTGTGTCTTCATCCGTTACACCAAATTTCCTCTTGAGTTTTGAATGTTATTCCTCCAGGTTGTTCTTGGTCTTCCTTTTCTGCACCTTCTTTCAATTTTCCATGCATAGACAGCCTTTGGTAGTCTTCCATCTTGCATTCTTCTTACATGTCCATACCATATTAGCCTTTTGTGTTCAATGTCATCCATTATACTACTTCTTTCTGCATGCATCCATCCATTTTCTAATTTCTGTATTTCTAATTCTTTACAATCGATATTTTCCGGCAGCAATTCTCCAAAAATCCATTTCAACAGCAGTTATTCTGTTTGCATGTTGTGTCATTGTCCAAACTTCCGATCCATACAACATTATACTTTCTAGTATGGACTTATAAATTAGTTTTGTTCTGTTAACGATGTTTTTACTCCATAGTATAGAGTTTTTCTGTCATTACTGATCCTTTTTTGCTATTTCTTTATTTGCTGTTCCATCTTTCTGTATAATTGATCCCAAATAACAGAAACTATCGCTCTTCTTTATCTTTACCTATACCTATATATATATATATATATATATATATATATATATAATTCATCTGGGTCATTTGTTAAATATTCTGTTTCGTTTTTGTTGATTTTCAAACCCCGTTTCTGATATGTTGTTGACAACTGATGACATATATCATTTGCATCTTCTCCATCCTGGGTTATAATTACCTCATCGTCGGCAAAAAGTACGTGATGTAGATATCTTCTTTCTGTTAATTCTAGGGGATGATGTGAGTTGCATCCAATATGGTCTGTTTACTTTTTAAGTACGTGAGTTGCGGCCCGGCGTGCTTTTTTAAGAACGTGAGTTGCGGCCCGGCGTGCTTTTTGGAGTACGTGAGTTGCGGCCAGAACAAAATGTCCTATCGTTAGGGGTATACAAGACAAATTACTGTTTTGTCTCATCTGTTGATATGTATCGATAATTCAAATGACGTAGATGTTGTGTTGTCTCACCTGTTGATATGTATCGATATTTCAAATGACGTAGATGTTGTTTTGTTTTATCTGTCATAAGCATAACGGTTGGCGCGCATACAATAATAAGTTTTAGTCAATCATGGAACGTATGTTGAGTGAGAAAGAGCATAATATGCTTGTAATAGAAGATTTCAAATTCAGATTCCACAAAACTTTGGATAAGGAATTACAGCGATGGATCTGCAGCATTAAAATGTGCAAGTGCTTTCTAAAACTTGATAGTAGCAACAGTGTAGTAGAGAAAGATGACAAATCATAACCATGAAAAAGTAAGTGAGAAAATACTTCAGCGACAGAAGATTAGTAATGCAGTGAAACGAAAGGCAATGGAAGATGTGTGCACAAGACCAACAAAATTAATCCATAAAGAACTTAGTGCTGGGGATAGAGAAATTATTGACAAATGTGACATTGAACTGATCAGACGGAATATTCAATATGCTAGAACATCTGTGCGACCGAATTTGCCTCGTCCATTGGAAGAGTGTCATAACGCCGTGGAAAACATTCACATGAAGACAAACAAAGATGAAGACTTCTTACTTATTAATGACAAAAATTCAAATATAATAGGTTATATATATATGGATGGGACTTTCAAAAGTGTTCCTAAGTTTTTTAATCAGCTATTTACCGTCCATGGTGTAATAAACGATACATACGCACCATTGGTGTTTTTCCTACTTCCAAACAAATCATCGTCTATTTATTGTGAAGCACTGAAAAATTTGAATGAGTAATGCAGCAAGTTTGGTCTGATTTTAAATGTGTCCCAAATATATACAGACTTTGAAATAGGAATCCACAGTGTAGTGAAATCAGTCTGGTCTAATGTAACAATTAAGGGTTGCATATTTAATCTTGGGCAAAATTGGTACAAGGAAATTCAGCAACTTGGATTAGTTCAAACATGGCGCCAGAAGAATGAAGAAAGTGATTTCTTGAAATTGGTTTTCAGACTTCCATTTTTAGATCCGAATAACGTAGATGCCTGTTTTATTGCAGATCTGATGCCTATTCTACCTAATGACGAAAATGTAAGGGAATTCTTGGATTACATTTTAACTCATGCCCCAAATGGTAGTCAATGACCAATTAAGTTTCAATGAATTTTGTTTTACAACCAATGACACTTGTGTTTCGCCTCGCTCTTTAACGATTTCTCTTTATCAGCTCCTGATTTTGTGATAAAGAAAGCTCTTCCTTTTTAATATTCTGAATAGCTCAAAGAGCATTATTTTTCTCCAACAAATACATTGAATGTAGCAAATAATGAACAGAATCCGTGATTTTACTAAGTTGTTTACTAAAAAAAAATAAATGAATAATTTTTATTATATAAAACTTTCCGCATTAGAGGATTGCCTCAAGGACAAAGTGATACAGACAATTTTTGTAATTGATGAAATACATTTTGTAAATATATTTTACAAAATTCAACTTGTAGGCCTAATTGCAGCATACATACTATAAAGTAATTTTGTAAATATGGTTTCTTAAAATTGAAATTGATACTCTAATGGCAGCGATGGCAATTCTAGAAAGATACACCCTGTCTAAATCTAAGGAATTCCAAAACTTGGATTGATTATAATATACAGTTTGATGTGTTTCATTATTTCTCCACTAGGGTGCATTCTTACAACATTGCGATCCTATTTGGCAATAAATAATATGATCAAGTTGCAGTGAATATACATAACCTTACATTTCTGAATTGTTTTCAAACATCGCCGTTTACATTAAACATATACATATTTTAAAATACCGGTAACTAACTAACTCATTGGCACTATGGAACCCGTAGGTTGATGGCCGCTCGGACATAAGCTCTCCATACATCTCTATCCTGAGCTAATGTTTTCCAATTATTCCCTGCATAATCTACTTCCCTTAAATCATAGTTAATGTTATTCTCCCACCTTATTTTTGGTCAACGAACAGGGCGTTTTCTCTCTGGTTTTCCTACAAGAAGCTACCATGCATGTCTTTCATTCCCCATTGGTGCCATATGTCCTCCATTGCAGTCTACAAGACTTAACTGTTCTTATTATATCTAGCTTCGTATAAAGACGATGTATTTCATTGTTATGTAATCTTCTCCATTCACCTGTCTGTTCATCTCTCCTTGGTCCAAAAACTTTTCTTCTTCTTCGGCTTTCTCCCACTTACAGGTTTGCCGTCTTCAGTTTCCATTTATCTCTATCATTCCAATCTCCCTCTTCAAAATTCCTATCATCCATTATAGTTCTGACGTAGGTTTTCCATTTCCATCTTGGTCTGCCAAGTTTATTTCTTCCAGAGGGTGACCATTGGTATATATTTTTTGGCCATCTTTCATTTTTTATTCTTTGTACATGGCCATACCATTTAAGTGTTTGATTTTCAATCCCCTTAACAACAGATGTTGTGACATTCAATTTTCTCCAAAGGAATTCATTTCTTATTTTATCCTGTCTCATTTTTTGGAGGCTTCTTCTAAAATAATCAAATTCAACTGTTATAATTTTATTCTTTTGTAATTCCGTCAAAGACCAAGTTTCACTTCCATATGACAAAATATTCTGTATTATTAACTTTTCCAAGAACTTCATTCTCAAATACTCGTAATCTCTTTTCCTCCCTTAAAGTAACAGTCCATGTTTTGGATCCATATAATATAACTGGTAGAATAACAGTTTTATATATCCATATAATATAACTGGTAGAATAACAGTTTTATATATTTTCAGTTTAACTTTTTTGAAAGCAGTTGGGACGACAAGAGTCCCTGTATAGCATAATAGCATGCATTTCCAGAATTGAGTCTATGTTTAATTTATTTTTTGATTATTGTTCCTAGGTATTTGAATTTAGACACTTCCTCAAAATTTCCCTCATTTGTCATTAGCTGTCCATTTCCAATATATAATGTATTTCTACATGTGAACATATATTTAGTTTCACTGATATATACTTCCAGTCCCAATTTCTTAGTGTTACTCAATAGAGTTTGCGTGTTGACCCTTAGTATCTTCTCGCTATAGCCCAATAATACTATATCGTCAGCATAAACTAACAGCTTATTAATACCATTGAGTTGTAGGTCTTCTTCATCCTCTATAGGCTATTTAAATAATGATTTTTTAGTAAACAGCTTAATTTTATTCGTTAAATAGTCCTAACAAATGCCATCCTTTATTTTTAAATCCTCTAGATAATTTGGAAATCACTGGTGACATTACTTATGACTATTTAACTCATGCCGCAAATGGTAGTCAATCACCAATCACGTTTCAATGAAGTTTGTTTTACACTAATGACAGTCATGTTTCACCTCGCTCTTTATCGATTTATTTTTATCAGCTCCTGCTTTTGTGATAAAGAAAGCTCCTCCTTTTTTAATATTCTGAACAGGTTAGACCATTATTTTCTCCAACAAATACATTGTTGGAGCTGTCGTTACAGGAAAGGGATGCTAAAATAATGAAACTAGAACAACTGTTGTGCGAAAAAACTGATTCCCTTGAACAGTACCAACGCCGCCAATGCTTACGTATCTTTGGCATCCCTGAGATGGACGCTGAGGATACAGACAAAATAGCTATCGATGTGGCGTCTAAAATAGGTATTAAATTAGAAACATGTGATATTGATAGGAGTCATCGTGTGGGGAGAAAGGCGGACCGGCCACGGCCGGTTATCGTCAAATTCGTAAGCTATAGGAAAAGGAGAGAGGTTTTCCAGAACAAAAAACAGCTGAAAGGGAGTGGTATAACAATTAGGGAAGACTTAACTCAAATGAGATATAAGCTATTAAAAGAATGCATCTCCAAATATGGTGTCACAAATGTGTGGACAATTGACGGAGCAATCCATGTTAAAGAAGGAGACAACAAACGTATCATTCTCCGGGCCTCAGAAATATAATTAGTGCGAACACGGCCAGTGAATAACCGACAGTTATCACTTTAAACATTTTATTAATAGTACATAAAATTAAGATATTCTTAGTGACGTGATACCAAGTTTAGTTTGTAAGTTTGTTGAAATATTTTACGACCATTTTTTTGTTTAAATGATGATTTTCCTTTGACAGTCTTTGACAGGCTACAGGACAATAACCTTCCCACACCCCTTCTCGACCCCACTACTTCAAGGAATGCTTTAGAAATAGCTTTATCCCCATACCGTACTTCCTTGCAGGTAGTCCATTTCAATGCTCAAAGTATTACTGCACATATAGATGAAATCAGAACAATTTTCTTCTCTTTAAATATTCATGCTCTTCTCATATCTGAAACGTGGCTAAATCCCAACATTACCTCTTCTTTAATTAACATGGATGGTTATACTTTTCTTAGACACGATCGTGTTTACAGTCGCGGGGGCGGTATTGGAGCCTTCGTTAGAACAGACCTTACTCCTAAAATTGTGTATCTATCTAATAACGAACCATCTGCCGAAATTATGTTCATAGAAATATTTGTCAGTTTCAAAAAATGTCTTCTCTGTGTAGTATACCAACCTCCTAAAATAAAAGCCATCGCTGAAATTGAGTCCACTTTACAAAACGCGCGAATACAATATGAACACGTTATCGTTATGGGCGACTTTAATATAAATATACTAGACACTGATAACAGACATACACAACAACTGATGGCTACGTTCCAGGCTTGTGATATGACTCTCCTACCCCTACGACCTACACATCACACTCATCACTCCGAGACGTTATTTGACTTAATTGCAACCAATAATCCAGACAGAGTACTTACTCACGGGCAACTGCCAGCCCCGGGAATATCAGCACATGATATTATATTCTTAGCATATTCACTGCAGTGCCCCAAACCGACTCGAAAGACTATTACGTTTAGAGACTTAAAACATATAGACAATGCAACCCTAATTGAAGAAGCTATGCAGATGCCGTGGCATTCAATATGGACGCTGCATACTGTAGATGAAAAAGTTGAGGCACTAAATGACTTTATACTACAATTATACAACAGACACGCCCCACTAAAAACTAAACTCGTGAAACGACGCCCTGCACCCTGGGATGACTCTTTCAATTCGTAACTTGATGGCTGATAGAGACGCAGCACATAAGAAATATAGACTCGACAAAACAGACACAAATCTCTATCAATATAAACAGTTACGTAACAAGACAAATCAAGCTATAAGAAACGCCAAACTTAGACATTTATACAGCCTAACAGATACCAATACTTCAGAAATCTGGAAAAACTTGAATAGAATGGGAATTGGGAGAAAAGACACACAGGTAGACAAATTACCTGTTTCCCTGGACACACTCAATAATCACTTCACAGGTATAACTACTACTCCAAAGGATAAAGAACAAACAATAAATGAATTATCACTGACAAATCAACCCGACAGAGAACATTTCCACTTCTCATATGTTACAGATTACGACGTAAAGAAAGCCATCATGCGAATAAAAACCAAAGCAGAAGGAACTGACCGTATAAATATTACTTTACTGAATAAAATAATCGAAGCTATACTACCTACTATAACTCATATTTTTAACTCCTCACTACAAACTTCTACATATCCCTCATTGTGGAAACAAGCCCTCGTACGCCCACTGCCTAAAGTTAAAACGCCCTCAACCCCGAACGACTTTCGACCCATTAGCATTTTACCTACCCTTTCAAAAGCTCTGGAACGATTAGTCCATAAACAACTGACTGACTACCTAAATGAACACAACCTTCTAGATCAATTTCAGTCAGGCTTCAGGACAGGACACAATACAAATACTGCTCTACTAAATATTTGCGAAGACATACGCGAAGCTGCTGATAATCGAAAACTTACCATTCTTACATTACTGGACTTTAGTAAAGCATTCGACACGGTAGACTTGGACTTATTGTTGCATAAACTTAAAAACCTCTTACTCTCTGATAGTGCCACGCAATGGTTCAATTCCTACCTTCATGAGCGCCAGCAATCTGTTATAGGAAATCATACATTATGTTCTTCTTGGTCCTTCCGTAAAGCTGGGGTTCCACAGGGTTCGGTACTTGGACCTTTGCTTTTTTCAATCTACATAAATGACATATCTAACTCCCTAAAGCATTGCAAACATAATTTATTTGCAGACGACATGCAAATCTACATCCACACAGACAAATATTCACTAAATGACGCTGTTGCCAAAATTAACGAGGATCTTGACTCACTAATGACTTGGACAGTTAAATATGGACTGCAATTAAATCCTAGAAAGTCACAATCAATCATTATGGGTCACCAGAGACTATTATCTACAATTAACCTAAACACAGTTTTGCATGTGTCACTAAATGGAGTTCAAATCCCTTATAGTGAGACAGTAAAAATTCTAGGAGTATTTATTGACAAAAACTTAAATTGGAATACACAAATAAACCATACATGCAAAACAGTCTTCTCAATAATACATTCATTAAATCGTGTACGAAATTGTTTGCCATTCGCCCTTAGGAAAATGTTAGTAGAAACACTTGCAATGCCCCATTTTGATTATTGTGACACTCTTTTTACAGACTTAAATATTATTTCCACTCAAAGACTTCAACGTGTTCATAATTCTTGCGCACGTTTTATTTGTGGTATTCGCAAAATTTGACCATGTTACACCGTCCCTGGAACAATTATCGTGGTTTCGTCTAAGAGATCGTAGAACTGTCCATTCCTTATCCCTTCTCTATAAAATACTTCACACATCATCGCCTAATTATTTATCAAGCCGCTTCATCAGACTATCCGACACACATAATCTTGACACTCGATCCCATCAGCACATTGTCCTTTATATCCCTCCTCATCACACTGTATATTATTCATTATCTTTTACGGTCTCACTTACCAAAACATGGAATTCCCTTCCGCCCTATGTCAGAGACTGTCAAACTATAACATTCTTAAAAAACAAAGTAAAGAATTATTTAATAACAAACTAACTTATACACCTCACTGATAGTATTCTCTTAACAATTAATATATTTAATTATTTATGAAAATAATATTAAGAATAACAAATATTTTTATTTGTTTTGTTTTAAATATTGTATAATCGTAAAATTAGTTTTCTATATCTCATTATTTTCCTTTGTTTTTTATATACACTAGACAGGGACAATTTAATATGTTTTGCTTGTATACATTTTATTATTAGTTTTAGTCTTAATTTTAACTAACATTAACTGGTTGTATTACAGATCGTAATATATTAGATATTATTTTTTTATCAAAATTTTACTTAGTGTTTAATATTAGATTTAATTGAGATTGTTATATTCTGATGTAATATATGTTTGTCCTGGTGAGTGGAAGAGAAGGCTACATGGCCTTAACTCCACCAGGCTAAATAAATCTAAATCTAAAAAATCTAAAACCTACATTGAATATGTTTTTTTTCTCCATATGCCCCAGGTTTGTCTTTCGACATTCCTGGTTTCTCTCCTGGCATGGCGTACTTGTAACCCACTTCTGAGGTTGGGGCGCCTGGAAGGTGGGGTTACGTTGCCCCGATGATATGATGATGATGATAATGGTGCGCCAGGCGAGTCTCTAATCCTAAGCTTAACCTAAGATGAATATGAATGATGATGATTGCCATATGATTTCGGGGACCGTTTGGGGCTTAAAGTTTTCCTGACATTTGTCTTACAGATGAGGAAAACCCCCGATAAAAACCTCACCCAGAGAAACTGTCCCGACCGGGGATCGAACCCGGGCCCGCTGCGTGACAAGCCAGCACGCTACCCCGAGACCTCAGCGGTGGACAGTACATTAAATATAGCAAATAATGAATAGATTCAGTGATTTTAATGAATTGTTTATTCAAAATATAAATGATTAACCTATAACGTTGATTATAATAGTTTGATGTGTTTCATTATTTCTTCACTAGAGTGCATTCTTACAATATTGCGATCCTATTTGGCAATAAATAATATGATCGAGTTGCAGTGAATATACATAACCTCACATTTCTAATTTGTTTTCAAACATCGCCGTTTACATTAACTATATAAATATTTTAAAAACACCGGTAACTATATTCAAATAATTATTTTTTAGTAAAAAAAGTAATTTTATTCGTTAAATAGTCCTAACAAATGCCACTCTTGATTTCCAAATTCTCTACATAAATTCACGACTCACTTCGTGAGTCGTGAATTTATCGATAGTTTGGAAATCACTGGTGACATTACTTACGATAAAGGTGTGACTACCGTTGTACTCTGTTACACCCTCATTCATTTTTATGAGTGAACTTTAAAAACAATGTGAATGCCATGGAGCTGATATGTTCGCTGGAGCATTGTGGTCTCCTGTGGTATTTAAATTAACACCGCAACTGTTAATAGCAAACTGTAATTACTTTTTTGTTTCAGCTGTTTACTGGATATCGTGCACATTCCTGCTCTATCTGCTGTCAACAGTTGAACACAACGCTGCGATCCAATCGCATATTGCACTTTTTTCATCCAACTCTAAAAAAATAACCTATTCAACCTTCAACGTGCGTATATTCATAAGTAATTTAATTAAAAAAGGATTGCTTTATATTTATTCTTTAGTTGAATGCAAATTTACATGTTAATTAACTAAAAATAAAACGTAGTTTTATTTGATTTTCATATTTATTATATAATTCAGTGACAGCTGTTTCGGTACACTGTACCTTCTTCAGACATGTTAAATTATGAATTGTGTTCCAACTGGTCTAAGCAACAATACAACAATATTTATTTAATTTTTTTAATTTAACAAAAGGGATTAATTCAAATCAAGTTGAGAATTTAACAGTTTGTTACTACTAGTACTACTGTTACTACTAGTAACAAACTGTTAAATTCTCAACTTGATTTGAATGAATCCCCTTTGTTAAATTAAAAAATTTAAATAAATATTGTTGTATTGTTGCTTGGATCAGTTGGAACACAATTCATAATTTGTTAACATGTCTGAAGAAGGTACAGTGTACCGAAACAGCTGTCACTGAATTACATAATAAATATGAAAATCAAATAAAACTACGTTTTATTTTTATTTAATTAATAGATATGGATTTTCATCAAGTAAACACCAACTCAATTGAAAATGTATTTGTATTTATAAAGAAATAAACAGGATGAAAATCCTAAAAATTATGAATAAGATGAAGAAGAAAAAGAACGGCATAAAAGTTACAACAAATTACCTGAAAATTCAATATGCAAACATTCACAAAAAAAACTATAGTCATGGAATCTTTTGGAAAAGACCCAAATGTAAGGAACATTTCTATAAATAACGAACAAATTAAAACCTTAATATATTTATTTATCTATATGAGAATGGCGGCTCCGTGGCGCAAGCAGTTTAGACGCTCGCTTCTCTCCGCTGGTGCCCCGAGATCGAGACTCGGTCACTGCATGTGGGGTTCGTGGTGGACAAAACGGAGCTTGGGCAGGTTTTTCTCGGGTTTTCTCTATTTTTCCCCTGACACAATTTCATTCCACCATTTCTCCATACTCATCTCATATATTTCGTTTATCTGCCCCCGTGATGGTATATCAGGAGTAGTCGGCCGGCACCCATGTCATTACAGACCTCTATATAGGCGGCTTCATCTCATCTCATCCCTCAATCCGACTCTGAGTTGTATTTATATATACGAAAATTAAGTTGTTAGGATTTTTTTGAGCAAAGATAGATGAACAGACAGCCAAATGGAAAAACTACATAACAGTGAGCTAGATGATCTTTATAGGAAACCAGATAAAATAAGAACAGTTAAGTCTGATAGACTGCGATGGGAAGGACATGTGGCACGAATGGGGAATGAAAGAGGTTCACGGAAGCTTCCTGTAGGAAAACCAAAAGGAAAACGCCTAGTTGGTAGACCAAGAATGAGGTGGGACATCAACAATGATTTGAGGGAAGTAGATTACACAGGGGATGATTGGAAAACATTAGCTCAGGATAGGGATGTATGGAGAGCTTATGTCCGCGCGGCCATGAACCTATGGGTTCGATTGTGCCAGTGAGTTGGAGTTAGTTAAGGATACAAGTACATCGCTCTGATCTTGGAGTAACGGCGCTGTCTCGTAGACAGCGGGCCCGGATTCGATCAGCTGTCGGGACAATTTTCCTGAGACATGTTTTTTACCGATATTTTTCCTCTCCTATAAGGCAAATGTCATCAAATGTTAAGGCTAAAATGGTGCTCGATTATCATCTGAATATCATATTCACCATGTTTAGTTTGAATGTTGTCTTAAATGTTGTGTTGTCTCGGAGGAGACCTTCGTTCATTCGGGGAGACCCTCCATGTCCTTGTAGGTCAAAACAGAATGTATGTTTTATTTTAATTAATTAATTAATTTATTTATTTTACCTTACGCAGTTAACACAGTAAGGTCTTCACTTCCACTTCATCAGGTTAAATTATACATAAAATGACAATTATGAATTATCTGCTTGTTGATTAATTATACATAATAGATATAGGCTACACAATATACAGATGACAAGGGAAAATAATAATAATAATAATAATAATAATAATACTTACTCAGTGGCAGTATCGAACCCGTAGGTTCATGGCCGCGCGGACATAAGCTCTCCATACATCCCTATCCGGAGCTAATGCTTTCCAATCATTCCCTGTATAATCTACTTCCCTCAAATCATAGTTAATGTTGTTCTCCCACCTCATTCTTGGTCTACCAACTGGGCGTTTTCCTTCTGGCTTTCCTACAAGAAGTTTTCATGCACGTCTTTCATTCCCCATACGCGCAACATGTCCTGCCCATCGTAGTCTACGAGACTTAACTGTTCTTATTATATCTGGCTTACTAGAAAGACCATGTAGTTCATTGTTAAGTAGTCTCCTCCATTCACCTGTCTGTTCATCTCTCTTTGGTCCAAAAATTTTCCTAAGAACTTTATTCTCAAATACTCGTAATCTCCTTTCCTCCCTTAAAGTAAGAGCCCATAAATTATACATATAATAACAATTATGAATTATCTACGTGTTGACTAATAATACAGAATAGGTATAGGCTGCACAATATACAGATGACAAGGGAAAATATTAATAATAATAATAATAATAATAATAATAATGTCACGCGTAGAAATACATTATATAATGGAAATGGACAGGTAATGACAAATGAGGGAAATTTTGAGGAAGATGTTGAATTCAAATACCTAGGATCAATAATCACAAATAGGAATGAGATGCACAAAGAAATTAAACATACGCTCAATTCTGGAAATGCGTGCTATTATGCATTGCAGAGATTCTTGATGTCCCAACTCCTTTCAAAAAACGTTAAACTGAAAATATACAAAACTATTTTTCTACTAGTTATATTATATGGATGCGAAACATGGACTCTTACTTTAAGGGAGGAAAGGAGATTACAAGTATTTGAGAATAAAGTACTTAGGAAAAATATTTGGACCAAAGAGAGATGAACAAACAGGTGCTTTTCATGGAAGCTTCTTGTAGGAAAGCCAGAGGAAATATGCCCAGATGGTAGACCAAGAATGAGGTGGGAGAATAACATTAACTATGATTTGAGGGAAGTAGATTATACAGGGAATGATTGGAAAGCAGGATATGCATGTATGGAGAGCTTATGTCCGCGCGGTCATGAACCTGCGGGTTCAATAGTGCCAGTGAGTAAGTAAGTAAGTAATAAAATAATAAATATGATTGTTACTATTAGATTAAGTAATTGGCTTGATAAAGGAAGTTTAAAATATAAAGATATAATAAAAGTATACATGGAACACGGTTATATATTATATTGTCTAAGGTAATATGAAGCGAGTTGTTTTATCTGTTTTTGAGTCGGGCAGTCTTTGATATATGAGGGGAGGAAATTCCAGAGTCGGGTGGCTAAAACAGGGAAGGATGAGGAATATTGGGATGTTCGATGTAGAGGAACAGCTAGAGTTAAATTTTCTCTTGATCGTGTGTTTAAGTTATGATGAGAGGATAGTGAATGGAAGTGAGTAGAAATATAATGGGGTGATGAGGTGGACAAAGTGATGTATAAGAAGCAGAGCCAATGTATCTTTCGGCTGTCTTCCAATCGGAGCCAAGACAACATTTCAAATACTGGAGTTATGTGGTCTGATTTACTGAGGTTGCATATATAATGTGCACAAGCATTATGAACTCGTTGCAGTCTTTGGCCGAATGTGATACTCATGTCAGTTAAGAGTAAGTCACATTAATCGAAATGTGGCATTATCAAGCACCCTTTTCAATGAAGAAGGAAGGGAGTTTTCAAACGTTTTAGGGAATGAAAGATTAAATGCATTTTTCATGCAAGTTTATGTTAAATGAACCTGCCAACTAAGATTATGGTCGAAATATACACCAATATACTCGTGCATCTGTAAGGTCCGAGTGGCGAAGAAGATATGAAAGTACCTTTACGGTGAGAAGTTACATTACAATGGAGAAGAGATGATCTGGGATAGAACTTACATCTAAATTATCCAATTGCTGCACCTTTCTGTTGGTAAAAAATTGCCATTAGATTGAAAAATATTTTACCCCATACAGAGTTTTGTAATTAAATATATTCAACTTATCGGTTCAAATATTATATTGTAACAAAAATTCTTCTAAATAAATTACAAATTTGTGGAATTAAAACAAATGGGAAAAGAAAGCTAACATTAATCGGAATTAATATATATTCCTTCTCTTGTAACCATAACACTGAGAACAAAAAATAAACTTTTTTTTTGTCTCAGAAAGAAAAATATGGGATTCTGATAGTATTTTTTCTCCTGAATTCAAATATGATATCGGGTTTTCTCCATCACGCAAGGTTTCCGAGAGACAGACATTTATTATAATTTCAAACACTTTAATATTTTCTACATTCGTAACTACACAATATTAGAACATTTGGAATCTCCTAAAAAGTAAGAAATGACAATTTTATGCTACATTTCGCCTGTGGAGCATTCTTCTTGATATCCAACAATAATCCATTTGCCTTGATATCTCTTTTCCATAGTTGAAATCTCCTGATGAAAGTGCTCATCGCTCACTGCACCATGATTTTCCGGGAACAAATCTAGGTTTATTAAAAAAATAATTATTTAAATCCTTTCATTGAAACTGAAATAAAAAAACTGTGGGTGATGGAGAAATTCCGAATACATATTTGAAAACACGATAAAATACTGCGTTAAGTACAATTATTGGTACTCATGAGACAAAAATCATGTTGACCAGTGTAACAGCTGAGGCTCTTATCTTCCAACTGTTCCCGGATTTTTTAAAAATAAATATCTTGTTAACATATGATGTTGAATAGAGTGAGCCAGTTAGAGTAGGTTCTGCATGACCCACATAATTAACCACGGAGACACATCTACTGCCTTGTAGATTGACAAATGGGCAGATGGGGTTCGTTAGTCCTGCAAGATAACCCATCTAGGAGAGACAACTCCGAAATAAAACATGGGCAGGCTGAGCTCTGGAGCTGGGTGAAGGCGATCAGCCTAGGGAGGAAACCCCGGATAATAAACCCGCCATGAAAACGGGCTAGCAACCCACTTCAAGGTGTATCTTATACATTGCTCGCAGTCCCAAGGATCAAGCCTCGGATGAAAGATGAGCTAAAGAAGATAGACCAATGGACGGGAGAAGAACAAGAGGAAGACCAGCCAAGAGATCGATAGACAGTGAATGCACATCCAGTACGTCTTCCTCCGAGGAGTGATTTTGGAAATACACAGGATGAAAATCCTACAAATTAAGTTTAAGAAGAAGAAGAAGACACGGGCTGAGAGTCGCTCTTCGTGGAAAGTTTGGTTCTTCAATACCGGCCTTAAATTTTGTTAATAAATTCTAAAGAGTTCTTGACTTGCGGAATTGGGATGCTCTAGTGGCAAATTATTAAATTATTTAGTTAACTATTTAAAATAGTAAGAGTTATAATTGCTAAAACGATAGGTCTAACAACCTTCCATGTATATGAATTTTAGGTAAACCATATAACTTAGGATCTGTAGGGTTTTATGTATGTAAGTTACATTTTAATTCAACAGTAATAAGGTTGCTGCATGAGTTCCAGATGTTAGTCACTTCTTTAATCATATCTGGTAAAGGATTTTTTATAATTAATTATAAGTACCAAAACCACGACCATTATCAGTTTCATCATAAAATCAACAAACGGAAACTACAGTAAAACTTGTCTTAGCCGGAACCTTTATAAGAAGGAAAACTGTACAGACGGAAAGAAATGTCCAGAACGGTACGATTTTATATGTAAAATCGGCCTGTATAAGCCGGAAACCTTCATAATGCGGAAACAGAATGGCTTTTAAAGTACCAATAGTTAATTTTTACCTCAGTAAGACGGAAAATTATTCTTAAGCGCGTTCTAATTACTGTAATGTCCACACGTGAAAATTCTGCATATGACGCTACTGCATTATATCGTTTCACCTTCATGTGTTGCCATTGTATTGCGGGGATACCCTTGATTATGTGGAAAGCAGGGAATCCCTCGCTTTTCCTTGCCTGCCTACGTAATGAAGGAAGAGAGTTGGGAAACTCTTCAGTCCTCCTGTAGTTATGTTCCTTCTCGTTTTGTATTGCCGTGCAAACTGTGCTGTGTTAATACACTATTTTGTCTGTATTTCAGTTCAATACGTTATGTCTTTAAAGCGTGCATGTAAAACCCTTACACTGCGTGAGAAAATTCAAGCTTGTAATTTGGGAACTCTATATAAGAAGGAAAACTGCCAAGACGGAAATATACTTAAGGAACCGTCAAGTTCCTTCATAGACAGTTTTTACTGTATTAATAAAATTTCACACGGACCACTAGTTGCCAAACAGAATGATTAACTTACTTTAAATTTAGGAAATTACAATAAAGAACTAAAATACATAGAAACCCTGACACTTATAGATAAATGATCAACAAACAAGTAAGAGAATAAAATAAAACATACGAATGTTGAGGATTACTGATATCTGTGATGCTAATTTTATATATTAGACTAGCTAATACGCGGCGTGCGCTACTACGCCTAAATAAATGAAAATTAATGTGCTTTTATGTTTAGTTGAATAGGTCAAAGGAAAAATAATTATACATATATATTTTTAGATACCCCGTGCTGATTACCCGGCGTTGCCCGAGAATCTATTTATCCTGATTTTCTTGACATAAATGAGCTAAAATACAAAAATGAATATGTTTTATGTTTAGTTAAATAAGTAAGAGGTAAAATTTATATCGTAATTATTTTTAGATACCCCGTGTTGTTTATTCGGCATTGTTCGGGAATCTACTCATCCCGATAATCTTGGCATAAATGAGCTAAAAGACAAACAATTAATATAGTTCGTATGATTAGTTGAATAAGTGAAATGAAAAATAATTATAAATGCATATCGTAATTATTTTAAGATTCCCGGTGTTGACCGGGAATCTACTTATCTCGATCTTCTTGACATAAATGAGCTAAAAGACAAAATTCATTATTGTGAGTTATCCGTAACAGAATACCTGCCATGTGCTGCTATGTTTGTACAGGAATCTACGTACTTTTCTCGATTTTCTCGACATCAATGAAAGACAGAAATGGTTATCGTGAGTTATCCGTAAGAGATAAACATATGCTGTCGCGGACTTTCTTGTAGAGCTTTTTGAGATATTCAATTCTGTGTACATTAATTTTGCGTATTTGTGATGGTTTAGATAGCGCAGGCCATTTAAGCGTCCAAAGAGCTACTTTTTTACGTTTTCCACTACAAAGGGCAATTTTTAAGAGCGTAGGAGTTGAATATCATAACTCTATTATAGCCTATGTTCATTGAACATTTTGCAAAAAACTCCATCACAATCGGATCAACGATATGGCCGCGCATAAAGTAAGAACAAACAAACAAACAAACATTCATTTTTATATATTAGATAAGGACATTTATATGAATATTTTAATGTATGCAGACGTTCTGCTAATCATACAGAAGTCAAAGGATGATTTACAAAGAGCCATTTACACGTTGTATCAATTAGGACTCTATTATAATCTTAAAGTCTCAACTTAAAAAACTAAAGTTATGGCTTTTCAGGGCAAACTGTCAGTCAGAGCAAAAATAGTAATCAATAATGAAATAATAGAACAGATAGCACACTTGATTCGGATATAACATATATCTATGATTGGGATATACATTCTAAATTAAACCGTGTGGCACCATAAGAACCCTCCTAAAGACTCTAATATAAACTCAGCTCAGGTCTTGTAAAATTATGGCTGTTCCTGTTCTTTTATATGGATCTGAATCTTAACTGCTTACAAAAAAAGTATATGCTACACATTCAACTGAAATAAATTTTTTAAGATCCGTAAAAGGATGTATACGCATGGATAGATAAGAAATGAACTGGAGATATTTTCAACAGTCGATAAACTAGAACAACACAAATACCAATGGAAAGAACATTTAGACAAAATGGACAATACAAGATTACCCAAAACGATCAACACCTACAGACCGCATGGAAAAAGATCTTTGGGACGGCCAAGGAAACGATGGAATTGAGACCGGAATAGGTCGCATAGACCTAATCCTGGAAAGGAAGAAGAAGACTAATTTTATTATTTGAACTTATCGTTAAACACAGCGGATATGGAGCAACAAGTATGGTTGAGTAAGAATGCAGGCGAAGGACATTTCTAACATCTACTAAGAGGAACCTCCCACAGGATTCTGTAAATCAGAAAATATTGCTCATGTCTATTTAGAAGTCATTACAAGTTTTAATTTTTATATGTACCGCCTGCTGTTAATTATGGACGAGGGAATGTTTTTATTAAACAAAGCATTTTAAGAGAACGATAGAACAAGCTGATCAAAATCTAAAACTAAAATTTATTTTGCATTTTTTTCTAATTGCAGTTCTCGGAATAGCGAAACTATATTAATCAGAACATTTCATGGAACTGCACCAAATTGGAATGAACATTACAGTAATGGGAATTTTGCGGTTTTAATAATAATGGAAACATTTGATGACATTTCAAATTTAACGTTGTAGAGACGAACTAAATCTATGTGACTAATGACATATCTATGATTTCACACAAAATGGTAATAAAATAACTTAATCATTTCCCAAAAGTGTAGGAGAATGAAATAACTTCAATTTCTGACCTATTATTATTATTATTATTATTATTATTATTATTATTAGTTATAGACTCTTTTTGAAAGAAATACACTTATAATGACTATTTAACTTATGCCCCAAATGGTAGTCAATGACCAATCATGTTTCAATTAATTTTGTTTTACAGCCAATGACAGTCGTGTTTCACCTCACTCTTTACCGAATTCTCTTAACCACCTCCTACGTTTGTGATAAATAAAGCACCTCTTTTTTAATATCCTGAACAGGTCAGAGCATTATTTTGCAGTGACTGGCTCTCGAACAAATACATTGAATAGACTATAGCAAATAACCGACAGATTCCTCCGAACTACACATTTGATAATTATGTGTTCAATAATTGTGTTTTTAATGATGATTTTACTGAATTGTTTACTAAAAAATAAATTGATAACCTATATTGTTGGTTATAATATACAGTTTGGTGTGTTTCATTTTTCTGCACTAGGGTGCATTCTTACAACATTGCGAACCTATTTGAAGTTTCCCACGCCAGATGGCAATAAATAATATTATATGATCAAATTGCACTGGATAAACATATGAAATATAACCACATTTCTGATTTGTATTCAAATATCGCCGTTTACATTAACTATATAATTATTTTAAAATAACTATATTTAAATAACGATTTTTGAGTAAACAGCTATTTTTTTCGTTAAATAGTCCTAAAAATGCCACTATTGATTTCCAAATTCTCTAGATAAATTCACTTGTGACTTCATGAATTTTTTTATGATTTGAAAATCATTACTTATGATAAATTGACCTATAAATGAAAATGGAGAATGAAATATATATGAGTTGTATAAATCGTCAGATATCATTACAGATATTAAAGTAAGCACGCTAAGATGGGCCGGACATCCACGCAGAGGATGACTAAAAATGAAGCAGTTAGTAGAATTATAGATGGCAAGTCGGAAGGAATACGGAGAACTGGAAGACTGAATTTGAGTTGGATGGAGTACTACAGATGTCAAATCTTCAAAACTCAGTAATTGGTGGACGGTTGCCTGTAATAGAGAAGCCTAGAGTAAAAATGCTGAAGGAAGCGTTGACCCAGCCAGGGTTGTGCTGATCATACAGAGCGTGACTGGATTAAATTTAATAATGTGTTTCTTCCTTTACTGGAATTACAGATGAACAATTAAAGGGAGGGAATGTGGTTTTCAGGACGAAAAATATTTGTACTAGGAGTATGGAATATTATGGGATCTCTTTGGATCTTAAAGAAGTAGCACAAATACAGGTCTATTTAGAAAGAAGGAACAGATTTCAAACATTTATTTTTTCCAAACTACAAGAATATAAACACATTCCAACACTCCTGGAAAGAATAAAGTTTGAAGTTCTGATCACGGCCGCATTGGCGCTGATGCTTGTCATGTTGATTGTTTGTATTTAAATGGCGACACAACAAGACGCTGAATTGGAAGAGGAGGAGCAGATCAACTTCGTTACCGTTGGCCTCCCAGGTCACCCGACCTACCCCATGTGATTTTTATCTGTAGGGTTACGTAAAAGACCGGGTTGTATCCCCCTATGCCTGACACTCTTGAAAATCTACACCATCGAATTGTTGAAGCTGTGAATTCGATAACTAGTGACCAGCTGATTCGTGTGTGGCAAGAAATGAGTCACTGTTTTGATATTTGTCGGGTAACACACGGTGCTCATATTGAATACATAAAATAGTGAAATTTGTACTTTTCTCTTTCCAGGAACGTTGGAATTGTATTTATATATTTTTAGTTCGGAATAAATAAATGTTTGAATCTGTTCTTTCTTTCCGAATATCCCTGTATTCAACCATTCAATCACATTTTTATTATATGGAATCTAAAAACTGTTAGTTACTTGATGGCATTTACACAGGTTTTTTAAAGATAAATTCTCTTATCCTCGGTAAAAACCAGACATTTTAATTTTTTACATTTTTTAAAATTTTCTTAACGGATACTGTTTTTTATGCCACTTCATATTGTAATAAGATACGTTAATTTTCAATTCTACTATCTGCAACAGACAATTTTTGTATTAAGTAAGTCTAAAAGCGAGGTAGTTTACTAAAAAAACATGTATGTCAACCTATCTTCTTTATGCCAGTGAATTCTTCTTCTTCTTCTTCTTCTTCTTCTTCACGGTTTAAGCTTATTTACTAGCCTGTTACGGCTTCAAATTGCTGCTGTTTCCATATTTTCTTTGGTCTTCCTAAACTTCTTCTTCCTCGTGGTGAATAGCTATATGCTGCTTTTTGGTATTCTATTCTCAGTCATTCCTTGCCAAGTGTACTTTTCCAGTTTGTTCTGTATTTCACTATTGTTGTGTTTTAGTTCCTCTACTTTTAGTTGTTGTCTTATTTCTGTGTTATGTTTTTGTCTGTTCTTTGATATCCTGCTATTAGTCTGAGGAATCTCATTTCAGCAGCTTGTATTCTGGCAGATTGTTGTGTTGTCACTTTCCATGTTTTCGGATCCATAAGTAATAATAGGCACTGCCATTGTTTTGTATAATTTCATTATAGAGTCTTTCCTGGCTTTATTTTTCAAAGTTATTTTTAGTGTTCCCTGTTACATAATTAAACTTATTTAGATTTGTTATTTATATCTGTTTCTGCTGTGTAATGATATTTTGCAACCTAGGAAGTTATATCTTACCACTTGTTCTATTGGTTTATTTTTCTAATAATTATCTTTGTCCGAACTGGATGAGCACCCTTGAAGGCCATTGTTTTTTATTTTTCTGATGATATTTCCATGTTGTATTTTTTTGATGTTTCATTTTAGTTTATATAATATTCTTTGTAGTTCGTCCTCTGTTTTTGATATTAAAATCTGGTCATCTGCAAAGGCTACTGTTTTTATTTACTATATTTCCTAAGTTAATTCTCCCAGTCGTCATTTGTTTCCATGATCTTATCAAGTCGTCGAAATAAATGTTAAAAAGAGTGGTTTGATAGTGGACAACCTTGTCAAACTCCTCCTGTTATATGTATTGGTTCCCTTTGATTTATTTTTATTTTTATTTTCTCATACATTTTCTTAATTACTGCTATCAAGTGTAGTGGAATTCCTTTTTTCACTTAATATGGTTCCATAATTTTGGTCTGCTTATTGTCAGCGCGGCCATGAACCTACGGGTTCGATAGTGCCAGTGAGTAAGTAAGTAATGTGGTTGGACACTTTATCAAAGGGCTTCTTTTAAATCTATAAGAGGGTGTGCGTCCTAAGTCGAATTCTCTTTGCTTCTCTATTATTTGTTTTAAAATGAATACGTTTCCTGTGCAGCTTCTTCCTTTCCTAAACCTGTTCTTGCTCTTCTGATATTATTGCCGCCTACTATTGTTGTTAATCTTTAGTTTGTCATTTTTGCATATATTCTGTATGCTGCACATAGTAAACTTGCCCTTCTATAAAGTTTTCTGGCTTGTTTTATCGCTTTTTTAAATATTGAGATTCTTTTCCCATTTTCATTCTTCTGGTAATTGTAAGTTTTTTCCAGCACTTGTTATAGAATTTTTAAATATTCTGCTTGAAAATTCTTCGAGGTATTTTTTTATCACATTTTAAGTTTCTATTGTCTATCCCGCATGCTTTATTATTTTTACATTTCGTTACATTCTCTAATCCTTTCTTGCATCTCTAAATCATGTATTTCGCATTTGTTGTTGTTTCTACGAGTGTGTATTATTCTTATTTATTTGTTTGTCCGTCCCTGTTCTTATAATAATTTTATAATTCGATATCTTGTATAGTAGATTTGTTTGTCTTTACTTCAAATTAAGACTTCTTATAAATTTATATACTTTGTCTTGTCTTCCGTGTAAATTGTGTTCCATTTCTGCTATGTATCTATCCCAATGTTCTCTACTTAATTTTCTGGTATGTTTTTTTACTAATGCTCTTGTTCTATTATATTCTATTCTGTTTAAGTCATTCTGGTTGTTTAGGTATTTTAAGTAGGCCTCCTTTTTATCTCTTACCAATTTCTGGATTTCGGGATCCCATTGTTTTAGTCCTTTGTTTCTTCCTCCTACTTTCTTTGTTCCGAATACTTCTTTTGCTGTTTTATGTATGAGTCCTTTTATACTATTCCATTCTTCTTCAATTTCCTTTTTTGGTTCTTCCGTATTTGTATAATCTTTTAGGCTTCTTTTGTATAAATCTTGTATCGATTCTTCTTCTAACAATTTTATTTTATAAATTTCTTGTTTTGTTTTCTCCTCCTTCTTTAATTCCTTATTCCAATTTATATACCATTTCTTTTGTATATCTATTTTACTAATCAATAGGTATCAAATGGTCACTATGGATATCGCTTCCTCTGAAGACTCTTGTGTCTCTGACTAGATTTTTCATTTTTTGATTGACCATAATGTAATCTATTATAGAGCATGATCCTCCCTTACTTCTCGTATATTTATGCATTTCCTTATGTCTGAAGTAGTAGTTCGTTATTCTCAATTGGTTAAAGCATGCGAAATTCAATAACTTTTCCCATTATAATTTAGCGTTTCTACTCCATTGTTTCCCGTTACATTTGTAATTGTTGTTTTCCCTATACGTACATTTGCATCTCCTGCTATGATTAAGTAATCATTTTTGTTTGTTTGGTCTACTACCTTTTGTAGTTGTTGGTAAAATTCTGTTGTTTCTTGTTTTCTGTCTTTCTCTGGTGCGTAGATTCCTATTACAGTAAGATTTCCTTTTGATATTTTGCATATTATCTTCATTATTCTCTAATTTATCCATTCGTATGCAATTATTGTTTTCCATAATCTTGTGCTTATTAATATTGCTACTCCTGCTTGAGCTCATTCTGTTATTTCAACTCCACAATAAAACATTATATAATTACTTAGATCTTGACTTCCCCTTTGTTTCTTTTTTTGTTTCTGTTATCACTGCTATATCTATACCTCTTTCTTTTAATTATCTTTCCAGTTCGGGTTCTTTATGATGTATTCCTTTGACATTCCATGTTGCTACTTTAATTTGCTCTTGAATTACAAAACTTTCATCCTTATGCTTTTTGTTTGCCGTTATCCGTTGAACAGTCCGACTATCTCTTTGGAGCTTGTAAGTATTTTGAAGTGTCCTCTGTGTACACTACTAACGTTCTGCAGGGTTAGTCCTTTGGAGGGGCTGGCTCCTTAAAGCCTTTGAACTTGCTTCCTTGAGTTTTATCCCCACAAGGAGGATTGCCTCTTCCGCCTTCTGCCGTTGAGGACTTCACTTTTATTTCCCCGAGCTGGGTCTCATATTTCATCCCCAGAGATTAGGGTGCCACTTCCGCCATTTTCGCCGTTCTGATATTCCTATCTCCGCCGTGTCTGCCGTTGTGGTCTTCGCCAGTGAATTCAGAAAATAAATTTTTCATCCTCGATATTCATCAAATTCGAGTTAATGTCTTTAGTTGAATTTAAGCTATACAAAAATTATTTTTATGTTGGTATATAATCGTGTGTCCAGGGCAAGATGCTCGTAGTAGATGCTCGTAGGTCAGGAGTTATATGGGAGAATAATATTAATCATGATTTTTAGGGAGGCGAATTATACATGGACCAAATATATACGGTAGATAGATAAGTATGGAGAGCTTACGTCCGTTCGGTCGTGTATCTTTGGTTTGAAAGTGCCATTTAGTTAGTATTATGTGAACTAAGGTGATGAAATCGAACACAACATTATAAGTCCTAGTGCTTATTTTAACTTTAAGAGAGATGTCGAGGAGAGAACAAATGGGTATTCCCAAAGGGTTGCTTTACTTTTTATCCTAGATAGCATACACTTCTACAGCAAAGGACCACACAATCGTACTTGAATATTATTTCAACCAGGTATAAAGAGAGTTTTTAGAAGTGCAAAAACAAATTAAACATAGGCTAAACTCTGGAAACGCACGCTATTGTGATCTACAGGGACCCTAGTTGTCACAACTCCTCTAAAAATGTTAAATTATAAATATATAAAACTGTTATTCTTCCAGTTGCATTATATCCTTGGTAAACATCGTATTTGACTTTAAAATATCATAAATTATTTCGAGTATTTGAGAATAAAGTGCTTAGGAAATATTTTGAATCGAAGAGAGACGAACAGACAGGTGAATAGAGGAAACTATAGAGGGTGTTTTAGAATAAGTATTACAGACTTCTAGGGGTTATAGAGGGGACGTAATCTATAAAGTTTTGATAAGGAACCCATGACCGGAAACGTACCATTTCGATGTAAAATAAGTTTGAACATCGAAACACAATGAGCTGATATCGTGTGTATTGTGTTTTAGAATAAGTAGGCCTATTACAGACACCTGTCGAGTCGGAGCAAGATATTCTTGCACGAATTCTGGCGACAGCAGAAATTATTGAGCACACAGCAAGTCTTGTGGGGTGTGTGTATGAAAACATGCTTCGCAGGTACACTTTGTGCAACGAACAACAAGGTCGCCACGTGAAACCACACTTGTAGTACAACCTGCCTATGATCGGAACGGGAAACAAACTAAGGATCTCATGTAATGTAGTCAGAAACGCTAGTCGCTAACCCATGAGGCTGGTCGCTCTAAAAAACGATGATGATCAGGCAGATTATGTTTCAGGTGCCGCGAGTTTATGTTAAGTTCCTTATAGTTGTGCAAGGCACTGAGAAACTTATCCCGAGAACGAATCGAACCCAGGACCGCTGCTTGAAACAGAATGATGTCACTTCCAGCAACAGCGTTTGTATAGGATGTTTAATGCTATAGGGATTAAATATAGACATTAATTAAGTTGTACATAAAACACAAGTTGGAAATGCAATACCTCAATTATGTATGACATTGAATTGAGCGACGCGACGGTTTGTTTTGCATATAACTGACAAACTCGTTCTGTAATGACGTGGAAACACTGAATAGCTCTTTTTGAAAAGAGCATAAATCCACTTTTTGTACATAAAGTTTTCCTCACTTGAAACAGCATTTCACGGGTCGATAATTCTTTCTACAGCAAAAGTTGGAGAATCCCATTTAATTGTAAGTATCAACTGGAAGAATTTTTTTACAGGAGCTCGTAAATCCTGGACTGTGGTCTATTTGTTGAAAACTGTTGGCAGCCATTCTATCAACAGAAATATTCTTAAGCATTTTCCTTCCATGTGCTGTTCCAGTTATATTATACGGATGCGAAGCATGGACTCTTACTTTAAGGGAGAAAAGAACATTACGAGTTTTTGAGAATAAAGTTCTAAGGAAAATTTTTGGGCCAAAAAGAGATGAACAGACTGGTGAATGGAGAAAACTACATAACAGTGAGCTACATGATATGTAGGCTATAGGAAGCCAGATATAATAAGAACAGTTAAGTCTCGTAGACTGCGATGGGCAGGACATGTGGAACATATGAGAGATGAAAGCGGTGCATGGAAGCTTCTTGTAGGAAAACCAGAGGGAAAACGCCCAGTTGGTAGACCAAGAATGAGGTAGGAGAATAACATTATCCATGATTTGAGCGAAGTAGATTATAGGGGAAGTTTGGAAAACATTAGCACAGGATAGGGATGTATGGAGAGATTATGTCCGCGGGGCCATGAACCTACGGGTTTGATAGAGCCAGTGAGTTAGTTAGTGCTGAGATTAGGGTGCTACCTAATGGTAACTTATTGAACAAGTTAATTTAGTTACTCATACATGTCAGCGAATGAGGGGGTCGGCCTAGCGCCTCGATAAGACATTAGTGGGTACTAAGATAGGAAACCGTCGTAAATTTTGCACAGAGACCGGACAATCTTAAGACTCAGGACCGGGGTTAAAGACCCTCCCGGAGGACTTGTCCCTTGGGTTTTACCATCCTAAGAATCCATCGATCACATCTGGGTTTGAACCCGTGTCTCTCGCAACTAGAGACAAGGAACGCAACCATTAACCCATTGCGGCCGTCAAAATACCTTTCCTACTTATCCATAAAAATCCTAGGCAGTGCCAATGAGTAGGATCATAGTAATCACTAGAGTCTGGATGTTGGACACTTAAAAATTCAAAATAGGCAGGCTAAAAGGCACTAAAAATCATTAATGTAGGCACTAAAAATTCAAAATAGGCTCTTACAAAAAATGGACTACAACATATATTTTTACAGCCTTACGTAAAGAATACAAACATATGCTATCAATAGCATACGAAGATATTAGATATGATTTTGGAACTTCTTTTGCCTTTTTTACAAAGAGCAGACTTATGTTTTGCGGTGTGTACGTGCTGCGAAACATGGCACTTCTTCGCGTAATTCACTGAAATGTTACACTTTGCAAAACAATATTGAACCGTCACTTGAGAATATTTTCGCACCAAATTCTATTACGAAATTGGTCAGTTTGTCTTTTACGTTGTTTGTTCTTTAGGCATCGTAAAACAACTGTTCTAAATGTAAAGGAATAAGCCACATACACTTGTCGCACCACTTCGTCTTTGAATGCCCTGTTTGTGAATGAGGACTACAGACTGAATTCAGTGTTACCAATATAAAAATAACATTACCAGTCGCTTAAATATTTCAGCACCAGGTATGAGACAGAGGAAGAAAGCTTGAGCCATCTACACTTTTTGTCACTCAACAATGTTTGTATTGAAAAGCAGCAAAGCTGTACTATAGAGCTTTCTCCAAGCCTTAGAGCCGTGAATAATACAATGGCACATATGTTAGGGCTTTTATGCTTAACGGGAGCACATGAGGTGGAAACCATCTATCTGATAGGTTATTGGCTATTGCCACCCTTATCCTAAAATATCCTAAGAGAGTTTATAAAAACACTTAAAAATGTTCTATGCAATGATATGTGTCATGAAGTTTGTCCATTTCATTTAATTTCATTGAAATACTAAGTTAATTTCGAGGAAAATGGCAAATATGCATTTATAGGCATTGTAAGCTGAAATAGGTATTTATAACAAAAATTAACTTAATGGAAAACAACTCTAGGGCCGTTGGCATGAACTTATATGAAGTCACTTTTACAATATCTTCAATAAATAACTGTAGGCATTTTCCCTAACATACGGTCTCTACTAATCATATCCATTTGGTTAGTGTAGACTTGCATTGACTTATTAGCCATTTAAAATCTTCTGCAGATGGAAGATAACTTCCGAAAGCGCTCCAGTTAATTTTATATACAATATTTTAACAAAGTTGAGGACGACGGCACCTACCGACAGATACAATTTAACTTTTAACTTTCATCATATTTAAAATCTAGCAGCAGTAGGACTTTATTAGACTAAAAGTGAGATACATACAATGAAACAGAAAGGCGTGCCTCAGCACTTAATAACTGCAATAAACAAGTCTATATGTAGAAAAGTCCACCGCAGTGGTCTCGAGGTAGCGTGCTGCCTTGTCATGCAGCGGGCCCGGGTTCGATCCCCGGTCGGGGCAATTTTTCTGGGTGAGGTTTCTTCGGGATTTTTTCCTCACCTGTAAGACAAATGTCAGGAAAAATTTAAGGCCCAAACGGTCCCCGAAGCATATGACCATCATCATCATCCGTATCATTAGCATCATCATCATCACCATCACCATCCACCGGTGTGGAAAGCAACGGGAAGCTACCACACCTACAATTCCCTAGTAAAGCTGCAAGCATAGCATGAAAATGCTATGATTGCAGTGAAGGACCTGCCTTCGGGCAGAATTACTATGGATAGATATGTAGAAAATAAAATAACTATAGAAACTGGAGTAAAAAATAAAAATAATATAACAGAAACAATAAATATAGATGTAAGACAGGAATGTCCGCTTTATCCTCCCTCTTTAATATTTATATTGATAATAACGTATATAATTGGTAGATAAATTTGGACTCACATTTCAAAATAAGAAATAATATCTTAGACATCTTACTTTTTGCAGACGACCAAGTTCTAATACCTAGTTCAGAAGATGGTCTACAAAAATCACTCGTTCAGTTAAATAACATTATACAGAATTATAACTTCAAAATTTCAATAAGTAAAACGAAAATCTTAGCTTTTAAAGGGTCAGGTAACGTAAGAGTTAAAATCATTCTGGAGGGGAAACCCGTTGAACTAGTGAACCATTTTAAATACCTGGGTTATGAAACCTCCTATTTTAAAAATGGAGATATTTTAACAAACTTAATAAATTTAATTACATATGTGGCACAATTAAGAGAATGTTTAAAAATACAAGAAATGAAACAAAACTAAAATTTTATAAAGCAGTGGCAGTCCCCTTACTGTTGTATGGTAATGCATTTTGGGTTTTAACTAAAATATATCATAGAAGCAGCTGAAATGAGATTTCCGTGAAGTGTAGCTGACTGCAAACTTTTAGATAAAAGAAGAAGTTTAGATATTAGAAATGAGCTAAATATTTTTTAAACTTTTCGATAAAACACAACAATCTAGAAAAAAAACTGGAAAGAACAAGTTCAAAGAATTAAAGATGAACGCATACCAAAAATTATACTTAATTACAAACCAAAAGGAGAGAGGAATGTTGGTAGACCGAAAAAGAGATGGATTTAACTTTTTGAATGAGAATCTACGAGACCTGAACAAGCCACATGGGCTTAATCCGTGATTGTTGATGATGATGAAGTAAGATACATACAATGTTATTTACAAATATGGGTTGCACAGACAGTAAGCCATACGTGCTGTTGGCAGTCCGTTACAATAAAGTAATGTTTGATAATAATTAATAATATAAAGTAAAACAAACAGGAAAACGATAATATTACAATTAGATAATAATACAATAACATTACACATTAATTAAGTTATGTATAATTATTAAGAATTAATGGAATTACATTTTGCTTACATATTTATTTATTCACGAATGAGTGTTGTTCTTATTTTTCCGCGTTTTGTCCAGGAATTTATCCAAGTTTATCCGATTTTCTGGATTTACCATTAACTCGTAGCATGCCAATATTTCACGATTTGAATTTAGAAATCTTCCCGGTAACAACTGACGCCTCCAATATTCTAAATCGTTACATTTTCCTAATACATGTATCTCGTCTTCAAAGTTCCCGCACATTGGACATATTCGCATATCGTGATCGTCGCTAAATTTTTAGATATGTCTATGCCCGTAACCTTAACCAAGCAAGCCCTGATCTCTCTTTAAATAGATTAAGTATATAAGATTCTTAAACCCAAACATGGTTTAGGTATCTCTGTAAAAACAGTGAGCGTTTTCGCGTACTTCGGCGAAAATATCTTCTTGGTTTATATCTAAGTACCTCCTCCTTATTTTCCTCCACACATTCTTGCGATTTTCAGTCCCTTTTTCCCATCGCAATCTTGTGGAGTTCTCTCCTAACCTTGTTTGCCCAGAATTTCACATCTATATTCCTAATTAGGTGATCGCAACATATAGCTCTGAATATTGTTTGTTCACCTTAGATTAGCCGCAACCAGTACTTGGGTACACGCATTTTGCAGTTTATGTCGTCCTGAATTGACCCAAATTCATATAAAATTCCACACTTAGAAACGGACTTACTAAGTCCTGTAATACATTTTAGAAAATGCGTATATACCTCATTTAGTATTTCCGTTCTTTGAAAACCACAAATCTCACACCATAGTTCATTACTGGCCTCACCATCACTTCATTCATTTTTCTAACTTACTAACTGGAATATCCGGCACTCGACTCAGAATACCGAGTACACAAAGTTGTTCTCTCCCTTTAAATAATGCTATATCAATATGTTTCTTTCTCTTTCCGTTCATTTTCAACTCGTACCAAGATATTTAAAATGTTTCACGTTTTGAAGTATTTGATCTCTGTATTCTAAATTAAGGCTGTTAACCTACAGTAACTGTTCCAGATTATATTCACACAGAATTTGCACACTAATGTGACCTCGTGTAGCTTGAGGTCAACTTATCAATGTTCGCTGTTCGTCTTTCCCAGAAAGTTTATTTATAAAGTTGCAAACTTCGTTTAAACTTCCATAGAGAAGTGACAGAAACGTGACTTGGTTCACACCGAGAACTAATATTTCTCTATGGACGTCATGTTTCTCATCTATTTTAACGATTTCCGAAAGAATAATTCTCATGAAAATATTTCTGAAAAATATTTAAAGATCTTTACTGATTTATATCTAGTAGACCCTAAAAATTGAAATGACCAATCTATATCTTTACGTATATAGGCCTACGTATATAATTCTTCTGTACGTGTGTACTCCTGATCGACTGGGTCGATTTTGATCAAATGTTTTGCGTGTATTTGACTGGGTCCCTAGATGGTTTAGATTCACAATTGCACCCGGTAAAACCATTAGGTGTAGGAGTTTACCTGAAACTGAAATTAAAAAATTGCTCTAGCTGTCGCAATTTTCAGTTTTTAACAACGAAAATCAGTATGTGATATTAGAATAAATCGAAGTAGGTACTATCAAAAAATGAACGAAATCCGACAATTAGAAGTGGAGGTTTACTTGAAATTCGAAATTAAAAACTAACTAGCAACCACCATGTCTGGTTCGTCTCAGCATATACCATACAATTTAATTAACCTTTAATATTTCATTTATTTAGACGTAGCAACGCACGCCGGGTATTAGCTTATATATATGTCCACCGCTGTGGTCTCGAGGTAGCGTGCTGCCTTGCCTTGTCACGCAGCGGGCCCGGGTTCGATCCCCGGTCGGGGCAGTTTTTCTGGGTGAGGTTCTTATCGGGGTTTTTCCTCACCTGTGAAACAAATGAAAGGAAAACTTTAAGGCCCAAACGGTCCCCGAAATCATATGGACATCATCCTTATCATTATCATCATCCTTCACAGGTGTGGAAAGCAACTGGAAGCTACCACACCTACAATTCCCTAGTAAAGCTGCAAGCATAGCATGAAATGCTATATATATATATATATATATATATATATATATATATATATATATATCTTTACTTTCTCTTGGCATTTTTTCAGAACTAAACGCGGAATATAGCAATCAATTAAAAACAAAGTAAATCGAATTCGTTAACCAGCAAACTCGAATCATTAGGAGTAGAAGATCACCTAAAATAAAAATATATAAATAACATTTAAATTAAAAATCTTTATACCTCACCTCATATCCAGTTTTCTATTTATACCGGTTTCAAAACCTAGGCGGTTTCATTTCCAGTAATATCTCGTCGACTGATGTTATGTCGTTCTGAAGATGAAACCACCTAGGTTTTGAAACCGGTATAATTACAACACTAGATAGGCTATGAGGCGATGTAAAAAGAACTTTAATTTAAATCTTAAATTAAATCTCATAGTGATTTTTCCTATAAAAGTTCGATAAAAATAACCCTCATTCACTCACTCTCTCACTGGCACTACCGAACCCATAGGTCCATACTCGCGCGGACATAAGCTCTCCATACATCCCTATCCTGAGCTAATGTTTTCCAATCATTCCTTGAATAATCTACTTCCCTCAAATTATGGATAATGGTATTCTCTCACCTCATTCTTGATCTACCAACTGGGCGTTTTCGCTCTGGTTTTCCTATAAGAAGCTTCCATGCACCTCTTTCATTCCCCATAAGTGCCATATGTTATGCCCATCGCAGTCTAGAGACTTAACTATTCTTATTATATCTGGCTTCCTATACATATCATGTACGTAACTCTTATGCAGTTTTCTCCATTCACCTGTCTGTTCATCTATCTTTGGTCCAAAAATTGCCCTAAGAACTTTATACTCAAATACTCGTAATCTCCATTCCTCCCTTAAAGTAAGAGTCCATGTTTCACATCCATATAATACAGTGTAATTATAAAGTCCCAGTACATTTTGTGGATAACGTAGCGCAAATAAAACAAAAATTATAAGGTAGTTTCTACTATCAAGTTAGTGTTCAACATAACCTCCATCAATCTCAAAACATGTTTCCCAACGACGCACCGTCGCGTCGCCCGGAAAACATGCAACAACATATCCTCTGTAATAATTTCACTCGCTTGGCGTATGCGTTGTTTCAGCACTTGCAGATTAGGAAACTTGGTTCTGTACACCTGTTGCTTGATGAACCCCCAAGCAAAAAAGTCCAGGGGTGCGAGGTCTGGCGAACGAGGTGCCCAGATACGAGGAGATGCCCTTCCAATCCACCTGTTGGGAAACCTGTCATTGAGACACCCGCGTATAGCCAGAGCAAAGTGTGGTGGTGTTCCATCTTGTTGCAACACCACCGTATCAATGATACCATCTTGCTTTAACTGTGGCTGTAAGAAAAGTTGCAACATATCAAGATACACGTCTCCCGTGATGGTTTCCTTTGCAATCAGTCTCTAACTTCCTCGTATGATTGGCCTCTTAAACGCGCAGTAACAATCTCTATCCGCTCTTTGATGGTGAACATATTTGTATCTTTCGAATGGCTGTAACAGAAATACGATATGTAAGCGATTTCTTTAAAATGTACTGGGACTTTATAATCACACTGTATAACTGGTAACAACAGTTTTATACATTTTCAGTTTAACGTTTTTTGAAGGGAGTTGGGGCGACAAAAGTCCCTGTAATGCATAATAGCATGCATTTCCAGAATTCAGCTTATGTTTCATTTCTTTGTGCACCTCAATCCTCTTTGTGATTATTGTTCATAGGTATTTGAATTCAGTCACTTCTTAAAAAAATTCTCTCAATTGTCATTAGCTGTCCATTATCATTATATAACGTATTTCTGTGTCTTAACATATATTTAGTTTTATTAATGCTTACTTCCAGTCCCAATTTATTAGTTCTTAATGATAGATTGGGAAAATCTGAGGAAGCCTACATATTGTCGCAGTTGTACGAACAAAACTCTGGACAACCCTGGTGAAGCGAACACTCTTATCTACAGATAATCATAATTCTATCTTCTCTCGCCTTTGCAGAAGCGTGCAGCTAGCATTGACTGCCTCTTGGTTATTCAACATACCGCTTGTTACAAACATCACTCAATCTCAATTTTCAAGTTAAAAAACAGGAATAACATTAAATGTCTGAACCGTGCTTATAAAGAAATATCAGTTTATTTAATGCCCATCCTCGTATCTTTAAGAAACATCTCTAAACAACACAATAAAACAATACTTCTCACTAGAATTTTAAAAACAAAATTAAATATTTCCAAAGAAAATCAAGAAAAGAAAAAATTCGGAACCAGAAAATTAGAGAAATAATGAATGTTAAACATAATATTATAGAAGTAATAGAAGAACGAAGATTGAAATGGTATGGGCATCTGAAGAGAATGGAGAATAATAGAATAACAAGAATGATGCTGGATTGGAATGCTGAAGGCAGGTGGAGGAGGGGGAAACACAGGGAACAGTGGATGGATGAAGTGAGAAGAAACATGATTAGCAGAAACCTCAAAGAAGAAGATGGTGAGGATAGAAATCTGTGGCGGAACAAATTTGAGTTGAAGGATAACTACTGTAATGTAGAGAAAATACTTGATAAAAAAATGATTTCGATATGAGATTCATGCGGAGAACAGCAGCATACACTTAGTGGGGTTTAAAAATAAGCTACCGCATTTTAAATTAATTAAAGAGCAAGCGAGTTATTTAAAATATAGCAGATCAGTTAAAAATCCCATCCTCAGGCAATGAGCATTACTATAATTCGAAAGGCAGTCTACAAAAATATAAACCGTCAAAAGTTTGTGCAAGACAATATCAAACATTGAGGCCCAATATTTGTTTGGCAGAAGAAGGAAATAGATAGTGGGACCTAATATTGTACATGCAAGAAATATTTGGGCAGATATTTAATATTTTTTTAGAAACTACACAATATATTTCGTTACAATATGTATAATATATTCGTCAAACATAATCAGTGCCCAATGAATAGCTTTGAAAATGGAACCGGTTCCGAAAGGCCTAGCTGAACATTTTATACAAATATAATTTGTTGAGAACGACTGCCACAACAGATAGAAATTTTACTGTTTTCAGTTATTTAAGCTGGATTTTTGTTTAAAAACTTGGTTATTTATTTAAAACCATACAGGTATTTCAAAACATGGTTTAACTTCGGATGTTATTTGGTACTGATGTTGGCGTAAAAATATACCAAAAATCATGCTGAATATGAAACATGCTTTGAAAGGCCTATATGATTTTAAATAATTAACGAAGTTTTTTTTAAAACAAAAATTAATTTTAATTGTGGAAAAGGGTATAAGAATATCATAATCTTCCTTCCATGTATTAGGCCCATCTTTTGAGTGGTCTTCCCAAAGATCTCCTTCCTCGAGGATAATTCAAAATCTGACGGGGTATGCGAAATCGATGCATGGATCGGTATAAAATAAAATTGTATTAATATTTTAAAAAATTCAATACATAACCTCAATTGTGATTACAATGGATTTTAGAAATATTTATATTTAAGCGTTTGGAAAAAACCCGTATGGGGCTTCTAGGCCCATAACATGTACGGAATTTGAAGAAAATTACAAAAATCTTCACTCTTTGGTAAAGGCTAGTCCTAAGTAATCAAATTCCTTAATTTCACAATGATATTAAATACAAGAAAATCTAATCTAATAAAATATCTTACTGAATATATTGTTGGATTAGATATAGAGTTTTAAAATAATATGAGAAACACAAAACTCACCTGGATAATTTGATTTAAACAAGATCAAAATGGTGAGGATTATATTTAGTACAGGAAGCTGTTTGCAGACGTCATAATACAAGAATATGAAGACAGATTTTCACTTCGAATTTCAATAAAAACGACATTTTCACAATAATTGTATTTATTACGTAACAATGATAGAAAACGTCACTAATTCGCAATTATGTTATCACGAGCCGACATAAACATTTTTCCGGAACAAGCGACGCGCGGAAACTGAAGACAGGAAACAAATCTAAATCAATGGTTATTACATAAATCCAGAGAGATCAAAATGTAAGAGCGTTCGTTCAAATAAATCAATAATCATACTGTTCTATGATTGGTCAGTATTTTGTCACAGTGAAGGCGCCTAAACACGATATTAATAATTGATAGTTGTGCATTAATTGACACATTTTCGTTTGCTTCTCAATTATCTGACTTCAATTAATATATTTGTATACGTACATATAATTCTTCTGTATGTGTGTTTGTCAATAAACTTCTCCTAAACGATTGGACCAATTTTGATTAATTTTTTTTTGTGTGTATCTGATTGGGTCTCCCGATAATTTAGATTCACAATTGGAACCTCTAAAACCATTAGGTGTAGGAGTTCACATGAAGTGAAAATATAAAAATCTCTCTAGCGGTCACATTTTTTAATGTTACACAACGAAACTCAGTATATCGTATTAAATCAAACATAGGCAGGTATTGTACAAAAATGAGTGAAATCCGGCAATTAGAAGTGGAGGTTTACTTCTTAAAACCCGAAATTAAAAAAACTGCCTAAACGAGTGAACCGATTTTGATCGATTTGTAGTGTGTGTTTGAATGGGTCCTGGATGGTTTAGAGTCACAATTAGACTCGTTAGGTGGCGCTGCGATCGGGTTATAGGAATTATTTTAAGTCAGATGTGCAGTCATCTGTATTATCGACATATTCCGCGTTAAAACAGTGTGACGGGATCATGCATGCTTCTTGAGCCACAATAGATGGCTGTGAGGAGTTTTCTTGCGAACTTATTTAATACCATCTTATTACGCCTTAATTAGTGAATTTTATGGTAAAAAAGTAACATTTTTATCGTGCGGTCTTGACACGAGAATTGAAGTTCGGGCAGGATAACGTCTGACGGGTCCGTTAGTATATAGCCTATGTAAAAAATTGAGTATTTAATTATTATTACAACAATATAAAGGAAATAATGAGAAAACCCATGATTATAAATTGAACATGTGGATAATCGATACAGGTGTGTTTTCCGAAGGGCCTCTTAAGTTATGCTTTATCCACGAAGAAGATCGCCAGCACACATCGTCGTTGTAATCACTCACCTTACATTTGAATGCATATGGTATCTCTACAACGTTGATCAGTGGCGATATTCGTCATGTATTTGAACTAACTTGATTTGTGGACGAACTTGAACGACGATTCCGAAGAATGCATAAGCTATTCTCCGTATTCATTGATGGAATTGCTAAAAACAAACCAAGATTTATTGACAAAATGTCGGCAAAACACCACTTATTTTCATCTTCGGCAATTTTAACTACGAAATGTTGATTAGTTTTGTTGGAAATTATCTTGTTCTATATAGGTTGTTCGGAAATTAATATTACAAACTTCTATAATTACCTTATCGGCTCTTAGCCAATTGTATCCTTCCCCATTCGCGCCACAATTACTGTCACAATGTCAGGGTGCACATGTGAAGTATATAAGACATGTGATCGTTTAATGAAGTAAATTGCATGAAATCTGATGATATTTTTCACTGAACTTGTAAAATACATTTACAATTACTAATTTTTTTACCACTAGACATAGGTTTGCCAGACTTGTGTTCTATTTTTTTTTTGCAAATGCCCCAAGTTGTCTTTCGACATTCCTGGTGTTCTCTCCTGGCATGGCGTACTTGTAACCCAGTTCTGAGTTGGGGCGCCTGGAAGGCGGGGTTACGTTGCCCCGATGATATGATGGATGATGATGACGATATTGGTGCGCTAGGGAGTCCCTAATCCTAAGCTTAATCTAAGATAAATATAAATGATGATGATTGCGATGACCATATGATTTCGGGGACCGTTTGGGCCTTAAAGTTTTCCTGACGTTTGTCTTACAGGTGAGGAAAAACCCCGATAAAACCCCTCACCCAGAAAAACTGTCCCGACCGGGGATCGAACCCGGGCCCGCTGCGTGACAAGGCAGCACGCTACCTCGAGACCACAGCGGTGGACTGTTCTAAAAATTTAGATGGCGATACATCAACAGAAGACTCGACACGTTCAGCCATTTTGTTGCACCAGAATCGACTGATGCATTGCTCATATGCATCCTCCATATGTAATAAACTATTTTAAGTTGTAATTATTGATTAGGTATATCTTATAATATTTTCTATGTTTTGAATATTATCATTTTCATTCACGAAGAATAACAAGTAAATTCAGAGGACATTTTAATTTAATGAAGGGAACCACTTTTTCGCATACTTGCTGCTTCTGCATAATGGGAATATAATGGTACTGTACATCAACTATATGTAGACTTCAAAAAAGCATATGATTAAATTAAGAGGGAGAAGTTATATAGTATCCTGCTGGAGTTCGGAATTCCTAAAAAGTTAGTTAGACTTATACGAATGTGTCTAAATGGCACAAAGATTAGGGTGCGTGTAGGCAAACAGTTTTCGGACACTTTTGAAATCCAGAATGGGTTGAAGCAAGGAGATGCACTACCTCCTCTAGAAATTTTGAGGAAGTGGCTGAATTCAAATACCTAGGAACAATAATCACAAATAGGAATGAGATGCACAAAGAAATTAAACATGGGCTCAATTCTGGAAATGCGTGCTATTATACATTGCAGAGACTCTTGATGTCCCACCTCCTTTCAAAAAACGTTAAACTGAAAATATATAAAACTATTATTCTACCAGTTATATTACATGGGTGCGAAACATGGACTCTTACTTTAAGGGAGGAAAGGAGATTACAAGTATTTGAGAATATGGTACTAATTTAGAGATGGCATATGATAGTGTACCTCGACAATTGTTATGGACGGCAATGAGAAATCTGAATATCTGTGATAAATTGATTAATATTGTTAGGAGGATCTATAGTAATACAAAAGCTAAAGTAAAAATACAGAATACTTTAACAGAGGAATTCACAGTGAATAAAGGCCTTAAGCAGGGATGCAGTTTATCACCAATTCTTTTTAACATTTATTTAGACCAGGTTCTTAACTTGTGGTATAAAAAATGTTCTGAAATGGGTATTCCTATAGGAGGAAAAGTACTGCATTCATTGTTGTTTGCAGATGATCAAATAATTTTTGCAGGGGATGAAGATGATATGAAATATATGATAAATAAACTAATGGAAGAATATAAAAAATGGGGACTGAATATAAATTTACAGAAAACAGAATATATGTGTTTGGGAAAGGATGTGGATGACCTCATACTTGAAACAGGGAAAATAAAAAAATGTGAATTTTTTAAATATCTTGGGTCAATAATTACAAGTTTACGTACCTGTGAGAGAGATGTACAGACTAAAATTGCAATGGCAAAAAATGCAACTAAGACATTACATGGAATAATTTGGAACAAAAATATTACAAAGGAAACTAAAATGAAAATTTATAAGAGCATAATACAGAATATTTTGTCATATGGAAGTGAAACTTGGTCTTTGACGGAATTACAAAAGAACAAAATTAGAACAGTTGAATTTGATTATTTTAGAAGAAGCCTCCAAAAAACAAGACAGGATAAAATAAGAAATGAATTCCTTTGGAGAGAAATGAATGTCACCACATCTGTTGTTAAGAGGATTGAAAATCAAACACTTAAATGGTATGGCCATGTACAAAGAATGGAAAATGAAAGATGGCCAAAAAATATATACCAATGGTCACCCCCTGGAAGAAATAAACGTGGCAGACCAAGATGGAAATGGAAAACCTACGTCAGAACTATAATGGATGATCGGAATTTGGAAGAGGGAGATTGGAATGATAGAGATAAATGGAAACTGAAGACGGCAAACCTATAAGTGGGGGAAAGCCGAAGAAGAAGGAGAAGGAACATTTTTGGACCAAAGAGAGATGAACAGACAGGTAAATGGAGAAGACTACATAACAATGAACTACATGGTCTTTATAGGAAGTCAGATATAATAAGAACAGTTATGTCTCGTAGACTGCGATTGGCAGGACATGTTGCACGTATGGGGAATGAAAGACTTGCATGGAAGCTTCTTGTAGGAAAGCCAGAGGGAAAACGCCCAGTTTGTAGACCAAGAATGAGGTGGGAGAATAACATTAACTATGATTTGAGGGAAGTAGATTATACAGGGAATGATTGGAAAGGATTAGCTCAGGATAGGGATGTATGGAGAGCTTATGTCCGTGCGGCCATGAACCTACGGGTTCGATAGTGCCAGTGAGTAAGTACTGCTTCTGCATCGTGTGTCGGTGTCCATAACCAATGAACAGCGAGCAGGTCACATACTCGTAGTTTTGTGTTGATGAGGATCACTTTAAGAGCGGACAGTTTTTAGGGCTAGTAGAGGGGACTGCGTACACAGTATTTTGAATAGGAACGCATGTCCTTTTCCGTGCTACAGCCATTATAATGTGTCCGATTTGCTGGAGTTGTTTTGCAACCTGATAGGCAATATATGACGTCAGAAGAGCACCATGTCAAATGAGGTATTATGATAGCAGAACTAACCTGGGCTAGGATAGGATAGGATAGGTCAGGTCAGAGCACATCATGTTAGGTTACAATGAGAATGAATTGTGTTTGTATGTATGTGTGTGTATGTGTGTGACTTAGGGCCACTTACATTAGGAAAGGTGAGGTTACGTCATGTTACGTCACGCTACGTTACGCTATGTCACGTTACGTCGCGTAAATATATTTTTCTATGATAGTTAACTACATATGTAGCATGAAGATAGGCAATATATGACGTCAGAAGAGCACCATGTCAAATGAGGTATTATGATAGCAGAACTAACCTGGGCTAGGATAGGATAGGATAGGTCAGGTCAGAGCACATCATGTTAGGTTACAATGAGAATGAATTGTGTGTGTATGTGTGTGTGTGTGTATGTGTGTGACTTAGGGCCAATTACATAAGGAAAGGTGAGGTTACGTCATGTTACGTCACGCTACGTTAAGCTACGTCACGTCACATCGCGTCAATATATTGTTCTATGATATTTAACTACATACGTAGCATGAAGACCCATGGCAGACATATTGATTTTAACGAATATGCTATGTAACAACAAAGGCGTGATCAAGTGCAGCCAATATAAAGCAAGTACTAATTAAATGTACACATATATTTCAGAATTTTTTAACTTACTTATTTTTTAGCGTTGCATTTTTTCACAAGTTAGAGTGCCTAATTTGCGTTAGGTTAGCTTTCATTCTTCTTCATCTTCTTCTTCCTTTCATGTGATAGACCTAGGGGTCTATTACGGTCTCAATCCTAGGTTTGAAAAGTCTGCCCAAAGATCTCTTGCCTGGTGGCTGGTAATTTAAGATTTGACGTGGTATTCTTGTTCGGCTCATTCTTCTTACGCGAGATTTCCAGTTGTTAGCTTTTAGGTTCGCTAAATATTGTGTATATATCCCGTGATTACATAGTTTAAACCGCTTCTCGTTTGTTGGTACATGCGCATGTATGATTGGAACTTAAAAAAATATTCGCGTCACATGTTGTGAAATATTTCCAAAAGCGAAAATGGAACTGGATAGGACATACATTAAGAAACGTCCATGATTCGATTCAAAGAATTACATTGGATTGGAACCCTAAAGACACAGGGGAAGGGGCAGACCGAAACAGACATGGAAGAGGACTTTCCTTGAAGAAATTAGCAAAGGAGGGAAAAGCTTGGAAGTGCAGAAGTTGGTTCGGAATAGGATTCGTTGGTGACTTTTGTGGATGTGCTATGCTCCTGATAGGAGATAAAGGAGATTATGATGATATTGTGTACAGTGACATATTTTTTTAAAATTTCTTTCTGTCTCGTTTTCTTTCGTTTACACAGTTCTCCCTTTTTGTTTTACCTTTGTTAACCTTTTTATTTTATTCACACATACAAACACAAGACAGGACACACACCCAGACCCAAGGCGGAGATTTAAAATCCCCTACCCCGCCGGGAATCGAACCCGGGTCGCCGGAGTGGAAGGTAGGGAGTCTACCGACTACGCCACGGCGACGGACATCTGATACTTCATCAACTCAGAACTACGTCTTATCGCTTGGACGCACAATACATTTTGTTGTTGTATTATTTATCACAATTGACCATTTGGTCCTGTATTAATTATGGATTATATTACAATATATCAATTAATTGTACATTCAATACCTCTCAGTCAATCACCATAGTAATTATGTGCTGACATCTACAGTGAGAGTGTGGGTATAGTGGGCTCAGTCATTTAGTTTACAGGCGGCATCAAAAGCAACTGTTTCCGTCTGGTTAAAAAAATACATTGTTACTGTCATGTAGAGCCGGGAATTGTCGTTAGAGGCTTTACGATAGAAAGATAACAGTGCCAGCAGCGTGTTGGGAGGTCTTTTGTTAGCCAGTTGACATAGTTTCCACCCGCCCGCATCCCTCATCCCTTAGCTGCTGTGGGTCAAATGGTACGGGGTGACAGGTACTATCAGACTGCAACATGGACCCACAGCGAGAAAATTTTCGAGCAATGATTTTCTATGATTTTAAAAGTAGCTTAAACCAGGCACATCGCTTGAAAGACTTAAACAGGCTTTTGGGGATCTTGCCCCTTCCAGTGTCACAGTTTTCAATTGATTTGCGGACTTTAAGAGGGATAGAACCTCTCTTAAACATGAAGAGAGGAGTAGGAGGCCCGTCGATGGCAGTGACTGTGTAAAACATCGTGAGACATCCCCGAGAATTGGATCGGGGAGTGTTGCACAAATTCTGCACATCTATCTTAGGGTCAGCAAGGTGACATCTCGTTGGGTGTCATATAGACTCATTGAAGGTCAAAAGATCACTCGAGTGGAATGGTGCCGTGAAATGCTTCGGAGATTCAACAATGGGAACTCTCGCCGCATTTCTCGGATCGTTACAGGTGACGAAACCTGGATTTACCAATATGATCCACATAAAAGCGTCAGTCGTCGGTATGGGTCTTTCCTGATGATGATCGACCAGTCAAAGTGAAGAGAGCAAAAAGTGTTGGAAAGAAAATGGTGCTCACTTTCTTTGCTACAGGTGGTCATGAGGCAACAATGCCACTTGAACATCGAAGGACAGTGACTGCACAGTTGTACACCATAGTTGCCTTCCCACAAGTATTCCAAAAATTGCGAGAAAAGCGCCCAAGAGCTGAACGGAGAGGCACTCTGTTGCAACATAACAATGCCTCTTTCCACACCGCCCATCTGACAAATGATTTTCTGAGGGAGACTCCTGTGCAGCTGTTGACCCATCCTCCTTACAGTCCGGAACTGGCACCACGAGACTTCTTTTTGTTCCCTACGGTGAAGGCTCGATTGCGTGGGAAGCGGTTTTCAACACCTGAAGATACGGTTGCAGCATACTAATGGGAGCTTTGTGCACTGGATGAAAGTAACTGGCGCCAATGCTTCCAGTTGTTGTTCAGGAGGATGCAACGATGCATAGATGCTCAGGGAGAGTATTTTGAGAATATGTAATGGTAAGTTTTATATTATCTCTAAAATGTTGTCAGTATCCAGATACTTTGTGAATGACCCTCGTATTTGCTTTACAAAATATATCTAAATTTAAAAGTATCAAAATTGTTTTTGTTTTTTTTTTTTTTGCTTCCCTTGTTTAATTTGATTTTTATGACTTACTACCTTTCCCATGTCAATGTCTTAGTTATCTTAACAGCGTTGCAACTTTTGTCTTTTGCAGTATCTTTAGTTAGTGAAAATGTATTCTAGTGAATAAAACGTAACAACGCCGCTTGAGCAAAATAGACCTACCTAACCACAAAACAAAGCGTCTGTAAACTAAATGACTGAGCCGACTATAGAACTATTGGATGTTCTCTTTATTTGTTCTTGTTTATTTAGTGGAGCTGTTGTGAAATTATTCATGATTATTACTATCTACAGCCTTTGAAAGAATTGATGGCGCATTGATAATATTTTTAAGTTCCGGAACGGAGCCATTGCTCACGATCAGAGATCAGTAACTTGGTTCACAAGAGCACATCTATTTTATAAACTAAAATCCGCTTTATTTTGTTGTCTGAATAAAACGAAAAAAAAACGATTAAAAGAAAACAAACAAAATTAATTGAAATAAGGACAAAAAACAACATGATAGCAGGATCGATCACGTAACTTGATGCGTGGGAAACAGACGTTCCCTCCACTAGACCACAACCTCCCCTGTTATAAACAGTCTATATGAAGCGATGCAATACTCCATGACTTACTTGTGTAATGAAATTAAATATTAACTTGACTTAATTTAAATTAATCAGACACGTTTTGCATTAGTTGTGGAAATAAATAATATTGTTATGCCTTGTGTTTTGTAAAGAAAGTAATGAGACGTTACAACCGTTATTCATTTTCTATATATATATATATATATATAAAGTTGTTTCCTTTAATTTACACACACACACACACACACACACACACACATATATATATATATATATATATATGGAATGATAAGAAAAATAAATGCCTGGACGGGATTCGAAACCGGATCTCTGAGTCTGTACCTCAGCGTGATATCCATTACACTACCAGGCGAATCCAATTCAAACACTTATTTTTCTTATATATGTATTATACTCTCCATTATTACTAGATGTCGCGAGAACTCGGTCTTCACGCCATCTAGCAGCTGACTATATCAAGTAAGCAAATTAAAGAGAATATTTTTACCTTATAGCAGTGACGCTTTATGGATGTTATAATTAAATGTTTAACATTGAGCAATGCAAGCTTAATATGGAATGATAAGAAAAATATTCTCTTTAATTTGCTTACTTGATATAGTCAGCTGCTAGATGGCGGTGAAGACCGAGTTCTCGCGACATCTAGTAATAATGGAGAGTATAATACATATATAAGAAAAATAAGTGTTTGAATTGGATTCGCCGGGTAGTGTAATGGATATCACGCTGAGGTACAGACTCAGAGATCCGGGTTCGAATCCCGTCCAGGCATTTATTTTTCTTATCATTCCATATTAAGCTTGCATTGCTCAATGTTAAACATTTAATTATAACATATATATATATATATATATATATATGAATTTATTTATTTAACGAAGCCTTGTAACGTGTAGGTATTATGAAAAAAACGAAGTCATTAAAACAAATCTTTCTGGACAGGATCGAATCTGGGCCTGCAACGCCGCAAGAGATCATCTTATCGACTGCTATACTGAAGCGAACGATACGAATACTGCATGAAGAAGAACTTACGCCGAATTTGACCTCAAAGTAGACCGCACACGTAACAACTTACAGGTGTGAATCGCTATTCAAAACTTTAACTTTCCATCATCAAGACTTGCACCAACATTTTTTTCAAAGTCTGTACATCTCCGCTTATAAAATACTAGGCCGTGCAATAATGCACATAATTTCAGTTCTCGATTCCCTTTCATTGGAAATGAACGAAATTTTACAGAACATGTTTTAAATTCTTTCTTTATAACAGATCAAAGATCTCAGTAGGTAAACTCTATGTTGGATAAGCTGACAAGTAAGACACTGCTACTCTCTTATCAGTTAAGTTGTTTCATTGGGAGTGCACCTGTATGAGGATAGGAGGGGGATCGCCTTTTCACACCTAGCGAGCACTTATTAACAGCCCATGTATCTACTTTTGAAAAAAGGCAATACATTCCATTAATTAATTAATTCATATTAACAGCCCTACTGTGTAACGTAAGGTGAATTTTAATTGTTTTCCGACTAATTGTTATGACGTAATTTCGTTTTAAAATGTCGACTTTATTTTATGACATTTTTCATATTTTTTTATTTGGCAAAAAATCAACGTACATATATTTCTCTCAGGTAATTATTCACACGCTGATACAATAAATTGTATTTTTTATTTGAATTTATGCTAGTAGCATAGAATCTCCCTATTTTCTCACAACGAAACTGGATACATCCGATTAAATTAACGAAATAATTGAAATGCACATTTGTAAACCAAATATTCGGACCAAAAATTCGACTTCTCGAGAATTTCGCTTAGTTTACGCAATTCTTACGTGATGGATATTTTTCAGCCTTTCACTTAATTGCAGAGCTCATTTAATTCAGAAAATTGTGTTGGTAATGGATTCCTTCTACAGAAAAATAATTCAGTTCCAGTCTGTATCCCAGCAGACACAAAGGCACTTCACTAGTACAAAGAATATGGCATTAAACAGTAAGTGCTGGATTAAGAATATGACGTAGTAATAAAGTTCTTCACTTAACGAAGAGCTTCATTTTTCTGAATACGAGATAAAATTTAGAGACAGAAACATTTCCCTTTGTTCGATTGTCATTAAATTTATCTTTACTTCATTTTTAATTCATTTAGATTCAACAATTGAATTTCAAGTAGGCCGTGGTCGTTAAAACATCGTAGAAAACGTTACTCTATTGTTCTTTCCGTCTTGATTATATTTCTGGTTTTCATTCATTATTTTAAAAACTTTTGATATTTTCATGATAAAAGACATCATTTGAATAAAAGCTGTTATGAAAAAGCGTCCATACTTTTCTTCCTTTGAAACAACAAAAAATCAAGGCTTGTTTTGATGAGCAACTTTAAATAATATCCATGATCTGAAAATTGCAGAGTTATGGAACATCCGCTGCTGGAGCCCCTTGGGGAAGACATTTTCTCGAGGAATTCCGGACAAAACAAGAATATTATTTTTATTCTGAATCTTCACTTGGCGATTTTAAAGAGCCTGAATATAGTTAACCAGTGAATTTTATGGTAAAAAAGTAACATATTTTTATCGCCAGGCCATGCCACGAGAATTGAACGTTCGGGCAAGACAACGTCTGCCAGGTTCGCTAGTCTAATATATAAAAATGAATGCATGTTTGTTTGTTCGTACTTTATGCGCGGCCATACCGTTGGGGCTTTTTGCAAAATGTTCAGGAGATTTCTGGGATGAAAATATTATGCTATAAGAGAGTTGTGATACTCAACTTCTACACCCTTAAAAAATCTTCCTTTATAGTGGAAAACGTGAAAAAAATAGCTCTTTGGACGCTTAAATGGCCTACGCTGCCTGAACCATAACAAATACACAAAATTAATGTACACAGAATTGAATATCTCAAAAAGCTCTACAAAAAAAAGTCTGCGACAGCATATGTTTATCTCTTACGGATAACTCAAAATAACCATTTTTGTCTTTCATTGATACCAAGAAGATCGAAACAAGTACGTAAGATTCTTGTGCAAGCATAGCATCACATGGTGGGTATTCTTTTATGAATAACAATAACGAATTTTGTCTTTTAGCTCATTTATGCCAAGAAGATCAAGATAAGTAGATTCCGGGGCAACACCGGGTAATCAGAACGCGAATCTTAAAATAATTACGATATACATTTATAATTATTTTTCATTTTACTTATTCACCTAATCATAAGAAGTACATTAATTTTTGTCTTTCAGCTCATTTATGCCAAGAAGGTCGGGATAAGTAGATTCCCGGGCAACACCAGGTAATCAGCACGGGGTATCTAAACATATAAATGTATAATTATTTTTCCTTTTACTTATTCAACTAAATATAAAATCACATTGATTTTCTTTTATTTAGGCGTAGCAGTGCATGCCGGGTATTAGCTAGTAGACAATAAAATCTAAACTCAAAGAAAGTAACATCAAGTAGGGATGAAATTTGTCCCACTTATTAAGCGATAATTTTCTACTAGAATATAATCCTATTGTTATTTGCTCTGAAACTTGTGGAGATTCATAATTAACTAACATGGAGTCAACTGAACTTATGTATTAACTTAGGCTTTCACGGCCGGAGTTGCTATGATGATCTTGAAGAAGATTTCCGAGCTGTAGGCCGTGGTCTTGAGGCTTTTCTGTAGATTTCCTCCCCGTAGAGGTGACTAATGTATTGACTTAGGCTTTCACGGCCGGAGTTGCTCAAGACCACGGCCTACAACCCGAAAATCTTCTTCAAGATCATCACAACTGAACTTACTTTAATGGCGCGACAGACCCTTGACCGAATGTTCGCCTCACATTCACATGTGCTAATCAATAGAGATCTAGCAAGTATAGCGATGACATGTGGGCGATAGGTTGGTTCACCATGTCTTTGTAGCTTCCTGGAGCCACTATTTATTATAGCTACCCGTATTCCTCACGATGCTGAAACCTGTAATTTTATTTCTGTAATGTGAACAATGCACCTTCCAGCTTTTGTTTAGTTCTTTTTCGTGAATGATTCCAGGATTGTTTTTATCAATCCTCGTCTGTCTACTGTTATTGTAATATTTTGAAGATTAAATTACACTGAGCAACAAAAAATAAACTTTTTTTGTCTCAGAAAGAAAAATATGTGATTTTGATAGTATTTTGCTCCTGAATTCAAATATGATATCGGGTTTTCTCCATCACGCAAGGTTTCCGAGAGACAGGAATTTTTAATTTCAAACACTTTAATGTTTACTATATTCGTAACTACACAATATTCGAACATTCGGACTCACCTAGAAAGTAAGAAATGACGATTGTCTGCTATATTTCGCCTGTGGAGCATCCCTCTTGATGGTCCAACAATAATCGGCCAGCATATTAGGATCCATTTGTCTTGATATCTCTTTTCCATAGCTGAAATCTCTTGATGAAAGTGTTCCCCGTTTTATTTTACAATCGAAAAATGGACGAAAAAACGTTTATTAAAAAATAATTATTTAAATCCATTAATTGAAATTGAAATAAAAAACTGTAGGTGATGGAGAAATTCCGAATACATATTTGAAAACACGATAAAAAACTGTATTAAATACAACTATTGGGACTCATGAGACGAAAATCATGTTGACCAGTGTTATTAAATATCATAACACAATAAAAACATTTATAACTCATTGGCATTATCGAACCTGCAGGTTCATGACATAAGATCTCCACACATTCCTATCCAGAGCTAAAGTTTTCCAATCATCCCCTGTATAATCTACTTCCCTCAAATCATGGTTAATGTTATATATGTTCTCACCTCTTTCTTCGTATAACAACTGGGCGTTTTTCCCACTGATTTTCCTATAAGAAACATCTATGTCCCTCTTTCATTCCCCATTCGTGCTACATGACCTGCACATCGCAGTCTACGAGACTTAACTGTTCTTAATATATCTGGTTTGCTATAAAGGTCATGTAGCTCACTGTTATGTAAATTTTCTCCATACATCTGTCTGTTCATCTCTCGTTGGTCAACATTTTTTTCCTAAGAACTTTATTCTCAAATACTCGTAAACGTTTCTCCTCCCTTAAAGTAAGAGTCCATGTTTTGCATCCAACTGTTTTATTTTAAGCACTTTGTTCAGTAATGCATGCGTCAATCTGCTCCCATCTTTGTTTCCATCAAATTGTTTTCTGCAACTCATCTTCGATTTCCAAGCACTATAGACACTAACATATAAATAAACAGTGAAAAAAATTACAAGAAAAGAAGCAAGGAAATGTAATTTAAATTACATTGACATAAATAATATTTTCACATGAACAATATTAATATGTAAGATAATAATAAAACTAGTATATTGCCATACGAGTATGGTAAACACTAGATACGGATCGAGGAAAAGTTTAAAAATACAAGTGCTTGCGCCGAGTTTTTTTAAATTTCCCAGGCCGTTATGTGTTACCACATGAGTATTGCATACTATTTTTTGCACTATGTGTATTTATTTTAGTAATTAAGATATTAGCTAAAATAATAATAAATATAAAAATTAATGTTTGTTTGTTTGTTTGTTCGTACTTTATGCGCGGCCATACCGTTGATCCGATTGTGATGGTTTTTTTGCAAAATGTTCAGAAGATTCCCGGGATGAACATAGGCTATAAGAGAGTTGTGATACTCAACTTCTACACCCTTAAAAATCACCCTTTGTAGTGGAAAACGTGAAAAAAGTAGCTCTTTGGACGTTTAAATGACACGCTGCCTAAACCATAAGAAATACACAAAATCAATGTACACAGAATTGAATATCTCAAAAAACTCTACGGATAACTCACAATAACCATTTTTGTCTTTCATCGATACCAAGAGTCTCGCGCCGTAGCCGAGTGGTTAAGGCAAGAAGTGTTGGCGCAGAACTACGGGACTTACGCTGGTTCGAGTCTCTACGTGGGGAGACATTTTTCTCATGGAATGTCGGCCAGTATGGGACCGGTGCACAGTGGGTCAGAAATGAAATCTAGCTGGGAAAAAAAGTTTTGACACACTCTCATCTATTTATATATATATTTTTTCACTCTAATATAATTGTAATATGACGGTTCTTAACTTATCTGCAAAGGAGGGTACAATTCTAATGTTCATGACTGTGTGACGTCATCATTCACACTTCTTGAGCCACAACAGAAGGCTGTAAGAGGTTTTCTTGCGAACTTATTTAATAATATTTAATTATGTCCTAATTGCTGAATTTTATGGTAAAAAAGTAACATTTTTATCGTCCGCCTAAGACATGAGAATTGAACGTTCGGGCAGGACATCTGCCGGGTACTCTACTAATAAATATAATTGAAGATTAATGTTAGATTTCAGAAGGTGAATCGGCTAAATGTGTTGCTATGGAGAAATAATAAGTATTGTTGGTGATGTCGCCATCTTATATTTGTTAAAACTGTAAAACCAATTTGATTTGGGATTTATTTCTGACAATGGAGAAAGTTTTAGACGATGCGTGCAGTAATGATGAAATAGAATAGGCGTGGAAAGTTGGATGTGATGAATTAATACAAATTGCAGTATCACTATCAATATTTAAAAATAAATGTTTTTACTTACTGCACTAGTGCTTTTGGTCATTTTTAAAGTATTGAGATTTATTTTGTTTTCATAGCAACCAAGATTATATGTGGGAATGTCAAATTACGATGCACATCATCAATAACAGTAAGTATGCAATATTAGTTAAGTAGTGCAAATAGTATATTGCGATACAAGTGAGGTAAGCACTTGTTACTGATCGAGAAAAAGTTTGGAAAAAAGAAAAAAACGAGGCGCTTGCGCCGAGTTTTTTCAATTTTCGAGATCTGTTACATGCTTACCTCATATGTATTGCATACTATTTTTTGGTCGATGTGACTAATTTTTGTTAAATATAGTAATAAATGAATTAAAATATTGGTTGGATGTAAATGACGTCTATGAGAAAGAAACATTTGGTGATCGTTGCTATGTAGCTTTTCATTTGTTTTATTACAAGCAAGGATTGTTGGATGTGGAGACATTTTTAATTTATATGTAGTACCGTGATTAGAATCTGTTGATAATTCTATTATGGAAGGAGTCATGGTAGATGATGGAGAAATTGAAGAAACCTGGAGAGTGGGATGTTCTGCATTAATTCCGGAAAAGTCTTAAGAAAGGTACGAGTTAGTGTACAAAACATTCAAAAAATGCTTTATTTTACTTAGCGAATGTGTGCTTTTTGAGTCCATATCAGCATTGCGATTTCTTTTGTTAGCATAGCAACCAGGTTAGATGTGGGAACGTTGACTTGCTTCCAGTAACAACAATATTGGTAAGTATAAGAAATTAGTCACATCGACCAAAAAATATATTAAAATATTACAAAAATATTTTAAACACATAAATATATTTTAATTTAATTGTCTCTATCGGCGGTACTGATTTCTACTGATTCAATCAGCCTGTTTGTTGTAAATAGGCTAATATTGCAAATTCCTGACATTCATAACTTGGAATATAAACAATTGTTAATTGCATACATATTGAAACACATTCTATTAAACATGTAGGGGTAAAGTGGGGGAATTCCGGTCATGGAGGTAATTCCAATTACGATTTTATTCCGAAACCACTATTACAGCCATGTTCTGCTAATTGCTGGAATTTTCAGCAAAGTGTTTCAAGCTGTTTGTATAATGTGAATGCTAGTTGAGCGGCATCTCTGCAGTGTGGTGGGCATTTTGTGTTTCGTGTACTTTAGTTGTGAGGAAGCTAAGCTGATTCATGCCAGGTATGTTAGATATTTATCATAAGTTAGGGACGGATTCCTATGACATGTCATATTTTTACCAAAGCCTATATTCTAATCTTCAAGTAAGTAAAAACATTTACATATGCCATAATATTAAGATTAAGGGGTTTTTATTGGGTCTTAATAGTCATATTTCTCACTTTTTCAGATCTTTGGTCATATGTCTGCTTATTTCTATGATAAAGTCATATTTTGTTTATTTTTAATAGCCTAGTCATCAGGCGATTGGAAATAATCAACATTGTAACTGAATAAACATCGTCAATTTCACAGTGCACTTGTTTCGAAGGTTTCTGTTAACAGGTAGCAAACGTTTGTACTGGACAATACAAGAAAACCTTGAATGTTTGTATCTCACCCTTACCATCCTAATTGTTTGGTGTCAGGTTTTCTGCTTTGTTCCCTCCACTTTACTACTCCCACCTCCACCGGCCCTCTGAAATGTTCCTGTAAATTCCTATTCAGACCTCAGCTTTAGTTCGATTTTACCATGCCTAAAAGTACGTATTCTGAGGGTGTAAAATTAAGGAATTTTGTTCGAGAGTTTGGAAGTAGTTTTTAATATTGATGGTGTTATTTTAATATAGTATGGGTAAAAAATTAATTCAATTATAAGGTCATATTTTTGTCTTTTTAGGTCATATTTAAACTTTTTTTTTTACACGCTTTACATTAGCTTGACCTGTATCTATCTATGTGACGGAATCTTTCAACGCGAATTTCACCCACTTAAAATCATTGGATCGACTTGAAACTTTGTATACTTGTTGTTTTATTTTTTTAAAACTATTATTTATTTTTTATTTTTTAGTTTTAATATTTTACAGAATAAGATAAAAATGTAAATATCTTTAAATTCCATACTATTGTAGTATGAGCAAATAGTAATACCCTTCTAAAAAAACCCTCCCAACTGGATTTGAACCAGTGACCTATGGATTACTCAAATTATATACCACTATAGTTCACCGTTCTACCGACTGAGCTCTTACAGCGATTGACTAAAAACTCGTCAAGTCAACAACCTATTATACCAGTTATAATTTTTTTGATTTTCCGATGATTCTGGCCAGGATTTTAGAAACAAATATGAAATTATTGTATTGTCACGGGTCCTTTACTTTATACAAAGTTTCAAGTCGATCCAATGTTTCTAAGTGGGTGAAAATCGGGTTCAAAGATTCCGTTACATAGATACAAAGACTTTCTTTTTTTGATTTTCTGATGATTGTGGCCAGGATTTTAGAAAATAAATATAAAATTGTTGTATTGTCACGGGTCCTTTGCAAGTATACAAAGTTTCAAGTCAATCCTATGTTTCTAAGTGGGTGAAAATCGTGTTCAAAGATTCCGTTACACAGATACAAATACACCTTTTTTAATTTCCTGATGATTCTAGCCAGGATTTTATAAAAATATATGAAATTATTATATTGTCACGGGTCCTTTACAAGTATACAAAGTTTCAAGTCGATTCAATGATTTTAAGAGGGTGAAAATCGCGTTGAAAGATTCCGTCACATAGATAGATAGATACAGGTCAAGCTAATATAAAGCGTGTAAAAAGGAGGAGCTTTCATTATCACAAAAGTAGGAGCTGGTAAAGAGAATTCGATAAAGAGTGAGGTGAAACACGACTATCATTGGTTGTAAAATAAAATTCATTGAAACGTGATTGATCACCGACTACCATTTCGGGCTTGAGTTCTCTTCTTCTTTTTCTTGCAAGGATTAAACCTTTTTGGTTCGCTCCGGCTCCAAGCATTATAGCCGCTGTGTCCATCTCTTTCGTGAGCGTCCCCAATCTCTATTTCCTCCTCTTCGTTGATTGTTCAGACTTTTCCTAGGCAGTCTGTTAGTATCCATTCTACAGACATGTCCATACCATTTTCTGCTATACTCTTCTATTTTATCTATCAAACTGAATATTTGTAGTTATTTACGGATATCTTCACTTCGTTTTTTATCCATTACAGCATGTCCTGCCACAAATCGTAAATATTTCATTTCTGCGGCATCTATTCTTTTAATTGAATGTTTATTCAGGGTCCATTTTTCTGAGCCAAGCAGTATTGCAGGTACAGCCAATACTTTATAAAATTTTAAATGTGTATCTTTTCTTATCCCCCCCCGTGTTCTTTTAAGGGTGCCACATAAATATTGAAATATTTGTAATTTATTATTTATGTCTTTTTATCTATTACAACATAAAATAATTGAAATTTTTTACTTGTTCTAGCGTTTTGTCATTTAGTCCTATTTCTGTTCTTTCCATTTCTTCGTTACACTGGGCCATTACTTTTTAAAAAAATTTCTAGGTTGTAATCTTGTGCGATATTATTTAATTTAAAATTGCTCTTTGTAAGTCATTCTCTGAAGAAGCCATTATAACCTGATCATCAGCAAATATGAGTGTGTCAACACGGAATTTATTATTTGAACCTAAAGTTACTTGCCTTTTCTGACAACTTCGTCAATATATAAATTGAATTGGAAAATATATAAATTTAATTTATTAATTAAATTTATTAATGTTTTCAGATTGTGATAACAGAGATGGATAGACAGTGAATGCATATCCAATACGTCTTCCTCCGAGGAGTGATTTTGGAAATAAACTTAATGAAAATCCTACAAATTATTAATAAAAAGAAGAAGAAGAAGAAGATAATAGACTGAATATTAATATGAAATTTTCACTTAATGTTTTAACACACACACATACATACATACATACACACACACACACACAACACACACACACACATATATATATATATATATATATATATATCTTCGGGTTTTTACAGCTGCTGCCGTCTTCCCGTGCCAAACCTCCAAAGCCTACGGTATATATATATATATATATATATATATATATATATATATACTTACTTACTTACTCACTGGCACTATCGAACCCGTAGGTTCATGGCCGCACGGACATAAGCTCTCCATACATCCCTATCCTGAGCTAATGCTTTCCAATCATTCCCTGTATAATCTACTTCCCTCAAATCATAGTTAATGTTGTTCTCCCACCTCATTCTTGGTCTACCAACTGGGCGTTTTCCTTCTGGCTTTCCTACAAGAAGTTTCCATGCACGTCTTTCATTCCCCATACGCGCAACATGTCCTGCCCATCGCAGTCTACGGGACTTAACTGTTCTTATTATATCTGGCTTCCTATAAAGACCGTGTAGTTCATTGTTATGTAGTCTTCTCCATTCACCTGTCTGTTCATCTCTCTTTGGTCCAAAAATTTTCCTAAGAACTTTATTCTCAAATACTCGTAATCTCCTTTCCTCCCTTAAAGTAAGAGTCCATGTTTCGCACCCATATAATATAACTGGTAGAATAATAGTTTTATATATTTTCAGCTTAACGTTTTTTGAAAGGAGTTGGGACATCAAAAGTCTCTGCAATGCATAATAGCATGCATTTCCAGAATTGAGCCTATGTTTAATTTCTTTGTGCATCTCATTCCTATTTGTGATTATTGTTCCTAGGTATTTGAATTCAGCCAATTCTTCAAAATTTCCCTCATTTGTCATTAGCTGTCCATTTCCATTATATAATGTATTTCTACGTGTGACCATATATTTAGTTTTACTGATATTTACTTCCAGTCCTAATTTCTTAGTGTTACTCAATAGTGTGTGCGTGTTGGCCTTTAGTATCTCCTCGCTATCGGCCAGTAGTACTACATCATCAGCATAAACTAACAGCTTATTAATACCATTCAGTTGTAAGCCTTCCTCATTCTCTAAAGATTTAATGGCATGCTCTAGTACAAAATTAAATAGTAGAGGAGATAGTGCATCTCCTTGCTTCAACCCATTCTGGATTTCAAAAGTGTCTGAAAACTGTTGCCTACACGCACCCTACTCGTTGAGCCATTTAGACACATTCGTATAAGTCTAACTAACTTTTTAGGAATTCCGAACTCCAGCAGGATACTATATAACTTCTCCCTCTTAATTGAATCATATGCTTTTTGGAAGTCTATGTATAGTTGATGTACAGTACCATTATATTCCCATTTCTTTTCTAAAATCTGTCTTATACTAAAATCTGATCTGTTGTAGACCTGTTTCTTCTAAATGCACATTGATGATCTCCTAGAATGTCATCAATATAGGGAGTAAGTCTGCTTACTAATATATTTGTTAGAATTTTGTACGAAGTTGAAAGTAATGAGATGCCCCTATAGTTGTTGCAATCAGTTTTATCTCCTTTCTTATAAATTGGTATGATAATTGACTCCTTCCATTCATCTGGAAGAGCTTCTTTTTCCCAAATCATACTAAGCAAACAACAGCGTATCTTGTCCATCAATTTCTCTCCCCTGATTTTATCAGTTCTGCTGGGATCTCATCTGAACCTGATGCTTTATACATCTTAAATTTTTCAATTGCCATTTCAACCTCTAATGCACTTGGCTCTGCGACTAGCATTTCTGCTGTCTGTAACTTATTCTCCTCAATGTCCTGTTCTGTATGTACATTTAATAGCTGATTAAAATAACTTTTCCATCTATTTAATATACTCTTGGAATCTGCAATCATATCCCCATTTTCATTCCGAATTATGTTTGTTCTAGCCTGAAACCCTTTCTTCTCTATACTAATTCCCTGATATAATTCTCTAATGTTCCTATTTTTTGCATTCATTTCAAGATCATTAATCTTCTCTCTCAAATATTCCCTCTTTTTACTCTTTAGTAACTTGGTGGTTTCCCGTCTAACACTACCCAATTGCTCTAAATTTACTTCATTTGGCTCGTGTAACCATTTAATTTTTGCTAGCTTTCTTTTCTTTACAATGTCGGCACATTCCTCATCAAACCATTTCTTGTTTTGCCTCTTTTTTTTTATATATATATATATATATATATATATATATATATATATATATGAATATGAAAGTTTTCTTGAGTTTTCCGCGGTTTGGATTCATGTTCGGCCTCTGGCCACTGATTCCGAAGTTTCGGCATGATCCCACATGCCATTATCAAGCAATGAATGGCACGTGGGATCATGCCGAAACGTCAGAATCAGTGGCCAGAGGCCGAACTTGAATTCAAGACGTGGAAAACCCAAGAAAACTTTCATATTCATACTTATATCCGCGAAAATCTGCAATATAACATTCCAATACGAAATGGAGCCAAAATTATTTCTATCACGGCACATTGGGATAACTCCGATCAATAGTGATAGGAATTACCTTGAGTGGTAGAACTGACTCCACATTGTTCGAATATTTTTGTTATTATTATTATTATTATTGTTATTATTATTATTATTATTATTATTATTATTGTTGTGTTGTGATGTAGGCCGGTACAGGTTCACTTCATGCAGAATACAGTGGATATGACACAGCAAAGAATTCGTTACGTGTGTGATTTGTTCGCGGAGACAGCAACTTTTGCATTTTTGTGTATTTCAGCTTTCTCTTTAATTTCTCAATATGGTGATCGGAATTACTCACGTTTCGGGGGAATACCGATCAAACCTAGGTACTAGAAAACAACTTGTTTCAGGTTATTTTATATTATATTTGTATTTTTATTGTAAAATGTACAGTCAATATTCCCAATTCATCAAATAATAATTAAAATCTTCTTCAAGATCATCATAGCAACTCCGGTCGTGAAAGTCTACGTCAATACAATAATTAAAATAGTCAACATGTTACAACAGCGAAGCTGTTATTATTTTTTTTAATGCCCCAGGTTTGTCTTTCGACATTCCTGATCTCTCCTTGCATGACGTACTTGTAACCCACCTCTGAGGTTGGGGCGCCTGGAAGTCGGGGTTACGTTGCCCCGATGATATGATGGGTGATGATGATGATAATGGTGCGCCAGGAGAGTCCTTAATCCTAAGCTTAACCTAAGATGAATATGAATGATGATGATTGCGATGGCCATATGATTTCGGGGACCGTTCGGGCCTTAAAGTTTTCCTGACATTTGTCTTACAGGTGAGGAAAAACCCCAATAAAAACCTCACCCAGAAAAACTGTCCCGACCGGGGATCGAACCCGGGCCCTCTGCGTGACAAGGCAGCACGCTACCCCGAGACCACAGCGGTGGACCGAAGCTGTTATTTTCAAAACTAAATACTGACTGTCAATATTCAGTCTTGAAAATGACAGCTTAGCTGTTAAAACATGTTGACTATTTTAATTAGGGCTTATTAATTGGTGAATTGGGCATATTGACTGTATATTTTATGATTTTATCATCAAGAAGTGCATTAGTGTATTAAATTGTATTTTTATGCATACGTAAATAAGTAATAGAACAGCAGACAATCTTGAAGTTTTTTAAATTCCTTTTTAAGAATAATAATACGGTTATTCGACTAATGTGATGGATTTTCCCCCACTTCACGCTAAGGTATTTTTTCATTCAAATTAATTAAATTCGACACATATATAATGAAACCATTTTAATTTCTATGAAGGATTTTTTCTATATTACAGTGGTTATCCTTCAGCCCAAATATTTGCTCCGCCACAGATTTCTATCCTCAGCATCTTCTTTTGTGAGGTCTCTGCTGATCATGATTCTTCTCACTTCATCCATCCACTGCTCTCTGGGTTTCTCCCTCCTCCTCCTGCCTTCAGTATTCCAATCAAGCATCATTCTTAGGATTCTATTATTCTCCATCCTCTTCAGATGTCAATACCATTCCAATCTTCGTTCTTCTATTACCTCTATAATATTATGTTTAAAATTCATTATTTCCCTTATTTTGTGGTTCCGAATTTTCTCCTTTCTTGATTTTCTTGATGCCAAACATCCAACTCTGTTGTCAATTTTTTTTTTGTTTGCTGTCTACCTAAAGTATAGGTCTCTGCTCCATAGAGGATAACACTTTGTACTAATGATTTAAATATAAATGTTTTGGTTTTATTTATAATATTTTTACTCCTTATCACTGAATTTCACATTCCAATTACTTACCTTGCTTCACTAATTATTTTCTCAATTTCCCTACAACTGTTCCTATCTGATTCTAAAATTGATCCTAAATAATTGAATTTTTAACATTCTTAATTTCCATATTTTCACATTGTAATTTCTCTTCATTCTCTAGTTCCGTCGTCAGATGTTCGGTTTTCTTAATATTTATATTTAATCCCCATTTCTTGTATTCCTTCAATTCGTTTTTAAGATATAATAATACACTGCCAGATCCAACCAAAACAAAAGATAGACTTGTGTCCATTTTACATATAAATACACAAAATAAAAATGAGTTCAAACATCGTGATGATCATTTTAAACATATATTTAACTAACTCACTAGCACTAACGAACCCGTAGGTTGATGGCCGCGCGGATATAAGCTCTCCATACATCCATATCCTGAGCTAATATTTTCCAATCATTCCCTGTATAATATACTTCTCTCAAATCATGGTTAATGTTATTCTCCCACCTCATCCTTGGTCTACCAAATGGGCGTTTTCCTCTGGTTTTCCTACAAGAAGCTTCCATGCACGTCTTTCATTCAGCATTCGTGCCACATGTCCTGCCCATCGCAGTCTATGAGATTTAACTGTTCATATTATACAGGGTGATTCAAAATTCCTATTAAAAACTTCTAGAGGTTGTAGAGGAGACTTAGTAGATAAAGTTTTGATAAGGAACCCATGCCGGAAACGTGCAATTTTGATGTAAAATAAGTTTCAAGATCGAAACACAATGGGCTGATATCGCGTGTCTTGTATTTCAGAATGAGTATTACAGACTTCTAGGGAATGCATTACAAGTGTGGTACCACGTGGCGACCCTGTTGTTCGTTGCACAAAGTGTACCTGCGACGCATGTTTTCATACACACGCCCTACAAGACTGGTGTGTGCTCAATAATTTCTGCTGCGTCCAGAATTCGTGCAAGAAGATCTTCTTCCGACTCGACAGGTGTAGTACAACCCCTAGAAGTCTGTAATATTTATTCTGAAATACAAGACATACGATATCAGCCCATTGTGTTTCAATCTTCAAAGTTATTTAACATCAAAATGGTACGTTTCCGGATATGGGTTCCTTATCAAAACTTTATCTACTAAGTCCCCTCTACAACCACCAGAAGTTTGTAATAGGAAATAAGAATCACCCTGTATCTAACTTCCTATAAAGATCATGCAGTTCACTGTTATGTAAGTCTTCTCCACTCACCTGTCTGTTCATCTCTATTTGGTCAAAAATTTTTCCTAAGAACTTTATTCTCAAATACTTGTAATTTCCTTTTCTGTATTTATTCATTAAATTAATTAAATTCGATACAATATATAGTTAAACCATTTTTCATCGACATAAACCAACTTGGAGTTTAGAACAGGAAATTAGTTTTAACCCTACACTGGCAGATCCAACCAAAAACTAATGACAGACTCTTGTCCACTTTAAGTATAAATACACAAAAATAAAAATGAGTTCAAACATCATGATGGTCATTTTGAACAAATATGTAAGACGTTCCAATGCCAAGTTCAATTTGTATAATGTGTGACGTAAAAGTTACGAGCAAAACTTGGTCTTATCGTAACGATCCACGTCGGTCATAAAAATATACGTTATTTCCCCAAGTTTGCTTTATGTGCTATAAAACACGATATAAATGGAAATGTGAAAATTATTCTCAAGAATGTAAGTTATAACTCTCATGTAGAGATGAATGTATGTGACGTCTCTTTTAACAAACTTGGACCCAAATGCGTGATTTTTATATTCAAATTATTATTATTATTATTATTATTATTATTATTATTATTATTATTATTATTATTATTATTATTATTATTATTATTATTATTATTATTATTATTATTATTATTATTATTATTATTAAAATAAGAAATTCTGTCATACGAGAAAAAATTAATATTAGATATTCAATAGAAGATTATACAGGGTGATTCAAAAGTCTTTTGACATTTTCCTCATATCGTTAATTTATGTATTTTTGTTATATGTAATTGGAAACTATGCTAAAAATAGAGGAAATATTAGCTGTCTTCTTCGCTCGTATACGAGGATTGACGTACAGGCAGGTGCAAGAAGAATTCACTAGAAAGTTCAGAAAAGCAGATCCTAGCAGGAAGCTATTAGAGATCGGGTACTGAAAATGAAATGGACGGGCTCTGTTGCTGACGAAGCACGTAGAGGGAGGCCGGCTACAACACCAGAAGATGCCATCTCACGAAGTCCCGGTGCATCAACCAGAAGACTCAGCAGAGAGTTTGGTTCGTCTCAAAGCACTATATGATGTACCTTGCGCTTCAAACTGAACAAATGCCCTTATGACATCCAGATAATGCACAAGCTTGAACCAGAAGACTATGTAGCTCGACAAGGTATGTGTGATGACCTGTTAAATGCCACTGATAATGAAGATCTGATGGTACATGTGTTGTTCAGTGATGAGACAACATTCCACACATGTGGACATGTCAATAGGCATAATTGTAGGATTTGGGCAGGCAAACAGCCAAACGCCATAAAAGAGTTTCAGAGAGACACACGAAAGGTAAATGTATGGCTGGGAATAACAAAAACAAAAATTACGGGCCGTTTTCATGTTCGCGGAAACAACAGTAACTGGAAGTAACTATCTTGACACGTTAGAACAATACCTGGAACAGCAGCTGGCACAGGATGCTGTAGAAAATTCTGTGGTTTTCCAGCAAGATGGTGCACCACCCCATTTTGCCATCATTGTTCGTGACCACCTCAACGAAGTTTTTCCTGATAGGTGGATCGGTAGTGGTTCACCGAGAATTTGGGCGGCCCGCTCTCCAGATCTGACACGACTAGACTTCTTTGTTTAGGGTTTTGTTAAGTCCAAAGTGTATGAAGTAAAGATCAACACCTTATAGCAATTCAGAAACCGAATAGCTGCAGCGGTAGCTGGCAAAAGTGTTTTGCTCTAAAGAAGAAAGATGGAATCTGTGCCGTGACATTGAAATGCACTGAGTTTATCATCCAGTATTCATTAATTTCCATATGTAATAACAAGTTTGGCATAAAACATTGTTTTGACGAAAATGTCAAGAGACTTTTGAATCACCCTGTATAAGATATAAGCAATTGAATTGGTAGGGGCATGTACAACGAATGCAAGAAGAAAGGTTACCCAGGAAAATATTGGAATGGTGTCCACCTGGAATAAGAAGGATAGGGAGACCTCGAAACTCATGGATGCAAGAAATAAGAACTGGAATGAGAACAAGAGGACTGGAGGACATGGGTGGATGCATAGAGACGAGTGGAGAAGAAAAATAAAACTTTAGGCACAGAAAGATGTGTAAACATAAAAAATCTGTATATAAACAAATTATTATTATTGTTATCATCATTATTATTATAAATATTATCATTATTATTATTATCATTATTATTTTCATTATTATCATCATTATCATTATTATTTTTTTTCAAATGTCCCAGGTTTGTCTTTCGACATTCCTGGTCTCTCTCCTGACATAGCGTACATGTAACCCACCTTCTGAGGTTGGGGCGCCTGGAAGGCGGGGTTACGTTGCCCCTGTGATATGATGGGTGATGATGATGATAATGGTGCGCCAGGAGAGTCCCTAATCCTAAGCTTAACCTAAGATGAATATGAATGATGATGATTGCGATGGCCATATGATTTCGGGGACCGTTTGGGCCTTAAAGTTTTCCTGACATTTGTCTTACAGGTGAGGAAAAACCCCGATAAAAACCTCACCCAGAAAAACTGTCCCGACCGGGGATCGAACCCGGGCCCGCTGCGTGACAAGGCAGCACGCTACCCCGAGACCACAGCGGTGGACATTATTATTATTATTATTATTATTATTATTATTATATTATTATTATTATTATTATTATTATTATATATATTTTTATACGAAGAGCAGCAAGATTTCAAGAAGAGAAAAAAGTAGAAACTCAGTTATAAGATTGAAAATGAAGATTGAAGACACTATTTTAGATTATATTAAAACTCGGCAATTAAGATGGTACGGACATGTCCAGCGAATGGAAGAGGATTGGCTACCAAAATGTGTTTTGGAATGGAAACCTGAGGGAAGACGAGGCAGACGAAGACGTAAAACTTCCTGGAGTCAGGGAATAGTTTTATACATGAAGGAGAAACATCTACAAACCAGCAGATTGGATGGACCGAGAAAATTGGCTATTAGGAATCAGACGATGTCAAAGACATTAAACAGACATTAAACATCTATCTATCTATCTATCTATCTATCTATCTATCTATCTATCTATCTATCTATCTATCTATCTATCTATCTATCTATCTATCTATCTATCTATCTATCTATCTATCTATCTATCTATCTATCTATCTATCTATCTATCTATCTATCTATCTATCTATCTATCTATCTATCTATCTATCTATCTATCTATCTATCTATCTATCTATCTATCTATCTATCTATCTCTGTCTATCTATCTATCTATCTATCTACAGATTTTCAATGCTTAAACGTCTTTCTACGCCTGACGTTTTATTTTCCTCCTCCACTCGTCTCTATCCATCCACTCCATTTCCTCCAGTCTCTTGATATCATTCCAGTTATTTCTTGTATCCACAAGTTTCGAGGTCTTCCTTTCCTTCTTCTTCCATCTGGACATCAGTACAATATTTTTCTAGGTAACCTTTCTTCTTGCATTCGTCGTACATGCCCAAACCAATTTAATTGCTTATATCTTATACAAGCTACTATTGAATATCTAATATTATTTTTTTCTCGTATGACAGTAGGCCTATTTCTTTTTTTTTTCTTTCTAATTTTGAATAACTTGCTGCTCTCCTCAAGAAATTCATTTCCGTCGACGTAAGGTTTTGTTCTGAGTTTTTGGTGAATTTGATTTCCAAAACTCAGCTCCATAGGTGCAGTAGTACTTTCTCTCACTATTGAATTATACATTTGTAACTTATTTTTTTCTGATTATATGTCTGATCCATAAGACTCCATTCATCATTGTTGTTATTGCTCTACCTCTATTCATTCTGTTCTTAATATCACTTTCTTGTTTACCCCCTTTATCTACTTTTACTCCCAGATACTCAAATTCTTCACATCCTCTAATATACCGCTTCTGATCTTCTAATATTAAATATTCGGTTTCTGCACCATATCCCATATAATTGTTTTTTTCTAAATTTATTTTCAAACCCCAGTTTTTGTATTCCTCCAATAATTTTCTGAACATAAACTCCATGTCTTCATATTCTAGAACAAATATTATTTTTTTTATTCAGGATTGTTTCAGTTATTTACACAGGTATCCTCAACCAAAATATACAATTATTTATTTTATTATTATTATTATTATTATTATTATTATTAAATTAAGTGATATGGACTACGATTTTAAATAAAACCAAGACATTGATATTTAAATTATTAGTACACTGTTATTCTACCAGTTATACTATATGGATGCGAAACGTAGACTCTTACTTTAAGGGAGGAAAGAAGATTGCGAATTTATTAATAGTGAGTGGAGAACATATTTTTAACGACTCACCTCATATAATTTCAAAGGTCTTTAATACCGGCGGTTTCAGACAATATCTTGTCCCTCTTCAGTCATGGTTTCCAATATTAATTTAAATATAAGATTGCGAGTATTTGAGAATATAGTTGTTAGGAAAATTTTTGGACCAAAAGAGATGAACACACAGGTGAATGGAAAAGTCTAACATAAGAGTGAACTACATGGTCTTTATAGCAAGCCAGATATAATAATAATAAGAAGATTTATAACAAACAACATTTGAGATATTCTATTTGTGGTAGATATCACACGGAATTAATTAGAATTAGTTAGAAGTTTCTTTATTTTCGTTTGATTGTTCGCGTGTGATACAACATCACAATTTCCAATTTTGTTCTTTGCTGACAAGAAAATAGTATTGAAGCTTTTAACGTCGTGTACGTGGATTGGTTTTAAAGTATTCATTCCTCTGTTGAGACCAGACAGAACCTCTTTAATCAGAACAGAATGGCTGTACCCGAACATTATTCTCTGATCACGTGACACATACGGAATTCATTGCTAACTTAATGATTATTTTTTGTACGGTAGTGCGTTCTGTCGTACTTACAGCAATGATTGAAAGTTCATTTTCCTACCTTTTGGGGTTTCCAATTTAAATAACTATACTGTAATATGTAATATTACCACGGAAAGTAAAACCACTGCCCTTTATGTATACTATTACAATGTATATACTAAAAATATATCCAAAAGGTATTGTTATTATACATTATACGAAACAAATCACTGCAGATTAAATGAACTGAACTATATTTGAAACAATATAAAGCAATAAATTCGTACTTGCCGCCATTTTATGACTGATTGGCGTCACGGTCTGCTGTAGTCTCAATTAATAAACATTGCCTACACTAATGTATTCACGTAGACTTTCACGGCCGGAGTTGCTATGATGATCTTGATGAAGATTTTCGGGCCTTGAGGATGCCAGACGCAGTCTTTGGCGAAACGTCGGGGAACTACAAGCCTCACGACCACGGCCTACAGCCCGAAAATCTTCATGAAGATCATAATTGCCTACACTGTTTTGTTTTCCCCCTCTTTTCGTTTACATTGTTTTCCTTCTTGTTTGACCTTTTTGTTATTCTCACATATAGACACGAGGACAAGACAAACACCCAAACCCAAGGTGGAGAATAAAAATCCCCAACCCCGCCGGGAGTCGAACCCGGGTCGCCGGAGTGGAAGGTAGGGACTCAACCGACTACGCCACGGCGACGGACACTGTTAACGTTAGTCAGTTGTTTATAATGAACGCAAATATTTCTAACAACGATGTTATTATTTTAGTAGTATTTATTATTTTGAAAACACCATCGTGCAAAAAATAATGTACAACGTACGTTTGTGAAGTGTTTTACAGAATCTCGGATATTAAAAACATCGCTATCGATTGATGGCATTCTAGGAGATCATCAATGTGCATTTAGAAGAAACAGGTCTACAACAGATCAGATTTTTAGTATAAGACAGATTTTAGAAAAGAAATGGGAATATAATGGTACTGTACATCATCTATATGTAAACTTCAGAAAAGCATATGATTCAATTAAGAGGGAGAAGTTATATAGTATCCTGCTGGAGTTCGGAATTCCTAAAAAGTTAGTTAGACTTATATGAATGTGTCTAAATGGCACAAAGAGTAGGGTGCGTGTAGGCAAACAGCTTTCGGACACTTTTGAAATCCAGAATGGGTTGAAGCAAGGAGATGCACTATCTCCTCTACTATTTAATTTTGTACTAGAGCATGCCATTAAATCTTTAGAGAATGAGGAAGGCTTACAACTCAATGGTATTAATAAGCTGTTAGTTTATGCTGATGATGTAGTACTATTGAGCGATAACTAGGAGATACTAAAGGACAACACGCACACACTATTGAGTAACATTAAGAAATTAGGACTGGAAGTAAATATCAATAAAACTAAATACGTATATGGTCACACGAAGAAATTCATCAAATAATGGAAATGGACAGCTAATGACAAATGAGGGAAATTTTGAGGAAGTTGCTGAATTCAAATACCTAGGAACAATAATCACAAATAGGAATGAGATGCACAAAGAAATTAAACATAAACTCAATTCTGGAAATGCGTGCTATTATGCAATACAGAGACTCTTGATGCCCCAACTCCTTTAAAAAAACGTTAAACTGAAAATACATAAAACTATTATTCTACCAGTTATATTATATGGGTGCGAAACATGGACTCTTACTTTAAGGGAGGAAAGGAGATTACAAGTATTTGAGAATAAAGTCCTTAGGAAAATTTTTGGACCAAAGAGAGATGAACAGACAGGTGAATGGAGAAGACTACATAACAATGAACTACATGGTCTTTAAACGAAGCCAGATATAATAAGAACAGTTAAGTCTCGTAGAGTACGATAGGCTGGACATGTTGCACGTATGGGGAATGAAAGCTTCTTGTAGGAAAGCCAGAGGGAAAACGCCCAGTTGGTAGACCAAGCATGAGGTGGGAGAATTACATTAACTATGATTTGAGGGAAGTAGATTATACAGGGAATGATTGGAATGCATTGGCTCGGGATATGGATGTATGGAGAGCTTATGTCCGCGCGGCCATGAACCTACGGGTTCGATAGTGCCAGTGAATAAGTAAGTATCACTCGGTTTTTAAACATTTTCCTCGATTCTGTAAAAACCACTTCCCAACCTCGCATCGTAGTATACTATTGCTAACATCTACGCTATAACATGAAATTTGCTTTCGTTTGTTTTCTGGAATTCAACTTTCATTTTATAGCACCTGTAATTTATTGGGAGCGAAAACAACCGCAACTAAGTAACAACATTACAGTTTATGGCTCATAATATTACAGCGAGGCGGTGCCTTTTCTGCTATTTAATTGCGGTTATGACACCTGATATAGAATCATTCTCATTGAGTATTGAGAAACCCGCGCAGGGAAATTTACGTCATATGATTCCTTAGTGCAATATTCATCTAACTACTAACTAACTCACTGGCTCTATCGAACCCGTAGGTTCATGGCCGCGCGGACATAAGCTCTCCATACAGCCCTATCCTGAGTTAATGTTTTCCAATAATTTCCTGTATAATCTAGTTCCCTCATATCATAGTTAATGTAATTCTCCCGCCTCATTCTTGGTCTACCAACTGGGTGGTTTCCCTCTGGTTTCTTACAAGAAGTATCTAACACGTCTTTCACTCCCCATTCGTGCCACATGTCCTGCCCATCGCAGTCACGAGACTTAACTGTTCTTATCATATCTGGCTTCTTATAAAGACCGTGTAGTTCACTGTTATGTAGTCTCTCCATTCACCTGTCTGTTCATTTCTCTTTGGTCCAAAAATTTTCTTGAGAACTTTATTCTCAAACACTCGTAATCCCCTTTCCTCCCTTAAAGTAAGAGTTCATGTTTTGCATCTATATAATATAACTGGTAGAATAACAGTATTATATACTTTCAGTTTAACGTTTTTTTAAGGAGTTGGGACGTCAAGAATTCCTGTGATATATAATAGCAAACATTTCCAGAACCGAGCCGGAGAGAGAATGATAACATCACAAAAATGGCATTTGATTGGAACCCCCAAGGATTGAGAAAGCGAACAGGAAGACCTAGGGCAACATGGATTAATACCATCAGGGATGAAGCTGAACAGGCAGGGATCAGTTGGAATGAAATTAAGGCATTGACAAATAACAGGCTTCGTTGGCGATTTTTAATCATGGCCCTATGCTTCCCAATGGAATGACCAGCACTACTACTAGTATTTATCTAAATAGTAACACACAGTGTTAGATGCATAATGGACGGTGTTATGCTTCAACCGGCTATGCGCCATTATGTAAGTTTTGAGAAAAATACGTTAAAAATTTAAGTCGATCTTCATTATTTATTGTAGCGCCAAACTAACAATACTGGATATTGTAAGTTATTTTCCACGTTTTACAGTTTACATCAGTAATCTAAGAGCGGAGACGTTTGGCGCTTAGCTGTATGATGCAAAAATTAGATGATCATTTATGACGATCTGGTTTCATAGTCGTTTTTTGCATCATCATTATTCAGCATCATGACAGCTGCCGCCGTCTTCCGGAAACCAAACGCCATTCCTCTCTGTCCATTCATTGATCTTCCTCCAATCCTCTGATTTCACAGCCGCTTGCACACCTTCTATCCAGGCTTTCTTTGGTCTTCTCTTTTCCATTGGGATCCATTCCATAATAAGTTTATGCAATCTTTGACATGGCCATACCACAGTAACCTTTTCTTTTCTATAATGTCTATGATCTCCGGCTCCTCTTGTACATCCATAATATCCTTTATTTGTTTATTTTGTATTCTATCCATTCTATATTTTCCAGCTGATGTACTTTAAATTATTTTCATATCCCTGTTAGGAATTTGCCAAACTTCAGCATCATATGTTAAAATGCTCTGACTTATGGTTTGATATGGTCGCTGTAATAGGACTGATGGCGATTATATTTTTCTTTAGTAATAAGGCTATATTTAAAGAATAGGCGCTAAAAGTAAGCGTACACTTACTTCATGAGCAAATGCAACAGATGGCATCAAAATATCATTTTTAAATGGTGCTTAGCCGGTTGATGCATAACATTATCCAATTGTATTTTATTGCTATAATTAATATTTTTTTGCGCGGTAAAATTAATGCCCGCGCGGGCATTTTGAAAAATTTAATACTCGAGGAGGCGTTACGAAATTAATTACATATACTGTGTCCTAGCAATAAACCAACACTTATAAAAACACTAGTTAATACCCGGCGTGCGTTGCTATGCCTAAATGAATGAAATGTTAAAGGTTAATTAAATGCTAGGGTATACACTGAGACGAACCAAACATGGCGGTTGCTAGTCAGTTTTTAATTTTGGATTTCAGGTAAACTTCCACTTCTAATTGTCGGATTTAGCTCATTTTTTGATAATACCTACCTCGGTTTTTTATAGGATATACTAAGTTTCGTAGTAAAACATCGGAAAATGTGACCGCTAGAGGGATTTTTAAATTTTCACTTCAGGTGAACTCCTACACATAATGGTTTTACAGAGTCCAATTGTGAATCTAAACCATTCAGGGACCGAATTGAACACACACAAAAAATTCATCAAAATCGGTCGAGTCGTTTAGAAGTAGTGTGACAAACACACGTACAGAAGATTTATACAGAGTGTTCTACAATTCTCATTAAAAACTTCTAGGACTTGTAGAAGGGAAAAAAATGATAATATTTAAAATTAGAAACCATGTCCGGAAACTTTCCGTTTCCTTGCTTCAGCCGTTTGAAAACATGTTTTTATCGCGACCACTTTTACAAGTAATTTGTTATGAGGCGTGACACAGTACATTACCTGTTTTACAATTTAACTTATTAATAACCAAAGAAACAAAATGGAAACTGAATCATGACTTGCATTAATAATCTCGGATACACGTCCACAATCAATTTTTGCATTTTCAAAATTTCGAAAAAACTTTACTTAAAAAAAACACCACGTCTTAGTATACTCGATAGGAAAATTTTCGATTTATGCGAATCGCGAAGCTATTACTTGTTGAGACACGTGACGACGTTCAGGCAATGTTTGTTTTCAAACGGCTGTCGCACGGAAACGGTAAGTTTCCGGACATGGTTTCCAATTTTAAATATTATCAACTCAGTCCCCTCTACAAGCCCTAGAAGTTTGTAAGGGGAATTTTAGAGAACCCTGTATACCTATATAATAAGACATAATAGAGTATACAGTATAACTTCAATGAAATGGTCTGATTCTTTGACATTCACTAGCGTAAAGTGTACTACACTTGCTAGATAGTTGACAAGTGACGGAGAGAGATTAGAGATTGCTAAGTAAATAGCGCTCACTTAAAATTAATTCCTCTGCGGATGGCAATCCTCAGGGGATTAACTCATGTCTCTTAGTTCTGAGAGACATTAGCTTTCCTATTTCATTATTTTCCCGTTCAGTTAATAGGAATACAAAAAAACATGCAATGTTTTATGGTCATAACGATCAATAAAAAAATTACAGAACAAGTAAACAATTCCAACTACTTAGGGTTTAACGTATCTTAACAACGATATAAACTTAAAATTAAACAAATTTTATAATATGTCAAGAACAATAAAAACTTTAAATTTTAACTCTTGCTGTTCCTCTACATCGAACATCTCACTATTCCTCATCCTTCCTTGTTTCAGCCAGCCGACTCTGGATTTCCCTCCTCTCGTATATCAAGGAGTGCCTGACTCAAAAACAGTTCAAGAAAAATCTCACTACGTATTTCCTTAGACAATATAATATATAACCGTGCTCCATGTATACTTTCATTATTTCTTTATATTTTATACTACCCTTGGCCAAGCCATTTACTTAATCAAGTTATAGGTTGTTTTTATTATTATTATTATTATTATTATTATTATTATTATTATTATTATTAATTTTTTTCCATTCATACCAGAACAACTGGATGAATCATTTGCGACGAATGAGTTCAGATAGAGTTCCCAAGGCCATGCTTCGTTATTGTCCAACAGGGAAGAGATATCCGGGCCGTCCAAGGAAACGCTGGATATAAAATCCATCAGTGAGATCGTAATAGGCCTAAGACTTGGTTGGATGAAGAAGAAAAATTATTTTTTCCCATTGTCAACTTTATATTATGTGGCCTGCTTATATCTATTATGTATAATTAATCAACAAGCAGATAATTCATTATTGTTATTTTATGTATAATTTAGCCTGATGAAGTGGAAGAGAAGATCTTACAATCTTAACTCGATCAGGTAAAATAAATAAATAAATAAATAATAAAACATTAGAAATTACACAAAATTCGGCTCAACTGCACTTCTACTAGCGCTTGATTTTTCAGTTATATTGTTGTAAACTATTGCTTTATTCTGTATTTACTAACATTTTTTAATATTTTAAACTTTTTCAAACAATGTTTATAACATTAATAGACAGTTTTGAAGTATTTATTTAAATATGCAAATCGCAATATTATGACGCTGTTAGACCATATTGTGATGCTAACTGCTATTTTCTCCACAGAGTATATTACGTAATCTATGATTTTTCTATGGCTGTTCTGGGTTTTCGCTGGTTGGGTCAGCGTTAGGGAGTGATAAGTAAGTGTACACCGATTTTTAACAAATGTTTTCTAATTTTAATGTTATTAATATATTTTTAACACAGATTTGGGGATTTATTGCAAATATTGGTCATTTAAATTTCATAGCGACAGATAGTAATCGAGGATAATAATCGATATGTGGTTCGATTGTGGGTTACTGCTGGCTCTATAAACTCTAGCGCATGCGCACTGTTGTTCTATAGGACTTACGTTCTTACGTTCAGTAGCAGCTATGCATTGTTAGATAAGAAATATAATGAACAAATAAGAACTGAATTAAACATCTACAGTAATATCTATAAAATCTTAGAAAATATATGTAAATAATCGTTAGAAAAATGTACGAATCATTATAAATGTAGGGAATTAATTTGAAAAATGAAACCCTAAGAATAAATTTCAGAGAAGTTTATGATGGAATTAAAAAAGTCGCATCACAGGTTGTAAAGTTTTGCTAGCCAGATTTTTCACGGAAGGATTAAATAGAATATCAGTTTGATTTATGTTTACAGAAACTATCGATGAATAATCAGTTTTGTTTAATAGACTTCGATAACGATAGTTTGGGACTTCTCAGGATGTATAATGTCTGTTTCTCTTGTCAATATTGCTGTAGAGTCAAGGTCTTCGTTAAGTTGTTAGTTTACATCGTTATTCAGTTCCGGTTTAGTGTGTATATATAGTTGTAGGTCATCAGAGTAGATAATGGAAATGGACGGTTAATGACAAATGAGAGAAATTTTGAAGAAGTCGTTCAATTCAAATTCCTAGGACCAATAATTTCAAACAGGAATGTGGTGCAGAAACAAATTAAATAACTACATATACTTTACAACCTGTGATGCGACTTTTTTAATTCCTTCATTAATTCCTGTCAAATTTTATCCATAGGGTTTTATTTTTCAAATTATTTCCCGCCATTTACAATGATTTTTATGTTTTCTAACGATTATTTCAATATGTTTTTCTATGGTATTTAACTGCATGCGTAGCATGAAAACTTGGCGACCACATTGATTTTAACGAATGTTCTATGCTACAACAATGCTTTTAGTTTGGTCATTCACAGGCTAGAGCAGGGCCACCCAAACTATTTAATGGGTCGGGCCAATAACTGATTGTGCAATTGATCGCGGGCCAGAACATAAATATCGTTACTATTATTGTTGCTACTGCTGCTTCTATAATAATAATAATAATAATAATAATAATAATAATAATAATAATAATAATAATAATAATAATAATATTATTATTATTATTATTATTATTATTAAAATAAAATTACATTATCATACAGAAGAATGTAAAACATTTGTAACACCATGCTGCAATTAAAATTGTAAAAAAAATGGTACAAAAGTGAACATGTTTACCTAATGAGATGAGTGGAGCTGGCTTCTTAAAGATAACAACCGATCGATCATCTCCATTAAATTTATCAAAATGGCTATGCTTTGTTTGGTAATGTCTTTTAATGATATATTCTTTCACAACTGCAATAACATCGTTACAAATAATACATAACACTTTGTTTCCATGCTCCTTCACAAAGTACTTGCTGGTCCAGGATTCGTTAAACTTCCTACACTCGTAATCAACTTTGCGTTTTTTAAAAGCATTTTCTCACTTTAACACTATTTTTACAACTATTCCGTGCACAGGATACTGTTTGATTGACAATACAACAAGCGAAACAATTAATGTTCAAAGTTTGGAGTGGGGAGAAAACGGTAAATAAGGGATGAATCATATCTACTATAGTCCACAGACGAAGAGAATGAAAGCACGGGACGAAGAGTGGGCACGGGGAATTGCAAGCGATACAATGGCATACTACCTGAGAATAAAGGAACACTCATGACGTATGAAATACCTACTGCTTTCATTCGCTTCGTCTGTGGACAATACTTTGTCAAGAGAAGCGGTGACACCTCAACTCCACATTTCAAAGAGATGAATTCCACACAGGGATGTCCAAACTAGATGTTACATATTAAAATCTAACTTAAAAATATATAATTAATTTGTTCATTTCAGTGCTTACGCGGGCCATCCGAAACGCCATGGCGGGCCGGATGTGGCCCGCGGGCCGTTATTTTGGACGGCTCTGGGCTAGACTATTAAATTGCGTTACGTTAGCTTTTAGGTTCGTTAAATACCGCGTATATGTTGGCTGCATCCCGTGATTCCTAGTGTAAACCACTTTGCGTTTGTTGGCGCATGGTGTATGATTAAACATAAATTATTTTTTTGCGTTACATGTTCTAAAATATTTCCAATTGAATATATGCTTAACCATTTTCCAGCAAATATGTCCTATGCTGCCCATGGGTGGGCACGAAAACTTAACAGTAGACAGAAAAAAGCTGCTACCTGCACAAAGACAAGTACTCATTTGGGTCACCAAAGCATACAACACAGTGTTGCGAGCTTGCCTACCTTTGATAGCCGGAGTACTTCCCATCGATATCTATATTGAACGGAGAATACATCGTTACAGGCTGCGCAGAGGACTCCCAATTCACATCTAGGAGACATTCCTCAGTCCCGAGCTTTACACAGAGCCCGATGAACGGGATGCAACTTATAGAATCATCGATGCTCACCTCGAAGAAAAATGGCAACAGCAATAGGAAGAAGAACAACACGGTCGTCAAAATCAGGCATTCTTCCCTAGAGTACGTGCGAGAATGCACATGCCATGGATAGTGCCGAGCCAAAATGTGACTCAACTGCTGCCCGGACATGGGCATTTCAAGGGGAAACTGTACGAGAAAGGGCTCTCAGAAACAGCAATGTGTGACTGCACCAACCCTGAAGAGGAAGGACACCGTCACTCATGTGCTATACTACTGCACCAAGTACTGCGTCTTCAGAAGGGAACTTGAGGTAGCCATGGTTGGAGAAGTAGACTGGTCATCGCCCTAGACTTCTGGACTAGGAAACAACCATACAAATCTGTCTCGCGCTACATTGGAACAGTTCTCCGACTTAGAAGTGACGAAGATGGGCGAGAAGAATAATACACCAATAACGCTCCCGTCCTCACAGATCCCCCCCCCACACACACAAACACACAAACACACAAACACACACACTCACAAACACACACACTCACACTTACACTCACACTTACACTCACACTCACACACACACACACACACACACACACACCACACACACACCACACACACACACAGACACACACACACACACACTCATTTATATAACAAACACAATCCATAAACCCAAAATGTGAATTAATTAAGTTTATTAATAAACAACTAGATAACCGTTAGGGGCAAAGAGAGACCCCGGGATAAGGGCATATTATGCCCGAGGTAACCTGAGGGAGGGTGGTAGTGGACTCTAAATAAAATAAAATAAAAAATAAGCACAAGCATGCCATTTTGCATTACAAGGACTCTTGTCATCCCTACAGTTTTTACAATTGTTCGTAGACATGTAGACCAATTTTAACGTTACCACTTCTTCAAATCATCATCATCATCATCATCATCATGAAAAAATCCGTTTTCGGCCATGTGACCTGTTACAGTAAACCTAACGAAGATACTCGTTATCTTCTTTGTGCATCTCATTCCTGTGTGTGTCTTTATAGGAAGCCAGATATAACTAGAACAGTTAAGTCTCGTAGACTGCGATGGGCAGGACATGTGGCACGAATGGGGAATGAAAGAGAGAGGCATGTTAGCTTCTTGTAGGAAAACCAGAGGGAAAACGCCCTGTTGGTAGACCAAGGATGAGGTGGGAGAATAACATTAACCATGATTTGAGGGAAGTTGATTACACAGGGAATGATTGGAAAACATTAGCTCAGGATAAGGATGTATGGAGATAATATGGCCGCCATGAACCTAAGGATTTGATAGTGACAGTGAGTTAGTTAGTTAGTTTATCTCATTCCTGTTTGTAATTATTATTCATAGGTATTTGAATTATATACGAAAATTACAAATAAGCATTTCCACTTACTGTATTGAGAAATTCAGTGCATCTCCAAAAAATCAAATTAGATTGTACTTTATTTCTGTTAAATCATAAAATAAATTACAATTTTCAGAAAACAAAATATTAGGCTGAACATTTTCATAACGTCATACTAAAGTAATGCATTTTTAGACAATTTAACTCATGCCCAAAATAATAGTCACTGACCAATCACATTTGAATGAATTTTGTTTTACAACCAATGACAGTCGTGTTTCACCTCGCTCTTTATCGAATTATCCATACCATCTCCTACTGTTATGATAAATAAAGCTCCCCCTTTTTTAATATTCTGAACAGGTCAGAGCATTATTTTGCAGTGACTGACTCTCCTACAAATACGTTGAATATAGCAAATAATAAACAGATTCCTTCGAACTACACATTTGATAACTGCGTGTTCAATAATTGTTTTTTTAAATAATTATTTTACTGAATTGTTTACTAAAAATAAATTAATAACCTATAACGTTAGTCATAATTCATAATACACAGTTTGACGTGTTTCATTTTTTCTCTACTAACGTGCATTCTTACAATATTGCGATCCTATTTGGCAATAAATAATATGATCAAATTGTAGTGAATCAATGATTATTAGTGGCAGTGAAAAAACAAATGAAACATCAAACATAACCACACATTTCTGATTTGTTTTCAAACATGGCCGTTTCCATATATAAATATTTTAAAATACCGGTAACTATATTTAAATAATGATTTGTGAGTAAACAGCTTAATTTTATTTGTTGAATAGTCCTAACAAATGCCACTCTTTATTTCCAAATCCTCTAGATAAATTCACTCGTCACTTCGTAGCATTAATGCTGTGGATCTCAAATTATTCTTAACTTAAACACCCGCTCATTTTCGTTTATCAGTTCCTGCTTTTCTGATGAAGAATGGTCCTCCTTTTTAATATTCTGAACAGCTCAGAGAATTAATTTTCTCCAACAAATACATTGAATATAGCAAATAATGAACAGATTCCTTGATTTTACAGAATTGTTTACTAAAAAAATAAAATAAACTATAATGTTGATTATAATATACCTATACAGTTTATAACGTTAGTCATAATTCATAATATACAGTTTGATGTGGTTCGTTATTTCTCCACTAGGATGCATTCTTACAATATTTCGATCCTAACTAACTAACTAACTAACTAACTCACTGGCACTATCGAACCCGAAGGTTCATGGCCGCACGGACATAAGCTCTCCATACATCCCTATCCTGAGTTAATGCTTTCCAATCATTCCCTGTATAGTCTACTTCCCTCAAATCATAGTTAATGTTGTTCTCCCACCTCATTCTTGGTCTACCAACTGGGCGTTTTCCCTCTGGCTTTCCTACAAGAAGTTTTCATGCACGTCTTTCATTCCCCATACGCGCAACATGTCCTGCCCATCACAGTCTACGAGACTTAACTGTTCTTATTATATCTGGCTTCCTATAAAGACCATGTAGTTCATTGTTATGTAGTCTTCTCCATTCACCTGTCTGTTCATCTCTCTTTGATCCAAAAATTTTCCTAAGAACTTTATTCTCAAATACTCGTAATCTCCTTTCCTCCCTTAAAGTAAGAGTCCAGGTTTCGCATCCATATAATATAACTGGTAGAATAATAGTTTTATATATTTTCAGCTTAACGTTTTTTGAAAGGAGTTGGGACATCAAAAGTCTCTGCAATGCATAATAGCATGCATTTCCAGAATTGAGCCTATGTTTAATTTCTTTTTGCATCTCATTCCTATTTGTGATTATTGTTCCTAGGTATTTGAATTCAGCCACTTCCTCAAAATTTCCCTCATTTGTCATTAGCTGTCCACTTCCCATTATATACTGAATTTCTACGTGTGACCATATATTTAGTTTTACTGATATTTATTTCCAGTCCTAATTTCTTAGTGTTACTCAATAGTGTGTGCCCCTGTTGGCCTTTAGTATCTCCTCGCTATCGGCCAGTAGTACTACATCATCAGCATAAACTAACAGCTTATTAATACCATTGAGTTGTAAGCCTTCCTCATTCTCTAAAGATTTAATGGCATGCTCTAGTACAAAATTAAATAGTAAAGGAGATAGTGCATCTCCTTGCTTCAACCCATTCTGGATTTCAAAAGTGTCTGAAAACTGTTTGCCTACACGCACCCTACTCTTTGAGCCACTTACACACATTCGTATAAGTCTAACTAACTTTTTAGGAATTCCGAACTCCAGCAGGATACTATATAACTTCTCCCTCTTAATTGAATCATATGCTTTTTTGAAGTCTACATATAGTTGATGTACAGTACCATTATATTCCCATTTCTTCTTTAAAATCTGTCTTAAACTGAAAATCTGATCTGTTGTAGACCTGTTTCTTCTAAATGCACATTGATGATCTCCTAGAATGTCATCAATATAGGGAGTAAGTCTGCTTACTAATATATTTGTTAGAATTTTGTACGAAGTTGAAAGTAATGAGATGCCCCTATAGTTGTTGCAATCTGTTTTATCTCCTTTCTTATAAATTGGTATGATAATTGATTCCTTCCATTCATCTGGAAGAGCTTCTTTTTCCCAAATCTACTAAGCAACCAGCGTATCTTGTCCATCAATTTTTCTCCCCCTGATTTTATCAGTTCTGCTGGGATCTCATCTGAACCTGATGCTTTATACATCTTCAATTTTTCAATTGCCATTTCAACCTCTAATGCACTTGGCTCTGCGACTAGCATTTCTGCTGTCTGTAAATTATCCTCCTCAATGTCCTGTTCTGTATGTACATTTAATAGCTGATTAAAGTAACCTTTCCATCTATTTAATATACTCCTAGAATCTGCAATCATATCCCCATTTACATTCCGAATTATGTTTGTTCTAGCCTGAAACCCTTTCTTCTCTATACTAATTCCCTGATATAATTCTCTAATGTTCCTATTTTTTGCATTCATTTCAAGATCATTTATCTTCTCTCTCAAATATTCCCTCTTTTTGCTCTTTAGTAACTTGGTGGTTTCCCGTCTAACACTACCCAATTGCCCTAAATTTACCTCATTTGGCTCGTGTAACCATTTCATTTTTGCTAGCTTTCTTTTCTTTACAATGTCGACACATTCCTCATCAAACCATTTCTTGTTTTGCCTCTTTTTTAAACAACCAATGCTTTCTGATGCTGACAATTTAATAGTATCTCTTATAGCCTCCCATTCTTTATTTATATCAGTTTCTTCTTCGTTTGCCACATTGTCATCTGAAGATTCCAGTACTTCAAATCTATTAGCAATTTTGATTTGGTATTCATGTCGCATTTCATCATTTTTCAAGTTTTTTAATTCATATTTTACAGAATCATCATTAGCGTTCGTTCCTCTCATAAGCGATAGCCGTTGTCTGATTTTCACTCTGACCAGATGATGATCCGAATTGCAGTCTGTCCCTCTAACTGATCTAACATCAATGATGCTACTGTGCCAGCGTTTATCCACTAATACATGATCTATCTGGTTCCAAATTTCTCCATCTGGGGACGTCCAGGTGTATTTATGAATATCCTTATGCTGAAATGTTGTGCTCTTAACAATGAGATTCTTCGATGTGGTAAATGTGACTAATCTAACGCCATTGTCGTTACTATCTTCATGAAGACTGAATTTGCCTATTGTTGGTTTGAATATATCTTCCCGCCCCACTTTTGCATTAAAATCAATATTTCGATCCTATGGGCAATAAATAATATGATCAAGTTGCAGTGAATATACATAACATCACATTTCTGATTTCTTTGAAACATCTCCGTTTACATTAAATATATAAATATTTTAAAATACCTGTGAGTATATTTAAATAATGACTTTTGAGTAAACAGCTTAATTTTATTCATTAAATAGTCCTAACAAATGTCAACTCTTGATCCCCAAATCAAAATATTACAATTACTTACGCATGATAAAAAATGAACTCTCGAGGAAAATATAGTCTTCATACAATGTAAACCCCGCTGGGAATTTTTGTGCCACGCATATTGCCTTGAACCCAGGAGTGCAGAGAGAATCCACTCCCAAGTCACGTTATTTGCTCCGCGTTGTGTCAACACTTGCGGACAACGCAATTCCATCCACTTCTTCATTTTTTGTAGTCAAACCCGTTAGGAGTTACAAATTAAATTTTACAAATTTTTCATAACTAATGTCATGAGTGATTTCCAAATTATTGATAAATTCACGATGTCACGAAGTGACGAGTAAATATATCTAGATAATTTGGAAATCAAAAGTCGCATTTGTTAGCACAATATAACGAATAGAATTAAGCTGTTTACACACAAATCATTACTTAAATATAGTCATTTTAAAATATTCATATATTTAATGTAAACGGCGATGTTTGAAAACAAATGAGAAACGTTTGTTATGCTTCATTTGTTCACCACTGAAGCCAGAACTTATTATTTATTGTCAAAGGATCGCAATATTGGAAGAATGCACCCTAGTGGAGAAAAAATGATACACATCAAACTGTTTATAATTAACATTATAGATTATTAATTTATTTCTGATGTCCTATGATGTAAATTATATTTTTCTGGAACGTAAATTCCTGGGAAATAATACGTTTAAGAAAGTGCAAACAGTGGTTTCTTTATATTGTGATATAATCAATTACTACGAATGTTTTCTATTATATCCCGCAAGCAGTATCTGTATACATTCGTGCACTATATATCCAATCTGGTAGCCGTATTTCTTGGAGAGTCAGTCACTGCAAAATAATGCTCTGGCCTATTCAGAACGTTAAAAACAGGGGAGCTTTCTTTAATATGATAAACTTATTTGATAAATTCCAGGTGAAACACAACTGTGATTGATTATAAATCAAAATTCATTGATACCCAAACGGTCACTGACTCCCATTTGGGGCATGAGTTAAATAGCCAATAAAATGTATTTTTATTTGACAGATTGCATACACATCTTCCTGTGCCCAATATTAAGTTTTGATTCTCTTCCTCCATTCATCTCTATTCTTCCAGTCATTATCCTTTATCAAATTCATAATTTCCTCTATCCATGTCTTCCTGGGTCTAACTCTTCTTTTCCTCCGATTTGGAATCCACTCCAAACTCCTAACTGGCAATCTATCTTCATACATCCTCTTCACGTGTCCAAACCATTGTAATTGTTTATTTCTCACAAATTGTATAATTGTTTCATTGAAGTTCATTTTCTCTCGGATAATACTGTTTTTAATCCTTTCTAATTTAGAGCATCGTGCAGATTTTCTTAAAAATCCATTTCTGTAGATTGCAGTTTTGACTTTAATTTGTAATTTATATTCCACGTTTCTGCTCCACAGATCATTAAACTTCTTACTATTGATTTATAAATATGGATTTTAGTTTATTTGAATATCTGTTTATCATAAGTAATGCCACGAGCGATTTCCAATTTATCTAGAGAATTTGGAAATCAAGAGTGGCATTTTTTAGGACTATTTAACGAATAAAAATAAGCTGTATACTCACAAATCATTATTTTACTATACTTATTTTAAAATATTTATATATTTAATGTAAACGGCGATGATTGAAAACAAATGAGAAACGATTGGTACGCTTCATTTGCTTATTTTGTTCGATCACTGCAAGCAGATCATAATATTATTTATTGCCAAAAGATCGCAATGTTGTAAGAATGCACCCTAGTGGAGAAATTTATAACCAACGTTATAGGTATTAATTAATTTCCGATGTCCTATGAAGTAAATATGTCAATTTTATTTTTGTGCGTCATTTCCTGGAAAATAATTCGTTTAAGAAAGTGCAAACAGTGATTTCTTTTTTTTTGTGTTATAATCAATTGTTTCAAATGTTTTTATATTATCACTCGTATGCGCTACGTGTTGACATTCATGCACTATATATACAATCTGGTAACCGTATTTGCTATACAGTGAGTTACTGCAAAATAATGCTATGACCTACTCAGAATGTTAAAAAGGAGGCGCTTTCTTTATTACGATAAACTTTAGATGGTAAATTTTAGGCGAAACACGACTGTGATTGGTTGTAAATTAAAAATAATTGAAATGTGATTGGTCATTGACTCCCATTTGGGGCATGAGTTAAATAGTCTCACAAAATTCAATTCATCATTGCTATTGCATATCGACCCTTAACTGTTCTTTTCGTTCTTAGGCGACATCGTATTTTACGGGAAACAAGATTGAATACAAGATAAGATGGTACCTATAATTTGGGACTTCCTCCATTTTTTTTACTTATTTATGACAAAAATATATATGGGCCTACCTAATCACACGTTTATGCATTTTCAATGGTGTCGATAAATATCCTTTATTTACAATTTCATTACTAGCAGAATTTACACTCCATGCTGACTCACCTGTAAACTCTACAGTAATTTTCACCACATGTGTAATGAGTAATGTAAGATCGTTTTAAATAAACTGTTTGGAAAGATTCAAAATAATTGGTTTCTCTCCGCTTTTCAGACATTTTCCTTTCCAATGTACTCGTATGTACGTTGAAATTCTACAAAAACGGCCATTTTAAAACAACTTAAATCCCAACGAATTCTGCATTCCACATGCGTAAGAATAAAATGATGCGTATTTAATCTGTTAAAATGTAATTGTATATTTTAAGATTCACCTATATGACTTATATAGACATGTGTAACATAATAAGATAAACTTGTTCAAAGCGGAATGGCATGGGACCAATTTTTCCACATTAGACAACATTCCGCATTATAAAAGAAAAACAAAAACTATTAACCAAGCTTAAATTACAGAGTACCGTATATGTATTTTTATGTACCTTGGATTAATTGTAGTTCCGCTGCCGTTGGAAAATTAAGTAGCCTATAATATGTACTAGCGACATCGACGGTAATGCGCGAAAAAACAGTAGGCGCATATACTGAAATTAAAGTATGCAATTTCGGTTTCCACTCACTAACTATATTTTCGTCCACATCCTTTGATTCCCCGCAAATTTCATTCCACACTACATTGTCTCGCCTTTTAAAATTGTCAGGCTAAACTGAAGATGCCTTCAATTCATTATTACCTAGAGATATAGCAACAGTTAGAGCCTGACTTTGGAGCATCGGTCCGGAAATTTGGAGATTTTTTGATCGTGGACTCGTAAAACACTCCCACACTACTTGCATCCATTCATCCATTATTTTGTCTTTGTGTTCTAAAATCTCATAAACTTGGATTTTTCCACATTTAAATTTAGTCATTATTTCGGGTCCTGAGAGTTTGTTTTTCTTTGTCATCAATCACTTTCGCTGTTTCATTTAATGGCAATGATACATACGATTTAGCCATCTTTATTCCGTAAATTCAGAACGCTACCTGTGAAAGATACGTACACTATCGGTCTCAGATCTTAAACTAATTTAATGTTTTACAGTGCACTGGTTATTTATAAGAAGATGTCACACACAAATATTTGTTAAGGGAACCTGTATTTCGCAAAACGGGTGTGTTGTGAGGCCGAAAGAAAATTTCATATACAGGTAGAAACTCTACTTCACGCGGCGGTAGGAATCATCACTTATTGTTATTTCGCCTAACAGGAATTCAATGAAGTGATAACTAAACTATCTTTCCGCGTTATAAACATTTTTTTATTGTGTATGAGTATCCTTCCGTTTCCGCGTTGGACAGATTCCGTTTTATATAAAATAAATACACGTACAAAAATTTCTGCACTTACTAAACAAAATAATCTTGGGAGAAGACCTACCTTCATCTTGGCAGAAAGCCATTATCATACCAATTTTTAAAAAAGGTAACCTCAAAGATTGTAATAATTATCGAGGCATTAGCCTTCTCAACAGTGGATATAAAGTTTTTACAAAAATTCTAGCTTCTAAATTACAAAAACACTATGAAAACTTATTAGGGGAAGAACAAAATGGTTTTCGTAAGGGAAGATCCTGTGCCGGTGGTTATTTCACCTTAGAACTTCTTATCGAAAAGCACAAAGAATTCAATAAAGAACTACATATAGCGTTTATAGATTTTATCAAAGCATTTGATCGAGTTGTCAGACAAAAACTTTTAGATATCTTAACTGATGATGGAACACCAAATCAACTGATCCAAACAATTTTTAATCTGTATAAAAATAACATCATAGCAGTACAAATAGGAACAGAATTGTCAGATTGGAAACACATAAATTGCGGAGTCAGACAAGGATGCCCTCTATCACCACTTCTATTTAGTGTATACATTAATGCTATCATCAGACACTGGAGATTGACAGTTCATGGTAATATTCCTCTCTCAAGACACACAAATTTAGACACACTCTTATATGCAGATTACCAGGCTCTTTTCAGCAATAATGAAGATGAATTACAATATTCCACTCATCATCTTAATATAATAGCCCAACGATTTAACATGGAAATATCAACAACAAAATCTAAAGTTATGGCCTTTCAAGGGAAATTCCCAGTAAGAAGTAAAATTTGTATTCAGAATTCAATATTAGAGCAAGTTAATTCATTTAAATACTTAGGATATAATCTAACTTATAATGAGGAATGTGATATATCCTTTAAAATACAAACCTATAATAAAGCTTTAAGAATTATCAACCAAGTTTTTAAACCATCAAAAGTGCAGAGACACACAAGAATGAAAATCTATAAAATTCTAGCTAGACCCATAATCTGTTATGGCAGTGAAGCTTGGACCATCAGAACTCAGGATCATATTACAGCCACGGAGATGAAATTTCTGCGACGAACTGCAGGTTATAGCCTTTTAGACCACCAAAGAAATTCAACACTAGCCAGAGTGTTAAACATCGTACCTATATCTGAATACCTCTAAGAATATAGAAACAATTGGTTAGCCCATATTCAGCGCATGGATCGTCACAGAATACCAAAACAAATTCTTCACTACATTCCTCGAGGAAGAAGATCTGTGGGTCGACCTTTTCGGAGATGGCGGGAGACCGTAACGGGCCACTGGGCCTAATACTTGAAAGGACGATGATGATGATGAAAATTACTATTATTTTGCCGGGACCTATCAATTTGTTCACATTGAACAGATTTCCGCATTACTCACGTTCCGGATTAAACAAGCTTTACTGTACTACATGTGTTTTATTATTTTATTTTATTTGTTTCGAGCGTTAGAGAGAGAACTATATTTTCTTACGGTTAAACGTGAAACCATTATTCAACCAATAAAAAACAAAGTCATAGATCTGCTTTGCTTACATTACAACTGGAACTTAACTCAAAATTGGTACAGTTCTGGATTTTGTTGATTTATCTTCGTTTTTATGACTACAACAATATAACAGAGATTTATGTCAAAAAGTGATGATAAAAACTATAACAGTTGCGAAAAAAAAAACATTAAAACGAGAAGTTAAAACCATGCAGTCTTGAGTATTTAATAATTACATATCTACGCTGCGGTCTCGAGGTAGCGTGCTGCCTTGTCACGCAGCGGGCCCGGGTTCGATCCCCGGTCGGGATAGTTTTTCTGGGTGAGGTTTTTATCGGGGTTTTACCTCACCTGTAAGACAAATGTCAGGAAAACTTTAAGGCCCAAACGGTCCCCGAAATCATCTGGCCAACATCATCATCCTTATCATTCTTATCATCTTCATCCTTCACCGGTGTGGAAAGCAACGGGAAGCTACCACACTTACATTTCCCTAGTAACGCTGCAAGCATAGCATAAAAATGCTATGATTGTAGTGAAGGGCCTGCCTTCGGGCAGAATTACTATGGATGGATGGATATCTACGCTCGGGTATTTTAGTATATATATATTATATATATATATATATATATATAGTGTAGCCTATTTAATTAAATGTATTTATTACGGAAACGATATATTTAGAGAAAGGGTAATGTGGGCTATCGAAAAAAAATCATAAATCAACAAACATTGTGAAAATATGGTGCCATTCTGTGGTTGTCCAAAGAACCTCCAAACAAGGTCACGCTCCGTCGGTATTTCAAAATTCATAACTCTGTTTTTGTTCTTCTGAATGTACATTTTTCCCCCAAATAGTCAGCTCTTTTGTATTTTCTAACTGTTTTAATAATTTAGTGTCCGAATTTATATTATGTTTTTTTAGATCAAACATGAGCAGCAACTGCAGATTTTTCTATTTCCCCATTTTTAATATTTCTTATGGTTCTAATTTTTAGCACAACCCGTACATTCAATTTTATATATTCCTGATTTTTTATTTTTATCAGTTTTTTTTATTTTTGTTGGTTTTTATTAGTTTATTTAAACTGTAGTTATTTTTCGGTGCTAATTTAATATTAAACTTCTCAGATATCTTTTGGAATTTATTGTGTACACAGGATGGACCTGACATCGACAGCCAGGGTGTGCAACATAAATCTAACCAGTCTGGGCAAGATACTGAAGATGAATATGAATGATATCGAAACATGTTCAAGACCAAGTCAACATTAATATTGAGGTAAGATGAATAGATTAAAAATAATTTAATTAAAATAACCTCAAAATATCACTTCCTAAAATAAAATATAGGTTCTGTTGCCTAGTAACTACCAACTAAAGCGGCACTGATTATTATCCATCCATCCATAGTAATTCTGCCCGAGGGCAGGTCCTTCACTGCAATTATAGCATTTTCATGCTATGCTTGCAGCTTTACTAGGGAATTGTAGATGTGGTAGCTTCCCGTTGCTTTCCACACCGGTGAAGGATGATGATGGCCATATGATTTCGGGGATCGTTTGGGCCTTAAAGTTTTCCTGACATTTGTCTTACAGGTGAGGAAAAACCCCAATAAAAACCTCACCCAGAAAAACTACCTCCACCTGGGATCGAACCCGGGCCCGCTGCGTGACAAGGCAGCACGCTACCTCGAGACCACAGCGGTGGACACACTGATTGTTATAATAGTAGATAAAGATTATTTGACGTTCATATAAGGAGAGACCCTTTAAAATCGGGCCTGTATTAACAATATAGAAGGAACTCTGTAAGATTATAACCCATACATCATGTTTGCGAAACAGTTTTCCGTATTTTCCCACAGCTTTAAAACCGGGAAGCGTGAAATTAAGTTCAGTTTCCATGCTACTTATGGGGTATTATGAAACAAGAAGCGCACTGTTTGGGAGGATGAAAGACTTTTGGATTTATGTCGATATTTTAAGATATTTGCATAGAAATAATACTAAAACGTGTACCTACGCTAGAATGCTGACATCTTACATAAATTTACTGAACTAAACAGAATAACGCTTCCCCTTCATTTATTTATTTATGAACTATGGAAGCAAGCCATTTTTGCTACATTTACAATATGTGGGGCGACTTTTAATTCCTTCAAAAACTCCTGTCAAATTTCGTTCTTAAGGTAACATTTTTCAAATTATTTCCCACCATTTGCAATGATTTTTACATCTTTGTAATGATTATATCAATATATTTTTCTATGATATTTAACTACATACATACGTAGCATGAAGACGTAGCAGCCATATTGATTTTAACGAATATTTTATGCAACAACAAAGAGTGTTCTAGTGCAGCCAACATACAGTATGTACTAATTAACTGTGCACATACATATACTTCAGAATTTCAGAACTTACTATTTATTTTTGGGCGTTGCATAATTGAGTTAAGTTGGCTTTTAGGTTGGTCTTTCACAGGTTAGAGTACTTAAATTGCGTTAGGTTAGCTTTTAGGTTGGTCTCTCACAGGTTAGAGTACATAAATTGCATTAGATTAACTTTTGGGTTGGTCTTTCATAGGTTAGAGTACATAAATTGCGTTAGGTTAGCTTTTAGGTTCGTTAAATATCGTATATATGTCGACTGCATCTCGTGATTCCATAATGTAAACCGCTTCGCGTTTGTTAACGCATGCGCATGATGTATGATTGAAACTTTGAAAAGATGTTCCTGTCACATATTGTAAAGTATTTCCGAGAGATCATTTATAGTAACACTGTATAATGTAAATGTGTTTTATTTATTGTTCTATCTACTTTATATTACTATTTTATTGATACGGACTGTCAACAGCACGTATGGCTTGCTGCCCGCGAGACCCATATTTGTAAATAACATTGTATGTATCTTACTTTTAGTCTAATAAAGTCCTACTACTAGCACTACTACTACTACTATTACTACTACTACTGCTAATAATAGTAGTAGTAGTAATAATAATAATAATAATAATAATAATAATAATATAATAATAATAATAATAATAATAATTATGAATGACATTTTTATATAACACGTCATTTTATATTATATTAGACATAGTTAGTTTTAAATTGTATTAGACCATAATCATTAATGTACAGAGTACATATTTATGTTGGAGTATAACTGATGATGGATGTGACAGTATTCTAAATTAGCACCCAGAATCGTGAGGAATTTGGGTTAGAGAATGAGGAAGGCTTACAACTCAATGGTATTAATAAGCTGTTAGTTTATGCTGATGATGTAGTACTATTGGCAGATAGCGAGGAGATACTAAAGGACAACACGCACACACTATTGAGGAACATTAAGAAATTAGGACTGGAAGTAAATATCAATAAAACTAAATATATGGTCACACATAGAAATACATTATATTATGGAAATGGACAGCTAATGACAAATGAGGGAAATTTTGAGGAAGTGGCTGAATTCAAATACCTAGGAACAATAATCACAAATAGGAATGAGATGCACAAAGAAATTAAACATAGGCTCAATTCTGGAAATGCGTGCTATTATGCATTGCAGAGACTCTTGATGTCCCAACTCCTTTCAAAAAACGTTAAACTGAAAATATATAAAACTATTATTCTACCAGTTATATTATATGGGTGCGAAACATGGACTCTTACTTTAAGGGAGGAAAGGAGATTACAAGTATTTGAGAATAAAGTACTTAGGAAAATTTTTGGACCAAAGAGAGATGAACAGACATGTGAATGGAGAAGACTACATAACAATGAACTACATGGTCTTTATAGGAAGCCAGATATAATAAGAACAGTTAAGTCTCGTAGACTGCGATGGGCAGGACATGTTGCACGTATGGTGAATGAAAGACTTGCATGGAAGCTTCTTGTAGGAAAGCCAGAGGGAAAACACCCAGTTGGTAGACCAAGAATGAGGTGGGAGAATAACATTAACTATGATTTGAGAGGAAGTAGATTATACAGGGAATGATTGGAAAGCATTAGCTCAGGATAGGAATGTATGGAGAGCTTATGTCCGCGCGGCCATGAACCTACGGGTTCGATAGTGCCAGTGAGTAAGTAAGTAAGTAAGTACAATAAGTAGCGGCTCCACGTTGAGAAATAACGACTGGTGTACCCGACATGCTAACCACAAGTCACCCCTACACTGGATGATCGTCTACCTCTGTGATTACCGTATGTGCATGTATTACTTCCCCATAGTTTAAATGGGAGCTTTGGAGCTGGATTTTTTGTGTCTTGCAGTTAAAAACAGTTCATATTTTTATGGAGATGACCTTTGAACATCACACGCTTCTGTGGAAGAAATTTAACTCTTGCACCATGGAGATTTTCCATAAACACTACCTAGTAGTTAAAAACGGCAGAACTAGTTTTTTCCAATTGTTTTATTGATAACACTATAGCTCGTCAATAGCTACTAAAAAAAGAAGAAAGAAAGATAATCGGTTGACAAACAGAGGAGAAAATGGTAATTAAGGGAAGATTAAAAGGTGATTTTAGTAAAAAATTCTCAAAAATTGTTTTTTTTGTACTTTTAAATAGTTTGAAATATTCTGTACAAATTTATATAAATATTATTGATATATGCTCATTTTATATATTTTAATAAATTTTTTCAGGGGTCCTCATCTAGGGGATATGTGGATGGCGACCACAAGGTGCCCAAGCTGTGCAAAACATTTCTTCCACTTACTTGTGTTTTGCACTCTTTTAACTTTACTATCTAACACCTCTCTTGGTTAACTCTTGTTTTTTGACGCCAATGCTATTAGGGCATCCGAGGGCTAGGGAGTCTTTCCTTTCTTCCATTTCTTCTTTCCTTTATTTTCTTTTCTTCTCCAGAAAAGCCTGACCAGAGGCTATAAGATAGCAGCCCATCACTGGTCTTGCCTTCCTTTGGCCAGCAACCAATCGAAGGGACTATTATTATGCTTTCAAGTCTTATACAAGAATTTCCCTCAAACGCTGGAGGGAAAATTTTCTATAGGATCGTAACAGGCCTTGGCCTAATACTTGGAAGGAAGAAGAAAGAAGAAGAATAAATTTTTAAAAGTAAGGGTATATCACTGATTTGACACAACGAACGCTTTACTTAAACTGTTTTTTTTTCGACAAACTAAAATTTTCGAAAAAAAACACCCTTTTTCTCAGAAACTATAAGAGGTAAATGTATGAAAATTTTTGGTCATGTACAGTACTTACATCTGTTGATATGGAACCACTTTGGTGCTCTTACAATTATTGTTTATTTTTTTAAAATTAAAACTTGTAAAAATTAAAAATAAAATTTAAGTTTAAAAAATATATATTTCCAAAAGCAAGAAAAATGTAATTCAAAAGTGCTTCAGTTAATTTATTAAACGCGTATCTGAGCAATGTAAAAAATTCACGTTTATACCTTAAATAGTTTCTGAGAAAATGGGCCCAAAGTTTTACATTATAACATTGCTGGGGTAGGACTTTTAATCTCCCCTTAACAGTTTTGTCTGCTAATGTAGATGACGGGAAGCAGACGTTTATAAGACACGCACAAGTCTGTAAATATCCTCAATAAATGGTTTAAATACAAACAACATAATTATTATGCAAAATTAAAGACCTTGAAATATATAACAGTGTTGTTAGAACTTTACGTATGGAGATTAAATACCGACTTAAAACAGGAAATTCGTGTTCTATTCAATGCAGTGTTTCCTGTCTCCCCAGTTCTTCTCCCAAGAATAACATTTAAAAAAACTACTGTAATCGTGTCTGACGTATTCTAAGGTTATATGCATAGCGGTATGCAACAACCGGTTATGTGCCATTATGTAAGTTCCGAGAAAAATACGTTTAAAATTTAAGTCAATCTTCACAATTTAATGTAGCGCCAAACTAACAATATTGGATATTGCAAGTTAATTTTACTTGCATCAACAATCTAAGAGCGGGAACATTTGGCCCTTAGCTGCAAGATGCAAAATTTAGGTTAGAATTTATGAACATCTGGTTTCATAGCAGTTTGTTGCAAAATACAGTATCTCTGATAGGACTGGTGGCGATTACGTTTTTCTTTAATAATAAGGCTATATTTAAAGATTTGGCGCTAAAAGTGTGCGTACATTTAGGCCTACTTCATGAGCCAGTGCAACAGATGGCATCAAAATCTCAGTTTTAACCCTTAAATTCGTAATGTATCCTTTTGGATACATCAGTTGGTTCAATTAATTTAATATTTTAAATAAAACAGAAGGAAGCTAACGATAAGAAACTACTGAAATGTGTGTCTAATTACACAACATACCTAATAATAACAGTTACACAATATTCCGCTTTCATTGCGGTCCGCCACATTCAAATAACTAACAGAAGAAATTTGTGTTTTGCCAATTTGAGGGTTAAAAATGGCGCTTAGACGGTTGATGCATAACATCGTCAATATAATATTGTCTCTGAAATGAAGGGACGGACACAAATTAAAACTATTCGTAAATAATATGAATATTTTCCCAACCTTATTCTTGTAAGTCCATGTTTTTCTTAACAGAGATTTAGGCGCTCTCCCCCTACAGGGAAGAATTTTAACCATACTAATTTAGTTACACTTGTTTTCGTATAGATGTCTATTACTACCTAAGTTTCCTAAATCTCACTATGTGGCGGAACGCTGACATCTATACCAGAATAAGTATAACTAAATTAGTATGGTTGGATTTCTCCCCTGTAGGTGGTGAGCGCCCAAGTCTCGTTTAGAGAAACAAGGGCTTACAAGAGAACATATATGTAGCCGTAGTGGCAACAAGCCTTGGCGCAGAGCGCTGCTTCGAGTGTCCATGGGGGAAGAGATTTCTAGTACAATTTCGGTCAGTATGGTAACAGTGCCTATCCAGCAATGTGAGGCATTTGAGTAACTACAATAAATAGTGGCTCCAGGCTGAGAAAACCAGCTATATGTCACCCCTACACTATCTAGATTACCTCTATGATTAACACATATGGATGTAAGGTCAGCAGCCGGATGTTAGACCAAGGACCTTCTAGGCCTGTGGCGCCGTAGTTAAAGCACTAGGCTACAAGCCGAAAGGTAGAGGGTTCGAGTTCTGCCGTCTAGCGGCACTATGGCTCTGGGGTCGGCTCAGCCTCTAACGGAAATAAGTACCGGATGCTTGTTCTGGGGTAAAGGCGGCCGTCACGCTGGTCTGACAATCCGGCTGGCATCAAGTCCGACTGTCCAGAGAAAGTGGGAGCCAACTTCCTACTACCACAAGAGCCTCCTAAGGCCTGTAGTGGGATTACTGGATATGGGCATTAAGCCTGAGGAAACCCAGGGGAATGGTGGTGGGGCTCTTAAATAAAAAAAAAATGATACGATACGTAGGTTAAAAATATAATTTTTGGTCGATGTGACTAATTTCTTATACTTACCAATATTGTTGTTACTGGAAGTAAGTCAACGTTCCCACATCTAACCTGGTTGCTATGCAAACAAAATAAATCGCAATGCTGATATAGACTCAAAAAGCACACGTTCGGTAAGTAAAATAAAACATTTATTGAATGTTTTGTACACTAACTCGTACCTTTCTTTAGACTTTTCCGGAATTAATGCAGAACATCCCACTCTCCAGGCTTCTTCAATTTCTCTATCATCTACCGTGACTCCTTCCATAATAAAATTATCAAACAGATTCTAATCATGGTACTACATATAAAAATGCCTCCACGGCCAACAATCCTTGTTTATAATAAAACAAATGAAAAGCTACATAGCAACGATCACCAAACGTTTCTTTCTCATAGAAGTCATTTACATCCAACCAATATTTTAATTCATTTATTACTATATTTAATAAAAATTAGTCACATTGACCAAAAAATAGTATGCAATACACATGAGGTAAGCATGTAACAGAACCTCAAATTGAAAAAACTCGGCGCAAGCGCCTCGTTTTTTTCAAACTTTTTTCGATCAGTAACAAGTGCTTACCTCACTTGTATCGCAATATACTATAATCCTGTATAAATGTAGGCGTACTGAAATCTGTACTTATTTGAGCACTGTGAAAGGGAATACAGAATTATAGTGAACATTTCTATAGGAAATGTAATTTCCTGGAAGCGAACGTTACCCTGTCATGGAACATGGCTAGTTAATCAAGACCACGATGAGCATCAATTGAAAATATTGAATGAGCAATGGAGAGAAATGTAAAAGTCCATAGTCGAGGAAGAGGTAAAACATGAACGAAATTCACTATTAACATACACTAAGTTTTACAGCTGACAAATTGAATTGAATAAACATAATTTTATTAAGATGATTTGTTTTGACCAGCGAACTACGTCAATTAATTAAAAGTGAGGGGAATCCCACAGTGCTACCTACATAAATCAAATAAAAAACGTAAAAACACACAATTTATTAAACTGTTTAAGACTTTCACGACTATCGATATCTATTTTAAAATATATTTTCGGGATTCTTGGCCGAGTCTTACAGTGTTTTCTTCTCGACGTTTCATCACCAACTGTAGGAGACATCTTCAGGAGATCTTATTTGTGCAAATTTTCGCAATAAACTGCTAACTAACTTGTGTGATACATAGTTACGGTAAAATCACACAAGTTAGCACTTTACTACGAACATTTAAACAATAGCTCCTGAAGATGTCACCCACAGCAGGTGACGAAACGTCGAGAAGACAACACTGCAAGACGCGGCCAAAATTCCCGAAAAGGTATTTTAAAACACACAATCTATTGTTGCACTATATCATTAATTACGTGATAGAAAAATATATGTTGATTTTTTCCCCCCAACATGTGAGAAATAAAGTGAGAAGTTGAGTCCAAAGTAATCTAAAATCAACATATTTGCAATACAAAATGTGTATTAGTAATTTCTCAGTGTAGCCATTTATCAGATAAACGCACTAACAAACAAGAAATTGCTAAACTAATCTGGTGTACTAATTCGCCCATTTTGTTAGTTGAGGAAATTCTAAATTATCAAAAAAAAAAAAAAATATATATATATAGAACATATCCATCTCACTTTCCTAAATTAGCATTGCAGCATCAACCTGAAGTACTTTGAGATACAGGAAGACCAAAATTAAGATGGACTGACCAACCACATCTTGAGATCTCATAGTTACAGACTCAAACCGTCTAAACCTAAACTAGTTCATCAAATGATGATGATGCAGTATTCAAGCATTCTGGAACATTTGTTTGACAGTTTTTAAAAATAAATTCATAATTAACTTTTTATAAAGAGCCATTTACATGTTGAATCAATTAGAACTCTATTATAATCTCAAAGTTTCAATTTAAAAAATTAAAGTATGGCTTTTCAGGGCAAAGTGCCAGTCAGCGCAAAAATAGTAATCAATAATGAAATAATAGAACTGATAGCACACTTTAACTATCTTGGTTCATATATAACATATAACTACGAATGAGATATACATAATAAATTAAACCGATATCAAATGATGTGTGGCACCATAAGAAGAACCCTCCGAAAGGCTCGAAAAGAAACTCAGCTCAGGTTTTATAAAATTATGGCTGTTCCTGTTCTTTTATATGGATACGAATCTTGGGTACTTACAAAAAAGATATCTCACACATTCAAGCCGCTATAATGAGTTTTTTAAGATCCGTAAAAGGATGTACACGCATGGATAGATTACACAATGAATCAAAGAAATGAACTGGAGATATTTTTAAATAGTCGATAAACTAGAAGAGCACAAATACCAATGGAAAGTACATTTAGACAGAATGGACAATACAAGATTACCCAAAAAGATCAACACCTACAAACCACATGGAAAAATATCTTTGGGACGGCCAAGGAAACGATGGACTTGAGACCGGAACAGGTCACATTGACCTAATCCTGGAAAGGAAGAAGAAGAAGAAGAAGATAATTAACTATTACCAACTGTGAGCAACGAATTGCAGGATATTTACACAGTCTCCTATGATGCCAAGAAGGAACTCGAATTACATGGGAGTTTAATATCGCAGTGAGTAACTTATTTGTTATAAAACAAGGTCATTATAGGTATCTACAATAATTAGTCCAATGTTTCAGGATGAAAAAATCTATACTTCCTGGTTGGGAAGGTTTTCATAATTCACCGTCACACAGTCGTATTTTTCTTTCAGTTTGCGCACCAAGATAATAAATAACAGGTAATCTACACTAGCGCTATTTTTCATTGACACGGAAGAATTACCTCCACTCTTTTAATGACCACATGTCTTACCACTTAAATTGGAGAAACTGAATTTGTCACGCCACCTTAATTAAACGTGTCTGACCGCAGCGGAACAAACTAACAAGAAACCATTTTGTCATTATTATTCTGTGTTCACTCATTTCTGTTTATTCGGTTTTCTATATTTTATGAAACTCGATGATACCACTATACGTACACGACACAATGTAAATTCTAAGATTAAGTTTTTCATAAGTAATGCCACGAGTGATTTCCAAATTATCGATAAATTCACGACTCACGAAGTGAGGAGTGAATTTATCTAGAGCATTTGGAAATCAAGAGTGGCATTTGTTAGGACTATTTAACGAATAAAATTAAGCTGTTTACTCACAAATCATTATTTAACTATAGTTATTTTAAAATATTTATATATTTAATGTAAACGGCAATGTTTGAAAACAAAATTAGAAGCGATAGGTACGCTTCATCTGCTTCTTTTGTTTATCACTGCAACCAGATCATACTATTTATTGCCAAAGGAACGCAATATTGTAAGAATGCTCTCTAGTGGAGAAAAAATGAAACACATCAAACTGTATATTAATTAATTTCTGATGTCCTATGATGTAAATATGACAATTATATTTTTCTGGATCCCTCCATGGTATCTTTGCCTTGTCGTGGTGGAGTGGCTTGCGTGCTTAAATGATCCTGAGGGCTATGCCGGCGGTAGCATTGCTGCCGATAGGGTTACCCATGCTGGACTGGTCGAAGGTGATAAGCCAGACGAAAAAAGTACCTTGGTCGAAAGAGTGACGATCTTTCACCGTAAAAATACAACCATCAAGAAATGCGGACATGGGTTCAACTGGGGTAAAATTTTCCGGAGGTCAAATAGTCCCCCATTCGGTTCTCCGGGCGGGGACTACTTCAGGGAACCCATGCCAAAGGCTCAAACACAGGGACATGTTCCTAGGAACATGGAATGTTAGGACTTTATACAATAGCGGGGCACTAGAGATATTAACGCGGGAATTAGATAAATCGCCCTTGGATATAGTCGCTTTACAGGAAGTTAGGTGGCCAGGAGAAGGTAGTCAGGAATCAGGAAGCTTTGCATTATACTACGGGGGTGCAGAAAGACCTGCATTTGGAACGGGTTTTTTAGTCAGAAGGAGGATCCTCTCCGCTATCCGAGATATTAAGTTTGTTAGTGATAGGGTATCATACATAATTCTAAAGGGTAAACAACATGATTTTATAATTGTAAATGTACATGCCCCCACAGAAGATAAAGATGACAAGATCAAGGATGAGTTCTATGAAGAATTAGAATGCTTATTTGATAGTCTTTCACGATATCATATGAAAATTATCTTAGGAGATTTTAATGCAAAAGTGGGGCGGGAAGATATATTCAAACCAACAATAGGCAAATTCAGTCTTCATGAAGATAGTAACGACAACGGGGTTAGATTAGTCACATTTGCCACATCAAAGAATCTCATTGTTAAGAGCACAACATTTCAGCATAAGGATATTCATAAATACACCTGGACGTCCCCAGATGGAGAAACTCGGAACCAGATAGATCATGTATTAGTGGATAAACGCTGGCACAGTAGCATCATCGATGTTAGATCAGTTAGAGGGACAGACTGCAATTCGGATCATCATCTGGTCAGAGTGAAAATCAGACAACGGCTATCGCTTATGAGAGGAACAAACGCTAAAGATGATTCTGTAAAATTTGAATTAAAAAACTTGAAAAATGATGAAATGCAGCAAGAATACCAAATCAAAATTGCTAATAGATTTGAAGTACTGGAATCTTCAGATGACAATGTGGCAAACGAAGAAGAAACTGATATAAATAAAGAATGGGAGGCTATAAGAGATACTATTAAATTGTCAGCATCAGAAAGCATTGGTTGTTTAAAAAAGAGGCAAAACAAGAAATGGTTTGATGAGGAATGTGCCGACATTGTAAAGAAAAGAAAGCTAGCAAAAATTAAATGGTTACACGAGCCAAATGAGGTAAATTTAGAGCAATTGGGTAGTATTAGACGGGAAACCACCAAGTTACTAAAGAGTAAAAAGAGGGAATATTTGAGAGAGAAGATTAATGATCTTGAAATGAATGCAAAAAATAGGAACATTAGAGAATTATATCAGGGAATTAGTATAGAGAAGAAAGGGTTTCAGGCTAGAACAAACATAATTCGGAATGAAAATGGGGATATGATTGCAGATTCCAAGAGTATATTAAATAGATGGAAAAGTTACTTTAATCAGCTATTAAATGTACATACAGAACAGGACATTGAGGAGGATAATTTACAGACAGCAGAAATGCTAGTCGCAGAGCCAAGTGCATTAGAGGTTGAAATGGCGATTGAAAAATTGAAGATGTATAAAGCATCAGGTTCAGATGAGATCCCAGCAGAACTGATAAAATCAGGGGGAGAAAAATTGATGGACAAGATACGCTGGTTGCTTAGTATGATTTGGGAAAAAGAAGCTCTTCCAGATGAATGGAAGGAATCAATTATCGTACCAATTTATAAGAAAGGAGATAAAACTGATTGCAACAACTACAGGGGCATCTCATTACTTTCAACTTCGTACAAAATTCTAACAAATATATTAGTAAGCAGACTTACTCCCTATATTGATGACATTCTAGGAGATCATCAATGTGCATTTAGAAGAAACAGGTCTACAACAGATCAGATTTTTAGTATAAGACAGATTTTAGAAAAGAAATGGGAATATAATGGTACTGTACATCAACTATACGTAGACTTCCAAAAAAAGCATATGATTCAATTAAGAGGGAGAAGTTATATAGTATCCTGCTGGAGTTCGGAATTCCTAAAAAGTTAGTTAGACTTATACGAATGTGTCTAAATGGCTCAAAGAGTAGGGTGCGTGTAGGCAAACAGTTTTCGGACACTTTTGAAATCCAGAATGGGTTGAAGCAAGGAGATGCACTATCTCCTCTACTATTTAATTTTGTACTAGAGCATGCCATTAAATCTTTAGAGAATGAGGAAGGCTTACAACTGAATGGTATTAATAAGCTGTTAGTTTATGCTGATGATGTAGTATTGTTGGCCGATAGCGAGGAGATACTAAAGGACAACACGCACACACTATTGAGTAACACTAAGAAATTAGGACTGGAAGTAAATATCAATAAAACTAAATATATGGTCACACGTAGAAATTCATTATATAATGGAAATGGACAGCTAATGACAAATGAGGGAAATTTTGAGGAAGTGGCTGAATTCAAATACCTAGGAACAATAATCACAAATAGGAATGAGATGCACAAAGAAATTAAACATAGGCTCAATTCTGGAAATGCATGCTATTATGCATTGCAGAGACTCTTGATGTCCCAACTCCTTTCAAAAAACGTTAAACTGAAAATATATAAAACTATTATTCTACCAGTTATATTATATGGGTGCGAAACATGGACTCTTACTTTAAGGGAGGAAAGGAGATTACAAGTATTTGAGAATAAAGTACTTAGGAAAATTTTTGGACCAAAGAGAGATGAACAGACAGGTGAATGGAGAAGACTACATAACAATGAACTACATGGTCTTTATAGGAAGCCAGATATAATAAGAACAGTTAAGTCTCGTAGACTGCGATGGGCAGGACATGTTGCACGTATGGGGAATGAAAGACTTGCATGGAAGCTTCTTGTAGGAAAGCCAGAGGGAAAACGCCCAGTTGGTAGACCAAGAATGAGGTGGGAGAATAACATTAACTATGATTTGAGGGAAGTAGATTATACAGGGAATGATTGGAAAGCATTAGCTCAGGATAGGGATGTATGGAGAGCTTATGTCCGTGCGGCCATGAACCTACGGGTTCGATAGTGCCAGTGAGTAAGTAAGTAAGTATATTTTTCTGGATTGTTACCTGGGAAAAAATACATTTAAGAAAGTGCAAACAGTGGTTTCTTTTTTTGGTGGTATAATCAATTGCTACAAATGTTTTTATATTAACTCCCGCATGCGGCTTGTGTTGACATTCATGCACTATGTATACAATCTGGTAGCCGTATTTCTCACAGGCTCAGTCACTGCAAAATAATGGTCGGACCTGTTCAGAATATTAAAAAGGAGGAGCCTTCTTTAGTATGGTAATTATAACACTGATAAATATTTCGTGAAACACGACTCTGATTGGTTGTAAAACAGAAATCATTGAAACGTGATTGTCCATTGAGTCCCATTTAGGGCATGAGTTAAATAGTCTTTTTAATATGCTGTACTAAAAATATTCATCAAGAAAAATAAGAAGCACAGTGCGCCAACCCGTTCGCCCGCGACGCAAAATCAAGGTCGTATCAGCGAGCAACCATATTTGCTAAAAATACATTGTTTATAAATATTATGTTTTTTCGTCCGTCTGTTGTGGTTACTAAAATTGTCTTCATTTCAGCTAAGAGCTGATGTGAAAACAAGCATAAGGAATGCATGACGTAATACTAGAATCATAACATTTCTATCGCATGCATCTTAGTTCTACGTGTCCTGAAAATGTTAGTCGCGTTTCTGGACGAATAAAACACAATCTTTATAAATACTGAAATGAAAATGAAGACAATTTTAGTAACCACAACAGATGGACGAATAAACATAATATCTATAAACAATGTAATTAAAATGAAACAATATTAGTAACCGCAACACATGGATTCATAACAAGACTGTACAAGAAAAAAGCACAAGGCTTGTGAATGATTAATGCAGTTAGATGCGTAGAACCTCCTGCACCGAGGATTCACAGCGATAACAGCTTCCCTCTCTTCATGCCCCGCTTGTCTTCTTGTGAGCTCATAGCTGTACGTCTCTCAGAATAATATTTGGAGAATTATTAACGCAAGGCGATACGCACGTTTTCGTTACGGTACAGATTTCTGTTCTTACATCCGTAATTTCAAGTGTGATTTTAAAGACATTTCATATCAAAACCCTCGCCCAAAAAACTAGTCCCGAGCGGAGATCGGACCTAGGACCCTTGCGTTGCCGAGAGACTGCATTTTTTTTGTTCCCGCGCCGTAGCCATGTGGTTAAGGCAAGATGCCTTGGCGTAGAGCTAGGGGACTTGCGCTGGTTCGAGTATCCATGGGGGAAGAAGTTTTCTCGTGGAATTTAGACCAGTATGGGACCGATACCCACCCAGCATCGTGAGGAATTTGGGTAGTATAATAAGTAGCGGCTACAGGTTAAGAAAAATCAGCTATAACAGCTTGGGGACCCGACATGCTGACCACATATCCCCCTACACTGGCTGGTTGATGATCTACCTCTGTGATTCACACATGTAGATGTGAGGCCAGCAACCCACTAGTAGACCAATGACATTCTAGGCCTGTCGCTCCACGGAGTTGTTTGTTGTTTGAGAAAAACTAATGTATAGGTAAATTAATTTATATATAAATAGGTTAAGAGAAAATATTTAAGTAGCATTGTCTCCTCTGTTTGTCAACCGATATATTTAATAGCTATTTACAAACTTTAGTGTTATCAATAAAAAAAATGCGAATAGTTAGTTTCTGCCGTTTTTAACTGCAAGGCACTAAAATCCAGCGCGAAAGCTCCCATTTAAACTATAGGAAATTAATACATGTAAAAGGTAAAGTGATCCCACTACAGGCCTCAGGAGGCCCTTGGGGTAGTAGGAGGTTTAAGGCTCCCACTTTTTCTGGACAATCGGCACTTGATGTCAGTCGGGTTGTCAGCCCTGCGTGACGGCCGCCTTTACCCCAGAAAAAGCGTCTGGTACTCATTTCCATTAGAGGCTGAGTCGACCCCAGGGCCATAGTACCGCCAGAAGGTTTGGGTCAGTTTAAAAATCCTGACCCCACCGGGGCTCGAACCCTCGACCTTCCGGCTTGTAGCGCAGTGCCTTAACCACTACGCTACGGCGTGCACATGTACATGTGGTAATCACAGAGGTAGACGATCATCGTGCCAGTGTAGGGGTGACATGTGGTCAGCATGTCGGGTCCACCAGCCGTTATTTCTAAACGTGGAGCCGCTACTTATTGTAGCTACCCAAATTCCTCACGATGCTGGGCGCTAATTTAGAATACTTTAACCCCACCATCAGTTACACTCCAACATGAATATGTACCCAGTATTTTTATGAGTATGGTCTAATACAACTTAAAAGTAACTATGTCTAATATAATATAAAGTGACGTCTTATTTGTGATCTAATTTGGACCACTTGGCGAACACTAGTACATTTAAATGCATGTGAAGAATTAAACATTTATTTTTTACATTAGGAAACAACAAACACAATATCTGGTTCGCCAATGCTCTTAAAAATTATTGATATTTTCAACCCAAAATCATATAGTCTATAACTGGGATTTTAATTCTTTGGATTTGGTTCACTTTTGCTGTGAACCTCTTAATTTTTCTGAAGGTCACTTAACTTTTTATTCAAACCTGATAAATATTAATTACGTTGATAAACAAGCATTTCTGTGAGACCTTGTCCAATAATTGAGATCAATTCGCCGCATAACTTGATATCTGATCGTTATTAAAACTACAATTTATATTTCAGACGAGAGCAAACTTGTTAATTGCTTACAACATTTAAATGCTTCCAATTATATTGATACAGTTTATGTAAGTAAATTACCTGCTACAACGAGCTTCATTCTTTCACTGTGGCAACAAATTAATCCTCTTAAAACTTTTAATGGAGAGAATTAAGTTCCTCTTCTTTAAATTGAATACCTGTAAAAGAAAGAGACACCTTAAAATACAGTTTGGCTGAACAGTACATTACCTTTCCCTTCATTTGCTATAGTATATTCTTGTAATACTGTTACTCTACATATTTCTTCTGTCTTTACTAACATTTTGTAATATTTTAAACATTTTTAAATGATACGTATAACATTATTTTGCAATTTTTGCATATTGATTTATTTATTTATTTACGAAAAACACGGTAACATTAGAACATTTTTCAACAATATGTCCCTCCTCTTCCAATGTTGCCACCATCAACAACTTAATTACAGAAGTTTTGTTAGGTTAGTACTATTTTTGTTGTATTAGTGTTAGTGTACATCATATTAGTGTACACTTCAGTAAATAATATGCATGTAATTTATTTTGTTAGGTTAGGAAGGGAGAAGTTAATGTACGTCGATTTCTAATAAACGTTTAGGAATTTATTTCAAACATTGGTCATACCGCACGTGCTGCCATCAAGCGACAGCTCTATAAAATTTCTGTAGGCCTTCAAAGATAATTATATGGTTCCACCTAGCGACAGCTTTATAAACTTACGCGTATGCGCACTTTTATTCTGTAGGACAGAAACTATATTGGAAAAGGTAAAGTTTACTTAACATTGTCATTTCTGTAGTTTATGTTTTTACAAAATTACAAAAACATAATGAAATGAATGTGGTGATAAGAAGATATTTTGGTAAACAAATGAAGACAGATACAAAACTACAATTCTATAACATCAAATCAAAGGCTGTTCTAATATACAGAAGTAAAATTTGGATTTTAATAAAGGAAATATTCATAAACTTAGAGTAAGCCAAATGTGCTTCTTACGACCACTGTTAGGAGTTAATAGACTGGATCACCAAATAAACTATTATCATAAGTAATGCCACGAGTGATTTCCAATTTATCTAGAGAATTTGGAAATCAAGAGTGGCATTTGTTAAGACTATTTAACGAATAAAATTAAGCTGTTTACTCAAAAATAATTATTTAAATATAGTTACTGGTATTTTAAAATATATTTATATATTTAATGTAAACGGCGATATTTGAAAACAAATCAGAAATATGTGGTTATGTTTCATATGTTTATTCACTGCAACTTGATTATCTTATTTATTACAAAATAGAATCGCAATATTGTAAGAACCCACCCTAGTGGAGAACAAATGAAACCATCTCAAACTGTATTTATTCACCAACATTAATGGTTATTAATTTATTTTTTAGTAAAAAGCTCAGTAAAAACATTATTTAAAAAGACAATTATTGAACTTACAATTATCAAATGTGTAGTTCGAAGAATCTGTTCATTATTTGCTATATTAAAAAGGAGGATCTTTCTTTATCATAAAAGCAGGAACTGGTAAAGAAAATTCGATAAAGAACGAGGTGAAACACAACTGTCATTGGTTGTAAAACAAAATTAATTGAAACTTAATAGATGTGAACAAAACTTTGAATCCACAGTGAGAAGACATGGCACTTTGAATATTTCAAACGCCCATTGATTCTGAGCGACAGTGCAAATATGTTAAACTTTTACTAACTAACTAATTCACTGGCACTATCGAACCCGTAGGTTCATGGAAGAGTGGACATTCGCTCTCCATATATCCCTTTCCTGTTTTCCAATCATACCCTGTATAATCTACTTCATCTCAAATCATAGATAATGTTATTCTCCCACCTCATTCTTGGTCTACCAACTGGGCGCTTTCTGTCTGGTTTTCCTACAAGAAGCTTCCATGCACGTCTTTCATTGTCTATTCGTGCCACATGTTCTGTCCATCGCAGTCTACGAGACTTAACTGTTCTTATTATATCTGGCTTCCTATACTTATCATGTAGCTTACTATTATGTAGTTTTCTCCATTCACCTGTCTGTACTTTACTTTTTGGTCCAAAAATTTCCCTAAGAATTCTATTCTCAAATACTCGTAATATTCTTAAAGTAAGAGTCCATGTTTCGCATCAATATAATATAACTGGTAGAATAACAGTTTTATATATTTTCAGTTTAACGTTTTTTGAAAGGAGTTGGGACGAGAAGAGAATAGCACGCATTTCCAGAATTGAACCTATGTTTAATTTCTTTGTGCATCTCAGTCCCATTTATAATTATTGTTCCTAGGTATTTGAAATCAGCCACTTCTTCAAAATTTCCTTCATTTGTCATTAGCTGTCCGTTTCCATTATGTATATATGGTTCGAATCCCGTCCAGGCATTTGTTTTTCTTATCATGCCATATATATATATATATTTCTATGTGTGAAGATATTTTTAGTTTTATTGATATTTACTTCTAGTCCCAATTTCTTAGTATTATTCAATAGAGTGTGCGTGTTGTCCCTTAGTGTCTCCTCGCTATCGCTCAATAATACTATATCATCAGCATAAACTAACAGCCTATTAATACCATTGATTTGTTGGCCTTCATCCTCCATTTTAAACCATTCCACTGTAATTAATCAGTCTTAATTACAACATAAATCAAAGAGAACTTGAGTACAGATCCTGCATCAGATGTGACATGTTGATTTTCAAGTCGTTTGACTACTTCCCCGCAAGGAAACACCCAGGTCTCCCTTTTTTTGTGCAGGTAACATAATTATAAATATATTAAATATAACTTATATGTTAATGAAGTTTAAAAATCTTTATGCTCAAAATGCAGCAGTGTCCTTCAGAAAGTCTTCCATTTGCATGTTTTCAGCTCACTGACTACTTGATATATAGAATGCGGCGTTAGTCAGTTATTTAGACTAAACTATGTGAGGACAAACAAATACAATACAGTCGTATTTCTGGAAGACCATGAGAATCTCTAAATTTCTCCTTACAATAAAATATATACTGCTCTTTGCCTTCCAAATAGTCCCTTAACATGAAAAGATTTCAAAATTAAATAATAGTATATTACAGTGCGATGTTGGGAAGTGGTTTTTACAGAAGCGAGGAAATTATTAAAAACCGAGCGATAGCGAAACACTTCACAAACGTCTGTTTACATTATTTTTTGCACGATGGTGTTTCAAAATAATAAATAATAGTAAAATAACATCTTTTAAAATATTTGTCTTCATTATAGACAACTGATTAACGTTAACATCTGGCCAATGTAGGTTATATATGGTAAATGACGAAAATAATTTAGTTGAGACTACAGCAGGCCGTGTCACCACTCAGACATAAAATGGCGGTAAGTACGTATTTATTGTTTTAAATTGTTTCAAATAAAGTTTAGTTCATTTAAAATGCAGTGGTTTGTTTCGTATAGTGTATATTAACACTACCTTTTGGATATATTTTTGTATATACATTGCACATAGTATAACTTATATAAAGGGCAGTGGTTTTATTTCCCGCACGAGGTAGGTAATTTGAAATATTACAATATAGTTATTTAGTTATTTATAGGTTGGCAACCCCGAAATGTAGGAAATTTAACTTTCAATCATGGTCGCCATTCCAGTAAGTACGAAGTAAGTAAATAAAATTTCGTTAAAAAATACAATTTTTTTACTGCTAGGAATGTTCCCGGTTATAATTTTAAATCGAAAATAATAAATTTATTCTTACGACTTGCGTAGAAAGTTATTTGAAATTAAGAAAAATCCTTTATATTTGTGTGAAACGCGATGCAGTGAAAGTGAGACTGCAAATAACTGGAGATTAAAAAGAGAGCAGATAAAAGGATTGGCGACAGTCGAGGATATAATTAATCAAGTTGGCTGTTGAAGATGAATTCACTTCATCTTTACCAAACCAATTTCCTGTCTCTATATACTGTGTAGTTCTCGCTCATTTTCACGGAAGTTTCCTCACACTAAAATCTCAATTGCATTTCCTGTCTCGGCATTCAAAGTTATTATCTGTACCAGTGACATTCTCGGTCTTCTCTCTGCTTCATTTTAATTTTATAATAAGGATTCTTTCAATTATTAAAACGTTTATACCTTGTATGATACCGTCTTCCTCGACTATAATATTTTCTGTTATAATTCTCGTTAAATTATTACAATTCAAAGCTTTTCGAAGACATGCATCATCTTCAGGAATTTTCTTGACTATTTAACTCATGCCCCAAATGGGAGTCAATGACCAATTACATTTCAATGATTTTTTATTTACAACCAATCACAGTCCTATTTCGTCTAGAATTTCCCAACTAAAATTTATCATAATAAAGAAAGCACCCCCTTTTTAACATTCTGAATAGGTCATAGCATTATTTTGCAGTGACTGACTCTTTAAGAAATACGGCTACCAGATTGTAATATAGTGCATGAATGTCAACACATAGCGCATACGGGAGTTAATATAAAAACATTTGTAGCAATTGATTATACCACAAAAAAAACACTGTTTGCACTTTCTTAAATGTATTTTTTCCCAGGTAATAACATTCCAGAAAAATATAATTGTCATAAGACATCAGAAATGAATTAACATACAGTTTGATGTGTTTTATTTTTTTCTCCACTAGAGTGTATTCTTACAATATTGCGTTCCTTTGACAATAAATAATATGATCTGGTTGCAGTGATGAACAAAAAGAAGCAGATGAAGCGTACCAATCGTTTCTCATTTGTTTTCAAACATCGTCGTTTACATCATCATCATCATCATGAACAAATTCGTTTTAGGCCATGTGGCCTGTACGGTAAACCTAGCGAAGATGGTCTTGATCTTTCCACCGATGTTTTGGTCTTCCTTGGTCCCTATGTCCAGTTGGGGTATATTGGAATGCCAATTTTGGAAGTCTATTTCTTGCCATTCTTCTCAGATGATTTTTCCATTCTTGTTGGTATCTTTGGATATCTTCATTTAAACTTGCTACTCCAAGTTTTCCTCTGATAGTAGTGTTCCTTTGGTGATCCAGTCTATTAACTCCTAACAATGATCGTAAGAAGCGCATTTGGCTTACTTGAAGTTTATGAGAGTTTCTTTTATTTAAAATCCAAATTTCACTTCCATATTTTAGAGCAGCTTTTGATGTGACGTTATGTAATCTTAGTTTTGTCTCTGTCCTCATCTGTTTACCAAAATGTCTTCGTATTACCCCATTCATTTTATTATATTTTTGTAATTTTGAATCAATGTCACTCTTATACTCTGCAAATACACTTCCTAAGTAAGAGAAATCTGACACTTGTTCTATAATTTTTCCATCAATCTCAATTTTCACCCGTTGTATGTTTTTTCCACACATTGCCATTGTTTTGGATTTTGATGTGGAAATTTTCATATTATATTTGCTGGCAATTTTGAATAATTGATATGCTGCTATTTGTAAGCTATCTTCGGAATCTGATAATATTATTTGATCATCAGCATATAATATTGTTTGAATTATTTTATTCCTAGTTATTGAAATTCCACTGTTTACTGTTTGTTTCCATTCTTGCACTATTCTGTTAATATATATATTAAATAAGAGTGGAGATAGTCCACATCCTTGTCGAACACCTTTGCCTGTGTTTATGTGTTCTGTTATTTCTCCATCTGGTAATTTAATTTTGATTTTAGAATTTTGATATAAGCTTTGTATGGCTCGTATTACATGTGAGTGTATATGTTCTTCATGCAGTATCTGCCAAAGTTTATCTCGGTTTACATTATCATATGCCTTTTCATAATCTATAAATAGTATGTACAGTAGGAGATTAAATTCTCTCCTTTTTTCCATAATTTGTTGCAGGGTAAATATTGCATCTATAGTGCTCCTCCCTTTTCTAAATCCACATTGTTCTTCTTCCAAAAATGTTTCAGTACTTACTGATAACTTATTTTTAATTATGTTGGCAAATAATTTAGATGCAGTTGGGAGTAAGGTAATGCCTCGGTAGTTATCACATTTGTTTTTCTGACCTTTTTTATGTATATTAATTACTAGACCCGTTTCCCAATCCGTTGGAATATTAAGACAATGCCAAATATTGTTAAAAAGTTCTAATAGTTTCTCTTTCAAGGCAGTTCCTCCATACTTAAAAAGTTCTAAATTTAAATCATCTAAACCTGGACTTTTCCTGTTCTTGGCCTTCTTTAAAACTTCTTCTAGTTCGTCCATTGCTATGTCTGGTTTTTCTATTTCATTTTCACAAGTCAAATTCGAAGTAATTTTTTCAGTGTGAGTGTTCGGTTCTGACCAAAGATTTTTGTAGTAAGTAATCCAGTCTTGTTTTGGTATCAGATTAACATTAATTTTGTCTTTTGTTTCCATCTGTAATTATTTGAATATTTTAAATCCCTGTCTTTGTGCTCCTGTAATATCACGTTCTAAGGATTTTACAAATTTATCCCAATCATCCCTTCTGTATTTTCTAGATAATTTACGAACCTTAGCTCTGAGTTTTTTATATTCTGTATAATGTTCCTCTTGTTTAGTTTTGTAAATACACTTTATAAGCTTTTTTCTTTTGTTCAATATTTTCTTTTAATTCGGGATTCCAAGTTCGTAATCTCTTTTTGTTTTGATTTGTTTATATCCGAGACTCTCATATGCTGCTTCCATGATTGCTTGTTTTAGATTTATCCAGTCCTCTTCAATATCGCCCGTGCTTGTTTTAAGTTTATTCTTTATTCTAGTTTGATATAATATTTGTGTACTTTGGTCTTCCAATAAGTGAATTTTAAAATTTTTGGTATCTTATTTTGTACTGTCTGCTTGTATTTTCTTGTGCTGATGTGTTTGTGATATAATTTTATTTTTCTTTCAACAAGAAAATGGTCACTATCAATTTCACTTCCTCTGTATACTCTAGTATCATTTACAGACTTTTTAAATTTATTATTAATTAGTACATAATCTATTATAGACTTTGATCCCCTTGCTGCCCATGTATATTTGTGTATTTTATTGTGTCTAAAGAAGGAGTTTGTGATTCTTAAATTATTGAATATGCAAAAATCTATTAGCAGTTTACCATTATTGTTGCAAGTGGTTCTCCTTCTGATCCAATGCATTCTCTTATCGGTTGATTTCCGACTCTTGCATTAAATCACCAGCAATTATGAGATAATCTTGTTTATTTACTTTGTCAATGGTTTCTTGTAAAATATCATAAAATTCTATGGTTTCTGAATCGTTTCCTTTCTACAGGGGCATAAATTCAAATTATATTCAAATTATGTCCTAAAATTTTTATTCTAACTGTTACAATTTTTGGGGAAATCCATTGGTAATATAAATGTTGTGTTGCAAATTTTTCCTTATTAAAATTGCGACTCCTGATGATGCCCAGTTCTCTGCTGGAACTCCAGAATAAATCATTACATATTTTCCTAATTCTTCTGATCCTTTGTTCTTCTTTTTTGTTTCCGAAATAATGGCAATGTCAATTTTTCTTTTGTCTAACTCTACTTCTAACTCTTCTTCTTTATGTGTTATTCCTCTCACATTCCATGTTGCAACTTTGAGATCCTTAATCATTAACCTATTTCTTGCTTTGTCGTCATCAGTGTGATCATTCCAGTCTTTGCTTAAGTTTCTTCGAGTAGTAGGAGGTCCCCTGGGTTGGTTACCAGCCATCCGCAGAGCAAGACTAGTGGTAGGGCTGCTACCTTATAGCCTCTAGTCAGGCGTTCAAAATATGGAATTTCCTCCATATTCGATGGAACGGTTATACCGCCGTGACTCGGTCCCCATTACCTCGTTAGTTAAAAGCAGGGTGTACCACGTGCAGGTGAGGTTGAGAATTAGGTAGGAGAGGTTATAGAATGCACATCACTACCTCTTACACCCCTCGTCGTTTACATTAAATATATAAATATTTTAAAATAACTATATTTAAATAATGATTTATAAACAGCTTAATTTTATTCGTTAAATAGTCCTAACAAATGCCACTCTTGATTTTCAAATTCTCTAGATAAATTGGAAATCACTCGTGGCATTACTTATGATAATTTCAGTAAGAAGAAAGTTCCTGAAGATGAAGTATTTCTTCGAAAAGCTTTTAATTTTAATAACGAAGATTATAACAGAAAATATTATAGTTCATGAAGACTGTCTTATATAAAGTATAAAATTTTTTATAAATTAAAGGATTGTAACCTCAACGGTGTTCAAACATGAATATTAGAAGGATTCTTTACAAAAATACAAACAGAATATTGTAATTTTTACTCCATGGCGCGACAGGCCCAGAAGGTCCATGGCCTACCAGCCGACTGCTGGCCTCACATCCACGTGTTTTAATCACAGAGGTAGATGATCATGCATCCACTGTAGGGCTGACATTCGGCCAGCATTTCGGGTCCCCCAGCCCTATAACTGGCTTTCTCAACCTGGAGCCACTACTTATTGTAGCTACCCAAATGCCTCACGATGCTGCGTGGGTACTGGTCCCACACTAGCCGAAATTCCATGAGAAAATTTCTTCCCCATAGAGTCTCGAACTAGCGCAAGTCCCGTAACTCTGCGCCAAGGTATCTTGCCTTAATTACTCGGCTACGGCGCGGTACAGAATATTCTAATAAATTACCCTAATATCAATAACAACTCAAAGACTGTCCACGACAGACTGGTAGATCATGAGGAAGATATACAGATACATATATATTTACATACATTAGATGGGTAGATTAGATGTTATATTAGGAAGATTGAGAGATTAGGTAGATAGATTAGGTGGATTGGATAGAGAGGTGGATAGATTAGATAGGTAGATTATATATAGGCCTATTAGGTAGATAGTTTATATATGCTGCGATGGGAGGACATCTGTAATGAATTGAGGATGAAAGTGGTGCATGGAAGCTTCGTGTAGAAAAACCAGAGGGAAAAAGCCCAGTTGCTAGACCAAGAATGAGGTGGGAGAATAACATCATCCATGATTTGAGGGAAATAGATTATACAGGGGATGTTTGGAAAACATTAGCTCAGGATAGCGATGCATGGAGAGCTTATGTCCGCGCGGGTATGAACCTACGAGTTCGATAGAGCCAGTGAGTTAGTTAGTTAGTTATATTAAGTGAATATATTAGATGCTTTAATAGTTTAGATAGATTTGATGGATTAGCTAGGTAGATTCACATTGATTAGAAAGATAAAGTAGATACGTTTTATGGATAAATTGGATGGGTATATTAGATGGATTGATATATTAAGTACATACATTACATGAATACTTAGAATGGATTAGATTGGTAGATTATGTGATTAGTTTACATTGATTAGTACATTACATAGATTATATGGATATTAGAATGGATTAGATACATTGATAGAATAAGTATGTAGATTAAATGAATAGAAAGACAGACATGCACTTAATGGTATTCAATTAAATATAGAAATGTTGCGGTTCGCATGTTTTATGAGTATCTATATTGATGTGGTCATCTCTTCACATATACCAGAATGAAGTATTGTTCAACTAGACTTCCATCAGATATAAAATATTCCACGAGTTGATTGCGAACAATTAGAATGTGATGATAACTAGGGAAAGGATTGTAAGGTGCAAATTTTGGTCGTAAAAGGCGGGAAAAAGGTTCTGAAAATACATAGTAAAAGATGCAAAAAAGGTGCTACTGAAACAATTGAATTAAGGTTTAAACCAGTTAAAAGAACTCAGTTTATATAATATGCATATCATTTTGCACTACATTTTTCTTCTTTATAGAATTCATAAGAGGTAATTCATTGTTCTTTAGTTTATTGTAATATTCACTTCGCAGACAGAACGTCGAATAATGATGCCATCAATTCGATAAAATTCGTTTTGAATTCTTCTGAAAATGCGTACAACTTATCCTTCATAACATTCGTCATGTTATTATTGTGAAAACCCAGATGTAATAGTATAAAAATAATATAATTAAATATAAGGTCACACATAGAAAAACATGAAGATTAAAGATGAGGTCATTGAGCAAGTGGAGAGCTTCAAATACTTGGGTTGTACTATCAACAGTAACATGAACTGCGGTCAAGAAGTAAAGCAGAGGATAGCAATGGCAAAAGAAGCTTTCAACAAGAAGAGAAGCATTTTCTGCGGAACTTTGGCAAGAGAAATAAGAAAGAGGCTAGTGAAGTGCTTTGTGTGGAGTGTAGCATTATATGGTGCGGAGACGTGGACATTACGACGGAATGAGGAAAAGCGACTGGAAGCTTTTGAGATGTGGATATGGAGAAGAATGGAACGTATAAACTGGACAAAGTAAGAAATGAAGATGTGCTAGACAGAGTGGGTGAAAGAAGAACAATGCTGGAACTCATAAAGAAGAGGAAAATAAATTGGATTGGCCACTGGCTAAGAAGAAACTGCCTGCTGAAGGATGCTCTAGAAGGAATGGTCAACGGAAAGAAAGTTAGAGGCAGAAAAAGACATCAGATGATAGACAATATTAAAATAAATGGTTTGTATGGAGATAAAAAAAGGAAAGCTGAGTCAAGGAAAGAGTGGAGAATGCTGAGTTTGCAGTGAAAGGCCTGCTCTTGAGCAGAACACTATGAATGAATAGAAATACATTAAGCCTATACAATGGAAATGGACATCTAATGACAAATGAGGGAAATTTTGAGGAAGTGGTTGAATTCAAATACCTAGGAACAATAATCACAAATAGGAATTAGATGCACAAAGAAATTAAACATAAGGTCAATTCTGAAAATGCGTGCTATTATGCATTACAGAGACGCTTGACTTCCTAACTCCTTTCAAAAAACGTAAAAATGAAAATATATAAAACTATTATTCTACCAGTTATATTATATGGACTCTTACTTTAAGGGAGGAAAGAAGATTACGAGTATTTGAGAATTAAGTTCATAGGAAAATGTTTGGACCAAAGGGAGATGAACATACAGGTGAATGGAGAAGACTACATAACAATGAACTACATGGTCTTTATAGGCAGTCAGATTTAATAACAGCTAAGTTTCCTAAGCTGCAATGGGCAGGACACGTGGCACGAATGCAGAATGAAAGACGTGCATGGAAGCTTCTTGTAGGAAAACCAAAGGGAAAACGCCCAGTTGGTAGACCAAGAATTAGGTGGGAGAACAACTCTTCTTGGTCCTTCCGTAAAGCTGGGGTTCCACAGGGTTCGGTACTTGGACCTTTGCTTTTTTCAATCTACATAAATGACATATCTAACTCCCTAAAGCATTGCAAACATAATTTATTTGCAGACGACATGCAAATCTACATCCACACAGACAAATATTCACTAAATGACGCTGTTGCCAAAATTAACGAGGATCTTGACTCACTAATGACTTGGACAGTTAAATATGGACTGCAATTAAATCCTAAAAAGTCACAATCAATCATGATGGGTCATCAGAGACTATTATCTACAATTAACCTAAACACAGTTTCGCATGTGTCACTAAACGGAGTTCAAATCCCTTATAGTGAGACAGTAAAAATTCTAGGAGTATTTATTAACAAAAACTTAAATTGGAATACACAAATAAACCATACATGCAAAACAGTCTTCTCAATAATACATTCATTAAATCGTGTACGAAATTGTTTGCCATTCGCCCTTAGGAAAATGTTAGTAGAAACACTTGCAATGCCCCATTTTGATTATTGTGACACTCTTTTTACAGACTTAAATATTATTTCCACTCAAAGACTTCAACGTGTTCATAATTCTTGCGCACGTTTTATTTGTGGTATTCGCAAATTTGACCATGTTACGCCGTCCCTGGAACAATTATCGTGGTTTCGTCTAAGAGATCGTAGAACTGTCCATTCCCTATCCCTTCTCTATAAAATACTTCACACATCATCGCCTAATTATTTATCACGCCGCTTCATCAGACTATCCGACACACATAATCTTGACACTCGATCCCATCAGCACATTGTCCTTTATATCCCGCCTCATCACACTGTATATTATTCATTATCTTTTACGGTGTCACTTACCAAAACATGGAATTCCCTTCCACCCTATGTCAGAGACTGTCAAACTATAACATCCTTCAAAACAAACTAAAGAATTATTAATAACAAACTAACTTATACACCTCACTGATAGTATTCTTTTAGCAATATTAATATATTTAATTATTTATGTAAATAATATTAAGAATAACAAATATTTTTATTTGTTTTGTTTTAAATATTGTATAATCGTAAAATTAGTTTTCTATATCTCATTATTTTCCTGTTTTTTATATACACTAGACAGGGACAATTTAATTAATATGTCTTGCTTGTATACATTTTATTATTAGTTTTAGTCTTAATTTTAACTAATATTAACTGGCTGTATTATAGATCGTAATATGTATATTAGATATTATCTTTTGATCAAATTTTTACTTAGTGTTTAATATTAGAGTTAATTAAGATTGTTATATTCTTATGTAATATATGTTTGTCCTGGTGAGTGGAAGAGAAGGCCACATGGCCTTAACTCCACCAGGCTAAATAAATCTTAAATCTTAAATCTTAAAATTAACTATGATTTGAGGGAAGTAGATTATACAGGGAATGGTTGGAAAGCATTAGCTCAGGATAGGAATGTATGGAGAGCTTATGTCCGCGTGGCCATGGGTTCGATAGTGCCAGTGAGCGAGTGTGGTTCAGACTACTAAAACACAAGTCGGTAGATGGAAAACTGTTAAATTAGTGCCCGTACTACCTAAACTTGTTTTAAGTTTTTATTATTGATTTCGTACATCTCAATGATGGATAAATCATATTTGAAGAGAAAAATTATACGCTCAGACCGGGACTTGAACCCGGGACCCTTGGTTCTCTAGACCAAGTGCTCTACCAACTGACTGGTGGATGGGAATTACAATGTATATAGAGAAAGATTTGCGTTTAGATCGGTACTTGCTCAGGTAGCTCAGTTGGTAGAGCACTTGGTCTAGAGAACCAAGGGTCCCGGGTTCAAGTCCCGGTCTGAGCGTATAATTTTTCTCTTCAAATTTGTTTTAAGTTGTTGGAGCAACGCTGTTAAAATTTAAAATTGACTTCACAGCTGCAGATTGACCATTGTTTCTGGGGTATAAATTACATAAATTATATTTTAATATTTATTTAATATTGTTGACTTCTGATTGAGTTTTTAAAAAGCTGTTTAACAAGAAAAAAAAATATTTTTCTGTCCAAGAGTGGAGGAAAAGGAGCTGAAGCATAAAAAGAAGAGGGAATAAGGGGCGAAATGTAGTAATCTCACGAAAACTATAAAAAGGTGCAACAAATTGTGTTCATTTCGCTTCATTTCATCCCCCCAAATACATGTATTGAATATTTGTATGAAAATAGCTATATTTTTAAAGGTGCCGCACCTCAAAATCATTTCCCTAGTGTTAACATTTAACATTACAAATTCAATTGGAAGCAAAACTGTAGTAGAAGACATTATTTTGGAACAATGTTTTCCAATCATCCTCTGTACAATCTACTTCCCTCAAATAATGGTTAATATTATTCGTCCACCTCATTCTTGGTCTCCCTCTGGTAGTCCTATAAGATATTTCCATTCATCTCTTTGATTCTCCATTCGTGCAACATGCCCTGTCCATCGCAGTCTACGAGACTTAACTGTTCTTATTATATCTGGCTTTCTGTAAAGACCATGTAGTTCACATTTATGCAGTCTTCTTCATTCACCTGTCTGTTCAACTCTCTTTGGTCCAAAAGGTTTCCTAAGAACTTTATTCTCAATTAATCGTAATGTTCTTTCCTCCCTTAAAGTAAGAGTCCATGTTTCACATCCATATAATATAAGTGGGAGAATAACAGTTTTATATATTTTCAGTGTAACGTTTATTGAGAGAAGTTGGGACGACAAGAGTCCCTGCAATAGATAATAGTACGCATTTCATCAATTGAGTCTATGTTTAATTTGTCTGTTCATCGCATACCTTTTTGTAATTATTGTTTCTAGGTATTTGAATCAGCCACTTCTGCACAATTTCCCTCATTTGTCATTCATTAACTGTCCATTTACATTATATACCGTGTCCCATTCAAACTTCCCACACTTTAACTAATCATAAACTCTCAAAGTATGCGGAATTATGAAATGAGGTTGGTATTAAAAGAAAGAGAAACACAAAGAATTTTTTGTTTTCATTGTTGCAGTTAATTCTGTCGCATGTTGGACAATAATGACATATAACAAAATGGCGACTCCTCAGCAACGAGCACAAACTGTTTTATAGTATGTAAAAAACCGTGTGTTTGCGACTCCAGTACAAAATGTTCATGATGTACGAACCTGTATCCTTGACACAATTGCAATAGTACCAATTGACATGTTGGGCAGAACGTGTCACGAAATGGAATACATACTTGATATTGTTCGTGCTGTTAATGGTGCACATATAGAGGTGTTTTAGTGTGTGGCAATGAAAATTATTTGAGTTTCTGTTTCGTTTAATACCGGCCTCATTTCATAATTCCACATACTTTGTTAGTTATGATTGATTAAAATGTGGAAGGTTTGAATGGGGCACTCTGTATAATGTATTTCTATGTGTGAACATATGTTTAGTTTTATTGATGTTCTCTTAGCTGATAAACTGCATGTACAACTTAATACCCAAAGGAGCTCTCAGACATCTCTTATCTCCTGAAAAAGGCCAACTTTAAATAACAAATCATATAAATGGTTTAGAAAGTTATACCAGGGATTAGATTGATCTATGGTTAAGCCTAGACATGACATGTGACGTGTTATGACAACAGATTGTGAGACTAATTACATCACATGTTTACCTTGTGAGAACGATAAGTGAATTTGTTCATAAATATATAGGGTGTCTAGCAAATTATGTATACACATTACATCCAAAGTTAAACTGTGTTATATAGCAAACTCGGCTAATTTCGTGATACTAAGCTTTTAGACTATTATACCTTAATATTATGAAAATTTCTGGTTAGAGACTTAGAAATATCAAAGTTAAGGATATATGAATGAAATATATATGCCGATTCAGTGTTTTTAAAATACATTATGAAACTCCGTTGAGGTTACTGTGTTCAAGTTTTAATAATTGTATAACAGTACCTGATATCTCAGTCGTCCTCAATAATTTGCAATGTTGTTTTACAGGAGGCCTTTCGCTAACTTATGCCACATCATCTACTTTCATTTTGGTACTGACTGTTGTTGTAATTATTTTGTACAGAGGGTTTATGCTGGGTATGTTCTCGTTCAGCAGGTGTTTATTTGTGGTTTCCTTGATGATTTCTAATTCTTCGAGAACGTTGATTTTTCGATACATCGTTTTCTCTATGTACGATCGATAATACGTTGTCTATTGTGTTGAATTGTTGTCCTGCTTCTACTATATGTTTTGAAAACCTGGATTTACCTTCATTCTTTATGAAATCTCTGAAAAGTTCATTAAATCTTGTCGTGAAGTTTCTAGAGATTTCATAGAGAATGAAGGTAAGTCCAGTTTTTCAAAACATACAGTAAAAGCAGGACATCAATTCAACACAATAGACAACGTATTATCGATCCTGCATAGAGAAAACGATATGTCGAAAATCAACGTTCTCGAAGAATTAGAAATCATCAAGGAAACCACAAATAAACACCTACTGAACGAGAACATACCCAGCATAAACCCTCTGTACAAAATAATTACTAACAACAGTCAGTACCAAAATGAGAGCAGAAGATGATTCATAAGTTATCGAAAGGCCTCCTATAAAACAAAACTGCAAATTATTGAGGACGCTTGAGATATCAGGTACTATTATACAGTTAATAAAACTTTAATATATATGCTGAGTTGTCGAATATATATTTCATTTTATTACCAATATGTCATAAATTATACATATATTTTTTTCTGGAGGTTTGAAGAACTCGGGTAATTTCGTGATAGTATTAGAGTAAATTCGTGACAAACTTTTTTATCACTCTCCATGTTACATCCAATGCATTTGAAATCTCACGAATAAACAGTCAACCCTTTTGACACTTTTCATGGAACCTCAGATCACAATGTATCCGTTCACCTTTACTGTCGAAGAATATCTACTAAAACACAGACAAGTATTAAATGTAACAACTGCTAACTTGAATGAAAACACTTCCTCCACAAGTTGACATAAAATACACCCAAGGAACGCTGTTATCACAAATATGAAAATGAAGCAAGAACGTAGACTTTCTGCCATCTACGAGAACAAAAAAAAACGTTTTTCTCGTCAGTACAAATCGATTACAAACAAAAGAAAAATAAACGAAATTATCCGTGTCACGAAATTAGCCGAGTTTGCCATACAACAAAAAAATGCAAAACATGGACTCTTATCTTAAAGGAAGAAAAGATATTACGAGTATTTGAGAATAAAGTTCTTAGGAAAATTTTTGGACTAAGAGAGATGAACGGACAGGTGAATTGAGAAGACTACATAAGTGAGTTACGTGTTTTTTTTTTCAACTTACATAATTGTGCTGTTTCTGACTTGATCCCTTCTTGAAATTATTGTCGATCGCTTCCAAATATCCATTTCTACTGCTGACAGCTTGTTGATTTGTTGTCTACTTACTGTTCAGGTTTCGGACCCATATAATAAAATGCTTGGTAACAGAACTTGAAATATAGTTCGAAGAACGAACGAAGAAAAATATTGTTTTCTTATTAATTATTTAAAAGTATACTTTCATTTATACTAAACGCAGGAGTAATGGATTTATTACACTATTGCTGTATCAGTGATGTAGGTTATTTTCGCTCGGCAGCCCTTCCTTACTTATAAAAAACTAGCGATATTCTTCAAAAAGGTAACAAAGTCATTATTAAGATAGGAAACAAATAAAATAATAGTCATGCGCACAACAAGGAAAATAAGTAGCACATTACTAGTCGAGGACGTGTTTGAGGGCCAGCAAGTAAATTCCAGACTAGTAATGTACTTCCCGAATTGCTTATATAATTTTGTTCACTCCTATACTAATAATTATGTTTAATTTTTATATTTCGTGTGAATTTATATCTTGGATTGAAGAGTTCAATTGTTTGATAACAAGGGAATGTTGATAAAAAACTGCATTTGTTTATTGTTTGAATTAGTGGCAGACAATTTTAAATAAGAGTTTCAGACTGTATATTAATTACAGATATGATTGTGATGTAGAGGGAGCGGCGAATGCTGCTGTTCATTTTGTAATACCAGCAAAGTCGGAAAATAGATACAAAAAGTATTAATTAGGTAATATTTATACATTATTAAGTCAATTACGAGCAATTACATGCAGTTGTAAAATATACCAAGGCTTCTGGTAAATTAAACTTACTTCCCTAAAAACAGTCATTAGTAGATGTGTTGACGTCACTCATCTTCATCTGTTTTTCTGGTTTAATCTAATATATAAAAATGAATGTTTGTTTGTTTGTTCGTACTTTATGCGCGGCCATACCGTTGATCCGATTGTGATGGGACTTTTTTGCAAAATGTTCAGGAGATTCCCGGGATGAACATAGTCAATAAGATAGTTGTAATACTCAACCCCTCACACTCCTCAGAAACTAACCTTTGTAGTGAAAACCGTGAAATAAAGTCCCTAATTGTGACGCTTTAGATTGATTACGCGCTTCCTAAACCATAACAAATCAAAACACACCAAATTAATGTACACAGAATTGAATATGTCAAAAATCCGCTCTACAACAATAATTCCCGCGCACAAGAGCATGTTTATATTATACGGATATACTCACAATAACCATTTTTTGTCCTTCATTTTGATGCCAACAAGATCGGGATAAGTAGATTCCCGGGAAAGCGTAGCAGCGCATGGCGTGTATTCTTTTATAACGAATTTTGTGTTTCAGCTCATTTATGCCAAGTACATCGGGATACGTAGATTCCCGGGCAACGTCGGGTAATCAGTACGTTTTTTCTAAAAATAATTACGATATGGCTTTACTTATAGTGATTGCTCGAATATTAATTTTCCATCCATCCATAGTAATTCTGACCGAGGGCAGGTCTCTCACTGCATTCGTAGCATTTTCATGCTATGCTTTGCAGCTTTACTAGGGAATTATAGGTTTGGTAGCTTCCCATTGCTTTCCACATTGTGCAGGATGATGATGAAAAGGATGATGATGGCCGGATGATTTTCGGGGACCGTTGGGCCCTAAGCTTCCTGACATTTGTCTTACAGGTGAGGAAAAACCCCGAAAAAATCTCACCCAGGAGCCTGTCCCGATCGAGAATCGAACCCGGGCCAGCTGCGTGACAAGGCAGCACGCTACTTCGAGACCACAGCGGTGGACTATTAAATTTTCGAAAATGAAATTTTATTTGCTATCCGGATTGTATGAAAGGTAATTTGGAAATAGAATTAATTAGTTTATTGTTGTTTTAGCTGCAATAACGAAGAGAGCAAATTTATAATTATTTTTCCTTTTACTTATTCAACTAAACGTAAAAACACACAATTTATTTAGGTGTAGCAGCGCACCCCGGGTAACTAAAAACTCAATGTTTTATTGAAGTGAATTTTGTAGCCCAGCATTTCATTCAGACACACACGTACTTTGGAAGTACCTCCGTGACGTCAATCCTTGTTACGAGAACAGCACGAATGTCAGCAACTTGATTCTTAACACGAGATTCCTTCTAGAGTAGAGCAGATTTCCTGCTCCGACGTCTTGCAATTCAACAGTGGAGAAAATCATTTTTCTGAAATATATAATTGGCTAAACTTTACAACCTGTGACGGGACTTTTTTAATTCCTTCATAAACTCCTGTCAAATTTTATTCTTAGGGTTTCATTTTTCAAATCATTTATCACCATTAACAATGGTTTTTACAATTTTTCTAACGATTATTTAAAATTATATATATATATATATATATATAATATTGTTCTATGATATTTAACTACATACCTAGCATGGAGACTTAGCAGCCATATTGATTTTAACCAATATTCTATGCAACAATAAAGACGAGTTTTAGTCCAGCCAACATAGAGTATCCACTAATTAACTGTACAAATATACTTCAGAATTTCAGAACTTACTATTTATTTCTGGGCGTTGCATTCATTCACAGGTTAGAATACTTAAATTGCGTTAGGTTAGCTTTTAGGTTGGTCTTTCACAGGTTAGAGTACTTAAATTACATTAGGTTAGCTTTTAGGTTGGTCTTTCACAGGTTAGAGTATTTAAATTGCGTTAGGTTAGCTTTTAGGTTGGTCTTTCACAGGTTAGAGTACTTAAATTACGTTAGGTTTGCTTTTAAGTTGGTCTTTCACAGGTTAGAGTACTTAAATTACGTTTGGTTAGCTTTTAGATTGGTCTTTCTCAGGTTAGAGTACTTAAATTACGTTAGGTTAGCTTTTAGGTTGGTCTTTCGCAGGTTAGAGTACTTAAATTACGTTAGGTTAGCTTTTAAGTTGGTCTTTCACAGGTTAGAGTACTTAAATTACGTTTGATTAGCTTTTAGATTGGTCTTTCTCAGGTTAGAGTACTTAAATTACGTTAGGTTAGCTTTTAAGTAGGTCTTTCACAGGTTTGATTACTTAAATTATTGTGTTATGTTAGCTTTCAGGTTCGTTATATATCGTGTATATGTTGGTTGCAATCCCGTGATTCCTTTGTGTTAACGTTGGTTGGCGCATGCGCATTGTGTATGATTATAATTAAAAAGTTATGTCACATGTTGTAAAGTATTTCCATATCCATCCATAGTAATTCTACCCGAGGCCAGATCTCTCAGTGCAATCATAACATTTTCATGCTATATTTTTTGCAGCTTTACTAGGGAATTATAAGTGTGGTATCTTCCCGTTGCTTTCCACACCGGTGAAGGATGATGATGATGACAGGATGATTTTCGGAGACCGTTGGGCCCAAGCTTTCTGACATTTGTCTTACAGGTGAGGAAAAACCTCGAAAAACCGCACTCAAGAGCCAGTCCCGACCGGGAATCGAACCCGCGTGACAAGGCAACATGCTACCTCGAGACCACAGCAGTGGACGTATTTCCATATAATTTCCATATATTTCTAGACGAATTTTGGAAATAAACAAATATACCTCTTCCGAGCAAATTTCCAGTTGTAATGCAAACAAACCAAATGTATGACTGCATTTTCATTGGTCGATTTTACTTTTAAGCATGTAAGAAAATGGAGTTCGCTCTCTAACACTCGAAATGAAGAAAATAAAAGTAATATAAATACATATTAGTATATGTCTATATAAGTATTATGGGAGAATTTTAAGATATATAAAAAAATTGAATGCATTAAATAAGTGACAATTTCATTGTTTAATTCTTACGCTTGTGTAATGCAGAATACATTAGAATTTCAATTGTTTCAAATGGTTGATTCACCTATTAGATTTTTCAAGCATTAAAGGAAAACTTTGAAAAGCAGAGGAAAACAAATAATTTTGAACGTTTTCAAGAAGTTTACTAAAAAATACCGCACATTTGCCATCGAGGATGTGGAGAAAATAACAGTAGAATTTACAGGTGAGTCAGCATGGAGCATAAATTCTGCTTGTAATGAAATTGTAAATAAAGGATATCTAACGACATCATGGTAAAAGCGTAAATCTCTGATTAGGTAGAAGAGAGGGCCTTATGGCCTTAACTCTGTCAGAATAAATAAAGTATTATTATTATTATTATATTATTATTATTATTATTACCCGCATATGATTTTTGTGGTAAATAAATAAGAAATGGTAGTTCCTGATTATTGATAACATTTTGCCTTGTATTCTCAGTTTTCTCTCCAGTAAAATACAATGTTTCCTAAGAACAACGTTTCTATCGATGACAGTTCCGTACACAATTCAGTCATATGGCGGGTAAAATTAGCACCACGGTTCCCACAATAGGCAGAGTCGGCGGAGTAATACAAGTTTGTCTACAGTACAATTGGTACTTAGCTCGGATATAGTATAACAAACTCACTGGCTCTATCGAACCCGTAGGTTCATGGCCAGTCATAAGCTCTCCATACATCCCCATCCTGAGCTAATATTTTCCCATCATCCCCTGTATAATCTACTTTCCTATCATGGATAATGTTATTCTCGCAACTCATTCTTGGTCTACAAACTGAGAGTTTTCCCTCTGGTTTTCCTACAAGAAGCTTCCATGCACCTCTATCATCCTCCATTCGTGCCACATGTCCTGCCCATCGCAGTCTACGAGACTTAACTCTTCTTATTATATCTGGATTCCTATACATATCATGTAGCTCAATATTATGTAGTTTTCTCCCTTCGCCTGTCTGTCCATCTCTTACTTAGCCCAAAAAAATTCCTAAGAACTTTATTCTCAAATACTCGTAATCTTCTTTCCTTCCTTAAAGTAAGAGTCCATGTTTCACATCCATATAATATAACTGGTATATATTTTCAGTTTAACATTTTTTTCAAAGGAGTTGAGTCGACAAGAGCCCCTGTAATACATAATAGCGTGCATTTCCAGAATTGAGCCTATGTTTAATTTCGTTGTGCATCTCATTCCTATCTGTAATTATTGTTCCTAGATACTTGAAATCAGCCACTTCTCCAAAATTTCTTTCATTTGCCATTATTTGTCCATTTCCATTATATAACGCAATTCTATGTGTGAACATATGTTTGGTTTTATTGATGTTTACTTCCAGTCCCAATTTCTTAGTGTTACTCAATAGTGTGCATGTTGGCCTTTAGTATCTCTTCGCTATCGCCAAATAGTATTACATAATCAGCATAAACTAACAGCTTATTTATACCATTGAGTTGTAGGCCTTCTTCATTTTCCAAAGATTTAATGGCATTCTCTAATACAAAACTGAATAGTACAGGAGATAGTGCATCTCCTTACTTTAACCCAATGTGAATTTCAAAAAACCGTTTGCCTGTACGCACCCTACTCTTTGTGTCATGTGGACACATTCGTGTAAGTCTTTTTAAGAATTCCGAACTCCAGCAGGATACTATATAACTTGTCACTCTTAATTGAATCATATGCCTTTTTGAAGTCTACGTATACTTGATGTACAATATAGCAGACATTTTCTCTTTACGGACGTTAAAAGTCATTGGTTAATACGACATACGTGGTATTCTAAAGGAACCTCGAGATGGCATATCATTGCGGTACGACCTGTTTGATGTAATGTGAACAACTGAGTCATTGACATGCATAACCACAACGTATGGTTTCCATTTCTAACCACGTCATACAAATAGACGTGGTGTTCTGTGGAGAGTCTCCTTTCTCAAAGTGACACACAATGTCCAGAATATAAATTATTTTCTCTTTTGGTTTCACTGGGGGAAAAAATGGAATCTACATCACTGATGTTAGGAAATAAGTGCGACATCAATCCATACAGGAAAAGAAAAGTTACACATTTTCTTAAACATACAGTACTTCGTTCTTCAAATGATACTTATTTAGTTTGTTATTTATATATGAAGGGTCCAGGGGAAAAACGATGAATGTCACAAAATCACAAAAACTGAGGTTTCATATTCTTAGTGTTTGTACTGTTCCCTAGTAACATTTAAAAGGCGAAAACTGTTTAAAGAAGCTATGGGTTACGTTTTATAAGGATTTGAAAATAATGTTTACAGTGAAATGATATAGCGTTTCAAAACTTAAAATTCATTTATCTCAGTTTGAGTTTAATGTGACATTCATCGTTTTTCCCCTGGACCCTTCATATGTTTCCGTTGCGTATGATATTTCGCAACCTTGAATAATAAAGCTATACATTAACATATTTTGATGAAGTAGACATAGCAAATAAAATTATTAATTTTAATAAAACCATGGGAATAATACATTCAGTAATGAAACCTTCGCTAGACGAGAGAGATACCAGAGTACGGTTATACAAAACCTTAGCAAGACCTGCACTTGGCTAAGGCAGTGAGGCATGGACTTTGAGGAAAGGAGAAGAGGGCAAGAAAACTTCTAGTGAAATGAGATACATGAGATATACAGCAGTATATACCAAATGGGATCACAAACTCAATGATGATATCTTGAAGGAACTACGTTTAGAACCGGTCATTGCATACATACATACATACCAGAACAACTGGATGAATCATTTGTGATGAATGAGTTCAGACAGAATGCTTCGTTATTGTCCAAGGAATTGCTGGATACAAAATTCATCAGTGAGATCGTAACAGACCTATAGGCCTAAGACTTGGTTGGATGAAGAAGAAGGAGAAGAATAAAACCAGAAAAGACTCTATAATGAAATCATACAAGACAATGGCAGTTCCTATTATTACTTATGGATCCGAAACATTGAGAGTGACAACACAACAATCTTTTCGGTTTTTGATTTACTTTTCTCATTAATGCTTTTTCAACATTAACATACAGTTTTCTAGGACGTCCTGATCTGTGGCTATTTCGAAAGATATTCGTTCGCCAACTCAATCAATTATATGCTGAATGTTTGGACTTGGCTTTCCAATTATTTCACTAATTACATTTAGCGATTTACACTTATTATGCAAACCAATAATTAATTCCCTTTCTTGTACTGTAGTATGTCTACCTTTGCGCCCCATTCCAGCTTAATCTGCAGCCAGAACACACACAACTACACGGCAAAGTACTCAAGACTAGAGCGAATAACAACACTACCAGACCCACCCCACTCTACTTCATGTGAACCTTCTGTTGACCAAAACTTAATACTGTACCAATACTTTTTGTTGGTTAATTTTTGTTGTTCATGTACAAATTATTTCGTTACTCGTTAATTGTCATGTTAAAACAGAGGAAACGGAGTGTATTTAACATCATAGAGTTCAAAAAAGGTGTATATTTTTGTTTTTCTATGTAGTGAAGAAATAATGGAATAAAGGTAATATATATATATATATATATATATATATATATATAACAAGTTTAAATGAAGATATACAAAGATTCTAACTTATAGATTACATTGGGCAACACATTTTCGCTTTCAGAACATTGCACAAACTTTGAGATATGCCCTAATATATTTCAGGTGTGCTGAAACCGAATCTGCAAAAGGTTTCCTTGTATCACGTCAGGATGTTTTGCAAAGCAGAGATTATGTAACGCTCAATGCATAAATGCATGGTTTTAAGTCAAACTTCTTTTATGGTGTTTTAAGTAAAATAATAATGCATTCGCTTTTAGAAATGACTAAATATTGCAATATTGCCAATTTAGTTGTCACCTTAATATATAGTGATAAAGAGTACAGTTAATCTTCAGTATTCAATGTGGTCTTCATTTTTTTTTCATGTAGAGCTTTTTCCTGTTACTTCCTTTTATAAACACTTCTAGGAGTTTCCCTCTTCATCATCCAACATTAGTCGGCGAGCATTGTGGTGCTCCACCTGCCTTGATATCTTGTTTCTAATTCCTTGTGATCTTGGTGGAATCTCTCCCCAAGTTCTTCACTGTAGTCCCCAAGATTCTCGGGAAAGTAGTCCAAGTGAGAATGTAGCATGTGGACGTTGAGACTCGTATTTCATCCAAGTTCCTTGAATGCATTCAACATTTTGTTTACCAAGTTTTTTTTTAATCTGGGTCCTTTATATTACCTAGAAACTTTGTCACATCATCTCGGAATTATTGTCATGCTAACAAATCTTTCGAATTCATTTTACTTTCAAAAATATCTTCACGAAACAGCTTCGTGGTATCCGAGCCTGTAAATATACCTTCTTTCACTTTTGCATTGCTTAACCTGGGAACTTTTCACAAATGTACAAGAAGCAATGCCCGTCCTTGTCCAAGGCCTTGAAAAATTGTTTAATTAGGTCTAACTTAATATGGAGAGTAGGAAAGAGTCTCAATAAACTCTTCTTCTTAATGTTTTTGAAACAACATTCCATTGTATTCGGGGCCATTCCTTTTTAATCCAATGTTGTGCCTTTGCCCGACTGCCCCACTCGCAAATGAAACACGGACATTTTGTATAACCTAACTGCTGACCCAAGGAGAGTGAGACAACTTTGAAATCTCCACACACTTGCCATCCATGTTGTTCATATTTTGTCTTGGCCAACAGTAGTTTTATATTTTCATAAGACTCTTTGTGAATCACTGAGTAACCAACTGGAAGTGAAGCATATAGATTCCCATTATGTAGGAGGACACCCTTCAAACTGCGTTTTGACGCATCAATAAAAAGTCTCCATTCAGTAAGGTCATGACTATAATTTCTGAGGAAATGTAATGTGATAGGATTTTTCTGAGTTCAAATCTGGATTCTGTGGATACGTTTCACCCTAGAAACGTTTAGAAGTTCCATGCAATGAAATCATTGTTGCCCAGTGTTATCAGTTTGCAACAAACATTCACAAATTTCCCATTATTAAAGTTCTCCATTCTCTGTGTCTCATCCGTTACACCAACTTTCCTCATTTAATTCTGAATGTTATTCTCCAGGTTGTTCTTGATCTACCTTTTCTGCTCCATCTTTCAATTTTCCATCCATAGATAGCCTTTGGTAGCCTTCCATCCTGCATTCTTCTTACGTGCCCATACCATTTTAGCCTTCTGTGTTCAATCTCATCCATTATACTTCTTTCTGCATTCATCCTTTTTCTAATTTCCGTATTTATTTTTCTTTCCATTCGAGATTTTCTGGCAGCTCTTCTCCGAAAATCCATTTCAACTGCAGTTATTCTGTTGACATATTGTTGTGTCGTCGTCCAAACTTCCGATTCATATAACATTAAACTTTCCCTAGTATGGACTTATAAATTCTTTGTTTTGTTCTGTTAATGATATTTTTACTCCATAACATAGAGTTTAACATCCCTATGGTTTTTGTTCCCTTACAAGTTTTCTTAATGTGAATATAACTAACTCACTGGCATTATCGAACCCGTAGGTTCATGACCACGCGATCATAAGCCCTCCACATATCTATAACCTACACTAATGTTTTCAAATCATCCCCTGTATAATATATTTCCCTCAAATCATGGTTAATCTTATTTCCCCCACCTCATTGTTGGTGTACCGACTGGGCCTTTTCCCTCTGGTTTTCCTACAAGAAGTTTCCATGCCCCTCTTACATTCCATTCGTGAGACATGTCCTACTCATCGCAGTATAGGGACTGAATGTTCTTATTATATCTGGTTTCCTATAAAGTTCATATAGCTCACTGTTATGAAGTCTTCTCCATTCACCTGTCTGTTCATCTCCCTTTGGTCCAAAAATGTTCTAAGAACTTTATTCTTAAATATCTTGTTATTTTTTTCTCTTCCCTTAAAGTAAGAGTCCATGCTTCGCATCCATATAATATAAGCTAATGGGAAAATAACAGATTTATATATTTCAAGTTTAACGTTTTTTGAAAGGAGTTGGGACGTCAAGAGTCCCTGTAATGCATAATAGCACACATTTCCAGAACTGAGCCTAATGTTTAATTTCTTTGTGCATCTCATTCCTATTTGTGATGATTGTTCCTAGGTATTTGGATTCAGCTACTTCTTCAAAATTTCCCTCATTTATCACCAGCTGTCCATTTCCATTATATAATGTATTTCTATGTGTGACCATATATTTAGTTTTATTGATATTTACTTAACAGCCCCAATTTCTTAGTGTTACTTAACAGAGTGTGCGCGTTGGCCCTTAATATTACCTTGCTATCGCCTAATAACACTACATCATCAGCATAAACTATCAGCTTATTAATACCATTGAGTTGTAGGTCTTCTTCATCCTCTAAAGATTTGATGGCATGCTTTAGTAGAAAATTGAATAGTAGAGGAGATAGTGCATCTCCTTGCTTCAACCCATTGTGAATTTCAAATGTATCCGAAAACAGTTTGCCTGCACCGCACCCTACTCTTTGTGCCACTTAGGCATATTAGAATAAGTCTAACTATATATATAGTTATTTTCGTTGACTACTCGATAGGGTCAACGTAGATATGAAAATAAAAATTCAAAAACATTTTCATTAGACTAACCGCCATAGCTTCAATACTTGTAAATCGCTAAAAACAATTGACATAGAACATTACATTTCTATAAAATAAGTCATTTATTTCCTTATAATCTAATGCACTGAAAATAACAAGATATTGTCAGTATTAAAATGTTTGAATCTGTTTTGATACGCGACTCTTCCCCTCGCCTCGTAAAGCGGCTACCTGCAATACAATCTGTCCGAGCGCCTCTTCTGGCAGAGCGGGGAACTGATCATTGTCTAATTATGCGCACCAGGTGGTGGTAAATCAAGCTCTTCCACAGCCCCACATTAACTGCCAGGAATAATTATAATCGCTTTAATTTTAAGATGTGAAGAACTTACAAGCACGCTAACTAATAATTAGCTATTTCCGAGGGATGCAGCTGTTAAGGTGGCAGCCATGAGAACATTTTTACACGTCTTAATCTATCCTATTTAGTTGTTCATATTTACAACTTTCATAACAATTGTCCTTCGTTTAGTGTCAAGTTTTCGTTTCTGTCGTGGAATAGTTATGTACGACGGAACAAGTGAAGTAAAAGTAGTGCATTACTAGTCGAGAGTGTGTTTGAGGGCCAGCAAATAAGTTCCAGACTAAATAATGCACGTACGGCCAAGCAGGCCCGTGCGCAATGTAAATGCATATGTATTTTCTTTCTTTTGAAAAAAAAAAAGACCACGATTACATAGAATATATGGCTAAAAAACTAAAAGAAGAATATGAAAATGAGGACTTCATATAACCGTTGAGAAAACTAAATATCTGTGTATAGGAGATGAAATGGAAAATATAAATTTCAACAATGGAGAAGAACTAAAACCTAGTTTTGAATGCACTTATTTAGGAACAAAATTAGACTATTCAGGCTATAACACAGTGGAAATTAAAAATAGAACAAACAAAACAAGCAAAGGATGCTTTAAACTCTGTTTGGTGGAGCAAAAATATTACAAAAAATAGAAAAATATATCAAACCATGATTCAGAGCATTTTAACATATGGTGCTGAAGTCTGGCAAATTCCTACCAGGGAGATGAAAAGTTTTAAGTACAGAAATGGACCTTTTAAGAAGATCAGCTGGAAAATCTAGAATGGATAGAATACGAAATAAGGGAATTTATGGATGTACAAGAGGAGCCGGACATCATAGACATTATAGAAAAGAAAAGATTACAGTGGTATGGGCATGTCAAAAGAATGCCAGAGCAAAGATTGCCTAAAATTGTTATGGAATGGATCCCAATAGAAAGGAGAAAGAGAGGAAGACCGAAGAAAACTTGGATAGATGGGGTACAAGCAGCTATGAATATCAGAGGGTTGGAAGAAGATCAATGGATGGACAGAGAAGAATGGTGTTTGGTTTCCGGAAGACGGCGACAGCTGCCATGATACCGGATGATGATGATGAAGAAGAAGGCAATAAATACCATTATCGTAAAAAGTTCCAAACTAGTAATGTGCTACTTACTTCCCTTGTTGCGTATATAATTTTTTTCACTCCTATACTAATAATTATGTTTAATTTTAATATTTCGTGTTAATTTATATCTTGGTTTGAAGAGCTCAATTGTTTGATAACAAGGAAATGTTGATAAAACAACTGCAATTGTTTATTGTTGTCTGAATTAGTGGCAGACATTTTAAATAACAGTTTCAGACTGCATATTAATTACAGATATGATTGTGATCCATCGATTCTGGTCGAGTTTGAACCCGCGATCCTCGGGACCAGAGGCAAGGAACATAACCACCGCACCGCGGCCGATAATAGCTAATAAACTGAACAGAAAAAATAACTTGTGCCTCAACCGGGATTTGAACGCATCTACTTTATATAAGGCCAAATGTGATAAAAACATTTTCCTTGCGACTTGACTTAATTCTACCAAAATGTTTTTGTTTTAATGCCCAGATTGCCATTTCGAAATTTCTGGTGTTCTCTCCTGGCATGGCATACTTGTAACCTACTTGTGAGGTTAGGGCGCCTAGAAGGCTGAGTTATGCTGCCCTGATGATATGATAGTTGTTGATGTTGGTAATGATGCACCAGGAGAGACCTTAAACTAATTACGCGAATATTATATTCATGATAATGATAGCCAGATGCTGTTCGGGGACAGTTTGGACCTTAAAGTTTCCTGACATTTATCTTACAAGTGAGGAAAAAAACTCGAAAAAATCTCACCCAGGAAACTTGTCCCAACCGGGGATCGAACCCGGGCCCGCTGCGTGACAATCCAAAATGTTATATAACTTATTATATTTTAATAGTATAATGATATTGTGAAAAGAAAAATTAATGTCTGAACCAGGAATCGAACCGTGGACTCTAGTTCTCCAGACTAGTGTGCAGCCCACTACACCATTCTAGACTTGGCACAAACATTAACAATTCTTTCCACATATACAAATCTATAATTCTCGTTTCGTCCGTTGCTAGGTAGGTGCCACTACCATCGCCAACGACCGGCTTCGTTTAGAAATATATATTTGAGAATTTTGCACCACCACTTTTATAAGCAGTAAACGATGTTATTTAACATTTTCCAATACTGTTATTTTAACACAATTCCAATAATGGATCATATTATAATATTATAATGATATAGTGAAAAATTAATGTCTGAACCAGGAATCGAACCGTTGACCTCTAGTTCTCCAGACTAGTGTGCAGCTCACTACACCATTCTAGACTTGGCACAAACATTAACAATTCTTTCCACATATACAAATCCATAATTCTCGTTTCGTCCGTTGTCAGGTAGGTGTCACTGCCATCGCCAACGGCCGGCTTCGTTTAGAAGTATCTATATTTGAGAATTGTATTATATTTTATTTTTTTAAGTTTGCCATTGGACACAAATGACATTGATCTAACAGGTTCCAAGGCAGGTGAAGGTCAACACTGCTACTATATCGTTCAAATGTCATACAACTCAAGGTCAAGTGTGTCAATGTCCTTCTGCACAACATAATCAACGTGATTACATTAATACATAATCGGACTGGGAGGAACTAAACATCCGATTCGTTTTCAAAGCATACGTTAATATTGGTGCACAAAAATTAAATACGACCCTGTAGTGATAATGTGTTTATTATAAAGAGACTAATTGAAAAGAGAAGAGAATGTAACTGCCAACTTATTTGTTGTTCATTGATTTTGAAAAGGCCATTGACAGAGTAGATATATCTAAATTATGGGAAATAATGAAAGAACGAGGAAATCCACACCATCTATTAAAATCAGTCCAAGGCTTATATGAAGAAACTAAAGTAGCGATAAAAATTGATGGGAAAAGGTTGGAAGAAATTTTAATAAATCAAGGAGTTAGACAAGGTTGTAGTCTATCGTCCACTCGTTTAATATATATTTTGACATTATGAAACAATGGAAAATTATAACAGACAAAGGTCTTAGATAACTTAATTTTCGCCAATGATTTAGTCTTACTACACCATGATGAGGGGGCACGCCGTAGCGTAGTGGTTAAGGCACTGGGCTACAAGCCGGAGGGTCGAGGGTTCAAGTCCCGTTGGGTTCAGGATTTTTAAACTGGCCCAAACCCTCTGGCGGCACTATGGCCCTGGGAGTCGACTCAGCCTCTAACGGAAATGAGTACCAGACGCTTGTTCTGGAGGTAAAGGCGGCCGTCACGCAGGGCTGACAAAGTGCCGATTGTCTAGAAAAAGTGGGAGCCTTAATCTTCTACTACCCCAAGGGCCTCCGGGCCTGTTGTGGGATCACTTTACTTACTTACACCATGATGAAGATCTGTTACAATTGGCTGCTTATAAACTAAATACAACATGTAGCGATATAATTTTAAAATTTCAGTAAGTAAAACAAAAGTAATGGCATTTTGTGGAAGTAACACTCTGCGTGCAAAAATAGTAATTAGAGACGAAATTATTGAACAAGTATCCCACTTTAAATATGTAGGATGTGATATCAGCTATGGTTATGATAAAGGTATTGAACATAAAACTCATCAGTTTCAAGCTATTTGTGGCACAATAAATGGAACATTGAATAATAAAGACCATAAACAAACAAAATTAAAATTTTATAAAATAATGGCGGTCCCTGTCCTTTTGTATGGAAGCGAATCTTGGATTATTACTACCAAACAAGAAAATAAAATCCAAGAAGCCGAGATAAAATTTTTAAGAAGAGTAAAAGGATGCACTAGAATGGACCAGATAAGAAATGAGGATATCCGTGAAGAACTGCAGATCTAGTCCATAAAAGTAAATATATTTAACAACAAGAATCAGTGGAAATAACATGTGGAAAAAAAAATGGAAGGAAGTAGATCACCAAATAAAATCTTAAGTTAATTATTTTCTGAGAAGAAGAAGAGATGTCGGACGTCCTCGGAAGAGATGGTCTTAGATCTATTAGTGAAGATGGAACAGGCAATTAATGCCTAAACCAGAAATCAAGAAGAAGAAGAAAAATTATAATTTAATTTTTAATTGATACACTAATATGCAAATAATATTTATATCATTTATACTTTATTCTCAGAATTTTCAACCACTTTTTTATACAAAAAATCGACATCAACAATGGCATAACAGTCTCTCCTTTGTTAGGAGTTATTAGACCAAGATAATTTAGTTACAGATGTCATGAATGGAATTCGGTCAACATATCGTCCTAATTGTCCATCGCTGTGGTCTCGAGGTAGCGTGCTGCCTTGTGACGCAGCAGGCCCGGATTCGATTCCCGGTCGGGACAGTTTTCCTGGGTGAGGTTTTTATCGGGGTTTTTCCTCACCTGTAAGACAAATGTCAGGAAAAAAATAAGGCCCAAACGGTCCCCGAAATCATATGGCCATCATCATCATCATCATCCTAATCATTATCATCATCCTTCACCGGTGTGGAATGCAACGGGAAGTTACCACACCTGTAATTCCCTAGTAAAGTTGCAAAGCATAGCATGAAAATGCTATAATTGCAGTGAAAGACCTGCCCTCTGGCAGAATTACTATGGATGGATCGTCCCAATGAGACGTATAGTGGGCAAATAAGCATTAGACATAGCTAATATCCGGCGTGCGCTCCCATACCTAAATAAATGAAAATTATGTATTTTTATGTTTAATTAAATAAGTGAAAGGAAAAATAATTATAAATTTATATCGTAATTAATTTAATATACCCCGTGCTTATTAACCGGCGTTGCCGGAAATCTACTTAACCTGATCTTCTTGACATAAATGAGCTAAAGTCAAAACTCGTTATTGTGAGTAATCCGCAAAAGAATACCCGCCGTGCGCTGCTTTGCTTGCCCGGGAATCTACTTAACCCCACCTTCTTGGCATCAATGAAAGACAGAAATGGCCATAGTGAGTTATCTGTAAAAGATAAACATATGCTGTAGCGGACTGTTTTATAGAGTTTTTTGGGATATTTAATTCTGTATACTTTAATTTTGTATATTTGTTATGATTTAGGCAATGTAAGCCATTTAAGCGTCAAAAAGCTACTCTTTTTTTTACATTTTTCGTTACAACGGGTAATTTTTAAGGGCGAAGGAGTTCAGTATTACAACTCTCCTGTAGGTTATAACCTTCCCGGTAAACTCCTGAACATTTTGTAAAAAGCATTAGCGCATAACATACGAACAAACAAACCAACATTAATTTTTATATATTAGATAGGGTGATATAGTCCACCGCTATGGTCTCGAGGTAGCGTACTGCCTTGTCACGCAACGGGCCCGGGTTCGATCCCAGCTCGAGACAAGTTTCCTGGCTGAGGTTTTTTTCGGGGTTTTTTCCTCACCTGTAAGACAAATGTCAGCATACTTTAAGGCCCAAATGGACCCCGAATAGCATCTGGCCATCATTATTATCAATATCGTATTCACCTCATTAGATAAAGTTAAGGTTTAAGGCCTCTCCTGGCGCATCATTACCCATCATATCATTGGGACAGAGTAACCCCGCCTTCCAGGCGCCCCAACCTCAGAAGTGGGTTACAATAAGCCAATGCCAGGAGAGAACACCTGAAATGTCGAATGACAAGTAGAATCAATGATGATAATGATAGTCTTATTACCGCCGACAATAGAGATTATGTTATGCTCAAATAATCCATTAATTATTATCATCATCATAAGGCGTGACAATTTCAAAGGTGAAAGTCATGGCCTTCTAAACAATCCTCCTCCACGCCAATCTGTCTCTTGCCATATTCAAGTTAGTCACTTTCATTTTCTTTAGATCATTCATTGTGCCATCCTCCCATCTTATCTTCGGTCTTCCAACTGCTCTGCCTCCTATAGGTTTCCATTTATAGAGCTTCTTGACAAGTCTCTGATCATCCATTTTTATCAAATGTCCAAGCCAACTAATTCTGAGAGATCCTATATGGTTTACTATATTCTGATTTTTTTGTTAATTTGTTTAGTTCGTTATTTGTTTTGATTCTCCGACAGTTATCAGTTACTCTATTTGGTCCAAATATTTTTCTTAGAATTTTCCTTTCAAAAATTGATAGTTTCTGTTTTATTGTTTCTTTAGGATCCAAGTTCATAAAAATAATATTTTATTTGTCATAACTCCACTTGAAGAATCCAGGAGGAACATTACAACAAACATTTTCATAGAATGAAAAGTGTCTTGATAACCCCGGCATGGAAACATCTTTCAACACAGGCCATTGACAGTAAATATCAATAAACTGAACTCTGTTCATAAACTGAACAATTACCGTCCCAAGTGAAATATCTTGCAAACTATAAACCTTACGTCGTAACACTAACATTGCTGCACACGATAAAATGTGTGTTGTTCTCCTTTTTTCTTTATAAACATCCTTTTAATCACTAGCCTCTAGATTGCTTCCAAAGTCAGTGGTAATAGAAGTTTTTAATTCAATATACAGGGCTATGCAAAAAGAAGGAACAGACTTCAAACATTTATTTCTTCCAAACTACAAAAAAGTTCCGATCACAGCCGCATTTTTCTAACCACTTCCGACGATACCTGAATAACACCATTCCAGGACGTTGGATTGGTAGAGGAGGAGCAGATCAATTTCATCGCCGGTGGCCTCCCAGTTCACCAGAACTAACCCCGTGCGATTTTGATCTGTGAGGTTAGGTAAAAGGACCGGTTTTTATGCCTGACATTCTTGAAAATCTGCGACATCGAATTGTTGAAGCTGTGAATTCGAGACCAGCTGATTCATGTGTGGCAAGAAATGAGCCACTGTTTTGATATTTGTCGTGTAACACATGGTGCTCATATTGAATGCTTAAAATAGTGAAATTTGAACTTTTCTCTTTCCAGGAATATTGGAATTGTGTTTTTATTTTGTGTAATTTGGAAGAGATAAATGTTTGAAGTCTTTTCCTTCTTTCTGAATAGCCATATATTTTAACTTTATATTATACGAACCCACTGTACCGATATACAGAGTGTTTCAGAATAAGTATTACAGACTTCTAGATGTTGTAGAGGATATTTAGTAGGGAAAATTTTGATAAGGAACCCATGTCCGGAAATGTACGATTTTTATGTAAAATAAGTTTGAAGATCGAAACACAATGGGCTGATATCATCTGTCTTGTGTTTCAGAATAGATATTACAGACTTCTAGGGGCTGCACTACACCTGTCGAAATGATTGAGCACACACCTGGTCTTGTGGGGCGTGTGTATGAAAACATGTGTCGCAGGTACACTTTGCGTCGCAGGTACGAACAACAGAGTCGCCACGTGGAACCACGTTCTTAGAATAACCCCTAGAAGTCTATAATACTTATTTTGAAACACAAGACACACGATATCAGCCCATTTTGTTTCGATCTCTAAACCTATTTTACATCGAAATGGTACGTTTCCGGAAATGTGTTTCTTATCAAAACTTTATCTACTAATTGTAAGTCCCCTATACAACCGCTGAAAGTTTGTAATGCTTAATAATTATATATATATATATATATATATATATATATATATAGTATTTCACAATAAACATTACAAACTTTCCGCTTGGTAGCCGAGTGATTAAGGCAAGATGTCTTGGCACAAAGCTACGGGACTTGCGCTGGTTCGGGTCTCCATGGGGAGAAGAAATTTTCTGACAGAATTTCGGTCAGTATGTAACCGATGCCCACCCAACATCGTGAGGAATTTGGCTAGCTACAATAAGTAACGGCTCCAGGTTGAGAAAACAGCTATAATGGCTGGGGGATTCGACATGCTGACTACAAGTCACGCCTATACTTGCTGGATGATTCTCTACCTCTGTGATTAACACATTTTTAATCGTGTTTATAAATTTTTTTTCAAATGCCCCAGGTTTGTCTTTCGACATTCCTGGCTTCTCTCCTGGCATGGTGTACTTGTAACTCACTTCTGAGGTTGGGGAGCCTGGAAGACGGGGTTACGTTGTTCCGATGAGATGATGGGTGATGATGATGATAATGATGCGCCAGGAGAGTCCCTAATCCTAAGCTTAACCTAAGATGAATATGAATGATGATATGATTGCGATGGCCATATGATTTCGGGGACCGTTTGGGCCTTAAAGTTTTCCTGACATTTGTCTTACAGGTGATGAAAAACCCTGATAAAATCCTCACCCAGAAAAACTGCCCCGACCGGGAATCGAACCTGGGCCCGCTGCGTGACAAGGCAGCACGCTACCCTGAGACCACAGCGGTGGACATGTTTATAAAATTAGTTACATAGTTAGTTAGTTAGTTAAAGGGAATTATTGCTCTTGTCGCCCAATATCTGAAATTTAGGTTACGTTTAGGTTAAAGTCACTCCTTGTCATATGAACGGAGTAACTTTGAGCTCAAATGTTCCACCAATACCAGGAGAGAAAGTTACAAATTAATATCGTAAGACAACAACCTCTTATTATTATCAGTTTGGCCAAACTTTCATTCAATAATTTTTTCCCAATGTCTCATGTTGTCATTTCGACATTTTTGGTGTTCTCTCCTCTTAATGGCGTAATTGTAACCCACTTGTGAGGTTGCGACTCCTGCAAGTTGGGGTTACACAGTCCCGATGATATAATAGTAGTGCACCAGGAGAGTCCTTAATCCTAAACTTAATCTAAGGCGAATATGAATGATGATGGTTATGATGTCCATATGATGTTCGGGGACTGTTTGGTCCTTAAAATATCCTGACATCAGTCACATTTTAGTGATTTTTATTTTGTTGATTAATATGTCAAAAATATATTGCATTATTTACGAGTATTTTAATGTTTTACTTGAACAATATATATATATATATATATATCCATAGTAATTCTGCCCGAAGGCTGGTCCTTCACTGCAATCATAGCATTTTCATGCTATGCTTGCAGCTTTACTAGGGAATTGTGTAAGTGTGGTAGCTTCCCGTTGCTTTCCACACCGGTGAAGGATGATGATGATAATGATAATGGTAAGGATGGTAATGATAAGGATGATGGCCATATGATTTCGGGGACCGTTTGGGCCTTAAAGTTTCCTGACATTTGCCTTACAGGTGAGGAAAAACCGCGATAAAAACCTCACCCAGAAAAACTGCCCCGACCGGGGATCGAACCCGGGCCCGCTGCGTGACAAGGCAGCACGCTACCTCGAGACCACAGCGGTGGACGTAACTATTTCACACTAATGTTTTATATACGTAATCGATAGATCTTGACGAGAGCTGACGATTGAAACTTTAAACGAACGTCGTAACTTCCCGAGTCGAAATTTATACTAAACGAAAATTATGTGACGTAGCGAAACCACCTCAAAACGACGGCGCTTCCCCCTCCGCAGCGCGCGATGCGTCACAGTCCATAACGAACGTAACGAATTCTTTGATCCTTTATCTGTCGAGTGGTGTAATTAAATGTTGGATAGATATGTAGCTGCAACACCAAACTTTATCCCCTGATTTTGTTATCGGTTTCCTGAATTGTTTCCTACTATGGACGCAAATTTAAATACATATTCACCTTCAAAAACCCTTACCTGAGAACTTGTCCCTAGCTAGACTTGAACGAGGGCCGCCTATGTGACAAGACGGAACGCTACCTCGAAAGCACAGCGGTAGTCTATTAAATACCTGATGTTATAATTATTGTAAATGCTGTACTTTATTCTGAAGTAGGTTGGTCCTGTTCGATTGGAAGAGAAGTTCACATGGTCTTAACCTGTCAGGGGGAACAATAGTATATTACAATGCGAGGTTGGGAAGTGGTGTTTACAGAAGCGAGGAAATTATTGAAAACCGAGCTGTAGCGAGGTTTTTAATTTCCGAGATTCTCTGAAACATTTCACAAACGTGCGTTGTACATTATATTATTTTTTGCACGATGGTGTTTTCAAAATAATAAATAACAGTAGAATAATAACATCTTTGTTGAAAATATTTGCGTTCATTATAAACAACTGACTAACGTTAACAGTCTGGTCAATGTTTATACGGTAAATGTCGAAAATAATTTAGTTGAGACTACAGCAGACCGTAACACCAATCAGGGATAAAATGGCTGCAAGTACGAGTTTATTGTTTTATATTGTTTCAAATAAATTCAGTTCATTTAAAATGCAGTCTGTTTCGTATAATGTATATTAACACTACCTTTTGGATATATTTTTGTATATACATTGTACATACTGTGCATAAAGGGCAGTGGTTTTACTTCCCGCACTAGGTAGGCAATTTGTAACATTACAGTATAGTTATTATTTATAGGTTGACAACCCCGAAATTTAGGAAATTGAATTTTCAAACATGGTTGCCATTGCTGTAAGTTCGACAGAACGCAGTATCGTGCAAAAATTAATATTGGAACCTTGTGTCGGAACACACTGTAGGCTGCATGAATCGTAAGATAACTTTATATTTCAAAACGTTTATTTATTGCCAACTGCTGAAAACGTTTATTTCTTGGGTTAGTAATAAATTCAGTACAAGTTACCATAGGGTATACTGCAGTACCAAATCCTATCTCACAATCCAATTATCTACAACTGATACAAGCAAAAGGAAAATCCAATAATTTGATCAGTAAGTAATTTGTCGGGCGTATATGGAGTGTACAGTGAGGTTAACAGTGCATATCTTATATATAAAAACGAATGTATATCTGTTTGTCCTTTATCCATTACTAAAGCATTCATCCGATTGTGATAAGGCTTTTTGCAAAATGTTCAGGAGTTTCCCGGGAAGGTTTTAGGCTATATGAGAGTTGAAATACTCAACCCCTTCATCCTTAAAAATCGCTCTTTATAGTGAAAGATATGTTTTTTGGAATTTTTTGGGCGCTTAAATGGCTTATGCTGCCTAAATCATAACATATACACCAAATTAATGTACACAAAATTGAATATCTAAAAAAAATCTACAAAAAAGTTCCCGGCAGAATATGCCTATCTTTTACGGATAACTCACAATAACCATTTTTGTCTTTCAGCTCATTTATGACAAGAAGATCGGGATAAGTAAATTCCCGGGTAACGCCGGGTAATCAGCACGGGGTATCTAAAAATAATGATGATACAAATGTATAATTATTTTTGTTTTTTTACTTATTAAACTAAACATAAAAAAAAAACAAATTTCATTTATTTAGGCGTAGCAGCGCACGCCAGGTATTAGCTAGTCCTCAATATTTCTTTTTTTAAATTAATAAATGCTGAAGTTTCTTTTTAAGATGAAAGATTCATCAACATACAATCATCATTTGTAAAGGCTCTACAACATGAAACGGACTTAGCATTTTCTAAAGTACTACCTCCTTACTTCTCTTTTCTCGCTGTTTTATTTCCATCTGTCTACACAAGTTCTAGGAATATATTTATCACTATTTTATATTTTGTAATTACATCATCAACCCAATAATGTAAACAAGTTATAAACTAACGAACTCACTGGCTCTATCGAACCCGTAAGTTCATGCCGCGCGGAAATAAGCACTCCATACATCCCTATCCTGAGTTAATCTTTTCCAATCATCCCTTGTATAATCTACTTCCCTCAAATCATGGTTAATATTATTCTCCCACCTCATTCTTGGCCTACCAACCGAGCGTTTTCCTTCTGGTTTTCCTACAAGAAGCTACCATGCACCTCTTTCATTCTCCACTCGTGCCACATGTTCTGCCTGTCGCAGTCTACGGGATTTAACTGTTCTTATTATTTCTGGTTTCCTATTAAGATCTTGTAGTTCCCTGTTATATAGTCTTCTCTATTCTCCCCATGTGGGGATTAGGGTGCTCCCTAGTGGGAGTGTTTAATCAAGCAAATATTAGTTCCTCTTATTTACACGTAGATCTCAGCGAGTGACATGGGTCAGCATATCGCCTCTGTGAGACACCTAGTGGGCAACTAAGATATTATTTGGATGGGTAACGGTCGGTAAATTTTGCACAGAGGCACCTTTATTCAGGCTTGCGGTTCTTTTAGAAGCTTGAAAATGTTCAGTCTCGGATCCCACGGCTTAAAGTCCCTCCTGGAGGACTTGTCACTTGGATTTTTCCAGCCTGAAAGTCTATCGATCCCGGCCGGATTTGAACCCGCGTCCCACGGGACTAGAAGCAATGAATATTACCACCAGGTCACAGCGGCAGACTTCAAATTATTATTAAGCTACAATAATAAAAGTAGTGGGGAAGATTTTTATGTATAATGGGTTCTTATAATTAAAATTTCACTTCCTTATTTACTGTAGAAGACGAGAAAATTGTTCGTCAATATTGGTATGCGACGGGCAAACTCCGTTTTTTTAATTAATGTTCAGAATAATTGGAAACATAGGCTCGATTCTGGTAATGCATGTTATTATGCATTCCAACTCTTTTAAAAAACATTAAACTGAAAACATATAAAACTGCTATTCTTCCAGTTATATTATATGAATGTGAAACATGGACTCTTACTTTAAGGAAGGTGAAAATATTACGAGTATTTGAGAATAAAGTTCTTAGGATTTACCAACGATTTCACTTGTCCGACGGTTGTACCAGCAGTGTCAGGCTTCGGTTAAAGTGGGTAAGATGATATCCTCTCCATTCAGAACTACTAAAGGCCTGCGACAGGGCTGTAGTATGTCCCCTACTCTGTTCAAAATATACATCCAGCATATATTGAAGCAGTGGAATCGATATTGTGGAGGCATGGGAGTACCAGTCCAAGACGATCAAGTGTTGATAGCTCAGAGTCGTGAGGATGTGAAATACATGATGAGAAAACTTCTAAATGCTTTTGAAATAGGAGGATTAAGAGTAAACATGGAAAAAACTGAATATCTTGTAGTAGGAGGAAGTGGACGAGATATATCCCTATCCCAAGGAATTATTAGAGGCTGTTAAAAATTTAAATATTTTGGATCACTTATTGATGAATCAGGGAGTTGTAAAGCTGAAGTAGATAGGTTAGTACAAGCACGAAGAGCCATAAAAATGTTGAATGGAGTACTGTGCAGTAGGACCATGTCAAACCACACGAAGAAGAGGATTTTGAAGTCTGTTGTGGAAAGCATAATGACTTATGGTGCTGAGGGATGGACTTTGGTAGAGGGACAAAAAACTAAGATCTTTGGCAGTGGAGATGGATGGAATAAGACGCAGTGCCAGGGTGTCCAGGTTGGAAAGAAAAAGAAATGAAGAAGTGAGGCAGATGATGGATATGGAGGAGACAGTGGTGGAAAGGATCGAAAGACGAGCTCTTCAGTGGTATGGCCATGTCAGGAGAATGGAGGATGATAGGTGGCCCAAAACTCTTTTGGAATGGTCACCTTCTGGTAGAAGGAAACGGGGCAGACCAAGAACAACTTGGAGAGGAGAGATCCATAGATTGATGAACGACCGAGGTCTGGAGGAGGATGAATGGCGTGATCGGCAAGAATGGCGAATGGGAATACAGGGTAACCGCTGAAAAGAGGAGAGGCCCTCAAAAGTAAAAAGTAAGTAAGGATCATTTTTGGATAGAGAGAGATGAACAGACAGGTGAATGGGTAAGACTACGTAACAGCTACGTAGCTGCATGATCTTAGTGTGTATGTGTGGGTGATGATGCTCTAGCGACAGCAATTTTTATGTTTTTCAGAATATAACTCGGCGAATAGCAATGAATTAAAGAACGCAAAGTCGAGTTCGTTAACCAGCAAAATTGGGCCATTAGCGAAAAGTTAAAAACACTTATATCATTATCATAGTACTTTCACCAATTTAGGCCATTTGTTGATCTGTTTTGGCCTCAATAGAAACGCCATCCAAAAGACTTTTGAGTGGACGCACTGGTCTTCTTATTCCTTGCAGGTTGATGTTTTAACATTTGTTTGAGTATCCTCTGATCTTCCATTCGATGAACATGTTGCATCCATCTTGACTTATAATCAACATTTTTCTAAAGGTTCCATTTGCAGCCTGTAAGTGTTTTTCAATTCTTCATGTTGAGACTTACACGGTACAACCATCCATAGTAATTCTTCCCGAGGGCAGGTCTTTCACTGCAATCATAGCATTTTCATGCTATGCTTTGCAGCTTTACTAAGGAATTCTAGGTGTGGTAGCTTCCCGTAGCTTTCCACACCGGTGAAGGATGATGATGATGATGAGATGATAATTATAAGGATGATGATGATGATGATCGCCATGTGATTTCGGGGGCCGTTTGGGCCTTGAAGTTTTCCTGACATTTGTCTTACAAGTGAGGAAAACAAAACCGAGAAAAACCTCACCCAGAAAAACTGCCCCGACCGGGGATCGAACCCAGGCCCGCTGCGTGACAAGACAGCACGCTACCACGAGACCACAGCGGTGGACATACACTACTAGATCATAACAAATGAAGACATCTTATAAGAATTACAGGCTGCAATTATCGATCTCTCGCAACGGTACTCTATATATGGCATTCAAGTAAAAGGGGAAAGATATTTTCTAAAAATGAGGGAAATCCGACTATTAGAGTGGGGATTTACATGAAACCAATCAGATAGCTATCGCCATGCTTGTTTTCTCGCAACATAACTAGATACATAGGCCTACGATTTAATTGCCAAAGGTAATATACAGGGTGCGGCATGAGCCAGTTATTGTATATCTGGCTTACTTTGGCAAAGAGAGAGATGGATATATAAGGGTAGATCCTTGACCGCTTTCGCTCAGTTACAAAACAAATAACCCATCCTGTTGTCAGTTTTCGTCTTCCTCCTTGCCCCTATTAACATCTGGTGAAGATACACCGGCAACAGCCTCTTTATACAAATTTCTTGCAAAGTTATACCAGACGACTCTAACCACTGCACATGCTTGCAAGGGGTAAAAAACAGATTGGTTGAAACTAGAGTTTGAATGCGGGACCTTCAGAATATAATCTCAAGCACTACTGCTTAAACAACAATGGAGGTCACTTTGAACAATTTCGGTAGTTGTTTTTTTTACAGGTGTTGTAAGCTACAGAAAATAACAAGAATTTGTTTATCTTTGTTCGCCATTAAAAAGATGATATCGAATTAAAAAATGGATTTGAAAGAAGATTGAATTAGGGAGATAACACTGGTTAACATGATTTTTGTCTCATGAGTACCAATAATTGTATTTAATGTAGTTTTTTATCGTGTTTTCAAATATGTATTCAGAATTTCTCCATCGCCCATCATTTTTTTAAAATTTCAATTTCAAAATAATGGATTTAAATAATAATTTTTTTAATAAACTTTTTTCGTCCATTTGTCCACTGTAAAATAAAACCAAATGAGCTAGCTCAAATGGTTTCAGGTATGATAAAGATATATCAAGGCAAATGGGATCCTAATATGCTGGCCGATTATTGTTGGACCATCAAAAGGGATGTTCCACATGCGAAATATATCAGAAATTCGTCATTTCTTACTTTCTAGGTGAGTCCGAATGTTCGAATATTGTGTAGTTACGAATGTAGAAAATATTAAAGTGTTTGAAATTAAAAATTCTTGTCTCTCGGAAACCTTGCGTGATGGAGAAAAACCGATATCATATTTGAATTCAGGAGAAAAATACTATCAGAATCACATATTTTTCTTTCTGAGACAAAAAAAGTTTATTTTTTGTTGCTCAATGTAATAATATTTGCTCTATTTTATCTGGCAGCGTTAAGGTCTTAAGGCCTTGTCTACCATTCAACCAGGTTAGAAAATCACTTAGAATAAGGAGTGATAAAATCAGGGAGATATTAAATGTAGAAAAATTAACAACGGACTAAACTGGTTTGAACACTTGAAAATTGGAAAAGGAAAAACTGCCACAAAGATTGTCAAATATCAAGATACAAGGAAAACGAACATGAGGTAGACCACGAGAAAGATGCATTAATTAAGTGAAGATAAGTTTACAAGAAAGAGGATACGACTGGGAAGAACTAAAAAGGAGAGCGTGGGAAAATGAGATGGTTGGGGGCACATTTGGAATCGACCTTCTGAAAGGAGGACACGATAAGAGGATGATGATGATGATGATAAAACAATTCTTACAACAAAATTACAAAAAACAAAAATAGTGCATGGTTTATCATCATCTTCATTCATGGACTAGGTCTGTTGACCCGTTCCGACTTCAGCCCATCTCTTTCTAGGTCTGCCCACATCTCGGGTGCCTTTAGGTTTGTATTTTGTTATTTGTTTTGGATATCTATCTTCATTCATTCTGTCTATGTGTTGCTTCCATTTTTGTCTATATGTATCCATTTTATCAGTTATTGCAAATATTTCAAGTTCCTGTCTTATTTCTGTGTTCTTGATTCTGTCTTCCTTAGTGCACCCTTTAACAGATCTCAAAAATTTCATTTCTGCCGCCGTTATCCTACTTAGGTCTTGTTTTTTATGTATCCAGGCTTCTGAACCATAGAGCAGTACTGGTACTGCCAACATTTTATAAAATTTCAGTTGGGTCTCTCTTCTTGTTTTGTTATTTAGTGTTCGTTTTATCGTACCACATATTCCCTGGAATTTTGCTATTTTATTATTTATATCATTATCATAATTAAATGAAATGTCACATCCTAGATAATTGAGATGGTTCACCTGTTCTATGATTTTGTTTTCTATTACTATTTTCGATCTGATTTGATTTTTCCCTTGGAATGCCATTACCTTAGTTTTTTCTATGGATATTTTGAGATTATATTGTTCACATATATTATGTAGTTTAAAAATATTCCTCTGAAGTTCGTCTTCTGTATTTGCTATTATTACCTGGTCATCAGCGTATAATAATGTTTTCAAGTAGTGTGTTTTATCTAATTTTATTCCTTTATTTGTTTCTTCGTTCCATTTTTTTATTATATCATTGATGTATAGGTTAAATAAAACTGGAGAGATACTGCATCCTTGTTTAACTCCTTGATTAGTATGAATTTTATTTTTACTTACTTCATTTCTAGTTTTTATAACAAAATTTGTGTTCCAGTACAAACTCTTTATAGCTGCTATTAAGTGTTTCGGAATTCCTTTTTCTTTTAAAATTGTCCAGAGTTTTCCTCTGTCTACTTTATCAAATGCCTTGACAAAATCAATAAAAGCTATGTGTGTTTCCATGTTATATTCTCTTCTTTTGTTTATAAATTCTTTTATCGTAAATATATTATCCATACATGAACGCCCTGGTCTGAATCCACTTTGTTCTTCTGTTAACATTACCTCTGTTATTTGTTTTAATCTAAATGTTAAGATTCTTGAGTATATTTTATAGCCTGCAGTTAAAATGCTTATTCCTCTGTAGTTGTTGCAGTCTTTACGTTCTCCTTTCTTAAAAATAGATTGTACTATTGCTGTTGTCCAGGTTTCTGGTATTGTTGCTTGTTTCCAACATAAATTAAAAAAATGTAATAATCTCAGTTTTAAAAAAAATCCTCCATATTTTATTAATTCCATATTAATTCCGTCTATTCCAGCTGCCTTTCTGTTCTTTGTTGTTTTCAGTACTTCTTCTAATTCTTCCATTGTTATCATATCTATTCCTATCTCACACTCATATATGTTATCTTTAGTTATTTTATTTTCATTATACCACAGTTTTTTATAATGTTCTTCCCATTGTTTCTCCTCAATTGCATTGATCTGTATTGTATCTTTTTCTTGTTTATTTAGATGTTTCATTACTTTATAGGCTATTTTTTGCTGCCCATGTATATCGTATTCTAGTCTGCTTATATATCTATCCCAACTGACTTTGTGTGCTTTTTTAATTTCTCTTTTGGCTATTGCACTTTATGTTTGTAATCAGCTCTTAATTCTGGTGTTCTATTCTGTAAATATTTGTGATAAGCCTCTTTTTTATCTTTTATTATCCTCTCTAATTCTTCATTCCATATTCTATTAAACCCTTCTTGTTATATATTTTATATTTTGTTCCTAATGCCTCATATGCTGCTTTATCAATGCTTTCTTTTATATTATCCCATTCTCGGTTTATTTCTTCGGAAGTAGGTTTTAATATTAATTGTTCATTTAGCCTATTCTGATACAGATTTTGTATACTTTTATCTTGTAATAAATGTACTTTGAATGTGGTCTCTTTTTTTCTATATTTGTTTTTAGTTTTCTTCCATCTCGCTAATATATTTATTTTTGAGATTACTAAATAGTGATCTGAATAGATGTCACTTCCTCTAAATACTCTCGTATCTGTTAATAATGATGATGCTTTCTTATTGATTAACACATAATCTATCAGTGAACGAAAACCTCGTGCTGACCATGTGTATTTGTGAATATCTTTTTTCTTATAAAATGTATTTGTTATTTTAAAATCATTAAAAATTGCAAATTGTTTTAATTCTTGTCCATTTTTATTTATAACATTTTCTCCATGGATCCCAATTACATTTGCCACTGGTTGATTCCCCACTCTAGCATTAAAGTCTCCTAATAATATTATTATGTCGTTCTTGTTTATCTTATTTATTTCCTTTTGTAGAGTAGTATTAAAATGTTTTTGTTTCTTCATCTCTCTCCCTTCCTCCGGTGCATATATTGCTATAATTGTCATATGTCCTCTATTATGCTTAAATCGCATTGTCATTATTCTTTCGTTAATACAATTATACGTGTCTATTTTGGATCCCCATTTCTTATCCACAAATATCGCCACTCCTGCTTTCGCTCTTTTCTTTCTGACTTACTCCACTGTAAAACATCATCATATCATTTATCATTTGTGATCCTTTCAATTTTTTCTTTGTTTCTGAGGCAGCTAATATATTTATACTTTTATTTTTCATTTCTTTTGTTAGTTCAAATTCTTTGCTTCCCAAGCCTCTGACATTCCAAGTCGCTATTTTAAGCTGGTCATGTATTCCAAAACTCTTTTTATACTTTTTCTTGCTGTGGTCGTCATAAGGTTTATCAATCCGGCTTTTCTTCTGCTGAAGTTTATGAGTAAGTTATTTTTTACTAGTAGAGGTTACCAGCCTCTAGCCAAACCCCTCTTCCTGGAGGGCAGGGAACTGGAATTTCGGAGTGTTCGTCTCTCCTAGAGAATGTTGCCTTCACTACGGCTTTGGGGACTTCTCTTCTCCCCACGTAACCCTGTGGACGGGGCCCTACCCAGGTACTACCCACTGGGCGAGTGGGACCTGGAGCTCACAAAAGGGCAGGGGCGCCTACTCCCTGGAGTGGACCTCTATCAAGGGTTCCACTCTGTTACCCTGCATGGTTTATCTGAAATATAATTATTATTTACAATATATTTCCCTCCATGGTATCTTTACCTTGTCGTGGTGGAGTGGCTTGCGAGCTTAAATGATCCTGAGAGCTATGCCGGCGGTAGCATTGCTGCCGATAGGGTTACCCATGCCGGACTGGTCGAAGGTGATAAGCCAGACGAAAAAAGTACCTTGGGCGAAAGACTGCCGATCTTTCACCGTAAAAATACAACAGTCAAGAAATGCGGACATGGGTTCATCTGGGGTAAAATTTTCCGGAGGTCAAATAGTCCCCCATTCGGTTCTCCGGGCGGGGACTACTTCAGGGAACCCATGCCAAAGGCTCAAACACAGGGACATGTTCCTAGGAACATGGAATGTTAGGACTTTATACAATAGCGGGGCACTAGAGATATTAACGCGGGAATTGGATAAATCGTCCTTGGATATAGTCGCTCTACAGGAAGTTAGGTGGCCAGGAGAAGGTAGTCAGGAATCAGGAAGCTTTGCGTTATACTAGGGGTGCAGAAAGACCTGCATTTGGAACGAGTTTTTTAGTCAGAAGGATGATCCTATCCGCTATCCGAGATATTAAGTTTGTTAGTGATAGGATATCATACATAATTCTAAAGGGTAAACGACATGATTTTATAATTGTAAATGTGCATGCCCCCACAGAAGATAAAGATGACAAGATCAAGGATGAGTTCTATGAAGAATTAGAATGCTTATTTGATAGCCTTTCACGATATCATATGAAAATTGTCTTAGGAGATTTTAATGCAAAAGTGGGGCGGGAAGATATATTCAAACCAACAATAGGCAAATTCAGTCTTCATGAAGATAGTAACGACAATGGGGTTAGATTAGTCACATTTGCCACATCGAAGAATCTCATTGTTAAGAGCACAACATTTCAGCATAAGGATATTCATAAATACACCTGGACGTCCCCAGATGGAGAAACTTGGAACCAGATAGATCATGTATTAGTGGATAAACGCTGGCACAGTAGCATCATTGATGTTAGATCAGTTAGAGGGACAGACTGCAATTCGGATCATCATCTGGTTAGAGTGAAAATCAGAAAACGGCTATCGCTTATGAGAGGAACAAACGCTAAAGATGATTCTGTAAAATATGAATTAAAAAACTTGAAAAATGATGAAATGCGACAAGAATACCAAATCAAAATTGCTAATAGATTTGAAGTACTGGAATCTTCAGATGACAATGTGGTAAACGAAGAAGAAACTGATATAAATAAAGAATGGGAGGCTATAAGAGATACTATTAAATTGTCAGCATCAGAAAACATTGGCTGTTTAAAAAAGAGGCAAAACAAGAAATGGTTTGATGAGGAATGTGTCGACATTGTAAAGAAAAGAAAGCTAGCAAAAATGAAATGGTTACACGAGCCAAATGAGGTAAATTTAGAGCAATTGGGTAGTGTTAGACGGGAAACCACCAAGTTACTAAAGAGTAAAAAGAGGGAATATTTGAGAGAGAAGATTAATGATCTTGAAATGAATGAAAAAAATAGGAACGTTAGAGAATTATATCAGGGAATTAGTATAGAGAAGAAAGGGTTTCAGGCTAGAACAAACATAATTCAGAATGAAAATGGGGATATGATTGCAGATTCTAGGAGTATATTAAATAGATGGAAAGGTTACTTTAATCAGCTATTAAATGTACATACAGAACAGGACATTGAGGAGGATAAGTTACAGACAGCAGAAATGCTAGTCGCAGAGCCAAGTGCATTAGAGGTTGAAATGGAGATTGAAAAATTGAAGATGTATAAAGCATCAGGTTCAGATGAGATCCCAGCAGAACTGATAAAATCAGGGGGAGAAAAATTGATGGACAAGATACGCTGGTTGCTTAGTAAGATTTGGGAAAAAGAAGCTCTTCCAGATGAATGGAAGGAATCAATTATCATACCAATTTATAAGAAAGGAGATAAAACAGATTGCAACAACTACAGGGGCATCTCATTACTTTCAACTTCGTACAAAATTCTAACAAATATATTAGTAAGCAGACTTACTCCCTATATTGATGACATTCTAGGAGATCATCAATGTGCATTTAGAAGAAACAGGTCTACAACAGATCAGATTTTCAGTTTAAGACAGATTTTAGAGAAGAAATGGAATATAATGGTACTGTACATCAACTATATGTAGACTTCAAAAAAGCATATGATTCAATTAAGAGGGAGAAGTTAAATAGTATCCTGCTGGAGTTCGGAATTCCTAAAAAGTTAGTTAGACTTATACGAATGTGTCTAAATGGCTCAAAGAGTAGGGTGCGTGTAGGCAAACAGTTTTCAGACACTTTTGAAATCCAGAATGGGTTGAAGCAAGGAGATGCACTATCTCCTCTACTATTTAATTTTGTACTAGAGCATGCCATTAAATCTTTAGAGAATGAGGAAGGCTTACAACTGAATGGTATTAATAAGCTGTTAGTTTATGCTGATGATGTAGTACTACTGGCCGATAGCGAGGAGATACTAAAGGCCAACACGCACACACTATTGAGTAACACTAAGAAATTAGGACTGGAAATAAATATCAGTAAAACTAAATATATGGTCACACGTAGAAATTCAGTATATAATGGAAATGGGCAGCTAATGACAAATGAGGGAAATTTTGAGGAAGTGGCTGAATTCAAATACCTAGGAACAATAATCACAAATAGGAATGAGATGCAAAAAGAAATTAAACATAGGCTCAATTCTGGAAATGCATGCTATTATGCATTGCAGAGACTTTTGATGTCCCAACTCCTTTCAAAAAACGTTAAGCTGAAAATATATAAAACTATTATTCTACCAGTTATATTATATGGATGCGAAACATGGACTCTTACTTTAAGGGAGGAAAGGAGATTACGAGTATTTGAGAATAAAGTTCTTAGGAAAATTTTTGGACCAAAGAGAGATGAACAGACAGGTGAATGGAGAAGACTACATAACAATGAACTACATGGTCTTTATAGGAAGCCAGATATAATAAGAACAGTTAAGTCTCGTAGACTGCGATGGGCAGGACATGTTGCGCGTATGGGGAATGAAAGACGTGCATGGAAGCTTCTTGTAGGAAAGCCAGAGGGAAAACGTCCAATTGGTTGACCAAGAATGAGGTGGGAGAACAACATTAACTATGATTTGAGGGAAGTAGATTATACAGGGAATGATTGGAAAGCATTAGCTCAGGATAGGGATGTATGGAGAGCTTATGTCCGCGCGGCCATGAACCTTTGGGTTCGATAGTGCCAGTTAGTTAGTTAGTTATTTACAATATATTTTGATTCAATATCTAGATTTAAAAATTTGAATTGATAGAAAAATATGAAATAAATACTATTAATGACATAGAATAAATTTAGTTTTGGAGAAAGTTAATTATTTAACAAGTAACTGTATAAACGTGACTTAAAACTGTGCGGCAACCCCTGATATCTTGAGGGAGGGATTTCCAAAAACGGACAGAACATTATTTTGCAGTGACTGACTCTCCAACAAAGCTGCCAGTTTTGAATGTACAAAATGACAGACACAAGATTTGATCTATGAATATATTTCCTTTAGCTGCTTCATTTTTCTCCAACAAACATTCCTACAATATTGCGATTCTATTTGAAGTTTCCCACTCTAGATGGCTATAAATAATATATAATCAAGTTGTACTGGATAATAAAATTAAACATAATCACACAGTTCTGATTTGTTTTCAAACCGTTTAGTAAAGTAAAGAGTAAAGTGATCCCACAACAGGCCCGGAGGCCCTTGGGGTAGTAGGACGTTAAGGTTCCTACTTTTTCTAGACAATCGGCACTTGATGTCAGCCGGGTTGTCAGCCCTGCGTGACGGCCGCCTTTACCCCCAGAACAAGCGTCTGGTACTCATTTCAGTTAGAGGCTGAGTCGACCCCAGGGCCATGGTGCCGCCAGAGGGTTTGGGTCAGTTTAAAAATCCTGACCCCAACGGGACTTGAACCCTCGACCCTCCGGCTTGTAGCTCAGTGCCTTAACCACTACGCTACGGCGTGCCCCCAACATAGATAATTAACTTCATGGTACCGGTGCCCTTAAAGGCAAAAACGCATAGTATGTCATAGCACTTCCTGTTGTTCTACTTCTTTCACAGCAGCCTCTGTCAAAAAAAAAAAAAAAAAAAAAAAAAAAGTTTTCTTTATCACAAAAGCAGGAGTTGGTTAAGAGAATGCGGTAAAGAGTGTAGTGAAACACGAATGTCATTGGTTGTAAAACAAAATTCATTGAAACTTGATTGGTCGTTAACTCCCATTTTGGGCATGAGTTAAATAGTCGCAGAGATTTCTCTACGAAATATTTATTATTGGGTTTACACCGGAAAGTATTTTTAAATTAAATGTATCAAGCGTGGATGTAGCTTTAAAACTACTTGATATTTATGTAACGAGACCAGTAATAAATTACACTCAAAGCTTTAATAAATTATCAGGAAAATGTTCGAGTTTCTACAGTGAATAAATTCTGAGAAAAGAAACACTTAACAAGCTCTATTATAACATTAGCTATAGAGGACTTACCCGAGTTCCTTAATTAAAAGCAAAATAATATCAAGAGGAATTAAATTGACTGTTTACAAGACCTTAATTACAATCTTAATTATGCCCTTCATGGAGCTCAAGTGATTTCACTACACAACCTTTTCGACTAGTGAGAAATTACAGATTCCACCTTTATAGACATAAGATTCGAAAAAAAAATGAAAATGGATATAACCAACAAAAAATTAAGAATTGTATATTACGATGCGAGGTTGGGATGTGGTTTTTACAGAAGCGAGGAAATGTTTAAAATCGAGCGATAGCGAGGTTTTTAATTTCCGAAATTCTGTAAAACATTTCACAAACGTGCGTTGTACATTATTTTTTTGAGCGAATGTGTTTTCAAAATAATAAATAATAGTAAAATAATAACATCTTTGTTGGAAATATTTGCGTTCGTTATAAACAACTGACTAACGCTAAAAGTGTGGGCAATGTTTATTAGTTGAGACTACAGCAGGCCGTGACACCAATCAGCCATAAAATGGCGGCAAGTACGTATTTATTGTTTTATATTGTTTCAAATAAAGTTCAGTTTATTTAAAATGCAGTGATTTCTTTGGACATTCCATGTTGCTACTTTTAAATTGGTCTTGAATTCCCAAACATGTATCCTTATGCTTTGCGTTTGTCGTTATCCGTTGAATAGTCGGGCTATCTCTTTGAAGCTTGTAAGTATTTTGAAGTGTCCCCGTACGCTACTAACCCTTCCTTTGGAAGGGCTGCCTCCTTAAAGCTTTTGGACTTGTTTCCTTGTGTTTTATCCCCACAAGGAGGGTTGCCTCTTCCGCCTTCTGCCGTTGAGGACTTCACTCTTATTTCCCCGAGCTTGGTCTCTTATTTCATCCCCAGAGATTAGGTTGCCACTTCCGCCATTTTTCGCCGTTCCGATATTTCTATCTCCGCCGTGTCTGCCGTTGTGGTCTTCCGTCGAAATTTTTAAAATAAAATTGTTAGATGAAGAATCGATACAAGATTTATACAAAAGAAGGCTAAAAGATTATATAAATGCGGAAGTACAAAAAAAAAGGAAATTGAAGAAGAATGGAATAGTATAAAAGGACTCATCATAAAACAGCAAAAGAAGTATTAGGGACAAAGAAAGTAGGAGGAAAAAACAAAGAACTGAAAAAATGGGATCCCGAGATCCAGAAATTGGTAAGAAGTAAAAAGGAGGCCTATTTAAAATAATTAAACGACAAGAATGACCAACACAGAAAAGAATATAATAGAACAAGAGCATTAGTAAAAAAAATACCAGAAAATTAAATAGAGAACATTGGGATACATACATAGCAGAAATGAAACAATTTACACGGAAGACAAGAAAAAGTATATAAATTTATAAGAAGCCTTAATTCTGAAGTAAAAGACAAAACAAATCTGATAACTATACAAGATATAAAATTAGAAAATTATTATAAAGAACTGTGGACGGACAAACAAAATAAAGAAGAAATAACACTCGTAGAAACAAACGAACAATATGCACAACTAGATGAATTAGAGATGCAAGAAATGATAGGAATATTAAAGAAATGTAAACATAATAAAGCATGCGGGATAGACAATGTAAATATAGAATTGACAAAAAATGCCCAAAGAATTTTCAAGAAAGATTATTAAAATTCTATAACAAGTGCTGGAAACTAAATACAATACCAGAAGAATGGAAAATTGGAAACATAATCTCAATGTTTAAAAAAAGGTGATAAAGCAAAGCCAGAAAACTACAGAGACATAAGCTTACTATGTGCAGCATACAGAATATATGCAAAAATGATCAACCAAAGATTAACAACTACGTATAGTAGATGCAATAATATCAGAAGAGCAGACAGGTTTTATGAAAGGAAGAAGCTGCACAGACAACGTATTCACTTTAAAACAAATAATAGAGAAGCGAAGAGAATTCAACTTAGAGACGCACATCCTCTTTAAAGGTTATAAGAAGGCCTTTGATAAAGTGTCTAGACCAAAATTATGGAACATATTAAGTAAAAAAAGGAATTCCACTACACTTGATAGCAGTAATTAAGAAAAGGGTATGAGAAAAAAAAATCAAAGGGAACCAATGCATATAACAGGAGGAGTTAGAAAAGGTTGTCCACTATCAACCACTCTTTTTAACATTTATTTTGACGACATGGTAAGATCATGGAAGCAAATGACGACTGGGGGAATTAACTTAGGAAATATAGTAATAAAACAGTAGCCTTTGTAGATGACCAGATTTTAATAGCAAAAATAGAGGACGAACTACAAAGAATGCTATATAAATAAAATGAAATATAAAAAAATACAACATGGAAATATCATCAGAAAAATAAAAAACAATGGCTTTCAAGGGCGCTCATCCAGTTCGGACAAAGATAATATTAGAAAATAAACCAATAAAACAAGTGGTGAGATATAGCTTCCAAGGTTGCGAAATATCATACACAGCGGAAAAAGATATAAATAACAAACTAAATAAGTTTAATTATATAGCAGGAACACTAAAAAGAATTTTGAAAAATAAAACCAAGAATGACTCTATAATGAAATAATATAAGACAATGGTAGTTCCTATTATTACTTATGGATCCGAAACATGGACAGTGACAACGCAACAATCTGCCAGAATACAAGCTGCTGAAATGAAATTCCTCAGACCAATAGTAGGATATCAAAGAACAGACAAACAACATAACACAGAAATAAGAAAACAACTAAAAGTAGAGGAATTAAACACAACAATAGTGAAGTACAGAACAAATTGGAAAGAACACTTGGCAAGGATGACTGAGAATAGAATACCAAAAGCAGCATACAGCTTTTCACCACGAGGAAGAAGACGTTTGGGAAGACCAAAGAAAATATGGAAACAGCAGCAATTTGGAGCCGGAACAGGCTAGTAAATAAGCCAAAACCGCGATAAAGAAGAAAAAGAAGTGATATCTTTGGTATAATGTATATTAACACTACCTTTTGGATATATTTTTGTATATACATTGTAAGTAGTATACATAAAGAGCAGAGGTTTTACTTCCTGCACGAGGTTTATATTATGTAATATTACAGTATAGTTATTTAGGTTGGCAACCCCGAAATGTTGGAAGTTGAACTTTCAATCATGGTCGCCATTTCCGTAAGTACGACAAAACGCACTATCGCGCAAAAATTAATAATAAAGCAAAAGGTGTAGCTTATCCCCAACGTTGTTCAAGATTTATATACAATAAATCTTTACAAACATGGAAGAAAAAGTGTAAAGGTATGGGGATGCATGTTGAAGAAACAACAATTTTTACATTATTATTTGCAGATGACCAGTTGATTATAGCACAGGATATTGAGGATCTGAAATATATGAGTAGAAAACTCATAGAAGAGTATATTAAATGGGGTTTAAAAGTACATTTGAATAAATCATGTTATTGCTCTTGTGGTGATGAAAAGAAAGATTTAGTTTTGGATGATGGAATGGGACGTATCAAATTATGTGAAGAATGTAATTACCTGGGGATCAAAATTAACTCAAAATGTAACCAAGAAATTTACATAAAATATATAATTCAAAAAGGCAGATCGGTAATAAGAATTTTAAACGGACTTTTGTGGGATAAGAACATAAGAATAGATACCAAATTAGAAATTTATAAATCCACAATTCGAAGCACGCTAACATACGGTGCAAAAACTTGGCAGTTGAATACTAATTTGAGTTTAAAACTTATGTCTACTGAAATGGATTGTTTTAGACGCTCAACTAGACATTCTAAATTGGAAAAATCAGAAATATAATCATTATACAACAAATGAAAGTCCAAAATTCAATATAAGGTTTTGTGAGATACAGACAACTAGAACGGTATGGTCATATACGTAGAATGCCAGAGAAAACATTACCCAGACAAGCTTTGGAATGGATTCCACCTGGGAAAGGAAAATGGATGGATGATATAAGAATAAGAATGAGGGAGTTAGGTCTGGAAGAATTGGAATGGGAGGATAGAGAAGAATGGAGAAAGAAGATAAAAAAATAAAAAACTTTGGGCACAAGAATATGTTTTATTACATTGTAAACCTATTTATAAATAAATAAGAAAAACATTAATGAATACAACTAAACTTGACAAAGAAACAACTTAAAAATCAATATGGATAACCCTTACATATACAGGAAACGAAACAATAAAATTGGTCAAAACAATAAAAGAAATATATAGGACGTAAAACCAGTAGTTTTAACATAAGGTATAACGAGCATTTCAACGATTTTAAAAACAATGGAGGAAAATCAAGTTTCGCTAAGCATGTTACAAACACGGGTCATCAGTTCAACACAATAAACAACGAACATCCTTTCAATAATATACAGGGTGTAATAGGACCTCACCGACAAAATGATAGGGATGATAGGCCATGTAGAGAGGATATTTTTTTTTGTGAAGGAACATATAGGGCTAGTTCCGAACACGTCGTTTATAAGTTATGCGCAGGTAAACGTGTTCGCCCCAAAGGGTCGGAATTGAATACAAACAATTGTACACATATCATTTTATTGAAAAAGGCATGTTTTTACAATACGTGTTCGAAAAGTAGGACATGTGCCTCATTGCATGTTTGATATCGTCGCAGCAAAGATCGGCCAACATGGCCAAGAATGGCAGGATTCTATTTGACGTCGTCAAATGCAACATTTAGGGTCAATTTCACCAACAGAGGTAACTGTATTACGCCAGTTTCCCCGTGTATAATGCATAGCTTAAACTGGCGTAATACAGTTACCTGTGTTGCTGAAACCGACCCTTAGCCTATCAATCAATTGAGCTCTGGTTGCCACTGGAGTTGCGTAGGCCATACTCTTGACATTCCCCAAAGAAAAAAATCAAGGGACGTTATATCAGGCGAACGCGCTGCCCACGCAACAGGTCCATCTCGTCCAATCCACCAGTCCCAATAATCGACTGTCAGTTGTGCTCGTGCGTCGACACTGAAGTGTGCTGGGTTCAATCATGCTGGAACAAGAGATTGCGGCGCACAGAAAGCGATACACAGTCTAGCAGGTCAGGAAGGGTGGTCTGCAGGTACTTGAAGATAAGCTGATGACAGAATTACAAGGTCCCAGCAGATGAGTGCCAACAATTCCGGCCCAAATGTTGACGGAAAACCTCTGGTGGTGATTGCGAACAGTAATTGCATGTGGGTTAGTGTAATCCCATATGCGACTCTTCCTTCTATTGTAGTATCCATCACGCATAGAATAGGCCCCATCTGAGAATAACATATGTGTAGGAAATGCAACAGTCTGATGTAGAAACCACTGTGCAAAGTTCATAGGAGGTACAAAATCTTGTGGTACTATTGCCTGCACCTTCTAAAGGTGGTATGCGAGTAGGTCAGGCATGTCATAGTTCAGAGCTCCAAGTTCCGTGCGGAGCAAGATACCAACTCTGGAGCATGCATTCTACTTCCTACTACTCCGGCGGGACCTGTACGAAATTTTACCATTGTCATGAACGCTTATAACAGGAGGAATCGAAATATAAAACAATGCACAAACAGGAGTAAAGCATTTATTAATGAATAGTATTAATAAGTTGACAGCATTAAATAATACCTCAAAAGATTTTAATTTGCAATATTTAATATTTGCCTAAAAACACATGATTTAATATTTCTCGGTACAGGAAAAAAAATTAGTGGGTATATTTATTGTTCCTACTGTAGGAAAATAAATCACCTATTTTCAGAGTTCTACTTTCCGGTCATTCTTACTTGACACTTGACATTTTTTTAATTTTATTATATTTTTTATATAAAACTTTACTCATTAGAGGATTGCCACACGGACAAAGTGATACAGACAATCAATTTTCGAAATTGATATAATGCATTAAAAAATTTCAAATTGTAATTAAAGTAGGCTATATTATATAAAGTAGAAATTTTGTAAACATGGTTTTCTAAAATTGAAATTGATCCTCTAATGGCAGCGATGGCAATTTTAGAAGGATACACACTGTCCAAATCTAAGAAATTCCAAAATTTAGTTAAGAATCTTGGTATAGTACATCTTGACCCGATCATCAATCTTGTGACAGTTATACTATCTAAGTGGCATTTGTAATAGTCAACTGTTGGCTCATATATGACATTCTTTTCAGAGTCAACTTCCTCAGGTTGGATACTATGAGTCTCAAAACGGATTGTGGAATCTAATATCATACCAATTTTAAAAAATGGTCTAAATGCAATAACATTTATTCGTCCATTACTCCCATTTACTAATTTAATATAAAATTATATAATTAGTACCTGATAAACCAGTCGTCCTCATCTAAAATAAAGTTCTGTTTGAAACTTCGTCGAGTAGTTAAAAATATGATGGCCTTTCAAAACAATGTTTCATCTTCTGTATTTCAACTGGTATTGTCGCCTCACTATGATTGTTGTCCGTTTATATAAAAGCGGGTGGCGCCACAATGCTTGACAATGATTAACATGCAGAATTATTATAGCAGCGGTAGTCGGCATCTTTGTATTTAATTATATATAACACGTGCGGGGAAACAAAGCGAGCCGCTGGACAACCATAATAGTGAGGCTACAATACTAATGTTGTTGAATAAGTTGTACAACGGGTTCAGGTCTGCGGGCGTGTTCTTGTTGAGCAAGTCTTTATTCTCAGCTTCTTTTAAAATGTATGTCTTCTAGGATGCTAATCTTGTTGTTATTATTTCTGTGTAATTTTGACATAGTATTATCGATTTTGTCGAACTGATGACCCGTTTCTAGTATATGTTTGGCAAAACTTGATTTTTCTTCGTTATTAATATTTTTTTATGTTAACAAAAAATAACATAACATAAAAAATTACACAAAACGCCTGTGCCTGTCTATATTCGAAAGACGATTCCGGTTAAACTTACTTTTAAATGATGAATGAGGCTTCGCTTCAATGTGTGAAGTGACTTTTAAGAACCAAATTTATTATGAACATTTTATAAAATTAATAACACACATTCACGACAACACTACAGTAGGACCAGCAACGAGAACATCAAGAAATGTAGCGAAGAAATATCTGTTGAAGATGGAATGGAGATTCTGAAAGGCCTTCAGACAAAAAAACGTACATATTTTATAAGTTGAGGACGACGGCTCTGACCTAAGAAGGCACATTTTAACTTATTTTATTTTATGACTATCTATCTCAACGGTTTTAAACAATGAATTTTATTAGTATTGATTAAAAACTATAATCCGCCACGTTTGATTCGTCTCATGTATACCATACAATTTAATTAACCTTTAATATTTCATTTATTTAAGCGTAGCAATGCACGCCGGGTATTAGCTGGTATTGTCTAAAAATTGCGTATTGTTACCGTGTTTCTCGTAAATAAATAAATATGTAACACATTGTAAAAGAATGTTATAAGTATCAATGAAAAAAGTTTAAAATATTACAAAATGTTAATGAAGACAGAAGTAGTACGTAGAGTAGCAGTATTACAAGAATATATTATGGAAAATTAAGGAAAAGGTAATCTAAAGTTGAGCCAAAATGTGTCTCACCTGTGGAATGCTGAGGATGAGGCTGAGGATCCACACCAACACAACCAGTCTGTTGAGTCGTCTCGCCGTGTTGAGAGACTTCATCGGATACTTTACCACCACAAACCGGTCCACACCAATCAACACGAGCACAAAAGTCGATAAATACAAACTGAACATCTGCAGAAATTTGAACAATTTACACTCAACATTCCCAGCAGGCCATGCAACAGTATAGCTCCACACTGCTTCACCAGCCAAACAAAACAACGTCACCAACAAATCAACCACAGATAGATGCATTATCAGGGTATACACTGCACTCCACGACTGATGAGATCGCTTGCCCGATCTGTTTTTCCTGATACTGACTATTGTCCACGCGTTCCCAACAAAAGACAGTACTGCCATAACTGCAAGAACTGCTGCTCTTACAGTAGAACCGTATGTCAGTTCAGGAGCATGTTGCAGACATTGTATTCTCCTGTTGCATTTGAGTAATTCCATGAACTGGCGTTGAAGTTTCCAGTTCTGTTGCACTGCTCTATGGGTAGTAGATGTAGCAAAACTTGATCTTGAGGAGTAAATTCACTCCAGTTACCAGACACATCACTGAACCTCTTGGTGCTTGTAAATAGTAAATTCCTGGGTATTGAAAGGTTCAAACTTCCATTGGATAAGGTGTACATTGTGCGTGAAATAAAACTTGCTATTTCGTGTCACTTTTGTTCAACCTCTACACTCATTATTATCAACAAAATGTTTAATTACAACAAAAATAATTAAGTCTACTTTCTCTTTTCGCTTGACATGTTTTGGAAAGGTTATCTACGGTCAAAATTAGTTATTTTAACTCATCATTCGAAATTAAAGGGGAAATATTTACTATTACTTTAAAAAATATATTTGAAAATCAGTTTTTCCCACTTGCTTGCTATTTATATTCAGTGAGTACAATTTAATCATTTTTCTTGACTACATAGGGCCCGAGTGGCGTCGAGCTTGTAATAGTACCTGCAAGAAAGGTTAAACTGAGGCAAAGAAATAAGGAAATTAACCACAATTGAAGTTGGTTCAAAAACGTTTCCTCTACATCTACCAATAATTAACAGCTCACTTGCGATTTTTCGAAATCTGAGATAAAAATAATATCCACATTACTAACACAATTTTTACATTAAGTAAAGTAAGTATGATACAGATATTAAACACAAAACACATCAGTTTCAAGCTATTTGTGGTACAATAAATAGAACATTGAATAATAAAGCCCATAAACAAATAAAATTAAAATTTTATAAAACAATGGCTGTCCCTGTCCTTTTGTATGGGAGTGAATCTTGGAGTACCACTACCAAACAAGAAAGTAAAATCCAAGCACCCGAGATGAAATTTTTAAGAAGAGTAAAAGGCTGCACTAGAATGGACCAGATAAGAAACGAGGATATCCGTGAAGAACTGCAGATCTATTCCATAAAAGAAAAGATATTTAACAACAAGATACAGTGGAAAGAACATGTAGAAAGAATGGAAGAAAGTAGATTACCAAATAAAATCTTCCATTATTTTCCAAGAGGAAGAAAAGATGTCGGACGTCCTCGGAAGAGATGGTCTTAGATCTATTAGTGAAGACGGAACAGGCAACTCTTGCCTAAACCAGGAAGTGAAGAAGAAGAAGTAAAGTAAAGTAATCCCACTACAGGCCTCGAGAGGCCCTTGGGGTAGTAGGAGTTTAAGGCTCCCACTTTTTCTAGACAATCGGCACTTGATGTCAGCCGGGTTGTCAGCCCTGCGTGACGACCGCCTTTACCCCAGAACAAGCGTCTGGTACTCATTTCCGTTAGAGGCTGAGCCGACCCCAGGACCATAGTGCCGCCAGAAGGTTTTGGTCAGTTTAAAAATCCTGACCCCACAGGGACTTGAACCCTCGACCTTCCGACTTGTAGCGCAGTGCCTTAACCACTAACTACGCTACATTTCGAAAAATAACTTCCTATGTAATTGTGTGATTCTAAAATGTTTGATTAAAGAAAAAATATCGCGATTTGATATAAATATTTTACTCATTAGTCAAAATTAGTTATTTTAACTCATAATTGAAAATTGAAAGGAATATATTTATTATATTTTTTAAAATTGTTTTTAATCGGTTATTTTAGAAACAGTTTTTTCCACTCGTTTGATAATTATATTATTTGACAAAGCACAATTTAATCCTCTCTCGACATGTGGCGTGTAAGGGCGAGAGTTGCGTAGGGAAATATAAAAGTAGTTCAAAGAGAGAAGTTAAACTTAGGCGAAGAAACGAGAAAATTAAGGACAATTGGACGATGTTATGCAGCAACCGACTAAGCGTCATTTTTAAAAATTGAGATTTCGATGCCATCTGTTGCACTGGCTCATGAAGTAAGTGTACGCACACTTTTAGCACCAAATCTTTAAACATAGCCTTATTATTAAAGAAAAATGTAAACGTCATCAGTCCTATCAGAGATTCTGTGCTTTGGAAGAAACGGCTATGAAACCATATCCTTATAAATGTTAATATAAATTCTGCATCATTCAGCTAAGTGCCAAATGTTCCCGCTCTTACATTGTTGATGTATAACTGTCAAACAAGGAAAATAACTTGCAATATACGGTATAGTTAGTTTGACGTTACAATAAATAGTGAAGATTGACTTAAACTTTAGCCTAAACGTATTTTTCTCGAAACTTACATAATGACGCATAACTGGTTGATGCATAACACCGTCGAATTGAAGTTGATTCAAAAAACGTTTCCTAAATATCTACCAATAATTAAAAGCTCGCTTATGATTTTTCGAAATGTGAGACGAAAGTAAAATCCACACTACTAACACAATTTTTACATTTCGAAAAATGATTTGCTATGTAATTGTGCCATTTGAAACGTTTGATTAAAGAAAACAAATGTCACTATTTCAGATAAACATTCTACTCTTCCATCCCACTATCCGATAATAGCTATATATAAATCTCTTTTCGTTTTACAGATAATGTATTTTTCAATAATCAGTTTGACAAAATATCTTTAGGCCTATATATATATAATTCTTCTGTACGTGCGTTTATCACTCTACTCCTCCTAAACTACGGGGCCGATTGTGATTAATTTTTTGTGTGTGCCTGATTGGGACCCTCGATGTTTAGATTCACAATTGGACCATCTAAAACCATAAGTGTAGGAGTTCACCTCAAGTAAAAATTTAAAAATTGCTCTAGCGGTCACAACTTTCGATGTTTCACAACGAAACGCAGTATATCCTATTAAAATAAAACGAGGTTGGTATTATCAAAAAATTAGCGAAATCTGAGAATTAGAAGTGGAGGTTTACCTGAAATCCGAAATCAAAAACAGCCTAACGATTGGACCTATTTTGATGAAATGTTTTGTGTGTGTTTGAGTGGGTCCCTGGATCATTCAGATTCACAATTGGCGTAAGAGTTCACCAGAAGTGAAAATTTAAAAATCGCTCTAGCGATCACATTTTTTGTTGCTTCACAACGAAACTCAGTATAGGCCTATCCTATTAAAATAAACCGAGATAGGTAACTTACTATCCAAAGGTGAGCGAAATCTGACAAATAGAAGTGGAGGTTTACCTGAAATCCGAAATTAAAAACTGACTAGCAACCACCAGTTTGCTTCGTCTCAGCGTATACCATACAATTTAAGTAACCTTTTAACATTTATTTAGACGTAGCAAAGCACGCCGGGTATTAGCTATATAAAATAAAATGTTTACTTTAATTCTATATTAAATCACAATTGTTATTGTTTTCAAAATTTATGGAAGCATTTTGTCGTTCTTTGTATTAACTTATTGAATTCATTGCAGAACCTGTCTGACAAGTCAATAAATATATATGCAATTCTTTACTCGCTTGAATTTTAGACGTAAAACTATTAATTTCAAACACTTTTCTTGTTATTTAACCTATTTCAATAATTTTAATACTAATCAAGTTACTAATTTATTACGCGTGTTTTGTGTCATAATTTGATTACCAGGCACGCGCATGTATTTTAGTGTCTCTGCAGCATCCTCTAAACAAATATTGGCCCAAGTGTCAGCCAAGTAAAAGCTCTAAATGAGTTTTAAATGTTTTTCGATTCTTCCATCGGTTAAAGTCGTAGAAAAAAGGATTTTAGTGGTTGGCTCCACATATTTCAGAATATTGACCTTTTAATTAATAATCTGGTTTGATTTGATCGACCTGGTGTTTGCACTTACAAAGTTTTATTTTAAGGGGCTAGAATATGAATTGGAATATATATCCATCAATCCATAGAAATTCTGCCCGAGGGCAGATCTTTCACTACAATCATAGCATTTTCATGCTATGCTTTGCAGCTTTACTAGGGAACTGTATGTGGTAGCTTCTCGTTGCTTTCCACACCGGTGAAGGATGATGATGATGATGATGGCCATATTATTTCGGGGACCGTTTGGGCCTTAAAGTTTTCCTGACATTTGTCTTACAGGCGAGGAAAAACCCCGATGAAAACCTCAACCAGAAAAACTGCCCCGACCAGGGATCGAACCCGAGCCCGCTGCGTTACAAGACACCACGCTACCTCGAGACCACAGCGGTGGACGGAATATATATAAATCATATAATTAAATGTATATAAATATATGTAATTAATAAATTAAACGTAGTCACGATTCTGGAAATGCGTGCCATTATGCATTACAGGGACTGTTGCCTTCCCAACTCCTTTCAAAAAACATTAAACCCAAAATATATAAAACTGTTATTCTACCAGTTATACTTATATGGATACGAAACATGAACTCTTAGGCTACTTTAAGGGAGGAATGGAGATTACGAGTAATTGAGAATAAAGTTCTTACGAAAATTTTTGCGCACAAAAAAAAAGATAAGAACAGACAGGTGAATGGAAAAATCTACATAATTGTGAGCCACATGGTCTTTATAGGAAGCCAGATATAATAAGAACAGTTAAGTCTCATAGACTGCGATGGGCTGGACATGTGGCACGTATGGGGGATGAAAGAGGTGCACATGGAAACTTCTGGTAGGAAAACCAGAGGGAAACACCCAGTAGGTAGACTAAAACCGAGGTGGGAGAATAACATTATCCATGATTTGAGGGAAGAATATTATACAGGGAATGATTGGAAAACATTAGCTCAGGATAGGGATGTATGGAGAGCTCATGTCCGCGCGGCCATGAACCTACGAGTTCGATAGAGTCAGTGAGTTAGTTAATATATAGGCCTATTAATACATTCCTCTTAAATTTAAATATATCCTTATTATAATATAATCATTTATATATTATTAGAAATATATATATAGTATATAATAAATATTAACTGGACGAAATTAAATATTGAATGCATTATGTTTTGCAGATGATATAGTATTAATTTTTGACAGAGAGGTCAGGCTACAAAAAGCAATCTATCAATTAAATAATGTACGTAAGAAATATAATATGATAATTTCAATCAAAAACGAAAGTAATGGCGTTCCATGGAAATTACCCAGTAAGAGCAAAAAAGTAATAGAAGATAAAGTGTTGGAACAGGTTTCACATTTCAAGTATTTGGGCTGTGATATAACTTAGAAGAAAAACAAGATATAAATAAGAAAACGCAGAAATGTCAACATATTTGTGGAAAAATCAGACGAATACTGAAGAACAAAGTTAGAAAGGAAATGCAGCTAATATTTTACTCAACGATGATACTACCAGTGGTGATGTATGGAAGTGAGGTCTGGGGCCTGAAGGAAAAAGAAACAAGTAAAATTCAGGCAGCGGAAACGAACTTCCTATGGGTTGTGAAAGATTGTACAAGAGAAGAACATGTTAGAAATAAGAATATTAGAGGGAATTAAAAGTACAACCACTTTTCAACAAATAGAAGAATACAGGAACAATTGGATAGAACATCTGCAAAGAATGACAGAGGATAGAATACCAAAGATGGCACTGATGTATAATCCAGGAGGACGAAGATCGGTAGGAGGACCAAGAAAACACTGGGCTGAACAGATGTGACATCAGAGCAGGCAAAGACCTAATCCGTGAAAGATGAAGATAATTTCAATAAGCTCATTATGTACAAATAAATTATTTTTAATATGATTAATCTTCAATATATTCCCATTCCCAATATATAATCAAGAAACAAAAAATTTCCTGTTGGTGAAAAACATAAATTAATTTCATTTCTATACTACTTTTTATGTAATCAAAAAATTAATAAATTTTATCTTGCAAAATTTAATACTGAAGCACAGTTTAATGATGTTTTTTGAGGGATCGGGAAGGAGAATAAGTTTATCATTTTTTGTTTATTGTTCTGTGTGTTCCAAAAGTATGGCTTAATTTTACATTGGAGTAAATAATATTTCATAGTTAATGTGAATGGATGCATCACTTTTCTTCCCTCCTGTACCTGATAGAGTTTGTTTAACTCCTGCAAACAAAAGAGTAAACAATGTTCCCAAGTACTGAACAAGAGTTGATGTTAGAAATCTTAGTGAAAACAAATGCACATCTCTGTACGCACCAAACTTGAATTTAGAGCAAATATTTGAAGTAAGATTAATGTTTAAAAATACATTAGCTAATACCCGGCGTGCGCTGCTACGCCTAAATAAATGAAAATTAATGTGGTTTTATGTTTAGTTGAATAAGTAGAAGAAAAAATAATTATAAATTTATATTTTTAGATACCCCGTACTGATTACCCATCGTTACCCGGGAATCTACTTATCCCGATCTTCTTGACATAAATGAGCTGAAACACGAAAATTAATGTGTTTTATGTTTAGTTAAATAAGTGAAAGGAAAAATTTATATTGTAATTATTTTTAGATACGCCATACTGTTTACCCGGCGTTGTCCGGGAATCTACTCATCCCGATCTTCTAGGGCATAAATGAGCTGAAAGACGAAAATTAATGTACTTCTTATGATTCGTTGAATAACTAAATTGAAAAATAATTATAAATGTATATCGTAATTATTTTAAGATTCCCGTGCTAATCACCCGGCATTGCCCAGGAATCTACTTATCTCGATCTTCTTGGCATAAATGAGCTACAAGACAAAATTCATTATTGTGAGTTGTCCGTAAAAGAATATCCTCTATGTGCTGCTAAGCTTGTACAGGTATCTATGCATTTTTCTCGATCATCTTGGCATCGATGAAAGACAAAAAATGTTATTGTGAGTTATCCGTAGCTTTTTTGATATATTCAATTCTGTGTACATTAATTTTGTGTATTTTTTATGGTTTAGGCAGCGTAAGCCATTTAAGTGTCCAAATAGCTACTTTTTTCACATTTTCCACTACAAAGGGCGATTTTTAAGGATGTAGGAGTTGAGTATCACAACTCTCTTAGAGCCTATGTGCATCCCAGGGATCTCCTGAACATTTTTCAAAAAAGCCCCATCACAATCGGATCAACGGTATGGCCGCGCATGAAGTACGAACAAACATTCGTTTTTATATATTAGATTAAGGAGCTAATTTAAAGTTTCAAGTATACAGTTTAAGAATACATACCAACTCACTGGCACTATCGAACCCGTAGGTTCATGGCCGTGCGGACATAAGCTCTCCATACACCCCTTTCCAATCATTCCCTGGAAAATCTACTTCCTTCAATTCATGGATAATTTGATTCTCCCACCTCATTCTTGTTCTACCAACTGGGTGATTTCCCTTTGGTTTTCCTACAAGAAGTTGCCATGCACGTGTTTAATTCCCCATTCGTGCCACATGTCCTGCTCATCACAGTCTACTAGACTTAACTGTTCTTATTATATCTGACTTCCTATAAAGACCATGTACTTTACTGTTAGTAGTCTTTTCCATTCACCTGTCTGTTCATCTCTATTTGATCCAAAAATATTCCTAAGAACTTTGTTTTCAAATACTCGTAATTTCCTCTCCTCTTTTAAAGTAAGATTCCATGTTACACATCCATACAATATAACTGGTAGAATAACAGTTTTACAAATATTTTCAGTTTAACTTTCTGAAAGAAGTTGGGACGACAAGAGTCCCTGTAACACATAATAGAACGCATTTCTAGAATTGAGCCTATGTTTAATTTCTTTGTGCATCTCATTTTCTGTTTGTAATTATTGTTCCTAGGTATTTGAATTCAACCATTCTTCAAAATGTCTCTCGTTTGTTTAAGAATACTGCTAATGTTATATTCGGGCTCTACTGCACTTCTACTAGCGCTTGATTTTTCAGTTATATTGTTGTAAACTATAGCTCTTCTTCTGTATTTACTAACATTATGTAATATTTTAAACTTTTTCTAACAATTTTGACAACATTATTTGACAATTTCAAGTACTTATTTAAATATGCAAATCACAATATTATGACACTGTTAGACAATATTGTGATGCTGCTATTTCCTCCACAGAATATATCTATGATTTTTCTATCGCTGTTTTGGGTTATCGCTGGTTGGATCAGCGTTAGGTAATGATTTAAGTGTATACCCATTTTTAATAAACGTTTGGTAATTTTAATATTATTAATATATTTTAAACATAGATTTGGGGATTTATTGCAAATATTGGTCATTAAATTTCGAAGCGACGGATAGTAATCGAGGATGATAATCGATATGTGGTTCGATTGTGGGTTATCGTTGGCTCTCTAAACTCTGGCGCATGCGCACTGTTGTTCTACAGGACTTTGAAAATATTTCACGCTATTTTAAGTGCAGTTTTCCGTTATTCGTTATCCAACATCATAAAAAAAAATTGATAATGATACGTAATGTATCGAAACTTTAGCCTGCAAGAAATCTACAAACATGGGGTGAGTCATGAATACCCTCTTATTAATCTAAATAATACATAAAAATAACTCACATTTTCAGAAACCCTATGTTATCAAATAGAATCTACTCTCAAATTTTTTAAAATTAAAATAGTTAGGAGAAATGGTAATTGCAAATCAGATTACGAATGAAATATTCAGTATGCGCATTAATCTATAATTCCCCCTAAATTGAAAAGACATTGTTTATATTTTACTGTATATTACTAACTCTAACTCACTGGCACTATCGAACCTGTAGGTCCATGACCGCGCGGACATAAGCTCTCCATACATCCCTATCCTGAGCCAATGTTTTCCAATCATCGCCTGTATAATCTATTACCCTCAAATCATAGTTAATGTTATTCTCCCACCTCATTCTTGGTCTACCAACTGGGCGTTTTTCCTCTCGTTTTCCTACAAGAAGCTTCCATGCACATCTTTCATTCCCCATTCGTACCACATGTCCTGCCCATCGCAGACTACGAGACTTATCTATTCTCATTATATATGGCTTATTCTACTGTACATAAATGCTTAAAGTATGCTTACATTTGTTTCGTATGTAAATATTGTTATTAATGCGGGAAACGATGTTTCACAACGAAAGTGAGTATATCCCATTAACATAAACCGGGGTACGTATTATCAAAAAATGAGGGAAATCCCACAATTAGAAGGTGGGGGTTATCTGAAATCCGAAATTAAAAACTGCCTAAACGACTGGACCTATTTTGGAAAAACTGCCCTAAACTAGCGTGAAATATTTTCAAAGTCCTGTAGAACAACAGTGCGCAAGTGCCAGAGTTTATAGAGCCAGCGATAACCCACAATCGAACCACATATCGATTATCATCCTCGATTACTTTCGGTCGCTATGAAATTTAAATTACCAATATTTGCAATAAATCCCCAAATCTATGTTAAAAAATATATTAATAATATTAAAATTACCAAACGTTTATTAAAAATGGGTGTACACTTACTTATCACTCCCTAACGCTGATCCAACCAGCGATAACCCAAAACAGCGATAGAAAAACCATAGACTAAGTAATATACTCTGTGGAGAAAATAGCAGTTAGCTTCACAATATTGTCTAACAGTGTCATAATATTGTGATTTGCATATTTAAATAAATACTTCAAAATTGTTTAACAATGTTATAAAAATTGTTTGAAAAAATTTAAAAGATTAAATAATGTTAGTAAATACAGAAGGAGAGCTATAGTTTGCAACAATATAACTGAAAAATCAATCGCTAGTAGAAGTGCAATTAAGCCCATATTTTGATGAAAATTGTTGTATGTGTTTGAGTGGGTGCCTGGATGGTTTAGATTCATATTTGGACCCTCTAAAACCGTTAAGTGCAGGAGATCGCCTGAACTCTAGCGGTTACAATTTTCGATGTTTCACACCGAAACTCAGAATATCCTATTAAAATAAACCGAGGTGGGTATTATCAAAAAATGAGCGAAATCCTACAATTAGAAGAAGAGGTTTACCTGAAAGCCATGTTTGGTTCGTCTCAGCGAATACCATAAAATTTAATTAACCTTTAATAGCCTATTTTGTTTATTTAAGCGTAGCAACGTACACCGGATATCAGCAGTTAATCTTTAATTTTCCCTAAATTGAAAAGCCCTTGTTTAAAATATTCTACTGCATATAAATGCTTACATTTAATTCGTATGTAATAATGATGTTATTAATGCGGAAAACGGTTAAATACCAAAAATTAAAAAGATCTTATGAAATGTTTTAAGTTCAGATAAATAGGTAGAGGGCACACTTGATGAATGACACTTAGAAATATCACAACTCAGGAAGGAATCGTCATGGATAGAATTAAAAATAAAACCACTCATGTCGTGATAAGACGCGATGTCCAACCGGCGCGGTCGGTGGACGCGGGAATACTACCGTCTGAAACTATAGCACTGCACCGCGCAGTGCGCCGGGCAATCCCCCTCCATACAACAACTCCTGGTGAATAAAATTATTAGTCCTTCCAAACACCTCAACATTACGTAACTTTCCCCCAGAATTACAACTTTTTTTGTCACGTCTGTTATTTTCCTGCGAACTTTCTCAAGGCGATCTACACAACCACTTATACAGTGGAGGAAATTGGTATAAAGCCACTTGTTAAAAGGGTTAACACAAGTTTATTTACTCTTTCTTTGGCATTTTTCTATATTAACTTAGGAGGTGATTGAGTATAAAACACACACACAAATAATGTCAAAATTAATTATCCATTTCCGTCCAAAAAAGTACATGAAAACTGAAACCATTCTCACATATGGGTGGAAATTAGTATAAAGGCACTTTGTGTATTTCACAGATTAAACCAAAAAGACTGAGCGCAAAGTTTACAACAAAGTTCTAAAATTTAGTTGAACCTCCATTGTTGTTAATTACTTGGAAGATTCTCTTTGGCATTGACTTGATGAGGGTGTTTATTTCTTCCACTGAGATTGAAGCCCACTCTTCCTGAATAATATTTTTTCTGCTCAGTCACTGTCCCAAACTGCCGTCCATTGCGATACACACGCCTTGCCAGGATCACCCATAAGTTCTCAATCGGGTTTAAATCAGGACTTCTGACTGGCCACGTCAAAAGTGGTATTTCGTTCTTCCTGAACCACTCCTTTGATTTGGCAGACACGTGAATGGAAGCAATATCTGGCTGAAAAATTAGATCTTCGTCAAATTCCTCATACATTCGTATCAATTAGGACTCCAGAAGCTCCTCAGTGTAGGACTCAGAATTCATCTTGGTGCGTATCCATGCTATTTTTGATCTTCCTTTAAATCAGAATCATGCCCAAATCATAACGCCTCCACCACCGAAATTTCTACTCATTCTAACTTGCTCTTCAGTACGGAGGTCATTCCAGTAATACTGAAGGCCATCAGGCCCGTCCAGATTAAACTTCTTCTCATCACTGAACATTACTTTCCATTCTGAGGTCCAGGACATGTGTTCTTCAGCAAAAGTCATTCTAGATTTCTTATGTGCATTGTTCAGAGGTAGTTTACTACGACTTTTTTTTTAATTTTAGGTTCTTGTCTTCTGACAGAATTTGTCTTACTCGTCTGGCTGTTACTGGCAACTTCAAATCAGCCTGGATTTGAGAAGAAAATATACTCTTACCTTTTGCTTTACGTAAAATGAGACGTTTAGTGCGCTCAGACAAGTTTTTTGTCCGTCCATATTTCCCGTTTTTTTCATATTGTGAGCCCAGTTTGAAAAATTATCATCAATGACACATCTTGAAGCCCCAATTTCGTAGGTATTTGTCTATTGGAAAGGCCCATCTCCTCTTGATTTCTCTTCATTTGATAGAGGCTTTCCACGTGGCATTGTACGTACTGCTGACTTGTAACTGATGAATGGTGCTCACAGACACGTCGTCTCCATGTAATTGCAGTGTTTTGTTTACATTTATGTCTCTGTAGGAGCCAGAAGTTGACCTGGCTTTATACCGATTTCCACCCCTAGGACAGCGTTTTCTTAGATTTTACGTATTATTTACATATATAATAAATACAAAATGAGGAGACCTGTATGAAATTATGTCCAAGATAATTATATGTAATCTATGACACACATACGGTATTTGCATAAATATTTCAGGTTGTTTTACTACTAAAAGTTAGTGGCTTTATACCAATTTCCTCCACTGTATGTTTCTCAATTGACTAATTTCTTAACACAAACCCTGTGTCTGGAGTAGAGGAATCAAGTCCATCATTCGATATCAGGAAGAAGTTTTATTATTACTGTTCGCCCATTCGTCGAAATTCGAACATAAATAATACGTCACTGCACTTATTATCTAACTTTGTCTACTACTAGCTAACACCCGGCGTGCACTGCTAAATAAATTAAATATTCCATCAATCCATAGTAATTCTGCCCGAGAGCAAGTCTTTCACTGCAATCATAATATTTTAATGCTATGCTTTGCAGCTTTACTAAGGAATTATAGGTGTGGTAGCTTCCCGTTGCTTTCCACACCGGTGAGGGATGATAATAATGATAAGGATGATGGAAATGGCCGGATAATTTTCGGGGACCGTTGCGCCCTAAGCTTCCTGACATTTGCCTTTCAGGTGAGGAAAAACCCCGAAAAACCCTCACCCGGGAGCCTGTCTCGACCGGGAATCGAACCCAGGCCCGCTGCGTGACAAGGCAGCACGCTACCTCGAGACCACAGCGGTGGACAAATTAAATATTGAGGGTTAATTAATGATATGGTACACACTGCGACGAACCAAACATGGCGGTTGCTAGAGAAAAATTTTAATTTCAAATTTCAGGTAAAACCCCACTTCTAAAGGTCGGATTTCAATTATTTTCTGACAATGCATACCTCAGTTTAATTTAATGCGATATTCCGAGTTTTGTTGTGATGTATCGAAAATTGAGATCGCTAGATCGATTTTTAGATTTTCGTTTCAGATGAACTCCTACACATAAAAATTTTAGAACATAATAGATGATGGCTAAACACTTCGCCGTATCTGAAAACCCGTATATCAAAGTTTTCACGAAGATCGGATGAATGATTTAGAAGTATATAATGGATAGACAGACATACATACATTCGCTTTTATACTCGTATATATAGATGAGATATTGTTTATTTTAAATTGTGTTTTATTTTATTTGACATTGTACTGGAGGTTTTATTTTTATCATATCTGTACATAAAAAGAAAATCGGTTGACAAACAGAGGAGAAAAAGGCACTTAACTGTTTTGTCGAAGGTAGGGGAAAATAAATAATAGTTTTAAAAAACTAAAAGAACACGCTTTATTAGAAAACTAAAAAAATGAAAAATAATTTTAATTTCCAATACGCTTGGGATAAAATAAAGTGGTCAACAAAAAAAATCATCTCCAACACATATAGAATAAAATTAGAGTTATCAACAAAAAGAAAATAATTTTACCATCAAAAGCGTGGGGTGCTCTATATCAATTAATATATTTGATAATAAACAGATATTGGTAAAAGTAAGCTCTCTAAGAAGAAAATGTAAAAATCATAAAGAGCACCCCACGCTTTTGATGGTAAAATTATTTTCTTTTTGTTGATAACTCTAATTTTATTCTATATGTGTTGGAGATGATTTTTTTGTTGACCACTTTATTTTATCCCAAGCGTATTGGAAATTAAAATTATTTTTCATTTTTTAGTTTTCTAATAAAGCGTGTTCTTTTAGTTTTTTAAAACTATTATTTATTTTTTATTTTTTAGTTTTAATATTTTACAGAATAAGATAAAATGTAAATATCTTTAAATTCGATACTATTGTAGTATGAGCTAAAAGTAATACTCTTCTATTAAAAAAAACCCTCCCAATCGGATTTGAACCAACGACGTATGGATTACTGAAATTATATACCACTAAGAGTTCACTGCTCTACCAACTGAGCTCTTACAACGATTGACTAAAAACTCGACAAGTCCGCAACCTATTATACCAGTTTTCATTTTTTTGATTTTCGGATGATTCTGGCCAGGATTTTAGAAACAAAATATGAAATTATTGTATTGTCACGGGTCCTCTACACGTATACAAAGTTTCAAGTCGATCCAATGTTTCTAAGTTGGTGAAAATCGCGTTGAAAGATTCCGTTACATTGATACAAAAACACGTTTTTTGATTTTCTGGTGATTATAGCCAGGATTTTAGAAAATAAATATGAAATTATTGCATTGTCACGGGTTCTCTACAAGTATACAAAGTTTCAAGTCGATCCGATGATTTTAAGTGGGTGAAAATCGCGTTGAAAGATTCCGTTACATAGATAGATAGATACAAGTCAAGCTAATATAAAGCGTGTAAAAACTGCTTTCAACTTTTTTATTGATAACACTGAAGCTCGTTAATAGCTACTAAACAGTCGGTTTAATTGACCATATTCATAATTGTATCAGACATATTTATACCTCAAAAACTATGTATATTTATGTAAGAGTGTAACTGATGATGGGATGAGAGTATCCTAAATTAGCATCCAGCATCGCGAGGAATTTGGGTAGCTACTATAAGTAGCGACTCTAAGTGAGAAAACAAGCTATAACGAGGGGGACCCAACATGCTAACCACATGCTAACCAGATGTCACCATGTTGTAAACAATAGCCGTATTTTTCTTCCCTATGCTTCGTCTAGAAACAAATAAGGCAAATCCAAAAAGTACTGTTTTAGCCTTCCATTAATTGAATTTCCTCGTTTATGGTTAGCCACAATGAATGCTCATTTGTTTAGGAAGAAGGTTAGTGTCGCTTACGAGTCTAAAACTGTCTACTTGAAAAACCTGTCTAATTTACAATTATCTTATCGTGAGTTGAGGTAATTTGATGTAATGAGTGTCCTTCCATGTTTATAAAATGTTCTTTAAAATTACTTCATTTTGCTTTTTTATGCATTTAATTCAAAACAACGCCATGTTGTTCATTCGAGTTTATTACAACATATGCCGTTTCTCGATTCCTTCTTTTGTACGCTCCCACAAAACTGCCAGCCATCTTGAAGATTCTGTCTTCTTCTTCTTCTGGAAGTAAATATCAATAAAACGAAATATATGTTCACACATAGAAATGCGTTATACAATGGAAATGGACAACTAATGACAAATGAGGGAAATTTTGAAGAAGTGGCTGAATTCAAGTATCAAGGAACAATAATTACAAATAGGAATGGGATGCACAAATAAATTAAACAAAGGCTCAATTCTGGAAATGTGTGCTATTATGCATTACAGGGATTCTTGACGTCCTAACTTCTTTAAAAAAACGTTAAACTGAAAATATATAAAACTGTTAATTCTACTAGTTATATTATATGGATGCGAAACATGGACACTTACTTTAAGGGAGGAAAGAAGATTACGGGTATTTGAGAATAAAGTTCTTAGGAAAATGTTTGGGCCAAAAAAGAGATGAACAGACAGATGAATGTAGAAAACTACGTAATAGTGAGCTACATTGTATGTATAGGAAGCCGTATATAATAAGAACGGTTAAGTCCCGTAGACTGCGATGGGCAGGACATATGGCACTTATGGGGGATGAAAGAGGTGCTTGGAAGCTTCTTGTAGGAAAACCAGAGGGAAAACGCCCCAAGAATGAGGTGAGAGAATAAAATTAATCATGATTTGAGGGAAGTATATTATATGGGAGATGATTGGAAAACATTGGCTCAGGATAGGGATGTATTGAGAGCTCATGTCCGCGTGGCCATGAACCTATGGGTTCAATAGAGCCAGTGAGTTAGTTTCATCTTCTTCTAACATTATATCTCTTTATGGGCCCTGGCTGCTGTTAAGACACTCTTCCACACATCTCTGTCCAACGTCCTCCTTCTCCATCCACGGACCCCGAGCTTTCGGAGGTCCTGCTCTACTCCATCCATGTCAGCTTCGGTCTTCCTCCATCTGGTCTCAGTAGTGTAAGCTTTCTAATGGTATTCTCCTCCTCCATTCTCATTATATGACCCATCCATCTGAGTCTGGCAATTTGAATAACATTTACAATATCTGGGTCTGAGTAAAAGTTGTTGATTTCATCCACCATAACTCCACCATCATTTATAGATCCCATGATCCTACTCATGATTTTTCTTTCAAAGATTCTCAACAGGGAGCAGTACCTCAGTATAGGACAAATAGTTGTCTCTGGTTGGGAAATCACAATATGTGCATTATAAAGAAGGGTATCAGAACAGTTGATATAAAACTTTAAGGTGCAATGGACAACAGGTAGAAATGCTATAGTCATATGCATGGGTACTTCGGTTTCCCTGTACTGGACTTGTGCAAGCGGCAGATATGTACTTCTTCCGCTCCTATGTGAACATGTTGAAATTCATAACGGACACTGTGTTGGTGGAATCAGACATTAACTTTTGGCATAGAAACCACTTTCTCCGTCTAGTCTTTTGTCCATTACCAGTTTTCAGCAGCTCGATTTCGGAATCTCATCTGGTTTGCACTTTATCTATGTGGTTATGTGACTACTCATCCTGGAGAGTTCTAAATACGTCTACAATATTGATTTGAATCGAACCTCCTTGTAGAGATGTGCTCATTGTGAGAACTGCTTGTGTTTACTTACAGACTTGCATACGTTTTGTCTCGACTAAACCAGAGCCATGTGTATAGCTGAGTTTCTAGTTTAGTGTTGTTTAGTTTAATTTCTCATCCATTGCACCTAAAATTTGGTGATTCTCTATTATTTCTTGTGTACTTTCAAATGGCGTATCAGGCATTGTAAATGTTACGACAGCCATTCGTTCAAATGGCGTATCAGGCATTGTAAATGTTACGACAGCCATTCGTACCATTCCCTCATCAGTCTTTCTTCATTATCTCTAAGGTCCAGCATTCACTGCCATTAATAGCAACTGGTGTCAGTATCTTCAAATCTTTGTCTTTTTCCTCGCCAAAGATCGATTTCCACAAAGGCAGCTGACTAGTGTCCTGAACAGTTTCTCAACAATATATTTTTTTTTAAGAATGGGGTTGTCAGCCTCGTGTCTCAACCCCCAACTTGGTGATTTTCTTCCCATAGCCTTTACAAAACCAATTCCCATCCTGCAAGGCAGCAGCTCTCTAACTTTGAGATGGTCTCATCTGCATTCTTTGCCGTTGAGAGCAAGCTCTTCATCCGCATTGGACATCTCTTCTGGAGTGCTTCTTTGTCTGACCTCTCTCCTTCCGGCTAAGGTGACCCTACCAGTAGCTACGCTACCGCCGGCATAGCACTCAGGACCATCGAGGTACTCAAACCCCACCACCAACTATAAGATCATGCACTCCCTAGGTGGGGAGATTCTCTCTTGTATGGCTGAAAAAAAATACACCATTACTTCAGCGTTTCCTAGGCTTTCCTTTCTTCCATGTTCGAGGGATATTCTTCTGTTCTAGTACTTAAGTGTTGATTGTGTCTATGAGGGTTCTACCTCTACGGCCCGCATAATAATATTAATTTATTCTTTATTAAGTCCCAAACTTAGAGCAAAATGTAGAAATTCCTTCAAAAGTTGTAAAATATTAGTTATTTAGACGAGTAGTTACAAAGCAGAGGTTTAGTAACAAGTTACAACACGACAGAAGGAAGTGCAGCGAGTTACTAAACCTAATTTTGTAACGTGTTTTCTACAATATTTTTTCTACGTTCAGAGTATTTTAATATATCCATGCCTCAGAACCATATTGTTCTATGTCCATCACGAAGAATAATTATTCTTGTTATGAAATGAATATTTTATGTCCCATGTCCATGTGTATTATGAGAATAAAACAGGAATACGATATTTTGTTAGAATTTTTAAGCGAAAAGTCGAATTCCTGTTCATTTTCACAAGGCACATAGACACGGAACATGAAACGTAAGCAATGTAACAAGAATTCTACAAAATGGACTTAAAAAAACAGTATGCTTCTGGACCATCGATATGTTGTATATTTAGTATCCATCAATGCATAGTAATTCTGCAGAAAGGCAAGCTTTTCACTGCAATCATAGCATTTTCATACTAGGCTTTACTAGGGAATTATAGGTGTGGTAGCTTCCCGTTGCTTTCCACATCGGTGAAGGATGATGATGATGATGACCGGATGTTTTTCGGGGACCGTTGGGCCCTAAGCTTCATGACATGTCTTACAGGTGAAGAAAAACCCCGAAAAAACCCTCACCCAGGAGCCCGTCCCGGCCGGGAATCGAACCCGGGCTCGCTGCGTGACAAGGCAGCATGCTACGTCGAGACCACAGCGGTAGACATATTTAGTATATTTAATTAAATTCTTGAAGATTTTCGGGCTGTAGGCCGTGGTCGTGAGGGGAACTACAAGCCTCACGACCACGGCTTACAGCCCGAAAATCTACAAGATCATCATAGCAACTCCGGCCGTGAAAGTCTACGTGAATACATTAATTAAATTCATTTATTGCGGAAATCTTTGACAAAGAGTAATTTGGTCTTGGGGGGGGAGAGCACGATAAATTAACAAACATTGTTGTTATATGAGCTTCGGAAAAAAAACATCAACAATCATTGTTGTTCCATCCATAGTAATTCTGACCGATGGCAGGTCTTTCACTGCAATCATAGTATTTTCATGCTATACTTTGCAGCTTTACTTGGGAATTTGTAGGTGTGGTAGCTTCCCGTGGCTTTCCACACCGGTGAAGGATGATGATGATGATGACCATATGATTTCGGGGACCGTTTGGGCCTTAAAGGTTTCCTGACATTTGGCTTACAGGTGAGGAAAAACCCCGATAAAAACCTCACCCAGTAAAACTGTCCCGACCGGGGACCGAACCCGGGCCCACTGCGTGACAAGGCAGCACGCTACCTCGAGACAACAGAGGTGGACTCTCATTGTTATCATATATATAAATATTTTAATGATATATAGCATCATTATAATTTGTTTTTTGTTTTGTTGAACCTGTATTTTATGTTTTGATAGCATGTTTTGATAGGATATAAAGTATAGGTTTTGTTGCCTTAGCAACTACCAACTTAAGCATCACTGATTGTTAATATAGTTTTTTGCACGATAGTGCGTTCTGCCGTACTTATAGGAATGACGACCATGATTGAAAGTTCAATTTCCTAAATTTCGGGGGTGCCAACCTATAAATAACTATACTGTAATAATACAAATTAGCTACTTTGGGCGGGAAGTAAAATCACTGTTCTTTATGTATACTACGTACAATCTATATACTCGTACAAAAATATATCCAAAAGGCAGTGTTAATATACATTATACGGAACAAATCACTGCATTTTAAATGAACCAAATTTTATTTGAAACAATATAAAACAATAAATTCATATTTGCCGCTATTTTACCCTGATTGATGTCACGGCCTGCTGTAGACTCAACTAAATTATTTTCGGCATTTATAATATAAACATTGGTCAGTTGTTTATAATGAACGCGAATATTTCCAACAAAAATGTTATTATTTTACTATTATATATTATTTTGAAGTCCACCGCTGTGGTCTCGGGGTAGCGTGCTGCCTTGTCACGCAGCGGGCCCGGGTTCGATCCCCGGTCGGGACAGTTTTTCTGGGTGAGGTTTTTATCGGGGTTTTTCCTCGCCTATAAGACAAATCTTATGTCAGGAAAACTTTAAGGCCCAAACGGTCCCCGAAATCATATGGCCATCGAAATCATCATCATTCATATTCATCTTAGGTTAAGCTTAGGATTACGGACTCTCCTGGCGCACCATTATCATCATCATCATCACCCATCATATCATCGGGGCAACGTAACCCCGCCTTCCAGGCGCCCAAACCTCAGAAGTGGGTTACAAGTACGCTATTGTCAGGAGAGAAACATTGGAATGTCGAAAGACCACCTGGGGCAGTTGAAAAAAAAAATGTATATACATATATATATATTATTTTGAAAACCATCGCGCAAAAAATAATGTACAATGCACGTTTATGAAATGTTTTACAGAATATCGGAAATTAAAAACCTCATTATCGCTCGGTTTTTAATAATTTCCTCGATTCTGTAAAAACCACTTCCCAACTTCGCATTGTAATATGCTATTTTTTTCAATGCCACCACGTTGTCATTTCGACAATCTGTTAATCCCTCCTAGCATGGCATTCCTGTAAATCAGTTATGAGGTTGGGGCGCCTGGAACCCGGAGTTACGCTGCTCCGATGATATATGATAGGTGATGATGATGGTAATGATGCGCCAGGAGAGGCCTTAATCGTAAACTTAATGAATATGTTAATGGTGATAATGATGGCCAGATGATGTTCGGGGACCGTTAGGGTCTTAAAGTTTCCTGACATTTGTCTTACAGGTGAGGAAAATCCCGAAAAAATCCATCACCCAGGAAACTTGTCCCGACTGGGGATTGAACCCGGGCCCGTTGAGTGACAAGGCAGCACAGTATCTCGAGACTACAGCGGCGGACGTAGAAGACCTTTATCCATTAGAAATATTTTAATTATTGAGATATTAACTTTATTCAACAAACAACTTTAAAGAAATGTCCAGTATTCAAATTTATGCAATAAATATCCTCAAATCATGTTCAACTCAGGGTCGGGTCGAAGGATGAAGCCACTTATATTGAGGTCTGTGAACTACAAGGGTGCCAGCCGAACACGCCTGACGGCACTGTCACAGGAGTAGATGAACGAAATGCATGAGATGAGTATTGAGAAATTAAATTGTGGCAGGTGAAAATCCCGAGAAAATCCTGCCCAAGCTCCGTGTCGTCCACCACGAAACCCACATCGAGTGACAGTGACTCGATCTCAGGACCTCATCTGTAAGAGGCGAGCGTCTAACCGCTTGCGCCACGGAGTCGCCTAAATATTTTTGTAGTATACAATTACACTGGGTAACAATGAAAATGTTCCTCTGCATATTTTAGGTGCTTCTGGCTCAGTTGTTTGCGCTGATTTCAAATATGTGATTATTTTTCTCAAAATGTCGACGGTTCGATAGTAATCACAATTTTTGTTTTCGTTACTTTTTTAATTACAAGTATATGATTGGTTAATATTATTTTTCTCCAAATGTTAACGGTTCGATCGCATCCATGTATCCGTGTTTATGGAACAGCCGAGCAACTGGCCAACACTACATCCAACAATTGTAGCCTTCAAGAAACGAACTCGTTCCAGGAGAAAATAATGTTCTACATGAACCTCTTATTGACAGGAAAACGATCTTACTGTCACCTCTCCACATTAAATTGGGTCTAGAAAAACAGTATGTTAAACTTTTGGTTAAATCGTCAGATGCTTTGCAACATATTCGCTCTATGTTCCCACGTTTGTCTGATACAAAAGTTTTTTTTTAATTTAGGAATATTCCACAGTAGTGTTTCTCCTTCAACCCAAAGTGATTTGTCGTCAGAGGTTCCTGTCTAAAGTATCTTCTTCCCTCAAATCTCTAGCTTCCATACTTCGCTTCACTCCATCCATCCATCGTTCTCTAGGCCTGCCTCTTCCACTTCTTCCATTAGCTTTCCAATTAAGGATCTTCTTTGGTATTCTCTCTTCTTTCAATCTTATGGGGTGTCCCATACCATTTCTAACTTTTTCTTCTATTCTTCCTAATATGTTTTTCAACTTGCATAATTTCCCTTATTGTGCTGACCTTATCCCTTCTTGAAATTCTTGTCGATCGCCAGCAAAAGTATTTGCTGGAGTTTTTACAGGACCTCAAATAAGACAGATGCTGGAGTCCGCTGAAATAACACAAAAGATGACACCAGGTGAAAAAAGTGCATGGCAAGCATTTCGTAATGTTGTACATGGCTTCCTTGGAAACAAGAAGAGTTCCAATTACCGAGAGTTGATTGAGAACCAGCTGAGTAGATATCATACATTAGGTTGCAGAATGTCAACTAAATTACATAACCTGCACTCATATTTAGATTTATTTAGACCAAATTTGGGCGATGTGAGTGAAAAACATGGACGTTTCCATCAGGATCTCAAAAACATGGAAACACGATATCAGGGCAGATGAGATATAAACACGATGGGGGACTACGTTTAGAGTTTGGTGAAGGACAGCCCACAGCAAAACAAAGGAAAAGGGCAGTCACAACTTCATTTTTAATAAGTTTGATGGCCAAGTCAGTGATGCTGAAAGAAAATCCCATTTTATATCATCAGATACAATACCAACATAAGCTGGCATTTATTCCATCTATATTTGTGGATACATTTTTGTATATGAATGTGAAACTGGCATATTTGAACTCAGGGTGCCTGAATTATATAAGAACCACGAAAAAACCGAGAGGAACAAAAAGTTGCCCAAAATTTGTTATCCAGTGTTATTTATTTACTTTAATTCTATGATTTAATCGTTAATATCCTGGTTTAAAATATTATTGTGGGCCTGTAACTGAGACACGCAGCTGGAGGCTGGAGGGAATATGCGATAAGATATCGATTCTTGTGACGTGTCGACAGATGATTAACCCAACTACGTTATAAATTATCAGTTGGTTACATTATCAGCCGATAATCGATGTCTCACCTTATGACGATAACCTAGTTCTTCTTTTCAATCTCACACAAGGGAATCGTCAACCACTGCATGCTGAAACCTATCTTGACATTTCTCCCAGAGAAGCGATGTGATGTACCAAGGTCGTGTCGAAAAAAATATCGGTCGCTTTTAATTGCAAGGCACTGAAATCCAGTGCCAAACCCCTCATTTAAACAGGGTGTCCAGAAAATTACAAATATGAAATTCCCGACTATTTCCCGGTTTTTTCTCATGACATCAGAGAATAATTCCCGAGTTTTTCGTACTAAATTCAATAAATTCCAGTGAAGATAATTTTGTAAAATATATTTTTTTAAATATGTGTAGGTAATAAGAACATATAGGCTCAGTTTATTTTTATGTTAGCAAAATTAGTTATCAACATCAAGGATTAGACCTTAAGATTTGTTCCGATATCATGCTAGAATAATTGGTCTGTCCATCTCTTACTGGGTCTTCCTACATTTCTTCGTCCTAGTGGTTTGTAATGAAAATAAAGAATCTGTTTCGGATTCTATTGTTCATCCATTCATCTCTGTATTATGCAATTATATCTAACAGTTTGAATATATTTAGTTCACTTCGTAAATTTTAATTTTGTTTCCGATCTGATATTGTATAGCCAGCCCACTCCACAAAAACCTCATTTCTGGCGTTTCTATTCTTCGTTCCTGGATTTTTGTTAAGACCCAGTGTTCCGATCCATATAATAGTGTTGGAATCGCCATTGTTTTATAGAATTTTATAAGTGTCTCCTTTATCATGTTACGATAAAACATTGTAAACAATCTCAACTTAGAATTACTTTATTCACATCTTATCCGAATATCTGTACGCATTTTTAGAATTTGTTTTAACGATTGCGATTCTTTTGATTTGAACACAAAATAGATGCACGCCATTTTGATATCCGGTCTATTTCCCAGTTGCTTTCAAATTCCGGACTTATTTCCGACTGCTGGACACCCTGTTAAAATACACGCAAGCAATATAACTGCTGACTCGGTAGATTGGTTAGCCCTCACTATCTGCATGGAGTGAGGAGAGGAAGGTGAGTGAAGCGATCGAGATAATCAATCGCATTCATATTTATACCGGTAGTGATTTCCTCGTTTGTAAGGCACCCCGCTTTACGTCACTCCGCTCTACGAGCCAGGAATATCTATAGCTCGGGACCCAGCTCCGTGTGTCTGAAAGGAATTTGCTGACTCAGCTGTAAGTTCTATTTGAAGCAGAGAAGTGTACCTCATCCACTCCCCACACTTCCCCCCGCAAACACACAGAGCTTGGACCCAAGCTGTACTTGCTCCGCACAGTGGGTTGCCATTGCTAGATTTTGGCTCCGATTTCTGTGCCTTCCAATTAAAAAAGGCAGAGATTTTTTTTTTGGCATGGCCTTAATAAATCACAACACTTCTCTGGAAGAAATTCTAGGTAGGTTTCGGCATGCAATGGTTGACAGTTCCCTTGTAAGAATATACGTGAATTGTTGTATGCTTGAGGTCGTACGCTTGGAGCTGCTACAGGCGGGAGAACCTCCACACTCTCTGAGTCTTGCAGAGGCTAAAATTTAACTCAAAACTGAACTATTTGTATATTCCATGTGCATACAATTAAAATAATTACTTAATGAAGGTCGACACACATGAATATTCCTGTGTGCACAAACTGAATTAAGTCAGTTTTATAATGTGATTTCAAGGTCATCTCTCTAACCGGAGGAATGCAGGTGCTAATTCTGAGCAGATTGCATAATAGTTAGTCCTATCGTCAAGAAAACAAATTAAACTCTCAACTTGATTACGACAAATATTCTCCTTCTCAAATTGATATAATTAATCGTGATCGTTTACTATTTTATTTTGTAACTTATTTAAATGGTCACACGTAGAAATTCATTATATAATGGAAATGGACAGCTAATGACAAATTAGGGAAATTTTGAGGAAGTGGCCGAATTCAAATACCTAGGAACAATAATCACAAATAGGAATGAGATGCACAAAGAAATTAAACATAGGCTGAACTCTGGAAATGCGTGCTATTATGCACCTCACTTGATGTCACAACTCCTTTCAAAAAAACGTTAAACTGAAAATATATAAAACTATTATTCTACCAGTTATATTATATGGGTGCGAAACATGGACTCTTACTTTAAGGGAGGAAAGGAGATTACAAGTATTTGAGAATAAAGTACTTAGGAAATTTTTTGGACCAAAGAGAGATGAACAGACAGGTGAATGGAGAAGACTACATAACAATGAACTACATGGTCTTTATAGGAAGCCAAGATATAATAAGAACAGTTAAGTCTCGTAGACTGCGATGGGCAGGACATGTTGAACGTATGGGTAATGAAAGACTTGCATGGAAGCTTCTTGTAGGAAAGCCAGAGGGAAAACGCCCAGTTAGTAGACCAAGAATGAGGTGGGAGAATAACATTACCTATGATTTGAGGGAGGTAGATTATACAGGGAATGATTGGAAGGCATTAGCTCATGATAGAGATGTATGGAGAGCTTATGTCCGCGCGGCCATGAACCTACGGGTTCGATAGTGCCAGTGAGTAAGTAAGTAACTTATTTAAATGAGGATCAGGGCGTTTTACTTAGACCAAGAGCAATTTCAGAAAAATTCACCCACTTATTTCCATTGTTATCGTCATCCAATAATATTCGCCCAACAAAATTTCACGCAGGAATATTCATCCAATACCACATTCTGCATTGCAGACAATTCGGCTTATTAACAATATATCAATTATTGGCGTGAGCTCCTACGCCTAAGCAAATTAAACATGCATTTTTATTTTCAGTTGAATATTTTATATGAAAATTTCGGGTTAATTGAATTATTTAACATTTTCCAATACTGTTATTTTTATACAGTTCCAATAATGGATCATATTATAATATTATAATGATTTTGTGAATAGAAAAAATAATGTCTGAACCAGGAATCGAACTGTGGACCTCTCGTATTCGTACGAGTGTGCAAGACCACTACACAATTCGAGACATGGTGCAAACATCAATAATTCCTTCCACATATACAAATCTATAATTCTCGTTTCGTCCGCTGCCAGGCAGAGAATTATATATTTGTAATTGTTGATGTTTGTACCATGTCTCGAATGGTGTAGTGGTCTTGCACACTCGTACGGAATATGAGAGGTCTACGGTTCGATTCCTGGTTCAGATATTATTTTTTCTTTTCACAATAACATTATAATATTACAATTGAATTACATGATATACATTGAGACGACCCAAACATGGTGGTTACTAGAGTGATTTTTTTTATTTGTTTCCAGGTAAACCTGCACTTATAATAGCAGGATTTCACCAATTTTCGGAAAATTTTAGTAGCATATACTGAGTTTAGTTGCGAAACATCGAAAATTGCGACAGTTAGATCGATTTTTAAATTTTCGTTTCAGATGAACTTGCTCTCCACTCCATGGCGCGACAAACCTAGAAGGACCTTGGCCTAGCAGCCGGCTGCTGGCCTCACATCCACATGTGCTAATCACAGAGGTAGACTATCATCCAGCCAGTGTGCGGGTGACATGTGATCAGCATGTAGGGTCCCCCAGCCGTTATAGCCGGTTTTCTCAACATAGATCCGCTACTTAACGTAGCTACCCAAATTCCTCACGATGCCAAGGTGAACAACACCCAATTTTTTTAGAACATAAAAACACGCGCGTATCCTAATTCAACGTTGTGTCAAATGTCCAAGTCAATAAACCGACTATTTTTCATATATATATATATATATATATATATATAGCATATACTGAGTTTAGTTGCGAAACATCGCATTATGATCCCATAATATATATATATATATATATATATATAGGGGAAGTTCGGATAATGTGGACCCTGTTAATATATTCTTTAATTGGTGCTGCCCTGTAACAGAAAATATTTTTACTTCTTCCCTTCATCAACTTCGACGGGTTCAAACCCAGTTTCTTTTATTCTTTGTGCGAAGATGGGTTTATTTGTGATATTTATGAAAATGACCGCTTTAAAAGTTATTCAAGCTAAGAATCAATTATTAATTTATGCTATTGAATATTATAAATGTTGAAAAAACTCCTAAACATGTTATGTAGATGCTATTTTAATATACTGATGGGTTTGGTTTGATATTATTTGACATGGTGGCTGTATAAAGTAATTAAACATAACAAAGGAATTTGGTTAATGTGGACTCTCAACGAGGACCTGGGTCCACTTTACACGAATACATATATTTTATCAAAAACCATTTACTTAATTCATTTTATTTAATATCCTTGTAATTTTACTAAACCCAAAGACCGTAGATTCTGCAGTAGAATGACGTGTGAATGTTACAATCAACAATAATTTTTCAAAACATTAAATAAATATTAGCACTTTTTAATTATGATCAGTCATAAATATTTTCCTGTCTGTATAAATTAATAGAGTAAATAAACTTAAAAATAGACTAAAAGCTAAGATGGACTCGAGGGTCCACTTTATCCAAATATGGAGATTAAAGCAGATCTTTCTTGTAATGTAAAAATGTTTATAAATTATGAAGATGTTTCCATATTTGAATAAAATAACAATGATATTTCATAGTTACAACACTAATGATAATCACTGTAATTAAACAAAATTCAAATGCTTTAATTAAAAGAAGAAAAATTCAAAACAGGGGTACAAATTAGAAGTTCCTCTCTCTCTATATATGTATATATCACAATTATATCCTACCTACCTAATATAGGCTTTCCACTTTACAGCAGTTCACCCTTGATTCCTGCTTTCCAGAGATTCCTATCTTCCCATTGTCCCACTTCCATACTCCTCTTCATCACGGCATCATATATTCCCTCATACCATGTTGTTCTACTTCTCCCCCTCTTCCTTCTGCCTGGTACCAACCAATCTAACATTTGTTTAGGCCACTGGTCTTCCGACATCTGTTGTACATGTCCATATCACTGTAAAGCTCTCTTTGTTATCCTTTCGATAACAGTTTCTTGTGCATTCATTTCTTGTCTGATATATGTATTTCGAACATGTTGTAGCCTGGATATTCTCAAACGTCTCTGTAATCCATCCATTTCTGTCACCAAGATTCTTTTCTGCATCCTTTCATTTATTGTCCAGCTTTCTGATCCATATGTAAGTATACTTTCTATTATTGTCTGTATAATCTCTTTTGTTTTTCTGGTCAAATTTCTTCTTCTTCTTCTTCCTTCCAAGTATTAGGCCAAGGCCTGTTACGATCCTATAGAAAATTTTCCCTCCAGCGTTTCATAGGACGGCCCAGTGATCTTCGTCCTCTTGGTATATAATTATAAACAGCTTTGGGGATCCGATTTGAACTCATTCTTTCAAGATTATGTTTCCAATTTAGTTGGTACTGTTTAATATATTCCAAAATTGGCGTAGTCTTCAATTCTTTTAAGATATTGGTGTTCCTTTTCCGATCCCTTCTGGTGTAACCCGCTGTTCTGCGCATGAATCTCATTTCACAAGCCGTTATTCTGCTTTCATGTTGTCTTTTTAGTGTCCATGCTTCACTACCATAGGTCAACACTGGCCTAGCCAAAGTGTTATATAAACGTAATCTGGTGTTTTTTTGTACAAGGGATGGTTTCATAACTTGATTAATAATTCCCAAACTTTTATTATAACTAGTAATTTTTTCAGAGATATCCTTTTCATCCCAGATAGAGAGATAATATCCAAGATATTTAAATTGATTAGATCTCTCTAAAATTTTATTATGGAGACAGATTTTACTTTGTATGGGATCCTTCCCATGAAATGCCATAATTTTAGTTTTGTTAATTGATATTTCCATATTAAATTTGGGACCTATTTTTTGTAAATTTTAAATTGATCGTTGCAAATCATTTTCGGAAAGTGCCAGAAGAGCTAAATCGTCTGCAAAAAGAATAGCATCGAGTTTGAGGTTTCTATTGATGAGTATGTATCCCCGTTGTTTTTTCCTCCATTCGTTTATTATTCTATATATATATATATATATATATATATATATATATATATATATATATAATGAAAAGCACCGGTGAAAGTCAACATCCCTGTCTTATTCCATAAAATACCATTCAGGGATCTAATCGCCTTCCTTGCACAATTATATCCATGACCAAACATATGGAATCAATTTAAAACTGGCAGGTGTAATGAACCACATACAAATAATGCAAAGTATAGTATCAAGAAAAATCCAACAATATAAAAGTGCCTTCAATAGGAAGAAGCTGTTCTAAAACTATTTGCCTGGAGTTAGACAACCCCAAACACCTGAACTTGAGATTAAAAAGATTAACATCTCGTTATGTGGGTAAAACGATGAATGGCAAATTAAGGGGATATTAAAAGGTAATTTTTACTAAAAAGATTTTGAAATTTGGTTTTTTGAACTTTTAAATAGTTTGAAATATTCTGCACAAATTGATATAAATATTATTGATATATGCTCATTTTAAGTATTTTTAATAAATTTTTAAAAGTAAGGCTGCATCACTAAGTTGACAAAATGAACGTTTTAAACTGTTTTTTTTTACAAACTAAAATTTTCATATAAAAGACCAGTTTTCTCAGAAGCTATAAGAGGTAAATGTATGAAAATGTTTGAGCATGTATAGTAGTTACATCTGTTGATATGGAACCACTTTGGAGCTCTTACAATCATTGGGCTTTTTAAATTAAAATTTGCAAAATTAAAAAAAATCGAAGTTTAAAAAATATATCCATCCATAGTAATTCTGTCCGAAGGCAGGTACTTCACTGCAATCATAGCATTTTCATGCTATGCTTGCAGCTTTACTAGGGAATTGTATGTGTGGTAGCTTCCCGTTGCTTTCCACACCGGTGAAGGATGATGATGACCTTATGATTTCGGGGACCGTTTGGGCCTTAAAGTTTTCCTGACATTTGTCTTATAGTTGAGGAAAAACCCCAATAAAAACCTCACCCAGAAAAACTGCCCCGACCGGGGATCGAACCCGGGCTCACTGCATGACAAGGCAGCATGCTACCTCGAGACCACAGCGGTGGACAAAAAAAAAATATATATATATATATATTTCCAAAAGTAAGAAGAAATTTAACTCAAAAATGGTTCAGTAAACTTATTAAACATGTATTTGAACAATGTAAAAACTCACATTTATACTTCTAACAGTTTCTGAGCTCTCAAAGTTTTACATTGTCGGGATAGGGCTTTTAATATCCCCTTAATGAATATTTTCGCTTACAACATGACTGTCTGAATGTCTGAGGTACAAGATAGTGCAACATAAATATTTTGCATGAATATATGTTCCTTGGATTAAATTTATGTTCACATATTCTAGATTAATGAAAAGTCAAAATTTGAGATTCCACCTAGCATGAATATTTCATGGATGATATTGCATCCATTAGAAGAGAATGAAAATTTTATTTATTTAGCAGATTTCACATCTCCCTGTCATTCCAATCTCTATCATCCAATCTTTTTTCCCCTCATGCTGCTCAAAACACCATCAATCCATGTTACTTTTGGCCGTCCTCTTCTTCTTCTACCAAGTGGCTCCCATTCCAGAATTCTTCCTGGAATTTATTTTCTGTCATTCTTTTGGCATGACTATACTTTTTTTTTGTGAAAACCACAAATGAAGTTTGAACATTCATCTTTTGTAAGAGGAAACTTTCAAAACTTTGAAGCACTGGAGAGCAGGACTGCTAATGACTTCAGTGTTAGATGCAGCACGTTAGACAACAACCAACCAACATTCATCTTTTGTTTAATTAAACTGTTATCTCTTCCAGATATTGCAGCTGAATGCCTCCAAAAATCCATTTCTGCAAAATTTAATTTACATATTGTTCTAGATTTTAATTCCCGTGTTTCTGTATCATATGTCATTCTACTCCTTATACTTACTTAATACAGGCTTCCCACTTTACAGCAGTTTGCCTTTGATTCCTGCTTTCCAGAGATTCCTATCTTCCCATTGTCCATCTTCCATACCCCTCTTCATCATGGCATCATATATTCCCTCATACCATGCTCTTCTACTTCTGCCTGGTACCATCCAATCCAACACTTGTCTAGGCCACTGGTCTTCCGGCATCCGTAGTACATGTCCATACCATTGTAGAGCTCTCTTTGTTATCCTATCGATAACAGTTTCTTGTGCATCCATTTCTTGTCTGATATATGTATTTCGAATATGTTGTAGCCTGGATATTCTCATACTTCTCTGTAATCCATCCATTTCTGTTGCCAAGATTCTTTTCTGCATCCTTTCATTTATTGTCCAGCTTTCTGATCCATATGCAAGTATACTTTCTATTATTGTCTGTATAATCCCTTTTTTTGTTTTTCTGATCAAATTTCTATTCCATAAAAGACCATTCAGGGATCTAATCGCCTTCCTTGCACAATTTACTCTGTTAATAATATCTTTTTCACAAGTACCAGATTTATCTATTATAGATCCAAGATATTTAAATTCTTCAACACATTTAATTATCATATTATTTATTTGTAGGTCTTCTGAATTTCTTCCAATTACCATATATTCTGTTTTAATATAATTTATCTTTAGTCCATCTACCTCAAATGCATCGACCAACTTTCTGATCATATATTCTATATCTTCTTTATCTTGTCCTATTATAATCTGGTCATCAGCAAATAATAAATTGTGCAGTAAATGACCATTAATGTCGATTCCCATTCCCCTACATGACTTATTCCATTTCATTAATACATCTTCTAAATATATCTTGAACAATGTTGGTGACATCCCGCATCCTTGTCTTAATCCTTTTGTTATATCAAATTCTGAGGATATTCTATTTCCAACCTTAATACTTGCTTTACAATCATACATTCTTTTTATAAAATGTATGAGAGATTTAGATATTCCAAACTTCTCCATTGCCACCCAAAGCTTGTTATTGTATTAAAAATGTTTGTATTTGTTTTAGAACTTATATTCTGATCCCATAAAACACCATTTAATTTTGATACTGCAGATTTGCCCATATTTATCCTCTCATTACTTTCAGCATCAGAAAGCTGCACAATAAATGAAAGGATGCAGAAAAGAATCTTGGCGACAGAAATGGATGGATTACGGAGAAGTATGAGAATATCCAGATTACAACATATTCGAAATACATATATCAGACAAGAAATGGATGCACAAGAAACTATTATCAAAAGGATAACAAATAGAGCTTTACAGTGGTATGGACATGTACAACAGATGTCGGAAGACTAGTGGCCTAAACAGGTGTTAAATTGGATGCTACCAGGCAGAAGGAAGAGGGGGAGAATAGAAGAACATGGTATGAGGGAATATATGATGCCATGATGAAGAAAAGTATGGAAGTGGGACAATGGGAAGATAGGAATCTCTGGAAAGCAGGAATCAAGGGTGAACTGCTGTAAAGTGGAAAGCCTGTATTAGGTAGGTAATTTCAGCATCATGAGTTCTGCATTAGTTTTTGTCACCAAATATACATATTTGTCACATATTTTTATTTTTCCATGTCCATCTTCTAAAATAAGATCTTTTGATTCATCTCCCATTAAAATGTACTTAATTTTGTCCAAATTTATCTTTAATACTCATTTTTCATATTCTTCCATCAGTTTTCTTGTCATGTACATTCAATTGTACCATTTTTAATATTTCTAAAGTGTTCCTTTGTGCGAGTACAAAACAAACTAGTACAAAAGAAGAATCAACTATTGAAGCATATAGTTTGTTGGAGAGTCATAAAATTGAAAAAGAGGGTAAACTTTTAAAACATTTGGAAAAACCTTTGTAATCGACAGTTTGGGAGAAGATATACATTCGGAAGAACAAATTTAGATCCATGAATTTTGAAATTCCTGATGAACAGGACTTGATCTCAAAGTTCATCAAATCAGCACCAGATGGCAACATTATAGACGCAGATTCAAATGAAAATCTGGTAGTCATATATCGGCTGAGGATGAGAGGGACACCTCTTGAAAACTGCAGTTTCCATGTTTAAAAAAAAACTATGAGGTAAGATAAGAAGTGACTCATTCATTCATTGAATTAAGAACTTCATAATGTTATTTCCCATATTTAACTATGAATAATAATAATAATCCCCTCAGGGGTCCTCATCTAGGGGATATGTGGATGGCGACCACAAGGTGCCCAAGCTGAGCAAAACATTTCTTCCACTTACTTGTGTTTTGCACTCTTTTAACTTTACTATCTAACCTTTCTTGGTTAACTCTTGTTTTTTTCGACCCCGACGCTATTAGGGCATCCGAGGGCTAGGGAGTCTTTCCTTTCTTCCTTCCTTTATTTTCTTTTCTTCTCCAGAAATGCCTGACCAGAGGCATCACTGGTCTTGCCTTCCTTTGGCCAGCAACCAATCGAAGGGACTATTATTATGCTTTCAAGTCTTATACGAGAATTTCCCGGAAGGATCAAACTAATGACGACCAAAATAATGAAAGAATAATTCAAATCCAAATAAAATTATCTCTAGGATACTTAACAGTAATAGGTATATATGCACCTGTAGAAGGAGATGAACAAGAAAGTGAAAAATTTTATCATGACTTCCAGAAAGTTATCTGCACAATTAATAATAATGATATGATTATAATTTTGGGTGATTTAAATGCCAGAATTGGTAATACTAAATTTGATACATATACAGGACCATATGGAGAGCAAACCTGTAATAGAAATGGCTTATGGTTAATTGATTTTGTCATGTTTAATCAATTTACAATAATGAACTCAGTATTTAATCATAAGGATAGTCACAAATATACATGGGAAGCCAGGGATCTTAAATCAATAATTGACTATGCTATATATAATAAAAAATTAGCATCTAAAGTTCTTGATACAAGAGTTTACAGAGGACCTGAAATCGAATCAGACTATTACTTACTTGTTTGTCCAATTCGTATGCCACCAAGATGGAAAAATAAAATTAATAATGTAAAATAATGTAATAATAAAAAATTAATAATGTATACTTATAAAGTAAGTCTTTTCCGAGATCCCACTATTACCTGGCTATACAAATGCAGATTAGATCGTCTAGTTCAAGAAACACCGATTGGCGAAAATATTGAAGAAGAATGGCTTGCTCTACAAAGTATTTTGACACAAGCAGCAAATGAAAGCCTGGGTATCAAAACTAAATGGAATCAAAAAAAAGGACTACGGATATGGGATGAAAACATCAAAAAAGTAATTGATGATAAACGTGAAGCATACAAAAAATTTCTGTCTACAAAAAAAGATGAAGATAAAGTAGAGTATCATAGGAAGAGAGCCATAGCTAAAATTGAAGTTCGCAAAAAACATAGACAAAGCTGGGAACAATTTGTCTCATTTTTGGAAAATGATATCACTAGGCCTCAACCAAAAATATATAAAGTTTTAAAAAATTTAAATAATGATTCAAGAGAAAATGCACATTTAAATTGTATGTCTAAAGAATCTTGGCTTAACTACTTTCATCATTTATGGACACAAAAGGATGATTTATTACAAATACCAATCTCTAATAACACTGCTTTGGAACAAATTTCTATAGATGAATTAACTGATGTTGTTAAATCATTAAAAAGTAACAAAGCTCCCAGAGAAGACCACATTAATCAAGAATTATTTAAATTTTCAACTAAAAATTTTTTAGACAGATTTCTTATTCTCCTTAATATGATATGGGAAGGACAAGAACCACCACAAAGCTGGAACAAATCCATTGTAATACCAATCTTCAAAAAAGGAAGTCGCCAAATCAAAGATAACTATCGTGGAATTAGCTTGTTGAACTCTGGATATAAAATTTATACTAATATAGTTAAGAATAAATTGAGGAAAATTTATGAAAATATAATTGGAGAAGAGCAGAATGGATTCAGAAAGGGTAGATCTTGTACAGATGGATTCTTTACTCTAAAACTACTATTAGAAAAGCACAAGGAATTCAATATAGAAACTCATATCACCTTCATTGACTTCATAAAGGCTTTTGACAAATTAGACAGAAATATATTACTACAAATTTTAGCTGATGATAACGTTCCACAACAATATATTACTAATATCTTCAACATCTATAAAGATAATGAAATCTCTGTTAAACAAGATGGCAAATTATCTTCTTGGGAAAAGATCAACACTGGAGTAAGACAGGGATGTGGACTTTCACCGGTGCTTTTCATTATATACATGAATAAATTAATAAATGAATGGAGGAAAACACAACGAGGATATATACCCATCAATAGGAACCTCAAACTCGATGCTATTCTTTTTGCAGACGATTTAGCTCTTCTGGCACTTTCCGAAAATGATTTGCAACGATCAATTTATAATTTACAAAAAATAGGTGCCAAATTTAATATGGAAATATCAGTTAACAAAACTAAAATTATGGCATTTCATGGGAAGGACCCCATACAAAGTAAAATCTGTCTCCAGAATAAAATTTTAGAGAGATCTAATCAATTTAAATATCTTGGATATTATCTCTCTATCTGGGATGAAAAGGATATCCCTGAAAAAGTTACTAGTTATAATAAAAGTTTAGGAATTATTAATCAAGTTATGAAACCATCCCTTGTACAAAAAAACACCAGATTACGTTTATATAACACTTTGGCTAGACCAGTGTTGACCTATGGTAGTGAAGCATGGACACTAAAAAGACAACACGAAAGCAGAATAACGGCTTGTGAAATGAGATTCATGCTCAGAACAGCGGGTTACACCGGATGGGATCGGAAAAGGAACACCGATATCTTAAAAGAATTGAAGACTACGCCAATTTTGGAATATATTAAACAGTACCAACTAAATTGGAAACACCATCTTGAAAGAATAAGTTCAAATCGGATCCCCAAAGCTGTTTATAATTATATACCAAGAGGACGAAGATCACTGGGCCGTCCTATGAAACACTGGAGGGAAAATTTTCTATAGGATCGTAACAGGCCTTGGCCTAATACTTGAAAGGAATAATAATAATAAAATTTGAATTGTGGCTATTCTTACCTCATATATCTATGTTTTTTATAAAAGATGAAAAATTCAAGAAATTTACTTACCATCCAGAAGTTCAAAACAATTTTTTTTTTTAAATTGAATATAAACTTAAATCCGATTAACAAATTCAACCTGGGTAATCTTCTAATAACTAATAAAAAAGTTAATATCGGAGACAATAAAAAATCTGGAATTTATCAAATTAATTACAAAGATTGCAATAAAGTATATATAACTAACTCACTGGCTCTATCAAACCTACAAGTTCATGGCTGTGTGGACATAAGCTCTCTATACATCCCTATCCTGAGCTAATGTTTTCCAATCATCTCGTGTATAATCTACTTCCCTCAAATAATGGATGTTATTCTCCCACCTCATTCATGGTCAACCAACTGGGCGTTTTCCCTCTGGTTTTCCTACAAGAAGCTTCCATGCACCTCTTTCATCTCTCATACATGCCACATGTCCTGCCCATTGCAGTCTATGAGACTTAACAGTTGTTATATCTGGCTTCTTATACATATCATGTAGCTCACTATTATGTAATTTTCTCCGTTCACCTGTTTGTTCATCTCTTTCTTGGCCCAAAAATTTTTCTAAGAACTTTATTTTCAAATACTCGTAATCTTCTTTCCTCCCTTAAAGTAACAGTCTATGTTTTGCACGTATACAAAGGAAAAACAAAAGGATCTTGGACAGTCACACAAAAGAACACTTCAGGAATATAAAAAATGGTGAAATTGAAAAATCGGCAATAGCAGCACATAGTTTGTTAGAGAATCAAAGTACAGAAAAAGAAGCTAAACTTTTGAAACATCTATCTAAGCCTTTAGAATTAAGAGTTTGGGAAAAGATATACATTCAGAAAAACCATGTTAGATCCATGAATTCTGAGTTTCCGGACGAACAAAATTTGATTACAAAGTTTTACAAAACAACACTTTAGTTTAGAAAATGACAAGCATGATGGCTTTCGATACCGTGGTTCTGTGTTAAAGAACATGGATATATGAGGTAAGAATAGCTATGACTCAAATCGATTTTTGTTTTTCTGTGATATACCTGATGGTAAAACACAGGTTGCAACATAACTTCAAAAAGAAGAAAAAAAGAAAAGTACACATATCGCTGAGATTCTCTGTCATTAATCTGCAGCAAAAATTTTTGCTTGACGCAGAATTACCGTCCATAACAGTGAAGAGTTAAAGTATTGAATTTTTATTAAGGTAGAATTTTTTTATCACTCACCTCATATTGTTCTTTTTATTTGACTATAAACTAGTTTCGGAACATAGTTTCTGTTCCATCCTCAGTATCGTCATGACTGTTGTTCTGTCGTCTTGAAGAGCTGTCCTTCGCTCCTTCCATTGGCTGACTGCAAAACCTCGAAACCAGGTCATTCTCACCGGGAATATCAAAGTTTATAAATTTCTTCCTTTCGCTCTTTTGAATGTAGATCTTTTCCCAAACAGTAAGTTCTTTAGGTTTTTCTATTTGTTTTAATAATTTAGCTTCTTTCTCGATAAGATGTTTTTCAGACCATGTATGGGCAGCCACTGCACATTTTTCTACTTCCCCTTTCTTGACATTCCAATGTTCTTTCACTCCAGTTTTCAAATTTCTCTTAGTTTTTCCTATGTAGAATTTCTCACATCCTTCACATTTAATCGGATAAATCCCTGATTTTTCTTCTTTTATTTTCTCATTTTTTTAGGTCTAATTAGTCTACTGATGCTGTAGTCATTTTTGGGTGCTAGCCTTATGTTGAAATCTTCAACATTTTTTTGAAACTTGTGGTGTTTTAATGGATGATATGTGAATTTTACATTTTCTTCTTTTATTTTTGGAAGAGTGCTTTGATTAACCCTTCAGAGTGGATGGATTTAAATGGCCGAGAATACTCTGATGCGGGAGGAGTTCACCGGTATTTAAACTCAGCCGCTCAGTGCCAGTATTCCAATAACGCATTTAAATTGATATATCTTGAGTAATTTAAATGTTTTTGCAATTCGTTTATGGTGAACCCTTAATATAATATTTAATTAATTAAATTTGTTACGGTTCTCACGTAACATCTCTGCGTTTTTTGCAGACTTATTTATGGTTGTTGTGCCACAGTTGAAATAGGTCCTTTTTGTAAACTTCTCACATAAGTGACACAGTGTGTTGCACTAGGGATTCTTTGAAGAATTCAGAGAACCGACTTTACCTAACAACAAAACGAAATATTTACACAAAGAAAAGGGTCTTGAAAAAAAAAAAGTATGAACTTCAAAAATTGGTGTGATAAATCTTCAAAATGTAAACCAGCTGTTTGACACTCGGGCAACAATAAGTGTATTTTTTTCCCTTGTGTTTACTTTGTTCATGTTTATTACAAACACATTGCTTCTATGCGCTGACCTTCTTTCTTGTAGGGGGGGGGGGGCAGCCTTCTCCAAATGTGTCTTTCTAACACTTTGGAAACATTATTTTAGGTCGTGTGCCTTCAAAAAATGGTCTTTCTACACATCAGACCTGTTGTACTAAAGACCTTCATCAACCCTAAATTTCAATGTCTTTCTTCTGGTTTCCAAACTGAAACCAGTTGATGAAATATGACTATAATAGTTTCACCGGAGGTGTGGACTTAAAAGATCAACATGCTACAAGCCGGAAGATCGAGGGTTTGAGTCCCGGTGGATCAGGATTTTTAAACTGAACCAAACCTTCAGGCGGCACCGTGAACCCGGGGTTGACTCAGCCTCTAACTGAAATGAGTACCAGATGCTTGTTATGGGCCGTCAGACAGAGATAAGTACTCGGCTTACATCAAGTACCGATAGTCTAGAAAAAGTGGGAGCCTTAACCTTCTAATATCCCAAGAACCTTCTAAGGTCTGTAGTGGACCACTTTACCTTTTAGATACTGACTGAATTGTAGACTAACTACCTTTCCATAATGTAAGGATATCGTCATTTGAAATATATATATATATATATATATATATATCTGAAATTTACTGTTGTGGTCCTGTACTATAGCGTAAATCGGAAATAACTTTGTTGGGCCTTTATATATACTGAATTTTGCGACATTATTATTAAAAATGAAGAGATTTGAAAATAGATTCAATTTGATAGACAAGCTAATCTACAAAAAAAGGCGAATTTAGTTTTATAAGAAATCCTTTATCAAGTTATAAATTTAAGAAAAATGTCAGAGGCCGCAAGAATAAATGCAAATATAAAATTATTTTAACTTGTTACTGAGGGCCGTAATCAGTTAATATATGCGCTAATATAAACTTTGAAGTCTCTACATAAAATTTGTATACACGGTAAATAGTTAATGTAAACACAAAGGTCATAATTACAGTTTAAAGCAGTGCGTGTAGCTAGCGTACATGTCACGTCGTTCCGCATTGGGTGAAGAATTCAACTTGCGTACACGTCACGTCGCTCAACGCTGACGGGTTAATAAATTTTTGTCTTTTGAACTTGTTTATTTTCTTGAGTATCATTCTTACTGCAAAAACATTTTTCGTGGCTATGTTGATTGTGCTCTTTTTCATAATTTTCTTTGTTCATGGGTATGTTCACTAATCTATGTTTCAAACTATTGAAAACTGCTTCTTTGTGAGCTATGTGATTGAAACCTGAAAATTTTATATAGTTATCTATATGTGTCTTCTTTCTGTAAATTCCAAATTCTATCTTATTTTCTTCATTCCTTTTTAAGTTGAGATCTAAAAATAGTATTTCTCCATTGATTTCCTTTTCCATAGTGAACTTTATAGTTTGCCTTTGAATGATGTTTTTATTATTGATTTAACATTTCATTTCAATAATAAAAACATCATTAGAAGCCTTACTAGCTTTATAAAGTAATGTTAAATTCCCAATAAATGTCTTCTTAACTAGGAAACCGCCATTTGCAAAGATAGAAGCAATGATTTCAAAAGCATTTGGTGATAGGGAATTACAACGTATATAAGAGAAAAATTTGCATCTATATCGTAACTCGCCTCGGTAGCTCAGTTGGTGGAGCACTTGGCCCGGAAAGCCAAGGGTCCCAGGTTCGAGTCACGGTCCAGGCGAAAATTTTTCTCTTCAATTTTGACTTTGAATGTTCAATAATTTTAATGCATCACATATCTGTTTATGATTAACTATTGCAATTATGTCATCCACATATCTGCACCAGAACTTGAAAATTAAACGATGTCCATTAATTATCTTGTGTTCGAAATTCCCCATGAATAGATTAGCTAAGAATGGAGATAAAGGGTTTCCCAATGAAAGTCCTGAATTTTGTTTATAGAATCTTCCATCGTAGGTGAAAAACATTATCGATACATAATTTATAATTTAATTTTTAATGGAAAAAATCACTGAGGTTTAATTTAGATTTAAATGTTTTATACCTCACCTCATATCCATTCTTCTAATTATAGCAGTTTCAAAGCCTAGGTGGCTTCATCTTCAATAATCTCCTGTCGACTGATGTTATGAGGGCGAATCAAATATAAACTGAAATTATTGTTTACAATTTTATTGAATTAACAAAAAAATACAAAACCACCACCTCATTTTTCTACATAGTCTCCTGCATTTCCAACACACTTTTGCCATCGAGTTGGCAACTTTTTGATGCTGTCCTTGAAGAATGAGGGATGACGTGTAGTCAGCCAGTTGCGCACAAACTCCTCTACTGCTGCATTGTCACCAAACTGCCTTCCTCCCAGCTCTTCTTTCAGTGGCCCAAACAAATGGTAGTTACAGGGTGACAAATCTGGACTGTAAGGAGGATGTTCCAGAGGTGTCCAATGCATTTTCGTCAGTTTTTCTTGTGTCAACCGAGCAGTGTGTGGCCTTGCATTGTCATGCAGCACAATCACATTTCGGATCAGATTTTCGGAATTTGAGTTCATCACTGATGATGGCTTGAACACTTCTGAAGCTTATTCCAAAAAAGTGAAGCAATTTCAGAAATTGTTATGCGCGATCCTCCTCAATAAGGTCCCGTACAGCACGAATGTTGTGTTTGCAGTGATGCTTGTTCGTTGCCGTCTTTGGTGGAACTCATTTTCCACTAATCCCGGCCTGCTAAAATTTTTTTTCATACACCTGCATCTTTGAAAGGGTTGTTTCCCCGAACTGCGCATGGATCCTTCTCAAAATTTCAGAAGTTTTGGTGCCTTCTTTCGCCAAAAACTTAATAATAATGTATTTTGCAACAGACACGTGTACCTCTTACTCGCTCATGGCATACTGAAGCAAGTGGCCGCTCTTCGAAGTGCGACACATCAAGATCCCTACTCCAGACACCCCCACCAACTTCCCCTCCAAACCGTAACCTTTGCAGTTCACTACCAGAGCCTCCAGATACAAATTCCAGTTTATATTTGATCCACCCTCGTATGTCAATTCTCCCTCTGTTGGTGGGCCGATGTACCTCCGGATAAAATCAAAATCACCGGGAATTTTTATTTGAATTGGAGGTACATCGGTCCACCAACAGAGGGAGGAAGAAGCGGTTCTCCTGATTCATCAGTCGGCAAGAAATTACTAAAGAAGAAACTGCCTAAGCTTCAAAACCAATTTAATTAGAAGAATGGGTATGAGGTGAGGTATGAAACATTTTAATTTGAATCTTAAGGGTTAAAGTATCTGATATTTGTCTTGCTGATGAGGGATAATGTTGAAAGAACTTCACCCAGGAAACTTGCCCTGACTGGGTCCACTGTGTCTGGACAACAAAAATAAACTCTTATTTATGAGTTATTCCATTCTGTACATCTGAAAAGGAGTATGGTTTATTAACTTTAGTAAATGCAGTTTACACCAGTTTAATTCTACAATCACAACTGTGTTGTTAAAATTAACAAACATACAAAACACATTAATAAGCTTGACTGTTAACTAAAATACAAAAGCTTCCTTGGTCTTACTAATAACTTATCATTTTATTAAGAACTGCATATTAATATATAAAATAACTACCTCAAGACAGATTTAGATCTAACAGAAGATTTCACATTTTCAGCACAAATTTCACCTCATAATCATTCATATATTTTCCAGTGTTTAAGTTGAGTAGGAAAAAGTGGCAAGTGGCAAGAACTAAAGACTGAAGTTTTGAAATGGGTGAAAGAAAATTGGAAAATTACATCATTTGAACAAAAATAATTTGTATACATGCAGTCAACGTGCCATTTAAGTGTAACACTGAAGATTTTAAATGTGTTTAATAAATTTTACATTACATTTGAAGAGAAAAATGTATGCTCAGACTGGGGTTTGTACCCAGGACCTTTCACTTTTTATGTGAATGCTACCTGAGAAACTCTAATCTAAATGCAAACTTCTCTCTTATATATACTGTTAATTCCCAAGTGCCAAATGCTATGAAACTGTTGCTTCAATCTTACAAATGGCAGCTTCTTTATTAATAAGAGAAAAGTTTGCATTTAGATTGGAGTTTCTCAAGTAGCTCACTTGGTAGAGCATTCACATAGAAAGCGAAAGGTCCTGGGTTCAAACCCCAGTCTGAGTGTATATTTTTCTCTTCAAATGTAATTTATCCTTTTGAGATGTATGAAATGAATAATAAAAACTTTAATAGATTTAACACTTCATCTCATAATTGTAGATTTCTCAAAGATTAAGATTAGTTTTGATACTTCTTTGTACCATCTTAAGCTCTATCTAACTGTTGAATTGGTGGTTGGGGAACCTGTAGGTTGCTTTCTGCTCCCTCTGTTGGCTGACTGATGAACTTCCAAATTAAATGAGGATTTTTTAAAAAATACAATAGGAAGTAACATTATGAGGTTTTACTGAATAAAAAGTGTTTTCTGTATTATTCTTACCTCATATCATTGTTTCTGTCAGACATATGTTTCAAGGCATGTTAGCATCATCTTCAGTAGTTACAGACTGGTTTTTCTCAAGTTGTCGGCCCTGGATCTCGACTTCTGCTCCCTCTTTCTGTGGTCCAAAGGAAAGAAGCATAATTAGCAAGTTCTTTGGACCACAGAAAGAGGGAGCAGAAGTTGAGATCCACGGCCGACAACTTGAGAAAACCCATTCTGTAACTACTGAAGATGAGGCTACAAACTTTGAAACATATGTCTAAAACAGAAACAGCGACATGAGGTAACAATAATAGAGACAACACTTTTTACTAATGATTTATATTTGGTTTAACATATTTTACTCCTGGACAAATTTAATTTTAAAAAGGAAAATTAATGCTTGAACCAGGAATCGAACCCTGGACCTCTGACTCCGTACTTCAGCATGCAATCCATTACACCATTCAAGACTCGTTTAAAATAAAAAAAAACAGCTAAATTTTCTTTTGACTTACCAGTATACAAGTCTGTTACGTCCAAAGGTAGATAGATCTCACTATTAACACCATCAGACGACAAGACATACCTGCCTTAGAAAGGATTGTATAAGTGGAAAGAAAATCCATTGGATTGCACACTGACGATCTGAATCAGAGGTCCAGGGTTCAATCCCCAGTTCTGCATTAATTTTTCTTTCCAAATTAAATCTTTTCCCCCAGGAATTTCAAAATTCATGATTTTCCTTTTATTTTTCTGGATGTGAATTTTCTCCCAAACTGTGAATTTCTTAGATTTATCTGTTTCAATAATTTAGCTTTGCTTCGATTCTGTGTTTTTCTGACAGTTGAACAGCATCAGAAACTGTCTTCCATCAGTCCACACTACACGTGTAAGGGATGGTAAATGCTTTACTTCCATCTCAGCCCTCTCCATAACACTAGCATTTACGTATTCATGTAGACTTTCACGGAGTTGCTATGATGATCTTGAAGAAGATTTTCGGGCTGTAGGCCGTGGTCGTGAGGCTTGTAGTTCCCCGACATTTTGCCAGAGACTGTGCCTGGCATCCTCAAGGGTTGTCATGAGACTGGCAATTCTGTCCACTGTTTGTCCTATTTGTACGTTCACCATGATGTGTACGTAAGTTATATCTGTAATGGACCACATTGGAAAACTACTAAAGAAAGAAGACATAAAGACAGTATACAGGCCTACAAAGAAAATCAAGAACCTTCTCAGACCTATAAAGGATCACTCCCATCCCCATCAGACAGCAGGCATATACAGGATAACATGCAGTTGTGGAAAGGTGTATATAGGCACCACTAAACGCAGCATCGCAACCAGACTTAAGGAGCATGAAAGGTACAGTCATCTTAAACAAATGGATAAGATGGCAGTAGCAGAACACTCTTTACCTGATGGCCACAGAGTATAATACCAGACTATAGACATATTATCTAACTGCACACACTATTTTACCTGTCTACAACGAGAAGCCATCGAAATATTCAAACATAAAAACAGTTTCAATAGAAAAGAAGAATCATTAGAAGTTAACAAAGTATGGATACGGGTTCTAAAAAACGCAGAATGTAAACCTCTACAAGTACAGTCGACTAGACCATCAAACAGCAATCTCATTGGAACAATGGAAGTCCCTAACGTGGACCAATCAGAACGAAGATATAACTTACGTACACATCACAGTGAACGTACAATTAGGACAGACAGTGGACAGAATTGCCAGTCTCAAGACAACCCTTGGGGATGCCAGACGCAGTCTCTGGCGAAATGTCGGGGAACTACAAGCCTCACGACCATGGCCTACAGCCCGAAAATCTTCAAGATCATCACTAGCATTTACATTTTTGTGAACTCCAATAACTCTATTTGTGCCAACTGTACTACATGCATTTGTAAAACTCCACATACAATTCAGGTGAACTCCACCAGTTATGTAAATACATAGTTTTTTATGAATGAGTTGGAGAAAATGCTTCAACATCTCACCTCATGAAGTTGTGGGTTTTCACGATACCGGTTTCATAAGTATAATTTTACTTCCATCTTCAGTCAAGATGGAAGAGCATTGACATAGAAAGTCAAAGGTCCTGGGTTCAAACCCCAGTCTAGGCGTATATTTTTCTTTTCAAATATAATTTGTCCATCATTAAGTTGTTTAAAAACGAATAATATTAACATTAAACTCCAATTGTTGAAATTTTGCCATTAGCACCATCTTCTGAACTGCCATCTGGTGTCGATTTTATGAACTTGGAGATATCAAAATTCATGGTTCTATATTTATTCTTCAGAATGTATATCTTTCCCAAACTGTTAATTGCAAAGTCTTCTCTAAATGTTTTAAAAGTTTAGTTTCTCTTCAAATTTTGTGATTCTAGTAAACTATAAAATGGGTGATTAACAAATTTAGTCTGGATAATCTACTAATAACTAATAAGAATGTTAATGTTCCAGATAGTAAAAAAATCTGGAATATATGAAATTAGTTGCAATGACTGCAAGAAAGTATATATAGGAAAAACTAAAAGGAATTTAGAAACTCATACAAAAGAACACTTTTGTAATATTAAAAATGATGAAATTGAAAAATCGTCAATTGCGGCTCATAGCGTACTAGAGAATCACAAAATTAGAAGAGAAACTAACTTTTAGGGAAGCTAAATTAATATAATAAATCAATGGTAAAGAGAAATTTTTTTGCCTGAACCGGGAATCGAACCCCGAACCTTTGGCTTTCCGTGCTAATGCTCTGACCACTGAGCTAATCCAGGCTTCATTCCCATCCAAGCAGAAATCCTTCCTTTACCTTAATAATAAAGTTGGGAATGTTTACATTATGAGGCTTTCTTAATAATAAGAATCAAATGAATCATGAAATCTTCTTACCCCATACATCTATGTTTTCACAGTCGTGATAACAGCTGAAGATGGGAATATGTTTCCCGATACTGCAGTTCTGTGTTAAAAAACATAGATGTATGAGGTAAGAAGAATTCACAATTCATTTGTTCCTTATTTAGGGAAGCCTTTGGAATTAACAGTTTGGGAAAAGATATCAATTCAGAAGAATAAATATAAAGCAATGGATTTTGATATTCCTGACAAGAATAATTTGATCTCCAAATTCATAAAATCAACACCAGATGGCAGTTCAGAAGATGGTGTTAACAGTGAAATTTTGACAGAAGATGGAAGTAAAATTATAGTTTTGAAACCGGCATCTTGAAGACAAGCAACTTTATGAGGTGAGATATTAAAAACATTTTCTCCAACTCATTCATAAATGTAAATACCTCATAGTGTTACCTCCCACTTTCATTTTGATTAAATACATAATTCTATTTAAGTATAATTTCATCACCTGCTCTCATATTCCTTTTGTTAGACCAGTTTCAGAACATTCTTATGTTCCAGCCTAAGTATTTTCATGATTGTTGTTATGCCATCTTGAAGAGTCGTCTCGTGAGGTGATAAAAATTTATTTGAAGAGACAAATTATACACTCAGACTAGGACTTCAATGCAGGACCTTTGGGTTAAAACCGGATATTTATCCCCATATAAAAATAATAAGGGTTTTTGTTTTGTTTATAATTATATTTATTTATATGAAGAATGGACATCAGATTGATTTATAGAATTCAAATTTTTTTATAAGTATAAAAAAAAAATAACCAGTCAATATAAACTGTTAATACAGTTAGATGTTTTTATAACTGATGCAGTATGTAAAATACTTCAAATATTCAAATTGATAATTTTATAAAGAAATAAATGGGATTGGACGAAGAGGATAGAAGTTAGCTTGAAAATACTCCTTCCTTTTCTGTTGGACCAATCAGAACCTAGAGGTTATTACATAATAAAAAGATGGCTACAATACTTGAAGATGGTCGGTCATGTTCGGCGACTGCTCCTTAAAGAATAAGGAAATAATTGTTTATTTTATTGATGTTGGTTGAAAGAAATAGTGTTAAAAGTATGAAAGATTATATAGTGATATAATAGTCATCCATCTTGGTGAAAAACAGTTTCTAAGTGAAAATAATGAATAATAATGACTGGATTGACCGTTAGCATTCGTCGTCCATTAAATACATAAAATGGTAATCTTCTAGAAGTGAAAAATATCAACCGAAGCCGGAATCTTTTGGAACTTTTAAATTACAAGATTCATCTTGACCAAAGTGAGAGTTTTAAATAAACTAACTTATCGTTCAACTGTTAATAAAGTGTTGTTATTTGTGTAAGAAACATTTCCTCATTCCCCTGAAGAGAGTTATTAGTGCCGTGGCAGATTTAAAGTGGTTTAAATTATATCACAAATCTTCAACTTCGGATATCTCACCGAGAAACCCAACTTTAAATGTCTCCACAACGAGGCACAAAAATAAAACACAGCTTCAAATGGCGCATCAACGAGGGCTCGAATGGGAATCGAACCAGGGACCTGTAAACCTGAATCGAACCAAGGACCACGAGAATGAGGAAAGTAATAAAAATCTTCAAAAGTGAGTACAGTTAAAATTTATATGTGAAAAGTGAATTAGTGATAATAACAATTAATGCTTTTAAGAAATAAGAAAATATTAAAATACCCAACAATGGCCAATAACGAAAATATAACTTGTAAAACTGTTAATATTGAAAACGAACAAATTAGTGAAGGCCAAGAAAATTTAATTTTGTGTAACAATGAAAATAATCAAACTAATGATACACCTTCTTGGGTAACATTGTTAATAAATAACATTTCTGATATTAATAATAAACTGGAAAAGAATAGTGCAGAATTAAAGGAAATTAGGAATGACAATTCAATTCTCAGTAGTAAATTAGAAGCTAATGTAACTAATCTTAGCAATAAAATTGATGCAAATATTTCCAATCTTAGTAAAGAAATTAAAGAAAATAACTTAAAACTAGATCAAAAGTTAGAAAGCATTAGGTTAGAATGCAAACAAAACAATTCTAAACTGGAACAGAGAATAGTAAATGTAGCTAAAGACTGTGAAAAGAAAATAGATATTTGTAAAAATGAGGTAGAAAAATGTAATGAAAAGATTGATGAAACACATAATCAAATAGAAATATCTTTGATTGAGGTAAGGCAAAGTTGCCAAGATAAAATCGAAGAATTAGGAACTAAAGTCGAAGATAGACTAAAATTTCCGAAGAAAGTGTTATCTTAGGTAATGAAGAACTTCAATCAAAGATAACAAATGAAGTAATTATTATAAAAGAACAAGTTGAAGGATGGATAACTAAGATTGTTGAACTTGAAAACAAATATGTGTCAAAAACTAGTGAAAAGGAGATTGAGGTTATGTCAGGACATTCTAGTAATGTTAATAATGATCCTCCTTCTAGTAGTAGTAGTAACAATGTATGTAAAATTCCTGCTAATCTTTTAGGGGAAATTAACTTACCTAATTTTGGTGATACTGTAGGCCAAAGCCCTACTGATTTCATTAGGGAAATTGAAGAATACTTCGAAATCAAAGGAATAGAAGACAAGTTCAGAATGTTCTTCATAAGAAAAAGTTTAAAAGACAATGCAGAGTCTTGGTTTAAGATAGCTTGCCATGATTCAATGACTTATCAAACATTTAAAAATGCTTTCTTAGGTTACTACTGGGGACCAGAAAGACAAAACAAACTAAGGTTAGACCTAACTAGTGGAAAATTCTCCAACAATGGTAAACAAGGTTATCTTAATTATTTCTTGGAGAAGGCAAAAATGGCATCATTGTTACAGCCTCCAATAGATGAGAGAACTTTAATTTCTATGTTATCGCATCACTTCCCAGATGAGATTAGATATCATTTGATAGTAGCCAGACCACAAAATGTTTCTGAAATGTTAGAGTTATTAGCTCTACTAGAGAATAAAAGAGAAGTAGATAAATGTAGTAAAAGAAATTTATTTGGGGAAGGGGCAGAGCCCTATAATAAGAAAGGTAATTTTGTAACTAAAAGAAATGATGAATATCATAATGAGAATAGAGAAAGAAGTTTCAAACAGGGCAACAATAATAATAGGTTTGTTCAAAATAGAAACAGCCCAAATAAAAATAGTATGACTAATAATTAAAGTAACAATAGCCAGAATGGATGGTTCAAACGTAATGAAAATAGGAATGACAGACAAATTAATTATATGGATGTTAACAGAGTAGGAGAAAATAGAAATAGGTATTGGACTTCTCCCTGTAGAGGTAAAAGAAGAAGGAATACCTATGGTAATGAAAATAAAGGGTATTTCCAACGACAACAAAATTGTCAAATTAATGAAACTAGTGATAGGACAGAGCAAAATAGAATAGACTCTGTAACTATTCACAACCAAAGTCAAGATATACCTAGTAATGAAAATGACCACGAAGTAAATCACAGGATACCTCATGCTTTTAAACGCATAGAAGGTACATTAAAGACTCCGCAATGTACCTCAATCGTTATGAACTTAGGGGTCCAAAATAGATGCTTTGATAGGTTTCAAAATTTAGAAATTATACCAGCAAATATGAGAGGAGATAGTAAGTTATGTACCTCAAGACAGCGAGATAGCATAATATTGAATAATCATTTGAATGTTTCTAAGAATCAGGATACTATGCCTGTTACTAATAAAGAATTAAATGTCATAGGACGACCACCCAAAATTAAAGTAAATATTTTTAACAATGATGTTACTTGCATAGCGGATAGTGGCTGCTCAAACACAACAATAGATCAGAAATTTTATAATTTCTTAGTCAACAAAGGGAATAAGATAATGACTGTAAGAATATGTGGAGTGTAATTGTACTCTTGCGATAGGCAAAAGAAGAAACTGCCAATTAAGCTTCAGTGCCTTCTAGATTTATATATCGGAGGATATTACTTCAGTGCAATATGTTTAATTTCTCCATACTTGTCTTGTGATATGTTAATAGGCTGCGACCTGTTGGAGCAATATAATGCCATAATAAATTTTGAGTGTAAGAATATTTCCTTGTATAATGAAGATAATGTGAGAGTCGTCATCCCATTTGATAATGAATATGAGGAGAATAAGAATCTAAGTAAGAAGGAGAGTGACATTGCTGAAGAACACATTTTTATAGAGAATATTGTTGTTCATGAGGAGAGGGAATTGGTGAATGGCCGTGGATGCCAAATGCAAGATAATATTGCAGTTAATTGTACTTCCGACAAAAGTGTCGAGGGCGAAGAAAGCCTTAATAATGAAAATGGTTGTGCTGACGATTATGTCGCATGTAAATGTTGTGATTTAGAATGTGTCTCTTGCAATACTGAGTATGATGAAATTCCTCTATTATATTGTGTGAGTGACGAACTTGAAAAAGACATCTGTGAAATGATAAAGGAAAAAGTTAAAGACACTCATGGCATAAACAATGAACAGAAAGGCATGTTGTATGACATCTTAATGAAAAATAAGAGTTCTTTTTCTTCGAAGCCAGGATTGTGCAACTGTTTTAAATATTCCTTTAAAGTGATGGAACATCCACCTATAAATATTAAAAGTAGACCCATCCCTATTGCCATCAGAGAGCAGGCAGATCAAATGATAGATGACATGTTAATGCAAGGAATAATACAGAAATCTGATTCTCCTTACGCCAACCATATTTGCTGGGTGTTAAAACCTAATGGCAAAATTCGCCTGTGTTTAGACAGTCGTAGGACTAATTCTTTCACTGTCCGGGATAATTATAGGCCCGAGACAATTGAAGCATCTATAGCAAATATGAAAACTGGTAGATTTATTAGTTCTATTGATTTAACTTCTTCATTTTGGCAGATAGAACTAGACCCCAAAGTTCGGCCCTATACAGCTTTCATACATAATGGAAAAGTACATGAATTTATGTTTATAAAAACAAAGATATTGTTCATAGTGACCACTTTTCACTAAGTTTTATAAGTAAATGTAGATTATCCAATAATAAACTGAGTAGGATGATCATGGAAATTATTTCCTATGATATTGAAATAAAACACATAGAAGGAGAACAGAATGTGTTTGCTGACCTCCTGTCTAGATTGAAAAGTGTTGGGAAAATACCTGAAACTGTAAATACTCCTAAACACAAAGTAGTAATGTTTAATGTAAAACTGTATAGAGACAAAGGATTTTCATTGTTGATGAAAAACATTGTTGAGCATCAAAAATCTGATATAGAGTTACAACGATTGAAGTATAGTGCGAGAGATATAAATAATGATGACAAAAATGGAATTGATTGTAATAAGAAAATCGGTATAAAGGATGACATTCTTTACAAATTACATGGGAGAAATGTGAAAAAATGGAAAGTTATAATTCCTAATAATATGGAAGTTCCACTATTTAGAACTTTTCATGTCGGCTTAAATCATGCAGGTTGTGAAAAATTAGCTCTCAACATAAGTGAATTTTTTTATGTTAAACATTTAGATAAAAAGTTGAGAAAGTTTACTTCTTCATGCATAACTTGTCAAAAAGCCAAATGTATGAACGTAAAATATGATATAGTTCCACAAAACATATTAAGGAACAAAGTAAATAGCTTAGTAGTAATGGATACTCATGGAGAAATGCCTACTACTCAATTTGGTTACAAGCATATTCTTGTATTATCTGATGTATTCTCAAAATTTGTAAAATATATCCATTAAGAAGTGTAAATAGCAGAGCTTGCCTAGGTAAAATTGTGAGAGATTATTTACCTAATTATGGACCTATTGATGCACTACTTAGTGATAATGCTTCAGTGTTCTCAAGTCCTAAGTTTAAAGATAAACTTACTGCGATAGGAATTAAATTGTACCATTGTAGTAAATATCACCCAAAAAGTAATCCCTGTGAGAGAGTTAATAGGGAAATTACTACAAGTTTAAGAGTTTTGACCCATCATAAACATTCTGACTGGTTTAAACATATCAGCGTCATAGAGAATGTTATGAATCATTCAATTAATGTCAATACTGGGGAAGCACCCATATTCCTAATGACAGGTAAACAACCTGACAGGTTAATTGCTAATTTACCATTACCTATCATTGATAAAAGTCAAATCCCGGAGACATCCGAGGAAATATGTAAAAGAGTTATTGAAAGGTTAGAATGTCGCGCAGAAAAGCGCAACAATAAGGTTAAAAGACATAAAAGGAAGTGGAATCCCAAAGTTGGAGACAAAGTTCTCATAAGGGATATTTCATTATCCAATGCTTTAAAGAAACAATATCATAGGATGAACCTATTGTATAAAGGTCCCTATGAAATATTTAAAAATTTTAATGATACCACATATGAGCTAAGAGAAATAGACACTAGAAAAGAAATTGGAAAATATTCCAAAGAACTGTTGAAACCATTTCAGACTCCTATTAATTAGTTGTAGCTGGTGACTTCAAATAGTTCAAAGTGTATTTAAAATATTGTATGTAAATTTTGTAAAATTAATACTTCTATTTCATTATGTAACATGTATGTATTATAATTGTGATGTATTACATTGTATTGATTCTAATACAGATGAATCTTGTATAGAAAGAAACTTGATATTTGGGGAAAGTGATTTATTTTAATTTAGCCTCACACTTAGTTGTAGCTAAGATTAAAATAAATCAGGGGCAATTTAAAACCGGATATTTATCCCCATATAAAAATAATAAGGGTTTTTGTTTTGTTTATAATTATATTTATTTATATGAAGAATGGACATCAGATTGATTTATAGAATTCAAATTTTTTTATAAGTATAAAAAAAAAATAACCAGTCAATATAAACTGTTAATACAGTTAGATGTTTTTATAACTGATGCAGTATGTAAAATACTTCAAATATTCAAATTGATAATTTTATAAAGAAATAAATGGGATTGGACGAAGAGGATAGAAGTTAGCTTGAAAATACTCCTTCCTTTTCTGTTGGACCAATCAGAACCTAGAGGTTATTACATAATAAAAAGATGGCTACAATACTTGAAGATGGTCGGTCATGTTCGGCGACTGCTCCTTAAAGAATAAGGAAATAATTGTTTATTTTATTGATGTTGGTTGAAAGAAATAGTGTTAAAAGTATGAAAGATTATATAGTGATATAATAGTCATCCATCTTGGTGAAAAACAGTTTCTAAGTGAAAATAATGAATAATAATGACTGGATTGACCGTTAGCATTCGTCGTCCATTAAATACATAAAATGGTAATCTTCTAGAAGTGAAAAATATCAACCGAAGCCGGAATCTTTTGGAACTTTTAAATTACAAGATTCATCTTGACCAAAGTGAGAGTTTTAAATAAACTAACTTATCGTTCAACTGTTAATAAAGTGTTGTTATTTGTGTAAGAAACATTTCCTCATTCCCCTGAAGAGAGTTATTAGTGCCGTGGCAGATTTAAAGTGGTTTAAATTATATCACAAATCTTCAACTTCGGATATCTCACCGAGAAACCCAACTTTAAATGTCTCCACAACGAGGGGCAAAAATAAACACAACTTCAGGGTTTCTAGGTCAATACTCTACCGACTGAGCTACCTGAGCATGTTCCAATCTAAATTAACATTTTTTCTCTTATATATGCTATTAATTCCCGCTCAGGTAGCTTAGCTGATAGAATATTGGCCTAGAAAGCCAAAGCTCCTGGGTTCAAGCCCAGTCTCTTCAAATATAATTTATCCATCATTGAGATGTATGAAATGAACAATAAAAACATTGAGTGATAAAATGTTACTTAAACAAATAATACCTCATAGTTATGTTTTATTGTAGGAAGTAATATTTTGAGGTTCTTTTAATGAAGTTTTATTGAGTCTGTACTATCTGTATAACATTACATTGAGGTAAGATAGTACAGACTCAATAAAACTTAATACCTCATAGTGTTAATTGCTAAAAAGTTGTACCTTTATCCAGAAGTGATAGAAAGAGATGCATCACTCCGAGTTCTGAGTCCCGCCTACAGGATTGCCAACAGCCAATTCAACAGTTAGATAGAGCTGAAGATGGTATACAGAAATATTGAGACTAGTCTCCAACAAATGTACAATTATGAGGTAAGGTGTTAAATTCTAACTCTATTATTAATTAAAATAACCTCATGTCACTTTCATTAAATATTATTGAACAATTATATTTGAAGAGAAAAATTTTCGCCTAGACCGGGACTCGAACCCGGGACCCTTGGCTTTCCGGGCCAAGTGCTCTACCAACTGAGCTACCGAGGCGAGTTACGATCTAGACGCAAATTTTTCTCTTATGTACGTTGATAATTCCCTCTCTTCAAATATAATTTATCCTTCTATGAGAAGTGTTAAATTAATAATAAAATCGTCATTATTGAACAATTTTATTAAATATATGTAGAAAATAACACTGAGGTTTTTTGAACTATATTTGAATTGTGTGTTTTTTGAAAAACAAAATGGAATTTAAATGCAAGATTGGAAGAACACCTTACAAATGTTAAAAATGGAGAAATAGAAAAATCTGCAATAGCTGCATATGCATGGTCAAAAAAAACAGAATTGAAACTAAGGCAAAATTAATTTAATAAATTTGGGAATTTTTACATTATGAGGTTTCCTTAATAAGAATTAAGTGAATCGTGAATTTTTCTCACCTCATATATCTATTACTCCCTGTTAACTTTTCAGTCCGATAAGGGGAAGCAATGGCACTAGTGGTGAAGATGGGGAAAGTGTCTCCTTCCACCATTGGTACAAGCGAATGGCTGGGCAAGTGGTATAATCAAAGCCATTGATGACCAATAGTTTTTAATGTAACTGCTGGTCTATTAATTTTGTCTATTATGGCAAAATATAGTGGTAGACCTACTTGAAACAGGAGATGAAGTTAATGAAAGATCATCAGAGTTTGTATGCCTATGGGTTTCTGGATAATTGATGTACAGAGAAATTAAATCAGCACTGATTTCCAACCACTGTCTGTCATATTTAAATGTTTATATACTGCAAATATAGGGTCTAACGTCTGCACTTGACATTGTCATTAACAACTGACTATACACGACTGAGGATAATAAACATTATCACTGCAGTCTAAGACAAGGGTCTACTACCTCCAACCCCTACTCGCCCTTATCACATTCTTTTAGTTCACAGTTTTTCTGCTTTGAAAGTTAACATTGTTGAGTAATATGCTTTTTTTTAAGTAAAAAAAAAGTATGAGGTAAGAAGAATACACGATTAATTTAACTCTTATTAAAGCAAAATTAACTTAAACAGTTAGAAAACTCTAAGGAACTCACAATTTGGGAGAAAAGTTACATATGCAAGAATAAAAAGAAAACCATGAATTTTGAAATTCCCAGTGAAAGAGGGAAGAAAATTTGATTTGGAAGTTCATTGGTCAGCCAACAGAGGGCGCAGAAATCAATTTGTAGGAGGACGCAACTCAAATATAATTATTGAACAAGTTTACATTTTTTAATTATATTATTTTTAGTCTGAACATCTTACCTCAATATTAATGTTTTCCAGACTGGAAAAGCTGACGATAAAACATAATTGTTTTGAAACATGTTCAAGAACAAATCAACATTAATATTGAGGTAAGATGTTCAGACTAAAAATAATATAATTAAAATAACCTCAAAATATTCTGATTGAGGGTCTTTCCACTTTTCAGCGGTTGCCCTTTTACCAGCCGGCTGCTGGCACTTCACATCCGCATGTGTCAATCACAGAGGTAGATGATCAACAGCCAGTGTAGGGGTGACATGTGGTTAGCATGTCGAGTCCCCTAGCCGTTATAGCTGGTTCCTCAACCTGGAGCCGCTACTTATTGTAGCTACCCAATTGCCTCACAATGCTGGGTGGGTACTGGTCCCATACTGGCCGAAATACCATGAGAAAATTTCTTCCCCCATGGAGACTCGAACCAGCACAAGTCCCGTAACTCTGTGCCAAGGCTTCCTACCTTAACCGCTCGGCTACGGTGCGGGACATCTCAAAATATAACTTCCTAAAATTAAATATTACCTTTTTTAATTATATTAAATATCTTGGGACCATATTATACAGAAGTGTGTTATACACTAGAGATATAATGAGAAAAACCAAGAAATTATGGAACAATGTTAGGTCTTAATATTACTTTCCTGAGTAAAAAATCAACTACAGTATTACTCCTCTTTTACACTTTTCAAGGGACCACAGGGAAAATGGTGTAAAATAGGGAAAAGTGTAAATTGAGGGAAATGAAAATGAGCTCAAAAATGTTGATCCCCCCCCATACTCTGCATCCATTCCAGAACATGAAAAAAGAAACAGATGGGGATAATATACATTATTAGCCCTCTGTTACACTTTTCAAGGGACCAGAGGGAAAGTGGTGTAAATAGGGGGAAAGTATATGTTATGTGAAACGAGGAGAAGCTAAAAAATGTTGACCCTCATATTCAACAACCATTCTAGAACATGTAAAAAAAAAAAATCACTGACTGGGATAATATACAATATTGCCTAAATAGTGTAATGTTTCTTTTAAATTTAAAATAAAATTCTTTACACCTCACCTCATATCCTGTCTATTATTTATTTAGAAGACAGGAAATCAGGTGAGATGTAAACAATTTTATTTTAAATTAAACCTTATAGTGATATTCCTATAATAGACCAATGTAATAAGTGTTTTGAACTGCTGTATACATAAAATTACTTTATTTCTTTTACTTTCACCATTTAAAAAATAAATAACAAGGAGAGATTCAGCAAGCAGAACTATGAATCTTTATTGAGCGATTAAAAAAATGTTGAATTCTTCTTACCTCATACTTCTATGTTTTTTAAACACAGCACTGCAGTATTGGCGACCATCGTCACCATCATCAGCTGTTTTCACGACTGTCAATTTGAAAACAGCTGATGATGGTCGCCGATACTGCGGTGCTGTGTTTAAAAAAACATAGAAGTATGAGATAAGAAGAATTCACGATTCATTTTATTCTTATCAATAAAACCTCAATGTTAAAAATTCCCAAATTTATTATATTAAAAAAAAAATTGTTTTGTCATAGAATTTCAGAAATGTTTGAAAGTTCTGAACCAACTTTGTTGGCTCGATGAACATGCTCTGCTCTTTATCGATTGTACAAAAGCCAGCTTCGTTAGTTCATACTAGTACCACCACTGGACTCAAAGTGTTAAACTTGCTTGGTTCCTTATCGATTGTATAACAGCCAGCTTCGTTGGCTCAATGAACTTGCTCTGCTATATATCGATCGTACAGAAGTGAGATAATCAATCAAATAAATTGAATATCTTCAATCTTTGACGCTGAAGATTGACGTGATGTGAAGTAAATTGCAGGAAAACAAAATTTCAGAAACGTAAAAGCGAGGTTTTTAATACATTGTGAATATAGGAATACTGAAGGGACCTTTTAAAATGTTGTAAAAGGCAGGAAGACTTAAAATGCAGGAATGTAAAAGCAGGGTAATACTGTATATATATATAAAGTAATTTTTTTAGACAATCTGTCTGGAGGCCATAGTTAAAAATTTGCATCTGAATCCAAGATATGCCCTGGCTCTACACCTCCAGAAACAAGCACAAATTTCTCTCTCTTTTAATCCCCAATAAGTAGTGAAACTTTCCATATCATTTGGGCCCAGTTTATTCAAGCTCTGTTAATATAGGCTTAAACAAAAGTTCCCAGGGAGAGATGCCTAATTAGCAAGTTCTACAAGAAACAGGGAGCAAAAGTTGAGATCCTGAGCAGACAACTTAGGAAAAATCAGTCCGTAACTACTGAAGATGCGGCTAACATGTCTCGAAACATATGTCTAATAGAAATAACGATATGAGGTAAGAATAACGCAGATCAAACTTATTACCTCATAATGTTACTTCTTATCGTAATTTCATAAGAAAATTATATTTTTTTGGTCTGATCATCTTACCTCAATATTAATGTTGATTTGTTCTTAAACATGTTTCAAAACAATTCTGTTTTTCGTCAGCTTGTCCAGACTGATTTTTTTATGTTGCACAACCTAAATGTCAATGTCAGTTCCATCCTGTGGTTCTTTGGACAACCACAGGATGGAGCATATACCGATGGAGCGTGACCTTGTTTGGAGGTTCTTTGGACAACCATAGGATGGAGCTGACATCGACATCCAGGTTGTGCAACATAAATAAAACCAGTCTGGACAAGCTGACGATAAAACAGAATTGTTTTGAAACATGTTCAAGAAAAAATCAACATTAATATTGAGGTAAGATGATCAGACCAAAAATAATATAATTAAAATAACCTCAAAATATCACTTCCTAAAATTAAATATTCATAAGAAAAATTTGTGCTTGCTCCTGGAAGTGTGCATAAATAGCTCAATGGTAGAGTGCCAGCATGTAAAGCTGCTTATCTTGAGTTCAAATCCTAGTTTAGTTGAAAATTATTCTCTCTAGTTATATCAATAAAGTGAAATATTTACAAATAAATTAGAAAGCATTTTTTAAGTAAGTAGTAATTTCTAAATCAAACAGTATCATGCCTAAGATAAAACACAAAAATACATTCTAGTTTTTGTTCAGTTTTTTCAAAATGAATTTTTCATATCACAGTATGAGACTAAATAATCAGCAATTAGTTCATAATTTTTTAAACTGCAATATAAATTTAAAAAAGAGAGATATTTCATCACAATAATTTTGCTTTTCTTTAATAACTTAAGAGGCAGTTTCTTTGGCAGGGACACACACACACAATTAAAATTATAGTTTAAAATAATGTAATAACTAGTTTTAGCAACTAATTCTCACTGGTGATTTTTTCCCTGTCTGCGAAAAAAATTGCTGAGTCTTCTCGCATGAGGCGTTCCAGGAGCATTCTGCAAATAACAACCACAAAAATTCATTTATAGTGGTTTTGTTTTTATAAGGAATGTTTCTATAAAAGTCAAATATTCACGGACAAGTTTGACCAAAATCACTTATAATTTCAAACACAAATTTTCTAAATTACCATATTGGGTTAATTTTAGGGGGAATGGAAAAGAAAAAAGAATTTGAGTGTAGAGAAATTTACCATTACATTATCCAGTTACAAAACTGTTTACACTATTTAAACACATCTCATTTTTCTTCAGTTATAATTTGGGTAAATCACTTTTTGCCAGCTTCTCTATTAGACGTATTCCTAGCATAACAAATACTGAAACCAGTATCATAACTGCACCGAATTCCCAAGTTTGTTGAAGCTTTTCTTTCGACATTTTCACTCATTGATGAAGAATAAATTTACTGTAGTAGGTATGTATTACCATAAGTGTTTTAATCTGTCCTATGATACAAAAGACTGTGATTACTGTAATACGAAGACTGGTAAATTGTTGCATCATATACCATACAACTGCTGGCAATTCCAAACACGAGTGTGCGGCATTGTTGCTCCATTTCAAAATTAGAAAATTAGCTTTGTGCGCTATATTTTAAGTTTCTATTAATCAATTCAAACTCAACTAATTCACGGGCACTATTGGACCGGTAGGTTCATGGCCACATGGATATAAGCTCTCCATCCATGTTCCTTGGAATATGTCCCTGTGTTTGAGCCTTTGGCATGGATTCTCTGAAGTAGTCCCCGCCCGGAGAACCGAATGGGAGACTATTTTACCTCCAGAAAATTTTACCCCAGTGAAACCCATGTACGAATTTCTTGATGGTTGTATTTTTACGGTGAAAGATCGTCACTCTTTCGACCAAGGTACTTTTTTCGTCTGGCTTATCACCTTTGACCAGACCATCATGCGTAACCCTATCGGCAGCAATGACATGTGAAAACTTATCGGCTGCACAAATAAGCTGGATATTTAATTTTCATGTATGAAATTTGAAAAAATAATGCGGCTTATATTCGGGTCAATATCATAATTACAACTTATTGAGTAAGTTTGGAAGATTAGATATAACAGCGAATATAACATATATGTTACCACCTTAAAATCTACTTTTGCAGAAATTTATGGTAGGAGCGAGTTCTGCAGTAATAGTACAGTATCTTCAATAATAGTAACATGTAATGGAACGTATATAGGATGTACAACCAGAAGTTTTAAAATAAGATAAACATTTCACCGATTTCATAAAAAATGGAGGCAAATCAAGTTTCACTAAACATGTTACAAACACAGGTCATCAGTTCAACACAATAGAAAACACCAGATAAAGTTTGCATTAAACGCAGTGAGAAATACGGACAATATAGCAATTGATATGACCTCCAAAATTGGAGTTAAATTAGAAACATGTGATATCGACAGGAGTCATAGAGTTGGAAAAAAGTCACGGCTGGTTATTGTCAAGTTCATTAGTTACAGAAAGAGAAGGCAGGTCTTTCAAAATAAAAAACAATTGAAAGGCAGTAGGATCACAGTAAGATAAGACCTTACCCAAATTAGATATAAACTATTAAAGGACTGTATCACAAAATTTGATGTCACAAATGTGTGGACAATGATGGCGTAATACACGTGAAAAATGGAGATACCAAACGTATCTTTAAACGGGCCTCAGATATATAAATCTAGCTAGTGCAAACACGCCCAGTGATATCATATCCCCAATTTAGCACTTTCATATTAATTATTAAAATTATATTTAGAAATCTTACATTAATTATTATTATATTTAGAAATTTTACATTAATTATTAATATATTTAGAAATTTTACATTAATTATTAATATTATATTTTATTAAGATATTAGTGACATGTTAACTTGTTTTTTTTTCTTATAATTCTAGTTAAAATATTTTAGAAATTTTCCACTCAAACAATGCTATTCATTTGGCGGTCTCTGACAGGTTACAGGACACTACCCTTCTCACACCCCTTCCCAACAACAATAATGCAAGGCAGGTATTAGAAACGGCATTCTCCCCCTACCCCACTTCCCTGTATGTGGTCCACTTGAATGCACAAAGTTTAACGGCGCATGTAGATGAAATTAGAATGATTTTTTCTTCTTCGAATACTCATGCCATTCTCATATCAGAAACATGGCTCACTCCCTCCATTAATTCTAGTATAATTGACATGGATGGTTATACTTTTCTTAGACATGATCGTGTACATAGTCAAGGGGGCGGTGTTGGTGTCTTTATTAGGACAGACCTTTACCCTAGGACTGTATACTTTTCTAATAACGAGACATCTCCTGAAATTATGTTTATAGAAATATATGCAAGTTTAAAAAAATGCCTTCTTTGTGTAGTGTACCCACCCCTTAAAAAGAAAAAAAAATAGCAGAAATAGAATCCGCCCTACAAAATGCACGTGTACAATATGAACACGTTATCATCCTGGGTGACTTCAATATAAATATACTAGACCCTGACAACAGACATACACAACAGCTAATGTCCGCGTTCCAAGCTTGTGATATGACTATTCTTCCTCTACAAGCCTACACATCACACCAATCACTCTGAGACTTTACTTGACTTAATTGCTACTAGTAATCCAGACAGAGTACTAACCCACGGGCAACTGTCAGCTCCCGGAATATCAGCATATGATATTATATTCTTAACATATTTGCTGCAGTGCCCTAAACTAACTCAAAAGACTATCACATATAGAGACCTAAAACATATAAACAATGCAGCTCTACTTGAAGACGCTATAATATTACCCTGGCATAATGTATGGACGCTGCATTCTGTTGACGAAAAAGTTGAGGCATTAAATAACCTTATATTACAACTATCAACTATATGACAGACACGCCCCACTGAAAACTAAACTAGTGAAATGACATCCTGCTCCCTGGATGTCTGCTAACATTCGTAACTTGATGACTGAAAGAAACACAGCATATCGGAAATATAGACAATCTCAATCACTATAAACGGTTACGTAACAAGACAACTCAAACTATCAGAAATGCCAAACTTAGACATCTATACAGCCTTACTGAACCTAATAACAATAACCCAGACATTTGGGAAAATCTGAATAAAATGGGTGTAGGAAGGAAAGACACACAGGTAGAAAAACTACCTGTTTCCCTGGACACACTCAATGACCATTTTACAAGCACATTATTTACTCCTAATGACAAAACACAGACAATAAGTGAACTACTATTGACAAATCCACCAGAGAGAGAACATTTCCATTTTTCATATCTTACAGAAAATGACGTAAAGAAAACTCTCAAACGAATAAAAACAAAAGCAGAAGGTACTGACCATATAAATATCACTCTACTTAAAATAATCGAAGTTATACTACCTACCATAACTCATGTTTTCAACTCCTCACTACAAACCTCTATATATCCCATATTATGGAAGCAAGCAATTGTACGCCCACTCCCAAAAGTAAAAACTCTCTTAACTCCTAATGATTTTTGACCCATTAGTATTTTACCTACCCTTTCAAAAGCTTTGGAATGATTAGTCCATAAACAACTGACTGACTACCTAACTGAACATGACCTTTTAGATCAATACCAATCAGGCTTCAGGACACAATACAAATACGGCTCTACTAAATCTATGTGAAAACATACGCGAAGCATCTGATGATCGAAAACTTACTATTGTTACACTACTTGACTTTAGTAAAGCATTTGACACGGTAGACTTGGACTTATTGTTGCTAAAACTAAAAAATCTCTCACTTCCTGACAGTGTCACACAATGGTTCAACTCCTACCTTTGTGAGCACCAGCAATTAACACAAATACAGTATTACATGTGTCACTTATTGGGGTTCAAATACCTTATAGTGAGACAGTAAAACATCTAGGAGTATTTATGGATAAAAATTTAATTTGGAATAAACAAATAACATTTGCAAAACTGTCTTCTCAATAATTCACTCATTAAACCGTATAAGAAATTGTTTACCGTTTGCTCTAAGGAAAATGTTAGTAGAAACACTTGCAATACCCCATTTTGATTATTGTGATATTCTTTTTACTGACCTAAATACTGTTCTTACCCAAAGACTTCAACGTGTTCATAATTATTGCATACATTTTATTTGTGGTATATACAGATTTGATCACGTTACACCATCCCTGGAACAATTGTCATGGCTTCGTCTACAAGATCGTAGAACCATCCATTCCCTATGCCTTCTCTATAAAATATTTCACACATCATTACCTTATTATTTATCACACTGCTTCACTAGACTCTCTGATACATATAAATTAGATACCCGATCCCTTGAGCACAGTGTCCTTTATATCCCTCCTAATCATACTACCTATTATTCGAAATCTTTTACAATTTCTCTTGCTAGAACATGGAATTCCCTTTCACCCTATGTCAGAGAATGCCAATCTTTTCAATCTTTCAGAAACAAATTGAAAATAAAAATTAACAGAAACAACTCACTAATATTACTTTTTAAAAATTAATAATTTGTTTTTTCATTATCTAATAAAAGTAGTTTTAAGATTTGTTAATATATTTACCTAATACCTTGTATAATAAGCGATAGATTAAATCATTATAGTTTATTACTTTCTTTGTATTTTTTTCTTACTTTTCTTTTTATGTATAGTAGATTCAAGCTATTATTCCTTTCTGTATTCATTCTATCATTAATTTAATTTTAATTGTATTTAATTTTATTGTATTATTAGACATTATTTTCATTATTATTCAATTTGACAGATAATTAATTGTTTAGTATGACTATTATTGTAATTTTTTGTATTTATATGTAACATATGTTTGTCCTGGTGAGTGGAAGAGAAGGCCACATGGCCTTAACTCCACCAGGCTAAATAAATCTATTCTAAATATTCTAAATTTTTTCTAAGTCCCAGGCAGACACCATGCGAATGTGCCAACAAACGCAAAGCAGTTTACACTATGGAATCACATGATGGTGCCAACATATACACGATATTTAATGAAATAAAAGCTAACCTAATGCAATTTAAGTACTCTAACCTGTGAAAGAATGCAAAACCCAAAAATAAATAGTAAGTTTTGAAATTCTGAACTACATACTCTATGTTGGCTGCACTGGAACATGTGTGTGGTGTTGTATAGAATATTCATTAAAATCAATATGGCCGCCATGTCTAAGTTACGTATGTAGTTAAATATCATAGAAAAATATATTGAAATAATCATTAGAAAAAACGTAAAATTTATTATAAATAGTGGTCAATAACCTGAAAATAGAATCCTGTTCACGCATAGGCATGGTGTCTGCCTAGGCATTAGAAAATCTTTTGCGCTTAATAGAAACTTCAGCCGAAAACACCTCTATAATGCATAGAGAAAATAATAACCTCAAAATAAACATCTTAGAAGAAATAGAAATTATGAAACAAACAAGAAACAATAACCTGTTGAATGAGAATATGTCCTACCAGATCAACCCACTATACAATATATTCGTTAAACACAACCAGTACACAATGAACAGCTTTGAAAATGGAACCAGTTCCGAAAGGCCTAGCTGAATATTTTATACAAATGTAATTTGTTGAGGACAATTGCCACAAAAGGTACAAATTTTATTATCTTAAATATTTAACAATCTCAACAGTGCAAAATGTTTCTTACAAGTAAAGAAGTAAAAGCCAACAGAACAGCGTAATTTGTCCTCAATTGGACATCATGGGATGTTAATAAGTTATCCAAAATAAAGAGAAAATATTTATTTTACAATTATTGTACCCAATGAAATTCTGTCATGACACTCTATTGAGTAACACTAAGAAATTAGGACTGGAAGTAAACATCAATAAAACCAAATGTTAGATCAGTTAGACGGACAGACTGTAATTCAGATCATCATCTGGTCAGGGTAAAAATTAGACTACGGCTATTGCTTATGAGAGGAATAAATGCTAAAGATGATTCTGAAAAATATGAATTAAAAAACCTGAAAAATGATGAAATGCGGCAAGAATACCAAATCAAAATTGCCAATAGATTTGAAGTACTGGAATCTTCAGATGACAATGTGGCAAACGAAGAAGAAACTGATATAAATAAAGAATGGGAGACTATAAGAGATACTATTAAATTGTCAGCATCAGAAAGCATTGGATATTTAAAAAAAGAGGCAAAACAAGAAATGGTTTGATGAGCAATGTGCTGTCATTGTAAAGAAAAGAAAGCTAGCAAAAATGAAAAGGTTACATGAGCCAAATGAGGTAAATTTAGAGCAATTGGGTAGTATTAGACGGGAAACTACCAGGCTACTAAAGAGTAAAAAGAGGGAATATTTGAGGGAGAAGACTAATGATCTCGAAATGAATGCAAAAAATAGGAACATAAGAGAATTATATCAGGGAACTAGAATAGAGAAGAAAGGGTTTCAGGCTAGAACAAACATAATTCGGAATAAAAATGGGGATATGATTGCAGATTCCAGGAGTATATTAAATAGATGGAAAAGTTACTTTAAACAGCTATTAAATGTACATACAGAACAGGAAATTGAAGAGGATAATTTACAGACAGCAGAACCAAGAGCACTAGAGATTGAAATGGCGATAGAAAAATTGAAGATGTATAAAGCACCAGGTTCAGATGAGATCCCAGCAGAACTAATAAAATCAGGGGGAGAAAAATTGATAGACGAGATATGCCGGTTGCTTAGTATGATTTGGGAAAAAGAAGCTCTTACAGATGAATGGAAAGAATCTATTATCATACCAATCTATAAGAAAGGAGATAAAACTGATTGCAACAACTACAGGGCATCTCATTACTTTTCAACTTCGTACAAAATTCTAACAAATATATTAGTAAGCAGACTTACTTCTTATATTGACAACATTCTAGGAGATCATCAATGTGGATTTAGAAAAAAAAAAAAGGTCTACAATAGATCAGATTTTTAGTATAAGACAGACTTTAGAAAAGAAATGGGAATATAATTGTACTGTACATCAACTATATATAGTCAACTTTTATAAGATTCATGATGTGTTCCGTTGAGGTTTATTCAAAATTAATATAAAATTATAGAATATTCACCTGAAAGGTCCGTCTCCTCAACTTAATTATCATTTAACTGTAGCGCTTTCGGGACTTGTCCCATCATCGGCAGGATTCAAAACTGGTCAACACCAGTTTTGAATCCTGCCGATGATGGGACAAGTCCCGAAAGCGCTACAGTTAAATGATAATTAAGTTGAGGAGACGGACCTTTCAGGTGAATATTCTATAATTTTATATTAACTATATATAGACTTCAAAAAGGCATACAATTCAATTAAGAGGGAGAAGTTATATAGTATCCTGCTGGAGTTCGGAATGTAGTACTATTGGGCAATAGTGAAGAGATACTGAATGCCAACATGCACACACTATTGAGTAACTCTAAGAAATTGGGACAGGAAGTAAATATCAATGAAACTAAATATATGGTCACACATAGAAATTCATTATATAATGGAAATGGACAGTTAATGGCAAATGAGGGAAATTTTGAGGCAGTATCTGAATTCAAATACCTAAGAACAATAATAACAAATAGGAATGATATGCACAAAGAAATTAAACATAGGTTCATTTCTAGAAATTTGTGCTATTATGCATTAGAGACTCTTGACGTCCGAACTCCTTTCAAAAAACATAAAACTGAAAATATATAAAACTATTATTCTACCAGTTATATTATACAGATGCGAAACATGGACTCTTACTTTTAAGGGAGGAAAGCAGATTACGAGTACTTGAGAATAAAGTTCTTAGGAAAATTTTTTAACCAAAGAGAGATGAGCAGACAGGTAAATGGAAAAGACTTACATAACAGTGAACTACATGGCCACATATAATAAGAACAGATAAATCTCATAGACTGCAATGTGCAGGACATGTGGCACAAATGGGGAATGAAAGACGTGCATGGAAGCTTCTTGTAGGAAAACCAGAGGGAAAGCACCCAGTTGGTAGACCAAGAATGAGGTGAGAGAATAACATTAACTATGATTTGAGGGAAGTAGATTCTACAGGGGAAGATTGGAAAACATTAGCTCAGGATAGGGATGTATGAAGAGCTTATGGTCATATGGCCATGAACCTATGGGTTTGATAGTGCCAGTGAGTTAGTTATATGGTCACAGAAAAAAATACATTATATACTGGAAATGGACAGTGGACAGCTAATGACAAATGAGGGAAATTTTTAAGAAGTGACTGAATCCAAATACCTACAAACAATAATTACAAACTGGAATGAGACATACACAGGAATTAAACATAGGCTCAATTCTGGAAATGCCTGCCATTATGTATTACAGGGACTCTTGTCCTAACTTCTCTCAAAAAAAGTTTAACAGAAAATATATAAAACTGTTATTCTGCCAGTTATATTATATGGATGTAAAACATGGACCCTTTCTTTAAGGGAGGAGAAAAGATTACAAGTATTTGAAAATAAAGTTCTTAGGAAAAGTTTGGACCAAAGAGATATGAACAGACAGGTGAATGGAGAAGACTATATAACAGTGAGCTACACAAGCTTTTTAGGAAGCCAGATATAATAAGAACACTTGCGTATTGTAGACTGCGATGGGCGGATAAGTCTAGCACAAATGGGAATAAAAGAAGGGCGTGGAAGCTTCTGTAAAAAAAAACAGAGGGAAAACACCCAGTTGCTAGATCAAGAATGAGGTGGGAGAATACAATTAACTATGATTTGAGGCAAGTAGATTACACAGGGAATGATTGGAAAACATTAGCTCAGTATAGGTATGTGTGGAGAAATTATGTCCATATGGCCATGAACCTATGAGTTTGATAGTGCCAGTTAATAAAATTCTGTAGCCATTTTCAACTCATGGAATGAATGGGAGATAGTTTAGAAGTGATGTTGCTGTATTCAATTAAATCAGACCAATTTCTTTATTAATGAACCAAGTTTATTTATGTGAAATGTGAAGCTCAGATCTGCATCCCAAATTGATTGCTGACTCTGTTAGCAGATTTACTATTAAGGTACACTGTTTTATTGTTACACCTCACTCCATTAATTACACCAGTCTACAAAACTGAACTTTTTTACTTTCACAGGAATAAAAATAATGAATGTATTTGAAGAGAAAAATTATACGCTTAGACTGGAGATCAAATCCAGGACGTTAGGCTTTCTAGACCAATGCTCTATCCCTAAGTGTATAATTTTTCTCTTCAAATATAATTTGCTCTTCAGTGAGAAGTATTAAATCAATAATAAAAACATTAAAAGAAGCCCTACTTGCTTTATAAAAGTGATCCCACTACAGGCCTCAGGAGGCTCTTGAGATAGTAGGAGGTTAAGGCTCTCAATTTTCCTAGATAATCAGTACTTGATGTCAGCTGGGTTGTCAGCCCTGCATGACGGCCGCCTTTACCCCCAGAACAAGCATATGGTACTCATTTCCACTAGAGGCTGAGTCGACCCCAGGGCATAGTGCTGCCAGAAGGATTAGGACAGTTTAAAAGTCTTGAGCCCACCGGAACTCGAACTCTCAACAAGTAATGTTTAAATTCCCAATAAATGTCTTCTTAAATAAGAAGTCATCATTTGCATTATCGAGTAAATGCTTGTAGCATTCGGCAATCGGGAATTAACAATGTATAAGAGAAAAATTTGCAATTATATTGGAGTCCTCAGGTAGCTCAGGGGAAGAACTTTGGCCTAGAAAGCCAAAGGTCCTGGGTTCAAACCCCAGTCTGAGCATATAGTTTTTCTCTTCAAATATAATTTGTCCTTCAGTGAGAAGTGTTAAATTAATAATAAAAACAATAGAAGTATTTTTTTAAGCTGAATTCAAACATTTCAGTTTTTCCCCACCAGGCAGGAGTTTTGGTGATATTCATTTGAATTCTTTACAATCTTAGTAAAATCAGTAACTAGCTATCTAACTGTTAATGATATACTACTCAATCTGACTTACCTAGAAAGCAGTAGAAAATTATTTTCGGGCATACTTTGTATCTGGAACATCTCTCTTCTTGGTCCAACAGTATTGTTATTAATTGTGAGAGACATTTGGTCGTATGATTACAGTGGAGACATCCATTTACTTCTCTATTTTAAAGCATATCCTTCAGAATTTAACAATAAAATATAGGTACAACCTTTTACTCGTTCTGATGCAATTGAGAAAAAGCATCTGCTTCTAGGAAAAAACATACTTAATCTTGATGCATTTGCTATAAGATTAAAAAAAATATATGAATAAATTGAAGCATTTGTGCTTTTAAGAGTTACGAAGTGAAATTGCATGACATATTTATTTACTCAACTGCTAATTAGTTTAGTACTGTTTACTTATTTTTAATTTTCATAATGGAACTTTACTGACGTGAAACATTTGAACAAATTGTTACAATTGTTACTGCTCTTCGACTTCTACCGTGTAATTATCTAATGAAAAACACAAAATTCTGCCATCTAGCAGCAGACTGTGTCAATATGCTGTTCCTCATTTCTAATTCAAGTCTCCTTTTATAATATAGTTAGAGTCTAAGATGACACTGTAACATGTCACCAGTTTGAAAACATTATAAATACAGCAACTAATGGAATAAAGTAGAAACAGAAATGTCTCATAAATAAGTTTGGTCTGCCTTCATCTTACCTGATAATTCGTTGTTTCTTGCAAGATGTATTTCAAAGCTTCTTAGCTTCATCATCAGTTGGTACAGACTGATCTTCTCTAAGATGTCGGCCCTGGATCTTAACTCCTGCTCCCTCTTTTTGGGTGCAAAGAACCTGGTTTTTAAATTTCTCTCCCCGGCAATGAGAGGAAAACATGTATTAATTGGTGTTTGTTTAATTTATGATATTTCTACTACTACAGGGTTCTTCATTTATAACCTAATGGGTACACGGCATTTTGCCTGTGCACATTGGGTGTGCCACAGCCGGCTTTGCTCCTACATAAAGCATGTATAAAAATCTTACCTTATATCCACATCGCATTCAATAAATCCCTCATTATGATCAGAAAGTTGGAGTTTGGGGTGCTGCTAGCGCTAGATGCATAGTCGGTCCAATATTTTACGAGCAGATTGTAAATGCTGAGAGGTACCGAAGTGACATTTTGACCCTATTTTTTCGTGAACTGACAGAAGAAGAGAAATCATATGGGTGGTTTCAACTAGATTATGCTACTGGTCATACAGCAGAGGAGTTCATGAATAAAATTAGGGATGCGTTTCAAGATGGAATGTATGGCCCTCTCGCTCCCCTGATCTAATACTTGTGGGGTAACCTGAGCGACAAAGTTTACGAGACAAATCCTTATACATAGGAAGAACTAAAACAAAATATTAGAAATGCAATCCAAAACATTATAGTGGCCCAACTTAATCAAGAGAATCAGAATGTGTTTTCTTGATATAATGCCTCTTTAGCCGAGGGTGGACATTTCCAGCATATTCTATAAGGTCAGATTTTTATATATGCCTTACATGCAGAGTTCATGTTGGAGCAAAGTCGGCTGTGGCACACCCAACCACACATCCAATGCCATGTACTCACTAGGTTATAAATGAAGAACCCCGTACTATTATTACTATATTTACAGTATACTGTATTTTACAGACTATAAGACATATCTTAATTTTTAAGCAGCTTTTTAAAAAAATAACATATTTACCATTTTTCACATTAGATTGCAAAGTCGGATATGCTACACTTAGCGTCGCAAGAAAATTCTTCTAAGTTCTATAGAATCGCAGTGCGCATGCACTAGTGCTCCATGTAATCCCAGAAAGATAAATGCAACCTCCAGCAGTTGGGGGTATATGTATGTGAAATCAGTATGACCAACATTGACACAAAATTCCCAGAACTTGTCTAAAAATGTATAATTAACACGAAATGAACTAGTGGAAATATGATTTTACGTGGTAACCGTCCGATATTTTGAATTTTTCATAGAATAACAGATATGAAGAGGTAATTTATTTTACGTATCAAATCACATTTAAAAAGCAAGGAACCTAAAAGCTAACCAAATCTAAATCAATTACTCTAATGTAGGTGAAATCCAGGGAAGATGGAAGTGATGTTGGCAACATCTGGAGTATTTTGGGTTGTTGATGGTTGCAACGTTGGAACAACATAGGAAGAGGAGGGAAAATAGCAGAAAGTAGCAAGGAAGAATGTAAGACGATCATGTTTTATGTAAATATATAAATATAAAAAAAGATCGTTGCAACATTGGAAGATGTTTAAAACGTGTTTAAAAGTGTTTTAAATGTGTTTAAAAGTGTTTAGTGCATCAGTGGCATAAGAAATTAAAATTAAATTTTTTTGCGACGTTTAGTATACAACACCCGCAAAGCCAAACTAAAAAAAATTCTTAGTTTATAAAATTATTCTGATCTTTAAAATTTCTGAAAATCGTCATCTGAACTTTCTTCTTCTTAGTCATCATCATTGTCCTCTTCATATATAAGATGGTCTTCACTGCCATTGAGAGCATTACTTATGCCACACTTCTTGAAAGATTTAATAATAATGTCTTTTCTCACTCTAGACCACGACCTTTTTATTTACTGACACACTTGTTTGATTATATGTCGTTTGAAAGCTTCCTTTGGCATGAATTCATGTTGGGTTTCATCTATCATCCATTTGTTCAAGTTCACTGGCATCGTAGACTGCAATGACGCATCATAGGCTAGACAATGTTCTGGGTTTGTGATGGTGGGCTGGGAGGGAGACAGTGTTAGCCAGCTTGTGAATCCCTGCAACTCATGTTCGTCGCATTGGTGCACTGCTGCTGTCAGTTGAATCCAAAATTGCCAGATAGAAATATGTTTCCCGTGGCATTGAATTATGGTCATTTTTAAGACTGGTGGGAATTTTAAATCAAACACTGGACATTTTTATATTAATTTAAAGTATAAGACGCACCTGAATTCTGAAGGCAATTTTCGAAGAAAAAAGTGTGTCTTATAGTCCATAACCTGTACTGTAATCATGTATTTGTGTTACTTTTTTCAGGAATTCACACTATGAGATATTATTTATTTAGGTAAACTTTTATCACTCACCTCATATTCTTCTTCTTTTTAAGCTACTTTCAGAGCTTTCTACTTCAGTTCCAACTTCAGTAATTTCGTGACTTGTTCTGTCATCTAGAAAAGTCAGCTCTCACTTCCTCTGTTGGTAGACTGAAAAACCTCGAAATCAATTCATTTTCGCCGAATGTTTTTAATGAAATTTGAAATTCCCCGGGAAAATTACTTGAGTTTGAAGTTTTTCAGTCTATCAACAAAGACAGCAATACAAGAACAGTCACGAAATTACTGAAAATGGAACTGAAGTGTAAAGTTCCAAAACTAGTTTAAAAAGATCAAGAATATGAGGTGAGTGATAAATGTTTACCTAACTAAATGTATTTGTATATTTGTGCTGATTGAGTGCAAGAGAAGGCCTTATGGTCTTAACTCTGCCAGAATAAAATAAAACATTTATTTAACTTTCACAAGGAAAAAACACTATGAGGTTTAATTTAAGAATTAAATTAATGTTTTCATTACCTCACCTCATATCCTTTTTCTTCTAGACTGTAGTTTCAGAGCTTATCTCCATCTTCAGCGGACTCTGGACGACCGGCGTTATGTCGTTTCTAGGCGGTTTTCTTCTTCCTTCTACCGGTGGACCGATGAACCTCTTGATTAGGTCAAAATTTGCAGGAGTTTCGAAATTCATGAGTTTATCTTCCTTCTTTTTTTGGATGTGGATTTTTTTCCAGACCGTGAGTTCTTTCTGTTTATCTGTGTGTTTGATTAGCCTAGCTTTTGTATTGATTAAATGTTTTTCAGACCAAGCATGAGCTGCTACAGCTGACTTGTCCACTTCACCCTTTTTTACATTTCTAAGATGTTCTTTCAATCTAGTTTTTAAATTTCTTTTTGTCTTTCCTATATAGATTTTGTCACAATCCATACATTTGATCTGACATATTCCTGATTTGTGTTCTTCAATTTTTTCATTTTTCTTGGTTTTAATTATCTTGTTTAGGCTGTATTCATTTTTCGGAGCCAATCAAATGTTAAACTTTTTAAAAAATTTTCTGGAACTTATAGTGTTTTAAAGGATGGTAAGTGAATTTTTTTTAATCTTATGTTCTCTTCTGTTTGTTTATTAAGTGTGCTTTCATTGACTAATTTTTGCCTTTTAAACTTGTTTATTTTCCTTGTGTACCATGTTTTATACACAATCATTTTCTATTGTTACTTTCATTATGTATTCTTTTTCTTCTTCATATTTTTCTCTGTTCAGGGGTACATTCACCAATCTGTGTGTTAGACTATTGAATACAGCTTCTTTGTGAGTGAAATGGTTGAATATTGATGCCTTAATGTAGTTATTCTTATGTGTGTTCTTTTTGTATATTCCAAATTCGATCTTATTTTTTTCGCGTCTTGTTAGGTTTAGAGACAAATTTCATTTTTGGATCTAAACCTAACAAGAAACAGAAAAAAACAAGATAGAATTTGGAATATACAGAAAGAACACACATAAAGATAACTACATTAAGGCATCAGGATTCAACCATTTCGCTCACAAAGAAGCTGTATTCAATAGCCTAACACACAGATTGGTGAATGTACCCCTGAACCGTGAAAAATATGAAAAAGAAAAAGAATACATAATTAAAGTAGCAATAGAAAATGGTTATGAAGAGAACATGGTACACAAGAAAATAAATAAGTTTAAAAGGCAAAAACTAATTAATGAAAGCACACTTAAAAAACAAACAGAAGAGAACATAAGATTCAAAAAATTCACTTACCATCCTTTAAAACACTACAAGTTCCAGAAAATTTTTAAAAAGTTTAACATTTGATTGGCTCTGAAAAAGGAATACAGCCTAAACAAGATAATTAAATTTGAAGAGAAAAATTTTCGCGAAAATTTTTCTCTTCAAATATAATTTATCCTTCAATGAGAAGTGTTAAATTAATAATAAAATCGTCAAGATAATTAAAACCAAGAAAAATGAAAAAATTGAAGAACACAAATCAGGAATATGTCAGATCAAATGTATGGATTGTGACAAAATCTATATAGGAAAGACAAAATGAAATTTAAAAACTAGATTGAAAGAACATCTTAGAAATGTAAAAAAGGGTGAAGTGGACAAGTCAGTTGTAGCAGCTCATGCTTGGTCTGAAAAACATTTAATCGATACAAAAGCTGGGCTAATCAAACACACAGATAAACAGAAAGAACTCACGGTCTGGAAAAATATCCACATCAAAAAAAAGAAGAAAGATAAACTCATGAATTTTGAAACTCCTGCAAATTTTGACCTGATCCAGAGGTTCATCGGTCCACCGATAGAAGGATGAAGAAAACCGCCAAGAAAAGACATTACACTGGTCGTCCAGAGGCTACTGATGATGGAGATAAGCTCCAAAACTACAGTCTACAAGAAAAAGTATATGAGGTGAGGTAATAAAAACATTAATGTAATTCTTAAATAAAACATTATTATTATCATTCTTTGGACCACAAAAAGAGGGAACAGGAGTTGAGATCCAGGGCCGACAACTTAAAGAAGATCAATCTGTATCAACTGACGAAGCTAAGAAGCTTTGAAATGAGTCTTACAAGAAACAACAAATTATAAGGTAAGATGAAGGCAGACCAAACTTATTTATTAAGTACAACCTCATAATGTTTTTTTCATAAGAAATGTCTCAGTATTTCCTCTGAGAAATCTAATTAGTTTTACTCATTCAGTACAAGAAAAATATACCCAATATGTGTATCTGTAACAATATTATCATGGAGTGAGGTTTTACAACGGGAAAGCAGAAACAAATCAACAAGATTAAATATCAATATTAAGACATGACATCTTGTTATGTAATAAATTTGGGAATTGACAGTTGTGAAAACAGCTGAAGATGAAAAAGATGTTTTTTTCTGATACTGCAGTTTTGTGTTAAAAACATATATGTAGGAGGTAAGAAGAATTCACGATTCATTTGATTCTTATGACATCTTGTACTGATAGAGTACAGCTCAAGTTTATTTGAAGAGAAAAATATGCACTCAGACTGGGATTTGAACCCAGGACTTTTGCTTTATATGCGAATGCTCTATCAATTGAGCTACCTGAGAAACTCCAATCTAAATGCACATTTCTGTCTAATATACACTGTTAACCATAGAAAGCAAAAGATCCTGGGTCCAAACCCCAGTCTGAGCATATATTTTTCTTGATGGTTTTATTATTCATTTCATATATCTCAATGATGGATAAATCATATTTGAAGAGAAAAAGCATATGCTCAGACTGGAACTCGAACCCAGGACTGGTGTGTGGGAATTGACAACGTATATAAGAGAAAAAAATTTGCATTTAGATTGGAACTCACCCAGATGGCTCAGTTGGTAGAGCATTGGCCTAGAAGCCGAAGATCCTGGGTTTGAGCCTCAGCCTGAGCATATAATTTTTCTCTTCAAATAAAATTTATCCTTCGGTGAGAAGCATTAAATTAATAATTAAAACGTGGAAGGAAACCCTACTGGCTTTATAAAGTAGTGTTTAAATTCCCAATAAAAGTCTTTTTAAAAAGAAGCTGCCATTTATGTGATCGAGCAAAGTTCGTAGCATTTGGCACTCAGGAATTAATGATGTATAAGAGACAAATTTGAGTTTACATTAGAGTGCTCAGGTAGCTCAGTTGGTAGAACATTGGCATAGAAAGTCAAAGGTCCTGGGTTCAAACACCTGTCAGAGCGTATATTTGTCTTTTTCAAATTAATGTATCCTTCAGTGAGAAGTATTAAATTAATAATAAAAACACAGATCAAGTTCTTACGTGAAAGGAAATTAGAATGTTGCTAATATAGTAAATATATTTTCATGAATTGAAAATTTAAAAAAAAATTTAGTAATACATGTACAATACAAACACAAAATAAACATAGAATTTCTTGAGTTGTTAATATAATAATGTATAAAAAGAGAAATCAAAACATGCAAAATACAATTATAAAACAGATTTACTGATATTTGGGAATCTTGTTATACTTGGATTGTGATCGTGAGCGTATAGTAATTAACAATTATAATTATTACTGCGAGAAGAGAAATTAAAACAGATACAAACAGCAATTTTAGCGTTCTCACCTCATCATGACGGCTTTTAGATGTGAAAAGAGATTTCAAACGATTTGGAGTAGATGCTTTACGAACGTATGCCCCATCATTACTTTCCCTTAATGGTGCCCTTGGAGTGCAGACTTCATTTCCCTATAAAAACAACAAATTACACATCAAACTTTTACAGGAAAAAAAATCGCTATGAGGATTAATATAAGATTTAAATTAAAATGTTTTATACCTCACTTCATATCCAGGCTTCTAATTATACTGGTTTCGAAGCTTAGGCAGCTTAATCTTCAGTAATTTCTTGCCGACTGATGTTATGTCGATCAGGAGAACGGCATCTTCCTCCCTCTGTTGGTGGACCGATGAACTTCCAGATCAAATCAAAATCCCCGGGAATTTCGAAATTCATAAGTTTTTCTATCTTGATTTTTTTTACTGTGGATTTTTTTCCAAACCGTGAGTTCTTTTTGTTTTTCTATTTGTTTAATAAACTGGATTTTGTATCAATTAGATGTTTTTCAGACCAACAATAAATAATACATGAATAATGATTACCGTGTAAATAGGATAATTAAAATTAACAAGAATGAAAAAAATTAAAGAAGAAAACAAATCAGGAATTTATCAGATCAAATGCAGGGATTGTGACAAAATTTACATAGGAAAGACAAAAATAAATTTGAAAACAAGGGTAAAGAACATCTTAGAAATGTCAAAAAATGGCTAAGTGGAAAAGACAGTAGTAGCTGCTCATGCTTCCTGAAAAACATATAATTGATACAAAAGCTAGTTTAATAAATGAACAAGAAAGAAAAACTTATGAACTTTGAAATTTCTGCTAATTCTGATTTGATCCAGATTATCAAACAGAGGGAGGAAGAAGCAGTTCTCCTAATTGATATAACCTCATTCAACAAGAAATTACTGCCTAAAGCTTTGAAACTAGTATAATTAGAAGACTGGATATGAGGTGAGGTATAAAACATTTTAATTGAAGTCTTTTATTATATTCCCTTTTGCATTCTAAATAAAATTTCTAAATCTAATTTTAACTTTGGCTGAAAACAAAAGTGTTGTTAAAGTATAATTACAAACAAAATATTTTCATAAGTAATGCCACGAGTGATTTCCAAATTATCGATAAATTCACGACTCATGAAGTATCTAGAGAATTTGGAAATCAAGAGTGGCATTTGTTAGGACTATTTAACGAATAAAATTAAGCTGTTTACTCACAAATCATTAGTTATTTTAAAATATTTATATATTTAATGTAAACGGCGATGTTTGAAAACAAATGAGAAATGATTGGTACACTTCATCTGCTTCTTTTGTTTATCACTGCAACCAGATCATACTATTTATTGCCAAAGGAACGCAATATTGTAAGAATGCTCTCTAGTGGAGAAAAAATGTAACACATCAAACTGTATATTAATTCATTTCTGATGTAAATATGACAATTATATTTTTCTGGATTATTACCTGGGAAAAAATACATTAAAGAAAGTGCAAACAGTGGTTTCTTTTTTTGGTGGTATAATCAATTGCTACAAACGTTTTTATATTAACTCCTGCAAGCGCTGTGTGTTGACATCCATGCACTATATATACAATCTGGTAGCCGTATTTCTTACAGAGTCCAGTCACTGCAAAATAATGGTCAGACCTGTTCAGAATATTAAAAAGGAGGAGCTTCCTTTAATGTGGTAAATTTAATATTGATAAATATTTGGTGAAACACGACTGTGATTGGTTGTAAAACAGAAATCATTGAAACGTGATTGGTCATTGACTCCCATTTGGGGCATGAGTTAAATAGTCAGTATAATTTGGCTACATTATTTTCTTTTATTAAGTGGTATAAGGTTAGAATTAGAGTCCACCGCTGTGGTCTCTAGGTAGTGTGCTGCCTTGTCACGCAGAGGGCCCGGGTTTGATCCCGGTTGGGACAGTTTTTCTGGGTGAGGTTGTCATCGGGGTTTTTCCTCACCTGTAAGATAAATGTCAGGAAAACTTTAAGGCCCAAATGGTCCCCGAATCATATGGCCATCACAATCATCATCATCATTCATATTCATCTTAGATTAAGATTAGGATTAGGGACTCTCCTGGTGCATCACTATCATCATTATCACCCAACATATCATCGGGGCAACGTAACCCTGCCTTCCAGGTGCCCCAACCTCAGAAGTGGATTACAAGTACGCCATGCCAGGAGAGAAATCAGGAATGTCGAAAGACAACCTGGGGCATTTGGAAAGAAAAAAGGTTAGAATTAGAAATACAGACCTAATCTCTTATTTTGATGTCACAGATATTTCATTGAAACTCTTCCATTTTTTCTCAATTAGAATATACCAAAATATGTTCTAGATGAGGAAACAAAATATAATATTGCCTCACTTATGTTCCCACATTTAACGTTTTTCTTGTCTTTTACAACATTCGTTAAAGGTCCCTTCCATTTCCCTATATTCACAATGTATTAGTCCTTGATTTTATGTTTCTGCAATTTTATTTTCCCACTATTTACATCACATCACATCGATATTCAGCATTGAAGATAAAAGTTATTTGATTTATTTGATCGATTATCTTTCTTCTGTGCAATCAATAAAGAGCTAAGCAAGTTTAATGAGTCAACTAAGCTAGCTTTTGCACAATCGATAAATAGCACAACATATTCATTGAGCCAACAAAGCTGGCTGAGAGCTGACAAACATTTTGCAAATTCAAAAATTGTTATTAAGGCAAAACAATTTTTTTTTTTAAAATCTCTCAATAGAGATTCATAGTGCTGCTTGCTGAACCTCTTCTTGTTATTTATTTTTGAAATGGAGAAAGTAAAAGAAATAAAGTAATTTTATGTTTACAGCAGTTCAAAACACATTATAGGAATATCACTATGAGGTTTAATTTAAAATAAAATTCTTTGCACCTCACCTGGTATCCTGTCTTCTAAATAAATAAAATACACAATATGAGGTGAATAAAATTTTATTTTAAATTAATAGAAAAAAATTACATTATTTAGCCAATATTGTATATTATCCCAGTCAGTGCTTTTTTTTTGCGTGTTCTAGAATGGTTACAGAATATGATTGGTTGGTATCTAATGTCGAGCACTTGATAATGAAATCATTCGCTCTCTTTGCACTCCAATATTTTGGAGTACAATAAACTAGTTGTAACCGTTTAGTAGTAGGCACCATATGTGGTGGTTACGTCACCCATAGAGAGAAAGTAGGTATAGGAAGGAAGGAGAGATGAACCCCTAGGCCTCGAATACTCTAATACCATCAGGGTCGAAAGAAACAAGAGGTCAGTCAAGGGAGACTGGATAGAAAAGTTGAAAGAGGGAATTGGTATGGGAACAAGAAGTAATACCAATTCGGTCAAAAAAGAAAACTCACCAAGCTGACCAGTGCTTATTGGTGAGTAGCCCTTCCCTTTCGTTCATCATGCATAAGCATTTTAACTAACAGCTGCACCACGAGAAGGTGAGGGATTGGACACTAGGTTACTGTCCAGGTCGGTTCCTTTAAGCCTTCGATGGAAGGAATTAAAGGGTCTCCTCTCTGTTAAAAACAGTAGCCCTTTCCGCAGCCGGTTACAGAATATGGGGGTCACATTTATTTAGTTAGCTCCTTCTCATTTCCCATAATTTCATCACATTTCCTCTGCTCCCTTGAAAAGAGTAAATAAGGTGTAATACTGTATGTATATTTCCGATTCAATTTCTTGATAGATTACCTCAGAGTGTTCCTTGCTATTGATTTTGATAAAACGAGTAAATAGCTAAAAAATTAATGTTATAATATTTAACAATTATGTTACCTGATGAGAAACGTAACTGCCACTTTTACCAGGTGTAGGAGGACCAGGTTTCTTATACGATGTCTGAAAATAATAAAACATTATCTATATGAAACAATATGTCATTAAAATAATTTTTCAAAGTAAAATTTTGGGAAAATGGTTGCCATATCTTTAGTAATCATTTTATTCTATTTTAAATATTCTGCAACAACATTTGTAACATTTTTTTATGATCATTAAATATTTATCTATACATGCAAATAGTCGCATTTATCTCAAATGATTTTTTCAAAGTTCTACAGAATCATTTAAAATTCATCGAAGAAAAATGTATGTGGTGAGTTTTAAAAAAAATGTTTATCCGATGAATTTTAAATGATTATTACCTTATAATGTTTACTTCCCAACATTAATTTCAATATTCTCTAGCATAATTTAATTAAAAGAACCTCAAAAAATATTACTTCCTAAAAATAAAACAGTCTATAGCATCGTTATGCACATGCGTGAACGCTTAAAGAAACTTCTGCTAGATGGCAGAGATATCTGTGAAATCGGAATGACAAACAATTTTTTTTTATCCAATGCCCCAGGTTGTCATTTCGACATTTCTCGTGTTCTCTCCTGGCATGGCGTACTTGTAACCCACTTCTGATATTGGGGTGCCTGGAAGGCAGAGTTATGCTGACCCGTTGACATGAGAGTTGATGATGATGGTAATAATGCACCAGGAGAGGCCTTAAACTAAACTTCATCTAATTAGGCGAATATGATATTGATGATGGCCAGATGATGTTCGGGGACCGTTTGGGCCTTAAAGATTCCTAACATTTGTGTTACAGGTGAGGAAAACCCCGAAAAAAACCTCACCCAGGAAACATGTCCTGACCGGGGATTGAACCCAGACCTACTGCATGATAAGGCTGCAAGCTACCTCGACACCACAGCAGTTGAAAGAATGACCACCATTTGAAAATATATTTTAAGAAAATGAATGTTCACTCACTTCACTTTCTTAGGTTCTGAAAGAACAAGTTATTTTATTTATTTATTTATTTAGCCTGGTGGTGTTAAGGACAAACAAATATTACATCAGAATATAAAAATCATAATTCACTCTAATATTAAATACTAAATGAAGATATGACCAATAAGATCGTATCTATTATAATAGATCTATAATACAATCAGTTTATGACAGTTAAGATAAAGACAAAAACTATTAATAAAATGTATTCTAGCTAGATAAATTAAATTGTTGGTAGACAATCTCTGTCTAATGCAGGGGCCTATATAAAAAAACAAAAGAAAATAATGAGATATAGAATACTAATTTTACGATTATACAATATTTAAACAAATGAAAATATTTGTTAATTTTAATATTATTTTCATAAATAATTAAATTTATTAATTGTTAAAATAATTCCATCATTGAGATGTATAAGTTAGTTATTAAATAATTCTTTAGTTTGTTTTTGAAGGATGTTATAGTTTGACAGTCTCTGACATAGGGCGAAAGGGAAACCCATGTTTTGGCAAGTGAGACTGTAAAAGATAATGAATAATACACAGTGTGATGAGGAGGGATATAAAGGACAATGTGCTGATGGGATCGAGTGTCAAGATTATGTGTGAAGTATTTTATAGAGAAGGGATAGGGAATGGACGGTCCTACGATCTCATAGATGAAGCCACGATAATTGTTCCAGGGACGGTGTAACATGGTAAAATTTCAAATACCACAAATAAAACGAGCGCAAGAATTATGAACATGTTGAAGTTTTTGAGTGAAAATAATATTTAAGTCTGTAAACAGAGTATCACAATAATCAAAATGAGGCATTGCAAGTGTTTGTACTAACATATTCCTGAGAGCAAATGGCAGACAATTTCTTACGCGATTTAAAGAATGTATTATTGAGAAGACTGTTTTGCATGTATGGTTTATTTGTGTATTCCAATTTAAGTTGTTGTCAATAAATACTCCTAGAATTTTTACTGTCTCACTATAAGGAATTTGAACTCCATTAAGGGTCGAATGTATGAATGCATTAGACAGTAAAAGGCGTTCTCTGCTGAGAAAGTTTTATCCAAATACATTTTGCTTACTCAGAAATCTATTCATGCAATAAATTGTAAGCTACCTGATGAGGTACCTTAAGATCATAGCTCAAGATAGAAACTTATCGCGAAAACCCCGAAGGGAACCGATGTAGTTTGAAACCTTTGCAGCTTTATTCAAGATGTCGGACCTTGAAGACTTCAATCATGTTTTCGGTATACGCGGAGAAGAGGAATTAGATAGAGTCTATCAAAGAATTCAACTGGAAGAACAGGAGAATCAGCGTAATATTGAACGATGCAGACGTTGTTTTATACAGTATTATTTGCAGGATGCAAGCGTAAATGCGTTCCTCTATAGCAGACGAAAATAATGGAAGTGGTTTTATCGCTGAGAATTCTGGGTAATTCGTTGCCAATATTATGAAAACGTCAACTTTCATGCATGACCGGTAAGTCGGCCGTTAATTCAATCTCAGCAATTGCTCACAGTGAGTCAGCTCACCAGTGATTGGAAGTAATTTGAGTAGAGACTAATGTATTTGCATGCGGCCCTAAGTGACATAAGCGAGATGGTGCTTAGGTTAATTGTAAATAATAGTTTCTAGGATTTAATTGCAGTCCATATTTAACTGTCAAAGTCATTAGTGAGTCAAGATCCTCGTTAATTTTGGTAACAGCGTCATTTAGAGAATATTTGTCTGTGTGAATGTAGATTTGCATGTCGCCCGCAAATAAATTATGTTTGCAATGCTTTAGGGAGTTGAATATATCATTTATGTAGATTGAAAAAAGCAAAGGTCCAAGCACCGAACCCTGTGGAACTCCAGCTTTACAGAAGGACCAAGAAGAACATAAAGTATGATTTCCTACAACAGATTGCTAGTGCTCATGTGTACATCAAAATAATTTATATTTCATTAAATAATATGCATGTAATTTATTTTGTTACGTTAGGAAGTGTGAAGTTGTTGAACATTCATTTCTTATAAACATATTATGAAATTTATTGCAAAGGTTGGTCATACCAATTTTGCACATATGTGCACCATCTACTGGAAGTTTGCCTAAGCGTTCATGCAAGCATACTATGATTTTATAGAACTTAGAAAAATTCTTGATATAGGTAAACTAAACTTTTTCCAAAAAATAATTTAAAAGAGAATGAAAGGAAAGTGAGATTCCTCTACTAATCATAATTGTTAACAAAAGAATATGTCAGGAACATAAATATGTGATTGTATTATTTGAAGGTCTGGGCACTTTTTTAAATTCTAGAATTATTTACACAGAGGTAACCTTTCAAAACAAAATGTGTTAATTGATAACAAAGATAATTGGACAACAATAAGCATCAACCGGCTACGAGTCATTTTTAAAAAAATTAGATTTTGATGCCATCTGTTGCACTGGCTCATGAAGTAAGTGTATGCACACTTTTAGCACCAAATCTTTAAATATAGTCTTATTATTAAAGAAAAATGTAAACGCTATCAGTCCTATCAGAGTTTCTGTGTTCTGCAACAAATGTATGTGAAACTAAATCTTCATAAATGCCAATCCAAATTTTGCAACATGCAGCTAAGCGCCAAATGTTCCCTCTCTTAGATAGTTGATGCATAACTGAGTATAATATCATACAAGTGATTATCAAGTCAGAAATAATTAAATAGCTCTTCCTAGAGTTTAAAATGCAAAAAAAAAAAACCTCTAAACATATTTTTCTCAAAATTTACATTTTTGATGCATAGCTGGTTGATGCACAAGATTGTCCAATTATGTGTCATCTTTTAAAAATATATCAAATTTGGTAAAGTGACAAAAGTAGTAAGTTTTTCTGTAACTTAGTTTCTGTGTTTTAGACTCATCTGTATTTAAATTACTAACTTATTTTCAAATTATATATTTTTTCTTATCAAGAAAATTAATTAAATTTCATCATTTACCTGTCCTTTATCCTTCCTGCGTTGTTTATCTGTTGGAAGTTGTATTGTATTTACATTCTCTTCATCCACTGCACAACCAAGCTGTAAAACAAAAACATTCATACAGTCCCATGTATTTATTAGTTTTTGTTACCCGGGCGTCATGTTTCTGCCATCACATGTGGCCTTCTTCAGGGAGTTAGCACAAGTTGCAATTGCAAAAATGTTTTGGTTTGCATGTAAGATTTTTTACATTTACATTACAAATATGCCATTGACAATTGAATCGGCACATGCTAAAAGGTCTTTAGTCAGCCAGACCCAATTTTGAGAAAACTAAGAAAAACTTCTTACACCTGACATATTAATCCAGTTGATTTAAAACAAAATATATTTTAATTGTGCCAGATTAAACAAATTCACATGTATATACGAAAATATGTAAAAAATTGTTTTCAGCTCATTATAAATGTTCAAAATCATTTGACTGAAGCCCTTTTAGCACGTTTTAAACATTTTTGGTAATAAATATGTCAATTTGGTCACTTTTTCATATAGTATTCCTATTTATTAATGCAACATTTACAAAAATGCTTCAGATTTATGAACAAACATAAATAATATAATTAAAATAACCTCAAAATATAACTTCCTAAAATTAAATATTAAACATAAATAAATGCATATATTGAGTACACTGCCAGTAATTTCTTTTTCACAATGGACCATTTTTAATTTCTTCTTAAAACCTTTCATATTTCGTCAAGTATATATTGAACTGGTCTCTGAATATCACATAGTTTTTCTTCTTTCAATGTCACTTTACTTGCTGAATAAGCATGTTCTACTGTAAACTCACAGTATGTTTTTCAGGGACACGAAGATGAAATGTATGTGACACCGTGGAATCAATTCCTTGCTGAGCCAAGATATATCCTGGAAAATCTTTACTGTAGGTAAAATGCAAAAAAAATACTGATTAGAAATTGAACTTTCTTGTCTCTTGAGGCATTTCTATTGGCTGTTTCTTCAGAAATTTAGTTCTTCTTGTAATTGTATTTCCTCCAAGTTTTAAAATTTAACATATCTGTAATGTTAATTTCCTTCACAGTGAACTTTCCAGTTTTACTAGGCTTCATGATTAGTTCTGTAAGTTCATGTACAGAGTAAAATCTGTTATGTTTTTAATTTATCTTTTTATTACACTGAAATCCCTATCGTAAGGGAGGATTGAAAGTGCTCTTAGAGGGAAATAGTGTTCAATTTTTGGAAATCTACTAGTATTAGTGTTATTGCTACAACATAATTCTTATTTCTTCCTCTACAGTTATCTGAATAAAAGTGCAACTCAGTAAACTGTGGAGCAATGTTTTGCACAAAGTCACATACGAAGGAGCATACTTCATTGGGCCATTTCTTTCCAACTCCTAAATGATAAAGACATATTACTGTTAATGTCATGAACACAAAAAACATGTGTTGTCAACTGCCTCAGATAAAAAGTTTCCTGAACAGGAATCTGAGGCAGTCGAACATTTTGCATGTAATCGAGGCTCATCTTTTTGTGTTGCATCTTTTATGAGCTTTGTGTAAACTTTTTTTTGCCTTTCTCTTATATACTATTTTGGCAGCAGCGCATCTCTTTGCAGCATCATTTAAGTGCTTCCCACTCAAATGAATTAACAGCTGTTTACCGCTAACAGGAGTACCAACATGAGGCACTTTATGACCTGACATGCTAAAAGAGCATCAGTCATTGACTGAAGTCCTTATTGCGTGTATCATTCAAACTCCATGCCCTGTTTCTACTACAATGGTGCATCTGACTGGGGTATTTGTAGCATAATACATGTTGTTGTTGTTTTCAAATGCTGGGCCTTGGCACCGAAGCCATTAGCGTTCTTGCTCTCCAATATTTCTCTATTGTGGATCCAACAGGTAATACTTCACAGGTTTGTAGGTGTTCTTCATTCATTTCTTCGTCTTTATTGCATAGAGGACAATTTGGATTCGTGTATATTCCTATTTTATATAAATGTTTGGCCAAATAGTCATGTTCTGTAAGCAGTCTAAATGTTGCTACTGTAGTTTTACGTGGAATTTCTGGAATAATATCTGGCTTCTTTACTAAAATATTCCATTTTTTGTCTTTGGCTTTATTACATAGGTCTTGGGTTTTGTTTGATTTTATATTTGTTTTTAACTATTCTTTTTATGGATGTGAAAGGTAAGCTTTTAGTAGTATTCTGTAGTATTTTAGTAGCATAATACATTGAAATCAATCTTTCAGATTACCATATTGTGCTTAACTCAATTTTCCATTTTTCTTGACTGAGGCCCTTTTAGCATGTGTTGATTCAATTACACTGCTCATTTCCTACAATTTACACTTTTCCCGAATTTACACCACATTCCTCCTGGTCCCTTGAAAAGTGTAAAAGAGGGGTAATACATGAAATTCGAGTCGCAATAACATAAAATGCTCTAATTTTGTCATTGTGTTGTACCATTTCTTAACTCCACTTCCCATAACCTCAAAATAAGCATTTATGAATTGCAAAATCCACTATAATGCGAAACTAACACCAAAATGTTCAACTAATTCCAGATATTTTTTTGTTCTATTTGCAAAATTTTCATAATGCATTTTTAAACACTGTTTTCGGATTCCATCTTCTTTTTAACTACCATATCTGCTTCCTCCATGCACTCTTGCAAAGGGAAATGGTTGCTACACAGTTCACAACACAGAGGTAATATTTTCTGTCCTCCTCATGCCAAATAGATTCAAGTTCTATGGCCAATATGAATTCCAAGAAATATGAATTATATTAACGTGTAAAATAAGTTTTTCCCCATTAAATTTTTGCAGACATAATTATCAATTTTATATCAATCATTATTAAGTAATGGTATGTTCAAATCTGAAGAAAACATTAATTATAAGCAGTAACCTGACAATAATGCAAAGATACTCACCATGGTTCCTTTTTTTTCTTAAAAGGTAAATTTTGCTTACAAATTAGTGACTATGATTAAAATTGTATGCATTTTAGTGTATTAAAATCGATATCAATTGTACAAGCTAAAAGTTGACCTTAAACTACTGGATATATCATTCTTATTGGGTTTAATACACCAAACTAGGATTAAAAAGACTCGAATTTACATTTTTTTAGAATAACAACACCAAATTCCCAATAACATCAAAATCTTGAAATTTTAAAACAAATTTTCCCTAAAAATAGAACCACTTTCATGGATCTCTAGTAATACTGTAATATACATACTTTTATATCTTCATCTTTGAACTCTCTCGGATGATGGAACTGAGTTTCTGCAGGATATGATGACTTGAGATGAGGTGGACACAGTGAGTTTCGATACTGCAGTTCGCTGATTCGCCTTTTAGATTCGGGAAGCTCATAAAGTGGCACACACCGCCCTGCCTTCAGATCTTCAATGTTTGTGGTGTTGAACATCTCACCTTCCTCGTCTTCAGGTTTAAACATGTGCCCTGAAAAATAAAAGTGATAAAAATTTCAGGTGCAAGTTAATAAAACTAAAACATACCAAAGGTTGTATATATATGAGGTAAGAATTAAACACACAAAACTTTTTTGATTTTTTTTTAAATTAATTTTCCAGAATTGGACTTAGTTTCATTTTAGAAAGAAAAATTAACGCTCAATCAACGATTTGAAACCGGGACCTCTGACACTGTACGTCAGTATGATATTGATTACACCATCCGAACTCCGATACGAAACGTCAATAATTCTTTCCACATCAAATTACAATTAAAATAACAACTGTGTCATAAATAATTTCCATATCTTTATATATATATATATATATATATATATATATATATATAATTCTGTTGTCTGTGTGTTTGTCACTGAACTCCTCCTAAACGACTGGATTGATTTTGATGAGATTTTTTGTGTGCGCCCGGTTGGTTCCCTTGACGATTTAGATTTGCAAGGTGGACCCTCTGCAACCATTAGGTGTAGGAGTTCATCAGAAGTGAAAATTTAAAAATTGCTCTATCAGTCACATTTTTCGAAATTTCATAACGAAACTCAATATAACGTATTAAAATAAATCATGTTAGGTATTAACCATAAATGAGCAAAATCCGATAATTAGAAGTGGAGGTTTACTTGAAATCCGAAATTAAAACTACCTGAACCAATTTTTATGAAATCTTTTGTGTGTGTGTGCCTGGTTCGATCTCTCGATGGTTTAGATTCACAATTGGACGTTTTAAAACCATCAGGTGTAGGAGTTTACCTGAAGTGAAAATTTAAAAATTGATCTAGTGGTCAAAATTTTCTGTTTTACAGCGAAACTCAGCATATCCTATTAAAATAAACTCAGGTAGATATTATCAACAAATGAGTGAACGACAATTAGAAGTGGAGGTTTACCAGAAATCCGAAATTAAAAACTGACTAGCAACCACCACATTTGGTTCATCTCAGCATATACCAAACAATTTAATTAACCTTTTTAATATTTAATTTATTTAGGTGTAGCAATGCACACCAGTTATTAGCTAGAATATAATAAACAAGTGGAACTTACCCATTCCAGAAGGCAAGGTTTTATGTATAGTCTTTCGTCGTACATAGGTAAAAGATTCATCTATTATATCTGTAGATTCTATATTTTTAGTCTCTGGGTTTTTCCTGTAAAATATAATATAAAAATGGTAAGAAAAAAAAATAACTTTTAGGAATAAATATAATGCACATATATACAGTTGAAACCTGGATTTAATACTGCAGCTATAACATTCTCTCTACACAACACTATATAGGATACAATGCAGTTTACTACAAGGTTTCACTGTGTATATCTATATGTAAATAGGCTAAGACAAACAGTTAATCCTTTGCCGCTCCCATTTACTGTCCTCCTACTAGGACAGGATGGCCGGGTTTTTTAAATGGGCATTAAATTTAAATACCTATAGCAGAATCTATGTTCCCCTTAAGAAAAAAATCATAAAAATTAAACTGAAAAAGATAGGATCATAATTATTTTTTTATCTAATTCCTAATATATTTACGCATGTAATAACGTACTCACCTAATTTTGCACCTCCGCATTTCGCTGCTGGTGGTATTCCAAAAAAACACCCCACACAGCACAATGGAAGGTCACACTGTTTACACTTAAATGTTGTCTGTTTTCCCCTTCCAGATGGAGCTTTTTTATTTTTCTCTATACACAAAGCACACACTTTTGCATGGCCTGATATTTTTTCCAAAGAATGAAAAAGTTTAGGGGATGCAGATCCGATGGGCAAACTTCTCTTCCTGCCTGTACGCTTGCAAGATGTGAACGAACTTATTAACTGACGCACCAAGTTTCGTTTCAAGGTCACTTGCCTGTTTCCGTGTGCTATACTCGAGGGCTGGTTTGTCAGGCCATATAAGATGAAACAGTTCACAATACACACATTTAGGATAAAATGTAATAGAAACTTTCACCACTTTTTTTAAAATCGGCCAACACCATAATATTTGCATTTCTGATCACTTATATCCACGACTCCCATGTGCTTCGTGTAATTTATGACGGCATTAGGACATGGAACTTCCATTTCTTCATTGCCTTTTCCTGTTTTTCTTGTGACTGAACCATCAGTCCGGAGATCGGAATCGTGGAAAGGAGAACGACAACACATTTGTCTTGCCACACTACCGCCGTCACATCTTCATGCTGCATTTTTCTGGACTCGCCCCTTTTCAATTTCAAAAGAGTTGGTTTTCTAAATTCGGCTGGCCAATTCTTTCTGTTTGCCCTTGTAGTGCCACAGCTATAAGTGTATCCACGTCTCTTACTCTTTTTCGCGATGTGCGAGATGTAGATGTCATGATTTCAATCTCAACTGAGCCCTCAGGAAGTAACTCACTTTTGAACTTCATTATCTGTGACCTATATAAGTGTATATCCTTGGTTCATATTTTACACACGTGCAGGAATGCCTACTAAGTGATTTCATCACACCCACATAAAGAGATCTCGTGTTATGTACACACGATGCAATATTTTTAAGATGCTTTCATCAAGAGTGCTTTAGAGCGTTTAGGCCAGCAGGAGACATTTAAATCTCGAGCGCTTCGGAGCGTTAGGGCCGGCAAAGGGTTAAGTACCATTTTCTCTCAATGTTTTTATTATTCATTTCATACATCTCAATGATGGATAAATCATAGTTGAAGAGAAAAATTATACGCTCTGACTGGGGCTTGAACTCTGGACCATTGGCGTTCTAGGCCAATACTCTTACCAACTGAGCTACCTGAGCAAGTTCCAATCTAAATGCAAACAGAAAAATTTGAGAAATTTATATAAGAGAAAAATTTGCATTTAAATTGGAACTTGCTCAGGTAGCTCAATTGGTAGAGTATTGGCCCAAAAAGCTAAAGTTCCTGGGTTCAAGCCCTAGTCTGAGCATATAATTTTTCTCTTCAAATACCATTTTCTCCGTTTGTCAACAATTTTTTTTTGTTTAGTAGCTATTGACGAGCTTTAGTGTTATCAATAAATTTTTTTTTGAAAACAGTTCTGCCATTTTTAACTGCAAGGCAGTTTTTATGGAAAATCTCCATGATACTTTAATTTCTTCTACAGAAGCAAATGATGTACAAAGGCCATGTCCAAAAAAATTATCTGCCATTTTTAACTCCAAGGAATTAAAATCCAGCGCCAAAGCTCCCATTCAACTATAGGGAAGTAATACAAATACATACAAAGATAGAAGCAATGGTTTCAAAAGCATTTGGCGATAGGGAATTACAACGTATATAAGAGAAAAATTTGCGCCTAGATCGTAACTCGCCTCGGTAGCTCAGTTGGTAGAGCACTTGGCCCGGAAAGCCAAGGGTCCCGGGTTCGAGTCCCGGTCTAGGCGAAAAAAAAAATTTTTTTCTCTTCAAATATAATTTACAAATACATGTGTTAACCACAAAGGTAGACGATCATCCTGCCAGTGTAGGAGTGACATGAGGTCAGTATGTCGGGTCCCCAAGCTGTTGCAGCTGGTTTTCTCAACCTGGAGCCGCTACTTATTGTAGCTACATAAATTTCTCACGATGCTGGGTGCTAATTTAGAATACTATCATCCCTGTCATCAGTTACCCTTCAACATAAATATGTAGCCTGTATTTTTATGATTATGGTCTAATATAATTTAAAACTAACAATATCTAATATAATACAAAGTGATGTGTTATTGGTCAGATTTTGATCACTTGGCGAATATATATGACATGAAAAGAAAAATAAATGCCTGATTAGGGATTTGAAAATGAGACCTCTAACTCTATACTGTAACCAATTGCACCACTCACGAATCCTTACACAACATTTATTTTTCCTGTATATACATATATAATTCTTAATTCACGATGGGCAGCAGGATATCAGTCCAACTGCCATCTAGTTGCTACTATAATAAGTAGCATTTTAAAGAGAATTTTTATTTTATAGCAGTAACACTTGTATATTTAGATGTTATAACTAAATTTTTTACATTTTAACAATGAAGGCTAATTATGACATGAAAAGTATAAAGTTAGAGGTCTCTGTTTCAAACACTGACTCAGGCATTTATTTTTTCTTTTCATATCGTAATTGGCCTCATTGCTAAGTGTAACAAATTTAGTTGTGTATGTACATATATATATATACATATATATATATATATATATATATATATATACACACATTATATAAGGGTGTCCCAAAATATAAAGGAGGTTTTCTTTTGCAAAATTAAATACGCATACCCTCTATTTTCTTTTCTCTTTGACCTTCATAACTCAACTAATATTATTGCAATTGGATCATGACAACTCATGCCGACTTCATGCCAAACATAAGACAAGAAAATTTGTACTGGGTTAGTATAGAAGGATTCTAGAACTAAAAGTTTATTTAGTAAATAAAATAACAATATGTCCAAAACTTATAACTATTTACTATTTTACAATTTTTTTTCTTTCTAATGCCACCAGGTTGTCATTCATGACATTTCTGGCTTTCTCCCCTGGCATTGGCGGAATTGTAATCCATTTTTTAGGTTGGGGCACCTGGAAGGCAAAGTTACATTACCCCGATGATATAATGGGTGATAAATGATAACGAAGCATAAGGAGAGTTCTTAACCTAAATTCCAGACCATGCACAACCACAGGAATAATTCCCTTTAAGGAAAAATTCATATGGTTTGACCGGGAATGGAACCCGGGACCTCATGAACAGTAGTCAGGAATGCTAACCACGAGCCCATGAGTTTGGTCACAATAAAAAAATATTACTGTTCAAATTTCGTTCACCTTAAGCAAGTAGTGACATTGTTTATTTTTTCTTTCACTCACCCCATACTTCATATAAGTTCTTTTAATTTCAAGTATCTTTTAATTTCTATTTTAGTTTTCGAAAAATGTTCGTTGAAATGTTGTATTTTTGAAGCTGCCATCTTGTTTCAGTTGTGTACGTTATTCTTGTTTTCCTATGACTTGATAGCCAACTTTATTAAGTAATGTAGATAGGAAATAAATATGAAGTATGAGGTGAGAGAAAGAAAAAATAAACAATATTAAAAAATTAAATTAATATTAAGAAGCTAAATCTGTTACTATGATTGAAATAAGTATATTAAAGTACACTACTAAATTATTGTAATCAAATGGTAAAGAGAAAAATGTATGCCTGAACCGGGAATCGAACCCCAAACCTTCAGCTTTCCGTGCTGATGCTCTAACCATTGAGCTAATCCAGGCTTCCTTCCCATCCAAGCATAAATCCTTCCTTTACCTTACTGTCTTGGTCCCACATTCAAATGCTATGAATCATCATTCACAAATACACAATGAATGGCTTCTACCTGAAGAAGACATGAAGGGACTGCACATAGCTATAGCATTATTTATTAAATTAATATTAAGAAGCTAAAGCTGTTACTATGATTGAAATAAGTATATTAAAGTACACTACTAAATTATTGTAATCAAATGGTAAAGAGAAAAATTTATGCCTGAACCGGGAATCGAACCCTGAACCTTCAGCTTTCCGTGCTGATGCTCTAACCATTGAGCTAATCCAGGCTTCCTTCCCATCCAAGCATAAATCCTACCTTTACCTTACTGTCTTGGTCCCACATTCAAATGCTATGAATCATCATTCACAAATACACAATGAATGGCTTCTACCTGAAGAAGACATGAAGGAACTGCACATAGCTATAGCATTATTTATTAAATTAATATTAAGAAGCTAAAGCTGTTACTATGATTGAAATAAGTATATTAAAGTACACTACTAAATTATTGTAATCAAATGGTAAAGAGAAAAATTTATGCCTGAACCGGGAATCGAACCCCGAACCTTCAGCTTTCCGTGCTGATGCTCTAACCATTGAGCTAATCCAGGCTTCCTTCCCATCCAAGCATAAATCCTTCCTTTCCTTTACCTTACTGTCTTGGTCCCACATTCAAATGCTATGAATCATCATTCACAAATACACAATGAATGGCTTCTACCTGAAGAAGACATGAAGGGACTGCACATAGCTATAGCATTATTTATTAAATTAATATTAAGAAGCTAAAGCTGTTACTATGATTGAAATAAGTATATTAAAGTACACTACTAAATTATTGTAATCAAATGGTAAAGAGAAAAATTTATGCCTGAACCGGGAATCGAACCCCGAACCTTCAGCTTTCCGTGCTGATGCTCTAACCATTGAGCTAATCCAGGCTTCCTTCCCATCCAAGCATAAATCCTTCCTTTATCTTACTGTCTTGGTCCCACATTCAAATGCTATGAATCATCATTCACAAATACACAATGAATGGCTTCTACCTGAAGAAGACATGAAGGGACTGCACATAGCTATAACATTATTTATTAAATTAATATTAAGAAGCTAAAGCTGTTACTATGATTGAAATAAGTATATTAAAGTACACTACTAAATTATTGTAATCAAATGGTAAAGAGAAAAATTTATGCCTGAACCGGGAATCGAACCCCGAACCTTCAGCTTTCCGTGCTGATGCTCTAACCATTGAGCTAATCCAGGCTTCCTTCCCATCCAAGCATAAATCCTTCCTTTACCTTACTGTCTTGGTCCCACATTCAAATGCTATGAATCATCATTCACAAATACACAATGAATGGCTTCTACCTGAAGAAGACATGAAGGGACTGCACATAGCTATAGTATTATTTATTAAATTAATATTAAGAAGCTAAAGCTGTTACTATGATTGAAATAAGTATATTAAAGTACACTACTAAATTATTGTAATCAAATGGTAAAGAGAAAAATTTATGCCTGAACCGGGAATCGAACCCCGAACCTTCAGCTTTCCGTGCTGATGCTCTAACCATTGAGCTAATCCAGGCTTCCTTCCCATCCAAGCATAAATTTTTCTCTTTACCATTTGATTACAATAATTTAGTAGTGTACTTTAATATACTTATTTCAATCATAGTAACAGCTTTAGCTTCTTAATATTAATTTAATAAATAATGCTATAGCTATGTGCAGTCTCTTCATGTCTTCTTCAGGTAGAAGCCATTCATTGTGTATTTGTGAATGATGATTCATAGCATTTGAATGTGGGACCAAGACAGTAAGGTAAAGGAAGGATTTATGCTTGGATGGGAAGGAAGCCTGGATTAGCTCAATGGTTAGAGCATCAGCACGGAAAGCTGAAGGTTCGGGGTTCGATTCCCGGTTCAGGCATAAATTTTTCTCTTTACCATTTGATTACAATAATTTAGTAGTGTACTTTAATATACTTATTTCAATCATAGTAACAGCTTTAGCTTCTTAATATTAATTTAATAAATAATGTTATAGCTATGTGCAGTCCCTTCATGTCTTCTTCAGGTAGAAGCCATTCATTGTGTATTTGTGAATGATGATTCATAGCATTTGAATGTGGGACCAAGACAGTAAGGTAAAGGAAGGATTTATGCTTGGATGGGAAGGAAGCCTGGATTAGCTCAATGGTTAGAGCATCAGCACGGAAAGCTGAAGGTTCGGGGTTCGATTCCCGGTTCAGGCATAAATTTTTCTCTTTACCATTTGATTAGAATATTAAAAAACCTCATAGTATTATTTCCTATCTACATAACTTAAGTAGTGACATGTTTCAAAGCAAGTCGGCACGGGTTGCCGTGGACCTACATACACCAAATTGTACTTACAATTGTTTTAACATTAAACAAATAAATTAAGAGGGAATGCATTAAAAATTAAAGACTTCAGATTTTTTTGGGACACCCTAATATATATATATATATATATATATATATATATATATATATATATATATATATATCTGTATATCCCCAATAAAGCAGGAATGCTACATTACAGAAGTTACTAATCAAGCTAATTTAATTACACCCATTTCCCTACAGATGTCAGTGATTAGTTCATCACTTTAAAAAGACACCTAGTAGACAACTAAGATATTATTTGGATGACAAAACCAATTAAATTTTGCTACAAGGCTCTAATTAAGATTTGATGAATCTGGAAATTCTGTAGACCCCAGCTGGGTTTGAACCTGTGACCCTGAGGACCAAAGGCAAGGAACTTAACCCCTAAACAATTGAGGGCAATATATATATATATATATATATATATATGTGTGTGTATTTCTTTTAATATTAATTTATTTGACCTCATTTGAATTTTCTCAATGACACAAATGCAATTTTTTAAAAATACAAAACGTAAATATTTTAACATAAAATTTACAATGCCTACTCTAAAATATTTTATTCCTTAGTTGAAAAGTTGTACATATAGATGATCTGGTAGAATAGTGATTGAATATTTTATTATATTACTCGACCACATTAACTTTTTAGCTGGTGAGAGGAAGCAATGGCACTACTGGTGAAGATGGGGAAAGTGTCTCCTTCCACTGTTGGTACAAGCGAATGGCTGGACAAGTGGTATAATCAGTGGCAAAATATAGTGGTAGCCTACTTGAAATAGGAGATGAAGTTAATGAAAGATCTTCGGAGTTTGTATGTCTACAGGTTTCTGGATAATGTGACATACAGAGAAATTAAATCAGCACTGATTTCCAACTACCATCTGTCAGACTTAAATGTGTATATACTGTGAATATAGGGTCTAACTTTCGGACTTTGCATTGTCACTAACAACTGACTATACATGACTAAATGATAATAAACACTGCCACTGCAGCCTAAGACAAGGGTCTACCACCTCCAATCCCTACTCACTCTTACCGCATTCTTTTAGTTCACAGTTTTTCCACATTGAAAGTTAACATTGTCGAGTAACAATATTGACAATTTCTATTTCTACCATTCTTTATATTTCATATGTTCTATGTCATTTAACAAAAATTTAGTTTGGTAATTCTTGCATCAAAGAGAAGACTGATCATAAAAATGTTATTGATGTACTTTTCTTGAAGATATAGTATTGTGGGTTCACAGATATATATATATATAAAAAGACAACATGAAAACAAAATAACAGCTTGTGAAATGAGATTCATGCGCAGAACAGTGGGTTACACCAGATGGGATCGGAAAAGGAACACTGATATCTTAAAAGAATTGAAGACTACGCCAATTTTGGAATATACTAAACAGTACCAACTAAATTGGAAACACCATCTTGAAAGAATGAGTTCAAATCGGATCCCCAAAGCTGTTTAAAATTATACACCAAGAGTACGAAGATCTCTGGGCCGTCCTATGAAACGCTGGAAGGAAAATTTTCTATAGGATCGTAACAGGCCATGGCCTAATACTTGGAAGGAAGAAGAAGAAGGGTTCACATATATTCCTTTTTTCTTGATTAACCTTCTCAAATTCTAGTCAGAAGGAATTGATAATGATACATAGTATATCGAAACTATAGTCTTCAAGAAATCTACAATTATGAGATGAGTTGTTAAAAATTCTAATTCTCTATTAATATTAATTGCATCTTTGAGTTGAAAAGGGAAGAAACTCCAAGTACCCTACTTTTGAGAAAACCTTAAAAAACATAATTTATTACACCTTGCTCTGACAAATGTTTGATCAATTACAATATTGATCCTCTGCTTACAGGGAATGCAAATATAGCGACAACTCATAATTTCTATAGTATATATGTGTTTTATTGCTCTTCGAAGGCAGTGGAGTTTCTTCCTTTTTCAAATCATCCAAAAATTAATACAGCATTATTACATAAATAAACTTCATTGGTAAATATAAGACAAGAAAACTAAATTAAAACCTCAAATACACCAAGAAACACATTTTTAAGCATTACTTGCTTTCCTTTGCCATCCTTTGGAGAATGATCATTAACCATAAGCGATGTTAAATGAATGATAGCTCTTAATCAAAATGTGCGAGGTTATGAATGAGTTGGAGAAAATGTTTTTAATATCTCACATCATAAAGTTGTGCGTTTACATGATACTGGTTTCAAAAGTATAATTTTATTTCCATCTCCAGTCAAACGGAGTTGGAGTTTGATTCAAATTATATTTTTTGAAACTGGTATCGTGAAAACATGCAACTTTATGAGGTGAGATATTAAAAACATTTTCTTCAACTCATTCATGGACAAGCTTTTTCACTTTTTGTATATAAACTTGAGAAAGATTTTTTGCATATTTATAGTCTTACAGATCGCATTTCTACTTCTGATTCATATCCTCTCATATTAACACCAAAGAATCACAATAAAATCAGGTAATATTTAACAATAATGTAACAGTTACAATTCTTCTTCTTCCTTCCAAGTATTAGGCCAAGGTCTGTTACGATCCTATAGAAAATTTTCCCTCCAGCGTTTCATAGGACGGCTCAGTGATCTTCGTCCTCTTGGTACATACTTATAAACAGCTTTGGGGATCCGATTTGAACTCATTCTTTCAAGATGGTGTTTCCAATTTAGTTGGTACTGTTTAATATATTCCAAAATTGGCGTAGTCTTCAATTCTTTTAAGATATCGGTGTTCCTTTTCCGATCGCCTCTGGTGTAACCCGCTGTTTTGCGCATGAATCTCATTTCACAAGCCGTTATTCTGCTATCATTTTGTCTTTTTAGTGTCCATGCTTCACTACCATAGGGCAACACTGGTCTAGCCAAAGTTTATATAAACGTAATCTGGTGTTTTTTTGTACAAGGGATGGTTTCATAACTTGATTAATAACAGTTACAATTCATTACAATTATTATCATGCAAAACTGCAGAGTGCATTTTTCACGTACGTATTTGGTACAACCGCGTAGCTGCCTAATGAGGTAAGAAGGAAGAAACTCCGGAGATTCTTCCTTCTTCAACTCACTGCTAACTTCACTGATGTACCATTGCAAGCAGAATAGTCGGAGTTTCTCCCTTGTTCACCACATCATGTGTCGAAGAAAGATTTACGATTTTGTATATCTTAACTCATTTTCAAAAAATTGGAGTTTCTTCCCTTTTCAACTCAGCAATTCGATTATAGAGGGAATGATTAGAAAATATTTAACTAAAGTTGGGGACGTATGGAGAGCTTATGTCACCAAGCCAATGAACCTCCAAGATTTAATTAATTGGTCAAATTATTGTTCCTTAAAATTTATATACTAACATAAAACTCTACAAACTGCCATCTGGTGTTATTTTGAATGAATCATTTTCTAAACTGCTATCTGTTGTATTTTTGAAGAACTTTGTAATCAAGCTCGGTTCGTCCGGAATCTCGAAGTTCATAGTATAGAACTATGAACTTCGAGATTCCGGACGAACCGAGCTTGATTACAAAGTTCTTCAAAAATACAACAGATAGCAGTTTAGAAAATTATTCATTCAAAATAACACCAGATGGCAGTTTGGAGAGTAATTCCTTCAAAAGAACACCAGATGGCAGTCTAGATAATTACCGGCAAAAGAAAAAATTGACAGTCATGAAAACAGCTGATGATGATGACAATGTGTTGCCGATACTGCAGTGCTGTGTTTAAAAAACATAGAAGTATGAGGTAAGAAGAAATCACGATTCATTTAATTATTATTAATTGAACCTCATAATGTCAAAAATTCCCAAATTTAATATATAAACATAAAACTTTCTAAAATGTGTGAATATATACCCATGTTTCTCTTTGATATAAGAAGTAAAAGGCATGGTACTTACTTGATATCAAGCCTTTCCAACATGGCATCCTGTAACAAACATTAATTATAATTATTACATTATCTTAAAAGTGGCATCAGTTTTCAAGTTCCTTGTTTTATAAGGTAGAATTGATTTTCCTTTATTTGCTAATCCTGTTTGCAGAATGCTATGAATTTTATTGTACGTGTCGGTCTTCAATTATTAATACACAAATGTATTAAAAAATATATTTAAAAAATGCCCTGAGGCCATCAGAAGAACTTAGTGCATTAAAAGATACTATCCACAGTTTTATATCTCCTGAACAGGCTCAACACAGTGGATATATGATACTAACTTATACATAATTCTATAGAAGATAAATTTATCATAAGTAATGTCACGAGTAATGAAGTGACTCATGAATTTATCTAGAGGATTTGGAAATCAAGATTGGCATTTGTTAGGACTATTTAACGAATAAAAGTAATCAACTTTTATAAGATTCATGATGTGTTCCATTGAGGTATTATTCAAAATAAATATAAAAAATAATGGAATATTCACCTGAAGGGCCCATCTCCTCAACTTAATTAATTAATTATTTAACTGTAGCGTCAAAACTGGTACCAGTTTTGAATCCTGCTGATGATGGGACAAGTCCCGACAGCGCTACAGTTAAATAATTAATTAAGTTGAGGAGATGGACCTTTCATGTGAATATTCCATAATTTTATATTAATTTTGAATAAAAGTAAGCTATTTACTCACAAATCATTATTTAAATATAGTAATTTTAAAATATTTATATATTTAATGTAAATGACGATGTAGTCTCAACTATTAAACATTGCCCAAACTGTTAACGTTAGTCAGTTGTTTATAACGAATGCAAATATTTCCAAAAAAGATATTATTTTACTATTATTTATTATTTTGAAAACACTATCATGCAAAAAATAATATACAACGCACATTTGTGAATACTTAATATCTGTTGTTGTTTTCAAATGCTGGGCCTTGGCACCGAAGCCATTAGCGTTCTTGCTCTCCAATATTTCTCTATGGCGGATATACTTAATATCTACAATGCTACATAGTCTATGCAATTGTACCTGTTGTTTTATGAGCTCTTCCTGTAACTTCTTCTTCTCCTTATCTGAGAGCAGCAGTTTATCACCCAATTCCCAAATGTGTGACTGCTGAAACGCTATTTCTTGTTGGTAACTGTTTATCTAAAATTTTTAAAATGTACTTATGTTATTACAAATACAATAACAAACAATTGAATTAATTAACCACATTAGGATCCCCAAAGCTGTTTATAATTATACACCAAGAGGACGAAGATCACTAGGCCGTCCTATGAAACGCTGGAGGGAAAATTTCCTATAGGATCGTTAACAGGCCTTGGCCTAATACTGGAAGGAAGAAGAAGAAGGAAGTAACATTATGAGGTTGTTCTTAATAAATAAGGTAAATTTGGAGCTATCCTACCTCATAACTTGCTGTCTTCTATTTGAACTAGTTTTGGTATATCATTGTCAACTATTCCAGACTGTTCAAATTTACATATAATTTTGATATTTTTATTAATAGTTTAATACTTCTCACTGAAGGACAAATTATATTTAAAGAGAAAAATTATAAGCTCAGACCAGGGATTGAACCCAGGACCTCTTTCTTTCTAGGCCAATGCTCTACCACTGAGCTACCTGAGAAACTCCAATCTAAACACAAATTTTTCTCTTATACATTGTTAATTCTTGATTGCCGAATGCTACATGTCTTTGCTTGATTATGTAAATGGTGGCTTCTTATTTAAGAAGAAATTTATGGGAATTTAAACATTACTTTATAAAGTAAGTAGGGTTTCTATCAATGTTATTATTAATTTAATACTTCTCACTGAAGTACAAATTATATTTGAAGAGAAAAATTATATGCTCAGGCTGGGGCTTGAACCCAGGACTGAGCACATAATTTTTCTCTTCAAATATATAACATTAATTAACCTAACTTTCAAGTCTTGAAAAGCTGACGATCGTATAAATGTTTTACCGAAACCTAGTGCAAACAGAATACAACAAGTTATGGATTCACCTTATTTATTAAACAATAAAATAACATCACCTCATATTCCATCTTTCTTTTAAACCGGTTTCAGAGAACCTAATACTCCATTGACAGTTTTTACTCGACCACTTATACCATGGTGATTCAATTTTCCTTCTCCAATGAATCACTACGACACAACAGTCGAGTAAAAACTGTAGATGGAGTAATTAAGATATTTGGTCTGTGTACTCTTACATCTTATGGTTGTTGAACATATGTTTCAAGGCTTCGGACCCCCCCTATCTTCAGCGATTACAGAGTCTGTAATCACTGAAGATGGGGTTCACAAGCCTTGAAACATATGTTCAACAAAAACAATGATAAGAGGTAAGAATAAACAGACCAAATATCTTAATTATTAAATAAACCTCTTAATTAATGTTTTATTTTATATTCACCTCATATGAGGCGAGCGATCAAATTTTACCTAAAAGAATATACCTCACAGCGTGAATTCCTAAAACAAGTAATTATAAGACATAGCAAGTCTAAAGAAGAAACAAAAAAATCCAATATGGCGGACATAACCTCAGATTTGAAATATAAAAAAAAAAAATGAGGTGAGTGATCAAATTTTACCTAAATAAACTCATAGTGATACTTTATACAAATTCTGAACAACAAAAAGATTTACATATAATTAAAAAAAGTACAATGCATTCATAGCTTCGTCAGAAAGTTGCATGGCAGCCTTAGACTGGGTGAGTATTGGCGCACCTTCTGCCAGACTTACACATATATGACCGCAAGTAATTGGTACCGGGGCACTACCTATTGTGCTAAAAATTACATTACAAATAACTCTTACAACAGAATAGTTTTGCAGCTTTAGACTTAGATCTGCTGAAATGAGATATCTTCGGAGGACTGCAGGATACACACTACTAGATCACAAAAAAAATGAAGACATCTTAGAAGAATTACACATGGAATCTTTAGAAAACAAAATTTCTGATTATAAGTCAAGATGGGTACAACATTATTAAAGAGAAAAATTATACGCTCAGACCGGGACTTGAACCCGGGACCCTTGGTTTTCTAGTCCAAGTGCTCTACCATTTGAGCTACCTGAGCAAGTACCGATCAGGTAGCTCAAATAGTAGAGCACTTGGACTAGAAAACCAAGGGTCCCGGGTTCAAGTCCCGGTCTGAGCGTATAATTTTTCTCTTTAAATATGATTTATCCATTATTGAGATGTATGAAATTAATAATAAAAACATTGGGTACAACATGTTCATCGAATGGAAGATCACAGAATACCCAAACTAATATTTAATTTTAGGAAGTTATATTTTGAGGTTATTTTAATTATATTATTTTAGGTCTGGACATCTTACCTCAATATTAATGTTGATTTGTTCTTGGACATGTTTCAAAACAATTCTGTTTTATCGTCAGCTTTCCCAGACTGGTTTTATTTATGTTGCATTATGTTGCACCACCTGGATGTCGATGTCAGCTCCATCCTGTGGTTGGCCAAAGAACCTCCAAACAAGGTCACCCTCCATTGGAATATCAAAATTCATAACTCTGTTTCTGTTCTTCTGAATATAAATTTTTTCCCAAATAGTCAGCTCTTTTGTATTTTCTAACTGTTTTAATAATTTAGTGTCTGAATTTATATTATGTTTTTCAGACCAAACATGAGCAGCAACTGCAGATTTTTCAATTTCTCCATTTTTAATATTTCTTATGTGTTCTTTGGTTCTAATTTTTAGGTTTCTTTTTGTTTTCCCTATATATATCTTTTCACAACCCATGCATTCAATTTGATATATTCCTGACTTTTTATTTTTATCAGTTTTTTTCGTTTTTGTTGGTTTTTATTAGTTTATTTAAACTGTAGTTATTTTTTGGTGCTAATTTAATATTAAACTTCTCAAATATATTTTGAAATTTATTATGTACCCAGGGGTGATATGTGAATTTCCTATATTTTTTCATAGGTGGTTCTTCTTTTTCAAGATTACTTCTGTTTATCATTCTTTGTTTTTTATACTTTTCTATCCTTTTATGTACCATTTTTTCATCAAACCCATTTTCTCTTGCTACTTTGATTATGTGTTTTTTCTCATGTTTGAAATCTTCTTCGTTTAAGGGTAAGTTTACCAATCTATGAGTTAAACTATTAAATGCTGCTAATTTATGTCCAATTGGATTGAACCCTGTTGATTTTATAAAAATTTTCCGTATGAGTTTCTTTCCTACGAATCCTGAATTCAATTTTTCTTTTTTCTTCGTTTCTGACCAATTTAAGATCCAAAAAAGGTATTTGTTTATTGTCTTCTATTTCTTTGGTGAATTTAATGTTTGTACTCTGTAAATTTAATAGTTTTAGGGAATAAAATCGTCAATCTTCTACATGTTTTTCTTTAACAATACAAATTATATCATCAACATATCTACTCTAAAATTTAAACATTGTGGGATGTGCTTTAGTGATTTTACATTCAAAATCGCTCATAAATAAATTTGCCAGGAAAGGTGATAATGGGTTTCCCATTGAGAGCCTTGATTTTTGTCTATAGAAATTCCCATTGAATGTAAAAAACATTTGGTCAATGCATAACTCAGTTAATTTCAAATAATCTTCTTTGATCTCTCTGTCTATGATGTGTTTTTCTTAACCAACTGTTCAATATCTCCAAAGTTTTATGTTTTGGTACATTTGTGAATAGTGAAACTACATGAAACGAAACCAACCTATCTGTGGGTTCAATTTCCACTTTTTCTAATTTCTTAACTAATTCCAATGAATTTTCAATCTGCAGACTTTCAAAATTATTAATTCTTTTAAATTGATTATTCAGCCATTTCAAAAATTTTGTAGGTTGGTGATCCAATATTGTTAATTATTGGCCTCATTTTGTTTCCAGGTTTGTGAATTTTTGGAAGTCCATGTATATTAGGGTTTCTTGGGTTGCTTACTTTTAATTGAAATTTTTCTTTCTTGGATAGAATTTTAACATTTTTAAAACAGTTTTCCACTTTTTTAATGGTTTTTGGTAGGGGGTCATTCTTAATTTTTTCATACTCTTTTTCTTTCAAAAGTTCTTCCATTCTATTTTGATAATCTTCTTTGTCCAGAATTATAATTTGGTTACCCTTATCTGATTTTGTATATACAACATTTTTGTTATTTATTTCTTTGAGTGTTTTTAAATTTTCCTTACAAACTGGGTTTTTATTTGTATTCTTTATTTTATTCAAAATTTCTTCACATTTTTTCTGATGATTATTTTTTCTTCTGTAACTAACCCTTCTATTGAATTTTCAGTGTCCACTATGTATTCTTCTATTCTATTGGAATAATCTATTGCTGTTTTTAGACCGTTTTCTAACAATTTTGTCTCTTTTAGGTTAAAGGTTGCCTTTGAAAAATTTTTAACATAATTTCTGGTGGATTCTGATTTTTCTTCATTTCTGGTTTTATTCTGATGTTTGATTTTATTTGATGTATTCTTCTTTTCCTTTGATTTAGTTAACAAATTATTTATCTTGGTCTTTTGTTTCTCAATTTTCTTTTTCATGGTTATGTTCAAAAAAGTGAAAAATTTATTTTCTAGGTTTTCCCACATGATGTTTCCTAATATTTTTTAGACAATTTGATATGTAACAAATAAATTTCAATATCCAGATTACTGATTATTTCAAAGTGTTTATTCTTTTCTAGTTTTAGTAATTTGTTCTCCAAAATTTGTTGTTGTTTGCTGTTATTGTTATGCTTGACGGTTTTTCTAATGAACATGGGAACCAATTCTAATTTTAGACATTGGTTGATGAATTTAATGTCTGGACATTAAATGTCAACAGGGTTCAATCCAATTGGACATAAATTAGCAGCATTTAATAGTTTAACTCATAGATTGGTAAACTTACCTTTAAACGAAGAAGATTTCAAACATGAGAAAAAACACATAATCAAAGTAGCAAGAGAAAATGGGTTTGATGAAAAAATGGTACATAAAAGGATGGAAAAGTATAAAAAACAAAGAATGATAAACAGAAGTAATCTTGAAAAAGAAGAACCACCTATGAAAAAATATAGGAAATTCACATATCACCCGTGGGTACATAATAAATTTCAAAATATATTTGAGAAGTTTAATATTAAATTAGCACCAAAAAATAACTACAGTTTAAATAAACTAATAAAAACCAACAAAAATGAAAAACTGATAAAAATAAAAAGTCAGGAATATATCAAATTGAATGCATGGGTTGTGAAAAGATATATATAGGGAAAACAAAAAGAAACCTAAAAATTAGAACCAAAGAACACATAACAAATATTAAAAATGGAGAAATTGAAAAATCTGCAGTTGCTGCTCATGTTTGGTCTGAAAAACATAATATAAATTCAGACACTAAATTATTAAAACAGTTAGAAAATACAAAAGAGCTGACTATTTGGGAAAAAATTTATATTCAGAAGAACAGAAACAGAGTTATGAATTTTGATAATCCGATGGAGGGTGACCTTGTTTGGAGGTTCTTTGGCCAACCACAGGGATGGAGCTGACATCGACATCCAGGTGGTGCAACATAATGCAACATAAATAAAACCAGTCTGGGAAAGCTGACGATAAAACAGAATTGTTTTGAAACATGTCCAAGAACAAATCAACATTAATATTGAGGTAAGATGTCCAGACCAAAAATAATATAACCCAAACTAATGTTAAGATATCAACCTGCAGGAAGAAGAAGACCAGGACGTCCACTCAAAAGACTTCTGGATGGTGTTTCTCTTGAGGCCGAAACAGGTCAACAAATGGCCTAAATTCGTGAATGTACTATGATGATGATGATGATAGTTTAAATTTTCGTTATATGAATATAATAGAATAATTTATGGATGTGAAACTTGGACAATGAGTATATTTCATTCCATACCTTAAAGTAAAGATGGGTAAATAATAATTAAATGAATCGTGATTTCTTCTTACCTCATACTTCTATGTTTTTTTAAACACAGCACTGCAGTATCGGCGACACGTTGTCGTCATCATCAGCTGTTTTCACGACTGTCACTTTTGCCGGTAATTCTCTAGACTGCCATCTGGTGTTCTTTTGAATTAATCATTTTCTAAACTGCTATCTGTTGTATTTTTGAAGAACTTTGTAATCAAGCTCGGTTTGTCCGGAATCTCAAAGTTCATAGTTCTAGTATGGTTTTTTTGAATATATATTTTTTCCCAAACTGTTAAATCCAAAGGTTTAGATAGATGTTTTAAAAGTTTTGCTTCTTTTTCAATCCTATGATGCTCTAATAAACTATGTGCTGCTATAGCTGATTTTTCAATTTCTCCATTCTTTATGTTTCTGAAGTGCTCTTTCTTACGAGTTTCCAAGTTCCTTTTTGTTTTTCCTATATATATCCTGTTGCAATCTTTGCAATCAATTTGATAAATTCCAGATTTTTTGTTGTCTGGGGTATTACATTTATTATTAGTTAACAGAAGATTACCCAGGCTGAATTTGTTAATTGGGGCTAATGTTATATTAAATTTTCTGAAAATTTTTTGAAACTTATTATGAACAATGTAATACCCCAGACAACAAAATATCTGGAATTCATCAGAGAACATATTGTTTAAACAACTCACCTCATAGGATTCATGCTTCCATGATATCGCGATTTCAAACATAGTCATGTCCATCGTCAGCCATAACTCCGACTGATGAAATTCTTCGGCCGTCAACTATTCTATTGTCGCCATCTTCAGTGCTGCCATCTATGGTTGAATTTATGAACTTCGAAATCAATGTAATTTCGTTAGGGATATCAAAATTCATTGATCTATTTTTGTTTTTCTGAATGTATATTTTTTCCCAAACTGTCAATTCCAAAGGTTTCTCTACTTGTTTTAAAAGTTTAGCTTCTCTTTCAATTTTATGATGTTCTAATAAACTATGTGCAGCAATTGCAGATTTTTCAATTTCACAATTTTTAATATTTAAATCTGCAATTGCTGCACATAGTTTATTAGAACATCATAAAATTGGAAGAGAAGCTAAACTTTTAAAACAAGTAGAGAAACCTTTGGAATTGACAGTTTGGGAAAAAATATACATTCAGAAAAACAAAAATAGATCAATGAATTTTGATATCCCTAACGAAATTACATTGATTTCGAAGTTCATAAATTCAACCATAGATGGCAGCACTGAAGATGGCGACAATAGAATAGTTGACGGCCGAAGAATTTCATCAGTCGGAGTTATGGCTGACGATGGACATGACTATGTTTGAAATCGCGATATCATGGAAGCATGAATCCTGTGAGGTGAGTTGTTTAAACAATATGTTCTCCGATGAATTTTAATGATTATACCTCATAATGTTTACTTCCCAACATTAATTAAATAAAATATCTGGAATTTATCAAATTGATTGCAAAGATTGCAACAGGATATATATAGGAAAAACAAAAAAGAACTTGGAAACTCGTAAAAAAGAGCACTTTAGAAACATAAAGAATGGAGAAACTGAAAAAACAGCTATAGCAGCACATAGTTTATTAGAGCATCATAGGATTGAAAAAGAAACAAAACTTTTAAAACATCTATCTAAACCTTTGGATTTAACAGTTTGGGAAAAAATATATATTCAAAAAAACCATACTAGAACTATGAACTTTGAGATTCCGGACGAACCGAGCTTGATTACAAAGTTCTTCAAAAATACAACAGATAGCAGTTTAGAAAATGATTCATTCAAAATAACACCAGATGGCAGTTTGAAGAGTAATTCCTTCAAAAGAACACCAGATGGCAGTCTAGAGAATTACTGGCAAAAGGGAAAAAATTGACAGTCGTGAAAACAGCTGATGATGATGACAACGTGTCGCCGATACTGCAGTGCTGTGTTTAAAAAAACATAGAAGTATGAGGTAAGAAGAAATCACGATTCATTTAATTATATTAATTGAACCTCATAATGTTAAAAATTCCCAAATTTAATATATAAATGGGTAAATAAAATTAACTTAAAATGAAGTCGTGGTGTTAAGAGTCTTAAAAAAACCCGAACCCATCTTTACTAATTTAAAAACTCCTGTTGTGTTGAGGTCCAGGGTTCAAGTCCCAGTTCAAGCATTAATTTTTCTTTTCAAAATAATAATGTCCGGTAATGAAAAATGTATTGAAGACTACGCCAATTTTGGAATATATTAAACAGTACCAACTAAATTGGAAACACCATCTAGAAAGAATGAGTTCAAATCGGATCCCCAAAGCTGTTTATAATTATATACCAAGAGGACGAAGATCACTGGGCCGTCCTATGAAACGCTGGAGGGAAAATTTTCTATAGGATCGTAACAGGCCTTGGCCTAATACTTGGAAGGAAGAAGAAGAAGAAGAATGAAAAATGTTAAATTTAAAATATCACATCAAAAACCTATGCTGTATCGTTTAAAATACTGTGCGCAATAAACTACTTGTATATTGAACAAGGACAACCCTTTGTTTCCATTTTACTAAGGAAAAATAATGCACAACATTTATAATTTAGTGAAAGAAGATTCCAGTTTACTCAGTAACTGATATTGCCAGGTTTCACTCTATAACAACAAAATTTAAAATAACATAAATTAATTCTGTAATTACCTTTTCTTTATATTCTCTGCATAAGGCATGTATCTGGTCACATTCATCTTTCATTTTCTTCGTCTTCTTTTCAATTTCTTCATCATACAAGATTTTCTGAAAAAAGAGTTAGTATATATTATTTAACAATGCTCTTGACAATTCAAATTGGGGTGGAAAAAGAAAGACAAATTTTGCACTAAGGCTTCATATTCAGGCTTGAGTTTTTTATAAGCTATGAATCTACAATTTGGGACCCATGTCTTTACTTCCCTTCTGAAGGAAGGATTTTTATGCTTTTAAAAATACATCAACCCAGGTTTGAACCATAAACCTCAAAAGCTTTAATGATACTAATGGTGATTGTGATTGAAATAATAAGTTCTATTCTAACATTATTTATATTACAATGATAATAATTACATACCGTATTTTATGGACTATAAGACAGACACACATTAATTTTTAAGCAATTTAAAAAAAAAATAACATTTTTACCAATTTATTATTACATTGCAAAGCCAGACTAAAAAATAAAAAAATAAAATATAAACTTAGTTTACAAAACCGTTCTGATTTTTAAAATCCCTGAAAATCGTCATGTGAACTTTTTTCTTCATCTTCCTCTTCATTGTCATCTTTGTCCTCTTCATTATAAGATGGTCTTCACTGACATCGAGAGCGTTACTTATGCCACACTTCTTGAAAAATTTAACAATAATGTGTTACTTATTTTAGGAATTCTCAATATGAGGTATATTCATTAAGGTAGAATTTTTTATCACTCACCCCATATTGTTGTTCTTATTTGACTATAAACTAGTTTCGGAACATAGTTTCTGTTCCATCCTCAGTATCGTCACGACCATTGTTCTGTCGTCTTGAAGAGCTGTCCTTCTCTCCTTCCATTGGCTGACTGAAAAACCTCGAAACCAGGTCATTCTCACCGGGAATTTCAAAGTTCATCAATTTCTTCTTTTCGCTCTTTTGAATGTAGATCTTTTCCCAAACAGTAAGTTCTTTTGGTTTTTCTATTTGTTTTAATAATTTAGCTTCTTTCTCGATAAGATGTTTTTCAGACCATGCATGGGCAGCCCATGCTAAATTATTAAAACAAATAGAAAAACCAAAAGAACTTACTGTTTGGGAAAAGATCTACATTCAAAAGAGCGAAAAGAAGAAATTGATGAACTTTGAAATTCCCGGTGAGAATGACCTGGTTTCGAGGTTTTTCAGTCAGCCAATGGAAGGAGAGAAGGACAGCTCTTCAAGACGACAGAACAATGGTCGTGACGATACTGAGGATGGAACAGAAACTATGTTCCGAAACTAGTTTATAGTCAAAAAAGAAGAACAATATGAGGTGAGTGATAAAAAATTCTACCTTAATAATGTGTTCTCTCATTCTAGACCACGACTGTTTTATCCACTGACACACTTGTTTAATTGTTTATCGTTTTAAAGCTCCCTTCGACATGAATTCATCTATCATCCATTTGTTCAACTTCACTGACATCGTAGACTGCAATGACAGGGTTCTGGATTTGTGATGGTGGGGCAGGCGGGAGACAGTGTTAGCCAGCTTGTGAATCCCCGCAAATCATGTTTGTTGCATCGGTGCACTGCTGCTGCCAGTTGAATCCAATGTTGCCAGATAAAGATAATTCCTGCAGCATCGAATATATGGCCATATTTAAGACTGGAGGGAATTTTAAATCAAACACTGGACTTTTTTATGTTAATCTCGAGTATAAGACGCACCTGAATTTTGGAGGCAATTTTTCGAAGAAAAAATGTGTCTTATAGGCCGTAAAATACAGTAATAAAAATCATGAAAGAATTATATGCACTAAGGCCTGTTCAAAAACACTCAACAAATAAATATCCATGGTAGTGAGTTTAGGATAATTCTATAATAGTTTTAATGAAGGATAGGAAACATGATTGGAAAATACTTTACATGTGATACGAACATTTTTTTCTAAGTTCCTATTGTACACCATGCGCATGCATCAGCAAATGTGAAGTGGTTTACACTATGGAATCACAGGATGCAATCAACATACACACAATATTTAACCAATCTAAAAGCCAACCTAATGCAATTTAAGTACGCTAACCTGTGAAAGAATTCAACGCTCAAAAATAAATAAAGTTCTGAAATTGAACTTTTATAGGAAAAAATCACTATGAGGTTTAATTTAAGATTAAATTAAAATACTTTGTACCTCACCTCATATCCAGTCTTCTAATTATACTGCAGTTTCAAAACCTTGGCAGTTTCATCTTCAGTAACATCTCATTAACTGATGTTAAGTCGATCAGAAGAACTACTTCTTCTTCCCTCTGTTGGTGGACAAACATCAGTCGACGAGATATTACTGAAGATGAAACTGCCAAGGCTTCGAAACTGCAGTATAATTAGAAGACTGGATATGAGGTGAGGTATGAAGTATTTTAATTTAATCTTAAGTACTTAAATTCTGAAATATGAGAGTTGGAGTTTGTCTGAAAATGGAAGAAAATTATACTTTTGAAATCGGTATCGTGAAAACATGCAACTTTATGAGGTGAGATATTAAAAATATTTTCTCCAACTCATTCATAAAAAATCATAAATATATGTACAGTTAAGTACACACTCAATGTTGGCTGCACTGGAACACATAGTTGTTGCATAGAATAATCATTAAAATCAATATGGCTGCCACGTCTTCATGCTACGTATGTAGTTAAATATCATAGAAAAATATATTGAAATAATTGTTGAAAAACATGTAAAAATCATTGTAAATGGTGGGAAATAATTTGAAAAATGAAACCCTAAGAATAAAATTTGACAGGAGTTTATGAAGAAATATAAAAACGTCACGTCATAGGTTGTAAAGTTTAGCCATAAATTTATCTTTACCATTAACTGTATTTGGTTCGCTGTGTATAATAATTGACTTGTTTTCAATGTTTCCCTATGTAAAATATTGTTACTCACCATCTTTTCCTTCAATCTGTCCAATTTCTTCTCGTATTCCTGCCTTACAGCTTTAATCTTCTCCTCAATGTGGAGTTCCATCTTTGCCAATTTATTCTTTTTATCTTCAATTTCCATTTGAAGTTTAAAGTTTTCATCGAGTTGGACATCATAAGCTTCCTTTATTTTCAGAAGCTTCTCCTCCAGTTGTGAACATTTATTTTCCACATCTGCCTTCGACATTGCTAACAAATTTTTCTCACTTATTACTATTTTATTCTGCATTTTGACATCGAGTAATCTTTTTTCTAACTCTGTTCTTACAGTGCGTTCACTTGAAAGTTCCTTCGACACATTCTTATTTTTTTCATAAAGATGTTCAATTTCTTGCTCAAATTTAAGTCTCGTTATGACTAAGGCTCCGTGTTCTACTGTTTCCATCTCAAAATAATTGTTTTGTGACTGCATTTCAAGAGAATCTTCAAGTCTGTAACCATTTTCATTTGTTGTATTGTTATCTTGAAGTGTCATTAGTAAGTTTTCTAGAAGATTTGCTCTATCTGCTGAACTTATTTTAAGTTCGTTACAAACTGAAGGCTCAAATTCAATACAATATTTTCTCATAACATTCATGCACTCAAGTTCCAGTTTAGAACTTTCTAACTGAGCTGTTTCTATTCCTGTAACCAAAGCACTAATCTCAAACAACAGGCCTTCTGATAGATGAGAAATAGAATTCCTATCATTTATATGATCTTCATTCTTTACATTTTCAATTAAGTTATGTAATCTTTCATTATTTTGATCTGTTTCTCTCAAACAACTGCAGGTAAATTTTAGAATATCTTGAGAAATTTTATCACATTCAATGTTCAGAATTATGAGCAATTTATCAAGTTTATTCTTTTGTTGTTCTATTGCTTTGAGCACATCGCAATCAACTGACATATTTAAAACAAGAACCTCAAATTTCGCATTGATGCCTTTGAGTTTTATTTCAAAATCAGATATCATACACTTCATTTTCCCCAGCGAATTACACAAATTTTCATATTTAGATTCTATCTGATGTTGAACTTTTCTTAATTTTGAAGACTCTTCCTTAATTTTTAATTGAGAATTCTCATATTCTGCTACTTTTTCAACGAGTTTTGAATTCTGCTCGTTTAAAAGTACAATTTTATCATTTAAAGTTTGAGTGTCGTTATACATGGAAATATTAGCCGTACTCAATCTGTCGACTTCTTCTTTCATGGAATCACAATTCAGCTGCAGAGCTTCTTTCTCTAATTTTATATTTTCTTTCAAATTGCGTTCGTTAATCAAGTCTTTTTCATATTCTTCCAACAATGATTTGAGTTTGTTCAAACCTTCAATATTTTTCAAGACCCTTTCATTTTCAGTTTTCAAAACGTCATTCATAACTGCAAGTTGATCATATTTCTGTGCAATGTCATTACATTTTTCTTCTGTTCTTTTCAATTCATTTCTAAGGATGCCATTGGATTTCAAAACACCCATAATTTCTCCTCTAGCACTGCTGAGTTCAGTGTTTAAACTTTCTAATTTCTTAACAACTTCAGGTATTCTAACATTAGCATTCTCTTCTGAATCTGTTTCAGTTTCTTGCATTGCATCACCAGGTTTATCATTTAAAGGAACGATAGTCTTTTCTAAAAATAAAGAATCTCTCGACAATGTACTTTCGCTGTGCTCGCTTGAACCACAAAATAATTTGTTACTACTAATGTCAAAACAATCCACGTTCCATGGCTTTGAAGGCAATTTCTTTTTGCAATCGTATAATACGTGTAGTGAATCTCCTGTGTATTCCTCTGAAATTGGATATTCCAACACATCGTTTTTAGTATCAGTCTCTTGTTGTTTTTCTTGAAAACACTGCAACGTCTGCTTCAAACTACAAATGTTATTCTTGAAATCAGCACACAATTTAGAAATCATTTCTTTTTCTGAAACTAATAACTTCATTTGTGACATCACTGTTTTCATATTATCTTTCTCCTCTTCTAACAGTTGTTCGACTTTAATGCGCAATTTCTTTTCCATATCTCTTTCTCCTTCAACCTCTTCAAGTCTCTTAAAATGCATTACTTTAACTTCTAAAGCACTTTTATGAATTTTTGATATATTTTCCTCAGTTTTTTGTAGTTGATTTGCATGTTCTCTAAGCAGCTCATCTTTGTTTTCTAATTCAGACTGTGCTACAATCAGACTTGCATTCAAATTATTTTTTTCTTGGATTATTTCATTCAATGATTTCTGCAAGTTCTCTGTTTCCTCTGTTAGTTTGTTTATTTGATCAACTTTACTCTCCAATTCCTTTAAAAACTGGTTTTCAGTTTTTGCTTTACTCTCTTCTTCTAATTGTAATGAAACTTTAAAATGCTCTAATTCTTTTACAGTAGTATTCTTATCTTCCTCCAATTGTTTAATTTTATCTTCCAAGCAGATTTTCAAGTTTTCTAAAGTTTCAGTTTCAGCCTTTACCGTTTTAGTCAGTTCTTCTAATTGTTCATTATGAATCTGTAGTTCCGATACTTCTAATCGAACAGCATCAAGATGAGCAACTAGTTGCTTGTTATCGCTTTCAAGGGTATTTATTTCTTCCTCCAAATTTGTAGCTCTGAGATTCAAATGACTTATCTCTTCTTTCGTTTCTTCTATTTTTCTGTTGTAAGATTCAATAACTTCCTTTTGTTGTTGTTTGTACACAACTAAATCTAATTTTGCATCTTCTAGCATACTGTTCAAAGAACACTTTTCCTTTTCTAAATCCACTATTTGCTTTTCCAAATTTGAGTTAACTGTGAAAATCCTGTCAATTTCAAGTTTTGCATCAGTATAAGACTTCAAAAGTTCACTTCTTTCAGTTTCAATACTTTGAAAGTCACTTTTCAGTTTCTCTAAGTTATCTTCTAGCACACTTTTATCTTCAGTCATAGCGCTAATCTTGCTATTCAATTCTTCAGTTACAGAATCCAAACATTTTTGTTTCTGATCAAGTTCTTCAGTTAGAATTTCTTTGCATTTTTTCTCTTTCAGCAACTCACATTTCACTGTATCTAGTTCTTCAGTAACTGATTTCTTTTCGTGAATCAAATCCTCAATTTTATCTGAAGTTATCTTAAGTTCTTTTTCTTGTTGCTCAGTAAAGATTTTTAGTTGTTTTGCTTCATTGGTTACAATATTGAAATTTTCTTGTGCTTTTAATAGTTCATTCTCTTTTTCACAGAGCTCACTAAGCTTATACTATTTTCTTCTTCTATTTTCTTATATTGATCTGACAAAGCACTTAACTTATCTGTCAGATCTGCCAACTCTTTGTGGTATTCTTCATTTTGTTTTTCAAACAAATTCTGTAATTCATCTCTATTTGTTGACACTTCTACAAATTTATCTCTAGTTGCTACTAATTCATTGTAAGTCGTATCTTTTTCTAAGTTTAGTTTTCTTATTTCCTTTTTTAAAAATACTTGCACTTTCATCTTTTTCAGTAAGGCATTCACTCTTTTCACCTTCTAGAATAGATAACCTCTCATTCAGCAATTCAATGTGTTTGTTCTTTTCTTTACTATCAGCATGATATTTTTCCTTCAAAATATCTTTTTGCCTACTAATTTCTGCAAGGTTATTTTCCAAACGTGCTGATTTTCTATCACATAGTAATATTTTATTTTCTAACTCAATAATCCTAGTCTTCAACACATTAGTTTCTAAATTAAAATTCATAATAGAATCTTCGTTTTCCTTTATTGAAGTAGCATATAACTCCTCAAGATTAGCTTTACTTTCTTTTATTTCTTTGAGTTTGCTGCTAATATCTTCTATGGTTTTACAGGAAATTTCCCTCTCCTCCAAAAGTTCCTTCATTTGTGTATCAAGTGATTCTATACAAACATTTAGGTTATTCACTGTTTTGTTTTGTTCTTCTGATCGATCAAGCAGTTTTGAATACAAATCTTCAATGTGACTTTTACTTTCTTTCATGTCCGATAATTCAACTGTAATTTCTTCAATCTTTAATCTCATACCAAGATTTTCTTCTTCCAATTTTACGCTTTTTTCAGAAATATTCTGCTTAACTCTTTCAAGCTTTTCAATGACATTCTTTTTCTCTTCAAGCACCACAGTTAATTCGTTAATTTCTTTTACGTACTCGCAAACTCTGGTCTGTAAAACAGCTACCTTTTCCTCAGCCTTTTGTAAACATTCTTCCAACTGATTCTTCTCAAATAACTGACTCTCTCCCTTCAATTTTAACTCTGTTATCTCAGAATCAAGTTTTGTTATACTTTCATTTAACTTCTGGCAGGTTGATTCTAGATGACATTTTGTATCAAGTGATTTTATATTTTTTACATTGAGTTCTGTTAGCAAGGAACTCAATCTCTCGACTTTAGCCTTTACGTTCAAATATAAACTTTCATTCTTGTTTGATTCATCAACTTCTGTAACGTCTGTATACTGGTAATTATCTGATAACAGCAACTCTCTAACGTGATCGACATTTTCTCCTAAATTCACGTCAATTGATTTAAGATTCTCATGAGCTTCTGTATTAATTTTTTGTAATTCAAAAATCTCCTGAGATCGTAATTTCAATTCCTCTTGAGCCTCTTCGGTTTCCTGTTCTAACTTTGCAACGTTCAGTCTCGACTTCAAAAATCTTTTGAGTTTCTTCAAACTTTTCCTGCAATGCAGCAAGATCTGTAAAAAGTGAATCCTTCTCATGTATGCACTCTAACAGTTCAGAATCTTTAGCTGCAATGAGATCCCGATGAAGGGCCAGTTGTCCTTCCAGAAGGGCGCGCTCTTTCGCCAGATGATCTATTTGCACAAATGCATTGTTTAGTTTCTTCTCAGATTCTTCGAGATCATGTTGCAGGGAAGTCATTACATCCACCTACAAAAAAAAAATAAAATAAAATAAAAATACTAATATAATTAGATTGCAGGGACTCTTGTCGTCCCAACTCCTTTCAAAAAATGTTAAACTGAAAATATATAAAACCGTTATTCTACCAGTTATATTATATGGATGTGAAACAAGGACCCTTACTTTAAGGGAGGAAAGGAGATTAGGAGTATTTGAGAACAAAGTTCTTAGGAAAATTTTTGGACCAAAGAGAGATGAACAGATAGGTGAATGGAGAAAACTACATAACAGTGAGCTACATTTGTCTTTATAGGAAGCAAGATATAATGAGAACAATTAAGTCACATAGACTGCAATGGGCAGGACATGTGGCACAAATGGGAAATGAAAGATGTACATAGAAGCTTCTTGTAGAAAAACAGTCAGTTGCTAGATCAAGAATGAGATGGGAGAATAACATTAACATAATTTGAGGGAAGTAGATTATATAGGGAATGATTCGAAAACATAAGCTTATGATAGGGATGCATGCAGAGCTTATGTCCATGCAGCCATGAACCTATAGGTTCAATAGTGCCAGTGAGTTAGTAAGTTAATACAATTTGATTAATGTATTTATCTGTAAGGTTATAACTAAGGCTCTGAAGTTGAGGAAAAATCCCTTTTTCATTTTATGTCCAAAGACGAAGCCAAACTTAATACATATACATTTTGGATAATTGTAGGCCAGAAAATCACTAGTTTAATTTGTCCCTTTTCAATTTTTTTGGCTTATTGGTTCTTTTTTTAGCCTTTATTTTAGGTCTTAATGGCTTTTTTGCACTTTACCTTGTTTTGACTATATTTATACCATTTGTATAATTCAAGAATCTGCAGTCTAGTCTCGATTCCAACTTATTTTAAAAACAATATCTAGTTTTACTTTCCAAAGACTTTTCACATTGCAAACAATTTTGTTCCACGATAAACTATTGAACCCTCACAAAATATCCTGTTATTTATAATCAACCCACTGATTGCCTGATATCCATTGCAGGTTCGGTGAATTCATTCTAGGTGTGACAAATCATTCATTCTAAATTCTTCATTACTTTCTTTTTAATGAACATAGAATTACTTTTTCAAACTATGTTGAATTAAATAAAAATAAAGTATGAAAGAAGAAGCATTTTTGGTTATTAATGATTTTTGCAATGTATGTTGCATTTCAATAGAATTTTGTACTTTTTAAACATTTTTATTACATTTATTAAAACTGCAAGGGCATCAAGAAAATCAAGAATTGAGAAAATTCAGAACCAGATAAATAGAGATAATGATGTTGAAACATAATATTATAGAAGTAATAGAAGAACGGAGATTGAAATGGTATGGAGATCTGAAGAGGATGGAGAATAATAGAATCTCAAGAATAATGTTGGATTAGAATGCTGAGGGCAGGAGAAGGGGGAGGGGGAAACTCAGGGAACAGTGGATGGATGAAGTGAGAAGAAACATGATCAGCAGAGACCTCAAAGAAGAAGATGCTGAGGATAGAAATCTGTGGCAGAACAAAATACATTTGGGCTGAAGGATAACTACTGTAATGTAGAGAAAATCCTTTAAAAAATTGCCTTTTCACATCCTTTTATTTTTTAGATTTTTTTAGGATATCTTTAGGTCTTTTTGAAGTTCTTTTATTATCATCATCATCATCCTACCAGGTATTAGTCCTAGAAGAACTGTTACGGCCTGAGAAAGTGGTTTTCGTGCCATCTTTTCATAGGTCAACCAATTGATCGTTTCCCATTTGGATAGTAGTTCATTATTGCCTTGGGGATCCTGGATCTAGCCATTCTTGAGACATGTTCCTTCCAGTTTAGCTGATATCTGGAGATGTAGTCCAGTATTGGTGACACATTAAGTTCTTGAAGGATTTCTACATTTTTCTTTCGATCCCATTTGGTGTAGCCAGCTGTTCAGCGCATAAAAGTTCTTTTATAGGCATTTTATATGTCAACTTCCAAGCCATAGTTATACCATCAGGCCTTCTCTTCTACATGGTTAAAACGACACTTAGGCCTCAAATATTATATGACAACTACTTATTTTAGGAATTCTCACTATGAGGTATATTCATTAAGGTAGAATTTTTTATCACTCACCTCATATTGTTGTTCTTATTTGACTATAAACTAGTTTCGGAACATAGTTTCTGTTCCATCCTCAGTATGGTTTTGCAATAAAAATGATACTCAAGAAAATAAACAAGTTCAAAAGACAAAAATTTATTAATCAAAGCACTCTTCTAAAAGTAAAAGAAGAAAATGTAAAATTTAGAAAATTCACATATCATCCATTAAAACACCACAAGTTTCAAATTGTTTTTAAAGATTTCAACATAAGATTAGCACCCAAAAATGACTACAGCATCAGTAAACTGATTAGACCTAATAAGAATGAGAAAATTAAAGAAGAAACAAATCAGGGATTTATCAAATTAAATGTGAAGAATGTGAGAAATTCTACATAGGAAAAACTAAGAGAAACTTGAAAACTAGAGTGAAAGAACATCTCAAGAATGTCAAGAAAGGGTAAGTAGAAAAATCTGCAGTTGCTGCCCATGCATGGTCTGAAAAACATATTATCGAGAAAGAAGCTAAATTATTAAAACAAATAAAAAACCAAAAGAACTTACTGTTTGGGAAAAGATCTACATTCAAAAGAGCGAAAAGAAGAAATTGATGAACTTTGGAATTCCCGGTGAGAATGACCTGGTTTCGAGGTATTTCAGTCAGCCAATGGAAGGAGCGAAGGACAGCTCTTCAAGACGACAGAACAACGGTCATGACGATACTGAGGATGGAACAGAAACTATGTTCCGAAACTAGTTTATAGTTAAATAAGAACAATATGAGGTGAGTGATAAAAAATTCTACCTTAATAATTATATGACAATTTTTCTTCTAAAAAGAATAAACAAAAACCAATTATATAGGCATAAGCTCCATAGAAAAATGTACTATATGGAATAGTCTAATTTTGCCTAAAAATATATATTTGTCATTTAGAAACTATTCAGTTTTTAACATAAAATTGCCATTGGTACCCATTTTTAACTTTTTTTGCTACTTTAATGTTGCCAGATTTCTTCTTATCTTTGGAATTTTATCAGAGCGATGGAATTATGTAAAAAAAATACAATTTTACTTTGTAGCCAATAAACACATTTAATATACAGGATGTGGCTTGCACATGGTTGCAAGCAAAAAAAAAAAATGGATCGGTTGAAACAGGGTTTTGAATACAGGACCTCCAGAATATAATCTCAAACACTGAAACCATACTGGCTTTATAATGTAATGTAAAATTCCCAATTAAGGGTCTTCTTAATAAAGAAGCCACCATCTGCAAGATAGAAGCAACGGCTTCACAGCATTTGGTGCATGGGAATTAACTGTGTATATAAGAGAAAAATTTGCATTTAGATTGGAGTTTCTCAGGTAGCTCAGTTGGTAGAGCATTCGCCTAGAGTGTGAAAGGTCCTGGATTCAAGTCCCAGTCTGAGCGTATATTTTTTTCTCTTCAAATATAATTTATCCATCATTGAGATGTATGAAATGAATAATAAAAACATCGAAAGATATCAATATGCTAGACCAAGTTTGGCAAAATGGGTTGAAGGATCCCAATTGCAAGCCATTGGAAAACAGTATGGCAAGAACTTGACTCATCATCATCATCCTCGTATTGTATCCACCTTTCGGAAAGTAGATTCCAAATATGCCTCCAACCATCTCTATCTTCCAATGCTTTGCTTTTTTTTTGTTCTTCCCAGTCATATCCATTCTCTTGTAGACTTTTCTTCACTTGGTTAATCCATTTTCCCCTTGGTCGTTTTCCTTGTATCTTGAGATTTAACAGTCTGTGGTCTTCCCTTTCCCATTCTTTTTAAACCATTGTAGTCTACTTTTTAAGAACTTGACGATTCAATGCTTTTATTATTCATTTCATACATCTCAATGATAGATAAATCATATTTGAAGAGAAAAATCATACACCCAGACTGAGACTTGAACCTAGGACCTTTGGTTTTCTGGGCCAATGCTATACTGACTGAGCTACCAGGGCAAGTTAGAATCAACATGCAAATTGTTCTCTTATATACGTTGTAAATTCCTGCGCACCAAATGCTATGAAACCTTTGTTCCTATATTTACAAATGGTGGCTTCTTTATTGAGAAGACATTTATTTGGGAATTTTTATATTATATTATAAAAGCCATTACGGCTTCTTTTGATGCTTTATTATTCATTTCATACATCTCAATGATGAATAAATAATATTTGAAGAGAAAAATTATAAATGTCTTCTTAATAAAGAAGCTGCCATTTGCAAAGATAGGAACAAAGGTTTGATAGCATTTGGTGCTCGGGAATTTACAACGTATATAAGAGAAAAATTTGCGTTTAGATTGTAACTTGCCCTGGTAGCTCAATCAGTAGAGCATTTTCCCAGAAAGTCAAAGGTGCTGGGTTTGAGTCTCAGTCTGGGCATATAATTTTTCTCTTCAAATATGGATTTGACTATTGCCTGGATATATGCAGTGTGACATGTTGAATGTTTGTGAATCTTTCTAGTATAAGTAGACATTCAGAGTTTTTTTCTGTCCCATGTTGCCTCACATGTTTCTATCATAAATACGTATGTAAACTAGTTGCAATAATTTGTACTTGCCCTGTATTGTGTTTACAGAAAACAATTGCACAAACACAGTGATTAGCTTCAACTAAAAAATAAAAGTAATAATCAAGTTATTTTTGACTGGGAAACATCTTACCTCAAATTAATGTTGATTCATTTTTCTCGAACACGTTTCTATATAATTCTCTATATCATCTTCAGCTTGCACAGACTGTTGAGTTTTGTGTTGTGGATCCTGAATGTCAATATCAGCTCCCTCCTCCGGCTGGCTGAAGAACCTCCAAACTAGGTCACATTCAGCAGAAATTTCAAAATTCAGGACTCTATTTTTGTTCTTCTGAATGTGGGTTTTTTTCCCAAATGGTGAGTTCTTTTGTATTTTCTAATTGTTTTATTTCTGAATGTAGATTTTTTTCCAAATAGTGAGTTCTTTTGTATTTTCTAATTGTTTTATTAAAGCAATTGTTTTATTAAAACAATTAGAAAATACAAAAGAACTCACTATTTGGAAAAAATCTACATTCAGAAGAACAAAAATAGAGTCATGAATTTTGAAATTCCTGCTGAATGTGAACTAGTTTGGAGGTTCATCAGTCAGCTGGAAGAGGGAGTTGATATCGGCATCCAGGGTCCACAACATAAAACACAACAGTCTGGGCAAGCTGACGATGATATAGAAGATTATATCGAAACATGTTCAAGAATAAATCAACAATAATTTGAGGTAAGATATTGTTTATTTTTTATTATTTCACTCACCTCATACTTCATAATTCATAGCAGACCCAGGGTTTCTTCACATCTTTTTTGACATTCTCAATGCTGTGTCACGTTCACAACTGACGTCCAACGGCCTTCTATCCTGCAGACTGACCTCCGCGCCATCTGGTGGCCGACCGAAGAATTTCCAAATCAGTCCTCTCTCCTTATAACCGGGTATTTCAAAATTCATAGTTGTATTTTCATTCTTGCATATGTAAATTTTTTCCCAAATTGTGAGTTCCTTCGGTTTTCCAATGTTTAAGTAATTTTGTTTTGGTTTCTATTCTATGTTTTTCTGACCAGGCATGTGCAGCTATTGCAGATTTTTCAGTTTCTCCATTTTTAACATTTCTGAGGTGTTCTTTTAATCTTGTATTTAGATTCCTTTTTGTTTTTCCTATGTATATCTTTTCACAATCTTTACAATTAATTTGATAAATTCCAGATTTTTTGCAGTCTTCAATCTTTTCATTTTTGTTGGTTTTTATTAAATTACCTAAGTTGTAATCATTTTTCGGTGCTAATTTAATGTTGAATTTGTTGAAAATTTTTTGAAACTTGTCAAATACTAAAGGATAGTATGTGAACTTCTTGAATTTTTTGCCTATATTTTTATCTGTCTGAAGAGTACTTTCATTAATGATTTTTTCTTTGAATTTATTTATTTTCTTGTGTATCATCTTCTCTTGAAAACCATTATCCTTCGCAATTTTTATGATGTGTCCTTTCTCTTTATTGTAATTTTCTTTGCTCATGGGGACATTCACAAGTCTGTGTGTTAAACTATTAAATACTGATGATTTCATGATTATTTTCTATTTCCATTGTAAATTTGATTGTTTTATTTTGAATATTTAACAGTTTAATGGCATCTTCTAATTGTTTCTGTTTTACTATTGCTATGATATCATCTACATATCTTCTCCAAAATTTAAATGAAATACCATTTTTAGACCTTAAATTGATTAGGAATGAAGAAAAAAAGAAAACAGAATTTGGAATCTACAGAAAAGAAACTCACATCGACAATTATATAAAAGCTACTGGATTTAACCATTTTTCACATAAACAGGCAGTATTTAATAGTTTAACACACAGACTTGTGAATGTCCCCATGAGCAAAGAAAATTACAATAAAGAGAAAGGACACATCATAAAAATTGCGAAGGATAATTAGATTAGATTAGATTAGATTAGTATTTAGCCTGGTGGAGTTAAGGCCATGTGGCCTTCTCTTCCACTCACCAGGACAAACATATATTACATAAGAATATAACAATCTTAATTAACTCTAATATTAAACACTAAGTAAAAATTTGATCAAAAGATAATATCTAATATACATATTACGATCTATAATACAACCAATTAATATTAGTTAAAATTAAGACTAAAACTAATAATAAAATGTATACAAGCAAGACACATTAAATTGTCCCTGTCTAGTGTATATAAAAAACAGGTAAATAATGAGATATAGAAAACTAATTTTACGATTATACAATATTTAAAACAAAACAAATAAAAGTATTTGTTATTCTTATAATGGTTTTCAAGAGAAGATGATACACAAGAAAATAAATAAATTCAAAGAAAAAATCATTAATGAAAGTACTCTTCAGACAGATAAAAATGTAGGCAAAAAATTCAAGAAGTTCACATACCATCCTTTAGTATTTGACAAGTTTCAAAAAATTTTCAACAAATTCAACATTAAATTAGCACCGAAAAATGATTACAACTTAGGTAATTTAATAAAAACCAACAAAAATGAAAAGATTGAAGACTGCAAAAAATCGGGAATTTATCAAATTAATTGTAAAGATTGTGAAAAGATATACATAGGAAAAACAAAAAGGAATCTAAATACAAGATTATAAGAACACCTCAGAAATGTTAAAAATGGAGAAACTGAAAAATCTGCAATAGCTGCACATGCCTGGTCAGAAAAACATATAGAAACCAAAACAAAATTACTTAAACAATTGGAAAAACCGAAGGAACTCACAATTTGGGAAAAAATTTACATATGCAAGAATGAAAATACAACTATGAATTTTGAAATACCCGGTTATAAGGAGAGAGGACTGATTTGGAAATTCTTCGGTCGGCCACCAGATGGCGCGGAGGTCAGTCTGCAGGATAGAAGGCCGTTGGACGTCAGTTGTGAACGTGACACAGCATTGAGAATGTCAAAAAAGATGTGAAGAAACCCTGGGTCTGCTATGAATTATGAAGTATGAGGTGAGTGAAATAATAAAAAATAAACAATATTAAAAAACCTCATAGTGTTATTTCCTATCTACATAACTTAATTGAGGTAAGATGTTTTTCAGTCTCAAGAAACTTGATTAAAAGAACCTCAAAATATTACTTCCAAAAATAATGAGTTTTTGAACTTACTTTTTTTTCCAATTCCAATTTGCAAGTCTTCAATGAATGTATGCACTGGTTTGCTGTATCGAGGCGGCATTCAAGATTTGAAACACATTTCTTCATCTCTTCTTCTTCCAATAACACAGTTTTAAGCTCATCTTTTAATCTCTTATTTTCTTCTTCTACTTCTGCTAATTTAATGTCGACTACAACTCTCATATTTTCTGGGCTGAAAACTGTAAAAAAAAAAAAAAATCATGGAACATTATTAATCACGTTCATCAAAAACATTCGTGCTTAGCTTATCTACAAAGTTAGGAGAAACAGCAGTTTAACTTACCCAATATACTTTCTTGTTAATAAATTAATGAGTCATTTTAACATCTTACCTCATATTTCATGTTTTATCAAACACGGTAACTATAGTTTTCAAATGATCTTGTCATTCATTTTCAACCACCATTATGACTACCGGATATTCATTGGAATCTCCCTCTATAACGTTGCCATCTGGTGTTGATTTGACGAACTTCGAGATATCGTTGCCATCTGGTATTGATTTGATGAACTTCGAGATGAGGTCATGTTCATCCGGAATGTCGAAATTCATAGATTTAAATTTGTTCTTCTGTATAAATATTTTCTCCCAAACTGTCAAGTCCAAAGGTTTTTCCAAATGTTTAGAAGTTTAGCTTCTTTTCAATTCTATGACCTTCCAACAAACTATGTGCTGCAATAGCTGATTTTTCAATTTCACCATTTTTTAATATTTCTAAAGTGTTCCTTTGTGCGAGTGTCCAAATTTCTTTTTGTTTTTCCTATGTATACTTTATTGCAATCTCCACAATCAATTTGATAAATTCCAGATTTTTTACTATCTGGGGTGTTCATTTCTTATTGGTTATTAATAAGTTACCAAGGCTAAATTTATTTATCGGTGCCAATGTAATATTGAATTTCTTGAAAATTTTTTGAAATTTGTTATTGTATTCCAGATGATAAGTGATTTTCTTAAATTGTTTTCCTTTCTTTGAATCAGATTGCAGGGTAGTGTATTCTTTTAATCTTTTTTGTTGTCTGAATTTCTTCAATTTAGTTATAATTATTTCCTTTCCAAAACCATTTTAATTAGCTATGTCCAAAATGTGATTGTATTCTTTCTTAAAATCCTCTTCATTTAGTGGAACATTCAATAATCTATATATCAAACTGTTGAAAATTGCATGCTTATGCGCAATATGATTGAAACCTGAAGACTTTATGTAATTGTCAATATGAGTATCTTTTCTGTATATATTGAATTCAATTCTTTGTTGTTGTTCATTCCTTCTTATGTAGAGGTCCAAAAATGGGATTTGGTTATTATTTTCTAATTCCATAGTAAATTTCACAGATTCATCCTGGAGGTTGAGTAATTTTAATGCATCTTCAATATATTTGGTTTCAAAAGCTTTTGGTGAGAGGGAATTACAACGTATATAAGAGAAAAATTTGCGTCTAAATTGTAACTCGCCTCGGTAGCTCAGTTGGTAGAGCATTTGGCCCGGCAAGCCAAAGGTCCCGGGTTCGAGTCTCGGTCTAGGCGATACTTTTTCTCTTCAAATATAATTTATCTTTCATTGAGAAATGTTAAATTAATAATAAAAACATCATTAGAAGCCTTACTAGCTTTATAAAGTAATGTTAAATTCCCAATAAATGTCTTCTTAACTAAGAAGCCGCCATTTGCAAAGATAGAAACAATGGTTTCAAAAGCATTTGGTGAGAGGGAATTACAACGTATATAAGAGAAAAATTTGCGTCTAGATCATAACTCGCCTCGGTAGCTCAGTTGGTAGAGCATTTGGCCCGGCAAGCCAAAGGTCCCGGGTTCGAGTCTCGGTCTAGACGAAAATTTTTCTCTTCAAATATAAGATATAATAATGTTTGCAGATGATCTTGTTTTACTAGCAACATCTGAAGATGATCTACAATGGTCAGTACATAATTTAAATTTGATAGCCCAGAAATATTCAATGGAAATATCTACCAATAAAACTAAAATAATGGCCTTTTGTGGAAAATCCCCAATACCAAGCAAAATTTGTTTAAATAAAATTTTAGAGAGAGTTAATGAGTTTACTTATTTAGGATATAAACTCTCTTTTGTTGAAAATTTGGATTTACCAGAGGAAATTGTGAAATTCAACAAATCAAAGGGAATCATTAATAGAGTTTCAAAACCTTCATTAGTGCAAAAATCAACTCGTACTCGTCTTTATCAAATAATGGCTCAACCAGTCCTATGTTATGGGAGTGAAGTGTGGACTATAAGGACGAGAGATGAAAGCAGACTAACAGCTTGTGAAATGAAATTTATGCGCCAAACAACTGGCTACACCAAATGGGATCGAAAGAAAAATGTAGAAATCCTTCAAGAACTTAATGTGTCACCAATACTGTACTACATCTCCAGATATCAGCTAAACTGGAAGGGACATATCTCAAGAATGGCTAGGTACAGGATCCCCAAGGCAATAATGAACTACTGTCCAAATGGGAAACGGTCACTTGGTCGACCTATGAAAAGATGGCACGAAACCGCTTTCTCAGGCTGTAACAGTTCTTCTAGGACTAATACCTGGCAGGATGATGATGATAAAAATCAAATGAATTGTGAATTCTTCTTATCTCATACATCTACGTTATTTAATACAGAACTGCAGTATCGGGAAACATCACTCTAATACTCAGCTGTTGTCACGACTGTCGATTCTTCATTATGCCGGTCATTTTCTAAACTGCCATCTGGTGCTGATTTGAAGAACTTTATAATCAAATTTGGTTCGTCCAGAAACTCAAAATTCATGGTTCTAGTGTGTTTTTTTTGGATGTATATCATTTCCCAAACAGTTAATTCCAAAGGTTTAGACAGATGTCAGCTTCTTTTTCAATTCTATGATGTTCTAATTAACTATGTGCTGCTATTGCTAATTTTTCAATTTCACCATTTTTTATATTTCAAAAGGAGAAAAAAAAAATGTGAAATTGAAAAATCAGCAACAGCAGCACATAGTTTATTAGAGATTCATAGAACTGAAAAATTGAAAAAGAAGCTAACATCTATCTAAACCTTTGGAATTAACAGTTTGGGAAAATATATACATTCTAAAAAACAATATTAGAACCATGAATTTTGATCAAGTTTTATTGAGTCTTACCTCAATTTAATGTTGATTTGTTATCGAAACATGTTCGATAACACATCAACATTAAATTAAGGTAAGATAGTACGGACTCAATAAAACTTGATTAAAAGAACCTCAAAATATTAGTTCCTAAAATAAAAAATTAACATGAATTTTGAGTTTCCGGATGAACCAAATTTGATTAAAAGTTCTTCAAATCAACACCAGATGGCAGTTTAAAAAATGACCAGCATAATAAAGAATCAACAGTCGTGATAACAGCTGAGGATGGAAATGATGATTCCTGATACTGCAGTTCTGTGTTAAATAACATAGATGTAAGAAGAATTCACGATTCATTTGATTTTTATTAAGAAAACCTCATAATGTAAAAATTCCCAACTTTATTATATGAATTAAGTTATGTAGATAGGAAATAACACTAAGGTTTTTTAATATTGTTTATTTTTTCTTTCACTCACCTCATACTTCATAACTCCTCGCAGACTCGGGTTTTGTCACAACATTTGTGACATTCTCAATGCTGTGTCACGTTCACAACTGACGTCCAACGGCCTTCTATCCTGCAGACTAACCTCATCGCGCCATCTGATGGCTGATCGACAAACTTCCGAATCAATCCCCTCTCCTTATAACCGGTTATATATGTAAGGAGAGGGGATTGATTCGGAAGTTCGTCGGTCAGCCATCAGATGGCAATGAAGTCAGTCTGCAGGATAGAAGGCCATTGGACGTCAGTTGTGAACGTGACACAGCATTGAGAATGTCACAAATGATGTGACGAAACCCGGGTCTGCGAGGAGTTATGAAGTATGAGGTGAGTGAAAGAAAAAAATAAACAATTTTATTATATGAATGCTTAATTTTACCTGGTGAAGTTGGCTGACACGACCAAGATGTATCCCCATCTTCAGAAACAGTTTGTTTTCCACTTTGTTGTATCATCTGCAGTTGAGAACACAGTTCTTTCATAGCAGATAGTTCAGCTTCTTTCTTCACCATTTCATCCTGAAGTTTGTTGCACACAGAGTGATATTCTTCATATTTTGTGTTCCAAAAATTACATTGTTCTTCAGCCAACATCAACTACAAAAGAAGCCAAAGAAGTTGTAAAGATTAACTGCAATATGAATCTCTCACAATCAAATACCTAGAAACTTACTTACTTACTCACTGGCGCTATCAAACCCATAGGTTCATGGTCACACAGACATAAGCTCTCCACACATCCCTATCCTGAGCTAATGCTTTCCAATCATTCCCTGTATAATCTACTTCCCTCAAATCATGCTTAATGTTATTCTCCCACCTCATTCTTGGTCTATCAACTGGGCGTTTTCCCTCTGGCTTTCCTACAAGAAGCTTCCATGCAAGTCTTTCATTCTCCATACGTGCAACATGTCCTGCCCATCGGTCTACGAGACTTAACTGTTATTATATCTGGCTTCCTATAAAGACCATGTAGTTCATTGTTATGTAGTCTTCTCCATTAACCTGTCTGTTCATCTCTCTTTGGGCCAAAAATTTTCCTAAGTACTTTATTCTCAAATACTTGTAATCTCCTTTCCTCCCATAAAGTAAGAGTCCATGTTTCACAACCATATAATATACCTGGTAGAATAATAGTTTTATATATTTTCAGCTTAACGTTTTTTGAAAGGAGTTGGGACATCAAAAGTCTCTGCAATGCCTAATAGCATGCATTTCCAGAATTGAGCCTATGTTTAATTTCTTTGTGCGTCTCATTCCTATTTGTGATTATTGTTCCTAGGTATTTGAATTCAGCCACTACCTCAAAATTTCCCTCATTTGTCATTAGCTGTCCATTTCCATTATATATTATATTTCTACGTGTGACCATATATTTAGTTTTATTGATATTTACTTCCAGTCCTAATTCCTTAGTGTTACTCAATAGTGTGTGCGTGTTGTCCTTTAGTATCTCCTAGCTATCGGCCAATAATATTACATTGTCAGCATAAACTAACAGCTTATTAATACCATTGAGTTGTAAGATACCCAATAATCATAAATAGGGAAATGAGATGTCACAAAGAACCGAGAAATTAAACATTAGGCTCAATTATGGACTGGAATGCGTGCTATCTATGCATTACCAGAGACCCTCTTGTCGTAAACCCACTACTTTAAAAAAAAAAAATGTAAACAGAAGATAGACTATATAAAACTATTAGTCTACCAGGTATATTATAAGGGATGTGAAACATGGACTCTTACTTTAAGGTCAGGAAAGGAAGGATTGATGATAATTTTAGAAGTTGTTAGGAAAAGTTTTTGGACCAAAGTGGACAGAAACAGGACATGTGAATGGAAAAGAGCTACATAACAGTGAACTACAAGTCGCTTATAGGAAGCCAAAATATAATAGGCACAGTTAAGTCTAATAGTACTGTGATGAACAGGGCATGTGGCACGAATGGGAAATAAAAGGTGTGCATGAAAGCTTCTTGTAGGAAAATCAGAGGGAAAATGCTCAGTTGGTAGACCGAGAATGAGGTGGAAGAATTAAATTAACCATGATTTGAGGGAAGTAGATTATACAGGGAATGATTCGAAAACATTAGCTCAGGATATGGATGTATGGAGAGCTTATGTCCACACAGCCATAAACCTACTGGTACTAACTCATTAGAATTACTGAAACCTGGATGTTGATGGCCGCAATGACATAGCTGTACATCCTCCTGCCCTATTGGAATAAGACTGCTCCCTATTGAAAGTTACTTCATCATCAATAACAATCAGGGATTAGGCCATTGGCCTGTTCCGCTTCAGGATAGAAATTGATCCCTCCATTGCTTCTTAAGTCATCCAGGGTCTCTTCACCCTGTGTGTCTGTAAGTTGAATAGCTTCAGAGGTAATCTATTATTTGGCATTCTAAGGAGGTGTTCATACCAATTATTTTGGTATATTTTGGTGGTTACTTAACTAAGTTAATTTAGGTATGCTTATTACCTACAGATGTCAGTGAATGGCATGTAGTTACACATCACCTCAAAGAAATATTTTGTAGGCAACTAAGGTATTATATTATATGTCCACCGTGTGGTCTCGAGGTAGCGTGTGCTTTGTCACGCAGCGGGCCCAGGTTCGATCCCCGGTCGGGGCAGTTTTTCTGGGTGAGGTTTTATCGAGGCTTTTCCCACCTGTAAGACAAATGTCAGGAAAACTTTAAGGCCCCAAACGGTCCCCGAAATCATTCATCATCCTTATCATCCTTCACAGGTGTGGAAACCAACGGGAAGCTACCACACCTACAATTCCCTAGTAAAGCTGCAAGCATAGCATGAAAATTCTATGATTGCAGTGAAGGACCTGCCTTTGGGCAGAATTACTATGGATGGATGGAAGGTATTATATTTGAAGAGAAAAATATATGCTCATACTGGGATTTGAACCCAGGACCTTTCACTCTCTATGCATATGCTCTATCAACTGAGCTACCTGAGAAACTCCAATCTAAATGCAAATTCTTCTCTTATACTGTTACGAATACATAGATTATTTCACACAGATATTTTAATTGTTTCATAGATTATTTTAATTATTCCATATAAAAACAGTTGGTGAAATATAAAGCATTTAGACATATTATATTTCAGGACAGAATTTTGATTATGGCAGGAATAAAGATTGCATAGCTAACTGTAAATCTCTACATTTAGACTATAGGAATGTTAGTACAGTTAGTTATAGCTGTGGTACAGAAGCTTAGTATATAAATCTTGCAAAATATGGGACTCGTGTCTGTTGAAGCAGTGAGCTGATGGGTCTACACACCATTTTTTCTTAATAAAATTTGCCTAGGACAATTAGAAATGGAGTCAAGTATCTTAAATAGTTTAATACTATATTTCAAAGTGTAAGAGTTATTAGATAATTATTAGAATGTAAACCTCTCTCGAAACTCAAGAAAGTTAGAATGTAAATTAGGGTAGATTCGTAAACCGACATCTCCCTCTCTCGAAACTCAAAGTTAGAATGTAGGTTTTCTTAAAAATAAGCTTAGATTAGTTATTTAGGGTCAGAATACTTAGGGTTATTGTAATCATTATAGGCTAGAAATAAAATAGTTAAAATTAAGAATCCATTTATTTATGTTCAAAAACACATATGCCTTTATAACTAATACATCCACATACTAACGCTCGGCTAGAACCTCATTCTACCAAATATCCAAGTCCCAAAGGTCCTTTAAGCCCTAAGAAAGCCAACAAATTCGTAACATATACACTGTTAAATTCCAGAGCGCCAAATGCTATGAAATTCTATGTTTTTGCATAGAAAGTGAAAGGTCCTGGGTTCAAACCAAATATAATTTATCCATCATTGAGGTGTATGAAATGAATAATAAAAACATTGAAAGAGGGCGTACTGGCTTTATAATGTAATGTTAAATACCCAATGAAAAGTCTTCTTATTAAAGAAGCCACCATTTGCGTGATCAAGCAAAAAGTTTTGTGTAGCGTGTGGTGCTCGGGAATTAACAGTTTATTAGAGAAAAATTTGCATTTAGATTGGAATTAACAGTGTATTACAGAAAAATTTGCATTTAGATTGGAGTGCTCAGGTAGAGCATTGGCATAGAAAGCCAAACCCCAGTCTGAGCATATATTTTTCTTCATTTTTAAATTTGCACTGATAAATAAATTTAACCTTGGCAATCTATTAATAACCATTATGAAATTGAATACCCCAGATAGTAAAAAATCTGGAATTTATCAAATTAGTTAAAGTATACACAGGAGAAAAAAAAAAGAGGAATTTGGACACTCGCACGAATGAACACTTTAGAAATATTAAAAATGGTGAAATTGAAAAATCAGCTATTGCAGCACATAGTTTGTTGGAGAGTCATAAAATTGAAAAAGAGGCTAAACTTTTAAAACATTTGGAAAAAACTTTAGAATTGACAGTTTGGGAGAAGATATATATTCAGAACAAATTCAGATCCATGAATTTCGAAATTCTCGAAGAACAGGACCTGATCTCAAAGTTCATCGAATCAACACCAGATGGTAACCTTATAGATGGAGATTCCAACGAAAATCTGGTAGTCATAATGTGAGTTGAATATGGGAGGGATGTTCCTCTTGAAAACTCCAGTTCCCATGTTTAAGATAAACTATGAGATAAGGTATCAAAAATTACTCATTCATTCATTAATATATTTTTATCTTCAAATATAATCAGCAGGATCTGTTTAGTAAGTGGTGAAATTTTTGTTTTGTTATCTATTATAGAATTAGAGAAAATTAATTTATTTTCAAGCAAGAAAAAGCTTAATAAATGAATGAGTCATTTTAACATCTTACCTCATATTTCATGTTTTATCAAACACGGTAACTATAGTTTTCAAATGATCTTGTCATTCATTTTCAACCGCCATTATGACACTATAGTTACCGTGTTTGATAAAACATGAAATATGAGGTAAGATGTTAAAATGACTCATTAATTTATTAATTAAGAACCTCATAATGTGTTTCCCAATTTTAACTTTGAAGAAAAAGCTTACTGAACAGCATGCACTCACTACCAAGTGTCCTTGAGGAGGAGCCGTACCTGTTATTCTCTGTCCAGCGTAAGAAACACACATGAGGAAAATAATGGGTGGGTAATCTATGAAGCACATCACTGCTGCAGTTACTGCGATTCATTCATGGCCAAAGCACAGTTCAGTGGAAGCGAAAAAATAAATTGTGTGCTCGATTAATATAATTACGTATTTAAAGCTATTTATATTAACTATAGTTCATCAGAATACAGTATACACCTACATGTTTGTTCGAAGATCGAACAGTAACAAAAAATTTGCTTTTGTTTAAAACTGATTGATTCTTGAGAGGAAGCTGAATGTCCAATACAAATATGGCAGCTGTCGTAGAGTTTATAGTAACTTAACTCGGTGATAAAAATTATAAAAAACACTCTAATGGAAAATTGTTAAAGAGTGGTAAAAAACAATGGTGTTAAATTATATTATTTTGAGTCTGTTTATCTTACTTCAATATTAATGTTCATTTGTTCTAGAACATGTTTCGATTGGATCCCAATCATCCTCAGCATCATCTTGCCCAGAATGGTTGGATTTATATTGTAAACCCTGGATATCAAAGTCAACTCCCTCCTGTGGTTGGCCAAAGAACCTCCAAACGAGGTCACGTTCTGTTGGTATTTTGAAATTCATAACTCTGTTTTTGTTCTTCTGAATATAGATTTTTACCCAAATAGTCAGCTCACAGGAAGGAGCTGACATCGACATCCAGGGTTTACAACATAAATCCAACCAGTCTGGGCAAGATGCTGAGGATGATTGGGACCCAATTGAAACATGTTCAATAACAAATCAACATTAATATTGAGATAAGATAAACAGACTCAAAATAATATAATTAAAAGAACCTAAAAATATTACTTCCTAAAATGAAATATTAACGGTGTTAAATGTTAAGTTTATGGAGCATAATCCTGGCACTGTATAGTTAAATTAACTGCAGTGTGTCAGAGAGTAGTGTTGTACGTATTCGCAGGAATTTAAAACTAACTATTAATATCAAAATGTGCAACAAAAAGAGGAAAAGGCCTAAACCTGTTTCAAGAGTGGAAGTGAAGTACGCAATTCATACAAGGTGCATAAACCCTATTCGCTCTTAAAGTGATCCTCGTCATAACAAAACCATGTGACCTGCTCGCTTTTCATTGGGTATGGACACCGACATACATTGTAGAAGCAATATCCTTCCGCCATCCGTGCCACAATTACTATCACTTTTGACAGAGAGGTGACGACACAGCAACAGAAGACTCGATACTTTCCGCCATTTTGTTTCATGAGAATTGACTGAAGTATGGCTCAAATGCATCACCCATATGTAATAAACTATTTTAAGTTGTGATTATCGATTAGGTATAGTTTAGAATATTTAAATGAATTATATTTGAAGAGAAAAATTTTCACCTAGACCGAGACTCGAACCCGGGACCTTTGGCTTGCCGGGCCAAATGCTCTACCAACTGAGCTACCGAGGCGAGTTATGATCTAGACGCAAATTTTTCTCTTATATACGTTGTAATTCCCTCTCACCAAATGCTTTTGAAACCATTGTTTCTATCTTTGCAAATGGCGGCTTCTTAGTTAAGAAGACATTTATTGGGAATTTAACATTACTTTATAAAGCTAGTACGGCTTCTAATGATGTTTTTATTATTAATTTAACATTTCTCAATAAAACATAAATTATATTTGAAGAGAAAAATTTTCGCCTAGACCGAGACTTGAACCCGGGACCTTTGGCTTGCCGGGCCAAATGCTCTACCAACTGAGCTACCGAGGCAAGTTACGATCTAGATGCAAATTTTTCTCTTATATACGTTGTAATTCCCTCTCACCAAATGCTTTTGAAACCATTGTTTCTATCTTTGCAGATGGCGGCTTCTTAGTTAAGAAGACATTTATTGGGAATTTAACATTACTTTATAAAGCTAGTAAGGCTTCTAATGATGTTTTTATTATTAATGTAACATTTCTCAATGAAAGATAAATTATATTTGAAGAGAAAAATTAACGTCTAGACCGAGACTCGAACCCGGGACCAACTGAGCTACCGAGGCGAGTTACGATCTAGATGCAATGTTAAATTCCCAATAAATGTCTTCTTAACTAAGAAGCTGCCATTTGCAAAGATAGAAACAATGGTTTCAAAAGCATTTGGTGAGAGGGAATTACAACGTATATAAGAGAAAAATTTGCGTCTAGATCGTAACTCGCCTCGGTAGCTCAGTTGGTAGAGCACATTTGGCCCGGCAAGCCAAAGGTCCCGGGTTCGAGTCTCGGTCTAGGCGAAAAATTTTCTCTTCAAATATAATTTATCTTTCATTGAGAAATGTTAAATTAATAATAAAAACATCATTTAAATGAATGTTGGGAAGTAGAGGTTATATAATTAATAGTAAGTAGAGAAAATATTTTTAACAACTCACCTCATACAATTTCATATTTCTTTGATATCGACAGTTTCAGACAATATCTAATCCCAACCAAAGATGGCAGCACAAGAGATGATGTCCATAAAGAAATCAATAACCAGAGAATTTCATCAATGGAAGTCATGACTGAAGAGGGACAAGATATTGTCTGAAACCGTTGGTATCAAAGAAATTTGAAATTGTATGAGGTGAGTTTTTAAAAATATGTTCTCCACTCACTGTTAATAGTTTAGAATATTTTGTATGTTTTGAATATTATTATTTCCATTCACGAAGAATAACACGTATATTCAAAGGACATACTTTTAATTTAAAGAAGGGAACTACTTTTTCGCATACTTATTGCTTCTACAACGTATGTCGGTGTCCATAACCAATGAGAAGCGAGCAGGTCACATGGTTTTGTTTTGACGAGGATCACTTTAAGAGTGGGCAGGATATAGGTTTTTTATTCTATTACCGTAAATACAGTTATTTTAATTAAAATGTTTGATTAGAATTAATTTGCTTAATATTAACAATTATAATTTAATTTGTTTTCAACATATTGTGTGTGTTAACACAACCTGCAACATTAAAAATTAAAATGATTATTGTGCATTAATTTATCGGCTTGTAACAAACAGCTGACTGAGGTCGCATCAGCACATGCTGCACAGAGTAATACATTCGGAAGTTAAATGTCAAAGTGTGTTTCTTAGGCTGGACAGACAATAGTAATTGTTTTGCTGCAGTCCAAGTTACATGAATGAAAATATTTGAGAGCTCAAGTGTCATGTGAACTCTTACCTTCTGATGAAGACTGCTATTATCTTCTCTGAGCGACCCCAACTCTGCCTCAATTGTAGATGTATACATCTCTAATGTCTTCATGTCCTTCTTCAATGTGAGGTCTGGTGACCTCCTCCCTTCACATTTCCAATGTGAATCATAATCAGTAGCAAGCCATTCATCTTTAAGTTTCTTCATTTCTTCATGTTTCTCATTCAACTGTTTTGCTATAATACACAGACAGAAGAGAATTATGACTTGGCCCCAAGTTAAGGAAAAATTCTTTTTTTTATTTTACGTCTGAAGACGAAGCCCAACTTAATATATATATATATATATGGCATGATAAGAAAAATAAATGCCTGGACGGGATTCGAACCCGGAACTCTGAGTCTACATCTCAGCATGTTATCCATTACACTACCAGGCAAATCCAATTCAAACACTTATTTTCCTTATATATGTATTATATTCTCCATTATTACTAGATGTCGCGAGAACTCGGTCTTCACTGCCATTATATATATAGTGAATCTTGCCCAAAGCGGAATCACATGAGACCAATTTTTTTTCCATATTAGACAAAAATCCGCATTATAAAAAAATAAAACTTATTAATAATCTTAGATTGTACAGCCCTGTACATCTCTTTTTACATACCTTGGATTAACTGTAATTCCACTGCCGTTGAAAACTGATGTACAATATATATGAGCAACTTCGACGGCAACGCGCAAAAAAAGAAAACATATATAGATTGAAACTTGCCCAAAGCAGAATCATATGGGACCAATTTTTTTTCCATATTAGACAAAAATCCGCATTATAAAAAAATAAAACTTATTAATAATCTTAGATTGTACAGCCCCGTATATCTCTTTTTACATACCTTGGATTAACTGTAATTCCACTGCCGTTGAAAACTGACGTACAATATATATGAGCGACTTCGACGGCAACGCGAAAAAAAAGAAAACAGTCCCGTTTCATCAGAGTTAAAAATGTCTCTTAGGCGCGTATCCTGAAATTACAGTATGCAGTTTCGGTTTCCGCTCACTAACTACACTTTCGTCGACATCCTTCAATTCCCGCAAATTTCATTCCACATTACATTGTGTCGTCTTTTAAAATTGTCCAGCCAAACTGAAGATGTTTTGAAATTGTTATTCCCTAGGGATTTAGCAAGTGTTAGAGCTTGACTTTGGATCATCAGTCTGGAAATTTGAAGATTTATCTTCAATTACTTTTACTTTTTTGTTTAATAACAATGATATATACGTTTTAGCCATCTATATTCCGTAAATTCAGAACTCTACCTGTGAAAGATCGGTCTCAGAACTTAAAACAATTTAAAGATTTTAACATGCAATGGTTATTTGTAAGACAGATACCTGTATTTTGCATAATGGGTGTGCAATGAGCCCGAAAGAAAATTTCAGGTACAGGTAGAACCTCTACTTCACCCGACGGCAGGAATCATTCCTTTTTTTCGGCCTAACGGGAATTCAACGAAGTGGAAACTAATTTATTTCTCTCTCTGTCTTTCAGCTTTATAACGTTTTTTGTGAATTGTGTAGAAAGATCCTTCTGTTTCCGCATTGGATAGATTCCATTTTATACAAAATAAATACACGAAAAATTACTATTATTTCACATTGGACAGATTTCCATATTATTCACGTTCCGGATTTAACAGGTTTTACTGTATGTATAGTCTGACCAATGGATCTGTGCCCCTGTAAAATATGCAAACTAAACACAATTCCTTTTCTCCCTTGGTAAATAATTTCCCTTCCTGAATTCCTATCTCTCTCTTTTCTTTTGCCCCTCCCACTACTCACAATTTTGAGCACTACTCATACTTTTATTCCATGATAAACTAGTGAACCCTCCCAAAACGTTATTTTTAATCACCAGCCTACTGAACCCTGACATTCATTATGGGTTTGCTGAATTCATGCATTGGAAAAACTGTTCATTCTAAATTCAGCAAGAACTTTCTCTTTAATGGAAACAGAATTCCTTTTTCAAACTATGTTGAATTATAAAAAGTAATAAGTATGAAAGAAGAAGGATTTTCAGTCACAATGTATGTTACATTTCAGTACAATTTTGTACTTTTTAAACTGTTTTATTAGAATTATTAAAAATGTGGTTGAAACTAAAATTATTACTTAATTTTAATTGCTTTTTTATGTCCTTTCTCTTTTTTTAGTTTTTAGGTATTTTTTTAGGATATCTTAGGTCTTTTTAAAGCATTTACAGGCATTTTATAGGTCCTCAACTTTCGAGCCCTAATCATGACAAATGTACCTGCTTTTATGTCATGGGACACACTAGTCTACTTCCTCCCCTTTTTTTTGTGTTATTAATGCAACTCTTAAGAATTAAATGAATCGTGAATTCTTCTTACCTCATACTTCTATGTTTTTTTTTAAACACAGCACTGCAGTATCAGCGACCATTGTCACCATCCTCAGATGTTTTCATGACTGTCAATTTTTTCTTTTGCCGGTAATTATCCAAACTGCCATCTGGTGTTCTTATGAAGGAATCATTTTCTAAACTGCCATCGGTTGTATTTTTGAAGATGGCAGTTTAGAAAATAATTCCTTCAAAAGAACACCAGATGGCAGTTTGGATAATTACCAGAAAAAAAAAGAGAAGAAGAAAAAATTGACAGTCGTGAAAACAGCTGAGGATGGTGACAATGGTCGCTGAAACTGCAGTGCTGTGTTTAAAAAAACATAGAAGTATGAGGTAAGAAGAATTCACGATTCATTTAATTCTTATTAATAAAACCTCATAACGTTAAAAATTCCCAAATTTATTATATAAATGCAATTCTTCTTTAGTTATTTTCCAAAGTTTTAATTTGAAATAAAACTTATTATAAAATTCAAAGAGTTTTCTTTATATGCCTGTTTATAAATCCTTAAAGACTATGTTATAGTAAAAATATTACACATTTATTTTATAAAATGATATGTAAAAGTTCTTAATATAAAAACTTACTTAATAGTTTAGTCTTCTCCTGTTGTTTTTGGAGTTGATCTTGTAGTTCAAATTTCTCTCTTTGCTCAGCCTCCAAGTATTCATTTAACCTTTTGATTTCTAACTGTTTTTCTGCAAGATCCTTTGTTTTCTGAGCAAGAGGACTCTGAAAACAAACATGCAATTTTAAAACTTTCACATCCATACCATCAAATGGTAGCATACAGCTTCCTGATGAACAGATCTGGTTTCAATACCCAACAAGGTAGAAAATTTAAATACTAAAATTAATTTAATTGTAAAATTTGTTTATTACATAAAAGGTTTTTTTTATTCAATGCCCGAGATTGTTATTTCGACACCTCTGGTGTTCTCTCCTGGCATTGGCATAATTGTAACCCACGTATGTGGTTGGGGCACCTGGAAGGTGGGGTAACGCTGCCTCAATTATATGATGGGTGATGTAGATGATGATGATAGTGGTGTGCCAGAAGAGTCCCTAATCCTAAGCTTAATCTAGATGAATATGAATGATGATGATGATAATGGTGGCCATATGATGTTCAGGGACCATTTGGGCCTTGAAGTTTTTAGACATTTGTCTTACAAGTGAGGAAAAAACCTCAAACTACCTCACCCAGGAAACTTGTCCCGACTGGGGATCGAACCCAGGCCTGCTGCATGCAACCTCAAGACCACAGCAGTGGACTTGCTTAAAAGAAATATTAAATCCAAAATTGTAATTTTGTGAAAAAATGGGATATTATTTGTCAAACATGTTTGGCATATTTTTAATATTAATTTAATACTTCTCTTTGAAGGACAAATTATATTTGAAGAGAAAAATATATTTACATAATATTTTTTATCACTCACCTCATATTATTCTTTTAATTTTAATATAAACTAGTTTGAGAACTTTGTTTCCATTCCATCTTCAGTATCTTCATGACCATTGTTCTGCCGTCTTGAAGAGCGTCTTTTGCCCCTTGTATTGGCAGACTGAAAAACCTTGAAACCAGGTCATTCTCCCCGGGAATTTCAAAGTTCATCAATTTCTCCTTTTGCTCCTTTGAATATAGATCTTTTCCCATATGGTGAGTTCTTTTGGTTTTTCTATTTGCTTTAATAATTTAGCCTTCTTCTCAATAAGATGTTTTTCAGACCATGCATGGGCAGCCATTGCAGATTTTTCTACTTCCCCTTTCTTGACATTCCTGAGGTGTTCTTTCACTCTCGTTTTCAAATTTCTCTTAGTTACTTATTTTAGGAATTCTCACTATGAGGTATATTCATTAAGGTAGAATATTTTTATCACTCACCTCATATTGTTCTCTTAGTTTTTCCTATGTAGAATTTCTCACATTCTTCACATTTAATCTGACTATTTAACTCATGCCCCAAATAGGATTCAATGACCAATTACATTTCAATGATTTTTTAATTACAACCAATCAGTCGTGTTTCACCTCAAATTTATCAAAGAAGTTTATCATATTAAGGAAAGCTCCTTCTTTTTAACATTCTGAATAGGTCATAGCATTATTTTGCAGTGACCGACTCTCTAAGAAATATAAGATTGTATATATAGTGCACAAATGTCAGCTGATAGTGCTTGCGGGAGATAATATAAAAACATTAGTAGCAATTGATTAAACCACAAAAAAAAGAAACCACTGCTAGTACTTTCTTAAACAAATTATTTTCCAGGAAATGACGTTGCAGAAAAATTGACATATTTACATCATAGGACATCAGACATTAATTAATACCTATAATGTTGGTTATAAATTTCTCCACTAGGGTGCATTCTTACAATATTGCAATTCTAATTGGCAATAAATAATATGAACTAGTTGCAGTGATGAACAAAAGAAGCAAATGAAGCATATCAATCGTTTCTCATTTGTTTTCAAACATCGCCGTTTATATTAGATATATAAATATTTTAAAATAACTATATTTAAATAATGATTTGTGAGTAAACAGCTTAATTTTATTCGTTAAATAGTCCTAACAAATGCCGGTTTTGATTTCCAAATTATCTACATAAACTCACTCCTCACTCCGTGAGTCGTGAATTTATCAATAATTTGGAAATCATTCATGGCATTACTTATGATAAATCCCTGATTTGTTTTCTTCTTTTATTTTATCATTTTTATTAAGTCTAATCAATCTCCTGATGTTATAGTCATTTTTGGGTGCCAACCTATGTTGGAATCTTGAAAATTTTTTTTTTGCACGATAGTGCACTTTGTCATATTTACCAGCAATGGCGACCATGATTGACAGTTTAACTTCCTACATTTTGGGGTTGCCAACCTAAATAACTATACTGTAATATTACATATTACAACCCATTGTGGAAAGTAAAACCACTGCCCTTTATGTATATACAAAAATATATCCAAAAGGTAGTGTTAATATACATTATATGAAAGAAATCACTACATTTTAAATAAACTGAACTTTATTTGAAATAATATTGAAAGTTGACTTAACAAAAGTCAACTGAAAATTTTTAGACTTTTTAGTTTTATGTCCAATATTCTTCTTTTTTTGAGGAAGCAAACTAGTGTAACATAATCTGCAATATTGACACCTTCTTTTAAATTAATGAGTCAATTTTTTAACATCTTACCTCATATTTTATGTTTCTTCAAACACGGGAACTAGTTTTCGAGAGAAGGATCTCTCTCATTTTCAACCGACATTATGACTACCGGATTTTCGTTGGAATCTCCATCAATAACGTTGGCATCTGGTGTTGATTTGATGAACTTTGAGATGAGGTCACGTTCATCAGGAATCTCGAAATTCATGGATCTAAATTTGTTCTTCTGAATACATATCTTCTCCCAAATTGTCAATTCTAATGGTTTTTCCGAATGTTTTAAAAGTAGGGCTTCTTTTTCAATTTTATGATTCTTTAATAAACTATGTGCTGCAATAGCTAATTTTTCAATTTCACCATTTTTAATATTTTTGAAGTGTTCCTTAGTGCGAGTGTCCAAATTTCTTTTTGTTTTTCCTATGTATACTTTATTGCAGTCCTTACAATTAATTTGATAAATTCCAGATTTTTTTGCTATCTGGGGTATTCAATTTCTTATTAGTTATTAATAGATTACCAAGGCTAAATTTATTCATCGGTGCCAATGTAATATTGAATTTCTTGAAATTTGTTATGTATTTCAGGATGATACGTAATTTTCTTAAATTATTTTACTTTCTTTGAATCAGATTGCAGGGTAGTGTATTCTTTTAATCTTTTTTGTTATCTGAATTTCTTTAATTTATTTAGAATTATTTCTTTTCCAAAACCATTTAAATTGGCTATGTTCAGATATTGTCTGAAACCGCCAGTATCAAAGAAATTTGAAATTATGAGGTGAGTCGTTAAAAAGATGTTCTACATTCACTATTAACGGTGTTATGTCGTTTGTTGGCAGTTTCTTCTTCCTTCTATTGATGGACCAATGAAAGGAGTTTCGAAATTTATGAGTTTTTCTTTCTTGTTTTCTTGGATGTGGATTTTTTCCCAAACCATGAGTTCTTTCTGTTTATCTGTGTGTTTGATTAGGCTAACTTTTGTATCAATTACATTTTTTTCAGACCAAGCTTGGGCTGCTACAGCTGACTTGTCCACTTCACCCTTTTTGATATTTCTAAGATGTTCTTTCAATCTTGTTTTTAAATTTCTTTTTGTTTTTCCTATATAGATTTTGTCACAATCTTTGCATTTGATCTGATATATTCCTGATTTGATTTCTTCAATTTTTTTTTCATTTTTGTTGGTTTTAATTATCCTATTTAGGCAGTATCCATTCTTCGGAGCCAAACGTATGTTAAACGTTTTAAAAATTTTCTGGAACTTGTGGTGTTTTAATGGATGGTAAATTAATTTTTTTAATTTTATGTTCTCTTCTGTTTGTTTTTTTTAAGTGTGTGCTTTCGTTGATTAATTTTTGCCTTTTAAACTTATTTATTTTCTTGTGTACTATGTTTTTCATAACCATTTTCTATTGATACTTTAATTATGATTTCTTTTTCATATTTTTCTCTGCTCAGAGGTAAATTTACCAATCTGTGTATTAAACTGTTTTAACACGGCTGAATCACGGCTCACAAAGAAGTAGAGTCTATGACAAGGGAACACCACCTAGAAGCACTCACCACTGAAGATGTCCTCTGCAGTTGAGGGAGAAACGACTGGAAGAAACACCAGGTATAGACACGGCCACATAGCCTGGAATCTTTTAACATTATTTGATAAGTTAATTTCTAAATATTTGTTATTCAATAATGACTAGGATTCTTACCTCATAAATATCTTTTAGTGTCAAACGTTTAGGTGTTCTGAGAGAAGTGCATTCATTTTTCGAGTCAGGGGTTCCAGGCAAATCATTTAAATCTGAAACAAAAGGCATTTATTATTCTACAGGGCTGAAATTTGGACCACAACAAAGAAAGATGTAAGAAGAATGCAGAAAGTTAAGATCAAATGTTTAAGAAGAATGTTAAGAAAAACTAGAAAAGACAAAATTCAGAATACAGAAATACATGGCACGACGTTAGTTAACCAATGCACATGGTTTCATGGAAAAAAAGTCGGATTGGTTGAAAATGGGTTTTGTATACGGGACCTTCTGAACATAATCTCAAACACTACTGCTTGAGTTAATTTGCTAACTTTGAACAATTTCGGTAGTTGTGTTTTGTATAGATTTTGTAAGCTACAGAAAATAAATATATTTGCATTTTCGGTTAACTGACTTACGCTGCACCTGTATATGAAGCCTTGAAACTTGACAAAATACAAAATGAAATGGAATAAGATGATATGATCATGTTAAAAGATTGATACTAGAAAATTGTCATTACAGGGTGTCCAGCAAATTACAAATATAAAATTCCTCACTATTTTCCAGTTTTTTTGGCGGCAATGAGACATCTAACAGACAACTAAGGTATTGCTAGGATGTTTAGGACAGTGAATTTTGCTTAGAGACCTTTTCATTCAGGATTTAAAAATCTTTTACAAGCCTGAAAATCTTCAGACTCGGGACCCATGGCTTAAAGTCCCTCCCACAGGACATGCTCCTTGGATTTTTTCACCCTAAAAAAATTCATCGAACTCGGCCAGGTATGAACCCACAATCCTAGAGACTAGAGGCAAGAAGCAAAACCACTAGTCCACTGAGGCCGAAGAAATGTATGTCTAGAACAAATGAATTCCTAGGACAAGTCCGCATTACCAACTAGAGGCAGGAGAATGGCTGGAAAATCTTAAGGACTGTAACAGTCATTCTACAGCATCGTTTCACAACCTGCGGTTCGCAAACCACCAGGGGGTTCACAAAATATTTCAAGGTGTTTACCAAAACTTTTCCGTAATGGCGTGTTTCAAGGTTAGGCCTATTATTGTTTCCTTCATTTCTGCAGCATTGTCATAATAATAATAATTGGATTTGAAATCCCTTCGAATAGCAAACAATTTTACAATCCACATTAAACAAAAATGAAAAAGAGCAGGGTTCTTGAAACTTCCGCTGGTTTTCAGACACACAAAAGTTATAAATCTTAGTAATTAATTGGTTTTTGGTTAAGTTTAAAGGAGTTCCCAGTGTTAGCGAATAAAGCTTTATTACCCTTTTCATCCACATATTTGTGTGAAAAGTTTTTTTTCATATGCTCATTTAAAAAATAAATACAGAAACAGACTGTGTTGAAAGTGATTTGAGACTTTATTTAACTTCTGTGGTTCCTGACTTCAAAGCTCTGTGCCATGGAAAGCAGATGAAACCTTCTCATTCAATTCCAAGGAAGAGGTGAGTAATGTATTTATTTTTTATATAATAAATTTGGGAATTTTTAGCCTTGGCGCCAGAGCTACGGGACTTGCGCTGGATCGAGTCTCCATGGGGGAAGAAATTTTCTCATGGTATTTTGGCCAGAATGGGACCGGTGCCCACCCAGCATCGTGAGGCAATTGGGTAGCTACAATAAGTAGCGGCACCAGGTTGAGGAACCAGCTATAACGGCTGGGGGACTCGACATGCTAACCACATGTCACCCCTACACTGGCTGTTGATCATCTACCTCTGTGATTGACACATGTGGATGTGAAGGGCCAGCAGCCGGTTGGTAAAAGGGCAACCGCTGAAAAGTGGAAAGACCCTCAATCGGATCGGGAATTTTTAACATTATGAAGTTTAATTCATAAGAATTAAATGAATCGTGATTTCTTCTTACCTCATACTTCTATGTTTTTTTTTAAACGCAGCACTGCAGTATCAGCGACCATCGTCACCATCCTCAACTGTTTTCACGACTGTCAATTTTTTCTTTTGCCGGTAATTATCCAAACTGCAATCTGGTGTTCTTTTGAAGGAATCATTTTCTAAACTGCTATCTGTTATATTTTTGAAGAACTTTGTAATCAAGATAGGTTCGTCTGGAATTTCGAGGTTCATGGTTCTAGTATGGTTTTTTTGAACATATATTTTTTTCCAAACTGTTAAATCCAAAGGTTTGGACAGATGTTTCAAAAGTGTTGCTTCTTTTTTAATTCTACGATGCTCTAATAAACTATGTGCTGCTATAGCTGATTTTTCAATTTCTCCATTCTTTACGAGTTTCCAAGTTCCTTTTTGTTTTTCCTATATATATCATGTTGCAATCTTTGCAATCAATTTGATAAATTCCAGATTTTTTGTTGTCTGGAGTGTTAACTTTATTATTAGTTAACAGAAGATTACCCAGGCTGAATTTGTTAATTGGAGCCAATGTTATATTAAATTTTCTTAAACTTACTATGAACTTCAGGATGGTAAGTAAATTTCTTGAATTTTACACATTTCTTGGAATCATGTTGTACTTACTTACTTACTCACTGGCACTATCGAACCCGTAGGTTCATGGCCGCGCGGACATACGCTCTCCATACATCCCTATCCTGAGCTAATACTTTCCAATCATTCCCTGTATAATCTACTTCCCTCAAATCATAGTTAATGTTATTCTCCCACCTCATTCTTGGTCTACCAACTGGCCGTTTTCCCTCTGGCTTTCCTACAAGAAGCTTCCATGCAAGTCTTTCATTCCCCATACGTGCAACATGTCCTGCCCAACGCAGTCTACGAGACTTAACTGTTCTTATTATATCTGGCTTCCTATAAAGACCATGTAGTTCATTGTTACGTAGTATTCTCCATTCACCTGTCTGTTCATCTCTCTTTGGTCCAAAAATTTTCCTAAGTACTTTATTCTCAAATACTTGTAATCTCCTTTCCTCCCTTAAAGTAAGAGTCCATGTTTCGCACCCATATAATATAACTGGTAGAATAATAGTTTTATATATTTTCAGTTTAACGTTTTTTGAAAGGAGTTGGGATATCAAGAGTCTCTGCAATGCATAATAGCATACATTTCCAGAATTGAGCCTATGTTTAATTTCTTTGTGCGTCTCATTCCTATTTGTGATTATTGTTCCTAGGTATTTGAATTCAGCCACTTCCTCAAAATTTCCCTCATTTGTCATTAGCTGTCCATTTCCATTATATACTGAATTTCTACCTGTGACCATATATTTAGTTTTATTGATATTTACTTCCAGTCCTAATTTCTTAGTGTTACTCAATAGTGTGTGCGTGTTGTCCTTTAGTATCTCCTCGCTATCGGCCAATAATACTACATCATCAGCATAAACTAACAGCTTATTAATACCATTGAGTTGTAAGCCTTCCTCATTCTCTAAAGATTTAATTGGAATCATGTTGTAGGGTGGTGTATTCCTGTAACCTTTTCTGTTATTTAAATTTCTTTAATTTATTCTTTATTATCTTCTGCTGAAGTTTATGAGTAAGTTATTTTTTACTAGTAGAGGTTACCAGCCTCTAGCCAAACCCCTCTTCCTGGAGGGCAGGGAACTGGAATTTCGGAGTGTTCATCTCCTAGAGAAGTTCAAATCAGATCGAAAATAGTAATAGGAAACAAAATCATAGAACAGGTGAACCATCTCAATTATCCAGGATGTGACATTTAATTTAATTATGATAATGATATAAATAATAAAATAGCAAAATTCCAGGGAATATGTGGTATGATAAAACGATCACTAAATAACAAAACAACAAGAGAGACCCAATTGAAATTTTATAAAATGTTGGCAGTACTGGTACTGCTCTATGGATCAGAAGCCTGGATACATAAAAAACAAGATCTAAGTAGGATAACGGCGGCAGAAATGAAATTTTTGAGATCTGTTAAAGGGTGCACTAAGGAAGACAGAATCAAGAACACAGAAATAAGACAGGAACTTGAAATATTTGCAATAACTGATAAAATAGATACATATAGACAAAAATGGAAGCAATACATAGACAGAATGAATGAAGATAGATATCCAAAACAAATAACAAAATACAAACCTAAAGGCACCCGAGATGTGGGCAGACCTAGAAAGAGATGGGCTGAAGTCGGAACGGGTCAACAGACCTAATCCATGAATGCAGATGATGATGATGATGATATTCTTTATTATGTCTTCATCAAAACCATTTATATTAGCAACATGTACAATAAGATTATATTCATTATCAATATCTTCTACATTAAGTGGAATATTCTACTATACATCAATATATGTAATAGACTACTGAAAATTGCATGTTTATGTGACACATGATTAAAACCTGAAGATTTTATGTAGTTGTCAGTATGTGTGTCTTTTCTATAAATATTAAATTCCATTCTTTGCTGTTGTTCATTTCTTATTAAGTATATGTCTAAAAATGGGATCTTGTTATTTTGTTCAATTTCAATAGTGAATTTTACTGACTCATCCTGAAGATTAAGCAATTTCAATGCATCTTGAATGTATTTCTTATCAATTACAGCGATAATATCATCCACATATCTATAATAACACTTGAAAATCAAAGGATAAAGCATTGGTGATATGTGATTCAAGATACCCCATAAATAAATTGGCTAAAAATGGAGAAAGTGGATTTCCCATTGCCAATCCAGAAATTTGTTTATAAAATTTTCCATTAAATGTGAAAAGTTGTTATAGATACAATCACGACTGTGGAAAACACATTAAAACATACAATTAAAAAACAAGAAAAATTTAAATTAAAAGTTTCAAACCCTTCTAATCCAAAATTATATGGTCCACAAGGATGGTAAAAAGATGAGGCCTATTGTCAATAGTATTGGCTCCCCATGTTACAACTTGGATTTAACAGTTTGGGGAAAAATATATATTAAAAAAAACCATACTAGAACCATGAACTTCGAGATTCCAGACGAACCAAGCTTGATTACAAAGTTCTTCAAAAATATAACAGATGGCAGTTTAGAAAATGATTCCTTCAAAAGAACACCAGATGGCAGTTTAGAGAATAATTCCTTCAAAAGAACACCAGATAGCAGTTTGGATAATTACTGGCAAAAAAAAATTGACAGTCGTGAAAACAGCTGAGGTGGTGACGATGGTCGCTGCTACTGCAGAGTGCTGTGTTTAAAAAAACATAGAAGTATGAGGTGAGAAGAAATCACGATTCATTTAATTCTAATGTATTTATTATTGCAACTAGGTCTACACATTGTGCAACTTCTAAGCCATAACTAGAGTAACTTTAGGTTTAAACCGTTAAGGGTTAAGTTACTCGTAATTTAAGGTTATTAAACATTTCGCTTGAAATTAAATTTTATGCATGTCTACTGTATGTATATTTAAGAGTTAGCGGTTCAGCCAACTCAGATCGTCATGGAAGGGGTTCGCTAGTCGAAAAAAGTTACGGACTGCTATAGCCCATTGTTGAGACATAGCCTCTCCTTTGTTAGCAGTTAAAAGACCAAGTCAATTATTAGTTACCTTATTTCCTCGTAAGTCCACTGCTGTGGTCTCGAGGTAGCGTGCTGCCTTGTCACACAGCAGGCCTGGGTTCGATCCCCGGTCGGGGCAGTTTTTCTGGGTGAGGTTTTTATCGGGGTTTTTCCTCACCTGTAAGACAAATGTCAGGAAACCTTTAAGGCCCAAATGGTGCCCAAAATCATATGGCCATCATCATCATCCTTCACCGGTGTGGAAAGCAACGGGAAGCTACCACACCTACAATTCCCTAGTAAAGCTGCAAAGCATAGCATGAAAATGCTATGATTGCAGTGAAAGACCTGCCATCGGGCAGAATTACTATGGATGGATGGATAGATGGATTTCCTCATAAACGTCTTGAATGGCAGTGGTCAACACACCAACTCAATGAGACTAACAGGCAACTAACATATTACTAGGACATTGATGTCTGTGTATTTTGCTTAGAGGCCTTTTCATTCAGGCTTAAGAATCTTTTATGAGCCTGAAAATCTTCAGACTCAGGTCCCACGGCTTAAAATCTCTCCCAGAAGATTTGCTCCTTGAATTTTTCCATCCTAAAAAATTCATTGACCCTAGCCGGGTTTGAACCCACGACCGAAACTAGTCTAAGAAGAAGAAGAAGAAGAAGAAGAAGAAGAAGAAGAAGAAGAAGAAGAAGAAGAAGAAGAAGAAGAAGAAGAAGAATATGAGGTAAGTGATAAAAGTTTACCTAAAGAGAAGTAAGTGTTAAAAATATAATACTTACTGTAACTACAAATTGCAGATTTTATTAAATCCTTTGTAAGATTTGTGTTTCTTTCCAACAGGAACTGTAAGACATGTTTAATGTAACACTGGACATCTTCTGACAGGTGGTACATGCATTGAACAATTGCTTCATTTTTGCAGTTGACAACTGAATGAAATAGTATTATTGACATGAAGTAGGTGATCTCATTTTTGTTTTCGAGTCTATAAGGTTCTTCAGCTGTCCAGTAACCAGGATATTTCGCTGTAAAAGATAACAACAATAATAATATTCAAGATACAAGGATACAATTACTTATTTTAGGAATTCACACTATGAGGTACATTCATTTAGGTACAATTTTATCACTCACCTCATATTTTCTTTCTTTTTTTAAACTAGTTTTGGAATTTTGTTGAGTTGTTTCTTGACCCACCTCATACTTCTTAACACTTCTTAACTCCCTCGCAAGTATGAGGTGAGCCAAAAAACAACTCAACAAAATTAAAATAAACCCCATAGTGTTATTTCCTACCTACATAACTTAATTAGTCCACCGCTGTGGTCTCGAGGTAGCGTGCTGCCTTGTCACGCAGCGGGCCTGGGTTCGATCCCCGGTCGGGGCAGTTTTTCTGGGTGAGGTTTTTATTGGGGTTTTTCATCACCTGTAAGACAAATGTCAGGAAAACTTTAAGGCACAAACAGTCCCCGAAATCATATGGCCATCATCATCCTTATCATTATCATCATCATCACCATCATCCTTCACCGGTGTGGAAAGCAACGGGAAGCTACCACACCTACACAATTCCCTAGTAAAGCTGCAAGAATAGCATGAAAATGCTATGATTGCAGTGAAGGACCTGCCTTCGGGCAGAATTACTATGGATGGATAACTTAATTAGTTTTGGAACTTTACACCTCAGTTCCACCTTCAGTATTTTTGTGACTGTTACTCTTCAAAACGAGAACAACAGTCACGAAAATACTGAAGATGGAACTGAAGTGTAAAGTACCGAAACTAGTTTAAAAAAAGAAGAAAAATGAGGTGAATGATAGGCAGGACATGTGGCACATATGGGGGATGAAAAAGGTGCTTGGAAGCTTCTTGTAGGAAAACCGGAGAGAAAACACCCAGTTGGAAGACCAAAAAATGAGGTGGGAGAATAATATCCACGATTTGAGGAAAGCAGATTATACAGGGATGTATGGAGAGCTTTTGTCCATGCGGCCACGAACCTATGGGTTTGGTAGAGCCAGTGAGTTAGTTAGTGATAAAATTTTACCTAAATACAATGATACAAGCCAAAGTGTTGCACATGACAATGACAAGTTTGTTATCTATATATAAATAGGCAAAGACACAATAGTCCACTGCTACGGTCTCGAGGTAGCGTGATGCCTTGTCAAGCAGCAGGTTCAGGTTTGATTCCCAATTGGGACAGGCTCCTGGGTGAGGTTTTTCTTTTCCTCACCTGTAAGACAAATGTCAGGAAGCTTAGGGCCCAGCAGTTTCCAAAAATCATCATTTATTATCCTTCATCGGTGTGGGAAGCTACCACACCTATAATTCCCAAGTACAGCTACAAAGCATATCATGAAAATGAAAGTGAAAGACCTGCCCTTGGGCAGAATTACTATAGAATAGAAGACAAAACACTTAGGGTCGCATGTTTGGACGCATTAGACAGTAAACCTTCTCTGCTGAGCAAGTTGTATGCTAATACGATTTTGCTTACTCAGAAATCTGTTCATGCGATAATAATTGGTTAAATTTGTAAGCTACCTGCGGAGGTAGCTTAAATGAGCAACTCAAATTAAAATCCCGAAGGGAACCGATGGTAATCGATGTACTTTGCTGCTTTATCCAACATTTATCCAAGATGTCGGACCTTGAAGACTTCGATCATGTTTTCGGTATACACGGAGAAGAGGAAATTTGATAGAGTCTACCAAAGAATTCAACTGGAAGAACAGGAGAATCGGCGTAATATTGCGTGTCGCAGACGTGTTTGTATACGGTATTATTTGTGGGATGCAAGCATAAATGCATTCCTCTATAGCAGACGAAAAATAACGGAAGTGGTTTTATCGCTGAGAATTCTGGGTAATTCGTTGCCAATATTACGAAAACGTCGACTCTCGTGCATGACCGATAAGTCGGCCGTTAATTCGTTCTCAGCAATTGCTCACGGTGAATCAGCTCACTAGTGATTGGAAGTAATTTGAGTAGAGAGTAATGTTCTAACATACGACCCTTAAGAACCATTCTCTCCTCTGTTTGTCAACCACTTTTTTTTTTTTTTTTGGTTTAGTAGCTATTGATGAGCTTTAGTGTTATCATAAGTAATGTCAAGAGTGATTTCCAAATCATCGATAAATTCATGAGTCACAAAGTGACAAGTGAATTTATCTAGAGGATTTGGAAATCAAGAGTGGCATTTGTTAGGACTATTTAACAAATAAAATTAAGCCGTTTACTCATAAATCATTATTTAAATATAGTTACTGGTAAATTAAATTTCAAGAGAAAAATTTTCGCCTAGACCGGGACTCGAACCCAGGACCCTTGGCTTTCCGGGCCAAATGCTCTACCAACTGAGCTACCGAGGCGAGTTATGATCTAGACGCAAATTTTTCTCTTATATACGTTGTAATTCCCGATCGCCAAAAGCTTTTGAAACCATTGTTTCTATCTTTGCAAATGGCGGCTTCTTAGTTAAGAAGACATTTATTGGGAATTTAACATTACTTTATAAAGCTAGTAAGGCTTCTAATGATGTTTTTATTATTGATTTAACATTTCTCAATGAAAGATAAATTAAATTTGAAGAGAAAAATTTTCGCCTAGACCGGGACTCGAACCCGGGACCCTTGGCTTTCCGGGCCAAGTGCTCTACCAACTGAGCTACCGAGGCGAGTTACGATCTAGACGCAAATTTTTCTCTTATATACGTTGTAATTCCCTATCGCCAAATGCTTTTGAAACCATTGTTTCTATCTTTGCAAATGGCGGCTTCTTAGTTAAGAAGACATTTATTGGGAATTTAACATTCCTTTATAAAGCTAGTAAGGCTTCTAATGATGTTACTGGTATTACATAGTTACTGGTATTTTAAAATATGTATATATTTAATATAAACAGCGATGTTTGAAAAATAGAAATGTGAGGTCATGTATATTTACTGCAACTTAATCATATTATTTATTGTCAAATAGGATACCAATATTGTAAGAATGTGCCCTAGTGGAGAAATAATGAAATACATAAAACTGTATATTATAATCAACATTATAGATTATTAATTTATGGCCTGCAGATGCACGAAAAATGGCTCATGGGCACAAATTCAAGATGCCTGTGATGCTCTAGCCAATCGTCCACGTGCCTGTAGAAATTTTATTGCATCAATGCCCCGCAGATTGAGGGCGGCAATAGATGCTGAGGATTCATACACCCGATATTGATTTTGTTAAAGTTTTTTATTTTAGAAGATATTATTTTCTTTCTTCATTTAATTATTAGAAGGTTTTCATTTATGTGTTTTGTGTGTGCATTAAAGCCATAAAACTCAAATATAAAATTAAATATGAAACTATATTACAGGCGAAATGCTATCCTAACATTCAGTAAAAAAAAAAAGTAGAACGGGAATCGAACCCGTGAAGTTACGAACGTAGATGTTGTGTGTTAAACCTCTCGACCACGGAAACACACAAAGGCAAGCTCTCTCTTTTATGTTACTTGAGTGCGCACTGCGTTAACTAGCGAACAACACAGTACAATTACTGAAAACGTGTTAATGTGAATAAGGCTTCTGCGAGTGCTCACGAAGTTCCCGATCGGTTGACAGAATCAAGAGACGACTCATTTTTTTGTCTAAGGGTGTACAAAAAAACACCAGATTACATATATATAACACTTTGGCTAGACCAGTGTTGACCTATGGTAGTGAAGCATGGACACTAAAAAGACAAACATGAAAGCAGAATAACGGCTAGTGAAATGAGATTCCTGCGCAGAACAGCGGGTTACACCAGATGGGATCGGAAAAGGAACACCGATATCTTAAAAGAGTTGAAGACTACGCCAATTTTGGAATATATTAGACAGTACCAACTAAATTAGAAACACCATCTCGAAAGAATGAGTTCAAATCGGATCCCCAAAGCTGTTTATAATTATATATCAAGAGGACGAGGATCTCTGGGCCGTCCTATGAAATGCTGGAGGGAAAATTCTCTATAGCATCGTAACAGGCCTTGGCCTAATACTTGGAAAGAAGAAGAAGAAGAAGCTGCAAAGCATAGCATGAAAATGCTATGATGGCAGTAAAAGACCTGCCCCCGGGCAGAATTACTATGGAATAGAAGACAAAACAGGTAAGTACCATTCTCTCCTCTGTTTATCAACCAATTTTCTCATTTGTTTTTTTTTCTTTAGTGTTATCAATATAAAAAAATTATAAACAGTTCAGCTGCAAGGCAGTGTTTATGGAAAATCTCCATGGTGCAAGAGCTAAATTTCTTCCACAGAAACATGTGATGTACAAAGACCATGTCCAAATAATTATCTGCCTTTTTAACTGCAAGGCACTAAAATCCAGCGCCAAACATCCCATTTAAACTGTAAGGAAGTAATACATGTAGGCCTACATGTGTTGATCAAAGAGGTTGGATGATCATCCTATCAGTGTAGGGATAACATGTGGTCAAGCATGTTGGGTACACCAGCCATTATAGCTGGTTTCCTCAACATGGAGCCGCTACTTATTGAAGCTACTCAAATTCCTCACGATGTTGGATGCTAATTTAGAGTACTATCACCCCCATCATCACTTACACTCCAACATAAATATGTACCCTTTATTTTTATGAATATGGTCTAATAAATTTAAAATTAACAATGTCTAATATAAATATATTTATGATTGAATTTCGACCACTTGGCCAACACTAGTTTTATGTAACACCTAAGATCTTCAAAGTCATATATCAAATCTAGGTGCAAAAGAGCAGACAAACAAGGTTCTTTTACATTATGTAAATATTTTTTTTCTTGCAAATGCCCCAAGTTGTCTTTCGACATTCCTGGCATTCTCTTCTGGCATGGCGTACTTGTAACCCACTTTTGAGGTTGGGGCGCCTTGAAGGCGAGGTTCTGTTGCCCCGATGATATGATATGTGGTGGTGATGATAGTGGTGTGCCAGGAGAGTCCCTAATCCTAAGCTTAATCTAAGATGAATATGAATGATGATTGCGATGGCCATATGATTTCGGGGACCGTTTGGGCCTTAAAGTTTTCCTGACATTTGTCTTACAGGTGAGAAAAAACCCCGATAAAAACCTCACCCAGAAAAACTGTCCCGGGGATCGAACCCAGGCCTGCTGTGTGACAAGGTAGCACGCTACCACAAGACCACAGCGGTGGACACATTATGTAAATATTTGACACAGGTTTTAGTTTCCTTCCAAACGACATATATTCAGAACTTTTACACCCTGAAAAATCAACTGATGGCTAAACTTTCCAACATGTGACAAGACTCTTTGCACAATACTGCATTCTGTCGTACTTACAGCAATGGTGACCATGATTGAAAGATCAATTTCCTAAATTTCGGGGTTGCCAACCTATAAATAACTATACTGTAATATTACAAATTACCTACCAAGGCCAGGAAGTAAAACTACTGCCCTTTATGTATACTATGTACAATATATATACAAAAATATATCCAAAAGGTAGTGTTAATATATATTATACGAAACAAATCAATGAATTTTAAATGAACTGAACTTTATTTGAAACAATATAAAACAATAAATTCGTACTTGCTGCCATTTTATGCCCGATTGGTGTCATGGGTTGCTGTAGTCTCAACTAAATTATTTTTGGCATTTCCCGTATGAACATTGGCCACACTGTAAACGTTAGTTTTTTGTAATGAACGCAAATATTTCCTACAAAGATATTATTTTGAAAACACCATTGTGCAAAAAGTAATGCACAACGCATGGTTGTGAAGTGTTTTACAGAATCTCGGAAATTAAAAACCTCACTACAGCTCGGTTTTCAATAATTTCCTCACTTCTGTAAAAACCACTTCCCAACCTCGCATCATAATATACTATTATATGCCCTAATAAACTACTGTCAAATTTTATTCTTAGGCTTTGATTTTTGAAGTTATTTACTACCATTTACAATGATTTTTTACACGTTTTCTAACAATTATTTGAATATATTGAATATTACGATATTGAACTACATACGTACCGTGAAGATGTGGCAGCCATATTGATTGTAATAAATATTCTGTGTTCCAATGTAACCAAGAGTATGGTGTTCCAGTGCAACCAATATAGAGTATGTACTACAATCAAGCATTTTCATCCTATGCTTTGCAGCTTTACTATGGAATTATAGGTGGTGGTGATAGCTTCCCGTTGCTTTCAACTCCGGTGAAGGATGATGATGATCAGATATTCGGGGACCTTCTGAGCCTTAAAGCTACCTGACATTTGTCTTACAGTTGAGGAAAAATCCCACCCAGGAAGATTGTCCCCACCGGGGATCGAACCCAGGTCCATGCGTGATAAGGCAGCACGTTATCTCAAGACCACAGCAGTGGACTTCTAATTAAAAATTACAAATACAGAATTTTTTTTTAAATTTATCGGAGAACATTTTTTGACAACTCACCTCATAAATTTAGTGTTTTTCACAAAACTGTGGTTTCAAACGTAATCATGTCCATCTTCAGCAATAACTCTGACTGATTAAATTCTTCGGCTGTCAACTCTTCTATTGTCACCATCATCAGCACTGCCATCTATGGTTGAATTTATTAACTTCAAAATCAAATTTTGTTCATTAGGAATATCAAAATTCATTGATCTATTTCTTTTTTATTTTTCTGAATGTATATCCGAAGATGGAGAAGATATACATTCAGAAAAAAATAAATAAATAAAAATAGATCAATGAATTTTGATATTCCTAATGAACAAAATTTGATTTCAAAGTTCATAAATTCAACCATAGATGACAGCGCAGATGATGGTGACAGTAGAAGAGTTGACGCCCGAAGAATTTCATCAGTCGGAGTTATGGCTGAAGATAGATGTGATTACGTTTGAAAACCCCAGTATCGCGAAAAACACGAAATTTATGAGGTGAGTTGACAAAAAATGTTCTCCGATGAATTTCAACGATTTTACTTCATAATAATTAAAACATTTGGCTGTAATTACTGACGATGGGGCTAAGAAGCTGTGAAACATATGCTCAACAAAAACAACTCAAAGAGGTAAGAATGAACAGACCAAATGTTTTAATTATTAAACAAACCTCTTAATGTTACTTCCTATTGTATTTTAAAAAAAAACCTCAATGTTTATTTCCCAACATTAATTTAATATAGAATATACTATTCAAAACTTACTCTTCAAGAATGTTCTAATTTCTTCTATTGCTTCATCTCTTGTTACTTCACATCTTGATTTATTAGACCTACAACAATGAAAGCACATTTTTAAAATTTCATTTTAATTCAAAGATAAATACTAGTTTCAGTTCAACAGTACATCACCTTTCCCTTCATTTTCCACAGTATATTCTTGTAATACTGTTACTCTGTATACTTCTTCTGTCTTTACTAACATTTTGTAATATTTTAAACGTTTTCAACAATACTTATAACATTATTTTATTAATTTATTTATTTATGACAAATACGATAACATTACAACATTTTGAAATACATTGTGAAACTCTCTAGCTATTTTCCCTCCTCTTCCAATGTTGCCACTATCAACAACTCAATTACATTATTTTAGTTGGTGTTAGTGTACATCAGATTAGTGTACACTTCAGTAAATAATATGCATGTAATTTATTTTGTTAGGTTAGAAAGGAAGGAGTTATGTATGTCCATTTCTAATAAATGTTTGGGAATTTATTTCTAAAGTTGGTCACATCGCACGCACTGCCATCTGGCGATAGCTCTATAAATTCATGCACATGCACACTGTTATTCTGTAGGACTTAGAAAATATATTTAATTCTTTGAACACATTAAAAGCACCACTTTTTTCTACATTAGCAAGCCAAAAAGGATGCACCCAGAATCGCCTACGGCTTCTGTTGTAATAATTGAGACTAGGTAAATAAACTAGATCAAGAACATCCTCTTGCTCCGACAACATGTTGTTCCATGAATCAGTCCAGTGAGCATCAGGTCACTTTGCTGTCATAGTCCGTGTTGGATCAGTAGTTTGTTGTATCACTATCATATCACAATCATATTAGTGGACACCTGGCCTTAGTTTCCTGTTAGATGTCTCATTGGGTCGGTGTGTTGACCGCATGACATCTATGGGCAAATAAGGTAACTGAAAATTAACTTGGTCTAGTAACTCCTTACAAAGGAGAGGCTACGGCTCAACAATGGGCTACACCATTATTATTTAATTAAGTGTACATTAATCAGATGTACACTAACTTGGTCCCATCAGAACCTAACAAACTTAAGTTAATTTCTTAAAATATGGTGTGGAATTAATTGCAAATGTCAGTGACACCAATTTGACTAACATCTTGTGAAAGTACATTGAGCATCTCATGCACGCACATTGCGATTCTGTAGAAATTATTGCATACATAAATATTTAATAATTGTAAAAAAATGTTGTAAGTATCATGCAAAACATTTAAAAGATTACAAAAATATATTATGGAAAATTATGTGGAAGGTAATCTAAAGTTGAGCTCAAAGTATGAATATTACACAATTCATAGAACAGTAAAAGTAATATCACAGTTTCCCCAATAGACAGAGTAATAATCTTATGCAAGTTGGATTACAGTACAACTGGAACTTAGCTCAGAATTAGTATAGCAGTCGCATTCTCTTTGATGGAATATTCAGAGGTGGTATCCTGGTAAAGAATAACTAATGCTTGTATACTGCCACATAGGTAGTGGTGGGAAAAGTAGTTCATTCTTATGAAGTACTTCGTTCACTCTTACTCACTAGCATGAAGCGCTTCACTCGCGAAGCGTTGTAGTTCTTTACTTCACAAGCTAGCTCTATGCTATAAAGTTTCATTAGCCTGTTAGCTACTGAGCAAGGTGGTTTAGATGGCAGCATTGGAAATTAGTAATCTGAAGGAACCTAGTTTAAATCCCCATCCAAATTGCATGAAGATTTCATGGTTGTTCAATCATCAAGACAATGCTAAGCATAAATTCATTATCATCCATCACTAATCATAATTCAATCACAAAATAAATTATTACAAACTGCAAAATTCCTGACGCATTATGATCGTAGATATTATCACGTTTATAAATAAAAATAAACAAAAAAATCTTGTGCTGTTCGTATTATTTGAACAATCCACATATGTTAACGTTCATTTACATCTAAAATAATATAATAATTACAATTAAATCCCTATATCACTTCAGAAACATATGCTAAAGTTTAAATGTCTGCATTATTATGTCGACGTTGCCGTCTCGGTAAATGCGCGATTATACAGACTGGGATCCTAGGTTTGAATCCTGTCGATTCCAGAGGGACATTGGTGGTGGGCCATACTGCAATTTTTGAGGATTTTCTTGGGATTCTCCTTTTCCCGAATTTTCCACCTCACAACACTCTCCACTTATCTTCCCTCCCCTATCATGTCATAACTTGTTTATTATTCACTCATTCTATTCATATCAACTCTTCTCCTCATCTCATTTAGGAAAAAAAAAGTATAGTCTGGAAAATCACAGGAGTTTAAAATATTTGGTCGGGGTGATTCGGGAGGGGGCATATTCATATCATTCCTCACGACGCGGAGCCTATGTAACAACTTATTGCAGAATAGGCTCAAAGGGGGGTTGTAAACCCATTCTTGAGGCCCCTGGCCCAGCCCAAAAATGGCGATATGGTATGAATAATGTATGAATGCCTAAATGTCGAAACCAGGAATACCATAACAGACTATAAAGACCCTAACACTGTAGAATAGATTTAATTTCCATAATTCATAACAAACTACGGGTACTATAATAAATAAACCTACACAAAGGTTTCCGTGTTACGGAAATTGAAATCCTGAGGCCATATTTTATTCTAATCTAAAAGGGAAGATTATGGCCTCTCCTTGAGGCCATGGGCCCAGCCCTGAAAATGACGATATGACTCGTGAGCGAATATTGAAATATATAAACCAGGAACACTAATACAGATTGCGTAATACCGTATAATATATGTAACGCCCATGTATTCATAACAAACAACATATTAAGAAGGGCGCTATGATACAATGAACCTACAAAGGTTGTCGTGTTACGGACATAATAACCGGAGCCTAAGTGTTGTTATAATCTAATTTAATAATAGCAATGTTTTATACTGGTGCAACTGCTAGATAATTTATGGCAAATGTGGAATTTTATTTAAAAAATGTTGATAAAATGTATTTATAATAGAATTGGATCATAACATTGCTCCTATTTCCTATTAATAGGCCTATGTAGGCTCAAATATTTTCAACCACAAAGAATTTGAGGTATTTTAGCCTCACTATGATGGTTGTCTAGCGGCTCGCTTTGTTTCCCCGAATATATTATATATAGCATTAAATATAAAGATGCCGACTACCGCCACTTTAATAATTGCGCATGTTAATTATTGTCAAGCATTGTCGCGCGACACCCGCTTTTATATAAACGGGCAAGCATTATAGTGAGGCAGTAATATTGAAAAAATGTGAAAATATCTAACTATTTTTAAAAAATGTATTTACAAAATGTGGTATAGACCGTAAACTCATATTTCATCAATTTCAAAAATTAATTTTCTGTTTCACTTTGTCCTTTTGGCAGTCCTGTAATGAGGAAAGTTTTATGTAATAATAGTATTATAGAAACAATGTTATGTTTTAAAGAAATTAATGATTCAATGATTTATAAAATATTAGATAAATTAGATAACAAAATTGATTGCATGAAATATTTGTGATAATTTAATATATTGCATCAACAAATTGTACATAATTACTAATCGTAGATATCTTAAATAATTTTTTTACGAAAAGAAAGGAATGGAAATTACATTACACAGTATATAACATCACTGTGAGAGAGTAAAACCAGTTCCTCAACATTTCAAATAGTGGGGGGAGTGAAGTTTGCCTCTCTCACACAGTTCACACACGGTGTGACACACAGACACTTCATTTTTGAATGACATTCATTCGCGAACGACTTCATTCGTGAATGACACTTCGTGAGTGTCGTTCGCGAATGACACTTCACAAGTGAGAAGTTCATAGAAACGAAGAACTTCACTGAAGCAGTTCGTTCGCGAATGACCCATCACTACACATAGGTGATAGAGTGTCAGAAAAAAGTCGGTTATATGGCGGACACGAATTCTTCTATGTTCCACAGAATCGCATTGTGCATGCGCAAGTTGCTATAATGGTTAATGTCCCTCTGGTAGATGGCTCTGCAGTTGGCATTACCAACTTTGGGAATAAATTCCCAAATGCTAAAAAAATGGACGTAAACTAACTTGCCATTTCCTAACCAAAGAAAACAATTTACATGAATATTATTTATTCCAAATGCTAAAAAAAATGGACGTAAACCAACTTCCCATTTCCTAACCTAACAAAAAAATTTACATGCGTATTATTCGGTTGTTGATGTTGGCAACTTCTGGAGTTTTTTGGGTGGTTGATGGTGGCAACGTTGGAACAACATGGGAAATTAGCAAGTAAGTAATGTATCCATGATCATGTTTTACATAAATATAAAAAGGGAAAAACTGCACTTAAACTAGCGTGAAATATTTTCAAAGACCTATAGAACAACAGTGCGCATGCGCAGAGTTTATAGAGCCAGCGATAACCCACAATCAAACCACATATCGATTATCATCCTCGATTACTATCCATCGCTATCAAATTTAAATGACCAATATTTGCAATAAATCCCCAAATCTATGTTAAAAAATATATTAATAATATTAAAATTACCAACCGTTTATTAAAAATGGGTGTACACTTACTTATCAGTCCCTAACGCTGATCCAACCAGTGATAACCCAAAACAGTGATAGAAAAATCATAGACTAAGTAATATACTCCGTGGAGAAAATAGTAGTTAGCATCACAATAATGTCTAACAGTGTCATAATATTGTGATTTTCATATTTAAATAAATACTTCAAAATTATCTAAAATGTCATAAAAATTGTTTGAAAAAGTTTAAATATTAAATAATGTTAGTAAATGTAGAAGAAGAGCTATAGATTACACAACAATATAACTGAAAAATGAAGCGCTAGTAGAAGTGCAGTTGAGCCATAAAAAGTTGTAAATAAAGCTCGAAGATCGTTGCAAAATGTTTAAAACAGTACAAAACGTGTTTACAAGTATTTATTGCATCAGTGGCATAAGAATGTAAGTGTAGAATTGTGACTGACAAATAACGTGGCTAAACTGCACTTCTACTAAGTGCTTGATTTTTCAGTTATATTGATGTAAACTATAGCTCTTTTTCTGTATTTACTAACATTATTTAACATTTTAAACTTTTTCAAACAATTTTTAAGTATTTATTTAAATATGCAAATCACAATATTATGAAACTGTTAGTCAATATTGTGATGCTAACTGCTATTTTCTCCACAGAGTATATTACTTAGTCTATGATTTTTCTTTCGCTGGTTTGGGTTATTGCTGGTTCGATCAGCGTTATGGAGTGATAAGTAAGTATACACACATTTTTAATAAACGTTTGGTAATTTTAATATTATTAATATATTTTTTAACATAGATTTGGGGATTTATTGCAAATATTGGTCATTTAAATTTGATAGCGATGGATAGTAATCGAGGATGATAATCGATGTGGTTCGATTGTGGGTTATCGCTGGCTCTATAAACTCTGGCACATGCGCACTGTTGTTCTATAGGACTTTGAAAATATTTCACGCTAGTTTAAGTGCAGTTTTTCCAATAATGTACCTCACCCGAGTGTTATGCCTCACAATTATGAAACCAGTTTGCATGACAAATTGCTAACTGATTGCCAATCATAATGTTCTTTTGTTACACTGAAAGTCAGACTGAGGACCATATACAATGTATATGTAAACAGCTTCATTACTACATAAAAAAATTAAGAATAACATGGGCTTTAAAATATTTTCATGAGAAAAATTGGGTAGTAGACTACTTACAATATTTTCAATGTCTTAACAAAAAGCCGTCCATCTCGTAAATGTTTTATGTCTTCGATGTCGGTCTCCTGAAGTCCCAAACAATTTATCTGCAAGTACGAATAAAAACCAAAGTATATTCTTAAATATGCGATTACATTCGAACAGTAAAATGAATACGGTAAATGAATAATTTGAAATCATAATTACCCAATGCAGTAGAACGTTCTGCCATTTTTCGAAATGTCGACTCATATTTTAAAAACTATGAAATATTTAATCTGCTAAAAACTAAATTTAACTAAAATCATAAAAACATCTCAAAAATAAAACGGAAGAAACTGCATTAACTTAAACCATCCAAAACAAATTCAAATCAAAAAGACAAGTTATGATTGGACAAAAACTGTAATAATAACACCACAGAGAAACGGCGACCACTGCCCACTTTGTTTCAATTTAAAACCATAGAGAACCGAGTTTAAAACATCTGTGTAGAAGAAAGCCAGCCAGAGCTCGTTCCAGAGATAACCCACTGACTCGTTCTGTACCAGAGATAACCCAATATCCCACTATAGAGACCAGAGGTAACCGATAGGATAGAGACGTTGTGGGTTATCTCTGGAGATGATCAGCGGCAGAGTTAACCCACTCAGCGGCAATGTTATTCAGTGATGCCTAGACTCCAGAGACCTCAAGCGTTGGCAGAAAAAACTAATCGATTACAGCTTACTGTATTATCGACGGAGCGAAATGCCCCATCTATCGACATAAGTGTAATTAGTCTTGTATCCCGGTGGCTCAGTCGTCATTTAAGGTGTTAACTATACCACCTCAAATAATTTGTAAAATAATAATGAATCAGATTTTACACCTCACCTTATATTTTTGTAAAATTCAGGACTGATTGCGAAGCAGTCTCACCTTCCAAACCGGTCCAGACTTTTACAAAAATATGAGGTGAGGCGGTAAAATCTGATTCATTAAATTTTTTGTTAAATCTGTGTTACTCCCTAAATGTATTAATTAGTAAAATTCTTCTCAACTTCCAAGACTATTTTGTATTTAGCCAATGCAATTCTGAATGTATTCCAAACAAATTCAGGTGTACATTTTTCTTTGAAATAAAATCTTAGGAAACTGGAAGAATATTTTCAATCCTTGTATTTAAAGTATTCATACCAATTAATTCTTCAACATTTTTTTAGAAATAACATTTTCTTAGAATAAACAAAAACATGATAACAGATTGTCAAGGAAAGGTCTAAATAAAAACAAGGAGAGATATAATTTAACATTTATTTATTATAGGCATATATACATAGCTAACAGATAGTTAACTAATAAAGGTATTTCAGTAATTATTAAGATTTAACACATAGAGATGGTATGCAGTTTTTTTTAATTAGGCCAACATTAACAAGAACCGAGACCAAAGCTCGAAAAAAATTATTTTATACAAACAAGCATTGCATTGGATTTAAAGGAAGGAGAGGGGAGAAAATACACACATATGTCTGCGTGTGTTTATATATATAGGCCTAAACAAATTATATATATTTTTTTTAACACTGTGTTTTAATTTAATATACTTAGTAATAATACTTACTGAGAAAATTGTTGTAATATTCTTGTAAATTTCAAGAGAGCACTTGTTAATTTAAACAAACCATATATTGCTTCCAATTATAGCATGACTTTCTTGTATATTTTAAAATAAGTAGCCAACATAATGAAAAAAAGTACAGAGTTGATTATGATATTAAATAAAAAAACTATAAATCAATTATTCAAAATTTTCCAAAATAATGTTAAAAGGAAGAATTTAAACAAAAGTTGATTTCGTGGTAATTTTCATATTAAAACTGAGAGAAAGCCAACTATTAAAAAAATAAAAAATATTTAATTTAGTAAATTAGTAGGTCTGTTGTGTGCACTTATGCTGTGGTTTATCTACGACGCAACGCGCCAGCGCAAAAATTGCTCCCCATATATTCAAATGGATGTGGTTTATCTACAACGCAAATTGCTGGCGCAAAAAAATTTGCGCTGACATGTCGCGTCGTGTTTTGGAATCTCTTGAATCCAGGACGCAATTTGCCAGCGCAAACAAAGAATATAGAAGATATTACCCATGCTCATTGGTGTAATTGCTAAAAACAAACTAAAATTTGTTAACAAAATGTCGGAAATACAGTACTTGTTTTATAACTTTCCAATTTTAACGACGAAAGTTAGACAGTTTTGTTGCAAATCATCGACATGTTTTTTACAATATGAGCATGAAGGAGTACAGAAAAAAGTTATTGTGGCTTGAACTTAGTCAAGAGATAAATAAAAGCTGTAAATATTGTATCTCGGGGATATTATGGATATGCATAAATTTCGTCTTCTATTAAATTCAAAACCTGATAAAACTGCTCAGGCGAAAATCTGAAGTATTCTAAAATTTGGTATATTCATCAACCATATGTTTATTTAAGAACTAAAGAATAATTTATTCTATGATTTTCCATACAACATTCATATGATGCTGTTGCTCTAGGTACTTTTTCTGTCTTTACTAATATTTCGAACTATTTTAATCGTTTTGCAACGACATTTGAAACTTTTTTTATGAAGAATTTTAATATGTTTATCAATGTACACAAATTATGACTTTTCCTCTCAATTTATTTTCAAAGTTCTTTATTAGAATTGAAGTTGGCATACGTGAACGCTCATAAAATTAAATCCACCAGATGGCAGGACATATGTGTGAATTGCCAACATTTGCATTTAATTCCAAACCATATTTTAAGAAATAAATATTCAATCACTTCATTTTGTTAGATTCCGATGGGTCAATTTGGTGTACATCAGATTAGTTTACAGTTTACTAAATAGTATGTAAGTAATTAATTTTATTAGGTTATGCAGGGACAGGTTTGTATACATTAGTTTTTGTAAACACATTTGGAAATTTATTATGAACGTTGGTCATTTTGATTTTCCATATATGTGGTGCCATCTGGCGACAATTCCATAAACATATGCGCTGTAGCGTATGCGCTCCATGTGGAACCAGCATCACGCCGAGCGAAACGCGAATTCGCGTCACGTCGGGCGCGACACGCTGTATAATAAACCGTAGCATAAAACCTGCCAAAATAGCAGACAAAACAGTGTCCAAAGTAAAGTGACTACAGCGCCTCCAAGCGTTGGCAGAAAAAACTAGGCCTGGCATCACCTTCTTCCATTTGCGTTGGCCTGGGGTGTCTCTGATGATAACCGACTAAAGTTTATGCTGTGGTTTATCTACGACGCAACGCGCCAGCGCAAAAATTGCTCCCCATGTATTTAAATGGAGGTGGTTTATCTACAACGCAAATTGCTGGCGCAAAAAAAATTGCGCAGACATGTCGCGTCGTGTTTGGGAATCTCTTGAATCCAGGACGCAATTTGCCAGCGCAAACAAAGAATATAGAAAATATTACCCGTACTCATTGGTGTAATTGCTAAAAACAAACTAAGATTTTATAACAAAATGTCGCAAATACAGTACTTGTTTTATAACTTTCCAATTTTAACGACAAAAGTTAGATAGTTTTGTTGCAAATCATCGAGTTCTATACATGTTTTATATAATATGAGCATGAAGGAGTACAGAGATGTACAGAAAAAAGTTATTGTGGCTTGAACTTAGTCAAGAGATAAATAAAAGCTGTAAATATTGTATCTCGGGGATATGGATGTACATAAATTTCGTCTTCTATTAAATTCAAAACCTGATAAAACTGCTCAGACGAAAATCTGAAGAATTCTAAAATTTGGTATATTCATCAACGATATGTTTATTTAAGAACTAAAGAATCATTTATTCTATAATTTTCCATACAACATTCATATGATGCTGTTGCTCTAGGAACTTTTTCTGTCTTTACTAATATTTCGAACTATTTTAAACGTTTTGCAACGACTCGTGAAACTTTTTTTATGAAAAATTTTAATATGTTTATCTATGTAGACAAATTATGACTTTTCCTCTCAATTTATTTTCAAAGTTCTTTATTAGAATTGAAGTTGGCATACGTGAACGCTCATAATATTAAATCTACCAGATGGCAGGACATATGTGTGAATGACCAACATTTGCATTTAATTCCAAACCATACTTTAAGAAATAAATGTTCAATCACTTCATTTTGTTAGATTCCGATGGGTCAGTTTAGTGTACATCAGATTAATTTATAGTTTACTAAATAGTATGTATGTAATTTATTTTATTAGGTTATGCAGGGACAGGTTTGTATACATTAGTTTTTGTAAACACATTTGGAAATTCATTATTAACGTTGGTCATTTTGATTTTCCATATATGTGGTGCCATCTGGCGACAATTCCATAAACATATGCGCTGTAGCGTTTGCGCTCCATGCGAAACCAGCCTCACGCCGAGCGAAACGCGAATTCGCGTCACGTCGGGCGCGACACGCTGTATAATAAACCGTAGCATTAGTGATGGATGATAATGATGATGCCTTTAGTGGGTTATTGCTGAGTGGTGCTAAGACGCCAGAGGCTCAAGCGTTCGCGGAAAAAAACTAACCGATTACGACTTACTGTATAATCGACAGCTTGCGCCATCTACCGACAAAAGTATAATTAATGAGTATCGAATCCGGTGGATCAGTCATCAATTTCGGTATTTACAATACCACATTTTAAATAATTCCTAGAATAATAATAATAATAATTAATTAATCACATTTGACGCCTCACCTGGTATTATTGTAAACTCAGGATTAGTTTCGATGTTTCACAACGAAACTCGGTATATTGTATATATATATATAATATATATATAAAGAGCGAATCCGACAATTAGAAGATGAGGTTTACCTGAAATTAGAAATTAAAAACTGCCTAAACGACCGGACCGATTATGATGAAATGCTTTGTGTGTGTTTGAGTGGGTCTCTGGATGTTTCAGATTCAGAATTGGACCTTCTAAAACCATTAGATGTAAGAGTTCACCTGAAGTGAAAATTTAAAAATCGCTCTAGCGGTCACAATTTTCTATATTTCACAACCAAACTCAGAATATCCTATTCAAATAAATTAAACCGAGGTATGTATTATCCAAAACTGAGTGAAATCGGTCAATTAGAAGTGGAGGTTTACCTGGAATTCGAATTTAAAAACTGACTAGCAACCGCCATGTTTGGTTTGTTTCAGCGTTTACCATATAATTTAATTAACATTTAATATTAGCTAATAATAGCCGGCTTGTGCTGCTACGCCTAAATAAATGAAAATTAATGTGCTTTTATGTTTAGTTGAATAAGTAAGAGGAAAAATAATTATAAATTTATATTTTTTAGATACCCGTGCTGATTACCTGGTGATGCCCGGGAATCCACTTATCCCGATTTTCTTTACATAAATGAGCTGAAATACGAAAATTAATGTGTTTTGTGTTTAATTAAAAAATTAAAAGGAACAATTTATATCGTAATTATTTTTAGATACCCCGTGCTGTTTATCCGGCGTTGTCCGGGAATCTACTCATCCCGATCATCTTGGCATAAATGAGCTGAAAGATGAAAATTAATGTACTTCTTATGATTAGTTGAATAAGTAGAATGAAACATAATTATAAATGTATATCGTAATTATTTTAAGATTCCCCGTGCTCATTACCCGGTGTTGCTCGGGAATCTACTTATCTTGGTCTTCTTGGCATAAATGAGCTAAAAGACAAAATTCTTGATTGTGAGTTATCCGTAAAAGAATACCCGCCATGTGCCGCTATGCTTGCACAGGAATCTACGTACTTGTCTCGATCTTTTTGGCATCAATGAAAGACAAAAATGGTTATTGTGAGTTATCCGTAAGCGATGGACATATGCTGTCGGGGACTTTTTTGTAGAGCATTTTGAGATATTTAATTCTGTGTATATTAATTTTTTGTATTTGTTATAGTTTATGCAGCGTAAGCCATTTAAGCGTCCAAAGAGCTACTTTTTTCACGTTTTCCACTACAAAGAGCGATTTTTAAGGCTGTAGGAGTTATATCACAATTCTCTTATAATTTATGTTCATCCCGGAAATCTCCCGAACATTTTGCAAAAAGCCCCATCACAATCGGATGAACGGTATGGCCGCGCATAAAGTATGAACGAACAAACAAACATACATTCATTTTTATATATTCAGTGGCGCCAACTTACAAGGGCCCGGTCCCACCCAATAATTTCCTGATTCAATATTTTTTTTATTTTTAATACCACTTTTGAGTTAAGTAAATATAAAAATAAGACAAGTGCAGTATAGTGGCAGCTAGAACAATCTGCAGTGTAGTAGCAGTCTAGCAGGTAGTCTCAAGGGGTCGGATGACAGTCTATATAAAGTTGCGCCGCTCTCCACATAACCACTGGCTTTGATTCTTTGACAATGGAAATTCAGTCTGTCGGCTTGTTTGTGATATAGGTCGGGACTCGGGTACCGCAAGCCGACTAAGGAACGGCTCAAAGTCGGCCTTTCCTTTATTTTAGATGTTAATGTGGAATATGAACAAACTTACTACTTAACGGCACTTTCAACAATACTGAGAACACTTTGTAGTTTATCCACCCTTCAGTTTGCTTTTCACTTGAATGAGTGACATGCAGTGCTGGCAATAAGCATATTTCAAACGCGTTTAAAAGTATATGTGCGTGAATTATAAAGTGAAATCTTGGTATCGTCATGAATAAATTTATAATCAAGCCACCACGACTTAATAACTCCTCCGACCAGTGCGCGGAAACTTCTAATGTACTCTTAATTCAAGAACAAACTAGTATTTCAAAATTATCTGTTTCTGGCCGCGAATCTGATTTAAAATCCAGTTGAAGTGAAAATGCTAAAGGGGGGGGGGAGGAAAAGCGGAAGAACTTTTCAGAGTGTGTGGCTCTCCTTGGATTTTTACGACAACAATAAGGGCGTGGTGTTGTGCAAAACATGCAAGGAAGCCGACAAAAATAAATTAATAAAATTTTCCACTATCACAGTTAGATTCTTGTTTTCATCCATCAACAATTCGATCACCTCAACAAAGCACCACACAACAACACAACAATTCACACATCACATAACACATTTCCACAAACACATTTCTTCTGGTTTTTTTTCCAACTGAAACACGCATTGATAAAATTCAGGAGTGCTCCTGAAAAATCTCACTGTCATGAAGAATCGTGTAGTAAAACTGCGGCATTGCAAAAATTGGAGTGAATGTCCTCATCAAGTTTTGAAACCGTTTTCGAAACGTGCAGGATCAACAAAATTCCCGCACCGCGTTACATAACAACTTTCCTCATTCTTTGTTATATTGATCAAAAAGTGCATGGCAATCAAGGGACACACAGATCAAACTACTAATTTTCACCTGCTTCTTATAGGCCTACTCCGCTGTGAAGATTCACCGGAGCTTAAGCGCTATTTTGAAAGAGAATCATATAAGTGGGTGTCGCCCCGATACGGAAAATTAAATGCTTGAAATTATGGCACACAAATTGCTTCGTTCGCTAGCTATTGAAATTCAGAGTGCAGTTTAATTTTGGCCTGCTTTTGGACGAAAACACTGACATGGCAGTGAAAGAACAAGTTCCGATATCTTTCTGTAACTGTTTTCTCAAGAACTTTAAATTCGCGAATGTTCGTAGTGTTTTATGAAACTTCAGCAACAGATGCGGCAATTTCTATTCAACATTGTATGTGACGTGTTTGTTAAGGTTGGGCTTCGATATAACATATTGCCGGGGGCATGGTTATGATGAAGCGCCAAACTTGGCCGAAAAAACATCCAGGTTTGCTGGCTAGAATGTTAGAAGTCCGTGAAAAATGCGAGGCATCTGCATTGTTGTCTGTACTCTTTATTAAATTTAGCGGCGCAAGATAAAATAAGACACATTGCAACGTGGTAAAAATGTGTTGAATATAGTGAAAGACTTAATCAATATGATCAGGGAGGTCTCCAAAGGAAAAAGATTTAATTGGTTTAATGTCCATCAAGAAAACGGAAGAACAAATAATCATAGCAAAACCTGTATACCCTTATGCCCAACTCGATTCACTGTCCAGAGCACTTAGTTTGAGATCTGTAATAGATAACTACCAGGATGTACTTTCCTTCCTTCAGAATTTTCTGAGAACGATAAAGGTGATGCTGGTACCAAAGCCTGCGGACATTTATCATTGATAGAATCGTTTGAAAACTTCGCATACCTAAACATGTTGGCAAGGATTTTTACCTCCATGGACGCGACAAGTACACGACTTCAAAGTGTGAACTTTCACTTTCATGAAGCAACATGTCACATACAAGATTTGCTACAGACACTATATGCAATTCGTAATAACTTTGAAACGTTCTGGAAGCAAACGACAAAGAGAGCATGCGAACTGAATTTAGTAGAGTCACAGATTCCCAGGCAAAGGAAGGTGCCTCGACGCCTGGATGGCAGACAACACATACAGCAAGCATTTACCAATGCGAAATCATTTTTTGAGAGTAAATTTTACGAAGTTGTAGATTCTGCCATTGTATCCGTTAAGGGACGACTCCAAGAAAACGAACTATTAACCAGAATAGAAGACTTCGTTATCAGTAAAACAGACGATGTTACGTGTGTTTTCGAGAATTACATTTATAACTATGAAATCTTGCAAGCGCAGAGAAATATGGTATTTGAAAGCGCTGCATTACTGAACACGAGTTTTAAAAGTCTCGGAGATGTAGTAGAATTTTTGAAAACGAATGTTATTTCTTGTATTGTTCCTGAATTCATGAAATTCATGCGTCTCGCTATGGCAATGCCCGTTTCCATGGCCACTGCCGAAAGATCCTTTTCTGCTTTGAAAAGACTAAAAACATTTTTTCGGTCAACAATGTCACAAAAAAGGACTTAATCACAAGGTCATATTTCATATGCACAAGGACAGCGCTCAAAGTTTGGTTTTAGAAGAAGTCTGTGACGAGTTTATAGGAAGAAGCGCAGCGTCGCGCTGTTTAATGGTGAGTAATAATTACACTGTAGCAGTAGTTATATTAGTTCCGTAAGTCCTAATCAACAGAAGTTTAACCAAATGAATTCACAGTTATTAAAATTGAAGCAGTATTTTTTAATAGGGATTAAAAGTGACCACTGAATCACCGAAATTTCCTAGTATCAATTTATTACATCCTTCGTACTTCGTTTTAACAGTTTTGTAAGTGAATAGGTACATACAGTATTAACTAGTATGATTGATTTGTATATTTCATTTTCTTAATTCAATTTTACATTCATTTCACTTTGAGCCCACCCATGGGCGCAGCCAGCAGTGTATTAAGGGGGGTGCAATTATTTTTCGACTGTATACCTTGCGGGTACAAACGAACAAATCAAAAATATAAAATACTACCTTCATTTTTTAAACTAGCATCAAAATATTTCGGAAGAAAACTACAGCGCTATAGAAGAGGAATTATGAACAATAATAGTGAAATAATTGCAGGATTTTTAGGCTTTGACGAATTTAATTTTTTGTCAAGATTACTTCTTAATTTGTATACTTAATTGTATTGATAATATTAGCTATATTATAGCTAATAATAAAGTACTACTGTACACATAGTTCTACTCGCCTTTTCGTTTGAGAATATTTTTTATGTACACTTTGTTTGAATTTTTCAATATCATTTTTATTAAGTTTTTTTGTGCAGACTGAGCAGGCGATTTTCTGTCAATATAGAATGGCACCGTGTCTTCGCTCTTCTTAGTTTGCTACAAGTGCGTTCAATTGACGCCGTAGTGCATGGTAAAACATACATATTACAATTGCTTTTTTGACGGATGGAAAAAAATCGCACTTTTCCACGATGTTAACAAAATCACCTTCTTTATCCTTATTACTATTTTATCCATATACGGTGCCATAGTACAATTTCGGTGGACAAAGCCTCGATTTTATAAGACTCTGAAATTTTGTTTGCATTGCTCGGGCATCTTTCTGAGATGTTTTTAGGTTTTTAGGGTGCAGCATTTTAAGTTCAATAGCAAGACCCCGTTTGTTGTTCTCCAAATCTGTCGGACAAAGCTGTGTGAAAAGAGTCCTAGTAGGGATTTAAGATGGCCACCTTAAGGTAATCTTCGGGATTACATTATAGATTAGCTCGATGTGTCTGCTTATTGGACATTCTTGGTAGTGTGATTTCTACACCTAGCTCAGAAGCAATAGTCTCCATCTCTTTCATGATGCCTTCAGAGATCTCATAACCTTTTTTGCGATGATCTATTACCATGTTTTTTATGATTTCAACATAGGCTGTGCATTTAATTAAATCTATATCCACGGCTTACAGCGAATTAACGGCAGGTTCCAAATGACTGGAATATTTTGTTATCAGGCACAAACAAAAGATGAAAGTGCTTCTATTTGCAGCAGCATGCAACTGATCAGCTTGTTTTTGGCTTGGTGAGTTTCTTCCTACGGCAATTAATACCTGGCAGTTCATCAATTCCAAAAATCTTTTTTTACATATCCCAATACTTTTTATATTGTTGCGATGGGGATGCTTCTGACGCGATATCTTCTCAACGGCGAGTCTCGAAAAAGTTTATAATATCCTTGATTGTAGCTATCGTGTTTCTCACCTTGTGCACACTATTCAAATCCTTTACCACAAGAATGATTTTATGGCTCGCGCAGCGGAAGTAAATACCTTTGGGGAAAAAAACTCGCGCAAACGTTTCTGGACCCCGTTGTCTTTTCCTGCCATTGTTGAGAAGCCATCATAGCACTGGCCGACACATGTCTATCCCTTTGGGTAAATGTCTATCCCTTTGAAAAAAAAAACTCAATTTCTGCAATTGACTGGGCGTCAATTAATTTCAGTTCAACAAAGCTCGAAAATTCTTCTCGAGTTTTATTCAGTTTCTCATCTAAAAACCGCACACCAATGGACAATTTGCTCGTTTCCAGAAACGTCACAGCTTTTATCAACTAAAACACTGCAAGCACTGGCATTTTTTAGATCATCCTCAATAATTTTCTTTATCTCAAGTCACATAATTCAATCAATTCATTTTTAATTTGTGGAAAAAGGTAAGTAGCATTCTTGGCGTTTAAATGGCGTTATAAGCTTTATCACCGGCATTAATTCTCCACTGAATCAAATCCCTGAAGACGCCTTCGTCCAGTTCTTACCCCTTAATTGCAAGTCATGCAAGCCACAGAAAATAATTGTATCCAAGATGGAAAACAAATATTTCAAGTTATCCGCCGCAATCTTCTTAAAGCAACTTACGAGTTTTTGGCTAACAGGGACCTCGTTTAAAAACAAGCGTGCGGACTGCGCAGTTTCCACATTCCAGCGGCTCACAAAGCTTTTTTGGCGAATTCATGCATTTTGAAAAACTTCTGGAAGAGCCTCACTATGAATGATCTTTTAAGATATTTGGTCTGTGTATTCTTATCTCTTATGGTTGTTTTTTCTGAACTCCATCGTCAGCGATTATAGAATGATGTTTCTCAAGTTGTTGGCCCTGATTCTTGACTCCTGCTCTCTCTGCCTGTGATCCAATAAAGTTGCTAATTGGGACCGCAAGCAAAGGGAGCAGGAGTCAAGAATCAGGGACCATCAACTTGAGACAACCAGTCTGTGATCACTGACGATGGGTTCAGAAACCTTGAAACATATGTTCAACAAAAACAACCATAAGAGGTAAGAATAAACGGACCAAATATTCCAATTATTAAATAAAACATCTTAATGTTACTTCCTATTGTATTTTTAAAATAATCTGTTAAATTTCTGGCAATTACAAAATAAACTTGGCTTATATTTTTGCAGAACAATTCTTGAATCCAAAGCTGATTTCACACCTTTGCTGTGATACCAGTGGTTTACAAAGTAAACAATTTATATTATAGTTAAAAATGACAAAAAAAAATAAAGGAAGTTTACTAAGTAAAGCGAATATATATGTACTTTATCTGTCCACCCTAACAACAAAGCACAGAGAGAACTAAGTAAAATATATTGTAATAAAAGGAGAGGAAAGTGGAAAATGTGGATTTCAAAAGTATCTGAAAACTGTCTACACGCACCCTACTCTTTGTGCCATTTAGACACATTCATATAAGTCTAACTTTTCAGGAATTCCGAACTCTAGCAGGATACTATATAACTTCTCACTCTTAATTGAATCGTATGCTTTTTGGAAGTCAACGATTAGTTGATGTACAGTACCATTATATTCCCATTTCTTTTCTAAAATCTGTCTTAGGCTAAAAATCTGATCTGCTGTAGACCTGTTTCTTCTAAATCCACATTGATGATCTCCCAGAATCTCATCAATATAAGGAGTAAGTCTGCTTACTAATATATTTGTTAGAATTTTGTACGAAATGGAAAGTAATGAGATGCCCCTATAGTTGTTGAAATCAGTTTTACCTTTCTTATAAATTGGTACGATAATCGATTCATTCCATTCATCTGAAAGAGCTTCTTTATCCCAAATCATGTTAAGCAACTGGCGTATCTTGTCCATCAATTTTTCTCCGCCTGATTTTATCAGTTCTGCTGGGATCTCATCTGAACCTGATGCTTTATACATCTTCAATTTATCAATTGCCATTTCAACCTCTAATGCACTTGGCTCTGCGACTAGCATTTCTGCTGTCTGTAACTTATCCTCCTCAATGTCCTGTTCTGTATGTACATTTAATAGCTGATTAAAGTATACTTTTCCATCTATTTAATATACTCTTGGAATCTGCAATCATATCCCCATTTTCATTCCGAATTATGTTTGTTCTAGCCTGAAACCCTTTCTTCTCTATACTAATTCCCTGATATAATTCTCTAATGTTCCTATTTTTTGCATTCATTTCAAGATCATTAATCTTCTCTCTCAAATATTCCCTCTTCTTACTCTTTAGTAACTTGGTGGTTTCCCGTCTAACACTACCCAATTGCTCTAAATTTACCTCATTTGGCTCGTGTAACCATTTCATTTTTGCTAGCTTTCTTTTCTTTACGATGTCGGCACATTCCTCATCAAACCATTTCTTGTTTTGCCTCTTTTTTTTAAACAACCAATGCTTTCTGATGCTGACAAATTAATAGTATCTCTTATAGCCTCCCATTCTTTATTTATATCAGTTTCTTCTTCGTTTGCAACATTGTCATCTGAAGATTCCAGTACTTCAAATCTATTAGCAATTTTAATTTGGTATTCTTGCTGCATTTCATCATTTTTCAAGTTTTTTAAATCAAATTTTTCAGAATCATCTTTAGCGTTTGTTCCTCTCATAAGCGATAGCCGTTGTCTGATTTTCACCCTGACCAGATGATGATCTGAATTGCAGTCTGTCCCTCTAACTGATCTAACATCGATGATGCTACTGTGCCAGCGTTTATCCACTAATACATGATCTATCTGGTTCCGAGTTTCTCCATCTGGGGACGTCCAGGTGTATTTATGAATATCCTTATGCTGAAATGTTGTGCTCTTAACAATGAGATTCTTTGATGTGGCAAAGGTGACTAATCTAACCCCATTGTCGTTACTATCTTCATGAAGACTGAATTTGCCTATTGTTGGTTTGAATATATCTTCCCGCCCCACTTTTGCATTAAAATCTCCTAAGACAATTTTCATATGATATCGTGAAAGGCTATCAAATACGCATTCTAATTCTTCATAAAACTCATCCTTGATCTTGTCATCTTTATCTTCTGTGGGAGCATGTACATTTATGATTACAAAATCATGCCGTTTACCCTTTAGAATTGTGTATGATATCCTATCACTGACAAACTTAATATCTCGGATAGCGAATAAGATCCTCCTTCGGACTAAAAATTCCGTTCCAAATTCAGGTCGTTCTGCACCCGTAGTGTAACGCAAAGCTTCCTGACTACCTTCTTCTGGCCATCTAACTTCCTGTAAAGCGACTATATCCAAGGGTGATTTATCTAATTCATGGCTATTGTATAAAGTCCTAACATTCCATGTTCCTATGTTTGAGCCTCTGGCATGGGTTCCCTGAAGTAGTCCCCGCCCAGAGAACCAAATGGGGGACTATTTGACCTCCGGAAAATTTTACCCCAGTTGAACCCATGTCTGCATTTCTTGACGGTTGTATTTTCACGGTGAAAGATCGTCACTCTTTCGAACAAGGTACTTTTTTCGTCTGGTTTATCACCTTCGACCAGTCTGGCATGGGTAACCCTATCGGCAGCAATGCTACCACCGGCATAGCTCTCGGGATCATTTAAGCATGCAAGCCATTCCACCACGACAAGGTAAAGATACCATGGAGGGTAAAATATTTTTTAAATTTTCATCATTTTAACCCAATTTCAGCACAGTATCCCCTTAAGCTATGGATTATTATACAGCATGTCGCGCCCGATGTGATTCATCATCGCATTATGCTCGGCGTGATACTGGTTTTGCATGGAGCGCATATCATACAGCACTTATGTTTATGGAATTGTTGATAGATGGCACCACATATAAGGGAAATTGAAATGACCAATGTTCATAATAAATTCCTAAACGTATTTATGAAAAAATGGATGTATACAAACCTGTCTCAGCATAACCAAATGAAATAAACTAGATACATACTATTTGAAGAGAAAAATTATACGCTCAGACCGGGACTTGAACCCGGGACCCTTGGTTCTCTAGACCAAGTGCTCTACCAACTGAGCTACCTGAGCAAGTATCGATCTAAACGCAAATCCTTCTCTATATACATTGTAATTCCCATCCACCAAATGCTGTGAAGCCATGCTTCTATCTTGCAAATGGCGGCTCCTTTATTAAGAAGACATATTTGGGAATTATACATTACAGCCAGTACGGCTTTTTCCAAGTTTTTATTATTGATTTCGTACATCTCAATGATGGATAAATCATATTTGAAGAGAAAAATTATACGCTCAGACCGGGACTTGAACCCGGGATCCTTGGGTCTCTAGACCAAGTGCTCTACCAACTGAGCTACCTGAGCAAGTACCGATCTAAACGCAAATCCTTCTCTATATACATTGTAATTCCATCCACCAAATGCTGTGAAGCCATGCTTCTATCTTGCAAATGGCGGCTCCTTTATTAAGAAGACATATTTGGTCTAGAGAACCAAGGGTCCCGGGTTCAAGTCCCGGTCTGAGCGTATAATTTTTCTCTTCAAATATGATTTATCCATCATTGAGATGTAGGAAATCAATAATAAAAAATAGATACATACTATTTAGTAAACTATAAACTAAACCGATGTGCACTAAACTGACCTATCGGAATCTAGCAATATGAAGTGATTGAACATTTATTTCTTAAAATATGTTTTGGAATTAAATGCAAATGTCATTCACGCATATGTCCTGCCATCTGGTGGATTTAATTTTATAAGCGTTCGCGTATGCCAACTTCGATTCTAAAGAACTTTGAAAAATGTTGGTTGGTATCTAATGTCGAGCACTTGATAATGAAATCATTCGCTCTCTTGCACTCCAATAAAATGAAAAATAATTGAGAGGAAAAGTCATAATTTTTGTACATAGATAAACATATAAAAATTTTTTATAAAAAATTTGAAGTATCGTTGCAAAACGTTTAAAATAGTACGAAATATTAGTATAGAAGGAAAAAAGTACCTAGAGCAACAGCATCATATGAATTTTCTACGGAAAATTATTCTTTAGTTCTTAAATAAACATATGGTTGATGATAATACCAAACTTTAGAATACTTCAGATTTTCGCCTGAGCAGTTTTATCAGGTTTAGAATTTAATAGAAGACGAAATTTATGTACATCCATAATATCCCTAAGATACAATACAATATTTACAACTTCTATGTTTTTCTTGACTAAGTTCAAGCCACAATAACTCTTTTTTCTGTACATCTCTGTACTCCTTTAAGCTAATATTGTTCAGAACTCGATGATTTGCAACAAAGCTATCAAACTTTCGTCGTTAAAATTAGTAAGTTACAAAACAAGCGCTGCTTTTGTGATAATAGCTTCAATATTCTATGTTTGCGCTGGTAAATTGCGTAGAGAATTCAAGTGATTCAAATACACTACGCAACATGTCAGCGTAACTTTTTTGCACCACCGCTTCTTATAGAGAAACCACATTCATTTAAAAACACAGGGAGCAATCTTTGCACTGGCGTATTGCGTCGTACATAAACCACGGCTTTAAAGGAAGTAAACTCTATCTACATCATCATGAGAAACCAGTCAGTGCCTGGATGGTAACATACAAACTTCTATTTGAAGAGAAACATTTTTCGCCCAGACCGAGACTTTCGGCTTGCCGGGCCAAATGCTCTACCAACTGAGCTACCGAGGCGAGTTACGATCTAGACGCAAATTTTTCTCGTATATACGTTGTAATATAATTTATCTTTCATTGAGAAATGTTAAATTAATAATAAAAAAACATAATTAGAAGCCTTACTAGCTTTATAAAGTAATGTTAAATTCCCAATAAATGTCTTCTTAACTAAGAAGCCGCCATTTGCAAAGATAGAAACAATGGTTTCAAAGACATTTGATGAGAGGGAATTACAACGTATATAAGAGAAAAATTTGCGTCTAGATCGTAACTCGCCTCGGTAGCTCAGTTGGTAGAGCATTTGGCCCGGCAAGTCAAAGGTCCTGGGTTCGAGTCTCGGTCTGGGCGAAAATTTTTCTCTTCAAATATAATTTATCTTTCATTGAGAAATGTTAAATTAATAATAAAAAAATCATACAAACTTCTGCTGAGGATGGGACTGATGCCAAAAGGCCTACAATGTTTTAATCATTTTAATACTTGGAAAAATTGCACAAAAGGTACCAATTTTATTAATATGCTCTAATAAGGTCAAATAATTAAAATCAGGGAAATATATTCTCAGCAGGAAAATGAAATACTACACTGTCATTAAAATAATTTCCTGAATTATTTTATTCATTTGATTTCACTTCTTCACAGTCTCCTATGATGGCTAACACACAGTGACATTATCTTTTTTTTCTCTAGGTAAAATTTAATCATTCACCTCATACTTACCTTTTATTTTAATTTAAACTAGTTTTGGAACTTTAGTCTTTCACTCCTTCTATTGGCAGACTGAAAAACCTTGAAACCAGGTCATTCTTTCTGGGAATTTAAAAAGTGACTGATTAAATTTTACCTAAATGAATATACCTCATAGTGTGAATTCCTAAAATAAGTACTGACATAATCTGTTAATAATTAAGATATTTGGTCTGTGTTTTCTTATCTCTTATGGTTGTTTTTGCTGAACTCCATCGTCAGTGATTATAGAATGATGTTTCTCAAGTTGTTGGCCCGAATTCTTGACTCCTGCTCTCTCTGCCTGTGATCCAATAAAGTTGCTAATTAGGATCACAGGCAAAGGGAGCAGCAGTCAAGAATTAGGGCCATCAACTTGAAAACAACCAGTCTGTGATCACTGACGATGGGATTCAGAAGCCTTGAAACATATGTTCAACAAAAACATACATAACAGGTAAGAATAAACAGACCAAATATTTCAATTATTAAATAAAACATCTTAATGTTACTTCCTATTGTATTTTTAAAATAATCTGTTAAATTTCTGGCAATTACAAAATGAACTTGGCTTATATTTTTGCAGAACAATTCTTGAATCCAAAACTGATTTCACACCTTTGCTGTGATATCAGTGGTTTACAAAGTAAACAATTTATATTATTGTTAAAAATGACCAAGAAAAAATAAAGTAAGTTTACAAAGTAAAGCGAATATATATGTACTTTATCTGTCCACCCTAACAACAAAGCACAGAGAGAACTAAGTAAAATATATTGTATTAAAGGGAGAGAAAATGGTGGAAAATGTGATTCCACACAAATCTGAAAAAAAAAGAAAAAGAAACTGTGTTACTATACTTGATTTCATTAACCAAAATACATACAATGAACTGCCATCTTTTTAGAGAAGTGCTACACCTATAAATGTCTAATTAAATGTCTTTTACCGATATGCTGACCACATGCCACCCCTACACTGGCTAGATGATCGTCTCCCTATGTGATTAACACATAAGGATATGAGGTCAATAGCCGGCTGGTCAGCCAAGGGCCTTGTAGGCCTGTCGCGCTTGGAGTTTTTTAAAAGTTTGATTTAAATGAAAATAACTGAAAACATACAGAACATTAGAATGGTTTCATATTACTATATACAAATAAATGGGTATGAAGACTACATTTCAATGAAAATGACATATTACAAAAACAACATTTTAATGGATTGTCATTAAACACATGGAAATCTTCATTAGGAATCTACTACTTAGAAAATGATTTATTCAAACAGAATATTTTAATGTTTCTCTTTACTACGTATACATAAATGTGCATAAGGTATTGGTATAAGAATATGCTGATGACATAGTTAGTAGTTGGATCGAAGGATTATGAGAAGCTCCAGGAAACAATAACTAAAATGGAGAAATGGTGACTGGAGGAAAGTCTCTCAGTGTAGCAGTAAACTAATATCAATGATGAAAGACTAAAAATTGTAACAGATTTAAAATAATCTATGGATAACACTACATAAAAGTGAAGCATGTGGAAGTGAATACAACACAGGTAGTAATAGGAATGAATGAGATAAACATATGATATTTAAACCTAAGACAATCACACTGCTTAAAAGAAAGAAAAAAAGTCCCAATATTAATGAAGAGAATCAAGATGCCTTAGAGAACCAATGCCATATACATCATATGGCAAATTATACGAGATAGCAATTTGTCTACCACCTGGAAAGAGATGATTATAGACAAGAGCCTACAAAACCTAGCTACTTTTGACTAATAAAAACTTCAGAAGATATGGATGAAATTTTACAGGAACGGAATGCAATAATATTCTGTGAATGGATTTGTGCTAACCACACACTCTGCCATTTAATCACAGGTACAGTCATGCATGATTTACAAGAGTATTGTAATACCATCCTTGAACCCGATAATGCAAGTATGTGTACTTTTGTAATTTACATTACAAACATTGTCATTCCTAAATTGTAGGAATATGATAAGCTCTGTCACAAGAATTCGCTTAGAACAGTGAACACAAATATCATATATGTGCGATATTCTTCTTTTAAATGAGCATTAAGACAATCCATCCATAGTAATTCTGCCCGAAGGCAGGCCTTCACTGCAATCATGGCATTCTCATGCTATGCTTATAGCTTTACTAGGGAATTGTAGGTGTGGTAGAATCCTGTTGCTTTCCACACTGGTGATGGCCTTATTTCAGGGACCGTTTGGGCCTTAATGTTTTGCTCACCCATAAAATCTACCCCGACCAGGGATCGAAACCGGGCCTGCTGTGTGACAAGGCAGCATGCTACCTCGAGACCATAGCAATAAGAAAATCACTTATTGCAAAGAGAATATTAGAATGGTTTCACATTACTATGCACACACAAATCATTAATACTGTCCTGAGAAAATAATTTCAGAGAGCATTTGAAAGGTTTCTTATTACTATACAAAGCTAAGTTATCTTTAATAATACTCCTGCATGAAAATTCATTATTACATACAGAATGTTTGCATGGTTACACATTAAGTGTGCTCTTCTGAGAAAAAGCCTCATCACCTAAAAGAACATGAACATTTGAATGGATTCATATTATTATACACACATAAATGACATTTAGGAGCATCCATCTGAGAAAATGCCTTATTACATACAAAACATTTCTACAGTTTAGCATTATTATACACACATATGTGCACAATAAAATTGTAACTCTGTGAAATGCCTAATAACAAACATAACATTTTAATGGATTAAAATTCCTATGTAAACCAAAATGATTTAAAAAGTTACCCATGTGGGAAAATTCGTCATTACAAACAGATAATTTGAATCGCTTCGCATCAGTAAGAATATGTGAATGAACATTAAGAATGTCCTTACGAGAAAATGCCTTACACCAGATCTGAGATTGAATGGTTACCCCTACTATGTACAAAATAATCATTTTTAAATGATCTTTTCCGAGAAAGTGCCTTATTGCAAAGAGATCATTTGAATGGTTTATCATCACTATGCGAAAGCAAATGATCTGCAAGACTGGCCTTATCCGAAAATGTCTTAGCACAAATAGAACACCTGAATGTCTTCTTATTACTATGCACACGAAGATGAGGTACAAGACTGCCCTTTTGAGAAAAAGCCTTATTGCAAATAGAACAATTGAATGGTTTCTCATTAGCATGAACACGTAAATGACAAACTAGATTGCTCCGTTGGGAAAATGCCTTATTGCAAATATCACATATAAATGGTTTATCATTTACATGCATACGTAAATGAGCTTTAAGAACATCCTTCCGTTTAAATGCCTTATTGCAAAGAGAACATTCTAATGGCTTGTCACTGCTGTGCGTAAGTAAATGCATACTAAGAACGCTCTTTCGAGAAAATGCCTTATTGCAAAAAGAGCATTTGAAACGTTTCTCTTTATCACGTACATGTTTTTTAAAATCACACTTCCGATAAAATGACTTATTGCAAAGAGAACATTTGAATGGTTTTTCATTACTATGCAAAGATAAATGAGATGTAAGATGTGAGTTACGAGAAAATACCTTATTGCAGACAGAACATTTGAATGGTTTATTACTATGGACACGTAAATGTTCTTTAAGAGTGTCCTTCCGAGAAAATTCCTTTTTGCAGACAGAACATTTGAACAGTTCATTACTATGCACACGTAAATGAACTTTGAGACAGTCCTTCAAACAAAAAGTCTTATTGCAAAAAGAACATTTGAACTGTTTAACATTGCTATGCATAAGTAAATGGTTACGAAGATTGCCCTTCCGAGAAAATGTCTTATTGCAAAGAGAACATTTGAATGTTTCAGTAGTATGCAAGCGTGAATGTCTATTAAGATTACCTTCATGTAAAAATTCCTTACTACAAATTAAACATTTGAATGGTTTCTCATTACCGTGAGATCGTAAATGAATTTTAAGACTGCCCTTCACATAAAATTCCTTATTGCAAAGAGAACATTTGAATGGTTTCTCATTACTGTGCGAACGTAAATGACGATTTTCAAATTGTACCTTCTGACTGCAAAGATCACATTTGAACGGTTTTTCATTTTTGCACACGTAAATGTGTAAAATGACTGGACATGGAAGAAAATAACTTCTGACAAATTGAACATTTTACAGATTTATATGTGAAGTCCACATCTTCTGTTTGTGAAAACTGGCTAGGATTGTAAATTTCAGCATGACTTTTATCACTCTGGTCCACCTGAAAATAGAACATTACAATAACAAATAAGTAAATTAGATTCTAGCATAAATATTAGTGTCCTGCACTCATAGAGTCCTGGCTCAAACCCTCCCTTCACTCCTCACTTGATTTCGTCAGATACACACTCTGTTGCAATGATAGATTTGGAAAAAGAGGTGGGAGAGTTGCGATGTATATCAAATCGAACTTAGAGCCCAAAGTCATTCTTCACTCCTCCCCTGATTACAATGCATGACCAGAATTTCTCTTCATTGAAATTTCAACTAGTTTACAGAGATGTCTCCTGTGCGTGGTGTAGAAACCTCCGAAAGAGTATCTTAGTGACATAGAGACATCTTTATTACGTTTACTGCCGCATTATCGACATGTTATATTAATGGGCGACTTTAACTTTCTTTTTTCCTCATCATCAGCATCAGAACTACTAGCATTATTTCACGCATGCAGTAGGCACGTCTTGACTTTACAACCAACCCATCACACATCCACGACTGATACATAGATATCATAGCCATGACAAATTCACATAAAAAATTATAAACTACGGACAAATACCTGCCCCCTGCATATCAGATCATGACGTCATATACATTGAATACTCTCTCCAGTGTCCTGGGACTCGTCCTAAATTATTGACATACCGAAACTTGAAAAAATATTATCCAGCAAGCTCTAATTGCAGATGCTATCGAGATGCCATGGCATGACATTTGGAACATACACACAATTGACGAAAAATTGCTTAAGTTTAATAATATATTAGAACTTTACGACAATCATGCACCCTTCAAGACTAGATGAATTACTAAATACCCAGCTCCCTGGATGTCCCACGAAATTCGACTACCGATGGCTGAGATGGGATGCTGCTTTTTGAAAATATAGACGAGACGAAAGTGACGCTAACTTAAGACAATATAAGGCATTAAGCAACAAAAACCAATCAAATCATTAGGAATGCTAAGTTGCGGTATGCTCATAGTCTCATTGATCCAAACACAAATGTAAGAGATATGTAGAAATGTATTAGATCAATGGATTTATGGCAGCCGACAACCAAAGGTGAGAGTATTAACTTATCACTGGACGATCTAAACCAACATTTTACATCATACTCCACACTTAACAAAAACACCACGACCATATAACAAACTATAGACGGGCTCCTATCCACACCTACTCCTTCCCGAGAAAAATTCTTTTCCTATATAATGCCAATCAATATTAGACTATCTCTGGATCGCATTAGAACTAAGACACAAGGTATAGACAATATAAGTATACACTTTTTAAAGAAAATACTCCATGTCATACTCCCAAACTGTAACCCATATATTTAATGCCTGAAGCATGACCTATACTTACCTTAAGTTTGGAGAAAAGTTATAGTCAAAATTAAATTACCTGTAAATTGCTAAAATTAAATTACCTGTAATACCAGATGACTTTAGACCAATCAGCATCCTCTCAGACCTATATGTGATCTTGGACAATTAACTGATTACATTAGCACACATAACATATTCGACCCACACCAATCAGGTTTTAGGACAGGCCATAGCACGGCCACTACACTTCTTAAAGTTACTGAAGATGCATGGGAAGCAATGGACAATGGCCACATGACAATATTAACACTCTTGGACTTCAGTAAAGCTTTCAACACTGCTGACACTGTCATGCTAATAGCAAAATTATGCGCTCTGAATCTTTCGGACAATGCTGTTAACCCTTCAGAGCAGGTGGAGTTAAATGGCCGGCAATACGGCAATGTGGAGGAAGGAGAATCACGGGTACTTAAACTCAGCCGTTCAGTGTCAGTATTCCAATAACACATTTAAATGTAAATATCCTGAGTAATTTAAATGTTTTTGCAATTCGTTTATGGTGAACCCTTAATATAATATTTAATTCATTAAATTTGTTACGGTTCTCATGTAACATCTCTGCATGTGCAGACTTATTTATGATTGTTGTGCCACAGTTGAAGTAGGTCCTATTTGTAAGTTTTTTTACATAAATATCACAGTGAATTGCACTAGGAATTCTTTGAAGAATTCAGAGAACCGTCTCTACCTAACAACACAACAAAATATTTACACAAAGAGAAGGGCCTTCAAAAAAAAAAAAAAAAAAAAAAGAATGAACTTCAAAAATTGGTGTGATAAATCTTCAAAGTGTAAACCAGCTGTTTGACACTCGGGCACCAACAATAAGAGTATTTTTTCCCCCTTGTGTTTACTTCGTTCATGTTTATTACAAACACATTGCTTCTATGTATTCACCTTCTTTCTTGTAGGGCAGGAGCAGCCTTCTCCAAATGTGTCTTTCTAACACTTTGGAAATATTATTTTAGGTCTTGTGCCTTCAAAAAATTGTCTTTCTACACATGAGACCAGTTGTGCTAAAAGACCTTCATCAACCCTAAATTTCAATGTCTTTCTTCTGGTTTCCAAGTTGAAACCAGTTGATGATATATGACTATAATAGCTTCACCGGAGGCGTGGATATGAAAGATCAACATGTTACATGCCGGAAGATTGAGGGTTCGAGTCCTGATGGACCAGAATTTTTAAACTGAACCAAACCTTCAGGAGGCACTGTGACTCCGGGGTTGACTCAACCTCTAACTGAAATGAGTACCAGATGCTTGTTATGGGCCGCCAGACAGAGATAAGTACCCGGCTTACATCAAGTACCGATAGTCTAGAAAAAGTGGGAGCCTTAACCTCCTAATATCCCAAGGAGTTCCTAAGGTCTGTAGTGGACCACTTTTCCTTTTAGATACTGAGTGAATAGTAGACTAACTACATTTCCATAATGTAAGGATATCGTCAATTGAAATATATATATATGAAATTTACTGTTGTCACCTTTTCTATAGCATAAATCGGAAATAACTTTGTTGGGCCTTTATAAATTTTGCGACATTATTATTAAAAATGAAGAGATTTCAAAATAGATTCAATTTGATAGACAAGCTAATCTACAAAAAGAAAGGCAAATTTATTTTTCTAAGAAATCCTTTATCAAGTTATAAATATAAGAAAAATGTCAGAGGCCGCAAGAATAAATGCAAATATAAAATTATTTTAACTTGTAACTCAGGGCCGTCATCGATTAAAATATGCACTAATATAAACATAAGTCTCTACATAAAATTTATATAAACGGTAAATAGTTAATGTAAACTCAAAGATCATAATAACAGTTAAAAGCAGTGCGTATAGCTAGTGTACACGTCACGTCATTCCACATTTGGTGAAGAATTCAACCTGCGTACATGTCATGTCGCTCCAAGCTGACGGGTTAACTGGCTTGGATCCTATCATCATGATCGCCAGCAATGTGTATCCAATGCAGAACTTTCCTCATCGTGGCTATCATTGAAGGGTGGCGTCCAACAAGGTTCAGTGTTAGGACCACTTCCGTTCTTTATCTATATTAACGAATTATCCACTAGACTTACTCATTGTTGACATCAGCTATACGCTGACGATTTGCAAATTTACATTCACTCACATCCTGACGATGTACATGACACACTAGACAAACTAAATAGTGACACAGACTCAATTTCGCAATGATCGAGGAAACATGGACTTATCTTAATGCTGACAAGGCACAATGCATAATTATAGGACATCAACGAATCCAAAGCATTAAAAATTACGAAAATATCCCTACCATTCATTGAGAAATGTTAAATTAATAATAAAAAAATCATACAAACTTCTGCTGAGGATGGGACTGATGCCAAAAGGCCTACAATGTTTTAATCATTTTAATACTTGGAAAAATTGCACAAAAGGTACCAATTTTATTAATATGCTCTAATAAGGTCAAATAATTAAAATCAGGGAAATATATTCTCAGCAGGAAAATGAAATACTACACTGTCATTAAAATAATTTCCTGAATTATTTTATTCATTTGATTTCACTTCTTCACAGTCTCCTATGATGGCTAACACACAGTGACATTATCTTTTTTTCTCTAGGTAAAATTTAATCATTCACCTCATACTTACCTTTTATTTTAATTTAAACTAGTTTTGGAACTTTAGTCTTTCACTCCTTCTATTGGCAGACTGAAAAACCTTGAAACCAGGTCATTCTTTCTGGGAATTTAAAAAGTGACTGATTAAATTTTACCTAAATGAATATACCTCATAGTGTGAATTCCTAAAATAAGTACTGACATAATCTGTTAATAATTAAGATATTTGGTCTGTGTTTTCTTATCTCTTATGGTTGTTTTTGCTGAACTCCATCGTCAGTGATTATAGAATGATGTTTCTCAAGTTGTTGGCCCGAATTCTTGACTCCTGCTCTCTCTGCCTGTGATCCAATAAAGTTGCTAATTAGGATCACAGGCAAAGGGAGCAGCAGTCAAGAATTAGGGCCATCAACTTGAAAACAACCAGTCTGTGATCACTGACGATGGGATTCAGAAGCCTTGAAACATATGTTCAACAAAAACATACATAACAGGTAAGAATAAACAGACCAAATATTTCAATTATTAAATAAAACATCTTAATGTTACTTCCTATTGTATTTTTAAAATAATCTGTTAAATTTCTGGCAATTACAAAATGAACTTGGCTTATATTTTTGCAGAACAATTCTTGAATCCAAAACTGATTTCACACCTTTGCTGTGATATCAGTGGTTTACAAAGTAAACAATTTATTATTGTTAAAAATGACCAAGAAAAAATAAAGTAAGTTTACAAAGTAAAGCGAATATATATGTACTTTATCTGTCCACCCTAACAACAAAGCACAGAGAGAACTAAGTAAAATATATTGTATTAAAGGGAGAGAAAATGGTGGAAAATGTGATTCCACACAAATCTGAAAAAAAAAGAAAAAGAAACTGTGTTACTATACTTGATTTCATTAACCAAAATACATACAATGAACTGCCATCTTTTTAGAGAAGTGCTACACCTATAAATGTCTAATTAAATGTCTTTTACCGATATGCTGACCACATGCCACCCCTACACTGGCTAGATGATCGTCTCCCTATGTGATTAACACATAAGGATATGAGGTCAATAGCCGGCTGGTCAGCCAAGGGCCTTGTAGGCCTGTCGCGCTTGGAGTTTTTTAAAAGTTGATTTAAATGAAAATAACTGAAAACATACAGAACATTAGAATGGTTTCATATTACTATATACAAATAAATGGGTATGAAGACTACATTTCAATGAAAATGACATATTACAAAAACAACATTTTAATGGTTTGTCATTAAACACATGGAAATCTTCATTAGGAATCTACTACTTAGAAAATGATTTATTCAAACAGAATATTTTAATGTTTCTCTTTACTACGTATACATAAATGTGCATAAGGTATTGGTATAAGAATATGCTGATGACATAGTTAGTAGTTGGATCGAAGGATTATGAGAAGCTCCAGGAAACAATAACTAAAATGGAGAAATGGTGACTGGAGGAAAGTCTCTCAGTGTAGCAGTAAACTAATATCAATGATGAAAGACTAAAAATTGTAACAGATTTAAAATAATCTATGGATAACACTACATAAAAGTGAAGCATGTGGAAGTGAATACAACACAGGTAGTAATAGGAATGAATGAGATAAACATATGATATTTAAACCTAAGACAATCACACTGCTTAAAAGAAAGAAAAAAAGTCCCAATATTAATGAAGAGAATCAAGATGCCTTAGAGAACCAATGCCATATACATCATATGGCAAATTATACGAGATAGCAATTTGTCTACCACCTGGAAAGAGATGATTATAGACAAGAGCCTACAAAACCTAGCTACTTTTGACTAATAAAAAACTTCAGAAGATATGGATGAAATTTTACAGGAACGGAATGCAATAATATTCTGTGAATGGATTTGTGCTAACCACACACTCTGCCATTTAATCACAGGTACAGTCATGCATGATTTACAAGAGTATTGTAATACCATCCTTGAACCCGATAATGCAAGTATGTGTACTTTTGTAATTTACATTACAAACATTGTCATTCCTAAATTGTAGGAATATGATAAGCTCTGTCACAAGAATTCGCTTAGAACAGTGAACACAAATATCATATATGTGCGATATTCTTCTTTTAAATGAGCATTAAGACAATCCATCCATAGTAATTCTGCCCGAAGGCAGGCCTTCACTGCAATCATGGCATTCTCATGCTATGCTTATAGCTTTACTAGGGAATTGTAGGTGTGGTAGAATCCTGTTGCTTTCCACACTGGTGATGGCCTTATTTCAGGGACCGTTTGGGCCTTAATGTTTTGCTCACCCATAAAATCTACCCCGACCAGGGATCGAAACCGGGCCTGCTGTGTGACAAGGCAGCATGCTACCTCGAGACCATAGCAATAAGAAAATCACTTATTGCAAAGAGAATATTAGAATGGTTTCACATTACTATGCACACACAAATCATTAATATTGTCCTGAGAAAATAATTTCAGAGAGCATTTGAAAGGTTTCTTATTACTATACAAAGCTAAGTTATCTTTAATAATACTCCTGCATGAAAATTCATTATTACATACAGAATGTTTGCATGGTTACACATTAAGTGTGCTCTTCTGAGAAAAAGCCTCATCACCTAAAAGAACATGAACATTTGAATGGATTCATATTATTATACACACATAAATGACATTTAGGAGCATCCATCTGAGAAAATGCCTTATTACATACAAAACATTTCTACAGTTTAGCATTATTATACACACATATGTGCACAATAAAATTGTAACTCTGTGAAATGCCTAATAACAAACATAACATTTTAATGGATTAAAATTCCTATGTAAACCAAAATGATTTAAAAAAGTTACCCATGTGGGAAAATTCGTCATTACAAACAGATAATTTGAATCGCTTCGCATCAGTAAGAATATGTGAATGAACATTAAGAATGTCCTTACGAGAAAATGCCTTACACCAGATCTGAGATTGAATGGTTACCCCTACTATGTACAAAATAATCATTTTTAAATGATCTTTTCCGAGAAAGTGCCTTATTGCAAAGAGATCATTTGAATGGTTTATCATCACTATGCGAAAGCAAATGATCTGCAAGACTGGCCTTATCCGAAAATGTCTTAGCACAAATAGAACACCTGAATGTCTTCTTATTACTATGCACACGAAGATGAGGTACAAGACTGCCCTTTTGAGAAAAAGCCTTATTGCAAATAGAACAATTGAATGGTTTCTCATTAGCATGAACACGTAAATGACAAACTAGATTGCTCCGTTGGGAAAATGCCTTATTGCAAATATCACATATAAATGGTTTATCATTTACATGCATACGTAAATGAGCTTTAAGAACATCCTTCCGTTTAAATGCCTTATTGCAAAGAGAACATTCTAATGGCTTGTCACTGCTGTGCGTAAGTAAATGCATACTAAGAACGCTCTTTCGAGAAAATGCCTTATTGCAAAAAGAGCATTTGAAACGTTTCTCTTTATCACGTACATGTTTTTTAAAATCACACTTCCGATAAAATGACTTATTGCAAAGAGAACATTTGAATGGTTTTTCATTACTATGCAAAGATAAATGAGATGTAAGATGTGAGTTACGAGAAAATACCTTATTGCAGACAGAACATTTGAATGGTTTATTACTATGGACACGTAAATGTTCTTTAAGAGTGTCCTTCCGAGAAAATTCCTTTTTGCAGACAGAACATTTGAACAGTTCATTACTATGCACACGTAAATGAACTTTGAGACAGTCCTTCAAACAAAAAGTCTTATTGCAAAAAGAACATTTGAACTGTTTAACATTGCTATGCATAAGTAAATGGTTACGAAGATTGCCCTTCCGAGAAAATGTCTTATTGCAAAGAGAACATTTGAATGTTTCAGTAGTATGCAAGCGTGAATGTCTATTAAGATTACCTTCATGTAAAAATTCCTTACTACAAATTAAACATTTGAATGGTTTCTCATTACCGTGAGATCGTAAATGAATTTTAAGACTGCCCTTCACATAAAATTCCTTATTGCAAGAGAAGAGAACATTTGAATGGTTTCTCATTACTGTGCGAACGTAAATGACGATTTTCAAATTGTACCTTCTGACTGCAAAGATCACATTTGAACGGTTTTTCATTTTTATGCACACGTAAATGTGTAAAATGACTGGACATGGAAGAAAATAACTTCTGACAAATTGAACATTTTACAGATTTATATGTGAAGTCCACATCTTCTGTTTGTGAAAACTGGCTAGGATTGTAAATTTCAGCATGACTTTTATCACTCTGGTCCACCTGAAAATAGAACATTACAATAACAAATAAGTAAATTAGATTCTAGCATAAATATTAGTGTCCTGCACTCATAGAGTCCTGGCTCAAACCCTCCCTTCACTCCTCACTTGATTTCGTCAGATACACACTCTGTTGCAATGATAGATTTGGAAAAAGAGGTGGGAGAGTTGCGATGTATATCAAATCGAACTTAGAGCCCAAAGTCATTCTTCACTCCTCCCCTGATTACAATGCATGACCAGAATTTCTCTTCATTGAAATTTCAACTAGTTTACAGAGATGTCTCCTGTGCGTGGTGTAGAAACCTCCGAAAGAGTATCTTAGTGACATAGAGACATCTTTATTACGTTTACTGCCGCATTATCGACATGTTATATTAATGGGCGACTTTAACTTTCTTTTTTCCTCATCATCAGCATCAGAACTACTAGCATTATTTCACGCATGCAGTAGGCACGTCTTGACTTTACAACCAACCCATCACACATCCACGACCTGATACATAGATATCATAGCCATGACAAATTCACATAAAAAATTATAAAACTACGGACAAATACCTGCCCCCTGCATATCAGATCATGACGTCATATACATTGAATACTCTCTCCAGTGTCCTGGGACTCGTCCTAAATTATTGACATACCGAAACTTGAAAAAATATTATCCAGCAAGCTCTAATTGCAGATGCTATCGAGATGCCATGGCATGACATTTGGAACATACACACAATTGACGAAAAATTGCTTAAGTTTAATAATATATTAGAACTTTACGACAATCATGCACCCTTCAAGACTAGATGAATTACTAAATACCCAGCTCCCTGGATGTCCCACGAAATTCGACTACCGATGGCTGAGATGGGATGCTGCTTTTTGAAAATATAGACGAGACGAAAGTGACGCTAACTTAAGACAATATAAGGCATTAAGCAACAAAACCAATCAAATCATTAGGAATGCTAAGTTGCGGTATGCTCATAGTCTCATTGATCCAAACACAAATGTAAGAGATATGTAGAAATGTATTAGATCAATGGATTTATGGCAGCCGACAACCAAAGGTGAGAGTATTAACTTATCACTGGACGATCTAAACCAACATTTTACATCATACTCCACACTTAACAAAAACACCACGACCATATAACAAACTATAGACGGGCTCCTATCCACACCTACTCCTTCCCGAGAAAAATTCTTTTCCTATATAATGCCAATCAATATTAGACTATCTCTGGATCGCATTAGAACTAAGACACAAGGTATAGACAATATAAGTATACACTTTTTAAAGAAAATACTCCATGTCATACTCCCAAACTGTAACCCATATATTTAATGCCTGAAGCATGACCTATACTTACCTTAAGTTTGGAGAAAAGTTATAGTCAAAATTAAATTACCTGTAAATTGCTAAAATTAAATTACCTGTAATACCAGATGACTTTAGACCAATCAGCATCCTCTCAGACCTATATGTGATCTTGGACAATTAACTGATTACATTAGCACACATAACATATTCGACCCACACCAATCAGGTTTTAGGACAGGCCATAGCACGGCCACTACACTTCTTAAAGTTACTGAAGATGCATGGGAAGCAATGGACAATGGCCACATGACAATATTAACACTCTTGGACTTCAGTAAAGCTTTCAACACTGCTGACACTGTCATGCTAATAGCAAAATTATGCGCTCTGAATCTTTCGGACAATGCTGTTAACCCTTCAGAGCAGGTGGAGTTAAATGGCCGGCAATACGGCAATGTGGGAGGAAGGAGAATCACGGGTACTTAAACTCAGCCGTTCAGTGTCAGTATTCCAATAACACATTTAAATGTAAATATCCTGAGTAATTTAAATGTTTTTGCAATTCGTTTATGGTGAACCCTTAATATAATATTTAATTCATTAAATTTGTTACGGTTCTCATGTAACATCTCTGCATGTGCAGACTTATTTATGATTGTTGTGCCACAGTTGAAGTAGGTCCTATTTGTAAGTTTTTTTACATAAATATCACAGTGAATTGCACTAGGAATTCTTTGAAGAATTCAGAGAACCGTCTCTACCTAACAACACAACACACAACAAAATATTTACACAAAGAGAAGGGCCTTCAAAAAAAAAAAAAAAAAAAAAAGAATGAACTTCAAAAATTGGTGTGATAAATCTTCAAAGTGTAAACCAGCTGTTTGACACTCGGGCACCAACAATAAGAGTATTTTTTCCCCCTTGTGTTTACTTCGTTCATGTTTATTACAAACACATTGCTTCTATGTATTCACCTTCTTTCTTGTAGGGCAGGAGCAGCCTTCTCCAAATGTGTCTTTCTAACACTTTGGAAATATTATTTTAGGTCTTGTGCCTTCAAAAAATTGTCTTTCTACACATGAGACCAGTTGTGCTAAAAGACCTTCATCAACCCTAAATTTCAATGTCTTTCTTCTGGTTTCCAAGTTGAAACCAGTTGATGATATATGACTATAATAGCTTCACCGGAGGCGTGGATATGAAAGATCAACATGTTACATGCCGGAAGATTGAGGGTTCGAGTCCTGATGGACCAGAATTTTTAAACTGAACCAAACCTTCAGGAGGCACTGTGACTCCGGGGTTGACTCAACCTCTAACTGAAATGAGTACCAGATGCTTGTTATGGGCCGCCAGACAGAGATAAGTACCCGGCTTACATCAAGTACCGATAGTCTAGAAAAAGTGGGAGCCTTAACCTCCTAATATCCCAAGGAGTTCCTAAGGTCTGTAGTGGACCACTTTTCCTTTTAGATACTGAGTGAATAGTAGACTAACTACATTTCCATAATGTAAGGATATCGTCAATTGAAATATATATATATGAAATTTACTGTTGTCACCTTTTCTATAGCATAAATCGGAAATAACTTTGTTGGGCCTTTATAAATTTTGCGACATTATTATTAAAAATGAAGAGATTTCAAAATAGATTCAATTTGATAGACAAGCTAATCTACAAAAAGAAAGGCAAATTTATTTTTCTAAGAAATCCTTTATCAAGTTATAAATATAAGAAAAATGTCAGAGGCCGCAAGAATAAATGCAAATATAAAATTATTTTAACTTGTAACTCAGGGCCGTCATCGATTAAAATATGCACTAATATAAACATAAGTCTCTACATAAAATTTATATAAACGGTAAATAGTTAATGTAAACTCAAAGATCATAATAACAGTTAAAAGCAGTGCGTATAGCTAGTGTACACGTCACGTCATTCCACATTTGGTGAAGAATTCAACCTGCGTACATGTCATGTCGCTCCAAGCTGACGGGTTAACTGGCTTGGATCCTATCATCATGATCGCCAGCAATGTGTATCCAATGCAGAACTTTCCTCATCGTGGCTATCATTGAAGGGTGGCGTCCAACAAGGTTCAGTGTTAGGACCACTTCCGTTCTTTATCTATATTAACGAATTATCCACTAGACTTACTCATTGTTGACATCAGCTATACGCTGACGATTTGCAAATTTACATTCACTCACATCCTGACGATGTACATGACACACTAGACAAACTAAATAGTGACACAGACTCAATTTCGCAATGATCGAGGAAACATGGACTTATCTTAATGCTGACAAGGCACAATGCATAATTATAGGACATCGACGAATCCAAAGCATTAAAAATTACGAAAATATCCCTACCATTCTCCTAAATGACAAAAACATCCCTTACAGCTCAGTAGTAAAAAATCTGGGTATCTACATGGACCAACATCTAGACTGGAAAATCCAGGTGAAAATACCTGCAAGAAAGTGTTCTCAATTCTTCACTCCCTAAATAGTTTAAAAAATTTCTTTCCTACAAAATTAAAACAAATACTTGTACAGACTCTTATAATGCCACGCTTCGACTACAGTGACATATTACTGACTAATCTGACAACTAATCTATCTGACAGACTACAGGGTACTCATAATGCGTGCATTTGACTTATATCAAATTTTCGTTGTTATGATGAGTCTCCTTCATTTCAGGCCTTATCATGGCTACTCCTAAATGACAGAAGACCTTATATTCACATACCTTACTATTCCAAATTCTGCACACATATTTACAAAGTTATTTAACAACACATTTTCAAAATTTATTGGCTCATCACAATTTAGGAACAAGGTCACAAAACTCTTCTTTACTTTTGATACCACAGCATAGGACATGTCTATATTGTGAATCTTACACAATATCTATCACTATAGCACGGAACTCACTTCCCAGTCATGTCAGGGACTGTCAATCGCTATCATTATTTAAATACATATTAATTGATATCTTAAGTTCGACACAAGGAAAACATTAACTGCATTACAGCTATATACAGTATTCTATAAATACTTATGTAGGAAGCTACTTACTTTATTTTATATAATTTTAAGTTTATTATATTCCATGTGTTTGTTAGTAATAACTAGTATTAGATCACATCACCATTGTATTTTGTTCAATCTGTATTTTAATAATATCTTAAAATTGTAATAAGTATGTAATTTTTTGTATAATTCTACTATTTGCTGGTTGAGTGGAAGAAAGGCCTTATGGCCTTAACTCTGCCAGCTAAAATAAAGCATTATTATTATTATTACTACTATTATAAAGATGAAAAAAATATAGAAAAAAATGTCAGCAGCGAAGTCAAATATTAGTTATGTGTCATCATATTGATTTTTTGGAATTTTTTATTTGATACTATGTGTCATGCAAGTTCAAGAGTTTATAAGAAAGTGTCAAACACAACACAAAATATTGTACCATACGATCGTGAATAATGATCAAGATCCATCAAAAATCGAAATTGAGTTAATATTACCATCTGATAGCAGAAGGGGAGTACTATCTTATAGTTTTCTCTTAAAAGGATCATGGTTCTCTTAAATGAGCATTAAAGTTTTCATGTAATTGAGAAAATGATGAAGGTCCTTTCGTTACTGTGGAATAAAGATCAAGCTCCATTCATAGACTGCAGATCAAAAGAAAGCGAGCAGAAGCTCTAGTAATTGTTATTTTTTTTTTTTCTGTTTTGTGTTTCACTGTGTAATACCAATGTTTCATGTTACAGCTTGTAGAAATATTGTAGATTTCTTTTCTATTGCTGTGTTTAAAATCAGAGATTGAGTTTTACATGAAATTATATTAGCTTAGTTTTGTTTTGCTGAGATAACTCAACTTAAAGAGGATGGACAGTCCCAAAAAACAACAGTTGGAGGCATTGACAATGTCGCACAGAAGTGACAAAATGTAGGTCTGCAAAAAATCAAGAAAAATGAGGTGAGTCAAAACTTCCAACTCAAATATAATTGTAACCAGTTTAATGCAACCTTCAGTGAAACATCACTTCTGTTTAGGGGGTTGTAAATCAACATTCCAAGAAAGAACTTTAAAAGTTATCTTAGAGCTTCAATTTCTTAACAATCTAACATATCCGTATAGAAAATGGAAATATAAAATATTGTATTTTTATTTGAATTGTTTGGGTAAGCATGTTTGAAGTCATGCCCCTGAGAGGGAGGTGTTTAAAAACCACTACCGTAATACACTGTTAATCAGTTTAGCGAAGTCTAAATAGGATATGAAATTTTCCTGATGTCACTTGACCTAATGTTTCATAAACCATGCTAGGAGCTTCATTAGCACAAAAAAAATTCAGAACTAATGGAAGAAATTTGTCCTTCAAGATGATACCACTGATAGTGACATTTACAGCAACTGACTTAGAATATTAATGACAAAGGAATAATAAAAATAAATTTTTATAACAAAGAACTGAAAAGAAATATTGAAAATGATGAAACCAAAGAATTGCCAATATAGGGTTGAAGCTTGATACAGGATAACATTATATTTGAAGAGAAATATTATACACTCAGACTTGGGTTTGCACACAGGTTTGAATGTATAATTTTTCTTTTCAAATATAATTTATTCTTCAGTGAGAATTGTTTAATTAACAATAAAAACATCACAGGATAACATACCTGAAAACAAACTAAACCATTAAAATATTTAGAAACCAATAGAACTAAATTTTCATAAAAGGTAAACTTACCAAATTTTCAGTAATCTCTTGTTTAATAACAATGTTTTTAATTTCATCCGTCACAGCCTCAGATGTTGCCTGCAAACAGACGGACAAAGTTTGACTACATCAATCTACATACATACCAAGAGACCCATCTGTACCACTTTGTGTTCTATTAGATATTGAGTAAGTTTGGACACCTAAGCATTTTGTCCTTTACATTTGCAGCAGCACTCGACTCGACCATCATAGTAGTTGCAAAGATAAGTACACGGGTAATGAAATTGCTCTTGTTTTTTTTTTAGAAGCAGATGAAAATAAGAGTGGTCTTTACTTCATGAAATGAAGTTCATGGTGTATTTACAAATGAAGTGTGCATCAACAAATGACATATGAGAGAAATTTTGAAGAAGTGGCTGAATTCAAATATCTAGGAACAATAATTACAAATAGGAATGAGATGCACAAAGAAATTAAACATAGGTTCAATTCTGGAAATGCGTGCTATTATGCATTACAGGGACTCTCGACATCACAAATCCTTTCGAAAAAACATTAAACTGAAAATATATAAAACTGTTATTCTACCAGTTATATTATATGGATACGAAACATAGACTCTTACTTTAAGGGAGGAAAGAAGATTATCAGTATTTGAGAATAGAGTTCTTAGGAAAATTTTTGAACCAAAAAGATATGAACACACAGGTGAATGGAGAAGACTACATAACAATGAACTACATGGTCTTTATAGGAAGCCAGATATAATAAGAACAGTTAAGTCTCGTAGACTGCCATGGGCAGGACATGTGGCACATATGGGAAATGAAAGATGTGCATGGAAGCTTCTCGTAGGAACACCAAAAGAAAAATGCTCAGTTGGTAGACCAAGAATGAGGTGGAGAATAACATTAACCATGATTTAGGGGAAACAGATTATACAGGGAATGATTGGAAAACATCAGCTTAGGATAGGGAGGTATGGAGAGCTTATGTCCATGTGGCCATGAACGTATGGGTTCGATAGTGCCAGTGGGTAAGTTATCAATAATGTCCTAGTCTAGAAAGAAAAACAGCAAAATGTGGCTCCAGGTCATAGGCTTTACCATTAGAGGTACCGAGAGAGTTATCAGAGATTCATAAGATTAAATGCAGAAAACGTGACAAAGTCTACTTAGTGGGATAGAAAAAAAATTGAAAACCACAGTGAAAGAATATCTCAGAAATGTCAAAAATGGGGAAATAGAAAAATTTGAATAACAGACTGTGCATGGTCAGAAAAATATAAAATCGAAAGAAAGGCCTGATTCAATCATTACGTGTATCCAGCCATAGTTGAAGACACGAATCCATTGCGTACTTATGCAGTCAGTTGCAATGGGGCTGTATTTGAACATGCAGCTTATATGGGCATTCAAGGTGCTTGTCCATGAAGTTAAAACAATGAGATATAGGAAAGACAGAAATGAACCCTTCGGCTTTGAATACTCTAATACCATCAGGGCCGAAGAAAACAAGAGATCAGGCAAGGGAGATTGGACAGTAAAGTAAAATAAGAGGGATCTGGTATAAGAAAATGAAGATATACCAGATCGGTCTATAACTCACCTAGCTGACCAATGGTAGCCCATCCCTTTGGTTCATATTGCATAAACAATATGTCAACAGCTGCACCATGAGAAGGTAGGAATTGCCCAGGTTGGTTCCTGTAAGCTTTCAATCTAGAAAGAATTAGAGGGTCTCCTCCTTGTTAAAAACAATAACCCTTTTGCAGCCCAAAAGAAAGGCTAAATTAATAAAACAAAGGAAAATCCAAAGAACTCACGGTTTGGGAAAAAATAATTTGATTTTCATGTTATTTTCTGTACCAACAGATGGTTCTTCAAGACAACAAATCAATGATCTTGAAAATACTAGTGATGGAAATGTAGAAGGTACTGAAACTGGTCTACGAAGAATATAAGGTGAGGTGACAGTGTTTCAGTCGAAACACTGGTTTGCCAAGCATATCCATCCAGGAACACATTTACATCTGCCAGCATTAGATTTTCCTTTCTCTTTACATAAATTGAAGGATTTATTTTAAGGCACATTTATATCTTTATCATGAAGGCAAAGTTAAAAAGACCCGAAGAAACTTCTTACGTAAAGAACTATGTTCCTGATACAGTAAAGTAACTCCAATCATTTAGTGACTTTTGTGGCAGCCAGAAAAAGGATCAAACTTTAATACGATTTCGTCCGACTTTTATTTATTTATTTTACCTTAAGCGGTTAAGACCATAAGGTCTTCTCTTCCACTTCACCAGGTTAAATTATACATATAATAAGAAATATGATTACTGAAACATAATAGATATAGACAACACAATAAAAAGTTGACAAGGGAAAGAAAGAAAGAAAAAAATAATAACAAAGATAATACCCTATAATTAGATTAAGTACAAGGGGTGGTAAAGAAAGTTTAAAATATAAAGGAATAATAAGAATGTACATGGAACACAGTTATATATTATATTGTCCAAAGATATATGAAGTGAGTTTCTTTTTAAACTGTTTTTGAGTCAGGCAGTCCTTAATATACGAGGGGAGGGAATTCCAGAGTCGGATGGCTGAAATAAGGAAGGACGATGAATAGTGAGATGTTCGATGTAGAGGAACAACTAGAGTTAAATTTTCTCTCGATAGTCTGATCAAGTTATGGTGGGATGATAGCGAATGAAATATAAAGGGGTGATGAGGTAGAAAAAGTGTTGTTTAAGAAGCAGATGCAATGTGCCTTCCAATCTGAGCCAAGACAACATTTCAAATACTGGAGTTATGTGGTCTGATTTACGGAGGTTGCATATATAACGTGCACATGCATTATGAACTCGTTACGTCTTTGTCTGCTCATGCCAGTTAAGAGTAAGTCACAATAATCAAAATGCGGCATAATCAAAGTTGAGACAAGTACTTTCTTCAATGAAGAAGGAAGGAAATTTGCCTGTTCCAATCTCACATCTGTTCAACCCAGTGCTTTCTTGGTCTTCCCAGCGATCTTTGTCCTCCAGGATTATAGTTCAGTGCCATCTTTGGTAACCTATCCTCTTTCATTCTTTACATTTAGTGTTGCTGCTTAAAGTAAAAACAGAAAAGCTTGACCGTTTATATGCATTGGCAAGTTGTTTGCGTCTCTATCACGTTGTTTCAATGTTAATTAGTCAAGAAATCCAAAGACAAAATAAGGATTACTTCGCAGAAATCAATCTTAATTGAAAGACCTTTTAAGAGCGCAAAACAGAAAAAAATTACTAAGTTCTGTAAGTCCTTGCCTAAACCTGACAGTAATAATTAATAGAAGTTGTTCAAAATTTCTCATTAATTGATTTTATTTTGATAATTATTAGTTTATTCTGTAATCTTGAAATGTATTCCATATATACCCATACAAATTACCATTCCATATTTGCAGTTTCTGTACTCGCGGTATATTTGCACTGAACATATCCCCTGCAAATAAGGAGCTTATACTGTATACTCAATGTTATGGAATTTTTGGTCTGAAATTCTGCTTGACTCTGTGCGAACTCAAAAATCTTCTGTGACTCATGTTCAGGGCAGAATAGAAACTATACAGTCTTCCGATTTTGCCAATTCTTAATGCATGTAAAGAAAGATTTGATTGTGTGTGGATGATATTTTCAGCAAGGAACCATACATACCTTTAATATGGGTCTTATAAACTATAAAGCAAGATGTGAATTACCAGATGACTGCAGAAATGAGATTTCTAATGCTAGGAAGAAACATAAACCATTCATCGTAGTTGACTGCAAAAGCAAAATGTTTTATGGATGGAGAGAATTTTTGAATGGATACTACAGAAAGAAATGCCTTTTTGCCCAGAGGACCATTCAAGGTTCTATATCAGAGAAGATTCTAAATTGATGTTCCATAAACAGTCATACACTGGATTACATGAAAGTTATACAATTACGGCAAGTTTATTAATTTATTTACTTAAATATAAATTTGCAGAGTATTTGAACCAACATAAACTAATCCCTAAACTCAAAATTAACCCTTACATAATTTTATCATCTGAGGCCAGACATTCACTCAGCCTCCTCCCTAACTGAGCAGTCAATAATTAATAAATCTGGATATGGTAAATAAATTTATAAATAATTAATCAAATAAGTATTTGAGGAATGATCTCACATACACCTTATTTATATTCAAACAAACCAGAAAAAACAAGAAGAATACAATTATATAATTATTAATCATAAATTAAATGATTGCATCGAATTAATATGATGAAATAAGAAACATTCAGTTATGAGTAATGTAGGGAAAAGGTTCATAACTGTAACACATTCTATTGTGTATTGATGGGCTCGAGACATACTTACAATAAGTTAAAGATCTCTAGAATTTTCTTCAGTCCAGAGGATTAGATGCATTTTATTCAGCCAGTTAGAACTAACAATGTGTAAGCCTTCTACTTTGACAGCTGATCACAAAAGGAAATATATTACTGGGAATTTTGAAAACTCAGCAAACAGGTGTTTTTACAAGGGGTGATGCAAAATAATTAGAGGCAAAAGGAATCAAAATTAGAAGCCAAGCCTTTTACCAAATTAGTCGGGATTCCCGGACTAGTTGCATAAACTCATGTCCCAACTGTATCTAAATCTCAAAAGAAGGAGTATCCTAAAACATTTGGTGACGTCACAACAAACCAAAGGGTCCAGAACCCTACTACCGAAAATGGTAAGAAAATGCACCAATGGGTATATGTATTGTATCATAAGGTGGGCGTTATCATATGGTCGCAAATTATGGTGAATGGGAATAAGAGTTAACCTTATGACCAGAATTACAGACTAAAATTAATTCTCGTGGTTCCATTGGCATGAGTAGATCCCTTATTAGCAGCAGTAACATATTTACAGTAACTTGAGTTCATCGTTACTTAAAGTGCTAATGCGAGCACATTTACTCATTGCCTATTGACCAGCGGCAGTAACAAAGTACTTATATAAAATTTGCAGTGGAGTCCCTTGTTAATGGACTTAGAAATAAAATATAACAATATAGGCGCGGTGTAATTAAGAATTCAACCGTCAAATTAAGCCTCCTCAGTATAAAGTGGAACCATGTGATAAACGCCGATCACTACGTATATTGATTTTTTTTATTGTGTGTGTCCAATTGCTCAATGTAAAATGAAGTGATATTGCATCTTCAACTTGTCATCTGTTCTCAATGAGATATAATTGTGTCTGCACAATCCTTGTGATTCCTGGAAAGAATCTCAAGCTTACCACAACCCACCGAGCTACCCGAGGTCTTCGACTAAAGAGGAATCCTATCTAAATCCTAGCACCCACTACATCCCTTCTTACCATATACCCCACATATAACCAATCATTAAGCTCCAAATGCAGCCCAACACAAGGGCATAAGCAAGATCCCTTTTGTTCCACATCATCAACATCATCCATGCGAGTATTTGGCCATGTGACCTGTTCCAGTCTCAAAGAGAAATTTTCCATACAGTGCTTTTTTGGACGTCAAAGCTATCTTTTGCCTTGGGGGCAGTAATGAAGCGTGGCTTTAGGAATTCTATGAGATGGCATTAACCCATTTAAATCGGATGACGAGCTGAGGTCGCATGATGTTCTTAAGCACTAGAATCGTATGAAGACCTGTGGTCGCGCAGTGCAGAGATCGAAAAAAAAACATTTTTAATTTATTTTGCTGCTCATAGATATCTGTTACATACACTTTTTCTTCTACACATTCACAAGAATGCTATTTCATCCTCTCCATGCCATTTAGAAATTTCCGGAACGAGTTTTACCCTCAGAAAAAAAAAAGTGTCAGTAGTAAGAAAAATGGCGCCAAGGAAAGTTAGGGTAGTGACAGTGATGGGATTAGGAAATTATTAGAGTGTGAATTAGGCAATGATTCAGAAGTTTCTGATATATTTAGTGATGAGAGAAGTATTCATGAAGCTATAAGTGATTCGGAAGCAACTTCTGCTGAAGAAGAGAGCGGTGAGAGTGATAATGAACTTATTGTCCCGCCACCTGCAAAAAAAACAAAGCTATAATATCATGCCAAGTGATTGGAAGTGGGTGAAATCTGAGAATAACCCTGTTGTATATCAGTTTAGTGGTTTTTCAATCCATTTTTACTTACTGGAGGTAATATTAAGTTGTTGCGTTACATTTAAATGCCATGCAGGAGGACTTGGGATTTAAATCAGATTTCTGGGGTAGCAGAGCTCAACTTTAAATGAGAGGTGGATGGGTTAATTTAAGATGGGCTTTCCAGTTGTTCTGGTAGTTTTGTATATGGTGGAGAATGGGTTCTACATCCAACTCTTCTGTAATTTCCTGATTTCTTTTATGGTCCCACTTTGTATAGCCTGCTGTATGGCGCACAGATCATATCTCATTTGCTGTTATTCAGCTTTCTTCTCTTCTTCGTATTGTCCATGCTTCACCACCATATCTTAATACTGGTCTTGCGAGAACCTTATAAAGCTGGAATCTTGTGTTCTTTTGTACCAAAGATGGTTTGATTATACTATTAATTACTCCCGTAATTTATGTGAAATTTGTGATTTTATTTGACATATCAGCTTCATCTTGAAATGTTAAATTATAACCCAAATAATTAAATTCATTTAAGTAATTTTATACTGTTCTTTTATTATGTTTCAGTCTGACGGTAAACAATGTAACAGGGCTGAAATGCCTCAACAGCTGCATCAAATGCCATTATGTAACAAAAGGGTAAAATTCAAAGACTTGCAAGTAATGAAACAGTGAGATGAGATGATGAAGAAAAAAGTGATAGTGAATAAAACAAAACCAAAGTTTAGTGAAGAGTTGGCAGTGGGAATAAATGTATTATAAAATCAAACAATGAAAATGAGTAAACTATTCGAGTTAATTAAAACTCAGACAGCATCTTATATTTAATTTGCTATTCATTTGGATCTTGATCGTTGTTGGTGTGGAGATTTAGGCATAGAATAACTATAGGACTTTTATAGGAAGAAATCACTATGAGGTTTATTTCAAGATTAAATGAAATGTCCATACATCTCCTCATATCCAGTCTTTTAAGTACACTGCGGTTCCAAAGCCTTGGCGGCTTCATCTTCAATACTTTCATGCTGACTGATGTTAAGTCGATCAGAACAACTACTAGTTCTTAAAGAAGTAGTAGTTCTTCTGATCAACATAACATCAGTGAACAGGAAAGTACTGAGGATGAAGCCACCAAGGCTTTGAAACCATGGTATACTTTGAAGACTGGATATGAGGAGAGGTATGAAGCATTTTAATTTAATCATAGTTTGACTATATTGATGTCAAACTTTTAAAACCTAAAACTATTATTTTATTTTTAAGAACATGGTTGTTTTTTTAATTATACATTATCATTTTCAATAAAATACACTCACAGTAAAGTATTGTGTACTTAAACTTAAAAATGTATTTTTCTCAAATCTTCTAAAAATGAACCATGATCATTATTCCCGTGTATACTTCATATGCTGTAATACTGACAAAATGCATCCAATGTTGATCGAGGTGTGGGAAATCTCATAAGTAGGGCATAGTTTTTTATAGAAATATGTATTTTCTCAAATATAGAAGATAGACAAGTAATTCACTTGTTTTAATAAAGTACAATATCCAGACCCAAAACAAAATATTGTTTAATATTGTAAATGAAAATCCAAAGAAAATAGTTACCTTTGTTATAGTTTTCATAACTGGCACCAACTCTTCAGTTACAGGCACCTCATCTTTAATGTGAATATCATGGATATCTTCTTTTACAGGAAGTGCTGTCACCTGCATCAAATTTAGAATATACTGATGAATATAACACTTGCAGAGTGTCTCACAATTATACAGCTTATAGATGACTCTAAACTGAGTATTTTGAAGAACACAATTATAAGTCACAAATTGATACTTCATGGCATCTTAAAAATCTTGTGATTTTTTCCAAAGTCACAAGGTTGTTTCACTAATTTAATTAAAATTACAGTGGGAGGAAACACTATGAGGTATTTATATTAATAAATGAGTTGGAGATAACGTTTTAACATCTCACCTCATAAGGTAGCGTGTCTTCATGATACCGGTTTCAAAAGTATAGTATTACTTCCATCTTCAGTCAAATTCCAACTCAATTCAATTTGACTGAAAATGGAAGTAATACTACACTTTTGAAACAGGTATCGTGAAGACACGCAACTTTGTGAGGTGAGATGTTAAAACATTTTCTCCAACTCATTTATTAATAATAATTGTTTCACTAAATTTGTCATATTCCATCCTGGCTCTGGAAGCAATGTAACCCACTTCTGAGGTTGGGACACCCGGAAGGGAGAGTAAAGTTTCTGATAATATAATGGATGAATGATGATATAGCACCAGAAATTTCTTAAATTGAACTTAAACTTAAATACCAGACCATGGAATAATTCCTTTTAAGAAAAAATTCCTGTGGTCTGAGAACCTCATAAACTGAAATTATTAAATCTGGCTACAACAGCACAAGGGTGATAGGTTTCTGTACTTTGCTTTTGATTTCGTAGCAAACTGCCTGCATCTTACAAAATAATACTGTACAAAATTGCTTCGTGAGGCATGTAATGCACAAATGATCGAATTTCGAACCGTACTGTATATAGCCTAATGCCTACCATCTGTGGTTCAAACTCTGCATCAATGTTCTCTACCACATGGAAGATGATCACTTTACTGACAAGTCGATTTTCAGAAAGATTTTTAAAAGTTATTGTAATGCTTCAATTTCTTAACTATCCAATATATATATAGAACATGGAAATACAAAATATTGTGTTTATATTTGGATTGTTTGGGTAAGGTTGTTTGAAATCATGCCCCTGAGAGGAACATGTATAAAAACCACTACCGTAATACACTGTTAATCAGTTTAGTGTAGTTTAAACAGGAAATAGAAATGTTTCTTGTCACTCTATCTCTTGATGAACAAACCTTGCTAGGAGCTACAAAAAGTCATGGAAGAAACGTGTCCTTCAAGATGATACAAAATGTTCCAATCTGGAATTTATGGCAATTGACTTAGAATATTAATGACAAAGGAAAAATAAAAATAAATATTTATAACAAAGAACTGATAAGAAATACTGAAAATGATGAAACCAAGAAATTGCCAATAGAGGTTTGTAGCTTGATACAGAATAACATTATATTTGAAGAGAAAAAATATATACTCAGACTGGGGTTTGAACACAGGTGTGAACATATAATTTTTCTTTTCAAATATAATTTATTCTTCAGATAGAAGTGTTGAATTAATAATAAAAACATCACAGGATAACATATTTAAAAACAAACTAAACCATTAAAATATTTAGAAACCAATAGAACTAAATTTTCATAAAAGGTGAACTTACCAAATTTTCAGTAATCTCTTTTTTAATAACAATGTTTTTAATTTCATCCTTCACAGCCTTAGATGTCACCTGCAAACAGACATACAAAGTTTGACTACATCAATCTACATACATTCCAAGAGGCCCATCTGTATCATTTTTTGTTCTATTAGATACTGAGTAAGTTTGGAGACCTAAACATTTAGTCCTTTATATTTGCAGCAGCACCAGACTCAACTGTCATGGTAGTTGCAAAGGTAAGTACACGGATAAGGATATTGCTCATGTATGTCTTTCTTGTTTTTAGAAGCAGATAAAAATAAGAGTAGATCTTTATTTCGTGAAATGATGGCTGATATTCATGGTGTGTTTACAAATAAAGTGTGCATCAACAAATAACAAATGAGGGAAATTTTGAAGAAGTGGCTGAATTCAAATATCTAGGAACAATAATCACAAATAGGAATAAGATGCACAAAAGCAAATTAAACATAGGCTCAATTCTGAAAATGCGTGCTATTATGCACTACAGGGACTCTCGACATCACAGATCCTTTTGAAAACAATTAAGGAAAATTTTTGGACCAAAAAGAGATGAACACAGAGGTGAATGGAGAAGACTTCATAACAGTGAACTATATGGTCTTTATATGAAGCCAGATATAATAAAAACAGGTAAGTCTCATAGCATGCGATGGGCAGGACATGTGGCACAAATGGGGAATGGAAGACATGCATGGAAGCTTCTTGTAGAAAAAAGAGAGGGGAAAACGCCCAATTGGTATACCAAGAATGAGGTGGGAGAATAACATTAACCATGATTTGAGGGAAGAGATTATACAGGGAATGACTGGAAAAAAAACTCAGGATAGGGATGCATGGAGAGCTTATCTCCGCGCGGCCATGAACCTTTGGGTTCGATAGTGCCAGTGAGTTAGTTAGTTATCGATAATGTCCTGGTCTATGAAGAAAAACAGTAAATGTGGCTGCAGGTCATAGGTTTTACCATGAGAGGTACCCAGAGAGTTATCAGGGATTTATAAGATTAAATGCAGGAAATGTGACAAAGTCTACATAGTAAAAAAAATTAAAAACCAGAATGAATATGTGAGGAATGACAAGAATGGAGAAGTAGAAAAAATTTGCAGTAACAGACCATGCAAGGTCAGAAAACATAAAATTGAAAGAAAGGCTAAATTAATAAACCCAATAGGAAAATCCAAAGAACTCACATTAAAAAATTGGAAAGTATTAATTAATGCACAATGAAATTCAGAGAAAAAATAATTTGATTCTGATTTTATTCAGTATAGCAACAGATGGCTCTTCAAGACGACAAATGAATGCTCTTGAAAATACTGATTATAAAAATTAAGAAGGTGTTGAAACTGGTCTACGAAGAATATGAGGTGAGGTGATAACATTTTACTGAAGTCCCAGAGAGATGATTACCTCCTGCCCTTGTTTTCAGTCGAAATACTTGTTTGTCAAGCATATCCATCTAGGAACTTATGACTAATGATACATAATAGATATAGACTACAGAATAATATAAAATTGACAGGGGAGAAAAAGAAAAAAATAACAACAAAGATAATAGCCTATAATTAGATTAAGTAAATGGCTTGGTAAAGAAAGTTTAAAATATAAAGGAATAATAATAATATTATTCATGGAACACAGTTATATATTATATAAGGAAATATGAAGCGAGTTTCTTTTTTAACTGTTTTTGAGTCGGGCAGTCCTTGATATACGAGGGGAGGGAATTCCGGAGTTGGGTAGCTGAAATAAGGAGAATGACGAATAGTGAGATGTTCGATGTAGAGGAACAGCTAGAGATAAATTTTCTTTCGGCGTGTGATCAAGTTATGCTGGGAGGATAGCGAATGAAAGTGAGTAGAAATATAAAGGAGTGATTAGGCGGATAAAGTGTTGTATAAGAAGCAGATGCAATGTGTCTTCCAATCTGAGCCAAGACAACATTTCAAATACAAAAGTCATGTGGTCTGATTTACGGAGGTTGCATATATAAAGTGCACAAACATTATGAACTCTTTGCAGTCTTTGTCTGCTCATGTCAGTTAAGAGTAAGTCACAATAATCAAAATGCGGCATAATCAAAGTTGAGACAAGTACCTTTTTCAATGAAGAAGGAAGGGAATTTTAAGAGTTTGAGAAAATCATACAAGTGGGCATTCATATCAGGCATGTAGGAATAATCAAACAAGCATGAAAGTCAATATAAACTGAAACAGGTATTCAAAACGACAGTAAAATATCTGTTTTAGTTTATAGTAACGATCATGCTTGTTTTTGGTCCTGTCAACACACCATCTATGAGTGGTAACATTGTGCTTCTCTTCTAGACTCCAGTTGAAGCTGTCACAAACATTAAGTTCCAGTGTCACATTCAGTACCAGGCACTGGGCAGGGCATTTAAACCCACAGGCCAACCATTTAAATACCCCAGCTACCCTTTTCATGGCACTTCAGAAAATGGACCATTATTCAAAAACTATTAGTCCTAGAAAATTCAAATTTTGTACATACCTAAAGGAGATATACTACTAGGATTTGATGGTGAAATAACTTGGGTGATAGACATCACATGGTATCGGAGTATCTATTTCAAGAAGTGGAAGTTCATCTTCACTTTCACTTTGCGAATCTTCTAATTCAGGATCAGTTCATCACCTGAATCATCATTATACAAAATATTCAATAATTCTTCTTCAGTGAGATATTTTTCTGTCGCCATGGTTTCACTAATGCAAAAACAACAGCGCGATAACGAGAAACATATACGACTGCATTGGAGCCTGGAGGCAAGTTTGGATGAACGAATTCCATGTGTTGTTTGTTTTAAAATAAAAGAGGATTCACCAAGGTTAAACGTGTCAAACGGGAATAGAAAATGTACATTTACATGCCAACTATGATCTCCAAGACATACTAAGCCAACACAATATTTAGGCGCCGAATATAAATGCAGTTTGTTCGCGCCCGCTCTAAAACGAGTTAACTGACCTACGGCCGCATACACGATAGTCTCTTTAAATGCCTTAAATGGTTTACAGTACTGAATGTGTTAATTACACTCTTGAGATCTGAAATACTAACAAATACATTACCTCAAGTCGTGTTTCCTCGGAAGCTGAAAACATTTCATGTTTAATATCAATATTGTCAGTTTGTTCTTCTTCTGATTTAACTTCCACTTTCACATCCTGTAAAATGAAACCATAGATGTCATATTGATATCAAATTATTAAATTGAATACCTGTAAGGTTCATTTCCCTCAAGTTGATTAAAATTATAGGTCTTTCAGAACCAGATCCATCTTAATCAGAAAGTTGTTTTAAGAAGTTGAGAAAACAGAGCTTTACTGGAATTCAATTTTACAATTCATCATCATAATCCTTCACGGATTAGGTCATTGCCTGTTACGATCTCACATCTGTTCAGGCCAGTACTTTCTTGGTCTTCCCAGCGATCTTTATCCTCCAGGATTATACATCAGTGTCATCTTTGGTATCCTATCCTCTGTCATTCTTTGCATTACATTATAATTCTGTCTGCACACACTATTTAGTAACACTAAGAAATTGGGACTGGAAGTAAACATCAATAAAACTAAATATATGGTCACACATAAAAATACATTATATAATGGAAATGGACAGCTAATGTCAAATGAGCGAAGTTTTGAAGAAGTGGTTGAATTCAAATACCTAGAAACAAGAATGAGGTGGGAAAATAGCATTAACGATGATTTGAGGTAAGTAGATTATATAGGGAATGATCGAAAAACATTAGCTCAGGATAGGGATGTATGGAGAGCTTATGTCTGCATGACCATGAACCTATGGGTTCTATAGTGCCGGTGAGTTAGTTGGTAAGTTATGTAGCTAATGCTCTGGAGTTAACAATAAAGTTAATCTCCTTCTTGCTTCCCAAGACTTGGATTTGTCAAGATAAATCACATCCTTTTATACAGACTGATCAGTAAAGAAACATTCAATTACAAAATGCTTCATAACTTACAAATGCAAACCACAAGTTCCTTGTCTCAAAATGTTTACCGAGGATTTATTTAGATGCATAAATTTGATTGCATAACAAGTACTTATTTTTTTTACAAGACCAATCTACAATTCTTCAAATTCTTATGCACGAATACTAAGACATCCTGTATAAGACAAGAAATTGAATATTATGCAACAAAAGGGAAACCAATACATAAAGCTGGAGGTTTTAGGTTCAAATCTGAACCAGGCACAAATTTGTTTCTGCACAATTGATTTCAGACGGCTTGTCCATGCATATTACTACATTAAAAAAAAATCATCAATTTGTGGTTGGGTAGAGGGATGAGAAGAGATGAAGCCCCTTATATAGAGGTCTGTGAATGACAAGGGTGCTGGTCCACCATGCCTGGTGCCCTATTACGAGGGCAGATGAATGAAAATGATACAAAATGGATGAGATGAATATGGAAAAATGAAATTGTGGCAGGGAAAAACGTGAGAAAAAATCTGCCCGAGCTCCGTTTCATCCACCACGAAACCCACACTTAGTGACCAAAACTCAATCTCAGGTGAGCATCTAACTGCTTGTGCCACGGAGCCGCCATTAATTAGACTAAAATTATCTGTAAACATCCCATTATATTGTCTTCTTGATAAAGAAACAACGCAATTGTATTCATGAGAATTATAAGAGAAACATTTGTGCTTGAACTAGCATTTGAATGTGAAACCTTCAGCTTTACACGCTGCAGATCTACCATTGAACTATTCAGGAAACTGTCAGGCCAATCACAAATTTCTCTCTCTCTAATCTCCAGAAGTAGTTCAAATCACATTAAAGCAAAAATTTGTCTTGTTAGTTGTGTCAACCATTGCTTAAAGATGGCTGCACTGTGTATATTAACGTACATATTTCAAACATATTTAATTAACTCCTATCTACACTATTAATTCCCAAGGGCCAAATGCTATGATACCATTTTTTCGATGTTGCAAATGGCAGTTTCTTTATTAGGAAGACCTTTTATTGGGAAATTTACGTAACATTATAAAGCTAGTATGGCGTCTTCCGATGTTTTTATAATTAATTTTATCAAAAGAGGCCGTATTGGCTTTATAATATAATGTACAATTCCCACTAAAAGTCTTCTTAATAAAGAAGCCGTCATATGCAAGATCAAAGCAACGGTTCATAGCATTTGATGCTCAGTAATTAACAGTGCATATAAGAGAAAAATTTGCATTTAGATTGGCGTTTCTCAGGTAGCTCAGTTGGTAAAGCATTTGCATAGAAAGCAAAAGGTCCTGGGTTCAAACCCCAGTCCGAGCATATATTTTTCTCTTCAAATATAATTTATGCATCAATGAGATGTATGAAATGAATAATAAAAACATTTAATTAAATTTGATCTGGTATAGCAACTTACTTGTTGAGTTTTCATGTTCAACACATTTTGATGAGCACCAACTGACTGGCAATCCATTATACACTGATTATCTGGAAATGTTAAAAACACCATGACACCATGAAAATATAATTAATTCATTCATTTTTCTCTACATAAGATGTAATGTGGCTGCTATACTGGATTAGCCAGCCCATGAATTTTGCAATAAATAACAAAAGGCTAGTAGTAACATGTTTGCCAACATGTTTATTTACATTTCCTCTATGTCTGATTGCCAATATGTTTATTTAAGTTAGGATAGATTAGTTGTAAAATCCAGGCTTTCACGGTTGGTTGTCATAGTATTTGAAGGTTGCAGGAAATAAGGCCACATGCTAGATAGCAGCACGTGCAGTTTGACCAACCTTAGAAATAAATACCCAAATGTTTATTAGAAATAGATTTACACTAACTTCTCCCTTCCTAATCTAATCAAATAAATTACATGCATATTATTTACTGTAGTGTACACTAATTTGATGTACAGCCTTTGAAATAATTGATGGCGCACAGATAATGAAGCCACTGCGTATGATCAGAGATCAGCTATTATGTTCACAAGTATACAACTATTTGAGACACTAAATGTGTATATTTCGTTGTGTGTCGTGCAATGGAAAACAATTTTGTGTAAATAACTAGTGCGGTAAATACTGGAAATAAAACAAAAGCAAAAGAAATGAAACAAAAGAAAGAAAATTAATTGAAATAAGGATGAGAAGGAAAAAAAAAACATGACAGAATCATACACGTGACCTCATGCACGGGAAACAGAAGCTCCCTCCACTAGACCACAACCATTTCTCCTAGAAATTATCTGTATGAAGTGATGCAAGTACTTTAAGACATACTTGTATAATGAAATTAGATATTAACTTAATTAAAATTAATCAGACACATTTTGTATTAATAATGGAAATAAATAATTTTATTATGCCATGTGTTTTGTAAACAAAGTAATCAGACGTTACAATCATTATTCATTTTCTATTATATATATATATATGGGCACGCCATAGCATAGTGGTTAAGGCACTGCGCTACAAGCTGGAAGGTCGAGGTTTCAAGTCCCAGTGGGGTCAGGATTTTTAAACTGACCCAAACCTTCTGGCGGAACTATGGCCCTGGGGTCGACTCAGCCTCTAACGGAAATGAGTACAAGACGCTTGTTCTGGGATAAAGGCGGCCGTCACGCAGGGCTGACAACCCGGCTGACATCAAGTGTCGATTGTCTAGAAATAGTGGGAGCCTTAACCTCCTACTACCCCAAAGGCCTCCTGAGGCCTGTAGTGGGAATACTTTACTTATTATATATATATATATATATATGAGCTGTTTCCTTTAATTTAATTATTTCCATATATTCAATTCCATTGTAATTCTGCCCGAGGGCAAGTCTTGCACTGCAATCATAGCACTTTCATGCTATGCTTTGCAGCTTTACTACGGAACTGTAGATGTGGTAGCTTCCCGTTCCTTTCCACACTGGTGATGAATGATGATAATGATAAGGATGATGATGATGGACGTATGATTTTCGGGGACTGCTGGGATGTAAGCTTCCTAACATTTATCTTACAGGTGAGGAAAAACCCCCAAAAAACCTCACCCAGGAGCCTGTCCCGACCAGGAATATTTCCATATATAAATATGATATGAAAAGAAAAAATGAATGCTTGAGTCGGGATATGAACCCGAGTCTCTAAACTCTGTACGTTTAGCGCTCTAACGACCTGAGCTACCCAAGAATTCCAACACAAACATACATTTTTCTTATACATGTAGTATTCTCAATTCACACAAGAGGTAGCAGAAATTCGTTCTGACTGACATCTAGTGGCTAACATAACAGTTAAGCAAATTTTTATGTATATATATATATATATATATATATATACACACACACAAACAAATTTATTTATATAACGAAGACTGGTAACATGTAGGCATTATGAAAATTAATGACACTATTAAATAATAACAAATAAAAACAATTTTAAAAATGTACCTGGCCAGAATCGAACGTAGACCCGCGTTATTGGGAAAAGAGCATCTTATCGACTGCACCACTGAAGCGAACGATATGAATGCTGTATGAAGAGAGACTTATGCCATCCGCTTTATAGTCAAACGAGTCAGAATATATAACAACGTACTGGTGTGAATCACTCTCCAAAAGTTTTCATCATCATGAGTTGCGCCCTCATTTTTTAAAAGGCTGTACTTTAACTAACACTAACCTAACAAAAATATGTGTAATCAAGTTGTTGATGGTGACAACAATAGACGAGGAGGGAAAAATAGCTAGTCAGTTTGACAATATTGTCTAAAAATGTCGTAATGTTACCGTGTTTCTTGTAAATAAATAAATACCTAAAAATTGTAAAATAATGTTATAAGTATCATTGAAAAACGTTTAAAATATTACAAAATGTTACCAAAGATAGAAGAAGTATGTAGAGTAACAGTATTACAAAAATATACTATGGAAAATGAAGGTAAAGTTAATGCACTGTTGAACCAAATTGCCAATAGATAGCACATTATCTCCGAAACGAGTATGACCTACCACCACAATAAATACCCATTATTCCTTTTTTTCATTTCATTAGGTTACATTAGTGAACACCAGATTAGTTTATTGAATAATATCCAATTTATTTAGTTAGGTTAGAATGGTACAATCAGTGTACTTCCAATTTCTTCAAAAGTTTGCAAATTAATTGCAATGATTGGTGATACTGGTTTTTTAATATATCGGATATTGTGCTATTTGTCGGAAACTTCATAAAGCCTTTCACATATGCACTACCATTCTGTGAAACTTAGAAAAAAAAATTTCATTGACCCAATGAAAGTTTTTTTTTTTGCTTTTATTAAAACATATTTGGTAATTTATTGACAAGGTTGCTCACATCGGTTTCACAAATAATGTGAATACATATATTGTCTTGCAAAGCAACAGAAAGCTACCACACCAATAATTCTCTAGTAAAAGCTACAAAGCATAGCATTAAATGCTATGATTATAGTGAAAGACCTGCCTTCGGGCAGAATTACAATGGATGGACATGTATTGGCTTAGAAAAAATTCTTGGCTTAACTACTAGGAACCTCGTATTTTATTTAACAAATATGAACAATGTTTTAAGAAACGTTAAAAAACATATATAAAGCATGAAATTTTAGAATAAATGAAACTGTAAGCCAATAATTACACTTATCTTAAAAAATCATGTGACCAAATAGTAACTTGTGCCTAAATAAACATTGGGGGAACAGAAATTTACACACACATCAGTGTATGAGACGAGAAACCATAAAATTGATAAAATATGGAAATATTTTAAATCGATTCTACACAACAGCAGTGTGCATGCATAAACGCATATGGAATTATAGCCATATGGAACACGTATCTCTGTAACTGGTATTAATTTTCGCATTAAATTCCCAGACAAGTTTATATGAATTGCTCCGCTTGTCATAAACTAACGAAATCTCTTCCTATAATTATTTTAAATATTTCCTCGAAAACTTCTTTGCCAAAAATGAGATTCGCAAATTGACGAAATTACATAAACATTCAATTATAATTTATATCAATAGACAAATAAAACCGTAACACGTTAACAAATTTGATACAATACCTGACTTCTACGTGGAAGACAAAATAAATCCAACACAGGCCCGGAAGCGTCTCAATGTGACCAACATTCCTTTCCATAGAAAATGGGCGGTTGTTTAAAAAAGAGACATTACTTGGGCATATGCCAATTTTAAATTAACAATTTTATGAGGTCCATTTACACTTACATTCTTATGCCACTGATGCACTAAACACTTTTCAACCATTTATAATAACGTTTCGTACTATTTTAAACATTTTGGAACCATTTTATAAACATTTCTTACGATTTTTAAATATTTATAAATTACGGGAATGTGTCTAAATGGCTCAAAGAGTAGGGTGCGTGTAGGCAAACAGTTTTCAGACACTTTTGAAATCCAGAATGGGTTGAAGCAAGGAGATGCACTATCTCCTCTACTATTTAATTTTGTACTAGAGCATGCCATTAAATCTTTAGAGAATGAGGAAGGCTTACAACTGAATGGTATTAATAAGCTGTTAGTTTATGCTGATGATGTAGTACTACTGGCCGATAGCGAGGAGATACTAAAGGCCAACACGCACACACTATTGAGTAACACTAAGAAATTAGGACTGGAAATAAATATCAGTAAAACTAAATATATGGTCACACGTAGAAATTCAGTATATAATGGAAATGGACAGCTAATGACAAATGAGGGAAATTTTGAGGAAGTGGCTGAATTCAAATACCTAGGAACAATAATCACAAATAGGAATGAGATGCAAAAAGAAATTAAACATAGGCTCAATTCTGGAAATGCATGCTATTATGCATTGCAGAGACTTTTGATGTCCCAACTCCTTTCAAAAAACGTTAAGCTGAAAATATATAAAACTATTATTCTACCAGTTATATTATATGGATGCGAAACCTGGACTCTTACTTTAAGGGAGGAAAGGAGATTACGAGTATTTGAGAATAAAGTTCTTAGGAAAATTTTTGGACCAAAGAGAGATGAACAGACAGGTGAATGGAGAAGACTACATAACAATGAACTACATGGTCTTTATGGGAAGCCAGATATAATAAGAACAGTTAAGTGTCGTAGACTGCGATGGGCAGGACATGTTGCACGTATGGGGAATGAAAGACATGCATGGAAGCTTCTTGTAGGAAAGCCAGAGGGAAAACGTCCAAGTGGTAGACCAAGAATGAGGTGGGAGAACAACATTAAGTATGATTTGAGGGAAGTAGATTATTCAGGGAATGATTGGAAAGCATTAGCTCAGGATAGGGATGTATGGAGAGCTTATGTCCGCGCGGCCATGAACCTTCGGGTTCGGTAGTGCCAGTGAGTTAGTTTTTAGTTATAAATTACGGGAAATTTGTGCATCGGGTTCTAGAGACGAGGAAATGCTTCATGTAACATCCGCTAGGTGGCTCTGAAATCGGAGTAACCAATATTTGAAAATAATGTCAAACCATATTTAGTGTTAGTGTACAAAAATTAGTTTATAGTATATTAAATAATACACATTTATATAGTTTTGATAGGTTAGGAAATGGGAAGTTGGTTTACTACCATTTATTTCAGCATTTGGGAATAAATAATATGCATGTAAATTATTTTCTTTGGTTAGGAATTGGCAAATTAGTTTACGTCCATTTTTTTAGCATTTGGGAATTTATTCCCAAGGTTGGTTATGCCGACTTGCAGAGCCATCTACCGATAGCTGCATTAACCATTACAGCAACTCCCGCATGCGCACTGCGATTCTGAAGAATTCGTGTGCGCCAATTACTGGACTTTTTCCATAATTTTAAAACGCTATTTTCTTCTCTCTATTCCTCCCATTCAATCTGTGATTGCTAACTTATCCCTCTCTAACTTTAAAGAAGAAAGAGCGGAGGAATGCGAGGGAGGACCAGAATTAGCTATAAAATGGCTATGTTGGCAACACTGGAAAATCCAAAATTAAAATCTTATGCACTAATTTCTGTTCAGTCTCGGTGTCTCAATCGCATAAAAAGCAATCTTCCTGTCTAATTAAAAGTGAGGCACAACTAAATCAATTATATTTTGTAAATTTATATTTTAATTTTATTCCTACTCGTTCTAGAAAAAAAAAATACAAAGACATTTGCCAAATGTTGAGATGTTTTAACCATGTATTATCTTTAATTCCAACAGAAAATCCCGCATATAGGCTATATCAAAACAATAAGTCCTACAACTGACTCACTGGCATCACAGAACCCAAAGGTTCATGGCCGGGCGGACATACCATCAAGTAGATCACTGTTATGTAACTTAGTCCATTCACTTTGCCTGTTCCGTCTTTCTTTGGTTAATAAGTTACATCTCTCTTCACGGTAATAAATTATCTTAAAATATTTTTCGGACTTTACTCTCTCTAGAATATATATAAACGAATGTCTATTTGTCCTTTATAGACTTCTAAACCATTCAACCGATCTTCGTGAAAATTTTAATACACGGGGTTTCACATGCGATGAGTGTTAAGGCGTTAACTATTATGTTATAAAATCAACAGGTGTGGGATTTCACCTGAAACGAAAATTTAAAAATCGCTCTAGCGATCGCAATTTTCGATGTTTCAAAACAAAACTCGGAATATCCTATTAAAATAAACCGAGGTATATATCGTATAAAAATCAGCGAAATATGATCGTTAGAAGTGGGGGTTCTCCTGAAATCTTAAATTAAAAAATTACTAACCGCCATGTTTTGTTCGTCGCAGTGAATACCATATACAGTAAAACTTATTAAATCCGGAACGTGAATAATGCGGAAATCTGTCCAATGTGAACACATTTATTGGTCCCGGCGAGATAATATTAATTATACGTAGATTTATTTTACATAAAACGGGATCTGTCCAACGCGGAAACGGAAGGCATTTCTACAAAATTCTTGAAAAATATTTTTATAAAGCGGAAATGTTGAAACAATAATATACCGATCGTGGCGATGAAATGCATTTATCAAAGTACATATCTGCACGTCAAATACGACAATAGCTTTTAACAATAAACTTTAGGGCCAGTGACAATAAGATATGTTTTGATATTTATTTGTCCAATGGTTTGAAAAAAACTGCCAATGATTAATGAAGGACATTAATCCTTCTGATATACTGACTGGATTTGCTAAATAAAGGAAAACTGTACTTGACACCTCTCTTACAAATAACCAGTGCACAATAATTCTTAAATTAGTTTAAGTTCCGAGACCAATTGTGTACTATCTTTCACCGGTAGCGTTCTGAATTTACGGAATAAAGATGGGTCAATTATATTTTTTTTATCTAATGCCACCAGGTTGTCTTTTATGCAATTTCTGGCTTTCTTCCCTAGCACTGGAAGAATTGTAATCCATTTCTTAGGTTGGGGCACCTGGAAGGCGAAGTTACGTTACCCCGATGATATGATGGGTGATAAATGATAATGAAGCGTCAGGAGAGTTCTTAACCTAAACTTGACCTAAATTCCAGACCATGGGCAACCACAGGAATAATTCCCTTTAAGGAAAAATTCCTATGGTTTGACCGGGAATCGAACCCAGGATCTCATGAACAGTATTCAGGATCGCTGATCACTAGTCCATGAGGCTGGTCAGGTTAAATCTTATGTATCATTGTCATTAAACGAAAAAGTGAAAGTGATTGAAGATAAAGAAAAACATAAACTCTCAGTGCGCGAAATAATGATTAAATTTAAGTGTGGAAAAACTCAAGTTTATGGGACCTTAAAACACAAAGCCAAAATAATGAATAAATGGATGCAAGGAAATGGTCAAATGAAGAGGAAAGCCAAAACAGGAAATGAAGAAATCAATGAAGTAGTGTGGGAGTGGTTTACAAGTGCACGAACAAAAAATCTCCAAATTTCAGGACCGATGCCCCAAAGTCAAGCTCTAGCTGTTGCAAAATCCCTAGGGAATAACGATTTCAAGGCATCTTCAGTTTGGCTGGACAGTTTTAAAAGAAGACACATTGGAGTGTGGAATGAAATTTGCGAGGAATCAAAGGATGTGGACGAAAGTATAGTTAATGAGCGGAAACCAATATTGCATACTTTAATTTCAGGATACGCACCTAGAGACATTTTTAACTATGACGAAACGGGACTGTTTTTTCGCGTGTTACCGTCGAAATTGCTTGTACTGAAAGGAGAAAAATGTGCTGGAGGCATGGGCGTAGCGAGGTGGGTGCAGGGGGGTTTCGCATCCCTTTGATTTTCGACCAATTAACACTAGATAGAATGAGACTTTCTTCTATCCGTAATTATGTGTTAAATGTTAAAAATAGGTGCAAAAATTAAAAACAAAAATTATATTAAGCCCGCCAAGCCTAATCGATGTTAAATATCAATTTATCAAGTACCTGTCCCAGTGTACATAAGCCTCGCCAATATGTCAGAAAATTCTAGACCTCCATTATGAACGGCTAACACAATATTCACGTCTGGAATTTCAGCTGATTCCCAGAGTTTGTTTTTCGACGCCGAGACGCTTGTAGAAATTTCGCCTGATCTCGACTCTTCATTGGCCGCAGGCACTTCTATAATGATGAATGCTTTTATTTTTACAGCCTTGTATTGGCCAACCCCTCCATGGTATCTTTACCTTCTCATGATGCAGTGGCTTGAGTGCTTAAATGACCCCGAGAGCTATGCCGGCAGGAGCATTGCTGACGATAGGGTTACCCATGCCGGACTAGTCGAAGGTGATAAGCCAGACGAAAAAAGTACCTTGGTCGAAAGATGACGATCTTTCGCCGTAAAAACACAACCGTCAAGAAATACGGAAATGGGATCAACTAGTAAAATTTTCCGGAGTCTAATAGTCCCCCATTCGGTTCTCCGGGCGGGGACTACTTCAGGGAACCCATGCCAAAGGCTCAAACATAGGGTCATGTTCCTAGGAACATGGAATGTTAGGACTTTATACAATAGCGGGGCCCTAGAGGTATTAACCCGTGAATCAGATAAATCATCCTTGGATATAGTCGCTTTACAGGAAGTTAGATGGCCAGGAGAAGGTAGTCTGGAATCAACTTTGCATTATACTAAGAGGATGCAGAAAGACCTGAATTTGGAACGGGTTTTTTAGTCCGATGAAGGTTCCTATCCGCTTTCCGAAATATTAAGTTTGTCAGTGATAGGATATCATACATAATTCTAAAGGATAAACGGCATGATTTTGTAATCGTAAATGTACATGCTCCCACAGAAGATAAAGATGACAAGATCAAGGATGAGTTCTATGAAGAATTAGAATGCGTATTTGACAGCCTTTCACGATATCATATGAAAATTTTCTTAGAAGATTTTAATGCAAAAGTGGGGCGGGAAGATATATTCAAACCGACAATAGGAAAATTCAGTCTTAATGAAGATAGTAACGACAATGGGCTTAGATTAGTCACCTCAAAGAATCTCATTGTTAAGAGCACAACATTTCAGCATAAGGATATTCATAAATACACCTGGAAGTCTCCAGATGGCAAAACTCGAAACCAGATAGATCACGTATTAGTGGACAAAAGCTGGAACAGTAGTATCACCGATGTTAGATCAGTTAGAGGGACAGACTGCAGTTCGGATCATCATCTGGTCAGGGTAAACAGACAACGGCTATCGCTAATGAGCGGAACAAACGCTAAAGATGATTCTGAAAAAAATTATTTAAATAACTTGAGAAATGATTAAATTCGGCAAGAATACCATATTAAAATTGCTAATAGATTTGAAGTACTGAAATCTTCAGATGACAATGTGGCAAACGAAGAAGAAACTGATATAAATAAAGAATGGGAGGCTATAAGAGATACTATTAAATTGTCAGCATCAGAAACCATTGGTTCCTTAAAAAAGAGGCAAAACAAGAAATGGTTTGTTGAGGAATGTGCTGACATTGTAAAGAAAAGAACGCAAGCAAAAATGAAATGGTTTGACGAGCCCAAATGAGGTAAATTTGGAGCAATTGGGTAGTGTTAGACGGGAAACCACGAGGTTACTAAAGAGTAAAAGAGGGAATATCAGAGAGAGAAGATTAATGATCATGAAATGAATGCAAAAAATAGGAACATTAGAGAATTATATCAGGGAATTAGGATAGAGAAGAAAGGGTTTCAGGCTAGAACTAACATAATTAGGAATGAAAATGGGGATATGATTGCAGATTCCAGGAGTATATTAAATAGATGGAAAAGTTACTTTAATCAATTATTAAGTGTACATACAGAACAGGATATTGAAGAGGATAATTTAAAGACAGCAGAAATGCTAATCGTAGAACCAAGTGCATTAGAGCTAGAAATGGCGATAGAAAAATTGAAGATGTATAAAAAATCAGATTCAGCAGAACTGATAAAATCAGGGGGAGAAAAATTGATGGGCAAGATACGCCAGTTGCTTAATATGATTTGGAATAAAGAAGTTCTTCCTCATGAATGGAAAGAATCGATTATCACGCCAATTTATAAGAAAGGAGAAAAAACTGATTGTAACAACTATAGGGGCATCTCATTACTTTCAACTTCGTACAAAATTCTAACAAATAAATTAGTAAGCAGGCTTACTACTTATATTGATGAGATTCTAGGAGATCATCAATGTGGATTTAGAAGAAACAAGTCTATAACAGATCAGATTTTTTTAGCTTAAGACAGATTTTAGAAAATAAATGGGAATATAATGGTTCTGTACATCAACTATACGTATACTTCAAAATGGCATACGATTCAATTAAGAGGGAGAAGTTATTTAGTATCCTGCTAGAGTTCGGAATTCCTAAAAGGTTATTAATTAAATATGGATTTTCATCAAGTAAACACGAACTCAATTGATTACCTAAAAGGTTAGTTAGACTTATACGAATGTGTCATGGCACAAAGAGTAGGGTGCGTGTAGGCAAACAGTTTTCGGATACTTTTGAAATCCACAATGGGTTGAAGCAAGGCATGTACTATCTCGTCTACTATTTAATTTTACACTAGAGCATGCCATCAAATCTTTAGAGGATGAAGAAGGCCTACAACTCAATGGTATTAATAAGCTGTTAGTTTATGCTGATGATGTAGTACTATTGGCCGATAGCGAGGAGATACTAAAGGACAACACGCACACACTACTGAGTAACACTAAGAAATTGGGACTGGAAGTAAATATCAATAAAACTAAATATATGGTCACACGTAGAAATACATTATATAATGGAAATGGACATTATATAATGGAAAATTACAAATGAGGGAAATTTTGAGGAAGTGGCTGAATTCAAATACTTAGGAACAATAATCACAAACAGGAATTAGATGCACAAGGAAATTAAACATATACTCAATTCTGGAAATGCGTGTTATTAAGCTCTACAGAGACTCTTGACTTCCCAACTCCTTTCAAAAAACGTTAAACTGATAATATATAAAACTATTATTCTACCAGTTATATTATATGGATGCGAAACATGGACTCTTACTTTAAGGGAGGAAAGGAGATTACAAGTATTTGAGAATAAAGTTCTTAGGAAAATGTTTGGACCAAAGAGAGATGAACAGACAGGTGCATGGAGAAGACTGCATAACAGTGAATTACATGGTCTTTATAGGAATCCAGATATAATGAGAACAGTTAAGTCTCGTAGACTGCGATGGGCAGGACATGTGGCACGAATGGGGAATGAAACACATGCATGGATGCTTCTTGTAGGAAAACCAGAGGGAAGACGCCCAGTTGGTAGACCAAGAATGAGGTGAGAGTATAACATTAACTATGATTTGAGGGAAGTAGATTATACAGGGGATGATTGGAAAACATTGGCTCAGGATAGGGATATATGGAGAGCTTATGTCCGCGCGGCCATGAACCTATGGGTTCGATAGTGCTAGTGAGTTAGTTATATTGGTCAACTCCCATTTACCGTGATTGGTCAAAGGTTCGCCATACCCATGTCTCATATTTTCTGGTATGTTCCATAGCTCAAATAATTTTCCAATTGACATATTCTTTACTGGAGGGTTCTAAACTCATGCTTTAACGTTGAGCTACGCGTATTCATGTGTGTATGCCTAAAATGGATATAAGAAGATTATTTGTTAAGTCCCCACACAAGTTGTATCATTGTAATATTATTTTTTCCCGCATAGTTTAGAATTCATCACATCCGATGGAGAATGTTTACCCACCTGTTCATCGCTGTGATCTCGAGGTAGCGTGCTGCCTTGTAACGCAGCGGGCCCGGGTTCGATCCCCGGCCGGGGCAGTTTTTCTGGGTGAGGTTTTTATCTGGGCTTTTCCTCACCTGTAAGACAAATGTCAGGAAACCTTTAAGGCCCAAGCGGTCTCCGAAATGATATGGCCATCATCATCATCATCTTTCACCGGTGTGGAAAGCAACGGGAAGCTACCACACCTACAATTCCCTAGTAAAGCTGCAAGCATAGCATGAAAATGCTATGATTGCAGTGAAGGACCTGCCTTCGGGCAGAATTACTATGGATGGATTTACCCACCTAATGATACTGGCAAATGGATCGGGAGAACAGAGCTAATGGGTAAAGAAGATAAAGTGAAAATTCTGGCGAACTGCTGGAGCCCACCCGAAAGCTACAATTTCAGGAAAGGTGCTAAACATTTAAAACGGAAATTCAAGCATTGTTGGATCCAACAGTATCCACCCTGGCTAAAGTATTCGGCAAGACTCAAAGGTGCACTCTGTATATATTGTGCTCTATTCTGCCCATATATTGTGAGGGACGATAAAGGGTCATTCATGGTGAGGCCCTTCCAGAAGTTTTACAAAATGAATGAGAGCCGCTGGCATGTGGAAGCTACGCAGTCAGCACGCTTGTTTTAAGTGAGGTCTCTGATAGCCAAAAACTCTTAAGTGGCTATAAGAAGATTGCGGCGGATAACTTGAAATATTTGTCTTTCTTCTGCGACTTGTATGACTTACATTTAAGGGGTAAAACACTGGGCGAAGGCGTCTTCAGGGATTTGATTCAATGGAGAATTCATGCCGATGATATGAGCTTAAAACCTCATTTAAACGCCAGGAATGAATGCTACCTACATTTCTCCACAAATTAAAAATTGATTGAATTATGTGACTCGAGGGAAAGAAAATGATGTAAAACATGCCAGTGCTTACAGTGTTTTAGCTAATAAAAGCTGTGACATTTCTGGAAAGGAGGGACTTTCTGCCAAAATAGTTAATGATATTCAACAATTGATTATTATTTTTAATACTTGGCCCTTTCGTACTGAAGTATCGCACAATTTTGCCCATTGGTGTGCGATTTTTATGAGAAACTGAATAAAATTCAGTAAGGGTTTATGGGCTTTGTTCAACTCAAAAGAATTGGCGCCCAATCAATTGCTGCAGAAATTGAGTTTTTTTAAGCGATATTGATCCGCACAAATGTGTCGGCCAGGCTATGACGGCTGCTCAACAATGGTAGGAAAAGACAACGGGTTCTAGAAACGTCTGCGCGAGTTTTTTTCCCGCCAAAGGTATTAAGTTCTATTGCGCGAGCCACAAAATCATTCTTGTGGTAAATGATTTGAATTGTGTGCCCGAGATGAGATACACGATAGCTACAATTAAGGATATTATAAACGTTTTTCGAGAGTCGCCGTTGAGAAGACAGCATGCCACAAAATCCCCATGCTCTGCGAAACACGTGGCCGCAAACATATAAAATTATTGGGATATTTAAGAAACACTTTTTGGAATTCACGAACGGCCTAAAATTAATTGCCGTAGAAAGAAACCCACCAAGTCGAAAACCAGCTGATCAGTTCTATGCTGCTGCAAGTATAAGTACTTTGATCTTTCGTTTATGCCTGATAACAAAATATTCTAGTTGTTTGGAACCTGTTGTTAATTCGCTGCATGCCGTGGCTATAGATTTAATTAAATTGCACGATCCATGTTAAAAGCATTACAAGCATGCTAATAGTTCATCGCAAAAAAGGTTATGAGATCTCCGAAGGCATCATGAAAGAGATGGAGGCTAGTGCTTCTGAGCTAAGTGTAGAAATCACACTACCAAGAATATCCAATAAGCAGACCCGTCGAGCTAATCCACAATGTAATCCCGAAGATTACTTTAAGGTGGACATCTTATATACGTACTTGATTCATTTCACACAGCTTTGTCAGACAGATTTGGAGAACAACAGGGTCCTGCTTTTTAACTGAAAAACATCTCTGAAAGATTCCCAACAACGGCGAGCAAAATTTCTGAATATTATAAAATGGATAGTTTCTCCACCGAAATTGAACTATAGCATCTTATGTGGATGAAACGAAGTGACAAGGATAAAGAATATGATTTCATTAACATCGTGGACGAGTGCGACACTTTCCCATCCATCAAAAAAGCAATTGTAACATGCCTATCTTTCACATGCAATACGACGTCGATTGAACGCACTTGTAGCACCCTAAGAACAGTGATTACACGGTGCCGTTCTACAGTGACAGAAAAAAATGACCTATGTATACTCAGTAGTGCAGAAAAAAATATTATAAATGATATTGAAAAATCTAAACTAAACGTTCTTAAAAAAATGTTCTCATACAAAAAGGCAACTGTGTGTGTGTAGTTGTATTTTATTAGTAGCTAAAATAGGCCTATAGCTTATATACAATTAAGTATAAAAAATTAAGGAGTAATCTTGACAAAAAATTCAATTCGCCAAAGCCTAAACATTCTGCAATTATTTCACTATTATTCTTCACATTTCCTCTTGAGTAGTGCTGTAGTTTTCTTCCGAAATATATTGAGATTAGTTTAAAATATGAAGGTAGTATTTTGTATTTTTGATTTGTTCGGTTGTACCCGGAAGGTATACAGTCAAAAAAATATTTTGCACCCCTCTTAATCCAATGCTGGCTACGCCCATGAATGAGATTCACAAAGAAATTGAACAAAGGCTCAATTCTGAAAATATCATGCTATTATGCATTACAAGGATTCTTGACGTCCCAACTCCTTTAAAAAAACGTTAAAATGTAAATATATAAAAAAAACCTTATACTTACAGATTTTTATTATATGGATATCAGCATGGACTCTTACTTTGAAGGAGGAGAAAAGATTATGAGTATTTGAGAATAAAGTTCTTGGGAAAAATTTTGGACCAAACAGAGATGAATAGACAGGCGAATAGAGAAGACTACACAGCAGTGAACTACATGGTCTTTATAGAAGTAAGATTTAAGAACAGTTAAGTCTCGTAGTATACGATGGGCTGGACATGTGGCACGAATGGGAATGAAAGACGTGCATGGAAGCTTCTTGTAGGAAAACCAGAGGGAAAAGAGTGAGTTACTAGACCAAGATTGAGGTGGGAGAAAAACACTAACCATGATTTGAGGGAAGTATAATATACAGGGATGATTGGAAAACATAGCTTAGGATAGGAGTGTATGGAGAGCTTATGTGCGCGCGTCCATGGACATATGGGTTGGATAGTGCCAGTGAGTTAATTCATTTAACAAAAAAGCAATATTAAAAAATAACATCGAAAAAGTTTATATGTTATTTTATAGTTAAATTTGTTATAGTGTTAGCTTTCATATATTCAGTTTATCACATGATACATTAACAAACATTTAAACGATAATCATACGTATTTAAAATTTACCTGATAGAATAAGAATTGTTCATTGTTCTGCCGTTTATCTAGAAATCTCAGCTGCATAGAGGAAATAGTTTTAAAATTTATTTGTGAAATATATATATATATATATATATATACATTTTTTATTTTACTTTAAATTAATACTTTTCTCTTTCTTATCGAGTAGCGTTGCTTCGTAACGTCGGTATTATTGTATTTACTATGCAATAAAGCGTAGTTTATATAATTATTTACGGAATTAATATTTTATCGAAGTTTTAATTTAATTTTAGTGAAAACCTCCATATTGATTTCAGTTAAAAATTGCACACAGCTTTCTCATGCAATCTCTTGTTTAAATATCATTATACGCAATTAAATGGAAGATGAATCCTGATATATCAGTGGGTTCCGAGTTCAAATCCTGTCACAGCCCGTGGATTTTTCAGGCAGTAAAACTTCTGAGGATGGTTTCTTGCAGAAGTTAATGAAGACCTATCAACGTTTATGGCACGTAAAGGAACCTCAAACTTAAGAAAATGTATCTGAACAAAATTTGTTCGACTGTTCTCGTTCTTATTATAATTGGAACTCCAAAAGTAGAAATATTTCGTAACATTGGTCACTATTTTTCCCCGACTATATTTCTAAAATATTAAAAAACTAACTAGCTAATACCCGGCGTGCGCTGCTACGCCTAAATAAATTAAATATTAAGAATTAATTATATTATATGCTATGCACTGCGACAAACCAAACATGGCGGTTCCGAATCTATTTTCAATTTCGAAATTCAGGTAAACTCACATTTCTAACAACCGGATTTCAATGATTTTTAGCCAATACCTACCTCGGTTTACTTTAATATCATGTACTGAGTTTCGTTGTTAAACAGTGAAAATTGCGACAACTCAAGCGATTTTTTAACTTTTCTTTCAGATTAACTCTTAACATAATAGTTTCACCGCGTCCAATTGTGAATGTAAACCATCCATGGACACACTCAAACACACACAAAATAAATTCATCAAAAAGGTCCAGTAGTTTAGGTGGAATTCAGTGATATATACACATACAGAAGAATTATATATATATATATATATATATATATATAAAGGGCTTATGGCAATAACATGATAAGTCACATTCTGTTAAGAAATGTTATTCATTACAATGATAACAAATAAGTGTATTGAAATATCTATAAAATCATTTGTAAGTGCGCCAGTGATGAGTTAAAACATACAGACACGCAATGTATTAACAACAATACTGCACAATTAGTATCTATACTTTTTTGAAACATTAAAAGCCATAAATCTCATAAAGAACAATATGTGGTCTATCATTTTATTGCCTTAAGCCCTTCATATATATATATATATATATATATATATATATATACACACGAGGGTGAATCAAATATAAACCGGAACTATTGGTTACAATTTTATTTAATTAACAAAAAAAATACAAAACCACCACCTCATTTTCTACATAGTCTCCTGCATTTCCAACACACTTTTGCCATCGAGTTGGCAACTTTTTGATGACGTCCTTGAAGAATGAGGGATGACGTGTAGTCAGCCAGTTGCGTACGAACTCCTCTACCGCTGCATTGTCACCAAACCGCCTTCCTTCCAGGTGTTCTTTCAGTGGCCCAAACAAATGGTAGTCACAGGTTGACAAATCTGGACTGTAAGGAGGATGTTCCAGAGGTGTCCAATGCATTTTCGTCAATGTCCAATGCATTTTTTTTGTTCGTGGCTGAGGAGCCGAGGAACCCACCTGGCAGACAATTTTCGGAATTTGAGTTCATCACTGATGATGGCTTGAACACTTCAGAAGCTTATTCCAACGTGTGAAGCAATTTCAAAATTGTTACGCGCCGATCCTCCTCAATAAGGTGCCGTACAGCACGAATGTTGTCTGCAGTGATGCTTGTTCGTTGCCGTCTTTGGTGGGGATCATTTTCCACTGAATCCCGGCCCGCTAATTTTTTTTTTTGCGCCAATCATACACCTGCGTCTTCGAAAGGATTGCTTCCCCGAACTGCGCATGGAGCCTTCTCAAAATTTCAGAAGGTTTAGTGCCTTCCTTCGCCAAAAACATAATAACAATGCGTTGCGCAACAGACGTGTGTACCTCTTGCTCGCTCATGGCGTACTGAAGCAAGCGGCCGTTCTTCGGAGTGCGACATATCAAGATGCTTACTCCAGACACCCCCACCAACTTCCCACCAAACCGCAACCTTTGCAGTTCGCTACCAGAGCCTCTAGATACAAATTCCGGTTTATACTTGATCCACCCTCGTATATATGTAAGTTTTCTTGTGTTTTCCGCGTCTTGGATACAAGGTCGGCCTCTAGGTTCAACCTATCATTCCTTGATAACGGCATGTGGGATCATGCCGGAACGTCGTAATCAGTGGCCAGAGGCTGACCTTGAATCCATGAAGCGGAAAACCCAAGAAAACTTTCTTAATCATACTTATATCCGCGAAAATCTACAATATAAGATTATATATATATATATATATATATATATATATATATATATATATATATATATATATACACACACACGTCATATAAATCCCTAATAATATACAAATAATTGTATAATTAATATATATTTAGGCCTAAATACAAGAGGCATACATAGTGAAAATCAATCCTTTTGTTAAATGTAACTCTTTCAACGTTATATTATTCATTTGTATAGGATGGGTATGGATAATGGCTTATCACCCAAGTTCCAATTTGGAGGGTGGGGAGTATTTTGGTGTTTTTCCGAAGAGGCGGTTACTTTCTCTATGGGTGGTGTGTTCTTCCTATTCGTAGATCTCTCTTCCATCTCTTTTCTAGGAACGTCAAACTATCTACTCCACATTTGAAGCTGCTGAATATTCACTTGAAGTTTGCTTTTTGTCTGGTTTCTCACCCAAGGTTTATCCATAAAGGGCGGCCCTTCCAATTGTTCTGCTACTTCTGGATCTTTCCTTGAGTTCTTGATACCTCCACCAAGCTCACGCAATCCCTTGGAGCGTAGATATTTATTAGTTTTCTTATTAATTAAAAATTCCCTCTCTCTAACTTATGTCTGGGTTCGTCTATTTGTTTGTCCTCTGATTATCTCACTTGTTGATGTCCCTGTCATCCTGATCGAGCGAGTCACTATGTACCAATTTAAAAATGCGGTTCACAGTACCTATTCAGGTGTAAGTATAATAAAATATGTTAGTGTAGAATAATAGAGAAAATGATGATTCTGAGTCTTGAGTAACATCAACATTATATGTAAAATGTATTACAGACATCTTAGAAAAGAAAAGATTGCAGTGGTATGGCCATGCCAGAGCAAAGATTGCCTAAATGTATTATGGAATGGATCCCAATGGAAGGGAGGAAGAAAGGAAGGTCAAAGAAAACCTGGATAGGTGTGCAAGCAGCTATGATCATCAGAGGATTGGAGCAAGCTCAATGGATGGACAGGGATGAACGACGTTTGGTTTCCGGAAGACGGCGGCAGCTGTCATTATGCCGGATAATGATGTATTGACATATGCTTAGGGGGCACATTTCAATATTAGATAAGCTACAAGTCAGAGGATAGCAGGTTGTATATCCCACACGGTCAGAATTTTAGAAACTTGCCTATACATTGTGGAGGCAAATTGGGCTTGAGTCGACTCCACCTATAATTGCAATGAGTGTCAATTATTTTTTTTTATGTAGAGCAGGCCGTCAAGGAGGGCTGAAAACCCGGATCAATATCATTTGCGTTTTTGAGTCGACGAAAAATTACTGAATATGAAACTGCCCAGGCTTCAAAACGGTCTAGTTAGAAGACTGGATGTGAGGTGAGGTGTGACACTTTTAATCTATTCTTAAATTAAAGCTCATAGTGATTTGTTTCCTATAAAAGTTCAATATGATTTATTATATTGAATAATACAGGTTAATTCTAAAAAATTCTAACCTGGATACAGTATACATAAGAAGCAATAAAGAATTAACAACAGTTGCTTAATACAAAATATCAAAAGTAATCCTGCATCATAGATTAAGATTTAATATCATAGGTACAATTTAAATATAAAGACCACTAAAATGATCTACCTCAAAAAAGAGCTTTCTTCTTGCACATTGCTCTGCCACTGTTAGAGGTATAGCCAAATAATTTATCCAAGAAGTCCACCAATGAGCGAGGTTTACAGGCTTGTAAGGTCAGCTGACAGTTGGGATACAGAATAGGAGAGTATGTGGGTGGGTACATGGGCAAACGTATCTCCAGATGCGAGAGTATGATTGATGCTGTCGGTGGGAGAAGGAGAAGAAAGAGAGAGGTGTTTCTGAAATGTTTTGATACATGTGCTGCAGACATTTTGTTTTTACATTTTAAAATACATGAAACTCACCACATTTGGAGAGAAATGCATATCAGGTTCTTATATGTTCATATGAAAAAATTCATATCCAGATATTATATAAGATCCATCTGATTGAGAATTTGTGAACACACATTTCAACATTTTTGTCAGAGAACGAATTTTCAGGCCCTTGCATGATAAGAACTCATAAAAAATAAGTCACTTATCACGATATTGCAAGCACCCACAGAATTGTTTCCCATTACTATGTGTTTGTAAAATACCTCTGAGTAAAATTCTTAGTACAGATAGTTCATTTGAACTGTTTCTCCCTATTGTGCAATGTTAAATGTGCATTAAGACTGGATTTCTGAGTAAATAACTTATTGCAAATTGTGCATTCAAATGGTTTCTCATTGCTATGTAAACGCAAATGTGTTACAACATGATGCTTCCGGGTAAATACCTTACTACAAATTGAGCATTTGAAAGGTTTCTCATTATTGTGCAAACGTAAATGTAGATTAAGACTCGATTTCTGAGTAAACAAGTTACTGCAAATTGGGCATTTAAAGGGTTTCTCGTTATTGTGCATGCGTAAATGTATATCAAGACTGGACTTCTGAGAATATAACTTATTACACAGTGAACATTTGAATGGTTTAGCACCATTATGCAAAAGTAGATGTGTATTTAGACTATGCTTTCGAGTAAAAGACTTATTACAAACAGTACATTTGAATGGTTTCTCATTATTACCAGTATGCAAATTAAAATGTCTTACAAGGTGATCCTTCCGATAAAATATCTTGTTACAAATATAACAGTTGAATTGCTTCTCATTATTATGTAAATGTAAATGGCTATTAAGACTGTAGGAACCAGTAAATGATTTATTACAAACAGAACATATGTCAGTCAAGTCTCTGTCTCCTGTTTGAGGACACTGTTCAGAACTGTTCATTGCAGCAAGATTTTCTTCACTTGGGATCACCTGAAAAATCACATGATAACTAATAAATATACACAAATCTTCAATCGTAGTGCGTCCTCAAATAACTTTAATATACATCTCAATTCATTCTCAGCACATTTTAGAAATGTGTTTTTGGGTATTAGAAGACTAGAGTTAATTGATAATAAACTATGATGAGAATAAGACAAATGTGAAACAGCAAAACAGACAGAAATTAGTAGAGTATACAGGGAAAGGAAAAATTGGATGAATCGTTTGGACAGGTTAATCTGACCCATTGGAATTAAGGGTCAGGAGAAGGCTTTTTACTATTTATTGTTGAATATCACCCCCATTGTGGCCATAGGTGGTATGGAACATGTCTTAACTTGTACACAAGTTACAAAGAAGAACCATGAAGAATGATCCTAAAATTTGTACCAAATGTACATGATGCATTAAGTTAAATATTGTGCATTAAAATTTTGTGTATTAAATTACAGCTGTAGAATATAGTGATCATAATTAATTGAACAGTCCTCATAGAAGCTAATGTTGAGGAAAGCATCTTCAATATGTTTGGGCGACCAAAATGCTGAACACAAAAACCAGCACACTGGGATAACTGCCCACCTCTTTGATTGACTGAAATATAGCCAGCTAGTACAGCTAAGAGCTGATGAGAAGACGAGCATAAGGAATGCATGGCGTAATACTAGAGTCATAACATTTCTATCGCCTACATCTTAGTATGTGTCCTGAAAATATTTGTCCTATTTCTGGACGAAAAAAACACAATCTTTATAAACACTGTAATGAAAATAAAACAATTTTTATAACCACAACACATGGATGAATAAAATACAATCTTTATAAACACAGCAATAACACCCTTCCTCTCTTCACATCCCGCTAGCCTTCTCGTGAGCTCCTAGCTATAAATCTTCTATGGCTATTGCAGCTCTAGAGAATTACCATATTGTTTATAATTCAGAACATACAATAGAAAAAAAATGTTACCTCAAGTTTTGTTTCCTCAGATTCTGGAATTGTCTCATATTTAATATCAACAATGTCACTTTGTTCTTCTACTTCTGATTTTATTTCCACTAATATGGGGGCACTAGTGTCCTGTAAAATTAAAAGCACAGTACACTGTCATGATTTGAAACATTATCTTGTAATGATGACAGAGAGGTTAGTAAACATTTGTGCAGTAACTTACCTGTGGTTTAGTTTCAGTTTCCGACAGAGGATCTTCATGTTTAATATCAAACTGGAAACTCATAATAATCCGAGTCTGAAATGATCAGTAACAGCATTAAATATAGTAAATTCATAGACGGTGGACAGTATGGTATAAAAAAAGGAAGTAGTAAAAGACATGTAAAACCTGGTTGCTATGGGCTATTTTATGTTTAGTTCTTATTGTTTACTTCCAAAATTATACATTGTATTGACATAGATTACGGAATTATTTACTATCTTTAAATGTTCTTAAACAGTTGACGATTCTTACAAGTCAATATCTAAATAAAATCAAACAACAATAAAGAATATTAATTTCACACCTATATTGAAAAAAACAAATTAAAATAAGAAAATGTTTCACTGTACTCCTAATCATTATACCATTTCAGTTATCACGGCCCCTTTTATACTTTCAAAATCATAGGCACAGATAAAAAAAATCATAGGTATATAAAGAATGGATGCGTTATAGGTCATTTATAGGTGTCAAAATTTATTAACAAAAAAGCTAGAATTTTGAGCTGTTTTATATTATGAACAGCTGCTATTCATGCGGTCTCAGGTTCAATTCCAGGTCAAACCGTCGGAATGTTTCCTATGTTTCCATATTGTCTGGAATTTAGGTTAAGAACTCTGCTGGCCCTTCATTATAATTTATCAACCCATCATATTATAGGGGTAAAGTAACTTCGCCTTCCAAGCGTCCCAACCTTAGAAGTGTGTTACAAGTACGCCGTTGCCAGCAGAGAACACCAGAAATGTCGTAATGACAACTTGGTGGCAATGATAAAAACGAAAGCTTAAATATATCTCAGCCCAACAAATTTGTAATTTTTACATTTTTTATGAAGTTTTGGCAATCGCTGTTCGCTGACATTTCCCAAATATCTACTACAAAATATTCTTTGGTAGAATGCATATATTTTGAAATGAAAAACCATAAATAGTTCATTTTATTACTAGTTGCTAGAAATTTTAATATAGAATAATAAACTCAGCAATTAAAATGGACATGCCCAGCGAATGGAAGAGAATCGGACATCAAAATGGTTATGGAATGGAAACCTGAGGGAAGATGAGGCAGAGGAAGACCTAAATCTTCCTGGTGTCAGGGAATATATTTATACATGAAGGAGAAACATCGATGATCCATCTATCTACCTATAGTAAATTCACAAGTGAGAGACTGTATTACCTCCATTTTTATAGACAGTCTAAAATTGACAATTTTTGTATTACCATGAGAAAAATTCCTACTTTTATGTGAAAGCAATGCACGTTAAGTATAATAGATGTGTATTTCCAACAATGTCACATGGCAAATACAATATGCCTTATGAAGTGAAAGGACACTCATACATGCAGAGCTCACTACTGACTATGGGCAACCTAAAAAGAATCCCAAAAGCATTTTTCTTATGCCTACTCCTTAAATTCAGTATCAGTCGACTTTTTAGCAATTAACGCTATGATGTATTATTTATTTATAAAGAAAATTATCACCCCACCTTATATTATTCTCCTCAGACCGGTTTCGGGACCTTCTTCGATTCCACCACAGTATTTACTCGACCATTGTCATCTTGAAGAACTGCCCCATGCTCCCTCTTTTGGTAGAACCTCGAAATCAAATCATTTTCCTTGGGAATTTCAAAGTTCTTAATTTCTCCTTTCCGTTTTTCTGAATATAGATAGTTTTCAAGGTCGTGAAAATACTGAGGATGGAACCGAAGGAGGTCCCGAAACCAGTTTAAGAGTAAGAATAATATGAGGTGAGGTGATATAATTTTATTTAAATAAATATCAATCATCCCTCCATGGAATCTTCACCTAGTCGTGGTGGTGGCGTGTGTGCTTAAATGATCCCGAGAGCTATGTCTTCAGCAGCATTGCTGTCAGATAGACTACCCGTACCGGACAGGTGGAAGGCGATAAGTCAGACGAAAAAATTACCTTTGGTGAAAGAGTGACGATCTTTCACCTAAAAATACAGCCGGACAAGGGTTCCACTGAATCCACGGCAAAGTTTCAATAGGGATGTTTCGAGAGCTTATGTCCGTGCAGCCATGAAACTATGGTTCAACAGAGCCAGCAAGTTTAGTTCAATATCAGTTATTTTTTAACTACCACAGCCTTTCAATTGCAAAGTCCTGTCAGAACAAACTTTTTATATATTAATCAATTAAAATAGTCGAGAATATTGTGGAATTAGAGTGACTTTTTTTTTTCTAAGGTTAACCCTTGCCCCTTACAATCCCCTTGAGGTTACTAAGTGCAGTCGTGGAAATACAAGCCACAAGGCAACAGGCAATAGCCCAGAAATCTTGAAGATCATGATACAAATCTGGCCGTGAAAGCCTAAGTCATTATATAACAAGAATTACTGGTTAATATGTAATTAATTGATTGATATACACAGAATTTTGGGCACACACTTCCTGACCGATACTGTTACCATTCACAATAGTCATCCTCTATCACTAAATAAACTTCAAAATATGTACCTTGCAATCACTGCATCTTAAGATTACTCAACTTGAATAATCCCATCATCTTATTTGAAACCATGCTACAAAATCAACGCTGATGAAAAGACATTATGACCTATCCTGACAAAATACATTTCCAAATTCATTATATGATGGTGGCCAATAAGCTCTGAACCCATCCAACCCACATATTGCTTTCAACCATTTATTTCCTTTACAATACAAATATGTATAGTAGCATGGCTGAAAGAGTACATATTACTTTTTACATATGAGTTAGATATGTGTGGGTGTATATATACTGTAGCAATGTACATTTTAAAAATTTCCAAGAATTTGATGTTTTCTCTTCATAAACCCAAATTGCTGTTAACATGCTTATCTCCCACAATCTCACCTGGGGAACCTGTCTAGCACTAAGTGAAATCCTATGAACTTTTATCCTGACGTTTCAAGTGGTTTTCCTTAATTCAATAACAAAATACTAGCATACACAACTAAAATTATGCTTCTAATTACATGGTTCTGTCCACTACTGTGGTCTTGAGGTAGCGTTCTGCCTGGGATCGATCCCGGTTGGGACAAGTTTCCTGGGTGTGGTTTTTTCCTCACCTTTAAGACAAATGTCAAGAAACTTTAAGGCACAAACGGTTCCCGAACATCATATGTCCATCATAATCATTCATTCACTTTATATTAAGTTTAGGATTAAGGACTCTCCTGGCGCTCCGATATAATTGCCAATCATATTATCGGGGCAGGGTAACCCCACCTTTCAGGCGCCCAGCCTCAGAAGTGGGTTGCAATTATGTCAATGCCAGGAGGGAACACCAGAAATCTTGAAATGACATGGGGCATTGAATAAAAAAAATTATATGATTCTCATTCATCAAACATATATTTTCTAAGTTATGGCAGGAGGTTTAACTGGAGGAGTATCATTTCACTGGATGACCATTAAATAAATAATTATAGTAAACAAATAAATATAAATAAAGAAGCACACAATTAACAACAGTATTGTTATATATATTTGCATGGAAGCTTCTTGTAGGAAAGCCAGAGGGAAAACGCCCAGTTGGTAGACCAAGAACGAGGTGGGAGAATAACATTAACTATGATTTGAGGGAAGTAGATTACACAGGGAATGATTGGAAAGCATTAGCTCAAGATAGGGATGTATGGAGAGCTTATGTCCGCATGGCCATGAACCTACAGGTCCGATAGTGCCAGTGAGTAAGTAAGTATTGTTATATATATTTACAACCGCGGGATGTACTCTTGCAGAGAAGTGTATTAATGAGTAAATACAAAATTTTGCACCTACTTATACACACATACTGTTTTTTCTTTACATTTGAAAATGAAATGGCCGAATAGACCTATGCACATTGCTACTGACAATGTAATTTTTCAAGAATAAAATGTAAAACATTCTACAATTTTATAGAAAAATTTCACTTGATTTCTGATGATAAACATGTTACAATAACTTGTCAACAGTTTCTCTAGAAATCAAGCATTGAATATTTCTAATTGTATATTAATGTTGGACCTTTGAACAAAAATCTCAACAGAAAACTGATTAGAACTGTTTCTCATTACTATGGCAATATAAAATAGAATTAAAATAAATAACTTATTACAAGGAGCAGGTCTGTACACTTTATTAATACTACAGAACTGTGAATGTGTTTTGAGTCAGATTTCTGAACAAATGACATATATGCATTGATTATATGTAGTATGCAAATGTAAATATCTATTGAGATTTAAATATTGACAAAACTATTTGTCCTGTTTAATTCATTTGCATGACTTATCATTATTATGGACATGTAAATGTTTTTTAACATTGGACTTCTGAGTAAATGACTTATTACAAATTGAACATTTGAATGGTTTGTCGTCACTATGTACAACTAAGTGTTTTGTAAGATTTGACTTTTGAGTAAATGCCTTTTTGCAAATTGCACATTTGAAAGGTTTCTCATTACTATGTATAACTAAATGTTTTTTAAGATTGGACTTCTGAGTAAATGACTTATTACAGTTGAAACATTTATATGGTTTTTCATTAGTATGTATACGTAAATGTACGTTGAGGTCGAACTTGCGGGTAAATGTCTTGTCGCACACGGAACACATGAATGGAATATTACTATGCAAAAGTAAATGTTGTTCAAGTCGGCTTCCCTCAGTAAATGACTTATTGCAGAAAGAACATTTGAAAGGTTTCTCAAAAACGTGCACATGTAGATGTTCATTAAGACTATGTTGCTGAGAAAATGACTTATTGCAAAGTAAACATTTCAATGGCTTCTCATTATTGTGCACATGTAAATACTGATTAAATGTGGATATATGAGGAAAAGAATTATTAGAAACAGAACATTGTAAAAATTTACACGCACAGTTTTCCTCTCCTATTTCTGAACACTTATGAAGACTGTATATTTCAGCAACATTCTCTTCACTCTCGTCTACCTGAAAGCATAATATTACATCTAAAAATTGTGTTTTATCACAGTACAAATTAGGTAAACTTCACTCAGCAACATAGAAACCACAAGTCAGAATAATGTGAAATGCTATGCTGACACAAAATTGCAGAAACTTATGTGTCATACATCTCATTTCTGCTCATCATCATAAATTAACTGAAAAGATTAAATAAATAAAATTAAAATATTGAAATTTGCATGCATTTTGAAGATGCAATATTTTCAATAAATTTTGGGATTTTGAAATAGTGGAAAAACTGCACTTAAACTAGCATAAAAATGTTCAATGTCATATAGAACAACAGAGTTTATAGAGCCAGCGATAACCCACAATTGAACCATATATCGATTATCATCCTCGATTATTATCCATCACTATGAAATTATATGACCAATATTTGCAAAAATCACCAAAACCAAATTATAAAAAAATATACTAACAATATTAAAATAACCAAACGCTTATTAAAAATGGGTGTACACTTACTTATCACTCCCTAATGCTGATTCAACCAGTGATAACCCAAAACAGCGATAGGAAAATCATAGACTAACTAATATACTCCGTGTACAAAATAGCAGTTAGCATCACAATATTGTCTAACAGTGTCATAATATTGTGATTTTCATATTTAAATAAATATTTCAAAATTGTCTAATAATGTTACAAAAATTGTTTGAAAAAGTTTAAAATTTTGTTGAGTTGTTTCTTGACTCACCTCATACTTTTTAACTCCCACGCAGATCCAGATTTCGTCACTGTGTTTGTGACTTTCTCAATGCCGTTCACGTTCACAACTGACGTCCAACGGTCTCCTCTCCTGCAGGCTGACCTCTGCAGCATCTGATGGCTGACTGACGAACTTCCAAATCAATCCCCTCTCCTTATCACCGGGTATTTCAAAATTCATCTCACATATGTAAATTTTTTCCCAAATTGTGAGTTCCTTCAGTTTTTCCAATTGTTTAAGTAATTTTGTTTTGGTTTCTATTCTATGTTTTTCTGACCAGGCATGTGCAGCTATTGCAGATTTTTCTGTTTCTCCATTTTTAACATTTCTGAGGTGTTCCTTTAATTTTGTATTCAGATATACACAGGAAAAACAAAAAAGGAATCTAAATACAACATTAAAGGAACACCTCAGAAATGTTAAAAATGGAGAAACACAAAAATCTGCAATAGCTGCACATGCCTGGTCAGAAAAACATAGAATAGAAACGAAAACATAATTACTTAAACAATTGGAAAACCGAAGGAACTCACAATTTGGGAAAAAAATTTACATATGCAAGAATACAAACACAATTATGAATTTTGAAATACCCGGTGATAAGGAGAGGGGATTGATTTGGAAGTTCATCAGTCAGCCATCAGATGGCGCAGAGGTCAGTCTGCAGGAGAGGAGACCATTGGACGTCAGTTGTGAATGTGAACAGCATTGAGAATGTCACAAATACAGTGCGAAATCTGGATCTGCGAGGGAGTTAAGAAGTATGAGGTGAGTCAAGAAACAACTCAACAAAATTAAAATAAACCTCATAGTGTTATTTTCTACCTGCATAACTTAATAAAGTTTAAAATGTTAAATAATGTTAGTAAATACAGAAGAAGAGCTATAGTTTACAACAATATAACTGAAAAATCAAGCGCTAGTAGAAGTGCAGTAGAGCCGAAATAGTTAATTCAATAGCCTGACAAGTTAATCTCCTTCACTGAGATTCTTAGAGTGTGCTAGGTACTGTTGTTATCAAAATAAGGTCAAACAAAATGACAATTTACTAGAAAATTACTTATTGTAGCTACCCAAATACCTCACGATTCTGGGTGGGCACCGGTCCCTTACTGGCTGCAATTGCATGAGAAAATTCCTTTCCCTATAGAGTCCCGAACCAGCGCAAGTCCTGTAGCTTTACACTAAGGCACCTTGCCTTAACCACTCGGCTACAGTGCGGGACAATATTATATAATTTGACATAACACAAAAAAATATTGAAGAAAAGGTACTACAGAGTAGGAAATCTACCATTAGATGTCGAAGTAAGAAAAGACATGTTAAAACACAAACATACTTATGTCTTCAATCTAAAGCATTCAAAATAGTGTACAACCAGTATTCCAACATGCAATGGGCTGCATTTCACTGACAATACCCAATTATTTGTACTATAATTATTAATACTGTTATTGTTTAATTACTATTATTATTATTATAAATAAAGACTCCAGGCTAAGAAAACCAACCATAATGGCTGGAGACCTCAACATCCTGAAAACTAATATGCACTATATTGAGAGAAATAATCATCCAGATGTATGATTAACACATAACTGGATTAGCAGCAGCGCTAATCCATATGGTTTATTAGGTCAACTTAACTTGACTAATGTAAAATTATCAATAAAACAAAGAAAAATCATACCTCATGCTTTGTTTCTACACAAGCCAGTGGATCAAGGGTTGGAAATATATCATCTTTATCAATTTCCTCATCTCCTTCTGATTTTATTTCCACTTTGACGTCCTACAAAATAAAATTCATAGATTTCCATTATTACATCAAAGCCTCTCTCTCTCTCTCTCTCTCTCTCTCTCTATATATATATATATATATATATAACAGAACTAAATATATACAAGTTGATAACATACCTGTAGTCCAGTTTGAGAATCAGAGAGATCAACTTCTTGTTTAATAGCAATGAAGTGGCAATTCATTATAATCAGAGAGTCTGAAATATTCAATTACAGCACATTAAAATAACAGGTAAATCAAGCCTCTATAATATAGAAAATGACAGTTATTATAATGTAATTTGCTTATAAAGACAACATAAAATAATTAAAAGCTATTTTGATTTTAAATTTAAATCTAATAGTGTTTTCAGAAAGGAAGATGTGTAACAATGACTTTAGAATAAAATCGGAATTAGTGAACAATAAAATAACCTCTTAACAGTGATTGTAAGGTTCCATAATAATTTTTATGAATGTTTGTCTGTCTACTGTTAATGCAACTTTTTTTTTTAAATGGATGCTAATTTAAAAAAAAAACATACTAATCATTTAGGTCGCATTTCGGTTAGTTTTAAATATTGTTAAATTATTCTTAAACTTAAAATTATAACACAAATGACACTAACCTTATATTTGTTAGATTTTATATAATTGAGTTGAATTTAGGTCGGGGTATAGGTTTTTTAAAACGTCCTGCAGCAGAAACATGGTGAAGTATATCATTCATTAAAACTTGATGTTCCTTGTAACAATGGATTGATATCACTATAATTATCAATGATACCAAAATGACGCATTTTGGAGTAAGTTCATTCAATCTGAATCATTCATTCATTTGACATTTTCATTTTTCCCCATAATTATTATAATGTATACAATTATAACAGTAAAAATTGACCAAATGCCTCACGTACACTCACCTAACACACGAATTTCTAAACTACTTTCGTAAACTTTAGCTTGTTCACGGCCATCTTTATAATATGTGGTAATGTAAATATATTTTTTTCTTTTCCATTCAATACCCCAGCTTGTCATTTTGACCATAGAGAGATTATGACATATCTGGTATTATTTCCTGGCATGGCGAACTAGTAACCCATTTGTGAGTTTGGGGCGCCTGGTGGGCTGGGTTATGCTATCCCAATCATCCCAATGATAATGACGCGCCAGGAGATGCCTTAAACTAAACATTATGCGATTATAATATTGTTGATAATGATGGCCAGGTGGTGCTCGGTCCGTTTGGACTTTAAAGTTTCCTGATATATATCTTACAGGCGAGTAAAAAACCCGAAAAAACTTTATCCAGGAGATTTGTTCCGAAGGGGGATCGAACTTTGGGCCGCTGCACGACAAGGCAAGATTCTACCTAGAGACCACAGCGGTGGACTTAAGTAAAAAAGTTAATTTAACCTGAAGCATAGAGGACCGAAGTCTCGTAAATACGTCGGCTTTTATGTAATGTTGTGTGTCTGGTGGAATTTTGAGCGTGTGATTCACTGGGCAAACTGACATGTAGTCGATGCGAATCTTCATTTTTAAAATTGGAACGAGTTCAAATTTTTTTTTTAGGATTGCCCGATAGGTTTAAACCCAAGCGGCTCATATATAGCACGATCATTACAATTCAAGAATTGGGAGGAATGAGAACCACCACCACACCACATCCAGCTCTGATATTGTGCCTTCAGAATATCATCTGTCTTGATCCATAGCCGATTTCTTGCGTGAAATTTCGAAAACATTGAAAATGTGGAAGTGGGTTTCAACAAATTCTTCACATAATATACCAGAGATTGGTACCATCGCGGGATAATAAACCTCGCTGAAAGATGGCTTTAGAATCTATTTGAAATACTTTAATTTCTCGTCAGAAAAAAATCCAAGTATAATGGTGCTTAAAAAAATAATTATATATATGATCATCTCATCTCATCCCTCGATCCTGCGTTGGACGAGTTGAGAATATTTAAATTATCTAAGAAAAAGGTAAAGTGATTCCACTACAGGCCTTAGGAAACCCTTAGGGTAATAGGGGGTTAAGGCTCCCACTTCTTATTGATAATTGGCACTTGATGTCAGCCGGCTTTACCCGCAGAATAGTCATCTGGTACTCATTTCGTTTAGAGACTAAGTCGACCCCAAGGCCATGGTGCTGCCAGAGCATTTGGGTCAGTTTAAAAATCCTGATCCAACCGGAACTCGAATCCTCTATCTTCCAGCCTCTAGTGCATTGCCTTAACCAACTACGCTATGGCGTGTCCCCTATTAGCTCAGTAATGCCTAATGCTTAATGATCCACATATACAACAGCTAATTAATACCATACTTGTCCTCTAAATATTTTATTCAATGCTCTTTGGTGCCTGATAGAATCAGTACTAATTGCAAAATATAGGCTACATATAATCAAGATGTGGAGTTTTTTTAGATCTTAGTAAAGCCTATAACACTGTTAACAATACAATTTTACTTCGAAAACAGTAAAATTAGTGATAAGGGATTAGCAAAAAAGGAGTTTTACACTTGGTGATGAGACAATAAAGCAGATTGTACAATCTGACCAATTTTTGGAACCATATCATTTCTTTTTCTTCTTCCCTTGGCACTACAGTCATCTAAGAATCTTGCCTCCTTTATAACATCTGACCATTCTTCTCTATTCCTAGCTTTCTATCTCTATCTTTCTACCTTTAGTTGTCTTTAAGTCTTCCTCAACCTTATCCAACCATTTTAATTTCTGTTAATTCTTCTTTACATAAGGAAAAAGACGCTGTGGAATTTTTAAAAATGATGTGAATACAAATATTGTTTATATAAAGCATGACAATTAATGTACATGTCCTTCTTTTTCAGAGAAATTAAGTCACGAGATTGAGATAACCACATCATATATAATTATTAAAAAAAAACACTTTCGAAATTTTTATTTGGGAACTATTGGAGTAAAAAAAAAACAGGAAGGTCCAGATGCGGAAAGATATTTGTGAACGGATTTTCATTAGGGAACTAAATTACAAGGATAGAAATCAGATTACGTTATTTTACGAGATCCTCAGTGAATGCAGCCATTAACCTACGTCTTTCATGGGACAAAGTTAGTTATTCACAAAAGAATGAATCAACTGACATTACATGCTTGGACAGGGGTTTGAACCCAGACCTCTGATTTGATACTTCAGTGCGCTACCGATTACGCTACCCAAGCAAATCTGGTACAAACATTTATTTTTCTTTATATATATTCTCTATTACGAGAGGTAGTGTACAATTTGTAATTTCGATAGGGTCCATTAGTTATTAATTTATTTACAAAGATATTTGTAATTACTACATTCATCTGATAAAGGTACAGTGTATTGAAAGAGCTGTTACGAATGTTTAATAAAATGAATATTTACGAAAATCATATACATTTTTTTCATTTATTTATTAAATATTTAATTATTTTTCTGTGCAGACACATGCTCCTTTTTAACTTAATTTAAAGTTAAAGGCTTTGCCAAAAAACACTCTAAATATTCCTCATTACAGTCAATATTTATATACAGTCTCTTCGGTCAAGTGGAATTTTAAAACTAAAAATTTGTTTTTGTTTAATGATTTTTTAATACAAAGTAAGATTAAACTTCAAAGCTAAAGTGAACCTGGGCTCCAATTTAAGGTATTTTTATGTCAGACAAAAATGTATTTGGAGAATTATATTTGTTTTGGTATTGCATTAATTATAAATTAGCAGAATAATATATATTCTTAAAATAGTTTAGGAGAATATTTCATGGTGCTTCTCATTTAGAACAGAATAGATTTCATAAAGTTTGTCTAACTTGCACATTCCTGCCATAAAAACTTAAAACAGTTAAATAAAAATGAAATATGTGCATGCACATATTTTATAACATCCAATCTTGTTGATTTTTAGTTCTTTAGAGTGTGAGAAAAAATAAAACACTTATATACAGTAAAACCTGTCTTAGCACGAACCTTTATAAGAAGGAAACCCGTAGAGACGGAAAATATCTCCAGAACGGTACGATTTTATATGTAAAATCTTCCTGTATAAGCCGCAAACCTTCATAACGCGGAAACGGAATGGTTTTTAAAGTACCAATAGTTAATTTTTACCTCAGTAAGACGGAAAATTATTCTTAAGCCAGTTCTAATTACAGTATTAATGACCACACGTGAAAATTCTACATATGACGCTTTCTGCATGATATCGTTTTACTTCTTGGGTTGCCATTGTATTGCGGGGATACCCTTGCTTATGTGTGACAGCAGGGTATTCCTCGCTTTTCCTTGCCTGCTTACGTTACCTACGAGGGAGTTGGGAAACTCTTCAGTCTTCCTGCAGTTGAGTTCCTTCTCGCTTTTGTTTAACAAAATTGTTTTATACTGTCGTGTAAACTGAGATGTGTTACATACACTATCTTGTCTGTATTTCAGTCAATACGTTGTCTTTAAAGCGTGCATGTAAAACCCTTACACTGCGTGAGAAAATTCAAGCTTGTAATTTGGGAATCCTTTATAAGAAAGAAAACCGGCAAGACGGAAATATATTTAAGGAACCTTCATAGACAGGTTTTACTGTATTATAAAATTAAAAGGAACTCAAGGGCGAAAGGATTAGCAATAAAATGAGGAATTATATTAGAAAGGTTTCTCATTCTAGTGACAGTCAATGTTCAGCAAATAGGATGTGTAAGTAAATTACTTTTACAAAGATATCATATGATAGGATTCTGATTACAATTAATATATAAATTATTATTATTTAAATTCAATTTCTGCGTGAGAACTTATTAAATAACATGTACAGATTCTCATAGCTGTGGCACTTGTTCATACATGTGAATTTTACTGATAAAATAACATATTCAAATTCAGAGAAAAAATACATTTCAATGTTCTGTAAACAGTTTCTTCTATCTCGATGTACATTAGAGAAAGACTTGTATAAGTACATAAACAAAATATAGTTATTTAGATGACAAGTTAAAAAGCAGAGGTTTAGTAGCGAGATACTCAAGTTACAACACGACAGAAGGGAGTGCAACGAGTTACTAAACCTAATTTTGTAACATGTTGTCTACAATATTTTATCTACTTTCAGAGTATTTTAATATATGTTGTATATTTGGTATATTTAATGAAATTTAATTATTGCAGAAACAATATGTTTAGAGAAAGAATAATGGGGATTTTGGAGAAAAAAAAAGACACGAAAATCAACAAACATTGTTGTTACATTCTGAAATTTTGGGTGCTAGTTTCATATGTGAATTTAAAATAAAATTAGGCGAGAAGTTGATTTTCTCGGTTCATCACGAAACATTTTTTAAGCAGTCCAAGATGCAACTATTAATATACTTCCAGAAAAGTCAAGGTAAATTTATTTATGTACTTTTATGAAATCATTAACGTGTTTTTTACATTTTGTTGAACCTATATTTAATGTTTTGATATCGTGTTTTGTTAGAATATAGAGTATAGGTTTTGTTGCCTAGTAACTATGAACTAAAGTGTCACTGATTGTTATAATAGTAAATAAATATATATATATAACAAATATGTAACTCATTTTTTGTAACACTTCTGTTTGTGGAAAGAACGGAAAGGTACCACACCTATAATTGCCTAGCAAAGCTGCAAAGCATAGCATGAAGATGCCACGATTGCAGAGAGAGACCTGCCCTCAGGCTGATTTACTACAGAATGGAACAAATATGTAACTCAATTTTCTTGTAACATTCCTCTCTGTTGCTCAGACAAAAATAAAATCTCTGTGAATAATATGATTTAATACTTTGTTGACTAACCATCAACTTCCATTGTTTCTTCCGATTAGGCTTACATTGAATTAACCAACTTCTTGCACAGAAAGTGTCAATTCTTTCCCATTCCCTAAGAATATCTCTTTCAATGTTACGTTTTCCTTTGGGTTTTAATTGTTCACAGATGCTTCATTGGATTTAGTTCTGGTGATTTAGCAGGATTTTTTTTAGATTTTTTTGGGATATTCAATATTAGCCTCTCTTTGTTGATAAGGGTTGTGTGTTTAGAATAATTGTGTTGTTAGATAATGTTTGTATCAGACTCTTTAATCATTTACCTGTTGGGAAATAACTTATTAACACAAGAATATATGATTGTTTTTCTCATTATCAAGAATGTGTAAAATTATTTTAAAATATCGCTCATTCATAAATTACTTATGACAACAAGTTTTTTTTTATGTATTCACATTGTCTTGAAAACATAAATGTGTTTTTAATGCTGGACCTGTTAAAAACTTATGGCTCATTTAAATGTTCATAGTAAAGACCTCTCATCTTTAATTTCTTTTATCTATCTATCTTCAGGTTTGTTACATCTGCTGCCGTCTTTCTCTGCCAAGCTTCCGAAGGCTACAATCTTGGGCATCTTCAATGTTTAACCTCTTGCTTGAATTGCTATCCTCATGCTTTCCTTCCATGTTAACTCTCCCCTTTTTTTCTTCTTTTTGGTCAGTTACCATTGACATAGATGTTTCAGCCATCGCTCATCTTCATTTCTTTTATTTTTTTCAATATTTGAACTATCTTCAAATATTCGTTGACAACTTCAATATTACATGCAGGTCTAGTTCATTCTGAACATAGTTTTGATTTGCCATTTTATAAAAGTTCAAACATGTCAAACAACCTTACAAAATATAAGGAAAAAGTTTAAGAACTGAAGATAAAATTTCATAAAAAAGGTTCAGTAACTGATGATGATAGCAAGAGAAACCATCACCTGCCTCCTTGCCAGGGCACATTAAAGATTAAGTCCAAGTAGCAAAGATGTAACAGAAATGTGTATAACTACTATCAAAGGGTTATTGGTTTTTTAAGAAATTGCCACAACGTTTGAAAAAAATATGGGGATTGAACCCTATGCTTAGCCCTGGCCCATCTATAATTATAAAAGAAATCTTATTTTGTGGCGTAAAGCTGAATGTTGTGTGTCTCGGCTACGTGTCAAGTTTCAAATTTGTGCAAGGTTGTATAACCTGATAACAGGCAAGAAGTCTGCTTCAGTAGATAAATAGAGTCAATTGAGAAAAAAGCTGAGATTTAAATCTATAAAAAAGAGGGAATGTCTCCATCTCCAATTTTCCAAGACGTGAACAACAATTTTGGAAAAATATGCTCTGACTTAAGGTACAGCAAAATAATGATGTTAAATGTTTGAATATGGGAGAACATCCTATGAAATAAATATGAGAGTGACTTTTCACAAACTGTCACAACACCAAAAAACATTAATAACATGCATGATTTAGTACCTGAAGAATAACATGTCATTATCAGGGATATAGTAGAAGAAATTGACTTCTCATTCCATAGTTTTCAAAATATTTTATGTAAAGAATTTATAACTATATGGTCTTTATAGGAAGCCAAATATAATAAGAACAGTTAAGTCTCGTAAACTGCGATGGGCAGGACATGTGGCACAAATGGGAAATGAAAGACATGCATGGAAGTTTCTTGTAGGAAAACGCCCAGTTGGTAGACCAAGAACGATGTAAGAAAATAACAGAATGATTGGAAAACATTAGATCAACATAGGGATGTATGGAAAGCTTATGTCTGTGTGGCAATGAAGCTAAGGCTTTGTTAGTGCCAGTGAGTTAGTTAGTATAAAGAATATATAACAGTAACCTGAAAGACATAATGTGGATTGTGCAAACATAGCCATGAATTATGGTTAGAGCAGAATTGTGAAATTGTTGTTTGAACGTTAGTTATTTGTTGTCACATTGTATTCCAAACTGGCAGTTGCTGGGGATGCTGACTCAGTTAATATTGATGTAATTTTGAATTCCACCAGGGTTGAGATTTTCGAAAAACCAACTTATTAATACATTTCTTAACATAATATAATATCCATCCATAGTAATTCTGCCCAAAGGCAGGTCCTGCACTGCAATCATAGCATTTTCATGCTATGCTTGCAGCTTTACTAGGGAGTTGTGTAGGTGTGGTAGCTTCCCGTTGCTTTCCACACCGGTGAAGGATGATGATAATGATAATGGTAAGGATTATAATGATAAGGATGATGGCCATATGATTTCGGGGTCTGTTTGGGCCTTAAAGTTTTCCTGACATTTGTCTTACAGGTGAGGAAAAACCCCGATAAAAACCTCACCCAGAAAAACTGCCCCCACCGGGGACGAACCCGGGCCCGCTGCGTGACAAGGCAGTACGCTACCTCGAGACCACACCGATGGACAATATAATATAATATAATACAATATAATATAAATAGAATGAATGTAATATTGAAAATATTAATCCTAAATCATTTCAATTAAACTGTAATATGCAGTAAAGAACAATAGGATATTTATCCGTAGAAAGGTGCAAAGTGCCAAATTTATAAACAGTAAATTATTAACAAAAATTGTCTCTAATAAACAATTTATATTTATCTTTGGAGATTTGATCAAAGGTAAAAATTACAACTTTTCGCCAATCTTTGACAGTAGATAATTATAGATGTGGTAGCTTCCTGTTGCTTTCCACACCGGTGAAGGATGATAGTGATAATGATCATGGTGATGGCCGGATGATTTTCGGGGACCGTTGGGCCCTAAAGCTTCCTGACATTTGTCTTACAGGTGAGGAAATACCCCAAAAAAACCTCACCCAGGAGCTTGTCCCGACTGGGAGTCGAACCCGGGCCCACTGCATGACAAGGCAGCACGCTACCTCGAGACCACAGCAGACCAAGTTATTTTGTCTGTTACAAGATGTCGCACGTAACATGTAATGAAGAACATAGAGGCCAACAGATTGAGGTTTACGGCATGAGTACGTTCATCCTAAGGATTGTAATTTCATATCAGGTGCATTTTGATAACTATCCATATATAAAACTGTTATTCTACCAGTTATATTATATGGATACGAAACACGGACACTTACATTAAGGGAGGAATGGAGATTGTGTGTATTTGAGAATAAGGTCCTTAGGAAAATTTTTGGACCAAAGAGAGATAAACAGACAAGTGAATGGAGAAGACTACATAAGAGGGAACTTCGTGGTCTTTATAGGAAGCCAGATACCGTAAAATAAGAACAGTTAAGTCTCCTAGACTGCGATGAACAGGACATGTAACACGAATGAGAAATGAAAGACGGCGAAGATTGCTTCTTGAAGGAAACCAGAGAGACAATGTAGAGATGGTAGACCAAGAATGAGGAGGGAGAATAATACCATGATTTGAGGAAATTACATTATACAGGTGATAAATAGAAAACATTAGCTCAGGATAGGAATGTATCGACAGCTTATGTCCGTGCAGCAATGAACCTATGGGTCCAATTAATTAATTAATTAATTTTCTCCATTCACATTATGTTAGTCTCTATTTAGTCCCAAGTAATATGGAAAATAAAAAAAAGCTTGTAAAAGACTCACTGTTTTGATAATTATAAAAATAATACATAGTTATAAAACATCTGAATATTTGGCAAATATTTTTGTATTTTTTTTGTAAAGGGAGAAATAGTTAACATTTTTTAATGTTCATAAATTCCTTTTTTTTTTTAACCCAATCACCTCAAAAGACGATGTAGACTCTCAGGCAGTTAAATGACCTTCAACTCAGAAGACGAGGTACACTCGATTAACTCTGCTTTTATATATTTTGCAATATTTTGTACATCCTTTGGCAGTGTAATCTTTTGTTAACATTTATGAATAGTAGAGGAATGCATTTTGGCCTTCACCCTTATTGTGATCAGCATTACCGTTATCTTTTGCTTGTTTTGAATGTCTGAAAATAGACAATATAATTTACGGTAACTTAAATCCAGTTTCTGAGGAAATGCATTGAGCATTTAAACCTGAAACGAATGGGTTAAGTTGTACTGGTTGGATGCTTTTCATGTGATTGGTCCAGAGGGACATACTTTGATCCTAAATTAATTTTTGGCAAAATAGCAAGTTTATAGCTTTTTATGTTCATACTCGCATTTCACAGCTGTTTCTTTCTGAGGTTAGAGGGAGATATGTTAATTGACAGAGATTTAATCAGAATAATAGAGAAAAAAAAGTTTAATTTTAAAAATGTTGGATCTTGTGACGTAAGTCCAGTGAATTTTATATTAAAATACCGCCATTTGTTTTATGGAAGGGAATTTTGGTTACCACTTGGCTTGTTTGGTCCCATTGTTTCCGAAGTTGAAGCTATCTACAAGGTATTGTTTTAAATTTGATTACTATTACAGTTTTATTAATTTATGAACGTTTATGAATACAAATTCTCTGTCCATATCACGTGTGATTTAATAAGCGTGTAGGTATATATTTTTCCCCCCACCCCCAGTTCCTAATGTTATTTTTGTAATCTCCATCCTTCTGGCAAGGCAAAATTATCAGAGAAAGGAAAAGATCTTCAAACAATTGAGGAATTTGTGGAGACATTTTAATTATGCATGTAAATTGTTTTGTTAGGTTAGGAAATGGGAAGTTGGTTTACGTCCATTTTTTTAGCATTTGGGAATTTATTCCCAATCTTGGTATAGCCGTTGCAGAGCAATCTACCAGAAGCTACATTAAGCATTACAGCAACTCCCACATGCTTTTTAAAATGTCTCCACAAATTCCTCAATTGTTTGAAAATATTTTCCATTCTTTGTTCTGTTAATTTTACCTTGCGAGAACGATGGAGATTACAAAAATAACATTAGGAACTGGGGGAAAAAAAAAAGACCTATACCTACATGCTTATTTAATCACACGCGATATGGACAGAGAATTTGTATTCATAAACGTTCATAAATTAATAGAACTGTAATAGTACACAAATTTAAAACAATACCTTGCAGATGGCTTCAACTTCGCAAACAAATGGGATCAAATAAGCCGGGTGGAAAATAAAATTCGCTTCCAAAAAAAACAAATAGCGCTATTTTAATATAAAATTCACTGGACTTACGTCACAAGATCCAACATTTTTAAAATTAAACTCTTTTCCATCTATTATTCGTATTAAATCTCTGTCAATTAACCAATCTCCCTCTAATCTCGGAAAGAAACAGCTGTGAAATGCGAGTATGAATAGAACAAGCTATAAACTTGCTAATTTGCCAAAAATGAGTATTTAAATTTAGGATCAAAGTATGTCCTTCTGCACCAATCACATGAAAAGCATCCAACCAGTACAACTTAAAAAAAATTGTGAACATTAAAAAATATTACTATTTCTCCCTTTACAAAAATAAATACACAAATATTTGCCAAATATTCAGATGTTTATAACAATGTATTATTTTTTTAATTATCAAACCAGTCAGTTTTTACAAGCTATTCTTTTATTTTCCATATAACTTGGGACCAAAAAGAGACTAACAATTTGAATGGAGAAAATTAATTAATTAATTGGACCCATAGGTTCACTGATGTGCAGACATAAGCTGTCCATACATCCCTATCCTGAGCTAATGTTTTCCATTTATCTCCTGTATCATGTTATTTTCTCAAATCATGGTATTATTCTCCCACCTCATTCTTGGTCTACCATCTCTAAATTTTCCCTCTGGTTCCTTCAAGAAGCAACCTTCCCCATCTTTCATTCCTCATACATGCTATATGTCCTGTTCATCGCAGTCCAGGAGACTTAACTGTTCTTATTATATCTGGCTTCCTATAAAGACAAAAGTTTACTCTTATGTAGTCTTCTCCATTCACCTGTTTGCTCATCTCGCTTTGGTCCAAAAATTTTCTTAAGGAGCTTATTCTCAAATACACACAATCTCCATTCCTCCCTTAAAGTAAGTGTCCGTGTTTCGGATCCATATAATATAACTGGTAGAATAACAGTTTTATATATGGATAGTTATCAAAATGCACCTGATATGAAATTAATATCCAGGATGAATGTATTCATGCCGTAAACCTCAATCTGTTGGCCTCTTATGTTCTTCATTACGTGTTACGTGCGACATCTTGCAACAGACAAAATAAATTGGTCTGCTGTGGTCTCGAGGTAGCGTGCTGCCTTGTCACGCAGTGGGCCCGGGTTTGATTCCCAGTTGGGACAAGCTCCTGGGTGAGTTTGTTTTGGAGGTATTTCCTCACCTGTAAGACAAATGTCAGGAAGCTTTACGGCCCAGCGGTCCCCGAAAATCATCCGGCCATCACCATGATCACTATCATCCTTCACCAGTGTGGAAAATAATGGGAAGCTACCACATCTATAATTCTGTAGTAAAGCTGCAAAGCATATCATGAAAATGCTATGATTGTAGTGAAAGCCCTGCCTTCGGGCAGAATTACTATGGATGGATGGTAAGAATTCAAATAATTTATAGCGAAATTGGAACAAGTAAAGATTTTACTAAAATAATTGTTAAAAAAATAAGAATGATCAAAACAGATTAAGAATTATCAAGAGAATTGTGCTTCAATCATGAGAACAAACAAATACCCTGATGAAATAACACATAACAAGAAATCAAACAAATTAACAAACCAAATGAATACACAATCAAGAAATGAAAGAAAATGAATCAGATATCATAAGAATTATGGCAGCAAAACCAAGAAATAAAAAAGATTTAAAAATGTTAACATAATAATTGAAATGTTAGATTTCAGGGATCAAAACGACATATATAATGATAATCTCGCACTAAGTCAGCAAGAGGAAGTTTGTCAGAAATTGTTGTGTTTAAAAGAAGACACAAATTAAAAGCCAGATGAACAATGTGTCACAATATCTATTTTTCCACCCAACTTATAAAACAAAACAGAGACAAGTAAGGAAATTGGAGCTCATGCATCAAAACACAAGGAGGAAAAGTAGGGAGAATTATACTACTGACACAAAAATTAAAAAAAAATGTTTATTTTACTTCATTCATTCATTTTCAGAATTTTTGTCAACATTCAGGGTTTTCTCCAACCAATTAACATGAATTAAAGAAGAAAAAAAAAATACATATATATATGACTAATGACTTATAGACTATCAGCTTGAAACAAACATTCACAAATTTCCCTCAATTAAAGTTCTTCATTGCTCTCGTCCTCTGTGTCTTCATCTGTTACACCACATTTCCTCATTGAATTTTGAATGTTACTCTTCCAGGTTGTTCTTGGTCTTCCTTTTCTGCTCCTTCTTTCAATTTCCATCCTTAGACAGCCTTTGATAGTCTTCCATCCTGAATTCTTCTTACGTGTCCATAGCATTTTAGTCTTCTTTGTTCAATCTCGTCCAATATATTTTTTATGCATTCATCCATTTTCTAATTTCTGTGTTTATAATTTTTTCCAGACAATATTATCTGGCAACTCTTCTCCAAAAACCCATTTCAACTGAAGTTATTCTGTTGATAAGTTGTTATGTCATTGTCCAAACTTCCGATCCATATAACATTATATACTTTCTAATATGGACTTAAATTAATTGTTTTGTTTTGTTAATGATGTTTTTACTCCAAAGTATACAGTTTAACATTCCCATGGTTTTATTCCATTACAGATTTTTTTGCTATTTCTTTATTTCATGTTCCATTTTTCTCTATAATTGATCCCAAATCACAGAAACTATTGCTATTCTTTATCTTTACCACATCAATATATAATTCATCTGGGCCATTTGTTAAATATTCTGTTTTGTTTTTGCTGATTTTCAAACACCATTTCTGATATGTCGTTGACAACAGATTACACATATAATTTGCATCTTCCTCATCCTACGTTATAATTATCTGATCGTCAGCAAAATGTAAGTGATGTAGACCTCTTCTTTCTGTTAATTCTTCTCCCATTTTTGCACACTTATGTGACCGTTCTATAAACAAATGTCTAATATATCTTATATGTCTACAAATATTTTATTTTACTTAATCTCCCATATCTAAATATATATTATACACTGCCTTTATGAAACTATTTTTATTTTATAAAGCTACTGCATCTCAACAACCCATTCCCTACTCGTTATTTCTAAGTGAATATTTTAAGTACTTTCTCCTGAGAAAATGACAAATTACACACGGAACATTTGAAAGGTTTCTCATTACTGTCGACTTGTAAATTTGTATCGAGACTCGGCTGCTGAGACAAAGACTTATTACAAAAAGTATATTTCAATGCATTTTGTTCACTATGTGCACGTAAATGTGAAACAATTTGATACTTCCTACAAAAAGACATATTACAAAATGAACATTTGTATGGTTTCTCATCGCGGTGTACAATTAAATGTCTAGTAAGATAGTGTTCCTGTGAAAATGACTTATTGCAAATTGAACATTTGAATGGTTTCTGATTACTATGCACATGTACATGTCTGGTCAGATTGATCTTGCGAGAAAACGACTTATTACAAACAGAACAGTTATATGGTTTTTCTTCACTGTGGATAATTAAATGTGCACTGAGATGGGACTTTCTATGAAATGACTTATTACATAAAGAACAACTAAATGGTCTCACGTTACCGTGCACAACTGCATGTTGTTTAAGAACTGACATCATGTGAAATGACTTATTACAAATTGAACATTTAAATGGCTTCTCATCAGTATGAAGAAGCAAATGCGACTTGAGATGGGAATTCCTATAATATGTTTTATTACATAAAGAACATTTGAATGGTCTTTGCTTGTTGTCACTATGCACACGTGTATGTTGTTTGAGATTGGACTTCAAATAAAAAGATTTCTCGCAAACAGAACATTTGAATGGTTTTACCTTATTATGTATCTGTGCATGTTGATTAAGATGGGACTTAGAAGAAAATGACTTATTACAAGTTACACACTTGAATGGTTTCTCAGAATTGTGCACAGATGACATGTGTGAATTAAGATTACTTTTCTGAGTAAACGTCTTTTTACAGAAAGAACATTTAAAAGATTTACATTTTATTTGTACGTCTCTCGTCTGTGAAAACTGTGTTTGATTGTGCATTCCTGGAAGATTCATTCCATCGTGGTTTGCCTGAAAATATAACATTACAGTAAATAACAAGTATTCTCTCTGTGAATATTTGTAGTCACATTAAAGTACAAATTATTTTAAGAAGAGAAATATTTTCATAAAACTGGGAATTGAACACACAATCTCTTACAATGTTTTAATTAATAATATAGTCTCTTTTCAATCCGTCTTCCTCAATTATAACTGATTTTTATTAAAAAACCTTGTTAAATTATTAAATCATCAAGGCCTTTCAAAAACTTTTTCATCTTCGGCATGCTATTTGGTTGATGTCAGCATATTATTTATATTTATAATATTTATAAAAGGTACTATATTATTATTTAAACATTTTAATACAATACCTCAATTGTGATAACAATGAATAATAAATATGTTGATCAACATCTCTTTTTTTTATATTAGGATAATAACCAACTATTTTACTTGGGGGTTCTAAGATTAAACAAAATCTTTTTCTCTCTTAAATATAATCCATTGTAAACCATCATCTACAGTCACAAAAAAACAAATCAAAATGTTACATTCTAGCATTGATCTAAATATCAATCACTCAGAGAAATAAAAAAAAAACTCAACAGCAATCGGCAGACATCAAATTAATTTTTTTTATTGGTACTATGTCTCATCTCAGTTTTTGAGTCTTATAACATGTGCATCAAGCAGAATAGCACTGTTATGAGAATAATAATACAGACAAAGACCTAACATATTGTAAGCTTGATCAATAATTTTGCATGTAAAATTTTGAAATAAATAATAATTAAATCTGAAACTTCACACCTCACTTCATAAAATATGATCCTCTTAGCTGAATATGTTTCTCAGATCAAGATCCCCATTATCAACTAAATTGAAATGAACCATTAATACCAGCTTTTCTTATGCCTTGCGGTGGAGATTGAATGAACTTCGAGATCAATTTATGCTTGCAAGGACCTTCAAATTTCACTGTTCTGTTATTCTTCTTCTGTCGTTCATTTCTGAATACGTGCATTCTGCTTGAGATTCCAAGTATTTTAATAGTTCAGAATTTTCTTAAAATATATGATTCTATATCAAACAATGAGCTGATATTACTATTTGCAATACTCCTGGAATTACTTAGAAAAAGTAATTTTTACCTACTATTTTTCACATGTTTATTTTATTTGCAGTACTTGCAAATTATTTTATAGATTCCTGATTTTTTGCCATCTGGGATCTTACATGTTTGTACAAGAATAAGTACAATTTGTTTATTGTTGCTAAAATAAAATTGAATTTGCTAAATATTTTCTGAACTTTGGTATGGTTTTCAAGATGGTAAGTAGCTTGAAAATAAAAAAAATGCAAATTCTACATTATACTACCACCAATAAACAGATTTAATGATTTGATTTGAAACAAATAAAACAAGAGATGGTATAAAATTGGGAATTTATTAAATCAGTTGGAAGGCCTGCAATAAAATATAAACAGAGAGAATTAAAAAATTGATAATAGTTTTCATTGACACAAGTTCATGCCATTTATGGAGAAATGTAACTATTAAAATATTTGGACACATTAATCAAACCCACAAATGTCTTCAGGGATAGAGTTGCCATTTGCCGAGAATCATCAAAGGATTTTGCAGAAGGAAGTAGATCAAACTGGCGGTAGCAGGTAAGTGGTAATTTATTTCCGGCCCCTTACCTGCATTCAGTACTGTACGTAACCACAGCAAGTTCAGTGACCCATTGACCATGGTTAAATGCAGCATATGAGGGCATTTTTATTGTCATATTATGTGTAATATTTTTTAAAAGTGGGAACAAACTGTTTCAGTATTTAATACAAAGATATCATGGAGCTCCAAGACTGTTCTTATTCAAGAAAATCTAGATTATATTCTTGACAGAATTGAATATCACATCTGTGGTACAAGTATTTAAAAGTGTTATCCACACAAAATTTGTCATGTTCATAGAATATATCTTGGTGACTTTAATGCAAAACATATTTTTTGTTATAATATTTCTTTTTAATGTTTATCATAAGAATCTGTATATTGTAAATGAAATAGAAACAATAATTACACAAGAAAACCACAGAATATCATAAGCCATGCTCTAGAAAATGATCCTGGAATTTATAAAACGAAGTCACATATACATAGAACAGGAGGGGAAAAATTTAAAACATCTATCTTAAAAAATAAGTAAAATATATTGTTTAATTTTCAGTTTATTCAGTTTTTTATTTTAGTGAAATACTTTACTCATATTTTGATATAGTTCCTTCTGAAAATATCCTTCAACGAGCATCTTGAATTGCACTCCCTGTCTCTGTGATAATCGTATGCTAAGTAAAAAAAGCAGGTGACATTCATATACTACAAAATGCAAGTTGTAAAATGTGAAAATAATGTGGGAGCAGAGAATATCTTCCTCCATTCATGGTAAAATTACTAGAACTTGGCAAAGTCAAAATCAGAAAGGCGTAGTTCTTAATATTTGGGTGGATAGAAACTTGCAGATTGTGGAAAAGTGTGAAATGGTCAGGATGAGAGAATTTGTTTTAATGGGAGCAAGAAAATCAGCAATATGGGAATACCACATCAATAAATATTATTTGTAAACATATTTCAACGAAGCCTTTAAGTGTAATATCGGAAATTATGAAAGTCATGTACTATTGTTTGCAAGTTTACATTTTTCTACAAAAATTGTATTAAACATGCTGGGTGCATATTATAGACCAGATTGTATCTGATTCTTGAAAAATCCCATCATATCTGCAATCTAATAGCTCACTCAGTTTATTTAAGTATTATTACAATACATTAAAAGCAAAGACTGTCTAATATTACAAAATAAAATCCAAATAAAATGCTTACATTTGTTATAGTTTTCTTAACTCCTGTGTCTTCAATTATAGGCACTTCATCTTTAATGAAAATGTCTTGAGGGTCATCTTTTACAACAAATTCTGGAACCTGCAGACAAAGTTACAATAAACTCATAAATAAAATTTACAACACAAGAGCGTGTTCATAATTTTTAGCATCAAAATTATACATCTTGTGAAGGTCTGTAAACTAGTATTTTGAGAAATGGATCTGAAAGTCATAAATTGATACTTCAAGTAAAAAAAAAATTATATATATATTATACTGTTTATACTCTCATCTCAGCTGTTTCTTTCCCTTTTAAGTTGATTTGGTTAAGATCCGTGTTTCTAATTCATACAAGTTCATTCTCCCAATGTTTGATAGAATTTCAAAATTGCTCCGATCTGATTTTTCTTAGTAATGTTGATTTATTTTATCTACAAGTTGTTGAAATTTGGCTAATTTTATGTCAACATCCCTGAAGTTTATCTAGTAGAGATTACAACAAAGGAAAATGAATACTTTGACTTATATAACTTAAACAATGGAGAAAAAAAAATGATACTGATCAAGATGATGTTAGGGGGGAGATTGTGAAGTGGTAAAAACATGATAATATTACCTCATAGTGTTACTTGTTACATATCAACTGATTTCACAAGTCTTAAATAAGTACAACAAACAGGAACCAACATCAAAGATTTAAAAAAAAATCCAAATTAACTTTTCTAAATTTGATATAATTTAGATAGCAGATAAACTTACGAAATTTTCAGTTATTTCTTCTTTGATATCAAACTTTTCAATTTCATTTTTCACAGAATCTGATGTAACCTGCAAACAGATGTATCAATTTACAGCATATCAAACTATGTACATAACTAGTGACCAATCTGAAACTCTAGATAATTAATAAACACACACATATATATAAATTTGGGTCATGATTGTTTTCAATATTAACTAGATGCATGTAATTGTTGTTTCTTCAGAATCAAAGTTGGCACATAGCACTCATTTAAAGAAATCAAATTCATTAACCAGTGAAGCAGACCATTAGAAATAATAGGTTCACTTGAAATAAAAATTAAATAATCGCTCTAGCAATTATGATTCTTCATTTTTTGCAACAAATTTGCACAAGCTATTGAAATAAAATGAAAAAGTTGTTCTCAAAAAGAACAAATTTGACCATTAGAAATACGGATTTACTCTAAAACATGAAATAAAAAATCCCTCTAGCAGATGCTATGTTGTGCTTTGTTACAAAATAAATCTATTACCTTACGATTTTAACTAACCCTAAACTGATAATTATTTTATTTGATAAATGGTTAAAAATAATGTTTAAAAAATAATGGAAAAATTAATTAATCAAAATCTATGTAACCCATCAGCGTGGAGTGACATACACCACCCGCATAAATAAAACACTTCTTCTCTGCGGAGTGACGGGCATCGTCAGCATGATTTCATTACCGAAAGTAGTTCTTATTTTTCGGGAATGATTCGCTAAATAAATGATTAAACATTATAATTTTGTAGAGGAAAGAATACGCTTTTATTTGATATATGAAATTAATAATATAACTTATTTTCAAATTCTATAATTTATTGTTAAATGTGGCTAAGTTTGAAGTGCTGATTGAGCATGTTCTATATCCGGCGCATTTGATTTATTATCATTATTTGTAAAAATATAAATGACAACACAATTTGTGAACTGCAATCTTATAGAGATTCTCAAGCTTTCAATTAACATACAATTTATTTTATATATTTTTTGTTCATGTAGTTCCTCATTGTTTTTATGGACTCGTTAGAGACTGTTAGTCTGCGTTTCTTGCTCTCTTTTGGAAACCATGAAAACTATTTAAAACTTTGTTTTATGGCTAGATGGGTGAAGGTTTCTTCTTTCAAATGAAATATGTGACTCTTATATGGCACCAAATTTGTGGAAATTCAACTTGATTGAGTGGCTCTGTTCAATCCTGTTAGACCAGCACGAGGGTGGCAGCGTTTTGCCATGGCCCCTACAAATAAACATAGTGAAAATATTACAAAATGCCTAGACGAGGAACTGGGGAACTGAAAACAAACATAAAAATATATATTAAATTTGGGAAATTTTTAACATTATGATGTTCAATTCATAAGAATTAAATAAATCGTGATTATTTCTTACCTCATACTTCTATGTTCCTTTCATATTCATGACAATCGTGGAAATTGATGGTGAAAACAGCTGATGATGGTGACAAAGAGTCGCCGATACTACAGTGCTGTGTTTAAAGGAACATAGAAGTATGAGGTAAGAAATAATCACGATTTATTTAATTCTTATAAAACATAAAATATGTTGTAGATTATAAAATAATATAGGCCCCTTGGACCTGACAGACTAATTTTGTTACATGTATATATGTTAGAATGGAAGAACAAAACTAGTACATAGAAATATTTCGTCTTCTAAACATTGCTAATTGAACAGCATGATTATCTGTAGGGAGAATTCACCATAAAATATTTTTCCCATTGACCTTGATGAAGCGTAACTTGTGCAACATAGAGCTGGGGTAGAAAGAAAGGTTCCCGGATGTCATTCAACAGTACCGAGATTAGTTACAAGGCATTTTCTGGGAAGAATACCACCGAGAAGAAATAAAGCCCTCCCTAACAAAATATGTGTTGTTGTGTTATAAAAAAAATAAACAGAAAGACAGAATATTTAGATGCTCTGACTATGAAGTGGGATTATGTATGCAGGGGTTGCTTCAAATCAATTTCAACTAACTTAATTTCTAAGGTACAATATTATAAATTTCATTTATATTGTTGTAGTTTAAATATTTATAATTAGCCTCACGTTTAGCTGAATACATTTTAAATTTCTATTTGATAATTTAAATATCAAACAAGATATAAACGTTTTACAAAACTTTGTTTTCTAACTTACAAATTTAAATGCCATTCCAAGAAATCCTCCCTCAGCTGAGAACCATCAGGGGATTTAAATCCCTCCATACTGATGGGTTAAACATGTGTCAAGATATACAACAATAAGCAAAAATAATGTATGGTTATGCATGTTTGTTTTCACTGCAGTCTAGCAAAATTTACTCTTTAGCGATAGAAAGCTTTCAGATACTGCACATAAAAATGTGATTTTAGCACTAATTTCATAATACAAAATTATTCATGAAAAAAATGTTTGAGGATAAATGACGACCAGATTCCTAATTACCTTTATGAGATTCATAAAAACATTTGTCAATTATACTAATCTTCGAACATGTGTATATTTCATATTTAACCAAAAAACTCATACCCAACTTATCAGAAACCATATTCAATCTCAGAAACACCTGATAACTTTGAAATTAGGTACTGCAGATCATAAGTACTTATCTTCAAACTATTAATCTACGATTTCTTTACAATATCTGAAATTACTGTGCAAGAATTCTGTGTGAATATCTGTATATGACATAAAATTAAAATAAAACACACAACTAAAAGAAAATATGTCTGCTTCAACTAGGATTTGACACAAAATCCTCCAATTTATGTGCTGGTGCTCTACCATTGAGTATTCAGGCAACTGCTGGCCAAATGGAAATTTTTCTCAAAAGAGTATCAAAGAAATTTGAAATTATACGATGCGAGTCGTTACAAATAAGTCTCCACTCACTATTAATGATACAACCTCATAATGTTTACTTCCCAATATAATTTAAATATACTGATCATGGGTTCAAATCCTACATAAGGCAATTTTTTTCCTCTCTCTCTTCAGTTGCATTACATTGCTTAGAGACAGCTGATCTGTATATATTCCGTACCGGTTTTTACAATCATGTTTAAGTAACTTATTTGTGGTCCTGCCTCCATGCTCGACAGATGATCCTCGTTTTCAACAGGAAACTGGCAATTCATTAGGCTACAATCAGATATTGAAAATGTGAAATTAATATTTAATAAATTCATTGACTTTTCTTTACATAAGACCCGATTGGTAACCAAGAGTTTTAAAAGAATGACGGACTTGGTGCCAAAGCTAAGGGGCTGGTGCAGCTTTCAAACCCATGGGGAAGAAATTTTCTCATGGAATTGGGTCTGTTTATTTGAAAACTTTAGTTATACCATCCAGTGGTTAGAAATAGGGGATATGCTCCACTACGCATCGCAAGAAAATTCTTTAAGTTCGATAGAATCGCAGTACGCATGCGCTAGTGCTCCAATTATCCCAGGGTAGATAAATGCAACCTCCAGCAGTTGGCAGTATATGTATGTGAAATCAATATGACCAACATGACACAAAAATTCCCAGAACTTGTCTAAAAATGTGTAATTAACACGCAAATGAACTTGTGGAAATATGATTTATGTTGGTAACATCCGATATTTTGAATTTTTATAGAATAACAGATATGAAGAGGTAATTCTTTTACGTTATCAAATCACATTTAAAAAGCAAGGAACCTAAAAGCTAACCAAACCTAAATCAATTACTGTAAGACAATCAATACTCTAACGTAGATGAAATCCAGGGAACGTGGAATCACATTTAAAAAGCAAGGAACCTAAAAGCTAACCAAACCTTAAATCAATTACTGTAACACAATCAATTACTCTAACGTGGGTGAAATCCAGTCAGGAACGTGGAAATGATGTTGGCAACATCTGGAGTATTTTTGTGTTTGATGGTGGCAACGCTGGAACAACATAGGAAGAGTCAGGGAAAAATAGCATAGAGAGTAGCAAGTAAGCAATGTAGCACGACCATGTTTTGACGTAAATATATAAATATAAAAAAAGAGATCGTTTGCCAACATTGGAAGATGTTTAAAATGTGTTAAAAGTGTTGCAAAATGTTTTTATTTGTTTTTTTAAAAGTGTTTTTTAGTGCATCAGTGGAATAAGATATTACATTGAAAATTTTTTGCGACGTGAACCCTACAACAGCAGAAATAGGAGTTGTATGTTATTGTTGGCTGCAAATGAAGATTAAATTAGTACATGAATATATTTTTTAAAAAGAGTAAAATTTAACCTAAACATTCATTTCTATTTTCTCGAATTTTAGAAAATATTCCTCGAACCTCATGTTCAAGATTTTTTTTCCTCCCTTTGTTGACATGAACTGATTATTGAAGTGCATGAATGAGTAGAAACAAAAATAACATTTAAACTGGAGGAATTACACTACTACACCTACTAACTATAAAGCACACGGATATGCCAGAAACTTGGTTATTACATTAAAAATTGTAACGTTAACAAATTGATATAATTGCTTGTCAAAGTTCAACTTAGAAACCAAATGCGATCCAAATAAGCCCGGAGTGACGGGATGAGGCGCATTTTAACCATTCACTCGACTACGCCATAAAGTAACATTTTTTAAGTTACCTTTTTTTCTTACTCTCTTATTAGATCTTAACACTACGTATCCCGTCTACCCAGGAAGACACAGCTGTGGGAGGCGAGTATGGCAAGAACACGTTATAAACTTGCTATTTGCTACAATGGGGGGAATTAATATTATTTTTTTACGATCAAAGTATAACCGATCCCTGTATAAAAATCAATGATCAGTACCCATCCATTCAACTTAAGTAACAAAATACCAGGAAACATTCAAGCAGATATTTTGTGAATATTTTTTTTTTTAATTTTTGTTACTTCCATCAGAAAAAAAAGCCAATTCCAGATGTCTTTAATCATATATTATTTTTAATTCCAGCAATATGTCGATTAGGTTATTAGGAATGGAATATACGACATGTATTCAACGAGTTACTTTTACAAAGGCTTTTTAATATGCCTTGGACGAAAGGAGATGAATATAAATTGAACGGTAAATTATAAAATAATATGGCTTATCGAACCCTTAGGTTCATGTCCGCGCGGGCATAAGCTCTCTCATCCTCCAATCCTCAGCTAATGTTTCCAATCATTCCTGTATAATCTATTTCCCTCAATCATGGATAATGTTGTACCCCACCTATTCTGGTCGTAACGTTGTGTTTCCCTACAAGAAGCTTTTATCCACCTTTCTTATTCCCCATTCGTGCGCATGTCTGCGCACCTAGTCTACGAAACTTGGCCAATCCAAATTTTCATTTGGGCTTTTTCCTCACCTATAATCAATGAAGACTCAAATAGTCCCAAAAAGCAATTGTCCACATAATCACCAATGATATTCGACAGTCACAAACAAAAACTACATTAATTAACTATTACATCGACTAGCATAACCCATTGACTGCGCGTCATTAATGTGCTATTTACACATGTGGACGATCATCGCCAGTGCATTGTAGTCCTACAGCTGCTATACCGTTTTTTTCTCAAAGTCGCACTTAATCTACAATTCTAGCTACCTATTTTTTCATGATCATGGTTCGACAGGTCTCATAACTAACTTTACTTCACTATGGAACCCATCGGTTCATGTCCGTACTGAATAAGCCTCTCCATATTTCCCTATACTGAGCTATATTTTTCTAAGCTGTTATTCTACTTCCCTCAAATCGCAGTTAAGGTTATTCTCCCATGTAAACATGACTTTTCCCCTGGTTTCCTCTACGAAGCATCGATGCCCCATTTGTGCCACATGTCCTACATTGCAGTCTATAATACTAAATTTCTTTTAGATCTAGCTTCCTATAGAGATCATGTAGTTTTACCAATTTGCCTCATATGTTCATCTCTCGTGTTTTACAAATTTTCCTAAGAACTGGCTCTTCACTCTTTTGTATGGTAGCGAAGTATGACCGGTTGATTGAAAAAGCAAGAATAATAGACTTATTGTGAAATGAGATACATTGAGAGGATGCAGGAACCACACTACTAGATCAGAAAAAAATATGAAGACATCTTAGAAGAATACACAACAGAACCTTTGGAAAACAAACACATTTCTGATTATAAGTCAAGATGGATGCAAACATGTCATCGAATGGAAGATCACAGGAATCCCAAAACAAATGTTAAGATATCAACCTGCAGGGACGAAGAAGACCAGGACGTCCACTCAAAAGACTTATGGATGGTGTTTTCTGAGGCCAAAACAGGTCAACAAATGGCCTAAATTCGGAATGTACTATGATGATGATGATGAACTTGTTCTCAAATTTTGCTTTTTAATTCTTCTTTCCTCCCTTAAGTAAGGAGTCATATTTTCACATCCATATAACTGGGAGAATAACAGTTTCATTTATTTTCAGTTTTGTGTTTAGTGAAAGGAGAGGTTGCGGGACCGTCAAGAGTCTCTGTAATGCATATTATCCATGTTTCCAGAATGAAGCATATGTAATTTCTTTGTGCATCTATTCACATATTTTCAATTATTGTTCCTAGGTTTTGAATTCAGGTTTTGAGGTTTACTAACCACATTTTTAGTTAATTTAAAAATATTATAAATTTACTAAGCCTTCAACCCTTTCAATATGTTCAATGGATGTTTAGACTAAAATGTATTTAAACTACTCTTGAAATAAATAATTGTAACATTTCTATAGGGTAAAGGACTCCATCTTGTTTATTGAGTCTTATTTGAATTAAGACTCGCTTCCATTTTTATAAATGATGTGGATCATCAATCAATAGGAAGAACTCTGACTATTTGTTGACTATTCATTTAACCCTCTGGTTAAGTAATTTAATTAATTGTGCAGACCTTTCCAATGTGAATACGCTTGATGGGAGCAGTTGTACTTCAGTATTTTTAACACACGTGAATGATCAGAATTACATAGAGATTTGACTAGCGTACCTGAACATCTATTTTCTAGCAATGAAAATAAATTTTAGCTTTTCGTTTAAATCTTCGCTAGAACTTATTTACATATTTACCAATTTTGGTTACATATTCTGTAGAATTTCATGTTAAAAGCGTTTTTTGGGAAAAAACGAAGCATAGTTCCCAAATTACAACTTCTAAATTCAAAATTAGAAGCTACGTGCAGAACTTGGCATTGAATAAAAGTTTGAGTTTAAACTTATCTCTATTGAATGATTGTTTTAGACGCTACTAGACATTCTAATTGGAAAAGCAAGCAATAAATCATTAAAAAACAAATGAAAGTTCAAAATTCAATATTACATTTTGTGAGATATGACAACTCGAATTGTATGGTCATATATGTAGAATGCAGTGACAAGAGTACCCAGACCACTTTGGAATGGATTTCACCTGGGAAGGAAAGAGTTGACCTAGAATTAAATATATTGGATGATGTAATAAGAGGTACGCGTGGATATATGTCTGAAACAATTGGAATGGGAAATAGAGAAGATGAAGAAAGATTACAAAAAATAAATGCTTTGGGCACAGGAAGTTTTTATATTTCATTGTAAACCGTTTATGAATAAATTAATTTCTTAAGTGATATTACATAAAATTTGGCCATTGTTCTCATAATGCCCATAAAACACTTATTCTAATAAATTATATACACTAGTATTTATAACCTGATATTTCTATTCTCAAACTAACTGTACCACTACCTACAAATACTTGACTTTGTATTTTTCATCGTTATATAAGAAATCCTAAACTTATCAAGGGTTAGATTGCAATATTATGGCATGCATACCAATTATGTGGATTAACAATGAATCCCGTTATTGATAGTCTCATGAACACACATTAAACTTTCACAACTGGGCTTTTAATTCAGCTTGTCACCAATTGTCAATTCTATCTAAAAATGTTAGTTAAGATTTAAAAAATAAATACATACTAGATAGCTCCCATTATAGTATGCCTAATGTGCACCATGAATTCTTGTGTGATTACACTCTGACCAACAGTAAGTAAGACATGGGTTATTGCAGTTTTTTTTATTTTATGATCTTTCCTTATATATATTGTTTGAAAATAAGTTGTTTTGTTTTCTCTCTCCTGACCTTTCACAATTCTAACTAAAAAATAAAACCTGGGTTTATTTTTCATCTTCCCAGCAAGAAAATGTAAAAAATATAAATATATTTTCTTCAGCAGGAAAATTTCAGCCCAAAGAAACATATTTTGAGGTAATTTATAAGCTTTTAGTCTTTGAATTCTGCAGAGATATTCAAATACAGTTAGTACGAATCCAGTTTTTCTGTAATGCTAGGAAGTTGTTATGGTTTATTTTAAAAAAAAAAACAAGAGATAGGGACTTTG